>OX388346.1:70869185-73389013 GCA_947579665.1 Sympetrum striolatum | reverse complement strand
TGATTTTGGAGGGACATGAAAACTAATTTTATTGATTACGTCAAATGACTCTAGGTTATAATGTAGGTATTGTATAGTAAAATTATGTTAGTGTGGACTCTTCTTGTCTCAGAAAATGACAAATACAAATCTAAAGAGACTAGTTCATTAAGTTAAATTTATATGCAATGACGCAGATGGAGTCACAATACTGTACGCTACTTCACACGCATAAGTTGGTTAGTACGGTTATTTTATCTTCACAATATTCGGTAATTTGATTCTCCGAAGGAAACAAAAGATCAGATGATAATTAGTTCTAGGAAACAATTCCCCAAATCTTCTTTTCGGGTCTTTGTCAACGATATCATTAATTCCAAGGCGCAGATTGCGTGAATCCTTATTAACGCCGAACAATCCGAAGATCCTCCCTCTCCACCCGATCTAGAGTGAAACTAATCGCAGTTATGCTTTCATTATCCTCCTCCGGTGCAATACGAAGAGATTTCGGGGAATGATATCCTTTTTACCCATAAATTCCGCTTCATGAAACCGTTCCCTTACTTTATAAGGGAATGAAGTGAAATTCGTTTCCCTGGGGAGAGATTTCCCATCTTCCATTAACCCTTCCTCATTATATAACATAAATCTGCGACACAAAAAATTCATTCACAAAGGCATAAACTACTACATTTTTTTCGGGGATTGAAGATAAAGGCGACGGAACTCGCAAAAAAAGCTCCAAACGCGGAAAAAAGCTCAGAAAAGGGACGCGGAGAGCCAAAAATTACGGAAAATTCCATTGAAAGAGACAGCTAACACATCGCGAAGATAAGCCTAAATATACACGGTGAGGATTACGAGAATAGCCCGGAGATTCTACAATCGGCTAGATCCGCTTTTGATTTTTAATTTCGCTATTAATTGACTTTGCTCGAAAGCCTATCCAAACACATCGACGAGCAGGATCTTCTCCGAAAGAAATTGAAATTATCGATCTTCAAAGGAACTGTTTTAATGGTGCGATCTTTCACCGAGTGGGAATTCGCGAAGAGTTCCATGAACTCCCGCCTGTAATTACCGCGGGAATATTTTTGAAAAACTTGAGGTCTATATTTGCCGAAAAGTTTATTGCTTCCATGAACCCTTTTTCCAGTGGCTTCCATACCTTAAGTTAATTCAAGGGTTTATTGGCCCACGCAATGAAAAGGCCAGCGTCCGAGAATAAAATAAATGGCCATTGGTAATAAATTTTAGGGCTCCTGGGCCTACCCCAAGCTGAAATACTACGATGATGATGAGGACTTACTACGGGTGCGAACTATAAGTAGTTTACACCCGGGATAAGGGAAGAAATAAATCTTTAATGGCATTTAATTATTAAATATTTTACGATACATTTACGACGCAAGTCTTTCGAATACTGATTGAATCATTTTAATTCGGTAATACAATCATGATTGATGAAATACAAAATGCACAGATATACTTCAGCTCATACTCTATATGTTAACCACAGCTAACATATAGACGGATTCCATGTATTTTTTTCAAAATGGTTATTGTTAAAGAATCATTTGAATTATCATATATATATAGGATTGGTAAACTTACTGCGGAAATGGATGGAAGAATATTTGGATGGATAGTTGAAGTTGAATAAAAGAACCAGAACATAGACTAAATACGCGGAAAGCCGGAAAAATAGTCCCTGACAGTAAAAAAATAAGAACATATATTGATCATCATTTTTCTCTTTAGGAATTTGTTTATTATAACGATAAGAGTTCTTCTTTTATCTCTTACATATAATTCCATCCATCAACACTAGCCTTCACTTTTTTTCAATGAATAATAACCGATTGGTAATGGTTAGTAATGGGTTCATAAAGCTGCCTCTACATCCTGCACATTTTTCATCGTGTCATACAACTCTATGATATTTATATGCTTTATTTTCATTTGAATATGTTAAATCGCTTCTTATGTATTATTATTATAAATATTGCCTATGGATGTTATGGCTATTATTTGAATACCTTTTACAATACGGCGCGGGAGCAGTAGACAACTAGATACTATACCTTCGAAACTCAAATTTATGGAAAGCGATTTCTTTGAGATTGGACTTATATACGTGGCATGCTGTAAATCGAAAATTTAAATCAATATACCTTTAAAAATAGTAAATAAGTGAAATTTGCTCTCCATTTACATATTGAGTTATTAAAAGTTCCGAAGATTTAGCCAAATTAGTAAAATTCATCCAGTAATCTGCACAAAATAAGGCAGAATCACGATGAATTTGTAGTCAAATCTTATAGAAAAAGCTCAAATTCATCTCTATCAACACAGATATCTTAGTTTGTTATTACAGCAACTTTTCGAACATATATTGCCCATTAATTCCCATCAATAAATAATGCCGTCAAAATTTCCCCTAATTTAAACACGGAAACGTGAAGTTAAACGTATTCGAGGATGATGTACGACAGCCTCTCGAGAGCGCACGCGATCCGAATTCGCAGTATCCATCGAATTCCGCCCGCCTTTTAAAATTCGAGTCTTTAATTCCTCAGAATGGCGTTTCGCGAGGCGTCCACATCGATCCAGCTCGCGACAGGGGTCCCGTTCCTCCTC
Source organism: Sympetrum striolatum (assembly GCA_947579665.1). Lineage (NCBI taxonomy): Eukaryota > Metazoa > Arthropoda > Insecta > Odonata > Libellulidae > Sympetrum > Sympetrum striolatum. The sequence goes on along the minus strand of OX388346.1, from coordinate 73,386,394 downwards.
CCAAAATGTTCTTTAAACACGAAAAACGCCGTTAAAGAATTGCTCTCGGAAATGCGAAGCAGCAGCGTGATACGCCAAGGAGCAGAAGAGAAGAACGATCGAGCCCGTGGCGAGGCCTCGACCCCAAAATCACCCGATTGCTACGCGACGCGAATTTTCCCGCGACGTACGCTCCGCTTTAAAAAATCTTTACGGAGAGTATATCGCACATTTTCCGGTAAAGAGCGCCGGAAGGGCCGGGGGGGGGGGGGGGCAGCGGCTCGGAAACAGTGCCATCTTTCGCGAAAAAGAAAAATCCGGAGTCTAATTAGAGCCGCATAGACACATAGATAAAAGGTGCGCATTAGCAATCTAAATGAGAGGGAATTTGTTGACAGTATCCGTGGCAACTAATTGCGAGCGCTGCCATCTGGTGGCGACGCGCGAATACATGAATATTAATGGGCTGCATTTCTAAGGTTGATCGGCGTGAATTATAAAACGGGCTTGAAAAACTTAGGGATGAAATAAATCAAGGGAAATCACGGCAGAATATCAACCTACAGAAGAGGCACGTATTGGTACTTTAGATTTATTTCACGCTAGACTAATCAAAGCGAATTGTTTCGTTCTTCCGCGATGAGATATCAAACAAACAGATGTAACATTTAAGAATACGAGCGAATGGAGGAAAAAACACAATTATTAACGGGGATTTCTTTGGAAAGGATAGAGAGGGATTGAAAGAAATATAAATGGAAACTATAGAGAATATATTTCAGTTAAAATTAATGCGAGCGAATAGAAGAAAAAACACAATTATTAACGGGGATTTTTTTGGAAAGGATAGAGAGGGATTGAAAGAAATATAAATGGAAACTATAGAGAATATATTTCAGTTAAAATTAATGAGAGTATTTATAATTATATAGAATCAAGTGGAAGAAATATACGATGCGAATTAATAAATGTTGAAGATGTCTTAAATGGTGGTGGTCTTGCAACAATTCAACAAAATAAACAAACAAAATTCAATCTATAAATATAAATCAATCATTCTGAGAGTATCTCAGATTGTAGTCCACACCGTCAGCCCAATTGGTGCTAAACTTTACGTACCTAAGGGTTAGGTGTAAGAAGAGACTTGATAGTCTCAATCTTGCCCTTAATAAAGTCCTTTGTTATTATTATTACGTGTCCACTCAGACCAATGCAGTAATGTCTAAAATTAGTAGACTAATTTTGCTGAGTTTGAATCACGACCACTTGCATTGATTCAAATTAAAAATAAATATAAAGTTAACTTTTATCGTTTGAAGCTTATAAAAATTAAATTAGAGAGAATAGTCGCACTAAGTCAAGACAAGCATTGATGAAAGGGAAATTTAAAGATGATTTCTGCCGTTGACGTAGAGTTATCGATTCAAATGTGTGAGAATTTGGAAAAAAAGAAAATTTTGATGGAAAATCCAAAAATCCGTTCTATTGTAGACAAAAGAAATATTTGATTCCGAGATAATGCAATTTCTCGTTATAATACATTTGAAATCTAGGCACAATGAAAGGTTGAAATTAATGATAGACTATATAAAGAAGAGAAACTTATATTTAAAAATCAGTTACGAACAGTTTGATGTGACGAATCGCGGAGATAAAGATTCTAGGATTAAGCAGTGTATTCTAATAAGCTCTAGTTAGTCAACGGAATCCCAAAAAATACTGAATCGACTACATTTGCCACTCATTACCTATATTCTCAAAGCAATTAATTATTGAATGGTACTATACGCCAAGCATTATTATAAAAGGCATCCTTCATACAAATTACACGATACAAACCAGAAAAGATAGAGAAAAGAGAAAGAGATAGGAAATTATACAATGGATTTTCAAAAGAGCCAAATAGCTCTCGAATAGAGAACAAATTTGAATGAACTTAGAATAAAAAAATATATTTCTAAGGTATGACGAGAGTGTATTTTGTGCCCGTAAACTTAAAAAAATAGTCTAAGTTGGAAATATAAACCATCGGTTACAGTTAAAAAAAATAGTTGAAGCCTTAATGACAGATACATTCAATTAATAGGAGATGCATGATAGGATGGAAACTATGGTTTCCATTTGATTCTAATTTACCTCCTGAATTTTTTCAGAGACAAATCTCTCACCGCAACTCTCGATATCCATAAAAGTCTCCTATTTTTTCTAGGATTCTCGCCAACAAATGAAGGAAATATTTCAGTAAAAATATCAGCCTTCCTAATTATTCCTGTGATACGTAGACATCTTGATATTTCTGGCGAAATATCGATGGGTATTTTGAAAAATTTTCCCAAATTTTGTCCGATGTTTTTGGTTCAACGAAATTCCCTCTATCCTATGCTTAAATTAAGTATGCGCGGAAAAAACTGAATAAGAGTAAATTCCGATTCAATATCGCTGTTGTAGAGTAATCGACGAAGAGCCTGTTAAAGCATCTCGGCCGTTTAAGCTGGTTCCGTGTAGGGCCCGTTTAAAACGTTCAAAATGCAAATCCTGAAAAAGGCAAGTTCCAACAAATTACTGTTTTATTACTTCCTTCCTCGTTGGTGGAAGCCAACGCTGAGAGGGAATCCCCTTGCAGTTTCTTTTCGTTTTTACGATCTTTTCCTTTCAAAAGCTCTTAAACCTTCGGGAGCTCCCAAAGTTATTTTGCTAACACCACTTCATCTTCTTGGTTTTTATTGTTTTTCGAAGAGGATTCCATCAATCTCGCGCAGATTTTTGCAGAGAGATGATGCTATTAGGAAGGTGATTTGAGAAGAAGGATTTCGACGTCCAAGAGGGAGAATAATTGAAGTAAATCACAATTGGTTTTCTAGTCCTTTAAAATGTTAATATCGTGGAAGGCTTCATTTAACCTCTTTAAAGGGTGAATGATTTTTCATTGAAAATCTTCAAGTCGTTCTGCTGTGTACAGAGGAAGTTGCTCAAGATATTTTTCAGGATTCATTTTAATATTTACATTTATTGTATGAAAATGAAGCTACAGTCTAAACTGGCTCAATCTGCTGAAATAAATGAAATTTTATAAATATTAAGTTACCGGAGCATATGAATTTTGTTGTCGAGGAACCAAAAATACAGCTCTACCCTTTTCTACTCAACTAATCTAACTTTAAATATTAATTATTGACAGGCAGACACGCCGCCTGTTGTTTTCAAAAGGGGTTAAACAGGAAAAATAGAAGGAACCAAATGAGAAAATATGCCACGAATGATAACATTTAATCATACAGAGAATATAGATTGAATACTTATTTTCTGATGGATAATTTTATTTTTTAAATCGCAAGGAAAAACGGACCTTTTTCAAGTCCGTTTTTCCTTTAGATTCTTCCTGGGTGCCCAGGGTGATTCTTCCTGGGGGCGAAGAAACTGTAACCCTTTCCTTGTTATGTTATTTCACTTCAACTGCTACAAAATTATGCCATTCTAAACTTGTAATAAAAAAACGTAACTTTAATTCTTTCGAAAGAGTTCCAGCATGAATGTATTGAATTTCAGATGTTTTGTCGCAAAAAACTACCAAATAAAGAAGCGATCCTATTTATCTGCCGTAAAGAAATTTGCAATGAAAGGCTGAAGGAAATTTAAGTGTTAGAATCTGTAAAAAATACTGATGAACCAAACCATCATAATATTAATCAATTCCCTTAAACGTTATAAAACATATCATTAATTAAATTCTGTAGAGACAAACGCTTGTAAATGAGTAAGATTAATTATACAAGGAGAGAATGAGATAAATGAAACACTTTTCTGATGAGATAATCACAAAAAATTAAATATACCCCTTCTCCAAATTCTGTTTATTTCACACCGATCGCCAACAACGGTCCATCACTTGTTGAGCAGCTTTTTCTTTCTCAACACTTTTCCATCTGGACCGCTCTCTTTCGAGAGAAAAATAAAAATCCGCTTTTATTATGTAAGCCGATAACGGCGAAATCCTCAACACAGTTCCATTATACAAACAGCCGCCTTACTCCAAGGAATCTCGTATATTCAAACGTACAATGAAAAGATCTCATGAATAGGAGTGATTTATTATGTAATGTCACAATGAGGGAAGGACGAGAGAGAAAAAAGTCTTGGCGCCGAAATGATGGTATGGCGATAACATTTAAAGCTTCGAGAGAAAGAAAATACCACGAATTCTGTCAATAACTAACAATTAATCCGTTTGTCTATATTCTTATTTTATAATGAATATATATTATCAAACTATATTATTTCTTACAAAATATTTCCTGGTGGAATATTCAACACATATAAAAATACTTTAAGTAATACAAAATGAATTTCAAAATATTAATAGGCATATATTAAACAGATATATTACACCTTTCCATAAGTATATTGGCAGGAGTATAAGTACTACATTGCATTCTTGGCAGGAGATTGAGGATACCTACAGGAGGTGTATTTCATTATTTTACTATGCTAGTATTGAACAAATACTTTCCAATATCTCCTTTCAGTTCCATTTTATAGATTTAAAAATAATGTCGCTTAAACCAATAGATTTCGGAGTTATCAGTCTTCCTAGAGAGATATAGAATAAAAGGTTAACGAACGAAAAAGAATTCTGGTTCAGTAGTTAATAGCACAGAAGTGCGATAAAGTACAGTGACCTACTTGGAAGGAGGAATACTAATCGATTTCAGTGATAAAACTACGTAGTATACTTCATACGCGAATCTACCGTTGCCGAATTCCTAACGGATATACTAGCAAAAACTAATTGGAAAAGTTGGACCTACTGATGCTGTGAATAGTAGTGCCTTCCCGACATACGAACCAGTTAATTTATCTTATCTTTATGCCATTCATTTTTGACCCAAAGCCAGTTAAAGTTAGATTTCATTATCAGCTTTCATTATTTATCAGTATTTTTAAGTTGTGAATGTTATACAAGAGAATTAAAGGAAAACCTGAAGACCATTAAATGTAATCATCAAATATTTCCAATAGGTAAAGAATTAACGTACGGACGGAATTGAACGAATAATTTTCTATGCACATCTGAAACATGAATAAAAACTTCAGCAACTACATGTAATACACAAACAAAAGGTCAATTAGAAATTCAGCATTAATATATAGTAACAGTATATCACATTTAATGGAAAATTTTCCAACAAGAAACGTAAAGAAAAATGGTTTTGTATTATCCCCATCTTTCTCAGTATCTTGATCTTGTCTTCTAGCGTTCAATCCACATCCACAATTGCACATCTGTATCAGATCATGTGTCTGAGTAATACTCCTCTTGATTTACAGTTATGTCAACGAAGCAAGGCGCTTTAAGACGGAATACACTAATCCTTAATCTGAGCACATAATTAATCTGTCATACTTAATGATAATTGGCAATGTATAATGGTTCAGCTAAGAGAAATATTATATTACTTTGTATCATGTAAAAGTTTAAGTAGGGAAACCTGGACATACGATAAGAATATTATTATTATGATATGCATATATATATCATTGCAAATAGATGCAGGACCTGGTGGCTGTAGTTATGGAAAATACAATACGATATGGAAATACATAGATTACATAAAATAAAAGCAGAATAGTCACTTGTATTGAGGGGAAAACTCATCTTCCTGGAATTTGCCCTAGAAGGGAGGAGAACCCCTCCGAAAACCTCCCTTAGACAGTAGTCATGAAAATTTCCAGAAAACTAAAATATATACCTTATGAAAACATTCAACCAATAAACTTTTACATAATTAATGCATGATAAGTTAATAATATAAATATGCTGGAAAAGAGTTATTTACTTAATTTGAGATTGTACAAGTACCCTTTACTATGGGAGATAAAAGCTGACTAAATCTTCTCAGTAACACAATGAAACTTGTCTTAGAAGATTGATATCGCAATTCCAAAAACAGAAACGTCGACGGATCTACATAATGCAATAGAAATAGCAAACTAATGGTAAAAATATCGAACTAAACAGAGATTTCTGCTGATAGCTAAGGAAGAGAAACCCTGGGGAAAACCACGCTCGAAAATCACTAAATAACGAGATATATATTAAGTTTTAAGAGGGAGGAAACATCTCCGTTGGCATTTGCCCAAGACGGGGGGAAGGCTTTTCAATTTTCTTGCGTTGGGTCGCCGTCCAAAATGTTTTCCGATTCTTGAATCGTGAGAGAGAAAAAAATAAAGAGAAACACTTTCTGATTTCATGAGGGACCCATTGCATCGCATTGCAACTTCATTTCACGGAGACGGAGAGAGCCTGGAATAGGGAAACAAAAAGATACACTCTTAAACGTAGAGAGTACAATGTCGAAAGAGTTGAACTTCCTCCAAATGGGCGGATACGGGAATGGAATGTTCGAGCATTTAAGACGTAAAAGAAACAATTAAGGAACCAACGCTGAAACGCTATTTTGTTCACCTGAGTCAGACTATGACGAGTACAGTGAACGAAGATGATTTCGCAGAAACAAAGGACGCTTTCAGAAGCGCATCCAATGAATAGATATCGAGGAGAAATGGCAGTGCCCCTGGGGAAATTCCAGCATCGATGGGAGAAGCAGGGACAGAGCTGGATGTTGGGTCGAACTAGAACCACGAAGTCTATCTAAATATGATTTTTCAGTAGCAATATAATATAAAACACGATGGATAATGCGATTCTAAGGAAGAGATTGCCAGTAAAAATTACTGAAATTACGTTTTGTACAGGTTTAATTTCAATTTAACAGTTTTTGTAATGTCGTACAAATTTTAGAAAAAATAAAAGAAAAAGAAATTCAAGGTGAAAAGAGAAACAGAAATCCAAATTCATTCACATAAGAAAATTTCCTCATTGTCTTAGTAATAATAGTTTTAGTATTTTTTAGTAATTCAATAGTTTATAAAAATATAATATATTGGTAAAATAGCTACCTAACTTAGAGGATTACTTATTATTACTTAATATTTTTTTTATAATATACAATATAAAATTCTTACACTTCTTCTTATACGCATATCTTCTTATAATAATATTACTTAATATAATGATTACCACCTTGCCTTGTGCCTATTTGTAGTTTTGATTAATAAATAAATAAATATAATTATTAATACAAATGCTCGACTCGATATATACAAATAAAGGAAAAACGACACCTTTTATCGTTTTCAAAGCAAGTTAATCGCGGAGCCATAATAATTATCTATTCCATAAAATAATAAGTCTAAAGCACCGATTAATATAATTGAGTAAAGATAATTACCGCTAAATAGATAAATAAAATGGAGAATTACTAGAGAAAATGAGGATGATGAAGATATTACATAGTAAACACATACTGGCCCAATAATAGTCATAATTTGGCCATTTACTAATTCAAAAGAACCAATAATTGAGTGTGATAGCTCAAATTATACTTGGCATTTCTGTTACCTTTTCCAGATCATATAAACAACTCGTATAAACAAATCTGTTAATAACGCGGGATAACGTGGTCTCCCAGCAACGCTGCAGAATAGCGAGGGATCGCACGCAGTGTTTGCTCCCTTAAAAGGATAGAGCGAGATTGCCATTCTGTCTCCGAAAATCATTAATTTCCTCTCATTAATGTCAAAAACACTCCCTTATCCCATTTCCTCCTGGATTTGAAGGACTCCTCTGACGGCTTCTCCATCAATTAAGCTCTTCCCATTAATTTTTTCCTACTTTTCATTTAAAACTCATACTTCACTACTGTTTTGGCACTTTTACTTTTAAATATCCGCTGGGAAGGGCGTTAGAGTTAAAGGCGTGTGTCAAGCTTTCCTTTCACATAGAAAATTGACCCATCATTACGAGAGCTTGCCATAAAAAACATTTTCTCGTTCTTTTACATTCCTTCAAAAGCGAGAAAAACTTTTTTTATGTTTCGTATAAATTGCAGGTACATCTCACAGGCCGAATTTTCATTTGATTAATAAGACCGCAACATAACCTAATTTCTCTAACTGAACCATCGCCAAATTAGAGTTCTCAACTGGATACACTTATAGGTGACCCCCTTACACATTCCTATTATTTGATAAACTTAATATATATATATTATTTATTAAATGCCATTTACAAGAACTTTTGGTAATATTTAAGTATCGACTACTCTCTATCAAAGAAGGATTTTTATTGAAGTGAATAGCGTAAGTAAGCCCTCCTTGTGAAATAAGGTGGCTGTATATCTCCAATTTCTATATATATATACCAACTAACAACCAACTATATATATAAAATCGAAAGTTCGGGCTAAGCATTCTGCGGTTTTTCAAAAGCTATGAAGTTATGCTCATGTCACCAAGAATTAAGAAGCTCTTCAGTTGAAAACTTGTTTGTGTAGCATACGAATCTAGAATTCACGCATAATAACTTTCATTTCTAGATTTTATCATATAGAGAGATAGAACGAATAATAATTTTCTACCTGCCAATTTCTTCTATCGATTTCCAAAAGTTATATCAGTAAGTCTCTTTGTGTGATTGAATACCACAAAGTTAAATCCGAGTCTGTATTGTATTTTTTTACAAATTTTGCGTAGACAAGGTTATCCTAAGTCCCCTATTTTTAACAATATAATCAATGCTGCAAAGTAAATTGTCACGATGTAATCTATTATTTACTTAATTTACATAAAATATTTATAAAAAGTCAACACCCTTAAAAAAGTATAAAGCCTCCGCTACACTCAATAAAAACACTTTTGTAGATAGATTCTGGTGGAACAAGACACTTTATTAATTTCAATATATTCAAAAAGGCTGTATTTATCTTAATTTTAAGCATGTTGTACAAGGTGAAAGTGACTGTCTCAGGCGTAACTTTGCGGAATTACTTTATTATAATAATAAAACATATTAAATGTAAAGCAGGATTTGAAACAGGATTTATTATCAATTTTAAGATGTACAATATGATTTGATATTACCAAACTAATCTACTTTTCCCATTCAGTATCCAGCTAGTAGTTAGATGGAAAGGATTTTTAATGTTGGCCAATCACTTATTGTTGCGTCAAAAACCACCAACCGCAATCTCATTCATTTGAACACAAATGAGAATCGATAAAAGACACTAGGGTATTCGAGTTTTAATTCAGTGACGTGGATTCGTTGGATTTTCATGCCTATTGATAAGAACACATCCCCTATTGTCTCCCATAAAGCGTGGGAATCTTTAGAAATAAAAGGGATGCGTATATAAAGGGAAATCTCATCTTCGTTAGAGCAATGAATACCTGAACAACCGAAATGCGATGGAGGCCGACTTTATTTCCTCAGATAAAATTCATTGTGCTCGTTTCCGAAAAAATCCTAATTTTATCGCAATACATTTCACAGCTCGGATAATTTCGAGTCTTCGTACTTCGTCATCCATCCGGCAGATGGAGCGCATTCGAATGAACGGGAAAGAGACGGGAAAAATCTGGGGGCACTTGCTCTGCGAACATTAACCCCTGATGAATGGACTTTCTACGCTGCAACAAAAAGGTTTTTCGCTTCGAAACGTTTCGCACAAAGGAGAAAATATAACGAGCCGATAATTTTGCGAGCCCGTGCGTCTGAAATGCTCAAAAAAAGCAAAAGCCGACGTATTGTTAGTATGCACGTACTTCTGCAAATGTAAAGGTCATCCTTCTTTTTCACTCTGCAAGTTTACGCGCCCAAAAATTCCCCACCCATCGCCTCTTCTTTTACTTATTGATAGCCTTCCCCCGCCTCCCTGTAACTTCTCCCTTTGTCTTCCCCACTGCCGTTTTCCAAGTATCCTTCCTTCAATTACTTTCTTTAGCAATCCATCCCCTCTCAATATCTCACTTCCTCTGTCTCCATTTTTATATCCTCCGCCAAAAAGCTTTCTTCTCCGATCATCACTTCCTGGTTTTTCCCCTTTCAACCCAAATTACTCTTCCAGCCACTCGGGTGACGAAGATCAAAATATCTTTAGGATAACATATCTATTGAATTTCCCATGTATAATTTAAGCATAAATAGATTCACAATATTTAAGTGAAATTAATCAGGGACTATTTTAAAATACACCATTCTAAATATAATATAAAATTTTTCTTATAATTACAATTTATAAATAATAAAAAAAAGCTTACAAAGTTAAAAAATCTGATGTGGCCAGCACATGACTTTCTCCATACATAAGATGTAAATATTTATCTACGACAGTAATTTCGAACTCTATATTCCATCTAAACTTGGATGATGAGTGATTTATTTATATATTATTATCTTTTACGTCACAAAAATTATAAATAATGTTTTTTGGGACGCGCTCGATAAAAAACGATGAATTTGGCCTTTTGCCAATATAGCCCAGAGCATCCACGAAGTACATATTCAGCAACGTCCGGTTTATCAGTATTTCATGAATAACTCCTAAGCAATCAGTGATACAAAAATATATTTCATACAAAAGTTATAGTAATTTGCATTTTCTAAAACATTTATAAGGAATACAACATACCAATATATCATATTTATGGATATATTTTGAAAACCAGAAATGAGCTTTACACAACGTACATAATCAGCAACTTCCGGTTTATCAGTATTTCATGGATAACTCCTAAACAATCAGTGATACAAAAATATGTTTCATACAAAAGTTATAGTAAATTAAATTTTCTACAACATTTATTGATAATAGTATATACCTAAATATCATATTTATGGAGATATTTTGAAAACCGGAAAGGAGCTTTGAAGAATGAAGCTCGACTTCCGGTACACCGATTCACTCCTAAAACTAATCAACTCTAACGACTGTAATAAAAGTACTATATATGAAATTTGGTGTTGATCCGACAAAAAGTTTTCATGTTAGAGCGCCCACAAAGTACATAATTATATTCATCCGGTTTATCAGTATTTCACGAATAACTCCTAATCAACCGGTGATACAAAAATATGTTAAATACAAAAGTTATAGTAAAACAGATTATCTAAAACTTTTATATGGTATAAAATATACCTATATATCATATTTATGGAGATATTTTGAAAACTGGAAATGAGCTTTAATGAATAAAGCTCGACTTCCGGTTGATCGATTTACTCCAAAAACTAATCAACTCTGACAGCACAAACCACAGTACTATATATGAAGTTTGGTATTGATACGACTAATGGTTTTCACGTTAGAGCGCCCACTATCACTCACACACACACACACACACACACACACACACACACACACACACACACATACACACAGACATCATTCCGAAAATGGTCAAAACGTGTTCTAGGGACCCCAAAACATGTATTTCCGTTGAAATCTCGAAGTCGAATTTTTTCATGAAAACAATACTTTCTCTATACTTCGTATATGGAGAAAGTAAAAAAGATATACAGATACGAATAAAGTAAACGTTTTGGAAGGCTAGACAATAGGAACATGAGAAAAGATTATGGTATATAAATAATGATATAAGCACGAAGAAAGCATGACAAAATATTACATATATATTATTTATATTTTCACTTGTACTATGATAACAAAAGTAAACTGTATTTCACGGTAAGTGTTCTTAATGATATATAAAGCAATACTATAAAAGATACATTTTATATAAAAAAATTGGTTGATGAATGATATGAATTACTTATTCTATTCTTGTATCACGATGTTATTTCTTTTTTGTTGTTCGTCTGAAGAGTAATTTTTACTCTGCACATCCTTAAGGCTCCCCCTGAAGAGCCTAACTGGCTCAGGAGGGCTAAATTGTTTCTATTTTAAATATTAATGTATTCTATTCTTAAACATCATATCTGCATGCTTCATGTTAAGCATCATTTCATAATTTCTTATAACTAATATTTAATTTCTCGATGTATAAGTAAGCTCATGCTTTAATATTGTAAATGTAATAATTTTAAGAAGTTTCGATATGCAGGGAACAATCCATTTATTAAAACAAGATGTAAAAAAATTTGGATAAGTAAAAGTAAATAATCCGACAAAGAAAGACTTTCTGTAGCTGCAGAGCGATTAACTAAGTGAACGTTGAAAAGTTTCCTTTACCATTTTCAAAAAACGACAAACAGGTTCAGAAGTCAGGTGATTTTCATGTCGCATGGCTTCCATTACTCGAAGACGTCACTTGATATCATCTCCCGATGACGTAATCAGTCACAGGTAAATAAAAATCCGTTGGAATACTACGTTCGCATGATTCATTGGTGAGTAACATCGAGGATCATCGAATCGAACATGTCTTTCTGAGTTACAACTAACTGGGAAGAGCGGTTGATTACGAAGAGGGACTAATGCAACATGACGTCTAGTGCACAAAGAGAAAGACGCAAAACTTTCGACGAGTCAACTGTTATCCACTGAAACATGCAATATCGGATAGGTGAGCGAGTTTTTATAACCTCAATGAAGGAAGGATAGAGGCTATTCGAAGAGAGTTAGCCACCAGTTTCCATGGTGACATCATTGAATGCGTATATAAATCAGCAAGAGCCAGCCAATGATAGATGTATCGGAATATCCATTTTATACTGCCATATCCCATCAATCGGAAAAGGTGATGAAGAAGAGAGGATGACATGAAGCATGAAACAAGACTTATGCTACTGATATCCTACTGGTGTCATATTAATGCTTTCAGTTCCTCAATTCAACAGGAAGTGTCGTATGCTATTAATTTTGCGAAACATATGTGCATCATTTGTGATGAATACAACGGACTTCTCAAGGAAAAAAAATCATATTACACCTAAAACGTTCCAATTTTTATCATTGAGAATTTTGATTAACTAAAAATTTTGTTTTGATACAAGAGCACACACATACGTTCCTAAGGCCCATATCCCGTGACTTTCGGTAACGACAATTTTGGAATTCAGTAAAATAATACTATTAATTGGTGGCATTTCCATTCTAATGATTTTTTACAGTAAAATCGACGGAGGGAGGCTACATTATTATTTTCACTCATAACAGCAACAGAAAAACAGACGAAATGGAACTTTTTCCATAATATTTATTTTGCACAATCGGTTTCAGCTAATGATCGCCACCATCAAATAAAAATAAAAATTTCAGAAGTTGTTGTTCTGTTTATAAACAAAATATACAGATATTTAGAATTCATGGGAACTAAATTGGCTCAATCGCCTCAGCTCTATTAAGGATCAGCTACTAAAAATAATTCTCTGCTTCAATGATACAGAAATCCACTATTACAAAACACGATTTTTAAGGCATTTTTCACGTCTTGGGTGGTAATTATGATTTCTTTAAGCAAATTTCTCTCGTAGTAGATACACATCAGAGTCAAAATCATCAGAAGATAACAAAGTCATAGTATTCAACAAAAGAATCATCGTAGATGGAAAAGATGTCCAAACAGATGTAGAGTTGTATTGGGAGTACCATCAGAAAAGTATTTGAAGAAGGAAATTTGTCAGTAAGCTACATAAATGCAAACGAAGCTCGGGGTTCTGCTAATCATAGGTTATATCAAGAGTAAGGAAGCAAAAGGAATGAAAATCGGCGCAATATTAGAACGAATAACTCTGAGTGCGTAAAGTTTCACATATCAAAGAAGTATTAACAAAAGGGATAATAATTTCGGACGACTAAAATTTGCAAACATTTGGAAAGTAATTCTGAAGTAGAAATGCAAAAGCTACGGTTTTGACTGAATGCACTATTCCACCGTCAAAACGACTGCATGTAAAATAATGAACGCATGATTACTGACCGTCAGCCTATGCATAAAATAGAAAATTTGCTTCAGAACATGATTGAAAAGAAATTTTGGATCGACTCCCAGAATCTCGCGTGAATTGCTTTCCGCGCTATGAAATATGTTTTAGGACCTAAACATAAAATCTAACGCAGGACACAATTTGGAAATGTCGGCTACGTAAGCGGGGACCACCAAGAAATGGTTTAATTGCTGGTATTGAAATTGCGGAGCGGCTCGTCTCGACCGAAGGGACTTCAATTTGACATCAATTTGTCCGAGTTAATAGGAACGCTAAAAGACAAGTTGCTCTTCGGGAAATTTGTTGGTAAAGCATTCAACGACGACAAGAATAGAAACGCCGGAAGGTAACGGATGAAAGGTTGAACAAATATTGATGGGGAATATCCCACGTCACTGGGTTCCGATATATTGTCGTTATCATAAGAACCAAAGTAGATTAAACTGGAAAATTAAATAATTTATAACTACCTCAAAATATAAAGTAGGAGAAGGAACTTCCGAAGTTATCGAAGTATATATAGAGGAATAAATATGTACTCTTTTACAGGATTAAAAAAAATGCGATAAAAGGTAGTAGTAGTTTTTCTGTGTGCAGTTCAACCATAAATAAAAATAAAACGTCAAGAAAAAAGTTTTAAGTAAATTTCGGAAAAAAATTATTGCTCCTAAGGTCACAATGAGCAAACTAATGATAACAGCTATTTTGCTTGATAACGAGGATACAGTATTACATTTTCAGAAAATAGATTTGGAATACTTCAACATCCAACTGGGGGAATTCAGGCGTTGAGAGCTCGTCAAAAAGATTTCCCGCGGAGCTATTTGGTAAAAAAACAAAGCATATTGCTCCTGTCAAAACCGTGACTCTTCCGCATCTAATATACTCCAACTCTTATCTATTTTTAAACGATTCTTTATCAAATTTCACGAAAGGAGTAGACAAGAGCACACAGATGCGTCGGTTGAACTGCAACCCTTTCATTCACACACGCACTTGTAACAAGAAAATATATTTAAGTCGGGAGAAATTATTCGAATTCAGCAATGAATACAGATCACCAGTGAGTATCACATATTTAACGAGTTATTTTTCAAGAATCGATTTTGGTACTTCCTAGTTAATCCCCCCACGAAAATACTGCTTCCATAGGAGACCAAGAACAAAATCCGATCTTAAAGAATAATCATTTACGATAAGACCGACCTCGTCAAATTGAAAACTAGAAGACAATTTTTAAACTAGATTTTTCCAAGGGAAGTGTGCATTACCTTAATAAATGTATTGCTCCAAATATTTCTTGGTTATTTTACTGAAGGAAATTTTGACCTCTAGCTCTTGGGTGACATTTAATGATGCCGCTGATAAGAAAACTATTAAAGTTGACATATTTTCTTTATTTGGAAGCATTCCACCAAATCCTAAAGACAGCATTTTTTTTAATTGACAATCCTTATGGCAATGAAAATTAGAAAAAAATCAATATTGCATACGTATTTGATGAGTTTACTAGAGTACACATTACATTAAATTTACAAAATATTTAATTCTCAGCATCTTTTTCCTAAATTACATAATAAAATCGAATCATTGGCTGAAAAAAGTTCTGAATATTCTTCAATATAAGAACAAAACTATACCTTATCTAGAGAGATTTAAAAAATCAAAATTACAGGGTGAAATCAGGAATTTCCGATATCTTTTGGTATAAAAATAGCAATTTCAATTTTGAAAAAAAATATCCGATAAGATAATAAAAAATATCGGATATAAATTTCCGATTTAAATGGAAAAAATATGTTAAAAATATTCCTTGGCATCCTGCATGTTGCTATCAGTAGAATACATATTTGAATAAAGGAAATACTTATTATTATAATCACCTTTATCTCCCTTCCCAAAAATACGTATCCCTAACCTCTCCTTCGAACCCTTTCTCGTTGTATAAACAATGTAAGATAATTTGCTGTGGTGGTGCTACTCCGGTCGTCAAATAAAACAATTGTTTGGAAAATATAACAAGTTTTCTCTTCATTATACTTATTCTTCCCTGCGAACAAAAGAATATGACGTCTTTTTTTTTCATCGGATCAATAACTATGCGATTAAATCGTCTGAAATAATTTATATATCTAAATCGATCATTTTAAATCGCAAGGAAAGGATTATAAGCTTATTAACTGAGGATTCTTTCCGAGGAAGATGGCCATCTGTAAAAATCACTAGGATTGGAATAGTGCTTCAAACGGGTAAAAGATTAAACGGAATCGTGCATTCAAGTGGGTTACACTTTTTATGCGCTCCGTGCGGAAGTAAGCAAATTTATGCTCAATTGGAGAATGACCGAGCTGGAGGAGGGACATTTGCCAACTCTCAAAGCCATTCATCTGCTCGATCCGAGTCTGAAAAAGCCAATCGCAGTGCCTCCATCCCCACTTAACCAGTAATCCCCGTAAAAGAAGAATTTCTACATAATTAAGCATCTGATCGAAAAAATTCTCTGCAGCAACTACTTAATATATATGTTAAAGTAGCGATTAAGATGTCTCCGTTCATTGGCTTAGAGTCAATATCCTCCACGTAGTGAATGCTTTGGATGTCTATTCGAACTTAGCGACGAAATACGAGTATCAGAATACATTAAATATACATCTTTATGTATTCATTAGTAATGGATAATTTGTTTTGTCTTCTAAAAAATATATGGAACATGTATTGCATACTTTATTTGGAAGCTTTTTCACCAAATCCTAAAGACAGAATGTTTGTGAAAATTAATAATCCTTATGTTAATGAAAATTAGAAAAATATTAATTATTGGATATGAATTTTGATGAGTTTACTAGAGTAGACATTACATTACATTTACGAAATATTTCATTATTGATCCTGCATTCACTCGTAATGTAAACACCGTGTTCGCAATTCACATAAGATAGAGACTTCTATGGACAATAACTTATCCTCTGATTGATTTGACCCTACAGAAGAAGGCATTAAAATATCGTTGAATTGCATACAAATATATTTAGAAATAAACAAAAAATTTATATCAAGGTTATTTATGCCAAATAACGGCAGAAAATTATTATAAAAACCTGAAAACAGCATTTTTAGACGTAAATATACACTAAGTAGATGTGGATGTAGATCTTTAAAGCAAGTTGATGTTAAACTAACTGCTATTAGTTCCTTAATTATTTTCATGAGAAAGTTTTCGACTGGATGCACTTAAATTAATTTCTATACGCGTTATAATAAATTATACATTCCAATAATGTTAAATACATTCATAAATTTTGATATCCAATTCCGTCCTGCCGAAGAAAACGGCGGGGAAAAGCATTAAAAAATGAACACTAATACATGTTAGACAATGCGATTGATGGAGAATCGGATTACAGGGCCCTTCACGTGGATTTACGCCTAACTTCTCCGTATTAAGTACTTAGTAAAACTCATTGTTTTTGCAGATCCAAGTTTCAGGTACCTGTAGGCGAATCACAGCCGCAATGAAACGGATTCGATGGAATAGTAGTACGCCAGGATTACGCGAAAGACGTTATAATTTAGCAAAGTTGGTTTGGATGCCTTGGGGGACCGCGTGAAAAGTTCCCCCGTAAGATTTGTCAAGCAGAAGAGCAGCCTTTTCCCAGAATTAATTCTTTTTGTTTCCGAAAAACACCGGATTCGCATTTGAGTAAGTGGAACGCGGGAAGCGCGGAATTGAGCCCCGAAAATTGGAAGCCTCGCGCAGTAACGATATCGCCCGTTAATACACAGTTAAACCAAAGTTAAATGGGACTTTCGAAAGTGAAACGCGAGCCTCTATCGTAAAAGGAAATTACTTCGTTATCCGCGGAACACTTTCCCCGGAAAATTAATTTCCATCCGGGGATCTCGCGGTCGCGGTGGAATCCCGTCGACGCCTTCAAAAATTTAACATCCGAACGCCCAAATTCATCGCGGGGAGAGACTCTTTACATTCATGGACTCCGTTGTTTCAGAGATCGCCTCGATAAACTGCCGAAAATACACCGCGGAGTTGCCTGCGGGGCGAATGAGCCATTCGTGAAAGGCGGAATCTCCGGGCGACGACTCCTCCTCATCTATCCTCCCTTATCTCGAGAACTGTCCCTCTCGGAATAGTATAACCCTATGAAAAAGTCCCTCGCTAATTCCCCCCAGGTGATTCCCTACCAATCAGGGAAATGAAGAGTGCCACGCCCCCTCCTCCGCTCATCCATTATTCCGCTACTGATCTCTGCATTTAGCTGCCCCGTTCATCACCCTACTTCCCAGTGACCCCTGCGAGGTGAAATCCCCTCCCCAGGAACAATGCGTCTCCTAGTCTTTTGCAGCTTCCGAAAGGACCGTTCAATCTCCGAAATGATCATTCGTGCGGTCCTGATTCGTCCCCCCGAAATTTTACCATCCAGTCCGTTTCTTTCGTGTCTCGCCCCGTTTGATTTACTCCGAGGACGGCGTTCTCCGCTCCTTCTCTTTGCGATTCCCTCGGCGTCTTCCCTTTTGCCGCTTCCTTTGCCAATCTCTCACTTCTCCGACTACGCTCCTTCACCATCTTTTTCGTTTCCCAGTCGATACCTCTCCTTCCAGATATCTCCTTCCCAGCACACTTATTTCTATTAAAGTCTCACGAAAACCGTCTTCTCCCGAATCCGTCCAATCCATTTCCTCTCTTTTTCATTTCTTGCATCAATCCTTTTCCTACCTATTGTTTCAACTCTCTTTTTGTAAATCCAGCAATTCTCATCTACCTCAATCACTCAGCGACTTTCTGATTCTCTTCGTCTCTTTTTATTTACATTACGTGCTTCTCTTCTTTGGAGAAAAATCGCGCAGTTATTCTTCCAATTTCGTCGAATCGTCTGCTTCTCCCTTTCATGTTGTTCTACCTCTCTTTCACCTTACGTTTGAATGAAGTATGTTTAATATATGACGAGTGAATAGGCCTTTTCAATCATCTCTTCAATTTCCTGAAACCTCGAATTTGCACAGAATATTGTCTTTTCTATTACATGACTTTATTAAATCCTCCAAAGTAAACTAATCACAGAGATGAATGCATGAGGGAGTGAATTCTGCGAGAGATAGTATACCATAATAAGAATATACTCGATGTGTTATCTTCATTTCATTCCAGAATAAGAACTTTAACTTTGATTTTCCATCAGTATTTTACAACGCAAGGATGGTTTCGTTATGATTATGTAACTGAACGATCAAATAATAAATGAAAACTACCTTCAAATTTACTGAAATACAAACAAATATTTTATTTCACTACCAACTCACCATTACATTCTCTAAAAATCTGATGTGGCCAGCACATGACTTTCTCCATATATAGGATGTAAATATTTATCTACGACAGTATTTTCGAACTCTAAATTCAATCTGAACTTGGAAGATACATAAAAATACATTTTTGTAATTTTTGTAGATAACTGTATATACCTAAACATCATATTTATGGAGATATTTTGCAAAAACGGAAATTTGCTACGAAGAATAAAGCTCAACTTCCGGTTAACCGATTTACTCTAACAACTAATCAACTCTGACAGCACCAACCACAGTGCTAGATATGAAGTTTGGTATTGATACGACTAACTACTACTACTACTTTTTACGTTAGAGCGCCCACAAACATAGACACACACACACAGACATCTTTCCAAAAATGGTCAAAACGTGTTCTAGGGACCCCAAAAACATGTATTTCCGTTGAAATCTCGAAGTCGATCTTTTTCTCGAAAAATACTTCTTCTATACTACGTATATGGAGAAAGTAAAAATAAGACTTATATCAAAATTTTAGTACTTGAATGAAGTTTATAAAAGATGAAAGTTAAAAAAGCATACTGTAATTTATAATTTACATTTTCTTTGTTGATATTCAGTGACTGATATTTTAAGAATAATTAACAAACAATTTCTACCAAATAATAAATTTTCCTAAATGAAAAGAGATACACAACTACTTTAATGGTCTTTCAATGACAAAAGAGACAAAAATTCCTACTTTCATTTCAGTGAGTTCACATTACAACACACGATTTTCTTATCATTACAGTATTCTGATTTAGTATCGTAATTTCTAGTTCGTCTGATGTTCTCGTAGTAATTCGACTCATAGTATATTGACGTAATTAAATTAAATTCTTTATATCACTTCGCATAACTTTTATTTCCGTCCCCTTTCGATATAACGGCAAAAACCACAATATAATGGCTATTTAAACAAATACGTGATAACTAAGTCAACGTCAACAATAACCATCAACGAACTAACTTATTAACATACTTAAGTAACTAGTGTTTAGAAATATATACAAGACTAAATTAAGAATAGCACGTCAATCGTGAATCATATATAATTTCCTTCTAAATATTTTCATCGATATTCTTTTCCAAATTTCTATTTGCGTCATGAAGCATACATATCTTTGCTCTAATACCGTCAGATTTTCCCAAGTACTGAATTAGCAAGGAGCTCGCTTGACTCATTGACCTCTGCTGAAACATGAATGAACTTGACACTTGGGAAGCACGCCATCCTGACTCGAGTGTCGCATGTTAATCAGCTCGAGGGGGTCTTCAATTTGGGAAATACGCCGAAAATCAATCTGATTTGCATATTTTCTCCTTTAATCTCGAGCGATGGTCGGAGAGGCGTGACACTGAACACGAGCGTCTTTATTTCTTTATTTCCTTCTCCCCTCTTCCCCTGCTACGCTCGCACGAAATTTTCCCTAGTAATGTCTAAATTCTCTCGAGTCAAATAAATCACACCAAAGATATTCATGGACTGTAAATGGATCTAAAATTTTATGTTATTGATAACATACCTGATAGTTGAAAGTGAGATTTATATATTTAATTATGTATTCCTCATTATGAAGGAAGAGTAACTGTAGAAATTCATAGAAGAATTTAATTTAATTTAAATATTTTAAATATTTAAATATTCGAAAATTTCCCAGGTATTATTTTAAATTTAAAAGTAATTGTGGACATTAAATTAAAAATAATGAGTACATTTTTAATTTAACGAACGTTAATTAAATTTAATTAACGTTGAAAATATTTTTTATAATGATCCAGACAGTGTGAAGTTAGATTTATTAGAGCAAATTATTTTCCATCACGAAGAGTAATTGCACTAATTTGTTGAATAACCTGAAGTAACTAGCTAATATCGATAGTTTAAATAATTTAAGAATACAAATATTTGGATATTTCTCAGGTATTTTTTTAAATTTAAAAGAAATGTGGACATTAAATTAAAAATTATGAGTATTTTTTATTGGGAGTAAAATTTATTAACTGAAAAGTACGTGTAGTAATTAAATTGCGTAACATTTTAATTCTGAGCGAAAGAGAGTTTAGAAAGGGATTACCATTCCACATAAGCGAATGTTAGGCAATTCACAATTTCATTATTGTAGGTAATACTTTTAATTTCGTCACGTAATTGGCGCTATGTTTTCCGACGTATATTGGAAGGGCTGAGACCTAACGCGCTGTTAAATCCCAAGGCCGCGTAATTGTACATAAATAAATAAAAATTCGTCACGCTCGAATTTAAACTCGTATGATATACAGAATTTTTGCCAACATTTTGGCTTATTTGCCTTTGAATATTTTGGGTCTTTGAGTCTGCTAATGAGTCTCACCCACGGCCCGTCTCACGCCTCCGCACTTCCCTCGCAACACTTTCCCAAATTTCGAGAGTGCCAACGTGAGCGATCAGTGAATATTAATTCACGAAAGTCTCGCAAAAGTCAGCATTTGCCAAAGTCTTCTCCATGCGTTACAATATCCCATCCTATTTGGCGAAATAAATGCAAGGAAACAGCTAACCATGCACAATTCCTTATCTTCTGATAGCTTTTCCATGCATGAGTAAGCAAATTAGCAAAGTATTTATTCGATGAATTCCATATGTTGGTATTTGTTGCGATTTATCAAGGAATAGGAGTATCAACTTCTCCCACTCAATTTAATTCATGTACTTTCAACTTCGTTTATAGTTAGAGATGCTTTTTAACTACAATCTACTCGTAAATATGTATACATAATATTTCCTTTGAAATTGACAAAATTTGGAATAATTTATTCATTATTATATCTGCTTATCATTTGTATTTCTTAAAGTACTATCTTTAGTATTTCCATGTCTTAAAAGAAGGGACACTGAGTACATCCCAAACAATTCTCTGAAATGATGAATGGATAAGATGTGGACGAAATTCCAACAAGTGACGCTTGATGGTATTCATTTTTTTGTTACTATTTTTACTTAACGTCACTATTACAATTTTATGAATGCGAAATGAAGTTAATCCAAGTCTATGAATAGCGCGAAAAGGAAAATATAAGGTTATACAAAAATTTAATTAAATATTTAATTTTAGGGATTTTATTTGCTTTCAGGGGCCAAGACGATATTCTACGCCCTCATAATCTATCTTTATATCTGTCCTTGATTATTAAAACTGGCACGAAAATTCACAGAAAAATTTTCTTTATCAAGAAGCCGCCATTATCCTCGATAATGGGCTCGCATTTCTGCGCAAGATTTTTATTTCAAATCCCAACATTCCGAATATTCTCTTTTAATAATTTTTAGAGCTTCTGATGTTTTCTTACCATCCATTTCCTTCTGAGAGTCTCCCGCGATGGTTTTATCCTCCAGATTATTGAAAAAAATATCAGAGGCCCTTCATCCTTTCTCGGGACAACTCGGAACATTTCTTTTCTACTTGCTGTTCCTATTTCGACTTTATTCACGGCGATGGCTCTAAATGGAAGAAGAGACACTTCAGTCTCAATCTCGGCCAAAATAAAGACGTTTCCCCTCCTTACACCCACTCCCCATGGCCTTCTAATTACTTTCAGCGCCACGCCCCCCTCCCGCGTGAACTAGTGCCGCCATTACAGACTTCATTTGTTCGTCCCGTAATATTCGTGTGTTCCTCTGGGTGGAGCCACGGGCCCCAGACATGGCTCCAACGGTGACAAAAGCTGGATGACGCGAACGAACTTCAGAATGAAGAGCAAGGGATGGAAAAATATTCAGCGAAGGCAACGACCTCTCTTATTAAAGGGCATGTTCTGCTAGCGATCGCTCTTCCCGCCGGCAATTATTTTTCGCATAAACATCGTTCGTCTTTTTTTTTGGATCTCCGCTTTATTTGTCGTGTGAGCGAGTTCGAAGCGGTCGTCATTATCCCAGGTTCGGAATAACATTCTAGTTTCGAGAAGAACTGAATTGTCGAGAAATTAGAGCACAGTTAACGGGGAAGCGATAAAAAAGGAGAAGGCCATGATGCGGCGGGAAGGACGGTCGCCGGCGTTGGAATTATATGATCTTATCTGCGATTACGTGAGGAATGGAAACCTATTACCGGCTAACAATCGATTTACGGCCATTGGAAGGGTCCACGGATAACGGACCCACCGAGGCTCATCTGAGCACTACACAATCCCGAATCATACTTGTGTCCTTTCTTTAACCTAATTTCGATACGACCGAACGCAAGTACGCCAATTTTTTTCCATTAAATTATATATCGACGTCATATTGCTTGACCGGGTGATGTTCGGTAGAGATCCATCCCGTAACCAATATTGTAAGGCCGGCTTGTCATGAACCTTGAGAAATCCAGCAGGAACAGTTACATTTAATCTAACATATTATGCATGCATTACTTAAACCTTAGTATTAAGCTAGTATTAGTAGTAGTGGTTTAAACTGCATTACTTAAACTTAAGTATATAAAATACTTGTAAATATTTAAGTAAAATACTGCCGGTAGGCTTATAACCTACCAGAAGGACATTGTAAATAATAGTAATAAATAATTTTTCTCATTAAATCTGGAGGACTCTCATTACAATAGGAGAAATTTCATTTATTATGAAAATAGATGTTAGCTTATATTTACCGCATTATTCTGGAGATAAGACAACCATCAGATATGACGAGTTAAAAATTTTCGACAAAGTTTTATAGTTTTAAGATATAACTGTCCTATAAGAAGACGCCCTAACTATCAAATTTATATTATTTATAAATTAAAACCTCATCAAGGGTCTATGAATTTAATTAATATCAGCAATCATCACCTGGATAATAATATTGTACATTGTATACGAAATTATGTCCTATTCATCATTTTTCGAATGAAAAAACTTTATTTTATTGCATCTGGAAGCATTGCCTGGCGATAGCTGGAAATATTCACAGCGATTCGGGTATTCAGGTGACCTAATTAACTTTAACTATCAGTAGCCCAATGAACATTACTGTCCTATAAGACGACCCCGGATATTAGGGGCCTTTTTATGATTCGACTATCGTCTTATTCGCGGAAATATACGGCATAATAAAAACGAAGTTGGGATCGCTCAACCGTCACTTGATGAACTCCGAGACCCGCCCCATGACGAATGGGCATGGTCCGCCGTGTTTTACCATTTTTCTGCGAGGAAATGTTAAAAACGCCGCTTGCGAGAGAAAAAGAATTGCGACGAGAGATCCTGGCCGTGTTCTAACGCTGCCATTCTCGCTCATTTTCGGCTATAGCTATCGATTTCGGGTTTCCAATTGTGCCTGCTCATTTTAGCATGGAAATAAAACAGCCTCGCGAACGGGTTCTTTCGCCTTTTGCTTATTACGAAAATGTCCACGATGCGAGAGCACAGAACACTAACGAGCGAAAATAGTTTTTTTTTATTCCGTTAATCACAACATTACCGGTTTGCTTCGATAAATCGTGTGTTTTAAATTAACGGGTCGTCGGAAACAGATAATTGAGAATTTACTTCGAAAAGATCCTTGTTTCTTTTATGAGGAAGATGCATTTAAAATAAGGAGGGGACCAAACTTTCATTATTTTGAGTTACTTTAGAAACTATTACTAAACGTGAATGCTGCAGTGAAATTAAGTATATTACTTCGGTGAAAAATATGTATGGAGGTCAAAGTAAAGGTATGGTCCGATAAACGAACAAAAGAAAACGAACGGAATATAAATATGGTAACAGACAGGTTATCCTTATAAGTTCTAGTTTGAAATACTTGTAAAAAATGAATACTGATAAGGAATTTAGTACATTATTTTAACAAAATTCACTGTTTCGGCCTCTAATTTGTGGTAGCTCTTCACTATAAAAGAGGAATAAAAACAATTTATAACGTTACCACAGGAATAGTAATAAAATTAGTTTTATTATCAATCCTGTGACAACGAATTTAATTTTTTTAATTCCTTTTTCCGCGTTATCATAATTAAGAGGTTTTACGAAAGCATTCAATAAACCAATACTCTAGTAATCGAACAAAACTTATAAAGACAGTAAGTGTGATAAGTAAAAATTATTCTGTATATTGAAGACGCGAATAAAGTTAAGTATTTGATGACAATCGTTCACAAAATAAGGGCAATATAGGATAAAGATTTAAAAAATGAAATAATTATGATCTTCTAAACGAAGTTAAACAATGATTAAGTATATATAATACTTAGAAATCTGCAAGTGACTAAAGTATTTATTTTCGTTAAAGTAAAATACATTGTTCAGCTAATAAAATGGCAGACAAGATGGCGAAATTATTGTAAAGGATGACAGAGAAACTTCAATAAAAACAATGAGCTTGTTCATAAAAGCCTTAAAATGCTAGAAGTGACAAAAGAGTTTATTCATTGAAAAGGTAAACAATATCGCTAAGGTAATAAATGGTACATAAGATTGCAAAAGTATCGTAAAAGTTGACAGAGAAACCTAAAAAATGAAAAAATTACGAGAGCGCTAGTGTATATACTTTAAAGAATTGTAGAAACAGAGGCAGTGCGATGAAGGACGGGAGGGAGGAGAAGAAGATTAAAAAAGAAATCCGATGTAGAAAGTCAGGGCGGAATGAGCGTAGAAGAGGGAGAAGTTTGGAAGAGGAGATAATTGGAGGAGTTGCTTACATCAGAAGACAATGGCGATAATGATGGCCTCCATTTCTAAAGACCGTTTTCGCGAATTAGTGTCCCGCAGACTGACGGACGAGTAAGATTTCCCAAAATGTTTCACGCACTGCCACCTCAAAATAATTCGCCCATCGAATAAATTTGAAACGTTGAACACAATAAAGATACAGCCCAGAGCTTAGTTGGACTGAAAGATTATTAAAAGTGCGATTAGAGCATGACCTAGAAACTCGATAATCACACTGGTGACGTAACATAAATATGTGCCACCGGATGAATTGCGGCATCTTACTCATATACACCAAAATTCAAGGGGTACAATCCCATCGCGATGGGAATTCTTCAAAAAAATATCGCCAAATATTTGTCAGAGATGTTTCACGTTGGCCAAATTTTAAAACGGAAGCCCTGGGTGGAGTTTCACGAACAGTAAGGAAGATTTTCCATCGACGAAAAACCTCATCAAAAGACTTCCGTTTTTCCTTTGATATGACATTAACTTGTACGGAGTTCTGTAGCTGTGGATAGAAATAACAGAAAGGATACTCTGATTATGATTCTGATCCACTATGTTTATACGTTGTTCCTTAAAATTCATGTGTGATTAATTATAACAATACTAGTATTAAAAAATTTAAAAGAAGTTACAAATAATTATGTATAGTTATAAAATAATGATGATTTAACTCGAAAAATTGAAAATCATTTATGTCTGAAAAAATTCCGGATATAAAGTTTAATAAAACTCAAAAATTATTCTGGGATCCCCGAAATTTATGACATGAACGATTTCATCATTATTCGTAACATCGAACATCGGTTTTTTAAGTCCGCGAAACGTGAATGAAAAAATCTGATGTGGCCAACACATGACTTTCGCCATATTTATTGAAAACAGAAGTCTATGCCGGTTATAAATAAATAACTCCAAAACCATGAGTGTTATAGAAAAATGATTTATACCAAAGTTGTACTAAAATACATTATCTATAACTTTTGTATGTAATTGTACATACCTATATTGCATTCTGACAGAGATATGTATGAAACACTTCCATTTCTGGATAAACAACAACTTCCGGTTAACAATTATTCAAGAATAACTCCTAAACAATCAGTGTTACGAAAACGTGTTTCATACAAAAGTTGTAGCAAAGTACATTATCTATAACTTTTGTACATAATTGTATATACCAACATTGCATTCTGACAGAGATATTTAAGAAACAAATTTTTGTTCCGGATAAACCGCAACTTCCGGTTAAGCGATATTCATCAAAAACTAATAAACTTTTGGTATTGTTAGGAAAATACTAAATATGAAGTTTGGAAATGATCGGATAATCACTTTTTAAGATAGAGCGCCCACAAACGTTTTTACCACAGACAGACATGTTCGGGAAAATTCAAAATACTTTTACTTTGTTCAAATATTTGATAATGAATGTTTATTATCATATTATGTACATAATGTACCCTTTATATTATTGTATATTTTATTACCTATTATATTATTGTAAGTGTATTATATTGTATGTTTATTATGGTCAACTGTAAATATTAGAATTTCATTCTAAATAAACTTATTTACTTATATTTAATTTCCAAAGAGAGAATCAAAAGATTGTACTTTAATTCGATGTCATAAAAATAATGATAAAAAACCGTCTTTACATTAGGCGAGATTGAGACTGAAAGTCTTTCATTCCATCTAACCGACGTCTAAGTTAAATATAGAGAAGAGTCATCAGCATAAATGAAATACGGATTAAAGAAGGTAAGACTAAATCCCCGTCAATTCGTTCACAACAGGAACCGCTTCTCATCAGTCCTCCGTCTTGTCGACAATTTTTGCGTCAGAGCAGCTTTGTGTATCTTGGATCCAATTCAAACAAAAGAGGGTCGTGAAAGGGAAACCCTCTTAAATCAAACTCCATAGACTTTCGACCCAACTCAAACGTAAAGAACTAAAGAGCAAAGAAATTAATTCCTGATTTATTGGGACAAATATTTGCCGAAGTCTTCCGGCGAGGTATCCGAAAAATCTTAACACCAAAAATACGAAATGTAACAGCGGTTTATATCTCCGTGGTGATTCAAGGATCGTATTACCAGTAATAAGGTTTATCCTCACTCTAGGAATACTAAAAACATAGCTACGCCGTTTTCATTGGATTAATATACTGTTGAAGAATATTACCGAAATCTAAGGCGAATCCGCCCGCTATGAGGAATGCATGGCATATTTGCAGCACTGAGGGCTTTATTCGCTCAAATATCGGAGAATAAAAGAAATATTAAAGCAAAGAACTGAGACAAAGACAATGAAGCAAGCAGCCGCAAATACATGCAGTCAAAACTGCAGCGTATTAAAAGAATTCAGCTAAAGAAATGACAGTGGAAGATAAAACAATGGATTAAAATATGCAAGGGTGGAATTTAGTCCCATTGTATCGGAAAAGAATTTTTAATTAAAAAAAATCCATACTTTGAGGGAGTAACCGATAACTATCTACTGTTCCCTTCTCTTCCTCATTCGAAAATGCTGAATAATCATTATTGAACCTTTTTTCTCGATTTCCTTGGCAGGTTTAATCAAGCAAGAAGAGACTATAGAGTACTATTGAGACTTATTCGATCAACTGTAATTATAAATCAACTATAGAATCTATAGTTCAGCTTATGTGAGCCTAAACGAAGGTCTAAATGACCCTCATTCAAATAAAATTAATCAGAAATAATAAAACTTCTTTCATCAAATTTACAAAATATGTTTTAGTACAAATAAGAGGATGATTAAACAATAACATTGTTATAGTTAAAAAAAATTGTTTGAAAGTAAGATCTCCCTCATTAATTAGTTCTGAATATGATTTCAGATATTGATCCATGTATTTCCTCTGATTAGTCCATATAATCGTTTCTGCATTTTTGTTTTATCACTATATTTTGTATCCTTGTTTAATTTGTTCATCTTATAATTGTCTTATGTTTTACTATTGTTCATCGTCCGCTGTTATTTTTTTCGTGCTGTATGTTAATACTATTTTAATAAATGGATAAAAATAAATATTTCTAAATTAGCAACTTGTATTAGAGTTCCAAGAAGTACAGCAGAGACATTTTGATTATAGCATAGATATGAACAAAATATGACATTATAGTTGTTCCAGTGGAATACGCGAATCAAGAAAGTCTGAGCCTATTTCACATTTCCACTTATTTTGCTGCGTAGGAAGGGAGCGCACATTCGCAAGAAGTTCTGCTGAGGAGGTGGCGAATGGCGCAATGCAAACTGTGTCCTTTTGTGTGTCTCCGGAGATGAAACGTTTAAAGCGAGATTGGTCCGCCCCACGCATTCCATGCTGCAAAAAGTCAATGGCGTTTCTCTAATAAACTCCGCAAGAAATATTCTCAACCTGTCGTAGCAAGAATATTCAGTGAGGCAGACGTTTGAGCACAACTCCGGGTAATAAGTTACCTAATTAGAGAAGAAAATGACAATTTCTCTTGACAGACAATATCTCTTTACAGACATATCTCTTGACACACAATAACTCTTGACAGACAGTATTTCTTAACGGAAAAGGTGAACCGTAAAATATCCCACAAAATTCATCTAATTCTTGATTTTTCGGCGTTGGAGCAAATAACAATTATGTATTTGCTATTGCAATAGCTTGATAGTAAAAGTTGGACGCATAGTTAATTTGTGTCTATATTTTACAGGAAGCCATTATATTCAATTAAAATATCTCACAAAATATATCACATAGCTAAGCCTAATCAATATATATCGGAATGATAATGGAAATAAATTCAAACCGTGAAAGGCAAATATAAAAGAGATCACGTAATTAAAGAATAATTATTACTAACCTTTACGAATACACTCATTAATTTCATTATTCATTACTTTAGCAGCAACACAGAATAACAGATAAAAGACAAAATAACAGATAAAGAATCTATGCGTATTATTTTTCTACTCAATTTTCCAAGTACTTCAAACAATGCATACGACTTCTGAAAGATTCGTTTAGCCAGAAATTGTCCTTCGGAAATTATTCGGGTTGATTACCCCAAAAAATAAGTCATCATAATTACAATGTTAAATTTGGCATCAGCTAAACATGATTAACACAGCAAGAAAGATTTTTTTTTTAATTCCTTGCATTATGTAAATCGAACATTTTCATGTTACAGCCCACGACGGAAGAGCAGTCTCACGATCAATTCCATGACAAAATGAAGTTCTTCAATATCTTCATTACAAGCACAATTTTGGCACCTATTTTACGCATATTGTGGAAGAAATTTTGAAATTTACTAAGTTTAAAGGGCGTGGAGGAGTGATTCGTTGATGCGACAGCCTCTCCCACTTACATATTCTCTTATCTTGAGGTACAGAAACGCAGTTAACGAAAACACTTCGAGTTGGCGTAATGAGAAAGACGTGTACTTGCTAGGCAATACGAAGTTACCATCTTCTTATTTGGCCAATGTAACTTTCGATAACGAATGAACGTCGCTAGGAGCGATTCCCGTAGCGAGTTCCAGCAGAACGAGTTTAGGATAATTCGCAAGAGCTTCTCCCAAGTACTTAGTAACTTTTACCGACCTCATAGAACACGCTGTCTTTCAAAGTTCCTCGAAACCATTCGCTAGGAATCATCCATTGAAATACCTTAACATTACGATATTGTTGCGTTGAAAAAGCTCCGTAAGTAATTTTTCGAAATCAAAAAAACATCTTCTGTGAGAATTTTTGCCTTGAGGTTTCCACAAAAACATTAAAATTGTCATAATTTTTTTCGGTTGAATTGGGAATGTTTTTGCGTGAGAAGATGTCACTTGCAAAAAAAACTGATGACCAAGTCTCAATATGCTATTTATATGCCTCTAGAGGGGGCTGAGATGCCTCCAAAAATGTTAGCAAATGAAACTTTTAAATAGGTTTTAGAGTTACCTTAAACGTTATCCTAGGTCCGGACTTTAAGTTATATTTAACAATTTTGTATATATAAAATTACTAACAATTTTAATTATAAATATAAATAATATAATTATTAGCAAATTTATATATAAAAAGCGCTTTCCAGACTTAATTCAGTTTAAGCTAATGTGGTACCTTTCCCACGGAGGTTTCACCCGGACACTCGGGAGGGATTGCCAAATGCATGGATACAGAAAAACTTTAAAATATGGTGTGAAAATGTTAAAAAAAATTGTTTATATCCCGTTAATAATCAATAAATGTCTATTATATCACGCAATTTCACATTCCTGTTATCACTGAAGACATTCTTATGAAGTAATTTCCTTAGGAAGGGCATCTCTCCCGGAATTACCTTATATTTTGTTATGTAAGACAATTTTATTTCATTTTATATCTTGCTTTTTCTTCATCCAGATACTTTCCACTATTGCAATAATGCGATAGGGCTGAAAGCTAAGGCAACTTAATGATATGTATACAACTAGATTAGTATAAAACTAGATTTGTATACAAGTAAGAGAAATATTTACGGATTTATTTCAGAATTAAATAAGATCGCTATTAAAAAATGCAGTAGCTTTTAGCCTAGTGTCAAGTATTAAATGGCACTTACGATTATGTCAAGAAAACCGGATTATAATTAGTGAATCTAAATTCATTTTCCTTGAATATACTGTGAAAGGCTCCATGTTTTTAAATGTTATTCACACCTGTAAATTAGTAGAGCTTCACCCTGCGGCTCCTTTACGCTATAATATCTGCTTTCCGTCAAAGGACTCGCTCGGTACGAGAAAGTAAAAGAAACGAGGAAGTATTTTGCAGTCTTCCTTCCCGAGGATTAACGCTGAAATTTTTATTATTCGCCGATGCATTCATTCGTGAATCCCACATCCTCCTTCCTCTTCCGGTACTGCTCGAATACTTTTACCGAAAAAATGTCAGTTTCTTTCGGATACTTGAACGGCTTCTCGGAAACCTCAGTCCTTGGGAAAAGTGCCGACGCAACGATGGAATATTCTGATTCAGAACATCGGTGATCCCAAAGAGAACACCTTTATTTTCATTTGAGATTTTAGCTAGAAAACAAGTTACAACAATGACTGTATACGATTCGGAAGGAAATCACTTTGTAGGATAACATTAGGTGCTGCTGTTCTCGACATATCGATGAGATTCGTTCGTAAAATTTCCATGACAACATTTTATCACCAGGTAATCTTAATCTTACATCAATCCAAATCTATAATAAGACTATTTCCAAATGAGGAATGAAAAACATGCAAAAAAATCTGATGTGGCCAGCACATGACTTTCTCCATATATATAAGATGTAAATATTTATCTACGACAGTATTTTCGAACTCTATATTCAATCGAAACTTAGAAGATAAGTGATTAATTTCTTTCATATTATCTTTTACGTCACAAACATTATAAATAATGTTTTTCGGGACATGTTCGATGAAAAACGATGAAATTGGCCTTTCGCCCCAGCGCCCAGAGCGCCCACAACGTAAATATTCAGGAACTTCCGGTGCATCAGTATTTCACAAATAACTCCTACACAATCAGTGATAAAAAAATATGTTTCGTACAAAAGTTATAGTAAATTACATTTGCTAAAACTTTTATAAATAATAGTATATACCTAAATATCATATTTATGGAGATATTTTGAATACCGGAAATGAGCATTGAAGACTGAAGCTCGACTTCCGGTTAATTGATTTACTCCAAAAACTAATCAACTCTAACGACATCAACCAAAATACTATATATGAAATTTGGTGTTGATCCGACAAATAGTTTTTATGATAAAGCGCCTACAAAGTACACAATCAGCTACTTCCGGTTTATAAGTATTTCACGAATAACTCCTAATCAACCGGTGATACAAAAATATGTTAAATACAAAATTTATAGTAAATTACATTTTCTAAAACTTTTATAAGTAATACAAAATACCTATATATCATATTTATGGAGATATTTTGAAAACCGGAAATGAGCTCTGATGAATAAAGCTCGACTTCCGGTTTACCGATTTACTCCAAAAACTAATCAACTCTGACAGCACACAAGGCAGTACTATATATGAAGTTTGGTATTGATACAACTAATACTTTTCACGTTAGAGCGCCCACTATCACACACACACACACACACACAGACATCATTCCGAAGATAGTCAAAACGTGTTCTAGGGACCCCAAAACGTGTATTTCCGTTGAAATCTCGAAGTCGATTTTTTTCATGAAAACAATACTTTCTCTATACTTCGTATATGGAGAAAGTAAAAATATTTAGTTCATCACTATACGCTAAAATAAGAATCCACTTTTTTTGATTGATTTTCTTAATTTTATTTCGGTACTCTACACGAAGCACACACGACTATTGTGCATGCTTCATTACGTCATTCTAAAAATTACTATGTCAATAAGTCTAGAATATCTGAAATATTTTCTTCTTGAGTCAGAGAAGAACAAAGTAACGATATTTTTATAGATCTATATTGGTATTCTCATCGGAAATATTCATATTTGAACGCTATAAATCATAAATATATTTATAGGGTAAGCTTTGTGATATTTCTGGGTCGAGTATGCAAATGAAATTTTAAATCCAATAAAAATCATCTTGAAATGAACTTGCAACATTATTGAAAACGTTTTTTTAGATCAACATTGCTGTTCTGAGCGAAATAATACCGCATGAGCAAACTATAATCTCGTCTCACAATTCTTTCGTGTAGTTTTTGGAAATCTTCATGAGTTGTTTGAAGTGAAACTCAAAGTTTGATTTTCTCAAAAAGTCATTAATAAATTGTTGTTAATCGTACAACAGTGAAAATCAATTTTTAAAGAAGAATCAAAATATTTCTCTAAATGAACTGTTTCATGTAATACTAGAGAAGAAATTGATATAAAACTAATCATGACTAATAGAAAATAAAACAATTTACGGCATAGATTTAGAAACGAGTAAACAAGGGCATCAGTAATAAAATCCGAAGTAACAAATCTGTCGCAAAATATCATCACGGAATCCGTATTCGCACGTTTGACTGAGTAGCGTCAAAGTTAAAAGACGAGCGTTTAATTAGTATGTTAGAAGTGTAAGGGATACAGGAAAAGGAGTGAAGTTCAGTCGGGTGAAACTGACAGGTGATAAAAGTTTGGAGTAGTCTATGTTGGAGTTCAAATATTGTATAGAAAGACTTAGAACAAGCAGAGAAGGGCCGAAGAAGAGTTTGTGGACGTGAGAAGTTAGGGAGTGAAAGGGATCGATGCTGCCCAAGAAGTTTTACCAGAGAGGATGGATTGGTGAGGACACTGACCAACTAGAAAGCTCTGACAGAATCTTGATGATAAACAAGCGGCACTGATAACATTTGCACAGAAAAGTTGTACCTGTACCTTTCAGCCAAGTAAAATTGTATCTATGAATATAATGTGAGCAATATGTTTAAATTTCGGTGGGGTATCACCAAAATAACGAATAAAAACTTGTGAAATGAATAGAATAAAGACAGAGAATATAAAATAGATGGTATGAAATAGTATAGATAGACGTGATATAGTTATTCCAAAATGTTTCGTGATAAAATATAGTGACGTAAGAATCAAATGTACATGTATAACTAAGTTATCCATATATTATTTTCAATGTCATTAATAAAAAGTATTAAATAAAAATGATGCATCATAAAAAGCAGCAGAGGGGAACCTATTCGCATAGGATGACTGCATGTCAAGCTATTAAGCCACTTAAAATTGGTAGTAGCACACAACCTGCATTAAAATTAGTAGTAGTAGTAGTTGTCAAAGGTACGTCGAAGGCAAGTTACAACCTCTCAAGTGGTTCTCCGAGAAAACGTATTGACCACATTGTCCAGTTTGGAGGAATAACCAAATCGCATACAATAAATATGTATCCGAATGCTAAAAGGTCAAGTATAAATAAACTGAAAGATGAAATAGATTACATTTTAAAATATACATAAATAAACTGTTGAGAGGAAAACTCTAACCGCTAAAACATAAGAAGAAAAAAATTCCTTTTTCAATCCCCCATGATTTTTTAAAGCCCTATTTTTCTGAAGATGTACAGAACTAGTAAGATATTGTATCATGATCAACTCCCAGTATAGTGTCGTCTAATATGTTCAATTAACTGCTATATTAAAATTATGCGATACCTAGTTTTCAAAAGAAAAGACTAATTTTATTGTAAAAAACAGAGGGAAAATATTCCATCAATGGAATCAAAAAATAATTTATATAATGTCTGAATTAGCTGTAAAAAAGGAATAGATCATGCTGAACGAATGAGTCGTAGATTTTCGAAAACGGATTTGTATAATATCTTAAGAAATCGTCACAGTTTAAGAATCCAAAGTACTTAAATTTTAAGGAAATATTACGCTTCACATTTACCGAAGATGCAATTCTGATAGAAAAGCATAAAAAGCAGGACTTAGAAATGTAACGGGTTCACAACAAGAAGTTCATAGAGAAAATATTTAAGGGATTTTAAAATTCGAATTCGTGCGGAAGACTGGAGAGACAGAGCTCCGTGCGAGGGATTTTACATCCACGAGAAATATTTAGAATCGGTATTGTTTCCATTCATACCGTTCTGAACAGACCTCGTTCCTACAGCTATATTCTTCCGGATATAAATAGACGCAATTTCCTCGAAAAATTTTAAAAACATAGTCGAACCAAGTTCTGGTGGAAATTTCCGGGAGACGAGGGACATAGAAATGGAGGGCTTAAGTATAAATAATGTACACAAAAATGGGACGGAGAATGGTGTAATTCACCAAGTTATGGAGAAAATGGAGGGAAGCGACGGGCTCGGGTCACGGCAAGAAAAAGAAGAATATTTTTTACGTGAGCATTTAGTTAAACGTCGCCATTTATACGGGGATTTATCCACCTTTTTCACTTCAGTTTCCATTAAGCACTATGGCTTCCAGTACAGAAATTCCGAAAATGGAACCCTCCGCTCATTAGAATAGGCAATGGGACTAACTTTATAACTGTACTGGAGGACGGACTTTAAGTGTAATGTACTCCGAGTAAGCAGTTCCGAGATGCGAAATTTCAGAGTTGCGATAAAAAAATTGGAATGCTCTACCTAGGCAGCTAACACGGTTTAATGTAATATGATTCGGAAAGCGGTACGGATATGACTTGAATGGTGAAATGCAATATAAAATGATACTCACGCGAGTAGGATTAAAGTACAACCTTTATTTTAATACACTATCGATAGCTAACACTGCGTTTCATCGTTTATAAAGATCCAATTAAATTAAATTTGACTAATTTTTATCAATTAGGAGTAGTAAAGAAAGTACTCCACTTGTTTCGCTAAGCTGCAGCAGGCGTGATTAAAGACTTACTTACATGCAACCATTCTACATATTTTACAAATACCTGAAGTTGATTTAGCACATAACAGGACAATTATTAATAGCATTCTTTTTCAATGCCTAATATGGATTTCAAAACTTCTAGAAAATAAAGCGGAATATCGAAAATCTAGACTTTACTATCTTTTAAGGGATTACATTTTTAGGAGAACTCTTAGTTATTCGGGAATCCTAATGAGTTTTTGCAGAGATTGAAATAGAGCTATATGAGAAATTTATAACGATGAGTTTAACAATTTTCTATTCATCTAATGCCTTTTTTACTGAGAGTTGAAATTACGGTCGTTTGCACTACATTGTTTGAAGTAATTGGATACACGACAAAGAAATCGTTAAGGGATTACTCATAACGATGGCGAAATTAAGATTCAATTTTGATTCCGATATTCTGGTCAAAAGGTGTCGTTACAAAAGTATCCCTTATTTGTAAATTTCTAATTAAAGCATTTATATTTAATTCTCTTATTCAAAATTATTCACACTTTAAAGTACTATTAATGCATTACCTTAAACATTTTACATGGGTTGGTAGAAGAATTTCAACGGTTAATGCTACGAAACGTTCCACTTAAATTTATTAATATTGATGTGGACTAATTAAGTAAAAAATAATTCATCAATTTCATCGATTAAAGGCAAGGATATTATAATACGAGCTTAAATAATGAGACATTCCCCCGGGCCTCAGTACAGCACCTTTATATAGGACGGGCCCCTTTGAAGTCTACAACCAGCAGTGCCTCCCCCAAACACGCTACCGGCAGTACTTTTCCGAAGCGCTGTTGCCTGCCAACACGGCGCCCGGGCATATCAACCTATCCTTAACTATGCTGTAATTTCACGGAAGCGTTTCAAAACTAAAACGCCGTAAAAACTATACTAAAAATGGAACTAACAATAAAAGACGATTATTTACCTGAAATAATAGAATTAAGTTCTCTAAAAGTGATAGGTATTCCCATACATAGGAATCTCATAATAAGAGACAACGCTTGTTGTCTCATCTAGTGAAGGTTCCCGTATTTAAAATTTAACGGAAATAGGAAAACAAAATTTTAAGGGGAAAATCGGAATAAAATTAAGGATCCTTAAATGAGTCCTTTTTAGTGTGTCTATATGCAAATGTTCGAGTAAATGGATTATAGAATAAATATATAAGGTATATAAAAAAACTTGTATTATGAGGGAAGCGAAGTATTTGCTGAATATGTAAATTTTTGTATTAAAAAATGTACAGATGGGATATTTTATAATATGTGTTGCCACCGGACGATTAGTCCACTTGTAACATTTCTGTAATAAAAATAATAGATCTCACCATGTTCTCTTCACAGTCGATTTAGTCATTCACTAACCGTTTTCTCAGTCATACCCATAGAGCAAAGGAGTGGATTCTTACCTAAAAGAAAAAAGGAAAATTTCGATAAGTAAACATAAAAAACTGACAGCAATCAATGAAAATATCTTTAGTAATACAACAGCATAATATCATAGTCCAAATCGGTACTGTTACACATCATCCAAAATGTTCATATCTGAATAAATATTCCATTAATACCACCCAAAATTATTTGAAATCATTTAAATTATAATTGGGAGTAAAAATTAAAGTGTTCGTTTTACGTGTAGTCCCTTCATTTTGTGGAACTTTGTTTTTGAATGGACTGATGCATTTGCCGTATTTTAGAATCCGATCGAAGAGAGGATATTCCATCTCATTTCAAAAGCCCTGAGGCAGATATCCTTTCGTCGAATGCATCGCTCTGTTCTCGGATCAGATTATCTCACAATTAACTAATCACTCGTTTCCTCAAAGCAACGCCTTGAGCACTCTTATCGTAAAATTCAATTTAACGATCATTTTCCTTAGTGGGAGATTAGTTTGAGTTATAAACGTTTATGAGAGAACAAAAAGATATACTGTAAAACATGCAAAGCGAAAAGCTTGATAAAGAGGGCATGCAATAGTAGAACGAATGCATTTTTCAGCAGCTAGTTCATAAAATCATGGCGCTCTGGCTAGCACAGATTGCCGTACATTAATTCACATTTCCATTAGGTTTATAAGTATAAAATATTCCGAGAGAGAAATTATACGTGTAGGATGCTGGTTGAATAAAGTTCGCCTATAATTGAATATAAATCCTCATTTCAAGCACTTGTGTCAAAAGTTTCTGTGAAGACTATTTTTAAAAGCTATATATATCGAAACGGGATACGTAACACATTAATACTACTGACAATGAGCAGCAAAAAATTTTGGTAATTAATATTAATAAAAAATTAGGCTGCAATGTTTTAAATACTGGAATTTTAAGTAAATTAACTAGAAATAATTCCATTTCTCTCCGAAAAATTTAAGAATCTGGAGCAGGAAATCTTATCACAGCTTATGATCCTGGATAATACGACATGAAATACAAAATGGGTAAATGAATTTTACCATCGTTTTATTATAACATAGCCATTAGGGTCCACACATTACAACCTGCGTGTATAAATAGTAGACGATTTCATGCAATCATATATTCCCCCAATTTACTGATGTTTATCTTCAATTCTAATAGGAGATAGGAGAAATGACAAAAAATCTAAGTAAGCAAGCAAGTAGTTTTGGAAACAGACCGCTAAGTCTGAGGTATCATACGATTGGAAGTAAAATACATGACACACTTATATTTCGCAAGGTAGCCGAGGAGCACGTTCAACGACTGCACACAACGTTGCCCGCATTCTTCCACAGCGAATGACAGAATGCTTAGAATTTACATCACCGTAACGTCATGCAATATGTTTGTTTTCGTCTGCAGACGTAAGAAATACATCCTATTTTGAAAAATGTTAATGGAATTCCAGTGATTCGTCACCGATATGAGAACACGACGAGGGATGAGAATTCCACCCGCGTACCGCAGCCATACGTCACCGTCGCTTTCCACCGAATGTCTTTCGCAAAATGCTGAAAGCAAAATTTCAGGAATTCCGATTTCCGTGCTGAAAGCATCCGCGGGGGAAAAAATCTTCCGCGGGCCTTTAATTTTATTTGCACCACTCTATTTGTTTGAAACACTCGGATGCGTGCCTTCTCTCTTCCTTCCTTCCCATTAGAAGATGCACCTGAATGACGTTACGAAAATTCAGAGCCATCGAGTCAATTGTTTCGTGTTCCAAAGTTTTTGAAATCCCTTCTTTCATATATATATTTTCAACTTGAGCGACACATTCGAAAGCGCATTTCGCATAAAATTTCGTATTTTAGAAAACCAAAAGTTAATGTTTCCTTTTCATCATCGTATTGATACACCGAAATGCTAAGGCAAGAAGACACAAAAATCATAGTTTCCTTTTCCGTTTATAAACACTACACCAGTTACAAAATACTGGTATCTATGGTCTCCCAGATAACTAAGAGGGCAGCTTGCTTGAATTTAGAGAAAACGATCAAAGAATCGATTCCTGGAGGCGACGATAAAGATGTCCTGTAAAATTTTGAAGCTAAATTAATTTATAGCAGGTCCATCTCGAAAGCCCACAAGCCGACCACGTTTAAGCCACTATATCCACGGTTAACCGTGGGTTAAACATTCTCATCTCTAAATCGAGACAAGGCTTTGGCCCTTGTAAATAGCTCCTTGGTTAAATTATATTTATCTATGATATACAGATGAAAAATAATTAATTTCAAATATGGTTGCACTAATATGGAACTAAAAATGAAGATCCCAGTTCAACACAACCAATTTCAGAACTTAATCGACCGGAAACTATATTAAGAATAAATAAATCTCCAGAAAACGGTAAACAAATATAGAATTCGACCATAAATATATCGGTGAAAGAAGCAAGAAAGACCGAGTGCCCGGATTAATGATAGGAATAAGCTAAAATATATGTTCCTAGAATCATGGAAGAGGAGGAACTATGATACATTTGAGTTTAATGAAATTCGCGAAACCAAATTCTTTCTGTTAAACACACCATCAGCTATTTCTACTTCGGTGTTAGTACAGAACAACTCTTGTGCAGTTATTTCATGCACCAGCGATATGAAAATGACTTCTTGATTTAAATTCTTGTACACTGTAGCATTTGAAAACTTTTGTAAATACGGTGTATTGTAAAATCGACATTTTAAAGTATATATGACTTCACTATTTCATAAAAATGCAGCAAAATATTATATAATATATACTTCGGAATAGAATTACATTAATATACCTTTAAGAGCCATAAGAAATGTACAGCTTGAAACGGAAAAAAGGCTGTTAGACTTTTCGGCTAAAACGATCCTACATATAAGTGGCAAAACATCAAACAAGCGAAATCACTACCTTCTTTAAAATTTTGTAAATCACAGCAAGTATAAC
Source organism: Sympetrum striolatum (assembly GCA_947579665.1). Classification (NCBI taxonomy): domain Eukaryota; kingdom Metazoa; phylum Arthropoda; class Insecta; order Odonata; family Libellulidae; genus Sympetrum; species Sympetrum striolatum. Next base: position 73,345,812 of record OX388346.1, on the reverse strand, counting down.
TTCAAAAAAAATAATCAACGGCCACTTAACGGCTACGGGCACCGTCCATTCCTTTAATCGACACTTCGTCTGAAACAAGCTAGTCAATATCCATTTGGGGTCGAATCCACGCATGGCATCGGGATTAGTGGAAGAACACGTTAAGTGAAAATTTAGGGACAAAAATAGACCAAAAACAGGAAAATCGTGCGAAGCATTTTATTGAGCATTCTTTAAACTTTTCGGTGTCAGTAGCAGTCCCGTTGGATTTCATTTGCTGAGTGGACGCCTTGAATTGTGCACACAAGTGCGCTCTTCCGGTGTCCACTCTGATCCGGTTTACGTCCGCTGGAAGGGATTGCCCTCTGATGGACTACAGACGGGATTTTCCACCGACTGAAATGGTTATTACCGGAGGACGGACAGCCATTTTCCCAGAGCCCTCTTTATAATTTCTTCGCTAGCGGACGTCAAAGCATCACATGCCTTCTTTCAGGAACCGTAAAACATTTTTTCAGACCCATAAGAGAAGCCGCTGGAAGTAATTGAACATTTTCATCGCCAAAACGTTTTGAGAATCGAGATTCTCGTTCTTATTTATTAAACGACACACATGCGGAATAAAGAGAAATATTAAGGCAATTAAAAGGGCCTTTTCTGTACATTTTTAAAAAGCTATACTATTATTTCAAAGAGTAGAGGGATGCATTTTTTTAATCAATGGCGGAAGACGACTTCGATTTCCGATAAGCGGGAAAAACAGTTCCACATTTCCGATTTAAAGGGATAGTACGAGGCACTTAATTCACCTCCGTACATGGGGAAAAGCTGATAATCTGCTTTTGCAAATCATGAAAAACTATCTGTATTCGGAGGCATTTAATGTTTTGCTTAATACTTCCTTATCAGAATCAACCACTTAACTCGTTGATACTTTTTTAAGGCACGTTTGTGATAATAACTTAAACAAAAGTCTTTCCAACTGAGACAAAGAGATCACAATTAAAAAAAAGGACTAATTACGGGCGCAAAGCAAGAACGGAAATTGAAACTAACTACACAAAATTTGGATGAAAGAATATTTACAAAGTATATGAATTAATGTATCCGTATCATTTCAGTAATAATTCGAATTTCATAATTTTAACAATCGAAAACAATGATAGTTTGTCTTGTTTCAAGAAAGAATTTTCTTTACCTTTCATAATAACGTTCCATGGGAGAAATATCTTCGCACTACTCAGTGAAACAAAGGAAGCAAATTAGTTTTTTTTACCAGCCTTCCTCTGCTCAACTTGGATATATCGCTACTGTTATATTTAAGAAAAAAAAAGCATGCTAACTCGAAATGGGGAGACTCTCTTTGATACAATGTCCTAGGATTCAGTTCACTTGAAATTCATAAAGAGTCTAGAATGAATGTCTCTCTGACATTTAATACTATAGAGACTCTGTTGGGAAGGGTCTAACATTGCGAAGTTCCAATAACAACTCATCAAGTACCTTACATGCACTCCTCAAAAACAAATAATGGACGAATGTACACATTTGATGAATATGTTTTTACTGCTTTCTTTTCAATACCTAATTCCCAAGCGGTTGATGGATTTAATCAACCATGGTTCTTTCAAAGTTATCCTATAACAAAAACCTACAGCATAATTCGAGAAATATGGTTAAGGTTAACATACTGAAAATAAATGCAGAGTAAACACATTTTTATCATTGAAGAGTTCAAAAGTGTTTATAACTGAAGTTGAAATTGTCACTGTTATAGTATTTCAATGACCGTATGTTTCAGTGAGCTTAGTCAAAAAAATAAAACAAGTTTTTCACGGAAGATATTACTTTTTAGAGAATAACTACAACTTGAAAGTAGTATTAAATAAAACCCCTTAAAATAAAACTAAAAATCATTGGAGAATTACATAAAGATGGCGTTTTTAATATTATCGTCGTTCATTAATTTAATTTCCTCATTTTTTATATTATTTTCCAACGAGGAAATGTTCATATATTTTCACCAAAGGAAGGATTCGATTCGGAAAAAACTTTAGGGTATATAACAGATGTACTTAGTATTTAACGACAGTAGATGAGCATTATCCTAGGCGCAACATTCGAAGATAAACTCCGTTTAATATCGACATAGAGAAATTAGATCATAGAAAAATTCGAAGTTTATAAAAAAGGGTCGCACAGGAGCGCTAACCGAGTTTCCCAAGACATTAACACTTAAATCTTCCATGAATTTGGATGGAAGGCCGCGGTCAAACAAAGTTCAGAAATTTCAATTATGTAAACAGAGCAATGAATCTGCGCGTTAGTGGATTCCACGAGATTTCCGCCTCAGGCGCAGCCTCCGGGGAGATTTATTATTATTCACGCCTAATTCCGGGAGAATTCCGGAATTCCGGGACGGACTTCCCATCGTCTGTTCCACCGCTCTCACCTTTCTCCGGCAATTTGCATTTATTCCTCGGCGCGGTGCATTGTGGGACCTCGGGGCATTCTTCAAATTTCATTTCCATGCGATTCGGATCCGGACTGTCCTCGACGTCCATTAAAAGAATTAACGAAGAACTTATGACGAAAAATGTCGTCGTCGGCCATTGTTAAGTTGATGGAATGGCGAACGCGTCGTCCACCTCATCTGGGAATTCAAATTCTAGTAATACCGTTGGACTTAAATAGCCAAGGACAATTCTAAAAAGGCCATTAAAGTGATTGCTAAAGAAGAACTAGTGGACCGATAAAATTTCATCACATTTTTTATATTGCCTCATGGCTATATTCGGCAATGTCTTCTGCATATTATGGCATGAGTATTTCGGAATCGAAGAGGTGCTAGAGCTTCAAATTTCAGGTTGAATACATCAAGTATTTTGGAGCATCATTAAAAGGTTTCCGGTGTATTCTAATAGCCAAAGTTTGTCGGAGGCAATGGAGATTAAGAGAATATGCATGCAAAACCCGAAATCCCTGAAAGATATAAAGATTTCCATTACTATTCCTTTGTTTGCTCCAGTTCCATCTCAGATTGTAATACTATAAAATAAATTACATCATTACATTCATGCGTACGTTCCTCATTTAAATAAATGTGTGTATATATTTCTAAAAACATTATGACATTGTTTCTGGAATCTTTATGAGCATTTGGTGTTTTGAAACTTAAAAAGAATCGGAATCATACTGTTGGAAAGGATTCTAACGAAGTAGTAATTCTTTTAACCATAAACGTTTCATAAATATTTTCATATCTTGTTCTTATCATAAATAACTGCTATTCCTTACAGATATAAAATTCGAAAATCTGTCAATATTCCGTTTCCCCTAGGTTACATAATGGGCAGATTCCGATTACTGATTATAAAAGCAATCTCGCTGATTAACCAGAGAAACGAAAGAGCTAAAAATTTGAAAAGGCTGATAACGTGAGAGCGGTTCATCGCATAAGTTAGAGCCAGTTAAATTGTGACTCCAACACACTCATGGACACCATCTAATTACATTGAGTAAACTGACCTTTTCCAGGGAATGGAGCCGGGAGGCATGTCGGGAAATCGAATCGAATGAAATCCCGTATACAGCTTTTACTCATTGCTCAAAAGTGTGAGCGTCATGAATTGGAAACTTGACACGTATTATCCGATAAATACTGGAATATGATTTCAAGCAAAAATTCAATTTCAGACGTCAGGACTTAAATTTTCAGAAGGTATCAACATCTGCTACATAAAGTGATCATTTATACATCAAAGTTAACTTGATTTGATAGATACGTTTAGATCAAAACTAATTAAAGACTGCTAACATACCAAGAAAGACTGATGTAGAATTATAAATTTCATCAAGTATAAAATAAGATATCCAAACTAATCATCTTAAAGTATCTTAGAAGTTTGCGATTTGAAAATTGACTGGCACATAAAAAAATAATGTGTTCCGACTTTACTGAATTTTGATTGAATTGATAGAAAGCTTTGCGTTCTTCAAGAAAATTTAGCTTTATATTCTACTCCTTTCATTTATCACGGTAGATAAATGCTCCCAGAAGTTTTATAATCCGAAGGATCAAATATTTTTCGCGAATTTCTCTCGTATTATTTACGCAATCAAAATTAATGCGATCCGTAGGAGAAGTTCGCTAGGCGGAAATCTCAATAAATATCACTCACGCGGAGATATTATAAAGTTTTCTCAGCGGGGTTAACCGAAATTTCTTCCGCTCCTAAAATTTCTTTCGAAAAATTAGAATGAATCTGCGGGTTCTTAAAAGAAGTGGAACCGCTTGGATAGTGCGTCTCCGGAATTTGATTTACGATGGGGTCCCGAGTCCACATTTAGTTTAAATTCAACCTCGCCTTTTCCTCGAATCCAAAATTAATGCGGATAAATTCGCCGAGGACCGGCGCAGAAGGGCAAGCTTTGTCCCCGCGAAGAGTATGCTCGCTGCCCCGTTAATGTATAATTACCGAATTCAAATTAAGTTCGACAATTAAATGAGTTATTTGTGCTCACTTTTTTAAAGGGCTTTTCCTACCCACTTCGAGACGTGCCCACTCAATTATTCCGAGTGAAAACTCTTCTACGGAACCCGCGAAATTCGGGAACATGCGGGACTAAGCACAAATCGCCGCAGAATCGAGGAAAAAAGAGGGCAGAAATGGATTTTGTGCTTTCTCAAATAATATAGTGAAGAAATTCCTCTCTAGTTTCCAACCGGGTAGTGAAGTGGAACATGTCCGACGTTTCGGCTGCTATTTCCGCAGCCATCTTCAGGGGTAAAGTGACGAATGGGTGAAGTAGTTCAGTATACAGGAGTTTCCAAATGTAATGGACCGATTTCTAAGCTTTATTTCTCTATTCTCGAGTAACTGAGGAAAATGAGCCCCATACTATTAGAAAAAGTGGAATTCTAAGTTTCTATAGTTATGTTAGATTACTCAGGTGTTTTCCCCACCCGACCCAACCCGATGAACATTTTTGACTGAAACTCCGTAAGCGGAGAATTGGTCTTAAGGATGATCGATCTTTTTCTACATGCATGGCCTCCAAAGATCCCCAGACTTTATTATTTGCAATTTCTTCCTGTAAAAGTACGTCAAAGACAATTTTTTTGTTCCTCTGCTACCCACATACATGGATAATCTTAAATATAAAATAACACACGTGATCTACACAGGGTGTGCTGCGACTCCTCCGGAGGAATTCGCCCATTTTGATGTGGTCCATGCTGAGGTTGACGTTCATAATGAACACTCGTATGTCACGGAAGAAAACGTTCATTTCAGCGGAATGTGACTTAGAATTTTTTTACGACTTTTCAATAATAAAATAAATTAAGCTTAACAAAATAGGTTCATTCCTTTTAAAAGATCCTGTATATAGGTACTATTTTCTGTTGTTTATAATTATCCTTTATCTGAATCATTTCACCCACTAAGCACCAGAGGATGGCTAAAGAGGTAGCAGCCGAAACGTCGAAACCGTTTCACTTCACTACCCGGTTGCAATATCTTCAAAAAAGAGGGAGTTCCGACAGAAAAAAGCGCCTGATCTGTCAATCTCCTAAAAATCATTAGCATAGGGAAGCAAAATTGCCATGTTATATAATTTCGAGTAGGAAAATGGGATTGATGGATCGGGGATTCCGGAAGTGTCGAGCATGGTTTTTTCAGCTATTCGTGAGGCGTACGGAAATTCGGAGATTATAATAGATTCGAATCTGCAAACGAGGCGAAATATTTGCGCCAATAGCTCACGTTGCGATGCGGGATTTTTATTATAGCTCCTATTCGAAGATTGAAAGCCGTGAATGTTTAATTAAAATTCAGATTTCAATTCGCTATTTCGTTATTTCTAAAATAGGCGATAGGCGTTTGAATAACGGCGGTTGATGTTCATTAACAGTCGAAACATAATCCAGGAATTTAATTAAATAACGATGCGGCAGTGGTGCCAATTAATTTCACCAAACGCATGCTCCGTCATGAATCTATAACAGAAATTTAAATATTGGGATGTTCTCTCTTTTCTACCGAAACGAGGAGTGTCTATCGAACATACCTAAAACGACTGCAGTAAGATACTCCTTTATTAAATCCTTATATTTCTCTGAAAGATCTCCAGAGAAATGGCAGTGCCTAAAAGGATATTCATAGACGGGGTGATGAAATTGGGATGACAATTAATCCCGAACCTTTTCAACGTTTAACGATAAGGATAATGTATGGCGATTATTAAGGTATTTTAGTCGTTCATATATTTTTTAATTTAAAATTGGAGGAGAAGCCCCATTTGCAAAACATTTTCGCTGTATTTAAAATTTTATTTTTAATCTCGATCCTTTATTATATGGATTGCACGATTCACTACGGAATTAACTAACTTTACTCACTATTGACATAGTGTAGACAGCATTTGTGCCATTGCGTAATACAATCTATCGAACATACATTCCTAAAATTGTAAAAATAATTGGATTACTCAACCATGGATTTCCTACAGCCAACTGCACGCCATGATTAAGATTTTCACAACTACAAAACTTCTTTTATGTATGACAGTTCAAGGCAATTAATATCTCCGAAAAAGCTAATTCTGCAAAGTTGGAAGTGGAGATGAATGCTTTAGCAGATATAAACGGATATGAGAGTGAGGAAAATTCTTCTCATCTTTGAAAATTTATTTTAGAATAAGTGCAGATATAAAAATTTCGAATAAATTAACGGATAAACCGTTTCGATGAGAGAAATACACATTTCAGCATTACCTCCTACTTAATGGTCACTTCAAAATCGAAATCAGCGATGTCACTATTAATTCCGACCAGATAAAACTGAAAGCTACAGATATTAGAATTTCACAATTTAGATGCCAAAATTTTAGATGATATTCTCACTGATAGATTAGGCATCGGGAAAGATTCCTTGAGGTGGCAATATTCTTGTTTATATTAAGAAAGCCCGATTAAGTGAATTCACCGTATAATTTGCATACTGAAAATCGGTATTAGCGTGCTTCTAATAAAGGCCCCCTTGATTTCTAGTATTTTAGGTGTGAGATCCATCAGAATTGGTCAATTTATTGGAACTTGCGATCATAGAGCACACACATCATAGATACCAAAGAACCTACAAGACAACAAATTTCAAAGAAGAAGTATTCCACAAAAAATATCTTGGTTTAATTTGACGGAAATAATTTTATACATCAAACCGAATTCATATGCCTCCATGAATCTAGATCCCCATCCACGTGTATAAATCCAATATTTGATCAACGACGTCGAGTACAAGCACCTATTGTTACGAGATAAATTTTACATCGCATGAGACCTAATTCAACCCAACTGAGCATGAAGCAATAAAGTATAGGTATCATTTCGCTATCATAAACGATACTATCTTTGAATGATTTGATCCCCTGGATTGTATTATAGAAATTCGGTCATAAATCGAGAAACCACCGCAATAAAATCGGCAAAAATATCTCGCATCAATTTATAGAAGGCAAACGACTAAAACAGCGCTGTGAGATCAACATCCCTTGTCAAAATATACATAACTGGAGTTTTATTGGAATAGAGGTAAAAATGAGGCTGAGCGTGAGATATGGGGGTAGAAACGAAAACTGTTATTTGTTTATGGCCTGTTACCAACGAAAGATGTATTCAGCATGAAAAGAAAATATATGCGTTTATTACAGGGCGTTTGGAAGTCAAAATGGAATACAAAAGTATACGAAAACAAGGGATGTTTATTGACTTGAGAGTAAAATAAATTTATGAAATAAACTAAGGGAAATTCAATGCAATATTAAACATATTCAAAGAGTTGTCTTAACTAACTATTACAACTATATTACTTTAAAAATAGTCGTAATAATCACATGTTAACTGGCCGAATTAAGTCTTTAATGCGCACGCTGGCAATATACATTGGGAAATAAAGTACAATACATTTTTAAGAAATAAAGAGTCCGAAAAATTTGTAAATTTAAAAATGTTTGTAAATTAAAAAAACCTCAGAGGTTACATCTAAAAATGATTTTTTTATTCCCGTGAATTTCAGATTGCAAACTTATTTATTAATTAATATATTAGGACTATTAAGTAAGAGGATTCTAAATCTAATTCCTCGGAAAGTAGTGTATAACTTCAGTCCTGATGTTGGTAATAATTGTGGTATTATTCCATTACATGAGGGATGCGGAAATTATATCCAGGAGAAGAATTTCGAGTTTCCAGATAAGGAATAAATCATTTTTTCTTGTTTCACTCACATTCGCTTTCTAAATAGGAAATCTTCCATAGTATATCCACCGATAAACGGCTTTTCCGAGACCTATACAAAACGCTAAAAGGAACCAAAAAGGTTTTATAACGGGGGGGCATACCTGTGGTATTGCCAGATTGTAAACGTGTGTGTCACTGACTGCATATGATTCGGGGGCACCCGTTCAATAATTTTTTTGGAAGTGCCTGTACATACATAGCTAAAGGAATAAAAATTGTAAGGAGTACATCTTGCAACACTCTGATATACTTCAAAGTTCGCGTTCAGCAAGGAAGACGGGGCCAAGATGGTTTTCGAGAGCAATTCAACAAGGGGTGACCATAATTAAGGGAATAATGCAAGAATAAACAAGGAAAGAGGCTAAAATGGAATTTAGGAGAGGAAACTGTCGTCTCACGCGGGCAGATGGAGTAAAAGGCGAATAAATTAGACGGGGAATGAATAAAAAAGAAAATAACAGAGAACATTAGTAAGACAAATCTACTATGGTATGGAAATTTACGTGGGCGGAAGAGGAACGGCCACCGCCGAGAATATGGAGATGGCAACCTGAGGAAATGAGAGAAAGGGAGAAGATGAATGAATGATATCAAGAAAGGAGGAAGAAGATCGGCGAAAGCGCTGGAAATGGAGATCGAGATGGGAAGCATTTCCCCAAACGAAATTAAAGAAAGATGAATTGATAAAAATAATCCGGAATTTATATATACAGATATATGCAGGTAAGCTTACGTAGCATATCCTAAGCTTTGCTTGAGATATGCTACGAGATATAAACGGAACTAAGTAAAAAATTATGACATGAATTATGTTCACTTAGCAGGTGTACTGGGACTGGTAGCAGTGTCGCTGCTATGCGTTTATCTTTCTTTACCTTATCACCTCATCCAACATACGTTAAGCAAACACTTGTACTTTAATCAAAGGCATACGTATTGTAAAAACAGCTCCAGTACCACTATCCTAGTAAAAGAGACTTCTTGCTGAAAAGCATAGTCCAACATTAATTCATGTCTCGGAGCAAACCCCTTTGAACGTCTCTCATAGTCATTATTTACAGTAAGACTTAATGTTAGAGTCATTTGATAATTCCAGGTCCTGTTTTATACGAGACTGTCGCTTACTTTACTGTCTTGCCTCTTTGCGTTAGGAATGTTGGAACACAAGAAATGTCCTGCACATCTCTGAATTGAAATTGCTTTACAAAGAAGGAATTTCTTTGTATTTCGGCATCATTTGATCCTTGGTGGAGCTAGGCTAGCTAGTTGACATTATTTTATTATTTCTTAACTACGAAATTCAGAGTTGGAAATAAAGAAAGGATAACTTCTCCGAAAAAAAGTTTAGTAATGTAAGATTTATTTTGTGGTAACAAAAATATAGAATATTAGGAGTTTAAACTGATATTTTACTTTCGTAATTAATATAAATAGAGTCCAAAAGCGTGGCCTCGACTTTGTGATAGCTTTCCATCTTGAAGGCTAATAGAAATAAGACTTCTACCTTTACCATAGAATTTTATTAAACGACCATGGTTTTTAACCCCTCGTGTCATTATTAATGTAAATTTACCTCGAGGGAAAGTAGATTTTCTTAAAATTATATATTAAAATTTTCTAAAGTATTTTACGATATAAATTTATTTTTGTGCTGTCATTTTTAATTGAAATTAAAATGTAGTCATAGAGACTATAATGTGAATATGCGAGGACAACTATAATGCTAGATTGTACGTAATTCGGCTACTTATCAGCACAATAATTTAATGATTATATTTCTGATAAATAACCAGAAACATAAATTAAGCACCCTTCAGACACCAAATTACCCTAAAACAAGACTCGGGTAGTATTCGTCCGTATTTATCGATCTCGACCTCTAACTTGAGTACTATCCGGTAATTGTGCCCATCGATCTGTCAACTCGCATTTGCCGCTGTGTGGCATACGTTATGACGATCTCCTTTCCGGGAGATGGTTCTTCCACTAAGGAGGATATCTTGGGCACACGTATAGATGGCCTTTGGAGATTAGAAGGGTCACATCGTAACACACATCAATTAAGACCCGCGTGCCGAAATGACGTCAGCCGCGCCATCTCGTATGCATCTGCTCCAACCGACGGGACGTGCGACCTAAGGCGCCACATGGCGCCGCAACTTGGAACCAAATTAGGCGAGGAATATTTTAAAAGAGATTTTAAAATCGCGGCCAAGTTTGGTGGGCGCGACGCGCTTCGGATTGCTTTTATTGCGTCGGTGAAAGGTTAAGTTGGGCGTGCTACGGTGATTAAAACGGAATATTCCGTGCCCCTAACTAGTTACGGAGGGTCTGGGTCTCTTTAAGATCTCCTTAAGGCTTAAACATACAAATATTGAGCGCGTACTTAGCACAATGGTGAAAGTGCAAATTCAAATGAATTACAAGTTTGTTCCATTACAATTCGTGAGACTACCTTCCTGTATAAGAACTATCCCCTTTCTCTATGCCCTGCCGACTTCTCCTATACGATGCCCTTTCTCATTGTCCCGTTATTGCATACGATTATCAATAAAGAAGATATTAATCACTCATTATTTCCTTCACATTCAAAATAAATATCATACAGCTATATCTAAATCAATGATTTTCTAAGATTTAAATCTATATTCCTCGGTTGAATTTCCAAGTCTATTGAATGCCCTTTATTTTACTCAAATCATCAATTATTTTCAATGCCAAGAGCCCATGTCATATAATAATATAATAAGATGCGACAAACAAAAGATAACGATAAAAGTATCGCACTATCTTTTGTCCATTTAAAAATTTATAAAGAGTAGAATTTTTGTCCAGTGACAAAATTATAATGAGTACTCTTTATATGATGCAAGACCAATCCTAAGTAGCTTAATTTCATCACTAGTTCCACAGCATCTTTAGTTACATCATACTGCAGTCTTAATGATCTTTATACGTAAGTCTTTAAGTAGTCCCAGTTTCATTCCAAAGGGTAAACTTCCAGTAGAAAACTTAAGATAAAATCATTACATATTATCAGCGTAAACACGGGTAATGGGACCGAAACGAACTCTGTACATGTCTCGGATTAGAATTCTTACAAAAATTTTGATACGCGATGCATTACTTAAAATTTACGGATAAGGCATCTTTAAAGCAATAATGCAAAAAAAACTAGTTCAAGCTTATCGTGAGACTTTACACAGAAATGAGAACAATAAAATATGATTCTAATTTAAATCGCAGACTTTTAGCTGCTTTTAGAAATTGAACACTCCTTTGGTAACCTCCATTCATTAAAGTATGCTTATGTTTGCGAAAATACTAAATGAAAAGCAATAAGGAATATTCCTACGCAAATAACTATTACGATAATTCATTTCATTTCGAAAACAATTCAAGAGAATAATTAAGGCTCATTTTTTCAGGGGAGATATAATGACCCTATGGAGACTTCTCTATATTTACTCCATACTTAAAATTTACAGGAAATTACTCTACAATTCATGGAGCAAATTCAGAGATAATAACACTCAGCAACTCCCGCGCAATTTTCCCTCCGAAAGCATTCAGTTGTAATTTAAGTCTGTATCGTTTACAACGAGAGGTCCAGCATCATCATGTAGTTCTCCTTGACCGCCAGGTGTCAGCGCTGCCGTCGATCCAGCGATGCTCCGGAGAATGAGAAAAGAAGAGCAAATCGAATGTGCACCGAGTAGTTGCAGAGCACGGTGCCAGATGTCGCGAGCAGGCAGGGGGGCGAACTTCGGAGTTGATGCAACAGAATTACGAAGTACGGTGGAGGTGAGGGCGGGTAGATTCCTTTTCGAGAGAGTAGGTTATTTAGAAGAAGTTCATTGATCCGAGGGCCTCAAAAGAAGGGCTCATCCCAATAACTTCCCTAATTCACTACTTATTTACTCCATCTTTTGTTCGGTTCCTCGGTTCATTAACTTGAGCGCAGCGCAAATTGAGAGACGAGATGCTATCGCGGAATTCTTTGCAGGCGTGCCTCGAGTCAAGAAAGAGTAATCTGAGGTATCGCTGAGTGCGGGAATTGTATCGAACAATGGAGAACTTTTAAATTGAACATTCAGAGAGCTCCTGCGATGCATGAAACTCTCATCCCGAGGTCAGTAAACTAGCATAACTAGCTTTAATTAACATTCCCACTCTGCGCCGGAAGATGGTGACCTCAAATAGAGGAATTGAGACGCAACTTACATTAGAACGAACGTAGTGAATAAAATAGAAAATGTATGAACTAAGAAATGTAGGAAATAAGTGACGCATTAAATACATAATGTATATGTTAACAATATATTATATTGAATTATAAAATGTATACGCTGAGTAATACGTAAGTTATGTACACTGCGATCTAAAAATTTTGCTTACAAAGTAATTGATTATTACGAACTAAGAAAAATAAAATGCATAAACTAAGTAAACTGCGTATTAGGTTTACAATACATGAATTATTAAATGTATACATGACGCAATACATGAATTATGTAAACTATAGCTTAGTAATTAATAGGCCATTGAATTTTAGCCATGTTTGTACATTAAAATAAGTACTTCATTGAAAAATGAGAAGTCATCGAAGATTGTATTCATAGGATTTTTAGTTCTACCTTGACAATAACTGCAACAAAATAAAATTAAACGCTGAATTTCACTTTGCGGAAGGAAAACATGTCGAAAATTGTAAACAAACTTAGAAACTTAGGAAGTTACAGAGTTAGTTTTTAATTTTCAAGTGCAACACTTTAAAACTTTATACTCTAATTTCCCTCCACAATACTATTAGTAACTTATACATGCAATATAAGTTTAATTCGATGCATAACTTTTAAAAATTCAGTTTGAAGAGTAAAATTTTCCTGAATCTGTCTAACGGTTTGGTAAAAGCCACGCTATATAACTTCACTCAAAAAGAGAGGAGGGCCAAGCTACTTGAGCATCATGTAACCGAAACCCCCAATTGACATCTCCGCCAAATTTTCTCTTTCGTCCTTGGAAGTAATTAAAAGCGAACGTTCCTTCACTTCCCCACTCAATTGCTCACGATCCAAGGGATGATTCACGGCGTCAAAATGTGCACGCCGTTGAGGAATACCGTTAGCTGCAGAGGCCGAGTTGCGGGCGAAGAATTCGAATTATAAATCGCATTATCATGACCAAATTGGGAGTTTTCGTTTCAATTTTTGTGGGCCAGTGGGCGGGGGCGTTCGGTCATAATTGCAGAATGCGAAGCAACCTTGAGTCTCAATTTGCGGAGAGGACCTTGGACCATTTCCGCCATCCATTCGTTCACCAAGGGCCCGTAATCACATGTTTCAGGGACGGCTAATTCTGCATGAAGCTTCTGCATTGTGGCTTTCTTGGGGAGCCAGAGGTGGTATTATGAAATGCTCATACTCAAGTGTCCCCATTTCAACTTTTGAACCACTCAACCGGTTTCCAGTAAACTCGGCGTGAAGATACTTTCATCGTGGCACATCGTCGAGAGATGCAGTAGATTGCGCGCAAAACATAGAACGTGGTTTATCTCTCTAGAGGTGCCGATGATGTTTGTTTTAAGCACAATGGATTTGACAAGTCAGCAGGAAGAGTGAGTAATGCCTCGTGTCACAAGATTTCCCTGACTTGCGACGATGAATTTGTATTTAAATACTGGTTTTAATAGGCTTTCTTCGATTTTAATAGATGGTAGAATACAATCTTAATACCTCTCACAGATATTTTCAAGGGGACTAGTTCTGTCAATGAATTTACATCTTCAGATGCAGATCTTCGCTTGCTTCCACAAAGTTTAGCATGAATATATCAGATTTCTTCGATTTACTAAAATGCTTATTTTTAAATTACTTCTAATATAAATGACATTTTCTACTGCTAAAACATAAATGTATTTTGCTGTTCCATTCTTCATTCTTTATTTTCAGTCTGTCCGACCGTCAGCTCATCAGCAGGAAGACTGGTTGGATCTATATCATTCCACCATTCGCCACTAAAAGCTTTTGCGGGATTGAGGCTTCCTTGGCATGACGAGGAGTGAGGTAGTTTGCCCTTGTTTTCAACACTCTACCAGAAAGCTACGAGAGGAAAATTCCACGTAAGTGAAACAAATTTACTCTACGAATGACTCTTTATAGTAGACAATAAAGACAAATTTGAAAGACATTAAGCTTCCCTCATTAGCTTCCTATTATAATAGCATTAAAAAATATCGATACGAGAATAAAATGAGGTTTAAATTCATACATTAAGTATTACAAATAAACGAGCAACATTTAAACCACCTAGACATGATCGCAAGATATTTTTACGAGGTCGAAAATTTAAATAGTTTACGAAGAGCGATTTTAGTTTTTGATCAAATAATGTATGCGCAAGAGTGAATGGAAACCAAGAGCTGAATTTTCCGCTAATTAGTTAAAACTTCGGGAAAACGTCACCAATTCACGTTTCGGTGAAACTAATCCGACGAGCAGCCTTGTTTAAACGGAGACACTGTATTTAGCATAGAGAGAGCTGACGAAGAGTGATCGAGAAATACGAAGACGTGACTAGATGCAAAACAAAACTAAATAGTATCAATCCATGCGATGGCAGATAATGACGAGTTTTGTATTGCGAAGGACATAATTCCGAGAGGGGTAGCGTCATTAATCCGGAACATCTAGCATTGCAAAGAACCACATCATTAAAACACATAATAAATAGACACGCGATATTGAGGGGTGCTGCCGTTAATGAGAATAGAATAGTTTTGGATTACAGAATGAAAAGCAAAGCACGGAGAAATACAGCAAACGAATAAATGTCCTCTTTTTCCCTTGGCGTGAAAATATAATGGGTTATCTTCGTTAGTTAACACCCATCCTCCTTTGAAAGCAAGTATTTTTATGGCGATGATTTCGCGGCTATTTCACTACTTTACGTCCACTAGAAATATTATTGAAAGGCATGCAAATGTTATTCTCTATGTGCTAAAAATGAGGGAAAAATTTAATTTGGTATTTACTTTAAAAGAGATAATTCATGCATGGCACTCGCTTACATCTCGGCGTAGATGGAACAAAGGGGAAAAAACTCGCCTTTAATTACTACGAGAAAATTGGGATCGGGAAAACGAACTCTGTCAAATTGTTAGGTAAAATGCAATTACTTTGCGGTCAAATTGATGGGAAGGGAGGCGATGACTGCTTTGCAGATATTCCCATCCTGAAATACCTCCTGGTAAACGCATGCATACCAATCGGGGCTCCCTCTATAGGGGAAGCCATTCGCCATGTCCCACCACATCTTCCCAGAATTACAAATTTCATTCCTGACATCCATATATCGTCTTCAAACTTCTCACCTCCGGATGATTGAGCCCTCGTCATGATCATGGGATAACTGCCATGCATAGCCGTAATTTGGCCGTCTGCCAGTGGGTAATGACCCGGTTTCCCCGCGAATAAATCGAGGACGCACCGCGGATTTAATTATTTGCCCGGAAAACCAGAAAGTTCGCCGAGCGCTTTCATATCCGAATTAGGGTGAATTTATGTATTCCCCGTTGTGAAACTATTCCTTGGTTGAGAAAGACGGTTTACATCCAAGCTAATATTATTATTATTATTATTAGGGTCTTTATCACGCGAGATTGAGACTAAAAAGTCTCCTCTTCCATCTAACATGTCGTTAAGTTGTTACATTATTATAAGTATATTACATGTATCAATGAAACTTAGAGGAAAATAGAAGAAAATGTAAGAAAGGATTGCGGATGTAAAAAAAACCTAAGAAAAGCATAGGAAAACATACCCGCTGCAGGAAAACACCCACAAAGAAAGGGGGTGTGAAAAACCTGCGCAAACCTACCGATAGCAAAAACTAAAAGACATTAAAGAAAACAATGTACATATAAACCAGGAAAATTACAAGAAGTGTTAGAGACATATTATCAAGACAAATAATGAAAGTTAATAAAAAATGAAGTGCAGAGAATACAGTTCGTAGATACATACACTTGTGATAAAAAATATGACTGAATTAGAAAAAAAGCAAAATAAAACACGATCAATCCAAAAATAACGCTCTACAACAATTATATAAGAGAGTTAAAATCATGATTTAGGCATAAACAATAATCTAAAGTAAGTTAATATTATGGAAATAAAAAATAGGAAAAAAGTTATACTGGATGTAAACTGTACCAAACTGTACCTGTACTGTTTACCAAAAACGAACAATATATTCCAAAGTAAAGAAAGAAGTTTAAGTGTTGTTCCGTGCAGCTTTAAAACATAAGAAAAAACGAACTTGACTTGTGGTAAAATGTAAAATGCTATGCTAATATTCGACTCATATTCGATTACTATGTCTGAATTTATTGATTAGGCCTTTAGAAGCAAGTGCGAGCATTTGCCATTCTATATTCATATAGAGGAGGATAAGCCAGCGAGGTCAAATTCTCTTCTCCCCGATTTTCAATTATTGCACATCTAATTCACTTCATATTGAAAATGAAAGGATCGCTAAGGTAATACAATCCACTGCTCGGGCCGTGACTTCGCGGTAGGTTTTCACCAGGAACAAAGAAGACGTATAACTTTTATTTAATGATATTAGATATAATAATAATCCTAATATCTTTATCTTGTGGTCTGAAAAACTTATACATCTTCTTTGTCGCTAAATTTCTGAAGTGATTTCTTCAACTTCAACTTCAAATTTTATGTTTCGTGAACCTGATTCATCAGCGGTCAGCCGTGAAGAAAACCTACCAGAAACCCTAAAAAAACTTGTATGATAAAAAATAGATGAAAAGTAACGTGAATTTGTGTAGAGTAACTTAGCTTTAACATGAAAATGCACCATTTTTAAATTGCATTAATCTGGATAAATTTTTCACTTTAATTGTTGTAAAATGTCTGCTAACAACGAATACGTTGACTACTACAAAGATATTTTATCTATAAGGTATACGAGTCAAATTTTCGTTTCATTGTACAATTTTTTGAGTATTATTTTTAAATAGCTCATAAAAATTTTAAAAGTCGTAATATCAACGTCAAATTTAGATATCATATCCAAAAAGATCTATAAGTGATAACAGATAAAAATAATCAAGAATGTTTTCGAAGATAACCGTGATAAATGAAAAAGTCCGGTGGGGTGTAGAAACACCCCGCGCGAGTAACCGCGTAACAAAATAGGGCGCGAGTATCGGCGGGTTGAAGGCAATAACTTAAATATAATACTGTACTCTTGTAGCTAGGTAACAAGCTTTTTAGTAATAATGCATATTTTAAACTCGAAAGCAATTGTAATGTGATGGCAGAATGTAGTAGATTGGTGAATATATAAATGCATTTCAATAATTGTATTTTTGTAGCAAGATGAAATATGCTATAATATAATCAACGTTCTAAAATACGTTTCAATTATTTTTTGTTTTTCAAAACTTCGCTAGAACATTTTCCCCAATCAATTTATTCCTATCATCCACAACTGAACCTTTCTGTCTTTGAGTAATTATTACTTAGTATTATTAGGATTCTTGTTTTATTTATTCCTTTACATTTATGTTATTTTCTTGTTTATTCAATGTTTTAGTTAGTGCTATTATTCAATGTAATTGGCTATAAATAGCTGTTTTAATATCGAAATAAATAACTATGTTCTATATTAACCACTTGCGTTGAATTGTTTTCTAAATATTATTAGTTAGTAATCATTAGTATTTTTATTACTATATTTACATTAGTAATAATTCGTATTGTATCGGTGATTAGAATGGAAATTTATGCAAACGAGTATTTTATAATGTTACCAACTGAATAATAATCTAACTCTAATGTGTGAAGCAAATATAAGTGTATATCAAATACAAAAGTGTATCATGTTTTGATTTATAAAATGTTATCTTTGTTAAATAAACTCCTTGATAAATGATGAAACAATAACAGATAACGCGCCCCTTCTAATGAGGACTAGATTATCAAGATAATTGGATTCAAGGTTTAGCTTCTTCCGTCACTCAGTCATCCTTAATGGCACCGTTGAGTTTATGGGAAATCCATTTGAATCACCAGAAGTATGCGCGTGATAAGTTGAAGGCTTCGCGGAATTTCAATTTAACGCCGCTATAAAGTTACGTCAGGAGCAATTTACCGTCAGTATATTACTCTAAGGATGTTTAGAAACGAGTTATTTCCTGAATATAACTTTTAGATTAATAGATACTTCGCAAACTGTAGTTTTTACTATATATTATAATAAGCCAGAATCGAAGAAACTAAGTTTCTCCCATTATCGTTTAATTTCTGGACCCGTTTCAACTTATAGAACTTCTACTGAGGGAAAAACCATTTTATTTTTAGTATCTTTTATCTAAAAGATTTGTTGGAAACTTCGGCGTCCATATCGGTATTGAGCAGTTTCCAAATTCAGATGAAGAAATATCAGTTAAAAGTAACAAATTTAATAGCAATATTCGTACAAGATTTCAAAGAATAATAATATAAAGAATAATGTTATTTTTTTGATTCTTGGAGAAATATTGATATGAAATATGGGATTTCCTGGTTCCACCAAGTTATAGCCAAAGAAGTTTATTTTACCAGCAAAGAATTGAACAGAATTTTTTAACGTTATTTCCCAATGGTTTAATGAGATGTTGGAGTTTAATATAATTTTCTGATATATGAACGACTGCTGTGACATTGGTGTAGAATGTATGTACCTATTATCAGCATGATTTGGTTAATCGATCTTTACCAGTGGTTGAGTACGTACATATTTCTACTCTTCATTAGGCTAATTACAAATTGAAAACCGTGTTTAAAGGTAGTTATGTGGGGGTTATACCGTTACTTTTTTCAGGTAGAAATTTCGAGGGTCACTGTCCTAATCCGAACCCTTACCTCGGCTTCCCAGCTCGGGAGCGCCCGGCCGCCACAGCAGGGGGGACCATAAAAAAAATCTGACCGCGTGGAATACGATTTAAAAAGTTATAAACAATTCAAATGAGCAACAATGTATTATCTTCGTCGTCTCACTCGTCCTAAGAGACACACAAGCGTCTTTTGATCGACGTTCTACAATGAAAATGAAGATTTTTAGTTATTTTGCAAGAAATAACCTGTTCAAACACGGCAACGTTGCTCAGTCAGATAGGCGGGTGTTTTAAATATCTCAACGGGGGTTGGGTTGGGTTGGGGGGAGAAATTCTCGATTTTTGCTAGAAATCTCTCCCCCCTACCCCAACCCAACGGAACTTTGCCGTGTTTCTAAAACCGTTACTAAGCTTGGAGAAATGAAAATGTTTTCGTTTGGTACACGAAAGAGAAAAACGTATGCGTAACTTTTGTCTTTGCTTTGTTCATGAATATGAAACAATATAATACCTACTGAGGGATGGGCAATGCTAAATTTTAGGTTACTCTTGATGAAATGCTTTGAAGGATATTCGTAATGCCCTTGCGTGCTGTCCGGGAGTGGAGATCTTACATACTATAATAGCTTTCAGAGGAAAGGACAGGCTCCACTCCCTATCCTTCATAGTTGCCTCATTCCCTCTTCAAAGCTTTCTGTAGTTAATAGAGGAGATATGAGGTTCAAGCTTGCCTTTGGACCTTTAAAGATTTATATTACGAGGGTTAACATTCGGTTTTAGATTTCGTGATTATAGATTTAGATTTTAGATTTAGATATATACCCCGCGAGCCACCATAGGCGTATGGCAGGGGGTGTAATACACCACCATTATTCATTCATCCCTATTAGCATCTCTAATAGCCTGGGGAAAAAACGACCAAAAGTAATTATCCGTCCTTGCGATTACTTCCCTATAACGCTTCGTCGATGCCTCTCGGAGATCGCGTTCGCACCTTACTAACATCTCACTTACTTCGTCTATAAATTCTGAACGAATGAACTTTTCGAAAAGTTTCCGACGATATTCAGATCTTCTCATCTGTAGTGAATTCCAACCGAGTGTCTCTATCATTGCCGTAACGCTGCTATCAAACCTGAAATCCCAGCACACGAATCGGGCTGCTCTACGCTGGACCATCTCTACATTATAAAACCAACGTAGAGTGACGAAAAACTAATGCTGACGATTGAATTAATTGACAAATTACGGATATTTAACAATAAAAAGCGGAAAGGAAACAAGGGTCGGTCAAATTAAACATCGGGTCACAGAGATTTTATTAAGGTAAAAAACGGAAGGGTCGAGAGTTATTTTTCCGCAGAACCGCACTGAAAGCGGTCGCTTTGTATTTGGATTGACTCTCTCCGCTTTCGATTGGCAGGAGAAAAAAAAGAGGATTAATTGTTGTGTGTGCACCAATCCGGTGTGTCAACTCACCTCGAAGCCGCAAAAAGTAATTCGACGGCAAAAGTCTACAGCGAGGGAGACTTAACCATTTAAAAGAGCCAATTGAGGGACTCCGTCGCAACGTCGCCCGCATTTTAATGAAGGCGACCGTTTTTCGGACATTTCTTCCCTCGAAGAATACCGTGTCGCTTATGAATTCAAGGCGGAGCGCAATTTGTCCACTCTTTTTATCGGAGACATCAAGTGACCAAAGCCACGTCTATTTTTACTTTCTCCGAATACGTGGTGTAGAGAAAGGGTTGTAATCCCGAAAAAAGAAACTTATCGAGTGGAATTCGTGGCCGTAAAGGCGTCTATAGAATACTCTTGGACCGTTTTGCAATAGCGCCCGTGATAAGAATGTTAATAAGACTCCACTCCATAAGAGCTAATTCTCATGATATCAAACGCTTATTAGCTTTTTAGTGAAACTCGATTGGTTAAAAGGGACGTTTCCCAAATTCAAACTCTAGCTGAATCCGTAATCTAAATTCGTTCGTAATAAAGGCGGTAAAAGGGAAAGGTATTGTCTCTTTTACGAGTGAATAATAAGATAGTAAAACTTAAACCGAGTAATGAATTATTTAAACTATCTTACGTAAGCTTGGGCTATAGAATATTATTCTCGCAGCTGGTACAAATCTCTATACGACCGGAAGAAAGAAAGTCTCGCTAAAAACTTTTTTAATTAAAAGTTACAATCATAGTACTTTATTCATTACACGCGTTTACGTTCAAATATTATCGACCACATTTTATTCAAATATAAAGTCATTCTATTGCTTACAGTACATCCGACACTATTCCTATATATAGACTTTCTTCTTTCCTTATGATTTATTGTTGATCCTAAAAAATTGATAACCAAAATAGGGAAACATTCTCCTAAGGAGTACCTATAAAGAGAATAGTTATAAATCATACTTTAAAATAAAAAAGTATTTCTATAATTGGACAAAGTAAAAAAGGTTTATTTGAGCTTGAAATTATCTTATCGTGCATAAATTGCAATATCCATATTCATATTTCTTCGTTAAATTATAAAGAAATTAGCATTGATATATTTCTTACATGGTCAATTTCAATTTAACTCGTTTATGATACACAAGAGAAGAAACCACTCTTGGTAATTTACAGAGGAAGAAAATAATACCTGTGAAAATTACCCAGCTTTTTTCCTTCTGGTTCACCGTGAAGAATTTACACCAAATACTCCCTCTAACAATAATTTCCTCGTTACGTTTTACTTATCTTCAATACTAAATCAAAATAGAAGATATCCTTTCAATAAATTATAGTCACGGTGTCTGTTTCTTATAAATGTGTCATTTTTAATGCCACGTTACCTTCTGATAACCCTATGATTTGATTAGCGGTGAGGAAGGGGTAGAGAAAAACCACCAATAATGAAAATAAGTTTTGCACTAATTTGTACACCAAATTAAATGAAAAAAACTAATCGCTAACCTTAGAACTCGTAGATGGCAAAGTTTTCAACCCTTACTTTGTATATTTTGACGAAACATGCACTGTCTGGAGGAAATATTAGTTTACAACCATTTCGAAAGTTTTTCAGCGAGTGTCTCGAATCCAGTGATATTCAAATGACTCAGACGCATCAAAGGTACACAAAAATATTTCTCGAGAGCGGTTTACAGCAGACAAAAATGTAAATCTCAAGTAGTGCGACAAAGCTGTTTGTCGCCGACAGAGCTTCGAGAATATTCTTCATTTGAGTATCGAATGGGAAGGCGCGATTTAGGATAATATGAATCTGAAACGGTATTTGCAGCTAAAAAATAGGGAACTTTGAAATGGAAATGAAACTTCTAATTAAAAGGCAATTTATTAAAATTCGAGAGGAAAAAGTAAGAACTAATCAATGTAAGTAGACATTTAAAGTTGAAGAAGATTTTTTTATTTTGTATCACGCTTAATGAAAATTCAAATTGAGCTGATCAATATCAGATAGCGTACATTGAATTCCTCGTATTAATTAAGATTTTCTAAAGACATACGGCTGGTCAAGGGGTGAAAGCGTGATGTAGTTAAATTCCTCTTTTCTAACGATTGGCAGTGAGTTGATCGCGAAAGTAAATTAAAATGCATAAAACGCCACGGATCTATTAGTAGGTAGGTCTTATTCATGGAGGGGTTAATGAAAACGATTAGTTCATGTGGTTACTTGCGATTTGAAATCTACGTATGAACCTTGCAAGCAGCCTTTCGAGGAGTGGTAGGGAGCGCATGCAACATGACTCTACTTTGCAAATCGATTACTTTTGAGTGTCTTTTGGTGAAAGCGGTCCAGGGTTCGATACCCGTTGCAATCCTAAGTGGAAAATGACCTCAGGTGCACTGTTAACGATACAACAACACATATATCGTGGCCTAAATTTGACGAATGCTGAATTATTTATTGCTAATATTGATAGATTATAAGACACTCATCAGACCAGTTGTGACATATGGAGCAGAAGTGTGGACCATGTCTGCTGCTATTGAAGAGGCTTTGCGGATATTTGAACGGAAGGTTCTGCGAAAGATATATGGTCCTGTCAACGACGGTGGAACTTGGAGGATAAGAACAAATAGGGAAATAGAAAATAGTATAAGAGGCGAGGACATAGTGAGATTTGTGAAGGCTCAGAGACTAGCTTGGCTGGGTCATGTGGAAAGAATGAGTGAAGAAAGGCTGCCCAAGAAATTACTACATGGTGTAAAAAGAAGAAGAGGAAGACCGAGGAAGATATGGATGCAGGATTTGGAAGAAGACATAAAGGCTATGAGGATTGAAAGATGGTGGGAGAAAGTGCAGAACAGGGGAGAATGGACAGGTGTCTTGAGGGAGGCCAAGGCCCACACTGGGCTGTAGTGCCAAGGAAGAAGAAGAGGAAGAATATTGATAGATTAGATGAGAAAGCAAATGCTACTTATAAATGTAACAATGCACACTTAATATCTTCCTCGGATATATTTTCAAGGCGTCTACTTTCGTCAATGAATTGACATCTTCAGTCAAGTCAACTTCAGCATAAAGATTGACCAATTCATTGACAAAACTAGCCGCCTTGGAAAATATATCCGAGGAAGATATTAAGTGTGCATTGTTTCAATTATTATGGCTCCTATCGTAAGAGGTTTAAAATTTCCAATAGACGGCTATTGGAGATTTTTAACCTCTAATTCATTGAAAATCGTGTTACAAAATTTTCTAAAAAATTATTCTAAATATTAATAAATATATTCTAAATAAAATAATATTTCTAAATTATTATGGCTCCTATCATCAGAGATTTAAAGAGTCCAATACACGGCTATTGGAGATTTTAAACCTCTAATTCATCGACAACCGTGTTTCTAAAATTTCCTTCTTTACATGGCCCTAAAAGCCCTGGCCAAAAGTTTAGCTTGAACATATAATAATGATAACTTCTCTAATGGAAACAGGAACATCCCAATTACATGCATTTCAATAATTATTACTTTTTACAAAAACACAAAACCCATTCCCTAACCAGAAAAATCCGCCTAGCCGGGATTCGAACCCCGGTCCGTGAAGTTTGAACGATAACGTTCTAGCACGCTAACGCCTCGGCCACCGCGGCAATCAAATTTAAGCAAATACTCGTGTGATAGGATAAGGTTCTCAGATTAAAAACCATAAAGAAACTTAACATGGAGCTAACACCAACCGTCATGACGATAATGAAGGAATAAGATATTATTCCAAGGAATAATAAGCCTCGCTCGGATTGCAAATAACCGTCTTTAAAATAGAAAAGAGAAAAAAAATCGTCGTGAATTCGGTCGTTAAAAAAATTGAAATGCGTTTGGCCGATCGCACACGTTTCGAATTTCCGCTCCGACGGGCTTACAGTATAAACGATTTTTAACGAATCTCAGTCTTGAGAGCGATCCTTTTAGCGGATGAGATATGCGGAAATGTTGTCGCCGCGTAATTTTTAGGCATTTGAAAAGCGGACGACTTAAACCATCCGAATCCGGGGCCCCCATCGCCGCTCCAGGAGCCCCAAAGAAAGAACCTCGATTCCTTTGCCGTCCTAATATCTGCGAAAGCAAATTAGAGCAATGAAAGGTTCCCTTTAGTCTCTCCGAATCCTAATAGGACCATAAATGCTGAATTTCGTGCCCAACACAGTGCGAAGAACGACTTCTTAATTTCGCTTCACAGAAGTTCCCGCGCACTACAAATTTCTCCCCTTGAACGGTTCGCCATGGTCATTACTTTCCACTCTTTAATTATAAAAATCATGAATATTATTTCGCCGAATTTTCCGAGGTATTTCGGTGGAAGAAATGACCTTTGGGGTGGAAGGCTGAAGAGTGATTAGTACGTCATTTCCGGGAGTAAGAAGTGTCGTAAAGCCTTTAATTATTCAAAATATTTATTTAATTATTTTAATTTATTTAATTAAATATTTATTTAATTAAATAAATTTTGAATATCTACAGCGAAATTGCGCAAACGAATATGGTTATCCCAATTGAAGCCGCAGTTAAGCAAGATATGGCACAAAAATACTAATCGTGATGATCCATCTTTTTTTAACCTTACAAATGAGTCGTTAACACCAGAATTAATGCTGCGCAATAATCACTAGGTTAATGTCTGAGAAAGAAATAAAAACATTTAGCAGTTTATACAAAACGATATATACTTTCACAGTTTTCAGCTCGAATTCTCTCTTAAAGTCTTAGTTCTGGTCCTCTGGTCTTGAACTGAAGATGACTTGATGTGCTCGAAACGAAGTAAATATTGTTTTATGGAAACTAATAAGTGATTTGATGTCTATCTTTTTGGCGTTACACCAACTCACAGGCTAAACCACAAGCGTCATTGATTTTAAATTATTTGCCATAACGTGAAACCCACAAAAAATGCGATTTTGAACCTCAGTGTCATGGGTTCGATTTCAGAGGGCCCCAAAGTTCCGATATTTCCCATTTAAAAGCATTACTTTGATTTTCGGGATTTTTTAATACATACTTTCCGGATAGGTAGAGGATCAAAACTCAAGGAGCCTATAGATATGGTCATGATCTATCGAAAACATTAATGGCATTTACAGACAATATCCTAAGTTCGATGCTAGGACAATGCAAACATCTCCCATTTAAAATACATTGAGGTAGTTTTTCATTATCTTTTCTGATTTACTTATCGAAATGATAGGAGGTTCTTGCTTTGCTAGAAGATGTATATTAAGAATCGGTTTAAGAAAAAATTAGATAAGACCGTACTGTTCCTGGGTTCCACGCTAGAGTGCATTACAATTTCTCTTCTATTGTACTGTCACCTCGACTATGTCTGTTCCTATACACTCCTTCTGTTACTCAGTTTCAATAATTAAGAGAAACCCGGATGTGGAATTTCAAATCTTACGTATTCTTATATGAATTGCGTTAAAGAATTTAGCTTGTGTTTAGAATGTTTGATTCTGATAGGAACGTTTATTGGAATATATCTTAGTATTGGAATATTGTCATTTATAAAATCACATTATTATTTACAAACTGTAGTTCGGAAGAAGAATGTAACTTACTGACAAACTCTCAATTAACATAATTCAGCGTTCATATTCCACGTAAACTTTTCTTCCCCATTTTATTAATATGTTTCACAGCTTAACTCGCTATGAATAATTCCGTCTTCCTCTAGGTCTCAGCTTTGCCCATTTTCCTCTTTTTCGTAATATATGTTTTGAAACGTAAAGATACTACACTGAGTTCTGAATATAACAAAAAATGTCCGACCTTAAAAATGGAAAAAAGAGGTTGAAGGAAAAAAGACAACGTTGACCGTAATATGATAGAGGACATGTTGAGTTTCCTTCAAAAGAAAAGTAGATCTCAAAACTAATGCAAATTAGTCGCATACAATTAAGAAAGAAGTAATAAAATAAAATAAATACGAAATAATTCAAAGAATTTCCAAATGATAGTACCCTCGTAGATATAAAGAAGAATAAAATGAGTAGTTCAATGGTAGTTTTTCCATCTAAATGTTCTACTTTTCCATATGCTACTTCCTTCTTCTTAACTTTCATGGGCATTGGTTATAAAGAGCGCTTCCTATCATGATGTTCGGTGGCCCTAGCATTTGAACTGAAAAGAATTTCGCTTGAACTCCTGCACCTCCAAACTATTCATTTTCGGTTCAGCCTCAACACAGTACCCCGATAATAACGGAAACAGGCGGATAGTTTCAAACACACAGCGCCTTCCCCATTTTCTAATCATTCCTTCCCGAAGTCATCCACGCTTACCATTTTCCTCAACTTTGCAATTCTACGCCAATACCTCGCGATCTATTCCCTTTTGGGATAACTACAGTATTCCTTTCCCAGAACTGGAACTTATCGCCGCAATTTTCAACGCTCCATGTACTTCGGCCGGCATTATAGTGTCGTTTACACAATTAGTCGCGGGATCTATCTAAGTTCCGTGCTTAGTTTTAGATCCTTCAGTTTCGTAATATCAACTCATTATCGCAAAGCTCATTAGTCCCGATTACGTCGCTGACAAAAGAAAAACGGGGAGCGCGATTTGACGGCGGGAAAAGGTGGAAATTCGCTGCTCTTCTGACTCCCTCTCTCAACCCACCGAAAGCTCTTTTCCGTTCCTCTTATCGCCGGCGGTGCCCTCGCAGCGATCTTGGATGTAAGCCAGACAATGGCGACAGGAAAGGTGCAGAGGAAAAAAAACGAAGGAAGCAAAAAAGGAAAGAAAACGATCAGTAAACATAGGCGATGGAAGAGAGTGCACAAAAGGAGAGAGGAAGTCCAGTAAAGACTAATGAAGGCCCGATCGCTCAAAGGTTAGGCTGCAGAAAACATCTCAATGCCCCGACTTTCGGTAACAGTTCCGTGGGTTTCTTTAAAAGTGGAAAAAGAGGCGTCGGAGGGAAAGACCGGAATGAATCCATCACACGTGTGCTCGACTTACTTTTAAGTTCTGTTTGCATTTGCTTCGTTTACTGGCACTTTTCAAACTGTTACCCTGAATTGAACCAAATCCTTATACATAAGGTAAAACCGAATAACTGCAGAAAATTAGAACTCTTTCAACTTTGAACAGCCAATTCCAACACTGAAACTTCTGAAGTCGATATGGTTTGGCATTGCCTTGTGGAAGGTCATTTTACACAATAATGAAACTTAAGAACTTCCACTAAAATTTTGGAAGCTGAACTATATTGGAGATTCTGGCTATGTGAAAAGTAAATTATTCTAATTAATCGTGTCTTAAACAACTACCTTTCTTCAAGTAATATTTAGTTCCCTTAATGACTATGTGGAGATAATTGATAAATTTAATTCTTTGCAGCAAATTAATACCACCATCCATTATACTTATACTGAACTAAAGCTGTTAACATTTGGTGAACTGAGCAGAATTCTTTTTGAAGCATAGCTTCTAATACCTAATACTTCAGAAAAGGAAAAGAATTCGCTACAGAATCACAGCTGTTAGCCGAAAATCAATCTCTCATTCGTTGCCAATCCTCGATAACATTTGTAGACGCATCCGTATTGGTAAGAGATTATTAGCAAAAGCATCATTGTTAACAGAAGTTTCCGTTAGCAGGATCAAGCAATAATCGAGATGTCACTGTGCTGGGATTTTCTGTAAATTACATTTCCGTGTTTTTGTATTTTTTCGAAATTGATAAAGATCCTAAAGTTAAGATTTTCAAGTTACAATAGGTATTTCACCTTTCTTGCAAAATGCCAATCCTATTTCATTTGCTTGCAACAGAAACCGCTTCAATTATTACCAAATTGCCAAATATAGAAAAGAAGTTGAATTAAGATACACCTCTTCATTGGCATTTCAATAGTCAGGGATTCAAGTATGAGCTAACGTATTTCGAGCAGTGTTGGAAAATCAATTCCAATGTCCATACAGTTTCTTTAAACTTCAACAATGCATACTTTTTTCTCGGCTAACCTAGCGGTTGACGACCTCAGCTATAGAGCATTTACAATTGAAAAGTGCAGAAAAAAGAAGTCCATCCACGAATCGGAGCATCCCTTTGGGGCCATAATTATAGAAGACGCTCCTGGTCAAGTCATTTGAGCGCAATCCCGAGCGAATCCCCGATTCCGGCGCAAACGGAATGAGAAGGGGACGCGAGCGGAATCGAACTAAGGACTTCGGCGGAATAAAGCCCTTCGGACGGGATTAGCGTCGTCCCAGGATGCAAGTGCGAAACGGTCCGGCGTTTTTAATGGGGAGCGGAGACAAACGGACATGACCTTTTGATGAGTGTCGTAAAAGAAGAGAAAAGATGCGGAGTTAGCAATGTGAATGCGAAAGAAGGCAGCCAAAGGGGACCCTCATGCAGTCCGGGATAAAAAAACATGAGGCGATACCCGGATGGACGGCATCAGCTTTGCCAAACGGACAACAACGAGGCCTTTTTTGAAGCGATGGCACATAGTTTAGAGAGACGGGCTCAAAACGGTTGAGGGCTTTGCTCGCTACATATCTATCAACACGGCGGAGTAAAACGGAACGAGGAAATATCGCAGTGCACTCTGAATAGGAGACTTCCGAGAAAGGGATCGGAAATATGTGTCAATGATAAGCCTGACAATCCACACATTTCCTTTAGCGGCTGGCAAATTAGTTTCCTTCTAAATCTAATTCCATTCTCTTGTCGACAGATTTAACACAGACTATATTTGGAATCTTCCCTAAGGCATTGAACTAAAAATAAATTTATGCTTCAGAACTTGGTAAATCCCACGCTGATTTTATACAAAGGAAATGGTAAAGCACACTCTTGTTCCCCCGGGGAGGACTATTTGAGCAATTATAATAATACGTCTTTATTCGGAAAATATTGAGATTAAAAGATTTTCATAAAACCCGCCTTTATCAATTGTTAAGTAATAAACTTAAAGTGATAGTATAAGAAGAATTGTGGATGTAAACAACTTGAGAGATTCTTAGGAAAAGAATATGAAATATGATTCCTACAAAAGTTATAGTTAAGTACATTTTCTAAAACTTTTTAAAATAATAGTTTATACCTAAATATAATATTTACGGAGATATTGTGAAAACCGGAAATGAGCTTTGAAGAATGAAGCTCGACTTCCGGTTAACCGATTTACTCCAAAAACTAATCAACTCTGACAGCACACATCACAGTATGAGGTTTGGTGTTGATACGACCTATAGTTTATACGTAAGAGCACCCACAAGCACAGACACACATACATACACACACACATACACACAGACATCATTCCAAAAATGGTCAAAACGTGTTCTAGGGACCCCAAAGCATGTATTTCCGTTGAAATCTCGAAGTCGAATTTTTTCATGAAAACAATACTTTCTCTATACTTCGTATATGGAGAAAGTAAAAATAAATATAAATATACTATAAGTACATATATGTGGTACACCAATAAGGGTAGTCAAGTTAATAATTCATTAAGGTATACATAAAATACAAAAAACAAAAATATATATGTTAAATGCAGACAAGCATTCACAACAATAAAATAATGCTTTCGAATATACTTCTTAAATTGTGTTTGTGATCCCTAACCAGCCAGGAAAACAAAAAGCAGTACAAAACTCAAGCGAAACTCAAAAAACGCAGAATAACACCTTTTATTTCACACTTAAAAATAATTGAATACGACCATAAAGTATTGTCCTTTCTTTTTCGAGGAAATAAATTTCGCAATACCTTTTTTCGGGCTTTTATATTCCTACATTAATTCTGATTTTTAAAAAGGATATACTTCTAGGAAAGTTCGCAGGGAAGCGAGGATTTCGACTTCCTGCCTCTTGGCGAAATGCCTTCGCGACGCTTCAATGAACGAGACAATTCTGCCTTTTGAGGCAATTCATTTTTGGCGTTGACGAAAGGGCGTTCTCTCAAAAGATGCTGTTCGTGCGAACGGACAATTAAGTGTCATTACCGCGGCCGCATTTCCTCACAGAAGATAAAGCAAATATTTGAATAACATAAATTTGTTTCATAAAATTGATCTCCTTCTAAAAGGAAGATTTAGTGTCAAATTTAGCAGTTTTAGAGATTCTACGAAAATAAAAAAAAACAGTAATTAAAATCGGGTAAGTAGTGAATAGCAAATAAAGAAACGACTAACCTAACAGAAAGTCGACTAATAAACCTAGGTATTTCGCAGGTAAGAGAATTTTGATATGAGAAAAGAAACATGTATTATAAATATGTATATATATATAAATATTGTCTGTATGCGACTATTTTCGTACATGTACCATCGAAGCCCTAGATTCAAAGCTGTCACGATTTATGTTTTGAATATATATTCTACTGATATATTAAGAATACCTTTTCTGCATTGCATTTCAATAACGGTGTTATTAGGTAACACCCTTATTATAGCACCGTTATAACAACATAATGTTGCTAATTGGAGAAAAACTATTTTTTTCGAGTTAAGATGTTAGGAATCACACTTGAGGGGATTTTCCACACAGTAACAAATAAAGACAAGAAAAGAACAACGTAATGCTTTAAGGTGTGTTGGCCAGAAGACAAATGCTACAAATTAATTTTCAATATAGTTATTGATAAACATGAGGAGCGTAATTGGTAATTAGCCACTTATTATCACTTAGATCATAATATATGAGACTCTCTGAGAGATATTGAGAAAGAATTCTACGTAAAGAGCTGAATAAAAAACGTTCACTTGATTTCACTTCGTTTCGTTAGACGTGATTTTCCTGTCTTTTGGATGCAGTAATAGTAATTATAATACATTTAAAAAACTATCAATTAGACTACGAAGACTACGCCTTCATCAAAACCATTATATACATTAATTTTTAAAGCATTCACATGAAAGAAAGAATGAAAACATAGAGAAAAATTCTCAACCAAACGTAAATAATTATAAACAATACCCAAACTCTCGTTCCAAGTCATCTAGCACAAAAAGCATCAAGAAATTGAGGATTTGAAATTTAACTTTCATATGTATGGTTTCCGAAGTAGAAGACAACAAATTATGGCGATGTATAATTTGGTATGGATGTAAGATATATTCATGCACGAACAATTTCGCACTTGCATACTCCACAAACAATATCAAAGCTCCCGTTCTAAGTAATTTAACACTGAAGGCAACAAGCAATTAAGATTGGAAATTTAACAAAAGGAACTTAGTATGAATGGTTTCAGGGGTAGACACTGAAAAATTACGACAATATTGGTATAGATGTAAGATACCTTCATGCGCCAACAATTTCGAAAAAGTTCTTCCCTTTTTCTAAAACTGGCGACACGAACGTCTGATCTAGCCCTTTCTCTGCGCGACCCACGCCGACACGAGATTAAATTATAAAAATAAAACTTGCGGAAAACGCGGATGGGATACAAGGCCAAGAGTCGGTGCATCTCCTGAATGGTAATTAAATAATCCACTATTTGCTCAAAGTGACCCAGATAAGGGCGCCTGCAAGGGACGCTGCTGCATCATCTCGTTTTCGTAGGCGGTGCCCACAGGTTGCCTTGGGGAGTTGTGATAGGTGCCAAGGAATGTTTGCCACCGCTTATCCCACACAAAATATCTTTCGTTCAGAGATTCGGTTCCCACGGATGCATTTTTTCCGCAGAACAATGGCTCTGGCGGCGATAAAATGCAATTCTGGTTCGGATTCGAAATGAGGGAAGAATCCAGCGAATTTCAAGCGGTGCCAAAAAAGATAAAGCAACTCAAAAATTTTGTTCGGTACCAGATAACGCTGCGACGCGTTTGAACCTTGAGTTTCATACTTGGAATGAATTCAGCTGTAAGAACCGAGGTAACAACTTCAATCACGCATTATTTATAGTAAAAACTGAGGAATGCCATTTATAGAAGAAACTGCCAACCTCGAAAGGGAACGGGATGACGGCTACATGCGTATGTAAGTTAAAGAGATTATTATTATTTCTAATTACAAAACAAGTACAAAAACAATTACAACCTGTTTAGACATAAATCAAATGGGCGGAAATGTAGAGTTAGATAATGCAAAATATGCAAAGAAGATAGCAAATTAAGCTCCTGACTCGCATATGACAAAAAAATAGAAGAACACAAAAGTGCTTTAAAAGGTAAACACATAAGCCAAAAATAGAAAAAGGTACTGTAACATATGGATACTTGTACGATGTCAGACAACATTCAAAATTAGAAACAAATGTTTACCGTACAGTTAAGAATAAAATGATAATCCCTTATACATCAATCCATTATATTACAAGTTGTACTTCGAATCATTACTATTATATATATAATAACAAGAAATATAAAGCAAAAATCTACTGAATATGATTTAAAGTACATTTATCTTGTTTTTATATAATTAGGAAGGGATAGGAATTGACAATTTAAGAATGAAAATAAACTAAAATATCACGTACTCCAAATGACAAAGAAAAGGTTATTTTGTTACAGAAAGGAATCTTTAGATAAAGAAATGTATACATCTCAATATCGCAGTTTCTGTGGTGTAATTTTCTTGGAAGATTTCTTTAAACTCGGATATAGATTTCCTACAGTAGGAACGTGGATTTGAAACGAGTTCTCAAGGCGTATTACTTTCATGTAGATAGAAGCAAAATTATTTATACCATTTCTAATAAATGGATTGCTCTTGAAGCAGAAAGGATACTTTAACCTCCTTTTGTGAACTGATGTTCAATGAAGAAGAAGACCAATCGAAAGGCCATCGATTGTGGCCTTATCCAAAGAAGTAATTCCTAGAAAAATCCAAAACAAGCTTTTATAACTTGTTATAAGGCTGGGCTCATTACTTGCATGCTCTTTATCTTCGAGCGGAAATGGATTGAATGAGGAAAGAAACTACAGAATGAAACATTGAAAAAGCAATCGAAAAGTCGTTCATTTTCATCTCCAAGCGTATTTTTAACCCTAATGACCTTGAAAATGACAACTTCATTCAGTACTTCATCAAAGTGTTTTCCTAGAACTCGAAAACAATGAAGTTTTAGTTTCCAATCATATCTTTCCTTAACTAACACTTCTCTTCATCCTTTTCACAGAAAGCGGAAGTTAACCTTAGTTATTTCCCTATTTTGCTGAGATAAGGAGTGTTTGAAAAATGACCTATTTATTTCATTCGATACAACTAAGTGGTCCAAATTTATCCATACTACTGGTTAAATGATATCATCACAAAGCGAAACAAAATGTCATTGTTATATTTTTACTTCTAATAGAAAGATTGATGTTAATTAGGTTTTACTAAGGATAATTTTCCTGCAAAGATATCAATTCTATAGGTGAAGATGTAATGATCAGAATCGATCCCAGAACACATGTCGTAAGTACATTTTAATGAAATCGTAAAATATTAGGCTAAAATGATGACGAAAGACTAAATTAAAATTGCAAAATTAAGAACTTTATTCATATTATCTAAATGTTCGCTAAGACCAATTTTTATTAACTAAATTCGCATCATAATAATAGAAAAAAATTTCTTCCGCACTTTCTTACGTTTATTTCCATTTTAATGGCATTTCACCAACATCTTCGCATTAAAGTTAATCATTTTAAAAGATTTACAAGGTAAGGAATTAAGGTATCGAGCCTAAAGCAATATTCAAGAAATGCGTTTCAAGAAAATAATATTTTAGGATTGAAATATACTAGAGATAATATTTTGGAAATGTTTACTTAAATGACATTAAATTTCAGGATTCCTTAATCGACTTGAATCGAAAATACAGAATATTTATAGACAAACTTCATAGATTCATTATTCTGAATATTCATTCATAAGTTCATTCATGAAAGCAGAGATATTGAAATAAATTTCTTATTTCACAAAAATCCGCAAGAGCTTAAAATTTACTTTGCCTCAATTTATTAACATAGAATAAAGAAGCCGCAAAGAGGCCGCAAAATAGGATGGAAGCGGCCGCATACCGCCATAAGCAGCATTTCAGGTCGCCATGACTTGGGGAGATTTGAGCTTGATCTGGATAAAAGAGTGCTAAATGAGCAGATGGAAACTGGCAATATAAGGAGATAATTTTATTTTATGAAGGAAGGAAATGGGCATTAAAGGCAAAGGGAAAATTATTTTAGAGAAAGTGGGATGCTGTAGGGAGCAATAAAGGAGGGAATGCTATTAAAGAACAGATAATGATTTTTTTGATGGAACTACGGGAGAGATGAGAATTCCGGGAAATGAAAATAAAGTTGCTGCACTAAAATTTCATAGGGATTACCCAAGATCAATTGCGACATTAAGCTCGATGGAATAATATTCAGAGCAAACAGTTACAAAAATTAAATTTCCTTCGGATAATACGTGTGTTTCTATTTCTCCACGTCCAGTATAATTCACATGGAAATGAAATATAAACAAGGAGCACAGAATAACAGGTTCTGCGAAGTATTTCGATTCTGTTCGCAAATTTTAATTTGTACATGTTTTTATAAAGAATCACGCTTTACCATCGGAAGCAAGCGGAGATAAAATCCTACATATTTACTCAACGATTCAATAATTTGAATGGATACTTGCTTTTGGAATAGATTAAGCGTTGGATTTTTAAGGAACAATTCTTTATTTAGAAAACCTTTACGTGAAAATACAATTCGACATACATCTTGAACGAGGCAACAGTGATCTTCGCTAATAGATTAGACTGTTGGACTGCGTTTACTTGTGCAAAGATTATGAGAATACAAAATACTGAGAATCACACGCAACTTGATATAATATTAGGAAAAAGTACCCTGTTGAAGCCTTGATTAAGAACCAACTGAAACAATGACCAATAAAATGAAACAACTCACATCTTATGGAAATATAATTTTCTTAACTGCTGGAACAGATCCGGTTCTTAGCAATCTACCATCAAGTTCACATAACATCTCTAAAGCGAATAACATTATATTTTTCTATCTTGATAACCTCTGGGAAATACGATTCGGAGCATTGTATACTCGCTGTAATTTATTTAATGCGTTTTGGACTCATACCATGAAAACACTATAATTATGATTAAGCCATATGATATCATTTTTATAAATTTACGTAGAGGAATAGTCTTAAATTTACTGACATAAAGAGTTCATATCATGCGGCTGCGTGTTTGTACATATACGCAGAAATATAATGAGTACGACTTCAGATAATTCAAGGAATAAGAATGGTAATGAGCTTAAAGATTACTAAATGGTTTGATATTGATGTTAAGAGATAAAGAATGATGGGAAACATTTCCATAAGGTTACTTATCATATATGAGACAAAAATATAGCTCTTGACTTCGAAAATTATCTGCTACCAGAGCAGTAATAATGGGAATGTGTAAAGAGGTTGTTTCTTATGTTATCCAAAATAAATAATGGAAAAACGTGGGAGTAAATGCAAAAGAAAGAAATTATATTATACCCAAACGGCTTACAATTTTAGGAGAAATGAAGCATCGAATTGAAGTCTATATTTTGTATCAACGAAACTCGATCTGGAACCAGAATCTAAGAGAGAAAGAAATGTCACGATAGATATCGTCCATTAATCTTGCAGAAAAAACTTAGAATAATAATTAAATCCTTCTGCAGCTCTAAATTCAGAAGTGTTCTTTATCTAGCTTATTATAAAAATAAATACTTCCTTCTTACTTCCCATCCTCATGTAGGATAAATATCTCATTACGGATGATTTTAGCAGTGTAGACACCCGTAACACTGACATTGTAATTATTAGTAAAGAGTTGAACTTAAATCACTTTACCATTACCCGCGAAAATTCCCAGAGGGGGTATGAAGCACATTGGACAAGATAAGGAGTGAGGTAATTTGCCCTTACTTCCACAGCTGAGCCGGAATTCTACGAACGTGAAATTCCGCATAAGTACACTATAATTCCTCCATGAATAAATCATTTAATAGCATTGAATGATGAGTGACAAGAATGACTGCCATTATTCAATATAATTCATTTCTACGTAGTTTTTATATTAACAAGACCATAAACAAGATAGAGACAAATTAAAAGAAGGTTTTTTAAACAATGAACAGTTACTACCTACCACAGATATCAAGGAGACTACTTTTGTCAATGAATTGACATCCTCAGGCATTACATAAATGTAAGAAGAGATATCTGTGGAAGATATCAATGCGTTGTTTTATCTTTATGGGCTCAGTCCCATAAAGTTGAGCTTATGACATAGCAAAGTTTCTTTCCTTAACTAAAATACAAATGAAACTGATAGCTTTTCTTTCCTTTACCAAAAGTCAATTAAATTGAATGATACTAATGATTCATCTATGAAGGAATGACGGGAGGATAAGCGTCTCTCTGATCTGCCGCCATTCAATAATTCCGCCGCGGTAACAAACCAAAGGAACCGCATCAAAAGTCACAATCGAAAAGGCATGTGACAGATTAATTCTTTTCTATCCTCACTCTCCTTACTTAAAGGGCACGTGGTCCCCAAACTTTCGGGTCCGAGAACGCTTTAACATTGACCCTCTCCTCCGGATCGCCCCCGAATTTCTATGAAGACGTTCTCTTCCGAATTTCGTCGGCCTTCCAAACGGCGACAGATTGAAATTTTCCGCACGGGCGCACGGAGCCCATGAATGGCGGATATTGTCTTTTGCCGCAGAAACATTTTCCTCGGTTGATTTATCGCCCGGGGAGGCCCAAGAGTTTCCGGAACTCGGCGCCAAACTCCGCCTTGGAGTGGCCGAGGCAGGAGCCAATTAAGATCGGATCTGCGGAGCGCAATTTGGAGAAAATCCGATCCTAATTACGACCGACGCACGCAATCCAACGGCTCCCCCAATTGCATCGGCCGCCTCTCAAACTGATTGATAAATAAAGGCGCGGCGATGATTAATTGGCGTGTCGCCCCATCCGGAGTGTTCCTTCCTCGCTTTAGAGCACTCCTTGACCGAATGGGGACATAATTTTGTAAAGAAAAACCAGCTGACTTAACATTTAACGAAGATAGGGAAGAGCTGCTCTTGCTTACATGCATTGACAAATGGAATATTTTACAATTGCCTCTTGGTATATTAAAGAGAGAAAATAACATTACAATTACTGTATTCATTCAAAGTGATAATATTATTACGAGCTGAAGGTAAGGAATAATTAAGTAAGTTTGATTAATCTTAAAAATAATATTTTATTCCTGAGTACCAAATCAATACCGTAGAAAAAAAAATTAAGTCCCAAATACGCTGCAAAACATTTGCGCTTGTAGCTTTTATCACTTCCGAAAGTGTACAAACGCATTCAAAAATGTATTTCCATACAAAAATTAAATAAACAAGTCTATTGAATAACGGCGCGACAGTATGAATGTTTACTGGTTGGTTTTAGACCGTCACTGTGTCGTATTCCATAATAATAATACGAAAACAAAGTTTCGATGCATTGTGGCTATTCCTTGCCTAGAGTTTAGTTCTGTAACTTAGCGTTACGTATGAAATACAGTTTTGAGCGGAATTATCGAGAAAACTGTCGTTCCGTTGGCTTTAAGTGCCAAGATGGCCGACAATTCCACTAAAAACTGAATTCCATACGTAACGGTAAGTTACAGACTTAAACCCCAGGTGACGATATTATGGATCGAAACCTAGGTTGTGTTTGTTGAATGCTTGTGGATTGCATACATAAATTATTCTTGCAACCATTCTGAGTATGAATTCCAAACTGTGAATGTTACTGAAATATGATAATGGCAATGATACTGAAGCTGAATATGGCATTAGTCTTTGTCGATGCCGATTGAATACAATTGAAAGTATTTGTTCCACTTCTAGCACTCTAGGTTGATGTGGAAAGCGAAAACGAAATGCATCACTCCTCACCAAGCCTGGTAGGCCTCTATCCCTCCTCAGAAATTCTGTTTGCTAATGTCGGAGGGTCAGAGGTTCAAACTGGCCTCTGGGCTGTTTACTGTGCAGAAAGACAGGCGAAAAGCGAGAATAAGTACGACCTGTGCAATTATCTTGAGATTGCAGTACTTGTTGGATACATTAATGCATATGGATGATTTTCTGATGGGAAGACTTATATTATTTAATCTGCAAGAGAAAAGGGAAAGAGTAAATACTGTAAGTTATGCAAACGGCTAAGTTGATACATATTACTATTCAAAACATCAATTTATACGGCATTGGACTTTGGAATTCAAATACGTCAGAAAAACTAGTTTTGATATCCATCAAGAGAAAGTAGTAAGTTAATTGGGGAACAGGAGATACGATTCCTATACTTGGGTTGACTTTCTGTCTACGAATCGAAGATTCATTAAATTGGATAGAAGAAGAAGCAGCGCCTCAGAAATTTTTCATTTATCGAAGGGAAGATAGACTGATAGTCTTGATAAGGATGTAAGGAAAAGATTTGAAAAATATCTTGTCTGGAGTATAATTGCTACATATATGGTATACACGTATTTTAAACGTGGTTCATAAGGAAGGAAAATATACAAACCCTTGAAATTTAATCATGACAAATACCAATGGAATAGAAAAGCTGGGATGATGGAAAATGAACGAAGTCATGATGAAGATAGCGAGTGAACAAAATTTTACCTTAATTATTTATTTTTAGAAAGAAAACAGAGTCAGAGAAATTAAGGAATAAATATCTGTATCAAAAGAGCGTAAGAAAGCACACAAATCAGGCTTCACTTATAACATCAAAATGGATACTTTTTAAGTTTAAAACATAATTTGTGCAATATCAAGATAAACCTGTGTCGTTCGGACATCATCAGGTGGCAGAAATACTAGTGAACGCAGCCGAAGAGCGAAATACTTCACACTAAGGCTTTTACAAGTCCTGATTTATCCTTCAAGGTTACGTCACAAGCTCCATTCACTCTTTAAAAGCTTCCTCAGCCGCCGCTTTTCCTCTCCTAACCTCATTTATGCATCTCTTCCTTCAAAAAAGGACGTCACCTGAGTACGGGAACTAGTCCACCTGTTCCTTGTAATTTCATTGCCCACTTAGCTTTCTTTCCCGGGAGGTGAGACTCGTAAACTTCGCTGTACGACTTAAAAAAATCGAAGTTAGAACAAAATCTCTGCGCGAAATATAAATCTTTATTTAAAATTTCGTGTACTAGATCAGCGTTTCCATTACTTTTTCAGGCTACCGCCCACTAATTCCCATACCAACACCCCCGCCTGGCAACTATAAAAGATATTTTCCGCAATACCAAATCTGAGGTTTTAAATCTCCAACGGCCGTCTTTGTCGGCGTTCCTCGTCTCATTCCCCGGTAATCGGAGAAGAACGGCATCCCTATCTTGAGGAACGCCGAGATAACGGCTATTGGAGATTTGAATCCTCTAATTCAGTTTCCCTAACGTTTTCTGCAATGGAACACTTCGCAAACCTGGGAAGCTTAACGGAACACTTAGCTTATTTTTAGGTTAAGTAATTCTAATTTAAAAATTTTAAAAATCATTTAATTAAAAAAAATTATTTATTTAGTAATTATTTTTAAACATAAAACTATAATATTATAATATAAACATAAAAATATGAATACATTAAGTATTTAATGACTTTTAATATCCAATCTCCATTAAGACTCCAAATTGTCGCGGAACACCTATTCAGGTTCAGCGAAACACCGGTGTGCCGCGGAACATAGTTTGGGAAACCCTGCTCTAATTTATTAACAGCTGAGTTCCAAATTCTCCTTCTTTACTGTTATGCCAAACCCATATATAAAAATTAAATAAAAGCTACAATGTATAGAACGTCAAACGATCATTACATCACATTTAATAACTGTATAGATCCCAGTAAAATTGAGTAGAAATGAAAATATGAGCAAATGGGAATCAAATACCTTAAGATCAATTCCCCACTTGGATTAGAATATCGTTTTTGCCCACTTCGGGAATCGCTGCACTAGACCATGTACGAAAATACGTCCCTTAGACATGATTCTATACGTCAATAAAAGCAAAGCGTTTGAATTATTTTCTTCCCTTTGAGGGAACCAAAAGACAATGTTTTCACTGATGGGGCTTCTCGGAGTCATAGACACTGAATATTAATGCGGGATTAGTTGGCGATGAGGACGATTTCCCGTGCATCCGAGGAGCGTCAAAGGCGTGGAAAGGCCCCGAATTTTATCATTCGAGCGAATTCCATCCATTAGAGAGAAGCTGGCCGAGATTCTTTCACTCGGAATAATTTCCTGCATCGCCACCGAACATTTGACGATCAAGGGCGCCGTTACGAGCGAACAAAGGAAAAGCAGTCCGCGTGACTTTTCATCCAGCCAACGTATCAATTAATTAGTTCGTCGAACCGAAGGTGGCTTTTCAATTACCTCTGCTTGTTGTTCGAGAATAAATGAAACAGAAATGGATTTATTTCCGATTCGAATAAAGCCAAACATCTGAGAAAATTATTTTAATAACTATTCGACAAATTTTGTTTCATTTCCCATCTAGCGATTCATTTCTACCGTCATATCCTTGCCACCTTCACTTCTACAGAGATCAGCCATGCGTTTAATATCGAATTCAGTACCTTTTGGCGGCAATAGAAGGTTATTATAAAGACCAGAGGACGTGTAGATAATGTGTGTACGTCCTTATATATTTGCTTTTAATATTAAAATACATTAACGTATTCTTACAGCAAATAAAATCCCTGCGATAACTTGAATACTCAAAAACTATTTCAGACCAAGAACGGACTAGATTAATACTAAGTTAATATAACTCATCCCTGTAAGTAGGGACAACAGTTCAGAAAGAAGAAAAAATTGCAATGCCGCTCAGATAAAATGCATGTACAACTAATATGAGCAATGATTATCTTCTCATTTTAGAAATATCTTTCCCTTCCGGCTAAATTTTAAGGTAACCGTTATACTTTTCTGGATACATTTGATTTGAAGATTAATTAAGCTGGTGCAAGACA
Source organism: Sympetrum striolatum (assembly GCA_947579665.1). Lineage (NCBI taxonomy): Eukaryota > Metazoa > Arthropoda > Insecta > Odonata > Libellulidae > Sympetrum > Sympetrum striolatum. Next base: position 73,304,168 of record OX388346.1, on the reverse strand, counting down.
AGTAAGGTAATAGCGCATAATTGCTATGTTAGCTGTAAATATCTGCCGGTAGAATGAAATAATTTAGTGTTATAATGAATAAAGACTACAGATCAAAGATTAATTTATTTATACAACATCATATACTTCAAAATTCTCTTAAACTTCTGAAAGTAAAATAACCAATAACGTAGTTTGGCAGCAGGAAAAATAATCTACTTTCATAACTTATCAACCACAGTCTGCAGAAAGATCTAGACTGATCTAGCAAAGATATTATTCCACTGACTATACATTCGGAATAATATGATCTTGTGGCTTATGGATCAAACACTGAATTGCAGTTAAAAGATCAAAGGCCAGAAGAAAAATAAATTTTAATCGCAGAATTCTATAGTTCCGTCGTCTGATACGCTTGGAGACTATTATTTACCTCGATTCATCAATGGCACAGGTCACCAACTTTCCACGAAGATTACGCAACGGATGTCTCAAGTCAAAGGAGTCGAAACGTCATAAGTCGGAGAATGGGTTTTGGCGCCGATCCTCGCCAATCAAATTACAGCTTCGACGGTAGAGGTTGCAAGCCGGGGGACCCGTAACTAGAAAAGTCGTCAGTTGACGATTCAAAAGCCAGCGTCCCAACTCTGACAAGCGAAAACTCCCAAGTCGAATAAAAGATTCAATGGGAGACGTAATTTCGTCCTACAAAAAGAGTTTCGGTGGCAGATCTCCGAATCCTCAATCGCCTCCGGTTGAAATTCCCGAAAAGTTAGCGGAAGAGGAAGCTCCCGAAGTCCCGAGATTTCGGGATCCCAATTTTGATCTCGAGAACTGCAGCCTCCCTCCCAATCACGTGGACCCCTTCTCGCCCGTATCCTGCCCACATCCTTCCAATCACACGCGCCCTCCCCTTAAGCAAACCCTGCCTTTCCATACCAGATCACGTCCACACAAATCCAATTCCTTCGCTACAGATTGCCCATTCTCCTCTCTCTTCCCTTTCCGGACCCTCGTTTCATCTCCCATTCACTCCGCAAGAGGTCTCTATTGTCTCTAGGCGACGAACGCTTTCATTAAACGTATGCGAAAAGAGGGGATTTCCGAGTATTCATTTTGCCCGAGTGCACGTGTGAGCTGCATCCAGCCGATTATCCGACTCCCAAAACTCATAAATTCTTTCGCCGAAGAGGCATAAACTATGCGGAGAAACGGGCCGGAATGTGACGGGGATTTTTAAAAAAAGGCGCCGCTTTGATATATGTCGCCAATTTGAGCGGAATCGTATTTTAGCGTCGCACGTTATTATTATCATTGTCGCTGACATCGTAACTGTCATTACCGTTATAATTGTCGTGGCCGTTATTATCATCTCGCGTGATCTTTTGTTTTATGGCGTCATTACCCATCGGCGCCTTCGCTTATCGGGAGAAATCGACGTTCAGCTAATAGAGAGGAATTTTCAAAATTAAAACTGTCGTTTCTTATTTAATTATGAGATAAAACACTACGTACAAACTAAATAACGTACAATTTATTATACATACATTTTAGCACCTATTTGTGTGTGTGTCAATGGAAGGGACCGGATACCTCATTTAACAATAAAGTAAAGTGATGTATACGTAAATCCAAAAAGAAAATTAACTTATTACAATTCAATATTTACTGGTAAAGATAATACGATTACATTTTATCTCGCTTCCTAAGCTATTTCTCCGTATATTTAAATAGTTATTGATCAAATATGCTGGTGAATATTTATTTTGTTTCTAATTTTTCAAATAATAATTAATATATGGTATTATAAGATATTAATTAGGTATTTTAAATTTATAATATATATTGTATTTTTTAAATTTAACCATGTATCTTTAGAATTTGTGCCACATTTTTCAAATTTATAACTTAGCTCAACTCATTGGTATAATTCACTACTTTGCTTTACATTAATTTTCTCTTTTTTCTTAATACAGTACTCAGTATTTGATTATTGATAATATAGCTTCAATTAATGTGATTTCTTTCATGTTGGTAGCCAGATACCTCCTGAAAAATCAAGATACTTTGGCCTAGAGGGACCTTAATAGTAGTATTCTTTTTTCCTGTTGTAATATGACTGATAGATTAAAAAAAATAATATTATTATGAATATTAAAAACTATTATTATTATAAATGATTTATTATGCTATTGTTAATCAAACCTACATAATGAATGAATTGACATCCAGAGTGTGAATAAATTAAAATAAATTAACTTGTTATAGATAATAACTAAATAATCCCTACATTTAAATTAGATTAATTAATCTTATCCATAATATATTTACTAGAAATAATTAATACGCACTTCTGCTGTTTGAGAGAAAACTGTATATTTCTTTAACTAACAGAAAGTTACACATGAACTAAGAAAAATATAATGTGCGTTCCTAATTTTAATGACAGAAACCGAGTCTTCCTAAAATGTCGAAAAAAATTATCAAAAACCAATCAGAAGAAGAGTCGTTTTAAATTCTATAAATAAAAATGTAATTAATCCGAAAAACACCGCTAAAAATACGAAAAATGATAAGGATAATAAAGACGTGGTAAAGCTTAAGCATAATAGAGACAGCGAAGTTTTCCATACACTTGTTAGGGACTGGAGTAAATCCCCTATGCCAGAATAATGGTTCCTAACATGAATGTTTGTGTTAGAGAGCATGTTGCTCTAATCCAACGTGCCGCAGTGGAGATCAAGAGAATAAAAATTTAATTGCCGACCGCGATCTCAGCACCGTGGTTCAGCGGTTAGTTAGGGTATGAAGCCCCGGTATAATCCGTGAGACTGCCACTTTTTCGGATTCGAAGGAAAATGGACCTGTTAATATATGTACACCATAAAGTCATGCCCCTGCAACGCATACATTCAAGAACATGTAAAGTATTAACAGCGGTTGTCATCTACTTTATTTGCTCTTAGTACCCTGGTCTCTGCAAACTTTCTCTGTGCCATTTTTAATGTACATTTATTTTACATAACAGCATTAGTTCCTACATAATACTTGAGATATAAAAGCAATCTGATGTACTGCTCAACTTTGTGGAAGGTTGCTATATTTAACTAGCAAAACCAACCTTATAATTTTCATATAATATAAATTTTAGCCAAATACTTTCATCTATAGTTTAGATATCATTAGATTATTCACATGCCGAACCGTTAAACCAAACTAACTGCCTTAAATGCATATTCTGCGGAAATTACAAGGTTAGTTTTATTTGTCTAATAAGAAATAAAAGATACATCCAGATAGTTTTAACAGCCAACACAAACTTCAAGGATATTTTCGAAACTAAATGCAGAAATGCAGCCATCAGCATACAGGTAAAAGATTTTTATATTAATACCAAGTTGTTTACTGTACTCTATGGCTTCTTGGGTGGAGCTCAAAAGTAACCGCAAAACATTTTTTAAACTACATGTGAAAAATATGGTATCTATTATAAAAGACAGTGGCGTTAAAAAAATACTATGACTTTTGTATATTATCTCAAATCCGCAAAAAGTCACAGAAAACTGTGGAATTGCATTGGATTAAATCTTATCTCCGAATAAATCTCAATAATTGCCTGGTTATGGAAAAATCACTTGAAAAATCCCTTAGCTGATGGGCTGCTTGTTGAAATACTTGAACAAAAAGCTATTATTTTAAATACTGCAGATTGAATCCGGAATCCGTCCTTTTATATAAGATGATCCCGGAAAATATCCCAGCAAAAGGGATATAACTGCCTGTCTTTCGGGCAGCTGTTTCCATCTCGCTTCCTTATTCTCAACCCTATTTGCCTTCCGCTTAAATTACGATTTTTTAATCTCCAAAATGGAGGAATTTTATGCCACTTGTTTACTCTAATCAGTTTTAATGAATCATTCCGTCCTCCTCGGCAGCATCAAAAGTAAGCGTTTTGTTTATTCGATGCTCCTTATAGTCATTTAAACGGCTTAATCAAGCGCCATTAAATCTCGGCAAACGAGAGCTATGAATATCTCATTTGAGAGATCGGCAAATTAATAACAGCGACTCCGTCTGTCAAGTGCCTCACGCTTGAGCACTCTTTACACGGATTGCTGGCATCTCTTTAATTCCGTTAATAACTAGATTTTCATGTCCTATTATCCCCGAATTTCTAAATTAGTAGCCTATAATCCTGTTAATGTGAAATGAGAAAAGTGGAAGAGATATCTTCATGCTACACACTCCGATGAATTGATAGGTTTGCTTCAGCATTATTTTAAGGCGCTTAATTTATTAACACCGCAGTCAGGGAAAGGAGGAAACAAAGAGGAATTTAACGCACCTTATCTTCCATTAATTTACTGAAAGCATTTATATTTTTTATTGTTAAATACAGATACTGAGCGTGAAAGTTTTTATATAGACATTCTTAATGATGAAATACCTTTTAAGCAATGAAAATACGTATAGCTGCTTACTTTTTAATACTTAAATTATTTATTTATTATTAAGTTACATTTACCTGTTGTATAATTTAAAAGTATTGCAAAATATAATTAAATAATAAATAATAGATTTATACTACTAATATTACTTATAAATAATTTCACAAGAGAAAATAATATGAATATTGCATATGGTGTAAGCGAGTTCTAAGTTTGAGAGGAAGACAAGAAGGGAAAATACTCCTCTCATCCAAACGCATAAAGAAGAATTACAATCAATAAGAGTTTTCTATCGTATCACTGTCGATTTCTTTACGACTTTAAGTTATCCACACACCGAGTAAGTTTTATTTAAGAGAGAGCCATCGATTTATAAAAACAACAGCCATGGGCTTCCGATTTGTCTCCTTTATGGTTAAAAAGAGAGCATTTATTTTCGTAGAATTGCTTATTTCGAAGCGTAGACGTGACCAACGGAGGACGCCAATGGACGTTTATGCGAACCATTTATCAAATGCCTTCGAGAGTCCATCGAGTGGGAACGGATTGACGCAGATGATGATATATTTCTCCGATAAAAGTACCTGGAATCCGAATATTGGTACGAGGAAGGAGAAACTCAGAGAAAAAAATTTATCTTTCCAAGTCTGGAAGGCGACTGTCGTAAGAGTGACGAAAATAAATCAGGGGAAGTTCAGTCAGCACATCACTAACGTCTGACTTATAGACACAAGAATATAAAATACAAATACCACGAGCCTCAACATTTTTAGAGATGTTACTTACTTCTTCACCTTTTAGTATCTTGATTGAGATATAGAAAACATAATAATTAATATTAGTTCCTTCGACTATGAGACTGTTTCGAATTAGAATTGTAAAGAAATACTAATTAGTCGAACTACATATTTTATCTGCTGTAAAAAAACAATAAATCATTTAGTGCTCATAGATGGTTTTCTTATGCTTTAAAAGGACGGGGTTAAATTTAGGAAAGTAATCGTTTTGACATCAGTAACTAGCGTTAAATTTTAATCCGTGTATGATTTTCAATTAAGATCCTTCAAAGCATAGAAGAACAGAAAAGTCAAACAGATAAATTAAATAACAGGGCATCGACAGTTTCTGAACTTTCAATCAGAGTTATTTTCGGCTTTCGAGTTGAACTTCATCGACTGGATCTTTTAGTAGCAGTTCTGCTACTATAAGATACAGTAAAATCATATCATCATGGTTAAAAATTTCATTTATCATATCATGGTTAAAAATTTTGCCGTGTTTTTGTTTTAAAGATGGCATTCATAACACTAAATTAGATTCATTGGTTTCAATGAAATTTAAAATTAATTAGTCTAATGCTATGATTAAAAATTTATTATTGTTTCCTCAAAAGTTAAAGTCAAATAAAATCAATAAAAAAAGAAAAAAAATCGATTCCCGCCCCCTTCAGACTTTTTTTCAAGTCCGTTTTTCCTTGGGACTTTTCCTGCGTGCATCCCTTATGTGCAAAGATACTTTAACCCTTTCTTAGTAAAAGATTGTTATAGAAAGTTGTTTTTAACATATCTTTTATCTTTAATTTAACTTCAATTAATATATTTGATTTATTTTCGATCACCTCCTTATGACCACAGAGCATTATGCAGCATTCATATAACATCAATATGCTTAATTTTTAAAGATATTTCAAATTTTTAATCGAATTTTTCATTTCCTACACCGCATTTTCATCTTCTCTAAGAATTCTACAGAACAATTTATAAAGACTGCAGAAACGGAATTCTGCAACGCTGCAGCTGCTTGTAACGAAAAGCTCACAGTTTCTTTTTAACGCTTCCATATGCCTTCTATATTCCTACAAAATTTGCTAAAAATCTGTAGGTATTTTTGTTTTATGTTTGCTATTATGAGTATTTGTATTAGAAAAGGGTTGATAGAACTTCCTAGGTACAATTTCGGCCGGTAAAGAGGTGTGTATATAATGATGCCATTAATTGGTTTTCACAGAGCCGTAATAAACGCAATTATTAGACAAGATACTGCGTAGCGTGTCCAAAAATGGATAGTGTCTGCGCCCAACGAAAAGTTGAATGCGAGCGTGACGTCATGCGCAGTATAATGAAGGAGTCATCGGAAGTGGACCCGGCGGAGGTCATAAAATAAGGCGATCACGGATGGTGAATCATCGAGTGACGGAGGAGACAAAAGAAGGGGCCCCGAAAAAGAAGTGCTCTTCAGGCGGATACAGTAAACATCATCTCGAGTTGGGGTTGGACCCGAGGGAGGAGAGAGATTTGCCCCTTCCAGTCATGCGATAACTCCATTCTTTCCACGTACCTCGATTCCTTCTCGTGGCGGCACTTTAATTTGGCGACGGCCATTGAAAACGCGTTTATTTACTCCCGAACTTCGCGATGTGTAAAAATATACATTTTCCGAAATGGCTCGCAAGGAGATGTTTTAAAAAGGCACGAGAAACTCCCGAGAGAGATGGGAAGACGCTCCGGCCGACAAGATGTTGGGAAAAATGAAGGAAAAACTTTCTTTCGGGGTTCTGCAACGTGCGCAGGGCAAAAAATAACAGATGAAACTCGTGTGCGGCGCTGCGTTGCTAGTTTTTGAGAAATCACAAGTAAAGCAGCTGCTGACGTCTTTGATAAACAAGAAAAACCCTTGTCAAAACGAGATCCCGAAAAAGGAGAGGAATACGCGTTGAAAACTCGCGGCGCAGCTATTACTCTATCAGAATGTATTTTCAACATTACTGCAGCCATCCTTAGACTCTGCCGACTGTGTTCCGTAAAATTCGAAGCAATAATTTACTTAACTTAATCCCAGTGATAAAAATGTCAACTTTAAATGACGGAATGCACACTTAATAAACACCTGCATCGTTTAATTTATTATGACCCCTTCCACAAAAATGAGCTTGAACTCATCAGATTTAAAATGTCTACACCATTATGTAAGGAATTTAATTCAAGAACCCAGCAAGCCGCCTTTCGGCATGTGGCAGGGGGTGCAAGTACTATGGCTCGTATCATTATGGGAAAAAATAATTCTTGAATCGATTCGTTTTAGTATCTATTTCATTTAATATATAGTATTATTCAGTATCTATTTTTCTATCCCTATCTTCTTTTCAGTAAAAGAATGGCCGATATAACAGAGGGGTCGCATTATATCCGTTGCATTTTCTGAGAATGTACTTTCTCTGAATTAAGTAAATTTATCCTTTGTATTAATCTTCTAGCAATTTTCCATCCCACGTCCTGAATCATCGGGATATTGCTTCATTGCAAACATTCCATCATTGCTTTATAGTAGCAATTTTTTACAGTACGTATTGCTTTCTATTGTGCTTTTTCTAATTCCCGAAAACATGTCAGAGAATTGTAACGGAACTGTACGTTGATTCTGAACAAGAAAGATGGGAGTAGTACTTTTACTTACACAGAAGAGAATATAACATCTCAGATGGTAGTATAATTCTTTATATTAACTTTAAATGCTTCTATAATTTCTAAGCAAACAGTCAGACTTTTTTACTTTCTCCATATACGAAGTATAGAGAAAGTATTGTTTTCATGAAAAAATTCGACTTCGAGATTTCAACGGAAATACACGTTTTGGGGTACCTAGAACACGTTTTAACCATTTTCGGAATGATGTCTGTGTGTATGTGTGTGTGTGTGTGTGTGTGTGTGTGTGTGTGCGCGTGTGTGTGTGTGTATGTGTGTCTGTGCTTGTGGGCGCTCTAACGTACAAACTATTAGTCGTATCAATACCAAACTTCATATATAGTGCTGTGGTGTGTGCTGTCAGAGTTGATTAGTTTTTGGAGTAAATCGGATGACCGGAAGTCGAGCTTCATTCATTAAAATTCATTTCCGGTTTTCAAAATATCTCCATAAATATGATATAAACGTGTATTGTATTACGTATAAAAGTTTTAGAGAATGTAATTTACTATAACTTTTGTATTTAACATATTTTTGTATCACCGGTTGATTAGGAGTTATTCGTGAAATACCGATAAACCGGAAGTAGCTGTTATGTACTTTGTGGGCGCTCTAACATAAAAACCATTCATTGTATCAACACCAAATTTCATATATAGTAGTTTAGTTAGTTTCTTTAGAGTTGGTTAGTTTTTGGAGTAAATCGGTTAACCGGAAGTCGAGCTTCATTCTTCAAAGCTCATTTCCGGTTTTCAAAATATCTCCATAAATATGATATTTAGGTATATACTATTATTTATAAAAGTTTTAGAAAATGCATATTACTATAACTTTTGGTTGAAACATATTTTTGTATCACTGATTGTTTAGGAGTTATTCATGAAATACTGATAAACCGGAAGTTGCTGATTATGTACTTTGTGGGCGCTCTGGGCTCTATGGGCGAAAGGCCAATTTCATCGTTTTTCATCGATCATGTCCAAAAAACTTGATTTATAATGTTTGTGACGTCAAAGATAATAATATATAAATTAATCACTCATCTTCCAAGTTTAGATGGAATATAGAGTTCGAAATTACTGTCGTAGATAAATATTTACATCTTATGTATGAAGAAAGTCATGTGCTGGCCACATCAGATTTTTCAAGTCCGTTTTTCCGTAGCATTTTCCTGGGTGCACGCCCTTATATGCAATTTACCCTTTTCCTTTAAATTATATAAGATGTTTACATATTTTACTATTTATTTTTGGAAGTAATATAATTTCATAAAAATGATATCATTTAGATTTTATGGCTATTTTTATAAAATACTATCTAGGTTTAGAATTTTTAGGAAATTATAGGCATTAAAATTTGAAATAAAAAATTTGAATTAAACTCATATATTTCCATATACTGGCTGAATGCTCACAGCCAGAATATCACTTAAAATAAATGACACGTAATAAAGGAAATTTAGATATTTTCCATCGAATATTCCTTTGATAGAATCAAATAGTTGGCCAATTAAATTCACCATTGCGTCTAAAATTAAGGACCGAAAAAAACAAAAGTGATTAATTGTCCCGATTTGTGTCGTATTATAATTGAATATTACATTGAGTTGTTCAAGGGTGAAGAGCTTCATAAAATAAGAGTGGAAATTGTGAATAATATACATGCATATAAACATACAACATATTTTGAATGTGGATTCTAGGGTTTCTAGGGCCGAATAAACTCGACAAAAGAATCGATAAAAGCCGAGTCGGAAAATTTAAAAATAACCAATTTCCAAAGTAAAAAATAATTTCAAATCACCTAAACACAAAAAAGTTAAACTTCGAATAAATAGCTTTAATTACAAAGTAGAGTCCCGAACTTATGTGAACAGTCGCTGCGAAAATAAAATGCATGCTAAACAGAATATTAATAGCATACATAAATTGATGACGAGGAAACTCTATTTATCCTTACAATTAATGAGGTTTAATGAAATTGAAAAATTATGCCTACTTTTCATGCGTTTTCAGTGTATTTTGGGAAAAAATGTAAAAAATATTTATTGCGTCCCTTAATGAGTAATCACGCTACAAAGGTCTTCCCATATTATATAAATCATATTAAGAAGAAATATTTTTCTGATTTTGTTTTGTGAAAGGCAACCCCAAAAATCTAGGTGACTTTTTTTAACCGAGAATTGATAATTCATTCGGCGAAGTAATTATTCATTATCTCTTTTATTTACAACAAATACGAGGGGGAGATGAATTTTTAAGCGCGTGTACAATAGATATTTAAATCACCAATTCGCGGAATTTTATTAATGAATGAACGGCGATGCGAAATTGGGCATTTCGAAATTCAAATTAAAAAATGTACGCGATATTTACGGTGGGCGAACAGAAAAACATTTCCTCGTCTGAACCCAAGGCTTCGTAAGGTGTACATATACACGCGCATAAATTTACATAGATAATTTAAATTATCATGCCAAACATAATTTCTCAGTTTATAGGAAGAAATAAAAATAAATATCTTTAGTGCGAACATAACGTTGCATAATTAGGAATTTTGAGGCCCATAAATTAAATAACGTTGGCCTGTGACTGAGTTAAGAACTATGTTGTTTAAAGAAAATCTTGGAGGATACGATAGAATGTTTTTGTATAAGAGAATTTCAATTTTCAGAGGAATTATTCGAAAACCTTATGGCTTTGATACTCCATGAGTTTTAGTTTAAACATTACGGAGAAAAAGTAACTCAGTCTTCTGATCTCAGAAAAACGCTCAGTCTTGTGATGTTACGACGGCTAAAATTCATACATGGTTCGATTTTATCCAAACTTAAAGTAAAAGCTTTTAAATTTTAGAATTTTTATGATCTGGCGGTCTTGAATATAAAATATTAGTTATAGAATACCTTTATATACATTTTATGAAAAAGTCCCTGAGCGAACATTACTGGACTCGAGCTCAGGTCTCCCACTTCCAGGAAGCTATTCTAACCACTGAACTACCATGCCGCATCAATTTCACTTCCATAAACGGGAGCTTATATGAGCAAGGAACCGTGCACCATATATGGGTTAAGGCACAAGCTTTCTCGTGAAAAGTTAAATTTACTTTCCAACATAAGTGTCCATTCTCTATTTCTTAATAAAGGGTGCAATCGTAACCTATTTTCATGATTATCCATATTTTTCACACTTAATAGTCATCTAACGGAGCAAAATTTCAGTTCATAAAATATACCACCCATTTACCAGTATTCGTATGACATTTAGCTAAAAGTTTGTATTTACACTTTATTATGAAAGACATAATAAAAAAATAATAGGTTTAACGACAAGGAAGAGCAAGTATTTGTACATTTCTTAAATACACAAAATTGCTAATGGACATTTTCCTAAATAAAATTGCTGATGGACATTTTAATTAAATAAACGGAAAATAATTCGAAGTGAATGTTCAATGATCAAATAGTGTTAAAGTTTAAAAGAGGATTTCAGGATGACTCGATAAACAACGAAAAAATTGAATTTTACTTAATAACGCTTTTATTCACACCTTAAGGAAGTAAATAGTAGTCTGAAAGGCACGATTACACTCTGCAAATATGCTTGCAACGCAGTTGGAGATAATCCCCACGTTGGAACCGCTTACAGATATCAAATCCATAAATGTGGAGAAAAATGGATGTTTCGCGCCAAGGGCTGCCATATTCCTTTTCGCCATATTATTTTGCGGGTTTCGCCGCAAGACTGTCATCTATTTCAGAGGCGCGATTTCTTCAACGACGAAATTTCGAGCCTATGGAGCTAGATACGAGGAGTACTAAACTTTTACCGAAAGGATATCTACGGAGATAAAAATTTATGTGGGAACATCTAGTCTGAACCCGTTTCGGGAATTATGCATTGCGATTACATGCGTATTTCGACCTTAGCAGCGATATTCGCCACACCCATATAAGTAGTTGCGGATTCAGATTTAGGAAGCTGTTAATTTGGATTAATATCACGTATTTACATGAGTTTTCAACCTTTTGGTAGGTTCATGTGCCTTAAAAATCTCTATTCAAAGCCTTTTCCTTTGTTTATTGGTAGTTTATCCCATTCTTAGTGTATCACTTAACATCTTCTGGTTTTGTCTTTTCCAATTTTCTCCGATGTATTCTACCCTAGATCACTTTCTTTAGTAGTCCTTCTTCTCCCAATATTTATCCACACATTTTCTATGTCGATTTTAATTGTAAATGTTTTTTAAAATAAATGTTTCAATTAAAGCCCTCGCCTTCCCAACCATCTCCAGCACCTCTGTTTATTTTCCTATCAACCAAATTATACGTCACATCTCGTTTAACCACCGACGTTTGACTTTCTCTATTTCATTGATCCACGTTTCACACCCATACTTCTAAACTCTCAAAGCATAAGATTTTACCAATGTTTTACTGATTGCTTTAATCAAGACCTTCCGTCATCAATTCCCTTCATTTCATGAAGGCTTCCTTGGCCAAGGCTTTTTCGAATCTCATCTTTACATCTTCCGCTACAAGAAAAAGTACTTCCCAAGTAAGAGAGTTTATCCATAAGCTCTAGTACTTTCCCATCCATCCTAATCGTAAACGTGGTACTTTCCTGAAGTAAAATTCAACTTTTTTTGTTTTATTTATCTTAATTTTCATTCCAAACTCCCACCCTTTTTCGTTGAGTGCATTTACAATAATGAATAAACCCTTCACGGAATTACACGCAACAGCTTGATCGTAATATCACGCATAGTAATGCTTTCTATTGGAACTCACTTCCTTCCTCCCACAATTAATAATAATAATAATAATAATAATAATAATAATAATAATAATAATAATAATAATAAACGGCCTTTATTCGGGCGAGATTGAGACTAGAAAGTCTCTTCTTACACCTAACCCATCGTCGTATGCGAAACAGAAAGAAAGAGATAGTTTGCTAAAGTACACGAAGAAAAGTAATATGTGGATTGAAAAAACCTAAGCTGAGGGCTCAGGAAAGAATTTCCCTACTGCAGGAAAACACTCACAAGAGGGGGAGTGTGAAAAACCTGCGAAACATAAAAATAGATAATAATATTTTTGATGAAGGAGAAAGAAAAGAGTTATGATAGACAGACAGTGAAAATATAGAAAATGTATAAAAAGAAAGGAGAAAAAATATAACTGACACTACAAACAATCAGATAAATAAATCAACTTCGCTCAACTGACATTAATTATAGATGAATTAAAATAAACTTTGAACAATGGGAGATAAATCTCAAATAAATGAAGAAAATGAAATTACATTGAGAAATATATACAAATGAAAGATTAAAAGGTCTAGTACACTGAAAATAATCAAAAACATAGTTCATAGGAAATTTCTAAAAGACAACAAGAGAAAACAAACAAAAATATAATAAGAATCAAATAAAAATATAAAAAGATGTGCGAAAACTCACACTAAACTAACTTAATTTCGGCTTTGCATCTTCCTCCTGCAACCTTTCCAGAGAATTTTTATATCCGTCGCGAACCATAACAAAGAAACCGTGGAGCAGAAAGTACCAGAATGCTGCCAGTCGTTAACGCTTCCGCTAATGGCTTACAGCGTGTTCCTCGAACGATTAACGAAGAATACTGCCCTTTTTAACGCTTAGATAGCACCTACAGCGAAGTCGAGGAGGTTTTACGGATTTCCCAGTCGATCGTAGATTATGAAACGGAGTTGATGGGGTATGAGTTTTATTTATACGAGTTTCGCACTTCGACAGCGACAAATAATGCAGGCGTATCGCGGTATAGTGCAGGTAAAAAAAACGTGCGCGGCTTCAAACTGCGAATAACATCGAAATACCTTGTTGTTACGGGAGATATGCACGGAATTGAACAGTTTTCATCACGGAATCCGGGCGATATGTTTCAAGAACACTTGTAATCCCCGTACAAGGATTACAGTGTCGCAATATTCACTCGATTTGCCGTTACAAGGCTTATATGAGTTCACGGATCACGGCCTTTATTTCCATCGGCACGGTGCTCTTTTTCGCCGCTCCTTGCGCCACCTACCGAACTTTTCCCAAAGCTCCCGAAAATCGAACTGCTTTGCAGCACGAGAGTGAACGGTTTCGGATTTTCGGCGATTTCACGGAATGAAACTGGGTTTTCCCATATCGGAGAGATCGTAACTATGGATAGAGTTTGGGAGTGCGTAAGTAAGGCTTTAAAAAGATCCCTTGATAACCGAGTGAGCCGACTGTCGTTTCACTGTCATATTCCTCGTTTCCTTCACCTTTCCATGTCCTTCCTATTATACTTACATTTACGCAAGCGAAAAGACCTTCACTAATACAAAAAGTGCCAATTTTCATCTTCACTAACGGTCCAAATATCAACGGAATCGGTACATAAAATGTTTAATTACAAACCCGAATACTACAAGTCCCCACAGAAATAATAAAAAAAACATTCAGGAACAAATGCCAATGAAAATCGCCACTGAAAATCACCTGAACCGCTGTAAAAAGCTCGATTTGCTATTCACCTACTGCAAATCTCGATATCTATTTAAATATAAAATTTAAAAACAATTAAATGACAAAATATGTATATACTTCAAATACTTCTTCCACTCTTTAGGTGATTATTTGGAAATCAAGATTTGCCATTCACCGATCGCAAATCCTGATTTCCAAATATTCACCTAAAGAATGGAAGAAATACTTAAATATATATTTTGCTTCGCAAGTGATATTTACAAGTGATTTCCCAACGCAACATTTCAAACCCCACTAGAAAAAAATATTAAACAAAATAATTATAACTCATAGTTATATCTCCGAAAGAGTTACCAGTCTTCAAAACAATTTTCTGTTCCCACAAGATATTGATCCTCGTAAATGTTGAGTTATTGGTTGAACTACCCGTATTAAAATCGATGTACATACGTAATGTGCAGTGATTTTCTGAGAAGTATAAGTTCAGATACCTATAAATAACATCCACTAGGCAATTAATTTCGTCTAAAAATTCGATTTATTTGACGAATGTCATGGTTAGACGGCATAGGAAGCAGCTTTTTTTTTCTCGCAGAAAATGCTTTTATTCTTTAAGATTGAAATGGAGGAAGTAGCTGATTATCTTGGAAGGATTTTTACAAGCAGAACGAAAAAAGGTTTCAGCACCTACTATAGGAAGGTTCTGAATAGTGGTGAAAATATTATCCTTCAGATATAAAGGTATAATTCACATAATATATTTGGCTTTCTAGGGCAAATCATGCTTTGAGCAAGCAATATTCAATTTAAACGAATCACTTTTACCAAAAAAACCTTCAATAACACACAATTGCAGGGGAAAAATCACCAATTTCGCTAATGATACTGATAAAAAAGCTTCTGACGCTGAATAGACGCTGATATTTGGAAAAATTAATAGAGACTTCAACCATTGATTACTAGAAATTAAAAACAATGAAACTTAACTTTGGATTACCTTAAAACTAAAGAGTTAACTGAGTTTAAATGCACAAATATCATGCATTTATGTATTAAATTTTTAAAATTGTATACTAGATTTTGAGAAGATTTTAAAACCCTCATGGAAGTTGGAATTATTGAAGTTGTCATCGCTCAATAAAATTATATTACAATTGGTCTCTCTGAAACGAAAAGAATGTTATTATCACCACAATCGATGTATAGATTAGCTTTTGAAATAAAAACTCACCCCTCTCCTCATATATTATCAATGCACTCAAATCGAGCAAACAGCCAATTTAGTTTGTGGAGCGCGTTCTGTTTTGAGCCATTTTCCAATTTAAATATTTTTGCGATTGACTGGAATATAAATTTCAGGAAAAAACGAAAAAAACTTAATAGATTCCACTTAGTAAATAAAGAATTACAAGGAAATAAATTCCACTCAATCAAAATGAAAATTCCACTCAATTTAGAATTAAAAAATCTTTATTAAGTGCCATCTACGGAGTTTATTTCCCACTTTTTCCATAATGGAATAATTCCACAAAGTCACGTCGTCTATTTTTTAATTAGACCGTAAGAGCCGGGGCAACGATAAAATAAATAAAACAGAAAATCTAGCGGGCAACCGCGATGAATAAATCCATTCCGGCATTCAAAAATTTGACGCGTTATCGACGTGCACGGAGGAAATAGAGTGACGCTGTGTGGATTGCGATTGTTTCCCCTTAGGGCATCCATATCTGTAAATGCACCCTGGGCATACGCAATTAATAACCCCGTTACTTAACGCCGGACAACCGCCCTAGGAACGAATGACAGCAACAGTAGCGGTCCCAGCACTATGCTTTGAGGGACGCCCCGATTAGCCGTCCCAACGGCTGTCATTCGCCCTTTGATTGCCCTCCGACTGTTCGCGGATCATCCTAAGATGGCACACCTCTCAGCACATCGCCCTGATTTAATTAATCCCGTCAGGATTAAAAAATGGGCGAATCCCCGGGGAATATTGGGGGAAGAACTGCCGACGCACCGGTGCATGAGGAAAACGGCGTGCTCCCGTGCATTCTTGGCATCGTGAGAGACACAGGTTAGCTGTGGGAGCAGCGGATCGTGATTAATTAAAGAGGATGAGTGCCCTTGGGGGAAATAGCGTGGAAGGATCGTGGGAGTGACCAGACTCTATCGCTCATCAAACATTCATCCGCACGCGCTCGAATGGATGCATGCAAAGGAGAGAAATTAATTACAGTAAAAGGTCGACTAAGCCAATCCGACACATTCCAGCAGCCGGCGTTTTCAGACGCGTAATTTTTGGATTTCCGCGAGTACGTTTCGAGCGCGATTTTGGTCTTTTTCTCAGAGCTTTGAATTATGCACCGGGACAACAATGAATTCTACCGGATATTGCGATTTATCAACTTTGATCTTTTGGCGCATTTCGGAACGAGAAGCGACGGACGGAAGCGCGGCTGTCTGAAAAAATCATGCCTCTATTTAAAATTGTAATCTTATGTCACTTTCAATATTTTCTGGATCACACTAAAGTGGTTCGTTCAAAAACGCTGCTACCAAGGATTTCAACCTGAAATGAATAGCATAAACATTGCTTGGGGCGACACATTTTTAAGGATATCAATAAAACTTTATATCCTTAAGATCAAATATATGTACATACGGAAAATTACTACAAAATTATGATTCGAGGCTTTGTCAAAAAATCCATCGTAAAAAAAATATTCTATGTATTGTAGAGTCCAAGAAAATGTTTGTAGAAGCTAAAATTATCGCTATATTTTCTCTACAATTAATGAATAGGTAATGAACCACGATGTCCAAGTAGAGTTGGTAATAGAATCAACGGAGGCGGCCGTGATGTAGTGGAAATCCATTCTAATGAAGGTAGACAGAAAAATTTGGTCTGTATGGACCTGATGATGGTGGAGTTCCACCGAAACCGGTAGTCGTCTTTTTTAAATAAAACTGTGGAAAAGTGAACATTTGTCTACCTTCATTAGAGTTAGTAACCTCTCTCATTCATTCAATATAAATTTAATTTTTTAAACTTACTGATACTTAATAGACGGCAATTTTCATCATGGTATACATGTAATAAAATAATACTATCAATTGTTGTTTATAAGGTATATCGAGAACAGATCTCTCTTTCACCTAGCATTAAAGGACGTCACTGCTTTTTTAAGGAAATACACGTAAAAGTTAAAAAATATAAATATTAAAACTTTCTCGTAGAAGTAATGGCAAAGTTTTCCATTTCAATTTTCAGGGGCGTGATGTATTAAGTTATTTTGATTGGATGGGTAGAAAAAGGATAAAAATACGCACAATATCTCTATAATATACGATTAGAAAGCCGAAGAGAGGAAAAACGTAGAATAATCGTACTTCTTTAATGGAAAGTGTCAGAGAGAAACGATGTACTGTGCATAAAGGTAAAGACATGAGAAAATAAATTCAACTACGCTTAGAAGAGCGTAATAACCTTCTCATGTAACTTCATGAGATGAGAGTCCTCACCGATTATTCTATCCAAGGATATGGTACAAAGAATTATGGGGAATATACTACACATTTCCAGCTGAGTTGAAATAATGTATTACGTCCCAAGAGAGAATGTTCGATGAAACGTGAGAAGTAGAGTCAGAAAAAGTGCAGTAAATTTGAAGCAATACTGTACCGTGGAGGTGGGCTGTAAACGTGGAATTAAATTTAAACTCGGGAGATGAATAGCAACGTTAGCAGGGAGGTAAGAATACATAAAAGGCTCTCACGAAATGAACAGTCCTTCCGAATTCCTGGCGCCGTGAGAGGGAAGTAATTATCTGTCTCCGCTATGATTTCTCTACATCTTTTGGTCGACTGGTCTCCGAATTTACGACCGTTGCTAATGGAAACAGCGATATCTCCCAATTCTCACTCTCTTTCCATGAATCTCTCCCAAGCATTACGTTCACATTGTGAACTCTCCTTCAGCTACGCCTCGCTTTTTGCTGCAGGGAAAACCATCAGAGTACTTAACTCCAGTTTGGATCTCAACGCCCTAAACAGGAGACGCCTTCGTAATAAGGGGCACGAAAGTACTGGCGCACGAGATAATTAACGCATGATTAAATTTTTGCTCAAAATGATGGGAGTCGTTAACTACTACCTCTAATAATCATCAAACATTGTGTGCTGTCTTATACTATCTGATTAGAATATTGCTCTGTTCAGCCTATAATAGAACGATTTTAATTAAACGATAATTACAATAGTCAAATTTCCATTTGACCTCTGGGTTTGGGTTGGGGCAGTGGATATCATACGAGGAAAATTTGAAGATTTTCTCCGACTATTGAATAACCTGAATTCATAAAGTGAGTTCTACACCAAATTAGGTTATTTTTTAATAAAAATTAATGTAAAACAAATTATGAAATGAGTGACATGAGCCTAAATTGTAAGATAGAAAGATACACTATTTTTTAATTATAAATACATGAATATGACTTGTTCGTAATTAAAGTTTTACTATTAGTAAATGGGTGGGAAATAACTTAACAAAATTCCCACCTATTTACTAGGATGGAGTTCCACACAGTTTAAGCTTTCCAGATTGATTTTATTCTTTTACTATTAGTTATTATAAATTTCAAAAATACGTAAAATTATAGGAAAGGTTTCGGAAACTCATTAGGTCATCAGATTTACAATATTTTGTAACTCCTGCATTTCAAAAGCATCATATTGCTACAGATTAACACTCATCCAAACCACCCTCCTTCAATTTAATTTAATTGTTTCTTTACATATTTTGGATGGTTAAGAAATATTCTATCAAGTTATTCATGAGCTTATTGTTGAATAATAGCCGTAAATTACGATACTGAAACTTAGAGTGACTCAGTAGGAAATAGTAGAAATTACTGAAATAACATCAAAATTGCATTGCATTTTCGTTATTCCAAACTAGGCGTCGTGTTAAAACTAGCAACGAGATTATTATGTAGTCAATAGAAAATAATTGGGTTAATAAAAAATAAATGGTTGAAGGCGTAGGTTTGCAAGGCTGCACATTAGTGGACAAGATTAGAATTGTTTGGTGAAGTTACACTTAAAAAAGATTAAATTCACATTCAAATTTTCATACGAAATTTCAAAAATTAATATGTTTTCGAGCGAGCCAATTTTTCAATCAAGAAGAGCTACTACTTCCTGTTTCACCCTCTTATATACAAGTACGCTCTTAATCGGCATTTTTTTCGAGCACCCAAGGATCGGAACCGTTTAACTGAATACGATTAGGTATTAACATCGAGACACCCGAAATGATGCATCGGTCCAGAGACGCAACTAAATTACGGCAAACACTTCCTCAACGAGGAAGGCCTCACAAGAAATGCTGCTTCACATTTAATAGGGAAGGAGAGTAAAAAATGGGGAAGATCATCAGCCGAAAGATGATCGTCCAGCAAAAGGCGGGGCCCATATAAACCCGGACAAATGGGCCATTTAGCTTGCATAAATCATACCCCTTTCCCTCCGCTCTCCCCAAGAAAGAGACAAAAACAGCCGAGCCAAATTCGATTTACAGCAAAAACCACTTTCTTCCCTTCTTCCCTCTTTTACGGAAACGCCCCACATATAAAATTCACGGCAGTATCCTTCAGCGGCATTGCTTCTTCCCTTTGTCGCCAATTCCCCTCGGGCGCGAAAAAAGGGCGAGAGGAAAAAACGCTACACTCCTCTTGAATTAACAATCTGCGGCAAGTTCCCGAGGAAAAGCCCCGACCTTCCGTCGTATACATTAATAAATTTGGATATATGTGATGGTGTTTCATATGCAAAAAACTAAAGTTTGTAATGTAAAGGTTAACAAGAACAAAATATATATAGATATACATGTAGCTGTAAACAAGAACTAAATATATAAGTTTATAATAATTCATCACAAAATAAATAATAATTGTATATATTCTACGCAGCAATAACATTATAAAATAATCAGCCCTTTTCTTTACAATAATGCATTCGTATTAATTATTATTAGGGTCTTTACTAGGCGAGATTGAGACTAAATAGTCTCCTCTTCCATCTAACCTGTAAATTAATTAATGTGTGAATATCTTCAAAAACTAAAGTTCTTAATATAAATTTCAATTAAAACATAGTATATACTTCACGTATAAGATAATAAACTTTTAATTTTACAAATTTATAAACAATAAAATAATAAATTGTTAAATAATCTATGATGTTCAGTAATAAATTTGGATACGTGTGAAGGGTATTTCATAAACAAGAAACATACCTATTGTAATGTTATCAGGGAAGTAATATTTACTTTAGGATTACGATACTTAATAACATTAGTACAATTACTTTATGTTAATAATACCTCATAACAGATTATCATAATTGTGTAAAATTTTAAGCTGCAGAGTTATCTTTGAGTTGTTAAATTATTAAACGTTTAATTAGCCGGTAAACGATACTTTATTATCTTAACAGTCAGGAGTTATTTTTTGTACAAAGCGCAGTAAAATGTCTAAAATTCACAAATAAGCAACGCTTATAATAAGAGTATATTGAATACCTTTAAGTGATACCTGGAGAAAACTATACATGTTAAACATAAATAAAAACTTAAAAGTCGTAGTATTTAAATTCATACTTCACGCTGAGCGTTCTTATTTGTCTTTGATAACTGTAACAGTAACAGTAAACAGTATAATAGTGTCAGCAATATATACACACATATTTCACTTCTAAGGAAAATAAGTACGCAAATAAATAACTACATACGTACATGTGTTTGTTTATGTATATGTATGTATTTAGTAAGTGTGAAGAGAGACACGCCGTGTACATATTAATCGTAGAGGGTAGTTATTATTATAAGCCCATTATAAATCCTTCAGAATTGCAAGTTCTCGGAAAAATAAAATCCCATTCCACTTCCATTTCGTGCGAGAGAACTTGTTCATTTCCCCACGTATTTTTCCGGGTTAAAAGCTTTTTCAACACTGTTTTATGTTATTATTTTCGCAGCCCTCCTTTTTGCCTCTGGAAGAGGATAACTCATTGGATTATCCGAGGAATACATCACAAAAAACGTCGCCTGTTTTTCCGAGAAGACCGAAATCTTGGGGACGTCACCAATCGACATTAAATCAACAGTTGCAGCATCTTAATTCCATTAAGGCGTTCCTCCGGGGCGGACGACAAATGGGGATGTTTGCCAGTCTGTGACGTCACGTCCATGAGATCCGCATTAAGAATACATCCTCCGAGAGGATGTATTGATGGAACGATGTTACGCCGCTTACTTTGCCATTTCCTCGCCATTATTTGGCGATACTCGGGAAATGTCCGCCTTTTCGACAAATTGAAACTATTTCCTGTGGTTCCTGTGGAAGAAACTTACTTCTATTTCTCTAATCAAAAATTATATTTTCTATGGATTATGTTACTCCGAATGCCTCCAATATTTAATCATTATTTTCCCAATAGTATTTAAAGTATATAATTTAACAAATTTCATCAAAAAAATTAATTATTAAAGATAAACCATACTATATTAAATTAACTTATGTTTTTCTACTCAAAATTGACTTTCCTATAGATTATATTACTCTATATGTCTAACATATTGAAGCATTATTTTCCTTACAGTATTCAAGGTATATAATTTAACAAATTTCATAAAAAAATAATTATTAAAGAAAAACAATACTATATTAAATTAACATATGTTTTTCTACTCAAAATTGACGTTCCTATTGATTATATTACTCTATAGGTCTAACATATTGAAGAATTATTTTCCTTACAGTATTCAAGGTGTATAACATAACAAATTTCATAAAATAAATCACCAAAGAAACAGAATATCATGTTAGAATATCATTGACTTCTTGTTAAATCCTAATAGGAGTTGTTGTTTTTCTAAAAATGCTTCGACAGCACCTCACTGGGAGTCGAACCCAAGATCCTTTTAATCAAAGGCGACCGCGCTACCTACTTGGCTATACGGGAATACAGGTTTGTCTTCAAAATTTTTAAATTTCACGTCGGTCATACAAACCTTAATTTTTAACCGCGAAATATATATTACAAATTCAATTACTTCTACCTTCACTTCGTGGAACCTCGTCTTAAACTCATAAGATAAAATAAACATTGCTTTATAGCACAAAGTGTGCTCGTGCCGTGAGCTGTGTCATTTTTACTTTCTCCATATACGAAGTATAGAGAAAGTATTGTTTTCATGAAAACATTCGACTTCGAGATTTCAACGGAAATACATGTTTTGGGCACCCTAGAGCACGTTTTGACCATTTTTGGAATGATGTCTGTGTGTATGTGTGTGTGTGTGTGAGTGTGTATGTATGTGTGTGTGTGATAGTGGGCGCTCTAACATGAAAACTATTGGTCGTATCAATACTAAACTTCACATATAGTACTGTGGTGTGTGCTGTCAGAGTTGATTAGTTTTTGGAGTGAATCGGTTAACCGGAAGTCGAGCTTCATTCTTCAAAGCTCATTTCCGGTTTTCAAAATATCTCCATAAATATG
This sequence comes from Sympetrum striolatum, assembly GCA_947579665.1. NCBI lineage: Eukaryota > Metazoa > Arthropoda > Insecta > Odonata > Libellulidae > Sympetrum > Sympetrum striolatum. The sequence goes on along the minus strand of OX388346.1, from coordinate 73,281,217 downwards.
ATATTTAGGTATATACTATTATTTATAAACGTTTTAGAAAATAATATTAACTATAACTTTTGTTTGACAAATATTTTCGTATCACTGATTGTTTATGAGTTATTCATGAAATACTGATACACCGGAAGTTGCTGATTATGTACGTTGTGGGCGCTCTGTGCGCTGGGGCGAAAGGCTATTTCATCGTTTTTCATCGATCATGTCCCGAAAAACATTATTTATAATGTTTGTGACGTCAAAGATAATAATATAAACATTAATCACTCATCTTCCAAGTTTAGATGGAATATAGAGTACGAAGTTACTGTCGTAGATAAATATTTACATCTTATAAATGGAGAAAGTCATGTGCTGGCCACATCAGATTTTTTAATTTGTATTTAAGTAATGAAGTAAAGTTTACTTCATCTTACGTGTTATTTAATGTATGTATGTAATATACGTATATATTAGATACCATAATTTCATAACTAGCAAACAATTTAATCACTCAATTCATTCAGTACTTAGCGTTCACCAGGCAGAGTGAATTAGTTTCCAGAAAAATGCTTTGATATCCTATTCCAAATTATCAAATACATTCATCCTTGTATCCATCAACTAATCAAAACAACATTTATACTGTAAATACCATTTTCGCGACCAAGCCGCACCTCAAAGCAATTCTAATATTTTAACGGAGATTTTAAAATTCATTCCTAAGCATTAATTTTTCTCATGGGGAAAGATGAACAGAACCTTCATGATGTAGGAATTTAACAACAGAAGCTGAAGCTTAGATGTTCATCGTCTCTTATTTATTGCGTCCCTTGGGACACATCCATTACAATTTGAACACACGGCCGACACATCTAATCTCGATAAAACAAGTTTGAAATGACGTTTTTCAGACTCCCTCAGTGGACTTATTCTGAGCCATTGGGGGGTTGCTCTTTAGGGTAAATGAGTTAGGAAAGCATAAAAAATCACTCAAATGAAGTGGGGGAAGAATTGCCCACAAAAACAAGGAGAGGAAGAATATTACTTTCGGATGGGATTATTCAGTCATACTTAACTGTGATAGAAATGGAATATACCAGAGTTCTTCCCGAATATTCCTTGCGGTATTAGCATTGTAGATTAAAGAATTCAACAGGGGAAAAGTGTGAGATATTGTGTTCGGAGGGATAAACATGACATGGATAGCTTAAACTATAATTTTTAATATAGGGAATTCACATCCGAAATATATGCTGATAACACTTAAGTGACTCGGATTGATAATAATCTTAGAGAGCGATGATATTTTACGTAGCTTGGATCCAATCTAGTGTATCCTACACTATGAGGGATTATTAAAACGGAAGAATTGCAATACGAAATGGAAATAGCTCTGAATAAAGGCATACACTTTTAAAAATGATTCCTACCATATATCAACAGAAATTTCAAGATGCTTCTTAAATAAGGAGAAACGTTTTTATTCTAAGACCAATTAGATTGAATGGAATGTTTTTAATATTTTAAAATTAAGTTTATTATAAGAGGCTAATCAGTACCAACAAGACGAGCGGAATTCATGATGAAACTAAAAAAAAAATAGTTGATTCAGAGATTCATTTCTTTTTAGGAAGAAATGGGATTAATAAAAGATAACGCAACTGGGTTGCTGGACATATGCGCCGCATGCCATACGCTGAAAGTCTACAAGCGACGGAGATAAGATTAGCGGCACAACTAGTAAATAAGTAAAGAGGAAACGGTGACAAATATTCACCTTATTAACAACCCACCCATTTAAAAACTTATCGAGGCTTTTGAAAATACAGAATTAGGTGATTATGGAAATATAGATCGATTTTTTAGGAATTTTTGATAGGAAAGTGAGATTTAAGAAAAATAATGATTAAGTGTTGATGGCAGTTACTCTCAAACACATATAGATACGATCTATAGCTGAAATTTTTGTATCCCAGGAGAAGATTTCTACGCGACATAACTCCTGCTTCTCAAGAAGAAGACTCAAACAAAATACAATTTTTATTTGAGGATACAAAATTAATAAATCTTTCTATTACTACACGACTTTGAGATCCAGAAAATATTCATGCTACTGCATGGGCATTTTCCATACGAATTTAAGCTAAAAAGGGAGAACATATCTATTATATATAGATGCTTCTCCGGATTCATTCATAGATATACCTATATAGATAGATAGATAGATAGATAGGATACTAATTCACAGCCTAAACCACGAGCGTCATTGACTTGAAATTTTTACGACGTATTGGCCATAACGTGTAACCGCCAGAAAAATTGCGATTTTGATCCTCAGGGTCATGGGTTCGATTCCAGAGGGCCCCAAAGTCGCGATTTTCTCCATAAGGATACATGGCGGGGATTTTCGAAAATTTTTTTGGTGCACTTCCCGGGAAAGGAGAGATTTGATATTCAAGGGATCGCTAGATGCCGTGCATATCTAAAGGAAACCATAAAGACATCTACGAATATTATCCTTGGTTCGATGCTAGGTCGGGGCAAAAATCGGCCGTTTAAAATGCATTGTGGCGATTTTTAAGAATTTTTTTGGACCCTTTTCCGATGGCATAGAAACTTGAAATTTGGTATGAGGTTAGATACTATAAAAATATATCATAATCGAATTTTATATGTTCGCTGATGGTCCTTGGTTCGATCCCAGAGGGCCATTTGAGTTTCTCAATGCATTTCTTACGGCGATAACGGAAACAAATTTTAGGTACTTCCCGGCATGCTATCGACATCAAACTAAGCATGATACTAGAGTAAGTCTTTATAAATCAAACAGTGCATTCACAGCTAGCAATGTGTCCTGGGTTCGACACCAGGTGTCTCTGCAATCAGAAGTTGATCCGATTTTTAGGAATTATTTTAAAACCTTTACCAATAATATAGAAACTTGATATTTGGCATATAGATAGAGATTATAAATAAATTTCAGAAACATTTTTTAGATTTCCAAGATCGTCCTTGGTTCGAATCCAGGAAGCCATTTACATTCGTGAAAAGTAGCACGTCGTTTGAGGTAGTTGCAGCAAATATTTCTGCTTGAATTTTCACACATAGTTAGAGATGGTGATCTTCTATTGTGCTACATAGTAAGTTCACAGTAAAGACCCGGGTTCGATGCCAGACGATGGAATTTCAGCGAATTTTAAGAAAAATTTCAATCCATTTTTTTCTTTTGATGGCCGTCCCGATATGATGCCGACATGAAAATAGTGTTGACGATCTGCTTGCAGTATGCAAGCAACATTTTACTCGTAGTAGATAAAAGTACTTTTTCTCGTGTTAAAGTAGCCCTGTCCTTAGGCAGACGCAGTAGAATTTTCAAATAATCCAAAGAACAAAGTAGGCAATGAAATACGAGTTTGCAATCGTTTCAGTTGAATCCGTAACAGTCGAACGCGAGTGGCACCACAGTCGCCAAAGAATCCGTATTTTTTGTCCGAATGAATCCGCCCGATTTTTTGTAGAGCAGCGGGAGAAAGTAAAGTTCAGCCAAGAGAGCGTTGAACGAATCAGCGTTGCAGGCGTTAAGCGGGGAATCGCTCAACGGTGATGTAATACGGTGCAAAGTTCGGTGGCTGAGGAGATGTTCCGACCCATTTGTTCCCCGAATCCACAGAACCCTTGGGACTGCGCTGGACCTTCCCAGGGTTCCGCAATTTGTCTCGCAGTAAAAGTACTGCGAAAGAGGGAGCGTTATCGTGGCTTGGCAAAGTTCGGCTAACCCTCGCTTCAAATTAAGATCTCCGTCTGCGAAAGAATATCCTCGCAGGATCGAGGATTTCCCGCTGGTTCGCACACTCTCGTTACAACAGTGACTCGAGACTCTTGGTATTCGGAGCAAAACTTCACGTGGTTTGTTGGGACCATTATTAACCAGGCTTGAATCATTTAACGCAAACTTGTGCGACCGTGTTCGAGATACTTCTCACGCGGATCAATATTAAGCCAGGCTGTGTTGGGTGATTATTTTATGGTACGTACTAACTGGCGCAGAACAATCACTTTTCCCAGAATGTAGTGCTGGTAACCTACCTGCGTGTCACAAGCGCGCACAGATATTACATCTAAGAAAAATAGGAATTTATTAGTTCCGGTCAGAAAGAGGAAATGGAAACTTTTAACAAAATTGTTCATTCCTTATCATACCCATACCACAACCTCATAGCTTTGATTACAGACTTTGTGAGAAAATTCTTTCTTCGTTAAGTTTTCCTTCTATATTTTCATACATCATGTTTCCTAAAGAGCGCGTTCTGTTCGTTTTAAAATGATAAATTTATCTTAATTTTGGACCTAATTACAACCAAGGTTCGAGATGACAGAAATTGAATTCTGAATTCCATTGTAAAACGTGCGATATTTACTGAAGGTACATACAAAACCTACTTCAAAAATATGTTTGAATTTTAATAGCTACAGAAAGATTTATTGTAACCAAGTTTTCAAGAGTAGAGGTCGTACTGTAGATGTAGAATAAGGCTCTCGTGGATTTACATCAATGTCAACGTTAGGAATAAATTTGAACGGCCGATATGGTAAGCGTAAAATGATTTCCAGTAGTTCATAAATACTTATTTTTAAATTAATTAATATAACAATGACCATCTTAACTTTAAAGCCTTAAATTACGGTGAGAGGTAATAGTAAAAATAAAAAATAATACTTCAATTCCTGAAAGTACCACTGTTTTTTAATGTAACCTATTCTTTTCGATTTTGTGATGGATGCCGTGAAATAACATTCGCTTCATAAACGCCTGTAACTGACAACACGACGCCACAAATTCTCATACAAACGTTAACAAGCCATCCGTCGCTGCTTTTTCCCACAGCGTTCTAAAGAACTGTCATACGTAATTGCTAACCAACAAAATTAGCGCGCATAACCAAAATCCTCATGAGCTGCTAACTGAAGAAGAGCATCGCTGGCCAACTCAGAAATACTGCGAAACATGAGGTCAAAGTCGAGTTATCTGCTCCATAAGTAAAGTTACCTGAATTTTGATTGTATCCTCTAACGACTATTATTTTTAATAGGAAGATAATCAATGAATAAGTTTCTTTTTCAATAGCAATTTACCTCGGACTTTTTTGGTATTTCTTTTAAGTAGACCTAAGTCCAAATAAAAATACAATACTGATAAATGCTTACAGATTGTAATATATCTAATTATTACTAAGGAGAACGAAAGATGTTCCTAAAATAATCTGAAAATAATCCCACATTAAAATATTTTAGGTTACCAGAATTTACAGTTTAAGGGCACGATTTATTATCATGAAGCAGAAATATATGTCATGAAAATATTATCCATCTAATTGCTGATTTAAAATTAACGAATTTAGGTTTACCTTAAGAACTTAGATAAAAAAAATTAAAAATTTATTGATATTTTGAAATTCAAAAAAATTATCACCGTTTCAATCACCAAACAAAACACGGCTTGATTTTAACAGTTAACAAGCATGACAACGCAACTATATGTACTCAGGGTTTACATTTAACTGACATTTTAAAACCAAATGAATCAATCGATTCCTTTAGAAAACTTTCTTACTCGAAAGCGAACTTAGTAAGTAAGTGCAAATAAACATTTCTTCCCTAACAAAGAGAGAAAAAAAGTACAGCAGAATTTAATTAAAAATTAACTTTTATGAATAAAACTGCACTTATTACAAATATTAATTAATGCCGAATATATCAGCATAATTCGGTTAAACATTACCGCCATACTATTTGTGACTGAGCATTTAAATGAAGGTGACAGCTGAAACGACGGTCGGCGATCTTCACATAACTGCAACGGTTCGAAGCCTTGCGAAGCTTGAAAACAAATAAATCACTGAAGAGATTCATTCTGTTGAGTCAAAACTCGAGTTGATATCCACAAGCATCTTTGAGACAGACCAATGTAGCAGAAGATATCGCTAAACACCGCTTCTATCCCTTGAATCGGAACTAAGATAGTTTTCCGGTAATTTATTCGAGCAGTTAACATTGAATTTATCACAAGCTAGGCTCGGGGCGTACTCTTGCATAAGATTGGATTACATTATGTGTACACAATATTTCAATACATTTTAAAAGGAAAAATTCACTGAGCTTTAAATATTTAACGAATCTAACGTTATTTTCCACCCATATTGATACTCAGATAAATTGCAATAATAGTGAACATTAAACAGGTTACGCATGTTGCAGGAGTTTTCCGAGTAAGGCCTGCAGGTAATTTACAGAACCGCTTGCGCAGTAAATAACATTTTGTTTACGTACATAGCATTCCTTCCAGCGTCAACATTCAAGCAACTATTATTCGAGAAGTGAGTACGAAATTGCGTGTAGTCGTAGACGATGGTTTCCTACAAAAACATAGAAACTTAGAAGTAGGCCCATTACATTTTCTTTCCGTGCGGCGTCTTTACATAATACACTAGGAATATATTAAATAAAACGATCCGGAGTTTTCCCATTTTCCGTAGTAAAACTGGTAAAAGAGCTGCCAGCGATAACGCGAACTATTTTACTTTTCCATTGGAAAAAGACCGTCTGCTTTGGAAACTCGTGTCTGCATATTAGCATATATTCGAAGGGTTGTCTCACAGTGTTTAGCTGTGGAACGGGTATTTCCCTGGCACGTAAGTGAGAATTCAGGAAAATTTTTATACACTTTACCATTGAAAATGAGCTTTGAATGAAGAAGCAATGAGGATGAAAACAAATGGTGTAGATAATAGCTCCCTCTATTCTGACAATCTCTGCAGCCGCCAAATGATATTCGTTAAATTATCCTCAAATTTTCTGAGGATCCTTTATTTTTGTTTAGAATCAGAAGCTGTATCAACAACAAGCAAAATCTTTCGTTAAACAGTTTCATAATTAATTTTAAAATTTCCCTCCTCGACAACGGTAATGCCAATTGATTTGTCGAATTAAAGAGTTTATTTAAAAGATGATAAATTGACAATATGTCGGATATGATGATTAGCTAAATTGAAAAATGGAAATCACGTATCTGCAATGGAAATCTATACAGTTATAATGACGCGGCTGATTAATCTTAACCTCAATAATGTTTTTATTGCAGAAAGTAAAGCAAAATACAGAGGCAGCAATCTAATCGGAGGAAAAGGATGATTTCACGTAATCATAAACAGTACACGAAAATAATTGCACTTCCTCAGGAACCATCTTAAATATGAATCATGAGCAACGCAATGCAATATTTAGACTAGGAAGTTCTTTCTGATGTCTCATTAACAATTATTTATACAGTATATATTATACATACACGCAAAATACTATAGGAATAGGGACTAAACAGTTCCATTTACCTTTTAATCCAATATTAAAAATACACACGTGAGATTTAAATTTAAGTTATTTGAGACATTAAGATTAAAAACTGAATCAATACTTAATGAAACTAGGCACCTTTATATGAAAATGTGAACGAAAAACATAATGGTTTGCTATGGAACATAAAACTGTGATGATGTATGCCTGTAGTAAAAACATTCTTACCGGAGGAAAAAAACAGTAAATAATAAACAAATGTGAATTATAAAGAAATATTAAAATGATATAAATAATAAAGTAATACTGAGATTGGCTCAAATAAAGATAAAAGAAGGAAAAAAGGTTTTTTCACAAAATATAGAAGATATTTTACAGTTTTATCGTTCAATGCAACATTTTCATAAAATTTCCGTCTGCAGTTCTGCTAGTCTCCATAAAACGTATACGTCTTACCGTAAAACATGACGATTGTTAACGGAACAGTACGAGAAGGCAATTCATCGCAGACGCCATAACATCCTTCTCTTTGTGAAAACACGGGATCGTTTATATCTACGGCGCTAATTATGAGTCACACGGGTGCGAACCGAGTTTGCGTAACTCCAGTCACCCTAACGTTACTTGTTAAACTGCAGATAACTACGAAAATAAAAGACGACTGCTTGCGCGGAATCAGCGGCGCAATCCGTCAAATTGAGGCCGATCCCATGACCCGACGCCGTGTGGTCAATTTTGATTGAACAAGTCGCTATGGCATCTAATGTCACGTAATTGAACGACCTTTAGGCATCTCGGGAACATGGAATTCAGCGCGCTCTATGGAGCAATGGCTTAACAAGCTAATGGCGACGTCATGACCTGATTGACACATCACAAAGAAAGTTACAGAGACTGAGTAAACAATAGGAGGATCTCTGACAGGCTTAAAACTACTATGGAGTACGACAAAATCAAATTAAATTGAAATTAAATGCTAGATCATTCCACAAAACAGCAAAACTTCGCCTTTGAAATGATTTTCATGGTAACAATGTAAATAAAATTGGTATTGTTTAGGCAAATTAATAAACAAATACTACCCACGCTTTAGGAAGCCATATATAAAAAGAGAGATGATAGCAGAAAATTTCAAAAAAAACTCCGGATCGTCTTTCATTTACAAAATATAAACCAGCTGTAAACTTTTTGGTTGCATGATATTTTAGTACAGTGTAACTCCGATCCATCGTTCCCGCATTTGTCGTTTTCCCGGATTTATCGTGTATTTTCTATAGTCCCGACTTAGGCCCATAAGGAGACATGTAAAGTAATATCGCATTCATCGTTCATCGAAATATTATTTTCCCGCATCCATCGTTCAGATTTTTGGCCCAATCGAGGAAGAAAGACAATGTATTAGGAATTGCGACAACAATTTTCTTTGAGAGCTTGGCATGAACTTTTTTTAAGGCTGTCGTAGCACTTGCTCAAAACGGCCGATTTTTTTAGCACATCTGGGGCTGTTTTAATACATTGTATCCTATTGGAGAGCTTTCACATGGGTGCGCGTACGAGCCCTGTTTGTCCATCTCAGTTTACTGGCATATTTCACCCTGTTTGGACCGTCTCTAGGAGTTCAGTACGTTCTTTTTCGAAATCTTTAGGGGTTTTCTTTGGATAAACTTTCGTTATGTATTCATTTTAATAGTGTGAGCTGAGTCTACATTTCCCGTTTTGATCGTTTTCCCGCATTCATCGTCTTTTTCTCTCGGTCCCATCAAAAACGATAGATCGAGGTTCTGCTGTAGTTCGATTTCTACCCAATTATATTACATTGTAGTATGAACACTTGCACATTTTGAATAAGGTAAAGTTCCGTCAATTTAGATGAGAGAATGCACAATTATCATTATGTAAAATCTATAGTAACTTGATTAGTTAGTTTCGAACCTTCTCAGGAGTAGTTTATTTATTGTGAACACGTCTTCTGGTTTTCTCCTTTACCTTTTAAAGCTCACAAGCGCTGGCCTGAGTCCCAAAGCATCCGAATAACCACCAAAGTGGACTTACCTGTAAAATAAAAAGAAATTTCCGTTATAAAATAGCAAAAATAAACAGGGAATTTTGAATATACATTACTTCTAGATACATTTATATTATATTTAAGAATTACTCTGATAACTTAATACTATCACTGTAATCACTTTTAATAATCACAAATACGTGCAAAGGTACAATACATGAATGTTCCCTTCAGGTAATTTACATCCTTGCGTAACTTAATTACTAAATATGAAATCAGCTCAACGTACACCGAGTTTAAAATATTTGTTTCTGTACTGAAAACTTAATAGAAGATCTTGATAAGATGATAAATTAGAAACCTTATAAAAAGCACTGTCGAGGAGTTGAGTATATCACTCGTATGCATTCCTTACCAATGGGTGGAATCTTTCCATTGCATCAGTTTCATCAATTAATCAAATATGGCTTCTCACTCTAAATTACAATTTATAAGTTAGAGGTCAAAATTTGTGTAGTAATGCCTAACCTCGCCAATAAAGGGTCCAAGTAACTAACTAACTAGCAATGTCAACAGTCACGCGACCAAAATTACTTACAAAGTGATTTTATATTTCACAATCATTCTATAGTGTCGTCTCTGTTTGAATGAGAACTAAAAAAGGATCTTATAAATAAATAACCACTTGAAAGTACTCTTGGTAATCAAAAACTTACCAATTCACGTGAAAATGTGAATTCGGAAAAATGACCTTCAAGTCAGCAAAAATCAACGGTCAAGTTAAACGGAATTCCAGAGATATACATAAGAATCTTTAAAACGTATTTTTTACATAGATCTATGTTTTCGAAATAATTATTAAATTTTCAAATAAAACAGACGAATTAGCTACGATGAGCAATGGATTCATACATATATTTTTTGAAACACCTTGTTAAATCCCACAATATGAAGAAAATTATAGAATTATATTTTAAATTTTCAATTAAAACAGACGAATTAGCTACGATGAGCAATCGATTCATACATATATTTTTTGAAACACCTTGTTAAATCCCACAATATGAAGAAATTTATAGAATTATATTTCATTGAAGGCATCATAATAATGAATATGACAAGTAGCTACTGTACAGATTCTATTACATAAGCATTGGATGGGAGCAATGGCCATGGGACCCCGTTCGCAGCAGTCGGCTGAATAACGGGATTCTGCTACATCCTCAACGCCGAGTCAAGTTTGCATTTAGGTAGGTTACGTAAAAGAAGAATAATACTGCAATCACAGAGTAAAAATGACTAAAAGGCGAGATATAGACAATGATATTTCTATTGCTCCTATAGTTCCTACAAACTAGAATTAGGGGTGACATCTAAATTAAGAATTATGACAAAATTGGTAAAACCAGTTTCATATTTACTATGGTTCATATTCAAAACAGCACATACAGCTTAATCATCTTCTCCAATTCATGCTAACATTCTGGAATGAATTAGAAGGATAGATTCTACGAGGGAATTGAAATAACATACTTAGTGATAATAAGCTCTTTGGGGCACAGCATGTTTAAAATGAAAATCTGATATCCTCCTTTTCAATTCTAGTTGGACTTGAAAATCGAAGCTGGCAAATTGTAATTTTTAGCAGTATTTTGTAAATAATAGGTGTTGCATAACTGGGATTGATAAAAACAATCCTTCGAAATATCAATATCGATAAATAAACCAGACCAGATATTGTGAAATGAAATATAAGATCAAAAACTAATGGCATTAACAATGTCAAGTAAAAGCGATAGCACCAGCCACGTAATTGAGTCGAAAATTTCTCCCTATAGGAGATCATAAGAGTGCAAAGAAGGAGCGAAACGGCACAATTTGGAGCAGAAAATATAACGAGTAATCAAAATGTAGTTTAACTGTGATCACTTCAACTCTGATTGACGGAATTATAATCGGTAGTGAAAAATTTCTAGGTGAGTAAAAAATGATTAGCGTATGTATGTACCAGATTAAGGTAGCTTCGAGTTTTAAATTACGTTTAATTATAATGCACCCCATTGAAGCTCAATCTTCAGAGCAGTTGATTAGCACATTTGGCTATAATACATAGTAATACTAGGCAACAATCTAGTACTTACAAATACCTATGTTAATCATGATTTTAATTACCTGAGCAGATTTAACAATCTGTGTAACACGGATTGTTCGAATTAAAGTGGATATTATAGTGTAACTCCATTGTAACAATGCAATATAAACTGGGCATTAGAGCGACTAACTGGACAAAAACCTTAAAAACATTTCCACTCTTCTAGCTCTATCAAAAACTTAACACCAACGTTTGGCAGATTCACAAACCGTTCGACTTTTAGGAACTCATTCAGGGCAACCGGAGGAATCAATTGCAAAGCGACAAAGGAAGCGAAAAATCAACACCAGTAGCCACCGTGAACATGGGCTTCAATTTAGAATTTGAAAGGAAGAATACCGGCAAAGAACTCACTCAACGACCCGCTGTTAGCCCAGCGAGACCCAAAGCGAACTCATATTTTGCTATTTCGTAGGAAACGGCGCAATCGCCGAACTCCCGGGGCCCACATATCCGCTCGGAACAAGGCTCCTCGGAAATTTCAAAGTAAATTTCCATGTCGCCTTCAAAGGAAAACAAAATGGTTGAAATCCGGAACCCAACTTATTCATGGAAACAAAATTTCCCCTAATAATATCAAAGGAGAAGGATATACGGATATCGCGGGGGTGTATTTTAAATTTAGCAGCTTCCCTTGTTGTATCCGAGTTTGTCATCGGGAGAAAAATACACTTAGCCTAGAACCCTTCTTCCCGAATCTATACTCTTCCTGTTGAGTAAGATTTGAAGAAATAAGCGTACGAAATAACAACTGATTATTCGACGGACGCCTTTGACTGAACATCGTTACTACTATTGTTACTATGATGATCAATATTTATTTATTTATTTAATTGTAAGGACTACAAGTAGGCCCTAGTCTAGTCTAGTAGGTGGTAGTCATCTTTACTTAGGGGAAGAAAATACATTACCCTGCCTGGTATTCACCCTAGTTGAGAGGAAAAACCCCAAAAACCTCCCAAAAGCAAAACATCATTTAATTTACAATTAAATTCATGCAATTAAAGCATACAAGTAATTACTATACACAATAATGCAATTAAAAACATATAAAACTAAAAGTTACAATATTGCATATAATATTACAAACAATTATAACTACACAAGAGATGATATATCTTAGCAGTAAACAGAATATAGGTAAAAACATTGCTGAATATATACAAAGGATTTATAAGCTATTACTACGGATTTTCTTTTTAAATTGTTTGGAATTTTTCGGCATTGGAATGAGAACAGGTAAAGGTAAAACATCTCTTATACCTCTATTAATGAAGAACTACTTTGCCATTAATTAGTAGAGAGAATATGAGTATACTATTGTAATATTTTTCTTATTTCTGTAGATAAAACGACCTTCAGATAAGACGAGGTATATATTTTCGTCAAATTTTGATCGTTTTAGCTTAGATTAAGCTTAGTCGTAAAAGACGAGCCCCAAGGTATCAACGGCAATTGAATTTGGTTTAGTTCAGCGATCATCATCTGGATACTAATACTGCAAAGCGTATATGGAATTCTCCTACTTGTATCTTTTTCTAGTGAGAAAATTTCATTTTCTTGCATCTTGCAGCACTACCTTGCGATTGCTGCAAACATTTGCACTGATTAATTTTGTAACTTCCCTATAAGACTACCCGGATTTTGGGGGGAGGTTTTTATGATTTAAGCATCGTCTTAACTGCAGAATTATACGGTAATTATTATAATTGATTATTTTCTTTTTATTATTATTTCTTTCTTGTAATTAATATTTTTTGTTATTCTGATAATTTGTCCATTTGTATTGTTGTTTCTACATTGTTTTTATTCACTGTGTTTTCGTGTTTTTTTTCAACCTCTTCTCTGTGGATGTTTTACCGCAAAGTAGTTTTTTTCCTCACCAACTTTCAGTTGCAAAGATATTTTCCGCACTGTACTCTTTCTTTTTGTAAGAAAAGAAAATTTGAAATACGGCTGTAATAAAGTAGTGGTTTGATAATTGCCGTCTTTGTCGGCGTTTTCCAGCATATAATGTACAGGAATAAGTAACATTAGGAAATTCTGATATTTGTATTTTCTACTGAAAATCATTTATGTATTTTATTTACCGTATTTAATGAGCTATAAGAGGCACCTTAATTTTTAAGCAATTAAAAAAGTAACATTTTTATTAATAGATTGCAAAGCTAGACTAAAAAATCTTAATTAATAAAACCGAGCTGACCTTTAAAATCCCTGAAAATCGTCATCTGAACTTCTTCTTCTTTTATTTTTTCCATTGCGAAACTATCTACAAATAAAAATATTGTAGTGTTACCGATAACAGAAATCACTTTCAATTCGAGTCCGTCGCATCGGTGCACTGCTGTTGCCAGTTGAATCCAATGTTGCCAGTTAGAGGATCCAATACAGTGTTGCCAGATAGAGGATCCAATCCAATGTTGCCAGATAGGTTACCCCGAATACATGACCATTTTTAAGACTAGCGGGAATTTTAAATCAAACACTGGACATTTTCATATTAATTTCGAGTATAGGACGCACCTGAATTTTGGAGGAAATTTTTGAAGAGAAACGTGAGCCTTATAGTCCGTAAAATGCGGTACCAGGGATCATTCCCCTGATGACCTGATGATGATAGCATTGCTATTGAAATTTACCATGTGAGTTCTTAAACCTTCGGATCTTCCTGTTGTCCCCGAATTCAGGCGAAGACGGTTAACGGAGATTATGAGCCTGTAACCCTTTCTTTTTGTTTTAACCTCGCCAATAAAGGGACAATCTATCTGCTCTCTCCTCTCCAGGAGACCCTATCTCTCCGCGTGGAGAGATCGCATTGGGAGTGACGCGGACAAGCATGCACGAGCACGAATATTAAAGAAACGCGAGTCTCACGAATGATACGCTGTCCAAAAAAGTCAGCGATACGTGAAATTCCGTGGGAAACCTCCCCTGGATAGGAATCCCTTTCGGGAGACATAATAAATTCCGTCACGTGTCAAAGAAAACGCAGGAATATCGCAGTCAATTTCGGTTAGGAGAAGTATCCGCGGGAGAAGTTGGAATTGGCAGGGGAAGAAAGAGGAAACGTTTAGAAAGGGAAGAGAGGAAAGAAGGGATAGGAGCGGAGATACATTATTAATGGTTCCGAATACATAATGAGATGTGCCTCATTTCAAAAGCAAGTCTCAGAATATGAACAGAGTGGCACTTACCCATGAGCTCCCATTGAGCTGATATAGAATGGGAAGGAAAGGCAGATAGGGAAATAGGATAGAACCCTGAGGGGATACAGAGGAGAATAGAGAAGAAAGAAGATGAAATGTGAAAAGAGCGGAGGAAGTTGTCCACGGAGAATATAACGAAAGTATAGTGGATGCGAATTGCTGCCGCCTCGATAGAAGGAATATTTTTCATTTCTCTTCCGGTCGGGATAGGGAAAAGTGTATCTTTCTATTCCCAAGGTCTGTTTTGTTCACGGTGCAGATAGTATGAGAGCGACTCGTTTAGGAATGATGTTGAAGACAGTAGAGAATCGTTTATCCGAACATCTAAATAATAAACACATCCAAACAATGAACAATTCACGATTGATATAAAGTAATTTTGAACTCCACGCTACGTGTGTTTTGCGCCGATCTTTTGAAGGTGTGCACGAGTAAGTATTTAAACAATATTAATTAACCTTCCAAATGGATAAAAATAAGAAGAAAAGGTGTCCAGCAGCTAGTTCAAGCGGTGGGAACGCCAAGAAAAAAAGACAGGTGCTGACATTACAGCAAAAAGTGGACACAATAAATACACTAGATGTGGTGTCATTTCATCCAATATCAGCAGGAATACAATATTAGCAGGAAAACTATACATGATATAAAACCACATAAGGACCAAATTCTTCAATTTGTTGCAGAATCTGACTCAACGGTAGGCATTTCTGAAAGAAAAACCTTACGGGGACAGTCATGTATAATTTTCTTTAAATAAAGGTTTTCAATAAAATTTATGTGCATTATCGTCACTTATTTCGTACTGCAACCCGTCAAAGCCTTTTTTTCAGTTCATTTTTCTCATGCAGGTTAAAATACCTACTATCCGAACATATCCTTTCTGCGAACAGACCTCGGTTCCAAAAAGTTCGGATAAACGATCCTCTACTGTAATTGCATTCATTTGGCACGCCCCTCCTTCAATGCAATAAGAAGTATTATTCATAGGATCGATGTGCTGGGCATTCATAGGATAAGTTCAATCGACTGATAGTATTCTGGCACAGTTAAGTAAACAAGAGTATTCTAGAGCGACAAGAGGAAGAGAAACACATTTTTATGTTCTCAAGGAAAATTATAGCATCTGTTCTAGTTTTCCGTACGAGAATACGTCTTCAGCCTTATAGACTCAACCATCCAAAAGTAAAAAGAAATCCACGGGGATACAAAGGTTGTTTTAGTTGTTGCAGTATGATATCTTTTCACATATTTGAATTAGGAAGCTCATTATCATTATACCTAGTAAGTCTCATATACTCTCCGTGACTTTTGATGGTTAACTATACAGGTTTAGGGACCAAACCAACCTTCGGATTAATACATTACAGATACATTATGTTAATCTTGTCAACCTGATAAAATTGCATGTGGGTTAGCAAAAGAATGATGTAAACTGTGGCTGTGCGGTAACTGTAAGTAATGAAGAAATAAAACTTTGTAAATTTCATTTCTTCATTACTTCAATGGATTTCCCCAAAGTAACGCCTAAAGATATGAATTTCATTAGTAACTGTAATTATGGGATATCAGGGGGTTAAATGTATTACTATGAACACCATAGGGATGCTGTATAAATTAAAGCCTGTTGTATGAACACGTTTGTTCTAGTATTGCTTGTATATAGGGTTATTTTAATAAAACCAACTAATTGGCGAGTGATGTTTTGGTATTCCATGACGTCAAAAGAAGAAACGGGAAAAAGTTTTCGGACGAAATCAAATCCACCACAGTATGTAAAAAATCCATGGTAAACAAAGTTTTGCTAGACCACTATTTATTTTCAGAATAACACGACCCAGGTTTCGTAGCGTCGCTACATCTTCAAGATAAAAGTTTGTTTACCATGGACTTTTCACAAGTTAATAAGTACCACAAAGTTAATCCTGAATCTGTATCGTTCACCACAGGTGTAGAGTTTTACAAAGTTTAAGTAAAATAGGATTTAGTTTCGCTTTAAAGGTTTTTTTTTGTTTCTTCTTTAGAGTTATATTATATTGGAATGTAAATCTCTAGGAGACTTTCTGGTGCGAGGCTTATAGATTGAGTTTATTGTAGAAACAATTGTTAGACAATGGTTTCACCTGACGACGGACAACTGGAGCAATACAAAAATAAATATTAAGTTAACGAATATTCTGAAAGTCTTAAAATTTTACTGTCATGGAGATAAGTAGAAAAAGGAGAAAAACTGTTTAAAATATTTTGGGGAACCAATGTAGGAATGAAAGCGAGTGAAATGAGGGAGGAAAGATAAAATGAAAGAAGGGAGAAAGGGAATTAAGGGGAAAGATGGGGAAATTACGGGAGATATCCAGAAACGAGGGGTACTTGGAAGATAGAGAACAATGCAACAGTAATTGAGAAGAAATTGGAAGGGGAAGATAAAAGCGATTCGATGGAGAATTTCGGGAGAAAATAGAGGAAAGGGACGGATTGAGATGTGAAGGATGAAAGGGAAAATGATAAGACTAATTTGATGGGAGAATAAATAGAGGTGGGGATGAGGCAAGGGGGATTGAGGTATAGAGAATAGAAAATACAGACAAGTGAAGAGGGGGTTATAGTAACTTGGTGAGAGATGAAGGCGTTGAAAATGGCCCAAAAGAAATGGGGAGGAAAGAGTGGGGTGAGATAAGAGAGGGTAGGGTAAGGGTGCGTAGAAGAAAGGGAAAAATAAGAGATAGAAGGAGGAGAGAGATGAAGGCTAAGGGTGTAGAGGACAAAGGAAAGAGAAGATAAAAAAGAGTCTCAAAAGAAGGAACGAAGGGTTCTTCATTCTTTTAAGCCAATCTTCAAGTTCCTTCTCGTCGACATTTTCATCGCTCAACGCCAGAAAAACTACAAGTTCGCCATCTATTTTTAAAGGACCAAAGTCTTTTTTCGGGTATGCAGAAAAAAATAATAGCTGTGATGGATTATAGAGGTACGCAAGGACAAATAATCTCGTTGGTAACAAACAGTAGAGGAGATGAGGTTTTAACCAGCCATTGCTTATCTCCGGACTCAATACTTAACAGACGCATAAAGAGGCATGATCTATTTAAGTAGAAGTGGCAAATCATAATAAATAGGAAATTAAGGGTTTCTATAAACACAATTCAATAAGAAACTTAAAGAAATAAAGGTAATACTTATGGAAATCTTCTATCTTCTGCTGTAATACATTGATACATATTTTACGGGTGATGTAATGTTAATTGAACATCAACTACTTATACTGCGTTCGTTAATACTTGCCTTGTATGGTTATATCCTTATAAGGAAATTTATTCATATTTATTTATTTATTTCTCTTTTATAAATATAGGCGATACTTATTAAGGTCATATAATTTTAAATAGGGATCATTATGATGAAGAGCTACTAATTAGAGGCCAAAACATCGGATTATGTTAAATAGAGAATTTAAAAGAAGGAGAGATATAACGTTAGGCATCGAAGTACCTCTTTAATATACTATACATGTCAGTACTCTATCAATCCCTTCCTTCCGAAATGTATCAAACAAATATTCCTACATTGATGAATATAATTGTACAAGGAGATAGAAAAAAGATTAAGATATTATAAGAAATGGCTCTTTCCATAAAATAAGGATCATTTGCTTAAACTTGGATGATAAACTAATATAAAGATTCTAATTTTAAATTATTTGCATATTATATATTCTTTCTGATAAGTCATCGAACCGTATCATTGCGGCATAAAAACATCAAACTTCTAATACGCGAGTGCATCTCGACACAGTTACAGTCCGGAATTAAACACGCAGGAAAGTTTTCAGCTGTTCCCAATTTTGTCTCTTCTGAACTGGACAATGCTTTTCTGCACTTCCGAGCTACACGCGAGTTGATATCTCGTTCCATTGAACACGTTTCAGCTCGGGGACATAATTTTATTCCACGAACATGTCCGACCAACACGCCAAAAATATATACACACGAGAATACAGGCGGAAAATTTCAAGTCGTCGAAATACTAGAACTATAAAAGTGAGATACTCTTAAAATCTAACGTCGGATGCTAATCAGCGGCAAAACTTCCCGGCGATGAAACTTAATTCTTCCTCTAAGAAATATGCACTGAGTCTGAGGTTAGTTAAGCCGCTCTACCACTTCTACGACTCTAGAATCGAGTTAATATTAAACTTCCTTTTCTAAATTTTACAAGTTCGGAGGCGAACTCTAGGGATTTCACTCTCGAGATAGCATTAAAATTACACCTTTCAAAATTTTTCCAGTTTATCTGAAAACAAGAGTCCATTCAGGAATTAACTCGTAAAGTAAATTGACTTCATCGGGTATTTACGCATCAAAAATTGCGAGAGACAAATTTGAATAATGCTTTCAGCGTATCTTTTTTGGAAGAATCGTCACTACTTGAGAGGAAAGGGTCCCCGACTGGGGATTGGACCCTTCCTTGGGAAGTTCCCTGCTCCGCTGGGCTCTTAAGGGTTAGAATGGAATGTTTACGATCTTTTAAGCTCGTCTCGTTTATTAAAGGGGGTTACGAACCCCGTGGACTCTAAACAAGCCAACGGCATTCACTTATGTTACGGAGGCGAAATAAAGTGGATCAGAGAAATATTCAGAAACCAAAAAACATCCATTATGGGGCCGTAAACAATAGAGTTCGCGAAATGGAGGACAATGGAATATCAATCTCTTATGCGGGAAACAAGGAAGTTTTGGAGAATAACTGTTGCGAATTTTCGCCACAATATTCTAATAATTTACAATGGCAGAGGCACCCTCGATTTAGAAGTTAGTTGACGTTGCTTCAACATCGAGAATATTGAAATGAAAAGCTAAGAGAAAACCTCACGAGGTTAAAGAAAGACATATTTTAAAGAACACCTAAATTATCAACGGAATGAATCTGATGTGTTCGAACTTAACTTCGCGGAAAGGGTCCACACTAAAGGAATAAAACACGGAAATTTTTCACAGAACACATTTGAAAAAAGGCATCTAGATTTGTCTACAATCAGATATCTTCAGAAATATTAACTGAGGAAAACGCCTTGAATTTCCTTTAACCTAATAACTTTACTGTAACTTCAACTTTTTTGAAGTATTTTACTATCATCGAAATAACTTAATTTTCGGTTCCTTTGACGCTAATTTTTCTGAGACTGGACATAATCAGGATCTCAAAGTTAAATAATACCACGCAGATGGAAAGAATTTCTTCTCTAAATTAAAATACCGGAGTAGTATAAATATGAATCCAGCTAAGAACGCAAAAGTGAAATACAATGTTATATTCGCAATTCACATACGAAGGATGATTAGAAACTAAAAACAGACTACAATTACTCTTAGTAAAATGTGTAATATCAGTCGAGGAGACCATTCTCTTATAAATCCATAACAGCATAAGTAGAGAGTAAGCAAAACGTCGATTTTCACTAATACCGATTTCTACGAGTGATCAATGAAATCAAACATTTAAAATTCATTTTAAATATGTTTCGTCGCTAAACAATTTTTAACCTATAATATTTATTTTAGCGAATTGTAGTCTGCATTTTCATAGCAGTGAAATTGATTACGCAGAGATTATGCGACGTTGTTCTTAAATTCTAAAACTGCGTGACAACTCAAAGCGAAATGATGTCTTCACATTTTTCAATTTCTAAAAACTAACACAAATGTATGATCCACATCACGTGTTAGCAAACATATCCGTCCAGAATTACAGTTATAAGGGAATTGAAATTAATTCGAATTCGTCGCGTGCGATTCGTAGAAATGCCAGAAATATTAAATCTTACAACATCTACATTCGTCCTTACTTTACCCTGCGAAAACGAAAAACGAGTATTTCGCAATGATGAACGAACAAACATCTGCAACAGTTACAATCGATTGCTTTCCACTGTACCTGCTCCACGGAGCGACTCATTCCGCGAAATGAAAGAGCTTTCGGTTTAGCTGAAACAGAAACATCGCTCCAAGATTCCGAGAATATGGTCCATTGGTTTAAAACGTGGAGGCGCTCATTCCGAGATGAACATTTCATGAGACAGCTTTTCTAAAGGAAACCATCCTTGGGGAAAAAATGGAAACAAGTATGGAGGAGATAAACGAAGAAAGCTGCGATAAGGGGAGGGAATTAAAAGTGAAAGAGACGAGAGAGGTGAAAGGAGGGAAGCGGGAGTCGTTCATGAGTAAACAAATCGTTTCGTCAAAAGAAAAACTTTATGGACACATTTGAGAAGCGGATGGCACTTCCCCTCCCCCGCGCCCTCTCCGCCCCCGCTCGGGAGAGGGCTAAAACGGTTGGAGCGGGCGAAATGAAAAATGCAAGCGCCGGTGACGCAACAAAGGGGTGGAATGTAAAGGCAAAACGGAACCTTTGGAAGGAAACGAGTCATACGTACGCAGGCCGATAAACGCACGCACAAACGGACGGAAATGCCGGACAAAGAGGCCGACGAAGCGAACCGCCAAACGCTTGCCCGAAATGCCAAATGTGCGATCGCGTCCGTTATAACTTTCACCGAAATCACTTACCCTAATTTCATCCGATCGGATGCCCGCGATAAGCGCTGTGTTCGTTCTTCCCCGATTCCTATTAGCTCGTAATCATTAGCGCGTTGTTCACGCATTTTTTCGGAGATAATAAAAATTGTCGAATAAAAAGATATAACACGATGCAAAATTTTGCTAAATATTTTTATTGATTTTTATTTAGTAAGGAAGTGATTAGCGTGAAAAATTCGCTTAATATTTATTAATGAATGAAAAGAGAGAAAAGCTCGCCGTAGTTGGGAATTTAACATTGGCCCCCCCCACCCACTCGATGGATACCTTCCCAATTGAGGCGGTTGGGAGATCCGCAACGCAAGATTTCGACGAACATTTTTTTATGTTTCCTAAGTAAACAAGGGATTTATAGAAAATGCATAAAACGCATGCTTGATGTCAGAAAATGAAAATAGGGTTGAGTTGACGTAACTGGGTCTCGAACATTGATCTCCCACCTGCCGGGCGGGTACTTTACCGAGGCAGGTGAGAGATCCAGTTTCGAGTCTTGCTAAGTTGAACTTTTTAAATCATTTTCTTTGGGTCAGGTAATATTTATAACAATTTTATCAGAATTATTTTGATTTACTTCCCAGTGTTATTTCTATTTACTTAGTGACACTTAGATAGGTCTTCTTCGTTTAACTACTTAAAAATGTGTGCACGCAATTTTGGCCATTTCGATGTGATGTAAAGGTAATAATAATTTAAAGGACTTGATGGCTTCACAGAAAATTATAGGAAAATATCTAATACCAAGAAGACTTAAAAAAAAAACATTCAAATAATTATTGGGCATTAGAGTTTCGAAAATCATGCCAAACAATGTTGACACATGCGATGTAAACGGAACTGACACCATTATTATGCATATCGACAGGCTAAAATAACTTTCCCTATAAAATCAACGAATATATAAGTAATTTACATTGATAACTTCCTTCATGATGCTCAAAAGCTATTTATCAGTAACATAAATTGATCGAAATATTATTTTAATTACTTTAACTAAAAAAAACCAATCGGGGTCATTGGGTACCTTACTGGATACTATACACCCTTAAAATAATAATTATCATTTGATTTCTTTCAAATAAAATCTCTTGGTTCATCAGATCAACCTATACAATACACGACAGCAATATTTGCTACGTATAATCTTATAATTTTAAGCTGAAACTAGCCATTTGTATGGTTGTACGGAAAGTGAAAAGTGGTGCCTTGGCTTGGACCCAGGTTTCCCACTTTCTGAGCAGGTATCTAAATAAACTACCTATCCACGTCGTTTTCAATTCTGTACATGGTGGATAACTTGTCATTGTTTTAACCAATATCAACTGGTAAATTCAAAGGCATTTCCCGGTGTAGGATAATCGCATTGAGTTGGTAAATGCAAGCTGAGTCCTCATTGCAACTGCCTTTCACCGCACGCAACGATCCGATCCTTCTCTACACGGGGGTAAGCAATTCCAAAATGAAACCAAATCTTTCTTCGTTCCCTTTCCCAAGGTCAGATTATCCTTTTTCTGATAAAAGTTTGGATATTTTTCGGGGAAATCATCTCTTTTTCGATCTTCCGGAAAAAACATACTCTTTATTAATCAAATTGAGGCAAACATATTCGTCGGAATGGGAATCGGGTAACCGATGTTCGGGAAATTGGTATTTGGAGAAATTCCGTTCGGGAAATGAATGGAAGGGAAGGGGAAAGTGACGGAATGAGATGAAAAAAAGAGAGAGAAAGAGAGAAATTAATAGGGCATCTCGCTGTATGCGAGATGAATCCCGGAGAATTCCGTTTCATATTTAGACCAAAATCATAGAGAGACATTTTACGCAAAAATGTCTATTTGTATGCATGAGATATTCTTAAATATATGCATGCATCGGAAAACATCCGTGAAACAGACGTAAAATTTCGTTTATAAAAGAGAGTAAAGCGAACAATAACATTTAGGAAAAGCACGACGTAACTAAAACTCTAAATTAATAAAATAATACAGAGCAAGGCAGACTGCATTTAGGTATGTAATTTCTACGATATTCAAGATTCAGACACAAACGCATCATGTAAATAGAAATTAGAAATAGACTACGAGACTTACAATTGTGCCATGACGAAGGATGGAATGAGTTCTGCAGGATAAATGAGAGCATCTTCACCGCTCTATCAATTTCCTATATTAAATGAATTCATTGTCTTAATTAAAGGGTTTTCAAGTTAACAGATTAAGACAACCTTGTGTGTATTATGGGAAAATATAACAATTTTTATTTCATTAAGTAATATTACTTTTATTGGGAAATTTTTAGGTAATTTTATTAAAATAACAGATATAAAATTTTCAGTGGCACGTAAATGAGTGAAAAACTGGTAGTACCACAAATATCCAAACTACCCAAAGCATAGAAGAAATATTTAAGATAAATCCTTCTTTTATTGTTTTAGTACGTAAGAAGTAAGATTAACCATCGACTTGAAATGGAAGCGATTAAATTAAGCTCTTTGTATCACTTCCCATAGCTTTTATTTCCGTTCACTTTATATATTATGGCAAAAATCACTATATTATCAATCTCTATCAAAACAAGCACACGAGAACCACGTCAAAATCAGCAATGACCATCAACGGACGAAATTATTTACATATTTAAATTACGAGTGTTTTAAAAATATTCGGGAATAAGTTGAGAATATTACGTCAGACTTTATTCCTTCATTCATATTATGCAGTATCACTCACACAAAAGTTGTAATATCTCAACAAAGTCGTGAACAAGACTTTGGCTCAGTATTATAATGTATAGTAAACGTGGAGTTTAACTGTAATCTATAATCTTATAAAGTACACTTTTCACTATTCAACTTAAACAACCCATATTATAATTGATTGTTTAACTTCCAATTGAATTTGAAATGATGATTAACGTAAGTATTAGTAAGTACCAGATGAAGGGCTGGTTTTGTA
Source organism: Sympetrum striolatum (assembly GCA_947579665.1). Taxonomy (NCBI): domain Eukaryota; kingdom Metazoa; phylum Arthropoda; class Insecta; order Odonata; family Libellulidae; genus Sympetrum; species Sympetrum striolatum. The sequence continues at coordinate 73,256,987 of OX388346.1, read as the reverse complement.
ACGTCGAAAAATCTGCTTATCATCAAATCTGAGTATTCAGCATACCTACCATACCAATGTAGCGGCATGGAGTGTAATTTCATTTTATTTGAACTTGGTAATTTCTTAAATCATAATTTAAAAAATCAGTGTTATTTTAACTATCAATTAAAATCCGGTTTTCAGAGATAAGCAAAGTGAAGTTCAAAGTATATATGATGAAGTATAAAGTAAACCTCCTTTTTAAGTATAATGCCTAACCTAACAGCAAGAGAAATTTAAATGAAAGTACATTTTTCTCTATTCCGTGCGAATATACATGAAAAATTCTATCATTTTTCGAGATATAAAAGCAAAGATGTCGAGGAATTAACCATCAGAGACCAAGTCTTGATTTTAGTACCGCAGCAACATACGCAACGCCAGCTAGATACGCTATTGACACGCAACTGAAAGGCTCGGAATAAAAAAAAACCCACGATGTATTCGTCCCTCGGGAAGCTGCGGACGAAGAACAGTTTTCACTCTTAGTTAGCGAAAAGGCAACGAAAATTAAAAACGAATCGGCAACAAGAACACTGAGCGGGTTGACAGGCTCTGGGTTGGAAGGTAAGGAAATGGCGAGCCGCATGTGGCCTGCCAATCGCTTTTCTGTCAACCCGTCGGCAAACAGGAAGAGAAAAACGGCGGCGAGGGAATGAATAGCGAGAAAATGCCGTAAATAGGCCAGAAGATCGATAGCGGACCATTCTACATGTTCTTGTTAGCTCGAATTTCTATATTTACCCTAAAAAGTTCGCGGAAACTTGGTGCATATGGCGCCAACGTTGAAATGTATCGGAGTGACGTTGGGCGCGCAGCAACCCATGGGCCCTAACGTCACACAGCTGCCTGCGATACGTTCCAATGAACGCTGCAAAAGAGACGATCGCGACGAAATTTTGCACGGCTGCACAGCAGGGCTGCCAACCGTGCGGTTTTAGAGCTCAGAAATCCTGCGAAAGGGGCACCAGTTATCAGGTGGAAAGTGACCACTACACAAAATTGAAAAATATTAAGAAAAAATTTCTGACATGAAAAAAATATATTAAGTTTCTTTGACAAAAAATCTACGAATTCATCATAACAGGGATATCCTCATAGGAGTGAAATTCTCCAAGAATTAGGATAAGGTTTGACCATATTTTCAATAACAAAATATTAAGAAAAAAATTCTGACAGACGAAAAAAATCCTTTAGGTTTCTTTGGCAAGAAAACTTCGAATTCAGCACAACAGGGATTCATAGGAGTGAAATTCTCCTAGAATTACGATAAGGTTCGACCATATTTACAATAACAAAATATTAAGAAAAAATCTCTGACAGATGAAAAATATCTATTAAGTTTCTTTGAAAAAAAAACTTCGAATTCATCATAACAGGGATATCCTTATCGGAGTGAAATTTTTCAAGAATTACCATATGGTTCGACTAAATATTTCCAGCATTGAAAGTGAAAAGAAAGTAAAGGCTACTTAAGTTTGTGATAAAGAAAGGAAATATACCGTTGAAAGTGTCAATATCAAAATGTTACAGAAGTTATCTTCATGTGCCTGATTATGATAGCAGGCGAAATTAATAATATAAACAGGTGAGCTTTAATTTCACATTTATTCAACTCAAATTTCACAAAACAAAGTTGTAATCACAACTATTTTACATAAAATCGGAATCAAGATGTAGTGAGAGTTCGTCATTTTCATAAAAATATGGAAATATTCCACAAAGTTACTGCCGCCTTAAAGTTTCCGATTTTCCGAAAAAGATCACCATCCTTCCTCACGAGCCTGGAAAACGTTTTGTAAGGATACGGCGGATCCAGGGCGTGCACTGAATTCTACCAAATTCATCCATGTCATATCGCGGTTGCAAAGTACTACGTAAAGTAAGCATTATCCGAGCAAATGTGCTCATCGCAATACAACTTTTGATGAAAAGGGCTCGAAAATAAAAAACAGCTTTTTCAATTGGACATTCTGGAGAGTATATGAACAAATAAGTTTCATTTCTCTCATTTGAATATTTATTGCATTCTTCGACATTTCAAGCTATTTGACCTTTGACGTTACTTGCATCGGGCGATGAATTTTCAGGCACAAAATGCTGAGGAGCTCTGGTAAGGACGTCTATATGCTATTATAATCTATTACAAACTATATATCTATAATATAAATATAAATATATAAAATATAAATGCATTTACGAAGGATTTTTATTCGCGTTTCATAAGGTTATTCATTGCTCAGCAAAATATATTCATAACTTCGTTTATACTTATACTTCATATCCACAAACTTTTCAAAAAATAAAATGTTTTAATTAGATTAAATATATTAAGATTGAATATTGTTTGGATAGGAGATGAGACGTTTTATTTCTCTAATAAACACGTTATTAATTTATTTCTTTAACAAACGTTTACCAGAACTATGTGAAAATGGTAACAAGAAATGAAAATCTGTAGAATAAAAACAGTTAAAATAATAATGAGGTAATTCCGGGTGAGATGCCCCACCGGGAGAGATGCCCCAGTCGCAGTATTTTTAAGGAAAACCACAAGACTGCTCTACTAACGGTGTGCGTCAGTCAGTTGGAAGGCACCCGTTTATCTGCAAGAGTTTCACGGCGATTAATTCCTTTTACGAAATTTTATAACATAATTTCAAGTAGGCACTGCTTTATTTCGCCCTGTTACAAGATAGGGTATAATGTTTCTGATTGGCATCTGTTTAAATGTTTGAATATTTTGAATAAAAGGGCGAAAACTTGTAGCTATAGGTTCATCTATTATCCACATGCAGTGACTGGCCATTTTGGACAAAGTGTATCCTCACTGGCTGCAAGGGCATCTCTGCCGTACTGAAAGGATATATGTACCTCTTCTCGGGATAGATGTCCCAGTGCTATCTTTGGGTATATGTACCCTATTAGTATCAATTTAACTTTAAGGTGATACTAATTAAGGCTTTTTTCAAGAAAACGTTCCTAATCTACATTTAATTTTCAATTACAATTTAAACCCACGGTCGAATGCATTTTATGCACGATCCAAATGCAGTGTATAGTAAGCACTAGGGTGGTGCGTTCTGCCATTTTTTTCTGATCGAAATGTAATACCCAGAAAAAGTGGCCCACCCACATGGACATTACAAATATAATTTTTTTTTAAACCATAGAACATCATCTGAGAATTTTTGCCTCGAAGTTTCGAAATTTCGACAAAAACATCAAAATTGTTATTTATTTTTTTCGCTTGAATCGATCATATTTTTGCGTGAGATGTCACTTGCAAAAAAAAAACTGATGACCAAGTAGTATACATAAGGATATAAGGAATATAGGAATAAGAATATGCTTTCCGGCATTATAATCGGTGTTTTGAATGATTCTCGCACATAGGCGCTCCGCGTTCGAAGTCGTCTACTGAGTGTGCGAGCGTGTTTGGCGTTTCGTAGAAGCTACAATTTTTGGACTACGGAGGTTATAATATAACATTCGGAAGCCTTTTGATGTGTTCTACAACTTCTATTTCGATACATTCTTTGATTTAATGATAATAAAAGGTCGAAAATAGACATTTAACGTTATTTAACGTTAATTTTCCCGTTAAAGCTACCCTAAGACGAGTTGTTTTTCGTGTGTAGCTTTATATTTACTCATTTTTCATTCAATATAAAGTGCCATGGGTCTAGCTTACACTGTAGTTAGTAGTTTAAAGCAAACTGTGTGTCTTTATCACCATTAGATACGGAGATATACCGTTCAATATGATGCAAGGTCGAAAATCCAAGATGGCGACTTTTGTTTAAATATTTCGGCATGTTGCCCAATTGGGATTTTTGGGATTTTGCTTCTGGCTGTTCAAAGAACATCTCCACCAATTTTCAGCTTGATAAACCAAAAAAGATAAGTTGAACCTATTCTGCCTCCACTAAAGCCTCAATATGCTATTTATATGCCTCAAGAGGGGGCTGAGATGCCTCCTATAAGTTTTGCAAATGAAACTTCTAAATAGGTATAAAAGTAGGGATGGGACGTTCGAATCTTCGAATCCTCGAATCCCTTGAATAATGCCTCTTTTCTCGAATCTTCGAATCCTCGAATCCATTGTGTTTCACCTCGAATCCGAATCCTTAAAAATCTAAGCCACTTACATCCTCAGCAGATGAAAATCCTTGCGTTTATTTCAACCAACAAGCAATTTCAACGTTACCGCCATTACCATGAGTGCAATCGAAAGCAACGATTCTTCGAGAGTGATATATTCCTATTTCCTGAGCGGGTAAATTCAGAATATACGCCAGGGTGACCAGATGTGGGGTCACTGGTTCAAATGCCTGAACTGGTAGTGACGATATCACTACCAGTACCAGTCATGGACCAACGCAATATACTAAAAATGTCTACATAAAATAACCAGGACGATAAACAACAGAAGACATGTGGCGCCACCATAGCAACGTTCTCAACTTTATTAATTTTTTTAGGGCTGTACGAGCTGGCGATGAAAAACCAAGTGTACTTTGTTAAGAGGTTTGAAACATGCTCTTTCAAATGAAAATAATTTACACGAGTATCGAAAAGGTCTTTCTTTTCTAAGAGCGGACAGAAAATAACCTATTTTTCTCGTTTTTACAAATGTCATCCTCATAGTTGTCCCTGTTTCTAGGGCCTTATATGCTCGAGATGAAAAACTAGATATACTTTTTTAGAGGGTCGAAATCATTCTCTATTTAATAAAAATTTTTCAAAAGGAATTCCAGAGGGTCTTTTTTTGTAAAAGCGGGGTAAAAATAGCCTATTTTTGGCTTTTTTACAAAAACTGTCAAATGTTGGCTCAATTTTAAAAATAATGGAAATTACTAGGATAATGAAATTTTATATTTATAAGCTATGTATTAATATGTTATCATGCGCAAAGTTTCACGTTGATTATATCATTTCTTCTTGAAATATAAAAAGCCAAAGTTTTAATTTTTTTTCGATCCGCAATTTTTTGGGCCATTTTTGCACAGAATTTTCTGCAAGGAGGTCGCTCTTACAGTTATTATTATTATTTTGTTTAATGGAACGCAAAAAGTTGTTCAAGATAGCCAAAGATTGTTTACTTCATAAAACAATTCTCTGAGATGTCTATGCCTCAAAGTTACTGAAAACGCACAGTCATATTGAAGAAGGCAGCGACACGGGGTCAAATAAACTGCTATATCTCAGCAAGTATACCATCAGCGAAAGTAAAACTTTACAAATGTTCATAAGAGATATGTGTAAATGTTCATACAAAATTTCATCGAAATCCGTGATGGTCGAGCGGGGACCACCAGACCACTTGGCATGGAATGGCCCAGCAATAAAGTTATTATATGCTTGCAGTTAGAGTGTTTAATTCTATAGTTTGGAAAATTAATATTAGAATTAAAAATAAATACAAGCTTATGTAAAGAGGACAAGGCAACATTTAGGTTCTAGATAAAATTTAGGATTCAAGGTAAAGTTAAGATTTGGATTCGAAATAAGATTCGAGATTCGAGGGTGAATTTAAGATTCGGATTCGAGATTCGGATTCGAGAAAAACTGGATTCGACCCATCTCTATATAAAAGTTAACTTCAACGTTTTCATAGATCCTGAATTTAAGTTATATTTCACAATTTTGTATATAACAAGCGCTTTCCAGGCTTAATTCAGTTTAAGCTAATGTGGTACCTCTCCCACAGAGGTGGAGAGTCTCACCCGAACACTCTGAAGAGATGGCCAAATGCATGGGTACAGAAAAACTAATATTTTGTGTGAAAATTTTTTTAAACAAAATTTGTTTATATCCTGTTAATAATCAATAAATGTTCTATTATATCACGCATTTTCACATTCTTGTTATCACTGAAGTAATTTCCTTAGGTGGGACATCTATTCCGGAATTACCTTGATAGAAGGAAATTGATAGAAGGATTGATAGTTAAAAGAAATAGCGTGGAAAAATTGCCTCTTAAAAAAACAAAAACAAATTGAATTTGAATTATTTTTTTTTCTTCAAATTTCTTAATTCGTATTCTGAAATATGATTGCATTTCAATCTTGGTACTGATAACAGTTCCTATTACTTTCTGGATCTAACAACTTACAAATAAAAATCATTTCGTATGCATTAAGTATGAATGTAAGCGACGAAAAATGCCATCATTATTTAACAATCTAGTCCAATTATAGGCAAATGCGAGCATTACCGCTACAATGAAAAAATTACGAATCGAAGATATTAAAAATCGAAATAAGGTTCTGCCGCCAGCTGCTTCTCCGAATATTATCCCAAATATAAATGCACGTCTTGCGATCTTTCACCGAAAAACTGGAAATCTTATATTCCTGGAAATTCCCACATACGTCGAAAAAATTCGAATCAATCACTAATTAGCACACAAAAATTACCAGCGCATAAACAAGGTTAAATTTATTCAACATATCAGGATTTTCTACTCTACTTTAATTAGATCTAATTAATTTAGAATTTACAAAATGTGTCATATAATATTTAAATTTTTATGTCATTTGAAAAAATTCCTCATACCGAACCAATATAATCATAACGTTCTTAAAAGCTACGAGAACAGTTTTAAAACTTTTTTCATTAATTATTAAGTCCCTAATTAATATATTGCAAAATGCTCGTCATCCTACAGGAGAACTAATTTTTGTAACCTTTTGATGCTTGGAAACTTCAAGTTTTGATGAAAAACCTGTTATAAGAGAAGTTCTCCGGCGGTCCGGAAAATTTTCACGGGATATTTGGGCTTCTCAAGTGACAGTAATGAAAACAAGAAAAAATATCTTCCAAATATTCCCTCAAAGAGAGCGAAACAAACCTTCAGAATACAGCTTTAATTTTATTTCGCCAGAAAAGTTTCCGTGATAGCGCGAAATTGGACTTAAACATCTGCAGCTGAAAGTAAGCAAACTGAAATTCAGTCATGTGACGCAAGAGCGATATCCTAATATAAAGATTTACGAATAGAAAACTAGGATACGGTGGTACGTAAAATGGCTATTCATATTATTAATCGAAATACAAGTGTTATATATTTGTAAATAATATTATTACCAGGAAGAAGGAATATAACTTTCATTTTTGTAATCAATGTTTATTTTTGTTTTAATTGTTGTAATACGGTTCTAGTATTAATATTTTGTTGCAATAAGTTATTTCAAAAGGTCATCAATTAAGTTAAGTGTCATAAGAGCACAAATATCGATGTAATTCTATCATTCAAAAAATTAATTTACCACATATCTTCAAGACTCAACATGTAATAGATAGTTTAAAAATTATCATATATTACCTATATCTTAAACTCTGAGGAACGAGAATTTAATAGAGTATTTTCTCTAAGTCGAGAAGCAAATCTATGAAAAGACATACAAAATTTAGGAAAAACACACCTCGGCGGAAGCAAACTTAAAAAGAAAATAAATATTATGTGATAAGAAGCAAGATTATGCGAAAAATCTACAAAGACTGAAGATTCACAGTAGCGTGCAATAGAGCTATAAATAAATACGAATAAACACGAACCATTATGACGCTTAATAAAAAAGTGTAAACAAACCTTCATTATTAACAGTGTGTGTATTGTCGTTTATAGTTTCAACTTCCTAAACTTTTCGTCATTAAATGAGAGTTTGCATTAAAAATACTGAGATATTTTGTCCCTATTTTCCAATTGAAATTTAGTTCAACTCTCACCAATGGTTTCTTTGGCACCCCACAAAGTTTGAGTCAAAAGAAAGAGAAAATCCTGGGAGGCAATCCTTAAGAATACACGTTAATTAAGATTAGATTAGAATAGATGAACCCTTTATGCGGCTGAGTTAGGACGAAGAGGACATCTCTCCTACCAAATCCTTTACGTTTTCATTTTATATTTAACTACATTAATGAAGGTTAAAAGGGAAGTAGGGCGGGGAAAATATTTTCGCAACGTAAGCTCAGCGAGGAAAATCCCACTATGCGGGAAACAGACACAGAGAAGAGGTGGAAAGAAACACGAAAATAAAGGGAAAATTGAAAAAAAAAAACTGTGAAAAGAAAAATACAAAATGAAACAAAAATCAAATACAAACTGAAAACATAACAAAATTGAACAAATACTAAGAAAATGAAAAAAAATCTGATGTGGCCAACACATGACTTTCTCCTTATTTATTGAAAACAGCAGCCTATGCTGGTAATATATAAATAACTGCAAAACAATGAGTGTTACAGGAAAATGTTTCATACAAAATTTGTAGTAAAAAACATTATCTATAACTTTGGTACATAATTGTATATACCTACATTGCATTCTGACAGAGATAAGTATGAAAAACTTCAATTTCTGGATAAACAACAACTTCCGGTTAACCATTATTCAAGAATAACTCCTAAACAATCATTGTTACGAAAAAATGATTCATACAAAACTTGTAGTAAATTACATTATCTATAACTTTTGTACATAATTTTCTATACCTTAATTGCATTCTGACCGAGATAAGTATGAAAAACTTCAATTTCTGGATAAACAACAACTTCCGGTTAACCATTATTCAAGAATAACTCCTAAAAAATCAATGTTACGAAACAATGTTTCATACAAAAGTTGTAGTAAAGTAAATTATCTACAACTTTTGCTCGTAAATGTATATACCTATGTTGCATTCTTACAGAGATATTTAAGAAACGAAATTTTGTTCCGGATTAACTGCAACTTCCGGTTAAGCGATATTCACCAAAAACTAATCAACTTTTGGCAATGTTAGAAAAATTCTAAATATGAATTTTGAAAGTGATCGGATAATTACTTTTTAAGATAGAGCGCCCACAAACTTTTTAACCACAGACAGACACAGACAGATATGTTCGGGAAAATAGCGAAAACGAGCTCTATGGGCCCCAAAACATCTATTTCCGTCGAAATCTGGAGGTCGAATTTTATTTGCGAATACAATACTTTCTATATACTACGTATAGGGAGAAAGTATTAATGTCACTAAGTACATGGGATGAATTATAAAGTTACAATTTTTAAATTAGCATTGCATTCAAATGGCGAATAACGTTAATAATGTTACTAATTTCATATAGCATTTCTATAGAAATATCGATCACAAAACTCACACAGTGACATTTTAATTATGTTAAGAGGGGGGTAAAGAGAGATAATTAATTCAATACATTACGGTTTTGTTTACGAAGGAATATTTACAAGTATCCTTTTAACGCTCCAATAACCACTTTACGATAAAGTTCAATGTTACGTTGATGAGAATCTTAATAGCTTAAATCAATAGAGTGTTTATAGGGAACGCCTTCGGTGTAAATATATCTTCCACAGACTGCGTTCTTAGCTCTAGTTTGGGATCAGCGTGTGAACGCAGTAATTAAGTTACATGCACCGAAGTTAATTACGTGGAAGATGCGAATTAGGACGAACAACCACCGCTTGTGACGGGTCATTACGAGATGGCATCCTAAACCAAATTATTTCAACGCGAAAGAGGCGCCATATCTGATCACGAACACGTTGTTTGGCGACTTTGCGCAACATGGGCCATCAATTTCCCCTTCCAGAAGATGAAATGAAGAGACTTAATGAATCGATTACCAAACTGCGTTCCCTGTGCCCTTGTCGATAGGCAAGATGCATGCGTACATAATTTTCATGTGACCCAAAGATTTGTATTCTATCAAAATATATATACTAGATTTTATTTTGGTGTTTCTATTTTAGAGATAGTATTTTCTTGATAATATTTCATTGACTGTATTTTTTCATCTTTCATTTTTGATTGTATTTTCTTAATAGTATTATCTGGTTTGTGTTTTATTGATAGTACTTTCTTGATTATATTTTAGTGATAGCATTTTCCAGATTATATTTCATATGGTGATTTTCTTTCATAACTTCGTAAATATTAATATCGTAGACTGTTAATTTAATTATTTATTTATTTAATCTAAACGCTGCAAGGTGATATTAACACCAAGTAGCAACGGTTGAGGAGGATATAAAATTTTTAATCTGTCCGGCATTCGCCCAAGGACGGGAGGGAAACCCCTCCAAAAACCTCCCGTGAAATAATACTACACACCTTTAATGGTATAACATCCGTAATAAACTTATCATAATTATAATCATTATTAAAACAACAGGGATATTACATTCCAATGTAGAATCCGATCTTAGATATTTCTCTTGATGGTGCCCTAGAACGAAATCAAGGCCATATACATAGAATGTTTCTGACATGATCAAATTTTGAAATTCATGTGTATAGGAACGTATAGGATGGTACAGTCCTGGCCAAAATTAACGCAGCACCAGCCGTAAGGATCGCTAGGGAGGTGCTGCGTTAATTTTGGCCAGGAGTGTACATACATTATACACACATGTCCACTTTTTCCTGCGAGCTCAAATGAGAGCCACATTTTCAGGTTCGCAAGCAATGAATAAATATCCGATAAAGATGTCTTCCTCAGAGATAAGCACGAAATCTAATAAAATAATATGGTATGTGTTACGTCAAGAATGCTTTTCTTACAATGAATCAAAAAATGAAAAAAACAACATTTACTTTTCACCCTCATAAAAGAAGACCTGATCAACAAAGGTTACAAATTCAAGTAAAGAAAAGAGAAATTTTCTTATTCGATTTCATAGTATAATGATGTTAAGAAAAGTTCCAACAACAATTGGTAGCTTAATATAGGATGAAAGTGAATTTTGACAGAATTGTTACGGTCCGTAGTAAAGCGGAGCCCTCGTAATACATATTTGAGTTTTACTATTCTCAATCGGGTTCTGTGTCATAACCATCAAATTTTCGACTCTACAACCTATGATTTAGTATTGGCTTTCTCTAGGATCTCTTATCAATTCTCCCAATCTATAGCAGCAGCTATGGAGGATGAGCATGATCTAGTCATCGCGATCCAATAAATCAATCCATCCAAGTGTGCGCCTTCCTGATTCTCTTCTCTCCTCTTATAGTAACGTGAACACCGTTTTGGAGATGTCTGCATAATCCCTTCTGAAAACATACCCAGCTTAACGTAATCTCGTTGATTATGTGGGCCTTACTTCATCAAGTCCTACACACTACTGACACAGATAAGCTCGCTAAATCTAGATCCCTTTCTATAAACCCGCTTACTAGAGCCGAGCATTGGGGAACTGATTTTGAATCGCGCGCTCGAGTGAAAAAGAAACTCAACGCATGCGCACATCGTTCTCACGAGGAAAATAATTAAAGAGGGTCGCAATAAAAAAGGGATTGTAGATTTATGAGGGTCAACTTCGAGTAAATGAAAACTAGAGGATAGCGTTGAATTTGAGAATCATTTTTAACAGCGTATAAAAAACAGTGAACGTCTCCATTAAAACGCAAATGGAAGATTAGCGCAACAGTCCCAGCATTTATCACGTCATTCCATCCTCAAACGAATGACGCCCTGTTAAATACCGGTGGTTGAAATTCATTAACCTTTGCTATAAAAGTGGACAACGAGGTCAGCTATTCCCGTAGAAATAAATGCAGTTGCGATGAATTTTTTTTTTACACCACTACCCGTTGGAGTTATTAATTTGAACAAAAGCTGCTGAAAATACGTATCCTGGCTTATCACCGAAGCGAATGTGTCCTTGCGTTGTCTATTTTTAGATTAGCTCTGTTCGAGTAATTGGTCCACCAGTCCTCCCAATTCTTTTTCAGTTTGTTCCAATGCATACTGGTTGATCCGTGAAATTAAAAATACCGATGGAATGTTATTCTATTATAATAGAATTGTATGAATTTCGTAGCCAGAATCTAGTGTTTACTCTAAATAAAAGAATGGATAAAGGAAAGGGTAAATTGCACATAAGGGCGTGCACCCAGGAAAACTCCCAAGAAAAAAGGGACTTCAATTTTTTCGACGGAATTGGTCAAATTTCTATGCAAATTGTAATCCATTCTTTTCCCAAGGAAAAACAGACTTGAAAAATTGTCTGAATGGGCCGGGAATCGAACCCGGGATCTCCCTCTATCTCCGGGAGGTGCCTTAACCACTAGGCTACCGAGACAGAACATTTTAACAAGCCGTGTTTTTTGGGGGGGGAACTTGGTGTGCAAGAGCAAGTGTGGTTTCGTCCGACTATGCGGCATCGTCCACGGCCAAGACCTCGTAAAGGCTCCGGCAATACAAAGTGGTGTAGATAGAAACCCAAACTACCCAAAAAAAAAACGGATTGTTAAAAGTTCTGTCTCGGTAGCCTAGTAGTTAAGGCAGCCTCCCGGAGATAGAGGGAGATCCCGGGTTCGATTCCCGGCCCTGTCAGACTTTTTTCAAGTCCGTTTTTCCTTGGGATTTTTCCTGGGTGCACGCCCTTATGTGCAATTCACCCTTTACCCTTTCTTTCGTAATTCCCTAAGGTGGGTTTCTCATTGACACCACTTTGTGTTGGTCAGTCAGCCAGTCAGACTTTTATCAAGTCCATTTTTTCTTGGGTAAAGAATGGATTACGGTTGCATAGAAATTTGACAAATTCCGTCGAAAGAGAGTGACTATTTATAGTCTAATTCACAAATATGGTACGAAAATGTGTTTGTAGATCTCTTTTTCCTTCCCTTTGATTCATCAAGTCACAAAATTTCACCCAGTACAATCTAAATCGTAGATAAGGAACAGTGATATTTTTGCGGTCTTCTGAATTTATTTTGCATTTAATAGTTAGCAAATATATGACCTTAAATTCTGTTATATAGTACTTATCAAATAATATACCTATTTCAAAGACCAGAGGGATATATGGCCTTATTTTCACCATTGTATAATAATTAATTTATTCATTGTATTGTACGTGTTATTGTTCAAAAGCGATTTGCAGTAAATTCGAACTAATTTATGTGGATGTATCAGATTATTAATCAAAGATATGATTACACTACTACAGGTATATTACAATGTGGGCGTAGTCAAAACAGCGAAATTTTCTATCCGTTTTATTTTATTATTATTAAATGTAAATGGCAATCTTGCATTTTTTTCAAATCCCAATAAATAAATAAAAATTAATAAAAAAGAACTGTAATAATCTTTAGCCGAAAGGTGAAAGCATGATAAATTAATAAAATCGATGTAACGTAACACTTGATTCACTTCAAATACCAACATTCATTTTGATGCCAAACATCACTTCATTGCACAAGTAGAATATTAATAGAACGCATTAATTCTTGAAGGGCAAACACTACCTGACTAGCATGATTAATGAGGTTTATTGAGTTTGGAAAATCATAATTGTTCATGCTGTTACTGGATAATTTTGGGATAAAAAAGTGGATTAGATACCGATTTTTCTTTTTTCCCCCTCTATCCGGAAACGCCTAACACGTTTAATATTAACAATAAATTGATTTCAAATCAAAATTAAGGAATTAATCAGTCTGAAATTTTGTATGACCTCGTATGACAAATTGAAGCGCACGATGTTAATATCAATTTCCCTCCGAAACGATATCTATCTTCAAAAAGGAAAACTTCAAATACACCTTTGAGTTTGCCCTCTTACCTGATTTGCAAAATTTGAAGGTTAATATTATGTCAAATTATTAATATTAAAAAATTAGGACTGTTAGCAATTTCTACAAACCAGTATTTATTACGAAGCTGAATACAACTAAAATATCACGAGCATTTACGAATTTTCAATTCATTTACGAAATTATTTTTAACACGAAATCACGTTTTTAAATAACTAACACTTGATGGGATGTTGATTGAAGAGGGACTCTCCTTCGTTGAAATAGAGCACTCGTCATGGATAAGTCATCACCACTGAACTGATTTATGGACAAGTTCCACCACGTATCGTCATTACTGATCATTAAAAAGACTTCCTTACTAAGACTGTCTCGTCATCCTCAGGGGATGGTTTAGAAGGTATTGGAATAGTGGTATCGGATGTTTATATGATTTAAACCCGGTTATGAAGAGAATCTAATGGGATTTATTTATTTCCTAATCATCAGTAAAACAAATCCAATATTTGCAAATCTAGAAATTACAGAATTCAGCTAAATTAAACAATCTAACGCTTATAACAACGGAATAGGCGATTTTAGGAAAATAGAAAGTTTTTTTAACAATTTTCACTTTACCTAGATAAGTTAAATAGAAGCTCGAGGCCTTGAAATGGGTTACGAATCCCTCTTATAGCTCATGGGCATCCCTGCAGTACAAACGGCACCATGTTATGGAATATAAAGGGCTGGACATATATAGGGCGGGTTCGCATTCACGATATTTTGCGAGGGATGTTTTTCGTAAAGGAAACGAACCGAAAAAGCGAGCACTGAGCATCGCCTCGCTGGATAAATATTCAATGTCACCATCAATTTCACATTCACCTGGAGATTCCAGGATAATGCTTTTCGGCCCATTCTCGAGGGAAGGCCTCCCTTTCGCTACCGCACACCATCTAGGCGTTCTTTCCTGAATTATTGCGAAAATAATGTTGCATTAACACGGAGAAAAGTTCCGACACATTTCATAAAAATCATATAAAACACGAAATTCCCTCCCGGGAGGAGAATTGGGCCATTTAAAGGGGACCTTTGCGAATGCCTGGGGTCATCCAATGCAATATCGAAAGAAATGTAACGTGGGGATTCCCCTTCCCAAACGCTTTAATAATGCCGGAATCTTGATACAGATTTGAATGTTAATGTCTTACAGAAAACTGCAGGTATTGGTTTCACTTGTATTTTCTTTTATGGTTACTATGTTAATTCTATGGCCTGTATCTATCAGAATATTAAGCTTCTGCGATTCCATATAGACCCGGATAAGAGGCAACTGTGCGAGATTACGCCTGGATAGTGATAATATTAAAATTAGCTATGATGCACAGCTAGGAATAAAAGATTTATTCTGAATGATTGGTTGAAAGAGAATTGAATTAAATCATACAGATGAAGAAGAAGATTTTTGTACTTGTAAAAATCTTCTTCTTCATCATGACGTATTTCCACAAGACATCGCCAGCGACTGTGAATTTTAAATCATACAGAATCAGGCGCTTGTTTGTAGTAATTATTAATGTACAAGAACTCCTTTGGGAAATTACAGATCTTTATAATTTTGTGTGTTTTAGTAAACTGTTTCCTATAGAGTTATCGAGAGTAAGATTATTAATAAAATATCGGAAAAAGTTAATTTTTTCAGAGCATGTTCACTTCGTATTGAGCATTTAAAAATAGGTTGCAGCTTAGACCAGTTACGAAGCGAACGGTCTAATAACAAAGATAAGCAAAGAAAGAGATACATAAAAATATTGCAGTTCGTGAAAATGAGAAAACAAGATAATTCGGAAATTTTGGAATTTGGTTGAATAATTCTTCGAACACAACGTGATTATAATTAATGAGAGCTTTTATAACAGACGTAAATGGTGACTTTGATCAGAACATATAGATTTTTAAGTTCATATAAAACGCAGGATGGAATTTTACGATCCTATTTCACTGGGAGCTAACAGAAATAATTATGGATATTTACACAATGATATATGCATTCGAAGTTCAGTTTAACTCACTGAGTGTAACTGGCTTAATAGGTTAACTGATTAACTTAATTCCGGGAAATGTGAAAATTAACACGGTAAAATCCTAGACAAGACTCAAAATAAATAAAACATGCCATTATCAACAAAGTTCTTATATTCGGAGTAATATTATCGATATTAAAATCAATAATTTTTTTAAACATGAACAGGGAAATAAATTGATATATATATTTATACATATATAACTTTAAAAACACTTTTAAAAAAGTAAGCAGCATCGAAATGCTTTTTCAATGATAGAAAGATAAACTACCAAAAAATGTTTCGTAACATGTTATGATTTTGAGAGGAAGATAGGGCTCTTCTTCCCAAAAAAATTATCGTCCTTAAGAGCACGAAAAACGCGATCTGGTTTTCTTGCGTTTCCTTAAGCGGTGGGAGTGAGATTTAGACATGCGATCGCATCAAAAAAGATGAAATGAAGACTTTACAACTTCTTTCTAATATTAACTCCGTTAAAGCACAGAAGAAGGGGGAAAGGTAGGACTTTAAGAAGCGGCTAATTCGGGAAAGATATATTTGTGCTCGGGCGGAACAATGCGGTTGTATTAATTTTATGAAAAAAATGAATTCCACTGCACGCACTCCCACGGAAATAATGGGGCGGGAGAAGTCTCCTAAATAAATTATATCTCAAGGAGGAAATAAAGGGAATAACAGCGGTAAAAGTACAAAAGGGGGCGTGGCACATTTATGCATGGAAATAAAATCATGGAATTTAAATGCACGCATATGAATCCTTTAAATTCATGCGTATGAATCACGCGCATTTGAAAAATTAAACACTTAGGCGATCAAACGATAAGGAGACTGAGCGAAGGAGAAGGCCGGTATAATAATTCTCCGGCGTTTCCGGGAGATGAACTGAAATTAAAGCGATACTTTCCTGTATTCAGAGACATTTTTTGTCGTGACATGAAGTTAGAAAAGGGTTTCGGACTCATAGTGGGTTAATGTCATTATCTTTTATGGTAAGGGTAAAAAACTTCGCCGAGCTATTCGCTGTTATAGGTGGGCCTCGGGCAACGAAAAGGTCTCGTATAAAACCCCGGCGAGAGATGAAGTCTGGTCTTCTATGAACTACAAATTCTACCCCCGAATGGCTTCACATCTTCCATTAACCTGAATTACGCAATGATAGAGGGCAAAGATACAACGAATGAAACCCACAGTTTAACTGACCGAATTCAAACTAAAATTCAAAGAGTTATATTTCCGACGTTTCTAGTTTTGAATTCATTAGTAGGCAGATTCAACAATTTTGATAAAACATTATTTAGCGCAAAAAATATATTTTAGATAAATAATTTACGCAATATTTGGTAATATTATTATTAATCTAAGGTATATTTTAATTTATTAATCCAACAGATACAAAATAAAACAAATTTGATATCATAATATGAGCATAAGGACAGAGATTAGGTAGGTATAATATTCCTAAATATTATAATGATTATGGTAAAGGTACTTGAAAGTCACTGTACTAACTATTTTTGAACGAACTTCCATACAATTTACACTCTTTAGATAAATGATGTACAGTAAGAGAAAATTATGCAATTTTAAGGTATAAAAGATGGATGGATAAAATAATTTTATTTGCGTACTTTTGGCACTTCCTAACAAGCCTAACTGGCTGAGGAGGACCAAATGGGGATTTAAAAAAATAAATGTATTCTGTTCTATTTTGTCAGATATGGTTAATATGATTATTTCGTAGGATAAATTGTAAATTTTATTTGTAATATTTGGAAGAAATGTTCCATGTTTCAATGATCAAAGAAACAATTATTATAATGATAATTATTTTTGTGTGTATGCATATTATAATAAATAACTAACACATTTTAAGGCATGAATTATAATTTTGCATTACTAATAAATATGTAGAATACGCAATAAACGAAGCTGAAGATGATAGCAGAACGATATAATTTATTCCTCTGACTATAATTTACTTGGTATTTTTTCCTGTTGATAAACTACATTAGGGAAGCGAAGTTCGATTTTCAATTTTGTAGCATCTATCGAATTGTTTGGAGAAGATTCTGCGGAATAGAATACGGCTAATCAGGAAACTTTTCCATAATCCTACTTATTTACGTCGATATGATTTTTTATATGCTCATGAAGCTGAATTCAATTTCAGAAGGAAACAGACTAATTAATAAAAATTAGAGGCTTAAAAACTCTCCAAAGTCGTCTTTGTCAGCGTTTTGTAGTTGCGTTGCCACCAGCTCTGGATGCAACGTTTTTCCCCTTCTGCCCCTGAAGCTGATAGCGCGGCTATTGAAATGTATGCACATAGGGTGATTCCTAGAAAGCCGGTAATCCGTTGCTTCCAGCAATGGAGGTATCTAGGAACAGAACGCTGACAAAGACAGCTTTGAAGAGGGACATAGAGAAGAGTCTCGATTTCATTAACAAGAGTTTTTCATTTTTTCTCCTTAGAAATGCTTTTAGAGTATTTTTTTTGGGTAACAAATGCTTCCGAAGATTTTTAGCATTTGAGACGTATTTTAGCTACACAAATAATAGAAGTATGAGGATCTCGAGCAGATAATTATAAATCAGGTCAACTTAGCAACGACATAAAAACTCATAAATTTGATTCCTAAAAAGATAATCTTTGACATGTTTTATTATTTACTAAATTAAAAGTTAATAAATTTGGACAACAGAATAAAATTAACAAATACGCATTTTCTCTTCTGACTCTAAAGAAGGTATTCATTGACATTTTCAATTACATCGAACTTTCTAAACACAAGTTTCAGATTTGGAAGAACTGAATAAAATTACATACATATTTATTTTCCTAGGCAACTTACTTTACGCTTGATATTATGCTAAAAAAACACTGAAGTATGTATAGCTTATAGACCTTATTTTTTTACTGAATGAAATTTCAGGCATCTATCACATCAGCACGTTCTCTGTTACTAGAGACGCACTCCGCAGTAACTATGGAAAAAACGAGGAGTAACTCAGGGACCCAGGAGAGTGATAAAAATCCCATCACGTGGTATCGATTCGTCACGAGATGAAACAATACAGCCACCAACCCCGAGATAGATTTCACTCACGCAAAAGAAAAGAAACGGGAATTAAAAACCCCCTCAAGCAAAAACAACCCCCGGAGAAGTCGATATTATATAAATGGGAAACTCCCTATTAAATCGAAAACAATTAACGATCGAACCAGTCGATTAGGCGGGAGAAAAACCTATGCGCATTGCCTCACGGTTCCGGTAGACACGTTTGATTATTTATTCGGGAAGAAATGAGAGCTGCGTAATTCACTTTGGGATTTATCGCTGTTGGGAAGAAAAGGCCGAAGGAGGAAGAAGAAGTAACGGAAAGTGCGGAGGAAGAAAGAAGTGGGAAGAAAGGCGTCCGTTGGGTGTGGTATAATTTATTTAGTAAACCCTTCTTCCTCGACGCTCGTAAATTGCCACCGCACGGGAAAGAAGGGATCGGAAAAGGGAAGAAAGGCCCGCCTGGGAAAAGGGGAAGACCAAATTGGGGGCGGAGGGAGTTGATTTAACCCGTTGCCCAAAGAGACATAAAAAATTAGAAAATAAGGGGAAGAGAAAGCGAAAAGGGTCCTTACCTCTGTGAAAAAAGGGGAGAACTATTAATAGGGAAGGAATTGGAACTCTTGTAAGGGGAAAGGGGGTGGTGTGGGAGGGATGAGCAGAAAGGGGGATGAGGCAGAAGAGGTGATGAGTTGAAAGGGGGGATGAGTGTAAAGGGGGGTGAGTAGAAAGTGGGGGAGGGTAAGGGATAGTGAAGATGAGTGGAAAGGGGGTATGAGTTGAAAGGGAAGGTGAGTAGAATGAGGGTTAAGGGAAAGAGAGAATGAGGAGAAAGAGGAATGAAAAATAGGGGAAATGAAAATAGGGGAAATGAAAAATAGGGGGAATGAAAAATAGGGGGAATGAAAATAGGGGGAATCAAAATAGAGGAAATTAGAATAGGAGGAATGAAAATAGGGGAAATGGAAAATAGGGGGAATGAAAATAGGGGGAATGGAAAATAGGGGGAATTAAAATAGGGGGAATTAAAATAGGGGGAATGGAAATGGGGGGAATGAAATTAGAGGGAATGAGAATAGGGGGAATGAAAATAGGGGGAACGGAAATACGGGGGAATGGAAATAGGGGGAATGGAAATAGGGGGAATGAAAAGAGGGAATGAGAATAGGGGGAATGAAAATAGGGGGAATGGAAATAGGGGGAATGAAAATAGAGGGAATGCGAATAGAAAGAATGAAAATAGGGGGAATGAAAATAGGAGGAACGGGAATAGGGGGAATGGAAATAGGGGGAATGGAATAGGAGGAATGAGGAGAAAGGGGGTGAGGAAAAGGGGAATGAGCGAATAGGGGGGACAATTAACGAGGGGTTGTGAGGTAAAGGGGGAATGAGTAGACATGATTGAGGTAAATAGAGAATGAGGAAAAAGCGAATGAAGGATATGGGGAATGAATGGAAACGGAGGATAAGGAGAATGAAGGGATGACGAAAAGAGGGGATGAAGGAAAGGGAGCATAAGACAAAGGGTGGTGTGAGGTAAAAATGTGGTGTGAGAAAGGGGAAACGTATAGGGACATATTGGTCGTGCACGCCTGTCTAAATGGCTGATAAAAGAGGAAAGTTGGGAAGTGGGCTTAGGGGAAGGGAAGAAGACGTGAGGGAGGATTTACATTTATTCTCCGAGATCCGCTCGGTGCTTCCTAGATCCCGCGGACTAAAGTCAGGACACGTTTAAGTTGCCGTGTATCTTCGCTCCCGGTGTTTTTGGGGATGAGGAATTTAATTTGGCCGTTAAGTGACGGATTCTTCCGGTCCACGGTCTGTTGTTTCACTTGCGTTTTCTTTTTGCGTTCGGCTGCCTTTATCGTAAATGAAAGTAGCACTGGAAGCAGGGGTACGGAATCTCCCGACAAAGGTGTATGCGGTAAGATTCTCCGCAGGAACCAAAGCCTCGAATGCGAATAAATGCTCCTGAAGCAAGGAAATAAAAAGTTTTCCTTCGATTCAATTTTTCGTAGAAAATTTAAAAGGTTGGTGTTAGTTAGTTTCTGGTACAATGTTTCTCAACCGATGCTTCCTGAAAAGATTAATATAATGCATAATTTTAACTAATTAATGGTGTTTTTTTATATCAAAGGGGAAAATAATCTCCGAATGGCACTAAATACATAATTAACTATAATTGAATTTTCATGTATTATTTATAAAGTAAATGTATGATTGTATTTATCATCTTGATGCTCCGCTGTCTCTCGAATTTTAAAAGAAAACCCCCCATAACATTAGAATTAATAATATAAAACGAATTTATCTCAGAGCGAGGCTGAAACCTATAAGTATCTTCTTACATCCAATCATATGACATTTTATAATTCAGGAATAAGAAAAAGATAAAAGATGAAATTATTTTACCGATTTGCAAAATAAGAATGCAGTTGCGATGAAAATGCTATTCAAATACTGATTTAATCACAATTTTTAAGCACATCCTCACCCTTCATAATAGTTTTTACTCGCATTAATTGAAAATAATACTCTCTGAATTTTAAGGAAATGAGTATGAAAAAACATCGAATGAATAAATTTGTAATACATACAAATTTATATTACTAACAATGATGCATGATCTCCAACATTATATTATAAAGATCGGTGACATCAATCCTAATGGAATGGGATAAAAATCTAATTCAAGAATAAATAAACTAAAGACTGCAATTCAGGAAAACGAAGGATGCTGTTGCGAAAGTTTTTTGCAGGGATGTATCTGCGTCAATATATAGGCGCATTCAGAGAAATACGTCATAAGATTGAGTTATATTCTAAACTCAGAGAGAAACTGAACTTTTAAGAGATTACATACCGCGAAGATGAATCATAAAAAATGGGAACTTTTACCTCAGCGTGCACGGTTAAACTTAAGACGTTTTCCAAGGGCATTTTCACTCTGAGGACTCCTAAATGTTAGACGAGCATCCACGCAGCTAAAGTTTAAATTCGTTCCGTACGAAAACAACTTAAGCCGACTCTCACAAAAGTTGAACAAAATTATATCTACCTTTCTGCCTCGAAACACAAATAAACGGATTTCGTTAGATTGTCTGAAAACACAGAATTCTCACTCTCTTTAATGCAAATATATATCTACCGTACTGCTGGGATGCTCAACAGGCATAGCGAAAATACACTACTTAAAGGTAAAAGTTTCAATTCCTATCTCAAACGCAGACTTTCATTTCAGAGATCTTATTTCAACATTATATCTATCTTTTCGTATCAAAACATAAATAAACTGATTTCATTATATCTCGTCTGAAAACACGCACAATTTTCCCACTCCGTACCTGGCACATTTATTTACCATACAAAGATACTCAATAGGCACAGCGGAAATACAATAATTAATGCTAGAAGTTTCTTTGTTCCCATCTCAAACGCCGACTTTCATTTCGGAGATCTTAGAATCCTCCTCGGGTTCCCGGAACCATTAAAGCTTCATTTGGAAGGTTCAGTGCCATTCTTTTGGGTACCTTTTGCAATCCAGATAGCAGGGAATCAGATAATATCAGCACCGAGAGCTATTTATCTTCGTTTCGCACATCTCTGGAGAATTTCCTTCATTAAGGCCTCTGTAAATTCTAATGTCTTTATTTCCTACTCCATGAATCTCTTCTGGAAAATTATCTGTAGACTATGGAAAAAATTATCTCGATAAACTAAAATTAATGAGGTACACCAATGTAGCTTCATTTACAAATATGATTACTATTAGCAAATTCTCATGCAAGGAGTTATCATGCCCTTGGTTAAAGCATATGAATAGTACGAGGAGAGTGTATAAAATGACTTTTTCTCCAAGCAATTTACCTGCTTATATATTATCTTAAATGATAGAATGGGTTTCTTGCTAGTAGAGACTTAACTTCATTTAATGGATAATTAACTAAAACTTTTCAATAAGTAGTCTTATTTTCAAGACCCAAATATCTTCTTTACGAAAGACATTCAGGAACTTCGTCTAATTTGGACTATCTACGGTACAGTATATAAAAGATGAAGATCTACATTATCAAGACTGCTCTAGCAAGCATCACTTGATGTCGTTACATCAGGTAGGTGACTGAACCAGTATAGTACATACATACCTTTAGTTACTTTCTCTAAGATTTTAAGAATCGACTGCACATTCTGTAGTCTTTATTTAGTACTCAAGGTTATGTCGTAACTGAGACTACCAAATTTAATCCCAATATATAAATGCATAATTTTAAACAAAAGGTACTGGATAAACAGAAAAGTCGATCTTCATTTTATTTTTTAGAGATTAGTATAAAACTTTCCGCCGTTTAACTAACATATTTTATAGATGAGATTATAAAAAGTTTATCTCCGATATTGTAAGCTGAGATTTCCATTTTAAGTCAATGAGAAATTAACTACTATTGCTAATATTATTATTACAACTAACATAAAACGATGAAATAAAAACACAACTTTTCAGTGAAAGCTTAGCAAGTGAAGAATTGAACACAGAGTACGTAAAGAATCAATGGCACCCACATCCCGTTTGCATCATGGCCAACCGTCGCGTGGGATTCAAAATGAAACGTAGTGTTCCATTCATTATCGCGAAGTAAAGCGAGAGAGATGTTGAAGGACGTATGTGTCAGCATGTGTACCCTTACGCCAACATAGCGCACCCTTATCGCAGAATCGTATAACTGCTTGTCCATTGGACGTGCTGCGGACCATTTTGGCAACGTTTTAGAGTTCCACTTCAAAATCCGAGGACGGATACAGGCTCTCGCTCTTTCCGCTCGCGAGAGCAGCAAATTAGACAACGGCAGAGCTGCGTTTCATTCGGAATTATATTAATGTTATGAATAGCAGGAAATTTTTCATAAAATAATCTTAATTTAAAACAAAGAGCGGAACTAAAAATATATTATGCTACTTAGAATACGTAAAATACATTTCTAGTTACTAAATTTGCGCCGGCAACGCCTTCCATTATTTTAAAACTGATGGAAATATTTAATTTGCAAACGGGATTCCACTTGAGAAATCTATGATTTCTGATAGACTGATTTACTATTGAAATATGGTAACCATATGCCTAAATATGCCATCTTCTTGACCGAAATAATCTATTGTAATACTACCAACAAGTATTATTTTAAATGGCCCACACTAGGATATTCGATACGACAGTAACGGCTTCACTTGAAAGAAAACTATGTCGATTTTTTTTCCGCTGAGTTACACGCAGTACAGTCTTAATGAATAAATTGGTAAAATTATAATCCATCTAAATTATTTTTAGTCCACTCGATGGAGAGATGGTTTGCCGAATACAATGCGGTATGCTTCCTTGCTTGAAGAAAAAGTTTTTTTTTTAATTTTTTCCCTACAAATATATAATTTTGTGATGAGTTTCAAAGGGTCAAATCTCGATCAATTTATGGATTGAGGCAATTTCATTATATATAATTTATTGAAAACCACAGAAACAAGGGAAAAAATATAATGCTGCCACGAGAGCAGACGATAAATCGATATTCGCTTACAAAGGAAAACAGTTGACGAAAAATATGACCTCCGCGGAGGGTCACGAGGAGGCAAAGACTCGAAAAAAAAAAACAAATAAAACGGAAGGATGTTCTGTGGCGTAACACGGGAAATATTTTTAAGGTAATACAAGGTAAGGGCATATTCGTAAAAATGGAAGGATCTACTACATAGAGAGAACTCAATTACAAACAATGGGTAAGAGCAGTAATAGGGGAACAAGGAAAATAAGAGCGAGAGAAGGGAGCATTTACTATAAAAGTACAGTAAGTAACACAAGGTAGGAGGAAACGGTCAATACATACAACTTATACATGGAGTACCGTATATACTTGAGTATAAGTCGACCCGAATATAAGCTGAGACACAAAATTTTATCACAAAAAACTGGGAAAACTAATTGACTCGAGTATAAGCCTAGGTTGGGAAATGCAGAAGCTACTGATAAATTTCAAAATGAAAATGGATACCAATAAAATTACAGCAATTAAGGCATCAGTAGGTTAGCAGAAGAAAATTGACTAAGAATTCTAAATTAAGCTAGTACGGAATTTACAAGCCGATTTCCGACTTCGGCAGACTTTTTCCATTGAAGAATAGGTAAGTAGGACTCTCACTCGAGTATAAGCCGAGTGGGGATGTTTCAGTATTATTATCGCTTTTAAATATATATGGAAGTTAGACTACATTCAGGTGGCCCTATACATTCAAGTAAGACTTACACAATATATGCATACACTCAAAAATTCCTAACACAAGAACCACACAAATACCAAAGTTTTAAACAATATCACCACAAACATCTGTACAAAATAGTAAAATGCAATTCATGAATTACCCTTCCCTCCCCGGTATCCATTTATTTTTTATAATAATAATAATTACATTTATTGAGGTTTTGAAGTACATATTTTGTAATATTTTAAAACAACTAATATTTATACAAAGTCAATTAGGTACAGCTAACAGCAAAAAAAAGTTACCACCCCTGACCCACCAAGAAATTCTAAGTCCAAAATTCGGGCCGGCGAGCCTTTCTCTCGAAAAGGGAGGGAGAGAAAAGAAAGATGGAGAACATGGTACGTTACGCTAGCTCGGCTCTCGCGTTTGGATGGAGAATTTTCGTTATTTATATAATGATCATTTACTACTATCCATTATCTGCCGCAACATTTGATGTGTTAACGCGTACTATTTAATTTGACGACGATCAACTGGAAGATAACTATAGAAATGAATCGAATTGAATGCAGCATTCAAAGTCACTCTCACTTTAATTTTCGATAACAGATTATTAAATAATTTCCAAAACAATACAAATGAATTTAACTGAA
This sequence comes from Sympetrum striolatum, assembly GCA_947579665.1. NCBI lineage: Eukaryota > Metazoa > Arthropoda > Insecta > Odonata > Libellulidae > Sympetrum > Sympetrum striolatum. The sequence continues at coordinate 73,231,389 of OX388346.1, read as the reverse complement.
TACAACATTCGGTATCAAATTAACTCACATTTCGTTTTTCGAAAATCGATCGTATAAATCACTTCCAACGATTGATTATGCTCATCAATGTGAACGAAACCAGCAACTTTTCTCTTCTTCCTAATTTCAAATAGGCCAAAAAGCAGGATCTCGGATTCAAAAATGGCATTTGTCGTCAGGGGGACCGGCTGTTTATACTCACAAAACTTTTCGTGTATTCCGTAAAATATCTCAAAAATTCAATTCGGAAACAACAATAAACGACCAAAATAAGGTTTTCTATTCATTTACTCTGCTATTGGTTCTTGTCTCAATCTCGTATGACTATTATTTTTAATTTAATTTTGCAAAAGAAATGAAGCATGCAGAGACAAAAATGAACTTTACGTGCATTTCTCACGGAAATGCTTTGACTCGTCTGGGATCGAAGCAAGGACGAAGTGTCACCATTTTTTACAATATAAACACTTTCGTATATATATATATATATTTGAATGCAATGTTCTGTAAAAAATTCAAGTCAATCGACCGAGTGGTTTTCGAGTTTCGCGGGCACAAACATACGCAGGCTGAATTTTAATATATAAGATATGTGCATGATTAGGTAGATCACTGTAATTTGATTGCTTTTAGACACCTTTCGTTTAACTTTCCCAATTGAAAATCTTTCTATTATCAAGAGAAATAAGTAAGGAATAAACACAAGGAAATAAAAGGGCCAAAACTTCCACACAGAAAGTCGTATAACTTTGACAAAATTATTTATTTCTTTGTGTTTAGTTACCTATGGAGTTCCTCAAAGTTAAAGCTCATTCGATTGATTTAAATAACGAATATTCTTTTCTAGATTACCATTTCCCCTTACTCTCGTGACTACTATAGATTGTATAATCCATTGATTTGTAAAATTAAATTATCCTGATAACAACACTGTAGAAAAATTCACACAATTAGCTTCGACGCTTACTATCACTATCTTCAACATTTACATAAATACGCGATCCTCCATATGGCATGTGCCTGGAGAAAAGAAGGGAACAAAAATGTTACCTGCCCTTGAAAGGGTAGAATACCGGGAAAACTGTTAAACAGGACAAAACGAAATAGGTGGGGGAGAAGGGCAAGATAATCCTTTTGTTGCCAAACGGGAATGGAAAGGAAAAACTTCCTCGTTGGGAGAAGAGTATTTGGGTTGCAATTTGCTTGATTCATTTTGATGTTATCTAAAATAATGTGTTCGCTAGCCTTCTCTGATATATGTTTAATTTTTAGCTCGCAATTAGAAGAATGACTCGAAGAAATAAATCTCTCATAAAGTGGGACTGCAGAGCAACAGATTAGAAATATTGTATGTTCTTCGGCCTAAAACTTACGAGATCTCACTGTTTATCTGATGTGGATTAAATGAAAATAATAATAAATAGCTTGATGAAACCACTGTCCTAAAAATTGGATCCATGGATTCCATATCGTTTCAAAGTAATGGCTTCCAGTAAATACTGTAGTAAATGGCCAGCGGTAGACGTCCTTTTGGTAAAATTCTCGAAATTTTATTTCTCAAAAGTTACTCCTCTCGTATTTTTAGCTATTTATTGATCAACGAATCACCTCCGAAGAGTATTACAATTTGTTTATTTCAAAGTTCTCAGTATTTTAAGAAAACCATCTTTTAATTATCAGTTATTGAAAATGATAAGACCGCTATCCGTAGATCTGTTACTTTTGCATGACAATGGGTTAATCGAGGTCTAACCAAACCTAAGACTTGGCTAGAGGTATGAGTTTTTAGTACTCGACACAGAATGGGCAAGTTATTGCGTGTGTGTTACAGTAATGACGATTATAATTGAGTTTAAATACGTATTTAAATGACATCCTTATTTTTTATTTTATAAACCAGGTGAGATAAAGTAGCAAATTTTGTAAGTGAATCAAGATGAGTTTAACGTTTTGGCTATCATCAACACTGAGAGAAAAAATATATTCACTTGCTTTTGGTGTTTTTTATATTAATTTTAAAGGTTCTTAAAATCTACGAAACTAATAACTGTGTCTATCTTTTAATGGAATAAAAGAATTGAAAACCCTATACATCCAATGATAGTAATAAAAAAGAACCAAAGGAACGCTAGTTTACGCAAATAGCTATCTCTTAAATTTTCCCGTTTTGTTGTTGATTGATTTGTAAGGATGTCCCAAAGGTTTATGAAAACATTGGTTAGAAGAAATAGCGAAAAAGGCCTGAAAAGTTGAATGTAAATATTGAGAACGTAATATTGGAATTGGCATTTTACGAAGCTTAAGTTTCTACGGGAGTGATCTTTCTATGGTTAATATATGTTTAATTCTACTGCTGAAAGCAGAGACGGTCCGAGACATGGGCAGTCTGGGAGACCGTTCCCAGTGTTTGTGTGCTCTTCTCAGATCCCTTGAAGATTCTCAATGATAAAATTATACGCGTAGCTTACGGAATTTTAACGATTACACCCGGTCACAATATTTAGTTAAACTTTCTTTTATCCATTAAGTGGAACTAGTTCTAAACGTCTGCCTGCCCAGAATATCAATAATCTTCAGATTACCCCTTCCCGATGATTGTAATCAATTTCCTTCGTAATGGATGCAGCTTTCTTTGGTTCAAGTTCTCTGAATAATTTCCTTATAGTCAAATTGATTGAAGAAGCCGTTACTTTGTGAAACAGCGTTATATAAGAAATTTTGAATCTTTGTCCTTAGTAATTTCCGCCATTTCTTATAGTCGTTGAGCAATGACTATATTTTTACGGAAATTACATTTAGTAAAACTACTAAATCAGGCGTAATCAATTTGAGTTGCCCTTACATCGGTAACAGCCGTTTAATAATTAGAATTTAGGCTTCGTATTTTACCTTTCCTTTTTTTAATGAGAGGCCAGTTAAGTCCATCAGCCATTATCAGATACAGCACTAGAAATACTGACATCTCATACTTATTACCCATAATTACTCTTAAATAAGATGGGTAAAGCTCCCCTTCTGGGGAAATATTTCTTATTGTCAGGAGAATCTATTACTGCTGAATATTAATGCTGGTTTCATGGGCCTCGCCTATTCTTCCTTAAAACTTTTTGGTTTAAAGATAAGGAAGACATTTACGATATCTTGAAGGTGCAGAAATTTAAATGTGTGAATTCCTCGGCATTTATGATTAACTGGCGGAAGCTCTAATTATATGCATGAATGTATGCAAATTGTATGCATATTTTTATATGCCTACGTGATTATATCCTACTAATTTTCGAAGCAAAATAAATTTACAGTGATAATAAATAATTTCGACTATGATAGGTCTATTGTTAATGGTTTATGAATTTTGGATGTAAATGAACGATTTAGAAGTAAGTTCACATAACACCAAATGCAGTAGGTAAGGAAAATGAAACTTGAACACTGCCACAAAAATCGGAACTTTTTCGAATGGTTGATCTCATTTACATTCTCTCTGGCTGAACCATTGAAAAAGTATTTTTCCGGTCACCTTCTAACCTGCATTATTTTCTCTTAAAATGGCTTATATCGTTTTCTCAATCATGTAATTGAACCATTTTCTCAATCTTATAAACAGCCTACATCCCAGGATCTGTGCACATCACTTCTGAGCCTGTTTACCAAATTATCTTTACATTTTTAGATGTATTGCCTTAGTGTTGAAGAGAATCAGCATTCTCTTCTGAGTAAGCATAAAATTTTCCATATCCCCATTGTTTATTTTCCTATCATCGTCTCCATGCTTTATGTAAAAAATTTATAAGTAATTAACTGTAACACCATTCATATTCCTTCATTGACGAACTTTTCATTATATTTCCGTCCACATCTAAGAAGGCATTTTCAAGCAATTTTCTATCTCACACGAATACCCTAAAAGATGCGTCGAATTTTAGTCGGACTGAAAACGTATCCTGTCACCACTGCATGGAAGACCCTTTTTCTTTCCTCTCTCACCCCCACGGAGAAGCCACCTTTGTTTCGTCGAGAAGGCCGGTATGAATGGCACTCATATACCGTTATGTAGACGAAAACAAGGAGAGCAGAAATAGCACCAAAGGGGACTGACCGCTGAAATCCGTAGTAGCAGATTTAAATTTATTATTCATGCATGAGTGCATTACGTGTATATTTTAAAAATGGAGTTGTTATGTCTAAAATTGTTGGCTCATACCTTTTTCCAATGTTGAAATTATTAATCGTTTTAGCATTCAAACATTTATTACGGAGAAGGTGTAAATGAAAGGAATTAAATAATTAGAAGTATATTATTCAATTCTTTTGGTGCTTGACTCGACTCTGCGCGACTAGTCCTTCTGATTTAATTATTCAAAAGAAATGTTCGCACATACAATATAAAGCGGTTTGTTAAAAGACTACAGGTTCGATAGTAGTAAGTCCTAAACGACCGGAGCCCTCGGCTGAGTATCCTTCAAGAATATAACTCTGTATAGACAATAATTATGAGATATATTCCTTAGCTGTGATTTACATGACGAAATACGACACTACATGACCCTATTCTCAACGATAATGATTTTTGCAGCCCGATGGCGAAAAGATTATTGCGAGATTATAGCGAGGACAGATGGCCTATACAGGTATCATCTCACATATAGTATAAAGTGTGCTACTATTTAAATTATTTAAATCAAAATTCCCTGCAAATGTAAATGGCGCCCAAACAACGTGGCGACTTTCACAAATTCGTTTTCAATGAAAAATAGCAACTTATTTCCTATTTGAATTCCACTATCACATATCATTATTTTTAATAGCAGGTATTGTTTCATTATTACCCCATTTTTATTCTTATTACATTTTTTTAATTTCCCCTTCTTCCGTTGACCTAATTTACAGTAGTTCATATTCTCTTAATTATCGTATCATAATCTTTACGAAAACGATCATCCTGCGGGCATGTGGAGCATTAACTGAAATAACCAATTTCATTCTAAATCTGCATTGATGGAATGTTTTATGTTAGGAGGAGATATGAGCAGCCAAATTAATTCATGTCCAATATTTTATGAAGAAGAGCGAATTACGCTTGAGATTCGAGCCGATTTAACGAAATACGAATTTAATACTTTCATAATACAATACTGCTTCTACCGCAGCAAAAGCAATGACTTTCAGCAATTATTTATAAAATATATATCATCACAAAAGCCTTCAAAACGTGCCAGGCATAAAGAGGAAGACGAAAAGCGCGCTCAAAACAGAGAATCTGAAAGACTCGCCCTTCTCGAGTTATGCTGGTTGCATCGAAGGTGGTAACTTTTTTATGCTGCTAGCTGTACATAAGACAAAATTGAACAAAAAAAATTGCACTTGAAGTTATTGGTTCCCTTTCTGGTCCTCCTGAACCAATAATTGGCTCTTCAGGAGGTGCACAACATGTTTATACCGCATCAGTGGATCAGTATAAAAAATCTCAGAATAACTCGGCTTACACACGACTGTAATATGCGGTATATTCTTGGACGGCTGTGTAGCAAAGACAATAGTATCAGAAAGAAGGGATGATTAAAAGTAATGGGAACGCAGCGCTGAAGAAGAATGAAAAAGAAAACAGAAAGACCCGAGTAACTAATGAATCAGCCCTCTGAAGAATGAATGAAGAAAGAAGTCTGAGGTAAACGTTGATAAAGGAGATGAAAATTAATCGAGCTCCTTTTGAGACACGACAGTTTCCAGAGGAAGGGAATGAAAGAATGAATGGAAGGGAGAAAATATAGATGAAAACTCAGACTTGCGGTATCCAGGCAACGTGTTGAACTCCTCAAGCCCCGATGAGGTTTATTCACAGCCTCTGTTATCTCGCAGTGAATTCCGCTCTCCGAAATAAAAAGCAATAATTAAAGTTCCATTTGAGATATCGGTAAAAAACCAATTGTAAATGAATTTTTGATAATTTATCACAATTTCACTCAAGTCAATTTATCACGTGAGAAATAAAAACGTTTTAGGCGACGCATGAATAAGACTGCACGAAGAAATTTCTCTAAGTTCAAGCTCCATGTAAACAATTTCTTTCTTAAACAATATTTAAACTATATAGCACGTGGTTTGTATTAGTGCAAATGAAACAAAGAGGAACGGAGCGAAAAAAATGAGGACTTCATATTGGATTGGTATGGAATATTAGTAGTTAAAAAAACATGGGTAGAAAATTCCGGATAAATATTCTTAACCTTTATGCTGATACGAAATACCTAGCAAAAAATACTAAACACGCATATATTACAGGAACAACTCTTCCTTAATGAGAATATAGGAATACTATACACCATTATAAGAAAGTAAAGCTTGAATAAAATGAAAAAGTGAAGAACCACGTCGGAGGTAACAGTGCGTCTGAGAGCGTTGAGGGGTTGAGTTGTGAATTGTCTATAAGGTCTTTATTAAGGCGAGATTAAGACTGAAAAGTCTCTTCTTCCATCCAACCTTTTGTCAGTGATATTATAAACATAAAAGGTTTTTTTTAAGTGAATAGAAATACAGAGGAAAACTTAAGGAATGGATGTAAAAAAATTAAGGTATTATCTTAGGAAAAAAGATCCACTGCAGTAAAACGCCCATAAAGAAAGGGGGTGTAAAAAACCTGCGCAAACCTACTGACAGTACAAGCAACTTGAGAGGGAATGAAGCTACTGATTGGGAAGGGGATGACTTGGAGCCGCAAGAAACCAATCCTTCCATCGATAGAGTAAGCAGAAGGAGATGAGATAGACAACAGTCACGAAAGGAGGAAAGACGGAGCTAACAAACGGTTTGTATGAAAAGGCGACATTAGCAGGAGGGAACGAAAGACGGCTCTTTAGCGCAAACATAATTTCCCTTAAACTGTGTCACCGGAGATCTGAAATTTAAAGGAGACATTCCAAAGCGAAAAGTGAGACCTGTAAGATGGTGGAGGAAGAGCGACCAGGAATTTATCGCTCGAGTTGAGGCTATGGATACAGCGTCAAAACGATCAAAGGCAGCAGAAGCCAAGATGAGCTTTCTCCTCCTTATGTGTTTTCGAATCATCGTTTGTAAACTTGGAAATTGGATGCGACCTCCCGAAATGATGAGACGTGGTGATTTGTCTCGGGATTCGTTTTGCTGCCTGAAGAAATAAATTGACGTCTATATATAAGTAAGATTAGGGCGGTAATTGAGGCAAACATTTTGATCTCCACTGCGTTTGCTGCTTATTCACTGGAAACAGCTGAAATATTTTCGATTAAAGAAAAATCTTCCTTTCCTTCTTCCTTCGCTACAGCATTGATTTTGGATTTTGCCTTCGGAGATTCAGTTCTATTCAGAGTGTTTAGAAATCGAGATAAAAAGTTCAGAAATCAAGGCAAGGAATGCATTAGAACCTATGTAATAAATGTAATTAAAATTCTTAATTTAATTTAATTCTTTTTACAATTTAATTCACTTTGACCTGCTTACGAAGCTATCGCATATTATCATGGGTAGAAAATAAATTTTGAATCCAATGTAACCGGTAGAATATTAACAAACTTTATAGATGATAGAGGAATTTCATTTTTTATTGGTGGAAATGTCAACATAAGTACTTGAATGATCCAATACGTCACTATTTGTTCTTTTTTCTACTCGCAGATATTTAACCTCCTTCATTTGCGCTTTTAGATATCAACTCCAGGAGAAATATATTTCTATGGCTTGAGAGAATACAAGTAACTCGACAAATTTAATTCTATCCCTTACTTAATTCTTATTTTTGACTCCAAAAGACCAGTGCTCACCAGGAGCACAACGCGTACTTTAACTGTATATTTTGACATTGGGATAAAACAAGATCGGACTTTCTTGTCTCAATTTTTATCAATTAGACTGTTTTAGGTACGGTGCGCTTTAACCGTTACTTCGGACTTGTAAGAGATATTGAGTACAGGCAAATTGTGAAGTTCCTAACTCATATTCGGTTTTAATTTCTTTTATATTACTTTATTATTCATTGAGAATCAATAGGCCGAAATATTTTGGTTTCCGCAGGATAAAAAGTTGTATTAAACCTGACGACTAGTTTCCGCGCAAAAGCGTAATTCTAAAAAAAAAAGACTTTAGAAACCACGACATAAAAGGTTCCACGAAGTGGAAGCTGAAGCTATACATTATATAACTTTACATCCACAGGATTTTCAAAGAAGTGTATTCGGCTTTGCCTATGTCTATGTAAGAACTCTACAAGCCGCCTTTCGGCGTGTGGCAGGGGGTGCTTGCCTCTATTTTCCTAATCGATTGCTTTCGCGTATCGTTCGCGGAAAAAATGAATTTTTGAAATGACTCGTTCTAGTATTTCCCTATTATTCCTCACAGTATCAGAACGGCCCAAATAAGGTTTTCAGTCTTCAGAGAAACGCCTCTTAATTAATCTCAAAATGCAATCAAACCATCGTAATCAATAACTTCCACAATTTGTGAAAAATTGTGGAAGTTACAAAGTGTTTGATTACGAAGGTTTATACTGAATTCCACAAAGTGAGGATAGAACATATTAATTATATCAAAATTCAAAATTGACACCGAATCTTAGAGATGGTATATTTCAAGTACTGAATTATAAATGCATTTTATTCTTCACGTTAAATATTGAAATAACGTACGAACGGATTCTAATAATTCGGAAAAAGGACACAAAGATTATAGAGACGAGAGAGGACCTCGAATTTGACAGAAAATAAACGTACGTAATCAACGATTTGAACGAGCGACGAAAATATGCGTCGGTTACTGTTCCATCAGCGCGGGATATCAAGACGGGCGAAGCCGCAGCGGGCGATGACAGGGTCAAATAAAATATCGACAGCCATCGACGCTCATTCAATTTCCACGGGAAAAAAAGATGACCTCCATCGACACAGCTCGATTTAAATCGAATCCCGCCCCGCGTGTGATATCGCCTTAATTCACGCGCCATCGCAGCGGTTTCCCCATTTGATGGACTCAAACTCACTTTGGTCGGAAGGGCGATATATCGCTCCAGATGAATTTATCGAAAAGTTCCGCTCATAATCCGATCCGCCTCCGTCTTCATTACCCGCTCTTCAGCCTCCCGCCGCTGGACCCTCTCCAACTCGGAGATCAATCCTGACCCGTGTAAGGGTCCCAAACCGCACAGCGGTGCTCGAGTTTCGGTCGCAGATACAAGCGAAAAATCCGCCCTTAACTTTGGAAGGACATCCTCTGAGGACAGTTCCGACCGCTCCCTTTTTCCACTTGGACGTGTTTGGACGGACGAGGAAGAAATGAGGCGACCCAAGCACAACAACCCTCCCAAGATTCTTCTTCCAAGACAATGGGTAAATGCACCGAAGAATAGTCCGACACAGAATTACGGTGGTAATTTTATTCCATGACCATATTTATAGTGGATGAAGTCTAATGCATCTAAATACTCAGATAGTTCTTAAGTATGTGCTAGCAAGTACATTTAGACAAAGGACAATGATTAAGGGCAGAAGATGAAGAAGAAAACTCGCGTAAGGAAAAATTACTCATAAAATATACAAATTACGCACATTTACTAATAATCCATCATGTAATTATGCATAATTACATATTTAGTAAATTATACTAATTCAACATATAATTATTATAATATTATATGAGTTGATTAATCTAAGCACAAAAATAAATACATAATTTGATATGAGAGATAGTTACAGCAATAAGACTAGCGGTTTGCAATTTAATAAGAATTCGTACTCATTTGAGGTATCACACTAGTATTCACTATATTTTTTATGCTCATCTGAAACTCTATGAAGAAATACTTGGGAAAATATTTATTGGGAATAAAAATGGCGATTTGTATTATAAATAGAAATGACTTAGGAAAAAATAAAAAAGGAGAAAAACATTTCCAGAGATAACTAGTTCCTTATTTAATAAATAACTCTGCAAAATACCAGGGAAAAATTTTGTGTGGTATTTACAGAGTTATTTATTAAATAAGGAACTAGTTTCCCTGAGAAAAGTAGTTATCGTTTTTCATTTCGTCTCGGAACACCACGAAGCAACTCGTCAGTCATTTGATTTTATTAGAAATCACTCGACAAGGAGTTATTAATGCACGAGGTAATCAAATAATCTGGTGATATTATTTAATATTAATATTTTATTCTAAATAAGAATATCTCCAGTTAGTAGAATAGATCCTATGAATATTGTTATCTAGTTTTTTAGCTTAAATTGCAATATGGAAGACTATTTAGTAATACATTTCGATATTCAGAAGAATACTCTAGTACATATTCGTAGTTCTATATAGGAAACCATCCTTTCAAGTATCTGACACTACAGAGCTAGGTTATCATGATATAACCTTCAGGCAACGGTGAAATATGCAACACAGATTCCGGCAGTGGACAAGTACAATTTTAGTATATACCACTACGATTAGATCAAGAGTACTTAGGATTAATTCTAGCTCTCTCAAACCATAGGTAATTCTTAATATCGTACTGGCGAGATGATTTCAAAAGGGAGAGGCAACGCAAACGAAAAATTAAAACGACTCCTCAACTGGTTGGGGAATTATACCTCACAGCGTTTACTTTATACAGATGAGCATGCGGAAAGAGATAAACAACGTTATAAATTAATAGTATTTTAACTTTTGCTACCTTTAAGGTGACTTAGTAAGTACAGCAATACGAGTTTTCATCCAGAAATACACTTTGCGGAGAACATCGACTTCTTTTAGAAAGAGAATTAACCTATTCAGAGCATAAGGGACATCGCCTGATATGGACTATTTGAATTAAACCCCATTACGGCCATTGATCGCCAATTCGTCTCGTCAATATGGCTCTCTTTTCAATTCTTTCTCGCCGATTAAAGACGTATTAACAAGGGCATTGTGTAATGAGGAGCGCAAGATGCTGCGAACGTAATTATCTCGCCGAAATCTCTCTTTGATGAAGGGTGCGAGCGGTCCATTGCCGGAAGTTGTTAGGATCGCGACGAAGAAGAGCGAGCGATCATTAGGCGATCCATTCGCTGGCCCGCACGTAAGGAAGGAACCTTTCCTGAGAGGATATATATTGAGACTCGTACGAGTGGATTAGAGGCGAAAAGAACATCGGAGTGGATCGAAGAGGGGCGAGAGATAACCCCGGAGAAATATCCCATTTTGCGAGGCGTTCCATTAAAGATAGCGGCATCTCGATGAGAACACCTAGGCGACGCGTACCTGACTGGCGAAAACAATTTGGAGCCTCGAAAGCAATTTTCGGACGTATCCGGCGAAATTTCTACACAAACGGAGAAAGACGTTCGGGCGGATGGGATGGGTTTTATTTTACTTTCGGAATGGCCTTCCCTTGCAGGTTTTTATCCGGAATGGGGTGACTCAATTCCGTGGCGTCGGATTCCTGAGCTCAGGAATCTTTCTTAAAGGTAAATCCACTTATATAGAAATACAATTTTAAATCTAAATTCTTTACCTATAAATATTCTACGAACTGGTCCATGAGAAAAATCTTTCCCTGAGAAATCCATAGTCCGTATGTGCATAGAGGAGAATATAATGTCTAATACTTACTTTTCTGAGAAATTTAATGAAAAAGTACTACCGTTTTGGAACCTCCGTAATAGTACTATTACCAGGGAACCGGAAACCAATTTATAATCAGACATACTACAATTTAGTTTTTATAGCAACGAACTATTTTTTGGGTGTTTTTCAGCACTTCGGCACCTCTTCAATGCTCCCTTGGAGTAAAATTTAACTTGCTCAAACTTCCTGATTTTCTTCTCCATTTCCCTTCATTATTTTTTGGGTAATATTTTTTTATATACATAAATACACATTTGATAAACTTATACAAAGAGTAATATTTTTAAAAAATATACCACTTACTATACCATAAAATCTGACTTCAAATATTTATTATATTACAAATCAATTTCCATTTTAACCTTAGTAGTAAACTTGATGTAAATATACCATAAGAACCTTATATTGATCATTATAATGAAGATGATGATTATTATACATGGACACAAAAGATAATGATATACTTTTAAGGCACACGAAGCCATACACCATTTTCATAATAATCATAAAAGAATATTATTTATGAATAAATTTTATGCAAGTAAGTCAATTCTTCAAAAGGAAGTTAATTTGCAAATGTGTCATACTTAATCATTACCGTTCATTTGTAACCGTTACGCCAAATCTTTATGAGCTGTAGTAGGTACGATTTCTTCTAGCTCAACTTAGCGGAAAGGAGCTCAAAAATAAATAAAAAACAACTTCGTATATTCTATGAAAATATTTTTTTTTCATTGGAGCTACCCTAGGTTTTTATGAACTAATTTTCAAAGGAATTAAAACGTTTTAATAGTTGGGAAATCAATTATTTGACCAATATAGAATTTCTTCTCTTTTTATCAACAATACAACCATTCAACATAAATAAACATTGAGTTGTTTTGGGTAGCAATACAGAGTATTCTTGCTACAACGAGAGAAAAACCTGCGGCCTCTTAGATAAATAAAATAACTCTGAATCAATTCCTAGCTGGATTAGAAACACCACAGGGAAATCGCAAAAATAAAGAGAGGAAATTGTCGAAGAGATTCTTAATAAGATCATGCTATTACCATCTTCTCTCCTTTCATCTTTTCTCTTAAGCATATTAGATGAAGAAGAAACAACGTCTGGGGTATTTCAATCCAACTTTCCTGCGATTTTCTGGAACCCTCAACTGTTGATTCGGCTACCTTTTTTATAATGATAGTTTTCCCGTAATCGCCGCGAAACCCACTCGTAAAATATACACACATTAAGATGCCTTGGATATTGTCACGCGTTTACCCATGACCTTTCCCGGAAATATAAAAGAAGACGAAATAGCTCGCCGCACGCGAAATATGGCCGACAGAAGAAATAGCTTTTTAGTTCCTCGGGTGCTCACACGCGAACCTGAGGCGCTGAAAACACTCGCGTGTCCATTGGTCAGCGGAAAATGGAGGAAAGGGGAAAACTCCATTCAGGAATTCGATAGGTCACGATTTGGAGGGAATCCAGGAGGAAAAAGGAAAAGACTCGTCCCGAAAAAAAAAACATTCGGAATCTTTCAGATTGGCACCCGGAGATGAGCTCTTTTTCGCCTCTGCAAGGAAGCACAGGAGGATACAAATCGTTTGTGTTCTTACGCTGATGTGTTAGGTTTAAGAGACCAAAAGCACGAGGAAAGAAACACAACTAAAAAGAATTCATTAACTCAAAATACCACAATCTTGAGAGACTCATTTATTGAATATCGACTTTAAGTATAATAGTAAATCCTTTCAGATCCAAACAGATTTTTGAACTTCTAAATTTATTCTATTTAGGAATTCTCACATTTAATCTTAAATTTCAGTAGAATAAAACACAATCTGACTATGTCTAAAGTTTATTAGTAGCTAGTCAGATTGTGTTTTGTTCTACTGATCATGGATAAGTTCCACTAGATATTGCAGGAGTAGATTAATTTAACATCACATTTTAGTAGGAGAAAGCCTAAAAGTTCGCCTTATTACCAGTTATATTTTGACGATTCGATTTAAAATATCATAATAATAACTAAATAGTATCTGCGTAACTTCAACTAAAACTTTTCATTAGCTCGGAAAAAATTCTATTCAAGTTTATCAGACAAAACAACTTTGAGGCTGTTCACCATAGTTCGATGCGATAAATAACAATGAAACATGGACGATATGAAAGGGGAAGTTGAATGGAAAAGGTGACTTACATTGATGGGAAAACAAACTCGGAGGTGCTGGAGATGGTTGGGGAGGAAATGGCTTTAGCTGAAGTAATTAAGCATCGACAGAGGAAATGGGTGGGCCAAATATTCAGAGGCTGCTAAAGAGAGTGATTGAAGGTAGAGAAAAAAGAAAAACAGAGGGGAAGAAAAGGCCAGAAGATAACATAAGGGTTGGGTAAGCTACCAAAAAATGAAGGAATTGGCATTAGAAAAGGATTTTTAAGGTAGCTACCAAAAGATAAAATACGCTTACCTTTATCAGTATTGTATGCTAGTGGCGTTGAGTAAAATTTCCTTACACATAAGAATACGAATTAACGAACTACGAAATTAATTGATTGGGATTGTGAATATATGAAAAAAAATATATTAAATTAAAAAAAAACAGAAAAATAAAGAGATGATCGTCAATTCGCCGTTTTCTGATAAATATTTTTACTCACTAATGATTTATATTTTTTTAAGAAAAAATACGTTACGAAATATTAATTCAAAGAACTTTGTCAAGTTCGAGATCATCATTTGACAACCTTGCGTCATATTAACACTTTGATGAATAATTTCTTAATAGGTTTTTCTCACAAATGCTTCGTATCGGAAGAAATGGAGAAGAGTCTGTGGGAAGATTTATTTCGGTCGTCAGGAATTTGGAATTCTTTTCCTCTGCTCTCGTCCGCTTCCTCGATGTTTGTCAGAGCGAAGAAGTTTAGAAGTTTCTTTGCTTTTTGGGACGGAGAATTAATGAGATTCTATGTTATTTTATTCACCCAAAAAGTATTGGAATCTCTGCTTCCTCTTGCAGATGAGTCGAATGTCTTTCCTTCGCTGTAAGCAGTTAAGAGATCGTCTCCCGAGTATATAAACGCACTCTTACTATTTTCAGTGCTCCTAGAAAATAAACAATACCTTCAATCGCAGAAATAGTAAAGTTATTGACCTAATAGTAAATTAATGTCTTCACTACTATCACTACCCACGTATTCATTTGACTTGCTGCGTAGTTAACGAATTATCACATGAACTTTGAACTACAGATTCCAGGGGGTCCCAAATGAACGGGGCATGTGAATTCGCTGTCTTCATTCGGAATCGAGTTCCATATACGAAGATGAAGAATTGCTTGTTGGAGATATGAGACTGGATTTAATGAGCATTGTTTATGCTTCACTCTCACGAGGGGTCTCAAGATGAATTATTACGTCAACGAGAGCCAATTACATCGATGATCAAGAATTTCTCTTTGTTCCTCATCCTTTATTCTCGTAATTCATTGAATGCCAGTCACCCGATTCACTCTTGAGATTCGGATTGTGAAATAAGCACTTTCTTAAGAGGAACAACAAAGTTTCTTCGAGCAGAAACCCAGTCTCTTTGAAGGGCAAATAAAAGGGAATAATTATATATGACGGGGGATCAAATAATAAAAACTCTACTGAACAAGTTTCCTTTTCAAGGCATAGTTACAACAAGCGCTATTCTTGGGCGTCTTTGACATCTTTCTACACATCAGACAATGCAAAATACTTCCCTAAAACAAATTTGCTAATATTTTAAAATCTCTTGCACCCCACCAACAGATTTATTCCACATATCCCATAATTGAATGCCTTTCCGTAAGATTCCTAAATGAAATCTAACTGATATCAGATCTTACTTTGATATGCAATATTTTAAACATCCATATTGACTATACTGAATTAGCTTCACTTACTAAATAACACATTCCACTCAGTTAAGCTAGTATTTGTCTATGTCTATGTAAGAACCCTACAAGCCGCCTTTCGGCGTGCGGCAGGGAGCACCTTGACTCTATTTTCCTAAACGGTTGCTTTCGCGTATACTTCGCGGAAAAAATGAATTTTTGAAACGATTCGTTCTAGCATCTACTTCCCTAATCTTTCTGGCAGTATCAGAACGGCCCATATAACAGGGGGGTCGCATTATATCGGTTACATAATCTGAAAACGTAATTTCTCTGAAATTATTTAATAAATTTATCCTTTGATAAATCTTTGATCTTCTTCGGGAAATTCTGACTGACAGGAAACCATTGAAAATAGAGCAATTTTTTTTTCTTTGCCTTGATACATTTCAAATCTTCTGTGAATTGGTATCGATTACCGGAGTTAGAAAAAAACTCTAGACTGACCACAAAGGAATTATATTTCACAGGAGATTCTTCATTCCTTGGGTCATTGAGAAGAAAAATGGAAGGTACATATTCTATTTTTATCGTCTATATTGAAATATTTAAAGTATGATGGCCGACATTTGATAAATACTTTCAGGGACAAAAAATTGGTAGAATATACTATTTCTTACTGATAATAAAAGGATGGACAATATACGACTATACGACAATATCTAACTATATTGAAAGGGGTAGAAATATTCCAACAGCAAATTATATCTTTCCGTAATTTTATCATTGTAAATCTCTAATCTCTTTAAGATATTGAATACCTTAACTGCGTTAAACAGTCAGTATTTTATATAAACCTAAGTATTATAATTGACAACTTGTTAGAAATCGAAAGCAATCTATCAATAATACTTTTCTAGATGCCAACTTGATATTTCCTAAATTTTTTCTAAAAATAAATGTCGGTAATTTCTGGCAATATTGAAAAATTACTGCATGAAATGAATTTTTAATGTTACCTTTTATTGTAAGCATGACACATTTAAATTACGGTTAATTAAAATTTATGAAAATAAATTTTTCATTTTCTAATATGTACGTTTTAGATAATAAATAAGATGTTCCCCGATCACGAATTCTGGTCATATTTTCTATTTAAAGAACTATCGAAGACTGTAAATCAAAAGTTTTGCTAAGAAATATTTACTGATCAATATTACGAATCCATAAATATGATTAAAATGCATTTCAAGGTAAATTTCTTATATAGCTATGCTCTTTAACGTCACGAGATACAATTAATAGTAATTATAATACAAGATTATACAAGGGTTTTAGTCATAGATTTGGAAAAGGTATCGTGTATGAATTTCCATTCTTACATAATGCTAATACAAGAACACCAGAGTATCAACAACGGAGCAGTTGGAAAAGAGTGAATACTACAGTATCGCCATCATAGAATTAGGAAATCAATAAATAATAGTCCTTATGTGATTGTTCAGGCACAGCAAAATAAATATAACTTCCTCAGCTTTGAAGTCGGCTCGAGCGCTCCTCTTCAAGCATTTAAAAGAGAGCGTATGACCCATCCCCACCTGAGTGCACCGCAAAAACATAATTGGTGCAGTCGTTTGCGAAGATGACGCTATTCTCCAGTGCTCATCCCGTTCGGGGGTCCCGAAGAAAGTGGTCGTATCCGTTTCCCCCGGAAGCACTTGATCATTGACGAAAGGCGGCCCTTTTAGCGAACGAAGCGATTGAATGAAAAATTTAAGGACGGCCCGCGGAAGCGTTTCGGAAAATTCGCAACCGTTGACAAGGGCAGAGTACAAAGGGCATCGGAAATAGTTTTAAATCGTTCCCGGGGCGAGCGAAAGAGGGATCCTTATTAAAAATAAGAAGCGGGCCGACCGCAGTACATTATACACCCCTTCCCCTGACGCGTATCTCTCCTCCAGCATCTGCAGCATTCTTCCATCTTTCTTTGAAACACGTAGAGCCGAGTCACGCTCCGTACGTCTGCATTATTTAGGCGAGGAGCACATTCCCAGGGACTACTCATTTATTTACGCTCTCACCTTACTTTTCGGAGGAGCTCCTTCAAATATCTTCCCTTTCTTTTTTAACTCTCAAAGAGCCGTCTTCTCCCTCGCCGATCCCCCTTCGTCATTCCCGCCCTCCATCGCCCTACACATCCACACGCCCTACACATCCACACACAACTCATCCGCCTTCAGAGTCATAAGAACCTAAAAATATCTCGTTATGCTCGGGAGCGTAAATATTGGTGAGTGCATCAAGGTGAACCCCACGAAGTTACGTGCGGAAAAGCGAAATTGGGCATATAAAGAAATATTATTCCGTACCGCATGAAATATGGTGCGGGATATAGTTTTAGAATGAAATAAAAAGGTTGCTGATATGCTCTTCCTAATACAACTCTAATAGGATTGACAGCCCCCAAATTATTAATCGAATAGAAATATAAGTACCAATCCGCCTGCGAAGGAGGTTCATTTCATGAACCCCATCGCAGAGTTGATGCTTACAGGTATTAAACTCCTCCTAAAATTTTAAGGGAAACGAATTTATTTACCTAACCAATTCAGACATTTTTGCGTGATTCAACTAACGGTGATAGGAAATAAATTTGACCAATCGTCAAATCTTACATTATTTTTTGGTTTACCGAAGCTCTCTCTAACTTCTTTTTTTTATTTTTATGTATTTGTTCTTGTTTGTAAATGTTATAATTATTTTTACGAGCTATTACAATACATTTGATGCCCGATTTTCTTGCATAGGTCAAATAAAATATTATTATTACACACGGACTTTTATTGTGTTTAGTTCCGTATGAGAGCGAGAAAGATAATTACACTTGGAAACCCAACTCAACTCTTTAAGTAAATTTCATTCAATAAGTGCTTGATGACTAAGCCCCGGGAAGCATATGAAAGAACTCGTCCAATCCAGCGTAAGATTTGCATGTAACTGAGTTGAACTGAAAAATTCAATTACTATTCCCATACTTACATGCTGACCAAAAAAAACAGCAAAACCTTTTCGATTCAATTTTTGCAATGCTTCAGGCCGTTAGAGATTAGGCCTGGGTATGGATCTCAGAATAATTTGACTTTGACAACCAGATAAACCCATTCATATGGACCTTTAAAAAACAAGTTTCAGGTATACAAACAAAAGGAAATTCGATTACGCAGATTTATTTAAAAAAACTATATCTCCGTAACGGTGAAAAGTTTCAAAATAAAACATAACCAACCTACATACGGAATTATCTTCGCTCTATTTTCCGTTATTTTTGAAAAATTTCAGAAGCACTCAATTACGGTAACCTAAGGTTTATGAAGCAAGTAAAAATCCTATTACTGTATAACGGCTGCTTTACGAATGTTTATTTTTGGCACATTATATCAAACAGTTGGTGTCCTGTACTTCATCAAAACTATGTATTCTCTGAATCTAGTCTAAATTAGACTTCAGTATAAACGAACGGATAACAATCTGCGTCATATCCTCTTCCATTGGGATTGATATTGAATACTTTTGTCTTGTTTAGACAACGAGAATAGAATCATTCAATTAAGAACCATTGTAATTATGCTATCTCTTTCGGGAAAATGACTCTCAGGAGAAATCAATTACAAATATAAAATGTATGTATGTATATACAGAGCATGAATTCCGCTGCAAATATCCTACTACTGAAATACATCCAGGGGTAAACATATTAGAAGATATGGCGAAATACAATCCTTATGGGGGCAATTTTACCTAAGTAAAACAGCCAGGAATCATAGGAATACAATTCCTGGTTTATTTCACACCTAGAACAAGCAAGGATAGGAAAAATATTGCTATGGAAGCCTCAGAAATACAAAGGGCAAAGAAAAAGAATTGGATATGTTATTTACACAGATGAAAAATAACCATTTAGAAAATAACAACAAATAATGATGTGACACATTAATATCCCGAGCACAAATACTAAACTAAGTTCTAAAAGACTTAATCCTTTCAGATTCCAAGAGACTCTGCTATTTGTAGTAAAAACCGAAAATATAGATAAATACAATTGAGAAGTTAAATAACTCGCAAATAAGGAGAAAGCTAAATGGGGCATTCCTCCGTGCTTTTCAATATATCTGAGGCTTGTAATTAAGAGCTCATTCGTAATTCTAATTTTCAGTTAGAATATATGAGTAACGATATCAAGAGATAAATAATATTTGAAATACTGTAATTGCAAATTTCAATATTTAGCGATTTAAGTTCTATTAAGCGACGAGACGACATGTGATCAATGTTTTAAATTAGAATCTAGTACTCGCTAATTAGAAAAATATTAATTAACTACGGAATATAATCAATAAATTTGTATTATGACACAATTGACGCATAAAATTAGCCATCACTAACTTAACAAAACAGAAATTCTAGGCGCCTGCAACTCGACTATTAGAGACAATAAATTGAATAATTTGAAAGACATTATGGACGAAGGTCTCTCTTGAATTATTTTAAATCATTCATACGCTAAGGAGAAAAATATAAATATATCCGGATTCCATATATATATCATATTAAAATTAAATTTTCATAATAATAAAAACCTAATTTTATGGAGGCGGTACAATTTCTTGCGTTATATTAATTTTGATAGTTTAAGGATGAAGATTTCAACATATTTCATATAACTCACTGTAAATAATACATACAATATGTTATTGTATCATTCATATGTATTTTTTTATAATTTATATCATATATGTTAAAATTTACTTGGCATTCTGTTTTTATTATTTTTCATAAAGCTTTTAATAATTATTCTCTTCACAAATGCTGTTTATGTTTATTACTTGTAACATCTTATACGTAAATTTTATTACTCATAATGATGATAGTGATATTTATGCTTAAAATCCAATAATTTGTGATATTAATTTCCATATTTGTGATATTTTATACTTATAAAATCCTATTGTTTATTGTATTTTATACTTTTAAATTCTGCTATGTGATATTGGTGATGTGATATTTTTGTAACAAGAGGGTACATCCCGTTGAATAAATAAATAAATAAATATTTCGTTGAAAGTAAAATAAGAAAAATTAAATCATTTAAGATCGTCCCAAAGTTTGCTCTTATACAAATACGATTTATAAATAGCAGAGAGTAGATAGTTAGAATAATAATACTTGAATATTTTACTGATTAAATTTTATGAATTTCTATAAGGTTGAAAATACATCGGACATATTCATAGCGATGTAGCAGAATTTGTTAATAATAACAGAATCCCGTCGACGGATTTCAAGACCATAATTTAATTCCCTTGATGAAGAGTTGCAGTCTATTCTAAGTACGTTATACCGTAAACTACAAAAAATTACCAACTGTAGCTAATTAGTGTGTATACAAAATTGGACGTTGCGCTTCTCTAAATTCGTATTTAAAACATATTATTACGAAAGAAGACAGAGCTAAGCTCAAGTGATTCTTTAAATAATGTAGCTAAAAAATAAAGCCGCTGCAGTGTTCGGCTGAATATATCCGCAGTTTTTGCTACAAAAATTAAGTGACGTATTGTGGGCTAATGCTGTCCACAGGCAGCTCGTTAAGGCTTAAGCGTAAAAAAGCCCAGGCTAGCCGTATCCTATTATACCATCCTTGACAAAAAATATCTACGTGATTATGTAAACTTCCAGTTCGTATTTTTAACACGGGACGCGCTGCAAACGCTCGCAAAATTGAGACGCACATCAACAATTAGTATTTGCATAATTACCTCCTGAGCCGCCGGCCTTTGCGGAGTACTTCTCCAAAGTATAATAAGAAAGCGGCGAACGTTACTATGATCCGCGAACGTCCTTTTTCTAGGCGTCGGAAATTATCTCGTTAAAATAGAAGAAGATCCTCCTTTCATTTACTTCGCGACTCCAAAAAGATGTCCGCTGGTGCGAGGATCTTCCCTCGAAAGAGCATGTCCTTACATTCCAAAAAAAAGAAGCCCCCCTTTTATATACACCCCATTGTGTGGCCCTCGCAAACTTGTCCGTTTAAAAAATAAAAAAGAGGATTTTTTTGCGTTGAACTGGTTTGATAAGACTCTATCTCCATCTCCACCGAACGCCACGTCATAATAGCGTCATTATCAGGGAAACAGCGCTGTGGGAGGAGAAAAACCTTTCGGGCTTCCTCGCCTGTGTACTTTTTAACGATGGCGATATCCGCTTTTTTCGCGGGGATTATTATACGAATCTTTTTCCTTCGCAACTATGTAACTTCGGCGGATAGAGGACGTCGTTAGGAGCGCGTTTTTTACCCGCGGCCCGAATTTATTCCTCGGCTTCCCCGCGTACCTTCGCCGGGGAAAAAACATCGACTCCGTCCCTTCGCATTCACCCGCTTTTTTATAATTTCCTACCCATTTCGCCGGATTTTTTTTACTTCGGATTTAAAGAAAATTGCTTAATTCCCAGTCTCCGTATATACGGCGGGATCTTGACGCCGACGCGAGTGATTCAATTGAGAGAGAGGGAGTCCTCCAAATAAAAAAGCTCGCCAAGTGACTTTCAATTCGTCGGAGCAAAAGTAATCGCCGGGATTCCCGGTCCGTGTCGAATCCGGGCCCTTGTGATACTCCGCGTTTTTCTTCGTGAATTACGTGCATTCGACGCTGCCTCCCCGTGCGCCGACCAATTAGAATTTTGGGATTTGAATGGAGTATATGGAGAGAGAGTGTATTTTTCGGGTCTGAAAAAAACGTTTGCGGAATCCGCTCGAGGGCGAGTTTTTCTCGTTTGCCCTCATTGCCAATTTGAAGCGCACGTTAAATCGGACGAGGCTCTTTTACGGAATATATCTCGACCGTGCGGGATTTGCGACTGCAGTGTAGCCATCGATTCCAGCGATATCATAAAATCATGGCATTTAAGAGTTATTTTACAAAAACGTATAGTTAGTTATAAAGAAGGTTTAACTTTTCATAGCTTATAAATTATTATTAAGTTTCAAAAACTTAAATAGATTTAAAGAACAAAACGTGTATATAATTAGTAACATAAATACACAGATCCAGGCAAAATAATGAAACAAGCTTCTGCAAAAGAACGTCTTAAAGCACGAACTATTTTATTTGTTTTATCGTTGAAATTTTATCGCTTTCAATTATTTATTATTCAAAGCAAAAAATAACAATATAAGATATGTAGTGATAATTTTAAAATTAAGAAAATAATTCGTCACGTCATTTTTATTCAGACATCGAATGTTGTCTTCCACAAGTGCTTACTAATTTTCTCTATTCTGAGCTTGTCAATTTTTATATTTATTTATTATTTATCAATTAACTCTAATCAATAAAATTTATTTATTAATTTTAGGAACTTATACAATAAAGTGTATTTCTCAACCTTCACTTAACAACACCTTAAATTCGAATTTTTGAACGGGTCTCGTAAGATTCGAATCACACAAGTTTTACCAATACATACCATAGTTATGGAGATATAATGGTATTGATGCAAACAGTAACTTAAGTCCAAAAACTTATTACTGGTGAAAAATTTACTTGATTTAGCTTCAAGACATGTATTAGTACGCTTTAGTTACTCAAACACAGATTTCCTTACTGATAAATCCACTAAAGCTTAAACAAAAGGCTATAAAAACATCTTGAGAATGTTAACATTAAACGTAACTTATACAAATATCATGCTGTCTTATTAAATTCAGTAATAAAAATCTCGGCGAAATTTGTGTTTCCCGAAAAGTGTACGCTTGGTCGACTCTGTATTTAATGTATACCCATAATATCCTGCATATTAAATAGAAAAAGCACCCTTTAGAGTAAAGATGTAAAACACACAAGTGAAATTTATCCTTATTGAGAAGCAACCGAATAATTCTTCCATGGTTTGATAATTTTCCCCAACTTAATGGAATTTCACGAAAATATTCCCTAAAAACACAGACCTACGCTGTTTTATGGCCGGGATATTTATTTTTACTTTGTCTGGCATCAATGCAGCACAGCTCCATTTCCGAGTAGCACTTTTAATTAATTTTCCGGGAGACCTCTTCGCCGAATTTTAGATGGTAATGCAGCATTTCAGACGATGCTGCTCCTAAAACATGACTTAATCCAGCCGTGCTTATTTCTCTAAAGCGTCATTAACTCGATTGCTTAAGCTTTAATCCCGAGATTATACTCCAAGTATTTACTTTGTACGTGCATCAAAAGAAGATGAAATTAACGGGATGGCTGGGAATTCCTGATCCGATGTTTTCCTACGCTTAAAACCTCAATCTTTTTCGTATTTTACAGCGGCTGAAGCGGGAAATAAAAAAACCCACGCAATGTTCGTGTTTCTTTCTTCTTCCTAAACTGGGAAACAAGCTCTAACGCAGATTTTAATCCCTTCTCCTCTTAGTCCGATATAAAAGTCTCCAGAAGTATTGTTCCACGAAGAAGCATCTCATTCGCAGCTAAATTTTTACCTCTGACAAACTCCAATTCAACGTCGACTTCGTTAGATATTTCGTTTTAATTTGGAAAGTATTTTCTACAAGGACTGACACAATAAAACTGTATGGGTTTTCTTTTTGAGATACTGAAATGATATTTACGTAAATTACAGCCGAAATTCAAACACAATTTTCATTACGTTGTGTTTTTTATTTATTGGAAGAAACGTATTACTGAAAGTTTCGATTAAGAAAGCAAGCGACGCAAAAATTCTCTCAGACGCAGATTCGGAATCAGGGGTTATAGGAGATAAGTAGCTAGGCTACGATTGCTCGATAAATTCAGGGAAAGTACATTTATGAAAGAGGTGACTAGCGTTATTCAACTCTCCTGCTATTTTGGCAGATCCGATAATGAGCGTAAATCAAGATAAATAGATTCTAGGACAAGTTGTTTAAAAAACTCATTCTTTCCGCGAACGATAAACTATAATAACAGAAGAAAAAGTAGTTCAGAAAACTGGTGTTTACACGCTGCCAAACGCCGAAATGCGGCTTGTAGGATACTAACGTAGATGTTGATTATTGAGATGTTTTAACTGACAGTGAGAAGGGATTTACCAACAAAAATCTTATGTGGCCAACACATGACTTTCTCCGTATTTATTGAAAACAGCAGCCTATGCCGGTAATATATAAATAACTCCAAAACAATTAGTGTTACAGGAAAATGTTTCATTAGCATTTGTAGTAAAATAATAACATTGCATTCTGACAGATAAATGTATGAAAAGCTTCAATTTCTGGATAAACAACAACTTCCGGTTAACCATTATTGAAGAAAAACTCCTAAACAATCTGTGTTACGAAATATATTTCATACAAAAGTTGTAGCAAAGTACATTATCTATAACTTTTGTAAGTAATTGTATACACCTACATTGCATTCTGACAGAGATATTTAAGAAATACTTCCATTTCTGGGTAAACAACAACTTCCGGTAAACCATTATTGAAGAAAAACTCCTAAACAATCAGTGTTACAAAAAAAATGTTTCATATAAAAGTTGTAGTAAAATACATTATCTACAGGTTCTGTTAATAATTGTATATACCTACATTGTATTCTTACAGAGATATTTAAGAAACGAAATTATGTTCCGGATAAACTGCAACTTCCGGTAAAGCGATATTCACCAAAATCTAATCAACTCTTGGCATTGTTAGGGAAATACTAAATATGAATTTTGAAAATGATCGGATAATTACTTTTTAAGATAGAGCGCCCACAAACTTTTTTACCACAGAGAGACAGACACACAGACAGACATGTTCGGGAAAATATCGAAAACGAGCTCTATGGGCCCCAAAACATCTATTTCCGTCGAAATCTGGGGTTGAATTTTTTTTCGAATACAATACTTTCTCTATACTACGTATATGGAGAAAGTAAAAATATACTAATTGTAAAGATGAGCAATCCTTATATAGTGTATACGTTTCATTTGAAGGAAAGACTATGATTTGAATTTTAAAAGCAAAGGGGTAAACCTAAAAATAATAATTAATAAATTCACATTAACATAAAGTGCTATTAGAATCGAGCACTGGTTTCTTCAAAACATTCCGCGTAATTACGCAAATATTAAGAATGCAAACCGCGAGCTTCTCATCTGAAGGAAAGATACACACCAAAGAAAGACTTTTACGAAGGGATTCATTCCCCCGCAATTCAACTCCTTTTCCTCGGCTAAGAGCGTAAGTACCGTACTCGGAAAATTATTCCTGCCATTTTTCTCGAATGCGTGCGCTGTATATTCCGGCTAAATTTAAGAGTATCCATCTTTTAAGTGAATGAAACGGTGCTTTGTGTACATCAAGAGGGATCCAGGGAGGGATTCCCTCGCTCTCATGTTTAAAGCCCCTCGGAAACATAAATCAATGAACAAACTGCATGAGACTGCAAGATTATCCTTTTGTTAAGGCCACGTTACCCTTCGGACCTCCTCTTCTCTAACAGCTTCATCAGCGCTAAGTAACTCACCTGTAAAAAATAAAGAAAATAATGTCAAATATTTATACATACACATAGCGTAGTAGGTACAAGAATACTTGCGAATAAGTGAACAATAGGTGTTATGAGTTGGGCTAGGCTTTATATCCCATTCATGCTGTTATATCATGGAAGAGACTACATGTACTGAATTACCCCCAGGGATGATAGCAACACTATTGAAATGTACATTGGGAGTTGTTGAAAGATCGGTAATCCCAGCCTTCCTGTTGTCTCTGAATACCGGTGAAGGTGGTGAGGAACGCCGACAAAGACGGCCACCGGAGATTTTAAATCTATAAAACAATTTCCCATTTATTATGAGAAACAACATTGAAAAATAAATCTCCAAATTCCTGCAGCAACACATCAGAAAGATATCTTTCTGAGTTCGCTTCCCATTCGATGCGAAAATAATAAAATAAACATTATAAAAAGCACAGTGAGCTTACGGGAGAAAGGGAACTGTGTAGGAACGGAGTTATTCTTTCCGATATATCACCAGACTGAACCCGTTTTAAACATAAGCATTCAACACCAATGCCATAATTAATACTTTTTAAGAAAATTGTATTGGCTGCATAAACATATGCTCTCAAGGAATCTATGAAATCAAGTAAAATTCTTTCTTCCTCAAACCTCTTTCCTATGTAGCTAAATCGTCTCATTAAAATGTACATGCATCCTTAAGCTTCATTTAATACTCTTTTATCACATCTGATTTACAGGTTTAATTACGTAACGAGCGAACATGCAAATGTCAGTTCTGGGCAAAAGCGCTACCATAAAATCTTCACTGATTTCTTTAATATTGAATTTCAAACTTTTGAATTAACAGTTAAATAAGTATCATGAGATGTCGCTGCATGCAATTTTCTAATATGTCCATTGATAACTCCTTATTCTTCACTCAGAAAAGGTAAAAATCGATTTATTCGTCTATTATTGATAGAATAACGGTATTTTCCCTGAAAATGAACTTTATCATACAATACTTAACCTAAAAAGTATAAATAATGAAAGAATATTGCTATTGCTAAGCTGAAGATAATTCCAGACTTTAGTCGCAGCGAGTAAGTGACACGCAGAGAAGACGCTGGAAACTCCAACAAATTGGAGAAAAGGCAGAATAATAGTGAGGCCATGGTAATTAGAACGTCAGTTAACGTGTATCTAACAGGTGAGGGAACTAGGATATTCGACGACAAGGTCTGAAGTCTTCATAGTTGAGAAATCAAAACATGAGTCAACTCACAGAAGTACAAGACGAACTAAGTAATTAAAGCAAACAAAATAATCATCGCGAAAACATACGTCTGGTTGCGTCAACAGGAATAGTACTAAGGATACTATATTTAAAGAATAATTTTCTTCTGAAGGCAGAAGGTGGGCAGGAATACATGCAGTGTTTTGATGAATTCGTTGTCTATAAAAATAGGAAATCCAGTTTGTAGAAACTCGGGAATGTTTACAATAGCTGGCTACAAAATACCTTTTTAATATAAGGTACACTAAGTGACGTGAGACCTTCCGAATTTTTCGGCCATATCGTCCTCCCCATGAATAAACCAACATCTCCAGGGCATTAAATCTGTTGTAGAGTAATTTTCCATCCGTTGTTTACATGAGTAACATAATAAATTCAAAGACAACATATCACATATCGTAGAGGTATCATGCTAAAATATTCGCAAGCAAAATTTGGATGTAAAAATTTTTGTAAACGATATATTTGAATTGCAAATGTATTATTTAAACACACTTTAAGGGTTTTCTTGAAGAAAAACCCTTATTACCAAATATTCCAATAAATCTGAGAAGGCTTACGAGTTCAGGATAGCAAGGGATACAAGGACGTTAGGTATCAAATAAATTTAAAAATGTTGAATATCAAAACGCAGTATAAACGTAAGTCGTAATATATGCTACTAAATATCTTTCGTTGCTAGAAAAATTCAGGAAATGAGTTTAAAACAAATTACGGTAGCTAAAAATGTTAAAGTAGTTACGGAAGTAAAACATCTTGTTATAGTAGGGAACTCTATAGTAGCCACTATTCTATTTTAATGTTACTATTGCAGTTATGTACTATTTTTTCTTGTAATCTAATTATTTGCTTTCCTCAATTTTATTTATTTTTTATGCTAACATAAATAGA
Organism: Sympetrum striolatum; assembly: GCA_947579665.1. NCBI lineage: Eukaryota > Metazoa > Arthropoda > Insecta > Odonata > Libellulidae > Sympetrum > Sympetrum striolatum. Next base: position 73,203,224 of record OX388346.1, on the reverse strand, counting down.
TTTATAAATGTGAATATGTTTTGTTTTGTCTGCCTTTTAGATCCTTCTAACCTGCTTTTCCACAAGAATTTACAAAAACTATCCGTAAGGTTTTTCCCATCTTTCTTCTTGTGGGTGTTTTCCTGCTGCGGCGTTTATTTTTCCTAAGAGAAACCAGAAAGTTTTCAAACCAGCAAGTTAGTTTTCCTCTGTGTATTTTTTTCATACTATCTCTTTCCTTAAAATTATACGACGATGGGTTTGATATAAGAAGAGACTTATAAGTCTCAATATTGACCTAATAAAAGTCGTAAAATATTTTTAATGATAATTAACTGTGATAGAAATCACAATGTTGCGTCGAATTAAAAACAATTAAAAATGTAAATCGAATAGACTTAGATTTGGCTGCTCTGTTTGCTTAGAGCACTTTAGAGAAGCCTCGGAGAGGAGGGCTAAAAAAGGAAATTCTCGAGTTAGGAGCTATTTTCGACGATGCTTTTACGCCGCTCGCATATTTTTTCTCGGGTTCTCCCCTCTCCGATAGCCGAGTTCACTCCCCGGCGCATCGATAGCGCCCATCTCACTTGTTCGCTCAGACGCGAGAAGAGATTTATTAAGGACCACACGCAAGGGAAAGCCCCGATAACGTATGAAGACAAGGGGAATTCATAACCCCGCCGTCTAACTTCCACTTTTTCCAGGTATTCGAGGCGAATTTCTTATGCATTAAAGTATTCTATTCAAATATTAAAACTGAGACGGAGACGAGACGGTTGTCTTTATTTTATTCTGCGCATTTTCTCAATGAATTCATCTAGACGACGCCGAGTCAAAATTCTTCACCGCTGAAAACTTTTTTCGCTGCGTTACCAGGAAGTTCGGAGCAAATAAACTACCGTGGATATTTTTTAAAGGTAGGAAAGTATATTCGGACTACATTCTCAGATTTCATAAAAAATAATCCTTATATTAACTCTGCATTGGGTTGAATATAAGTTGGGACATTTATCTACATTTCTTGGAAAATAAAACGCACTTAGGTGTATACATATGATACCAACTTCGATCCTCGTTCGTGAATATTTTATTGTGTAAGCATTATTAAATGAAATAGGCAAGCTAACATGCTACATACACTGAGAGTTTTGCACTGCTAGTTAATATTCCTGGTTTTCTTCCCTTGAAATGTAGCGATTGAAGCATTGGATTTTCAAAAGGTAGATTAGCTTCGAATTTATATTTTCACTGTTCTTAGTAGCTTATTCAACAAGCAGTAAGTATACTGAATGTAATCTATCTATCCATCTACATTTCTGGGAAAATAAAACGTTCCTAGGTATATACGCATTATTTTTCTATCCCGTTATTTCACATTATCGAAAAGGATATGCAAGTCATTCATCGAGAATTAGTGGAATTAGGAAGTTTAATCTTTCAAAAATTTTTCGCGAAACCTGCGAGTAATATTTTCGCCTCATTAACCTTCATAACTTGGTTATTCTTTTAGAAATTGTAATGTATTAAAAATTCTAGGTATTGTTCTAAAATAAAAAATAATACATATCTTAGCGTGGAGGAAAAATATTACATTAATTATCAACAATCTCCTTCAGTTGCCGTGCAAATGTTTCTCCACTGACTCCAGAAAGATCTCTCTTCAGACGTATTTAAACGTCTCAAGTGCCACATTCACTAATCTGAGACTAAGAATCCAAACAGTCCTTAAGAGAGCGAAAGAAATTAACAAGCGTTGCATTTTTCAGAAAATGGCATTCAAGTTCAATCTCTCAGAAACTCAATCTGGATTTTCTGAGAAATTAACAACGAGGAGGCCTTAATTTCATAAAACGGACTTGTTATATTTTTATTTATTTATTATTACATATAATTCAGTTTCACTGCTGTCTGGTGGAAGCTACTACTAAATAAATTTTCAAACGGCAATTACAACACAATTACACTCCACGATTCCTTGCACTAGAAAGCTTCTTCCTGATTTACAAATTTAAATTACATCACTGTATTTACAGGCAATATTAGAATAGACACAACTAATACAGCTAGCCTTAATTCATACAACACATACTCCTTGTATATAATTTATGGTGAATGTTACTGCGTATACCATTCACTTAGGTAAATAGAAAGGTAACGATGTAAACAATGTGGTTTTAACCGAAAGGATAGTCCTAAAATCCCCTTTATTCAACAGGATGAGTTAAGGCAACTGGAAGCGATTTAATAGAAGTCCTCCACCAGATTCTAGTAGGGATTTTCCAGAAGGAAACTAGGGGAAATTTCCAACATTCCTCGGCGACATGTTCGAGCATTTACGTACTCCCAGAACGGAAGAGTCACCAACATTTCCGATAACCAACGCTGCCGTCAGCGGGTCGTTGACTTGTCTTCATAATTCACTCCAATCCTTGTCACCGGGAAGAAGCCAAAAAGAAAACCACTTCAGGTGCAGTTCGCATTACGAGTACACTCAATGAACGCGGCAATGAAACCGCCGGCGGCCGCCAAGGAAAGTCGGAAATCGAGCACATTCGGGTAAATCCAGGAGCAGTCATTCAATTAGAATAGGAAATAACGGAGATTTAGAATTCGTGCGCGGTTTATTAGCGCCCGAGTTGAGTTCTCATCCGCTTTGTGCGAGGCCTTAAATTTTGAAGAGGAGAAGACGCGGAGAGACAAAGGGGGAAAGAGCAGCGGATGTGTGCCCGCGGAAGACGTCGAGGGAACTGCAAGAGGGGGCGTCGAGGGAACTGCAAGAGGGAGCGTAATCAAGGGAAGGAATAAAATAGCAGACGAGGAATTGGAATAAACGGTTTTATGTACGTTGCGCTCATACGCGAATCGTCTCGATAAAATGGCGGTCCTCGTTACGCTCTCTCTCTCTCGAATTGGCGCGAAGTTTATGGAGAAAGGAAACGTAAAAAAGGCCTTGGAGCACTTGCGCGGTTGACCTAAAAATTCCCTTCTAAGCCGTCCATTTCCATATGAGGTTGCTCTCATAATTAATAGGCTTCCTTAGGCTCGTTGTAAATGTTGCAGTTTTGAGGCCGGAAATATATAAAAAATTTAGGGCATGAAAGCTTCGGATCCCACGCAGTCTCTATGGATAACAAGCAAGCGTTAGCCCTCGAGCCATTGAGTGGTATGGATGCAGTCTCTCTATTCCTGAAAGCCCTATTACGCGTAATAGACAGAAATGCGTGCGGAATGTCTGCAAGGAAATGGAATAACATATCCACACTCGCATGCTATGGGTAGTAAGGACCTTCCTCTGTCATAAATCTTGAGAAATATTAGAGCATTGACTTTAACTGAATACGGAATTGCAAAGAAATTTATTCTAAGGAATCCAAAGAAAATTTAAAACTCACGTGTTGAAATTCTATTATAAATTAAGAATCATGATTACATGACAATTTGTGATAGCAGTTAAACAAGAGCAGTTAACATATCTAAAAGTGAACAAACACTGAAATGACAAATACAATGTTCTATTCCTAACTCACGACCGGTTTCGTTGACATACCGCAGCCAGCTGTCAATTGAAAAATACTTCATGTAGAAATTTAAGTTTTACTTCAATTCTATGAATATACCGTTCCATAATTCCAGCCCATCATGATAGACGAAAAAAATCTAAACGTAAACACAGATTAAACATAATGGAAATATTTAACAGGCAATTATATTAATAATAAACATATTTTATTAGGGTGAGATTGATACTTTTCAGTCACTTCCTACATCTAACCCTAATTATAACACTATTTTCTCTTATTACATCCAGCCTATCTAATCATAAGGCATCTTCTCTATCTTTTAAAGTCATTCTAAGATACACTCACAAGATTAAAAAATGCATATCATAAGTCAATTAATGTAGAAAATTTAAAAACACATCAAGTTTTGAGAATTAGATAGGAATTCGAATTAAATCTTTAAAAATGTTCAATGATTACAGAAATATCTTACACGAAAGTGTTACGGGAGGAAATATAACGATTTAGTGGGAATACGTATGTAAATAGAAAAAAATCATATCGCTATCGTCTGATAGTGCCTTAAAAATAACCGATGTACTCGCATAAACGCAAATTTATACTTGGGAGGTCAACTTTACTCATTCTGGAAATATAGTCCATTAAAACAATTGAAACATGGAATAAGTACATTATTTAAAAGAATAGATAGTAGATATTTGCGCAACAAAGCAAGCAGTCCGTTCTTAGATCGAAAATTCCTAACATCATGATCCCAGCACATCAAAGCATGAGTACCCTTTGTACTCAATCATTCGAGACGAAATATTCCACAGTTACGTAAAACAATAAAAGGATAGCGATGAGAGAGTGCAGTAGGAAAGAGAATGAAGTACATAACCAGTCCGACCATAAAATCACGATTGCTACGATACAAACAGTAATTTTCGTTCTAATAATTATGATAAAGGCCGAACGCGAAACATCTTCTACATTTGGAAGCCCTCGTTAAATAATTAAGCATGAACTGAGGCACATCTATATCCGTGTCACTCGGAAACATAATTTTGGAATTCTCTCAAAGAACCTCGTGCCCTGGAATCCTCGTTCACACTCAGGGCACTCCCATAATGCAATGCGTCGCTCCAGTTCCGCTGCAATATCATCGCTAGAATTCTTAGGCGCCCACTTTGCATTTTCCCAACCATTGCCTCGGTCCTCTTCTCCTGCTATTCTTTCAGCGCTGCACCTGTGCCATGTACACCACATTCTTCGCTTCGATTATGAGGGAGGTAAGGGTCTTTTGTTTCCGGAATATATGAGGATTCAAAATTCCAATACGTAATTTAATTTAATTATTCTGGATTATCTCTTGTAAGCTACGCTGGAAGGTTGACACTCACTGATACTGTGACCATTTATTTCGTAACTGTGATTGTAAATACCAATTCCGGGCTATAATGTGAACGCCTTTATGTCCGTAAAATTAGATTATCACTTACAGAACGTTCCCCATTACGACTTCCTTACCTTATGAAATCCCTACCCTCCTGCATTAACCCTTTCAGATTGACACTCATTCTAAAAAGGATGTATGAATAAATTCTCCTGTGGGTATTCTATCGTGTGAAAAATTTTATACCTGAAACTATTTTTCTTAATATTTTGTTAATTTATACATTTATTTATTGTTAATATTATTCGTAAATTTCTTGCTATTGCGTTCGCTTTAAATTCGTGGCATCACAGTATGTGAGTATTTTAAATAAATATACAATATTAATTAAATCTTAAATATGCACACATACACAGGTTATTACTCGTGTAGTAAACAGGAAACAAAGTCTCACAGGTGCTACAATAGGATCGTTTAATCCCCTTAGCGGTTCTAGCCTTGTTTATATTTTTCTCCTTGTAACAATTATGATCGCATTTAATGTTTTAAAGCATATTGATGAGGTTAACCTCTTCACTAACTTGAAAATTTTATGCATACAAAAAGAACTAAAGCGTTTAAAAAAAGTTCTCAGCCATACAACGAAGTCGTATAGTTACAAAAAAAGGCAAGTGGTTAAAAGTAATTACTTTTCAAGACAACCATAACCTAGGTGGACCAATAATCAAATGGCATTACAATGTCTTCTCTTTTTAAAATATAAAAACTACGAGATATAACATGAAAACATCGGATATATATGTTTATACTTGTTTCGGTACGATTCATTCGCAATTTTGCAACACCGTTCTCATTCGCATACTTGAGTGGAAGTTGGTTTATGACTTTATGGTCATGTATGAGAATTTGCTGGATATATGAATATTCTGGCCATCTTTTTAACATCCAGAACTACGGAATCAGTTAAAGCAGAATAAAAAAACTTCAGCGTTTTCAGAAAAATTTTGGAAGAATTCATTGGCGTGTTAGAAAATATTGAGCCCGATAAAAAAACTAATTTCATTTTCGAATTCAGTACCATCGACTTAGCTTAGGACACCCATTAGTTTTCTTTTAACTAACTTTTCTTGACCAGTGTAATTCAGTACCATATGCGCTATTATTTACAATTCAGTCACAAAACATATTACACACGATTTTGGTGAAAACACTATAAAATACCATCATGAAATGGTAAGTGTAAAATTTAATGGAAAATCGGTATTTATGTTACATGTGTTTCTGGCCTGCAATGGAATACATAGCAGAGCTTTCCTAATGAGAATTGCAATTTATTTTTAATCGGAATTTAATGACAAAGTAAATTTCCATTAGCTTTCAAAAACTATTCATAAAGCTAGCCGAATGTGTCAACGATTCAAATTTAGGGTAATGGTTGAATAAATTTCTTCCCTTTCAAAACTTCCAGCGCCATAAATACCAACAATTTGCATTTGCGAAGGATTTTAAGCAAACGAGCTCCATATCGATATACAAACTAATGCTCAACTACATTCATAGCAATTCTCTTCGAAAGGAAGTAACACTAATGACGAAACTCCTAAACTCGAGCCATGCGTTTGTCAGTAATTATCAGCGGAGAGGTATAAGTTTGACATGGATTACAATTCTGTCGTTTCCTTCGCAGCTAAAGCTGTTAGCGCAGTTCCCGCTAAGAAAATGATTCGCTGCTGCAGCGAGGGTTCGTTAGCCAAGTTTATTCCGTGGCGCCACTTAATAGCAATTTGTCTTTCGAACAACATATTCGAAATGCAATTGGAACGGAATACGCTTCCTAACGAACGGCACTCCGGAGAGGGCCTTCGCGAGCACCATTTCGCTTGTCCAAGCGACGCTCGAGCACAACTGCGTGCTCACGCGTGATTCACGGTTTGATCTTTGCTTTAGAAAATTGAACAGAGCAAAGCGCTTCGTTTTGCATGAGTCTGCCAGCGTGATCAGGAAAACGAAGTGTCAATTGGGAAAAGAACATCAATGTTGTTGTCGCATGCCCCGCCAGAAGGCGTGCTAAGCAGAAAATTCGACCCTATTAAGATAGGGGGAGCCTGGAAATTCGTAGATTTGTCTGTTTAATCTCTAAAATATAAACTACATATTAATGCATAACCCTTCTAATGGTAATATCATTATTGGGTTGAAGTATTACAGTCGGACTAATGGCTCAGTGGTAACATACAGCATTATAAAATGCTAGTATACATTAAGATATGTCCATTCTACAATGCTATATAATACATTCCTTCATAATACTATATACAATACTAATTAATATAAACTCAATAAAAACGACTATTATACAACATATATCATAGCTGCAATAATTGCAATGTATTTATATTTACATCCCTTATTTATAATACAAGTTTTTTTTCCACGGATACTGGTAAGCCATTTCGGCTACTGTAGCGGCCCCAGGGATAAGTTCCGACCTTACATCACTCTGCCAGGCGATCCTCTAATCGTCGGTAAGAATCAAATCAATATCAAATGATAAAACTGAATAATACGTTATAATTGCTAGCCAAAATAAGATAATTTCATAATTATAAATGCATCGTAAATGAGTAATAGAAAATCGTATTTAATTAAGGTAAAACAGATGTGCAGTTAAGCGGATTTTCAATGCATTTTTATAAGCGTTCTATAATATCTTGTATTTTTAAGTATGTAAAAGTTCCCTTTCTATTGAAGAGGGACCAAAAATACCAAAGAATCAAATCCCTTTTCACCACCATGGAAAGCTGGTTACGACAGAAATAACGCTCATCTGACAGAACTGGACGTATTTCCTAGAATGCGACCACCTAATGCGGACACAGATGATAATTGTCCGCGGCAACCCTTCGAGGGATATGGCCTAGCATTCATCGTTCTGGCTGACACGTGGTCAGAGCAACGGAAACCATACCACCGCATATCGCTCCTTTAGACCACTCGGACTACCTAACTATTAATAAAGATAATTTCCCTATTTTTTAACGACGCTGGCACAACATAATAGTCCCCACCAGGAATCGAACAGTTATCGTGGTAAGCAAAAGCGATACTCAGTGGCTATCCGGACACCACCTCACAATAGTCAGATGAATATTACAGTAGATAAAATCTGATATCAACCTCTTCTGTATGAGTTTAATCACACAACTTTATCTGCCGTAAAAATTTCGCAGTGCACTGAACACGGGGATGAAAACAAAACTGATCATTATTAGAAAAAAAAGCAATTTCGGGAGATTTTCCACCCCCAAAATTATGTCCGCTTCATGGTTGATAAATATTGGACTCGTAAAAGAGAATTTATACACCTCAAATGTAATTGATTACATTATAAGTGGATTTATTGAGCTTCCTTTGGCTGGTAACTTAATAATACGTAAATTCAACTGAGGCATATTTATATTTGATAATAGGTTACATTGAGTTAAAATGGCAAGAAGGGAGTTAAGAAAAACTTTGCAATTTCCACAAAGAATATTTTTTAATTCTAATTTCAATTCCAGTTTCATCTACTTGCCATTATTAGGAATGGTGATACCGATGATAGTCCGTAGTCGAAACCGATCGTGAATTTAAAAAATCTGATGTGGCCAACACATGACATTCTCCATATTTATTGAAAACAGAAGCCTATGCCGGTAATATATAAATAATTCCAAAACAATGTGTTACAGGACAATGTTTCATACAAAAGTTGTAGTAAAATACATTATCTATAACTTTGGTACATAATTTTATATACGTACATTACATTCTGACAGAGATATGTATGAAAAACATCCATTTCTGGATACACAACAACTTCCGGTAAACCATTTTTGAAGAATTAACTCCTAAACAATCAGTCTTACGAAAATATGTTTCATAAAAAGTTATAGTAAAGTACAGTCCTGGCCAAAATTAACGCAGCACCGGCCGTAAGGATCGCTAGGGAGGTGCTGCGTTAATTTTGGCCAGGAGTGTACATTATCTATAACTTTTGTGTGTAACTGTATATACCTACATTGCATTCTGACAGAGATATGTATGAAAAACATCCATTTCTGGATACACAACAACTTCCGGTTAACCATTAATCAAGAATAACTCCTAAACAATCAGTGTTACGAAGAAATGTTTCATACAAAAGTTGTAGTAAAGTACACTATCTATAACTTTTGTATGTAACTGTATATACCTACATTGCATTATGACAGAGATATTAAAGAAACACAATTTTGTTCAAGTTAAACCGGAACTTCCGGTTAAAAACTTACCTTTTGTTAAAGTTTTGTACCACAGACAGGCATGTTCGGAAAAATAGCGAAAACGAGCTCTATGGGCCCCAAAACATCTATTTCCGTCGAAATCTGGAGGTCGAATTTTTTTGCGAATACAATACTTTCTCTATACTACGTATAGGGAGAAAGTAAAAATATTTTAGTGGAATATACTTCTTTATATTTCTACTATATACTATTACATACTAATTCTGGTGGAAGTTTTTCTTCACTTCTTTCAGTAAGTCGTATTACTCACTATTAATTCCCGCCTATTATGATATATTATACTCGAATGGAAAATGTATAACATACTAGGGAATACATCCTGATTTCATTTATCAAAAACTTACAATAATAAACTTGGTTAACGTCAAGCACTGAAAATTGATGCCATACGCCCAGTATCAACGGGGAAATGGTAGGCTCATCGGTCGCGAAGAAAGCAATGCTTTGAATCGTTAAGTTAGACTGCTCCCGTAGTTTCCGATCTATTTAACGCATTAGCGAAAAGGGAAGAGAACGCGAGTTTGTGCCTTTCGGCGCATAAAGTACGCCTCCGTCAGACACATCTCTCCGTAATCCCGCTATATCCTTCCCAACAGTCCCAAATTTCGATAATCATCTCTGAGGGGGAAAGGTCAACTCAGCAGGGTCCCTTTCACATTGATTTTATAACTAAAAGTTTTAATTACCCCTTAATAGAACACCGCGGCCTGATAGGACGCAAAGCCTGATTTCCCCGTCAACTCCGACCGAAGTTCTACGCAGCATAAATTGGAACGCATACAAAGTGTAATCTGAGAAAACACTTTGAAGGGCACGCGTAAATTCGGGCGACTTTCCCGTTCGCAATCAAACTCTCCGAATGCAGTCGCAGTCCAAACAGAAGCGAAAAAACGGTGGAACGGTGATCGTAAGGCTCCTGAGCAAAATTCAGACCCGCTATTATACTATTTCGATATCCAAAATCCAATGGTCCTTACCCGAACGACGGGTTTATTTGTGAAAGGTAAAAAAGTTTGGAAAAAAAGGAGTTTGAAGAAAGTACATAAAATCGAGCTCTATTCGATAGAAACTTTCGGAAAAGTTTTCGCCCGGAACACTTAAACCCCAAAGAGAAAGGAGTTTTTATAGATTAAAAGAGGAGGATTAAATTTTAAGTAGAGAGTGGATGTAGTAAGGGCTTCCATTGAACCGAAGGAAACGAATCGGCAACCTGAAAGAAACGGGTTCAAGAGTCTTTCGGTAATGGCTTTCTAATCCTGACAAGGAGGAATAAAGCTGGCGAAAACTTTATCTTGGGAAGTAAACCAGTTTACAGATGCTTTTTCTCATTCCAAATATAAACAAATGGCATTGAAAAATTTATTTCCAAAGAGCTTGTTACATTTTCGGCATTGAAAAAAAATCGTGCGCTAAGTATTGGTACTAGGCAGAACCAGTACTACCTACTAACCAGTACTAACCAGTCTACTACCAGAATTTTATCCTTCTCCTGCTCGGCGTTTTCGCGGGAAAAATAAGTTAGGGGATTTTTGAACGCAATAGTATATTTCAGAGATTCATAATATGGAAATTCCACTATGCAAAACTTAGTTAGTTAGTTAGTTTGACCCTTTATTGGCGAGGTTAGGCTCAGGTGGGCCTCTCTTCCACCTAACCTCGTATGTCGATTACATTTAAACTTATTAAAAGCTCAAGTTATTAAAAAAATACAAAAAGAAAGAGTAGGGTGTGGGAAAAAATCTTTGCAACTGAAGGTTGACTGAGAAAAAACCCACGTTGCGGGAAAACACCCACAAAGAAGGGGGTGAAAAAAACCCGCGAAAACACAGTAATAGAAATAAATACAATAATATACAAACATAGATATATGAAAAGTGACAAAGATTAGATATGAACAATGATTTTCGAAAGTAAATTTAACAAAAGTGAGAGTGAAACTAACTTAGATTGTCCCATAGCTAATGCTCTTGGTTTTATTCTGTATTCTGTGATGGTATCCCAGCGTCTGTAAAGTATTCAGACCAGAGGCCGGCCTGAGCCTAAAACCCGGGACTATTAGCGACTAAAAGCCGTGTAGAGAGCGTGCGGTTTATTACGCAAGGTAAGGATGCAAGGAGGATCGCTTTAGCTTTTCTCACTGAGCTAGTATACTATAAGAGAGATGAAGTGCATGATAGTGCAGCACTATGACCTTGCACTCTTGCATAAGACTTTTCTAAGTATTCAATGAGGAGAGAGACCAGGATACGACTATTGAGCGTCACTAATACCCTCTGTAATTTTAATATAATCATAACCAAGAACGAAAATGAGTCAACAGTAGATGAAGGATATCCATTTCTCCATCCTGTAAGAAAGGACAAATAAAAATATTCCATCTATCGTGTTACAGTAGCAGGAAGGCGTATCACAGCCTCCGACCAACCCATGTAAGTTTTAAAAAATTATCACAATTATATTAGTGTACGCATTTTATTCTTTATTAATTCCGCATGTTTAAGGGTACTTCGAACTGCAACACCCCGTAAATTGAAATATTATTAGTATTTTTCGCTAATGATGAGTAGGTTAACATGATAATTATCAGTGTTAATTTGTGGATACTCTTTCTAAATCTCTGAGAAATATATCTCACTTTGTTGAGTCTATAATGTAATTTTTTTAAACAAATTACCTAGGTTATTGTATAACACCGTCGGGTATAAAGTAGAGTGCAGGTAAGGAAATATCGTCACCCCAGTTTGCCTCCTGGACGGAGTTCCCTGCTAGTACTTGATGATGTCATACGATAAGAAAGCCAAGGAAAGTAAAATTAAAAATTTCAGTATGGATGAAGGAAGTGACTCGGTAGTTTAATGGTTAGAACAACTGCCCGGAACGTGGAAGACTTAGGTTCGAGTTCCAGTCAAGCCACTACTTTTCAATGCTCGTACAAAGTGAGAGCTATATTGATCAGCAAGGGTTTATATATTCATGCCTACAATTAGTACATATTAGGTGATCCGTCTGAGCTCAATCAGACGACAATTTTCAATCAGGCTTCTTGAGACTCGTTTACTATCCTCTGAGTTAATGCTACGTTCTCATGGTTCTTTCCTCCAAAGAGTACAAATCCACCCAAGAAGCGTGGCTCAACAGCAAAAAGAATGCCCTAATAAACACCAAACACAATTTTCCATCCTGGAACGAACTAAACAATCGAAAATGCCAACATATAAAACCTGCGCGAAAACAACCCCATTAAAAAACACGCATTTTTCGTACAATCCTCAAGGGACGCGAGGGAGGGATCAATTTTGCAGGCGAGGAGACAAAACAACAATTTCGCACTCGACCCCCTAATCCATAAAACCCTGTGAACCAAATCAGCCCATAACACGAGCAATTCCATCATCCACGCCTCACCCCCGTCTGTTCATCACCGAGGGGGAGGGACTTTTCAGGGTTCGCTACCCCGAGTCCCATTTTGAGTTCGCATTAAATGAGGGTGCGGAGGCAAGGGATGGAGAATTATGGGACTCCCTCGCCCTACACATCCTAATGTGTCTTCCTCGCCTCCACTTGCCTTCCTCAGACTCTAATCACCCCGCGTTACACCTGACGAAATTCCCGAAACCGTTTTCTCCGCATTTGCCTAACGTCCTATCCCGGAAAGGGCGGGCGGAACGGCGGCAGAGAGGAAAGCGCCGCTGAAGGATGAATGTGGAATGAAAGAAACTTTAAGGGGTCATCGGTGTTAAAGGGACATGTTGGGAGAAAGGATGAAAACGGGCTGATATATGAAGGTAGCGGTCCTTTCGCGCGTGCATTAATCATGCCTCGGGGGCCGATAAAATACCCAATCAACCCGTGTTTAATGATTACGTTAATGGGGCCGAGATGCAGTTTCAATATTATCGCTCGGTTCGCCGGGGAGGGAAAAAATGGGAGGGTACGTTACGGGAGAAGATGCCAACCCTTTTCTCAGGGATCCCAAAACACCCCTGCGTCAAGCCTGAGGGTGAATCCACCAATTTAAGAGCCCCTGAGGTGGGTGAGCGAGTTGAAAGGGTGAAAATAACGAAAGACGCGAGGGGAAAATATAAGCATGAAATCCTTAGCAAACGAGATGACAGAGTCCTCGAAAAATAGGAGATGAAAGGCAGTACATATGAATGCATACGAATGGGGCATATGAGAAAGTTGGCATCTTCAGACAGCACTTGTCACTTACACGGAATAAATAGAAAAATTTTGCAAATGAATATGTTTCGTCGCAGTGATTCGGAAACACTCCTGAGTGACCGAAGCTTCATTATCGTAGGATAAGGTGTAATTACATACGAAATTAAAACTAGAGGAGAGCCGGAGGGCAAATGTAGCCTTCTCTTGATTCTTAAATTAACGCAGACATGAGGAACTTGGGGAACGAATGTTTGGTGTTACGAAATGAATCATAAAAGTAAAATTCTGAAGTAGCTACGACTAGAACCCTTATCTTCCACTTTCTGGGTGGTAGTAATAGACACGCTAGACACTCTAAGCGAAAGACATTAATCAAACTCAGGTAATTGAGTCCGTGACCCGACAACTCAGAGGGCGACAATTCAGAATGCGACAACTAAGCGTACGACATCTCATTGCGCGAACAACAGATCGCTACGACAATTGAAATAATATCAAATTCTGAACGTCAAAACAATTTAGAGGCAGTCTTTTTGCCCATTACTGATTAAACTAGTCAATAAGTTATTAATAATACTATTAATAATACAAATAATAATAAATAATCGCGCGATGAGTTGCCACCCGGCCAGTTGTCGCTCGGTGAGTTGTCGGGTCCGATGAGTTGTCGTACTCTGAGTTGTCACGGAAGCAGTTGAGACAACCGCCGAAAATGAGATATCAGGAACCCGGCTAGGCCCGACCTCTATTTCGGCTCTCTCTTCCTCAGATATTTCAACAATTTAATTCATTACTTCGCTTGTCTTATTGAGTTACCATTGAAACGCACAATAATATCTTTAATACATTTAGCGCTAATTCAAAATCCTACGTACATTTTCGAACAATTAGAATACAGACAGCACGCTACTCAAATTACGGCCTATATATTCACATCTCATCAACCCCAATAAGAAAAAAATCCCAATCCTGCCGCTGACTACAACGCATAGTGTTCCGAAAAATAAATCACTCGTTATAAGTAGTCAATTTTATCATAAACAGCCAGCGCTTGTCCCTGGAATACCAGAATCTATCAGACATTTGATTAACAACGGACGAACACAAAATTGCATGTCGCGAGCTGGATTAGAAGCCCAGACTTGGTACTCACTAATCCATCGGTGGGCCAAACGGAGAGGATTGCAGAACAGCGATAAGAATTAAAGCGACGGCTCTAACGATTGCTAAATGGAAATTCCGCTCCGATACAGGATCGTTTGATGATTCGGAATAATCGACGATTCTTTTGACACCATTAACGCCGCCTTATAGTAGTATTCAATTCGAACACAAAATAATGCTAATTCAACGTTAAGGCCCCATTTCATGCGCAGGCACGGATGTTAACACCTAAAAATATCGCGTATTGCAAACATACATACAAATATGAGACCGTATTTAAGGCCATAGATGATCGAACGTGAGCCTTTTTACGAGGACTGGGTATTTAAATCAAATTTATTACGGTCGAAGGTCTTCCTGGAAACAAACGCACAGACGGGCTGAAACCGAAAAAAGCTGGACATTTGGACAAATATGATTTTTTTAGTGTCGAAGTCGAAACTTCGCAAAGTTGTTACGAAAAGATCGGATTTTATGTTTCAGTTAGTTGTTTTTTTACTTTCTCCGTATACGAAGTATAGAGAAAGTATTGTTTTCATGAAAAAATCGACTTCGAGATTTCAACGGAAATACATGTTTTGGGGTCCCTAGAACACGTTTTGACCATTTTCAGAATGATGTCTGTGTGTATGTGTGTGTATTATTATTATCATTATTATTATGCCTCCAATTAGGGGAGTAGACTAAATTCCAATTTAGTAACAAGTCGAGTTTTATTCTTCGAACCAAATTTCCGTTTTTGCAAAATATCTCCATAAATATGATATTTAGGTATATTCTATTATATATAAAAGTTTTAGAAAATGTAATTTACTATAACTTTTGCATTTAACATATTCTTGTATCACTAATTGTTTAGGAGTTATTCGTGAAATACCGATAAACCGGAAGTAGCTGTTATGTACTTTTGGGCGCTCTAACATAGAAACCTTCCGTTGTATCAACACCAAATTCCATATATAGTACTTTGGTTAGTGTCGTTAGAGTTGATTAGTTTCTGGAGTAAATCGGTTAAACGGAAGTTTAGCTTTTCTTTTCGAAGCTAGTTTCCGTTTTTGCAAAATATCTCCATTAATTTGATATTTAGGTATATACTATTATTTATAAAAGTTTTAGAAAATGTACCTTACTATAAATTTTGTAGGAATCATATTTTTGTTTGACTGATTGTTTAGGAGTTATTCATGAAATACCGATAAACCGGAAGTTGCTGATTATGTACTCTGTGGGCGCTCTGGGCGCTGTGGGCGAAAGGCCAATTTCATCGTTTTTCTTCGAAAATGTCCCAGAAAACATTATTTATCATGTTTGTGACTTAAAAGATATTAATATATAAATTAATCACTCATCTTCCAAGTTTAGATGGAATATAGAGTTCAAAATTATTGTCGTAGATAAATATTTACATCTTATGTATGGAGAAAGTCATGTGCTGGCCACATCAGATTTTTAATATTTCAAAGGGGTCAAAAAGATACAGGGCGTCAAACATTACGTATAGTTCAAACCACTATTTGAAGGTCCCCAGTAAGAGGCCTCTTTCTTCCTTGTGTAGAGTTTGCCAATACAAAAAAATTGTAACTAAAATGTAATTATTTTTATTTTAAAAGTGTTCAATTTATGCATAATTTTTATCTTTTGGTTATTACATTACGATGACTGGATATAAACCATACATACGTAAATAATTAATTTTCCATCACGCTCTCAATTGGGAGCAGCTTTGGAATATATTAAAATTCTATCAACCCATTAACGCTTAACGTGATCATATAATTATACGCGATACAGCGGATCTAACATCATTAAATATTTGATGTTTCACATGTAATTATAGTTTTTGATTAAAATCGTTAAAATTAAAATATAATCAGACTAGATCTTTGATAAAATGAGTTTTCTGTTGACAACCAAAATAGTACAGCTCATTTAAAATAATAGCAATATTACTTTTACATCGCAAAAGAAAAAAATTGAGACTGCAGAGGATAATTACAAACAAAATCAGAGATTGAAGTAAAAATGAAAAATTTTCGAAATCCGATACATGATACCTTAACATTTCTTCACCGAGGAAAAACAAATACACTATCTAAATGACAGGGTATCGAAGTAACTCGAGAACCACCTTCAAAGAGTACGATTCCTAAATAAATGTGGAGAGTCAACTTCTCCTAACATTACCGCAAGAGCTCCTTATGATAGTGAACATTTACCTCAAGAAAAAACACATACGTTTCTTGAACGGCTCCCAAACTTGTTTCCTGGCGAAGATACCAAGCTCGAGGAAAAAGTTCAAGATCAAACTGTGGTCTCTGAGTTGCTTCGTCATGTGATATCTTGTTGTATTATGTAAGAAATATTATGCGGAATATAGAGAATGGAGGGAAAATAGAAATTCGCCAGAGATATTAATTTGTACGCTTTATCATATCATAATCTGCCCCTTAAGATAACAGAAAATTACTACACCACGAAAAGCGAATGTCACTTTATTCCTAGCATCTTCTAACTCAGAAGCGAAACTTCCAAGAAAATTCAACGTGGATGATTCCATTACTGCAAATAAATTGTTCGGTCACGGCATAGTTACAAATTCCTGAATCCTTAAAAGGATGTTTTTCTTTCTTAAATGAAATATTACCCTCGCCAAATTTTTTTAAATAGTAGAGGAGGGTTGTATGTACAACATATAAAAAAATGAGAAAAATCGAAGATATAGCTACACCGTCAAAAATCGATTTGAAAATTTTAAATTGTTATAAACTATATTAAATTGTTTAAATTTTATAAAACCTTCCTATGATTATCTTTTCTAACACAAGACCTTTAAATTAAGCTAAGTTGCGTATTTTTAGCTTCTATATTACCGGAGATATGGTTTCGAATGCGAAGGCACTTTTGTAAAATTTCAATTTTTAAACATTGCAATGTTTCGTAAACAATTGCGTTAATTACAAAACGGCTTAAGGATTTTCATTTTGTTATCAAATCGAAGCGATCTGCCAAATTTGGTCAAAATCGGTTACCTCAAGGGTCAATTTTGCCGATTTCCTTGTCGAATTGGCGTGGAATGACCCTTTTATAATGGAAGGTTGTTGTTGTTGTTGTTGTTTTATTGTGGTGCGTCGACGTCTACGGTCATTTAGCACCATTTGCTGGTAACGATAATTAGGTCATACCTCCATGGAATATTAATTCCTTGTTTTATATGTTTTCTTTTAAAGTTTTTTAAAAAGGCCAGTCTTTCTGACGAAGTGCAGTACTCTGGAAATGGATTCATTACCATCTCCTAGCACTGCAGCTAAGTCCCCTCCGATTCCCAACGAGCTTCGGTTCGTATGGTATTTATCGCAGTTCAATATAATATGTTCGATGTTTCAGACTGGTCCGAAGTCTCCTTCGTCCAATCGTGAGCCGACCCAGATATAATGGAAGATTAGGAGATGTAAAGTGAAGAAAACTCTTAGAATTTTTTATGAAATCCACCAGTAATACGAGAAAACTCTCAAGGAAATACGGACGCGGAAAAAGTAAAACAGGACCGTTTTTCCTGGGAAAATATTGCATGAGCGCGTCTTTACGAGTAAAGTAATGCAACAACCTTTTCCTTGAGACGATAAATTGTTTATAAGCCGTCAAAGCTGTTGTGTTTTATTTCATATAACTTAAATTATTATTTATTTTTCACTTAAAAGAATCGAAATCTTACACGGCATAAATTTGACCTTTCTAGCATTAGATCAGTAAATGAGTTAAGTTTATATCGTAGAAAATGAAGTTAAGAACTGCAGGGCTTCTGAGGAATGAAGTGCCTCAGAGCTTTAGAGTTGACAAAATATGCGACGCGAGATGTTCAAAAGTATTTCACGGAATGAATGAAAGTAATTTGGCAATCTCGAGAGTAGAAAATCTTGTGAAATCTTAGAAATAGGCTCAGATGTCTTCTATATAAGAAAAGAGGGTTTGAAAGTGCTTGAGATAATAACATTACCTCAAGGCACTTCCTTACCGTTAGGCTCAAGAAAAGCTCATTGCATTTGTCAAGCTCGAGAGATAAACAGGCCATCTACAGCAGTACGTGAAATAAGTGAGATTGATAAAATATCAAACATATAGCATTTGATATAGAAAATAGTTGAAGAATTTTAGGTAAATGAATAACGATTCAAAACTTGGAGATATCAAGTTATAATCGTGGTTTAACGAGAGTTATTTACTGTGCATACTGAGTATACTACAGTACTGCCATATGTAGCATCTTTTGTGAGGCCTCGCATTGTATATCCATCGTATAATACCATCCTGTATTGTGTTCTGCATGTAATTTACTGCGTCCTATATTACTGAGGCCTCTTTGTTGAGGAGTTTCTGAACAGCCCTCACGGGTTGGAGCTAATACCTGCTAGGAAGCAGCCATTTCTCAGTACTAAAATATTAGGGTACGTCAAATGATTGAACAGCTTTCAGCAGGCTTAGAGAATAATAGTTATGCCAAAAACGAGTGGGGTATACAGCAAAACTGAAAAACGAAAAGATCTTTGAGGGTAGAGGATGAAAGAAAAGATGAGGACGTTGTTCCGGTTTTCTCCATCAACGCTGGATTACAATTTCGCGGCTTATGCTCCGTACGAGTTTGACCCGCGATTTAGAAAACGTGCGGTGCAAAATGGCGTCCCGAACGGGGTTTTCTAAAAGGAGAAGAGAGATAAACGCGTGAACGGAAAGTTTTCGATACATTCCCCGAAATCGACTTCGGCTGGAGATATCGTTACTTCCGTTAGCAGCGATCGTGAATTTCCATGGGGATCAACGAAAAAGGAAAAGTACGGACGCTTTGCTCAGGCCCTCTCTCCTTTCTCACGACATTAGAAATGCGATTAGACGGTATATTTAGGAACATTATTTCACGTTTTCACGCGCTTCCAAGGCTCCGCGAGCTCTTTCCCGGTTATAAATGTAAAATGTAAATGCCTTCCTTAGACTCTCTCGGCTGATATATGGCGGGGAGAACGCGAGAAAGCAATATTGCATGCAGTGTTGCCACCGTGAGGAGAGAATCAAAGGGAATTCTCAGAGGAATTTTTCATACGCTCCAAGTAAGAACAATAAAGCTGAGAAGATAAGAATTTGGAGCCGTCTGGAATACCAATCGACTTTCGAATGAACTATCCGAAAAAATCGATAGAATGTTCGGCCGAGGAGAAATGGGGCAAGCAGGTGGGAACTATCTATTTCCGCGGCTTAATTATGAAAAAATTAATGTGGAACCCTCGGCCAAAATCCGATGAGAGAAAATTAATTCATTTTTCCTGAGCCAAAATCTCCCTCGCTCGCCCTCGAGTGCGTTTTTTTCCGGCAAATCCCACATATCCTCACCAGGGATGCCAAAAAATGGTTACGAAGGTTGCAGAATTCGACCTCTAAAGAGCAAACATCTACTTTCACTGAATTCCTTACACACATATAATTTTGACTATTAAACGAAACAGAGTCACGTGAAACCCTTTGGTAATTAACATAGAATAATTCCATGAGGGTAAATTTTTACCAAACCACAGACGACCATGGTTATAGATGAGACCTGAAAATGTAGCATGGTTATAAAACCAAGGTGATACCTCTTTTGTAACCCAGTGGTTTTATTCAAAAATTACCCTCATGGATTTTTAAAATATTAATCTCATATAAAAGTTTTTCACCGTGTTAGGTGTTTAAGAGAATTTTTCAGTAAACAGCACACTTTCAGTTCAATCATTTATATTTAATTTCATCAATATGGCAGATAGCCAAAAATGGTAATATTAGACTTCATATGTACAAACATGGCACACCCAGTACTAAGGAGGTATTACGCCAATACTTTCCCATGTTTCCTATCTCCAATTTCCTATCCCTGCAGAAATATTTCACATTGTAAAAATACATACATATTTTAATCAATTTTTCTTTAATTTCTTAAAGCCACGTACGTTTCTTCTCTATAGCATTTCCGCCACCACATTCGGTCATTTTTTTCGGTCTTCATTAACATTCTCTTCGTACACCAATTAATCACTCTGCCTCCATCCATTATTTCCTTATATCACAACTATCATATAAAATCTTTGTGGCGCTGACTGATCGGGCTTTTTTTGTTCAAATTCCTTATTCACTTCATCATTACAGACACTATATCCCCTGTTTTTCGAAGATAGGAACCGATTCTAAGATAAATAATGAATCTTCCAACGTCGGATAACCTACACAAGTGATTCATTATACGTATAAATTCACTGAGTAGTTGCTAAATTGTTATTAAGTGCTGACATTCCTTCCCCCTCACGTCAAGGCGGGAAATTTTGGAAAACTTCATACCATATTAAATGTAGCCCATAATCAAATAGGAAATAGCTGGATAACGACGCGAAAGTGTTGATTACTAAATAAATATAGATATAAGCACGGACAATGGAGAGTAAAAGCAAATTATACGAATTCTAGAAACCCCGCTGAAATATTTAGCAGGATATGATAGAGAAGAGATAACTAAAATGAAAAGATGATAGAATTAAAAATCATATTTGAATTCTTTGATGAATGATAGTCAACGCAATTTTGGGAACATCCGGAAAACATTTCCGGCGAATCTCAGCCAATTCGCAAATGAAAACAAAACGCACCCGAAATTTGAAAAGATTACGGTAACTAAAGCACCTTGTAATGCCTTCGGAACTGCATACACCACAATGCACCGACTGAAATAACACTCCAAATTCCAAGGAAGGAATTCCGAGGAGCTGAAGAGAGAGAAAGAAAGAGAATAAGACGAAAAATTCTCCGCGAACAATTTTAAGACGTCTCGAAAAGCGAGCAAGCATATAAAGCGTCAAAATGCGACAGGAATCCGCAACGCATAGGTGGCTGGATGCGGGGGGAGCGGCAAACTGGCAACCCTGTCCGCTCCCTAAGCCCACTGCACCCCAAAAACCCTAACTCCCTTTTCGTTGATGCACTCCGAAGGGGAGAAACTTTTTAGAGAAGATAGCGGAGTCCTCCTTTTCCACAAGATTTTCCCTGAATATTCCCCTTCTGCATTCCATCCTCACATTCAATTTGTTGCAAAGGCATCCGAGGAAGGGCGAAATATTTCTCTCTCTTCCTCTGAAAACGGCCGCTCCGCAAAAAGACGAAACATCCGCGAGCTTTCGTTAGAGAAATTCCGTTTTTGCGGGAATAAATTTCGCGCGAATGTGAGTGTATTTCGTTCGAATGATGATTCGGAAGAAGAGTCCTAAATTAATCGTCGACGTTTCGAGGAACGGCTCTTCCGTACGTTGAGAGAATGTTAAAAAGCGAGCGGCAATCAGACCAAAAGCCTGCAAATTGGAACGAATTCGGCATTGAATTTGGAATACTTATTCCGGAGCTGAGACAAAAAAATGGCGTTATCGTAGCGATACTGCCTGAATGGGAATTTTCCGGTGTATATCATCCGGAGGAATTCCGGTTCTCAAACCAAACTGGGACGGGACTTGGAATAATCCTTTTGAAGGATGACGCCTATGACTCACAATCAGACGAATTGCTAGTAAATATTAATTTGATGCGCGAATTTCTTCAATCAGCGTATATAATGAGCGATGCAAGAACTCGAAGGACCGAGTCTACGCCACTTAATTTAATTAATACTAAATGCATTCTTGCACCGGTCCTTCTTTCCATTTTTCATTAAATATGAATTCGTATTATAAATTCCCGCGCAAAATAAATCTTAACGGAAAAAATAGTTTGGCCCTTCCGAAATTAACGGACGAGATGCAAGAGAATTAATTGATGGAGATGATTCTGGAAACAATCAACTACTCGTAGTAAATGACGTACCTCTATTTTCAAAATTACATTAATTAATTTTAATTCCAGATATACAAGAGCAAAAAATTTTCCTATTGTTTTTCCATTTGAAGCATACGAAAACAACTATAAAGTAAAAATAAAAAGAATAATGGATCTTATATTTCAATTTAAACACAACCCAAAAATACATATACTAACGACAATGCTTTTCATGCATAACACTATCGTCAGATGATGTATTTTGATGTTGTGTATAAATTAAAATATTAGTTCCATTATTCTTTTCATTTTCATGATCTTCCACCAAGTGAAGGTTGAAACCATCAACAATAATTATACAGTCATCAAAAATGGATGATGTGAGGCAAGAACTGCAGACGAAGTCCTACATTGGAATATGTGAAACAGATTATGAAGTATATGGGATGTAGAAATTATTTAGAATATAGATAGTGGGAGAGAATAGAGAGAGATGAAAAACTATCGCCAACCTACCTTGAGGGTTTGATAAACGGAAGAAGAAAAATCGAAACTTAGATACAACTACGATGAATGATACCAATTGACGCATAATCGAAGAATATCAAGCTTTCGTTAAGCACGAATTCATCTTAATTGCGTTGATTCACTTAATTATACGACTATAGTATTTAAAAATCTTGGAGCAGCGGAAAAAAGGAATGGGAATATTCAAGAACTCAAAACATGTACACTATTCCAAGCAAAGAGCTTCTTCTCGTTGTATTGTTAAAAGTGCTTCGACAGCTTAGGTCATTTCGCACATCGGCTCCCACCGGGAATCGAACCCGGGACCGCTTTCACCAAAGGCAAACGCGCTATCCACATGACTATCCGGGAGCTGAAGAGCTTCTTTGTACGCAAGAAAATGTGGAGGTAATATTCGAAGAAAATTTTACAATAGGAATAAAAGAGGTCTTAGGCGTCTTTTTAATGAAAAAATACACGCCGTGAATACGTGAGGAGATAGAATAATATCAAGGATTTTCTCGAGCCGGAAAATTGGTATAAAAGTGACGTTTAGCAGAAAGTGATTGTGTTATTTTCTCAACGATATATTAAATATATTTCATAAAAAACATTATTGAATGCATATAAAGATACACATAAAATACATCTATAATGTTAAAAATGCATAATTTAGATCATAAATCTACATAAATTTGATTTATACCACAGCATAAAATTATTAATAAGTTGTAATTATTAATTAAAGGGAAAAACAGAATGAAAAACGCATAAAAGATTCTAAAACATAACATAATGATTTCAGAAAGAGATAATTAAGAACGTGCAAAGAAAGAAAATTTGGAACATGGATGTTAATGAATTAGAGGTTTTCAATCTCCAATAGCCGTCTTTATCGGCGTTCCTCGTCTCATTTAACGGTATTCGGGTAAAACAAGTATGGAACACCGCACTTTTAAGAAAACCTCTTGTTTACTTCGAATACCGGTGAATGAGACGAGGAATTCCCATAACGACGGCTATGGTAGATTTTAAGCCCCTAACATAAGATAGACGTAATTATTTCAGGGATATATACATTAGAAGGTATTGATGCATTAATCAAGGCTTAAGGATTATAGCTAATGCTTAATGAAGAAACTTTGAATTAGATGGGGTAGTATAATTAATATGTTCTATCCTCACTTTCTGGAATTCAGTATGTAGGAATATTAAGATAAGTTCAATGGGTACGTCTTATGGCATAAAATCATACTCATCAATATTGTACTTTCACCTGCCATTACTTAAAGATAAGTCCGTAAGATATATGTAATAAACACTCAAAAAATCTTACATTACATGTAATTGTGTACATTCCACAATTGTGGAAGTTACTAAGTGTTTGATTACGATGGTTTAAGATGAGGTAGATTTACGGTAAATATCATTAGTTCGTAATTACATTTTTGCTTTGTACTAATTTTTTTGGTCTACAATCTATCAGGTTTACATTTATGACTCAGTACTAATACTTTTGATCTACAGATCTATCAGACATTTTCAACACGTATGAGTAGATATTAACAAGTAGTGGAAAATTATGACAGGAAAAGAAAGTGATACATTCCTCTCTTTACAATCTTACACAAGTCATTTCGGGTGAAATTTAACACCTCAGAATCGTTAAACGGGCCATTTTGAAACCAAGGACCACCGCCTTTAAAGAAATCCCAATTAATAAACTCATCTTTCATCTTCCTCAGGTACGCTCACGCGCATTATACCTCCACGTTTTAATTCCTCGATGTCTGCGAACCTTTCTCTTTCTGGATGGCCATTAGCCAAATGACACTCTGCAAGACGTTGCACGCTTTTGAAGTCCGCTCGAGTCTCCTTCCTTTATTCCCGTCGATAGTCTGCCCGAAGAGATACAAAAGAATCTCACTTTCGCGCTGCAATTCTCCGTTTCCACACGACTTCTGCACTCGAGTAGCATTCGTCGCAATCTCGCTCTGACCTTGAGGTCGCGGGATTTATAATGCCGAGGAGTTTTCCTAGCATGACGACTTTTGACACTATGACCGCAGCAACGCCTCGAGACGCGATATAAAAAGTAGTCCGTCGAGGAAAGATAAGGTCGGTTTACAGCTTCTCCAAGGTGAATTTATTTCTCACGTTTCGGGGCCTCAAAGGTCTCGGATCAAATGTTGCGCTCTGCAGTCGCAAGAATAAACAAAGCACAGGTGTGTATCATTGGTGATTTGGGAAGTTTATTTCCTTGCGTGCGAAAATTTTGAATTATTTGGCCATTACGGCAGAGGGCCAGCAACCTGTGGATCCTAGGCATTACAACTCATCAGAGGCTAAATCTAGGCGTAATGATACAATCCCCAACGTTTTCCCTTCCGTGGAATTTTGTGGACGCGAATTCTTCTTTGACAAAATTTAGAAATCACTTGGAAAGTCGAGCTCGAACAATATAATTTTTGCAATTATAAAAGAAAACTCTTAGAACCATCAAGCAGCACTTAATTGAAGATGAAGTGACATAGATTGTATGAAATATTGCCTGGCATAACCGTACTTTGGGTACAGTATTAAATAAATAAAAGCAAAAATTTTATTTTCTTAATTTTTATGGGTTAAATTCCTTTACTCACGTTGATCTTAATTTAATCAAGGAATGGGAAATAAATATAGAACAAGGAAAATGGGTGGAAAGTTACCATTGGAATAAATTCTATCGTATAATTTAGAAGCATCAAAAAGCAATTGATACCAAAAGATATCTGTACACAAAAATACAAATTCTAGAGAAAGGATCTTGAGCCGCGGGGCTTACAGGGATATTCAGGGACCGTTCCGTAATATTTATACGGCTTTCACCATTGCCTCCTACTCAGTCAATCGATTCTGACAGATATTTTTATTTACAGAAAAACTAATCGTTCTTTGCAGCTAGAATTGAAAGATTACAAAAAAGGCAAATTTTGTAACATATTGAAAAGCGTTCTTACGGTTGCTAAAATCAAATTTATCATCTAACTCCGGTTAGATTATGTGTATTGGATGACTCCCAAATCTACATGTTCCACCTGAGAATCAATGCCACGTCAGTAATGAAAATAAGCCAAACATTCCTAGAGGAAAATAAATATAAAATGAATTTAATTAGCTTCATAAATTATATTATGATTTTACTATGATTTGGTCGGGAGTTCAAACAATGAGACATAAAAATTTCGTAAAATCATTTATTCGGAATAGAAATTTATTTATCATCCGAATCTCAATGAGTATCTATACTAATACATCTCAATATGTCTCAAGCGATGGCTTGGGTACTCCATCGCTCAACAACTTACTTTACCACGATGATTGATTCCGTTGATAATCTTACTAGATTAATCGAAAATATTACAAACGAGGACGAAACTTTGGAATTGGATTCGGAGAGAAAAACTATTGAAATCAAAAAGGACTGCATTGGAAAAGGTTTATCCAAAGGTCATATTAAAAGTTAATATAAGGGATTGCGAACGGGTAAGAAATGAGGGATCTTTCTAAGCGATATCGTATTACTTCCTTACTCCCACGGACTATTCCCCGGATGAGGTTTGATGTGTTTATTCAAACATAATAACAGAATTTTCCATGTGGGTAACTCGTGCGTTTGTTGAAAGATAAAATTAAAATAAAATACGATGAAAAATACACATGCAAAGGGAAATTAAAAAAAGCTGCTGAAATATCTATGGAAAAACGTAGGAAATAGTTTTATAAGCTCATTTATTTAAGAGGTTATCACTTGTTCAAAGATTTTAGGGCACTTTCAAGATGAATTATGCTGCGCGTTACTTAAAAATGCTAACTAAATTTTTAAGAGCGCATGCTATGATAATATCATCGACATTTTTTTAATACGTGCTATCTCGGAAATCACTGCAGTTACGGAAGTTTTTAATGAGCCTTATCTAACAAGCGCAGGTCATTTATCATAGAATACGGTAATATATCTTCCTTAATTCCTGACTTACTTACTTCTCCGAAAAAGAGGTTGATTTATTTGATTTAATGTAGAACATTTTACTAACTCTACAGACTTGAGATACGGAAAATGCAAAATTCACTGTCCATGAAGTAAGATTAAGTATAAAAACAGAGAATAGAATAGATAAGAAAAATATATAGATGTATTAGGTAGATATATATCAACTACAGTTGAATTCGTACCACATGGTGCTTGAACAAAATCCTATAACATACAACACTATACTTTTTCTATATTTTCCTGCCACACCCATAAGAATGATAAAAAATATACTGATTTTTTTAATTATATTTTCACGAAAGAAATATGAGCACTCGGTGGAGGATACTTTAGATCTAATAATCTTGAAAGATACATATCTCTTATATTTTATATAAAATACATAATGACGAGACTAACTTCTGTAAATATGTTTCTGAGGGTTGTTATGCATTTAAATCTGAGTAAAAAGAACAATTAAGTAATCGAATGAGTAAAATACAATTCGTAGGTACAAAATGATGACATATTTCGCAGGAATACCAAATATAATTAAATCTTAGTACACACTACGAAGGAATGGTTTTCAAAAACGGGACATCAACGCCAAAAATACAGAAAAAGCCCCGCCTTCGTCGCATTAAGATATACCGCGCTTGGTTTTCAAGAGTCTCGTACGTGTTGCTAGCGAAGAGTCCATAAAATTATCCACATCGTAAATCTGAAAAAAGGCGGGATGATTAAGCACCGCGGAAGCTGTCTTCGAAAAAACTTATCTCGAAGTAAAAACCTGTGAATTGGGTATAAATTTAGCGCGGAAACAGGCTCTTCAAAGGTGGACTAGATAAGGAGGAATAAAGCGCTATTGTCGCGCCTCCAGCAGACAGAGAGAGGGTCAACCGCACCGTTGATAGATGGCTCTGGAGGAGGGCCTGTCGCGTGCGGCCGTCGCTATGGCAACCCCCCATCCAGACCTTCTCTACGACGTCCAAACACATTTTACATCCCTATCTCACACTTATTTCCATTTATTATGACGTCAATGGCTTCCCTCTCCCGAGTATTCCTAACCCTATTCCGTCTCCCTGCGCGCACACAGGCATGCACGCACACACACACACACACACACACACTCACACACACGTCCTTTGGAGTTACCTTCAATGTGACCGCCCAAAGGGCAGTGCGACACCCTCAAACTCCCTCTGTCCCTCTTTTTTGCAGTTCTTGACAACGGATCATAAAGAGTGACGACAAAGCTAACGTACGGGTCGCATTCGGCCTTTGAGGAAAGTCGTTAACCTCGGGGAGGGTCCGCTGGGGGGAAAAAAGACGTCGAAGTCGAGGAATTAAATCCTGTGATGACAGTAATCTTAATTTAACGGCTGCCGTTCTTCCTCCGCGATCCATCAGAGCCGAAAGAGAAGTGAGGAAGCCATCCGTCATCGGGGGCGATTTGGAGACGGAAATTCGTCGCAGGGGGGCGCCATCATGGCTCTAAAACGTTTCCGTTATCATTTGAATGCGGGTGAAACGAAACAAATAGGGAATGAAGAGTACGTGGTTGGACGTAGCTCCGTGGAAAGCCATTAAAATACAAAGATATACCTTGTGGTTATCCACATAATTTATTTTGGCAATCGGTTTCGCCAAGGTTGACCATAGGTTAAAAAAATAAAAATCTTTCGAAGAAAGAATCTACGATCCATCAATAGAATAGATTTTAACTTCGATATGTCACGAGATATGATTCATAGCTATTCATGACTCCATTAACGTGCAACGAATTGGGGGAGGGGAAATACATACCTTTAACTCAGGCAGACTTAAAAGCTTCTTTTTCTTCGGATGGATTAAAAGAGATATAGTAATATATATATTCTTATATGCTTCATCAAAATTATCATTATAACATCAATCTGCAGAGAGGTTTGCACCAGGTGGTTTCATACTTTACATGACACTATAATATATTTTATAAAACATTTTCTTTAGACTATGGTAAATAGCTTCTGGTTCTTTTAAATTTCACCATTTAAAAATATCAACATTTCAATTGGCTCACCTCTGACGCATTGCTTCGAAAAAACACCATATTACTACTATCTACAGAACAATGGAGGTACAGGTGTATTTGCGGGACCAAAATATGAGATATAAAATCGAAACTTTTTACTATCTTTAAGTCATCCAAGTTTATATTTTCATAAGGTTGTACGTAGAGCATTTCACAACGTACACCTAGAAGAACATATTCCGATAACTAGACTTCCTATTACGATCTAAACAAAATAATTCAAATCAGACTCCATCTTAATAGGTATGTATCCATCTAAGTTTACCTTTTCATAAGGTTTAATAAAGAGCACTTTACATTACATTCCAAGAGGAATATATGTCGAGATCTCGAGGATAATTCCAGGAAACTGGGATTTACTCATTGTAAACTTTTCTCTCCCGCATTCAGGACGATATCCTTGCTTTCATACCTATATTGTGGCTCCAACTCAATTCCTGAGTAGGCAATTATCACGGGTAATTAATACAGAATTAAAAATTTCAATGTAATTTTAGTTCATTTAAAATAAACACAAGTATATAATTTACACGGAATCAATAATCATTGTTACAGTTTGCTCCCGATGAACTTACTAAATTTAATAATTAAGTAAGAAAACATTTAAGTCAAGACCACCGTAAAGGTTTTCTGTGGTATAAGAAATACTATTCTTGGTAATAATATAAAATAACCGACATCAAAATTTAGATCTAGAGAAGGCATTTTGGGTCATCAAACTTTTGAATAGTACGAGATTTACTGACTTCGTTTTACATATAAAGTAAGGGACGGCAACGACCGGCGATGAATATTTCACCCAACGTAATTCTCGTTACCTGATTTAAACGACTAATTTTACTTTGATTACGTTGGCCGATGACTTCAAACGCCTGATGAGTCTCTGAGGTCATATATTAATCTAAAGTTAACAGCTAACGACGAATTTCGAAGCAAGGCAATTTTTGACCGCAGAATTACCTGAAATCTAATTTGCCCTGAATTTTTCATTACCAATTTCACTCTTACGTCACGCCTTTAATGGCTTCCCCTGGAAATTCCGTTTTAATCATTAATGAATATCGCCCAACGGCAGTTAAAAAGGGGTCATTCATTTTAGCGACTAACGAGGTAGTTAGCGCTAAACTCTAATTTGCGTTTTAAATACGAGATTGCCGTGGTCTTAAGATGCGCACGAAAAGGTCTCAAACTTGATGGGAACCCTTACATCCTTGTATACATTCATATTTTGATGGTGTTGCCACCATGACCTGATTTATGTAAAGTATCTCCTTCTAATATTAGTCATGGAGGAGAATGACGCTTACTATGCAGGATGAGGAGTGAGGTAGTTTGCTTTCCTTACCAGTGCAGAATGCTATAAGCGGATCACGCCCACCTATAAGTGAAGCACAATGACATCATTGTGGCATGACTCTATGAGAGGCACCTTTCCAAACATTCTATAAGACAGACATTAATCAACGCAATTATTTTGTCGCTCGTACCTCAGTAGCTTTCACGTCATCACAGCAATGATAAGACGGTGACTTAAGTAGATGAAAGACACATTTTTTCTAGCCTGTAGCAAAAGATATAAGCGACATTCCATTTATGACGCTATGGTAACAAAAACAGTATCCAGAGGAACGGAATGTTGTAATGTTTTGAAAGAAACACTCTTTTCGTACACTTCAACAGCAATATTGCTGTGGAATTGTACGAAACGTTCTTTCATTCATTGTAATTGCCTTCCACAAGGTAACGCTTTCCCATATTGAGTTTTTTGTAATGTTTTATTTTACTTCAGGATATATAAAAATAAAAATATTAATAATAATATTCTGTTGCTATTATATTATATGTTATCATTATTGTTCATAACAGTGGTGATAATGTGTAGGTAAGTATGAAGAATGCGGAATTATGGCACTGATTAAGGTCTGCCTTTTGGAATACTGTGAGAAGTGTAACTTGTATAATCATCTTTATTTAAATAATTATTATTACAGAATTACTGTAAAAGGATGAATTATTTGGTAGCAGTGTATTTACATTACGTATTATATATGTACAGCCAGCTCCAAAAGATAAAACTAACGGGTTCCCCTGAATCTTATGCAGTCAGTGATGCACAAGTTTACAATCTGTCAACACCAATGCGCATACATTAGTATAGCCAAGTAAAAAGGTGATAGTCCTGTTCAGATTAGACATTATATCTTATTATATCTGATTAGACAAAACATCTGCTAGGCGTTTGCATAAGGAGGGAGGGATACCCCCGGGAAACCTTTCTCATACAGAAGTCAAGACATACTCTTACATAATCCAACATTTACATAAATATTATACCATCTCATGAACAAAATATATCTCTTACTGGTCCAGCTGTAGCATTCTAGCTCGATATGGGAACAAAGGTAAACTTCCTCATAACTTCTCCTGTCTACTAAGCCTCATTCCACACTTCTAGCACTTGAAAGCTTATGGTAGAGGGGACGAGGCTCCAACCCGTCTTCGGGCTAAATAGATACATCTCGAAACGGAGCATTTGTTTCACTTTAAGCTCGCTGAAATCGGAGAAATATTTATCGCGGATTTGTTGATTTAAGTATCGAATTTCGCCATCTCGCGCTTTAAATTTAACGCACTCGATTTTCAAATTTAGCGCACCTCCAGGCACCAATCTTGTGATTGGAATAATCCACTTCGGCCCCGTAATCCTCATCCAGTCTTCATAACTTATTCTCAAAGTCGGAGCGTAGTTTGTAGGCCGATCCGCTCCCCCTTTTTTCAGGAAAAAAATTCAATCCGCTCGATTAATTAAAAACTTATATAAAATAGATCGCCCGCGCACCGTCCGTGTATCGAAGGAATATAGATTTTCACGGATGCGATTTCTCTCCGCGGATTAGCCGAATAATTCACGGTGTAGAACGAGGAATTGCCATAAATTCTACTCCCCCTCCGGGCAGTAAATATTTGTCCACCATTTTAAAGGTTAACAGTCAATCCTTAATCTTCTTTGGTAAACGATTTCCCGCTCCAACGGGCTCTTGCATGCATATTTTCTAATGGGTACTAGAGATGGGCGCCGCGCCGATTACGCCAGCCGCCGACAATATCGGGCACGCCGCCGCCGCCGAAGAAATAACTACGGCGCGCCGCCGCGCCGCCGCCGGAAATTTTATCGGCGGCGGCGCGGCGTGGCTTGGATTTAAAAACGAAGTCCCACAGTCGAAAATATGCTGACAAGTAGTTCGAAGAGTTACGCTTTGAACTGATAGAACACATCTCGGGCTTTCCAAGAGGGCGCTGAGTTATACGTGATATCGATACGTGTTACGATTAGGCCGTTTGCACACGTGACGGCAAAATCGGTGCCGGTGTAGGAGTCGAGGAGCACTTAAGGGGCAGGAGTCACTGTACAGTGAGTCCCACCAGAAGGTGGCGCTCACTTGACAAGTGTGCCTTGCCAGGGCGGGGTACACTTTACTCAGGCGGCTATCACTTAACGCATAGTTTTCTTCACATATTAGCAATTTTTTGGCTTAGAATTTGCGGAAACTTGTTTCTTCAGACAGATCAGACATAAGTTTTAAAGGAATTATGAATTATTATATCATATCTTATTAGTAAACAAAGTTATGAATTTTAAATAAATGAAAAAGCTATTTATTGTCGGTCTTTCCATTATAGTTACTTGAGTTTTGAGTTGAATAAAACTTAAACTAGAATGTCCACAGAAAAACAAGTTCTACCAAATTTTAGCTTGATATGTATATTGCATGTGTAACTATGTAATAGAATTTTTTTTTTTTAATCTTTTTGGTACTTAATCATAGTCAGAAATAAATAAGTTCCCGTTATTTCGCGCTCTCAAACAGAGCGCCCAATTTGAAAAATGACAACTCAAAAAAATATTAATTTAATTAACACAATATTGCGGAGCATATTTTAAATCAAAATTAAAAAAATTAAATATATTTCCTTGTCACCAGAAAAAAGTTTTACCGATATGTAAAACAACTTTTTCTCAGTAATGAAAATAGGTACGATTACAAACTTGGTTTCGTTACCAAGCTCTTGGTAGAATATTTCATAATATTTATATATAATAATACGAGTAAAATGTTGCTTGCATTTTGCAAGCATGTTGATAACACGAATTTCAAGTCGACATCATATCGAGAGGGTCATCAAAAGTAGAAAAATTATTGAAAATATTCATAAAATTCGCTGCAATATCTCCCTCCGGCATCGAACCCGGGTCTTCCTGTTTATAAGTACTATGCAGAACAACAAAGGCTTACCGTCTCTAACTATGAGTGAAAACTCAAGAAGAAATATTGGCTGCAACTGCCTCAAACGACGTCCTACTTTTCCAATATATTCCTTATGTGAGAATTTGTAATGTGCTCTGGCATCGAACCCAGAAACAGCATAGTCTTATCTAATTGTTTTTCATAAACCAAGTCTTAATATACATCTTCTATCTTAGCAAGAACTTACTATCATATCGATAAATGCATCAAAAAATAATGAAAAGCTACCCCAATGTATTATATATGGGGGATATATTAACCACCCGGCATCGAATCCGAGACTTTCTGGCAATAATTTCTATGCAGCACAACAGAAAATCACAATTTCTAACTACGTATGCAAATTCAAGCAGAAATATTGTCTGCAACTACCTCAAACGACGTCCGGTTTTTCCCATATATTCCTTATGAGAGAAATTTTAATGTGCCCCGGCATCGAACCTAGGAACAGTACGGTCTTATCTAATACATCTTCCATATAAGCAAAAACTTCCTATCATTTCGATAAGTGCATAAAGAAAATAATGAAAAACAACCTAAATGTATTTTAAAGGGCAGATATTTGCATCGTCCTAGCATCGAACCTAGGATTTGTTCCGTAAAAGTCATTTTTGTTTTCGATAGATCATGACCATATATATTGGCTCCTTGAGTTTTAATTTTCTACCTATCCGGGAAGTATTTTTTATAAATTACGGAAAATCTAAGCAATGCATTTAAATGGAAAAAATCGGGAATTTGGGGCCCTCTGGTATCGAACCCATTACACCGAGGTTCAAAATCGCAATTTTTCTGGCGGTTACACGTTATGGCCAATACGTCGAAAACATTTCAAATCAATGACGCTTATGGTTTAGGCTGTGAATTAGTATCCTATCTATCTATTTTATAGGTATATCCATGAATAAATCCGGAGAAGCATCTATATATAATAGATATATTTCATACATAATATAATTCATACAATACATTGCGGAAGATGTAACTTCCGCAATGTATGTTCGTTTTCGAATGTTTATAATAGAAAATAGGGATTAAAATAACACCAATAAAATTCAGTCTTTTCTCAGAATACTATCTCGCTTGATGTTTTTAATGAATGAAGTATAGCGAAAAGTAGCGGGCAACTACTTTTTTGAACGCATTTTTCTCAAACCTCTCGACATTCCCCTCAATATTTTCAATAAGTATTTTCCCAGAATATTTGCCAGGAAATTTAAAAGTATTGAAAAAAGATCATAAAAGGAAGCAAATTATCAAGAATAAGAACTTCGTTTCTGAAATGAGAGTGAGTATTTAAAGAACAAGTACAAAAAAATTCACTACGAATTTCCAAATTTTTCATTTTAAATATTATTATTTTCTTATTTTTCCTTTTAAATATGATAATAATTAACTATAATTAAATTTCAATGAACAGCTTTCAATTACTGTATCTCAATGTGGTATAATATTAAAATTAATTTAGGCTAACTTTCTCTTTCAACGCGTATATTTCTACTACGTGCATCAATCTCTTTTATGAACATGGGGCCGTTTGAGATACGTTGGGCTTTAGTAATGGAAAGTAATGTGTATTCATTACGTATCTTAATTTATGTGAATACTTTGATAAAAACCATCTTGAACATATATGTATACCAAAAATTTAACTCCAATAAGAGAATTTTCTTCATAGGGTACAACAGTATTTTCCTGGATCAACTTCAATTCCTAATAATTGAAGCATCTTTTGATTTATAAAAAACGTCTAATCCAGAGTTCTAAAACATTATAATCGATTTGAATATCTTTATTAGAACATAGTATATTCCCGCAACCAGCACTCCCATAGAGAGGAGTTTTAGTATATGCATGCTCACTCTCAACGATAAGGAAAGCAGACTAGAGCCACAGAGATTGAATAAAATGGTATTCATCCATGACAACTATGCGTTGTGCAAAGATTTTGTTGACAGAGTGTAACCTACTGCTGAATGTTATTAAATTATTTATTTTAAACTCCTCTCATTCATTAATTTGCTTATTATTCTTTTAGTTTGTTTAAACTGAAATGTTTTGATTTGCGTTCATCATTTATACATTTTTTATTTTCTGGAAATTTCAATTGAACGTCTATTCCTGGATTCCATACTTGAAAAATGTGGCGCAAATGTGATGTTAAAACTAATTCACAACAATAGTACATCCATTGATCGACATTCTACTGGCTATTTGTGCCCAATTTGTGATACCACTCTTTAAACGTTCTTAAAGTAATGTAGCCTAATTATAAGAAGCATGATTTTGTGAAAATAAAGAAAGCAACGTATTGCCAAATTAACCCCTTTACGGCGCAGAGCGAGCTAGAATCGAAACATTCTGGCCAAGAATAAGGAAATATTTGTTGAATGTGAACTTTGAAACTTCGCATTGCCATACCTCAATAAGTTCTGCATATAATATTCCCAGACAGCGTCTTATGTGAGACGTTTTCCTTAAATCGGAGGGTCCGAGAGAGGATAAGAGAAAGAAATATAATTTAAAAGACTTGTTGCATGGAGTGAGTACTTCACCAACAATAGCTAATTCAGAGATCTGATGGAAGTGATGCAATAATTCAAATATTCAACGGTGGCCACTTAAAAAAATCATAAATAAGCTTAAGGGTTGATTATTTAACACTGTATTAATGTTTTCCGATGATTCTGCTCATTTGGGTTTGGTTTGAGGCTGAAGAATTTTGCAAAAATCTAAACCTGGCATTATTCGTGAATTTTGGTCAATTTTGACCACCTGTAGAATTTTAAATGGTAGAAATCAGCGTAAATAATTTGGTATTAATAGGCAGGATTTATTCGAGAATACTAAAGTCCGCACTAAAGAAAATGATTTTTTGCCAGGTATTTTCGATTCTAGCCCATTGTGCTGCGTATTCAAGATAGCTCTACATTGTCTTTATTGGTATAGTATAATTGTAATAATGTACACTTGTGCTGCGTATTCAAGATAGCTCTACATTGTCTTTATTAGTATGATATAATTGTTATAATGTACTCTCAGATATTCGAGTTATTCGCCTTTTTTTCTACCGTATGCGAACGAAATTTTACACGCCGCCGGTTACGCCGCGCCGCCGCCGACGATTAAGCAGTCAGCGTTCACGCCGTTACGCCGCCGCCGCCGGCTTCATTTTCCCCGTACGCCGCCGCTGACAAAAATCATAACGGCGCCCATGTCTAATGGGTACTTAAGTAAGCGATAAGTTATACTGTCAGCAGCATATCCTTCAAGGGGAGATGTTGGGTGATATTTCATCATGAATCTATGTAGATTATTCATGATGTAATAAAATCATAGCTTGAGCAATAGCATCTAATTTAAACTCTATTTAACTCCGAAAGGAGTATTAAAAATTTAAAAGGTAGGTTAGATTTTAAATTAACATTTTTGCATTGTATATATATACCAGTTATATTAAACACTTAATACATATAAATAACTAATGTACAATAATACATACATTACAATTAATTAATACATATAACAAGTAACCAGTCACGTAACTTAACACATGTAATATTTTAAGGAATAAAAACAACTTAATATTTAAATGGACAAATTAACATGAATTAAATATAGTCAAATATGTCTGAAATATTATCATATGGAATTCTATAAACATCCATAACAATTTAAATTTATTAACCTGAATATTAAGAGTACTAGTTAAAAGGCCGGAAAGATGATTAACATAATGGATTTTTGATTCCGTATTAGTAGGCAGATGGGGTTCTTGTTAATTACAACGTAGTGGTCACAATGGAATCCAGAACATGGATAGGCATATGCGATTTCCGTCGGGTACTAAAAAATTCAATACCATTCCCAGTTAAAATAGGTCACATGCTCGTTGTTTGAGCAATGAGCGTTGAAAAATTAGAATGGAACGAAAAAAGAAACTTATTCCAATAGTTCCTTGTTTATTGTAGTTGTAACGCGTTAACGCCGGAATAGTTTCTGTACACGGCCTAAAAATAACATTAAAATTACGTTTTCATTGAAAATATTACTTAGCAAAAAATGGGAAATACTTTTGTTGAAGTATCATGCCTGGGAGTATAAATGAATCATGGACCAATATACTGATGGAATAAATGAAACATTTTTAATAAGGATGCACCCGAAACATCCGCTGTCTCATCTCGAGAAGTATTAATGGTTGAATCCGAAATCAATTTAGCGAAAAGTTTCCCTTCGACATGTTTAAAACTCCCCGCAAAATTTCACCGCGAAATATTTAAATCCGCATTCCGAACTAGCGAATCGAAACTGCACGGTTCTGAATCTCGGCAAATCACGACGAATTAAGGGCGCGGGTATTCGAGAGACAGAATATTACCGCAGTGCAGAAAACAAAGCGTGGCATCCTTTGGCTGTACCATTTTAGCGAAATGAAACTCGAGCCTCGCCGTATCTAAGCCTTAAAACTTTTCACTTCTCCGCATTTGACTTTTAGCGGTGTCCAGGTAATTTCGGCGGCCGTAATTAGCGTAAAAAATGCGACGAGAGGATGTTGGGCCCCACGGGCACGCCTCCGCGGGGATCGCATTAAGTCTGAATTACGCGAGCCAAAGAGGTGCCTTTAAGGGCGACCTTACGCGCCATAAATTCCTGATTGCGGAGGGAGGTTAATCCCCAAATCCGGAAGTTTAAATATTATCACGGAATATTGCAAGGCGCCGAATACGCTCCGCAAATAAAAAGGAAATTTATACCGATACCCGAAGGTAGGGGTTTTTTCCAGAGGCTTAACGATGTGCATTTTAAGGCAGAGGCTTTTGATCCTACGGGAAGAGATAACTATGCTCTGAAGCTTTCTCTCGTCTAAACAACTATTTCAGGGGATAAAACCCGCGCGGTTCCTTTCATTATCATTTTTAATTTGAGAGTTACAAGGATGACGTCCAGACGTGCTAACTTTACTTTAAGAAGGCCACTGGTTGAATACGGACCAAGGAGATCTTAGATGGTTTAACGATGATTTCGCCTTTGGCGTACTTTGGTACATGATAGGGTAAAATTTGTGTTCCATTTGCTTTAATTCTCTGTCCTGTTTATGAATGCTGTATAGAGCTGCTAAGGAGTGAGTTTTTCTGAAGGATGATTTTTAACTTGATCACCCCTCATCGAATGTTATGAAAATTTATATTCCTACGGTCATTAATCTGTACTTACGTGTATTCTTTCCACTAATAGCATTAAGGGAGCGGAAAGAGAAGAAACAAGGGAAAGGGTGAGTCTAAGGCCTTAATTTGAAATGTGGAAAAGCCACATAAACGAATTAAAATTAGAATTCATCTCCATCACTAGAAAATTCTATCTATTGAGATATACTTGTCCATTATCAGTCCTTAAGATCGTTTATTATGGTCTTGTGAACTCGAGATTACAGTAAGGAATTGCGTGCAGGGGAGATGCTTACCTCACAAATATTAATCCACTTCTGATATCACAAAAAAGGGTGTTAAGGGTAATGACGCGAGCCTCATTCACGGCGCATTCCTTTCCTATATTTTAAAAGTTGAATATTTTACCCCTAAGGCATTTGTTTATTTATAAGGTTTTACGAAATTTCTACAATCGTGGTGGAGATCATGCAAAACCCAGAGTATATACCCTCAGAGCAAAATTTAATTTAATTTTACTTAAACCAAATAATGAAATTTTTTGTAGATCATTTCTATATCTTGGCCCTAAATTGTTTGTTTCTTTACCTGTAAGGGTATCTGGGGTGGATAAAGAAGTATTTTTTTTAAACTTCTTAAAGAATGGTTATTCCAGAACAATGAAGTGGAGAATTTGTTTAAAAGGATTGAGTAAATTTCTTCTGTTTTGATCAAGAAATTACACTTTGGTGTTATTTTATTTTGTATTGTGCATATTATAATTGCCTTTATTTGTTCCGGCATTTTCAATATTTTTTCCAATATTTATTTTTCATATTGATTTTTTTTGTATCTACTTTAATTTTTTGAAAAGTCACTAGCGGCACAGTGACTACTTTTCTTCGTTGTTCTTTGTTTTCTTGTTGGACCTGAAGAGTCGGTTAACCCCAAACAGGATGTTATCCTAAGGGAACCTATGTCCCTCGATTTTAATTTTTGTAATATTTACTGATGTATATGTATTTATACTAGGAACAATAAATAAATACATAAATAAGTAAATAAATTTTATGGTGATTCGTAGTCAAAGAAGCAATGGATACGCATCAATTATTACACCTCGAGAAATAAACAGTTAGACCGTGGTTTCCATGCGTGCTATCACCACAAGGCAATAAGATGATAGAAATGTACATCGAAGAATTGGTCTTTGAGTGTAATTCTTGTAGTATCGTAAAGAATAACTATTCCTCTTTCGGTACCTTTAGTTACACTTCGTCATTTCATCTCTTGTGCATTTCATCAAAGTATTTGAAGAGGTCAAGTCAATCTAATTTATTCAATTTCACTCAGTGCATGATAAGATCCGTATCTATAAATCGTCTCTAATCTAAAAGGAAATCGGTTCTGATTTATCCCGGGAAAACCTCTCGTATTCGGCTAATTGGGATATGGCCAGCTGATTTGTCGCTGATGGAGGAAGAGGGTTAGTACTAATAAGAATGAGTTTTACGCATCCTTGTGAGCTTCAATCGAAATTTGAAGCTAATCGCATCAAACTATGATTGATTGTGGAAACTAACGTCAGCTTCAACAAAACTTCTTTGATACATTCATCTACATTTCAAATTAACTAATGAGAAGAAGGGATTAACTTTGAGAGTAAAATCTCTGCGAGTGGAGGCTTGGGAAACATTCTCACCTTTGTGAAGAACACGAGAAAAGGAGAATAAAAGAATCGATCACAAGCATTTTGATTATAAGTACGACACTAAAAGGAAATATTCCCAGATACACAATGATAATAATTAAATTGGAGCACGCATATTCGAAAAATCTGCGGCAAAGCAAGTAAAAG
This sequence comes from Sympetrum striolatum, assembly GCA_947579665.1. NCBI lineage: Eukaryota > Metazoa > Arthropoda > Insecta > Odonata > Libellulidae > Sympetrum > Sympetrum striolatum. Next base: position 73,162,973 of record OX388346.1, on the reverse strand, counting down.
GCTTGGCTTTGTAAAGCGTATTGTCGGTAAATGCGATGAAAAGGTGAGAGAGCGATGTTATTTTACCTTGGTCCCCTTCTGGAATATGCGGCAAGTATATGGAATTCGATGGATGAAACATGTACCCGCGAACTCGAGAAGGAGCGATTCGTTTTGATGAGAAATGCTACGATAAAAAAGCAAGCGTTACAAAAATGCTCTCAGACGTAGGTTGGAAATCCTTGAAAGACAGGAGATTGGAAGCTAGGCTGCGATTGCTTGTTGCTTAGGACGAATCGTTTTAAAAACTCATTCTTTCCGCGAACGATACGCGACAATAACGGAATAAGGAAATAGTTTAGATTTAACCGGTGTTTACGCCCCCTGCCACACGCCGAAAGGCGGCTTGTAGGGTATTAATGTAGATGTAGATAATAATTGGTTAGATTTGTGGATAAATCAGTAGCAAAGGAATACATATGTATTACCGTATTGCAAATTATTGTAATATCACTGTAGGATTAATCCATCAACTGATAAATCATTTAAGATTCTCGTTAATACTTTTTGAAACCTAGTCAAGAACAAATCTTGTTCTCTTCAGCCAAAATTAAAACCTTCGGAGTGAAATGGCCTAACATTTGCAGATCTTACAAGTAATTAGCAAAAATTTTATTCGAGTAACAGTGATATGTTCCTGGTGTTTATATCCGAGCTTTAAATGGAGAAAAGGAACTTAGAACGACGTGGAGGGGGAGAATGATTTACACGATGTTTTTTATGGTAAAGTGTTTCTAATCCATGAAATTATACCGTTTTAGGAAATTTACTAAAAACATTCCCGAATAAGATAAGCTAAGAAACTTAGTACATACTCCGAAATTAATGTAGTTACGATAAATTCGTTAGCCTTGCAGAGGATGAACTATTTTTACATTTTAAATATTAACTAAAAATTTCGCCTCCAAAATATAATATTACACAGGAAGATCTCTTGGGTTAACAACCGGGAAATTTTGGATGAATCCGACGTTTCGGCAACAACCTATGCTGCCATTTTCAAGGATGTCGAGTTTTTGGTAAAGGCCGGGTATATATACGGTCCGGGGGGCCCTTTTTATGATATTACAGACTATAAGGTAACCAAGGAAATATTTTTAGCCATTCAATCCCAACGCAGGTGTACTAAAGTGTAGGCATACGAAGTTTGCAGGAGCAGAGAAATTCACGGATATTTTGGTAGACTATGCAGTATATTGTCTAAAACGGTCAACAGGTAGTAGCAGCTGTAGTCCGATTCAGCGATATTGAATTTAAAGCAAGGATAGCGTAGGATACAATCAGAGCCAGAGGAATTAACCGAAGATTTGTACAAGGAAATTAAAATCGATAACGCTCCTGAATGGGCTAACCTATTTTCGCTTTACAGCACGGGATAGCATTTCGTCTGGCAAATGGGATATTTGCATTAGCATAAGGAACCAATTAATAAAATCGCTGAGGATGGAAACCCTTATCTGTGCTACACTAATTCCCTCTATGCTTCCTAATCGAGGATGGAGCTGAAGTTTAACGATACGGTCTTTTCTAAGAGGTTTACGATTTAATTAGCCCAGTTCTGAATTGCTCTTTTTAATCTAAATAGCCCCGACATTGGACGCAGCATCGGTCTGACTCGAGGGCTTAGGAACATTTTATATTTTTCCAGCGACGAGATCGGCGGGAGAAGCCAATATCTAGCGGTGGAGTGGTGTACCACTGCGATGTTCAGCACACGCGTTTCATCTCCAATGAGGCGAACTTGGAAAACACTGAAAGAATATAGAGCTGCTTGCAAGCCGCTCAAGAACCTTTATTCCCAGTGGTAGCTGTAGTGGAACAAGTACGTTAATCGGCAGCCTGCATCTACATGGTCTTTTGTGTTTCCACGGAGAGTCAAACCCACGATCGTTAGCGATGTGAGCACAAGCGGAAAATGTCTAGATAGCTGTGAGCCTCGAGATTGTGGGAAATCCGACTTTTTATGTGGTATTTTAGTTTTATCTGTGAATAAGAGCATATGACGTATTATCGTAAAATTAAATTTTTTTCAGTAAACTAGCAATACTATCCGGTGCATATCGTACTGAAGATATAAATAAAGGTTGCCAAAAGAATCAAACTTTATAGTTTTGAAATGAGACTCATTTTCAATACGAATGATACATCTATAAAAAACTTATAAACTTTCCACTTATTTCTTTTCTGTAATATGGCCTTCCACAAGGCCTAGCACCTTGAATATATTGATTATATTAATACTTAATTAATCTTTAAAATTGCAACGTGATTCATTGCCTTTCAACAAAATGCCGGGATCGAATATCGATGTTATTAACTTCATAATTCTAATTTCACTTATATTTTTGATTGTATTTATTTATTTATTTAGATACCGTTGCAAATTGGTGTAACCAGGTGGCAACAGTACAAAGGAAATTGCTGTAATATGTCCGGCATTTGCCTAAAAACAGCAGGAAAACCCCTCCAAAACCACCCGTGGATAATACAGATCTTTTCAAGGTTACATTAAAACAATATATAATTACATAAATTTACATACAATTCGTACATATAAGATTTACCTGAAATTATAAAACTTAATAAATGCAGAGTGAAAATTTTATTCACTGACGCTTTTATTAGAATTTATAAAGAGCAAGAGATGACTCACTAGAGCATGATTCAAACATTATAAGTGATAATTAACATTCATGCAAATTACGCGTCCATTAAATTATCTCAAAAGAGAAGCAAATGAATCCCTCATTTACATTTTAAAATTTATTCTTATTTCAAGGAGCACAACGTACCAAATTGCCAGGATCTTACATTATTATTTGTATTAATTCCGATTAGGACTTTAATCATCAGCGAAAGACCTTCGTAAAAAAAACACGCCCTAATTTAGATTTCAAATTTCCATCGCTCTTTCGGAAAGGGGACCCAATATATCCATCCCCCGGGCCCCCGCCATTCTCCGCGAACTTTTTCTCGTATTCACGAGCCCTCTCAGAGGCCCTCGATGCCCAAAAAAAGCCTCCGGACCCGCAGAGAATTCCGCATAAATTGGAACGTTTCGTTAAATAAAATCGGCACATCTATTACTTCCCACCCCCATCCGCGGACGGAACAGCTGTCTCCACTCCGAATTAATCGATGGAAGGAATTCGGCCCCGTTGGAGGACGGCCGACATAAAAAGGATCCGGGGATACAAAAATCCGACATGCGTTTAATTTGTTAAGTACCTCCTCCAGCGCGGGGGTCAAATGGGGCCGTCAAGTGGGGCAGTTGTTCCGGCGGAACGGCAGAAAGAATTGGCTGCGCGGATACAGAGGGAAAAACAAACGAATGGAAAAAGGGGGGCGAAAACACGGGGGAAATGATGAGCAAACGGGTGCTTCTGTGCGCGTTCGGGAGCGAACAAAGGAACAAAATCGAAAGCCGCTGTCGAAAAGTCAACAAAGAGAAGCCAACGAGGGCGCGGTCATAAAGAAGGGACATAAAGAAGATCGGAAAGTCGGGCTACAAAAAAGTAAGGGCGCGGGCATCGATTCGGCGAATCGTAAGGTCTTTTCGACGCACCACGCTTAATTAAAATGTAAAAGAAATCGAGAGCGGGAGAGTGCAAACGGGCGATTCTGATTGGTCGGGACGCTCGCCTGACGTCACTTTGTTTGAACGACTTGCAACCGTCGCGTGGAAGTTTGTTCAACGTCGCGCTGTCCCGCCGCTGATTGCGAGTGGGCTAAAGATCTGCTAAAAAGGCCCTCTGTGATTGAATTAAACTGCGTTAATAAGGACATTATATCTAGTTTCATTATACGCTAATAAATTATAAGGACTATTACTTATCATTATACAGTAGAACTCCAATTATCCGAATCAATTTGGACCGGACCCCATTCGTATAATAAAAAATTCGGATAATTAATTAACTTCTGTATGTAAATTGAAAACGGGAGAAAAAACTACACATATAGTATAAAAAGGGCTATGTATTTATTAATTTAAAAAATGGTAACACTTTGGCATGTTGGCAGGTCTATTTGGTTTCTACCGTTATGTTTACCACGTCAGCGAATTTAGAACTGCTCTATGAGATGGTGTCCTAAAGAGATTCGGATGATCAGCGATTCGGATAGTCGGAGTTCGGATAATTGGAGTTATACTGTACTTACTATGGCACATTTTGAGACAAGCTAGATAAGGTAGATGAATAAATGCTTACAGAAGACGTTGATGATTAAATTTAAGCAAAAAGGATGGATTCGATATAATTTACAAATCCTACTAAGTTAATGAGGCTATTTACTATTTCTCTTTGTTGAGTCTCACTAGATAAGTCAACGAAACAAACTAATCAGAATGGAGACAATGATTATGCTTTCACTCTACGAAAATTATGCATCCAGTCTATTATTATTTAAGTATTTTCTAGTAATTTACATTATTACAAATTATCCCGTAAATATTACAATTAAATTTCGTATAAATAGGAAAATACCACTACACGATTGTTCATTCTGTAAGTACGATATTTACGAATTCTCTTTTTCGTTCTTTTCTCTAACATATTAATCTACCACTGATCTAGAATTAGAAGTACTAGTTTACTATTGAAAAGTTTCTCTAAATACGTAAAATTTATGAATGTAATATAATTGCTATGAGATAGAACATGATTTATATTTACCTTAAGGGAATCACATGGAAGGAGACGAAAGATATTAAATACAGACGAACTGCGATACATCCACTTCTGCAAGTAGCAATAAAGGTATTCCCACTCAATGAACTAAAATAGAGTTACAAAGTCTTCACATAGAAAGTAAAATAGTAACGAGCATAAAACGGGCTACGAAGATAAAAGGAAGATGAAAGGCGTGTTCCCTATGACAGTTATAGAGTACCGGCCAATCAGGGGAGAGAGGCGATAGACTGAAAGTAGCACTTGGGCCAATCATTTGACTCGCGGAGTCAAAGTGACAGTGGGGACTCGAAGCCACACCCACTTCGGGAAAATCCTCCCCGTGACGTCAAGGGCGTAAAGTATAGCAAAATCAAATCACGCGGCTAAGGGTTAGAATGGAAATTGGCCTGGAATTGAAATAGATCATTAAGAGATCCACCAAAGTCGATTAGGATGAATCGCTCGGTAGTAATGAAGCGAAAGTCGAAAGAAGAGTACTGCGGATGGAGAAAATCACCGAATGATTAGCGGGATAAAGCCTCCGGAATCACGACTCGCTCCAAAAAGCGTAAGAGTATCAAACCGCGGTGGCGCAAAATTGAGGGAAACGGGATGTGTCCTCCGAGTGCCATTCGTACGAGCGCCAATTCTCAGAAAATCATTCGCGTGAATACTTTTTGATACACTCCCGTTATTTTTTGGATTGGATTCGAATGAATTTCCTCCTGCTCTTTATTGCAAACTCCGATAAGAGAGTATGCAATAACGAATCCGGTATGAGAGCGACTTTTTCCTTCTATATCGAGGCAAAGATTACATCTCTTTGGGAAAAGTTTGCGTTTGTGGGGAATTCGACCTTTTTGGCTTTGCCGAAAGAGGAGATTTCTTAAGCGTATAGGATTGCGACGTTAATGCATCTCAATAAGTGGAAAAGCATCGTAAATTCTTCTTCTATGTTCAATTTGAAAGTAGGTTTATGGAAGATTATTTCGCCACCAATATGCATACCATTTTGTCGTGTGTAAAATTTCATCGACTCATATTTTTGTTCTGGTAATCCACTAATAGTTTATACACTTCTTTCACAGTTTCTGAGTTGCATTTATAAAAAACAATATCTCATTCAATTAACTAAAATTTTCTCTAAAGCATACATATTACAAAATTTACGCAAATTTTGATATTCAGTTAAACTCAAAGGCTTTCCTTCACTTATCAATACTTTTTAGCTTCCTCTACTTCTGAAATATCACAAAAAAGGTGATTATTGATTTTTTCAATAACATATTTCCTTGCAACATCAATCTCAATCTTAGCAAGGTCTCTTGAACTTGGAAAGTTATAGCAGTGTAACGTTGATAAGAAATATTCCTCAAAATTAAAGTCAGTTACTCTTGAAAGTCTTAAATGATTAAATAACATATTAGAAAAGTGCTAGAATAGCGCCTAAAAGTTAAGCCTCGTCGGCATGCTTCTTTTGTCGAGTATCAACGATTAACATTAGTAATACAGGTTAGAAATTTCGGGGAAAGGTGCACAAGAGAGCTTTTGTGGACAACAATATTGAATGGATTCATTGCTCCAATCACAAAAAATATTGTCTTACTTTTGATATACGCATTTTCCACATTGTCTCCAAAGGCTACTATGTTCATCAGGGATATTCTTAAATACTCAACAGTAATTGGAATTCTACCTATTAATTAGAGTAGAATCGTTCCCTTATCTTTAAAGCTGTGAGACATTAATTACCTCCATTCCCACGATACCTTCCTTCCCTTTCACCTCTCGCACTTCGTTTCCACTGTAATTCATTTCCTCTTAGCTTTCACTCTTCCATTCCCTATTCTTTACTTACAACTCGTTAATTTATAAACCTCTTACTTTTTTGCTTTCTTTATCATTTATTTTGGTACTTTATATTAATCAGATGACGATGTTAAAAGCTGGGACCATAGTGACGTCATCTTCCCGATTGTTTTGCTGTTTTATGCATTCATTTACTTTCCTTGAATTTTCTACGAAAATATTCCGCTTTAACTGTAACTGCTTATCATATATTCGAATAAAATTAATAATTTAAGAGTCGTCTAAAGATCTTAACTTGTCTTTCAAAATCAGGGTTGGGTTCTTTTTAAAATAGAAGGCCGTATTCAATATTCGGTTAAGAGAAGCTAAACAAGCCGCTCTTAATTCGCGAGCTGTCTTTATTTAAATGGTATAAATTTTAATAATAAACATGTACACGAAAAAGGATTTAATTCGATGAAAATTTTTCATTTTATTTTTCTTTAGCGACATAAATAAATTGGACCCAAAATTACTTAAATACCGCAATTTGTTTCAGGAATTGACTATAAAGCCGCAGAGAACGTCCAAACGTCCGCATATAGAGAATTCCTAACCCCTGTTCTAAATTAAAAGCTTTAATTTCTCTAGAGTGATTCAAAGTAATTGATTCAGCCAATCAATTTGTAGGAATAAAGCAAATTTGTTTATTGTTTCCGCGGATTCGGCGACCGTAGTGAATTGGGCAGATAAAACCAAAGCTAATAAACATCACATTAAAATCAGACAGCTTCGTGCGTTAACAGTTCAACTTTTAGTGTTTTTGATTTCGGGGGGTGCGCGGGGTTGAAAAAGGCCTTGAAGCGAACCGGAACGCAATAATACGCTAAATTAGAGTTCAGGTGAATGGTAAAGTGAAAGTCAGGGATTCTCTACTCCGATTCGGTCAGTTCCCTCTCGGACAGCGAGTTTATATTTGGTTCGAAATTAACTTTCGCTGCCGACTCGCCACAGACAGCTTCCGAAAGTATGCTGCCCTTAGACTCATATTTATGGAAATAAGCAGAGCTCTGTCCTCTGCGGCTGCATCCTTCGCTGCCTTTCTCCAATCTGACCCTGAGCATCTTCCGCTGACCCCAACTCACTTAACCCTCTTCCTTTTACGTCCCTCCGTAAACCCGAACCTTTATCGGATCCTCTCTTTCCTCTCGAATCTCTCCATTTCGTTTCCACGGTGACCATGACATCCCCTTGTCCTGTGAGTGACTCTACGCAAAACGCCAATCTTCTTTACCAATTTCCGTCTTTCCACATCACGGGGATCGATGCACGACCGATCACCGCAAATTCAACTATCCGTTCCCTCTCCATTCACTCCCCGGTGAAAATCTTCCTTTTATCGCTGCTGACACAGCCGAACGGCCTGCAATAAACCTATTACCGCGTATCGTGTTCTATTCTCCCCGAGTTAGAAAACGTAGCATTTAGCATTCCTTAATATACAATTACCACTTTAAACTAATTCTTTCCCAATTTTTAGCAGCATTATTTGAACCAATACGTAAATGTATTGTGACCGAAAAATCCCACCTTAAATTTTCTGTCCGCGTGAATTGTTAATGTCGTTCATTATTCAGCGCATTTGTTTACATCTTTTATTATATTTCGTACTCTTTCCCTTAATTTAATACATTATGACCAACTTCGTACGCATTAACGCACGTGATTGTTTATTTTATTGCTCACAGCAAAGAAATAATTGTGAAATCAATGAGCGTGAAATGGAGATCTGCAAAGGAAAAAATTAAACAGAAAGAACTTCAGGATGAATTTTGGTTTTAACCTCCCGTAACCAAAAAAGAAAATAGATAAATTATATACCTCAGGAATAAAAACTTGTTGGCGAAAGCGAACTAGCATTATCAGGTTTCATGGCATATCCAAATGAATTTCACAAAGCAATCTAATTTATTTTGCTGAGGTTTCTGCGAACTCGTGAAAAATATAGTTGATATGTTGGCCGAATGTAGGCAAACGTGACTTAATACTAAAATACGTGAAAATAAATGTTCTTGCGCTTAGTGGTTAACAATAACCACATTACTGCGGTTTTGAAGCGTAAATTACTTGAAATAATTCGTATAATTATTTAAATAAGGTTTTCATTTAGCCAGGTTATTTGCGTTAAGATTTTGGGAAAGTTTAAAATCTATTACTTTACAGAAATACAGAAAACGGAAGCACGAACTAAATCCAAACGAACAAAAATAATTCTCTAAGTACAATATTCTAGTGATTATAGTTATTCCCTCCCAGTTATTGACCCTTATACAAAAATTGTATTATTTTCCAGAAACGTCAGACTTGAAAAAAAATCTACGAAATAAGCTGATAAACGATACTAAAAACAACTGAAATCTAAAACTAGACGACCCATTCGAGGCGTAATCAAAACATTTTTCCAGGATAATCTAAATATTTGATGAGAATTATAAGGACACATTTACTGCATCATTATTAAACAATTTTAAGCTTACAAATTCCGCGTAGTGTCCGTAATGTTCATTCTCGAAATTTTGAGGACATGTTTCCTTAATTGCAGACAAATTAATTTTATCTAACAACAGTTCTTAGAATAACAAACTAAGGTCATAAAGACATATAAATTCGATGAAAATACTCTGAATGCTACATCTTAAAGAAATAACGAAAAGTGATGAATCAGTTTTATACAAAGTTATTTGTCACATCCAGGAATTATTTTTAAAACAAATTTTTTTGCCAGAATTACAAACCGCTGCGTATTCTGAATTTTCTTGGTCTCAGTAAAAAGACAAGCGTCGAGAAAATTATTATCAGAGGCAAGGAAAGAGAGAAACGAAAGGTTGTCAGGAAAAGCTCTGGGCCACTTCCATGACGCAAGCAAAATCATGTTCCTTTGGTCCAAGGCAGCATCCTCATCGTGTCACCGCGTTTCCGACGCTTCCCTTTTTATTTTCGGACAGAGAAAATAGTTTCTATCCTCTGAAATTCACGATTTCTGCTGACTTGTTTTGTTACGAGTCCGTGGGACACGTTTTGACAGCTGCCATCATTGAGCATCTAGGCGGGATAATATTTTTACTTTCCCAGGCACGCGAATTGTAGAAAATTCTGCGGATTAAGGGATCCTGGAGATGCCAAGAGAAATACATATATACGACGGAATTCCCAAAGTAACTTCGGGCTCTTTCCACAGTGAATTGAAATGTACTTTCGAATGTAAGAGCGGTTAGTTAGCAAAATCAAATAAATTTTTTTTCCCTTTTTAGCAATTTAAAAGTACAAGCATGCTATGTATAACCAGATATATCTTGTTAGATACTTAAGAAGTACTAATTTAGGAAATGTCCGTTTAGATTTGACATTCCGGAGACATATATGACAAATTCATCTCTGAAATGATTTCGTCAATTTTGCATAATGAGAAAATACATAATAATCACATTTTCTTTACCGATTCCTCCTCTAATATTGTTACAGGACTTTGAGTATTTAAACAATTTCATAATGTTACAGGGTTGTAACAAATGAAACGATGAGGTTGAAACAGAAAATTTGAGAATGCCAAGTACACTTAGCCACTTCCATCCACAAATTATTCCATGCAATTTAGTTAGCTGATTAACTGCTGTAACATTACACTCAGATGGATACGATTGCGAACTGGATTACGTCAAACTCTAACCTCTTGACTGTAATAAGTAAGAGCAGTCAAAACTATTAAAGCGAGATAACCATGTAAGTAAGAATGATACCCCGGTCCTGCTAAATCTCTCTAAATGTCTTTATGTACAAAAGAAATATCTATAAGAGAGGATAGTTTTTCATCTGGACCTCCATGAGTCCCGCCTCGCATTTCAATCCTATAAGAGGCTGTACTAGGAAAATAAAACATTGTAAGTACTATGACTGGTCACATGTTGCTTTTTTGTAGAACTGAAAGGGGTCATATATACGCTATTAAGCAAAGAAAATTAGTAGACGAAGGTTAATCAGGAAGTGAAGGATATTGATAATTCGTTTTTTGATCAGATAAATCCGCTGGAAACATATTTTTATAACACCAATACGGAAAAACGAAATCTGAAGGATTATCGCTACATATTACATTTATTAGATAATTTCATAATCAATTATTAATTTTCGATTGTCCACGCATTCCACATCCTGTATTCCAGTATTTGTATCTCTCTATAAGTGAGAATACTAGTTCTATCACCTTGATCAATGAAACTCTATAAGTAATAGAATGCGCTCTTGAACATCCCAAAAATAATGGCTTGTTCCCTGAAATCTCGCTTACCCAGCTTCGGCTGCATATAATAATAACAAAGTCTAACGAAGAAGAAGAAAAAGATCAGAACTACACTGCTTATTACGAAAATGAACGATCATGGTGTAAATGGAAAATTTCGTGGCACTGGCAGTTTAGCAAACACATCCTGCAACACGTACGGTAGATGAGGCATTATAATGCGGTCCATAAGAGCAAGTGCAAAAGCAAAAACGGATATCTAACGTCCAGATCAGATGAGACTATTATCTAAAATGAGTGATGCGAGAAGATACAGAGAGCATGAACTGAGATGGAGCACTAACTGAGATAGGGATGACTCGATAGTACTCTGTACTCATTCCATCGGAGGAAGAAATCTAACGGAAATTAAACAATTTGCTATGGATTAGGAGGGAAATTTGAGGATCGCAACTCCAAACATGGTCTGCGAACTAAAATAAATCCGAAATAATACTTAAAGTTTTATTTATGAAAAACTTTGATAAGAAGTGTTCAAATTAGATTTAACTCGTTAAAATACTGAAAGTCAGAAGGAAAGACAAATAAATGAATATAGAATTTTGCTGAAAGATCACGTACATGCCGTACAAATTTATACAAGATTTCTGAGGTTGCGTACAAATAGGTGAACTGGTGGATTAGATTAATCCAAAAATAGGATTATATATCAATTGATGAAATGAACACTAATTATCACTTTAAGGAGTCGTCACTAACTGTATTTAACTATCAATACGAGAAATATTTATGCAATTGTATAAATGTATAAAACAGGATAGTTTGAAGCACAACAGCTATGAAGATACAGTCTTACCACTAAAAATATGTTAAAATGACGACCAAATTTATCACAGCTAAAATTAACAACATTGTTTACATGCATATAGTCAACAATTTACATGACAGTTCTACGGACAATAGAAACCCCCCGAAAAAAGTACTTTAAATCCACGAGTATCCGCACAACTATATTAAGTTATTTTACTTACATTCAGCATCGCTATGCACTGAACACTTCGTCAGGCACCGAACAAATTCGTAAAACGGTACAGCTCGGTTGACAGGAGCGTCAGCGCCTCGAAGTGGAGGAAAGTCGTACCAGCTGTATCTCCGTAATGATTGGCTTCCGTTTCCTTATTAGCGAATAAATGAATTTTCTTTGGAGCGGGAGAATCGAATTGCATCCACGGCAGCGGGGAAGCCGATTTCCGCTAGAAATCCGCGCTATGGATTGGGATCGCTCAAAATGTGTTTAATTGCCCCTTCGAAGGCCAAGATGCGATTCAAATTAAAACAACGGGAATTTGCTTCCTCTTGCCAGCCATTAAAAGAAGGGCTTCCTCTCGAACGGCACAACAACCCAACAGAACTGGGGCGGGCTTCGATCAATTCCAACCCGCTTTAGAATTGCCACTAGCGCTTGCCAGAACCTAAAAATCGCTAATTTTACCCTGCGCTGCGCTCTGCCGTCCACAGTTTTACACTATGATTTTGCAATTCCTTCGCGAAAATACTGAAGGAGGAAGGAACATCCTGAGTAGTTTCCGACCAATGTTTCGTTCGAGTTATTGCAAAAGCATAACTTTGAAGGCTACTGGAGAACGCTCGCAAAACTTTTGTTTATGAAACACGCATTAATAATTCAAAGTTATAGGTGCACTATGCTACTTTAGTTTCCGCACGAAGTCACGTTAAGACAGCACAAGATAGTTTCAAAGTAAAACTTAACTATTTTCTAAAATCTCTCATAATTAGTTGGTATTAAAACAAGGCATCTTAATGGTTTGAAATATGAAACATATGGGGCATTTCAAAAACTTGCATGAAACTTATATACGAGTATATCTAACCCACATATACATATATCCCGCTAGCCGTCTTTTTATTTATTTATTTTATTTATTAACAAACATCAACATACAGCACGAAGCAAATTACTGCTGATGATTAACAATAATAATAAAGAACAAAATAGCAATAAAATCCTGAGAAATCAACAAATTAAACATGTAATAAAATAACAAATGAATATGAGCAAAATAAATCATACAAAATTGTATTTTTCCACGTCAAAATCGCTTTCTGCTAGAGGTAGTATACTCGCCACACAGCGTCTACGGAAGTAATTACTATTTTCAGCGACCCGCCCTAGCACATGTATCTCCGATTTTTTAGATGCATTAGCATATATGATATGGTACTAAATGACAACTGCTGAGATTTACCACAAGAATAGGAAAAAATTCGATGAAAGAATGACTACTAATCAAATTGGCAAGCAAAATATATAGAAACGTCCTAATTTAGTATTAAATAATTATCGGTGATAAAATACTACAAAAGAATGAACATGTTAGAAATAACAAGGTAACGATAGCGAATATAAGACAAGATTATTCAGTGCAAAAGGAAAAATGACAGCATGATTGTGAAAATGACATCATTGTAACCTTTAAAAGTTCATTGCAACAATTCGTGGTCTGATTTACTGAATATATGATTCCAAGAACTCGAACTTTGGATTAAGCACATCCTGATTCGTATGGATATACCGAATAATGGGAGTGATCCAATTGAATGATTTCCTTCTTACCATTAACCATTACAGATCGATGTCCTGGAAGAAATTTCATCCTTCGGAAACAGGAAGCTTCGGTGAGATTCCCATCCGAATGTCTCCACCATGAAAGTTTCGCATATCCTGCTTACCCCAAATTAAAATATAAAAAAAATTGTAGTTTAGAACTCAACCGCATCAAGCACAGAGACAAGAGCCCAGGACCTGCAAACTAACCATTTGAATTCACTTAAATTCGCGAGCTCGGGAATCTAATGTAGAACTAGGAGTAATAGACTGCTTTTCGTATGAACTGAGACGGAAGCTGCAACATTCCAAGTCTCGTCGAAAATGATTCAGCGGTTCAGAATTCAGTGGGAGCAGACGGGACCGCTTTACAAGACTCCTGAAGGAACACGACCTAAAAAGTATGTCACACGGAGTAAAACTTCAAGTGCAGCACACAAAGGACGCTCGCGTTACATTCCGGTTCATATCTTTTTCCCAGAAACCCCTCCGTTAGACAGATGAACGCCACGTAGAACACTAAAAAAAAGAAATCCTGAAAATTACAACTGGAAGCGGGATGCCCGAGCTCGTGTGCGGACGATTAGTCAGCGTTTTAGCGCACGTAATTTCCGGATTTTGATCATTCCGGGGAAAAGAGTAGTACCAATTGCTATATCAAGATTACGGGACGTGCACGGAGTGGGGGGAGGGGAGAAGGCTATAAAAGGGGGGGAAGAGAAATGGGCCAGGTAGGGATCCGGTTGATATAGTGCCCCCGCAAGAAAAGGGTCGGCCGGAGAAACGGTGTTAAGAAGGTTTTAACGGCGCGGGACGTGAGAAGGAAGATGACGGCGGAGGAGCCGTTCACCTGAAAACCTTTATTATTATTATTACTCCCGAAAGTGTTCGAAGCAACGTCCTCCCTGACGTTTTTTTAACAAGTTGTGCCACGATTAATGATTCCTAGGAGTGGGAGAGCCAGGTGGTGGTCTCCATCGCAAATCAGCCCTCGTCAGCCAGATTATCGACCCTTCCGGGAATGTTTTTCCCTCCGCTTTATCCGGTATAAAATGCGAGAGAGAAAAACAAACAATAAATAAGACCGGCTTTTTCCACGGGCCTATTTTAGTGTTGCAAATATATCGATGCGGTGATCATTAGGGTAACGTATGTTCCCGAAGAAATCCGTTTGGGAAGAAAGGGAAAAGGTACGAAATTTTCTGAGGCTTTGCTACATCAGGTTCTGAACCAATGGTACGACTACCAGGGGTATGCGCTAGGGGCTCAATCGAACCCAGAGCCATAGTTGCGGATTTAACGATTTTTATTCCTATTTCTAGCGATCATTTTACTAACTATTCTTTTCTCTAACTTATATTTTTCTTAGATTTAAACTATTTTTCGATATTTATTTTATCGATTTTCAACATTGCATGTATTTGTATTCTTCTTTTTATTCTTTTTGCTTAGGTCAAGGGAAAGATAGGACTTCATAGTCTACTTTTCTATTAAAAAGTGCTCTGTATATACTATCAGCGACATCAAGCTTTCTATCTCTAGTTCTGTTGCACTGACCCTTCTCTATCCACTACTAAAACAAGCCTGAATAATTTACGCATCAAAATACAATAACGGCTGGTAGATAAAACTTTAAACTAGGGTCTCCGTATCGCCAAGTGGGTAAAGAGGTTGCCATTAGTGAAAAAGAGACTCACAAAAACTACGGAGCTAAGAATAAAATTTTCCAACAAATACATAATTTAGGAATTTGTCATACAATACTTTTGTTTTAATCTTATTGTTATATTCTTCCATTTACCTCAGATAATTTTATGCATTTTTGTTCAATCTTTTATTTTAGGTTCGCTCCTAACACTAACATTTTCTTATTTTACTCTTTTTCTATCCATTTTAAATTTCAGTTGAAACTATCAGTATGTTTCGTACATATTTCAAGCTTCCCTTACCGTAGGCGTTTTCCTGCAGATTTTTTATTAGTGCTTACTAAGGTTAATTACGTAAGCCTAGAAAACATTTTGCTCTTTGTGCTTTTCCTTTTGTCCTATACGTAAAGTTTTTTATTGCAATATTGAATGAAATAGGATTATACGTAAGGTGAAACATGTAAGTCTCAAATTTGCCCTCTATTAAAGTCGTTTATTATCAATATTATATACGTCGTAAAATATAATGTTGATTTAAACCGCTAAATTTCAAAATTTTATTTTAGCAAAATCTTCTCATGGGTGTACGACATTTTATCATATTTCCTGGATGCAATTGGCGCAACTTCAAAAAATGGCAATTCCACCCATACTAGGTAAATATATTTGAAAATATGGTAGATACATCGAAACACCGTCTTTTTCCATTTGGCAAGTCGGGATTTTCAAAAGGCATGCGAAATGCAGCACAAGATGAAACGTTCCCGCTGAAGACAAAGGGGAAACTTATTTTCATAAGACATGAAGATGTGACGTCGCACATAAGCCGAACTCGCGTTGAAACAATTTGAGTTGGGACGTAACAGAAATTAGATTTACTTCGTCGCTGTTAAAAGACACGGAATGATAACAGCTGAAATTGCTACTCAAGGGGATGAAAAGGGAAGGCCCGAGGAAGATTTAAAAGGGATAAGAAAATGAGAATCCGAAGATGAAGACTACAAAATCACGCTGGAAAGGTGTTTTGAAATGTTTATGACTGAGTTACAGTTTCATTCTCCTAGAAAACTAGCTAAAACTAGGATAATTAAATACAACAACTGCAAGCAAGTGCTCGACCGCAATGTCTTACGTTGGAAAAGAAGGTGTGTCAGAGACGGAAGACGTTTGTTCTGAACATATGACTTACGAAAGGCAAGCTTTGCATTTGGAGTAAAAATTTGAGGGGTTAGAATATCATTTGCAGTCCTAGGGGCCCTAGGAAAGAAGAGACTGAGTGGCCAGATTTTTTTTTCAGTAAAACGTACCAATGCCTCTCATATAAGACACATGACAAAAGTTTGTATTTTAACGTCGGTGTATATTTCACGGCTAGCTTCATTTAAGGAAAAATTGTGGAAATGTAAAAAAGAAATCACTGGAAATTATGAAACTAGTCATGACAATAAACTTGCGAAAATTTACAACATTTTTCTTTTCACTTTTAATGCAATGCGCAGCACATTTTTAAACTGATCCCTGTCTTATTAATACGCCATTGAAATTGTACATAGTACAGCGATATCCTCCAGCAAAATGTTAAATCTATAATGCCAAGGCGTAAATTAAAGACAACGTGTTACTCTTCTAGATCATCTATCATGTAGCTATGTAACTAATGTGATTATAATATTTTTAAATACAGTTTTCCGGGTTAATTTTAGTACAGGCAGTTACATAAAGATAAATTTACATAAGGCGACCACGATACATCATAGCTGTTAAAGTTGTATTTGCGATGTATTACGTATGCAATTTCTAATGCTAAATATGTCATAACGCATGGCCTGAGTACCTTTAAATCAAACAGGGTCTTTGAACCAATGGGAATAGCCTGAGGTCGATGACTTGCTAATAGGAAAAGCGACATTTCGCTCATAAACTCTCCTTTGTTTCCACATGTGCTACGCTAAACTCACAAAGTTATCTTTCGACGGCCCTATACCCTTAACTAGCTATAGCTCTCGATTTATGTATCGGAAACCAAAGGAAATGCTTTTTCCGGATCTTCCCGAATTTGAATCACCGCTGACGACGGGTTCATCGCAGTGGAAAACGAACAATTAATTTCCTCAGTCATTTTACGGACTTGTGGGAACGGATTCAATCCTGAGTTATAGCTGTTCGCGCATCATAAACAGGACTCAGAACGGATTTTAAACTCGCGGTGCGGAAGCAATGACAAATGGGGAAGTCGGCGTTGCAAAATCTAGCCTCACTCAATGTCTTCTGAGATTACTCTTTCTATAGAGCAACTCGCCGTATTCCATGATGCGATCCTCCCTCTAGGAGCATCGGAACTGCTTCTCAGATAGAACGTTTAAGGAAAGAAGTAAATATTTACTGCCAGCCTTTACGATCGTTTATTACTTTCTGGAACGGGCATTGATCGTAACGTTCCCGAATTTTATCGGAGATCGTTGCTTCTATTATGACGATATCGTAAATATCTCGAACATTATGGTGTCTAAATTCCGCCGTAACTTTTACCGTGTAGTAGTATGGAAAAAGCATTGCAATCGCATAAAAATCGGCCTCAAATTTTCAGAAAGTATGTGAAGCCCTTATAGCTGTAGTTAACGACCATGAAGACTACGTTGAAAAACTTTTGCGGAGGCGTTAGTTGTTGAGGAATCTTCGTAATTTTCTCAAATTTCACACATCATGATAGACGTGTTGCTACAAATTTTGGTAAGTTTATATCTTTAGTAAATTTTTCTTTACCATTATCTTATTTAAGACGGCGTTTTCAAGCAATGAGTATTTCTTATCACCACTATAATTCAGGAATATCACATTTAATATATTTGTTCAAAAGCTTAACTCCCTTCAATTCCGGTAGTCACACTTCATTGATGCTGATTATCAGATATTTAATATATACAGCTTTACTATTGAGATACAAGAGCTTAACGATTGTCATTCGAGAACATATTCGCAGTAAAATAAGTATGACGTCATAACAATGTTTGCACGCACTGAAAAAGAGTATAACTCTTTTAAAAATGATAGATAAAGTCAGTTTTATAGAAGGCGGCGTGTAAATATTATGATAACACGAAAAAAGGTTGAGTATCGCACAGTGTTGATGTTTTACAAAATACCCTTTCGTGATAATCGATCTTCGTTATATATTAAACTAGCTGAAGCGCCCGTTGATTCTCAACGGGGAATATATATAGAAATAGATTAAATTCAAGTTGCCAATCGTGCGTAAATTCCATTTAGAATAAGGTCTAAAATTCCAAGCTATTCTTACTGTACAGGAAAATTCATGAGCTCGGCTCAACCATCGCATTGATCGTGAGGAGGATTGGCTGTTTATAACCTCAACAATTTTGGAAAATTCACGCGTAATCTGTCGAAATTCTCGAAATTTCGATTCGGAAACAATATTCCACGATCAAAATTAGAACATTCATTTCATTTCCGTTCTTTCACTTCTTGATTCTATTCCGCACGACTATTTTTCTGTTTTAATTCTTCAAAAGAAATATAGCCTGCTACCGATTAAAGTGAAGATTAGATTTATTCTTTATGGAAACCCATCTGAGCGATCTTGGTTCGAAACCAGCAAAATTATCGAATAAAATTGAGACAGTACGTCCTTCCTGGTCCCAGAAAACACGTACGCAAAGTTTGACGCGAATCTGGCAAACGGTTTGTACTAAAATCTCCTGACTGTAATTACGTACCTGCAATTGCTGGTTACATCCTTACATAAAATTTCTCGTTATCCATGTAATATATCGTACTCTTCAATCATCAGCTTTATGGGCCTAAAGTCCACGAGTATTTTTACGGGATAAAACATGAGCTCGGATTCAACAATGGGATCGGTCGTCAGGGGAATGAGTTGTTTACAGCCTCGAATTTTCACAAAAGTTTTGTATATTTTACCAAAATTCTCGCAAATTCTAATCGAAAGTAAGATTTCACGACCAAAATAAGAATATTTATTCAATTTTCTTTCTTTTGGTGTTTGTCTCGACTCTGTAAGAGTATTTCTTCTAATTTAATTCTTCAAAAGAAATAAAGCCTGCAACCGATAAAAGTGAAGCTTACGTGTATTCCTTATGAAAATCTATCTGAGCGATCTTGGTTCGAACCCAGCAAAATTCTTGAATAAAAATGCGACAGTACTTCCTTCCTGATATAAATGGACACGTATGCAAAGTTTGAGACAAATCGGGAAAACGGTGTAGACTCCAATCCAAGACAAACAAACCCACAAACACACAAACCCACAGAATTTCTGCTTTATATATATAGATTTATGAAAGTCAATATCATTATTTTACATATTAAATTGTTACCCCCAAATTTCCTGATAAAAACTTCCTTAGAAATTATACGCACGAGTTCCGTATTACCATGTATAAATTTATCAAGAACATATACTGCATAGCATTCAATACCATGGGCAAACAAATCTTGGAACAATCTGTTTTTTTTTATATGCTTCCTTTAACAAATGAAATTTGGACTTGGAAAATTCTACGATATCGTAAGAAAAAGGAAATCCAGTTTTTATTTGGTCTTCCACGAATTCAGATCAACTCAGATTGGTTACATGCTTCTGTTGTTACATATTACATTATTTTGCAACTTAAAGTCAACTTTCATGTTTTCCCATGATATGCGGTGAAGTTTTTAGATTTGATAAAAAAAATAGTCCGACTACAATTCGTAGGCACTGACGCATTCTGCATTTGACCTGGCAGTTAGATATTTGCCTAGTAGTAGAATACTTCATTTATTTATCAAGCACCTTTGAAATAAAATAAAAATCTTAGAAATACTTTCCAAGTTAAGAAATAAATCTATCGAGAAAATATCTGGTTTTCCTACTCGTAACTTACACTAACAATCACGACTTGAAAAGATACTGATTTAAAATCCACCGAAGTGAAGTAGCAGTGACCATTAGCAATAATGCCTTTACACGTATCCCGATTAATTTAGTACTTCCACGAAAAAGATTAAGACGTCCTTGAAAATGATGTAAACTGACAATCCTTCCAGCAGCATTTATGCATGAGGTAATCAGACAAAAGTCACGCGAAAAGATTCACGGCGCATTAAAACGCGAGCGCCATTTTGGGTTACATCACGTTAAAATTCGTACACTTCCGGGACCGGGTCCACTTCCGGAAACCGCATTATTAAATCAAAAGCGAGAGCAAGAAAAGGAGCGGAGTTTTGCGCGGTGAAGAAACAGGGTACTTATCTCCTTTCGAGCATAATCACTCTTTCTGGCTTCTTTTAATTCCTAAATAAACAATATCTCCAGGGGAGGGGGGGGGGCGCCAACTTTGGGCCGGGAATTTGAAGACCATCAGCCGCAATCCCTTTCTTTTATCGCACCTCTCACGTTCCTAAAATAGTCGCCCATTTTCTCCGACGCAGAAGGAGAGCGTATGAAAGGGGCGAGAAAATATACTGCGACAGAAAAGCACTCTGAGTGGTCCGCGGGAATCGACTCTCCCACACCTCCGTTCCCCACGCAGTCTCTCTCTCATTCAAAAATGCGAGACGAGGTTCCGCCTCTAATAAGTAGTCCCTCCCGGGCCCCCAAAGGGGAGGGGGGCCCAAACTTTTTAACTTAAGGTCCGCAGAAATTTATGTTACCTTTCCGAGACTCGTTTTTTTATTCCTCGCTTTTTTATCCGTTTCTCCCGAGGCACTTTTCCAAAAGTTTACTCTTTCTCCCCTTTGATTTAACATTTAATTCCGAGATGACGGAATTGAATAGGTTGACTTACGGAGTTCGCCGCTGCATTCCTTCCCGGGAGGGAATTCTTCGCCGGGGAAAAACGGCTCCCACCTCACGACGCCCGTTTCATTTTTTTCATAATAAATATCCGAAATTCCGGGGAATCGATTAGAAGGCGACACGCCGTTTGAGTGGCGAAAAAGGTCAAGAGGAAATTGGGGAGACTAGTATTCGAGAATTCCGCTGAGTCCACCTTAGAAAAAAAAAAGAAATTTATATCTACGATTCTTCGACGGGAAATATACGGTGTATATTACGCGACCTTTCCCACACGAGAGTCCTTCTCCGGCAATATATAGCGTATTAGAAGAAAATAAACGAAGAAATACTTCCCAAGAGCTGATTTCACATTCTATTAGGAAATTATTACAAGAGTTTTCATGGTTGATCTTCGAAAGTTAGATTTTTCGGGAATGGAAGCCTCATTACGATTAACCGTTCTCAAAAATGAATTTTATTAAGACTTATAACATCTTCATCAAGATTCTCTTTGTAAAACGGTCACTGTTATTCTCTTAAGATTAAGATACTAATCATACAATATAGATAAAATATTATCATAAATACTTGGTAATACACAAGAAAAACTAGGCTTAACTAGGGTATCCACCAGTCCCAGATTTATTTCATTACACCCGAAAAACATATTTTAAAATTTTATGGTAATCAATGCGTTAAAAATCGACTCGTAGCCGAATTTTACTGTAGGTTACCAACTGAAATTAAAAATGTATCTAACTATAACTTATATCTAAAAAAGACTAAAAATTAGCTGTTAGATCATGAAGAAATTGATGTTTTTTCTTTAAATTTTTGAAAGATTCTTTGCTCATTAACGTGCTTTTTAAATTTTCCTTTCCTTCTATTTTTTCTTAATTTTTTGCATAGCTTTCCTTAGCATTAATATGTCACTTCATTTTTCTTACTTTTGTATTATGCCATTGTAGTATTATCGTAATAATACGTCACTATCCTAAGATAAATGAGTGCTTTAATGTATTTCTATGGTTTGTGAACACAAAACGTACTGTGTTTTATCGGTGTCAAGAATACAGGACATTCATAGTTGACACCTAAAGCTCTAGTATCTGTTAAAATTATGTAAATTATATTGTATTAATATTATATGCAATATATTGAACAATAAATATATTCATTTATTTTTTCACTCTGATAGAATAAATAGAAAAACAGAGCAAGCAGCCATTAGAGCTATTTTAACATACCTAACAACGCTAATGACTTCAATGTTGTAAATTCTTGGTTGTGTCCCGACAGCCCCGGATTATTTGTCAGAGTATTATGTACGTCCCGGTTTTGCACAAAAGGTCTCTGAACACCCTGAACTTAACTTTTAAATAAATGTGTGCTTGAACTCAATTTACCGATCAGGGATATTTAATCAATAGCATGGTACGTAATTTCATGAGTATCCACGTCATATAATCATAAATTAGATAAGGTAATTACGGTATAGTCACAACGCTAAATCAATAATCTAATAAGTTACCTCAAGTGACCTTGAGATTATTCCTTAAGTTAAATAATACGCAACCTTGTTAGAAATCAACGGAGATTAAATTTCAGATTCTAATATTCCGGTTTCGGGAAATATCTTGAACGATCTGTCCATTTCCTAAGCTAATCCTTTCCCTTACCCATTAACTCGTATTAAAATATGTATATATATTTTAAATGTCCTCCGGAAGAAACTGTTTCCTCCTTGCCTTCGATCATTTATTCTATGGCTAGAAAATGTCCATTAAAACTATATACTCTCTTTCTCACTCATTACACTCAAACTACTCTAATCTCTTCCATTTTATTTTTATTTGTTGTTTCGATAACATTTCTGCTCTCCTTACTCCTATATTTACCTGTAAATCATTCAGGAAGTCAAGAGCATTTCACAATAAGGTTGCCTGAAATTTTATCATTTTAATTTGGCAATATTAATGATGCGATTGTGATTCATAAAGAAATTGTCCAACACTAGGTGGAACCTGACTTTATTTAGATATTGTTGCGATTCCTTACGAAACTGGAATACGGGTCTGCAAGGGGATTTAAAATAGCTTGAATTGAGCTCCTTTTTAACCCTTAAAGGTCCAAGGGAGGGCTAAAAAATGTCCACCACTTTTCTTTTTCAATATTTTAAGAACTTAATCGTGTTACACAGTCTTATAACTTCATTACATTGCCAAATATAGTTTGTTAAAGATAACTATGTTGATGCATTTTGTACGTTTTTCTTAAGCAATATAATGAGAGCGGAAATAAGCGGTGGACACAAAATGACCCTCCCTTGGTCCAACCTAAGACATATTTTTGAACCAAATGGAATCATATATTTTGACAAATACTTTAAATTAATTTTAATAATTTAATTTAATTTTTTTAATTAAACCTTGTTGTTGATTTATAAGCATAACTAACAGTGATTTACAAACTTACTTTCCGAATTAGAGCTTTACAGCCGGTACCATTGAGAAGAAGCTTTATCACATCCTCGTCTTTGATGAGTTTTTTTAGTAAAAATTTCATTAGTTTTATCGCAGTAGTACAATTTTTAGCAACAATAATCAATGTAAGACGTTTTTAAAAATCCAAGAAACAAATTGCTGAAGAGATATTGTTTTGTTATTATTTTATCGAAAAAAAAAACAAAAGTGGACAATTTTTTACGCTCCCTTGGTCCACGCAGTAACCAAAAAAGGTTGGACCTTTAAGAGTTAATATCTAACTTCGAATACTATCATTCTCGGAATAGAATTAATGAATAACAAAAAATCCACTCCAAAAACATTTCGTTTTTGATATCGGCAGTTAATATACTATTTTTTAATCTTCGTAAGATCAAAAATAGAGGCTGAGGACTTCATCATCGCTAAATATAGAGCTTCCATATGAATCAGAGAACGCAATTTAGCGTTACAAAGGAACTAAGAGAAGTGATTAATTTCTTCTGCAGTCCTTTCATATTAATAAAACGCTGCTTGTCTCCTCATAACATGGAATCACTAGGCGTTCTTCTTCTTCATTTAATCTTACATTCAGCTCGGAATACGAAAGAAAGAGAAATCACGTAGACCTCTGTTTAGAGATGTGTCCACTGTGGCTTTACGCCCTTTGAATCTCAAGTTTGCCTCCGCTACTGACTTCATCAAAAGATATCCAGGCAAACAAACTGTCAAGTAAAATGCGTACGGATTTCTAAGTCACAATTTGGTGATGTAACAAATAGAAAGAATTTAGGGTTTAGTTTTAGCTATACGTGTTGATTAAGTGTTTGATTTACAAGAAAAATTGTAAAGCATTAAAATATTATAAAAATAGCGAAGCGTTTAAACTTAAATGTAAATGTGATGAAGTAGACTTGCAGATAAAAACTAAATGTTATAATGATATAAAATCCAACATTAAGAGGTGAGAATTCCCAACTGATAAAAATGACGTGGTTTAATCTCTTCAACGATATAGAAGTTAAGAAAATTGAACGTAAACGAGTCATTTAATTCATGCATTTCACCACTTCTAGAAAATACATGAAAAATCACATTTATAATCAATTAAATCGTCACATATTCAACAAATGGTATGAAAGTGAGTAGTCAAGAATAAATACTTATTAACTGAAAATAAAACAAAAACGTAAAGAAGAATGTTGTTTTTATGAAAAATATTTCTATGGAAGAGCAATTCGTTCGCTCCGAATTCTTCTTAGAAATCTGCCCAACTAATAAACATCATTGTTCAAAACATAGAATTAAATATATAATTCTCAAACACTAGGTGAATAGTTTCGAATAGGATCACATGCAATAAAATATGTACAGTCCAGGCAAAAATTAAGGCACCGCATCCCTAGCGATCCTAACGACCGGTGGTGCGTTAATTTTGGCCAGGTGTGTACCTGTATGACATCGGTCGGATATGCTTGTTGGATTTTATACACAACAATCTTATAAATATAAATCCGTCCCTTCCCAAACTATCGTTCGAAGCATCAAGGAGTAAAAATTAGATGAAGGAACTATAGCATTTTTCCAAATCAGTAATTTTAAAATTGCACACAGCTATGTTATACCAAATCTATTTATGGTTGTACTATAAGAAGGCAAAATTTGTGCAAAATTTTATAAGAAGGCAAAATTTGCGTAAAAGTTTCTCTTTCAGGCCCCTCCCGATGAGTGAGGAGTTTAAGACGACCTAAAACATGCCCATGAGTTACTTTATTGAGTATAAAACAAACATGTTCTCAATCATACTTAAATATTAAATAATTAAATCATTTTCCGCAAAGATGTGTAAAAATATAAGTATTCGGTCACTTACTTGGCATGACAGAAAAAAATGTATAATACTTTAGCATATTAAATGACGTCAGCATAAAATTTTCATTTTCAAAACCCGATATACTGTGATAGAATGAATAATTATAGTTCACAAAATTTTTATTACCACGACTATATCATACAGTAATTTCAACTACGACTGCTTTTCGTATTACCTGCACGATTATATACTTGCGTTTCCTTAATGAGCCCTTTTTTCTGTTTTAAAAGCGAGCAAGCAGACATCAAAATGAATGAAATATAGGTGCGATGGCTCTCTTAAGAAGTCACGCTTTCTCACGCCGATTACAAAACCGCTATTTCAATGGAGTTGCTATTCCAGGCGATATAAATCCTAGATAATGTGCGACCGGGTATTCGTGCTCGAGTACAGAGCAAGTACCCACGTCTTCCGACTTTGTTGGGGAAAAAAGAGTCCTTGGAGATCAAGAGGGCGGATGTTTCTGCGATGAGACAGTACGGCAAAATTAAAGCCGAGCACTTGAGATATTTACACTCGCGTGTGTCCGCCGGCGCGTGCCCAAATAAGAGCTACGTTTGAATTAACGCATGTCTGTGAACCATTACTTTGACGCTGCATCAAAGAAAAGGAAAATAGCTCACGGGAACCACGGAAGGTACTTATGTATACACTGTTTCGTGATATTAGGAATATGTATTTGATATCAATGACTTCTGGCGATATCTGGTGGAGCTAATTCATAATTAAATGAAAAAATAAAATTTGAAAATGTCCACAGAAAAGATATTTATTTTTATTTTTTTTTTATTTTGTACTTTTATTTTATAATTTTTTTCCATGGAAATAGTCGGATTTTGTCTTTTTTCATTTAATTAATGTATTTTATACTTTGATGCTGTAACAATATTCAATTTGATTATTTTATGTTGTACTTTAAACTGAAATATTAAATCTAAGATGGTTTTATTTATTAAAGAATATATTTCAAGAAAAAAGGTACAATTAAAAAAATGATTCTTAACCAAAATAAAACATAAAAATGCGATTAAGAAATAATTAACAATTGAACATTTCACATTATTTTATTAACCTCGATTGTATGTAAACACATACAGCAGTTCAATTAAGTTCTTCAGACGTATTTTGTCTCGATTAAAGGATAGGGAACCGAAACTATGAAGGAAATGAACTAAGTGGATGCAGCTGCTGGCCGTTTTTAGCTATTCTAAATACCGTGGTTAAACTGTAGATATGGGACTATGAGTATGAGTAACTACCTCTGATTTCCAGTACTATCTATTGATGCTTCGAAACATGATATACGTAACAGAAGTGATCTCGGGTATAACATAAAGGAATATCAATTGAAGAAAGAGAAATTTATCTCCGTTTACTAGGAAGATGATAAACAAAAATTGGCAAATACCAACGAAATGTAATAAAATATACTGGTCATGATTTGTTAACTTAATCTTATATACATGTAAGAGATATTATGATAAATTTATATGATAAATATGATTAAAGATGTGTTTCAAAATTTCTTGTACATTCTAAGCGTTACTTAATAAAAATATAAATAGATCATACTTTTTCTAGTTACGTAACAAAGTACGATGAGCAATGCAATTCAATATTTTAAGCTAAAATACTGCTCCATTTGTTTAGTTCTTTTTGTTTCGCCAAAAAAAATCTTTCAGCCTATCATTTCAAAGCAACAAAACCAGTTCCCTTTGTTAAATTTCCAACTTTTCCCAGCAAATGAAAGCCGTGCCTCAACTTGCCTCTCTCACTCATTGTTTTCCCCGGACGAAGCCCTAGTGGCAACTACGCTCCATAAGGTCTCCCATCGTTTTTAACCAGACGATTAGAGAAAAAGAAAAACCGACAAAAAACGTTCGGTAGTTTCTCAACTGCAAAAATAAACTTCAAACGCCCGCGATAAAATATTTGGGATTGCGACACGAAAGTGTCACAGTCTGTCTCTCTGAAAGATTCATGATTTGCCTATGGGCTGGTAAGGGTCCCATCAAAGCAAAGGGTTTAAGACCCGCGTCCACTGCCCGTCTGCTCACGAGTGGCCAGGGGCTTCCCTCTTACCATTTGTGCACCCCGGAACGTCGTTACAGCCTCACCTTTCACGGGCAGGCGTACCAACTTAATAAGGCATAATGCGCGCTAAAAAAACCTCTTTTCCGCCTCGTCGCTTCTCCTTTCAGACCATCAGCGCCTGCGATGTGGGCAACACGCCAAGCGCGCTATATTGCCTAATCTCAAGGATGAATGCGGAACGCTATCCCGGGACCCATCCCGTGGCATCTGTCCCGAAATACCGGGATCGGCCAGGTGGTTTCCCAATGTGATGAAATGTGAGTTCCCACTATGCTGAGTAAATTTCCCGGAATATGAATCTCGAGTTTGCCCCTTTGAGACGATTTGCAGGCGTGGAGGTTGGCGCACAGAGAAATGGGAGAGAGTCCCGAGTTCGAATCCTGGTCAGGGAATGGTTTTGTTGAAAGCGACTTGAAAAATTGATTGTAACACTAAAATTCGTTAGATAATGACATAATTATTATTAACCTATCATCGTGTGTAGTAATACCATCACATAGTTTGGGTCGATAGAGAAAATTCTCGGGTTTTCGTAACTGATGGCAGACGCAGTATTAAAAGAAAATTCGATCTACATTGTACAAAGGTTAAGTAAATTGTGATAAAAAGAGTAAAAATAAAAAGAAGGAACTAGTAGTCCGATTAACATAAATATTCAGTCTATAATCATCTCTAAGCCATACATCACCTATCTTTTCACGAGTTACATTTATATAAGCAATAATTTGAGATTCAGTCCAAAGAACATTAAATGAACAAAAAATCAATATTTCGTTAAATGTTTTAGCTATAACTCATTAAGTTTTATACAACACTTATAAATTCTTTTAATGAAGATTAAACCGACAAAACAAGTTACAGCATTCAGATTGTTTCCGGGAAGTATCACCGCGTACATCTTCTTGTACAAGGTACAGATGAAAGAAACCTTTTTAAACTTCCACACGAGTTTTTATTTCGAGTGGATTCGCCACAGGAGTAGTATCATCAGGTAGCGGATCAAAATAAAAACTCATGAGAAAGTTTACGAAGTTTCTTCCTTTGGTGCCTTCCTCAAGGTAACATCTGACCATATGGACTTCTTTGCGTTCATTTTGATTTGTGCTGTTCAGAGCAAAAATAGCAAAATGATTTAACCGTAATTTATTAGACCTAAGATTTTCTTCGGGATACTTTCAACGAACGTACAGGGCCATCATTTAGAATCAAGAATGTTGAAAATATCCGCTATCTTTGACACGGACTCACGGATTTGACTTCAGGAATATGTAGCTGAGTTTTGTCGCGTACAAAAAGACTGAAAAACCTTTTAATGACAATTAAACTAAATAAAAATAGTAATCATCAAATTGAAATTAAAAGTCCTGGGAGCACTGAAATTGATAACTCTAAATGAGGGACAAACTATTTTGTATAGAAATTTTGAAGATAGATAATAGTAATTCATAATTTACCCCATGCGTGACAATAGTTAAGGAAATTATATTTATGTAGCAACATTAACAGCGATCGGTTTTGCTGTATGAGTAATAATCGCATGCAAATTATATTTTGCCGAATTTAATAGTAATATTACAATAATTATATTAACAAAGTGCTGTAACTATAGAGAATAATTGAGCGTCCTTCCACAGGATATTTAAAATTCCAAAAAGATCATATCGATGTTATATTATTACGAAGAGCAGGTAATAAATATATCACATTCTCACCACGTTTATTTCGAGAAAAATGTGGTTAAAAGGTCACTCAAAGGTTATTCATAGGGTACCGCAAAAATTTTGGAAAATGGCTATTAAATGTAACAACGGGTAAAATAAAAAGCGCGAGGATACGCTGTGGTCGTTGATTCGTTAAAGGTAAATGTGATTACCAAACAAATTATTTTCCTCGTAGAAAACAAAATTAAAGACAAACTGCGTAAACTGCAGACATTCATAACTTTCAATTTAAAATGCATAATTTAAGTCATTCTAAAAATTTTTCGACGCGCTATAAAATAAATTGCTCCACGGACTAGCTCTCTTTGATAATTAATGAATTTCAACCGCAGGAATTTCTGTGTCACGCCAAAAAGGAAAACTCTCATCCTTGACAACAGAGAACAAGTGAAAACGACGTCACGTTGGCCACTATTTCACATCAAAATAATTCAACAAAACGAGATTCAGTAGCTGAATGCCAACCAAAAGTTGATGCTCAAAAAATAATCTGTTTATATCATAAATATTGTCGTTTATAACGAGGCAGCTAATTTTTCCGGCCGAGAAAATTAAATTACGCTTTCCATGCATGGTAAATTCGTTATGGTTAATTTAACCTTTTGTATAATTTTTTGTGAGAATGTTTCACCCGGAAAGTCTAAAATTACCCGGGAAAGAGATGGGGATAACAAATAGTAATAATTAAAGGAAAGACGGAAAGAACAAAGAGGTAATGAGGATGGATATGATAAAAAAGATGTCACGATAATGATCGGATACAATGATTTAACTAAAAGAACTTCCATCACATCCTTCATCGAAATTCATCACCTAAAATTTTATATGACTTAACAAAAACAGAATACAACATCATATTGCTTGATGGAGGCGCATGCAAAACTAAAAAAAACTGATGTGGCCAGCACATGACTTTCTCCATATATAATAAGTAAATATTTATCTACGACAGTATTTTCGAACTCTATATTCAATCTTAACTTGGAAGATAAGAGATTAATTTATATCATATTATCTTTTACGTCACAAACATTATAAATAATGTTTTTCGGGACATTTTCGATGAAAAACGATGAAATTGGCCTTTCGCCCACAGCGCCCACAAAGTACATAATCAGCAACTTCCGGTTTATCGGTATTTCATGTTTAACTCCTAAACAATCAGTTATACAAAAATATGTTTCATACAAAAGTTATATTACAATACATTTTCTAAAACTTTTAAAATAATAGTATATACCTAAATACCAGATTAATGGAGGTATTTTGCAAAAACGGAAACGAGCTTCGAAAAGTAAAGCTCAACTTCCGGTAAACCGATTAACTCCAAAAACTAATCAACTCAAACGACACCAACCAAAGTAGTATATTTGAAATTTGGTGTTGATACGACAAATAGTTTTCACGTAAGAGTACCCACAAAGTACTTAATCGGCTACTTCCGGTTTATCCGAATTTAACGAATAACTCCTAAACAATCAGTGATACATACATATGTTTCATACAAACGTTATAGTAAATTACATTTTCTAAAACCTTTATAAATAATAGTATATACCTAAATATCATATTTATGGAGATATTTTGCAAAAAATGAAATGTGCTTTGAAGAATAAAGCTCGACTCCCGGTTAACTGATTCATTCAGAAAACTAATCAACTCTGACAGCACACACCACAGAGCTATATATGAAGTTTGGTATTGATACGATTTAATGTTTTTTTAAGTTAGAGCGCCCACAAGTACATACACACACATACACACAGACATCATTCCGAAAATGGTTTAAACGTGTACTAGGGACCCCAAAACATGTATTTCCGTGAAATCTCGAAGTCGATTTTTTCATGAAAACAATACTTTCTCTATGCTTCGTATACGGAGAAAGTAAAAAGGTCGCATGTAGGCGTGGAGGCCATAGGCATTTCCTAGTGAATAGCGGTCGGATTCGTCATGGTCTGGATACGGCGGCAGGCCCAACTATTTAAATAATAGTAAGGAATGTAAATCAATTCATAGTTTCCTTCAGTATACTTAAATTAATGTTTTGAATTCTTAATAAATTTTAATAAATATTTACAACGCAATTCTTTCTTTAAAACGCACGTTATTGAATTCAAAACTTCTTTATTTTAAACTTTTCCTTGCATCCAAACTGGGGTTACCCCAGCAATAGAACAAGCAATTTAAGTAGAGATTGTTGTTAAGTGTGATTCAATCGGTAAAAGCAATCAACGGGTAAAAAATTCTGAAATCGATATTTTAAGACGTGACTACGTAAAAGATATTGGAAACTGAAAAAACACTTCGTATTTTTGTAGAGGGACTTAAATTGTCTTATTAATTAAAATCGATATGAACTGACTTTACTTGGTGGAACGTCATTCATGAAAATGAACAGCAGACTTTGTATTTTCCACAAGAAATATTTTACTACACGACCGGTTTCCCCCTTACAGCCATCCTCAGGTTGGCTGAGTATTGCTGTAAGGCCAAACCTGAGGATGGCTGTAAGGCCGAAACCGGTCGTGTAACAAAATATTTCTTGTGGAAAATACAAAGTCTGCTGTTCATTTTCACGTCTTACTGATTGTTTCCTCAAGGTTTACTATTGTAGTTTTTCCTGTTTCTGATTTTATTTTATTATTAATTTTTAATTTAGTTATAGTACTATTGCTTTTGTAATCTCCATGTAATAATAATTCGCTGCCGGTTTCGTAAGCATAATTACATCTTATTTCATTCGGGATGAATTCTGTTATCACCCAATCCGCGTAGAAAAAAATTCTGAAATCGGTATGAGGCGTGACTATGTGAAAATATATTGCAGAATGAAAAAAGAATCACCTCGTACTTTTCTATAGGGACCTTAATTCGCTGAGCGTACCTACGTCTATTTTCATACATGAAAAATTCTTTTTTCCTTAACCTCCGTGTTGAGGAAAAGCCAGGTTCGAGTTCCGGATACCTCAGCCCTTTTCCTTTTCGATTCCTTATCCAAGAATTCAAAAATATCCCGGAGTAAATACGTATCATTTTTCCCTAGCTTCCGGAGCAATAAAACTTCAATTTCTACCCTTCTCCCTCATCTTATTTCCGAATTTTCCAACACAAAACCTCCTCGTCCGTGGAAATCCGACACCTGAAAGTAACACCCTCTCTCCTTCATCCGAAGAAAGCAGAGCGGAGTTTCGCCATCCCTGGAGATTCGAAGATTCAGGGGTTGCGCTTTATTTATAAATTACGTCCCAATTGATGAGGGAGATAATTCTAAAAGCCTATCTCGGAAGGAAGGGCTCCGGAAATTCTTCCGTGATTGTCATCATTAATCGCGGAGTGTTATTATGGGATCTGTCGAACGGGACATCGGCATCTGATCGATCGGAATCGTCTCCTGAGATTCGTCCTTGCAATGCGATATACCCTCCAATTTACCCCGCTGACGCGTTTCTATAGGAACGCCGTGGATCGGAAATGGTTTTCCGGAGACACAACCGCCGGCCGCGCTTCCAATCTTCCCAGTCGACAATGCACGTAAATTGAATGCATCTTCACCTGGGATCTTTCGATAAGAAAGGTGGAAGATAAGCCAAATATTTGGGATATGATCCTCCTTCGTGAGAGGGGATGATTCGATGAATCCATTCCGTAAGATCCCTTCTTATTTACACAAATTTACGAAAAAACGCCCTCGAATTCAAATTCCCAAACGATCTTCCCGAGCAGAACTTCACCAAGCCGCGCATTGCGAACCGAGGAGCCTTTCCCTTTTGGCTACAAACAAGGGCAATCTAGCTCTTACTCAAACAGAAACACTCATTTTCAGCGAATTAATACTGCATGATGAAGAGCTAGGCTTAAGAAGGAGCTACCTACGGAATGGACTAGATTTAGAGGAATGGGAGATAGCTTTTAATAAAATAATTCATACTACAAAGTTTCCACCTTTGTCTATTTAATAATTGGATATAGGAAATATATTAAGCAGGTGAAGTAACAGGAAAAAATCGCATCGTGTTGTGCTGTATACAATATCAGTACTAGATGTAAATAATTACCCTAATTCATTCCTCCATAGTCTACGAAAATTATGAGGGTCTTATTTATCAATTCCAAGGTTGAGAAACGGTCAACACTGAACAATCTTTACTAAGTTCTAATTATAAAAAAACGCTCCTTCATACAAATATTTTGTTATTGTTCACTTTTAAGAACCTAATAAGCGCTTGGATAGAAAATCACTTCTAAAAGTACTTTTATAGAACAGGCAAATTCTTCGAAAACGAATTCCTCAAACAATAAATTCTTCAAAAGAAATGCTAAATGCATTGCACACATAAAACCCAACTTCAATGAGGTTCATGGCTTTACTGAATACATTTCACTCCAAATCAGTCCCTTTAATGTAAATTATGGATGATTTCAGATTCATAAGAGGGATATATTTTGGAAGAATTTGTATGCTTTCCTATTATAATACATATTTGATACTCCATGTAGTCGTTTAAAAATCTCCATACATGAATAAATTGAAAAAAAAAGGTGGAGCTTATAGCCATACAAAATGCATTCAAATTACTGTAATTGCAGCAATTAATCTAATCAAGAGGGTTGTTGCGCGAT
The DNA here is from genome assembly GCA_947579665.1 of Sympetrum striolatum. NCBI lineage: Eukaryota > Metazoa > Arthropoda > Insecta > Odonata > Libellulidae > Sympetrum > Sympetrum striolatum. Next base: position 73,129,316 of record OX388346.1, on the reverse strand, counting down.
GGATTTAAAAATTGGCAGTTAGAAGCAGAAAACCATGATGACACTTACACAGGGCAGAGTTTTCTCAACCTACAATAAAAGATTGGAGTGATGGAACAGTGAAGAAGCCATGTTTTAAAATGCTGCGTGAAGCACTTCTTGGGTCTTAACAAAGAGAATAAGGAGTTTTTGTTGTCCTAGATAGTTGAAGACGTAGGACCTTTGAAAACTGAGGAGTTAGGAAAAAAGTCCCAGAAAGTTTTCAAACTTGTTGACAAATTTCTTAGCCGAGGCCTCAAAGCTAAGCTTTCTAGAGAATATGTGCTAACGGGATTCATGGAAACGTATTCGATGAGTTAGGCAAATTCGATTATGCAAATCTTGACTTTTTCAAAATACTGTCTAAAATCCTTGAAAGAATGAAAGGTGGAGGTATCCAAGTTCTCAAAATGATTATAAAACTGGGCCATAGCAACTGAAAGCAATGTTTTTCAGAACTATTGAACTGAATAGAGTAGTCGAAGTAAGGTAGAGAATGTATGAACAAGAAAATTCAAAAAGTTGAAAAGAAGAAAATGAATAATGGAAAAGAGTGGAAATAGAAATAAACATGATAATCATGGGACATAACGTTCTGAATTCAAGAAAAAAGGGATACGAATAAAACATGTGCACACACGGTATGAAGTAATGGAATGCCGGTTTATCTTTTTCAGTGATAACATGCCTTCCTTAAACCCCAAAAACTAATCACGGCTTAGCTATGATGAAGTTGCGGTGCCTTTGAACCGGCAAACCCGCGATTTTCTCCTTTATTTCAGAACTGCACCAGGTTATTTATTACATCGTATCGGTGGTACTTCATATTAAACACCGTGGGATTAATTATTTCCTATCTTGAGGGATTTTATAAATAAAAATTAGTAATGATATGAACGCAAGAATTTTAATTTAAAGTAAGCCAGAGTATGAGAATAAAAATCAAAACCCAGGTTAAAGGCTTCATAGCAAGAACTATTCTGATCACCAAGTTCAAAATGCAACGAGGCCTCCTAATCTAATTTAGACAGAATGACTTACAATAAACGATAAGTATTTTTAGATTCACAGTTTGATTATGTTTTTAATACATTACGCTGTATTTTAAATTACGAATACTGAAGAAAAACCGTTTTTTCTCGTTACGTTCGATATTATAAAGAAAGGTTTGTACAAAGTATCAAGGTAATCAATTGAAATAAAATATACATTTTGCCTTATACGTCGTTTAAACATAGTACATACCTATTTACATTAAAGAAAGACAAATATACCGGTAGAAGGAACATAGTAAATATCTACAGGGCACAACCCTGTTAGGATAAAGAAATCCTTAAAATGGAGCCCCATTAACAGCAAATACTATGTTATCATCTAATAATTATTAATACAAATAATTAATTATAATTAAAAGTTATAAGAAAATGGAGTCATTATCCCTTAAATATGTATCACCATGAATTGTGTCAGTGAGAAGCTGTTTCAACGTTAACGATAGCGAAATGTCATATAATAATTGAAATCCGCGTTTAAATATTAATCAAAGCAAGTCACGTTAATGAGGAAAGGGTATCACAATATGTTTCCTACAGCTAATAACGTTTCATTCGATAAAAACGGGCAACTGGGCAGTCTTTTGAGTCACCCATCGATGCAGTTTCTCGTATCGGCGCAAAAATGCAAACTGCACGCACTTTGGTAGGTCCGCAATCGGCCCAATGAACATCCGCTTCCCTCTTCACATTCCTCCCGCTTTTTATTCCATCAGATCCCCTCCGAGCTCAACTCAATAACTGCCACTCGCCCCTCCATCGTCCATTAATCACCAGACTTTAATACCTTCCTTAAACGATACCCCGGCTACTTTTGTCAGCCGAGCATAAATTGAGCCCAGATTTCAGATAATAAATATTCCAGCAGAAGGTTCTCGCCTTCCTCGGCGATTGGTTAATTAACGTCTAGATAACCTTAAGGATCCTTTCTTCAACGCATATCTTATGCACAATTTATTCAAAGGCTTTGATTAATTGGCAATAGAAGAGATTGATTGCATCGCTTTTACAAACTACGAGAATATACATACTCGTAGAATATATAACCGCATGTATGCAGGCATACGAGCTCAGCTTTAGTTGTAAATGAGCATGAATGCGTTCAAAGTGCACGTCATGTGAAGGATGTGAATGAGAGGCTTTGGGAGAAACCCCACGTGCTGATTCCACCCAAAGATGAATCCTCAAACGAATCTGAAGATGGTGATTAAACGGGAATCGCCCGGTAATCACAATAAATTCCCCTCTCCGATGTACTCATCGAGCTATTGTCTCTTAAAGGGTTCTTTTCTTTGACTTTGGGGGGCTATCGATGAATCCCAACAATACGTGACAATGACTTCCTTTCGACATCCTGTCATGGAGGTATGGCTTTGTTCACGATATATTATCCTGATTCTTATAACGAGAGAAATTAAACTTACTATTGAAAGTACAGCCATGCCAGCTTACGCATCTTATAAAGTGGGTAAATACTCGTCTAGAAAAAAATTATATTAATACGAAATATTGTGCAATTTCAAATTTGATCTCAGCTGATTGTCAGCTATAACTCCGAGTGCGCGAGAAAAAATATATAACAGAGTTGTTTTAAGAAAAGGATTATAATGCCTTAATACTATCATGTTTTAACGATATCTCCTGAGTTGTCAACTACATTACCTCAGCTTACCAGGACGTTCCCAAGTTTACTCTAATTTAGTTATGAATCTATGATGTATAAACGTACTTTCTAAGAGATTCACTTAAGATCAACTTTAAATTTCAATTATTGAGAACTCGGAGAAAGAACGGCTTCAAATTACGTCATCTAAAGTCAAAGGAAAAACTAATCAAAGGTCACCAAAGCATACGCCCTCAAATAAAATAATTATACCACGTATATAAATGCTTTCTCGTCTGATTCAGTGAAGTTTATACTTTCTCAGAGTTTCCCGGAGTAATAGAACTCCAGCTACCGGTCGAAATGATAATTTAAGAAAATTTTCTTTCTACAGAACGAACTAGTATTACGATCATGTTTGCGATTCTGTTGTCTCTAGCTAAATGGAAACAGAACCTTTGGGTAGGAGAAAATTTACTTTGAAATTACTACCATGGGAAGTTCAGCCAAGTCAAGAATGACTCAGGATATTAATATTGAGGTAAAGAGCTTACATTGGTAATATCTTCTTCTAGCTGAATTCTCGTGTATTCTCTGCATACAAAGTAATGACATAATGTTCTATTTGAAATAGTACTGCAAATCCGAATGCAACTTTAAAGAGGTTCATTCCAACGTATCTAATTTGTGTGTCATTCTATTACGATGGTGTAATAACGTCATTCATTCGCAAAAATGCGATTATTTTATAAAGTTAATTTTTATTTTCTGAACGTTTCATCAAGACCCAGGTTAGTCTATTTAGGCTTAGCAAGCGTGATTTAGTGCAATATTTCCAGTGCAAAGCTACGCTTACTCTTAACTTGTTCTCTGTTTCTGATTTTGGGATGGTCATTTTAATTTTCACCTTCTTTTTATTGCCATTAGTTTGGATTTCTTAAATTCTACTCCTCAAAGTATTTATTTGCAGAGCCAGAATTTGAGAATGAATTTGCAATGAAATGAATGAATGAATTTACTGTTGAAATCACGGTTGTCCAACCCACGGACTTCCCTTTAATCAATGTCATGCTGCTCAATCGATTGCAGTATCCTCGTTTCATACAATCTGTTTAGTTAAATAAATACGATTACTACACTACTACTTTACTAATTTGCCACTTAAATCATCAAGGATAATTTAAGGGGAAAATAATACATATATTGGTGAAAATCTATACAAAAAAGTGAATTACTAACTTTTTATGCAACTGTAATTGAGTAATAAAGCCAACTATTTTCGAGCAAATTAAATCTTCTAAACTAACCCTTCAAAATTTAAGTATAAAATAGCTTAATAAAATATTGGTGAAAATTTATGCTAAGAAATGAAACACTAACTTTATATATCACTGTAATAAAGCAATCAAACCAAAGAATTCCGAAGAATAGCTAATTTTTTCAAACTAAAGAGAGATATAATGTCTCCAGTAGCGCCTAGTATGTTTAGGAGCTAATGCTGGTACATGAGGAATGGACAACCAACCCGTAATATAGATGCGGATTAACCTCTTTATTCAGCACACACATCGACCATCATCATCCATCTTTAAAAATTGCGCTTAGCTCATGAGAGATTTAACAGACCGTTTTGACAGTCGCCTTTCGTAAATTAAGTCTTTCTCCAGACGATGTTTCGTGAAATCACCCTTTAAAAGCGGAAAGACTGAGCCCATATATTCAAAGCACCGGCTTACGCTCCTCTTAAATCGCTGCCATGTTTTTGCCTCGTTTTTGAATTTGTTCCGGACGCCCGAGGTAACAGCCTTAGGTGAACTATTTTCAGATTAAAAACGATCCAATGAATCATTCCCGTGATGCGTCCCCGTGTTTCGGTCGCCTTTTAATCCGCTAGGACGGCGCCACCATCGCCTTCCTTCCGGCGCTTGACCGGAAGAGACAGCAAAGACGCTCAACGAAATACCGCTTCCCTAATTATTAACGACGGTTAGGCGAAATGACGCAGCTCGGACCGACGTAAGTCGGAGGGCGCGCTAAAGGTCAATGGGGAAGGAGAGTGCCAAAGAGATAGGTGCAATACAACTATATATATATACTCGGCAATACTTTCCGAAAAGTGTCTTCAAATAGGACCGAGTGAAATCGTATGCTTATCTATGATTACGTAATACTACTAAGACATTGGAAACATTTGCGGAATAAAAATACTAAAAATACCACGGGACGCCAGAATAAATCACAGGGCCTCGAGATGAATAAAGATGAAGAAACAAATGAAAAGATGAACTTTTACAAAACAGAATGTGATTTGATTAATTACATACATATGAGTTTTTGTAATTTCGTCGGAATGTCTAATCTTATGTTTCTTGTGATATTTATTATTTTTTCATAAGGCACTCTTGAAATTTTTCCTTTTTTTGGATTTCATATTATTATTTTTGTAGTTCCGTTATATTTGCTGCTTTTCTAATTTCCACGTTACACACAGCTTTCTTTTGCATCTTTTAGCTTGTACTGTCAGTAGGTTTCCGCAGGTTTTTCACACCTCCACAAGTTATTTTACTTCCACTCCTTCTTAAGTTTTCCTAACTATTTCTATCCCCCCACACATGACTTTTTATGTTTATAATATCATCGACGGAAGATTAGATGTAAGAAGAGACTTTTCAGTCTCAATCTCTCCGTAATAAAGACCTTATAATTTATTCTCAAACGACCATGGTTTCGACTCTTGGAGTCATCCTCATCTGTTCGTCGTTTAAGAATAAATCACATTATGGTTTGTATCTTTTCATTAGCAACTGATTGAGACATCTATATCTACATTAATATCCAACAAGCCGCCTTCCGGCGTGTCGCAGGGGGTGTAAACACCAATTGAATCTAAACTATTGTCGCGTATCGTTCGCGGAAAGAATGAATTTTTAAAACGATTCGTCCTAACATCTATTTCTCTTGACTTACGTTCATTATCGGATCGACCGAGGTAGCAGGGGGGTTGCATGATACCGATTGTATCTTCCGCAAATGTAGTTTCCCTGAATTTATTAAGAAATCGCAGCCTAGCTTCCAATCTCCTTTCTTTCAAGGATTCCCAACCTACGTCTGAGAGCATTTTTGTAACGCTTGCTTTTTTATCGTAACATTTCTTAACAAAACGAACCGCTTTACGAGACTTACCACGAAGTCACGGTCCAAGCAGTGGATTCTAACTAGAATCAAAATTGATCTACTGCCTGAACAGTTATCAGCTTTAAGACAGGCCCGAACATAACTTTCTCTATCATTAGAGACCAAAAGCTCCAAAGAAGGAATGAGGCTTAATAAGCAAGATTAGGAGTGAGGTAATTTGCCTCAAGCTTTCCTAAATGAACCAGGATGCAATAAATAAAAATCTACGTAAACACGCCCTCATAATAACACTATTCAAAGCAATACGATAGGAGTACCCACATGAATGCCTTCATTAATCAAACATTAATACTTCCTCTACTTTCATTTTACAACAACGATAAAATTGAGTGAAGTAGAAATAAATTAAATTTCCATTTTGTTTCACGTGTAAAAAGAGAAACAATGTTCCTTTCATCAAACTATCCAGGAAAGAATAAAAAATAAATCACAGATGGATTTTTTTTACCCTACGGCAAGAGACAAATATTCCTTTTATCTAGATATAGAGGAAAGAACAATTGTAACAAAAAACTGTAATTAAAATTAAAGAAGAAAAAGTGCCCCTTGCTAGGGGCATACTATCAATATCGGTAGGTTTCCGTGGGCTTTTTATACACCCTTTCTCTATTAAAATGAAATACTTAGTACTATCCACAGAAAATTTATTTTACAGCCGATTTCACAAGTTAACTTGCATATTCAGGTCCTGAAGATCTTCAGATCCTGAAGTTGCAAGTTAGCTTGTGAAACCTGTCGTACAGTAAATTTTCTGTGGATAGTACTAAGTATTTCATTTTAATGTCTTTCCACCAAGTGACGTCTTCAACCATCGATTTCACCCTTTCTCTAGTTGATGTTTTCCTGCAGAGGATAATATTTTCTAAGGTTTTCGAACGTTTTTTACATTCATATTCATTCTCGTTTGTTTCTCATATATCACTTCAAAATTAATAACTTAGTAAGACGTGACGTTAGGTTGGATGGAAGAGGAGACTATTAGTCATGATCCAAAAAATTTAGGCTTTTTCATTAAATTAAGTGGGATATAATCATGAAATAGCACGGTTGGATAGGTTAGATCAGAGTAAAGACACCGAGAAAAGAGAAAGATAGCATGCCTCCATAAGGGACAATTATCCGGCAGTCTATTCAATATAACAGCAGCTAGATAAAGTAAAATACATTCTACCTAACCTCTATCAGTGCTTTCCAACTTGCCGTTAGTTTTTACTATGCAGCCAAAAATCCAAGGATTGTAAGTATAAAACGCGAAAAACCTTAAATTTGCGAATTATTTAGAATTAATTTAGGATTTACGATGGTATTGCTCTTCTGCGATAACATGCAAATCTATGAATACTAGCAAAAAACGAATTAAAAAGATTTTATTCCATTGCATATCATTGTTTTCTAAACCCAAAACAATCAACAACTGCAATCAACCCATTAATGAAACAGTCCAAAACGAAAATTCGGAAAGAATCCGAGCTTATTTCGATGATATTATAAAATGAGTGAACTGATGCAAAATTGGATATATTTACTTAATCCTTGAGAAGTATTTGTGAGAGCCGAAATTTTCTCTTTACTTTCCACTCAAAATAATTCGATACAAAACAGCTGCGTTTAGATCGATCCCATTAAAATTTTCACGCTGCCTTTCTAAAATAGAGTTCCACAATGGATAGACTCGCCAAATCTAATCGATGGCACAGCAAAAAAGGAACGAGAGACTATAGTCAAATTAATCTTCCAGTAGCATATTCACCTCGTGTTTACCTTCTGTAATAGTAGCACATCGCCAGTAAACACGCTCGTGAACACACAGCTTTACTGAATGACCATTCGTGCATTAGAGTTCAATGGACAAAATCCCATGAGTGTGTAGGAAATTAACAGTTTCCTGTTCCATTCTTTCAAGATCACACGTATCCATTATGGAGCTCAATCCGAAATTCAACAATACGCAGCATAGATAAATATTTGCATAGTGATACCGGCAGTCAACAAATATTGGACGTGGAACTAAATGTGATGCCGTGGCCTCAGCTAATAAACAAGCATCGCAGTTCCATGCAAGTCAAGATGGGATAGAAGAGCGTAATGTCATCAATATTTAAGCAAGCGGCAGCACAACGCTTGACCAACTTATTTTTACGTAAATATCGTACAATACCTTACGTTCACTTATGGAAGCCGCAGTGGAGAGACAAAACTCACCTGAAAGATTAAAAAAAAATTCAAATTAATAATCAAGAAGAGAATGACGGATTAACATAATTAATACATTAATAGCATTGAAATATCATTAAGATAGAGCAAATGTGAACAATGAATGGCCTTAAAGCAGGGGTTGGGAATCTTTTTCTATTGCAGTATTTGATCCCATAAGAAAGATGAACTCATCAGACCGTACTTGTGTTACGTATTGCCTACAATCTAATACTTTATCATGAATATCGTGAATACGAAAAGTGCTATATTTACTTATTCAATTCAAAGAACATAATTTTCATTTCTTTGTACATAAAGTGATTGGCGAGTAAGGGAAATAAAATTATTCAACTACGGGGATGTTTCATTAGGTATCGGAAAGACCACTTAATTCGAAGGCTCAAGGTTCCCCAACGGTGGTCAAATCTCTTTACAAAGGAAGAATAACTAGAAAACTAACAGTTGCATCCAACAAACCATATCCCACATATCAATAGTCCAACGATGGCATTTTACCGAAGAAAACAAATAAAATGAGAAGATAAACTAAAGCAAAATATTCACCTTTTAATTCCCAAATATCTGATACAAGAGACTGAGAAACAAAATTAATTAATATCTTGAAATGCCTGTTTGATTTTAGAGAGCAAATTGTCGTACCGAATGCTGAAAGTGGCTATATGAGAATTTGGTCCAAAGATTCCTCACCCCATGGTCAACATTATACTACATACAGCAAAATAAGAGAAAAACAAGCAAGGATGCTAACATAACTTCTTTATACATAACGTACTAGGAAGAAGTTTCCCAGCAAGTCAGAGAAACAGTACATGTTCAGTAAAAGGTAGGCGCCAATCTTTACATAACATATTGATTACTTTCATTAGCGAATTAAATTATTAAATGGTCAAAGGAAAGAGTATAGAGTGATTGGAAATAGAAATGTTTTGGGATGGATAGCTATCATACCCTTAACCCTTGCAAGATTTGACAAAGATATTATATACTACTACCTACTCTATAAGGTAGGGAAATGCTTTAATTTGCAGATATCTAATGCCACTATAATTGTTATTGTTTTAAAAATATGAGTGATGTTGTTAAATGGTATCATTGTAAAAAGTCTAGATAAATTATTTCAAATAAAAATTCATTCGATCAAAATAAGGCTCAACTTTCCAATTTCAATGTCAATTTTAAGACTTCTACAATCTTCATTACAGAAATAGTCGATTAGAAACTTCAGTAATTTCAAATCTATTAATAAAGTCAATTTCACATTAAAATCCACATCAAAATAACGAAAGATAGATAAATTTCTGCGATCTTATTTAAGCGACACGTTTAAGCAACCCATCGATATTATCAGGCTGCCTCACTGGTCGTTGACACCTTTCGTGGAAACACATTAATAGAAAAGATAAGCGACTTTCCGCCACTGTAAGAATGTATAAGATAATTCCTTAGCACGCAACAGCGCGGAATTTGGGGAAGAAGTCGGCGATAACTCTGCGCTGCAACGATCCATAACAAAAGACAGCGGATGAAAGTCTGCGGAAAGCGCATGACCTACGAGGGATGAGAAAGGTTTCCAATGCAAAGGGAAGTGACGGATACCGAAGGGATCGATCGGCTGATGGCACCTAATTCACTTCGGGATGAATGGAAGGCGAATCACGCATGAGGAGACAAAATGAACGGTAGATGCGGATATAATTGGAGGGGAAAATTTGCCTCTGATTCACACGCCTCTGCGTTTCGTCCTACAACATCCTCATAACTCACGCTGGATAGATGGCGCGGAATTTACTCCAATTTTATCCTAACGAATCCGATTCGATCAAAATGTATACGCACACCGTATGTTCATCAAGAAATAACCCGCAACAATACTAATTCCGATAAAAGGAAGTTTATTGCCTTTTTTCCAAGATTGACAAAAGATGAGTTCGTTAGATAGTCATTACATCTTTTCCTCGGTAGATAATAACGAATAGCGTTTGCTGCATTTAATGCATAACCGTCACCGGGGAAGATTTTAATTAAGCACATTACGCCATCAGCTGGTAAATCACCCCAAGCGTCGTGATGCCGAGATGGGAAGACTTTAAAACAGTCAAAGAGTTAAACTAATTAAATACTTGAGAAAAAAGTGATGTTAATCTATTTCGACGTTAAGAAGGAATCTTTAATTTTGCTATTATAGTTAACACGTATCCGAGTTGAATGGAAATACTGAAAATGGTAAACTGAATGAATTCTAAGATCTACTTACAATTGTAGAGCTATTTAGTAAGAAATAATGCACAAAATATCGTAGAATTGGAATCGATTTCGAGACTGGTTACGTTATAAAGTAATTCTATGAGAAGTTTTTGGCTGATTTATTTCTGAGTATTTTAAATCTTCCATAAGGCAATCTCTCAATTTATATTTTAAGAAAAATCGTGGTTATTGGGAAGGAAATAACTAACAAGCAAAAGTTCCAATGTTGGAAACAGTAGAGCTTTGTCATCGTTTGCTATTTCTTTCTCAATTACCAGGATGGAGTTCCACATAGTGAAAGCTTCTTAGAATGAATTTATAAGAAGAATCATCTTTAATATTATATGTGATACAATTATGGATGGAAATGTGGAGGCAAAATAGTCGTTTGACATGTGATAAAAACGATCCCTTAATATATACTGTTAACCTTTAGCTATTTCATATTTTAATAAATAGAGTAGGATGTTAATTTTATCATAAAAACGTCAATCACCTATCAAACAATTTATAAGCTAATTTTTATTAAAGAAATCAATCCGAGTGTTACTTGGTGGAACTTCATCTTTAAAAAATTAAAAAAATTAAAAAATAAAAATTAAATTAAAAAAATTAAAAAATTAAAATTAAATTTAAAAATTTTGTGGAATATGTACAAGTGTGTTTGTGTTTTTATTTTTGGTGTTTTTTAATTTTTATTAAATTAATATTTCAGAAACCATGATTAGTGATATTAATTACGCATCTTACATGCGTTCCACCCCTTTTCGTAGTAGTGGTATTATTAAAAGTGCTTCGAAAGCTTAGGCCATTTCGCACATTGGCTCCCACCGGGATTTGAACCCGCGATAGCTTTCACCAAAGGCAAACGCGCAGTCCACATGACTATCCGGGAGCCCCCTTTTCTTTTAAACATAAGTTGTACTTACTTTCTATGATTCCGATTAATGAATTCCCTTTAGGTAAAAATCTTTTCGCGAAATACAATCACTTTTTCGTTTTGATGCGAAAAGAATCAGCCATGGAATCAATGCAGGTGAAAAAAAATCAGCGCTAAAACACGGTAAAAAGGCATAGCGCTCCAAATCACTCGTTTTAGGAGAAGAAAACGTTCTCTAAATGAATGCATCGAGCTCAGACACGGAGTAATTCCGCCATTTCCTTCCTCGGGTAAGCTTGTTCAATTTTCCTGACGAATACGCAAATTTTGAAATAAAAGATCTTTCCGAAGGATCCGAACTTTTTCGGAGATTAGGATCTGGGGTCGAGGCTATCATTTTTCCCATAGTCGAAAGAACGAAGAGATTACTATGGGAACGAAAAAGGACAGTCTGATCCAGGCTAGAAATCAATGACTGACTTTTCAAAGGATGAAGAGATTCCTATTTTTTTCGAATCGAAGAGAAAAGTTCTGGGAGTAAGCGAATTCGGAATAATGGCATTTCTGAGGATCGCGAAATATAGCGAGAGGTAATTTAAGAAGGAATCCGTTACTAGCAAACGCTAAAAATATAAAGAAATCCGTCTTAATCTCCAGTAACACGATATGACGATATAGAAATATTCCACCTTAAATAAAAGCTAGATAATCCTTTCAAAAACATCATACTCCAATTAACACGGATTTAAAACTTAGACCCTAAAAATCACCCTTGTTCGGAGAGCCAATGCGCTATCGAGGTTTGAAAATGATAAAGATAAAAACATACACCCCACCTGGAGATGTTTTAGAATCTTTTCGTCTTCTTGCAAATTATCAAGGGAATTAAAAGGTTTTGTGATTTTATTGTAATATTGTTTTAAATTTTTAAATATTGTCGTAATTTTTTTAATTATATGTATTACATACTACCTTCGGGAGGTTTTGGGGGGTTTTTATCCCGACTAGGGTAAGTACCAGGCAGATTATTTTATTTTTCCCTCCCCACACAGGAATGACTACCACCTCTCCTGGTGCCTATTTGTAGTCTTTAAGAATAAAATAAACAAACTAACTGGAGTTTGAAAATATACACAGAGGCACGACCATTTTCCATAATCAAAACAATATATTTTTTATTTATTTACGTTTACGTTGTAAGTTGGCCTTCTGGCCAGGTGACAACGTTGGTATTAGATGTGAAACAACTTTCGAGAGAAATTTCGAACGTTATGTTAAAATTGGTGCCTCTTTCGATGTAAGTTTCGCTTGAGTCATAATCCCTCTGTCAGGTTAACTGAATCCGTAACCCCTAATTAGCTATAAAGGCTTTGCAGATAACATGAGACTGACTGGCAAGATGATCAGTAAGGTTAGCCCTAGATTACTTGAATCAGTACGCTATAAATACAAGCCCACATAGCTATAGTACCTACAATCTAAATGTGAGCAATTTTTATTGGCGGAAATGACACTGAATATAAATAGCACTTTTTGTAGCGCTCAATAAGCATCATCCAAGGTGAATATCACTATCCAGCTTAATTTATTAGGAAACAGACTCAGGTTTCCCTTCGTAGTATTCATAAATACAAAATCATTATTTTTTAAAAATTTATTAGCTTAATTTATCGAACAGCAGCTTTCATAGTATCATAACAATAAACTGGATAAGCAAATGTGAATGACACACATGTTCCTCTATCTTTCACTGAAAGAAGCATAAGGAATATTCTACTCATTATGATAGAGCCCCGGAAACTAAACATCAGTATGTGTATCCTATTTGAATGATTTTATCAGTTCCACTGACGAGTATGCTAACATTTTCTTTGAAGTGCATGAGAAACAAACTTCAGATAAAACTTGCGCTAAGAATTATTGGAGCAGTAAAAACGAGATCGATACCAAGCAGTCGTGAGACATGATATCTCTAAGGTACTCCGAATTGAGAGGAAACCGAAAATTTGATTTGCACGCGCTGCATTTGAAAGGGAAGAAATCCGAGAGAATTGGATATTTAAAGATTATTTATTTTTCCTTCCTCCGTTCGAAAGTTCGGCAAGAAAAACAAAGGACTCCTTTATGAAACTTGCACCCTTTTTCCTTTTGGCGGAGAAAAACCCGTAGACTATTCCAAGAATAATACTCCCGGAAGGAAAGGAGAGAATCGCATTTTTATCATCGAACATTCCTTCAATCCGAAACTTTGCAAATATTGTTTTAGAAAAAAAGGTATCGCGTTTACTGTGGAACGCTCCCTTGACGACTTACAGTTCCCTTTGCTGTCTATAAGAAGAAACAAATTTAGAATAAAGCAGTTTGCATACGAACGTAGGAGCGATCGAACAGGATATTTCCATTGAGTGGGAGGCAGACCTGCGAAGGTGGGAATCGTGAATGGAGATTCGATTTTAAAGAATCAGAAATATAGTAATAATAAATATTACCTGTATCATTTCAAATAGAGGCTTTAACTAAAATGCGAAACTAAATTATATCAACCATGCCAAAAACCGTTTTCCTTAGTACTTGTAACATAACTAGAAATTTTAAATAAACACAATAATAATATCCACAGAATAAATACGATACGATTAAGAAGGTAAATCAAAGCCTTTGCATTGCAAATACCCGGTTTAAGTGTATACTCCAGACCTTCCATTCCATTCTTATTTCAGCGCTGATTTGCACAAAGAAAACAATCATAATAATAACAAATTTAATTAATTTTTCGATATTGAAACAGTAAAGTCTCATTTTGCGTCTAACCATATTTCGTATAATATTTCTAGAAAGAGATTTAAGAGGTAGGATAGAAGAAAAGGCTACAAAAGGGTAATATATTGTGGATTTACAAACAAAACCTAAACCTGAGTATGAAACCGTATTTAAGTTCAATTTTTTAGCAATAATGGTGGATAAAGGACTGCGTTAGAACAACATAACGGAATGAGAAGTCAAATAATACCCTGGTACGAGAGCTGAGCATAGAGAGCATTGGAGAAACTAGAAATTTAATATAAGAGAAGGGAGAAGAGCAAACTGGATATCTTGGGAAAGAACGGATGGCCAGAGGGGAAATTGGAGCGAAGAAGAACAATGAAAACATTTGAGAAATTCGAACAAGGAAAGGATGAGTATGAAGACTGCCATGCGTGAATCCAACAGTTAATGAGGTATTAAGGTGACATCCACTGAAATTGGACATAGCCCCACACGATAAAAGCTCACACGACAGAACCCCACGGACATAATTGCCCACATAACAAAACCAAACATTAAAAAACCACACACCTATAAAAGCCCACATAGATAAAACCACATAGGTATAAATGCATACAAGCATATATGTCCACAGCGAAATGCGCACATGGCCAATTTAAAATATAACAGTGAAAATAAAAAATCCAAATGTGATTGTTGTTCAATTAAGTATAACTAATTTAATTGCATATATATATATTAGCCTATCACAAATGATGAGTTCATGCTCAACTTAGTGGTAGAGAGATACAACAAGGCTCATTGTTGAAAACTTTTTACTTGTTTGAATTATTGTTTTTAATTTCATGTTTTTGTGTTTCCTGATGATGCAGATACGCTGTGAAACCATGATCGCTGTGTAAATTTAAATCATTCTGTGGTTAAGAAAAAGTTTTCAACAATGAGTCTCATTATTAATCTATCTGCGGTTATATAATATAAGTCGTACCATAATGGTATATCGTAATATTTTTGTAAATGTGGTGTTTTGGTTGAGGTAGTTAGAGAGTTTAGAGGTTTTGTCTTAGTGGAGTTTTATCATTGTGAGTATTTGTCACGTGAGTTTATGTCATGTAATCATATCTACATATTTTCCGCGCAAGCCGCCTTTCGGCGAATGGCAGGGGGAAGAAATATCGCAACTTAAAATTCACTGATAATGACGAGCATCGTATTTACAAATTTAAACAAATAAATTATCGTACAAACAATTCTCTGGTTGCCAAGACGGTGAATCCGTGCTGTAGTTGCTATTCATGTATTGGACCGTCCCCACAAACATCTATTTATGGACAATTACAGTCATCAACTTAGACAACAGCTACTAATAAACACTGCCTTTGGGAGTAAATACTGCCTTAACTAAACAAAACTAAATAATGCCTTTGGGAGGTTTTTGGTGGGTTTTCCTCTCAACTAGGGTGAATAGCAGGCAGGGTGATGTATTTTCTTCCCCTAAGAAAAGAACACTAGCACCTGGCCTACTTGTAGTCCTTACAATTAAATAAATAAATATACAACCGTTACCTAACCAGAAAAGTCTACCTAGCTGGGACTCGAACCCGAGACCTTGGGGTTCCTGTTAACCAGCGCACTGCGCCACCGTGGCCGACCCTTGATCACATTAATGTAAAAATATCTGTTTATATTACAAAGAGGATCATTATATACAGGTACATATATTACAGGTTAGATAAAAGAGGAGACTTTTTAGTCTCAATCTCGCCTAATAAAGACCCTAATAATAATAATAATAATAATATATGAGCGAAATTGAAACGAGATGCCTCATTACATCTAGGATAAACTCGTAGAATAGAGTTATTACGTCTTGCATTCAAAACATGTGCACGAAAGATATTCAGACCTTCGGAGCGGAAGAGAGCTGGCTTCAGTTATAACGAACATATGATATGATGATTATTAGGCGTATTCCCGGCGAAAACACACATGGCAACTTGATTTCAGAATTTAATTTGAGATACACGCTCTTTTTAATTAGTCTCGGGAGATGGGACGGGGCTAAATTTCGCAAGTGCCGAGAAGGATGTCAAAACGATACCACAATTAGAAAAACGCGAGGAGAAACGAGGAGTCGAGGGACAAAGAATTAAAAATTAGATTTAAATAGGAGCGACGCTCTCCGAGTAACTCAACTTGAAGAACCCGGTTAAATAAAAAAATATCATTTCATTAAGGTGGCATTCAGAACTACTCGGTTATAATGGGCTGCGGAATAATGAGGATTTTTGGCTCGGAGATTATGTTTTCGAGATCGGGATGGGAAATTTCGTCATCTCGCTAAATATCGGTTTATTATACGAAAAGGCGTTGATTCACTGCTACTATATTTGCCGTGAGGGAATAATATACAACGGAACAGCATTTCGAATAAAAAATATGAAGAGAGAGGTAAGGAAAGAATTAAAAGTCTCAATCTCGCCCTAATAAATGACGTTTATTTTCTTTATTATGATCGTGGCGGAAATAACTATGCAAAAGCGCAGTTTCAATGAAACAACTAGGCAAATAACTAATAGTATGTTATACGCGATAGAAATGAAGGAGAAAAAGTCTGCCGTAGCCGGGGAACGAACCTGGGTCTCCCAATTGCCGGTCGGTTGCTCTAACCACTAAGCTACCACGATAGCACAACCTCCCCTGTGCTATAGAATAGAATAGAATAGAATTTTTTATTAATACGAAACACTTGCATCATAAACAGAACACAGAAAGGCAGTTGGTATCTCGTCAGTATTATACAATTATTTTTTTTACAAATATAAACTTTTTACATTTCATAGTACATAATATGCATAGTCCATTACCTTATACATTAACAGAACAATTATTATTTAAGAAATCATTTACATCGTATTACATATTTACAATAACATCTTCAAATAACTCTCTTGTAGAATAATAACATTTATTAATCAAGAACTTTTTAAATGTATCTAGGAATTTTAAATGATCTGTGGACAGTTTTCGTCTCAAAGGTAGCTTAGTGGTTAGAGCAAAATATCCGGGATCGATCCCCGGCTACGGCAGACTTTTTCTCCTTCATTTAAATTGCGTGTATTAATAAGCATGTGATTTCATGAGAACCGTTCATAGCCGTTTATCTTTAATAGTATATAAATTAAGCAAAAGTGCAGTTTTACCGAGAATCGGCTTCTACAGTTCATTTTATTGATTCCTTTTGCTTGTAAAAGTAACTGAATTATATCTGCGAATTTGATAATTCATACACCGTATATACTTGAGTGTACACTAAGTCGACCCGAATATAAGTCAGGAAACCCAATTTTATCCAAAAACCACTGTATCCAAAAAAACTGGTAAAACTAATTAACTCGAGAGTAAGCCTAGGGTGGGAAATCCGACAACACCCAACGTCAAATTGATCAGGAAGACCGATCAAACATGATTGTCCGACATCTCCGGATGGATGGCAGGTGATTGCAGAGATAATTGACAACGATTTGTTAATTGAACATGTGAGAAATTTACAAGTCGATTTCCGACCACGCAGACTTTTTCTATCGGCGAACAGGTAAGTAAAACCCTCTCTTGAGTATAAGCCTAGGCGGCTTCTTCATCATAAAAAATGTGTGTAAAACTTGAATTATACACCAGTATATACGGTAATTCGTATAATTAAAATAAAATTGAACGAACTTAACCCTCCAGTACTCGCATCCCAAATCGTTACGTCAGTACTTGCGTTAGGTGGAATCGACCCGACATCTTCCTAAGGGGAAAATTGTCTCAAAATATAGTGAACAAATTTTTAATTCATTAGTGATGATGTTCTATTAATGGTTAACCTGGTTATTAAAAAGACAAGCAAACAAAATAGCAAAAATATTCAGTAAAAAATTCGATATCCCTGACGCCGAGTATATGGCTGATACTTTGAAATATTGCGTATAAAAAGTAAACTGTTTTAAAATAAAATAACATTTTATATATTAATAATAATTGTTAATTTTATGAAATTTATATAATATCTCTAAACATTAAGGCGGAAACAAGGTCACCAATTCAATATTTTACGTCAAGGTCTTTCATCTACCCGGAACTACCGCTAGAAAAAATTTGTTTAAATAATTAAACTTCCATTTCCGACCTGGCGAAAATGCATGACTGGTTCAGAACATTCTAAAACTCAGCTACTATGAAAAAGAAGAAGTAAAAAAGCACTAATAAAAAGATATGGAATTTTAAAATTCACGTGGGTCGATTCGACCCAGACGCGAGAACGCGAGACGCGAGGGTTAATAGAATAAAATTTTTCGATTCGGCCAAAATGTTGAATTTTTCATGACGGGATTGCTAGGTATGGTGACGGATTCACAGCTAACCTTAGGTAAACCCTAGGATGAACGGGTTTAAAAGAACTCCCTCACCACCGGGATACGAACCTCGATCTCGTGATTGACAGTTAGTTACTCTATCCAACTAAGCTATCCCTACAGAACATCGTAACATGCCGTTCAATTGGATAGAGTAACTGATCGGCAATTGGGAGATACGGGTTCCAGTACTGGTCGCGTCAGACCTCATCTCATGTTCGGTCTTCCTTGGTATCTTTCCTAAGGGCACGCGTTTACGTTAGAAATCAACTTCACGCTTTACTTTCACCTTATTTAATAGATTCCTGTCTGCAGAACCATTGCATTCAACGTCAAAAACAATATTTATACCATATCTAAACCTCTATCTCCCGCTGACAAGACTATCTCTCCTCATCCTTAGAAACTGAATCGACCATCCGTGAATTCCGAAAGACTGGTCCTCACAATCTCCCTTCTCTTTGACCAGCATCCCATTCGGTCCAGCATCTTCATTTGTGACCCTATCTACCGTCCTGACCTTAAGCGGGGATACGGTTCGTAATTTATTCATAGCAAACGAAAAAGTACGGAAATGCAGGAAAAAGAAGTCTGCACTTAAATCTACCGGAGGAAATGCAAAACTGCAAAGGAAGCTGAATTCGAAGGCAAGTTTACAAGATGGAAATTTATGGAAAAAATATTGGTTTACATCACAGAACAAAAGCTACACTACGAAGAATTGACATAAATTAGGATTACCGTAAGTTCAAATTGTCAGAAAATCTTCATTCAACATTAAATTATTTCTCTACCTACGGTGGTAATTCGTAGAGACACAATTCAATTAACCTTTAATACAGAACGTCATGTTTCGCGATACATCCACGAAGATAGTTGAAGAGCTCAGTAATTTATTTTCGTTTTGCATCTTTATCCACAACACTTCTCTTGACCTGAATCCCTTCTAACTTCAAATAACTTTCTGTTTACAGACAATGCTCTAATCATTTTAAGGTCTTTTTTTAATCACTGTTAGTATAAACAACTAGAATTTCTAAGAATCCAGGAATTGAGAAATAAAATGGAAAAGTGATTAAATTTTGCTGTGTGCTTCATCGAAAATATTGCTAAAGAGTTAGAAACAAAGCAAAATAACATAAATAATGCATAATTATTCACTTAAATTTATATACTTTATAACTAAACGTCTCCGATGATATTTGGTGAAATTCTAACACACAAAATAATTGGTTGCTTAGTGCCCAAAAACTGGTTGTGATTTTCAAGAAGCTTGTGGAATTGTACAAGTTACAAAATATTATACGAGCAATTTTCGTGGCAAAAATTAAAATTTTGCATTAATACTTTATTATACTAAAAATGTGAGTAGAGCAAATCTCCGTCAATATATGCTGTAATACAAATGCAGTATCTAGCTTACGTAGAAAATATCACCATGAACGTTCAATCAAAAACAAGAAGAGAATATAAACATGAAAAGTATAATAACTAAAATGATCCAGCTACACTGATGCGTAGTTGGTTTCGAATAATTTACGCAATATTTCTAGAAAAGATTCCAGGTCTTAATTCGTAAGATTGTTTCTTTTACTGAACACATGAGAATACATGAAAACATTCCGGGAATGATTTAGTGGTGAAATTTTATATCTATTAATAAAATAATATATTCTACATCATATTCTTCTTCTTCTTCCTTGGCACTACAGCCCAGTGTGGGCCTTGGCCTCCCTCAAGATAGTCAGTCCATTCTCCCCTGTTCTGCACTTTCTCCCACCATCTTTCAATCCTCATAGCCTTTATGTCTTCTTCCAAATCCTGCATCCATCTTTTCCTAGGTCTTCCTCTTCTTCTTTTTCCATCCATCCTTCCATGTAGTAATTTCTTGGGCAGCCTTTCTTCACTCATTCTTTCCACATGACCCATCCAAGCTAGTCTCTGAGCCTTCACAAATCTCACTATGTCCTCGCCTCTTATACTATTTTCTATTTCCCTATTTGTTCTTATCCTCCAAGTTCCACCGTCGTTGACAGGACCATATATCTTTCGCAGAACCTTCCGTTCAAATATCCGCAAAGCCTCTTCAATAGCAGCAGACATGGTCCACACTTCTGCTCCATATGTCACAACTGGTCTGATGAGTGTCTTATATATCTTGATTTTCATGTCCCTGGTTAACAGGGTGGACTTCAGGAGCTTAATATTGGCAAAATATGCCCTATTTCCATACATTATCCTCTTGTGGATCTCCTCTGTCATTGAGTTCTTACAATTTAAATTAGTACCTAGGTAATTGAAGCTTTTTGCATTTTCAAAGTTGTACTGTCCAAATGTTATAGTTGGGGTCCACGCTCTGTCCTCAATTGCAGACATTTTCATATATTTTGCTTTCTTTTCATTAATTTTAAGCCCCATATTCTGGCTTTTTAGCTCTAAAATTCTGAATATTTCTCTCAGCGAGTCCATACTTCTTGCCACTAAAACAATGTCGTCAGCATATGCATAGGCCTGTATAGATTTATATACAATCGTTCCCTCTGTTCTCAATTCCTTCATGGCTTCATGAAGAGCCAGGTTAAATAATACTGCAGAGAGTGAGTCCCCTTGTCTCACTCCGGTTGTTATATCAAAGGCTTCACTAGTCTTGCCTCCAATAAAAGCCTTTGCTCTAGACCCTTCCATGGTCATATTTACCAGCTTAATTAGTTTTTTTGGTATTCCAAATCCTTCTAAAGCATACAGCATCCTCCTCCTCTTTACGCTATCAAACGCCTGCTGGAAGTCAATGAACAGCATATGTAGATCAATGTTGTATTCATAACATTTCTCCATACTCTGTCTCATTACAAAGATTTGATCAGTTGTTCCTCTTCCTGGCCTGAAGCCACTTTGGTATTCACCAAGGATTTCCTCAGCGAAAGTGCTAAGTCTCCTCTGCAGTATACTAGAGAAGATCTTATAGGTGACATTTAGTAATGTGATACCCCTGTAGTTGCTACACTGCAACTTATCTCCCTTCTTGAAAATAGGGCAGATAAAACCGGTCCTCCATTCCTCTGGCATTTCCTCTTTCTCCCATATTTCACATATCAGTCCATCCAGATTCTACATCATATATTCTAAAATTTATATATTCTCTATCTCATATATAATCTAACATTTGTGCATCGCAAACTATGTTAGTCAAACTTTATCCGGCTATCTTCGACTGACGATCAGTGATTTTTTAAGACTTCGCTATTCCTTCCTCTACCATAAGAATATAATTTCGCTTAGAGATCCATCGATTGATTATACGTACCCGTTTAAAACCTATATTCGTCTTCATTCCATCCCTTGAACGGAACCGGGGAAAATCTTTACGGCCCTACAGTTTTCGGCCCATATCTACCCCAAGATTCCGTAAGTATTGGGAATGTTGGCAGCCTTGCTTGCGATTTCCATTCCGCCCTTCCTCCCTTGCCCTATCTCGCTTGGCGCGCTGATGTATTGGATGTTGTGGAGGTGCCCACGAAATCATTAGCCTTAACACGGACCCGGAGTGGAGCCGATAAAAATTTTCCTCCAGAATTTCGCGGTCGGTCGGCGCGAGACCGTGGCGCTATCACGTGACCTCGTTGCGAGTTCGGAATTCAGATTTTTTCTCCGCTAAAAATTTATCCCTGGAAAATAAAAAGCGCGCGTCATTTACAAGGAGCGCGATGGCATAGAGTCCCACAAGGTCCCTGTCCCCGCCCGCTTCTCGAGCGAATAAATCCCGTCGCACCGCGGATCCGACTTTGAGTGGAAAAATGGATCGCGATGAAGGCCTGCCCACTGCGCCTTCAAATATTAGCGACCCTCTCGTGTTTTTATTTCCGATTCGCTGAGAGGATGTTTATGGGGCGAGTGAAGCAAGTCGGATTGCGGGGAATTCCGATGGGCGACTTCTTGGGCTTGCGGTTCGCGAAAAATCAACGGAAGGAAAATGGCCGAATTCCTCATTGTTGCGTTTTTTTATTTCCTCTGCGATGTATGTTTTGCCTCTCGTGAATGCTAACCCGTTTATTAGTTAATATCGCACTGCCTTCTCCAACTTTTTCGTCTGTTAATCATTCCACAGTCAAACGGGTCAGTCAAAAAGGTCAGTCAAACCTTCTTGCAGATTCATTATACAGGTGAAAAACAGAAGTTCAGCAATCAAACTTTAAGAGCCAGGGGTTACCTGAAGATTTTCCAGACTTGTTTTCCCGTTATATATCAGCGGTAACTTTATCTTGTTAGGTTATGTTAGGACTTAATTTTTCCATACACTAACCAATGGATTTTAATTTTGTCTCGTTTTCAAAATAATAATAATAACAATTAATGTCACAAAAAGAGAATACATACTTAAGAGATAATTCATTTCTAACTAAAAGCGAAATTTATGCATTCCAGAATAATCCGTACGTAGGGATATCATCACTCAAATTAAACAAAAGACGTCCCTTCAAGCAAACACAAAATAAATGAAAAATAAACAATGAAATAAATTATAAATACAATTAATAAGTGAAACAAGTAGAGAATAAATAAAACGGAAAAGAAAAAATTAATAAACTTTGAATAAACTTCAATATCCTTTGAAGAAAAAAGCCATTCCTTCAGTCTCGGAATAATTAATTATTTTATTAATCTTTCATTGGATGAAGTGAAAACATGTCTCGGCAACAGAGCGAACAATTCCAGACCCATATGTTGATGCAGTCTCTAACCTAATCACTACTCTTAGTTTCAAATACCTTATATAACTCCACATTGGGTTTGAATATTGCAAAAGTTCTTAAATTATATGAAAACAGCTCGCATACACAACAATGCATCCAATAATAGCCAATATATTCGTAAAACATACAGAAATAGAGGTGCGGGTTTTTCGATTAGCTTTGCACACTGTTGTCTGAACTTACTATTACTAAAACTTTGATTCGTATTGCGATTAATATTATTTAGGTGGATTCTTAAGGTACAAATTATGATTTCGAGCTTAATTAATGCATTGAATAAAAAGTGTATGTGGATGAATGCTTAGCAAAGGTAAAACCATTAGTAAAGCAACATTATTTATCACGAATATCCAACTGACACCAACGGTATTAAAATTTAAATAGCAACAAAATGAAGATATTAAACAGTTTTGGGTAAAATACAATCGAGAGTAGGGTTGGACAAAAGATGCCTCGTAAATATTCATAAAGTTCGAAATATGTAGCGACTATTTTGAAATATTTGGGCAAGCGCGGATGCATAAATTAGCTGAGAATTGATCGCATCCCTATCAGCGTATTTTTATAAGCGAATACTTCCGCTCCGATAACTTCCACGGGGAAATGCGGCGAATTTTATGTTGTTACGGGTCTCGGCGATTGAAATGAATAATAACGAACTTACACAGATAAATAGTTTATCAAATAACGCCACGTAACAAGATTTTCCCGATGAATTGATTTAAATTTCCACTGGATAATTCACGCATCCCGAAAAAATGCCGCGAATGACGGATTTAAAGGAAATACTACATCGCGTCAATGGTATTGGAAGCATTGCGTATAACCCTATCAATGTAACCGGCTGATATTGGAAAGAATCACCGATGAAAGGATAATTTTTCAACTGCGCGTTACGATTACGGGACATGCTGAGCTAAAGTTAATTAATTAAGTTATTCAAGAACAGAAGATAAGTAAGTATATACACAAATTCCGCTAGAAAAATCACCAAATATGAAATTATTAGAAACCAACTTTCAGGCCAAGTCAGAGGCTTGTGAGTCGGTGCCTCACTAAAAGCACACACACCATGCGTTAATGAATCAAAGGCAAAGTAACTGAGCATAAAAATAAACTTAAGAAAGAAAAAAAGATTCATTATCATTTCTAGACTTATTCAATCACAATCTTTTAGCAATTGATTAATACGTTTCAGATTATCTTTCGAAATAATTTTACTGTTTCAGTTCTGTTAGTAGTTCATTAAATATAACAGGGACTAACACAACAAAATTTATTTTACTATTTTGAACAAAGCAACCTGGTACATGGTACAAATTTAAATTATACGAGATTTACAATCTTTAATGGTTTTGTACTTGGATGTGAAATAGTCACCGACAGTAGTAATGTATTTAAATAGCTGAGACAAGAATAGTATATTAAAGGAGGAATATAATGTTCCCATTAATTTTTAGATTATCATCAAAAAAAGGTTTGATAATCTTGAAACGTAACGAGAACTTATATTTCCATTCACCAATGGCGCTGGATAATTATTCATGAGAGTCAGTGAAAGTGATTTATGCCACAAAACGAATCGCATACACCGCTCTCTTTGATGATTGTGCATTATGATTATCCGTCATCATTCAAATTTTCAAATTATTTAGTTTCGCCACAACATCGGCGTATGTACATTTCATACCCTTAATTAGAGAGAGTCGATTCGAACTGCGAATCGGGGATTTGGCGATATCGAGAGGATTTTTCCATCGCTTCGTGTGTAAATCGGGACCATAACGATAGGCGTCAAATTAACAAATACTCATTAAATCCTTTTCGAAAAACGCGTCTCCAAATAGCATGTATAATCTGTTAAGTCTGAGAATACCTGAATATGAAACGAGTTGAAACGTACGTGTTCAGGAAAGATAATTTCTGTATTCTGAACTTGATGGCTTTGTGAAGTGACAAAGAATTAATTACGAAAACGTGTAGGAACTTAATTCAATACAAAATGTTACTCACCATTCATCAGTATTTCTAGTACCACTAATATTAGACTACTTTGAAACAATACATCATCTTTATTTCTTTAAAGGATGAATATTGACTGCAGCTATTATACCTTGATGAAGGAAATATATTTCCATTGCCTTTAGGTTACATAACATCGGAAAATGCATCTCTCATTGGTTACTTTGCTCTTGACTGTGATTATACGGAAGACAATATACAACACGTTATATTACACCACAAAGTACTCATACAAAAGCATGAACAGAATAATGGCACTCATTTAGACCTATCGTAATTGGATAGTATGAAGTGTTTTTCATAGAATAATTGTACTACACTTGTATTTATCACCCAAAGAGCTCTACGCTTTAGAAAAAGCTGGAAAACCAAGGTAAACTACCTCATTCCTCATTTCACTAGGTAAGCCTAATTTTTTCTTCTATGCTTTGTGTAGCTAATACCGATGAGTGAAAGATAAGAACTGGCCTACAGGCTAAATAGTGTACAGAGAGAACTTGATAGTAGAAGCTATTATAAATATGCAGCAAAAGAAAGAATTATTTAGCAAAACTGTACAGCAAGAATTTGAAGAAATAAAATATGGGACCAATACATACAAAATTACGGTGAAATGGGATACAAAAAGGGATATTCAGAAAAAAATAATCCAAGAAACAGAGTAGTTTTCAATTCAGATGATACACAAGGAACTATAAAATGCCCATGGGATGCAAACAATAATATAGCCTATATATGATAGAATTCATTGCTTGGACCGTGAGTCCCTTATAAGTCTCATCAGTAACAAAGAACAAATATAACTTTTACAGACCGTAAGATAATTTATTCTTAAACTACCAAGGACTCATGAAGTCATCGGGTCAATAGAATCCATCATATAGACATCACCTGATGATCACTAAAATATAATAAATTATTTAGTGGTTTGTAAAAGGTATATTTTACCTTCGTTCCTGATAGCGTACATTATTGAATTTCTTCTTGAAAGACTTTATTTCTACATAAAAGAGCTGATTAACTATAGACAAATGTTTATTGGCTGGTGTTGGTTTTTTTAGGTGCGTCGACAGCTTTGGTCATTTTGCACCTTAACCTGTTACGTTTAAGCATTATTTTAAAAACAAAATAATTGCACCTTTCTTCATCATATATGAATAAGTATGATCTGGAAGACCGAAGCAAGATCTAAGGAAGATCATTCACTATATTTGTTAGCCTTACGATTAATCGGAAGTTGAATGATTCCTATTTTTTTCAAATGTTCATACTTGATTAGATGCACGGCAAAAATCCATCATGATGTACGAAGATGGTGAGAAGTATTAATTCATTTAAAGTTTGAAATTGGAAGGAACGGGAAGTAGTCTCTAAATACAGTGCAGTCCATCATATTGATCGCGTGAAACATCCTGACGTATAACTAAAAGGCGGATACAAACACGCCGATAAAAGGAATGTCCCCGTAATGACAGTCGGACACATCCATTCGTTAAATGATTTACGAATACAAAACGCAATTGCGGCACAAGGC
Source organism: Sympetrum striolatum (assembly GCA_947579665.1). Classification (NCBI taxonomy): domain Eukaryota; kingdom Metazoa; phylum Arthropoda; class Insecta; order Odonata; family Libellulidae; genus Sympetrum; species Sympetrum striolatum. Next base: position 73,102,637 of record OX388346.1, on the reverse strand, counting down.
CTCGAGCAATCCGCTAGGCATCCCAGTCCGTGACATCGGCGGCAAATCGAAATGGAAATACGGATCCCAATATCCAGGGGATCCTCAAATTGCGAGATTTCGGGATTTCTGGCGAGATCTCGATCCGATATCTGAAGTATTCGCTAAGGGCAAGAAAGCGAGATTAAGCACACAAGTGGATGAGGAAGATCTCTCGGCTCGGGAAAGCTATTCTCGGAATGGAAGGAGACAGAGGAAGTGGGATTTGAGAGGAGGCATTAGGGACGGAAGCCACCTCAGCTAAAGATATTAGGAAGGAATTAGCCCAAACCTTAATTTGGAACGTACTATTGGTGGGATCCGAAACGTGGGCCTGGACGTAGTCTTTTAGTTACGGATTTCCCAGAGAAAGTAAATGGTGTAAAAGGAACAAATAAGAGGGAGAGAGTGATCATGAATCAATGGGGAGGAATGCGGGATTCTAGGGAAAAGAAAAGAAAGAATTTTGGGTGAAGACAAAGGAAAAAGAAGAGAATGGTCGGAATTGACGGATACGTGACCCGGGGGTTGGTCACGGCCGAAAACGTCCGTTTTTAGCACTTAAAGAAATGTAGAGGACGTTATAAACGAGGTTTGCTCGGAATTAAATAATCAAAGCACTCTGTCGCACCCTTAAAATCTAATCACCAGAATTCCATCACTACAGATAAGTGTTTTAAATGCGAAAATGCAAATGTAGAATTGTACGTTAATCTGGGCCTGAATAAAATGGGATGAAAGGAACTGTGAGAGCTGAGAGGCACGTAGGTCTGATATTGTTTCTATGAAAATAAACCTACGTCCTAAATGCGGCAAGATTCCAGACTTGATAAGAGTAATTAATTAATCGTGATCAAATGTAATCAACCGGAATTAAGTCTACAAATATTGCATTTAAATCACGGAAGAGTAAAGCACCACGGCATCTAACCTTGAACCAATTAATTACTAAGTAATTAACGTCGTTATCAAGCAACTTGTACAGTAATCAGCCCCTTTTTTCAGATAACCTATCATCTTTTATAATTCCAATAATTAAATCAAGTCCAGAGGAATTAAGGATAAAAATAGTGGGAAAAATCTTTACGATTACAATTAAGTAAAAATGCAACCATAGCAGGGAATCACTCTGCGATAGGGGTGTGAATAGCATTTAAACATCTAAGATCTACATTTTTAACAAAACTGTAGTTTCATATTTAAATGCTTAAGTGGATAGTTTTTCTTATCTTTATTATAATTTCTATCATCGTTATGATTAGAAGTTAACCTCTTGCACCTAATCTCTGAAATCAAACCCAGTACAGCAACATATATCTAAGAATACAGCCTAAAACAATAACTAACGAAGAAATAGCCAAATTAGATCAATGTACAAAATACGCGAATCTTTGCGTTGTGTGTCAAATCTCCGCTTAGGGAGAAACTAAGATGGAAATGAGTGACTTTTTTTAAGATAAACAGAAGAAATTGCATCAAGATATCTTTTAACTGTTTATAACATTATAGTGAAATGGGTAAAGATGATTTTTATTCTTACAGTAAAGGTAACCATTAGCGGGAAAGTACAAATCATCAATTTCAGTTTTACTATGAAGATGGAGTTCCACCAGATGTCATTCAAGAAAATTAATTTTCGTTTGAAATGTGCTACACAATGAGGCTATAAAGACGTTTTCGGCATAATACATTTAGCTCTTTAACTAACTAAAGAGGATGATTACTTTTATATTTAATTAAATTGGCGCGGGTGAAATGTAAAGCCATGTCATTCGGTAAGACGTCAGTAGAGAACAATATTATTTCGGGTTTCGGTAAAGATACTGTCCTTAAATCCTAAACAACAACTGTATTAATTTTCACTCATAACTAGTAGTGCATGATAACACGTGGCGTCGCTTTTATCCAGCGAATACATCAACAATTTTGCGTCACTGTCCCACCAAAGAAGGGCTCACGCTGTCCCCATCCATAAACCGGAGTCATTCAATCGAAGACAGCCGAATTTACGAGCAACAAATCGTAGGCCTACCGTAACGCGCACCGATTTAATGACCGCTCTTCATAAATGCCAGAGCACGCTTATTCGCACTTTTGGGCATGAATTACGTCATCGGAAGAGGACCGCGTCTCAGCTCGAAGAAAGGAACAAATACGAGGAGAACTCGTTCAATTCCATTGCGTGCAAGGGGGAAGGGGGAACATTATCGCGGAAACACTCACTTCCCTTCCTGTGATCGCGGAAGAAAATTTAAAATTCCAGAAGTGGGACAGACCGAAATGTTATTACGAAAAAACGAGTGTTTGGACTCGAGCGGAAGGAGAGCGAGGAAGTTCCGGAAAAGATCCGTGAAAACATTTGTGCGGAGAAGTGCATTGTGCTGAAGTGAAACCTGGATGGTGACCAAGAGAGATAGTGGAGGAGGCCTTTTGAAAAGTGGCGCGAGGAGATTAGTGGGGCGGAAAGCAAATGGAGGAGCGGCGATGAAAGCGAAAGAAGCAAAAAAGTCCGTTTGGATTGCTCTAAAACAAATGAGAAGCGTATGGCGGCGGTCGGAATCATAACAGAGGAAATATGAAAAGGGAGACGAAGGAGCAGTTTGATTGACGATGTTTTGATTGAATAAAAACCGCTGCGGAGTTAAGCGCGATACACTGAGAAATGGGGCAACTAAAGTTACGTTTTCACTGTACGATGACTAGCCGGTTGCCTAACGACGCGGCTGTTTATAAATATGAATTTTCATGGTTACAATATCTGGCGTGAAGTTGTGCACGGCGTGAAATGTATACCGCTTTGGGAAGCTGAATATGGAACGATTCAAAAAAGTAAAGCGTAAGCGAAAGGATTTTATGCGCTTTGAAATACGTGCTACATGTTACACGGAAAGAGTTTATGATATTTCAGTCCAAAGTTTAATTAAAAATACGTTTCTTTCAACGACTCCACAATTATGTAAAAAATGGATTATAGGATATTACACTAAAAAAATACAAATATGATAAATAAGCAGTTTCAACACGCATTCAATCGAGTCCATTTTGTAACATTCAATAATAACCAGACCATATCTCCGTGAAATGAATCGCATTGAAATAAAGCCGATTAAAAATAAGCCGAGTATATAACCGATATTTTTGATTTCCAATATATTTTTCTTCGCTCCCCTAATCTAGAATACATATTCGGTAACGATTTCAATAAAAGTTTAGAATAAACTTACTTTCAAGTTGTTGAGGCGAAAATTTTTCACTCACTATTTGTTCATAAATGAAAATGGGGATATTTTGCGAAATTACATTTTATTGCAATAAAATCTAAGGGTCTGTGTGGAACGTCCCATTGATACTTTAAATGGTTGAATGTATGCCCGAAAAATCTCGTTGATTTATATATTGACGATATGCGGAGTATTATTTATTTATTAATCACAACTACAAATAAGCACAGGCCAGGTAGTCGTATCATGGGGTAGTCATAACGTGGGGAGAGGAAATTACATAATCTGTCTGGTATTCACCCTAGTCAGGAGGAAAACCCCCCAAAACCTCACGAAGGCATTATGTAATACATATAATTACAAAATATACAAAAGTATTTCAAAATTTACAACAATAGTACAATACTTAAAATATTACAGTAATATTAAAATATTATAAAAATTACAACATTACAAAAAAATCATTAAACCCCTTTATTTTTATTGATAAATGTATTATAAGAAGGGGAAAAGGGTTCTAAAACTTCTCCAGGTAAATTGTTCCATTCTACTATTCCCCGATTTAGAAATGAAAATTTACAAATATCTGTTCTCTGTTTAAGGGTAGCGACTTTATGATTGTGGTTGTTTCTCTCGATGTAATCCGGTTTCCTGAGTCGATTGCTTAATTCTTTCAACGAAGGCTTTCCAGTAATAGTTTTGTATATATTCCCTAACCTTTTTACCTGACGTCTATATTCTAATTTTTCCCAGCCAAGTTCTTCAATCATTTATTATTGAGTGGATGTTTCGCGTTTCTTTAACAAAGTATGACTCCAACACTTTATGGTACGTTGTCCACATATGACAAGAGCAGCGAAGGATTTACACGTTCATATGACAAACAGCAGCTGAGAAGGCAGGTAATGAACCCGAAACAAAATAAAAAGTAGATCGCATGTCAAGAAATATAATGTCGAGAGTACATTATTTAAGAATATAAGTACACGTATAAGGTATTTATTTTGCAACTACCATATATGTAATTGTCTAATCAAATATGTCTTGTCCTCGAGAAGGCTGGAGAGAGAGAGCTGCCGAAACGTCGGCCTCAGTCCGTAAAGCAACCAGGGAACTACTCCTTCAACGATCTATCTACCGGGAAAGCCTAAAATCTTTTCTGCCGTATTATACGTAGGTATATGACTGTCACCATAAGTACAGCCTACCCGCAATTAATTTATACAAGAACAATAAAAAACGAGTCATAAAACAGTATCAAATGTTCCGCCACATGACAAAGTGGTTCTGAAAATTTACAACGCAATCTCTGACATAGAGTGATGAATTGAGGAAGATAAAAAACGACGTTGGATGAAAAGCGACCAATATCGGGGTCAATATCGTCTTTATTTGGGATGAAATCGAGAGTGAAGCGTCGTTTATTCCGCCCAACCAATAGGTATATAAAGCATGGTGTCAAAAGAGGAATAACGCATGGCGGAGAGATTTCACGGTTAAAGAGTGAGTGATACCACACGTCACAGGAAATCCTCGGCAGCGGGGAATAACCGCGTGGGCGGAGTGACAGCCAAAATCCACTCGGAATGAAATAAAAAGATACAGATGTGGTCGCGCTCACGTAACTCAAACCATAATATCTTCGCAATGAGGATTTTCTGGAGATCACTTTCCATCGCCCCCCATAATATGACGCCTTTGACTTCCATACAGTTTTGAGACAGTGACAAATGTATGCCAAAATAATGGTCTCCAGAAGTTGCAATAAAACATGCAGAGGGCAAACAAAAAGTACTAAGATAATACAACACTATCCAGTGGTCTAGTAAGATTCATAAAATAGAATTTACGTATAATAGTAAGGGTGATATCAATAAAGATGGAAAATTATTTAGGCCTACACTCCTGATTTTATAAAACTGTGGTACATTTCAGTGGCAAAATCAGAAATTATTCTCGAGGTCAAAGACATATATATATATATTCACATAGTGAGCTAATTTGACTGGATGTAAATTATGAAGTTAATGGCTAAATGTGTAAAACAGGTTGTAAAACGTTTGTGACCGGTTGGTATATACAATGTATGTACTAACAGGTATAGATATAAGTATATTATACATACTGTAAGTATATTTATACACATATATCCAAAGGGTTATCACAGGATACTACACTGAAGTATTATATCTAAGAGAACTTGTATAATTTTGAGATTTAATGATTAATCAATAATTTAAGGCTCTAGTTAACTGATCTTCTCACCTCGTCTTTAATAAATGTATCAGGGGGGCCATAGTGATGATTTTGTATTCTTACAAATATTTAATCTGTAATTACGTATTATCGTGTCTGAATTATAGTATTTGTTTTAATCCCGGGTTCTTTTAGCAACAATAAACACATAACATTTAAAACATGTTATTTGAGTCAAGATTTCATCCTATTACTAACATTTTTTACCAACTTTAATTCACGTACTTGAATAAAGACGAATTATCCCCATGATAATTTATATTAATTATCTGCGTGCGTTGAAAACAGGTATTTTACCGCTTAAAAGACTTAGGGTGAGCGTAAACCCTTCTTTTCTTTTCTAAGCGGGACGAAGGTTCCACAAATCCAAGAACACGAACAGGAATTTATTACAACTGAAGAAATTACAGCGTCCAGTGGATAGCCAGGGATTACAAGGGCCAGAAGAGATCGAATTGACCAGCAGGGGATGAGACGGGGGAGGTGATGAGCAAGGTGAGAAGGGGGGAACGTAATGGGTCAAGTGTGTTAAGCGGACCTTTTGTCACCCGGAAGTCCGCATCCCAGGAGTAAGGAAACCGCGTGGTCGAGGAGCTTCCGCCGCGCGGCCGCAGGGAGGCGCTGGTGGCGCTCTTCGGAAACATGCGCAGTGAGCAAAGAAGACGATCGATTTTGGAATCCTTTATTGGGTGAGGTTAGGCTCTCGCGCGCCACCCAAACAACTCCCGAGCACGCGTCGCACAGAACGCATTTGGCAGCTCTTGGAATGCTTCCAAATGACTCCCCAAAACATACGCGCGCTGATATCGGAACTATGGCCCGGCGGACATAAATTGAGCTCTCCGAGTGGGATCATGAATGTAAGTGGAGCGTTTGAATGATAAAGGGAAGATGCGCCCATGCCAAATATACCTTCGCCTCCCAATGTATACTCAGATAACGCGCTGTAAATTCGAGGACAAAACAGTTTTTTTACGCGCGGAGTTGTGATTCGGGAAGATGGGAAATCCGTCTTAAAATCCAACGCTTAAAGCGATAAACGTATAAACAAGAGTACCCTTAGTAAAATCATAATCGAGTATTTTTATATAGCCCAAAAATATAAGAAACTTACTTACACGCCTAACATTCGCTGTTGTATTTAAGTTTACAACAACAATGAAACGGAGAATTTAGAAGAAGTTGAATTTTAAATTGATGCACTCCATTTATCTTATACCTCCATATTTTCCCTTAAATACATTTTCATTAGAAGTTTGAATAAAACGTATTTAGTTATTATTAATATTATCCCACGAATATACTTAGCATCATAGTATTCAATAGATCAATTACAGATACCTTCTACAAAGATAGGTAAAAAATATCACAACTGATAAGTTTACTATACTAGAAATTATCTACATAGATACTTTCCTTTCTGTACTAGATAATATTTCATGGATTAGCTTCTACAATTTCAGACTTTGCCCTCTTTTGATTAGACATGATAGATATAACGTATGTACAAATAAAATTGCAAATGAAGATTAGATAACGTAAAAAATGAAATAGTTTAAGAAAATACAAGTTAAGGGACAAGATTGATGTGGAACTATGAGAGAACACAGAAACAACTATCATATTAGTAGGGATAGAACGAATTTAATAAGAAGCTGAAACTGATCCTTATTTTTGAAGATGCAATCAAGAAATGTTCAATGCAAATTCATTCGCACCTACTTTGTTTTTGTTTAATTCTAACCTTGAACTGACTCACGAGAAACTTCCTTGCGACATTCCGTTAAAATATGCAAATAATTTCGTTTACTCTAGAAGAGATAATCCCCGATTTATAATTGTAGAAAGAATATAAAGTCCAATATCAAAACACTCCACATGGTATGTGGTTTCTACAATTTTTGAGGAAAAGATTTTCCTCTTAGAACAAAGAAATGGTTTGGAAATAGTTTTCAGACTCATCTGCATGCAGCACCCATACAATCCCATGGAGGAAATGCAGAAATTTGGGAGGAGCATTTGGTGAAAATAGTCGATCGGGGCAACGGCAATTCATCAGTCGCAAAGTTTTCTCCGTCGGCCCTCGTAAATTATCCCTTGGACCCTCCGATACATTCGCCCAAACTCTGGACTTAATGCTCACTACCGAGACATGATTCCGAGTCAAGGCTCAATTTAAACCGCACACCCTTAGGTAATTATCACCTAATGACGGAGCCATGCAGATAAATCGCGGACGTTGAGCTCTCTCATCTCAAAACTTATCCAGAGAGGTAAAAGCCCTCTTATCTCACTATTCCTGACAAAAATGAAATACAACCGTTGGTATCCATGAAGTACAACAGAAATTTCTCTGCTAAATAACACTAAATGTATCCTTTCATAGCACAAAGCAATCGTCAATAGGAAATTTTATGTCAAGAAACTGAATTACTGAACTTCCTATATTAACCAAGAGAAAAATACGGAATTTGCATATAATTTGACCGAGAAATTTAGTAATTCCTGATGAGTAAATTACATCTACATTAATAAGTTAATTCAGCACTTCGACTTCTGGCAGAGGGTGTACGGTGGCGAAGTGGTTAGCGCACTAGTCTTCCAAATTCCAAGTCCTAGGTTCGAATCCTAGATAGGGAATGGTTATTTGTGCGTGTAGAGAATGGAGTTTAGTATAAGAATCATCATGTTTAACTATCCATCAATAAAGACGTAATTACTATCATTATCATTAAACACCGGCCATTTGAACTACTTTTTAAGTTGGTTTTCGCTGCATGTAGGTTCCATTGATAGATGAGCCTTTTTCTGTTTGTGTATCTTTCGGGGAAAGAATGAATTTTTAGAGCTACTTGTCCTGGCATTTATCTCTCATAATTTACGCACATTATAGGATCGGCCGGAGTAGCAGGAGGGTCACATGATACCTGTTATATCTTCCGCAAATGTACTTCCCCTGAATTTATTAAGCAATCGAAGCCTAGCTTCTAATCTTCTTCAATTCTAAGATTCCAAACCTGAACCACAGAGCATTTTTTGTATCGTAACATGAAAAAAAAAATAGTTCTTACCAATGAGAGATCAGGCATTCAATGTAATTAATTAATAATAATATTTCACTTTTTACATACCCATAAGTATTTCCGATTCTCATATTAATATTAAAATATTATTTTTGTGTAGCCATAATTTTATCCACAATATTAGTTATATCAACAAAAAAGCTACCAATTTATAATCATAAACCAAGATTCAACTTCACGTTTGGAATCAATGGCCTTCAAACTCAAGAGGGTAAGTGTGTTAAACGCAAAAGACTTTCTTCATCCTCAACAGGATGAAATGAGATGTAAACATGAAACCTCTACCTCTTCCTTGGTACAAATGCCTCAAAACCCCCTTTTTGTATCCCTTCCCTTAACTTCTTTACGGCTAACCCCACCCTTTACATCATCCACCAACTCCTGTCTTTGTGTTTCCCTCCCAATTTCCTCTTGTACGTACCTTGTCTCAAATTGCTTTCTTCTATCCCCTCTCAATACCTCACCCGCCAATTTCCTCCGCCTCTCTTTTATTTCTTCAATTAAAAGCCTTTCCTATCCCATCATCTTCGGCACTTCCTCGCTTGTTTCGCACACTTTTTCCCTCCTACGGCACACCCACAACTCAAAGGGTCCCGATCTTTTAATCCCCTCTCATCTCAACGCCCACGTTTTACACCCATGCAGTAAGACACTTCACAACGAGGATTTTACAAGTCCCTCTTCGTCTTTAATTCCCTTCATTGAAGCCTCCTCGAGGTATTATTACGGAACTAAGGATTAAAGCTGAAAACAAATCTAGTACTGCTCTAAATTTGAATAGGAAGCCAATTTCGAAAGATACTGCTAAATTAAAGGCCATCAATAATGGATAAATGGCAACATCATGATGGAATATTAACGGAGATCTTTACTCGCTACTTTTTTGTATTTCAAACATAAACAAGAACACAGCTTCATTACCTTGACCTGAAAGCGTTGGTTCCCATCTTTCTAGGCCTCCGTAACCCTTGACTTTGAGTACTCATATCTCGCACCCCTTATTCATTACGAAAAGAGAGCAATTTAAATATTATTTCAGAATATCACATACATGTACGGCTAATGCAACGCAACACTAATTTAAGAATATTTACTCTGTTATTGATGTTTCACTACATTTTAGTCAATAAGTGTAACTTCAAGGAACCTCCTAACCTGCTATATTTGGCTCGAAGGTTATTTTTCTAATACACAAACAATGTTTTCTTCTAAAGAATATTACACTGTATTTTTATAATACGCTTATTACTAAAGAACGCAAAATAAATATTATGAATCCTTCCTATAAACTCTTTCGAAATCGGAGTACCCTATAAATAACACTAAATGGAAGTCTTATTAATAAAAAAACTAGCAAATTGAACTATTCTGGAAACAAGAGTTCAATATAAATATCCCGCAATCAACTTGGGTTAAATCCACACCATGTGATAAGATCTGTTTACGGACGGAAGCTCCCAGAAAAGTTCATCGATTCGAAACTTTTAGACGAAGTAAGTGACAAAGCAATTCCAGACTAACGCGATCTCCGAAAGCCATTCACAAAGAGCTACAAGGAAGTAAAATTTCACTAAAAGAGATGTTGAATTCTGGTCGTTCTTTCCCAAGATAATTAGAGAAGCTAACAGGGTAGATCAGATAAGGGTGTTAGAGCAAGTACAACCTCTTCCATACGCCATTATCGGCTATCGGGTTATAAATCAAAATTAAAATACAAAAAATTTGAAAAAATAGTTCTCATACCGACCGACACACATGACAAAAACAATATCAAATTAACATTAATTTGAAAAAAAAGAGTTTTAGAAGCGTTCGCTGTGATCTGCCCTGACTTCGTGGAATAAGACATTTTTTAATAACCGACCAAGTTCCTAGAAGCCAACATAAGGCCCTGCATGAACCTGATGATAACCGCAAGGGCGAAACCGGAAGTTTGTTAAAAATCTTGTGAAGAATATAAAGTTCCTCTTTTTATTTCTACAATACCATTATATGATTATTAACTTACTATTTATCTTACTCTCCGGACAAGCTTTAAGTACGTCTTGAGGCTTTAATTAGCATAAATAAAATTTTGGTAGTTACAGAACTACTAGACAGAAACAGTAACATTATTAGAATCAACAACTTTGGCCTTGACTTGGTGGTATCGCTCTATAATAAGAGGGCGAAGAATAACTATCTTTTACAAATACCACAGAATGAAATTTATTATACGACCATGGTTTCGATGCGTCGCATCATCGTCAGGTAGTACAAAATTGTTTTTACAGAGTATATATATAAGTAACATTATTTTTTGTTATATACGTGTATCTTGTAATTTGTTAAATATACAGGTATTATTTTTTGAGAACAAGTGCAAACAACACACATTTTCTTTTTATGTTAAACCACTTACATTTTGAAAGTTAAATTGTATCTGCAGAACTCACCTGCCTAATATTTTTTTGATGGAAATCCTGAAACAGGTTTTACCTATGGGATACTATTATTAACTCTCCGTATATATTTCATGTTGTTTGTATTGTTTTCAAAATAAAATAAATTGACTTTACATTACAATACTGAATCCTTCCCACTAAAGTTAAATGAAAGGCAACTCATAAAAGCTAAACCCCTTAGAAACCGAATTCCCCCAAACTAAACTTTCCTGCATTTTGAGTCCAACAAAATTAGCATTATTTCTGCTCCTCCAATACTTGGAAACGTGAATTCGTAATGCGATGCGAAATTTTACTCATAGAGAGATAAGGAACTCATATATAAGCGGCACATTTGCGGCGAACGGTAAATTCGGAAGTGGCCTAGCCTGGGTGCTCCTACAATTTCCGATACTCAGGAAATACTGTCTGCCTACGCGATCGCAAACTTCGCGATGAATTTTCATCGATCAGCCGCTTGGCATTTCACCCCCGTCCAAATTTAAATTCGTTTAAGATGAGTGTTCATCTGATAAATTGGAGATTTTACGAGAAAGAAATAAATGTAATATATTACGCGGACTTTTCTACGGCCGAGGCCATCTGTCACGGCGCGTACGCCATTTTTCTTTATGGAAATAATCCCAGTCATGCGACTCCCTCTTCCACATTAATTTGTCAATTTCATTTTTCCGAGGGGAAATCCATTCCAATGTATTTGGGGTAACCGCGCTCCAGACAATCTTTTCACATGTCCCGGCGATGGATACACACTGCTTTCATTCCGATTTGATCGATGAGAGATTAAACAATTTATATTTCCCTCCCGTGGTTTCTTGCCCGCTTACGTTTCTGACAATATCTTTCCGATTGCATTCGTCATGGTTGAATCGCTCCAGAAAAAAAGAAACGCTGAACACATATTCCCGTAATTTCTTTCTAATTCGTTCCGATTCTTGGGCAAGGTTTAAGTTGCCAGTTACTGTATTTATACCGATAATTAAATCGCGGAACTCCACAAAACATAAATAAATAAAAATATTGCGGAATATCTATTAACGTTTTAGTAAAATCGGCATTTTTCGAATGCAAATTTTGTACAATAAATAAATCGTCTTTATTTGGGCGATATGGAGACATTTTCTTTTCTTCGACTTCAACCCATCGTCATTAATTGCAGAATAATTAAATCAAAGAGAGAAATAGTATGAGAAAAAATTAGAAGAATTGTGGATGTAAGAAATCTAGAGATTCTTGCGAAAAAATATGCACCGCAAAGAAAAACGCCCACAAAGAAGGTGGTGTGAAAAACCTGCGCAAACCTACTCATAGTAATAACTAAAATATGAGAAGAAAGAACATTAAAAACTATATAAATGCACTAACAGTAAGTACATGCATGCGATACATAAATAAGAATAGTAATTTCACATTTTAATAAATTATATCATTAGTATAGAGCATAACTGCAAAATGTTCAAATAAACTACACGGTAGACTCAATAAAAATGGTAACAGAATTGTTATGGAAATCGAATTTTAATGATTAAGTAAATAAACAAGAAATTTATATAAAAGTTATGTCACAGAAAAAATACAATTTAATGTATTTCTTTAAAACTAATCCATTTCTAATTCTTAAAAGCTAACACCGACCGGTAAATATCGTGGAGCCTTCCTATGCATACCCACTACAATAACCACTGAGTTGAAAAGTTACAAAAGCACTCTTTAATATCCTTCGTTTCCTCGAAGCCATAAATAATGATTAAATTTTTCTCCAACACCTGCGGTAAAGGATATCGCAATCGATAAAGGCGAAAGACAGGGCGCTTAATCCATTATGTATGTGTGATAATCCAAACACGCTGTTATTTAGATTGTATTTCATCTATATCTTTTACAAAATAAACTTGCTACATAGCATCGCATCCACAGAAACACACATAAACCATGTTCATTTTAATGCATTTTTGGATACAGCAATTTTCAGTATTTTTATCAATGAGTGTCTATGGATATCAATTAACTATTTAATAAATTAGGAAAAATTAAATAAAATTACAATTGGCTATAATAGCTAAGGCTAGTAAAAAGTTACCAAGCATATCGGATGTGCAATAAGATGTACGCCCTAACGAAAGGGAATAGGAACTTAAAAACATTTAAACGATGCAATAATTAAATTACGTTTTAATTCCATGGAATCGTACAATTACAAAAGAAATTTCGGACTCTACCCCCTCAAGAAATTGATTAGAAGGGCTCTGAAAATCACCAAGATTATACCTGTCTCAAGAAAACGTACGGTAAACCATATATTTCCGCCTTCATCGAACGCAACATCCTTGCGTTCTTTTTACTGAACCAAGGAGTTCAACCCGACCTCCCCGGAGAACATTCCGAATGAATCATAGACGCTACTCCGGCTCGATGCGATCTCTTCACTAAATGGGGAAAAACTTTCTACCGTTACATGTTCCAGCCATTTCTACATCTCCGACTATCAATCACACTCTGGTCGGAAATAGATACGAGCAGACCGGAGCGAAACGCGAAATTCAGGAACAAGACCGCACAGTACGTTACACCGCCTTATCGGCTTGTTCCTCCCTCTAAGAGAGTACACGCAATACTTTGGAAAGAAGTCGATCGAGCTGGTTTCCCTTCTCAGCCATGAAAAATGACTAACAGCCCTGTTCCTTAAGCTCCATCGAGACCGACTGTGCCAGGCGGCGACGACCCTTTCTTGGGTTGCCTTGGAGATGCTACCAAGATTCGCCCGCTCTCTTTACTCATGTGCGAAGTGCTCTACCTCGATATTCCGACTCGATACCGAGGCACCGTATCCAAGGTTACCATCGATATCGCTCCCAAACCCATCGGCTTTTTCTTTCAATCTGTTACCTCTGCTTATTTCCTTGCCCCTGCGTTTCAATCGCATTTCCGCCTTACTTCCCCATCAATTGGGACTCCGCTTTCCCTCCCAATTCACGTCTCATTTATAATTCCCGATGATCTTTTTCCGCCTTCCGCCCGCAGTGTTCTTCCATAGCCGAAAATAGATACACGGATATGCGTATCGATTTTATTTCTCGAATGCAAGTGCTAAAAGCTCCTCCAATAAGAAAAAAACTAGAATTGCTTCGTTTTGGAACAAAAACGCCATCAATGCACAGAATACTGACTGAGTTCTAAGTTTAATTGATTTATTTATGGCAACGGCGATTTTCCCGTAGTTATTTCATCCTTACATTTTCGAATAAAAATGCAAGTGAACCTCCATGTCTCCCCAAAGTGCTGCTGAAACGTAACGACGTCCACACAAGCGTCATTTTTACTTGCGTCTTTTAATTCACGTAAGAATCATTTCGTAATACAGACATTCATCGAAGATCTGTAAGAATAAAATTGCGGGTAGTACGAAAATAATTGAAGATTGCAGATAACTGGATATTTAAGTTAAATTTATCGTCATGATCCGAAATATACTAAGAAAGTATACTCATTCAGAACCAAAAGCTTAAATTAAAATAATATAAAATACTTTAGAAGCAAAGCTATGAGAAATAAGAACATTTTTATGAGTATCCATAGGAAGGATAGTATTCAAAATATTTATCTATAATACTATAATATAAAAATAAATTTATATAAAGCATCCTTGATACTTTCCAATGCACGTGCATTGGAAAGTATCATTTCCCGGAAGTTCCGAGTTTGATATAAATAGCAATTTCCGATATCGAACATTCCTTTGATATCAAATATTTTCTGAGGCCATAAAGAGAAAGAGATATAGTATAATTTATAAGTTGAATGGATTCGAGAATTTTATCAAAGAGATTTTAGTAGCTTTGAAGGGAGAGTACCTACTTACCTACATACATCAACAACGATACTTCATTTTGGGATTAGTAAGTTGCTTGATCAAATACACTCCCGTATACTCTCCTACATTCACTTATATCCCCCCCTCTAAAACATCCGCATTTACGAACTTTCACCTTTATTTAGAACATATTCCTTACATCCTATTATCATTCGTACGAAAGAAATTCATCTGTTCGGCATCTCTTAAACAAAATCCTAATGCCTCGGTCTCGTACCTTCTTAATGGAATAATTAGGATATAATTACTTACCAAGGCCTTCAAATTTTACTTTACCTATAAAAAATATGGACCCTGTGAACTGTAACCATCAGCCTTATGTTCGTCAAATATTCCAGCAAAAGTTAAACAAAGAGACCTTGGAATAAATTTCTCTTGGTTCCTTCTGAGGTAACGGATAATCGTAAGTTGACTCTACTAGAATCTATCGATCCTGTTATCTTAACCGCACCTTTGCACACAGTGAACAGTTGCGTGTTTTCATTCCGTGATTTTCTTCTTTGGGGCGGTCGAAAAAACGTATTGGCAGAATTAGTCATTTCGAAGGGAATCGCACTATCCCATTGGAATTTCCAGATCAGCCGGGGTCGCCTTCAAGGGACCAAGAAATCGCCAAATCCAGCGAAAAAATCGTTAAATTGGTAAGCCTGTCGGAAGGGAGTCGAGATTTATCTTATCTTGCGCACGTTCTCCACTGAGCAGTGGATATTATTGGACTTGCACGACCATATGTCAAAGGGTCCCTCGCTTTATTCGTTTCGCATTAAAAGCGGGAAAGGGAAAGGAAATGTTTAAAAGGAAGTTATTGAAAAAAGAAGAATGGGATGAAGATAAGCGAGGTCAACCGCAACTGCGAGGGTGAAATTTTCCGTATGAATGAGAGAGAAATTTAAGTAACTTAAATGACAAATGGTCATGAATTTTCCCCCTGAATCCCGCAAGCCAAAGGTCCCTCTAACGTGTTAAAGAGTGAGGACAATAATATAAAATGAACCTGCTGAATTGACGATGAAAGACGAAACTTTATCACATACGTGGGATGGAAAAACTATTTAAAATATGTAGCAGTAGAAGTACTTTCTTTGGAAATAAGTCTACTATTTACACTTTCTGTCAGTTTCACAAATATTTTATTTGAGTAATAGAGTAACAAAATTCACACCCATCACAAAAATGTCAACATTAATGTTTATTAATATACAATAATGTAACCAAGTAAAAAGAAAATAAAAATCTGATGTGGCCAACACATGACTTTCTCCATATTTATCGAAAACAGAAGCCTATGCCGGTAATATATAAATAACTCCAAAACAATAAGTGTTACAGAAAAATATTTCAAACAAAAGTTGTAGTTATGTACATTATATATAACTTTTGTACGTAATTGTATATACCTACATTGCATTCTGACAGAGCATGACTGACAGCATGAAAAACTTACATTTCTGGATAAAATAAACAACTTCCGGTTAACCATTATTCAAGAATAACTCCTAAACAATCAGTGCTACGAAAAAATGTTTTGCACAAAAGTTGTAGTAAAGTACATTATCTATAACTTTTGTTCATAATTGTATGTACCTATATTGCATTCTGATAGAGATATTTAAAAAACAAAATTTTGTTCCGGATAAACCGCAACCTCCGGTTAAGCGGTATTCATAAAAAAACTAATCAACTCTTGGCATTGTTAGGAAATTACTAAATATGAAGTTTGGAAATGATCGGATAATTACTTTTTAAGATAGAGCGCCCACAAATGTTTTTACTACAGACAGACATGTTCGGGAGAATAGCAAAAACGAACTCTATGTGCCCCAAAATATCTATTTCCGTTGAAATCTTGAGGTCGAATTTTTTTGCGAATGCAATATTTTCTTTATACTACGTATAGGGAGAAAGTAAAAATAACAAGATTGTACAGCCTAATAATTGGATTGTTATACATTTCTTAACCTTTCTATTATATGTAAATATCCTCTCCTAAATTTTAAATACATAAAAATAGTAAGTTAAAAATCAATACATCTTTAAGTAAATCGAAATTTGATGAGGAGAGTATCTGATCATCCATTTATAGTGGACACTTTAGCTAACGTATCAGATATAATAAGCTCCATCGTCAACATGAGAAAACGATTTTCAAAGATTCATATCTTTATGAGGAATTGAAGTGATCGATTTTGGTTGTTTTTCAGGATAAATCTGGCTTCTAATCAACGCATAGAAAAACGCTAGTTATTTTCTATCAATCTTTTAAGATTTCCAATGATCTAGGCTCAGCACAGCAATTGCCATCTTTCTAAATCTCATGCTAATCCATTAATCTGTCCTGTCCTCTCCTTCCATCTGAATGAACAAGAAGTGCATCAATGAAATTAGACAAAGTTATATAAGATCGCATCAAAAACTTTTAATGGGAATCTCCGTTGTTTTCAGCAGCCAATAAAACCCCTAAATGTGAGATTCTTACGAAAGTGATCAGGAAACGCGATATATCCAACGAGCCGCGCTCATGAAATCAAAAACGTGTAAATCGGAATTCAAATTTCTTTGCGATTTTCCGCTGCAGATCAAAGGGCTGATTTTCTTCATTCACTAAAACGCGCGCATGCACGGAAGAGCTCTTTCACGAGCGCCAGAAGATACCGGGGAAATGCTAAAAGCCATAAATTATCCGAGGAACCTAATTGTTTACCTTGAATTTCCTAACTTGTCTACGATCCTCCCCTTAGTACAGGCCTCGCCGGGTACTATTCTAATACTCTATGCAACATTTAACAGCAAGAAGAAAAGAACGAAATACTCCGCATGATTCGCTATTTATACTCTAAAGCTCATAAAGTAATAATTACCCCGATTTAACCTCACAAATATAAATCGGGGTCCTTACTATAAATAAGTCGGAGACTTATTAACAAAAAGTTGGTAATATATTTAAAAAAAATCTGATGTGGCCAACACATGACTTTCTCCATATTTATTGAAAACAGTAGCCTATGCCGGTAATATGTAAATAACTCCAAAAGAATGAGTGTTACAGGAAAATTTTTCATACTACATTTGAAGCAAAACAGATTATCTATAACTTTTGCATGTAATTGTATATGCCTACATTACATTCTGACAGAGATATGTATGAAAAACTTCCATTTCTGGATAAACAACAACTTCCGGTTAACCATTATTTAAGAATAACTCCTAAACAATCAGTGTTACGAAAGAATGTTTCATGCAAAAGTTGTAGCAAAGTACATTATCTATAACTTTTGTAGATAATTCTATATACCTACATTGCATTTTGACAGAGATATGTATGAAAAACTTCCACTTCTGGGTAAACAACAACTTCCGGTTAACCATTATTGAAGAATAACTCCTAAACAATCAGTGTTACGAAAAAATGTTTCATACGAGAGTTGTAGTAAAGTGCATTATCTACAACTTTTGTTTATAATTGTATATACCTATATTGCATTCTTACAGAGATATTTAAGAAACGAAATTTTGTTCCTGATAAACTGCAACTTCCGGTTTAGTGATATTCATCAAAAACTAATCAACTCTTGGCATTGTTAGAAAAATACTAAATATGAATTTTGAAAACGATCGGATAATTACTTTTTAAGATAGTGCGCCCACAAACTTTTTTTACCACAGACAGACACACACACACACACAGACATGTTCGGGAAAATAGCGAAAACCCGCTCTATGGGCCCCAAAACATCTATTTCCGTCGAAATCTGGTGGTCGAATTTTTTTGCAAATAAAATACTTTCTCTATAGTACTTATAGGGAGAAAGTAAAAATCCGCGATATATTATAAAAACTTACTTCAAGAATTTGTGATTGTACTTATAAAGTTAAACTGCTATACAAAATCAAAAGTCTTTTGTGACTACTTAATAACATAAAGTTAATGTACGTGTATAGCTTAGTTAAGTTACTAAGAAGTTATATTAAGTTAATGTACTTCAGTAAATAAATACATTTTCCATGAGAGTATTATTACATTACATACAAGCAATATACTTTTATAACAACATTATCATACAAAGTGAACGTTTAACGATCAAAATTACAAAGTAAGCACATCAGGTACGTTACTTTGGAGAATAAATACTTTTATATTTAAAATATGAGTATATAATATAATCTTTACACTTTAATAACAACACTATGATATAAAGATAATGTTTAGCTCAATGAAAATTATAAAGATGACACATCAAGGTAAGCTACTTCAGAGAGTAAATACATTTCCCATTAGAGTATATTAGTTCAGCATTAAAAGTCCAATGTTGCATGGCAAATCCTTATTAAGAGGTTTAATCCAAACATAGTATGAATCCGGGACCCGGAATAAAAGCCTCCGCTCTCGTGGGGCTTACACACCACCTCTACCGGAATTAGGAGTTTCCCGGATTTTGGCATGTTTAGAGAAATCTCTTCCGCCGGTGAAGGGGAAGTTGCCCGGAATATCTGCTGATCCGTTCCAGATCTAATTGAATTTCCTATGTTCTAGCACATCAATGTTTAATACCTCGAGAAGAAACTATCTCGCAAACATACACTCAGCTTTTGGATATCGAAACCAGCCATCAATAGATGTCCTTCGACGTACGATTTCATTGAAGTTAAATAACTCAGATTTTCATCGCAAAATAAAGCGTTGCACACGATCTATCTTTATTAATTAAAATTTAGTCTGATGATTAAAAGGTTTGAAGGGAAACTTAATAATAAAAAAGCGAGATGGATTTCGTATATTATTTTCGCATCGTGTTGATTTTTGTAAATTAGTAATAAATCCCTCTCTTTCTTTCACCGCTCCAACACACTTAGTAGATTTTTCACTCCTTTTTGTACGTTTTTTCCAGCAGTGGAAATTATTTAATGCGATCAAAATTATCATAGTATTTTTATCTCCATAAAACCATTCTTTCTTTCTATATTTTCTCTCTACTTCCACACATTTACTTGTTCATAAAACTGAGCATACAATTGGTTATATTCTTTTTTTATGTTAGTTTATTTATTTTTCATATACCCCATAAACATCCATTTTCTGGACTTTTACAGTAAGGTATTAACAACAACAATCACACAAGACCATTTCCAAACAGGAAAAATCCGACTAGCCGGGATTCGAACCCGGGACCGTGGAGTTGGAGCGATACCGTGCGAACACGCTAACCACGGTTTGTAAAAGACAAGGATTAAATGGAAGATTAGACTCCCTATACCCAAATAGTTATCGAATAATAATTTACAATGATGGAAAGAGAAATTCCCATTTAAATTAAAAATAAAATAATAATAATAAATTAATAAAATCAAATTAAATTTTTGTGAAAAGAAAATTTCCCTGTTCCACATTACCTCGCCTAACTCCATATATATTTTAGTAATTACACAATACTATTTCAATATTTTAATAATTTTAATAAAGACGTTTGTAGGTATGTATTTATGTTTAATGATTCAGGTCCAGCTAATATATTTGATATAGAAATAAGCATTTAAATAATTGTCCAAGTTCTATCGAATGAAAATAGAACATTTTTAGCAATCCACACAACTAATTCACACGAATGTGCTACGCAATTCGCTTTCCAAAAGATACAACAAAATTGCTGCTACCGATACAAATACAAACAGTACAAAAAAGTAGACATGGATCGCGTTAGTTGTATATTTACAAGAGAAAAAAGGTCTCCCGCCTAAGCATCTTCGCATGAATTATAAATCTCTCGGAAAAAAAACAAAAAGCGGGCGTCAACCATGTCTCCAACTTGTGACGATAGGTTCACAAGTCTCCGCAAAGAGAATCCATTTTCAATGATGAAACCCAAGCAACGAGGTCACTTAAAGCATTCCGTATAGAAAACATCGATCCCTGCACGTTGCATTAGAGGAGGACGTAATCACGGGCGCGAACTCGCCCCACCGAAACGAAGTAATTCGCGCGATTGTTTCATTACGTCGTTACGCGATACTCATTTATACAAAGACGAAGGAAATTCAGCGCCGGTTGAGTGCAAAGGAGGGCTGCAGTCCTTTGTGTCATCAGCGAAGGAAAGAAGGGTTTGTGTGCCTCCGAAGTTAACAAAAAAGCGTCGGCGCCCGGTCTTCCAGAACAGCGGCTCCCAACCATCTTCTCGTTCCGCCAAACGTTCTCCAACTTTCCTCCCAACGACTTCGAAAAGTTCGCTCTCGCTTCCCACCGATCTATTCAAATGCTTATGTGTCGAGAAATACGAGATGCCCCCGTTTCGGCCTCATTAAATCGCGCTACAACTCTCTCCCTCTTGATTACTTAAAAATGGCGGTTCCCGTAACTTCAGGTTTCCGGAATAATGAAAACCGCCATTAAGAAAACAAGTGAGGTCGACTTGGCGCCTCTGACATTGGCACTCTAACACTAAAGGTGGGGGTGAATGGAAAGAAGTTGAACATATAAAATCGCGGGGATGCTTCTTATTAGTAAACCAGAACGAATGGTTATTACAAGGCGCTAAGACTAAGAATTTATCATTTTCTAGTAAGGCTTGCGATAATATGGAACATCAAGTATATGGGCGGATTTACAAGAAGTAATTAACACAGCATAGACGGAAAAAAATTCAGTTACAAATAAATGTTTAACGTTACCGTATAAAAATAATTATAACTATGTGTGTTAATTCATTCCAATTTTATCCAGTTCGACTTTTCCAAAATGATATATTATTGTAAATAAATAGGGCAAGTAATGTATACATTTCATTATTATTGAATTAAATACGAAGCTTATTGGTTTATTAGAACCACATTGATTTAATGATGTATAATTATTTAAAAAATGAAAATGAGATAGCGTCATAGTTAACGGGGAGTACACTTATATCGTTAAAAATTATCGTAAGATATTTAGCATCATTAAGTAAAATATAAAATATAACTGCAATATCATTACATGATTAATAATTATTATAAATTATCATAAAATATTTAGCATCATTAAGTAAAATATAATACTACAGCAATATCATTACATATTTCATAATTATTATAAATTATCATAAAATATTTAGCATCATTAAGTAAAATATAAAACATAATATAATTGCGTTATTATTACACTTAATTATTATTATTATTATTACATATAATCATATTATCACATTTAATAATATCTGAAACTAATAAAACAAGCAATTGAGGAAATTACAATTCCTTAAACTAAGTAAAAGTTAAAATCAGTTTCTAGGTTGAAACGACAAATAGGGCGAACATACAAATAAGGCTGACGAATACGTTGTAACGATAAAACTAATTGCTCCTTTTATTTATTTTTAGAATAATACAAAAAATCCACAGCTGGTTTTATTAAATAATAGAGCACGACGATATATTGCTTGAGGAGGTTAATTTTATAATATTTCTTAAGTATCTATCGTGTATATAAGCGCTATGCAGGCTGACAGTTAATCAGACAGCATCACGTAGAAATTTATAAAATTGATCTTCCCCAGCGATAATTTGTGGAATTTCATTAAAATACAGTTTAATGACAAAACTTGTACAAATTCCACTAAAGTTCAGTCAGTTCTGAGAATGGCGTAATTGTCGCCGAAACCGGTCAACTGTTTAGTTTGCTCTCAATTTTGTGAAATTTTTACACGTTTTGTCAATAAACTGTAGTAAAAATTTATAATTGATAGAACGTATAAGCATAAAATACGGTTTTCCGTTTGGTCGTAATGAAATAAATGAATTTTTGCTCATCTTAAATGACCGCGGCAAGGAATGCATTGCCAAAATTGTACATTTTAGAATAGAAATAGCTTATCCAGATAAAAATGATGACATTTCTTGCCGTGGATGCGCCTATATAGTGAATTATTAACTAATAAAAAATAACTCGTGTAAAATAAACGTATGAAATTATCATGCTAAAATCCGACCTCCCACGCCAAACTAAATTCAAGTGAATATACCGTCAGGTGGCTAATTTTATTGGACTCCACAGCGACATTGCTTTCACAGATGGAAGACGAATTTAAAAAATACTCTTACATTTGTGTATTCCTGTGACTATAACGAACTCCCATTCATGGAGAATCGTAAACGTCAGAGAAATCAACACGGCGACAGTGGCGCCACTCGATGGCTTTTTCGCGTCCGATTTTAGCAAAACCCGCCGTCACGTCTCCTTATAAAAACAGGAGGAAAATGAGCTACGAGATATGGAGATTACGGATAAAATTTGAAACTTCGTTTAATCTGAAAATGATCCGAAATAAAAACGCTACCTTAGCGAGGAGACAAATATTTGAGTCCACTCTCGCCCAATCTACATTCAGCCCATTTCCACGAGATGAGAAATGACCTCTTGAAATATTTAAAAAGTGTCGATGTGACATTCGGGAACGGCTGAATGCCAAGTCCGGGTGGTGAATGTTTGATTAATCAATTCCCGTGGAAAATATGTTGCCAGTTCGATTAATTCTCTTCTTTTCACGAACAAATTTTTCCTTTCTCCACGTGCATGGAGTGTCATCATTAGCGTCGCAAGGGAAACCCAGCTGCATAGCAAAATCAGACTTTTCTGAAAAATAGATATAGTAAAAACCAACGAAAGGAAGACACAAGACTCTTAGAATAGACAGATAAAAAACACTCTCTGTAACTCTCGAAAATTAAGATGATAAAACAATCTTATTATACTTATAATAGTATTATCTTTACAATAAAGTTAATTGACAACATGCTATTTAACTTTACGACTTGTATTATTTATTATATTATTTGTTATATGATGTGAAATATAGCTGACTGTGAATCTGATGTTCACACCACTAGATAAATGTATGTTCAATGTGCTACGACAAAGAACGCTTTCTTCTGCAATTTATTTCATCGGTGAATACCTTTTGAAAATGTCATTATCCTTATGTTTTTATCTATATCTCTCTTTCTTTCAACATTTCCTACTTTTCCTCGCATAGCATTTATTTCTGTTCTCTTGCGATACAACTGGAAACATCTCAATATTATTGCTGTCTAAACAACCAAATCAATATCAACAGTGTCCATCGAGGAACTAACTTATTTACGTACTTAACTTACTAGAGTTTTAAAAATGTGTACAAGACTAAATAAACAATATAAGGTCATGAGTAAGTTAAACAGTGGCAGCTACGAATTTAATTCATGTAACAGAAGGGCTGATTAATAATAGAATGTAATTAGAACGGATATATTTCGAGAAATTCAAATATGTACTGCGACAGAGAGGTAAAGTAACCTTGTATTCTAATACTTCAGCTAGGATAGTATACTTTCTCCTGTGATATTTTCGAGTTAATTTATTATATCGAGTTTTGCACAAGTTATTAAAACTTAATACACAAACTAAAAGAGATATTTTGAAACTACGATTATGATGTCACTATTTAAATGAAAAAGAAGCCAAAACAGGAATAGGAAATCAGGAGAGACCGCGCAATAAAGTGGATGCTCTCGCGGAGTCCACGAGCTATTCCGGAGGACATTTAAAAAGTCAATAAAATAGAACAAATAAAATAATCAGCAGCCACGAGTTCAGTGAGGCATTGATGGCTCAGTCGCCGGTTTGCGCTTCTATTTATAGCCCGTATTAAAGAAAACTGAATATAAATCCTGCATCATTATCAAACGATATTCCACTTCCAGTATTCTTTTTCTAGGAATGTTTTACTTTTTTCTCGCAATTGGGGCTCATAGTTGTACAGTGGAGAGCATAACTGTTAGTTTAAAATACATATTCGATGTCTCTCGACGTTGCTATTTCATTAAAAAATCACGTGAATCACAAATACCATTGGACTGCATGAGAAATATGGAAGTAAAAAATGCATTTAACTAACGTTACAATTAAAAACAACATAAAATGGATAACTATTCATTATAATATGAATAAATTAACGTTGGAGGTCGGTTTTCCAATGAAATCCTACCTAGATATCTAAGCGATACGTACAGTCCTGGGCAAAATTAACGCAGCACCGGCCGTAAGGATCGCTAGGGAGGTGCAGCGTTAATTTTGGCCAGGAGTGTACATCCCACTATCGTAAACAAAAACGTATGGCGTGACACGGTTTTGAGGTATCAAAACAAAGTTAAGAAGCAATAGTTACAATTTTATTACAACAAGGGAAACATATTGTAATAATAAACACAACATTTACAAATTTTGACTGTTTTTTGGTTTATACTACTACAATATCCGTTTGCTTCCAGTGATCTACTATATTCAACAAGGCAAAGCCATCAAATACTTGTTAATTCTGAGGGACCCATCAATCAGGACATCAGTGGAGTCAACAAAACTAGGGTATTGGAAGCAGATGAAGGTTCTTCTGCTTCGTCGAAATTTTTGGTTTAATATAGGATGTGATTGCTAACGAGAGCGGCATCAGATATCGCTGTCCTCCCTTGAACTGCTCTGCATAATTCCGTACCATCTGCATTTATCTTCGCAAAAAGGTTATTTGCTCGAACTTGGATGGCAGAAAGCAAGCGCAGTAGAGAGGATTCGATTAGTTGAATTCATCCCTACAGATCGCGGGGATTGGAGCAAATCCTGACCTTCAACACGAATCCATTGCATTAAGTAATTTGAGCTCCGGTTTCATAAGCTAATAAATACTATTCGTCCACCAACAAGCAATCCTGTGAACATTTTTTTTCGCAGTAATTCGCATTTAGGTGAGGAACATCTATTAGATTAAAAAATAAAAATATAATATCAGGTGATGCCAATCTTATGCAGTTATGTAAAAGAATGGTTATTTTTACTTTCTCCCCATACGTAGTATATAAGTATTGTATTCCCAAAAAAAATCGACCTCCAGATTTCGACGGAAATAGATGTTTTGGGGCCCATAGAGCTCGCTTTCGCTATTTTCCCGAACATATCTTTCTGTGAGTCTGTCTGTCTGTCTGTGGTTAAAAATTTTGTGGGCGCTCTATCTTAAATAGTAAATAATCCGATCACTTCCAAAATTCATACTTAGTATTTTCCTAACAATGCCAAGAGTTGATTAGTTTTTTATGAATATCGCTTAACCGAAAGCTAACTTAACAAAATTTTCTTTCTTAAATATCTCTTTCAGAATGCAATTTAGGTATATACAATTATTTACAAAACTTATAGATAATGTATTTTACTACAATTTTTGTATGAATTATTTTCCTGTGACACTTATTTATGAGAGTTATTTATATACTAGCTGAAGCGCCCGTTGATTCTCAACGGGGAATATAGAAGTAGATTAAATTCAGGTTGCCGGTCGTGCAATGCGTGAATTCCCTTTAGAATAAGGTCTAAAATCCCAAGCTATTCTTACAATACAGGAAAATTCATGAGCTCGGCTCAACAATCGCGTTGATCGTGAGGAGAATTGGCTGTTTACAACCTCAAAAATTTTGGATAATTCACTCGTATTTTATCAAAATTCTCCAAATTTCGATTCGGAAACAATATTCCACGATCAAAATTAGAACATTCATTTAATTTCCGTTCTTTTGCTTCTTGTTTCGACTCCGCACGATTATTTTTCTGTTTTAATTCTTCAAAAGAAATATAGCCTGCTACTGATTAAAGTGAAGATTAGATTTATTTTTTATGGATACCCATCTGAGTGATCTTGGTTCGAAACCAGCAAAATTATCGAATAAAATTGAGACAGTACGTCCTTCCTGGTCCCAGAAAACACGTACGCAAACTTTGACGCGAATCTGGCAAACGGTTTGTACTAAAATCGAAGACACACAATCTCCTGACTGTAATTACGTACCTGCAATTGCTGGTTACCTTCTTACAGAAAATTTCTCGTTATCCATGTAATATATCGTCCTCTTCAATCATCAGCTTTTATGAGCCTAAAGTCCACGAGTATTTTTACGGGATAAAACATGAGCTCGGATTCAACAATGGGATCGGTCGTCAGGGGGATGAGTTGTTTATAGCCTCGAATTTTCACGAAATGTTTGTATATTTTACCAATATTATCGCAAATTCTAATCGAAAGTAAGATTCCATGACCAAAATAAGAATTATTATTCGATTTTCTTTCTTTTGGTGTTTGTCTCGACTCTGTACGACTATTCCTTCTAATTTAATTCTTTAGGAGAAATAAAGCCTGCCACCGATAAAAGTGAAGATTACGTGTATTCCTTATGGAAATCTATCTGAGCGATCTTGGTTCGAACCAAGCAAAATTCTTGAATAAAAATGCGACAGTACTTCCTTCCTGATATCAGAGGACACGTATGCAAAGTTTGAGACAAATCGGGCAACCGGTGATGACTCCAATCCAAGACAAACAAACAAACCCACAAACCCACAGAATTTCTGCTTTATATATATAGATTACCGGCATAGGCTTCTGTTTTCAATAAATATGAAGAAAGTCATGTGTTGGCCACATCAGAATTTTTATTGTTAATGGGAGTATAATATTACTTGAGATATCGAGAGAAAATGGATAACAGATCGCTACGGCAATTGAAATAATATCAAATTTTGAACGTTAAAACAACTGAGCGGTAGTTTTTTTACCGATTACTGATTAAACTAGTTAATAAGTTATATATATAAATATATACAAATAAATTACCAGTAATATATTTAATAATAAAAAATCACGCGATTGGCTGTCGCCCGGTCAGTTGTCGCGGAGCCGACAATGCCAAGACTAAAGTAAGTGAAATGCACATACTCCTACATTCATTCATAAGTGTTCTACCTTTCGGTAGGTTCATGCACAATCAAAAATCCCTATTTATCGCCATCTCCTTCATATCCTTATATTTAAACCCACCCCTAATGTCATCCAACAACTTTTGTCTCTGTCTTCACATGTTTTTTCCCCAGAATCCTACCCTCCATCACAACCTTTACCAATCCCTCTCCCCCCAATATTTGGCCCACCCATTTCTTCTGACGATGCTTAATCCCCGTGTCAAAAGAAAGGAATCGATGGTAAAGAAAAAAATCGGATTCGGAACGAATCTCAGCGAGGAATGAATTGAACGCCCATGCGGAGTAAAATCCGCGGGAACGATCGACTCGAATAGGCCGAATAACAACCATTTAGCAACGAATTTCGCGCCGAGTATGAATGGAAATTTTTCTGACCCAACTTTCAGTAGTTTTCGCGAGCAAATCGCAGCGGACGCGTAATCACATCTGTGATTCGGGTGGATTTCGAAGTCATTCCGGTCGGATTGGCGCGGTCTGCCGAAGCCGATGTCCGACGCCATTGTTATCGCGTTATGCCATTATTTAATTCGAAATCGGCGGGAGATTATCGAGAATATACTCATTATTCTCTTCCAGCTAAAAGATTGATCAAGAAATCACTCATTATACTCTTCCAGCAGCTTGATTCTTGGGGCGGATATTTCGGCCAGGCCCACCGCGCTGCGAAATGAGGTCAATGAGGAATGCATTTTTCACACTGAACTCATAGCACCCGTTGTTAAACAAACACTTTTCGGGAGCGGGATTAATTCAATCCTGTACATTAAGCTAGCCTCCGAACGTTTCTTCATCTTTTTTTTCAGGGCGAATTTTTAAAACCGAACACCTCATTGCACATGAAGAATACTTCGGGTGCATACAAATTCTTGGAAAACGAATTCTTCGAAAGCAAATTTCCATGTATTTCCGCAAATATGACGACTTTCAGATAAGACGAGGCAAAAATCTTCGTCACAGTAATATAGTTTCAGCATACATCTGTCCTATAAGACGACCTCCAAACTATTAACAATATGAATTTAGTTTACATAATCTGGATAATGGTACTTAATAGCGTATTCTGAATTTTGTTCTATTCGTAATTTTTCGAATGAACATATTTTATGTTTTGGCATTTATTATTTTATTTATTACTTGCGATTGTTGCAAACATTCGTTCATTCGAGTGGTGACCTTGGCTACCAGTAGCTCATTAAACACATTTTTAATATTTAGTACAATTTTATTATTCGTACATATCTAAACAGTTTTAAATACATTGGTGAGTTACTTCCTTTACTTTATAATGGTTTTAATTAATGTAAATTTCAATCAATCATAATTCAATTTCAAATCAATAAATCAAAATATGAAGATATACAACAGCAACCAAAAATGTTCCCTCATTTACATCGCAGTTTATTATCTAACTTAATATTTTTATACACCTACTCCACAACAAAATAGACTGTCCCTCAATTTTAGAAAATATAAAACTCCGTGTGCCACCCCATGCAACCAGAGGCCAAGACTTATCGTCCATACCAGCCTCAAAAACTAATTACTCCTTTAATGCACCTCTCAATAGGTTACACCGAGTAGCAAACAATCATCTTAAAAATATTGACATGTTCCATTGTAGTCTACAAACTATTAAAAATATAAGTCCCCTTTAATGATAGATATAAATTTCAAATCTATTATTGAACACTAACTGTAAATAAATGTAAATTATATTGTATTAATATATGCTACCAAAAATTTATATCATATTTGTTAAAATTTATTTGAGATTCAGTGTTATTATTTTTCATACAAGCTTTTAAATATTACTCTCTTCACAAATGCTGTAATTTAAGTATGTACTCATGTCTATTATTTGTGACATCCAATATGTATATGTTATTATTTATAATAATTTTAGTGATATTTATGCTTAAACGTAAACAATGTGATACAAATTTCAATATTTGTGATATTTTATACTTATAAAGTCATACTGTGTATT
Organism: Sympetrum striolatum; assembly: GCA_947579665.1. Classification (NCBI taxonomy): domain Eukaryota; kingdom Metazoa; phylum Arthropoda; class Insecta; order Odonata; family Libellulidae; genus Sympetrum; species Sympetrum striolatum. The sequence continues at coordinate 73,072,958 of OX388346.1, read as the reverse complement.
GCATTTTTAACTTCTAAATTCTACATATGTGATATTGGTGCTGTGACATTTTTGTAACAAAAGGGTACATCCTGTTGAATAGATATATCTATCTAACTTTTTTTGTATAATCCAGGTGAGAAGACTTTGTGAAAAGCCATAGAATAAAGAAGGAAACTTCGTAATTTCCACACTAATTTATTAGGCACTACCAGTTTCACTTCCACTGACTCATCTTCAGGAATGGTAAAAATTATTCCATAGTATATATATCAAAAGAGAGCCGTGGAAAAGAAGCAGGGAAGAAGTTGGGAGGAGGTTAAGGAAAGAAAGTTTCTTAAAAGAAGTACCCGCGTTTTGGAGGCCTTTATTACGACTCGTCTATTAACTATCGTTTTATCTGCGGAAATATAAGATATTTGAAAGGAAATTCTTCAAAATCAGTCTACGGACATTAACCACTCTGCTGAATCTGAAGTTATCCAAAATTTATATTAAAGGAACTTCTTCGGAGTTTAAATCGATTCAGTATAGTTATGAACCTCCTTGAAGTTTGGATTTGATGTTCGCATTGCATACATACATACAAAGGACTTTATTTGGCGAAATTGGGACTTTTTGGTCCCACCTTCTATTTAACCAAAAACATTTACAAAACATAGGACAGTATATTTAAAAAAAATCAAATCATACAAGAAAATAAAATACAAGTCTATACAAAATATTTTTTAAAAATACAACTATATAATTCTATATAATAAAATGAAAAAGAATACTAATATAATACATCCTTATACAAAGTACAAATCAATTAAAAACGATACCAAAAAATATTAAAAATGAATACTAATATCATACAGACTTATACAAAATTGAAATACTATCACATACATCTACATTAATACCCTACAAGCCGCCTTTCGTGCGGTTTTGTGGCAGGGGGTGTAAACACCAATTAAATCTAAACTATTGTCGCGTATCGTTCGCAGAAAGAATGAATTTTTAAAACGACTCGTCCTAGCATCTATTTCTCTTGACTTACGTTCATTATCGGATCGACCGAGGTATCAGGGGAGTTTTATGATACCGATCGTATCTTCCGCAAATGTATTTTCCCTGAATTTATGTCGCAGTTTAAATGGCAGCCTAGCTTCCAATCTCCTTTCTTTCAAGGATTCCCAACCTACGTCTGAGAGCATTTTTGTAACGCTTGCTTTTTATCGTAGCATTTCTCAACAAAACGGAATACGGATACAAGTGTTGAAATTCAAACATAAACACATAAAAGAAAAAGAGCAAATTGCATGTAGCATTTTTGGGAGCAAGTGGTCTAATCCCGTAGAATTAGTCACTCGAAGAATTGATCGATCGAAGAATTCGTTTTCGAAGAATCTTCCTGTAACCGAATCCTTACAGCCTAAAAACCTCGCATTGGGGAAGATTATCCCTGCATCTCGGTTGGAACGAAATTATACGCCGCCATCGCCTTCAGCTGCATGGTAATAATGGTTTCAGGTAATTGGCGAGCGAGTGCTTTCGATTTAAAATATTTCCCCTTAAAACTTTGGACGCGGGTGCGATAAAAACTTCCAGCTCGCGCGGCAATCCGAGTACCGCAGAAGAAAACTCGGGAAATTAAAGAGTCTGAGTCCCATTTATAACGGCCGAGGAGTCGCGACTTCTCACGTGAACTATTTAAGCTGGGAAATTATTTCCCGAAAGAGCAGCTGCGGGGCTGAAGCAATGATAAACAAAAAGGAAGGTGCGCGGTTTACCACGCTCCGGATCGGCGCGAAATCTTCAATGAAATTATCTCTCTCAACAGATGGTAACCTATAGAAACCAGTGCATTACGTAAACAAACATAAACGGCTGCGGGAGGGCCCATTTTCGCGATAATGCCGTTGAAACAAACAAATATAGGTGCAGAGATGCGCAAGGCTGGAAACCGCAGCCCGTGAACGGTATTAATCAGAAAATTATCCGTTGTGGAAGGAAAATTTAGACCCTAAAAGATTGGATTGAGTTTATAAATTCGTTTTTAAAAAAGTGTGCGGCTTAAAATGACAGCTAGCATCGCATCTTTAAACAGCCTTTCCAAAACGGTTTATCTCTGCAGATGACGTTGAAATCGAAGACTAATAAACGATTTGCGGTTCCCATCAAGTGATTCCAATAGTACGAGGAAGCTGTTGTTAACAGTTCCAAATGAATTTTTGGAACGCATATATTTCCCTGAGGAAAGCAAAGGCAGACTACCTCATTCCACATCTTTCATAGAAAGACTCATTCCCACTCTATAGCTTATGGTGAAGGGATAATGGCCAAATTGGCTTTCGGGCTAAATATTTTAAACCTCAGACCCATCAGACGAGCTATTACATCCGGCGTTATTTTTCACTTACTCATCTTCTAGAAGCTTCTATATTCGTATAATGTTATTTAATATACATAACATGATACGTAACATAATATACATATTCATAAAGGAAGAGTTGTTCTTAATTTATATGCGTGTTTTGTATGTTTTGTTATGTATATTATATATACATAAAGTTATTTTTATTTATCCCGAATTTTAATGCGTGATCATTTTTAAACTGCTAATACTCTCTACTAATCCAATATAATATTTTGGTTTTCCCTTAGTTGGTCTAATATAGTACCACATGCTATTTTCAGTTTTAGAACCAAAACTCATTTATCAAAAATTGTTTAAGTGAAGCGTATCCTTGAAGAAATTTGATCGTGCAACCCAATTTATAAGTATATCGCATATAGGCTTTTCATTTCTCACGTGAAAAAGAACTTCTTGAAAGTGAAATTAAGATAAATGCTGAAATTCTCATTCATAGCTGGTTTAGGACTTACATCTTTGATGAAGCTTCAGTAACTGCTCTTAATTTCCGATACGGAGGCTGCAAATAAACCTCACCGAGGCTTAAGTGGTTAAAAATCATATTTTAATGATATACTATGATATAACTAACAATATTTAACGAATACAACCTGGAGAACACTTTAAAGTAATTGCAAAAGGATGTTGGATTGATTACGTATCACATCATGGAATCCATGAGAGAACGAGAAGTTCTGACACAATGAAAAGGAGATATTGCATTTCACAGCATCAAAACACAGAATATAGGTTAACATCCAGTTTGGAATGAATAAGGATTACTCGATATCGTCCTGCTACCGAATAACACTAATTTACATTCGAGGTGGACGTGCTTGGGTTAACAGATTTGGACGTACACGGGGATTCTGCTTATAAGGATTCCCAAGAAACAAGGCTGCGTCAATAATTTCTCAAATTCCATCCAGCAAAGCCATATCGAGGACACCTTCCGAATTTCAATGACAACATTGTGCAGGACTGGAAACTGTTCCCTAAACAATGTGCGAGAGAGCATTTATAAGTACGTTTTGCTTCGAAATGAAGACTGGACAATACAAAATAAAAGGAAACATTCTTAATGCATATTAGATACTTTAAATGGAGTTTAAGAGCAAGTTCATAATCTTCCCTAGCGTGTGAATTAGTGTTTTTCATCTGACTTGAATTTCTAACGATTCAATATTGTATACGGTAAGAATGGTTGAGAAAATATCCATTCACGTAAGTGTGATATACTTTATAATTTAAACCATTTCAAAAATAAATCTGACATAAGAATAAAGTTATGAAAGTATCACACGACTTTTCACGAGAAAAATATTGTGAAATATGTCTTGGGATCGTTTCTTCTTGTAGATATCTTAGTAAAAAATTGGTAATTAGAATATCCTAAGCTCTACTTCACCTGCCCATGTCCATTTTGTCAAAAGTTTATTACAATCATCCAGCAGTTTAAAATCCTTTTTGTATGAAATAAACCGAGGTACTGACAGACGTACGTTATTGCGCGAAATAATTAGCGTACAGAAATTATATTTTTTGGGCTCATTTGAAACTGTTCAAAACATATAAATGTAATAATGTAACTTATATAACACAAATATAACTTTCGTAATACATAATTATTGTAGTTTTCAATCATAATTGTGTAGTCTACACTCCATAGCAGCCAGGGTGAAGGCTAATAACAATAAGAAATAATTGGACAAGTAACCACGAACAGTCTCGTCCTTGTAGACCAGTCAATGTCATTTTAATTATTTCGTGTCGTCTCATCGTATCGCCTTACTTCTACTTGCACACAAACAACGCATTCCTCTCATTTCCCTTGTTAGCAAGCATTGTCTTGAGTTAGTCTCGCAGTGTCGCAAGCGGCGTTCGAACTAGACCACCGAGAGAACCTTCCCTGTCAATTTTTTAAGCTCTGGTTACAGTTATGCCTCGGCATATAAATCCCGTTCTTTCTTAAACATACCTCGAAACCCAAATTTATATTCATCCTCAAAACAGAATTCGACACAAAAATAATTAACGATTGGACTAAACTGCAATGAATAAATGAATAATGTCTTCATTCGGGCAAAATTGAGACTATGAAGTCTCCTCTTCCAGCTAATTCATAGTCAACGTATACTTCACCTCGTTGGTACATTATGATTAAAAGTTATTAATATTAAAAACTAAACGTGGAAAATTCAGTTCTACTTTAATAAAACGCTATATGAAGCTTAGGGAAAAGTATCCAAAGCAGGAGAGTTCATAAAGGAGGATTTCGTGAAAAAATATCAGCTCTGAATAAAATGACGTTGAACCGAGGATAAGGGTATATTCCCTTACAAATAACCATTTGGTATTGATTTATCAAGAAAACACACACTAGTAAACATATTTTCAGTAGGATACACAAAAATAAAACAATTCAGAACAGAAAACAATACTGTTTTAACATTACTTATCAATCTTATATAATTTTTAAAATATTTTACTGTTTGAATCCAAAAAGAACGTCCAGACATAAGGAATTTAAAATAGAAAAATGATCCCTTCCAGTGTACAGCTTATTGATTTATTCTAAATAAATTAATATTTAATTTTAAAATACATAAACCACTTCTCCCGAAAGACATATTCCAGCAACATGCAAAAGATCATATCATAAATACGATAATCATCTTTAATATAACAAAATCTTCGATAGGAAAGGCTCATAATTTAGATTATAACTTCGAATTAATGAAGTTCTAATTCCTCTCTGAACATTAGGATATACTTCGATACAGATGTGCCAAATTAACATCATTTCCCTCTCCAAAGGGAGGTCAGAAGACCGAGGAAAAATATTTCAGGAAAAAATTTCAAAACTCGGAAAGTTTTCTCCAAAAGTTTGTAATTCGAAGCACCGTCGAACCTCGATCTTTTACATTCCAGATGCGAATTATGCTCTCCTCACAAACTTAATAGGGGGATGATTCTGAATCGATGAGCATTGATTGATTACATACAAGGGAAGGGTCGATGGGTGGCTGTCAAAGATCGGGAGAAAGCGAAAACTTTATCCCTTAAGAAGTTAAAAGAAGTTCTGATTGAGGCTTTGACAGAATCAAGAAAAAACGATGAAGATGATGGTGATAAAGGAAAATGTGATGGAGAAGACAATATGCCTATTTTAACTTGCTAATAAGCCCGGAGCCCATTACAGGAGATTTCGCAGCTGAATCTAAATGCGTGGGCAACGAAACAAAGTTTCAGATAACAAAAGCAGTGACTCAAAGAGAAGATATGATTGAAGAAGCGAAGGAAACTGTTGCCAAGATTTTTCATTTTGATAAAATTTAGTAAGCAGTTGTTTCAACACCAATTTTTTAATATGAATTCAGAGAAAACTAAAGATACCATTATGCTAAAGAAATAATTATAATTATGTAAATAAAATACAAAAAAATTACGTGGGAAAGGGTTGAAGTACCGCAAATTAAGACAAATATCGGTGGCAAAACTTGATTATTATTACTATTACACATAAAATTACAAGTAACTATTATTCAAACAAATGCAAAGATTTAAAAACTTCTAATCACAAAATGAATAAAAGGCTAAATATTAGGTACATTATTCCAAAGTACTACAACAATCATGGAAAACAAAATCTGAAAATTATGGTTCCAACTCTTTTTAATACATTACCAAAAAATCTACATTTTACTGATAAAATTTAAGTGTCAAAAAGGGAAATTAAAAACTGGTTAATACATTGCTAACGTCTTTAACTTCATTAATAATGTATATATATTTTTTATAACCTTTTGTATAATTTTTGTAGAACACATATGTATTGTTTCTCTTAACCCTTAAAGGACTGACGTTCCCATATGGGAACGGACTGCAGCTGGGTTCTCTAGGTAGCTAAACAATATCTTGAGTGTCATAAAATGGTCAGTAAACGATATTTTGTGAGCTAAGAGGGTCCAAAGCTTAGTTTCATTTGAGTTTTGGTGCATTTAAGTAAAGGGAAATATTTCTTGGGATTTTTCGAAAAACAGGGAAATTTTGAGTTGGATCCTTCTGGCAACTAATTTTTATAAGTTTTACTGTTTTTAATTTAAAGTAGTATTTTGCTTGTATACCTTTAGTATGATGTTCTAATCATCGAAAGAAATTAAATAGAGCAGAGTTTGAGGTTATTTGTTGTTGTTATAACGTTGTTTATTGCTGCGTTCCCGTATGGGCACGTCAGGCCTTCCCACTACTACGCGACTTCCTTGCCGATGGCTGGCAAGGAAAGCTATATATAGTATATAAAAGAATATTTTGCGACATAATACATTATTTTTGGTGCAATTAAGTTAAGAATTATTTTAGTTTTAAGTCGTGACAAAAAGACCATGGCAATTATTATGCATATTTATGAACTAAATCTCGGAAAACCTAAAATTATATAGTAGAAGCGGCAACAACAAATATTAGCAAATGATTATTGAGACTAGATATACAAATCCTTTCAAATTTTATTAGCTTCACATAAAAATGATATCAATAGAGGTGTTATTGTTTCTATTCAGGAAAAACGTAAGTTTTCATGAGTCGACTTCCCTGAAAGAGGCCCTCCGGATCCTTGACGAGGATGAAGAGAGTGAGGTAGATGTTACCGATTTCTTCATTTCTCCAATAGAAGAAAATGAGCGAACTGATGAAGCATTGGCTGATGAAGATGAGGAAAGATTGGTTGACAATTTTACTGGCAAGCAAATGAAGGCACAAGCCGAAATTCGGTTGGCAACCAACGAAAGTATCGGTGCTGGAGAAGACGATGGGGCAAAAACATCTGTGCGCAGAAAATGGATAAAGGGCAGCATTGAGTGTACGGGAAGTTTTTCTGAAGCAGATTACTTTTCATACTCTAAACTTAGCTGCATCTAATAGCTAGAGCTCTTCATCGATGACGATTTCGTCGCATTCATAGTGGAACAAAGTGAGAATTACGCTCGATGTTTTAATTGCCCCAGTCCACAAATTACAGCAGAGGAGATGCGAGCCGTCATTGGAATTTTGATTGTATCCGGGTACAAGGTTCTCCTGGAAAAAAATATTACTGGGACGCGAAAAAGGATGTACATATTGAATTGGTTAGTAGAGCGATGAGGAGGGACTGATTCATCCAAATAATGAAATTTTTACACTTAGCGGATAATACTAAGTTAGACAGTCAAGCGATGGGTTCTACAAAGTCTGGCCTACGATGAAAAGAATTACACAGAGATGTTTGCAGCATTTGGTGCCTTCCCAGTTCTTAGATTGTGAAGAAGAGATGATAAGATACTACGGAAGACACAGCTGCAAGCGATGTAGTAGAAGTAAATCGATAAGATTCGGTTATTATAATTTGAAGTGGTATGTGAAATAATATAATAGCATTAATTTATTTAGCTCAATATATAATTTATGCGAAAGAATTTATTGCCACATTTGAAAGGATGTGGCTGCAATGGAACTGGGCGAATCAGAAAGAACCGGATTCCGAAAGATTGTCCGCTACCACCAAAAAATGATCTAAAAAAGGAGGAGAGTGGAAAGAGCATCACAGCTATTTCTACATGCGAAGGAATAGGAATCACTAAATGGCTGGACAATTTGGTGATTGTGGCAGCTTCAACATCGTATGGAGTTACGCCGTTGATGAAAGCTAAAAGATTTTATAGGAAACAAAAGAAAATTATTCAGCTTCCATGACCCTACTTCATATCCCGGTATAATAAGCATATGGGTGGAACTGAAAAAATTCATCTAAATTCACTGCATATTGGTAAGATATGATTTATATAAATTATTTACAACTCAGACAATTGAATAATAATAATAATAAAAGGGATTTCTCAGATCCAAGGACAAAATTAGAGTTTAGACGGGAGATTGCTCAGGTGTACTTTATTCGGTACAAGACGGAATAAAAACCATTCGGTGGACGACTCAGCAAGGCTTCCACGTCAAAAACTGGCTCCACGCAAGAGTTATGGTATGATCAATTAATCGGTGTAATCGGTGACATACCGCAGAACAAGGGAAAACGCTGCGCATATGAAGAGTGCGAGAGTCGTGGGAGAACAATTCCTAATAAGTGCGATGTTGGGCTCTGTGTTAAATGTTTTACAAAGTACTTAATAAAATAATTATATAACAAATACTTATATCTTCCAAGAAAAACCATTTCATACAATATTTCTTTGAAATAAATATGATTTTTTTCAATAAAATGCTTTTTTTAAATTTCATCATGGCGCGCGTAATAGTAGTAGTGGGAAGGACTGACGTGCCCATTTGGGAACGGGCATTTGCAACGAACCTATTATTGTTAACTTTTTTTAAACAATTTTCTGTTGTTAATTTAGGTCATCTGAATACCAATATACTAAAATTAGGGTAATTTTTAAGAAAAAATAATTCTCGTCCTTGGAGGGTTAAATGTATTTATATACGAAGACAAATTTTGTATGTTTTGAATAGATGTATATATCTAAGATAAAATAGGTATTTTTTTTAATTTACACCGATTTTGTAAGCAAAACTGGCACTTGCAGACAAGTCCTCCTCTGGACTCTGTAAGACTATATTGGTTTTATGTAAAAAATTGAAATATGCATGTAATGTATGTTCTAAAATGTAATGTTCTTTGTAAGTCTTTCTTTTTACATAGCATCTTCTTTAATGGATTTTAATAATTCTTGTAAATTATTGTAATTTAAATTTTCTGAATTTATGAATGAACAAATTATTATTAAAATAAGAACACAAAAACAATGTTGATAAAGCATTGCATCTTTAACACTTTCGGAGCTATAAGTAAAAAAATACTAATTTAAATTAATCATCTGTTGATAAGACACCAGAGCGAACTCTAATACGAAACTAAAATTTTCCATCTATCTTTTTAAAACGAGCTTCAAATGAGCTTAGCTGCGTGAATGAACATCTCCTATCGACATATTCCCTAACGCGATGAATGACAAACATACAAACATTAATTGACAAATGAAAAAGCAATCCTTATCGCTCAATGAATGAAAATTCAACCGCATTCCGTATTGAAAAGATTTGAAATAAATAAATGATGACGTCGATAAAATTAATCTGCGAACTCATACGAGCAAAAACAGAGATAACCGCAGGTGAATTTGTTCTCTCCAAAGAATTTTTCAAAAGCGTAGTTTACAAATGATTAAATTAATAACTTGTCCAAATAGATGATTCATCAGTCGTGCAAATGATAAATCAATCACGCCTGTAGTTTTAATGTCGGTTTGCAACAAACATTTCAAATTTACCTGCGATAACATAAAATATAAAGCAGGAATTATAAATCAATTAATGAGGTCTGGAATGTAAATTTTTGTACAAGTTTGATTTCCCTGTCGATATATCAGTTGCGTTTTTTTATATTATCAAATTGAAGTTATCTAAGCAAAAGTACAAAGCGAGCTGAACACTCTGACGCAAATTTGGTAACTATGACGCAATTTTGTGAATATTAATCGGGAAGTTAGTGATAGTGGTGAATTAAGAATTTTGTGTAAACTACAAACAAAAAAAAAGATATGTCTTTTTATAAAATTCTTCCTTTCTATAAAACACCTTCCTGTATTCGTCGATAAGGTAGTTACTACTATGCAAAATGAAGGATATAATTGGTACTTTTTCCACATTTTTTTGTGGAAAAAGTACCAATTATCTCCTTCATTTTGCATGATGGATTTCCACCATATCTCGCCCGATTCTGTGAATTTTATTTTAGTTACTACTAGTCTAATATATCCATGGTGTAGAAGACCGATACCAACTGGATATAAATAAAAATAATGACGTCTTTCTTTATTAGACGTATTTTAGTCAATGATGACCACTCTTATAATAAACCTATTTTTTCTAAATAGACACAAACCACAAAGCCAAAACCAGGACTCGAACCCGGAGCCTCAGCGTTGCAAGTCAGCGTTTCTCATGAATTATGGTCTCAAGTCCCGCTGTCCATCTCGTCGAAGCAGCCAAGTCTCACCAAGATGAGGTAAATTTGCTTTTCAAATAAAAGCTTTTTGATTTTTCAAGTACTTAACATGGCGATGAATGGCAGTGTAACTCTTGCCTGTTTTATTTGAAATAACGTAAAATATTGAGTTAAATTGCAAAAATAGATAAAATGAAAGGCATCAACCTGCTCGAATACCTCCCATTAGGCTCGAGAAAAACTTACTTTCACACAAACGACAAAGAATTCAGGATAGTGATGTGTCCTTGCCGAAATCATTATCTTTTACGAACATTGGAAATAAAAGTGATAAAGGAAGAGAATGCAGCTGGTAAAAGCAAATCGAATGAGAGGAGGTTAAAAAAACTTAAGAATATCCAGGAAATATACTCTGATCGCAAAGAAAACTAAAACTAAAAAGCGCAATATTGACAATATTATGAAAAGCAATAAATGAAACTAAGCAACGGCTATTAAATAAGAAATTAATACAGAATAGGAGTGAAGATAATACTAACAATAATAAGAAAACAAGAAAAATAGAGTGCCAAAGGAAAACCTATAAGAGCAAGTAAGGCTGCCAGGAATGGTTCAGTGAATGAAGATTGTGAAATGAGCACACATCCCGACTAGACGTAACAAGGCAAGCGAAAATGGCAAGAGAAAGCAAACCAAGTGTGAAAATAGGAGTGGTCGTCCAAAAAAAAGGCGGAGAGACATCTTACACAACGACAAACTTCGATTTAACAGGACAAATGTCCTAAGACAAGTCGAAGAAAATGAGTATAATCTAGACCATTGTATATATACGCAAATACGAGCGCTATAAATAGAAGATGGCATCAATTTCCTGCATGGATCAGAGCTGAAATATCATAACGCACCCAAAAGCTGGAGCTTGACGTAAACCTTAGCAACACAAACAAAAAGCGTGAAGAATAGACGCGTAAAAATACCGCGTCTCTCGAACAATTAATTTGCCGCGGGAGATTGAAGTTTGTCGGCGATCAATGTTACAGCAAAGCTGCCCAGGGCGCTAAATGTCCGAGAGGGGTAGAAAAAATGCCACGACCCGCGAAATCTCCATCTAAAAAAATTGGTATGCAAATAAAGCGGGGGAAGATGGATGCTGTAGCCCTTACGTGCGGGGGGCGCCTCTCCTAACAGAAAGAGGGCACCATAGACGGGGGCGTCCTCACAACAAATGGGGAGTTATTTTTCAGGCGACAGGGGTGCTGGAGGAAATCCTCGCCAAGAGCGTCAATATCCCCCAGGACTCTCCTTAACGTGATGACTATTTTATCGGCAAAAGGATTCCTTCACGATGGGCGCCGAAATGCATTATTTACCGCGTTTAGAGTTATAATTTACGGCCCGCGGCAATTCTCGCGTTTTCCGCTAATAGAATCTGCGCCTAATAGAATCAAAATACGATCTCCGAATTTAATCACATTAAGGTTCGCCTGCTGTATGCAGAATCGGGATTAGGCCACCAGATGCGGAAATGACAATGTTTATGTTGCAGAGGCATACTCAGCCTTGCATAAGATTACGCGAGATTTTGGGTAAACAGCAGCAGAGGATAATCGTGGGGAATCTCTTGTCCAGCGCCGTTCTTTCCGAGTACCGCAGGCGCCAGACTTGGTACTACACCATAGCGCCTGCTTCCGCTTGAAGATTTCGATTTTAGGAACCTTTGTTAACCTGTAACCATCAAATTCTGATTCTTTATTGTGGTCAATTTTATTCGCTAAACGTTTCCTTCAGATTATTCCGCAGTTTCAGATATTTAGTGCCAAAACTAATTTTCCGGGCAAGTTAAGTGTCTGAAGGTTCTGGTTCTCAAAAATTTTCCCAGACACTTATCACACCATCCCAAGATTATCCCAAGAAAATCATAACAAACCGGTAATTTTACAAGAATTATGCTCTATACCTGCTTTTCATTATCGTATTTTTGGTTAATGAAAGATATATGGGGGTTTTACCGTTACTTTTTCTGGTAGAAATTCGGGGGGGGGGCCTCCGTCCTAATCCGGACACTTAGCTCTCCTTTGCAGCTACTGAGATCCCGACCCTCCCATCAGGGGGGGACCATAAAAAAACTGAACGCGTAGAATACGATTTAAAAAGTTATAAACAATTCAAATTAGCAACAATTTAATATCTTCGTCGTCTCACTAGTTCTTAGAGATATAAAAGCGTCTTTTGATCGACGTTCTAAGATGAAAATTAAGATTTTTCGTGATTTTGCTGGAAATGACCCGTTGACACATGGCAACGTTGCCCCGGCGTTGGGTTGGGTGGGGGGATTTCTAGCAAAAATCTAGAAATCACAGTAAGGGTATAACCCCCAGATATATTCCATTAACCGTATTTTTTAATCAATTTTCCTCGTCGATAACTATAACACAAGGTGTAAGATATATATTTATATCTGTGCGCGTAGAGTCTTTCTCAAACTTTTGTAATTCGATACATTTTTTTATCTTGTCGCTATATCGTTTTGATTTATCTAATACTTATTTCTGATAATTTGATGTAAGAATGATGTTCGATTTTTTTAATTTATACCATAGGCTCCCAAAGTAGTCCGCATGGACCCCCAGGGGTCTATATAGATTTATAGGAGTCCATGACAGGAAGAAAAAAATGTGGGATCAAGTAATTTCAATTTCTGAGAGTGATTTAGAGTTTTTAGAATCCAAAAATCCCATTTAAAAGGATAATGTAATCAAATGGAAACATGGCTTCTTAAAAAAGAAAATGCAATATTAGGCATGACAGAGGGTCCACACAAAATTAAAAGGGGTCCACGGGAAAAGTTTATTTGGTAACCTGTGGTTTACTCATACTGGTCGTCTTATTTTTCATTTTTCCCCTTTCTTTATCCTTTTTAAATTATAGTCGTAACTATCAGTCGGCTTTGCAAGTTTTTCACACCCTCCTTACTGTGGAAGTATTCCCTCAGGTTTTTTTTACTTTTTTCCTAAAAGGTAACTTACGTTTTTTTCTGAAAACCCGCAAATACTTCCCTCTTTTCCCTTATTTCCATCGCTCGCAAGACAAAACACCGATTAAAGAGATGTTGACTTGGAAATTTGACGACCCCAGAGACAGAAATAACTGATACATACATTTGTCCCGAATCATAAATGAAATTTTCTGCTCTCGATGACGTAAGCGTCCCAAGCATCGGTCTCTAGTCGCCATATAAGCATGGGATAGACCCGAAATTGTATTAACTCGGAGAATAATAATGACCCAACGACCCACAAACGAGCCTTGGACGAGATTTGACAGAAAAGCATTCGATTTTTCCGAACTCAAACCTCACAGGGACATTCGCGGAAAATTGATATGGAAGCTAATTTTGTATGCATATGGCTAATTGTCCGGAACAAATTATCGAAATTGACTCCATAACGGCTGGAAATTGTTTCAATTAGTTGCTGATTTATCCGGATGAAGAAAATTAGATATAGATTAATTTGCTGATTATTTGAAAGCGCTCTTGACTAATAATTACGAGTAAATGAGAAGAGTGCAGATTGATTGGCTATTACATCAATTTAGTTCCAACAAAGGCCTCTGTAACGAGAGCGATCATGTTTATGTATCCGGTACATTATAGTATCAACAGGTATATTTTTAATGCAGATGCTGTGCGGGATAATTTAACGAGGCAAGTCTGACCTTAGAGCAAATACCCTCGACTACACGTTTACAACATAAGTAATTAAACGCGAGAATTTTTTTTTATTTTCGCAATTTAATCAACCGATTAATATATTCAGGCGGTGGTTCAGTGTATTCCTATTATCGTCAAATATCGATAGGTACACTAGGTAATGAGATATCATAAGTGATAGTGGTTTTATCGCATCGAAACCTTGCTCACCTATAAAAAGTAACAAATAGCAATAATTCGCAATAGTAATAACAGTATTACAATTTTTTGTAACTTATGCAGATATAATGCAGTATTACGGATATAGTGTCTTTTATAACCTAATCAAGTGACACATTCTGACAATTAATGAAACAAAGTTATTTCACTAACACAAAAATAGGGCGTAGGAAGAGGAGAAAAAAGAATGCACGCGAATATAAGCATTTCCTTACATTTATAAATTAAGTATATACCCTACATATCCTTGTCATAGATTTCCAAACATTAATGGCTTCCGCAATTGATTTCATATAAAACGATACTCAGCTCAACTCAAAACCTGATGTTCTTCAATTCAAATAAAGAAATAATAATGAAGAAGGAGAACAATTTGTATTTTTTCCACAGTATTAAATTAAATATTGAAAAGTAAGTATAAATTAATATCAAAAAGTACAAATTGTTCTTCTTCATCATTTCCACAAGACATCGACAGAGACTGTGAAATGTTTTTTGAAATGTTTTGAAAAGTTTTTTTTCATTTTTTGAAATGTCTATTCCATTCCACGAAGTCACGCTTCAGCATATCAATTTTAAATAGTTTATCTTCTTATTTTTATTGAATGATATATCTGCAGTCATCCAAGTCTCTTAAGTTTGAACTCGCGAAAGGATGCCACTTTCCATACTTCAGAATTCTCCTCATAGCATTAGAATGAACCTCATAAGTAATTTATGAAAGGAATTGGCATAATTGAACATTAATTATTTAAAATCCTAGTTTTTATACGTATTCATTTATTCATGTAGTTATTCTTCTTAATTTTACTCTAGCTGCACGATCGGAACTAAGTCACAACATATTTAGTACTTGTCGGATGTGTCACATTCTATAACAATAGAGAATAGAATCACTAAGGAAAGTATGCATGCATCAATTAATTAATAGCATAATTTTCACGTTTAATTCTTTGATTATAGAATAATTACAGGTTAGACTTATTCAAATTCGCTTTAAACTGAGTAAAAAGGCATAATATTTCGTAAAACCTCTTTTGGCGCGAAATATCTCTTCCATAAAAAACGCAAGATCACATTTCCTAAAAACCCGCTCTTATTCCGAGGTTTATGTTTACAATGTTTGCGTGCCGGAGGGACGCCAGAATTACAGCGAATAATTCACAGCTTGATTGAGACGTTACGTGAATTTTCGGCCCATCTTTCGCCCACGGCCCATTTTTAAGGTACCTTTTCCTTGTCCACCTTTCACAACCACGTAAAGCCATTCCCGAAAATTCCTTTCGCCGACATTGTCTCCCGAATTATTCCGGGAACACCTAATTATAAACATTTCGCCGGCGGCATTAATCAAGTTTGGGCTAAATCTGGATCGGGGGGGACAGGCCCCTCAAAAGAAACCCGCCGAAAAAAATAACGGACGCGTAATCCCGACGACGTACAAAGGCGTCGCACGCCCCTTTCCTCGACGTCCATCTGCGTCACGACGCTCAAGTGGTTGGGGGGGCGACCTTTAACCTACAGCATCGATCTGCAGGGGACATCTCTCCCTCTGGAGGGTCTAATATCTGAATGCGGCCAACTATGAGATGGAGGCCCTTTCACGGGCCTCTCCCTCGCAATTGTTTGGGCCACGAGAGACAGGTTGTTTGATGGTTGGATAAGCTCAAAGGTGAAAAGTGAGAACGAGATATGCCTACGGGGCTTTTTTATCTCCCCCGGAAAATGGGAAAGGCAGTGCTGCGAGATCCCCTTGCTAGGAACTCGATAAACCGGGACACCTATAATTCATAGATTACATCGCGGAAGGAAGGCCCCCTTAACGCCTCCTCCGAATTCCGCTCCGGCGATTTCTCCATCGCGGGGGGTCAATGGGAAGTTGAAGCGGGGGACGGACGAGCGGATTTCTCATTTGAGCGACACCTGCCGGAAAAGGAGACGTTGCTCACGGATTATCACGTGCGCCCGGGGAGTATTAGCTTTCGTCCCCAACGGGACGCATTAGCTGCCGTAAAGGGTTCGCAGGCCGCAGAAATATACGCCATTTTGAGTGAGTAACACTTCATCGAAAATAGTTCTGTCGTAATGATATTTGAATATTATAGTGTTTTGCATTTTGGATTATATTTTACTGGCATTTTCTACGGTGATATTAGGCATGAGTGGGCCTCTCTCCTTCCTAGCGGGGTTGTTGCTTCCATAATTCGACAGTTAAATGAAGAAAGGAGATCAAGGAAAATCTCCGTAGCTGGTGGATGACAAAGAAACAACCAATGTTGCACAATTGAATGACTCAAATTTACAATAAATTAATATAAATCAAAATAAAATTCAAAAGATACACAAACGGGAAAAGGATCTCAACATATGCGGAGCAATGTATAAATTGTTATTTTTATAATGGAGTAGATGCAAACCAAAGAGATAGCTCTTGAATTTCAAGTACTACAGACGTGTAATGTAACGCCTGTATATATATACTATAATGGCATGCATTCTAAATCAACAATCTACGTAATTAGATACGTCTTGGGAGATAATCCTTGGAAAATGTAGGAGGTAGAAAGTGTCACGAATCCAGAACATCATCTTCTAGAAAACCTATATTTAATCCACTGTTTCTTCGTGAATAGATTTTAGATTAGTCCTGAACAAGCAAAATTATGGTTATTTTTACTATTAAAATTACTATAAAAAAACTCTGAATTTTGAGCTAATTCTTAAATAAAACAGCAAGCAAAACAATTTATGGCTATTTAGGTATCTTATTTCCGAGATAATCTAAAGAGATCACAACGCAAGATAAATTTATAAATATCATTACTTTTATGGATAGTTATAAAGCTTAAAACCATATTTATGAAAAATCTATTTTTTTCTTTCACGGATCCATACGGAATACACGGTATTTTGTAAACACTTAACTAAAAGGTTAACGGCTCTTTTAAAAATGCTTACTGAAAGGCTCCATTATCTTTTACGCAGTAAAAAATGTTAGCAAGCCTGTATTGTTTTGATATCCATCTTATTTCTTTGGCATTTACATTGGAAAATGACATCGGCTAGCTTTCGCAGGCGCTGCTGTCGTCAGCACTCGATTCAGAGATATTAGATTTTTAAAATGCACATTAAAATTAAAGGGCATTTGCCAAATGAGTTAACTTATTTATTGACGGTTTCATTCCAATGCTTTAGCGTAGCACATAAATCGAGCTTGTTTTATTTGCATTAATCCAGATAATGCCCACATTAATTAAAATGAATTAATATGTACGTATTCGCTTTTAGCATTAAATTCCAACCTTTCGATTTCACATCAAAAACACTGGAAAAACATCTTTTACAAAATATACCCAATCGTTCCACGACTTCCTCTTTTTTCCCGACTACAGATCTTCCACTGCTTTCGGATTTTATTTTACGTTCAAGCCGTATTTTGCAAACATGACAAATTTTAACCCTTGATTGATGATAGCGACTGTAATTGTTTTGTTCTGTAGAAATTTCGAGTTTCCTTTGAACTGACTGAACCAAAATGTATCCGAGAAATATTTATTTTTTAATTGACGAGCCCAGTGATGGCTGGAAGATGCGTGGAGATGACAAGATCAAAGAGACGAGAGTGTATCTAACACCAATTTTCCTCTAAATCTGGTCCTTGTAAAGCAAGTTTCATCACATTTTGACCTTGTACCATTGTGTTCGCCCACCACTTACGCCTGAACATTTAAAAATCTACATTCTTTAAATTAACTATTTTCTAGGCAAATTAAATGTGCCGTGACTACCAGATAGCACCGAATTGAAGTATTTTTGTAACGGCTTTCCTTCCAATGAAATGAAAATGCAAAACTCGGTACATTTCCGATTTCATTGAATGAATTAGAAATATTAGGTTTCAAAGCAGTTTAACTACAAATATATAACCGAAACCCATAAAATAGTACAGTGGTACCTTGGTTAACGACGGCCTTAGTTAACGACGAACTTGGTTAACGACGAGTTGCTGTAACCAAAAAATATCTTGGGTAACGACGTAGGCTTTGGCTTACGACGCCTCGTCGATTGGTCTTTCCAGAGTTTCACGTGTTTCAGCTCATCTATTTATAATCATACTACATTATAAACTAATATTTGGTGTACGCTATAATGTTACATCATAAAAACATACTGAATAGCAGCTAGCGGAGAGTATTAAAAATAGTTCAATGCTAAATTGTAGCTAATTCGCATAGGCACATGTTGTCTCACCGGAGTTAAATCGGTAAATATTATAAGTTTTGCTTCCAATAACTGGGGTGCGTCCTCGACGCCGGGCAATTCCTCGACGCCAGGCAAATACGGCAATGCATTACCGTTATTATACCTGTGGAAAATCGCGCCTTGGATAACGACGGTTTTGGTTAACGACGATTATCCTGGAACGGATTAGCGTCGTTAACCAAGGTACCACTGTATCAGTATTCCATAGTAAATCCAACAAAGGAAATCTTAAAAAATAAGCAATTTTTTGCTCAGTAACAGCTTCCAACAGAAATTTTCTCATGAGAAATCTACGTAAGACGGGGAATTGACTATATTTATATCACAAGATGGGGCAAAAAGAAAAAATGTAGATCAATGAAAATAAGAGACTGTGAGGGCAGATATGAGTTTCTAGTGTATACAGGCAGTAGGAGTGAGAGGAAAATTTCACATTTTTTTTAATGTATATGAAAGAGTTTTTAGTAATTAACGCCATACGTTTTTTTAATTCACCTTGATAATAAATTGATAATCTACAGTTAAATGTTTCTGTAACGACCGAATTCTGTTTCGCCCGGTATCATTGATCATGAATAACGTAGCATTCAGTTTTTTTAATACTTTTTTTCTTGAATTTAGAATTCTCTTTTTTGAATACTGAATTTTTGGTTTTTTACAAATTCTCCGCATTGAATTTCCCAATCAAATTCAAAGCGTAAGCACCAATTACTATTCTATTCCATTTTCACATTTATGCAATCATTCCAAATGATGACAAAATGTTTTCGTCTACTATTTTAGTTCACTCCAAGCATTCGGAGATGAAGCAATATTTCCTCTAGTGATTACCTCAAGAACATTTGTACCTGATGGAAATTTGAGAGATGGATGCAGTGTATTATCGACAAATTGAAACTACTTCTGCATCACTTTGTTTTCATATGGTATCGTGGTAATTCTTCATTTGTATCGGATGACATTCGTGGATGGTATGTGTTTCGGTAAAATGTAACTTAATTAGGATTCAGAACCATGATGTTTGGCTATTTTAACATTTTCAAACCATAATAAAATCATTCACAGTTTATTCTGAATGAACGCAATGCAATCCAAACATCTTTAAAAGAGAATAAATAGTATTCGAACTAGCAATACGTTCACAAGTAATTTATGGAAGATTCTACATATAATAGGCCGATAAAAATGATTTTTACAATGAACAAATGGGGATTGTTTAAAAAGTCAACATTCGGAGATATTCGTTATTGAAAATATACATTTAAAGAGAATCTCACTCTTTAACACATGAGGTGCATGAAGGGAGTTTAAGAATACCTAAAATTCCACTAAGACATTCAAATATATGCTAGATTACATCAAAATTATTTATAATTATGTCTCAAATGATGACATTAATGGGATAAAGAATCAAAATCAAAGTTCATATCATCTAAATTACTCAAATTTAGGCATTTTATCTAAACTGCATACATTGGTGCATTTTGCGGGAGCGAGTATTAATTTTTTCATAACAATCATTTCACATCTGTATGTGTTCGATGGCTTTTACTACTAATATTTGAAGAATCTAGTAATTAATTAATGATGGCCCATTTAGACCAAAACTCAGCACGTACAAAAACAGAGCACGGCATTTATCATACAATAGTGATATTTGAAATTCTCAATTAATTGCGGAGTGATTCCAAGCAACTCTAATGTATTGGATATCAAATGGTGATTAATACAGAAAGAACGAATTCCGCTGAATATTACGGTGATAGATATAATGGAGCGTGTGATAGATAGTAAAACAATTACCTTTCCTTTTAAGAGATAAATTAAACGTGAATAAAATGTATGAATGATGAAAAATTAAGTTTTAATCAAAACCCATCTGTCAAGGATTACGATCCGCTCTGTAAATTATGAGAAATACACGAAATCTGGGAGGAAAGAGGTTATTTCCTCGATAATTAGAAGTTACAATAATTATAAACTGTCTATATATGGATTAATTAGTATATTTCTATATATTTATGTGTATATAATGAGTATAACTTATTACCTTTATTTTTCTATACCCTCTCTTTATTTTGAATCTTGTTGTCTGAAGCCGTAGGGTCACAACATTTTCTGCGTTCCTTAATTAACTTTCAAACCCGACAAAATTATTTTTTGTGTAAGCACATCTCAACTTAATTTATACCTTTGCTCTTACGGTTTTTTTACACCCAGAGTTTTACAATAAAATATTATTATTATGAAGGGAAGTGACGTATTTTTTTAGTGCAGTAAATATCACTAAGGAGTAAAAACGCGAGAATTGCACTCTTTTAGCATATAGCTATAAAGAGAGGAGGAATTATCGCTCCAAGTATTACTGATGCACGTTTTCTATTTGTGAAGGAATGGGGAAATCGTGGATTTCAACCGCCAGAGCGGGAAGATAGACATTTAATACAAAATAACTTTTCCTATTCATAGTTCCATTTGGTTGTCTCTTCATGCGCTCCAATTCCAATTAATATTCGCAGTTATTGAGTCCTCCCTTCCAACCCTGATTAAGCATACCGACAGAAACATTTTGGAGCACTTTGTGGCACAAATAAAGATAAAGGAAACTAACACGAAATATCAATCAACGGGAACGGCCGTCGCTTATGGATTTTCATAACCCGGTCAACGACGGAATATTTGCGACGAAGCTCGTCTCATCTCCGCTGTCAGCTGTCGCATATTGTGAGAGGAGTATGCAATAGAAAATAATACAGAATAAATATAATTGTGATTTGCTTAAATAGGCATACACATACTGGTAACAATATGGATTTGGATCGCAAATATTATTATTATCATAAACCTGAATTAGATATAGTTCTCAGAAGTAGATTTCGGAAAACTTTATCGCAAATCAGTCCTGAAGATGGCTGCAGTGTGCGTAGCCGAAACGTTGACAGAATGGAGAGACGCTGCCCGGTTGGAAACCCGAGAATACTTCCTTTATCGTAAATAATTAAACACCAGTAGAGTTATATAAAGAAAACGACTAAATTTTATCAATGCTTTGTCGTATGTATTTCAATTAGAAATGAGTGAGTTTGATTTCGGGAAACTTCAATTAAAAATTCTTCTAGGTAATTTACCGTAAAACTAACGCTATAATTAAAATATCTATTTGAAAACCCGTTATGAAAAGAAATATATATTTTTCCACTCTCGACTTGAGATTTTGTTCAATTCTTCCACGCAATATTATTATTATAAAATTCACGGTGAGTTTTTTTTTAAATCCATCAAGTAGATGTTATTAGGATTAAGATTTATGTATTAATTACTTATTTTTAGCGGTAATTCATATTATTATAATTTTAATCTTACGATGAGATAAGGCCAAAATAGCTTCTCTTCGAAGACATGCCTAACTAAGCTTTTCTCGGAGAAAGAGACTAAAAAGGTACTACCCAACTTTGCCGTGATTAGGATGGTGTTTTTGTTACATCTGTAAGTGTTGAAAAGTCTACGAGTTTTATCTCATTCATTCGCGGTATTACTTAAAGAAGGCTCGAGAAATGGGTCAGGTAATTCACTTCACCAATGACAACTATCGAACTATATCTCCGCTACAGCCTCCAGATTCACAGCGCTCTTTGAGATTCGCGAATAGCACACGTTTTGACAGACAAAACTGAACGAAATATCCCCGCACAAATTGTTCTCAGCGGCTCCGTCCGTAACATTGCTATTCAAGGAGGCGAGAACGTCAGCGCGGCTAATATTTCAAAACGTCTCCGACTAATCCAATCCTTCTTCTCCTGTGTATTCCATGAAGTGCGCAGACGTCCCATTGAATCGGAAATAAAAACGTCGAGATTTAATTTTCGGCGGCGAACTCAAAGTCAGGCAGGTGGAGCAATGTCTTCGGATGCAGAGGCGATCGGATTCGAATTCTCAGTCTGCGCCCAAAGACAAATGTCGGTCGCGACAAAATCGCGTCGAGGAAATAAATCTCGGATGAAATGTGCTCGGCTTTGGCGCAGATACGCCCCCGAGAAACAGGAAATGGGAAAAACCTTCCGATCCCTTAACGTGTGTTTCCGTAGGCGTTAGAAGCCCGAGAGAGACGAGATAAAAAGCCTCCAAGTGTGCAAATACGGGGATCAGAGGCTGACCCCATTAAGATCTCGCGAAATATTAACCGGCGGCCTTGAAAAAGATTTAATTTCCGGATTCTGCGACGAGCATCCATTGATCTTTCGATCTTAACGGTCCTCACAGTTATTTTTCGAAAAATGATGTGCGCTTTGGATTCTAAACGCTCTGGTTGTGCGCGACGCTCAGACAATTCGGCAACTTCGAATAGTTAGTTAGTTTGACCCTTTATTGGCGAGGTTAGGCCCAGGTGGGCCTCTCTTCCTAACCTAACCTCGTATGTCGATTACATTAAAACTTATTAAAAACTCAACTTATTAAAAAAATACAAAAAAGAGTAGGGTGTGGGAAAAAATCTTTGCGACTGAAGGTTGACTAAGAAAAAACCCACGTTGCGGGAAAACACCCACAAAGAAGGGGGGTGAAAAAAAACCGCGAAAACGCAGTAATAGAAATAAATACAATAATATACAAACATAGATATATGAAAAGTGAAAAAGATTAGATATGAACAATTATTTTAGAAAGTAAATTTAACAAAAGGTATAGAAGACCTAATTGATTTAGTTATAATAAAAGTTACAAGCTATAATAAACTAAATAATCTAATATTCTATAAGCTACAATAGAGCCAGTTAAACCCGGCAATATTCAAACTCTTTATGAACGGGCTTTGAGTATCGAAAATATATGCAGACATTTAAGATCCACATTCGTAAAAAAGGGTGTCTTTGCCTCACTGCCAAATTTTTTTGCCATTTGCCATTTAAAGTTAGTTGTTACCAAAATACTTGTGGAGAATGTCATTGCAATACCCTGGGAGAGTCTGTAAACAAGATCATTTGATAACGGGATATACAACATTAAAATAAACATTTTAAGGTATTATCTTGCGAACATAACGTCTAAATACTAGAAGTTTGATGGAATAAAATTCTCGTGGAGGAAATCCACCATATCTATAACGCGGATCATATTTAAGAAACGAATTTGTGTAGTATGATTTTGACTGATCCAAAGTTTCCAAGAGGCCGCCATTCACTCGTCTACTTCTTCCATAGCGATGAATAAAATTTTCCGCTTCCAATTTGATCGATCTCGCATCCTCTACGCTTAAATACTCTCCAAGGCTACTTCGATCTACATATTCGGCGCCATACGCATTCTTTCTTCGCTGCTTTCACTACACTTTGCGTGCACTTTACGGACTGTCCCGGAACACTCCCGCCCCTTTCCCTCCACGAGGACCGACCATGCAGTTTTAGCGTCAGATTCATGCGTTTAAATGAGAGCAAATTTACGCAGACAAAGTTCTTCTGTATTTCAGCGGTAGGAATAGTTACTAACACCCACGTAAATAGGATAAAGCATGAGCTTATGCCGAAAAATATAGAGAAATTTGCAATGGTGAAAAGGAAAAATTCATTCAAAAAACGTAAAGGTTTTAAAAACGTAGTCTTTCTAAAAATAAATCCAGATTTAATGCGCGAATTGAGAGATCTATTAAAAATAGTCGTAAATGGCAGGAGCTTACGTAATAAACAGGCGGAATTAATAAACATTATGAGAAGCAATTGCGCGGATATCATACTAGGAAAATAGTTGGTTAAGCGAAGATATTTCTTTAAGCGAGATGTTTCCTCCCGATTATGGGGTATAACGAAAATGTGGCTATGTATATTGAGCGGTGGAGTTTTTAAAGCAATATAGGAACATTTAATTAGTCAGCGCGATCAGTCCTTAGATAATAGCAGGGGCGAAATGATTTGGTACTCGATTTAAAGAGAAAACGGAAGTAAGAATTATTTTTGTTTTTTATATCGTATTCCCGATGTCGAAATTGACTGTATTGATGATTTCGCGGAGACGTTACAGATAATTAGTGAGAAAATAAATTATCTAATCATCGTTTTAGGAAAATATTTTAACCTGCCGCATTTTATTTTGCAAAGTCAAAAATGCTCGAGGAATAGAATAGAGAAAAATTTCGTAAAAATTAATAGGTAGTTTTTCGTTGAATGCTTTAGATCAGATAAATACGCTGAAAACACGAACAACTCGTGCGGGGCAAAGTTAACGTTCTAGAATCACTAACCACTACCCACCCACAAATAATAACCAGTCTCGATGTATTTGACGGTATTTCAGACCATAATGTCATAATGGCAGGGATGAAATTAGAAGCGGTCGAATCTCTTAAGCCACCGAGGCAAGTGTATGTAATTCGCAAAGTAATTTTTTCGAAGCTTAAGGGTTATATGAATAAGTGGATGATTTTTTTACGCTTTGCGGGTGTAAATACAGTAAATGATAGTTGGGATAGTTTCTCCGGATAATCAAAGTAGGTTTAATTAAATACGTTCCGAATAAAACAGTGCGTGATCGTAAAAGACCAGGGTGGACGAAGACTAAGTTGCGAGCGTTTCTTAAGAAGCAAAGAGTCATATAATAATAATTATAAAATACTTATCCGAGCAAAACTTTGTTGGAAGTTGGCTGATGCAAGAGGAAAACAACCTTAAAAACGAATTATTGTTGGAAAGAAAAGGTTGTTTAAAAAAGGGGAGAAATAACTGTCGTTATTTTGTATTAAACAGTTTTCGGTGATTTTACATTGAAAACTATAGTTGCCGTACTACTTTCATATCTTATCTACAGAAATAACCATTAAATTAAAATTTAAATCAAACTATACTTCGGCGATTGTTATTTTTTCAGATGCTATAATAAAACTTCTTTGGAATAAGAGATTTTATTGATAAAATTTTGCAGTGAAATTTTACCCAAGAAGACGATGTATGATGAAGAGAATACAGAATATAATTCATAGAAATTAAGTGCTCTATGGAAGTTCTGTTGACCACAGCTAAGAATTTATCTCACTTCATATTAATCGATACATTAGAAAATATTTTCAGTAATATTCTCGATAACGATTAGACGAGACATCTGCTGGAGGTAAAGCGCATCTTCTCTGCTAACGTCAACTTTGAAGGTTCCTAATGAATGCCACTTGTCGGATAATTCCAAGAATCGTTATCTTTACAAAATCCGCATTATTCGTGATTGCAGTGAAGCGCAGGGGATTCGTTACTCAAATTGGCCTCACCGGCGGCTCTAATTATTCCAAAAGTCGAAAAAAAATCTTCTCCATCAATCATTTTACTTTGGAACCATCTCATTACCAGATCTTATCCCATCTTGTCCTTCCATCCCTAATGAAGAAATTTCGGATTTCTGCATCTTCTCTTCTCAATAGCAATTGTCATATGGAATGCAGTTTACAAATCCGGTAATCACCACCGATCCTTCTTCCGTGATACTTCAGAAAACTCAGACTTTAGTTCCAAGAGCTTTGTCAGCGATATTCAGATTGGGAGCTATCGTGCAATACGAGTATTCCAGTAAAGATGCCGTCTAGTTTGCTACTGAAAACATTCAAAGAGTAATGTACTGGTGAAATAGCGGCTCGCGAGCCGCTCTTTGGCCCTTTGACTGTAGCTCCTTGAGAAAAGTGCGTTCACTATCCAGAACTAACGAACGATTAGTGTATCCAAAAATTTTAAATTCATGGTAGATGATATATCTCATCTAAATCAGCTTCATTGAGAGAGAGAGAGAAGAAACAAAATTTCTTGGTGCAAGAAGAAGAAGAATGTCATTCGAAAACATTATCTCTTTTTGCTCAAGATTTTGAAAGAGAAACTTTGATTCGCTTTAAAAGCCTGTTGAGACATCACCAAGTTGATATTTGAAATTTCAAAACAAGTTTCTGGAATTCAAAAACAACAAGGAGGAGTTTAAAATATAATGAACGGTAGCTTAGGAATACCCCAATTAATTTAATTGTTATTAATTTAAAAATTGTAATAAGTATTAAAACTCATATGTACAATTTTTAATGTATATCTTACATGCATACCTATATACGTTAAGTTTAAGAAATTTCGCTCTAAAAAAAAAAACGTTGTACTATTGAAATTTGGCTCTTTTGACAAATGAGTTTGCCGGCCACAGATCCTCTGGTATAGGTTACGAAATTATTTTCGATAAATAATTTCTTCACTAAAATTAGTAAAATTTTATTCATGAGGCAAAATGGACAATATGAGAAGTCAAAATACAGCACTTTTTTCCAGAAGAAAAAATTACCACAACTTAAATATGGAGCTGTTCATACTGATGCAATTCATATTCAATAACTAACTATTTATGTTAGACTATTCATACAAAACACGAATAAGCCGTTTAACTGCAAAACGACAATCGATACTGCAAAGATTTGGCTGTCACTGTACGTTTAGTGAGAGAAATGAATATTGCCTAGCCTAATTTCGCTAATAGGAGAGGCACAGTGCAGTGTTGACCAATATTTTTTAAATTAGGAATTTCATCAATTACGCGGCCCTATGAGGTTTTCTAGTACTAGACCATACTAGAATAATATTTCAGCAGATTGGATCCTTTAAAAAGCGCAAGAAAATAACCAAATGCCAAATTATATCGTAAAAATTAAAATTTAAACAGAGTAGCGAACAAATAAATACAAGGAAGAAGCCAAGCTTAAGTAAGAGTTAACGCATTACAGATATTACAAGAATAACAGTAATGTATGAACCGTTTCTCAAGGGCATAATTCTTAAGTCGACCTCAACAAAACGTCGATAATTTTAACAAATAAATGAAAGATTTTAGATCAAATAATGCGTCCGCGAAGGTTATGATTCGCTGGTTATTAAAAATCTCTTTAATAAAAACAATTAATTGACTCACCAAGTAAACATCATCCCACAGACTGTCACGAAATGAATAATTGAGTGAATCCTTACCTGCAAAGAAGAGAAAATACAAATTAATGGATGAAAAGAGACATGAAAATAACTACATTAATAAATGAAGTACCTAGTGTTATCCGGGTGTTAAATACATTTATTTATAGGATAAAACTGTAATTTTACCAAAATATTGGCACCTTGAAATTAATTGAAAAACCTTTGCTGTATCATCTGCGGATTTTTTCAAGAATCTCTTTTTTTACATCCACAATTCTTCTCATTTTATCATACTATCTCTTAAATTTATTTATTGTACGATATAAGACTTTAGGTTAGATGAAAGAGGAGACTTAAAGAAAAACAAAAAATACGTGTTCGAATTGCCTTGTGTTTTTCCGGTAGATAAACTGAAAGAGTATCTTTAACATTTCTCCAAAAATTCTCCACTCGGGTATCAATTTACAAATCAAGGACCAAAAAGTATTCGTTTCATTTGCCTGCGCGGTATATTCTCGCCAAATACACAGACTGTCGCATTACTACTCGGAACATAAAAATCAGGGGATTGAGATGTATGGACTAAATACGTGACCCACGTGACTAAACACTGAGAATTACAAGCTCGACACACATTTCCCTAAAGTTTCCAACACACTCGGTTCTGTTCGCGGCGGTCTTTGGAGCATGTCAAACGAACTCATTCTCATTCAATCACGTTCGCCGAGCAGTTTTTAGTTACACATTCGTGTGAGTGAACTCCGCGATTGGTCTGCATACTAAAAAAAACGCCGACTTTTTCAAAAATTTAACGCAAAGGATTATTCGTATTTATGCAATCACGGATATGCGATCTAGATTCGTCACTGAGAAACTCCGTCTCGAAAAATTATTTCGGAACTAACGTATGACTTAAACGATATCTCGCTCCGCACAGAATTTACCTCGAATACCCTTGATGATATTTTCGCATTACGAATTAAATTATGAGGTTACCATGTGTTAAATTCAATGCATAAAATTTAGTACAAACTGCGCGGCCATTTTAAAAATAGTATTAATATACAATGTTGTAAAAAACTAAAGAAATATCAACTTACAAAATCATATAACAGTATGGATGAGTTAGTAAATGAAATAATTGCTTAGTTGTCTTACATAGTAAATATGTTAAGGAAATATAATGAATAATTAGTACGAAGTGTATTGTATATGTGCTCTAATACGTGGTGTTATAAGTTATAACACCTCCGATATTTTTTCTCAAGACTGGCTACTGATAGAAACATGTGGTTTGTTTTCAAATATGCGCACACTCATTGTTAATTCGTGATAGAGATATCAGCACTCAACGGCACATAAAAATTTAGCGGCAGCGGAGAGAGTTAGGACTGTTATTGATACATAAAATGGCGACTTTTTAAAAATAGTAATAGAATTTAATGTATTAAAGGGTATATGTGTAACAGATGATTATTGTGAATTGTTGTAAGAGTGCTATGAAATGGTATAATTTAAATTAATGTAATGTATATTTAGTGGCTTATCCTATACTTGCTTCTGTGTGTCCTTGGATAAATAACATATTCTTGTTACCATAAAATGAATGTTTCACAAAGCATGAGTTTCCCTGGTTTCCACATTCGTTTGTTGAAAATGACGAAATTCAAAATAAGAATAATATTTACTGTTGCCATGGAGATATTGTGCCTGGATTTTAATTCGAAACATGTCTCTCTATACCTGCCTCGCTGACCGTATAGTTCAGAGATATCTCTGCAATTACTGGATATAAAAAGACTTAAAAGTTGCCTGCACAGAATGCTCTCAGAGCGAAAAAAAAAACGCTCTTGCCTACGGGATTCTCCAGCTTCAGGTTTAGTCGGTCACTCACGGTTTTTATTTCAAAGTTTTCGGAGCCGACATTTGTATCCAGATCGGCTGTGGTTACAAGTTTGAAATTGTTCATTTTTGGTAGCAAAAACTAACTGAAAATTCTCAAAATAGACAATAAATTGAGCTGGTACCAGAAAAGGGACTGAAAGGTTCCCAGCTTTGAACACGTTTAAGTTATTCGTCGCTTTTTATGGCATAGTATTTTACAGTTTCTTTGTTAGTTTATAAATATTGCTCTTACGAAAAGGCTACGGGATCATTTTATCGTTCAGCTTCCTAATCCATGTAAATGCCTAAATTCTTCTTTGTATAGAGTTTTCGTATTTTCGCACTTTTTTAATAATCTTACGTCTATCTGAGGTAGTAAATTTAATTACGCAAACATTTGCCAAGAAGTACTATAACTGCGTACTGTTAAGATAGATTTACCAGATTTATACCAGCAAATACTATTGAAACAATTTCACCTACTTTGAAATAAATCCTACATATTTAAAACAATTTATTTACGCTTTGTTTTATTTAAACACACTTTGTATAAGTGACATTTGTCTGGTAACGAAGTAATGTAGCAGAAACGAACGATATGGAATCGCTCCCATTTTCTTTTGCAGCAGTCAGAAGCGCCGCAAGTCATCTAATCCACCCACAACTCAGCTAGTGACCTGTCTGCCGTAATTAAAGGAAAACAGGGTAAATGGGGAAGCGGTTGAATCATTTGCAAGGCGGAGATGCGGACAAACAACGGCAGGACATATACGAGAGCTCCATCCTATATATACAACACGACTACAGCCAGTATCAAAATATAACAGAAATAAAGCAGTAATCAGCAGACATTCGATGTTTAATCGAAATGCCTTTTATGGGTAGCCTTTAAGCAAAGTAAACAAATGCCAGTTCTAAAATTGTTTTCCGCTGTTACATATTCCGTAAAATATATAATATGATTAATGATTATACAAGGATCTTCTGTAAATGATATAAAATAAAAAGAATTTCATTCATAATCCCTTAGTTTCAACTGATGTAAAATCAAAAGATAGATGCCAGCAGCTGTATAAAGGATACTTAAATAAATAAGCATTCTTGTCAACTAGGTGTGACAGAAGTATATACTACAACGATATCTATTTCGATGCCCATAGTTCGATTACTAACGATTGATATAGAAGTAACTAAAGCAAAAATACGTAATCACTGCGTTTAAAAGTTAAAAGCACGTATATCCAACCCATCAAACAACCAGAGAGCATAAGAGGCAATTGGAATGATTTGGTAAAATATTTGGATAATAGATATCAATCAAAGGAGTATCTTTTATCGTGAATAGATCGATTGATTGTTGATACGACTTTTATCGATAAGTCGATATCGAACAATGAGTCGATTTCGATCAATGAGTCGATTTTGAACTGCGAGGCGATTACGATCGATGAGATGATACCTTTCGGTTAGTCAATTCAGATCGATGTTACGATACCTATCGATCCATCTATTTCAATCGATAAGTCGATCTTTATAAAAAGTCGACTGATACAACAACGATGGTAGGTAAGGATAAAAGAAAAATGAGAAAACGCAACTATTTTAAACAAAAGTAGAAAATCGTCCTTCCTCACGCTTTCTTGCGATTCCTAAAAGTGCTGCCACTGAATTTCACACAACGTCTGAAGCTGTCGGAGCCTTTTATTTAAGGCGTTGGCAAAAAATCGCAGGTCCCTGAGTCTGCCCCTGTCATTAGCAGCTGAGCTCTCACCGTTCTCGCAAAAAGAGCGCCGATGTGTGGGCCATATATCGCGGATCACAACGCGATCCACGTCCGGGAACTTTTCTTATGACTCTGCAACTAACTTTAATGAAGCAAGAAGTTCCTGAAAAATAAACTGGAAGCGCTCCTTATCTTTAAAATTACGTTTCGCGGGGATGTGATGCCTCCGCCATGAATTACAACCCCGAAGCTTTTCAAAGTGGGATGAACTCATGATTAAAATTTCGATATCTTGTCGTTTCCAGATATGAAATATGACTGTTGCGGCGTGCATCATCATATAGAGCCATTAAAATACCTGCTCATGCGCCTATTACGATAAAATCTTTAGACCCATTTGAGCTAAATTACTTTTCCAGCGAAGCTGCATTACCCCGGAGCTAATCCTAGAGACTTATTTCTTTTCAAATAAAAATGTGGCTTCAGTTACTCTCATATGTTACGGTATAAATCTTCCGTATTTTCTTGTTCACTAGATCTAACAGTTTCTCAGCCGTGAGTTATTACTTGCCTATAGACATAAAACATGGATAGTGCATTTCGGCGTGGTAATAATGCTTCATAAATAATCGCGTAGCTACTTAATTGGCCGAAACAAGCAATGAAGCGTACAGAAAATGAATTCAGAACTTTCAAATATCAGATACGTTTCGTAGTGATTTTATTCGAAATGCATTACGCCTGAAATGAGCGGAAAGAAAAGATAATTGGTGAAGTTGCGTGAAGTTGCGTGAAGACCTAAAGATTCAGAGACCAAATATTCAAACAAACAAAGCCTAAGGAAGTCATCGTCCTTAATGCATCTCGATCTAGAATCTAAATGCAGTTAAGAGAATAATTTCTTGCGTTAGGTGATAAGCGTGCATTCCATTGTTCAGGTATTGTGCTGAGTAATTGGGCGGAGACTAGAGGTCATAAAAACTGAGAAGTATTCACAATTACTTCAATGTGTATTACAAACAAGTCATAGTATATTACTAACTTTAAACTAAACTAATTTACTTTTTACTACTAACTTAATCTACTTTCATTAGAAGCTGGAATTTGTAAGGAACCAACGCGTTAAGTTTACATTAATCATGTTCGTCCAAGAGGAATTTTCAAAACTCATAATCGCCTACATTCAGTAAACATATATAGTACTGCTGTGAAAAGGACGCTCAACAAATCCAGTAAACCTTCGAACATTTTATTTTAGGTATATTTGAATGGAAAGTATAAATATTTCCGCTGCACTACACTCTTCTCTCAGCAGAATACCACAAATATTTCTTATTGCTAATTATTCTGACGGCTTAAATGAACTTTCGTGCATAAAAAACCGTAAACTTCAGTAACATCACAAACGGAAAAAAAGGGCTACAGAATTCAGAAAGGCATCACATCCGGCTGGGCTCTGTTTTTGCTAAAATAGAGTTTCTAATTTCCTGGATTGCCTTATTTTTGGTATCACGATTACCACTTCGAACCCCAGGATCTGTGACTAATTAATCGTTTCAGTTTTACTCTGCCTCAAGGTTCTCCGACGTTTTCCGCGACCACGCACCGAAATTGAATGTTTAATGGAAATATAGCGAAAGCAGGAAGAATGTGAGGAAATCAAAGGCACCAATGCCTCCGGTTGTACACTCCTGGCCAAAATTAACTCACCACCGGTCGTTAGGATCGCAAGGGAGGTGCTGCGTTAATTTTGGCCAGGACTGTACAAAGTATCGCAGGGAGAAAAATAAGCACGAGCATTACGGGAGATGGAGGAAATG
The DNA here is from genome assembly GCA_947579665.1 of Sympetrum striolatum. Lineage (NCBI taxonomy): Eukaryota > Metazoa > Arthropoda > Insecta > Odonata > Libellulidae > Sympetrum > Sympetrum striolatum. Next base: position 73,040,058 of record OX388346.1, on the reverse strand, counting down.
AAGAGACTGCTGGACAAAGGGATCTGCATTGATTAAGTGGAATTATGTACAATGCTACAAAACATAACTAATAGCATATCTAGTAAACAACAGGTCAAATAAGGTGGATCAGAATCTCATCGTAAGCCTCATATTACGCGCTAGATTATGTATAATAAATTATCATTCGGCTCAAGCAAAAGTCATTTATACAAATTCATTTTTACAAATTAAGGTGTAAAAATAAATGTATACAAATATTTATGTATATAAATTAATAATAATAATATATACAAAACGTTCCGATTACCGGATAAAGAAAATTAGTCAAACACAGATTTCATCCAAGCAATAATAATAACTAACAAACTTAGCTTTAACCCCATCTTGAAACAAGCAAATGCTTTTGCAAACATTTACATCTTTCAGGTAGCTAAGTAGAAGTTAGAATGAGAAAACATCAAAAATTCCATTAAATATCACGAAAGAATGAAAACCGAAGTTCCTCGTCTTTTCTAACTTGGTCGCAGAAAAAAAGAAGTGAGTGGTCGCAGAAGTAACTTACATCCGCCGTGTTAGTAGCTTCAAACAGAAGAAACTGGCAATACGCTTGGATAACTAGGGATGTAGGTCTCTCGTGATAGCTTTTTCAAATTTTTCAGCACCTTACCGCAAGAAAACGTTCCTTTTCCGCACATTTCAACCATGTTGAACTCAATGAGACTTTCACTTCCGTTACCATTTCCCTAAACTACTTTTAACCATTTCTTTGAAGGAAATGACTGTTTTATGGCGTTGCTGAACACTGGGTGGTCTGAGAGCGTACCTTAAGGCGAACTGTGAGCTAAGTTTCAATCGCAGTAAGCTCGATGACAGGCCGGTACAAAATCAATGAGAGAGACTTCTCAATATTTTCTTATATATAAAAGAAATGAGAATATTTAATATATAAGAAATGGGATGACTTGTAAAAGCGTAGGTCTATATTGCATCCGACGATGAATTATTCAGATTCCGTTTAAGGCATCCCTGAAGGACATAATGACATATCGATACCGATGATTCCAATGAAATGCACTTAACAACTTCTATTAACTTAATGTTTTTCATTTTTTTGTAACTGCATCATTGATTTAAGTATATTCAACACCGTGAACCTTCGAAAAAACACTCTTCTTAGTGTTCAATAAAGACAGTCTAAAAGTGATGCTCCATTTCAAGATACCTCAGTAACTTTCATATCATTACAACCACGAGAAAGAATCCGACAAAATAAAATCGAGGAAGCTTAGTAGCGATAGTACGGATCTTAACCTTTTGGCACGGCGACCTATTGGCATCGACCTTTTGTCGTCGACCTAATTGCTGTCGACCTATAGTCGTGTAACCAATCAACCGGTGATATAAAAATATACTAAATACAAAAGTTATAAAAGTACGGATCTTAACCTGGTGGTATCCGATGACGACAAAGAATAAGTTGACTAAACAAATATATTTATACAAAAACCGGTTCATATAGTTTGCTATGTTCGTGGTTTCGTAAGAATAAACTGTTTAGTCAAAGATATGAAGAATAAGAAACCATGGTTTCGACTCATGAGTCAAAAAAGTGGTCGTGTGCAAATAAAAAAATTCCTGTGGTTAGTAAATGCTCATTCGTAATCTTTTTCATTTGTTCCAAAAAATTGCACAATGGAGATTGGGTTCCAACAAATCATGGTCATAATACAATTTTTGTGTATTAAGAACAATTTTTATTTTATTTTTATATCTTATTCTAATGGAGTTCCACACAGTGGTAACCAATTCCATCAATTCTATGAAAAAGGAATGATGCACAATTAGAAATGAGCTTTGAGATATTTTACAGCAAATATGGAAATCGAATGCAAACAAGTTCAGCAGTAAGAATCACTGAGGAGATGGTTTCATAAAACGCGAAGACGAAGATAAGATTGCGGGGAAATAAAAGATGAGATTTCAATTGTTTAAGAGTGCGCGAGCGTGGCAATTCCATTGAAATAATCAAGTGAATTCTATTAGAGCAAACACTAAAAGTGTCAAGGATTGGACGTCGATATCCAGGATTTTGGTGGCCCTCTCTTAACGCCTCCTAAAGAAAACATGTAAATCGAGAAAAGAATCTTCACGGGGTCAAATATCGATGGCTGCCGGATACCTAGGTTGATAACCTTCGAAGACTGCATTTTATTGGGGAGGTATCGAGGCTTCGTTCACAGCATCAATGGCTTCCACGAAAATTGAGACTTGAGCGTGGGCGATTATACATTACAAACGGCTTAAAATATTATTCATGTGAGTAAAAAGAAGTAAATACTCCAGGTTTCACAAAAATATCTTCTTTTCCCACGAAGTAAAGGCTGAAGTAATTCATCACAACTTCAAAATATGATTTCGTGACTTTCTACGACTTTATTGTTTCATTCACAAGAAATCGATAGGAAAACGAATATTACATTTTATTTTGGTGGATTGGGAAATGAATCGATCTATTTTCAGACTTAAAGTATCTTAAATGATCAATATTTATAACGTTAATATATACGAGGACGTTGGCAAATGATGAAGTTTGGTAAAAGAATAACTTCCAAAAAAAATATTAGATTGGATAGGAATTGCAATAGTTACCGCAGATCTAAATGAATTTTTGCTCTTTCAATTTAGAAATTGAATGAGAGGGTTGGGCGAAAATCTCGGACAACTTGCAGTTGCTTCCTTAACCAGTCAATTACTAGGGCAAAGCATTCAGCAAAAATATCTTGAATACTGTTTTTTTAATGACTTTAGCCTCAAAGCTCTTTCGTTTTGCATATGAATATTCTATTTGGAAATCAAGCTTTAAATATTGAATATTTTCCCAAGGCAAAGCATTGAGAGAAAATCTTCATTTCATAAAGCAAATAAAATGAAGCGAGGAAATGAGCTAGGAATGAAGTACTCTGATATCGTATTCGACAAATACTTCATGTTCAAATTAGATAAACACAAAAAACTTGCGGTTGACAGCGAACTTTGAATAAATGCGTAAATATGCGGTGGGACTCAAAAGGCAAGGTAGCACAGTTCTAAACGGCCCGCTGTAAGTCATCCCATCGGAACAATTTCCTCTGCGGCCCACAGAATATTAATTCTAAATAAGCGCAGTAATCTTAGTTGAAGGAATTCCAAACTCATTTCACTACAACAATGGAGATACAAAAATCGACGTAACTAAAATCGATTAACATGTAATACAACAAGTATTTAATATCATCTGCAAGGGTAACGTTTCCTTTCAAAAAAATGAAACGCCATCAATACGAAAGTATAGAGGAGGATCAGGAAGTCAAGCAAGTCCTAAATACGAATCCTCTTATTATGAAATGAGCTATTTCGTAACAGATTTCAGTAAAACATAGTAACATAAAATAATTCAGGACTGAATTGTGCTAGTTACATATAAAATACTATCTTTAAGAGATTAATTTCCCATGTTCCCATTCAAAGATTAAAATGCGTTTCATCGTTATGAAAACTCATAAATATTTCCAACACGATATTTTGATTAACTTTATACTGTTCACCTCTAATTGCACCAAAACCAGCTATTTATTTATTTGCCAATCACTGTGAATGGCGAATCTAATAAATTTTGAGTATGGAAGCGTCGCTTTCTTTTAAGTATCAAAATAAATATTAAATTTCAATTTTTGCTAGTAAAATCCTTTATCCATCAATCTAAATAAGCTCACAAAGCGAGTGCCATGAAAGGTAACACATAGATCAGAATAGAAATAAGACAATATATAACGAAATAAGACTTATCTTCCGGTATCTGCCTCAATAGATTTAAATTTCCAGCATAACACATGGTGAACTAGGGTTCAAATTTTTGTCAGTCTGCAATAATTCACGTTTATACCAGCCATTGAGTCTTATGAGAGCCCTTTTTTTAAGGAAACAGCATAAAAAGTATCCAGCATGATCCAGTAACCCATGTCGAACCTCTAAGCAAGGTCTGTGCCGAAATAAATTCATGAAACACAAGTTTCAACGCACCGAACTTCAGAAAACATTTTGCCGAAATGGAATTTAAAACGCGTGATGTGAACAAAAAGGGAGTCGGCCTAAACTTGGAATTAACCTTGCGAGAACTTTTATGGCGACCTAAAGTCTCATGAGGCAAATTTCGCAGCAAAATGCGGGCCACTTATGGAAGCGAAACTGAATTTGAGGAGCTCCAAGTTGCGCCGGAGAAAAGTGGTCGCCTGAAAAATCTTCGGGGAGCAGTTTAGCCAGCTGATGCGAGCACTCTTAAGAGGTGGATTCTGAATAACGACCATTCCCAGCATACAAAATAGCGGTTCCGACTGGGGTTGCCGCCTCTCCCGGATTGTGGCCCGAATAGCTCGTTCCTTCCCCCGAAAGGTTATAAACTCCCGGAATTTCATTTCTATTAATCTCGTAGAAATGTTGGATATCAACACCATAAGATATCAGCAAGAGAACGAACGGCTGGCTCAGTAATAAAAACAAGTAAAACGTACTTCATACGCTAGGTATTTCTTCAAACGAAGGAAAATCTCGAGGAATGAAGAATTCAGTATATCAGAGTTTCCCATACTATGTTCCCGGAACACCGGTGTTCTGCTGAACCTGAATAGGTGAATAATAAATGGAGAATAAAAGACATTAAATGCTTTATTGATTCATATTTTAAGTTTTTATTACAATATTGTAGTTTTATATTTAAAAATAATTACCAATAAATAATTTGTTGTAATTAAATGAATTTAGGTTAGGTAATTCTACTTGTAATTTTACAAGTAGAATTACCTAATCTAAATATAAGTTTAGTTTTCCGTTAAACTTCCCAGGTTTGCGAAGTGTTCCATTACAGAAAAAGTTTTGGAAACCCTGCAGTAAATGATAACCCTAGCTCTAGGATAGGCAGGGTAGTGAAACAAGCTTTTACAGGGTTAGGTTTGTAACACACAATCAGGTCAAATTAGACGAAGGTACTACATCGATCAATTTGTGTACTAAAGGCATAAATAAAACCTAAATCAGAAAGGTTGATCCCTTTTTCATATCCTGATGAATGTAGTACACACTTAACTTAATAATTTACTAGAAAAACAGACGTTATCTTTCACTTATTTCAACCTTGTTTATAGTTATAAAAATACGAAAACTATAAACATTATTATTCATAGCCTTTTAGTGTTGAATTAGCGTAGACTTATTCTTGCAGCATCCTGGTTTAGCGAGAAAAGAGTTAGAAGTTTAATTTCCTCTTCACCTAGTCTAGTGCGCATATTATGATCTACAAACCTTTAGACAGCGAATTTTAGAGGTTTGAGGAACAATCCTTCTATCAGAAGGATTGTTGACTGGTCTAAGAATAAGAACATGAGAGGGTTAGGTGTGACGAGAAGGGCATGGTTGGGTAAACATCTATCGTATGAGTCACTTTGTATGGCTTTGCAAATCTAAAACATAGTAAATAACAAAATTGATAAAAAGTAAAGGATGAACAAACGGAAGATCCCCAAGATATGCAGTTTTATACAAGCAAATTAGTAGGATACGGTACAAGGATAAGGAATATGAACAAAATGGAACGGAGGCTTCCGAAGTTCTGAAAGACTAAGCGAAAGGAGGACTATTGAAAATCAGATACGGTAGATTACAGAAAAAACAAACAAGGAGCAAATGAAAAACCTAGGAGGAAAAAACGACCAACAAAAATACTCAAGTGGAACGAAGACACGGTAATTCACTGCCAGGAGAAAGGTTCTGTTCTGCTACAAAAGCATTAGGGAAGCCGAGCTTACGCTTTCAGAAGCAGTGATCTGGTGTTTCATTAACTGACACCAACATAGGGAGGCAGATTTCACCACAGATACATCAAAAGTGGGATTTATGTACACAGATGGCTATTGCTTTCTATGAGCCTACCGCTTTCTTTTGCCATTGTTCATGAGTTTAATGCATGTATTTATTACGCCTGGGAAAATTATGGTGTTCTCTCTTTCACGTGCTACTCTCAAATCCTGTGACATCTGGGAAAAATGAAATTAACATCCTCCCACAGTAAAACGAGGGGACCACCTATATAAAGCATCTTTTACGCTATCAAACTCAAGTCAAGAGCTAATCTGAATAATAAAAATACATATTTATATACAGTTTATATTACGAAAGTGTGCACTACGAAAATACTTAAACGTTACAAAATTTGCGTAGTCATGAAACAAAGAAATTTTAGCTTTATTTCATTCCACGAAAATACCAAAATGAGAGAGTGAGGGAAAGGAAATATATTTCCACTTTAGGTGCGCACCAAAACTCAAGGAAGAACTTCGAGCTCATCGGTGACGATGTCACCTTGACCGATAACAAAAAAACTCGAGTAATCAATTGAAATAAATACCTCATTAAAAATTGATTATTTCTGACTGATATGACAACAGTACGGAAAATTCCGAGAAGTCACGGCCGCTGATTTTAAGGGCCAATTAACGTACATCCAGGTCACATACATAGAGAAAGTAAGACAAAAGGAATTACCATAAGAAGGTTGATGGGGGAAGTACAACGATGAGAAAGTCACCAAATGAACTTATGAAAGCATCATCCCAGGGGAATATTTCATATCTGAATTTATAAACTATTTAAATTATATTGGATTATCTCAAAGAGTTAATGTGTAGTGTAGCACTACTAGGGTGTAGCAGAAAATTCAAAAGTCTAAGTACGTGTTTATTTAATTTTTTATTTTAAGAACTGCCTTAGCCAATTATATTTTATAGTCTAAGCACAAGTGCGACTTGAATATCCTGTACTGACACATTTAGTGGAAAAAGGTTCAAAATCGTACTCATTAGCTTAGCTCCAATCGCCCTGTTAATATGCTTTAAATATAAATATTATCGATTCATTTTATGCTATATAATGGACTAATAATTCGATGCCATCATAATTACAATACTATTTCATATTACGGCTTTTCCTCACTATACCCCGAAAAAACACAATGTAAAATGCTATATATGATTGATATCTATATATACTACGAGTAGAATGTTGCTTGCATACTGAAAGCATATCGATAAAACTAATTTCAAGTCGGCATCATATCGAGAGGGTTCTCAAAAGAAAAAATAGTATTGATAATATTCTTAAAATTCGCTGCATTTTATCCGTTCGGCATCGAACCCGGGTCTTCCTGGTGATACTTACTATGCAGCACAACAGAAGATCAGCATCTCTAACTATGTGTGAAAACTCAAACAAAAATATTTGCTGCAACTGCCCTAAACGATGTCCTACTTTGCCTTTATATTCCTTATGTGAGAAATTATAATGTGCTCTGGCATCGAACCCAGGAACAGTACGTTCTTACCTATTTTTTTTCTTAAACCTAATTTTAATATACATCTTCTAGCAAAGCAAGAACTTCCTATCATTTCGATAAGTGCATCAAAAAAATAATGAAAAACTACCTCAATGTATTTTAAACGGCAGATTTTTGCATCGTCCTAGCATCGAACCCAGGATATTTTCTGTAAAAATAATTAATGTTTTCGATAGATCATGACCATATCTATAGGCTCCATGAGATTTGATTCTTTACCTATCCGGGAAGTATTTTTTAATCAAATCAAATCAATGCTTTTAAATGGGAAAAATCGGGACTATGGGGCCCTCTGGATTCGAACCCATGACACTGACGTTCAAAATCGCATTTTTTCTGGCAGTTACAAGTTATGGCCAATACGTCGTAAAAATTTCAAATCAATGACGCTTGTGGTATAGCCTGTGAATTAGTATTCTATCTATCTGGGTATCTATATATATGAATGAATCCGGAGAAGAAATTATATATAATAGAAGATATTAGATTGATGCAACATTATAAGTTATTACAGGACATACAACAGAGAGCTACAAGAATACAGTATCACAATGCATGTACATCCCAGCAAAACATTAAACTATTATACTATACGATGATCTTCAAGTTAAAACAATTCTTCATCAGAATCCTTTATCCATTTCTTGATAACTAACTCCTACCGCGAATCATCCAACAACTTTTGAAAAAGAAAAAACGTAAGGTAAGATTCTAGTTTCCTCGGCGAATAAGGCGGTATTCACTATCTTCACATTTTTTGCTCCATGCCCCAGCCTGTCCGGAAAACGGAACGAAAGCCTATCTCCGTCCACCTAAAATCATCTTCTCTTATTTTCTCTCCTTTCCTAGAGCATGAGACATTTTCTAATGTCCTTGCCCGCTTCCATCCACCTGCAGCAATTGAACCTAACTGCCACTGTTATCCCTTTAAAAATTCACGTAAAATAAACCTTTAGGATCGTAGGAAGAAAAACTGCCTTTAAAAACAAACAAAAGCGGTGAAAAAAATTGTTATAGGGCAAACTAACTTGAAAAGAAGACAGAGAAACTCTTTAGAGTTACCAGAAAAACAAAATCGTTGCGGGAAAAGATTATCGGTGACTAAAGCATTTAGTTCCTGACCCGACCGACTGGAACCGAGCGAGACAGAATGCAAACAGGTTGTGACATTAATCGGAAAAGAACTGTGCCCCAAAGCGACGGCCCTAGACTGGCTTCCGCAGCGAACACCGAAAATTTTCCACCGAGAAAATGTGGAGTCATTAACCATAAAATAGGATACCCTATCGCAAAAAATTAAGCCGCGATGCTGGAGAACGCCGCTCTTTTGAAGAAATGAGCGGATGAAATAAGCTTCTTTTTCGCTTCTCTCCCATCGGATAATGGAGCCTTGCGAAATATCCACGTGTGAGTGCAGTTAAAATAAGAGAAGGACTAATGCGCAAGAAAGCCGAGATGCAGGATCTTCTTTTTCTAAGGCATTAATCTCTGTTTTAATTTAAAAGAGATCTTTGAAATGAATTAAAATAACAATTCATGATAGATGACGAGGTCGATTATTTTGAAACTCCAAAACGTACGGGCATACGTTCATGATAAGAACATGATATACGTTTTAGATAAGAATAAAAGTGGAATTGAAATTCCACTTTTGCACGTCTTCAAAATTTCAGAAATGCTTCAGATTTTTTTTTTCAAGTTTTTTTCAATGCTTCTGAATTTTTTAAGTAGATTGATTCCAACAATTATACAATTATAATTATGGATAATTATACGCACTAACACATTGTAAATCCAAATCCATTATCAAAGACAAGGCCTCTTAAAATATTATAATACCTAATTTGTTAAAGTCCTGAGTAATACAAGGTTAATTATCATTACATTCATCGGTGTAAAGAAAGAAAATTTAGAACTTGGCTGTTAAGAAATTAGAGGTTTCAAATTTGCTATAGCCGTTTTTGTCGGCGTTCCTCTTCTCATTCACCGGTATTCCGAGAAAACAAGAACATATCTATCGTCTGAAGAATCATATCTATTCACTCCTGACGATGAATTCATCGCATTCGAAATACGTATTGGGTGCTCTCAAAAGGGGCTGGGTCCTTTCTTGTTTTCTCGGAATACTGGTGAATGGGAAAAGGAACCCTGACAAAAACGGCTACTTAACTTCTAATTAAATTCATCGATAAATTCCGTAAACATTTCCTAAGCTTATCCTACTGTTTAAGTTTTGTTAACTGTTCTTTCACACGATCTATAGCGATTTTGATACGTTGTCACCGCATGTGGGAGCATACTAAGGAAAGTTTAATTCATGAATTAAGAGAAATAATGCAACGGATTACAAGTAAAGCTAAAAATGTAAAAGAACTTGCTCACTATGTATTGAGGAAAAAATATTGTAATTGGTAAAGCTTAAATAATCTAATCAGGAATTGGAGAAAGGAGTAAGGATAAAGACATGGATTAAAGTGAATTTAAGTAAACAAGTGATCGCCGAGTGGTCGAAATTCGACCATTATTCACTGAATTTTTAAGTCTGAACGTCATTGAGGTTCTTTTGTCAAAGAGTATACCTATATAATCATTGCTTATAATTTATTTCATTATTTTTCAATTACGTCAGCTGTGAGCGTGTACAAATACGTCATTAGGGTATGTTGTTTGTCTTAATTCCCTTCAATAAATGTAAAATTTTAATGTTGGAAAAATAAATAAAACAGTTACAGCTTGCAGCTTCATTTATTTTTTGATACAATTCACTGTCATTTTTAATTTTAAAGATTGATTTCCAAAACAAATTCCGTAAAATCGCCGTAATTTATCCCTGTTATTTATTAATCAGTTAGCGACTGTTGGCATCTCGGTTAATTGCCCTCTTTTCATAATTTCTGACATGAGTCCCTACCGTTAATTTGGTTTGGAGATAAAATCCCCGTGTATTCTAATGTGAAAACGCATAAGCTCGGATTCAGCAATCGCCTTGGTCGCCAGGGGAACTGGTTTGTTTACTACGAAGAAATTTCACAACATTTTCGTTCATTTGACAGAGTTATCTTAATTTCGACACGAATACTACAATCTACGACCAAAATAAGAGTCCCTATTCAATTTCCTATCTTTTGGTACTTATCTTGATTTCCTACGACCATTATTTCTGATCTAATTCTGCAAAAGAAAAAATGTCTGCAATCGATCAAAACGAAATGTACGTGCATTTCTTATGAAAGACGATTCGATTCGTCCCGAGTCGAACCAAGGATAACTTGGACAAAGATATTAGCTTTTTGCACTCCTTCTCCATATAAACTTTAACTATGCCAAATCTAAAACTCCTCCTTTCTCGCAATATCCTTAAAAAGGGATCCAAAGTTTTCTCTTCACGTATTAATATATAGATAAGTGAAGTGCGACCTCACGCTAAAGAGGATGTTTTGACCAGTATTTTCCTATTCTTTGTGGAATTATTATAAAAAATTAACGAAGTGTGTCACCAAAATCGATGTATTATTTCATCATCTACATCTACATCTACATTAATACCCTGCAAGCCGCCTTTCAGCGTGTGGCAGGGGGTGTAAACACCAGTTGAATCTAAACTACTTCCTTATTCGGTTATTGTCACGTATCGTTCGTGGAAAGAATGAATTTTTAAAACGATTCGTCCTAGCATCTATTTCTCTTAACTTACGGTCATTATCGGATCGACCGACGTAGCAGGGGGGTTGCATGATACCGATTGTATCTTCCGAAAATGTAGTTTCCCTGAATTTATTAAGCAATCGCAGCCTAGCTTCCAATCTCCTGTCTTTCAAGGATTCCCAACCTACGTCTGAGAGCATTTTTGTAATGCTTGCTTTTTTATCGTAACATTTCTTAACAAAACGAACCGATTCACGCTGAACTTTCTCGATTTCGCGAGTACACGTTTCATCCGCCGGATCCCATATACTTGCCGCGTATTCCAGAAGGGGCCTGGTCAAGGTAAAATAACATCGCTCTCTCACCTTTTCATCGCATTTACCGACAGTACGCTTTACAAAGCCAAGCCTTTTACTTGCTTTTTCGAATATGCGTGCTCCAATTTAAGTTATTTGTAATGTTGATCCCGAGATATCCAATTGAATCTATTAATTTTATATTCATTCCATTAATTGTGTACGGGTGATTTGGACGCAATTTTTACTTTTTGAAGAAATTAACTACGGAGCATTCATCGATCCAGAGAAGAATAAATCTAAATGAGGAATCTATTAACTGGGTAAGTTTATAGCCTTGTCAATACTCAATTTCGCTAGTAATAGTTTGGTCTTCAGAAAGACCAAGAATTAAGACTTGACGAGATTTGCAACAGCAGAGCTAACATTTATATCGAATTTGAAATTAACTCGTACAAAGCATATTAAGGAAAGAGCTGTAAGAAAAGGATGCAAAGTAAAACCAGCAACAGAATTAGCAGTAAAAAATAAATGAAGATGAAGAGGAGCAGTCCTCCAGAGAGAATTCCTAACAATCCCTTCCGTTACGACCTTTCTGGAAGGATTTTCGTCAGACCGAGAATACGTCGAGGCTACCGGAAAAGACAAAGAGACTAAATAAGCCCGGAAAGATGCCGGAAATACTACGTCAGTCGCGGGAATGAAAAATTGGATTTCTTAATTGGTCGAAAAGATTTCAGTGGGACAAGAATACTCTTTTTATTTGTTCACATAAACACACACTGCACGACCATCGATCTTGCTCGAAATAAAAGCCAAGTTTCCGTATTTGATGCATTAATCAATTCCACGGGGGAATGGGAACTATCGGAAAAGATTCGTCAATTGGTTCAGAAGGATTTTTTTTTGGAATTACCAATCGCGTCACTCTCCTCGATCGCAAATGTCGATTCGAACACCGTCACATATAAAACGATCCGTGTGAGTTTCCGCGACACCGGAAGGAAGAAAAAGTATGCGGAAATTACTCATTCTCGTTAATTTTCGGGTGGAATTCAATCCCCTCTAGTTGCGCCCAAATTTGAATGGCGCCCTTTTTCTCGAAAGTGGGTCAAAGTTATCGAGAGATCCTTAAAGTTTCCGTTTGAATTCCGAGCGAGAAGACATGCTTCAGAATCATTGCGACTGTTCAAAATTTCGTAGCGCAGTTATTTTTAACGAGACCCTCAACTGGAATAAAAAAGGAAACAGTTAATACTCTGGAACTGGAACGCGCCTTAATTCCTTCACCGGCGCAGATCAATTACATCGCTTTAAAAAAATTCATCTCGCGGATTAGTCCGAGAAAAAGAAGCTTGAAACTTTAATTACAAAAGAATGTAAATTCAATGCGAGCGTTCCCGGGTACAACGCTCCTGAACGAAAAAAGACCTCTGAAAGAAATTGAGCCAAGCAATGCAGGGAAGGCAGACCTCATAGTAAAGCTAGGATGTTTCCGTTGCTGCTTCCATAGAAATTGAGAAGAAAGAAGAGCATGCACCGTTTTTGAACAATCCAACGGACTTTTATTCATTTTTAGGCCAATTCTCAATGGTTAAGACTAACAAATCAAAGCATCAGATGGGAGAAATATTTTTACGAAAATCTCGTTCCGGTGAACTAAGAGTCTTTTCTAAAGAGGGGACCCTTTCTTAAGAAAACGGTTGCTACGTAATTGAGCAAACATAGAAATGAGAATAAATATCAACTGAATATTTTCAGACACAGATTTCTCTAGCAATAAGTATAAAAGACTTAAGATTATAGGGGCAGGTCGGGAAAGGGAAATCCCAAGATAATTTCAAATAAATTCAGTGATTTTCAAGTAAATCTTGTTTCGGTAAACAAAGAGTCTCTCTTCTAAAAAGGGTACCCTTTCTTGAGAAAACGGTTGGTACGCAATTGAGCAAAAATATCAACGAGAATAAATATCCCTAAATTTTTGAGACGGATTTATCAAAACATAGAAGACTACAGATTATAGAGGCAGGTCGGGAAAGAAAATTCTCTAGATAATTCTCAAAATTGAATATAATTTCGTGATAGTCTGTCCTCGAATAATCATGAGTCAGCAGTAACTTCAGAGGGCATTTGGGTGATAAGGGTTCGAAGCGAAGATTATCGCAAAACAAAAATAGAAAGAAAATAGAAAATAAAATAACCAGGGAAGGTTTTTTCCCAATATATCACAGATAATTTTAAAAAAGAAAAATAGATGGATGATGGAACATATGACCCATGTCGCTTTGTCAATAGCAGGCTATATTAAACATGAATCCCACTTAAATATACTTATTTGTTTATAAAAGCATCAATATACAGCACGAGGTGAATTGTATCTGATGATAAACGATAGTAAAATACAAAAAATTCATGGTAACAAACTTTTACTAGACCACTAATTAAACTTTTACTAGACCACTAATTAATACTAGACCACTTAAAAATTAGTGGTCTAGTAAAAGTTTGTTACCATGAATTTTTTACAAACTAAGAAATACCACAATGTGAGCCCTGAGATGGTTTCGTTCAGTAAAATACAAGTTTAACCAATTAAACAATGATATAAAATACACCAAGCAATAAATCAGAAACAATTACATGGATTAATATGACAAAATACATTGAATAATCTATTGCAATCATATCCAATATTGATTTAAGAAGGAGAAAAAAGGATCAAAACTTTATTGGAATCCAAAAAGTTGAGAGCAATGTCAGCGAATGAATTAAATTTTTTTAAAACAGACTGTTTTAAAAAATAAGTTTAAAACTCGATTAAGATTATAAAGGCTAGATTCAGAAGACACGGCCAAACGGGAGAACGATAAGTAAGTTGGATGTAGCTAGTTGGATGTGTTAGTAACACGCGTTATAAAAAAATAAGTGTACGGAAATACATATATAACTTTATGAACTATAACTATATCCATCTTCCAGAGCCACCACTTACATTGAGTTATCTCCGGTACTTTATTAAACGAAACTTCAAGGCGTTATAAAATCATTCTCATTCATACTAAGACTTGTATCGTAAGACGAACGTGTCTGTTTATTGATTATTTTAAGAAGGCCTCTTACAACCACTTATTAAAATCCGAATCAGTCAATAAGACGTATAAACGCTGAATCGACCGAAAAACATCATCTCGGTGCTGTTAAGTTGGAATCCCTCAACCAAGAGCACGCATAAGTGTAATGTAATTCGATTTCCAGTACTTGTGGAAGTGAACTTGAGGAACTGATGTAGAAGCGGGCCTTCGACGCAGATTTCCTGTTCTCCGATTGGGCGAGACTAAATACGTCTGCAAACTTGAGTCGAATTCCCAGGATACGTGACGGCCCATCAACGGCATCTTCGGTAACGGAAACATAACGTCAATCAATTCCTAATTAGAACTAGCATTACGAGGAAGGCGCTCTGTTTACACAAGGCAGTACAATCGAAGAGAATGGAAAAATGCAACAAAGGAAGACCATTTCAGTCCATTTCTGCAAAATCGATTTCTGGGGACCGAGCAACGAGAATTTCATCTCAAAAGAAATGAATTAGTCATAGTGTACGACAAGGGAAATGTTTCCTAAAATAAAAAGGAGATATGATTCTAAAAATGCAGTAAATGTAAACGTAGATAGATAAACATGTTGAATTGGAAGCAAGTGAAATAAATGATTCATTTACACTTAAGCCATATTTAATGCAAAAACCTCGGTCATTCTTTCGTTGTATTAAGTGTGGTTAAAGTATAAATAAATCTTTTACTCCACTTGGTTTTGCGTTGGAATACTTTCAGCTAGATAAGGCCTCTACCATCGATAGTTAAAATCGAATTGAATTTAACGCAACACGAATGAATATGAGTCCGTAATTCCATCTTTTGACAATTGCAATTTCATAATTGATCGCATTATAGCCTGAATATTTTAGGACTCTGGACGCACAATTATCGATATATGTATCTACAAAACATATTTGTGAACTATATCCATTGATCAGTCAATAACCTTATGATTAACTGCTTATGGCGAAGTACAATTACGCATTATAGGCACAATTGTGGTTCATCACCGCCATCGTGGGTTTGCTAAAATCCTTCTTGACAGACACCGAAAAGTGGCTCGCTGTGTATTAATGTAGATGAACTATACGAAGATCGATTTGTCGCAGCTCTCGAAACCGTCGCAGCCTATCAATACACTCCTTCATAATGTCTAACCTAAAACCCCATCCATCAACTGCTATAATGGGACATACACTCCTTGCCACACGTAGAAATGCAGACCGCAAGGTTCATATGTAGATGTAAATCAACCTATTATAAAGGTCTTTCGTTTATATGGGTCCGAAGATTTTTAATTTCTTACCTGAAGAAATAAAATAGAGAAACGTTGTCATAGGTTTTTACAGTTGGCCAAGTCTTGGTTATTGGCAAATGAAAATATTGATATATTTTTAATATAATAAGTTTTGGTAGTTATAATTAAATTACTTGGCAGAAATAGTATCATTATTCTCTATTATTGTTATATACATGTATCTAGTATTTTTTGTGAAATTTACAGGTATTACTTTTTTTTAAGAACACATATTTTTTTCCATTTCTGTGAAACCACTTCCATTCTTTAAGATTTTTTTGTAAGTTAATATTATGTATCTGCACCAACAATTCTTATGTTTATATTGAGTTTGATGGTAACCCCGAAATAGGTTATACCTATGGGCTACCTATTTCCATCTTAATATTTATTTTTTTCATGTTGTTTGTATTCTTTACAAGATGGAATAAATTTACTTTACTTTACTTACCGAGATTACCGCAGCGGTATGGCTATCCCTAAGGGTCGCCATTAGCCCAAGCATTAACTTGACCATAAAAATCCCACACAGAAATTTTAGCGAATTTCCTGGAAAAATAAACTTAGACCGAAAATAAGGTTGAGAATCTTCAATTGAAATACAACAAGGTTATGAACGAAGAAAGAAGCCATGGAAAGAATAAAATGGGGGCTTTAGACAGTGCACTACAAATCTCATTCTGCGGTTGAAGAAACCGCACACATTTCGTTGACCGCTCTGAAGTACTTCCATCTTTTTATCCCTACACCACCTGAAGAGTTTTTCCTTCACAACCCTCGTGTCTTCGCCTAAAGGGGGATTTTCTTTGGGCAGCAAAAAATCGGTTTCTACTTCGGGTTCGCCAAAGTCTTTGCCTTATACTCTTCCGGAGGGTACCAACACAGAAGCGTAACCAGGTACAAGGGAGGCATTAGGGCGTGGTTTTTGTGGTGCTTATCCCTGATATAGACCTAAGAGAGACTTATATGAAAGAAAAAAGGTTTAGTTCGAATTTTATTTTCATAAAAATGTGGTTATTTTGTGAATTTTACAGTGACATCCGTGCATTTCCATCATGCTATCCTAATATCAGGTAAACAATCAAAAACAACCACAATTCTATTGGAGCAATATCCGAGCCTTGCATATTTCATTCGCACTAGATACACTCATACACTCCCATTAATTTTGCGGGCCAATTCCATGGCATCTCTACCGGATCTCATACACAACAGACTACAGGGTCGACAGAATAATGATTACACATTATTCTTAACCCTTTCAGACCCTGCGTGCAATATTGTACGCCATTTTCAGTGCTTATTATGCATTTTTCATATTAATTAAATATTTATTTTTGTGATTTTCCTTCTTTTATTTTAATGCTATGTTAATCCTCTACCAAAGGACTCTCATAATAAGATTGTACTGCTTATTGAACAACGGAACCATCAACTAAATTCAAAAAGAATTTTTTCTTCGTAGAAAAATTTCAAGTCTGAAATGGTTAATTTATCCCATGGCATATTTAATGAGATTTAATATGTAGCCGGTCTATTTCCGTCTCTTTTAAATCGACCCTCCTTTCTCCTTCTGAAAAAGCCAAATTTCCTACTATTGGAGGTAAATGCCGCGAATATGGGTAATTAAGAAAACGGTATTAAAAATATATTAATGTATAAAAATGGTATTAAAAGCAGTTGAGTAAACTAGATAGAACAGCGAATCAAATAATTTAAGGCAGTTTCCTTACGAATTCATATCCAATTAACTATAACAAGATTTACCACCATTACTACATTAATCACAATAAAATGGCGATTTATTAACGTCAATTCAAGGTCTGACTTTAATTTCAACAAACTGTAATTTTCAAGCAAGCTTCAACTCGTCAGATCTCAGGCAATTTAATGGTGCTATGAAGCCATGTGCTGCCCCTTTGATTCGCCGATTGTTTGATAGTTAATTGAAAGAACTATGTAGTTAACGGGGATATGTTACAAATGTAGATTAATAGGAGAAATCAATCTGTGCATATTTTCGGAATACAGAGACCTTTATCCATCCTCCAAATACGCCTAAGTGCCTCCAATCTGATCAAACAGTTCCAATTGGCAATGAGAGATGCTTTAGAGGGGACTAGCGAGTCTCAGCCTGTTTCGAAACAAAGATTTGATCTAATCCACGCTCCAAATCGCGGGAGAATCCGCTCGGATCCCGGATTAATTCGCCGGATCAGATAGATAAATTGCCTCCCTCGGTTTACCGGGAAAAATCCCGCGAAGATTTCTTGTATCGGAACCCCTCTTGAGGAAAACCGTGAGAAAAATACCTGGAGGATCTCCTTTCGGGAGCAGATCTCGAGGGAATTATATCCCGGGAGAAAACCGCTCAAAAGGTCGATTCGAGGCAGGAACTCGGAGATTTGGGAGTCGGAAATGTGACCTCTTAGAAGGAGAAAGCCCTGTCATCTCCCGAGGAAAAGGCGCGCTTAATCCCTTTCAGCAGAAGGGGGGTCACCGGAGATGCGAAACTGCACAATTCTTATCTAGCCTTCGAAAGGTCAATGCCGCACAAGAAGAGATAAGGGGAAACCCTCCCCTTCTACATTTGACACTACGGTAAAACAACGCCCAGGGCACCATAGACACTTCCGCCCATCCACGCTCAGGGAGGTATGCTAAATAGGAGATCAAGGGAGAGAGTTCAGGAAAGCATTAAATATCAGCTCGTTGATAGGATGTATTTGCTCAGTAATCAAGCGTTCTATTATTTTAAAATACGTAGGTTTCAATAATAATAATAGTAATGATTATTCATCTTTATTCGGGCGAGATGGTAGATGAGACTAAGAGTTCAATCTACCAACGAACCTATTTCAATGAGTATGTGCAAACCCGAAAACTGACATGAAGCTGCCAGACGGTTTTTAAATGTTGCTCTTTATAAAAGATCTAAAACTTGAATATAGCTCTCAGATTATTCAGTAATGCAATTACCAAATCATTCTAGGTCAGTCAGGAGGTGCTCTATTACGAAGTTCATTTTTACATCCCGTCCAGTTTACGTGATTTATTTTACCCCAATCACAGCCACTATGAGGCGATTGAGAGCAAAACGGTTTTAAAATTTTAATTTTTTTAAAGATCGAAATTTAAATATATTGTACAGATAACTTAGCATTGGAATTTGTAAATCCTTCAAAGTCAATCAGAAGGTCTTCCAAAAGTATCGTAAAATTCGTATTCACAGCCCGTCTAGTTTGCGTGATTTATTTCATTTCCACCAAAATCCTATTACAAATATTATAAGCCAAATAGGATGAAGGCGAATAACAGCATACTAACACGAGGCATCGTAACCCGTACGAGGAACCGAACCTCGAACTTCAAAGGTGTTATGTGGGTACACTAACCCCTAAACGGAAGAGGCCGCTTATCAGGGTTCGGTGAAAGTATTAGGTCAGTTATTAACATGATTTATGTGCATATTTTATAATGCACACATATTTTATTTGTATTTACTTCAATGGTTACATATTTATAACTCATCAAACTCTCAGGTATACGACAAAGCCAAAAAAGTAAACAAAATCCTATTATCCACTCCGTATAAAGAAAAATATTGATGGGATTGAGGGACGGGTCGATGGCGTGAAATCGGAAAAAGTCTAGGGATACTCCTTATTTCGGAAGTGTCCATATAATGGAATAAAGCGCTAATGCGCTTTGGCCTTTTGATACGGCAATCTCTCCCGTGCAGCCTCCAAACGAATTCCAATAGCGTACTCGAGAGAATCCAGCGGTCAAAACGTTTTTTCTCACGGTTACCGAGCACGCCCAGTAAGCTCCGCCGGAATGCGATGCTCAAGTATACATTTCTATTCTAAACACTTGAGGGTAATTACTTTTGCTTAAAAGAACATACGTTTGCGAGTTCCGAGTCTACTCGTCTAGCTTTCTACGATGTTCGAAGCAAATCGTTGAACTTTTTTAAAGATATTTTTATACTTTTTACACCATCATCGAGTTTTTATGCTATTTTTCTTCTTTATTTACTCTACTTGATTTGATTTTCCACATTGTATGCTATTTTTGTTTTTTAGTGACTTATCCCTTCCCCGATCTTTATATAATCTAAAATTATTTTCCTTTGTCCTCCCGTCTTTTTCCTTATACATTATCTTTAAATATGTCCTCTAGCAATCCTTCGCCTCTAAATATAAAACCTTCACATTTCATCTGCTGTTGCTTCAATACTTCAATCATAAACCCCTTTTCTTTCACCATTTTCAGTACTTTTCTATGTCATACACACATTCCAAATTCCTCTTAATCCACAAACTACACTTCAAATCTAAACAGCTAAAAAACCAAATCAAGGATTTTAACATCCTTTTCCTGATTTCCTAATCGGGGACTTTCTTAATCAGATAACTTTGCTGTATTAAATAACTCACCTGTGCATCCTCCTCCATCCTCAGAAAGAACCCAACCCAAGAAAAAGATTTAAATGCGCCTATTCAAGTTTTTCCTGAACAACCCAGATCGCTACCAGGAATTGATTTGAAAGCAACCTTTCCTTAGGTGAATATCATTACTTTATTCTCTCTGATTTTTATTTTAAAATATCCTCAACATGCCTTTAATTCTTGCAAGGCCACACTAGGGATTTCCCGTAGTTACATAACTCTCCTTCATTACATACCTAATGAACAATTTACATTTACACTTAAACCCTGCAAACCGCCAGTGGCGCGTGGCAGGGGGTGTAAAACACCGATGTCCCTAACTAACCTGAGGTACTATTAGCTTCTCTAATACTTCGCGGGAAAAATGACCAAAATTAATCTGTCCTGGCAACTACTTGCCTGTACCGCTGTTTTGTTTTCTCTTGAAGGTCGCGTATATAACTGGGATAACAATATTAGCTATCTCCTTTCCGAAATCGGAAATGATAAATTTATCAAAAAGCTTCCGTCGATACTCAAGTCTTGTATCACTAAGAGAGTTCCATCCGAAGGATTCTATCATAGCCGAAACACTGCTGTCAAATCTGAAATCTCCCTTGACGATCCTTGCTGCTTTACGTTGAACTATCTCATGATCGGAAATTAATCCTACTTCGTGTGGATCCCAAACCGCACAGCAATACTCAAGTAGAGGTCGAATTAGGGAAAAGTACGCTATTTCTTTTACTCTCGATGAAAATCCCCTCAGAATTCTACTGGCTAATCTTTGCATTTCATTCGCCTTTCCTATTTCGCTTCGAATATGCTCTTTGAAGGAAAAATTACTGCTTAGCGTAATTTCTAGGTATTTATGATGCATCACGAGCTCCAAGGGATTTCCTGAAATTCTGTAAGATTCTATAAGGTTACAGTGTCTGTAATGAAGGAGCGATAGAACAATAAATGAAATAGAAGCCAATGTAAGCAAGCGACCCGACAACACAAAATCCGACAATTCAGAGCATGACGTCTCAGAGTGCGACAACTTATCGGACCCAACAACCAACGAGCGACAGCTCATTGCGCAAACAACAAATCACAACGACAATTGAAATAATATCAAATTTTGAAACTATTGAGCGGTAGTCTTTTTACCGATTACTGATTAGACTAGTTAATAAGTTATTAATAACATATTTAATAATAAATAAATCGCGCGATGCGCTATCGTGCAGTCAGTTGTCGTACGGTGAGATGTCGGGTCCGACGAGTTGTCGTACTCTGAATTGTCACAGAACCGTCAGCAAGATACACGTCCTCAGGAAAGCACATTGCTCCTAACAGGAGGTTCGAAGGGGCGTCCTCCAACCCGACCCGACCCAACCCAACCCGACCCAACCCGACCCAACCCAACCCGACCCAACCCGACCCAACCCGACCCAACCCAACCCAACCCGACCCAACCCGACCCAACCCAACCCGACCCAACCCGACCCAACCCGACCCAACCCAACCCGACCCGACCCAACCCAACCCAACCCAACCCAACCCAACCCAACCCGACCCAACCCGACCCAACCCGACCCGACCCAACCCAAACCCAATCCTGAGTGATGAAAACTTAATTTCGTAGTTCATGGCCGCAAGCTGTTGATGGCCAATTTAAAAGTTTATGAGTTCTTCAAAAATGCTGAATATCTCGAGAGATAAAAATGATTTTTTTCAATAGAGTTAGAGCTTTCGCTCCAAAAATTTCAATTTGGAAACACAAGGAATTCGAATGGATTAATTTACTGAGAGGCTTGGGAGAAATGAGGAGGAAAATTTGGAGAAACTGATCGGGCGAAGGAATTCCAAACAACTCCATCCTCTTCCGTTATTCTTCGTCTTGGAAGTTGAAGGCCCCTCCAGGCGAAACAAAAATCCCAAATTAATAAAAAGTTTTAGTATCCTCGAAATATTCGGTGATAGATTTGATTAGAAAATATTGAGAAGGGAAATCCCGGGGGAAAACGGAAATCCAGTGCTTAAAAAATAATTTTATTCGGATATGTACTTGGCATTAAGATTACATGATAATCAGTTTTTAGTTTAAAGGTTTTTTTTACTACTTTTATTCAATTAAGCTATATGAATATTATTCCTTAATGAGGTGACCAATTCCACACCTACATAATTACATAACCTGCTTACAGCCTCTCAATACGTGGCAGAGGCCTTTGGAATAAAGTCAACTGCAATTAACTTGTGCGTACTACTAATTGCAATAAATTCCTCGAATTACAAGTATTTTACTAGCTAATTACTTGTCTCATTTGTAAATACACTGTATGAATGAAACTTATTTATACCTCTAGCATTTAGAAGGACATTATTGGTGTTAATTATGTGAAGATAAAATAACGTAGTGCTTTACTTGCCGAAAGAAATAGTTCAAAATAATAATAATAATAATTTGTCTTTCTTGTTTGGCTTATTTTAAGACAATGATGATCATTCTTAGAATAAACTCTATTTTATTTAACACACATATACAACCATGCCCTAACCAGGATTCGAACCCGTGACCTCAGAGCTGAAAGACTAGCGCGCTTGCCAATACGGTTGAATCCTCCATGAATCCATAGAGATTACGAATAATTACAATTACTTAAAAAACCTTAAAAATACTTACATAAGGCAATAACAACGACAATAATATGCCAATTTCAAAGACTTAGGATTCGTTAGTAAGCACTTACTTAGAGAACGTTTTGGGAAACGCATTCGCACGTGAAGGAAAGAAGAAGAGCGAGAAGAAACAGGGAAACAAGAAGACAAATCCCTCTTTCGAACGAAGTGGAATTCTTAATTCATTGGGGAAAATAAGTACCCCATCAACATAATGTAGTGATTCATTCCCTTCACAGATGAGGACTACCCTTCCGCCATCTGAAAGATTATTCCCGTAATCATAATCGCATGAATGAAACTGGGCGGAACCCAATATACTTTACGGTAATATTTTTTGGCAAGCCCCTCTACGTTCTTAGGTTTTGGAAACAAAATAAATTCATACGATAATATAGATTTCATTTTCTTCACTAATTCAGTACCGTGCCAGCTATTTCCAAAACCAAATTCTCGTAGTTAATGAATGAATTTCTGAGATTTAGAAGTGTTAAAGTACACAGTCATAGCGACTTATTATACCTGAGCTCGTAAAATAAATACTTGCGAAATATTTCGAATACTTTACCATCTGAAACGTATCATTTCGGTCTGAGGAGTTTTCTTCCAGATCGCAACATACCTACTAAATATTTACTTACAGTTAATTTACAAGTCCTTATTACTGGTACACTAATTTCTCATCAACCGCTTGATAGTGTTTCTACACTACCACCGATAGAAAAAGATATATCATAGGTGAAAGAAAACACTTCGTAATTTCCACAATAAGTTTTAATTCATCCGACCGGTTTCGGCATTGGCATTGATAAATTAAAACTTATTGTGGAAATTACGGTTTTTTCTTCCAACGTAAGATGTCGTTCCACGAAGTACAGTCAGAGCATAGGTACTACCTATGTTTACTACCTACTACCTACTACCTACTTACCTACCTACCATTAGGTAGGTAGGTAAGTAGAATTGGATTTTGGATGGTGCCTCGACAGCTAAAGTCATTTGCACCAAGTTAGGACATATCGATTATATAAGGTATATCATGTTCGGGATGATATTCTTATGGAGTAGGAGCATTAAGAAGAAGAATTGAAAAACTTAATATAAAATTTCGAACGAAGAAAATATATTTTATTTCAAGAGATAGTAATTGCTTTTGTTCAGAAAAATCCGTTGATTTATTACTTAGTTCGAGAGGAATGAGTGCATTATTGTTTGTTTGGATAGGAAACTGAGCTCAGATAAGAACATAGAATGTCAAACCGAGTATGGAGATACGTAGACATTGCAATAAAACTCGTATTTTCAGACTTGATGGATTTCGAAGAATTGCTCCGTATCTAACGTCCGAATTTTCCACATCCGTTAATCTTTGTTACCCAGGTGCACGCTTTAGTATGAGCAGTCAAAAACAAGCCATCCTCCCAATAATATTTCTTGATTTTCAAAAGTAAAACAAACGGTGGATGGTACATTTACTACACCACTACAGGGACGGACACCACCGCTAACCTAATACTCGGTTAATGAACGTCACCGGAATTGAAATCCCGGTTTTTAAATTTCCGGCTTCTTGGGTGTCGAATCAATCAAATGATTGCATTCTGTCGGAATCGTTGAGGCGTTCACGGGGCCATTTGAGTGACTTGTGATTTGGCGTGGAAAGAAAGGGTACGGAAGGCGGAACAAGGGGCCGGGCGGGGCGGAAAGCAGGGGCGGGAAAGGGTTTTTCAGGGGTTGAATATGAGGTTTGGGGCGGAGGAGAGGGGACGAAAAAAATTGCTGCTGGATTGATTGGCTTCCTGCGGGAGATGGCGAATTAAGGTAATTTGCAGTGTCTCATCAGGGGATATGCCACCGCGGCACGAGGTTATTGAATTTAAAGTTATGGCTAATGGCCTCGGCAATCGGATTCTTCACTTTTTCGCCCACAACATCCCCGCGCTTATTCGCTCTTCAATTAAGGGAATTAGTTGCGCGGCGGAGAAACGCCGGTCGGATCGTAGGAGAAGTCCCGCGGGGCGAAGCTGCAAATTAACGAGTGATTCGATACGGCACGAGTGTTATTTACAGAGATACGCAAAAACTGAAAACTAGAAAAATCGGTTAACAAGAGATTCGCGCTGGGTCAGTGGAGACGTCCGCAATTTGCTCTCTTACGGCGAGACGCTTAATGCAAAATATCGATTAACGCGAAACAATTTTCCGGGCTAATTACGTTCCGTGGATTTCTTCGCCGGAAGAGAAAATAAGGCGTGGGAACATTTTGGCGCAGTTCGGAAAGCTAAAAGTATTCTTCCGAAAGACTACGCTAGCGGAAGAGCTGACGGCTTGGATGAATATTGAATATCTATCTTTAAGGGTACTCAGGTATCCAACCTTTCTCAGAATAACACACTAAATGGGAATTAAAAGTAAAAGTAGAAAAATAAGCTTTTAAAATGCTAAGGTATATGTGATATTCACAGGCAATAATCTATGAAAATAATTAAACAAAAGATGATGAATTTGATGTACGAATTAATTCCTCAAAAATTCCTTTAATTAGAGGCTCCTGCAAATGCTAAATCAATTATTACTATTATAAAAAGGTACAATTTTTCATTCAAATACGCAAAAGTTCTGCAAAAATATGAGCGCTACTGTTGATAATGTTATCAATGAAATTATTTTCATTCGTGAATATGAAGAAAATTGAACTGTTCTTCATCTCCTAACTTTTTAAATAAATAAAATATATGATTACAACTGGATAATAAACAGGAATGTATAAACATGTAGTTAAGACTTACTTTCCAAAAGAATAATATTCAAAGATTTATAATTATTAAATTTTACGATTAATGCTATACTGTCAATTCTACAACTTTTTTTTATTTAATTTGTTACATTCGGCTGTTGTAATAAAAAACCTGAACGGAGAACGGAAAGCTGCAGAAGATTATTAGCAAATGGCAGTACACCAACTTAGCTTCCGGTAATTGATACGCAAGTAAACTACTCAACAACTTCATACTTTCTCCAGAGCCACTGTAGAACATATTAACAGCTGATCTTCACTTTTACATCAACATTGAATGAAAATATGTCAATGTAACATCTACATTAACAGAACAAGCGAACCGCTTTAGGCAGCAAAATTTTCCTGGTGGAGATCTTTATTCGAAAGAAAATATCATTATACTTTCTATAATCATAATTATTCCATAATTATAATTACATACAAAATTATTAATAATTAAAAATAGTTAATCCTCAAATATTTATTTTATTTTTGAACATCATAATTATATTGCGTATGAATAGAATTTTTTGTATTAATTATTTATTGAATTAATTACTGTTTTGCGAACATAAAATAGAACTGATTTGATAACTATTCGGTTATGGTGGACACCAAAATACCTCTGAAACGGTCAGAGGTATTTTGGTGTCCACGATAAATAGTAAACAAAAGATGACCGAAAACGCTTCTTTAATAGATAACCTAACATATCCCGCGGAAAAGGGGAGGATAATGCGAAAGGAGGCTTCTCTCGCGTCCCAATGGCGGAGAGGGTCAGCGTAATTGAAGTTGAGAAGAAGCAGCGAAATCCGCGGAGGACGATCTCGGACATTGCGAGGGCAGCGAAGGGCGGCAAAGGGATTCACAGGTCAGGGGTCGACAACCTTACGGAAATGCCCATTTTACGGAAATTCAGCTGAAGGAGTAACTTAAGGATAAGTAATGAGAAGAGGTGTTTGTTTTTCGCAATAAGCGATAACACCAGCAAATAACGCGAATTTTGGCCGATTTAGCGAAATAACGCTAATTTAGACAGTTTTAATAAGCAGCACAGATTTTGGTGATTTTCGCTTCATTCATCATTTGTAAGGGAGGGGAATATGATTTAAATAAATGTACAATATACAATTGAATTATTTACGTATTTTTGTCATTTTTTTGATCACTCATGACTTCTTTGCTTATGCCAATTCAGCTTTGATATTTTGCAATAAATTCACAAAACTTACTTTTCATTATGGATTATCGCAAAATCTCGCCTAATTCCGCGAAGAAATGTGTTTTGTTTTTCCTAACATCTATCGTGTCAATATGTTTTTTAAAAAAATATCATGTTTTGTTGATCTGCAGCTGTGAAAGCATTTTCTTTAGGTGTAAACAGCACAGATTTAAATAAATTTAATATAATATTTTGTATAATGTAGTTCTTCCTGAATTCCTAATCTTCTTTCTGAAAGCAGTGCACATCAGAAGTTTAAGCATCAAATAGTAACAGAGTAGTTAGTACATATTGTTATAGGCGTAGACGAGCAATTATCAAAATTGAAAGTATGAATACAATGGAAAAATAGCTTAGAGAAATGGTAAGAATTAAGTTTTGTTATGTATAGATTTTCATGAGGATAGCGATAATTTTAAAACTATCAGCAGCCCTAATTACACAGCGCTAAACATTAAGTATAAGCAAAAAGTATACAAATAGAAACAAAAAATAATTAATATCAATAATTACGTAACTATTCTATTTTTATAAAGTTTTTAGTTCTGGTTATTGTAATATTCTGTTGTGACACCTAAGATATATATCGACGAAAGCTATCCTAAGAAATATTTCTATTCTATTCCTCATCAATTTTAAAGTAAAGGAATAATCTGCAAACTTATAAATGCAAAGCGATACTAATAAAACGAGGAATCCGAATCGAAAGAAGTCAAGAATAAAATTAAAATTCATAAAAAGCTTTAAAACAATCTGGAAAATTTAATTCGGGCGAGACGTAATTAGAAAAAAATACAATGGAATGATCAACCCCTCTATGGTCACTCAGTGATTAAGTACATATTTTTTTATGGGTGAGAGTGATTTAATTTTTCATACAATTTCTTTTGTATTTCAACGGAAACGAGAACTATACTACAATGACGTGTACCTGCGCATCCTTCGTCTAATTTTTACGTCATGGTTTAGAGGAATTGTGATGCATAAATTTGGAAATTCCCGATTCAGAGCAAGAGAGGCCCTTGAAAGCTAAGGGACTCCGTTATAGAATGCACCCGAAGCGGGAAATTTTATTTGCCCTATCGTTTCGGGCTAGTAACCAGCGATAGAGATAACCAGATAAAGAACCTGACCACTCACATTTTTCTGCTCTCTACGTAGAAAAAAATAGCGAGGACATCGCTTAAAAATCACGTGCATAAAAAAATTGGATTTCCCTCCCCGAATAGGATCGCGAAAACCTGATCGGAAGTAGAACATCGCTTCCGGTTAGCGCGCTCCGCTAGCGAATGTCATCTTTCTATCTGTTGAAATATTACGCCTAGGAAGGCCCTTGTGGTCCACATCCATCATCCCTGCGACTGACCTCTTCGATTCGCCTTCGAAAATTCGTCCGCATCCGAAGGCATTCACGCCGCAGACGGATCATCATCAAAGGATGAATTCAAACACGTGCGATAACGAGAGGAAAGAACTAATGGGAACACTCCAATCTGAGATGCCTCTTTAAAAGCGTGCTTCGTGAGCACTGAATGGTAGAGGATTTCGGAGGATTAGCATCGTAAATGAAAGTCTCGAAAGGCGAAGAAACCGATGGGGGAAATATCCGAAGAAATTTTTTAAAGATAACACGCTACTACATTTTGAAAGCAAACTAATACATAGAGGTGTTTTTTTTCGCAATAAGCGATAAAACCAAAACATAACGCGAATTTTTCCGATTTAGCGAAGTAATGCTAATTTCGACAGTTTTAATAAGCAGCACGGATTTTGGTGATTTTCGCTTCATTCATCATTTGTAAGAGAGTGAAATGTAGTTTTGGTATGATTTAAATAAATGAACAATATATAATTGTATTATTTACGTATTTTTTGTCATATTTTTGATCACTCATGACATCTTTACTTACGCGAATTCAGCTTTCATCTTTTGCAATAAATTCACAAAACTTTCTTTCCCTTATGGATAATCACAAAATCTCACCTAATTCTACGAAGAAATATGTTTTGTTTTTCCCTGACATCTATCGTGTCAATATGTTTTTAATGAAAATATCAGTTTTGTTGATCTGCAGCTGTGAAAGTATTTTCCTAAGGTTTAAACAGTCCAGTCATAAATAAATTTAATTTAATATTTTGGATAATTTATAGTTAATAATATTTTCAATGCTTTTAATGTTTATGCTAAAGTGTGCCTAATATTATTCCTTAGCTTAAATGAGACTCTATGAAAATTAGTAACACAAATTTAGGAAACATAATAAAAACACAAAACACCACAATTTGGTTTTCAAATCAACAAATTTCAGAAAAAATAAAAACATTTTCAAACACCTCTACTAATACAGAAATAATTATCACCTACGGACAAGAATTCGAAGAAATAAGGCTGAAAGGAGAGGAAGAATGTTGGAAATATTTCTCACGTCTCTAATAAAAAAACTTAAGCCGATACATGTGTAAAGCATACATTAATATTGAGTACAAATATAGGACAATTAAATTAACCAATTATACTTGTTTCGTAAAATGACAAATTAGGGATAAGAAGAGGGACTCTATTTGAAGATATTGTTCATTAACAATAGTATGATTAATAATATTTTTGGCGGCTCGACAGCTAAGGTCCATTGGACGAAAGTAATTGATTTTGTTACCATTACTAAGAGTCAAAATTCGAAATAAGAATCGTTCTAAATATGATCACTGAATGTATTGACGGTTCTAAAATAAAGTCCCTAGGATTCAGTTTATTGAATTACTCAATTAGCTTAGTGAAACAAAACCAGAGATCGCATCAGCATCGTCTCAGAGAATAGAGGCTAAATCCCCCCTAATTCTCACGTTACGATTTCCATTGCATTTTTCATATTCAGGCAACACAATTTTTATTCACAACAATTTTATAACTGTGCAAATAATGCACCAGCAAACAAAATTTTACGACAACAAATCAACGGAAATCCCGTACCATGGAAATGTAAATATATTTTCTTACACAACAATGTTGTTATTTAAATTCATCCAAATTGAAAGATTATTAATATTTGATTGCATCCAATTGGAGGCCTGAGGATTATGGAAGACATAGGGTCAACTCACACTGAATTTGCCGAAGTATGGTTTCAGAATGTCATATTCAAGTCCAAATTTGGCTATTTTGTAACCACTTATTCCACTCTTGTATTCCATCTTGCCTACTTTACCGATAAGGTAAAAATATGTTCCTCATTTCTAAATAGAAACTCAAATGTTTGTTAAAGCAAGAGGCGATATTTATTTCTTATTATTTATGATTTTCTTATAGCGTACCATTACAATTTTACCAGTTTTTGCTTTTATCTTTTCACAATTTTGTTACTGTACTGCTTTTGTGATTTCTATGTTATAGGTAGTATTCCTTCACATCTTTTAACTTGAACTATCAGTTAGTTTGCGTAGGATTTTCACACTTCCCTTCTTTGTGGGTGTTTCCCTGCAGTTCATCTTTTTCCTAAGATATCACCTTGAGTTTATTCTACATCTACTTCTTCTAAAGCTATCCTCTCTACCTATATTCACCTACACACAACTAATATTTAATATCATTGACAAAAGGTTAGATGGAAGAAGAGACTTCCAAGTCTCAATCTCGCCAAATAAAAACCTTATAGACCTGATACAGTAGCAGCGACATTCTGTTGCCAAAACATCAACCGAACTCAAATATCAATATTACATTGAAACCATGAGACTCCTTTAGCGCGAGTGAGACGCAAAAAAAACACATAGTAAAACAGCATCAATGAAATACAATGACACACACATGTCCGGTAAAATACGAGTGAATCCACAAATGTGACGGATAAAGTGCGCGCGTTTGATTAACACGGTCGCCCATTAGAGATAATCAATATAGGGGTGTTAAAATTGAAACTTTCACTGAGGGATGCAGGGGAAATTGAAATTGGGACGGATTGAAAAATAAAAAGAGGATGACGATACAAATAAACGAGCGCCAAAGCTGCGAAGTTTATGGCGACCGCGAGGCATTTAAAAAGATACACTGCAACGGGAGACGGGTTATCCAGAAGTCGAGGCAATTGTATTTCGAGGGATAATGAACTTTGCGCGATCAAGGCAGTTAGATTCAACTCTCCACAAAACACCGCGTAATTTTCAAAAGGCAAATGGGAAATCGATTAAACAATTCCATCGGATACCGAAGCGGATGGGAATGTCTTCATTGTTGATTGCCAAAGTATCGGAACGGCCTAACGTAAAACGTACTTTGTTTGCGAGTCACACACGCCGAGTCGAAAGGTCAAACTATCCATCATTCGGAGCCATGAGCTATCAAAGAAATGTGTTCCACGATGAATCTCCTCGCAACGACTGATCCGAAAAAAATTGACGATTTCATCGGCATATCGGATATGAGAGGTCATCAAAGGCGTGGAATATCTAACTTCGAAGAAGTTCGCTTTGGAAAAGATTCGGAGATTAGTTTTCCGATACGTTCCCATCTTGATCTTCTTGGTGACATTTCAATAGGGTTCTTCAAAATTCCATCCCGATTTTTGAATAATTAATCATTCCAAAAATTCCCTAATTTTTCGGAGTAGCCACCTGCGTTTGTGCTACACCAACGGTCAATATCTTTCAGTACCCTCCATCAATACCGAATCTTTTTGAAGCATTGCTCTTTAATTAGACTGAAATCTCTCTCCATCAAATTGAAGGGCGCTACTACCCTAATTTATCAGAGTAGCCAGAATTTATGCTACATCAATGGTCATTTTTTCAGTATTCTCTATCATTATCCAATCTTTTAGAAGCATTTCTCTTAAAATTAAACTTTGGGAAGGAAAAAATTTTGAACGAACCAAGAATACGTTCATCTCATGCTCTTTAGAGGAGAATACATAATATTCTATCATCTCTCTTCTCAAATTAAACGAAATAAGCGGATCAAACACGAGACAGCGAGAAAAACATTTTAAATAATCACCTTCGCCAGCCATTAGTCATCTGATTCACGCTTCAGAAGGTTTTAGGAGCTTTCTTTTCAGTTTTCCTTTCTCCGCTTTCCTCTCCATAGGCCTAAATCCACCCCATTTTTAACTGCCTACAGTTTCACCTTCCCCTGCTCACAAATCCCTCCCCAAACCCTCCGTCATGTCTTAAAACAAACAGTTCCGCATTTAATAAAGATTCGGTCCAATTTGTCTTCCTTTCATTGATTAACTTGTCCTCTATCCCCTCCTGTCCTCTTCAACATTGATTATTTCTTACTCTAAACGAACAATTTATTCAAGCATTTCTACTAACGAATTCCTTGATTCATTTCCTATCTTAAGAACCGTGTTCAGCTGTTTCATAAAAAGCATTTATTGGCAAGCATTTATTCAATGTCGAAATCGCCGTACAGCATCTAATCTTTAGTATTTCAGTTCTTGTTTAGATACGTCTTTCTCGTTCCTCTGTGATCCTAGATATATATTCCAAAGGATGAAAAGCCATTATTTGAAGCAGTATCGAGAGTTTTTTTCCAATAAAACGTCAATCCCTGTTCCATCGAAGGCTTCTGCGTCGTTGATCCAATGATATCTGCACCTTTTCCCGGCTTCAGCGCTTCTTTTCCTTAAAACTACGGGACGGTTATATAATACTATATTTCACTTAAAAAGAGGATAAATAAATTGAGATATTTTTTATTTTTTACTAAGACTGAAATTTAGGCAGCTCAGTAGGAATCCTTATCAAAGGATTGATATCACTCAGGTTTAAACAAAGACATGTTTAAAGGTAAGTGCAAAATAAATACAACTTAAGCGACCTTTATCTTTTACTGTGGAAACCAAAATCTTTCGGAGTGTTTATTCGACATGATAATTTGAGAAGGTTCGACGAAGTGAAGGCAGAAGTAATCCATCATAAAAATATAAACAATTGAAAATAATCAATGAAACAAAATATGCTTACTTATATACTGAGGGAACAGTAGAGAATAAATAAAATGGAAAAAGAAATCAAACATTTATTTCAAATAGTACTTAATTTATTACTTACTACACTTATTAATTTGTTAATCTTTGAATACTTCTCATCTACCGTATCTTCTTTCCTTTTCTTTTTTTACAGGTACCTCCATTTAACAGGAATTACTGATATAATGACAAGGACTTCAAGACAGTCCATGAAAACATCGATTGACAAAATGCCTCCTGCTGAAGAAATTTAATGAATGTTTTTTAATTATACTATATTGTAGCTTTTAGAATATTAGATTATTCAGTTTATTATAGCTTTAAACTTTTATTATAACTACATAAATTCAGTCTACTATACCTTTTGTTAAATTGACTTTGTAAAATAATTGTTCATTATCTGATCTTTGCCACTGTTTATATATTTATGTTTGTATATTATTGTATTTATTTTTATTACTGTGTTTTCGCGGGTTTTATTCACCCCCCTTCTTAGTGGGTGTTTTCCCGCAACGTGGGTTTTTTCTTTGTTAACCTTTAGTTGCAAAGATTTTTTCCCACATCCTACTCTTTCCTTTTGTATTTTTTTTAATAATTTAACTTTAAATGTAATCGACATACGAGGTTAGGTGGAAGAGAGGGCCACCTGGGCCTAACCTCGCCAATAAAGGGTCCAACTAACTAATTTTACTTTCTTGAACCCGAGCGTAAATTTTATTCATTATCGACAAAAGTGTGATCGTTTGTTGTGTGGAGTAACTTAAAGATTAAGTCTGGCCGTGAGGCTTAAAAATGAGCAAATTTCATATCGCCGATCCATTTCGCGAACACAATCACAAAATATTCTTCGGCTTGGGATTGGTGGTGGTGGCGGGATACCACTTAGCAATGGCGAAAATTCATTTTAATTCATGATGCGGGTTTGTGGCTGTGAGACACCTGGATAAAATGAGGGTAAGATGAATGGGGAATTTCAGGCAAAGAGAAAAATTACGCCACGACGTAATTAAAACTACGCTAGAGAGAGAGACCGGATTTGAGAAAGAATTCAAATGAGCAAGAATGCGGGATTGAGTCGACAGAAAACTAACAATCTCGTCATTTCCGCAGAGTGTAAGGTATGGAAAATATCAGCGCGACACTGTTACAATGAGAGTGAGCAAAACAGCCCGAGATATAAGATTCATCGTCGGTTGATTAATAACTTCGGAAGTTTTAAAACTGCTCGTTGCATGATACACTAATTTGAGAATATACATTTCAAAATTGATTCACGATTCGCGGGAGTTACTGCCTTCAATTAAAGGCTAAGCAATCTTTGTAATCGGTTTATTCGCTTAGAAAGAATATACGACTCCAATTAATAACATTTCAAATTTCGTTCTTTCATTCCAATGTCCTATCAGTTTTTTATAAAATTCGTAATTTATCTGCGAACATTGAGCGTTTGTTTTCTTTCAATTTAAACAATGCTCGCTACAAAAAGGGTATATGGAATAATTATTTATTTTCAAATGACGCTGCGATTAGGCCATCAGGTAGTCGCTTCAAGACCACTCAGGTAGAAATAGAATTTCATGTCAATATGAAGCCGTCAAAATAGATACTTAATACTTAATTATATTTCTTGAAGTGAATCAAATTCTTGAATTTAAAATTTTCAACAACTCTTCTCTCATGATTTGTCATCAAAATATTGGAATAATACAAATATAAATTTAAATAAGATATTGAAAATTAACAATCATAGTTTGGAAAAAAAATTTTGAAATTAATAATTATTATTACATTGTAGTTTCTATAATGCCACAGGCCTTGGAGTGGATAGCATGCCATCTAAGCTATCACTCCTGCCCCAATGTCCCGGGTACGAATCCCGGCTGAGTCGGATTTTTCCGTTCAGGAAATGGTTGTGTGTGTTCGTTGTTACTGTTGCCTCGGTGTAGATCCTCCTGACAAGTTCATTAGAGCTTAGGAGGACTACACCGATAAGAAGCAACGGTAGCTTTTCAAAAAATAAAATATAATATAATGGAATTGATTATTATATCATCGATTATAATCGATGCTTTCTTTCCTAACCAGTCTGTTGTAACGTTTTTCGTCACCAGATCACTGCAACGGTCGACAGAGAGTGAAAAAGGTGAGATTTTGCAATCCTTGATCCGCGAGGGCAACAAACTGATCAGCACGAAATAGGGCCGCAACAGCAATGACGTAGAACAATGAGAGCGGAGTAACACTACCGAATTCCGAGCGTTTCGTTGAGCCCGAAGCACGCGCACGTACGCAACGCGACCTTTTCGCAAATGCGCAATCAGAAGAGGATTTGAAGGGAAAGTGGCGAATTGCGATCACTTAATGGAAAGGACGTGCTTCGCCCAACAAGTTCATATTAATTTCAGCACTCGATTTTAAATTTTCCTCGCGGATTTCGGTTCTGTTTAGTACGTGTTTCGGACTGCTGGCGGCGCTAATGCAGCTCAAGGTCAGTATAGTGGATGCAGTGTACCCAGAGCGTCCTGTCACTTCGTAAAACACACCGAAGGAAGGAAGCTACACGCTAAAACACACAAATAAAGGTCGGTAACTAATGAATATGTTTTATTAAACAGTACCAATAAACGTAGACTTGGATATTAATACTCTATATGAGTCCTATCGTTATGTTATGCTAGCTTTGGCTTGGAAATATACAGCAGTCCATTTTCAATGCGATTATTTATTATTTCGGACGACTACTTATGCAGGAAATATAAGGGTCATATAAAATACGTCTCCGTTTATAAAACTAACCCCTTAAAATGCTTCGGCCTCCAAATCGTTCCTTCAGGATTTGAGTCAAAAAAATGTTTAACAATTGTTCAGACACGGTTAGATGATAAAGACTAATTTCTCAATCAAGTAACGAATATTTTATATCTATTATCAGTAACTCCATCTTTCTACATGATAATTTCAAGCGCACATATTCCGAGTTTTTCGTATTTATCGTAATTCATTAATATAAAAAAGATGAAAATATTATTGCAAACTGGACACGAGAACTTTTCATAATTTTCGCATTTTCAATTCTGTAATTATTAAACATTGACTTAAAATACACTGATACAATGATATTTTGAGGAATTCCACCCAATGAAGTAATTTATTGCAAAAACTCATACAAACACGTGCAAGTTTTTACATCCTGATTTATTTATCGCAGAGGCGTTTTTACTAGATTGAATTATTTTTGCACTGATTTGTTAAATTTGAACAAAATTGACAAAGAAGCCTAAAATTGTGCTTTCATCCAAATTAATTTAGAAATATTCTCAGGAATTTTTTCACGGTAATATTATAGCTAACAATTATTTGGCCACAACATACACCCCGCATTGACTTCATACAGTTATTATATTAATGAACAAAAAAAATGCTAATAATGATCTGGGTTTTATTTTAATAAAAAACTGAATAATATTTTAAGGATTCCACCACTGCAAAAATTATGCGAAGCGCCGCTTTCGACTATTTTTGCCAATAGATCATTTCCTACGCGACCCCTGAGATTCGCTCTTGCGTCCGTGTGTTCCTCCGAGAAATCGAGATATTCAAGACGCCTCGTTGGGCCCGAATGGACTCCTCGCGCATCTGCCACGGACTTCTGGGATATCTATACCTTATAATGAAGCCCTAAACTCTGCAAAACGAGACCCTTCTTAATCGGAGATAAATCCGCTCTCCCAAACCACAGCGAGGCACTCGAGTTACTGGCTAAGAATCCGCATCTGGACTGGAATTCAAACTACGAATGTCAGACGCACTTGGTGCAGATCTCGAGAGGCCGCCGAATCCGGATTTCATTAACGGAATGCGTCCGAGTAAGACCTCCGATGAGAGACGTTTTCTCCGAAGAGAATTTCCGAGAAGAAGAATGTTAGAATGATACAATTACGCGAAAAATAATGAGCTCCTTGCGACTTATTTAATCTCTGAGAATCGCTGAGGACGAGTGGATTGTATCTTAACATAATAATAGTGGTTTGTTCAATATTATCGTAACTTAAGAGTTCGTATTACCTAAAAAACATTATTAACTTAATTACATATAAGGTGATCACGGTGGATGTATTATTATTATTGTTGTCTTTATTAAAGGCGAAACTGAGACTGAAAAGTCTCTTCTTCCATCTAACCTTTCGTCAATGGTATTATATACATACAAACTTGTGTATATGTGAATAGAAATAGAGAGGAAAACGTTAGTAGTGGAAGTAAAAAAAACCAAACACCCACAGAGAAGGGGGGTGTGAAAAACCGGCGCAAACCTACTGATAGTACAAGCTAAACGATTTTAAAGAAAGCTGTGTATAACAGGGAGATTGCAAAAGCAATAGTACTATAATTAAATTACAAATTAATAATAAAATTAGAAACAGGAAAAACTACAATAGTAAACCACGAGGAAACAATAAGACAAAACATAAGATATAACATTCAGACGAAATCACAAAAAAATAATAACAAAATAAAATCGAGCATTCAAATAATGAAAATTGTTTCGAAAATGACATATGAAAAATTTAGCAGTTAATTACAAATGGTAAATTAATAAATACGAATTCAAATATTTTTTATGATGTATCAACGTATTAATACTTCAAAAATTTCATTCAGGAGTACCCGAAAGTGATTCATAAGTAAAAGGACTTCTTCAGTTTAACTGAAACATGATTTCTACAAAATATTATTTGTTTGAATTTTTCTAAAGGAAGGAAAATTCAATATTTATCACGTTTAGGAATCAGAAATACAAATTTATCTTGGAGCATACGGAAAAATTGAGCTAAGAAGTGACAGAAATACATGGTAAATCATGTCCAATTC
Organism: Sympetrum striolatum; assembly: GCA_947579665.1. NCBI lineage: Eukaryota > Metazoa > Arthropoda > Insecta > Odonata > Libellulidae > Sympetrum > Sympetrum striolatum. The sequence continues at coordinate 73,002,378 of OX388346.1, read as the reverse complement.
GTCTCATAAGAATATTGATTGATATTTACAGAGATTATGGAGTTCCTCAATAATTAAACTTCACGACAGTCAAAGTTTTCCTTTTTACATTCTGGCTAATACAGCACCAGGTTTGAGATCCTCTTGAGGCTTCGAAAATTACTTATTAATGGAGTTGGGCATTTCTACTTTAAGTGATGAAATGAGTCTCTATACGTTTTACTTAATGGTGAACAGGAAATCATCGATCCCTATGTCTTGATGAATGAATTATTTTCCGTTCTAATTCTGGTATAGTATTAAGGAAAATATATCATTCGTTTATTTTTTCACAGATTGTTTCTTAGACGTGAGTACAAGAAAAGTACTGAGGCATGAGCGATGATCAAAGATTGGATTAAATATATGTATATTTTAAGCATTCTGGATTCACGGAAAGCAAGGGACGTTTTCCTGCTACAAAATACTTAATTTTATTGCATTTGCCTTCTTTTTTTGGTCCCATAGGAGGCATCTCAGCCCCCTCTGAAGGCATACAAGTGGCATATTGAGGCTTTATTATCAGTGTTCATTGCAAGTGACATCTTATTAAGCCAAAATATGGTCGTTTTAACCAAACAAAATGACAATATTTATTTTTTTAATCGAAATTTCGAAACTTAGAGACAAAAGTTATCACAGAAGATTTTTTGATTTCGAAAAAATATTTATAACTTTATATCTGTAATTTCCATGTGGGTGGTTCACTTTTGCCGGGTATTACATTTTGATCAGAAAAAAGTGCTCCGTCCTCATCTCGCCAAGTAGATATTTCCTCTCATAGGATTTTATATATATACATAAGAGAATGGATATGAAACCTACCAAAATCGGAGAAATGACTTTACAAGACCTATATCATCAGAAGAAATTAAAATTTTGATTCCTAGCTTTCAAAAGTCTGAAGAGGTTCTAGTAATCGAAAGAAAAATTGGAACAGAGAAGTAAAGAAATTAAAGAAACGCCGCTCAGCTAAAGAGCGCATAGGAACAAAATTATCTCGATATTGTCTATAATTAGAAATAACTCGTTGGCGTTAAATTATTAACACTAGAAGAACTCCATTAATGGAAGGGATGAAAATTCCCTCGTCAATTATCCATCGAAGAATCCCTAGATATTTAAAAGTTTGATGAGGGAAAAACCAAAAGCAAAAAATTGCGATGTTGAATCAAAGAGCTAAAACAATTTCTCGGTAGATACCGTAACATCGTACGCTCTCCAAAAAGGATTAATTTTCAGCGAGCTCCAGGGATTATTTTAAACTTCCGCTAGGGATTCCTTCCGAGCCTTTTTAAAGATGTAAGAACAGCCTTCATCGGGAATTTCAGCACTATGTAAGTAATGCCATAAACTTCCTCTCCCCATGTCGTCTTTGACCGATTCGGACTCCCTCTATCGAGAACTCTCGTGATAGATCGATTCCTTTCACTTCACTGCTCCTTCACTCCACAAACTCTGTCCTTTTCTGGGCATATGCGCCTTTCTACGCCTTATGTCTTCCTACACAATATACTCAACTTCGATATAGACCTCTGAACTTTTATCATCGGTCAGTTTCACCTGACCTCACTAATTTCTCCTGCGCTTCTAATAAACTAATTAAACGCTCATTTACAAGCTCACTCACACCTCACCGATTCCTATGCAGCTTCCGTCGATACTTTAAATAAACTTCAGGAAACAAGGAATCCCTTTCTCCATGGTAAAGAAACTTTTACTCGACCACTATTTACTTGACCATTATTTACTTGACCACTATTACTATTTATTTATCTTTAGGTGTAGCGTGTGATGTAGCGACGCTACAAACGTGGGTCGTGCTATTCTGAAAATAAATAGTGGTCGAGCAAATGTTTTTTTACCATGAATTCTATACAAGTTGAGAAGTACCACAAAATTAATCCTGAATCTGTATCGTTTAACCCCTTACTCGATCAAGTCTTTAATGTCACCAATAATTTGCTGGTAGACCTAAATGTTTGTACATAACTTCACTATTTTTGGGCAACACATGCTCACAATATCTTCTATTATATATAGATGCTTCTCCGGATTCATGCATATAGATAGATAGATAGATAGGATACTAATTCACAGGCTAAACCACAAGCGTCATCGACTTGAAATTTTTAAGAAATATTGGCCAGAAAAATTGAGATTTTGAACCTCAGTGTCATGGGTTCGATTCCAGAAGGCCACAAAGTCCCGATTTTTTCCATTTAAATGCATTGCTTTGATTTTCGGGAATTTTTAATAAATACTTCCCGGATAGGTAGGAAAATTAAACTCAAGGAGCCGATGGATATGGTCAGGATCTATCGATAGCATAAATTACCTTTTCGGAAAAAGTCCTGGGTTCGATGCTAGGGCGATGCAAAAATACCGTATTTAAAATACATTGAGGTAGTTTTTCATTATTTTAAGAACAGATTATGTATACTACTGAAGTACATAGTATTTAGAAGGAAAATGCTTTAATTTATATGAGTATTTAATTATCTTGAGGGTATTGTATATATTTAAGTATGTTTATATATGTATTTAATGTATTTCTTGTGTTAATATCATATTTTATGTATAAGAGCGTCACCAGGCGAACAACCTATTAAAAGTTTAATAATAATAACAGCTACATACTTAGAATGATAACCTCTGGAGAAATATGAGTTCTTTCCCACCATGGGACATCACTCCACAAAGAAATACGTAAGACCATGCCTCTTAAATTCAATATTTCTTCAAAATGTAGGGCATCTACCGGACTGCTTCTCTAACGACCAACAGAATTTCATCCTTGTAGTTCATACAAGACCTAGTCCGGCTGTTTATTTTCGGACGTTTTTAATCCTCATTTTGGTACCACTCTAAACATTTTTCCTGCAGAAAATTGCGGGTAATAAGAGAAAATAAACTTTGGAAAACAAGCCGCTATGGCTACAGCTATTTTCAGAGAAACGTTTAAAAAAATATTTTCTTTCTTCGTTCGAAGCTGGAAAGGTTTAGTTTACGGTTATAAAAGATAATTTAGCGTGTTTTTGATGGATTAGAACAAGAAAAATGGATAACGAACCATCTTTTAGAAATTCGATTTTGATATATTCAGCATACATGATTTTTAACCAATACTAGAAGGATCTCTCAAATCCTGTAGTTCTTAAACCGGGGTGCAGGAACTGGCAGCGAGAGGGAACTTTTACAGAAATACATCGTATATTACCATAATTTAACAAAACATAATTATAATATGCTACAGTTAAAAGTATATAACAAAGAGCAAGATAGGGCAAACAGACGTGAAAATGTATTAATTTATTCTTTTGACAGGGAACTAACACAATTAGTTGTACGCCTAATAAAATGCTTGTTTTGATCAATGTTTTCAATCAATTAGATATTAAAAAACATGAAGCCTAATGTACACTCTTCATATGGAATAAAAATTATGTTTCGAAAATTGATGGAGGAATGAATTCAAAGAGTAGATGAAGAGCCGATGCTTCAACTGCTTCTTAACCATCATAAAACATAAATATACCCCTCAAAATCGTTTCATGATCCATCACAGCATCATTCTCATGGTTTCTCTTAAAACATAGTACTCTGAACTTTGAGAAATGACATTTTTATTTTACGTGAGTTATAAATGAGGAACAACTTACGGGATTGCCATGAAATGTGGGATGGAATTCTTAGACATGAATTAAGTGAGTCGCAAATAAAAAAACTTGAATTTCCCTACTTCTTCTCCGCCAGGAAATCGATAAGAGAGGAAAGGTTGCCTAGGCGTCCTCAGTACAAACACTGAAATCTCTTCGGAGATGACGTTTACTCATCTGCCACCTGAACTCGGAAGCGCTCTTAAGACGAGAAAGGCCTAATGAAGATTTTATTTACTTTTACCGCGATAATAATCCTTTTTCGCATTAAAATCTACCCTTATAGATTAGCACAACCATTTGGTGGAGATAATGTATTTTCAACACGAAGAATCTTAATGGTACTTAAGTAGGTTAACTAAAATTCATAGGAAATACCACTTATAACTTCATTTTAAACGGATTCCAAAAGAACCTGCACCTCAATTTACTTTAATTATATATAAATGATTGCCTTAGATCTAAATAGACAGCTTACTACACGCTATCATGGGGATTCATGGGCTGTTAAGTCTATTTCCTTAATCGATAACTTCTGCGAATTGTGTGAGGAGAATATTAATTTTCAAAATGACTAGTATTATCATATAATTCCCAGATTTCGGGCATTGCATGATCCTCTTAAGCAAAAAATGAACGAAAAGCATCTACTGAGTCCTCCCAGAATGTCTAAGCCAAGGAGCATCTTGGTAATACTTACAGATTAGTGATAACATTTTTTCCTTAAATCAATTCCACACCTTCATCTCATACGAATTCAATTTTCCTATATTTACATGGAGTCTTATCTCAGAATAAATATAACCCAGGATTTTAGAGCAGATTCGATGACTGAAAGCTGAAGCATCTATTTCACATATCCATCGCTATCCAATATGTATAAATGAAAAATATTTGTATCCAAAAGCAAAATGAACGATAGAATGGGATGCATAATATGGGCGTACTTTCCTCATACAAACGCAATTAACCAAACTTTTTAAATAAAAACCATACTTAGCTATTTTCTCGATTCGGCTAATTATATTAGGAAGTTTTGTAAGTTTCCTATTCCTGCATTCATAGATTATTCACACTTGTCGCGTAGCATAATAAATTCCGATTTACATAGAAATTCGTTACATAATCTCTTCACAAATTCAGTACTTCCGGAGAAAATTGCAGTATATCCCGCAAAACAGCATGTGTTACTCGCAATAAACGTAAATTTCATTCTGAATTATTTTTCTCAGAATCTTTCGAAATGATTTCACAATATCTATTTCAGTAATATCACGTAGTTAATTACAGCGATTAAGCCTTCTCAGCTTAAAAATATAAAAGATAACACTAATTTAACTTTAATAAATAAAAGTTATATTTAGTAAAGACGTATAGACATAAAAATGGATAATAACCCAGAATCAGCACATAATTGTCATCGATTTCCCTCAATAACGCCCATGAATGATTTTGCTAATTGACGACCACGAGTCTCGAATCGATGTCCGATACTCGAATTTCGCAATATCAGTGACATTTTGAGAGATGCCAGCGAACAAGATAAGATATTCCAACCAAAAAATAGCAATTAATTGTACGTGGCAAATATCATCCTTATTACGCATAATATTTGTTTTCGTGCTAAGCGACTGTTGCCCTTCACCGGTGAAGTAATCCTAAGCTCTGATGAACTTATCAGGAGGTGCTTTACCAAGACAACTGTAACAACGAACACGCACGACCATTACGGGATCGGAACAATCCGACCAGCCGGGATTCGAACCCAGGATATAGCAGATAATAAATAAAGAAGAAGAAAATTCCAACGCGTAAGATAATAAATAATAAAGGATACATATAAATAGCAGTCACAAATAATTTTAAGTCAAGACATTCCTCTAATTGCCTACATCATATCTGAATATAACCTAAGTTTTGCTGGAATGCTGATGTTTGATTTTCACCAACGGTAATTTTTCCTTCTTCAATGATAAAGAGCGATTTTGGACCCAAATACATTAAAAATTTCTAATCCTTTCAAACTTATTTTCACTATATTTTTCCAATATATCCAAGAAGGTATCCAATCCAAGAAGACTGAAGAGTCGTTCGCATATTATGTAGAAAGGAAATAAAATTTATATTTTGATAATGCGGCCAAAGCAGCGAATTTTGTAGAGGTTAAGTGAGAGAGAGGAAAATAGGACTGGAGTTAAAGTAGGACAAGATTCTTGGAAAAATTACCGAAGTCATTCAGCACTCATTGGGGTGTAAAATTAAAAATTATGATGATATATTTTAACACATTTATTGTACCTATTTTTCCACACGTTAATTCCGCTACACATTCAAAACTCCTGAAAATATCCTAAAGAACACTGTTTAAGTAAATGAAAAGAATTTCCACGGTCTTAGAGACAAATAGCATCATCTAATACTTGGAAATATCGTTTCATTAGGTGGATGGGAAACGCCAGAAACTGTGCCACCACTAATGGAGAAAAATCGCTGTCATCACGAACTCTCCTTGTTTATGAAAAAAATCGCAATATCGCCAATTCCTTCCATTAACGTCAGTCATCTCATCCCAATAGTCTCTTGTCAATCGAAAATTCAATTCTTTCCGCCATCCCGCAAGCAATTTGGAGAAGACGACATCAACCTTTTTCTTCTTCCTTCATCAATTTCCAATTTAACTTCTTCAATCGAGATGAGCCACTGTTGGAATCGTTAGCGTAGTGTATGCGTGGTCGGAAAAGAACGCTTCCATCTCGCCGATAACGCGATTCCGACGAGATGTCAAATGAGTGTTGCTTATTCCACCAGATTAAAAAATCGGAATCCTCATCATTTCGGGGCTGCGTGAGTGAGTCAGAATTTCTAGTCAAAGTCTAGTCGTTTCAGAACAAAGTTATTACCAGAAGAAATGATGGTTACAGACCATAACATCAATGAAATGAAAGTCCAAATTCGTGTGAGAGACACGAACTAATGCTGATATTGAAACATCCTGAGAAATGTACCCTATAAATTCGAGTATAGGCCGACCCAAATATAATCCGCGGCACTTAATTTGTCACAAAAGCTGTAAAAACTAATTGACTGGAGCATAAGCCTAGGGTGGGAAATGCAGCTGCTACTGGTAAACTTCAAAATGAAAATGGATACCAATAAAATTACAGTAATTAAGGCATCAGTAGGTTAGTAAGAGAAAATTGACAAAGAATTCTTAACCCTCCGTCAGTCGCGCTGTTGTATTCTATACAACACAGACGGTTTTTCGGGTCCCGTTTCTACCTGGGTGGTCCCTTGAACCTCATGCCCGGGTCTATTCCTCCATCGCACTTACCATTAACTTGTGAATTCGTCATATGCTTCTTTTTAGTCTTAAACCGACTGCGAAAGCGAGTAAATCAGTGAAGTGACGACTGTTGTAACACTTACAACGCGCGACCGCTTGGGTTAGTGTTTCGATGGTGAACTCTATTTTTGCTTATTATAACTTATATATGGAGTTTCTCACTTATTTCATCTTAAACTTTATTAGACGCATTTCAATTTCGGAACTAATAGACATCTAGCTTTTTAGGTACTCTCTGAACGCATGTAAATAAATAAAGGTGAATAATAATATTTTTTACTAAAAGTTGTTTACTTCTTAAATCATTCTTTTTAAATTATATTAATACCAAAATTTTAGTACTCAGAAATAGTAATTAGTTCAATCAATTTTACAATTTTGGCCGAAAAACGATCCGTTGTATAAAATACAACACGCGACTGTTCTTGTTATGAACATAGGCGTGACTGATGAAAGGTTAATACAGAAAGTGAGTAATTTACAAGCCGATTTTCGGCTACGGCAGACTTTTGCACCGGGGAACAGATAATTGGAACCTTCACTCGAGTATAAGCCGAGGGGCTTTTTCAGCATAAGCAATGTGCTGAAAAAGTCGGTACATAAACGAGCGTATACGGTAATCCATCTTGATTGTTGAATACTCAGACGAGTATTTAATTTGACAGTAAGTATATTTCATGGCGCTTTTTAAAATTTAAATACCGAAAGAATGATGAATAACGGAAGACTGATTTGGATATGACACTTCATATTTCCAGCAGAGTTGAATTAACCATGAGGCCGTGCTAATTTCACCGGAAATTTTTCCGCTTTTCGAAAGGAAGCCAAGGAAAAAGGAATGAAACTACTCTGAAAATAGCCAACGAAAACAAGAATAAATAAGTCGTGCGAATAAGTATATTTTGGTGCGTAAAAAGTATGTGAAGTTAGAATAATCAACGTTGCACGAAGTTATTTTTAAATACAGTTACCCACTGTTAGCTTAAGAATTAATAAAGAAATCTGTGAATAATCTCTCGAATACTATAGATATAGTCAGTTCTGCGGGCTCAATTTTTAGGTTGTTTAAAAAGAGCCGTGACATTTTTAATGACGTAAGAAAGGTATTTATTAAATAATTATATACATTTTAACTTGTAAATTTACGTTATATTGTATGACTTATTGATATTTCATTGCATGTATGATCAGAATCGGTGTTGTAATAACTGCGTGTATTATTGATCTGTGTGGATGTATTAACTCAATGTAATAATTTTTTTTGGCTGTGTTTATTCAAATTCAATTCGATATAAACATACAGTAGTACATAAGATGAAATCACCATCCTGCCTGAGAATGGCTTACAATTTAAGTAAAGTCTCATTGGTTAATGAACTCTTTACATTCAAATGCAAATAAAGCACTATGACATAAAGAATATTAAAATAACATACATAAAGTGAGGAGTATTGAAATCTAAAATGATAATTTCAAGGTCATAAGATGTACAAACCAACACATGAGAATAATAAAGAAACAAACATTATGGTCCTGCTAAGTCAGAGACTTATCAGCAGGTGCCTCACTAAAAAAACACATATCAATCATATAAGCAAAATAGATAGATACATACACATATACAACATAGATAAAAACACAAAGAAAAGAGATCCAGTTTCAATTCTTGATATTCAATTACAAATTTTTGAGTAAGTGATTTTTATATTTCTCTTTAACCTCCGAAAACGTTTTTAAATTTTTTAGTTCTGTTGGTAATTCATTAAATATGACAGGGACTAACACATCCAAATTTCTTTTACCATTTAGATTAAAGTAAACTAGATTAAAGTAAAGTAAAAATTTAAAAAAATAATAATAATAAAGGACTTTATTAGGGCGAGATTGAGACTAGGAAGTCTCATCTTACATCTAACCCTTCGTCGTATGAGAAATGAATGGAAATAGATAGCTCGCAAAAGTACAAAAAAGAAAACTAAGTAATTATTGACTGTTGAAATGTAATTATTTATAAGATCTGCACGGTCCACATAAGGTTTTTGGAGGTGTTTTCCACTCGTCTTGGGGCGGATAGATATTATAACTATTTCTCTTACGTCCCCCATGACCCTTGCCATATAACAATAGCAATGGGAGATTAGATAATAATTCATAATACATAAATTAAGAATGAAGGAAAAGAAACTCACACCGGGAAAGTCGTAGAGGCTGGATGAATCTGCAAATGCAACAATAATTAATCAAACTCGTTGAAATTGATTTCTAAAATGATGAATGATTCGGATTCAGTAACCGTCTATGATATCCTAGATACGCTGTTAGCGTTTGAGAATGGGTTCTCGTCATTCAATCATCGTCGTGACGTAATAACGTTGATTATTTCGTCGAACCCAAAAGCAATGTTCATAGGATCAAATTCCCTTCTAATCAAAGGTGAGTATAAGGTGAGGGCGTAAATCTGGAGATAATCGGCATCGAGAGGCAGATGGCAGAATGAGAGATGACAGAACGTTAATTTGGCGATGAAATAAGAAGGGACCGAAAACCGAGCCTTGAGGAAATCCTCTCACACACAGAAGCCAGGGCGAAGAGGATTCTCCAGAAATGACTTCTTTCGACGCCATCCGAAGTAATAGAGAAACCAATTTTTCGCACAAAGTGAGAAGTGGAAGAGTCTGACTTTAATGGCGATAATATCCCCATCTATAGAGAGGAGGGCTTTGCTGAAATCGAGTAAAGTATTAATGGCAATTTCTCTAGGGTCCATTGAGAGAGGTGGGTCATCAAGGGATTTTTATAAGGGCTGCGCTGGTACGGAGGCTCTTCCGGAAACGAGGCTGAAGAGGATCGAGAAGTTTGTTGGAAAAAGAAAGAAGGGCGAAGGGAGAATAGAGTTGGGGGAGAGTGAAAAGGGACCAAAGCCACACGGATACGCCAACTGTGATTTTCGGCGCATTGCCCTCCGCTGTTATACGGCGATGAAGATTTCACATGAGCTGCGGCGGTTGCATGAATAACACGGCTACTTTCCCTTACCTCCGCTAAGCCCTTCGCTCGCTGAGCCCTTCAATTAGAGCGAGATAAGTTTTTTGGCACTTCCACACAACCCCCGCATCTTCTGCTCCACTCCGAATTACGTGTGGTCTTGGAGGGGGAGCCAGTGTTACGGGGGATTATCCAAAATGGCCGATGTTATCTAAAATGGTGCTCATGTTTTTGTGCTCCTTGACACCGGTTGGGCTGCGAAAGGAGTGTTTGCTAAGCTGTAAAAAGACTGCCTTCCGCCGAATTTAGTTGGGTTTGGCATGTTTGCGGGTCTTATTCCTCAGATGCTTCCGAAAAACGGCCTAATGAAACGACCTCGTACCCTGCCCGTGTGTGTGTGTCTGTGTATCTGTCCACCTCCTATTAGGGTTCAAACTTGGGTGCAAATTTCGTCGGAATAAGCGATCACGTTCCTCCAGCGCGAGGTTAACTGCCAAGAAGGAAACCCAGCCATTTATCGAGGAATGCTGAAGATAATCAGGCAAGAATATCCAACAGTAAGAAGTTCTTGAATAGTTAGAAGAAATCTCTAATTATTCATAAAACTATTCACAATATGAATGTATCTGCTCATCTAAAATACACATCTATCATTCTGTTTCACACCTAGATAGCCCCAATGACGTAATGGTAAGTGCGTTAGGAAAACACTAGTATACTAGGATTCGAATGATGATTGAGGCGTGGTTGTTTTCGCTAACTACCAGGTTTAATTGTGAGGTAGGTCTAGTAAAATTTTAACCCATCCCCTTAAAATAGTGATTATTTCTTTTGCTTCACTGAGCTACCCATCATAAAATAAAGTGGAAAAACAATACAAGTGATAACTAGTCTATTAATAACATATTATTCGCTTCAACAAAAATCAATACCGAAAAATTTGGCTGTTTAACCAGCAGCGGTCAACTTAGGGTAATTAGCTTACTTCAACTCTAAAACCATCGTTTTCTTTGGCAATTCATAAATTTTCATAAGTTCAAAACAGAACGTTGTGGTGCACGCACCTTATTTTATAAGTTGTAAAGCATTCTTATACAATTCTCTAATTAGCTACAATGATAATTATAAGGGCGGGTCACGCCATTAATAATAACGCTAATGAAGACCTCACAGCCAACATTCCGTAGCATTAGAAAAAGATTTTATGTTTCGACGCTTCTGAAGATAAAATAATACTCAAATAGGATCATTTGAAAACCAATGCTTGACAACGGTATGACAACACAATCAGTTACTAATATGAATAACACTGTTATCAGCACAGGAAGTAACGCTTTATGAATCAGCACCAATATTAGCTGAAATCTGGCGATTCCTCATCATCTTCTACGAGATAACACAAAGCACCAGACCAACTTCGAACAATGAAAATCCAGAATTGCCAATGATATGGGATTAATTTTCAGAAACAAAATCGCATGAATCTTCGATTCCTTATTTAAAAAAAATGAGGTACAAATTTCAGTTATTTTTACAACATTTCACGGAGTTCCATAAGCATGCAAGCATATTATTCCGGAAATGAAGAAAAACACTAAATTTTCCACACTTTTATTTTGCTTACGACCGATTTCCCATTATAATACCAAATAAATAATGCAGTAACGCTGAATTACCACGGCCTAAGTGAAAAGAAGTCGTTATGTTTTTTTAACCTAAGAGGATTTCGTTAATGGCTACTTATACCGCTTCAAATATCATTTCCCGAAACTTACTGGCCCAAATTAAAAAAATTTAAATTAGGGTACACTTATTGGCCCGAATATTCCGCACTATGACCGCCTATTTGCAAGAAGGTCACGTCCCGGTTAATGGAAAAGATATAAAAAGAAATGAGTATCCGATGCCCGCGAATATCCCACGTAAGTGAAACGAATTTAACACTGCCGATCCTCATTTCCCGACGACGTTAACACGGCAAACTTCATTGTTCCTCGCGTACGATGATGAACAATTGAGGACACAAACCGTTATCACTTAATCCGCGTAGAACTTGGTACACCATAATCATTAGTGTTCTACCTTACCATAGAACCCGTCCCTCCAAAAGTCAATACAAAGGATCCCTTAACCTCTTAATAAGTGGCCCCTCTTTTATTTTCGGCCAGGACCCCTTCTCTCGGCGGTCCTCTTTGTCTTTATACCCAACATCCTGCCCTCTATTACTTCTTTCACCAACCCTCTCTCGAAGATCTCGAACGCTTCCATTGTCCCTTGTGTCTACAACGAAAAAATCTGCACTTTCATTGAGATGTTCCCTTGTCAACAAAGATCATTGTTCTATCGGGGTTTTCATTGTGGTAAGCTTTAAGGAATACTCGGAGGAGAAATTATTCACCAAAGATGAATGTGTTCGATTAAATTTCGCATGAAGACTTCTATTAATATTCTTTGCCAGCCAATAAGTGAATAGAAAAAGAATTGTGTGACTTGCGAGGATATTCTCTTGAGTTCATTACTCTTAGAGTATGTACACAATCAAACACACGTATACTAATATAAAACACATATATGTAATAGTTAAAGATGTGTGTAAATGTTAATAATGACGTAAGTAAATATATATACGTAAATTAAAAGTATGTAAAAAAGTTTAACAATTTGTTCCTTCTAATTTTCTGAGAAATTTATAATTGTAATATTGTCATTATTTAGCCAAAGTTGGAATCATTTATAGAATTAAAACAGAACATAACTTAACGTAAGAATAACTGAAATAGAAAATTATAAATTTGGAAGTTAAAAACCTAAGAAAAATACGTTCAGACAATAGGATCCATCGCATGAAAACAAAAGGGGATGAGAAAAAAATACGCTAACCTACTAAATGTGGAAGCTAAAATATTGATATAACCAACTGAGCTCACAAAATAAAATTAAATACAGGACTTTAGTATCCCTCAGAACAGCCGAATCAACCACAAAATCTTGAATAATTTTCTGTTTAAAATTTAATAAGACAAATTGGGGTGATAGAAGCTATACTAACGTAATGTTTTGAATTGATATACACTATTTATTGGCGTATAACACGCACTTTTTCTCCGAATATTTAGGACTGAAATTTATTCTGCGTCTTATATTTTTATTTTTTACAATTTTCCTTAAACTTAATTAAATAAAAAGAGCTACATTCATTTGAACTCAGTTTAATACTTCTTCATTCGTTATTTCATTTCAAAAATGTCTCTTCTCCTGAAAACAACTTTTTGCCATTCTTTTCGAAATCAGCCGATCAAACTCATACTTCTGCTATTATTATGTACAATAAATAATTTTAATGATTAAATAACTAATTATTACAGCCCACTGTGTAAACTAGAGATAGAGCTAAGCAAACATCTGACTCACGTATTAACCCTCTACCAACTCGACTTTTGTGTGGCACAAATATGACACCGTCTGAAATCATTCTTTGTTATAAAAACTTGAAAAGGAGATTTTTACCTTTACTAATCACCTATTATTAAGCAAATTGTAATGATAGACTAGCTTTAGTAGTCGTTGGTAGCTGCTCTGCAGATTAAGTTGCGTCCAGACAATTCCAAGTCTTTAATTTATTTTAAATATGAAATGGATGACAACCTGCTTATCAACTTTATGATTTTGATTATTATATGGATTCACAGTTATCCATAATTTAATGTGTAAATTATAGATGACTGTGAATCTGACTGCCATATTTCTAAAGAGATTTATCTTTAACTTGGTATAGACAAAGAATAATTTGGTTCTGCTATTTGCTTTCTCTGCAAATCCCTTTTGAAATGTGAATTATTTTTAACGTTGTAATCTATCTCTCTCTTTCAAGCTTTCCAACACATTCCGTAGGTTTGTCATACCCTCCTCTTCTCTTGGTGAGTGTTTTTCTGCAGTGGATACTATTTTTCTCTTATTTAAGGTTAGCACATTTTTCTTATTTCCTACGCAAAGTCATTCTATATTTACATTACATATTACCATAGAGTAAGGAATCCTTACTCTATGATATTACCCCCTATTTCCACATCACATGATAACAATCTGTTTGTATAACAATATTACTATTATGTTTTGATTGTACGTGCAATTATACTTTCATGCGTATTAGACAAGGATTGAATAGAAGATGGAACTTCCTAGTCCCAATTTCACATAATAAGAATGTTTTTTTATTGAATTGCACTGTTAATTCTAAATTTTAGCTTTTTTAATTCAAACTTCCTTCTTAATTCACGGTGATCGGATACGCCAATAAATACGGCATGTTAAATTCTTATCACGTCTGCCCTCTAAAATAATTCCAACGAATGGTAAACAAATGCAGACAACTCTTCGACGTAGAGGCCCTTCTTTAATCATTGCTTCCGCGGATACAATTTTCGCTTTTCGGAACGTCCTCGATTTACGATCACCCGGTAAATCACAGTCGGTGACCGCTGACGTCGTCCTCAATGGATTTTTAATCACGATTCCGTTTTGAATGACGCCGATGGCGAAAAATACGTCGCCGTTTCGGACCGTTACTATCTCTCCACTTTTGATGTTCGATTTAACTTCTTTTATTGTCCGCAGAAATTGAGTTCCCGAGGCTATAAATATAGGCGTAGCGACGCGATGATCAATGGGAGGGTCCCAAATTTAGTCTTCCTCCCAATTCCCGGATTTCTCTTTGTGAAAACGTGACGCCTTTGTTCATAATTCCGCAAAATGATCTCGCGTCGCCCCACAATTTGCGCGGCAGCACGTTGCGGCCGATCGTGGAAATGCACCCTTGCAAACTGAAAAACACGGATCGGTTAGGGGGAAAAGCGTCCAGCAAGGCGGAATCGAGGGCTAAAAATACAGTTTAAAGTCTGAAACGACAGCAAAACGCCGCGTTAAAACGCCCGAAACTGTGGGTGAGGCTTACATAGCTGGACGTATAGTAGCACAAGTTCAAAATGCAAGCCTTCCATCTATTATTACAATTTAAACCCTAAAATAATATAGAGTTAAAGTAATAATGTGTAAATAGTAACTATAGCAAGAGAAAAAATCAGTAAATTTCCACTCCGCTCCATCACAGCAAAAAATAATATTCGTATTACACAAATGTCGATTCAACCGTCGCCTAATACAACATTTTCTTTTGTTATAACGGAAGAAAATCTCGAAGTGCGGATATATACAGAATTTTTTTCTTGCTATAGTTAAAATGTCGTCACACGAAGCCTGAGATGATTGAGTTTATTTGGTCAATGATGGGTTAATATATTGTAACTTAAGTATTCCAAATTCTTAGAATCATTTATATGTTCCTCTAAAACGTTGCCACCTGGACTGAAGGCCAACCTGCAACACAAACTTAAATAAATAAACAATAAAAAGCAATTATTTTAGCACCTTTTCCTTCCTATTCTATGACGATGCTCTTGAGTAACATTTCCCTGTCATTCTGGGTTGATATACTGGACTAGCAAAGGGAGCAAGGGGAAATTTATTTACGGCTTACAGGAGTCAAAACGTTGAATACCTCTATCTCAAAGTGATTATATTCAAGGCTTTTTAAACACATTTTGTGATCTAATAGAGGTATTAGCAAAGACAAAGAGTAGCAGGGAGTACGAAGAGTAACAGAGTCTGCAAACTTGGGAATATGCATGAAGAAAGCATGATAGTGAATATTTGAAACTCATATTAGGAAAACACGGAGATTGAGAAACATCGATTGTACCTAATCGAAATTGTTACATTATAATCTTAATTTTTGTGAAAAAATCAACAGTTTGGCCTATGTAACAGTAATCTTACGATATTAAAATTACAAGCCTCAAACTAAACATCTAATTAAAGGCTAGTATCGCGGACGAAATATTGGATTAGGACAGTAAGAACACACTACAAGACCAATAATTAGATGTTCAATTCACAACAGAAGTAACTTTTAATGTTACACAGAATCGAAATTAACCTGCGATATACAAAGACAAGCGAAATAAATTAGGATTCCATTTTCTTGAAAAACAGATTTCTGTTTCATCTTGACTTTGCAAGAATATCTCAGTACAAATATTCACCCGAATAGTTTAGAGATATAACCATCATATTCAAATTTCCTTTTAAGAAATACATCTTTGAGAATTAAACTAAAAAATGAGTTTCAACACGGTGAAAAGCGGTAATTTTGGTATACAGCAGTTTAGAAGATGATGCTCATATGATGATATACATAGTGATGCATGATGACGGTTTGATCCTCCGGAGTAATTTAATAATATCGCTTAAAGAACGGAAAGAGGGCAAAAAATGAGGACCCTTTCGTAGAGGCAGATCATTTAAGATCGCTTATGGTACAGGACATGCAAATCCCAAAGGTGGGACGCGTGCCACCTGTAGGAAAACTGCTCGGAAAAGCTTGATAATGTTACTCAGCCCATTCAATATGATATAGCGTTCCTTAGTGGAGCGGCAACGTGGGAAATTGAATACTCCGTACTTTCCGCAGAAAAAGAATTTTTCGAGACCGGTTTCGTAAGAGACACCATTTCCGGTGTAAAATGTCTGATGATGTTAGGCCTCTAACGAAACCGGTCGCGAAATAAAATATCCTCAGAAGAGTACGAGCCGATCCCATCCATCGCTTTATGGTAATCGCAAATGTTGCATCGAGAGATTCGCTAAAAATAATACGCGGGAAGTCGTTACGTAAACACTGAATGGACTCCCGACCGCCCCATCGCTTCCATTGGCGATTCGTTAACCATCGTCTCCATAAACACGGTTTCTATTAACGTCGTTTGCATCAAAGCGAAAGATCTACTTCTACTCGGAACGCCTCTCACAGAGCGAGCGACTTTCCGTACATTGTGTCTTTATTGGCGGTAGTTTTCAGGAGCGCTCCCCGAGCGTGAGCAGGCCGTTGGAGAGCGCCCCCGGGGGAGGGCAGGCGGGGGCGGCATGAATGGGGAGGCCGAGGGGATGGAAAAAGAAGCGAGTGACGTGTGGGGTAGAATGCGACGCCCGAACGGCTTTTCCGCCGGTGTGTTTTGCCCCGGAAGGGCAGCGTTGCCAGATGTGCCCTCCGGAGCTCCGGACGCGCACTTGAGTCGGCCCCGCTCTACGACGCCACCCGACAACGTCGGCCCTTCCGATTCAGAGCAATGGGACGACACACTCCGGGAACTTTCGATTGCTTTGCCGCACAATGCTTCCAAGAGAGCCTCCTCCGGAAGGCGGTGGTCGGCCAAGGATGACTTACACGCGGGACTGACCTCAAGAGGTCGCTGAACCGCCCGGGGGAGAACTCCTCGACACTCGGGAAGCCCATCTTCGCGAATTTCTAATGCTGTGGTATTTACCGAGGAAGGGACTTGGCGTTTTTTGTCCTCGCTACAGCTTCCTACCGGGCTATTATCTCTTCAACAGCTGACAGCGCATTTCTCGGATCTTATCTGCTATGGCTCTACCGCTCGGAAGTCAACAATGAACGCCTCCGATGATATGAGCCCAATGATATCTCGGACATTCCTTTAAGGTTCGCTTCACATTTCCACCGACTAACCATTACAAGTCGGAGTGTGCTTATTTGGCAGATGATGATCGAGATAGCAAATATAATAACTATTATTGCTTTTCTCATACAACAGGGATGCCAAAGATATATACCACTTGTGAGATCTACTTCTGCACCGAATGGTTGACTACGAAGAGTTATGATCGATCGAGATGGAATACAGCAGGACGAAAAATGCCAGTCACGTGTTTTCAACCTTTATACTAGGCGTTTTTCGTTAGTTCAGAAAAATATACATACGTGTTCATTTTGAAATTTGAAGTAATTTATACAATTCTTTAGTTACTATCAAGTGTTGCCATTGACGGTTGGCCGAATATCCCGCAGCGATCGACTTCTTGGCAAACTCAAAATCTGGAGCAAATACCTGAAGAATTCATCTTAGTCGGTCGTAAATAAAGCAACACCTCTTGTAGAAGGAGATATGCGCATATTTTTTCCTTTAGTAATGACAACAACTTCGTTTACTCGATGACGACATCGTGAATTTTTTTGTTGATACAGTCCAAAGTGAGAGTACTTAGAAACATCTATATACAATTCGTATCTTACATTTACTTATAAACTATGAGATTTTTGATGGTATAGCTTAGAAGATGAATCGATGATTGAATATTTCGTCTTCTATCTCCTGAGGAGTGTCTCTTGGAGGGCGAGATGAACATCGGGGTGTTTCTAAAACCTATGGATTGTTTTTTTGGGTTGCTTATTTGCATTTACTTTTCGTTGAAGTTCCTCGATAGCTGACGTTATCTTATTTAGGATGCCGAGCTCGTATTGACCTAAACAGAACGCTTTACCAACTCGCTAATCCGGAAATCTATCATTTATCTTCTTTCCCGTCGAGTTAAAAAAACATCTCGTCACATTTTCGTTTCTCCAGTGACACAACTACACAATGAGAATAATCCAAACGGTTTCCAACCCCGAACAAAGCAAACGCAAACCCAAACGCTCAAGCAACAGCCACGACAACCAGAACAAATCGGAATCCCGCCCGTTACACATTTAGCCACAGATTACAGCTGTGATTTCCTTTCCAACGGCCAAACTGTCACGCACGCACAACTGCGAATAGAAAAGCTCGAAACGCACGGAATCCTGGGAGGGAGTGCATCAAAAGCTGACCAAAGTAGCGCAATTTTCGTGTATTCGGGGAATACGCGAGAGCTGAAGCGGGGATCCTCCCACGTCGCCTTTGATCTCTGATTTAGAAAAGTTACGGTTCGTAGCGAGTCGATTTGTCAAAGGGGACTTCGACAGCGGAATATCTAAGATGATAAAGACGGGAGTATGGAAATCGGCAAAGCGAGGGAGATGCGGAGGGAAGCTGTCCGATAAATCCAGAGACTACTCCTGAGCCAGGATGCGGGAGATACCATCATTCCCGTTAGAGGCGGTCGTGAATTTCCTAACCTCGCAACTAAACGTCACGGGCAAATTATAGAGAGAACAGATTGTTACTTCTGCTCGATCTTCCCCGCTACGAATGCTAACAAATTGTCAACTTGGCGAAGAGGTGTGTAATTTTGCCCATGTCATGGGCGAATAGGGAATGCGAAAGTTATAAATAGAAGCGGATAAATAAGGAATCGCTTCGGGAATGAATGCGAAGGTGATGCGACGTAAAATAATCCAGGTAGAAGGATGAATATTTTTCATTTGCCACAGTGTATTTATCACGAACTGGTAGCCCCACAAAGTTATATATAGAACATATGCAAATTAAAATAGAACGTCAAACAACAATAAAATCAAAACAGAATAAATAAATAAAACTAACAATGTAAAACCACTACAAACTAAAAAAATAAAATTGCAGTCATCATAATACAGGTCTTAACGAAAATTCTCGCAAATATTTCAAACCACTTTACCAGAGATGTCTTATTTTTAGATGACTTAAGGTCGTCATTGAAATTGTCAAAAGTTATTAATGTTTTAAGTATAGTATTAGCGTTTGGGAGTATCCTTGGGATGTTCTATTGTTAATGGGTATTAACACCATGCTGAAGTGTAAAATATACAGTATTTTCGCATGTATCTTGTTGAAACTTGGATTTTTAAAAGCAAGTTTTCCGCCGATTCCTTTTCTGCTTCATAGAATAAGTATAATTATTGTAATTAACTACTGACGAATTACTCAATTAATAACTGATACGAGTATATATTCAGAGAATAAACTTGTTAGTAGACCAAAACCCTGTATATCTGTAAGTAATCCTAATAATATGACCGGAATACAAAATTTTCTCGTAATGCAAATTATTAACAACGTTTATTTCAACCGACGTCAATGTTTCCGCTTCAGAATTTCATTTCCAATTTGATCCTGAATTGAATTTGGCTTCCCTATTTCCTGGCACATGAAATCCAGTGGGGTCACATGTACTAATTTATACATCAAATGACAGCGGAGTTGCTCGCAATAATTTTATAGGTCAGCATAACAAGGATGTAAGTCAATTAATACGGTTGCAAATTTCACTGCAAGCCTAGAGGAGGTGAGCAACGATTTACGGTCGTATGCTACTTTTGCCAGAGGAGCAGAGGAAAATAAATAATTGGCTGAGCAAAGGAAGTGGACCGTCGTAAAATATCATGGCGATTTTGAAGTATTCAGGTTATTCACGTTGGAAAATAACAAGGTGCGTCATGGTTAGTTGCTTCCTTCTTGCATATCTGAATGTTTAATATTCAGGCCGAAGGCCGGTTTAAACCTTAGTTCCTCCAACATTAGCAAGCGAAACCCCTGAAGATAGAATGAGGCTTACTACACTATAGGGTGTGAAGAATTTTGCCCTTGCTTTCTTCACCATGCAAGAATAGTATGAGAATAAAATTTCCACGTAAATAAAGCACAATAACCCTTTGAATTTTATTAAATATTTTCGCAGCAGTCATTAAAGAGTGACTAAGATGGAAGCCATCAGTCATATCATTCACACCTCACTTGCTTTCGAATCATCATAGAGATCAAGAGTGAGATTAAAGAAATTAATTATATATATTTCTTTGTCCAGTGCCAAGCAACCGAGATTCCGTAAACATCCTACCCCAGCCCTATTCTGTACACGAGGGGAAATGAAAAATGTTGTATCCACTAATTTACGGATTTAGAAAAGACATTGTATTTACAAAATCATTTTCACAGCAGCATATTATTCGTAGTAGTAATAGTATTAAAAACTTAGGATGTGTCAATAGCAAGGGTTATTTACACCGCTAACAGTATCAAATGACAATTTTAATTAGATTCAAACATGATTTTGTGTTAATCAGAAATATACCTTAAAAATATAAAATATTGGTATGACTAATGAGGCATGAGCTTCCATTTACATGATTAAATTTGGTATACAAGTTCCGTTTCTTTAATAAAGGTAAAGAATTTTCGCTTTTATCCGAAGCCTGCACCCGGCTGGAGACCCGAGAACTATTCCTTCAGCAAGTGGTCAAAAATTTGTTGGCACAACTAAGGAGAAAAAAGATGTGATGGCTCCAGAAAGTAAAGCAATTAATGCAGAAAAAATTATTGATTTACGAGTACAGTAAACTCCCGTTTATCCGAAATGATCGGGACGGCGGCCGGTTCGGATAACGAAAATTTCGGATAAACCGAAGTCCCGCGTGAAACAACCCGAATTACGTCAATACCGCGAAATATTATCGTAAAACGTTCGTACGTAGAATGCTATTGATATGGTTGTGAATAAGCCTGCACGTTTTTGACCGAAAAATTTGTGTTGACGAGTTAAAAATGCGCCAAAGTGTGGTTGAAAACTCAAAGTTTTTAAATGCTGAATATCAAAGCTTCATTTATTTTGCGTTCTTACATACAAAATTTTTATTATTTGGCAGCGGGAAATAACAGGAGTTTTAATTTTATTACCTACTCTTTTAAATGAAAAAATAAACTTAAATTATGTGGTTGATAGAGTATGTACACTCCTGGCCAAAATTAACGCAGCACCTCCCATGCGATCCTTACGGCCGGTGCTGCGTTAATTTTGGCCAGGACTGTACATATATGAAGAGGTGTCACGAGCAAATAAGTAATGGGTCGCGATGGTATTCGGTGGGTGGGGGTGGGGTAGGTGCATTCGGAAAAGTTTGTTCGGATAAAGCGGATTTCGGATAAACGCGATTCGGATAAACGGGAGTTTACTGTACTTTTCAACTCTTTTTGAATAATTAGAAAGTTATGACGTCTCCTACAGGATAAGAAAAGCAAAGCAGTTTCATGGCGAGAAAACGTGTTTAATTACATAAATAAAAGAGCCAAACTAATCCATCCGTAGCTACTCTTCCTCCATTTTCCTTCCCCCATTTTTCCAAGAATAACCCATTCAAAGAAACATCCGATCCAACGGATTTCGTCAAAAATTTTGCCCACTTGAAATAGGGAATTAAGATAATGGGCTGGAAATTAAATTTCCTTCCTTTGTGCGTTAATTAATATGTATCTGCTCCCCATCGGAAGCGAGCGCGCTATCTAAGAAATCTTTCCGCGATATTAAAATAATTTACGATGTCAATTCTTTCGTGGGACGTTGGCGTGTCTGTTTACTTTATTGCTCTGCAGAGAGCGATACGCATTTTTGAAGCCTTAATCTCTTAAATTTTATTAAATCTGAGAGAGCTGTTTCGCTATCAAAAGAAGAGGGTACACTGAAATGATTTGCTGAAGGTATTAACGAGATTGAAAAGGATTACTCCCTGGAGGTGGATTAAGAGATTAACACATACCAAGTCAATTTACGTCGATGTGACCTCTTCATGAGCAAATACACCTGAAATATGTTACTCTTTCTCGAAGGATGATTTTCTTTGGTCGATGGTTCCGCGAAGTGAATTGTACATTTATCGAGATAAAGAATATTTAAAGGAACGAGTTTCTGCTTAACTGATAATATTAGATGTGTGATCGCACGATTCGGTAGTGATAGTGAGAATACAAGGACTATAGAATAAGGAACGTTTTATTTATACAATAAGCACCCCAACTAATATATAAAACCGAAACAAGAACTAGAGAATTACAAGCGTATTTTGAAGTCAAATTCAGATTTCCGTGAAACGTTAAATAAAATTTGGATTGATTGGAAATTTGACCTTTGAATTGAATTTGAAAAAACGAATTTCGTATTTTTCACGATATTTTTATAACCAACCGGTTACGGCCTTGCAGCCTCCATCAGGATGGTTTATTGGTGATAGATAGATATAATATTGATGTACTATTCTAAGAAAACGTGGTTCAAAAAACACTACCTACCAGCCATGAATGTTATTATCACCATTATTCTATCTTCGCATAAGATTTGATTTTTGTACGTGAGCATGAGTCTTATATCAATCTCAATCCATTCCAATAATAATCCATTGCGATAATAAAAGTAACAAGTACCTCGCATATCAATAGGAATACCTATATCAAACGTCGAAAGCTTCCCGAGTATTTTGTAGATATAATTTTTTTTATAATTGTTTTATTTTAATTTTCTTAAAAATGAACAGCGGCATAGAAATGTTCTTCGACTTTTACCCCTCATCCTATATTCGAGAAGCTATCTATGAACGTATATATCTTGACCTTACTAGTTTTCTGGGAAATTCAACGGTAAAACCATCCTATCCTTGAGACTCATCTGCCCTTATATTATGCAGTGCCCCTTTGTTCTCTTCCAACGTTCCAGTCCTCGATCAATCCTCAACTACTTCTATGAATATACTCCGTCCCATTCCCTTACGATTCTTCAATATGGTATTTCTACTCTGCTTCCTCTTGCGGGATTACAATTTTTCTGAAATTCTACCATTTTATTAACCATTATACCCATGATTTTGATCATAATAACGACCTTAATCGTCATACCTTCGAAAAACTACTATACTTGAGAGGGATAAACCTGGATTTCCGGCAGCGAAAATTCCTCACCAATCCGCGTACGCAATTATTGCATTTCCTGCGCAAATGTGGAACATTATTCGTGCCCCTTATCAATATTATCGGTGGAGGGGAACGTGTTAAGTTCGTTAACTGCTCACGCTGCGTAAAGTGAGCGCCGAGATTAGATCATGAATATTTTTGGAGCTTTCAATGATGAATGGCGAATCTACTGCTGTCATATCAAGTTCCACCCTCAATGTTTCGCCCGTTCCTTCTTCATGGCCTTTAAAACTGGATGTGTTGGAGTAAACTTGTTTAAAGTGGCTCTAATACGTTTGCCGGACACGTTGGATGGCAATCGGTGGCCTCTCAACGCGGGCCATTCTTCAATTCCCGAAATGTGTGCACGATTTTATCGAATAATGCTGAGTCTCAGCCTTGATGATCGCGTCAAACAAAAAAAAATTGCAAACATTCAAATTGAATCTACTTAAATAGGGCATTCGTTACACCTTTGTGCAGTTTCGATGTTGGAAAATTTGAATAAAGATATATTCATTATACATAAGACACAGAGAAACTCAATCGCGCGTCCTGATCTAGCATCCATCCGGTAGGTAGAAATCTCAAGGTTGGATTCCTAATCAAGACAGAAAATTTCTAACCGGTTGACTCTTAAGATTTTTCTTCATCACATCAATAAGAGCGAAATTTCAATTTGTCAATTTTTCTTGGATAAAGGATGAGTAATTAAACAATATAGGTACAAAGTACCAGTAACTTATCCCTGACCGAATACAATCAAGAATTAAGACGAGTACTACATATAATAGGTGCTATTAACAACCAAGAAAATACGAGAAATGATTTCAATTGGAATTGAAAATTCAAAGTGATGAAAGGAAAAACGTTAAGTACCATCAATCCGCAAGACTTCGAGGTTGGGATACCTTTGCCTTAAACATTAAATAGATGGTAGTGTACATTTACAAAAATTTGTTACTTTCATATTTCCATTTTATTGATTCTTCGATTCTCTACTTGTTCCAGTCAATTCCTCATACCTACATTTTGTTTTATTCTTTGTATTCAATTGAATATTTTTAGTATTTTATTTACTACACGTCTTTTGTTTAATTTGAGATTTAGAATTCCTGTGTAAGGATACCTCTAAGACGCCCAAATTTCACTATCAGTTAAAAGTTAAACATTTTAAAGTTATGAGTTCTTTTAAAGTGAAATGAATTCTTATTATTACTATTCATAGACGCCATCAAACAATATTCACATACAAATGGTTACTTTGTGATTTTTCTTATTCCTAAATGCATTCGAAAATGACTGAGACAAACGAGAACTGGAATTCCTTTCAAAAATTCATCAACGATCGCTCACTCGAACCAGAGACCATAATCACTCATTTATAACGCGAATGTAAAATCTAGAATGGTCTTTGAAAACCTATTCGGCCAAAGAACAGCGAAACCGTTCCCACTCAACGCTATTCCCGCATCCCGCACTATAATACACTAGATTTGGCATAAAAACACCGAAAAAAATTGCAAAAAAATATCTTTCGCGGAATATATTAGCTTGGAAAGCGGATGATAATTCAAGGGGCTGCGTTGCTTTTCACCATCCGGTTGATATCGCTTCGAAGACTCAGCTTCCAGCCGAACTCTGACATTGATCGCATTTCACAAAACAGAGCAGAAATTGCGTCCCGATCTTCAGCATAATGGCGAGATCGCATCGCATTCCGCTTTCATTTAGAATTCCAGCCGTTCCGCATCGTTGGTCGGGTGATGAACGACTGTGGAAAGAAAGACGCATAAGAGGTCAGTCTGAAAGGTTGCGCCACGACGGACTGGGCGAGCGAGGAATAAAATGATACGCCTTTGGTACGTCAAAAAGGAGAGGATGACTGGAAAATGACAAAAGGTTACAGAGAGAGATGCCAACTCCCAAAGAGTTCATTCCGGGAGTTATCCATCTTTAGAGTGGTAAATTCCAACGGAGACGGAGGACTATTAAAGGCATAACTTCAATCATCGTGTGTTTTATAATGATAAACCTGGCCAAGAAATGACGGGTGTCAATGAGAATTGATCAATGGGAGGGATCAATTGCAAGAACTATCACAAATAGATAATATAATAATAATAACTAAACAGTTTAATTCTGGCGAGATTGTGACAAAGTCTCGTTTTCCATCTTACGCATCGTCATAAATTGTAAAATAATTGGAGAGAGGACGGTCTGGCGCCGAAAACGGTCGGTTAATAAAATCCAATAGGTAGTGTGGAAATGTACACTCCTGGCCAAAATTAACGCAGCACCTCCCTTGCGATCCTTACGGCCAGTGCTGCGTTAATTTTGGCCAGGACTGTACAAAGCTTCCATTTAAAATGTCTTTTCACGATGTACGGCCGAACATGATAGACTTTATTAATTTAAAGTGATAGTGTGAGAAAAATCAGAAGAATTATGTACACTCCTGGTCAAAATTAACGCACCACCGGTCGTTAGGATCGCTAGGGAGGTGCTGCGTTAATTTTGGCCAGGACTGTACATAAAAACCTAAAAGATGCTTAGGAAAATATTACATATTTAATAATAATTGAGCTGGCTGTAATCTGAGATTTAATTTGTAAAAATTGATATCCTTACACAGAATGGCAAAAATTAGCCGATAACCTCATCATCCGAAGAAATTTCCAAATAAATCAAGCCAAAGATATAATAATTTAGATTAATCAGGACTCCATTATTTTAAAACAATAAAAGAAAAGTTGCGAAAGAATATTCCAAACTTTTCTATCCAGGTGGGTGAGAGATTTTAAATATGATTCTACTATTCTGGGAGTAAGAGTTAAAAATTCTCCGAAAGTCGTCTTCGTCAGCTTTCCGTACCTACGTTGACACCGGTTCTGGAGTCAATGGAGAGTCTCTGAGTACTGACCTAATAAACAGCAGAGGTATGCACTTGTATACATACATTTCAATAGCCAAGCTATCATCTTCAGGGGCAGAAGCAAAATGGGAACGGTGAGGTACTTATGGTGTGGCGTCTTGGCGGATGGTGAGGATGGTAAGTTTTTGCTGTGCAAAGTCGAGGAAGAGGATGGAAAAAAAATTAGGGTTATCACCTGGATTTACGAAATAAGTTAAAGAAAGTATAAAAAGAAATTTAGTATGGGTCCCTGGATCGCCGTGAATATGTTTCTCTTTGTTCTGCTCAATTATGCTTTCGTAACTCTTCAGAAATAATAAACGACAAAACCTCACTAAATTTACTATCAAGGCTGAGGAGGCGGAACGAGAAAACTGAAGTCTTTCAGGACAGGGGCAGGAAGACAAATCGAAGGTCAGTAAATCAAACAACTTATCTGTAAACTCAGAGACGATCCCTACAGTTCGACAAGAACTCTTCTCTTCGAGAAGACTCTGTGTTGATAGTGCAAATTTGTAGTAAGTTTAATAAACTACTTATTTTACTATAATAGTTATAGATATCGACCTTAAGCAATCTTAAGGGACTAAATGGCATCATTAAGGGTTACATGGAGCTTAGGGATCGGCTTGAGTTCGATAGAAAAATTAAAATTCACTAATAAAGTATTTAAGAGAGAAAGAAAAAAGCAAGATATCATATGTTGCAACACAGATGACAAATATAATGCCGTATAGTATCTACTGGTAAGTTTAAATAGGCTGGGAAATCGAATTATAAAGGAGCGTAAATGTTACAGGGGGAGGGGACGGCGCACACTGGTTCAAATGGCCCTTCTCGCTGGCCAAAACTCAAAAAAATGACTTTTGGATTTTCGATGTTTTGTCAATGTATTCTTGTAGAGAAGACTCTGGTGCGTTTAGAGCCGTAATGGATAATTTTAAAATTTTTGATACCCGCCACCCTGGGCAGTCGACAATCAGCTCTTTTGAGAGCAATGCGCGACGCTCCGCTGCCGAGTTTCACAGTGCTTTAGACAGGTGGCAATAGTATTTCAACCAAGAGGCCGTTTTCAATTTTGTAAAAAGAAAAATGTTGATGAAGGTATGTAGTATAGTTTTATGAGCTTACATTTTCAAAAATGTTTTTTCTTCTCTGTTAGACGTTACGCCAAACGTACGCCTGATTTTGATATTTTTCGCTCTATCCACGATGAACTAATGGGGTTATATTTTTTTGTCCACATATGTCCACGCTGGTATTTACAGGAAATATTTAATGAACTGTCTATTAATGGAATATTGAAAGTGTAGCTGCACGAACTTGCACCTTCGGAAATTATAACAATTTTGGTGTTACCGTGCACGCTCAGAAGCATAATTGCGCGACAAAACCAATATAATTTAGAAGTGCGTATCAGTATTGAATGGAATAAATAAGAAAAAGTCTCGCCAATCATCTCCGCCTTGTTTATTGTAATGGTCAATTAAAAAAATGCAGAGTCACCCTATTTCAACACGTATTATTTATTATATCACATAGGAAATAATACGAAATAATACGTAATATTACGCAACAATATGTTATAATACGTAATATTACGTAATAATATGTAACAATACGTAATATTACGTAATAATATGTAATAATATGTAATAATATGTTTACTGCAGCAGAGAGGAGATACGAAGACGGATTCGGAGACGGGCCAAAAGTCTTCTATGTAAAGAATTTGTAATCTTGTAAAATGGAGCCGGCAGCTAACAGTAAGTGCAATATTGGAAGATATATTGAGAAGAATTTAATTCTTCGTAATAAAACGTTCTTTTTCATATCTGCTAAGTTGAAATTCGTATTGCATTCGTACAGTGGCGCAGTTAGGGGGGGGTTTGGGGTTCAACCCCCCCCCCCCCCCCCCCCCAAGAGTCATGTCCTATGACAAGCTCTACGCTTTTTCTGCTGAAGAGTACAAAACCACAATCATTTGCTTGATAACTTCAGTGAAAGCTTTGCATGCACGAATTATGGCTCCGATATCAGCTAAGGTGATGTTTTCGGTAGCAGAGCAAGCCTAGAACCGACATCGATATCAATGGGACGCTACGATACGAGTGTTTCGTACACAATGTTCAACGTGTGCACTTCTTAAACCTATCATTTAGTTAGACAACTCACACCATAAGATATGATTCCCAGGAGAAAAAATCGAAATTGCTGATTCGTTTACTCCTCGCGAAAACAGAGATTAAGATTACGTTTGGGAGACAAACAGATTGATAAAACGCTCAGTTAGATCTTCTGCACGTGACTGTTTTGTGAGTATGAATGCAAAGAAAGGCTCGTGAATAGTGCTTTTGAGAAATTCGAAGTGAACAGTTCGATTGTGAAAGAGTAGTCCGCTCTGCGGAACTTCGCCCATTATTAACGGAATGCGAGACGCGCACGAGAGTGTGCACGGTAACACCAAAATTATTATAATTTCCGAAGGTGCAAGTTCGTGCAGCTACACTTTCAATATTCCATTAATAGACAGTTCATTAAATATTTCCTGTAAATACCAGCGTGGACATATGTGGACAAAAAAATATAACCCCATTAGTTCATCGTGGATAGAGCGAAAAATATCAAAATCAGGCGTACGTTTGGCATAACGTCTAACAGAGAAGAAAAAACATTTTTGAAAATGTAAGCTCATAAAACTATACTACATACCTTCATCAACATTTTTCTTTTTACAAAATTGAAAACGGTCTCTTGGTTGAAATACTATTGCCACCTGTCTAAAGCACTGTGAAACTCGGCAGCGGAGCGTCGCGCATTGCTCTCAAAAGAGCTGATTGTCGACTGCCCAGGGTGGCGGGTATCAAAAATTTTAAAATTATCCATTACGGCTCTAAACGCACCAGAGTCTCCTCTACAAGAATACATTGACAAAACATCGAAAATCCAAAAGTCATTTTTTTGAGTTTTGGCCAGCGAGAAGGGCCATTTGGACCAGTGTGCGGCGCCTTAGAGCGGCTGTATAGATCTGAAACCGGTCCTGGGAGGAGACTTCAGAAAGAATCGAAAGTTGAAAGGAATTTTGGATGAATGGGGAGATTTAGGAAGGCACAGGGGAAGAAGAATGTGGAGGATTGCAGCGAATGATACACACAATTGGCTCGGATGACGTCGAGGGAGTGAAAAAGCATTTAACGTCCGTTTGATTCGTCAATCTGGGGACTGCGGCCCACCTGTGAGCAGACGAACGCACGGAACGAAGACGATCCGCATACATCTGCTGATTGCATCCGATGACACACTTTTCGCGGGGTTTTTAATTTCCATCTCACGTCGTTGATTTAAGCGACGAACGTCCGGTTCCCGAGAAAACTCTTCTTAAAGAGGAACGAACTTAAAAGTTAATCGAGGTCGGGAACGAACAAACATCACGGTGTGTCTGTAGACCGTCGGTCAGTTGATTCGACAACACGCTCAAGGACGGATTTATAATTAACGTCGCTTGCACAGGGCCTCGTCCCAAAGGGGGCCTCAATGCGCTGGAGGAACTTCGTACAGTATGTCACTACGTTACGTCAGATGTCTGCATGTTTCCTAAGTTCTTTCCGCCAAAAGCAGCTATAACTAGGTATAATATTTAATACTAAAAGCTAAAGCTCCCAAAGTTTTCGTTCCAGTGATCCAATTAGTCAATTGGACAAATATCCGAGGCCGCAAAGAACCCGATTAAGTTCTACAAAGTAACATTTCTTTGTGAACACTGGCTGAATAATCTGTAATTCAACGACAATACCTTTTAGTTACACCGAGTATCTCACACGAATAATCAATCACAATATAATCAATCGATTCGGCCGAGATGTTGTGGAAAGCAAATTCGTACCAAGTTCATGCCGAAAGCCAAGTAGTTCAGCCACAACCACAGGGTTTTCAGTGAAAAAGTTCGAAAGGACGAAAGTAAACAAGGATCAAGCAATTTCATAGTTAAAAACATTGTTAAAAAAACAAATTGAATTTAATAAGGATAAAACCAACGAGGGGACGTAATTTAGAAGCTGAGGTATTATATATATTGGAATAAACTGCGTCTGCGATGCTACGAGAAATGGACAAATATAATATTTATTAATGCGTACGATTAATATGATAAATGATAAATATAGTAATTTAATACTTATGCTTAGCAGGACCAAATTTGGGAAATTTTATATCATAAATTTGTAATTTAACTGATTAACAATCATTAATATTAAGAAGAGACTTATCAATCTCCATCTCGTTCAAATTAAAATGTCATTCATCAATTATTTAATCGAATTTCATTATTTTTTATCATTATAAGCAAAAATTAGCTATTAAGCTTTCTAACGTTTAGTTTGATTTTATTTTTAGAGCAAAACAATTCCTTACAGAGGTTTTTTCCAGGTGGCTTTTACCCAAATTGACGATAATATTCTAAGTAAATCCTCTCTTGATCTCGCGATTAACCTATTCTTCATTTTATACTAAATTAATGAGGAAAAGGAGAGTAAACTCGAGGGAGGAAATTAAATTCGAGGGAGGACTGATTTTGAATTAGATATAATAGCTTCAAAGGAAATAAAGACATTACGTAGAGCAGATAATTGCCATTCGTAGGCGTATGCAGATCGCTTATTGCGTCAGACCTTTGATTAATTGAATACTCTCCGTAATTTATCACTTTATTCTTTGATTGCTTTTGTTATTCTCTCGTAAAAGTTATGAATAGATATCCACCAGTCCTTTAAGCTTACCTGAAATACATTTATGTGTATATACTAAGTAGTGCAACCCTAATTGAAGAAGAGGTATGTACAAGTAAGATGAATAATATTAAAACTGCCTCAAAAATTAGGGTAATTAGATTGTACTCTAATACTGTATGAAAGACATATGGAAGATAACTTTTGAGCTAACAGAAATTTAATAACATCTATTTTAATATTATCATAATACATCACAACGGACCACAAAATCATCGCATCTCGGTATTCACGTCCTACTCGGACTACATATTGTTCGTGGTCCACAAAAGTAATCAATTATTTGATGTAAGATTAATAATATTTAAAGTTGATAAACACTTATTACTACCACTAATTTAGCAAGATATTTTTAATCTGATAAAATACTTTAACATGAATGTTCAAAACACTTTAATTATATCATAATTAGCAATTACAAACTTATCTCTTACTTCGCAGAGATATTCGTTAGTAATGTGGAAGTTAAAGATGATTATCTATCAGTTTCTTGTTTTAATTAATTTTTATTCACTTTTTTGCTTCGAATAATTTTTTTAAGAATTCCTCCGTAAGGAAACGAATCGCTAAAGGCAGTGTCAATTATAAATTTACTTCTGTATTCAATTCAATAACGCAGAAATATTATGAACAGCTAGGCAATGAAATCGCTTACTTCTACCAGCTGAGTGAAAATGCAATATTTCATATTGAAAGTTTGAATCCTTCCTAGAGAGTTAACACTGTGCTCTATACCCCATACATCACCTCCATTTCGAATACGACATGACTGCCTAAATGAATATCGATTAAGGTCGGACTATCATAATTATTTTCTCACGTTAGTTTCAAAATGCGATCTACTAGACAAAATACACTTTTTTCCTTACCAAAGAAAGAGAGAAAACTATACTTATTTCTCGCCCATCTTAAGTGCAATGAGAAATTATAAACTTGTTGGTGACAGAATTGATTTATTTAACTTAAATTTACCAACATTGAAAAGGAAATTAAAAGCTTTATCGACATAATTGCTTCTCTCCAATATCTCTATTTTCTTATACCATATCATATGTGCAATCTTATTTACTATCTTATGTACTTATTTAACTTATATTGTGAAAAATTATTGAAATCATAACTCAATACTGATATTTTTGCATCCATTTTTGCAGATATCTCTTATTTTGTTTTGAATGTGATAAATACTACATTAATTAATGTCGCTTAACATTATGTATTCTTATATCATATATTTCAATTTAAATTATGTTTATCTATTATTGTAAATTATATTAATTTTTCCTTTGCAATTATTACAACTTTTCGTTGTTATTTTACTAATGTCAATATTAACAATATTGTTTTATTAATTTTATTTTAATTGTTGCTACAATTTTGCTGTTCACTAAAACACTAAACTGTGTAATATGGTTGATATTTTTTGTATTCTTAAATTCTATTACTTTATAATCAGTTTATACTTAGTTACGTACTCTATTTACCTTACCATATTAGTCGCTATACATATATTTCAATTTAAACTATGCTAATATCCTTATCATTTGTATTGTGAATTTAAAACATATTTGTTTTGTGTATTTAAAATATATTTTTATTGTGAATTTAAAATATACTTATATTGTAATTATTATTATCCTTTTGCTCTTGTGCCTAATTGTGAAACTTTCAATGAAAAATTATTTCATTTTCTTGTTATAAAAGTAAGAGTTCAATTTTACCCCTAATAAAGATTATTATTATTATTCCTCCAGTGTTGAAGTTTATTGGGCCTTTTCCTGAGAGTGACACACGAATGCTCCAGCTTCGTCGGATCAGTTGGTTGTAAGTTGTACCACCCTTTGCGGCAGTGGTCGAATTCAGCCGGTTAATTCTTAACCGCGGTCACTTGCTCGCCTAGCACACGGACTAAATCGAAGTAAATAATTAAAGCGTGGCCAACTCGTAACCCAAGTCGGAGCGACCGAAGTAAGTTATCCGAGCGTACTCGATATCCCAAACATGCCTCAGTGGCACCTGAAAATGCCAAACTTGCCACTTTCTTCTTTGCGGGGAGTAATTATAAATCTCTCGCCCCATCTATCAATCAGAGTGATGGCGGAGCTAGATTTGAAACTGGTGATCCATCTAGAATGCGTGAGTCCGGATTAATTAGGTTTACGCGGCGTGGAATTGGTGGGAAAGAGTTTGAATGGCCGCCGGAGCAATTCGATGGGCTTTTTGCGATTATCTGAACGAAACATCAGTTTTCTCCAAGTTAATGTTGAGTTATTTGTTTAAGATGGCGAAATTCAACATACGAAATTCACAAATCAATTCTTGTAAAAACCATCCTCTTTTACGGTAGATTAAAAAAAAGTAGTAAAAATTAACGGTTAAATGACTTTAACCCTAAAACATACAAAGAAGGGTCCTCGGAGACCCTTGAGTAACATTTCAGTGATTCTGCTGTCACTATGCATAGTATATTTTTTTGAATTTGTGTTCACATCCGTTGAAGATTAAAAAAAAACTTGAGTTTTAAAAAATTATTTTGAAACAAAATTAAAGATATTAAATTTATTGTTGTGGGCTCTAACCAGTATCGACTAAAATTGTAATATAACTAATGGTTGTAGCGATGGCAAAAGATGAATCTGTTATACATATATTAGGTAAATTAAACAGTCGGTTTTTACATTAAACACAATCGAAATATATGCATGAAATACTTACATGAAAAAAGTTCAAGTATAATAATTACTTTTACTTTTATTACCGTTAATATGTGTCAAGATATAATTTAAGAAACCCAAAAAAAAACACAATTTTCGGTAATTTACACCAGTAAACAATTGAAAAATAAAAAAACCGAATGGTCATCCAAAGATCAAGTTCTGTAAACAATGTTGACGACCTAGGCTTTGTATTTTAAGGGTTAATTAATAATGATAATCAAGTCTCTGTTATGCCTATTTTATCCTAATTAAACCATTCTTATAGTTAACCTTCCATCTAAGAACACAAACAACAGTGCCGAAACCAGTGTTCGAATACTGAATACGCTACCACACTAACCCCTAAGTCACCGCAAACGACCATAAAAATTGAAGTAGCTTAAACAGCCTACATGAGTAGGAGGAGTACCAAAGTCCCTTGAAAAGCGGTCGCAGGTGAACGTAAAACCTGACCGCTTACGGCCAGGTGGCCGCTCCTGAGGCAACCGCGCTCCAGAAGTGCCTCAGGCCCACGCGAGGCACACTCAATAATAGAAGAAGCGATCCGGACATAATTATGGAGCCAATCGCCTTCACTCACTTAACATTAACGAGAGAAATTTGCAACTTTTTCCGGATTTTCGTTAACGCGAAATTCGGCTGGCGTGAACTTGGAACAAATTTTGCGGTCCTCTAATAGCCGGGCCCTTCTACACGAGCTGTCAAAAGGGAGTTTCCCCCTTCTCGAGAGATTTTCCGCAACTTGTTTCCAAGTTTGGGCGTGCAGGGACCGGGGATGCAAAACCCGAGCATTTTATGTTCTACGGTAAGAAAAAACCCGGACATAACCGAGGAAAATATGAAATAAAGAATCAGCTGCGGCGAAGCGTGGCTGTAAGTCCACGGAAATGAGTCGACTTACGCTTTCATGAATACCGTAACAAGCGATCCTTATATTCTTTTTCGCCTCATCGGTTTTTGCGCGTGTCAGTGTTCGTAAAGGAAAGTTTGAGCACGTAGGCAGTGACTGAAGAGAGTAAAGCCCTCGCAAAATATTCATGAATACCTGAACCCCAAGAAATGCTTCCTATGGTTCATCTAAAAGAGAGCTGCCCAGTGGCGCGTTACACTTTCATGATGCCCTGGGCAGATCCGATTTTGGGCCTCCCGTAATAAGAGGAGGGATGGGCGCCTATATTGATGGAGTGCCAAAACAAATGTCAATTTTGCTCAATGGACAATGCGTCACTGGTTATGACTTACAAAGAGCTATCGAAGACATGTATTCCTAAAGTATAGTACTACAGGAAAGGTAGCAAGGCTACGTGAAAAATATTAATAACTAATATAGAAGGTAACTTAAACTTTGAACAAGAAAGTGAGCGGCTTAACCCGAGATGTTCGAGAACTGAAAAATAGTGACTTGGCTGGGACTTGATGCTTGGAAGCGATTAAATTAAAGAATTTACATCACTTCGCATAAAAACTTTTTATTCTCGAGCCAGCGTCAAATAAATCTCAAACAACAATCACTTATTTATCAACAACCACATGACAACGACAACAATAAAAAAATACCAACGAACACATTCAAAATATAAAGTTTCGTGTGTTTTTAAATAAAAAGAAATACATCCACTATACTACACTATACTACATCAGACTCAAACCCATATCTCGAACTTGGTAGTTCAGTGGTTAGAATGCCTGCCCAGAAAGTAGGAGACCTGGGCCCGAGTCCCAGCCAAGTCACTATTTTTAACTTCTCGGACAACTTAATTAAAAAGGTTTTTTTTATACATTTTGACTTTTGGCTAGTATTACATATGAATACTTCAAGACATTCATGTTGGCACTACAAAATTCACGCACATTAACCAAGTATTTTTTTATTTTTCTAACATTTATGGATTGTGTGTCATTACCTACCCTAAAATTACACGAGGTACTCCGTTAAAATTCAAAGACACCTCAAAGTGCTCCATAGGAGAAAAAGTTTTACCGTGATCTAAGACAATTTAGAAAATTGCTATAAGAATCTGTTTAAGATTCACTTCGTTATTGCAAAGTAACAATCATCTCAGCGCCTAAATTCTCTATGATAAATCAACAAAAGTCTAATCGTGATAAATGCGGCAGATACACGGCAATCGTGAGGACACCTTACTATCAATTTTAAGTGAGGTTTCCGTCATTATCCAAGGCTAGAGGTTAGTTTGTAGCCTTTTTGCATTACTTTGTAACAAATTCTCGCATTTAGATGGCACTGTTCCCATTTTCGTTTACCCCTACCAGGTGAAATAGAATTAATCACTGTTTAAGGTAACTAAAAATGAATTCGTGATTACTAGGAATTAATTACTGATCGAATTCGTTTTCCTTCGCACACTTTCCAGACTAAAGTATTTGAATGTGGGCAATAGACCGTATAAACGACATTGTGATTCAATAAGCAGCTTCTTGGCTTTTTTCGATAAAATAAAGGCATCCCAATCCTGGTCGGGGTAAATCACTAGGACTTCAACTAGTCCTTCTTTAATTTAATTTACCAATTTAAGAAGGTCTAGAATAGGTCAATACAGTATCGATAATCTTTCTTCAGAGGTAGAGAGTCTAGGTAGAAACTAAAAAATAAAACAGAAAATTTAACAGGCAGAACCAATTTTAATGCACAAGGAAATGCTATTTTTTGTCAATACTACCATTTCCTGTTTCGCAAGAGGTAAGCATAAAAGCTTTTATTTTCCGCATAAAATTGCGCGCCCATGTCGAGTAACTCTTGAATAATTGATGCGCGCAGGATGCTTCGGAAGTTTCATTTGATAGGAAATCCAGGCTTTTATGAGCACGACTTGCATAACTTTTTTACCTTCGAATCGACGAAGGGATGGAAATATTCCCTTAAGTTTCGTGTAGCGAGCATCGACGGGGGCTTCAAAAACGGAAGTGTTCACGTTCCGTGAAGCTCGTTTGCGTACGGAGGCGGAGCATTCTTTAATTAAATAATCGTTTTCATTTGTGTACCGAAATAAAAAAAAAACCTGAAAACCTTTGGAGAGTTACGAAGCAGCACACTTACTTGACTTGAAAAGCAAACAGAGCTTCCGAGTGCCACATTTTATTTCCTTCGCACCGACGGCTTTTTTCACGACAAATGTTTCCTTTGACTCCGAGAACAGGTAGCGGTCCATACTTATATATCCGTGAATTCATTTCAAACTGCCAATCTTAAAGTGCGCATTTTTCAGAAGGAGTTAAAGGCAACAACACATCCTTACGACTCTACCATGTTCATTCCCGTGGTTCTTATTTCACTCGTTAACCGGTATTCCGGTGAGAATTTAGCAGGTGATCACAAAAACCAATCGATCGGATGACTACGAAAGCTTCTTCAACCACAACTTCTCATCATACACGACTTCACATTCTAAAATACTCGTTTAAATACAGTAAGAGGATGGGAACCCTCAAATACTACAAGTGACATGGACTCCAAATTTTTCCGATAATGTAAATAAACTTAGAGGAAATCAAGAGGTAATTGCAATTGTTGACTTAAAAGTGCTTCGACAACTTAAGTAATTAGACAAGTCCCAAGGAGAATCGGACATGAAAAAAGTTTGACAGGGCCTGGATTCGAACCCTTGTCTGAGACTCACAGCGCAAGGTGAGAAGCATTCACCAATTCCATCAACGTAAATCAAAGACAAATTAAATATGGACGGTTACAATTAATAACGATTGACGAATGCATATAACCTATTCCATAAAAGGAAAGTTCCGATTATAATCGGAATTGGATAATGGATAATAATGGATATGGAATAATTATTTGCGACTCGAACCCGGGACTTTGGGGTTGGAGCGTTAGCATGCTATATCACTCCCCCACCGCGGCAGGTAAAAGCACTCATATTTTGTTGATCACGACTAAAACAATTGAGAGAGAGAGAGAGGATTAAATTCAACTGTAAAACCTTTGAGCATCATTTTCACAAGAGCATCATTTTCACTAGAGCAACCCCTGCAATTTACTATTTCACGCCGTGTATATACTCACAAAAGAGCTATCTTTCAAACAGCGTACGATCTGAAAATATAAAAAATAACTCTGATGAGATGGATTTTAGAAACAGCGTCAAAAAGACATGAGCCTTACTTAGATATTCGGTTTTTCTGCCTTTAATCGCTCTCAACTTACGATGAATGCCTCTTTGGTACCGGAGAGTCACGTTGAATTCCATTTAAAGCACTTCGATTTCATATTTATCTTCACCTCGAAGTGTTACTCACAGAGACGAGTTTAATTTTTCGGGAAAGAGGGAATTTTTCACGCACCATTTTCTGGTCTCTTTGTGTCCGAGTAAACGAAGGTTTGTTCCGAATACCCCGACACGTGCGTCTGTGTTTGTCTGTATATATTCACAGAGAGACTCGGGGCCTAACAATAGCCCGAATCCAGAGCGCAGTTACTCGTACGCGACATTCAAACACTACTCTGGATATTCGATACAGCGTTTACACTTCTAGCTGGATTAAACAAATCCAGAATTTCTTTATTGTAACGAAAATTGAAAGAATTAACGAGGCCAAGGGCAGATTTGTAACTATGAGTGGCAAGCACTGGCTGAGGGTCTCACGCACATGCTTGGGAGTTCTCAAAAAAAAATTTTTTAATATATTTTATAGTTACGGTTTGTGAACGGGTTATTGCTTCATACTTTACTGGTGGATCGCGTCTATGTCTAAATATTATAATGTATGGCAGGGGGATGTATGAACACAAACATCCTTTCCTAATCTACCCTTATAAATTCGGCGGATTGAGGAGTTACTTTACTTTGTGGTATTCAATGACTAAATGGAAAATAGAGGATGAACCATTTTTTTCAGGTAAACTACTTCCTACTGTATACGATGATCACATGCAATATAATAAAATATAGGAAGTAGTTTTCTCGTGAAAAGTGGTTCTATTTTAATTTCCATCCATCCTGTTAGTCTCTCAAATCGTCCGCGGAAAAAAGGACGAGAAGTAACTGTCAGTCGGTAGCAGAGTTTCAGCGATTTCTTCATTGTAACGCTTTGTCAATATTTCTAGAATATCGCGTTCATGTTGAGTTTGTTTAAACTTTCTTAAATTATTCATAATATTTCCCGATAAGGATTGACGGTGGAAGGGTCACTCTGCCGTAAAAATTAGTGCCAAAAACCGGTCCTATAAAAGATGGAAATGAAGCTAAGAAAGAAAAAATATATTAAATAAATTCCATTTACTTCACTCTGTAAACGTAATTATCAATTATAATTGATAATTACGTTTACAGAGTATAATAATCATTATATATTATAATAGTATAATAATAATTATTATACTCTGAGTTAAATAATATTATACTTAGAGTTTAATAATTATTCATGGCATTAAAAAAATTATATAATTTCATATCTATCTATATATATTTTTGCTTACAGTTTTTCATGATCTTCAACCACAGTATATCTATGATATGTTTACCAACAAATATTCTGTTTCCTGTAAAATTTCCCGCTCCGGCCCTAACTATCTTCTGCGCCCAATCCCTCGGACTAACACATACCTAAAATCCTTTTAAATTTCGTCATCTAATTTCTGGAACAACCTGCCTTTACACATTAAAAATTCCACCTCCGCACAATCATTTAAAGAAAAACTGTTTAATTACCTTTTTGTTTCTACAGAATTACTCTTATTACCATAATATTGGCATATTTTTTCTCTTTATTCTTTTTTGTATAATTTTTGTAAGCTGTCTATCTTTTGTATTCGACCTATTGTTTATAATTTGTATTATTTATTTTTATGTGAGCAGATAGAATTTGTATATTTTTTTTCTGCTTTTATAGGACTCATAATCCCAGAGCAAAATAAATTTATTATTATTATCTACTTTACTCCTGCCGTACTGGTATTTAGCTCGATATAATTAAAAAAAGAATGAGATTTATTTAAACTCAGATGATTCCTAAAAGAGATCTCAATACGATCTTTTCGCTTCGTGCCTCAAAGACTAAATCCATCCATAAATGAGTCACTGTGAACAACTAATTTCCGTTCTTCTACATTACCACAATAATGAAATAATCTTCTCGATTGCGCGTAAATTTAGAGCATGAAAGGAAATTGTTTTCTCCAAAAATTTTACTACGAACGTGAATAAAATTCTCCAAGTATTTTCACAGCAAAAGTAAATTTCCATTCCACGTCATTAGCATACACGGAGGAGTCTATATCTTGCAGCGGTCTCCTGTTTCTAATGAGTGAGCAAACGCAGACGTTGATTTGTTTTGTAGCGCCGCAGTAGCGTAGGGCTGACGTCGGGCTCACTGAAACGTATCAGCAGCTCACCAACGAATTAACTTTACGTCCTGCGGGCTACTTGAACCAAGACATGCATAAGGAACGGACGACTTTTCAACGTCATGCAGTTTACGATCGGGAATTCAAATACCTTCACGAGAGGCTTTAATGATTACTTTCTACGGAAATTTTCACATTCTCCTGCGCTATTAGCACTTCCAAAAATAAAGTAAAAAGAGAAAAGACATGCAATGGCGACATCAGAGGCTTTCTACGACCGTCGTACTTTAAAATGCATTTTCACATTAGATAAATTCGTGTGAAAAGATATTTCCTATAGTTACCTTTATAGTAATGAGAATTTCCCTACAATTACAGTTTATCCTTACTAATTACCCGAAGGGATATTTATTAATTTTGGGATACTTAAATATATATATGTGTCATGTAACTTTTATTATATACTGTAGGTATTACATTGATCATGCTTTCGTTATATCTACACATTAGTGTATTATTGTATTAGCTGTGAAATTTGTGCATCAACGTGATTAAGCATCTTCAGGAGAAATGGGTGGGTCAAATATTGAGGGGAGAGGGATTGGTAAAGGTTGTAATGGAGGGTAGGATTCAGGGGAAAAGGCAGATGGGAAGACAGAGACAGAAGATGTTGTATGACATAAGGCGTGGGGTTAAATATAAGGATATGAAGGAGATGGCTATTAATAGGGATTTTTGATTGTGCCGAACCTACCGAAAGGTAGAACACTTATGATGATGATGATGATGTGAAATTTATCTGCATTTTTCATATATATTTTTATTGTTTTGCATCATTGTCCATTGAGATTATATAATAGCATTATGTAAATATGACATGGATATAATGTAAATATACTTATTGAAACGTTAACTTGACTGTGTTTATTGATGTACAACATATATGTGCTTATTGTTATTGTATTTATATAATTTTAACGTTTCTTCTCATCTTTTAGTTATTCCTATCGGCAGTTTTCTCGTACCCTTCAAATAAATATTGCACAGTTTATGGCGATGGGTTCGATGGAAGAGGAGACTTCAGTCTCAATATCGCCAGAATAAAGACTTAAGTATCACTCTTGTCATTCATTCCAGTGGGAAAGTTCACATCAAGTAAAACCCAAAGCTCTTCTCACCGTTTCTAATCACTTTGTTTCATATTTTGTTTCAGTCATAATTAATTTAATTTTCTCTTTCGTTAGATATTCACTATAAATGGGCCGATCATATATGTGTAAAATATGAATTAATAATAAACTTCGTCCAAAATATACTGACGAAAAAATTATTAAAATCGACTTATTGACCTCTATAGATCAACTGATCTAATGCGATTAGTTTTAGGCACTGTTCTACGCTATAAATGATATCAATAACTTAATTTATCTGAGGCTGATTATTTAGATTTAATTACATAGATGAAAATATTAATTCATAGATAATTGATATTAATGTTATCTCTGACACAAGTAAAGTAGTTCATAATCTTCTATCGATGTCAAACATCAGTTTATCAGCTGACAGCAAAAACATTACCTAGGAAACCCCAAATAAGAACTCAACATGCATCTAAAACAAAAAGCATAATTTATTGATCCATGTAAAGTACGGAGTTCACAAAATCGGGCGAGATATGGTGGAAATCCATCATGCAAAATGAA
The DNA here is from genome assembly GCA_947579665.1 of Sympetrum striolatum. NCBI lineage: Eukaryota > Metazoa > Arthropoda > Insecta > Odonata > Libellulidae > Sympetrum > Sympetrum striolatum. The sequence goes on along the minus strand of OX388346.1, from coordinate 72,960,410 downwards.
GGAGATAAATTGGTACTTTTTCCACAAAATTTTAAAAAAATCGTACCAATAAAAAATTGTATTGTAAAAAAGAACCAATTTATCTCCTTCATTTTACATAAAGTACGGAGTAATTTCAGGGCACGTAAGTTATCGTATTGACACCGGTGGGCAAGAAAAAGCCGTAGAAGAATAAATAGGCTATGGGTATAGATCGGAGTGGTTTTATCAGCAGAAAAATGTGAAAAAATCCTATATTTTGGCTGGCGAAGGATAACTTTGCATTCATTTTAAGAGAATTCTTGGATGCTGTTGAACCAACAAAGAAAACATCGGCGCTGAAGATTGCTCGATGCCAGCAGCATTTTTGAAAATTCTGGATTTGGCAGAAAAAATCAAGCCAACTGCCAACTCAAACCCACAGGACAGCCTTAAAAGCAAAGCGAAGTTTATGGAGAGAACAGGTTTTGGATGCAATCGGTAAATGTCGCAAAACGCCCCAAAAATACAGAAAAACTCTTTTAACGTGAACGGCAACTGAATGGTCGAAAAGAAAATATTTGGACTGATATCTGCCCTTATTTTCCTCGCTAGTATGGAGAGCTGCTTCCATGAATCCCACCGGCATACGGATCAGTCCAAATGCGCGGCAAAGGTATCCCAATCATTCGGATTCGAATCGTAGGGAAGCAAAATTAATGAGAGGAAAAACCGTTACGGGTCGTCCATCGTTTCAATTTACACGATAAACGGTACTGTTTTAAGGGTGTGATACTATTATACTGCGGCTTGTTTACCTACTTATATTCCCACTGGGACACGACCGAATTCCAAACTAACCCACGCAACACGACAAGGGCTACACGAAATTTTAAATTATTTGCAATAAGCCTCATTTTATATAGAAAACGAGCTGAAGTGAGGAATTTTACAGAAAAACTTAGGTGAAACAAGTTGAAAACCCAAATAATGTAAAAATTTCCTATAAAAAGTCAGTTTTATGTTCAATTTAATTCTTTGACAGATCAAAATGAATGTATCTTCATTAAAAATTCCCTAGCGATGAAACAGTCCGTAAATCTAAATCACCGTTTTAATCTATGACAATTCTTTCTAATTAATGGAGTTAAGTTTTGGACTGACAGAATAATTTGTTTCCAATGATTAAATTGAATTAAGTTTAATGATTTAAACATATGTGCAAAAAATTACGGTTAATGGTAGTTATGCGGGGGTTAAGCTACTTTTTTCAGGTAGAAATTTCGAGGGTCGTCGTCCTAATCCGGACCCTTAGCGAGGCCTGCTCGGGAGCGCCTGGCCGTCAGAGTAACAGGACCATAAAAAAACTGACCGCGTGGAATACGATTTAAAAAGTTATAAACAATTCAAATGGGCAACAATTTATTATCTTCGTCGTCTCACTCGTCCTAAGAGATATACAAGCGTCTTTTGATCGACGTTCTACGATGAAAATTAAGATTTTTCGTGATTTTACTAGAAATGACCCGTTGACGCACGGCAACGTTGCTCAGTCAGATAGATGGGTGTTTTAAATATCTCAGCGGGGGTTGGGTTGGGTTGGGGGGAGGATTTCTAGATTTCTAGATTTTTGATAGAAATCCCTCCCCCCTACCCCAACCCAACGGCAACGGTTGCCGTTTGTAAACGCTTAATTCATTTTCCTGGCATTGTTAGGAAAATACTAAATATGAATTTTGGAAATGATCGGATATTTACTTTTTAAGATAGAGCGCCCACAAACTTTTTTACCACAGACAGACAGACAGACACACACACACAGACAGACATGTCCGGGAAAATAGTGAAAACGAGCTCTATGGGCCCCAAAACATCTATTTCCGTCGAAATCTGGAGGTCGAATTTTTTGCGAATATAATACTTTCTCTACGTATAGGGAGAAAGTAAAAAGGTATATGGATTGGTTCCATACCGTTTACATTACCCTTTGCATTTAAGATAATACAGTCTTAATTTTGGACCTTCCCGGTATGATATCGACTTCAGAATTTGAATCAAATAAGTTATATTTCTATCAGGGCGTTATATGTATTCACATCTTCCAAAAGATCCTGGGTTCGAAACCAGGCGTCTCTACTATTTGTTACGCATGGTGGGAATTTACAATTACGTGTAATTCAATTACCGAGAAGGTGGAAATACTACGGCCAGCCATGTGAACAGAAGTAATGCAATGTAATTCTTTCAATATTTTTATTTATTATTTTCAAAGTATAGTAATTTAAGCTTATGCTTGCAGTATCCAAGCAACTTTTACTCGTATTATAAGTAACTATCGATTCAATACATAAAGTATATAGTAGTTAAGATTGCATAAAATATAGACATCAATGCTCGTACGATTTTCATCGGCTTCCTTTCGTTCTAGAGTTACCTTAATGTCTAAGTCGCTTGTTTTGCTTTTATTTCACTTACTTTAAACTGGCAAACGCTCTGTGCGTGAATTAATGAATCAAGATTACGCCCAACGCAAATATTTCAACATTTTCATTTCCCGTGGACTTATCTGGAGGGTTGCAGCTGATGAAGATATCTACACTCACCTGTATTATGCCCACGTTTTAAAGTGGGAGGCGGCATTTTGCAATCGCAAATACGCTGGCATTAGCATAAAATGAGTGATTCGCCACTACACATTATTTCCGTTACATGGTTAGCTTTTGGCAACAATGGAGAAACCGGAAGCGTGGTTTAATTCCAAGGTCGGCGGGAAATTAATTGAGCGCCGAAGTGGGATCGTATCGTGAGTCCAGATGCTTCTCATCTCCGAGCAAACAAAGGATAATTCTCAAACTGCTTTCGCGCAAATTAAATCCGATAATGGTGACTTTTCCGGTGATCCCTAAAACGCCGATTAGACACGTTGTCCCACCTCAAAATCAGAAGTAATCAACGGACCAGAAAAGTGAGACCTGAAGATTAAAAATTCGCATTGACACATCAGAAAATGATTCCGATTCTTTCTAGGAAATCCCACGTGTTTTAAATACGAAGTATATAAATGTACGTATAATATTTTTTGGCATATAATATTACGAATAGAGCCACAATGTGGTTGCAATGTTCTGCACATACAGAGTAGAAAAATGTGCCAGAATTATTTACGATAGACAACAGAAAACGAAATTTAAAAATCATTAGATATACATAACCCTGATTCTTTCCGCGAGCCTTTTTATTTATTTATTTAAGTTTGCGTTGCAAGTTGGCCTTCAGGCAGGAGGCAACGTTTGACAACTTTTTATGACTTATTGGCAAGGGATTATGGTTTCCTTCAGGTAATTCATTCCATTCATGTTCGGTTCTTCTAATGAATTAATATTTTTATTTTTTAATTAGTTTATTTGGGCGAGATTGAGACTAAAAGTCTCTTTTTCCATCCAACCCACCTTCATTAACTATAGAAAAATTAAAGAGAATAGAATCAGAAAATAAATCCGCTAATCCTTTCAGTGACACCACTAAAAGATGGTAATAGAGCGTAAGTATGTATTAATCTACTACAAAAGGTTCGAGAAAATCAAAATATTGACCGAAACGATATTTATAATTGATAAAAAATCTTCACGATTCATAATTATATCGCCACTCGAGTTGCTCAACTATTTTACGAAGATGAGAATCTTTCTTCTTTTCGTCTCTTTTAATTGTTTACACCGTTTTGAATTGTTAAATTATCAGTTTATTTTTTACTTGCATGTGAACGTATAACTATTTGCTCTCTTTCTTTGCTTTTGTATGATATTATTGGTTTGTTTCTCACACATTTCATTAAATCTGATTTCGTTTTTCACACCCAGCTTCTTGAGGGTGTTTTCCTGTAGGGGAATTTTTTTCCTAAGCCCTTAGCTTAGTATTTTTATCCTTTAGTCTTCTTCTATGTACTGATTTTTCAAGCAATCTTTTTCTTTCGAATTTATAAGACAAAGGGTTGTACGCAAGAAGAGACTTTATAGTCTCAATCTCACCCTAAATAAAGTCCCTTATTATTATCATTATTATAAACTAGAAAAAATCTGATGTGGCCAGCACATGACTTTCTCCATATTTAAGATGTAAATATTTATCTACGACAGTATTTTCGAACTCCATATTCAATCTAAACTTGGAAGATAAGTGATTAATTTATATCATATTATCTTTTACGTCACAAACGTTATAAATAATGTTTTTCGGGACATGTTCGATGAAAAACGATGAAATTGGCCTTTGCCCACAGCGCCCATATACATAATCAGCAACTTCCGGTTTATCAGTATTTCACGAATAACTCCTAAGCAATCAGTGATACAAAAATATGTTTCATACAAAATTTATAGTATGTTCCATTTTCTAAAACCATTACAAATAATAGTATATACCTAAATATCGTATTAATGGAGATATGTTGCAAAACCGGAAATTTGCTTCGAAGAATAAAGCTCGACTTCCGGTTAACCGATTTACTCCAAAATCTAATCAACTCTGACAGCACCAACCAGAGTGCTATATATTAAGTTTGGTATTGATACGACTTTAGAGCGCCCACAAACACAGACACACATACACACACACACATACATCTTTCCGAAAATGGTCAAAACGTGTTCTAGGGACCCCTAAACATGTATTTCCGTTGAAATCTCGAAGTCGATTTTTTTCTCTATACTACGTCTATGGAGAAAGTAAAAAATATAATTGACAGCCAATATTTCAGATTTCCTTTAATTTCCTAAAGCTACGACTAACTTTGATGTACATTAAAATCAGCATAAAATCTCGTTACTCGACGACAACGAAGCGTTATGATACGCTTGACGAGGAAACCAAGTTAGAGCGGCGCAACGAAGTTATTTCTGCGAATGACAAATTCAGCGATTAAAATAAGGGTAATTAATTTTGCTCCAGCGTATCCATTTTCAAAGCCATTATTATTACAGCGAGTAGACGTGTTATGGGGGGACCCTTTCGAAATTATGCCGCTCCCCACGCATTTCGTCACCGATGACGGTAAAAGGAGAGAACACCGAATTTTAATTACGATCCGATTCGCTTCGGAAAACTACGCAGGTTGATATGAAAGCAACGCTTTGGGAAAAATTCGCACTTAAAACTTCTGTAAATCGAAATTTTCACGCCGAATAAGATGTTATGAAAGAGAACCGACTATGGCGATTAGGATAGGTCTTGGAGCCCATATGTTTCTTCCACATGAGCTTCGAGCTGAGAGATTATAAGCAAAGGAAATGGTGCGAGATTAAAATTTATGGAGGAGTACTTCCCTATGAAAGGAGAGAAGCACTGAGGAGATAAACAATGTCGCAATGCACACCTAGGACTCCGCTTTGCTTGCGTTACGGCGACTTATCTTGGCGAAGAATTTTCATAATTGGTAAGAGTTAAACAGACTGAGTTTTCTCTGACATTTTCGACTGAAACGATGGTCGAAACCAGTGAGCAAAATCAGCTAATTTCTTAATACTATGTTTTAACAACTATAATTACTCCAACTATCGGCAATTATTTTCGAAGAAGATTATTCGCAATTCAAACACAATTATAACTTTCCGTACTTTCTTTTGGACTGGATTTTTTCACTTTATCGTGTCGATTAATATGCATTCAGTTATAGATGACCTAATGATACTCAGGAAAACTTTCTAGAGTTAGAAAATATTTTTTTAATAATACGAGGACTCTTTGTTTACGAGGTTAATAATAATTCATATCGTGGTAGTATTTTGATTCTGAATTAAAGAAGAGATTCAGAGACAAGCGAGTTATCTCCAATTAGGGGAAAAACATTTTTATGGAATCGAAAAACCCTAGTGAAACTACATCTTACAATAATCCAAGGAAGGAAATTTGAAAGACCTTACAGATTCAGTCAACCCCGAAAATAATTCTACAGTGGAAGAGGTTTCACATTTCTACATTTTACTAAACTACAGAAAAACTTCCGAACTTAATTATTTCTTCCCTTAACTTCATTCATTAGTAAAATAGGGAAAAGTCAACGGTCAAGATAGACACAGATTCATTCCCAATTCATTTCCTTTCACCAGACTCATTGTCTAATTTAAGTTCTTATATATATTGATATACACTGATAGTATATACTGATGCACACCTAAACTTAATGTCTAAAGATCTTAGGGAAAAACTGGTTCATACATTGACATTCCCCCACATTGACTAGTGTTGCTTAGTATACCTAGATATCACTGATGAACTTAATTACAAACAACAACGATTAACGAACAGTTGCATAAGGTTTATCTTTGATCTGAGAAAGCAAGGCCATATAAGTCAATACCGTCAAGAGCTGAAGTGGCTAACGGTTAGAAAGAGAAGAGAATACTTTCTAGTGGTATTTTTATATAATATGTTGAAAAATAACAGACCGGAGAATCTTTTAAATCAGTTCCATACAAGAATCAATAAAGACGGCATAAAAAATTAAGATATAACACCCAAGGTTACTACTGCCCTCCTAAAAAATCCGTTCTATTCGAGAAATCATTCTTATTGTTGGTCTCAACAATAAAATTATCGAATTCTTGGCCTCTTCCAATAAAAGCAAGCAATAATAATGTAAACACATTCAAAACATTGTATCACAATTATGTAATGAAAAAGGCATGAACTGCACATGTATTTTCAGTATTTTTATGTTTGTTTAATAATTTTATAATAGATCCAAAAACTCTATGTTTGAAAAAATTGTATTTAATTTTGGTTTTGTTGTATTATTGCATTCGCTCACTGCGATTTATGTAAAACTGTCAAATCCAATTTTGTTTTAGGTGGCTTGCCACAAAACAATAAACTCTAGTATTCAAGGAGAGTTCAAGGAGAGCTAGGCACGATAAACATCTTTTTCAGAAGAAAGGAAAAATCTTACGTCACACCAATTCTACGTGAAATAACATTCATCGATAACACCCGCCCTATACACATGTATCTGACCCACACTACCGGCGTTTCTGCACACTACGTAAATAACTGCAAGCTACATTTATATCCGTATATTGCCTGTCACCCTTTCCCCTTACTGAGACTGCAAACTCTCGGTTGACATATTTAAAATGTATTCCTACCGACATTAGGCGTACCACTGACAAGGGCTTCGCGTGCCATTAATGGCTTGCGTACCACAACCTGGACGTCCGTTTTAAATTACGATACGAAAAACTCGTGTTTTCCACGCGAGCCGATAAAAATTCGTCGAGCGGGAGCGTGGCCAGCGAAATCCATAACTATGAAATAGATGTGAAACGGTCATTTGCAACACCTGCAACGGATATCACATCCGAGAACGGGATATTCAACTTGTCTGCTTTCTCTAGGAATTTCTGGGTTGATACATTCAATTTAGCTTAACACACCTACAAACAGTAGCATGGAGCAAGTTGCAACGAATTTATTTATACGATACCACAAACAAAGATATATAGACAAACAATATCTTTGTTTGTGGTATCGTATAAATAAATTCTTTGCAACTAGTTCCTGGCTACTGTTTGTAATGGAATACCACCAGGAAAAGGAATCGGATTTAACACACCTATTCCTGAAATGTTTAAATGTCATGGCTATTCATTCCGTGTGAACATAATATGTGTAACATAAGCCAACAAAATTATATCGTCAAAACTCAATAGCTGATAAATGAAGCCGATGAGTAAATTCCTAAAGAAAATGTTTAAAGGATAGTAGGTTAAAAATTAAATAAGACGGAGACAGCAAATCTATTTTTTGCTAAGGATAGGCTGCGAGTCGAAGGAATTATGAAGTTCCAAAATCTAAAGCTGATAAATAATGCCGAAAAATAATGAGAATGTTCATAAGGATAAACGGTTAAAAACTAAATGAGACCCAAGTAACAAATAGCTGCATTTTGTAGAAATATATAACAGTTTAAACTCTAAGTAAGGTTACATTTCCTGATCAAATTGCTTGAAAAAAAAAATACTCAGCTCTTTTCTTATGTGAAAATTCAGCGGACGTAACTGAAAACGTACGCTGTAATCAGAGATTTAGAATTTCCTTCCTTGGTTATCTGAACGGGCGTGTGTGAACAAAAATGACGGAACAATGCGAAAGGGTAAAATAAACAGTAAGAACATCAGCCATTTTAAAGAAGTTGACTTTACATAAAAATCTACTGTGAGAAGAGATTCACCATGGGAAAAGATTACAAATGATATAAAGAAAAATATTTCTTTAGGTGACATGAGGACTTTCTGGAAATCACGAAGGCATGACATTTTTCTTAAAGATGGATAACAGAACCGCAAGAGCGTGAACATTATTGATTAAGTAAAAAGAAACTAGATTGAAAACAGATCGCCTGATTAGGATAACAAGGAAAATGCCCATGTAACTCTTCATAATTAGCGGCACGAAAACTATTCTTTGGAATGAAAAGTACGAAGAACCTCGTAAAATTAATAAAGGAAGCGTCTCTGAAATAGTAAATCCTGAGTTAGACCCTGAAGACCAGAGACAACGAAAAGTAATTTGCCCATAAACCCTAACATGCAAGTAATACCGTTAACACGCATAAGTAGGTGTAGGCAAAATTTTCAATTAAAAATCTACACTCGACTCTTCCACGGTTAGGTAATGATAAACTGCATATAATATAACATATACATGTATATCAAATGTAATGCAGAAAAAAGAGACAAAAATCGAAAAAACCTGACCGAAATCCTTAATACTTACTTTTATTTGAGTGACAGAGTCAAAAGTTATTAAAAGTCGTGTTGTACTCGTAATTAAAAAAATACTTCGTAACGTACTGCGTGCTGCATACTGCGAATTTCCCAAATTATAGCACTTTTTTCACTCTCCTTATCCTTAATGCAAGCTAGCGAGTTTCACTAACTTTGAACTTTTCTCTTTTCCAACTTTAACTTTTCAGTGACTAATTTTGAATAAATAAAATTTGTTGGAAATGATTTTTGAATTTTGTACAAGTTGCTACCTTTCCTTGTGACAGTGGCGATATTGTGTAGTAAATACATATAACATTACGTAAGAATTTAAAGTTTGAGAGGAACCCCAGAACTAGGGAAATTTACATGCACCTCGATTATGATCAATCAAAATTTACGTTTCACGCTCTAATCTTTCTCATAATATAGCTTCGTTATATAAGTCGTTAATTCTCGCCGAAATGGCAGAGAAGACCCAACGGAGACGCGTAGTGAAAGTGCAAGAGTATGAATCAAGTACAGCACCGTGTCCAGTCACTCTGCCGCCTGGGGCGAGATAAGATATGGCGCCTCTGATACGACAGTAATGGCAGAAGGGTGGCCTACGATCCAGGCACACAAATCTCTTACACGCTTTTCACCTCCATGTACTTTAGCTTCCATGGCAGATACAGCATGAAGTAAAAACAGTAATCTTACGAAATACTGTCCAATTTTTTATTAAAGGTCAAATTATGAGCGTCATGAATTAAGAATCATTCAGTTATTAGCAATGATTTTGTCTCCACCATTGACTTTAACTGTTATAGCGTGAATATTTTCCAAAATTTCGACCCAGAGCCTTAGAAAACAGAGAAGATCTAATTAGATCCCCTAATTATATTTCAGTTTGCTAATATAAACCAATTACCTCAAGGTGATGTTTTCAAATCTTACATAGCATACGTACTTTCAAAAAGTAATTATATTCACAAAAGAAAGCGTCTTTGAAATTTAAACAGCGATAATATTCCTGAGGAAATTATAAATTTGAGTTCTATATTCATGGTTTTCCACAAAGTTACGCCTTCTCACATCAATTTAACAATGATACTCAGTTTTAAAATAATTCGTTATCGAAGAAGCATAGTATTAAATTTACATAACTGAAATCAATTTGTAACAAAGCGCAAGTTTTCTTAAGGGATGGAAAAAATTCACTAAGTAAAAGAAACATACCGTCTATTTCTTAGTGAATTTTTGAATGATCTCCAGATTTTACTGGAGACAATTAATTAAGAGGTTGAGTTAAAACGAGAAGCTATCATTAGAAAATACCCACGGTTTACCTCGAAAATACAAAAAGCGCATTCTAATTCGGAATAAGAACAATTACGATAAATTGTCATTGAATTAACAAAATTTCGGCGCTTTTTTTCTTCCAACAGGGCAGCTCTCATCTTTCGTTCTAGCTTTTGAGACGTAGTTCAATATATTAGGAGTCAATAGGAATATCAATTTTATAGTCTTGATATTAGCCAACATATGGAGAAATTCGAATGTAGAATTTTATTTCCATAGCAACATAAGAGAGTCCCGCGTTTAGTTCAAGATATAGCAAAGAGAATATAAAGGTAAGGAGCATCATATTGTTATTCACAATAACCTACCAAATTATAATGCAAATAAACATCTTCAAGAAAACTTTTTCGAAAGAGCTGCTATATAAATCTTCGACAAAAAATTCTCACGTATAAATATATATAATTCTCACGTATATGTATTCTCACAAACAAATGACTACATAGAATCGTCTTGAGATACCGATTACCTCTATACACATTGACATATCTCTTGGGATACAAATAAATGTGAAAATATTCACAGAAAGTAAATCCTCACTTTCGAGCCAACAACGAAAGCAGCATATTTAACCGTGAGATGATTTCAGTGTAACAGCTACTTACTGAGCACAAAAAGAAGGGAAAAATTCACTCCAAGCTGTGCTGTAGAACTAAATACAGAAACTTTCGTACATTATAAGCTTTCATACTCCTCCCTGCCAGCAAAAAAAATTACAATGGAACGCCTTTTTGACTCGCAAATCAGGCAGAGAAAAATAAATTTAATTAATTTTCCTCTTTGAATTTCTGGAAACCACATATCACGTACTGACACTCCGGATGTTCCACGTTATAAATTATTTTCTCTGAAGTGCTCAATTGTTTGGACGCTATACATTTCATGCCTCGGTCTTTGATCTAACAAGCTAAATCTTTTACTTTAAGTAAAATGGTTTTTAGAAACTGAGATCGAATTTAGCTTGGGCCTGGAATGTAGATATTCCACAGATGATATTGCTTAGGTTAAGTTAGCGTTCTATTCTTAGCCAAAAAGTAAAATTTGTCAAAACTCTTGCAGAATACCATGTTAGTTTTTCGTGCAAATTAATCTTAAATATTACCCAAAGATTATCGCATTGTACACTCTTAAGCTCGGAATCTAAGTGTATATTTATTTTCCGATCCTTACGGCTTCAGTGAAAAGCTGCACTATGGTGCATGAATGGGCATGACAAGTACGGATAAGTAGCAATGAATAGCAACAACGCAGTTCACCTAACTTAACATGTACATGATTCAATCATTAATTCGTTCGATAGTCCTGATAAACTCTGATTCTATGATTACGATAAAACTAATACGAGTTTGCTACGCAGAAATTTCAAAGCCTCAAATACACAAAATCTACATAACTTTTTTTGAAAGATCAATCGAATCGAATGAAATTGAAATTGTCAATAGAAAATACGGTGTTATCACAAGATACTTGGTAAAAGTTCCTCGTCACCGAATTGTGGATATACCTGCAAGTGAATAGATTAAAAAGATGGACCACGAATAAAGCGTATTCTGCAGTCATTACCCATCTTTTTTACTATTGATGCGGCATAAATATGACAAGGGGTAATTCTCAGAAGAAATAGAGCATGAATTGGATATAAAACTTACGAGCGTCACTGAATGAAGTAGTTCAGAGACACATATATCCATTGATCAAAATGTTAGTGAAATTTAGAGAATTTGAACTAATACGAGACATTAATGAGTATCGTAAATTATACGATCTGAGTTGACCTGAATTTATAAGAAATCATTCAATTATAAATAAAAACTTTACTTCGCATTTTATAGTCCAATTTTTAGTTAGATTATAGTATGCGATCAATTCATTCATATTCGTTCCTATATTCCTCCAGCCAATCAGGACTAGTGAATTCGTGAGGACCTTGTGTGAACTTGAAATGTTGACGGAATAGCAAAGGGTGACAAGTGTATCAAATGTAAATTATCACGTTAATGAATCTCCGATCATGCCATTCAAATATTGATTTCGAACGCATGGATAGCATTTATAGTGACTTCAATGCCGTCAATAATCAATTTTAGTAAAGAACAACTTCATTAACAGTGCTTTTCAGAAGGATCTCAGAATATTTTGCCATTTATTCATTGCAATGTTAACTGAATGAAAGTTTAGGTTCCATTACTCTGTGCTCAGGATTACATTAATAGAGATTTCTAGTAAAAAGGTGGCTCGATGCTGTAGGACTACATACCATTCATTCAATATGAGTTCACTGAAAATAGGAGAGGCGTTGCAAGAAAGGGGTGAAAAAATACTGACCTACAATCATTTTATCTTTTTTCTTCGACCACTAACAAAGCATATCATTAACCCTGATTTTTTCGAAAACTTAGTAATCTCCTTAGAAAATTACGTACGTGAGGATTCTATTAACATTTTCTCCATTAAATCTACAAAAACCTCATTTCTGAGGTTTGAATCAGGCGGGATGAATCTTCACGGAGGCGTACTGACTAACAATTTCTGGCGAAAACTACCAAAAAGGAATGAAGATCTGTCAAGACGTAGAAAGTTTGATTTTTATTCCAGATTTTCTGCAAAAAAAACCTCCTTTCCGCGGCGTATACTTTTCTAACCGGCTTCTAAATTTAATGTGATCGTCAGATCATTTCCTATCATTGTGGAGTCGATCATAAAAATACACTGTCATGTCGATATTTGAATCATTAGCCTTTGACGCACGTAGATTAAAGTGGTAAAGGTACTAGCTCACTGAACTGAAAGAGAAGGAACGAAGCGTATTATAGTTGGATATATACTTGGCATCATCAGCTACTAACGTCACTGCTTCCTATCAGTCAAAACTAAATATTTACGGACGAACGCCCAAGATATACAATATACTTATTTATATTCCTCGGCTCCGGCATTGGGAATCGAGGAATTCCCCCAACCAATCATGAATCATCAACGATTAACATAATAATTTAAACATGAAGACGGATATCCATTTCAGTCGAACGAAATCGCGCTCAGTTTTTCAGGACTGAATATCATTCCCGCCGCCGATACTTTCCACGCGTATCCGAGCGTATTGCAGGTCGCGCACGTTTCTCGCAGATGGGCGGGAGATTTGTGATCGCTCACCGAGGTCGAGTACGGCCTGCTGCTCAGACGAATGCCTTCACGGTCCAGTCGCTCCCTCAACAGCATCCTCAGCTGCGGCCTGGGGATCCGCACCAGCTCCGCCTTGCCCTCCTCGTACTCGTCCCTGTACCTGGCCGCTCCGCCCTCCGGGGAGACCATCCCGCCTCCGGCCAACGCCGGTGACGGCGGATCCGAAGACCCGAGCGCCGGTGGGCCGCAGAGGTCGGCGACCCCGGGCGTGAGGTCCTCGCCGGCAGCGGCAGCGGCGGCTGCCTCTTCTAAGGTGAAATACACGGAGGCGGCACCCTCTTCCCGGAGAGCCCTCACGGAATGGAGGAGACGGCTCCTGTGCGACGGTTCGAACACGCCGATGGCATCCAGGTCCGGGTCGCCCACCTGCTTGCATATTTCCAAGTCATCGTAACCGTTGTCCAAGAATGACTCGGCGTAGCGGCCGAGCTGGAGGGAACGGAGCCACTCGGCCACGATATTGCTTCCCGTGGACATGACGGTGAGGCGAACGGGGGGCGGCGCGAGAGTGGGGCCGCCCCCGTTGGAGGCCAAGAGGCACGTGATCGCGGAGAAAGTGAGGCGAGAGGCATTCCCGCCCTGCACGATGGGTTGGTGCGATTGTTTGGAGCGCGTCTCTTGCCGTCTAACACTCACTCGACATCGCCATCCCCCGCGGAAAAGATGAGCACGACGGACATACACTACACGCAACAGACGCCGACAGCGGACTGGCCTGTATTGACGACGGATTAAAATAGTCGAGATTTAGCGCCAGAGGGAAGCACTGGCCGCTGTGACGTGAAAGACAGATGAAGACCGGAATTGGTGCACAGCCATTCGCTGTCGTTCACGTGAAGGCGCGTCGGGGGTGAATTATTTTTATACCTCGCTCGAGGGCATCTGAAACTGTCATCTTTCGTTTAAAGGTTGATAATTTAGTGAGTTTTGTTAGAATGGAAAATTGTAGCAATGAATCGTTCGCATTTCCGTTAAACTACTTACGACCCGCAAATTCTGAAGTAAGTTTACGAGGGGTATTCGTGTAAACAATTCTTTTAAGAAATTACGGAATGATACGATTTATGATACTATTTACTTATGTAAAGCTTAGATATATTTTCTCTGAGTTAATTACAAGAAACGGGATCATTCATTTCAGATGAAAAGTCTTTAGGTACTTGGAAATTGCATCATCGGACAAGATAGTCCATAAAATTACTAGCTGTTTTTATTTTAATTTATTATGTAACGTGAAACTTCAAATATTAATGAGCAAATATATATTAAGAATCACTATATCATAAACGAATTGGGCATGTAAGAATATTTATTACGAAAAAAATAAGTGCATATTCTACCTTATGAATGTAATCATTTATTTTTATTTGTATTTTCGTGTGACTTATTCGCTAAACTAAAGCGAAACTGTAGCATAAGAATACTATAAAAGTCGTAAGAATGGGTAAAAAATTACTTTCTGCAGCTGTGAAAATTATATTTATAGTTTATGCTAAATACCCTATTAACTTGGTGTGACACACATGTACTGGTTTGGAAGAAAAATCTGCTTAGTGGATTACATTTCTAATTTATGACCCAATTTTTTTAAACTGTTGTTTTTTTGTTTAGACATTGAATTAATTTTACAAAATGTTGTGATAAATATAATCATTAGCATGAAAGAAAATTTTAACAAAATCATTTTTCATTAACTAATTTAAGTATAAAGAAGTATGTAGAATAAATATATTTTATTTTCATCCGACATTTTGCAAGAATGGATAGTTTCACAGGACTAGTAGCTAATCTGGAATGGGAATCTTTGGAAAATCAGATGAAGGCCCAAAGATTGCTAATACTTTTGAAGTTGCTCGTTCCTTCTCTTAAGTATTCATCCTGAAGGCCGGTTGATACCTCACCCAATCTGACAAAAGCTACTAATAGCTTGTATAGAGGAATGAGGTTTATTAAGCAGGATGAGGAGTGAGGTAGTTTATCCTTGCTTTCCTCACTGAGCCAGAATGCACCTACATGCAAGTGAAGCACAATGACTCTACGAGTAACACTTTTCTTGGCATTCCATAAGAAGAGACATTGATTAGTGCAATTAGTCACTCATATCTCAGTAGCTTTTATTTTATAACAGCCATGATAAAGACTGTGCCAAAAGTAAATGAAAGATACATTTTTCTCTATCCTGTACCAAATTAAAATATTCCATTCATGTTTGTACAGTAATCAAAGGGAAATGAAGTAGCTCAAAGAGACCACCAAACATGTTTGAAGGAGAATGGTCAAAGTGTGTGTACATTTAAAGATAAAAGACGGGGTAAAAATCCTATGTTCTTAAGAATGCGAAAATAAACGAGAACCATCTTAGAGCCCTATCCAAACAATTGTAAGGGAATAAAGAGACTGAAGCTAATTTCTTAGTTGTCTTTGTATCATTCACCATCTTCTTCTGGGAAAATATTTGAGGTGTGTGGTCTGTGTTGTTTTTATGCTTATAATTATTCTTTGCATATCTGGCTCCTGCATTTAATTGCGTTATTATAAATCTATCTTAATTCTGTGCCCACTACCACCAGGCATTGTAATTATTTATTTATAGTGTTATAAACTTGAACTGGCTTTTCCCAAGCAGTCTTTTACAATTAAAGCTAGCAAATCTAATCAATGTATTAAAGACCATTAGAGGTATGGCGTGGGAGGTCATACGATCAGCAATTAGTCTCAAAGAGAATACATCAGAAGGAGCATTGAAATCTTATAAAGAATTTTAAATATTCTACAATAAGTTGCTCAAATCATCCAAAAAAAAGCCTACAATGATGAAATCCTTTACTTTAGCAATGTCAGCATTACTGTGTACTGGAATATCATTCATAAATACATCTCTCCTAATGACTCAAACAAACAAATTAATAATAAAAATGGAAAATACATCTCTGATCTGCCTGAAATTGCCTCAACATTTGATTAGTAATTTTCAAAGCAAATAATCATATCACCACAATGCCTCCGAATATTTGGGCATTAAATTTTGTTCTCCTAATGCTATTTTTGGTATACAACATATTAGCAAGAGGTTTTGCAGGCAAAGAAAAATAACAGTAAGAAAGGCTCTTCTGATGTTGAATATACATCTGGTTTTGAACTACTCAGAAGTTGTTACATCATCAAGAAACATCTTGTCTCTGTAAACCTCTAAGTACCGGTGTCTTTCCCTCTTCCCTCAAAGTGACAAAAGTCATACCATTTCATAAAAAGTAATGTAAATATACATCATTAAATTATAAACCAACATCCATACAAAGCTCATTGTTTGACCTAATTGAGCCAATTGCTTTTAATCAACTTCCTTTATAGATAAACACTCACTTATCTCCAAATCTCAATTTGGATTTATAAGAGGCAAATATGAAGAGCTTGCTCAATGCCAATTAATTAATAATATGGAATATCAACTTGAAGGTAAAAATAAGACAGTTCAAGTGTTTTGGATGTACCTTGAGACTTTGATATGGGAAACCATGAAATCCTCTTGAATGAAATGGAATCATTTAGGATACGTGGGAATCCAATCCAAAATTTATTCGATTTATTTGTAATATTTAAGGATTTCTTTATTTGATGATTTATATATTTAACGTTTTCATTGATGAAAATTGTTTTTTTTTATTGCATTGATTTTGTATTGAAGGCAAATTTATAAACATCAAAAATTTTATTGTTTTTAACACTTTTTATGTTTCACTTGAATTTTGTATTTTTAATTGTTTGTCTTTACTATATTAATATGCTTCTTAAATGTATCTCTGTCTAAAAGGGTTGACTGTCCGTCTATAATTGTAAATAAATAAATAAATCAACTGAAATGGCTCCAATCATTCCTTGGTGATCAATATTAAAGCTCAGCATTAAACGAAAAAAATTTAATCTGCACTGGTATGCTGCACTGCGCTGCACCTCAAGGATCAATTATCAAGCATCTATTGTTGTTATTTTAATTAATGGTTTACCTAGAATATGCTCTACACTATCTATCCTACACTTTTTGCCGATGACACTAACTTCTTGGTATCAGATTCCCCTTTTGAAAATATGTATAAAAAAGCTAAACCCACTCTATCTACAATTATCTAAATAATTTAAAAATGAATGAAAACAAGATAGTACTAATTTCATTGACAAGTAATAGAAAGCCAGAAATAAGAAAGAAAAGTGATACCCTTCTTCTTAAAATCAAATCCCATTCTTCAAGAAAAGGATACCAAATATCTTGAGCTCAATGCTTGAATTGAACCGGAACAATCATACTGACAAACTGTAAAATAAATTAGGCATCATTTGTTTTATGGTCAGACTGGACTGGACTTATTACAGACTCATCAAACCTGTGATTTTATTTCCAATGGCCAAATGTACTTCCATCTATCACCATTGTGTGTCCAGGGCCGCCGATTTGGAAGCTCTCTTATTTATTTATTTTATTTTATTAATTAACAAGCATCAACATACAGCACGAAGCCAATTACTGCTGATGATTAACAATAATAATAAAGAACAAAATAACAATAAAATCGTGAAAGTCAACAAATTAAACATATAATAAAATAACAAATGAATATCATAGAAAAATTGTATTTTTCCATGTCAAACTCGTGGAATCATACTCTGGATAGATTTAGGAGATAAGAAGAAAGGATCGAAATGAGAATTGGAGGAAAGAGAGTTGAAAATTGAAGGAATGTGAAAGAAGAGTGATCGTTTCACTATTGATAGACGAGGAGTAATCAAAGAGAAGGTATTGGATAGGCCTGTTGTTCTTGAGGGAAAGAGAAAAGAGAGACTAAGAATGGGGAATCAACTTTGCTATTTATTATAATATGTAAGAAGGAAATGTTGGAGAAAGCATGAGAGGCTTTGATTGGGGTGAGATTAAGGTGATTGAGAAGATCATCTTTTGGCATATTTCTATATGACGGCACTCAAAAATAGACTATTTTTAGAAAGAAATTTAAGATGCGATTGAGAGAAGAGAGCTTTGATTTGTCCATATGGGAGAACAGTAAGTAAGAAAAGGAAGAACACAGCTGGAGAAATAAGTGCGAAGAGAGACTGGATCCCTAATGTCTGTGAATCTATAGAGCATTCCCAGTCGAGACATTGCTCTTTCTTTGACAAAATTCACATGTTCCAAAAAATTTAATTTTCCATCGATGATGATGCCAAGGTCTTTGCAAAAGGAAACTCTGGGGTACATCCATTGTAAATTTGGTAGTCATTACAGATTTTATTCTTTTTTAAAGTAATTGACATTATGCAGCACTTTTCGGGGTTTAGTTTAAGTTTCCATGAGGAAGACCATGCTGAGACTGCGTTGATTGAGCCCTGAAGATCTGAACAATCACTGAAGGTGGTGATTTTTTTTTAATCTTGCAATCGTCTGCGAAAAGTAGTATATTGTTTCCATCTCCAATAGCTTTTGGGAGATCATCGATAAATAATGAAAACAAATATGGTCCCAGAACACTCCCTTGTGCAACGCCGGAGAGTACAGGAGCCCATGTAGAAGAATGATTATTTAATGCTACTCTATGCCTTCTATTTAAAATAAAACTGTTGAGGAGGGAAAAGAGATTCCTGGAGCCATGCACAAATCAAGTGTCCGAAGGCTTGAATGATCTTCCCCACGGCATGTTGTTCTAGTCCAACTTCTCTACAGATTACATCATCATGATATCGGTTAATCCAGCCAACAACAAGGGCAAATATATTTTCCAAAACATTATGAAAACTGGAGAAAATTGTGCCTGCCATTATCGAATTTACTCTCCAACAATTCTTTTCTGAGTAGCAGTAAACAAGATTTCTGCCCTTCCCCTTCGATTGAATACTGCGTATATTCCCACACACACACACAGGCCTTGTTCTTCGGTATTACTCAAGTCAGATTGATGCACTTCAACTACAAAGGTCATTTGCGTTCAAATAAAGTTCAGCTGGGTGTGCTAATTTAACTGTATACTTTCATATTTATATTTGTAAATTTAACATTGCTCCCGTTACAACACCTGTATATGTTCAAGGTTTTGAAGTTGTTTTTGTCAAGAGTGGTAATATGCCAACTATCTCTGATAGTTCAATTCATTATAATTTCAGAAAGGGGAGTGTACATTTAATTAAGCCGAATTTGACTATTTTTAAAAGGTCTTTTGTGTATATGGGACCAAAGATTTTTAATTTCTTGCCTAAGGAAATAAAAAATGAGAAACGTTGTTATAAGTTTCTTCAGTTGGCCAAGTCTTGGTTATTATCATATGTTTGGGAAGTGGGTTGCGCATAAATAAACGTTTTCTAAAAGAGACACACTAGTACTGCGTTGCGACGAAAGAATATGCCTTTTATTAAACTGGCTTTGAATATACAGGACAAGATGGCGCGTGCGGCCATAAAGGTTACAAACTGAGACAATTTCAATGTTATCTAGGCGGAGGCCACGATAGGAGTGAGAGCATCTCAAGCGCGTTGGGCACGGAGCTCTCCAAAAACAAATGCCCACCGTCGGCCGCTACAATATGGCGCTGGGCGCAGCCTGTCTGCACCGGTCGCCACAGCACCCCCCCGCCAGTGGTTTGCTCTCGATAAAACACGAAACAATACTAAAAAGATAAAAAAGAAAAACTGTTAGTAAATAATAATCAAAACAACTGAAAATCCCGGAGATGTTCCGGAAAACGGACAGATCTTCCTATTCTCGTCTGCCTTTCGTTTTCTGTGGACTCCGGTCGTTGCTCATCGGCGACGAAATAGGCGGGTTTTAGCCTATCAACCGAAACTCTAACCTCCCTGCCCTTGCATAGGATGAGGAAAGTTTTCTCCCTTCTGCTGATGACCGTCGTAGGGAGGTTGTAATGGCCGCCTCACTGCGTCGTTCCGAAGGAACACATGCGTGGAAGTCATTAGGTCTTTGTTAATGAAAACCTTAATCCGCGCATGGTTGGCAGTTGCTACTGGCCGCAGGTGCTGCATGCGTTCTCTTAATTCAGACGCGAAGGTAGTTGAGTCTGCGGCGTCTGTTGAGGTGAGGAATTCGCCGGGCAGGCGGATGGGTTGCCCGTATACCATCTCCGCCGCGGTGCCTTTGACATCCTCTTTCCATGCCGCTCTAATTCCCAGAAGGACGATCGGCAATGCGTCCAGCCAGCTGTCATCCTCATGGCACATTATAGCAGCCTTCAACTGGCGATGAAAACGTTCAACTAGGCCGTTGGATGCGGGATGATAAGCCGTGGTCCTTAGGTGCGTGATTCCGGTCATCCGCGCGACCTCCCTGAAGACCCCAGACTCGAATTGGCGTCCCTGGTCAGTCGTTACTTGGAGAGGTGGTCCGAATCGGGATATCCATCCGGAAACAAATGTGCGGGCGACGGTCTCAGCAGTGATGTCCTCCATGGGAAATGCCTCCGGCCATCTCGTAAATCGGTCCACACAGGTGAGACAGTACTTCTGCCCCCGTGCGTACGGCAATGGTCCGATGATATCGACGTGGACGTGGTCGAACCTCGAGGCGGCGGCTGCGAAATTGCCGAGCGGTGCGACCGTGTGACGGTGAACCTTCGCCCTCTGGCACGAGATGCATCCTTGAGTCCACTTGCGGCAATCCCTCTGCATGTCAGGCCAAACGTAGCGGGTTGCCACGAGTCTTGCCGATGCTTTTGCCCCAGGATGTGCGAGAGAATGCAGAGAGGCAAATACCTGGCGACGGCAAAGTGCCGGCACGAAAGGTCTCGCTGGTTTGGTGGAGAAATCACAATACAGGCTGTTGGGTGAGCCCGGGATTGTGACCTCTCGCAGGTCGAGTGATGAACCTGAATCTAGCAGCGCCTTGAGTTCCACATCCTCCCGTTGGGCGGTTGCCAAAGTCTCCATGTCCATCCCTTGGTGAACAGCTTCAACGCGAGAGAGTGCGTCCGCAACCACGTTATCCGTTCCATCCACATGACGGATGTCGGTGGAAAACTGTCCGATGAAATCTAAATACCGGAATTGTCTAGGGGAACACTTTTCGGGTTTTTGACGAAAAGCGAACACTAGAGGCTTGTGGTCCGTAAATATGGTGAAAGCGCGCCCTTCCAGCATGTGTTTGAAGTGGCGGATGGACCGGTAAATCGCCAACAGCTCACGATCATAAGCGCTGTACATTTTCTCCGCTGGGCTCAACTTTTGGGCGTAGAAACCCAACGGCTGCCATTCACCATCGGGCCGCTGCTGCAATGCGGCTCCTAAGCTGCTATCGGAAGCGTCTGAAAAAAGTGCTAAATCATAGCAAGGATTAGGATGAGACAAAAGCGCAGAATTTGATAAGGAATATTTACAAGTGTCGAAAGCTTTCGTCGCTTCCGAAGTCCACATTAATTCGTCATCACCTTTCACATTGCCCTTCAATAAATCGTTCAGTGGGGCTTGCAATTCGGCGGCTTTGGGAATAAATCGTCTGTAAAAGTTTATCATCCCCAAAAACCTACGAAGAGACTTCGCTGTCTTTGGCACTTGGTAGTCTAATATCGCACGCACTTTCTCATCGAGTGGCTGAGTGCCGCGCTCCGTGACTTTACATCCTAAAAATTCCACTTCATTGACACCGAAAACGCACTTCGAAGGATTGACAAGCACACCATATTCACTTAAACGCGAGAATAGTTTTTCTAAGTGTATCGAATGCTCTTCTTCATTCTCTGACGCAACAAGAATGTCATCAATATATGCATAACAGAAATTCAGCCCGTGTAGCACTTCGTCAATAAAACGTTGAAATGTTTGCGCTGCATTTTGAAGGCCAAACGACATAAATGGGAATTCAAATAAGCCGAACGGCGTTATAATTGCAG
The DNA here is from genome assembly GCA_947579665.1 of Sympetrum striolatum. NCBI lineage: Eukaryota > Metazoa > Arthropoda > Insecta > Odonata > Libellulidae > Sympetrum > Sympetrum striolatum. The sequence continues at coordinate 72,938,290 of OX388346.1, read as the reverse complement.
TCTTACACACGTCGTCGGGATGCACGGGGATTTGGTTATAAGCCCTCACAAGATCTATTTTGGAGAATATTCTCTTACCTGCGAGGTTCTGAGCGAAATCTTGCATGTTCGGCACGGGATATTTATCCGGTATCGTCCGGGAGTTCAACGCGCGGTAGTCTCCACAGGGGCGCCACTCATCTCCTTTCTTCGGGACGAGGTGAAGGGCCGACGACCAGCAGCTGTCGGATCGGCGGGCGGTCCCAAGGCGAATCATTAACTCGAACTCTTTCTTCGCGATTGAAAGTTTATCCGGAGCCAATCTACGCGGTCGACAAAACACAGGAGGGCCAGGCGTCGTCTTGATGTAATGAACTGTGGAATGAGCAGGATCCTTATGGGTTCCCGCTGGCCTGGTTATTTCCGGGAAACGCTCGAGAATGCAGTGATATTGCGAATTACCCGCGACTGCCTTCACTTGCATTTCACTATTACCGACGAGGCCTCCCGGGACAGAGAGGGTAGTCGTGCTATCTATCAATCGGCGATTTTTAACATCCACTAAAAGTCCGTAATGGCTCAAAAAATCGGCACCGATAATGGGCTTGCTCACATCCGCGATCACGAAACGCCACGTAAAGTCTCTGCGCAACCCAAAATTCAAATTTAATGTCACCCATCCGTACGTCGCGATGGTAGTTTCGTTAGCAGCGAAAAGTTCATAGTTAGTTTTCACTCGCCTGCCACTAACATAATTTCGCGGATACACGCACAAATCTGAACCGGTATCAACGAGATATTGAGTTTTAGTCACTGCGTCAGACACAAAAAGGCGGCGCGAGGACGAGCGGCAGTCGGCTGCCGCATCTACCGACTGGCTCTCTAGTTTTCCGGCACGAAATTGCATGGGGAAACACATTTATGCGCTTTCTTACCGAAATTGATGTGGTACCAGCACATGCCATTTTGCGCGTCGGTCAACGGTGCGCGGGGACGGGAACGGGATCGGCTGCGGGGACGTCGCGGGTATGGAGGGCCTCGTGGCGTCGTCGTCCATCCGGAGGCCATGGCGTCAATCTTCCGCGTCAATTCTTCCACCTGTGCTCTAAGGGCGGCTGTCTCTGCGGCGGCGGTGTCCACGCGGTCGGGCTGCCTCGTCATCTCATGGACCCTGGGTCTCGGAACGAGCTCGTGCACACGGTCGGCCATGAGGGCGAGGGCGTCCAGCTCAATCCCATCTTGAGCAGTAACGATGGGCTGGATATGCTCCGGTATGCGTCCAAGCCAAAGGGAACGCAGGAAACCGTCCGGCATTGTCGCTCCCGCTAGGCTGCGGAGGTGCCTCAAAAATTGGGATGGCTTCCGGTCTCCCATCTCCTCATGCTCGAGAAGCTGCCGGATCTGCTGCTCCTTCGAAACGGAGAGCCTCCTAATAACTTCCTCCTTTATTTTATCGTAACGGCCGGTCAACGGGGGGTTAATTACGATGTCTTCCACCTCGAGCATGTGTCGTGGCCCAAGGAGGTTGATCACGTGGCCGAACTTCGTGCGGTCACTCGTTATTCCGCTCAACTCGAACTGTATCTCTAAATGTGAGAACCATAATGCTGGCTTTTCGTGCCAGAACGCGGGCGCAGCAAAACTAACCTTCTCTACCGCGTGGTTAATGGGTTCGGCGGAAACGTCCATTTTCGCGAAATTACTTCCCTATAATAACACGAACATCACGTCGGGGGTCACCACTTTGGGAAGTGGGTTGCGCGTAAATAAACGTTTTCTAAAAGAGACACACTAGTACTGCGTTGCGACGAAAGAATATGCCTTTTATTAAACTGGCTTTGAATATACAGGACAAGATGGCGCGTGCGGCCATAAAGGTTACAAACTGAGACAATTTCAATGTTATCTAGGCGGAGGCCACGATAGGAGTGAGAGCATCTCAAGCGCGTTGGGCACGGAGCTCTCCAAAAACAAATGCCCACCGTCGGCCGCTACAATATGGCGCTGGGCGCAGGCTGTCTGCACCGGTCGCCACATATGAAAATGTTGATAGATATTTTTGAATATGTTAATTTTTAAGAAATAGTATTATTATTCTTATTATTGTTATATACATGTAACTAGTTTTTTTTGTAAACTTTACAGGTTTTACTTTTTTCTTTTAAGAACAAGTGTAAAGAACACACAAATGTTTTTCTTCCTTTTTTGTTAAACCAGTTACATTTGTTTAATGTTTTTTGTATGTTTCTGCACCAGCCATCCGTCTGATAACTATTTAGTTTGATGGTAACCCCAAAACATGTTTTACCTATGGGGTACCTAATTTCATCATAATGTTAATAACTTTGCATTTTGTTTGTATTCTCTTCAAGATGGAATAATTTTACATATTATTATTATATATAACCTGTCAATGACCTAATAGATTATAAGTATAAATAATTCGTTAGATAAATAAAATGAATAAATATACAAATTAGTAGATAAAATAAATAGATAAAACCAAATGTTTGTTAAAACACATTGCATGACGTAACAATCCTGTCAAAAACTGAGAAGTGCTAAATTAAAATGTTTAAAATAACTTTTCGAAGAATCTCTGACAAAATTTATTTCCCAAGAAGAATATTTTTTATACCTGGTTATATAGACCAGCTTCTTTAAAAAAGTTTAAAACTCTATTTATACTTACTATGACAATACTTAAACATCTTTAAGCTAACCCCAGATGTTTAACTGGTTCCTTAGGGATTAAATGTAACAGGAACAAGGTAAGTAGACAAGAGAGATTTCAGGAAGGAGAAGATGAAAGAGAAATAAATACTTCTGTATCTTTGCAAAAATTAACAGCAAAGAAACAAGAAAGAGAAGATGAGAAGTAAAATTTTAAGAAAAGAAAACATGAAAAATAACAGAACAGGAAGGATCAAGGAAATGAAATTAAATCCTGGAATGCAAATCATAGACAACAACATAGTTCAAACATTTGAGTGATTATCACATCAAACATATATTTCCTATACTTGTCAGCATCAAAGGTCTCGAAAGTTGACTCTCCATTCATCACCCTCTCAGCATACCATGAAATAAATACTCCACAATTGTAACCATCTCTTTGCCGTGAATGCTGTGGAGCTTCCACTCTCCATTCAGTTTCATCGCCTCCATATTTTAATTTCAACAGTTTAATCCATCACTTAATTGTATAACTGTATGCTTCCTTGACACTCTCTGCTGCAGGGTCATAGAAATCAACTCTTTTTTCACTAGGCCAGGCAACAAGAAGCAGCCAGAATGGATATTAAAAGGAATAAAAATCTTAGAATTACCTAGAAGGTTGTTATGTATTCTATCGAAAAAAAATAAGCAATATCATTCATCTTTTATGTTGGTGATCGGTGATGGGAAAGGCAGTACGCCGAAAGTCGAGAGTTAGAAAGTTGTTCATGAGCTTACAGTAATAAATCTTTTTCATAAAGCAGATAACTGATATCATTATTATATAAAAAGAAAGGACAATACAACATGGTGACAGCAGTGATACCAGTCTATTCCATGGCAAACAAAGGGTACATTGTGTAATAATTGCACACGTAAATATACTCGAAAAAATTAACTGGTGAAGAACTACCTTCATTTCCGACACTGTACCAGATAAGAAAAAGTTCGCTTTGTTGCTTCACTCCCTGGGAGAGCAGGGTATAGAAATTTTTGACTCATTCAATTTAGAAGAATCAGAACTGAAAGTATTAAAAAAATGTGTTACAGAAATTTGATAATCATTTTTACCTCAGTCAAATGTAATTTTCGAACGCCATGTTTTTTTAATAGAAAGCAAATAGAGAATGAATCATTTGAGCAATACAATTACGCTTTAATATATTTGAATGCAACGTATGAATTTGGTAATTTACAAGATAGTCTTGTAGTAGATATCTTTATAAGTGTTAAACGAAACACCAATTTAAAAGAAACACAATGGAGAAGTGGAAAACTTGATTGCAGTCAAGTATTAGAAATATGTAAGTCAAATGAAATGGTACATAAGAGAGCTAAACAAAGAATACCAAACAAAGTAATGTTAGACGAAAGTATTAATTTCATAAAAGGCAATGTAAGTCATCCTCTAAAAGAAAGTACCTCTAGTGTGTCAAGTCAACGCCGACATTTAAGTGATTGTTCCAGTTCTAGATTGTCTAACAATAAGAATTATGTATTTAATAAATGTGGCTGTGTACATAATTTCAGAAAGTGTAAAGCATATGGGGAAAAGTGTTTTAAGTGTAACAAAATGAATCACTTCGCCAAAATGTGCCATATCAAAGTGAAAGTAGCTTATGTGGTTTCAGGCAAAGCGGAAGAAAATAATGAAGAGATATTTTGTGATCATAATTTTATTATTGATATGGTCAGAATTAGGGATACTAAGAAACTTGAAATTGGTACTTCCCTAATTTGTAATCTAAAAAATGAATATGATTGTAACATGTGGTCCAAGGTAATCACAATCTCCAATACGAAGGTACAGTTTAAGATAGACACCAGTGCACAAATCAATATTTTGTCTATGTCTACATTTAAAGAGTTAAAACTTGACTCCAGGATTTTTAAACAAACTAGAGTAAGAATTACTTCATTAACTGGTAATGTAAAGCCAATAGTGGGTTTATGTCATTTACAGTGTTTGTTTAGAAATCAAATTTATAAGTTATAGTTCTACATTGCCAAGATTAATTGCATTAATTTAATTGGATATCATTCTTTTTTGCACCTTAACTTAATTCATAATAAATTGGCAATGCCAGTAATAGGTGTGAATTCACTAGTAGAGGAGTATAAAAATCTGTTTATTAAAACTCCAGGATATATACCAATAAAGATTTGTGGCATCCATAGCAGACTAGTTGTGCCTTCTGCCATGTTTAGTGGGCAACGACCTTCATCTGTCGACACCAAGCTTGGAGAGAGGAAGTTAACCATCGCTCTCACATGCTGGCCGTCCACTGACCTGTTAACTCGTGATATTCAACCCTGCCTGTTGCTATTAGCCACGTGCTACTTTGTATTGTGCCTTTATACTGCTTAAGTTCTGCAATAAAGCTTAATTTGTTTGTTACTGGCCGCCTTAATTATTCGTATAACTTCCATCCTCGCCTAACTTAACATGGCGGCGGGTGCAACTATAGTCTGCTATGGCCGCCACAGATTCATTTGGATGTAAAAGAGAATATAAATCTAGTTGTGTACGCCCTAGAAAAATACCAATCACATGATGCGATAAATTGAAATTAGAATTAGATAACTTGTGCACATTGGATGCTATCAGTTACAGATCTAGAAAAAAATTTTGGGGGGGTCTGATCGAATAATTTAAAAATAAAAGATATTTTGTCTTTCACAAAACATGACATTAGAATTGTGTTAGACAAACTCGATTATTTTCGCTAGTGATTGCTTATTAAATTGTGTTTTTATTTGCGTTATTTGAATTTCATTTTCAAAAAATAGACTCAAGTGATATTTCCGGGGGGGTCCGGACTCCCTGGACCACCCCCCTGGATCCGTCCCTGGGTGCTATTGAGCCAGTTAATGAAGCCAGTGACTAGGTAAATAATAGTAATTGTAGAAAAGAAAGATGGTAGCTTAACAATTAATCTTGCTCCTGTCCACTTGAATAAAGCAATTAAAAGACCCCATCTACAATTTCCAACATTATATGCCATGACTGTTAAATTAGTAAATGCTAAATATTTCAGTAAACTAGATGCTAGTGCTGGTTTTTGCATGGTGCCACTAGATGAATTTAGTTCCAAATTATGTGTGTTTCAGACATCATATGGTAGATATAAATATAAAAGATTGCCATTTGGATTAAATTGTTCAAGTGAAATATTTTATAAAATCATGTTACAATTTTTTGAAGGATTACCTGAAACAATCAAATATATTGATGATATTCTTATCTATGGTAATTCATTGGAAGAATTAAATGAGGGTGGAAAACTTGTCATGGAGAGAGCTAAACATAATGGAATTAAGTTTAATAAGTGTAAATTTGACAAGCCGATGATTGCTTTTCTAGGACATGAATTTAGTAAAGATGGAATTAGGGTTGATAAGTCCAAAGTAAAAGCTGCTTCTGAAATGAAAGCTCCAAAAAAAGGAAATAATTACAAAGAATGCTTGGATTGTTTAACTATCTATGAAAATTCATTCCAAATTATTCAAATGTATCTTACCCTCTCTATCCAAGTTGGCTGCCGCTGAGCTTTCTTTCGCCTGTCTGTCTTGTAGTAAGGAACTAAATTCAAATTCCTCTTACATTATATGCAGCAATTGTAACAGTAGAGTTCACAAAAAGTGTTCCAAGTTAATGGACGCATTTTATAAGGTGATATTGAGCCATTCCGACATAGATTGGTTCTGTAGGGCATGCAATCCCAAAGGGAGGCTGGATTCATGTAGCTGAACTTAAGGCATTGGTCTTACAATTAAAGAAGGTAATTGAAGGACTGAAGCAACAACCTCCATCAGCTGGTGTACGTGATGAAGTTGATTACATCGAGTCGGTGATTGAAGAAATAAATGATCGCAGATTCAGGGCCAAAAATGTTATTTTATTTGGTGTGAGTGATTCTAGTTCTGAGAAGGGGAATCAGTTCGAACAAGATAAAGAAAAGGTGTCCAAGATTATTAAAAAGGTCTCTTCTTCCTCTTTAAATCTACAAGAATCCCGTGTGACTAGGTTTGGAACACTACGTAACAATACTAGCAGACCATTGAAAGTTGTTTTTGTCAATGAACGGGATGCCACAAAACTCTTCTTTGATTTTAAGAATGCTAAGAAGTCTTCACCACAATTTCTAAATAATATTTTTATAAATAAAGATCGTACATTACGAGAACGTAGGCATTATCAGAAATTACAAGAGGAACTTCGAGCGAGGACCGAAGATGGCGAAATTGATTTGGTAATTAAATACATCAATGATATTCCGAGAATCATTTCACAGAATGCTCCAAAAAACTAAAGACTAAACAGCTGAGTATTTATTACCAGAATGTGAGAGAGTTAAGGTCTAAAATAACTCAGCTGTGATTAAATACTTTACATTTAGATTATGATGTATGTATACTAACTGAAAGTAATCTTTTTGGTGAAATTACTGACTCTGAAATAGGACTTATTAATTACTCATTGTTTAGAAAAGATCGTGATGCATTTACAAGTACTAAAAAATGTGGCGGCGGCATGTTAATTGTTGTACATAAAAGGTTATAATCAACTTGTGTAAATACCACGTTTGATATGGTTGCACAAAAGTTTGTTGAAATTATTGCTAAGAATAGGAAAATATTAGTTGGAACTGTTTATATCCCCCCAAGATCGTCAGTGGATGTTTATTCCACTCACTGTGAATCAGTTGAAGAAATCCTAAATGCCTGTCCAAAAGCATCTGATGTAATTATACGTGGTGATTTTAACTTACCTGGTATAAATTGGAAGGCTGATACCTCTGATAGTAATAATCCAAATAGTGCTGAAGCTCATGTTATAAAAGACTCATACTCATTCTTTGAGCTAAATCAAGTTAACCAAATATTTAATTCTAATAGTGAGTTACTGGACTTAGTCTTTTCATCAGCAGAGGAACTTGAGGTACTTAAAGCTGATGAGGCTCTGTTTCCCTTAGAAGGTTACCATCCTGCATTATCCTTTGTGTTCACTGTCGAGAAATATTATGATAACTTGTGTATTGATTCCAAAATGTTAGACCTTAGAAACTGTAATACTGTTCAAGTTTATGATATTTTATCTTGTATTAACTGGGATGTGGTTATTAATATGAAGTGTATGAATGAATCCTTTCTTAAATTAGCTGAAGTGATTAACAATGCCATTTCTCTTTGTACACCAACTAAAATGATAGGCAAAAGTCAATTTCCAGGCTGGTTTACTCCTAATCTCATCAAGACCATACGTACTAAAAGGCAATTACATAGACAATATAAAGAAACTAAATCTTTCATTGTTTATTCAGATTTTTGTACTGCACGTAAAAATACAAAGAGAAAAATAAGAAAATGTTATGATGGCTATATTCAAAAAGTACAATCTTCAATTCCCTACAATATTAAATATTTTTGGAACTACATTAACATGCAAAGAAAAAATAAAGGTCTTCCTGATATGATGTTCCGTGGGCATTCAAAGGCTAAGTGACCACAAGGGATAGCTAATCTCTTTGCACAGCATTTCTCTGGTGTGTATAAGCCAGTTAACCTAAAATGTCAAGGCTACTTTTATAATGCTAACCTAAATTTATCATTCCTTACCATATCTATAGGAGATGTTATTAATAAACTTAAATCTTTAGACCCAAACAAAGGACCCGGACCTGATGGCATTCCACCCTTTGTATTAAGATATTGTTTCAATGTTCTAGCTGCACCTCTTACTTTTTATTTAATAGGTCCTTAAAATCTGGCATTTTCCCTAATTATCTAAAGCTTAATCTTGTGGTACCTATTTATAAGTCCGGAGATAAATCAGATGTTTTAAATTATAGGCCAATTTCAATTCAGTGTTGCATGGCTAAAATATTTGAAAGTATTGTCCTTGATTACTTAAGCCCATCCTTTAAACATTTAATTGTTAATGAGCAACATGGTTTCTATCAAGGGCAATCAACTACCACGAATCTAGCCGTATATCAAAATTACATCCTGAATGCTTTTAATGATGGATTACAGGTGGATTCTGTGTATACAGATTTTAAAAAAGCTTTTTATACCATAAGTATGTATCATCTATTGGCAAAATTACAAAGTTATGGTATAATTGGCCATCTTCTGAGCTGGTTTAATAGTTATTTGAATGAAAGAAAACAAGTTGTAAGAAGTAAATCGTTCACATCTTATGAATATATTGTAACATCTGGGATCCCATTTAGACACAAGGATCCCATTAAGGACCATTTCAGTTTAACTTATTTATGAATGATATAGCTGAAATTTTTCATCCAGTTAAATTTATAATGTATGCTGATGACTTAAAGTTATATTTAAAAGTTAAATCTATATTTGATTGTATTTTACTTCAAAATGCTGTGGATATCTTATATAAATGGTGTTTCGAAAATGCAGTGGAACTTAACTTACGTAAATGTTTATGTATATCATTCCATCGATGTAAGGATCCCATTCTTCACAATTCTCAAATTAATGATATACCCTTAACAAGGACAAGCCAAGTAAAGGATCTGGGAGTATTATTTGACTCCTCCTTACATTTTGATAATCATATAGATCAAATAGTCAGTAAAGCTCAGGAAATGCTAGGGTTTATTTCAAGAGTCACTAAAGATTTTACTGATATATCTGTATGAACCCTTGTGTAGGCACCCAACTTTACCTACGGGGTACCCAGGTACCCACCTCTTTATATTTCATTTTTGAACTCATTTGTAAAGGAATTCGTTTTCTGAACATTTAATTTAATAATTAGATATTTTATGAAGGTATTAAAGTAGTTTTTATATCATTGGACGGGTTAGAACTTAGCGGATTTTTTTATACAAATTTATATTTAAAGTCGGGATTCGCAATTGTGCAGCAGTGTTGCCGAATTATTGGTCTTGCATCTCGAGCTTCTGAACACTCCGTCCCTCAGGCTTTCTTTCTATCGCCATGGACTGCGAAGCTACGCCTAATCATATCAATTGCGTTTCGTATTTTTTCTTATCATCTTATCTTATTGATCATCTTTCTTACCCTTATGTTTCGTAGAAACAGAACATCTGTGCTTCAGTGCCACTCCCGGATTTCTTCTGGTCGCTACATTACTTAAGGAGCCGAACGCTTCACAGGTTTATGTAAAACACATAAAACATAGTGTCACTTTCTCTTTTCTTAGAATTTTTTCGTGCAAAGGCTATTTGAAGAACATTAATTTATTTTCACTAAAGAGTAACTATTTGCTCTTATGTCCCAAAGAAGGGGAAAGCAGTTATTTTAATTTCAACGATGCATTCTGATATAAATATTTGTGAAAGTGGTAAGAAGAATGCCCCACATAATTTTGTATTACAATAAGTTTAAATCTGGAGGTGATACAATGGACCAGATGATTATTAGGTATACAACAAAATGCTGCACTTTGAGATGGCCGCTAGCTATGTTTCTCAATATAATCGACGTAGCTATAGCACAGAGTATACAGAGAGGCCAAACTGATGGCGTGACGTGTTATTTCGTGTAACTCGTATTTTGCGGCGTCGCCATGTTCTAAGCAAGTTACAGTCGTGGTAGTTTCAAATTGACTATTGTCCTACAGTAAAAAAAATAGATTGTGATACATAGTCACTTTCTTTTGACCCAAAAATCTGTTAAATTCGTTATGCTGAAAAATTAAAATAACATATTAATGCCAAATTGATCAACTAAATCTCACAACAGACATATTCATGCATAATATTATAGCTATGCTTGAGGTGGAGTGAGAAAATATTACCTTCAATTTGTTGCACAAATATTTTAATCAATATTCCATAAAATAGAATTTGCATATAAAATATATAAATAAACATATCTATTATATATAGATGCTTCTCCGGATTCATTCATGTATCCATATATATATATAGCGAGGATACAAATTCACAGGCTAAACCACAATCGTCATTGACCTGAATTTTTTACGACATATTGGCCATAACGTGTAACCTCCAGAAAAATTGCGATTTTGAACCTCAGTGTCATTGGTTCGATTCCAGAGGGCCCCAAAGTTCCGATTTTTCCCGTTTAAATGCATTGCCTTGATTTTCGGGATTTTTTAAAAAATACTTCCCGGATAGGTAGAGAATCAAAACTTACGGAGCCTATATATATGGTCTAGATCTATCGAAAACATAAATGAGTTTCACGGAAAATATCCTGGGTTAGATGCTAGGTCGAGGCAAAAATCGGCCGTTTAAAATGCATTGTGGCGATTTTTAAGATTTTTTTTGGACATTTCCCGATGGCAAGGAAACTTGAAATTCGGCATGAGGTTGGAGATCATGCATATATTTCATAATCAAATTTTACATATTCGCTGATGGTCCTTGGTTCGATCCCAGAGGGCCATTTACATTCCTCCATGCATTTCTTATGGAGATAACAGTAAAACGTTTTAGGTACTTCCCGGCATGATATCGACTACAAAATTTGTATGAAATAAGATGAAGTCCTAATAAGTCATACTATGCATTCACAGCTACCAATATTTCCTGGGTTCGACACCAGGCGTCTCTACAATCAGTAAATTATCTGATATTTAAGAATTAATTTAAACCCCTTCACAATAATATTAAAACATGAAATTAGGCATACAGATAGAGAACATAGATACATTTCAAAAACGTGTTTTAAATTTCCTAGATTGTCCTTGGTTCGTATCCAGAGAGCCATTTACATTATTGAATAGTAGGACGTCATTTGAGGCAGTTAGAGCCGATATTTCTGCTTGAATTTTCACACAAAGTAAGAGATGGTGATTTTTTGTTGTGCTGCATAGTAGGTTCACCGGGATGGCCTAGATTCGATGCCAGACGATTAAATTGCAGCGAATTTTAAGAATATTTTCAATCCCTTTTTTTTTCATTTGAGGGCCGTCCCGATATGATGCCGACATGAAATTATTGTTGCCGATCTGCTTGCAGTATGCAAGCTACATTTTACTCGTATATAATAAATATAATAAACATTTCCTTTGGTATACATTGGTTAAAGTATTTCAATTTTTATTAGTATCAATTTCAAACATCTTCCTTTTCTTTCTTGAGTTACATTTTACATTCCTATTAAGGTTCTTCAGTGTTTTTTTTTTTTTTGAAGTACTCCTTAGAGTTTGTGAAAGGAATTAAAGCAGTTATGCAAGATGGGCAAGATGTAACAAGAAGAACTAAGTGTTTTTATGGATGGCAGTTGTCCATTTCTGCAGTCATTCAGTTGTGGTCTACACTTAATTCTATGCACAATGTCAAAATTTTGCTAACAAGAAGGCTTAACCAAGATCCATTGGAAAATTTCTTTGGTGACATCCGTAATCAAGGAGGAAATTGCCAACATCCAACACCCATACTCTTTCACTCTGTGTTCAAAAAACTCCTTTTATCAAAATTGCAAAATATTTCAGATAATGGAAATTGTATGGCTGATCTTGACTCATATGTCACAAATGTATGTGATTTTCCCTTACAGCTTGCCAGAGGAAGGTTTCATTGGTTGTCACCTCACTCTGCATAAAAACCCATGATTACCGGGATAAATTACTTTTAGAAAATGCAGAGGTTTATGTATCAGGCTACATTATGAAGAAGTGCTTGAAGAAGAACTTTTGGTTATAAACTTCGCCACTAATGCCATCTATTGAGGGAAATTTGAACTTCTGTTAATTAACATCCCCACTAATGCCATCTATTGAGGGAAATTTGAACTTCTGTTTATTAACTTCGTCACTAATGCCATCTATTGAGGGAAATTTGAACTTCTGTATATAACCTTTGCCAATAATGCCATCTCTTGAGGGAAATTGGAACTTTGGTTTATAAATTTTGCCACTAATGCCATCTCTCGAGGAAATTCGGTACTTTCGTTATTAAACATTGACATTAATGCTGCATCTCCAGAAAAATGTGAACTTTTTTTAACTAAAAAACAAAAATATCCCTAAGTAAACTGTAACATTACCATAAGTTGAGATATAATTCAGTATCATACTTATACTATATTTAGCAAAAGTCTACTTTACCTAGGAAGGCGGGTTAAAAAAATAAATGTTAACTTATTTTACCAAATATCTTTTTCTATTTATAATAATTAAAAAAATGTTTAAACATTTATGTACCAAGATTGCATCAACTTCGATATTTTTCCTATTTATAAGTAACCTAACAGTTTGAAACTTTTGGAATATGTAAAAAGGGTTTATTATATTGATTTTTAATAACATGCTCACTCTATGTTTCAAATGCTGTAGGAAAATAATGAAAATTAATTAAATTGCTTTAAAAAAAAGTCAAAATATAGTGCATAAATAATTTTCGATTTTTTTTTTAAACTTCCAGTTTAGCAGTTTTTGACTATGACATACGATTAGTAATAGAACATTTAAATGGTTTTAAATTTGTTACCAGTGAAGCTAATGATGATGATGTTACCATGAAGCAACATGTGTCAAGAAATCTAATGGTGGAATTATTTTCGATTGACTTTGTGAATGAAATATACTTTTCTTTGGTGTTTGGAATCATATTAATTTTTTTATCATCATAGTCTAACAATTACTTCTGTTCAATCAGCCTCGCTGAACAACAAGAAAAACAAAATCTCATTGGTTGGAGCAATAAGAAAAAATAGAACAGAATTTTCTCCTTTGGTTCATCACAGCGATGAAATATATTCAACTAGAGTTTATAAAAATAGACTAGCCCATAGCTTGACAAATTACCATCAAAAAATAAAAAAATTTACTTTTAATCAGTACAATGCATCAGGACATGATGATATTGAACTCAGAAAAAGAAACCGGATACAGTTTTGTTTTAAAACTACAACAAAGTAGGAGGTGATATAATGGATAGCTTGTGCCGGAAATATTCAACTCATTCAGCTGCAAGGAGATGGCCAGTGCATGTATTTTTTAACAGATTGGACCTGGCCTCAATAAATAGCTGGGTTCTATTCAAAGAAACCACTGAGCGTAAACTCAGCCGGCAGGAGTATATTCAAAGACTTGTATTAGAAATTATTGGAACCTCGTTATATATAGAACTTTACTTTACAGGTTAGATGGAAGAGGGGACTTTTTAGTCTCAATCTCTCCTAATGAAGACCCCTAATAATAATAATAATAGAGCCACCTCCCTCATGTTCCTTTGCAATGTCGGGAATTTCATCAGGGGAAGCAAGTGCGCCAATAAGACCGCAGAAAAGAAGAATGTGTCAGTTCCCACCTGGATGTTATAACAAATCCAGTAATTTGTGCCTAAAATGTAGGAAAATATACAGTGGAATATGCTCTGTAAAAGTGGAAATGTGCAGAATCTGCGGTAAAAAATATGTAAAAATGTTAATCCATTACTTAATCAGGAATAAATATTAATTTGTAAGAACAATAGCGAAGCTTTATTATGATTTCAAATCTCACATTATGAAGATGATGAAGTGTTACTAAATTGACTTGGATTTATTGTAAACTAGCGACTGATGGAAGGAAATAACATTTTAAGAATGATGTAAGTATTAAGGTAAGTCTAAAATACAAATCAACGTAATAAAACTAGCACCAAAGTGGATAAGCACAGAATGAGATATGAGTAAGATAAGGCCATTCTCGATAAATGCATGATTAATTGCTAGGTATTCCATGAAGGTCTGATCACTGCCTTCACTTAATAACCAAAAATTTTAGTAACCCTGCTTCTTTATGGTTTATAAACTCATTCGGGATACCCAAAAGTTTCGAAAAATCACATGAAACACATCTGTGCTCAAAATATCCCTTAAGTTATTTATTCTTACAACGCATAACTCTCCATAAACTCCATAACATTGGAAGAACATTTCATAATGATTAAACTAATATGTTGGCAATCCTGCTATAATTTTTTTATGAATTTAAAATGTTTTGGAACGATTTGGCATTGACGAAAACCACAGATTGGAAATTTTCATGACGAAATTCGAAAAATTCTTCTGCCATCGTATTTGATGGAGGTTTTTTCCGAGGCACGAACGAGTGGTTTTTATGGTTTCCGTCAGATGACATAACAATCTTGGCTTAACGTGACTGACTTTTATCAACAATTCGGACTTTTTTCACTTATTCCGATAATATGAGTTTCATTGGACCAGTATGAATAGATAAAATATTCTAGAATATGAAATTCTGCAGATTTAGGACATCGGTCAACATATTGTTTAATTAATTAAAATTTAAACAAAATACGAGGTAAAACACCTTAGTAGCATTTGTGTAATGGTCAAACTTAGAAGTTATGCAAAATTCAGGTATTTGAAAATCATAAACGTATTTAATTACGAATTTTAAAATTAGGTGGTCAAATGACCACCTCCCGTCCTTCTAGGTAGGCCGAAACTGCCGTCCTCCTAGTGTTAAGTGAGGAACTGCCGAAGCCAGTAATTTAGCAAAGATCAAAAAATTTGCAAGTTATGCGCACTATTACAACAAAGATAGCGATTGAAAGTGTTATCGGCCAGCCAGTTATTGCGGTGGATTCTACTCTTGGTGAATCTACATCAGACAGCTCTGGGAGAAAGAAGATCACTGGGAGCTGTCACCTGTGCTATAAGCAATTGATAAGAAGGAGAAGAAAAACTAGGAAAAGTGTGCGAAAACCTGTCTGTAATTAACATTCGAAAACGTATTTTAAATGTACCGATTGTTGTGAATAAAAATTCTCCGTGAAAACTATCATTGATGCACATTTATGCAGCATATATTGCCCTATAGAAGCTAACGAAAAACTACCACACAGTCAGTACAGCAATATTACTAAAGCTTAACTGAAGGCGCTCGGGTAATTTGAGGTGTTAGTACTTTAATTTGGTTTTTTTCAGATAAAACGATGTTATCGCAGCTGAAAAATGAGACAAAGAAAGAGCAGGGCGAGATAGGGAGGTTAGGAACTCCCGAAGACATCAACACAGCAACACTGCTCAACAGTTGCAAATCTCGGCAGTAAATATTAATTCATATAAAAAAATCCGCTAACTTGTAGTGTAATTAAAGACCATTAAAGGTATGGCTTGGGAGGTCATATGATCAGCAAGTAGTCTCAAAGAGAATATATCAGAAGGAGCATTAAAATCTTATAAAGAATTTTAAATATTCTACAATAATTTGCTCATATCATCCAAAAAAAAGGCTACAATGATGAAATCCTTTACTTTAGCAATGTCAGCATCACTGTGTACTGGAATATCATTCATAAATACATCTCTCCTAATGACTCAAACAAACTAATTAATAATAAAAATGGAAAATTCATCTCTGATCTGCCTGAAATTGCCTCAACATTTGATTAGTAATTTTCAAAGTAAATAATCATATCACCACAATGCCTCCGAATAATTTGTGCATTAAATTATGTTCTCCTAATGCTATTTTTGGTATACGACATATTAGCAAGAGGTTTTGCAGGAAAAGAAAAATAACAGTAAGAAAGGCTCTTCTGATGTTGAAAATACATCTGGTTTTGTACTACTCAGAAGTTGTTACATCATCAACAAACATCTTGTCTCTGTAAACCTCTAAGTACTGGTGTCTTTCCCTCTTCCCTTAAAGTGACAAAAGTCATACCATTTCATAAAAAGTAATGTAAATATACATCATTAAATTATAAACCAACATCCATACAAAGCTCATTGTTTGACCTAATTGAGCCAATTGCTTTTAATCAACTTCCTTTATAGATAAACACTCACTTATCTCCAATTCTCAATTTGGATTTATAAGAGGGAAATATGAAGAGCTTGCTCGATGCAAATTACAGTCGATTCCGCTTAATTGGGACAGCCGCTTATTTGGGACAAATCTCTAAGTACCGAAACCAAACCAAGAAACCAATAGTAAATTTATATGTTTAATTGGGACAACATTCCGCTTAATTGGGACAGTAAATTTAAGATCACAGCACATATTATGTAACACATATTCTCAAGAAA
Organism: Sympetrum striolatum; assembly: GCA_947579665.1. Taxonomy (NCBI): domain Eukaryota; kingdom Metazoa; phylum Arthropoda; class Insecta; order Odonata; family Libellulidae; genus Sympetrum; species Sympetrum striolatum. The sequence continues at coordinate 72,921,580 of OX388346.1, read as the reverse complement.
AAGTATGTACAAAGAATTTGATAAGATACGTTGTCTCACAGCTGATCGCGCGGCTTGGCGCTGCACCGATTTTATTCAGTTACCAATACACCTGGCACGTGACAACTGTCTCAATTGTTGCACATTTATTCAGTCACCAACTTACCTCGCGCGTGAACAGTGCGTGAACTTATTTTTTGTCAAATTTATTTTTCAAAAATTTGACCCTTGCCGAAATGCCAAGTTATGATTTGACACTTTCCAGTAAAATTGCTTTGCTAGATAAAATAAAAAGCCAGCCACTTAATACAAGTTATTGTCGTCTCGCATAGATAACTGGTGTACCAAAATCTACCATATCGCGTGTCTTACGACAAGAAAGTCAACTGCGTTAGGAATTAATTTGTATTACAAGAAGGACAAGCAGGAACATCCAAAAGAAAACGTGAGGGGAAGGATCCAGACGTCGAAGAAGCCCTAGATCAATGGTTTTCTATTGTTAGTGGCAGAGGCGTAAATATCAACGGCCCAATATTGAAGGCGAAGTCAGAGGAATTAGCTGAAAAACTGGGCCGCAATGATTTCAAAGCAACTGATGGTTGGTTATCGCGATGGAAAGCAAGACACAATATTAAACTTAAAAAAGCACACGGTGAAAAGGACAGTGCCAACAATGAAAGTGCCGAACAGTGGAAAACTACGAAAATTCCTACTTTTTTTAGAGAATTTTTGTGCTGATGACATTTACAATGCTGATGAAACCGGCCTCTATTATCGTGCTACGCCAGATGGTTCCTTATGCTATAAACACGTTGCACTGTTGGGTTATAAAAAGGCGATGGACCGCATTACTGTGTTATGCTGTACAAATATGTCAGGTACTGACAAACGAAAGCTACTGATCATATGAAAAAGTGCCAGACCTCGATGTTTTAAGGGGTTAAGAATGGAGGGTTTACCAGTGGAGTACCATGCAAACAAAAATGCATGGATGACTTCTGAAATTTTTCGAAATTGGCTTACTAGTTGGGACCAAAATTTACGACTTAAACAAAGAAAAATTTTGCTGCTTGTTGACAATTGTGCGGCACACCCTCATTTAGACAATCTACAAAATATACAGCTGGAATTTCTTCCTCCTAATACCACATCGTTAGTGCAACCAATGGACATTGGGATAATAAAAAATTTGAAGACTTTGTATCGTGGAATATTAGTTAATTACATATTAGAATCCATTGATGAAAATTTATTAACAAGTTCCACAATAGCCATAGAGATTACTTCAAAAATTTCCCTTTTGCTAGCAATACAGTTTGTCGCTGACAGTTGGCGAGCTATAAAAACCACCACAATACAAAACTGTTTTACTAATTGCGGCTTTAAACCCTTAGATATTTCCGAAATTTTAAGCAATGAAGAAAATGAGGATATGATGCAAGTTCCTATTATTAACGATGAAGAATTTTCAACAATAGATAACAATTTACCATGTTACGATGATAACGAAGACAGTGACAATTCAATTGTAGAAGGTATTAAATCAAAACATGAAAAATTAGATGAAGATGACGATGATGATGATGTCACCTGTGCCTGTGACTAACCAGGAGGCAAAAAAATGTATGGCCTTGTTACAGCTGTATTTTATGCAAGAAGGAAATGAAGGGAGCACTACATCCGCACTGAATATCTGTGCTGATTTTGTACAAGTGAAATGTTACAAAAACAAAAGACAGACTACACTTGACTCGTTTTTGCATTGAATTAAATTGTATATACCTACCCATTTATTATTTTAATTAGGAATTATTTTTTTTCTTAAAAGTTTATATGTCTTACATATTTGTAATTTATATGATAATTTATATTACCTATATGTAATTTACAGTTTCCAAGAGTTTATAAAATAAAATTATTGAAAAAATATGCATTGTTTAATTTTATGTTTGTATTACTGGTTAATGACCTTAGTTGCCAAAACCAAATCAATGAAAAAAAAAAATGTGAAATTTGCTTAATTGGGACAGCCGCTTAATTGGGACAAAATGCCCAAGTCCCGATGTGTCCCAATTAAGCGGAATCGACTGTAATTAATAATATGGAATATCAACTTGAAGGTAAAAATAAGACAGTTGAAGTGTTTTTGATGTAACTTGAGACTTTGATATGGGAAACCATGAAATCCCCTTGAATGAAATGGAATCATTTAAGATACGTGGGAATTCAATCCAAAATTTATTCGATTTATTTGTAATATTTAAGGATTTCTTTATTTGATGATTTATATATTTAACGTTTTCATTGATGAAAATTGTTTTTTTTATTGCATTGATTTTGTACCATTTATTTTATTGTTTTTAACACTTTTTATGTTTCACTTGAATTTTGTATTTTTAATTGTTTGTCTTTACTATATTAATATGCTTCTTAAATGTACCAAATCTCTGTGTAAAAGGGTTGACTGCCCGTCTATAATTGTAAATAAATAAATAAATCAACTGAAATGGCTCCAATCATTCCTCGGTGATCAATATTAAAGCTCAGCATTAAACAAACAAAATTTAATCTGCACTGGTATGCTGCACTGCGCTGCACCTCAAGGATCAATTATCAAGCATCTATTGTTGTTATTTTAATTAATGGTTTACCTAGAATATGCTCTACACTATCTATCCTACACTTTTTGCCGATGACACTAACTTCTTGGTATCAGATTCCACTTTTGAAAATATGTATAAAAAAGCTAAATCCACTCTATCTACAATTATCTAAATAATTTAAAAATGAATGTAAACAAGATAGTACTAATTTCATTGACCAGTAATAGAAAGCAGAAAGAAGAAAGAAAAGTGAGACCCTTCTTCTTAAAATCAAATCCCATTCTTCAAGAAAAGGATACCAAATATCTTGAGCTCAATGCTTGAATTGAACCGGAACAATCATATTGACAAACTGTAAAATAAATTAGGCATCATTTGTTTTATGGTCAGACTGGACTGGACTTATTACAGACTCATCAAACCTGTGATTTTATTTCCAATGGCCAAATGTTCTTCCATCTATCACCATTGTGTGTCCAGGGCCGCCGATTTGGAAGCTCTCTTATTTATTTATTTTATTATATTAATTAACAAGCATCAACATACAGCACGAAGCAAATTACTGCTGATGATTCACAATATTCATAAAGAACAAAATAACAATAAAATCGTGAAAGTCAACAAATTAAACATATAATAAAATAACAAATGAATATGAGCATAAAAACAAAAAAATTCAAAGAAAAATTGTATTTTTCCATGTCAAACTCGTGGAATCATACTCTGGATAGATTTAGGAGATAAGAAAAAAGGATCAAAATGTGTATTGGAGGAAAGAGAGTTGAAAATTGAAGGAATGTGAAAGAAGAGTGATCGTTTCACTATTGATAGACGAGGAGTAATCAAAGAGAAGGTGTTGGATAGGCGTGTTGTTCTTGAGGGGAAGAGAAAAGAGAGACTAAGAATGGGGAATCAACTTTGCTATTTATTATAATATGTAAGAAGGAAATGTTGGAGAAAGCATGAGAGGCTTTGATTGGGGCGAGATTAAGGTGATTGAGAAGATCATCTTTTGGCATATTTCTATATGACGGCACTCAAAAATAGACTATTTTTAGAAAGAAATTTAAGATGCGATTGAGAGAAGAGAGCTTTGATTTGTCCATATGGGAGAACAGTAAGTAAGAAAAGGAAGAACACAGCTGGAGAAATAAGTGCGAAGAGAGACTGGATCCCTAATGTCTGTGAATCTATAGAGCATTCCCAGTCGAGACATTGCTCTTTCTTTGACAAAATTCACATGTTCCAAAAAATTTAATTTTCCATCGATGATGATGCCAAGGTCTTTGCAAGAAGAAACTCTGGGGTACATCCATTGTAAATTTGGTAGTCATTACAGATTTTATTCTTTTTTAAAGTAATTGACATTATGCAGCACTTTTCGGGGTTTAGTTTAAGTTTCCATGAGGAAGACCATGCTGAGACTGCGTTGATTGAGCCCTGAAGATCTGAACAATCACTGAAGGTGGTGATTTTTTTTAAATCTTGCAATCGTCTGCGAAAAGTAGTATATTGTTTCCATCTCCAATAGCTTTTGGGAGATCATCGATAAATAATGAAAACAAATATGGTCCCAAAACACTCCCTTGTGCAAAGCCGGAGAGTACAGGAGCCCATGAAGAAGAATGATTTTTTAATGCTACTCTCTGCCTTCTATTTAAAAGAAAACTGTTGAGGAGAGAAAGGAGATTCCTGGAGCCATGCACAAATCAAGTGTCCGAAGGCTTGAATGATCTTCCCCACGGCATGTTGTTCTAGTCCAACTTCTCTACAGATTACATCAGCATGATATCGGTTAATCCAGCCAACAACAAGGGCAAATATATTTTCCAAATCAATATGAAAACTGGAGAAAATTGTGCCCACCATTATCGAATTTACTCTCCAACAATTCTTTTCTGAGTAGCAGTAAACAGGATTTCTTCCCTTCCCCTTTGATTGAATACTGCGTATATTCCCACACACACAGGCCTTGTTCTTCGGTATTACTCAAGTCAGATTGAGGCTCTTCAACTACAAAGGTCATTTGCGTTCAAATACAGTTCAGCTGGGTGTGCTAATTTAACTGTATTCTTTCATATTTATATTTGTAAATTTAACATTGCTCCCGTTACAACAACTGTATATGTTTAAGGTTTTGAAGTTGTTTTTTGTCAAGAGTGGTAATATGCCAACTATCTCTGATAGTTCAATTCATTATAATTTCAGAAAAGGGAGTGTACATTTAATTAAGCCGAATTTGACTATTTTTAAAAGGTCTTTTGTGTATATGGGACCAAAGATTTTTAATTTCTTGCCTAAAGAAATAAAAAATGAGAAACGTTGTTATAAGTTTCTTCAGTTGGCCAAGTCTTGGTAATTATCATATGAAAATGTTGATAGATATTTTTGAATATGTTAATTTTTAAGAAATAGTATTATTATTCTTATTATTGTTATATACATGTAACTAGTTTTTTTTGTAAAATTTACAGGTTTTACTTTTTTCTTTTAAGAACAAGTGTAAAGAACACACAAATGTTTTTCTTCCTTTTTTGTTAAACAAGTTACATTTGTTTAATGTTTTTCGTATGTATCTGCACCAGCCATCCGTCTGATATTTATTTAGTTTGATGGTAACCCCGAAACATGTTTTACCTATGGGGTACCTAATTTCATCATAATGTTAATAACTTTGAATTTTGTTTGTATTCTCTTCAAGATGGAATAAATTTACATATTATTATTATATATAACCTGTCAATGACCTAATAGATTATAAGTATAAATAATTCGGTAGATAAATAAAATGAATAAATATACAAATTAGTAGATAAAATAAATAGATAAAACCAAATGTTTGTCAAAACACTTTTGCATGACGTAAAAATCCTGTCAAAAACTGAGAAGTGCTAAATTAAAATGTTTAAAATAACTTTTCGAAGAATCTCTGACAAAATTTATTTCCCAAGAAGAATATTTTTTATACCTGGTTATATAGACCAGCTTCTTTAAAAAAGTTTAAAACTCTATTTATACTTACTATGACAATACTTAAACATCTTTAAGCTAACCCCAGATGTTTAACTGGTTCCTTAGGGATTAAATGTAACAGAAACAAGGAAAGTAGACAAGAAAGATTTCAGGAAGGAGAAGATAAAAGAGAAATAAATACTTCTGTATCTTTGCAAAAATAACAGCAAAGAAACAAGAAAGAGAAGATGAGAAGTAAAATTTTAAGAAAGGAAAACATGAAAAAATAACAAAACAGGAAGGATCAAGGAAATGAAATTAAATCCTGGAATGCAAGTCATAGACAACAACATAGATCAAACATTTGAGTCCATTATCACATCAAACATATATCTCCTATACTTGTCAGCATCAAAGATCTCAAAAGTTGACTCTCCTTTCATCACCCTCTCAGCGTACCATGAAATAAATACTCCACAATTGTAACCATCTCTTTACCGTGAATACTGTGGAGCTTCCACTTTCCATTCAGCTTCATTGCATCCATATTTTAATTTCAACAGTTTAATCCATCACTTAATTTCAAAACTGTATGCTTCCTTGAGAAGGTTGTTATGTATTCTATCGAAAAAAAATAATCAATATCATTCGTCTTTTATGTTGGTGATCGGTGATGGGAAAGGCAGTACGCCGAAAGTCGAGAGTTAGAAAGTTGTTCATGAGCTTACAGTAATAAATCTTTTTCATAAAGCAGATAACTGATATCATTATTATATAAAAAGAAAGGACAATACAACATGGTGACAGCAGTGATACCAGTCTATTCCATGGCAAACAAAGGGTACATTGTGTAATAATTGCACAGGAAAAAATACTCGAAAAAATTAACTGGTGAAGAACTACCTTCATTTCCGACACTGTACCAGATAAGAAAAAGTTCGCTTTGTTGCTTCACTCCCTGGGAGAGCAGGGTATAGAAATTTTTGACTCATTCAATTTAGAAGAATCAGAATTGAAAGTATTAAAAAAATGTGTTACAGAAATTTGATAATCATTTTTACCACAGTCAAATGTAATTTTTGAACGCCATGTTTTTTTTAATAGAAAGCAAATAGAGAATGAATCATTTGAGCAATACAATTACGCTTTAATAAATTTGAATGCAACCTATGAATTTGGTAATTTAAAAGGTAGTCTTGTTGTAGATATCTTTATAAGTGTTAAACGAAACACCAATTTAAAAGAAACACAATTGAGAAGTGGAAAACTTGATTGCAGTCAAGTATTAGAAATATGTAAGTTAAAACGAAATGGTACATAATAGAGCTAAACAATTAATATCAAACGAAGTAATGTTATATGATTGTAACATGTGGTCCAAGGTAATCACAATCTCCAATACGAAGGTACAGTTTAAGATAAACACCAGTGACCAAAACAATCTTTTGTCTATGTCTACATTTAAAGAGTTAAAACTTGACTCCAGGATTTTTAAACAAACTAAAGCAAGAATTACTTCATTTACTGGTAATGTAAGGCCAATAGTAGGTTTATGTCATTTACAGTGTTTGTTTAGAAATCAAATTTATAAGTTATAGTTCTACATTGCCAAGATTAATTGCATTAATTTAATTGGATATCATTCTTTTTTGCACCTTAACTTAATTCATAATAAATTGGCAATGCCAGTAATAGGTGTGAATTCACTAGTAGAGGAGTATAAAAATCTATTTTCTAAAACTCCAGGATATATACAAATAAAGATTTGTGGCGGCCATAGCAGACTAGTTGCGCCCGCCGTCATGTTTAGTGGGCAACGACCTTCATCTGTCGACACCAAGCTCGGAGAGAGGAAGTTAACCATCGCTCTCACACGCTGGCCGTCCACTGACCTGTTAACTCTTGATATTCAATCCTGCCTGTCGCTATTAGCCACATGCTACTTTGTATTGTGCCTTTGTACTGCTTAAGTTATATTCTGCAATAAAGCTTAATTGTTAGTTTGTTACTGGCCGCCTTAATTATTCGTATAACTTCCATCCTCGCCTAACTAAACATGGCGGCGGGTGCAACTATACTCTGCTATGGCCGCCACAGATTCATTTTGATGTAAAAGAGAATATAAATATAGTTGTGTACCCCTTAGAAAAATACCAATCACATGATACGATAAATTGAAATTAGAATTAGATAACTTGTGCACATTGGATGCTATCAGGTACGGATCTAGAAAAAATTTTGGGGGGGGTCTGATCGAAAAATTTAAAAATAAAAGATATTTTCTCTTTCACAAAACGTGACATTAGAATTTTGTTAGACGAACTCCATTTTTTTCGCTAGTGATTGCTTATTAAATTGTGTTTTAATTTGCGTTATTTGAATTTCATTTCCAAAAATAGGCACAAGTGATATTTCAGGGGGGGTCCGGACCCCCAGGACCACCCCCCTGGATCCGTCCCTGGATGCTATTGAGCCAGTTAATGAAGCCAGTGACTAGGTAAATAATAGTAATTGTAGAAAAGAAAGACGGTAGCTTAAGAATTAGTCTTGATCCTGACCACTTGAATAAAGCAATTAAAAGACCCCATCTACAATTTCCAACATTATATGCCATGACTGTTAAATTAGTAAATGCTAAATATTTCAGTAAACCAGATGCTAGTGCTGGTTTTTGCATGGTGCCACTAGATGAATTTAGATCCAAATTATGTGTTTCAGACATCATATGGTAGATATAAATATAAAAGATTGCCATTGGATTAAATTGTTCAAGTGAAATATTTTATAAAATCATGTTACAAATTTTTGAAGGATTACCTGAAACAATCAAATATATTGATGATATTCTTATCTATGGTAATTCATTGGAAGAATTAAATGAGGGTGTAAAACTTGTCATGGAGAGAGCTAAACTTAATGGAAATAAGTTTAATAAGTGTGAATTTGACAAGCCGATGATTACTTTCCTACGACATGAATTTAGTAAAGATGGAATTAAGGTTGATAAGTCTAAAGTAAAAGCTGCTTCTGAAATGAAAGCTCCAAAAACAGGAAATAATTACAAAGAATGCTTGGATTGGTTAACTATCTATGAAAATTCATTCCAAATTATTCAAATGTATGTTACCCTCTCTATCCAAGATGGCTGCCGCTGAGCTTTGTTTCGCCTGTCTGTCTTGTAGTAAGGAACTAAATTCAAATTCCTCTTACATTATATGCAGCAAGTGTAACGGTAGAGTTCACAAAAGGTGTTCCAAGTTAAAGGACGCCGTTTTTAAGGTGATATTGAGCCATTCCGACATAGATTGGTTCTGTAGTGCATGCAATCCCAAAGGGAGGCTGGATTCATGTAGCAGTGATGCCACGAGGGGAAGTGTAATCGCTGAACTTAAGGCATTGGTCTTGGAATTGAAGAAGGAAATTGAAGGACTGAAGCAACAACCTCCATCAGCTGGTGTACGTGATGAAGTTGATTACATCGAGTCGGTGATTGAAGAAATAAATGATCGCAGATTCAGGGCCAAAAATGTTATTTTATTTGGTGTGAGTGATTCTAGTTCTGAGAAGGGGAATCAGTTCGAACAAGATAAAGAAAAGGTGTCCAAGATTATTAAAAAGGTCTCTTCTTCCTCTTTAAATCTACAAGAATCCCGTGTGACTAGGTTTGGAACACTACGTAACAATACTAGCAGACCATTGAAAGTTGTTTTTGTCAATGAACGGGATGCCACAAAACTCTTCTTTGATTTTAAGAATGCTAAGAAGTCTTCACCACAATTTCTAAATAATATTTTTATAAATAAAGATCGTACATTACGAGAACGTAGGCATTATCAGAAATTACAAGAGGAACTTCGAGCGAGGACCGAAGATGGCGAAATTGATTTGGTAATTAAATACATCAATGATATTCCGAGAATCATTTCACAGAATGCTCCAAAAAACTAAAGACTAAACAGCTGAGTATTTATAACCAGAATGGGAGAGGGTTAAGGTCTAAAATAACTCAGCTGTGATTAAATACTTTACATTTAGATTATGATGTATGTATACTAACTGAAAGTAATCTTTGTGGTGAAATTACTGGCTCTGAAATAGGACTTATTAATTACTCATTGTTTAGAAAAGATCGTGATGCATTTACAAGTACTAAAAACTGAGGCGGCAGCATGTTAATTGTTGTACATAAAAGGTATTAATCAACTTGTGTAAATACCGCGTTTGATATGGTTGCACAAAAGTTTGTTGAAATTATTGTTAAGAATAGGAAAATATTTGTTGGAACTGTTTATATCCCCCCAAGATCATCAGTGGATGTTTATTCCACTCACTGTGAATCAGTTGAAGAAATCCTAAATGCCTGTCCAAATGCATCTGATGTAAATATATGTGGTGATTTTAACTTACCTGGTATAAATTGGAAGGCTGATACCTCTGATAGTAATAATCCAAATAGTGCTGAAGCTCATGTTATAAAAGACTCATACTCATTCTTTGAGCTAAATCAAGTTAACCAAATATTTAATTCTAATAGTGAGTTACTGGACTTAGTCTTTTCATCAGCAGAGGAACTTGAGGTACTTTAAGCTGATGAGGCTCTGTTTCCCTTAGAAGGTTACCATCCTGCATTATCCTTTGTGTTCACTGTCGAGAAATATTATGATAACTTGTGTATTGATTCCAAATTGTTAGACCTTAGAAACTGTAATACTGTTCAAGTTTATGATATTTTATCTTGTATTAACTGGGATGTGGTTATTAATATGAAGTGTATGAATGAATCCTTTCTTAAATTAGCTGAAGTGATTAACAATGCCATTTCTCTTTGTAGACTAACTAAAATGATAGGCAAAAGTCAATTTCCAGGCTGGTTTACTCCTAATCTCATTGAGACCATACGTACTAAAAGGCAATTACATAGACAATATAAAGGAACTAAATCTTTCAGTGTTTATTTAGATTTTTGTACTGAACGTAAATATGCAAAGAGAAAAATAAGAAAATGTTATGATGGCTATATTCAAAAAGTACAATCTTCAATTCCCTACAATATTAAATATTTTTTGAACTACATTAACATGCAAAGAAAAACAACAATAACATGCAAACAAAAAACAAGAAATTAACAGGAAGAAAAAAATAAAGATCTTCCTGATATGATGTTCCGTGGGCATTCAAAGGCTAAGTGACCACAAGGGATAGCTAATCTCTTTGCACAGCATTTCTCTGGTGTGTATAAGCCAGTTAACCTAAAATGTCAAGGCTACTTTTATAATACTAACCTAAATTTATCACTCCTTACCATATCTATAGGAGATGTTATTAATAAACTTAAATCTTTAGACCCAAACAAAGGACCCGGACCTGATGGCATTCCACTCTTTGTATTAAGATATTGTTTCAATGTTCTAGCTGCACCTCTTACTTTTTATTTAATAGGTCCTTAAAATCTGGCATTTTCCCTAATTATCTAAAGCTTAATCATGTGGTACCTATTTATAAGTCCGGAGATAAATCAGATGTTTTAAATTATAGGCCAATTTCAATTCAGTGTTGCATGGCTAAAATATTTGAAAGTATTGTCCTTGATTACTTAAGCCCATCCTTTAAACATTTAATTGTTAATGAGCAACATGGTTTCTATCAAGGGCAAGCAACTACCATGAATCTAGCCGTATATCAAAATTACATCCTGAATGCTTTTAATGATGGATTACAGGTGGATTCTGTGTATACAGATTTTAAAAAGGCTTTTGATACCATAAGTATTAATCATCCATTGGCAAACTTACAAAGTTATGGTATAATTGGCCATCTTCTGAGCTGGTTTAATAGTTATTTGAATGAAAGAAAACAAGTTGTAAGAATTAAATCGTTCACATCTTATGAATATATTGTAACATCTGGGATCCCATTTAGACACAAGGATCCCATTTAGGACCATTTCTGTTTAACTTATTTATAAATGATATAGCTGAAATTTTTCATCCAGTTAAATTTATAATGTATGCTGATGCAGGAACGGATCTAGAGAAAAATTTCGGGGGGGGGTCCAATCAAAAAATTTAAAAATAAAAAACATTTCGGCTTTCACAAAACGTGACGTTAGAATTGTGTTAGACAAATTCGAATATTTTAGCTAGTGATTGCTTATTAAATTGTTTGTTTATTTGCGTTATTTGAGTTTCATTTTCGAAAAATAGGCAGAAGTGATATTTCGGGGGGGGGGTCCGGACCCCCAGGACCACCCCCCTGGATCCGTCCCTGTGCTGATGACTTAAAGTTATATTTAAAAGTTGATCTATATTTGATTGTATTTTACTTCAAAATGCCATGGATAACTTATATAAATGGTGTTTCGACAATGCAGTGGAACTTAACTTAAGTAAAGGTTTATGTATATCATTCCATCGATGTAAGGATCCCATTCTTCACAATTATCAAATTAATGATATACCCTTAACAAGGACAAGCAAAGTAAAGGATCTGGGAGTATTATTTGACTCCTCCTTACATTTTGATAATCATACAGATCAAATAGTCAGTAAAGCTCAGCAAATGCTAGGGTTTATTTCAAGAGTCACTAAAGATTTTACTGATATATCTGTACTAACCCTTGTGTAGGCACCCAACTTTATCTACGTTGTTGTTCACTCGGGGTACCCACCTCTTTAGATCTCATTTTTTAACTCATTTGTAAAGGAATTCGTTTTCTGAACATTTTATTTAATAATTAGATATTTTATGAAGGTACTAAAGTCATTTTTATATCATTTGACGGGTAAGAACTTCTACAATTAACAAAATCAGAAAGGTATGTTTATTCTTCGGTTCTTGACGCTTGAATTCCTTTTTATTCATTAAAAATTCAAATTTGAAGTCTTGTAAAATTTAAAGTAGAAATTGCACAAAAAAACAAGTGACATCAAAGTTTCTATTGGGCATGTAACCATAAAAGCTAATCATTTCTGTTTTCATAACATTTGGTATATATCATAGATGGAACGGAAAAGTGCCCATTTTTACGAGCTGTTTCACGGAGTGCTCTTTTGGAACGTTTGTTCCTCAAAAACTATTTCATCAATAATATTGATAGAATATTAATACGCTTATTGATAATTAAAATACGAAGTTTCAGAATATTTGTATCAAAGGATAAAAGGTTGTTGTCGATTTTGTAAAACAACTTTTTCTTGGAAATGGATAGCCGTAGAAATACAAAATTGGGTTCATTAGAAAGATTTCGAAATGATTTTTCACAGTTAATAATTATCGTTCACTACAAGTTAGCGGATTTTTTTATACAAATTTATATTTAAGGTCGGGATTCGCAATTGTGCAGCAGTGTTGCCGAATTATTGGTCTTGCATCTCGAGCTTCTGAACACTCCGTCCCTCAGGCTTTCTTTCTATCGCCATGGTCTGCGAAGCTACGCCTAATCATATCAATTACGTTTCGTTACGTTTCATTTTTCCTTATTATCTTATCTTATTGATCATCTTTCTTACCCTTATTTTTCGTAGAAACTGAACATCTGTGCTTCAGTGCCACTCCCGGCTTTCTTCTGGTCGCTACATTACTTAGAGAGCCAAACGCTTCACAGGTTTATGTAAAACACATAAAACAGTGTCACTTTCTTTTTTCTTAGAATTTTTTCGTGCAAAGGCTATTTGAAGAACATTAATTTATTTTCACTAAAGAGTAACTATTTGCTCTTATGTCCCAAAGAAGGGGAAAGCAGTTATTTTAATTTCAACGATGCATTCTGATATAAATATTTGTGAAAGTGGTAAGAAGAAGCCCCACATAATATTGTATTACAATAAGTTTAAATCTGGAGGTGATACAACGGACCAGATGATTATTAGGTATACAACAAAATGCCGCACTTTGAGATGGCCGCTAGCTATGTTTCTCAATATAATCGACGTAGCTATAGCACAGAGTATACAGAGAGGCCAAACTGATGGCACGACGTGTTATTTCGTGTAACTCGTATTTTGCGGCGTCGCCATGTTCTAAGCAAGTTACAGTCGTGGTAGTTTCAAATTGACTATAGTCCTACAGTAAAAAAAATAGATTGTGATACATAGTCACATTCTTTTGACCCAAAAATCTGTTAAATTCGTTATGCTGAAAAATTAAAATACCATATTAATGCCAAATTGATCAACTAAGTCCCACAACAGACATATTCATGCATGATATTATAGCTATGCTTGAGGTGGAGTGAGAAAATATTACCTTCAATTTGTTGCACAAATATTTTAATCAATATTCCATAAAAAAGAATTTGCATATAAAATATATAAATAAACATATATATAATAAATATAATAAACATTTCCTTTACATTGGTTAAAATATTTCAATTTTTATAAGTATCAATTTCAAACATCTTCCTTTTCTTTCTTGAGTTACATTATACATTCACATTAAGGTTCTTCAGTGTTTTTTTTTTGTTTTTGAAGTACTACTTAGAGTTTGTGAAAGGAATTAAAGCAGTTACGCAAGATGGGCAAGATGTAACAAGAAGAACTAAGTGTTTTTATGGATGGCAGTTGTCCATTTCTGCAGTCATTCAGTTGTGGTCTACACTTAATTCTACGCACAATGTCAAAATTTTGCTAACAATAAGGCTTAACCAAGATCCATTGGAAAATTTCTTTGGTGACATCCGTAATCAAGGAGGAAATTGCCAACATCCAACACCCACACTCTTTCACTCTGCCTTCAAAAAACTCCTTTTATCAAAATTGCAAAATATTTCGGATAATGGAAATTGTATGGCTGATCTTGACTCTTATGTCACAAATGTATGTGATTTTTCCCTTACAGCTTACCAGAGGAAGGTTTCATTGGATGTCACCTCACTCTGCATGAGAACCCATGATTATCGGGATAAATTACTTTTAGAAAATGCAGAGGTTTGTGTAATTTGTGCCTAAAATGTAGGAAAATATACAGTGGAATATGCTCTGAAAAGTGGAAATGTGCAGAATCTGCGGTAAAAAATATGTAAAAATGTTAATCCATTACTTAATGAGGAATAAATATTAATTTGTAAGAACAATAGCAAAGCTTTATTATGATTTCATATCTTACATTGTGAAGATGATGAAGTGTTACTAAATTGAATTGGTTTTATTGTAAACTAGCGAATATGGAAGGAAATAACATTTTAAGAATGATGTAAGTATTAAGGTAAGTCTAAAATACAAATCAACGTAATAAAACTAGCACCAGAGTGGATAAGCACAGAATGAGATATGAGTAAGAAAAGGCCATTCTCGATAAATGCATGATTAATTGCTGGGTTTTCCATGAAGGTCTGATCGCTGCCTTCACTTTACAACCGAAAATTTTAGTAACCCTGCTTCTTTATAGTTTATAAACTCATTCGGGATCCCCAAGAGTTTCGAAAAATCACATGCAACATCTGTGCTCAAAATATCCCTTTAGTTATTTATTCTGCGAACGCATAACTCTCTGTTTAGAGATCCGTTCTTACGGTTGGTAGCCCTGATTTATAAGGTTAGTACCCTTGACATTAATTCTAATTGTTCAAGAGAGGTGATTGAATGTAAACTTGAGATATCAGTTTGAGATTTACCTGAGGAAAACATTGGAAGACATTTCATAATGATTAAACTAATATGTTGGCAATCCTGCTATAATTTTTTTTATGAATTTTTAAATGTTATGGAGCGATTTGGCATTGACGAAAACCACAGATTGGAAATTTTCATGACAAAATTCGAAAAATTCTTCTGCCATTGTATTTGATGGAGGTTTTTTTCAAGGCACGAACGAGTGGTTTTTATGGTTTCCGTCAGATGGCATAACAATCTTGGCGTAACGTGACTGACTTTTGTCAACAATTCGGACTTCTTTCACTTATTCCGAAAATATGAGTTTCATTAGACGAGTATGAATAGATAAAATATTCTAGAATATGAAATTCTGCAGATTTAGGACATCGGTCAACATTTTGTTTAATTAATTAAAATTTAAACAAAATACGAGGTAAAGCACCTTAGTAGCATTTGTGTAATGGTCAAACTTAGAAGTTATGCAAAATTCAGGTATTTGAAAATCATAAAAGTATTTAATTACGAATTTCAAATTAGGTAGTCAAATGACCACCTCCCGTCCTTCTAGGTAGGCCGAAACTGCCGTCCTCCTAGTGTTAAGTGAGGAACTGCTGAAGCCAGTAATTTAGCAAAGATCAAAAAATTTGCAAGTTATGCGCCACATTACACAAAGATAGCGATTGAAAGTGTTATCTGCCAGCCAGTTATTGCGGTGGATTCTACTCTTGGTACATCTACATCGGACAGCTCCGGGAGAAAGAAGATCACTGGGAGCTGTCACCTGTGCTATAAGCAATTGATTAGAAGGAGAAGAAAAACTAGTAAAGTGTGCGAAAACCTGTCTGTAATTAACATTCGAAAACGTATGTCAAATGTACCGATTGTTGTGAATAAAAATTCTCCGTGAAAACTATCATTGATGCACATATTATGCAGCATATATTGTCCTATAGAAGCTAACGAAAAACTACCACACAGTCAGTACAGCAATATTACTAAAGCTTAACTGAAGGCGCTCGGGTTAATTTGAGGTGTTAGTACTTGAATTTTGATTTTGCAGATAAAACGATGTTATCGCTGCTGAAAAATGAGACAAAGAAAGAGCAGGGTGAGATAGGGAGGTTAGGAACTCCCGAAGACATCAACACAGCAACACTGCTCAACAGTTGCAAATCTCGGCGTTAAATATTAATTCATATTAAAAAATCCGCTAACTTGTAGTGGACGATAATTATTTACCGTGAAAACTAATTTCGAAATCTTTCTAATGAACCCAATTTTGTATTTCTGTATTTGTAATGATTATTTATAATCAACGTAGAAGCAGAAATATACCTTATTGGGTACCTGGGTGCCTACACAAGGGTTAAAAACTCTGTTCACTAGTTTAGTTTTACCAATTATTGAGTATTGTTCAGTTGTGTGGTCCCCATACTATAACTGCCACTTAAATCGTCTTGAAAAGGTACAAAGGCACTTTGTCAGAATTTATTTAAGAAAATTGGGCTGTGATACAAATAATATTTCCTTCCATGACAAGTATAGAGAACTGGGTTTAAAGACATTCTCTTCTAGACGGCAGCATTTCGATCTACTTTTCTTATATAAATTATTAAACAATTACTTATCTTGTCCTGAGTTACTAGAATTGATTCCTCTCTGCACAACTATTTATAACACAAGGAACAAAGGTCTGTTTTATAACAGTCATTATAGGACTAACTATATGTATAATAGTCCAATTGTGAGAATTATTAGAGCTGCAAATGAACTTCCTGATGATATAGATTTCTTTGTCCTAAACCTAGCCTCTTTTTAAAATCCATAAAATCTATTATATCATAATGCTGTAACTACTGTAACTTGAATTTATGGAGGGTTTTATAGAGTAATTTTATGATTATATTAATATTTATGTGTGTTCTTTCGATTATATTTTTATAGATTATTGTACTTTTATATACTTTTTCTTTTCCTCCTGACTTTAATATTATCTATATATGATTTTATCATTGATGTACATAATTAATGACACAATTTCCTCTTCTGTATTTCTAATTAATGTAAGTGGGTTCATCCTGTAAGAATTTAATACATAAATATCAATTGTTGAAACAAGACGAATTTTCAATGGAATAAAAATTATCAAATTTTATTTGATAAATTGAAACTGATAATCACCAAAGTACCAGCATTGGCATATTTTGATCCCAATATACCAATAACCTTTTCTGTAAGACAATCATCCTCTACTGGCATGGGTGCAGTAGCACTGCAAAATGGGAAACCATTGGCATATGCATCAAGGTCTCTAACAAATGTACAAACACGATATGCACAAATAGAAAAGGGACTCTTAAGTAATTTATTTGCATGTGATTGCTTCAAACAAATTGTATATGGCAATTCTTGTGTTACAGTAGAGACAGATGATAGGGAAAGCTCATGTTGGACATTTGGGTATAAATTGATATGTCCAGGCTTAGAAATGTATTATATTGGCCTAATATGTCATATGATATTGAAAATTTTGTTAACTCTTGTAATGTATTTGCAACTTACAAACCTAATCAAAACAATCAACCACTTTTGTGTCATCAAGTACCTAGTTTACCATGGCAAGATGTAGGTAGCGATGTCTTTGAATTACAAAAAAATACTTTTCAATAGCTGTTGATTATTTTTCTAATTTTTTTGAGGTATCTGTTATTCATGATTTATGCAGCCAAACAATCATAAATAAACTTAAATCTTATTTTTCAAGTTATGGTATACCTGTCAACTTGTACACTTATATTTCTGAATCATTTAAGTGTTTACTAAGGATTGGGATATATGTAATACAACTTCTAGTCATTATCCTAAATCAAATGGAATGGCAGAATCAGCTGTTAAGACAGTATAAAATCTATTTAAAAAATTTTACCATTCAGGTAATGATCCATACCACTTCTAGAAATAAGAAATACACCAAGAAATAATTTAAATTCACCTGCTCAATAATTAATGTCTAGGTCATTAAGATCTCCTATTCCAACTAATTTTAATTTGTTAACACGTTCACTATGGTGGCCATGTTGGTGATCTTTATTCATTTATAATGATATAGCCCGTATGTATAAGAATGAGAATGTATTCCTTTGTGGTTAACAGCAGACTAAAGGAAAACCTTTCCGAGTATCAGGAGCCTTCCCCCACTCATTTAAAACTGATGGGCAGGAGCATCCTGGCATGCTCACCGTAGCGAAAGGGTTAAAACCTAGAGTGTGTTATCAAAGTAACAGAGCAATTATGTTGCAGAATAAGAAGAAAATGAAAATGTATCAAGATAAATTGTCAATGTGTGAACCTCCTACTTTTCAAATGGGACAAAGTGTGATGTTTAAAAAATTCCCTAAATCAAATATTTGGTCTACTGGAGAGAAAAAAAAGTGTGTAATGAACCTTTGTGGTATTTGTGGTAAAACCATGGAACCATTTGTGGTAAAGGATGATGATGGTAATCAATACAGATGCAATACAAATCATATTTCACCATCAAAAGATTCTATAGAACCTGTAAAGTATACCTCTAACAAAAGTGAAATTCATACTGATTCGGAAAATGAATACGTAAAGAATTTAAATAATTATGTAACCAGAAGTGGTCGTGTTGTAAAAGGTGTCCAAGAGTACCAGGGCTGAATTTTAAATTATTACATATTGTATTTTATTGTTATATTTCTATAGTGTATATACTGACAGTATGTACTGTAATTATTTCTTTGATATGGAAGGAGATGTTATATATTGTATCAAAAAGTATGAATCATTATAATTTCTTTGTTAATGAAGGGGATATTATGTATTGTATCGAAAAAAGGTAATCAATATCATTCGTCTTTTATGTTGGTGATCAGTGACGGGAAAGGCAGTACGCTGAAAGTCGAGAGGTAGAAAGTTGTTCATGAGCTTACAGTAATAAATCTTTTTCATAAAGCAGTTAACTTTTCTCATTATTATATATAAAGAAAGGACAACACAACAAGGGTCTACAATATCTAACATCACCATTGGATGATCAAGAGATTCCGGTCACACACTGGGAAATTACTGGATCTACAGCAACAGTGTTGGGGTGGTTACAAGTAATTTTCCACAAAAAAGCTGCAATGACTGTGTCATACAGCCAACCTCTCTGAAAATCATGAACAACACTCTTAACCCTCATAGTGCTATCCTTTTTCTTGAGGTACTGGGGTACTGGCGAGAAATGCAGATAAATGCAATATAAAGCTAGTGTTTTACATATATATATGTGGTTTTTTTAATCAATAATATTAAACTGGTTAATAATGATAAATATCATATACGATAATATAATATATGATAAATAATAATATAATCTATGATAAATATAATAATGATAATCGGTGGGCCGATATATCGGCCAGCCGCACTAAAAGGGTTAATTATAGACACATCCTCTTGGGATATGTTATTGTCTTAGGACTTAACTTCAAATATCTTAAGGGATAAATGACTGACCCTGCAAATTTCTATTAACGGATCCATAATAATAGTAAGTGGCTCAGTGAAACTATAAGTTTCTTCCCGTAAAAGTGCTTTCCTTATGCCACTTCTTCTGATAGAGTCTGGCTTTTAAAAGCGATGAACTGAGGGCAGCCTGATTCTAATAGTTTGGTATAGCTTCAGTTGAGTACTGAGCCAAATTGCTTGGGCCATTTGCAATAACCCCCTCACACTTGTTAACCAGATTCTTTAATGAGTAGTAGTATTAGGGTTTATAAGGTGCCTCGACAGCAAAGGTCATGTTGCACCATATACAAAAGAGATATATGTATCATGATATTATATTTTTAACATAAATAAATAAATAAATAAATAGGTACTTATTTCCCTAATTAATGCCCTGTTGCTCAAATTCAGAGTTTATCAAGCAGTCCGATTTGTTTTAGAAGAGATAAAACTGTGGAAATTTGGTCAACATCATCTCCAAGGATTGAGGACAAGTCCCCTCTGATCCCTAACACGCTACGTATCCCCTCATATTTCACACACTCTAGCAGGAGGTGCCGAACAGTAAGAAGGGAGTCGCAATCCTCACAGCGGGGAGGGATCTTCTCTTCAGTGAAGAGATAAGAATGCGTCAATATAGTGTGGCCAATCCTAAGGCGAGTGAGAACTACCTCCTCTCTTCTACACTGTCTGATAGAGGATTTCCAAGGACTTACGACCTCCTTCACAGCTCGCAGTTTGTTCCCGGCAAGATCATTCCATTCTTTTTGCCACTGCAATATGGCTTTTCTCTTCAGGGAGCTTTTAAGGTCTTGAGCTAGTACCGTATTCCATTCTTTGTCACAACTTCTCAAAGCTGCCTTTGCTGCTGCATCTGCTTTTTCATTTCCTTGTATTCCTACATGCCCAGGAACCCAGATGAATAGAATGTCAGTATCTTTTTCTTTAAGCTCTATGAGCGAAGCCTGTATCTTCTGGACAATGGGATTAAAGGGAAAGTATTCTGATAAGGACTGTAGTGCACTAATGGAGTCTGTGCAGATAATATACCTACCATGCCTGCCTTTTATTTTGGATAAGGCCACTTGTATGGCGAGGAGCTCTGCTGTAAAAATGCTGCATTCTGGATGGAGCCTCAATTTGAAGGTGCCATGGTTTTGGGATGAAAATGCACATGCAGTTCCCATTTCAGACTTTGAGCCATCAGTAAAAACAGGGGTGTAAGACGGATAGAGATTAAGTATTTCTAAAAAGCTCTTCTGGTACTGCATATCAGAGGTGGATGACCGTGGGTGCAACAGCAGTCTTGTCTCACATTTGGGACGTGGGACTTTCCATGGAGGGATGGGTGAAAAGCCTGCTGCACATACCTCTGGAATAGTTATCCCAGATTCTTGAATAAAATCGTAAAATCTGATCCCAAGAGGTCTTGTAGCTCTTGGTCGTCGATTAAAAACATCTAAAAATCTGGGTTTAAAAACAAGGTTAAAACCAGGGTGGGAAGTCATAGATAAAAGCTTTGATAAATAGCTGCACATCAGTATGTTTCTGCGAACCTGTAAGGGGGGTTCTCCAGAGTCACAGTAAATACTCTGAACTGGACTGGTTATGTATGCACCTGTAGACAGCCTAAGACCAAGATTGTGAACGGAGTTCAAAGGTCTTAAATATGATTGGCGAGCTGAGGAGTATATCAGGCTGCCATAGTCCAGCTTAGAGCGGACTAATGCTCTGTATAATTGAAGCATTGTGGTTCGATCTGCACCCCATGAAGAGTTTGTTAGGAATCTTAAAATGTTTAAAACCTTGGAACATCTATCTTTTAGAAGACCAATATGTCTTCTCCAGTTGAGCTTGCTATCCATTTCTAGCCCTAAGAACCTTGTGGTTTCGACGAATGGCAAGATATGTCTTCCCAGGGTAAGGGTAGGATATGGAAAAATTCCACGCTTCCTATAGAAGTGCATGCATTTCGTCTTGCTGGTGGAGAAACGAAAGCCACTATTGCTGGCCCACCTATCCAGCCTATTTAGGGTTAGTTGCAGCTGCCTAACTGCTCCTGATGGCTTAGACGATCTGCTAAATATAGCAAGATCATCCACAAACAATGATGACACCACAGGCGATTGGATGCAAGAAACTATATCATTTATAGCAATGGAAAAAAGAGTCACACTTAAAACTGAGCCTTGAGGGATTCCATTTTCCTGATTAAAAGACCTTGAAATTGTTTTGCCTATGCGAACTCTAAAAGTGCGGTTCTCTAAAAAATTTTTAATAAAATATGCCATGTGTCCCCTGATGTTCCAACTATGGAGGGTCTTCAAAATCTTGTGTCGCCAGGTCATGTCATAAGCCTTCTCAATATCAAAAAACACCCCTATCACATGCTGTTTTAAAGCAAATGCTTCCTGGATAAAGTTTTCAATTCTCATTAGATGGTCCACTGTTGATCTGCCATGTCTAAACCCACACTGAACATTTGAAACCAGGCTCCTATTTTCAAGGTACCAGACTAGCCTCTTGTTAACCATCTTTTCCATGAGCTTGCACATGCAGCTGGTGAGGGATATAGGCCGGTAATCTGAGGGGTGGCTGCCGTCTTTTCCTTGTTTTGGAATAGGTATTACTAAAGCTCCCTGCCAAGCATCGGGAAATACATCTTCTGCCCAGAGTTGGTTTATGGTCTTTAGTGCTTCTATTGTTGCTGCTTCTGGTAGATTTTTCAGGAAAGCATTGTGTACTCTATCCATCCCTGGGCAGGTGTTCCTGGTGTCATTTATGGCAGCTAGTATTTCCCACATTGTGAAAGGCTCATTATAGGAGGCTGGAGGTTCTGCACTTTCAAAATTTAGGATGGCTTGCTCGACTTTCTCTTTAAGGCTTATGAAAGCTTGCTGGTAGTTACTTGTATTGCTCACCTCAGCATAGTGGAGGCCAAATGCCTCACTAATTTCATCTGGCATTATCAGAACTTTCCCTTCCAGTTTTAATTGCTTGACAGGGTGTGTGTGCCAAGTGCCAGTTATCCTTTTTACCTTCCTCCATACCTGTGGTGCAGGTGTACGATGGTTTATTGTTGAAACATAATCCCTCCAGGAGGATCTCTTAGCTTCTTTCACCACCTGACGAGCTCTAGCCCTTAGTCTCTTAAAGGCTATTAGATTCTTTTCAGTTG
The DNA here is from genome assembly GCA_947579665.1 of Sympetrum striolatum. Taxonomy (NCBI): domain Eukaryota; kingdom Metazoa; phylum Arthropoda; class Insecta; order Odonata; family Libellulidae; genus Sympetrum; species Sympetrum striolatum. The sequence continues at coordinate 72,898,757 of OX388346.1, read as the reverse complement.
GGAATTTCCTAAAAATCCGTAGAGCTTTCTTCCTCCTCTGAATGGCCTCTGCACAATCATTGTTCCACCAAGGAACTGTAGGTCTCTGAGGTGCTCCAGAAGACAGTGGGACACTACATTCAGCTGCTTGAATAATGGCAGAGGTAAGTGCCATCATGTTCTCTAAAGCCCTTGAATTTGCATCAAAGGAGAAGGTAAATTTCCTTTGAAATTCTGCCCAGTCGGCCCTCTTAAGAATCCAGGAGCTTGGCAATTCATAGCTGGGGTTATGGCCACTCGTCATTGTAATAAAAAGCGGAAAGTGGTCACTACCACACAGGTCATCGTGCACTGAGAGATAAAATTTAGGGGCAATTGAATTAGAGCTCAAAAATAGATCAATGGCAGAGTATCCACCATTAGAGGAGTTAAAATGTGTTTTTTCTTTGTCATTTAATAAAACCAGGTTAAAATCATTAAAAAACGTCTCCAAGAGACGTCCTCTTCCATTGTGATCCCTTAGATCATCACCCCAAAGACTGTTGTGGGCATTGAAGTCCCCCAACAATACAAAGGGCTTTGGTAACTGCTTAACTAGGTCTTCCAGGTTTCTTCTCGTCACTGGAGCCCATTCTGGCAGGTAAATATTGCAGAATGTGACCTCTGAGGGGGTAGCAATGGTGACTGCTAAAGCCTGGAATGGTGTCTGCAAGTTCACCAGGGAAGTGTAAAGGGCTTCCCTGATGAATGCAGCAACCCCACCACGACCTCTGTTGCCACTTAGGTCATCTACTCTAAAAGTCTTATAACCCTTCAATTTTGGGGAGTCAGTAGGTTTAAAATGGGTCTCTTGGATAAAAATGCAAGAGGGGTTGTAATCTCTCACCAAGATCCTAATTTCTTCCTGGCGTGTGTAAAAACCATTACAATTCCATTGAATTGTTAAAAACATTTAAAATAAATATATATAAATAAATAAATAAATAAGGTTTTCACATTAAAATCCAAGGATAAAATTCATTAACAATAAATAAATAAATAGGTAAAAACATTAAAAACCTTTGGCTTGCCGAACAAGCTTCGTTCTTCCCTTTTTCCTGTTTTGGAGGAAAAGGCGTAACTGCTCCTCATCCAGTATGTCCTCTTCCATCTCATCCCCCGTAGATTCCCTCAATTCGAGAGAAGAGGGGGGTATAGTATTACTTTTACCTCCTATGTTTGATTTCTCAACTGATTTAGGGGGTGTGATGTTTTTCTTAATAGGAGGAGCTTCAGTTTTCTGTGCACTGTTTTCTAGTTTCTGGCCTGTTGCTTTTGTATTCATTCTCTCCTTTTGTTGTACCTTGGTGGTCTTGCTGTTGTCTGCTGGAGGGTCAGTTTGACATCCCACACTTTCCTTTCTTATTTGGGTATTTGCCACCACTGCATAGGATTTGGAGAATGTGGGGCAGATCAGTGATCTGTACTTCCTCCTAGCTTCAAAATATGGTACCCTCTCTGTGACTTTAATTTCCATAATTTTCTTCTCTTCTAAGAGTTTGGGGCAGTCTCTTGCATACACAGGGTGGTTGCCCTCACAATTCCTGCAGTGTAAGGGGCCGCTGCATGGTTCCCCTTCATGCTTTTCCTTTGCGCATTTAGGGCAGGTGGACTTGCCCTTGCATGATTGTGCAGTGTGCCCGTAAGTATTGCAATTGAAGCAGCGCAGAGGGCTTGGGATGTATGGCCTCACTGGGCATGCCTCATATCCAACATGAACCTTCTCTGGGAGCTTTTCGAGGGCAAATGTCAATATAACTGAGGTGGACTTTATCATTTCTCCATTTTGTCTCTTATTAAGTCTGCGGCAGGAGATGACTCCTTGCGATGCCATCTCCTGTGCTATCTCTTCTTCTGAGACATAGAGAAGGTCGTAGCAGGATATAACTCCTTGGCAGGTGTTAAGTTTCTTATGGACCTCTACCATCACTGGTATATCGTGCAGCATCTTTGTGCCAAGAAGTTTGTCGGATTGTTTATCGTTGGCTGCCTTTATCAACAGGGTACCATCCCTAAGCTATTTTACTGATTCGAGATTCCCTGAAACAGCATTCGTAAGAACTTTATATATGAGAAAGGGAGACACCTTGGTCAGATCTTCATTTTCTTTTGTACACTTCATTATCAGGTATTTTTTACATCTGTTAACAAAATCTCCCCCTCCCATTTCTGGGCGGGGTCTTTTAGGTGGAGGAGTAAGAAGATCCATACGAATTATGGATTTTTCATCCCTCAGGCTCCCCACCCACCACGGAGCCACACAAATTGGGATGCCGTATCGCAAACCGATACGGTCGCCAGGGCTACCCAAGGGATATAGCGCCCAGGATGTTGCTAAACAGACTGGGAATGGCCTCCGGAATGGTGTTGGCTCCTCCAAACCACACCCCCCCATTGGCCTCCACCAGAATGGTGCGCGCATCCCAAGCACTCGCACAGGACTGACGTACGCTAGAAAGGAATTTATCCCCAGCCATCAGTAGCCGATTGACCAGGGTGTGCTATTCCCTGGCCTCCCGTTTACAGCGAATTCGGGGCCAAAGAGGTGTGTTGTGCCAGAAAATAAAAATAGTCCAGTTGGACTAGAAGTGCCTCAGCAGTTACTCTGCTGGTGGTTGGCACTCAACCTCCAGGACACCCATCTCCTCCTTACGGGTCTCCACGCACGGCAAACACGTGGGTGAATCCTCGGTCAGCTGGCATGACCGCACACAGACAGTTGATTCACGGGACTGCCCGGACTCAGCCCTTGCTGATCGAGGGGTTTGTTCTCGGGGTTTTCTCCCCGCCCGATTAGTCGCCTCTTACGACAGGCAGGGATGCCGCGGGAGTATTCTCCATCCCCCTACCTGCAGGGGTCTGGAATTAGGGTTGATAAGTCCAAAGTAAAAGCTGCTTCTGAAATGAAAGCTCCAAAAACAGGAAATAATTACAAAGATTGCTTGGAATGTTTAACTATCTATGAAAATTCATTCTAAATTATTCAAATGTATCTTACCCTCTCTATCCAAGATGGCTGCCGCTGAGCTTTGTTTCGCCCGTCTGTCTTGTAGTAAGGAACTAAATTCAAATTCCTCTTACATTATATGCTGCAATTGTAACAGTAGAGTTCACAAAAAGTGTTCCAAGTTAAAGGACGCCGTTTATAAGGTGATATTGAGCCATTCCGATATAGATTGGTTCTGTAGTGCATGCAATCCCAAAGGGAGGCTGGATTCATGTAGCAGTGATGCCACGAGGGGAAGTGTAATCGCTGAACTTAAGGCATTGGTCTTGGAATTGAAGGACTGAAGCAACAACCTCCATCGGCTGGTGTACGTGATGAAGTTGATTACATTGAGACGGTGATTGAAGAAATAAATGATCGCAGATTCAGGACAAAAATGTTATTTTATTTGGTGTGAGTGATTCTAGTTCTGAGAACGGGAATCAGTTCAAACAAGATAAAGAAAAGGTGTCCAAGATTATTAAAGAGGTCTCTTCTTCCTCTTTAAATCTTCAAGAATCCCTTGTGACTAGGTTAGGAACACTACGTAACAATAGTAGCAGACCATTGAAAGTTGTTTTTGGCAATGAACGGGATGCCACAAAACTCTTCTTTGATTTTAAGAATGCTAAGAAGTCTTCACCCCAATTTCTAAATAATATTTTTATAAATAACGATCGTACATTACGAGAACGTAGGCATTATCAGAAATTACAAGAGGAACTTCAAGCAAGTACCGAAGATGGCAAAATTGATTTGGTAATTAAATACATCAATGATATTCCGAGAATCATTTCACAGAATGCTCCAAAAAACTAAAGACTAAATAGCTGAGTATTTATTACCAGAATGTGAGAGGGTTAAGGTCTAAAATAACTCAGCTGTGATTAAATACTTTACATTTATTTTACGATGTATATATACTAACTGAAAGTAATACTTGTGGTGAAATTACTGACTCTGAAATAGGACTTATTAATTACTCATTGTTTAGAAAAGATCGTGATGCATTTACAAGTACTAAAAAATGTGGCGGCGGCATGTTAATTGTTGTACATAAAAGGTTATAATCAACTTGTGATAATACCACGTTTGATATGGTTGCACAAAAGTTTGTTGAAATTATTGTTAAGAATAGGAAAATATTAGTTGGAACTGTTTATATCCCCCCAAGATCGTCATGGATGTTTATTCCACTCACTGTGAATCAGTTGAAGAAATCCTAAATGCCTGTCCAAATGCATCTGATGTAATTATATGTGGTGATTTTAACTTACCTGGTATAAATTGGAAGGCTGATACCTCTGATAGTAATAATCCAAATAGTGCCGAAGCTCATGTTATAAAAGACTCATACTCATTCTTTGAGCTAAATCAAGTTAACCAAATATTTTATACTAATAGTGAGTTACTGGACTTAGTCTTTTCATCAGCAGAGGAACTTCAGGTACTTAAAGCTGATGAGGCTCTGTTTCCCTTAGAAGGTTACCATCCTGCATTATCCTTTGTGTTCACTGTCGAGAAATATTATGATAACTTGTGTATTGATTCCAAAATGTTAGACCTTAGAAACTGTAATACTGTTCATGTTTATGGTATTTTATCTTGTATTAACTGGGATGTGGTTATTAATATGAAGTGTATGATTGAATCCTTTCTTAAATTAGCTGAAGTGATTAAGAATGCCATTTCTCTTTGTACACCAACTAAAATGATAGGCAAAAGTCAATTTCCAGGCTGGTTTACTCCTAATCTCATCGAGACCATACGTACTAAATGGCAATTACATCTATATATATAATAAATCTGTAGAGGGGGTCGTGTCTGTACATTGATCCGATTTGAAAAAAAGTTGTATTGCTAGATACTGGGGTTGTTCCCGAGTCCGAAACAGGTTTTAGAAATTTTCATGTCTGTCTGTCTGGATGTTACAGCATCACTCAAAAACTATCCAACCGATTTTGATGAAATTTGGTATGATGGTCATTTGTCATCTAGGGAGTGACATAGGCTACCTTTTATCCACCTAGCTGTCTCCAGTTCGTCCCCAGTCAGGGTCAAAAATCTATTTCACGCTATAACTCTAAAGCTAAATATTTTCAAAATTTCAAAATTCATACAATATTAAAAGTTTCCCCTGCGCAAATGATAGGCTACTTTCTGTTGACCCAACTGTACTCAGTTTGACTCCAGATAGTTGAATAGTATCCATAAGAAATACATGGGAAGACATTTTTATCATTTTCACGGTACTTTTTTTTATAAAATTAAATTAGAAATAATGGTCCTTTGAAACAAAAAATAACATCAAAACAATGGAAACAGAATAAAGTTTCTTATTTTGGTCGTAGAATATTGCTTTCACTTCGAAGTTGTGAGAATTTGGAAGTAAAATATAAAAATTTTATGAAAATCTGACATTGTAAACAAGCCGTCGTCAAGGCTAATCTCTATATCTTTAAATTCAAATTCGTTAGCATTGGCGTGTCATCAACAACCAAGCTTTGTTTATAGCAACACCAGCGTTTGTTGATTCTTTACGTGGAATTAATGATTATCGTCGTATTAAATGAATCTTCTTTTTTCATATAAAGTAATTATATCTTCTTAGCTTGGTAAGTTGATAACTTTTTCATTCATATTTTCCAATCTAAGTAATAATCGTTTCATTTAGCTTCCCGCAGTGTATTTTATTGTTAACGCTGAAGAATGAATCAATCAATATATTTGAAATATCCCTGAATTCAGTGATTGCTTCTATTGAAGTGTCAATTATTAGGCTTACAACAGCAAGGAATGGCAAGCCTTTTATAGCTGACTTGAAAGGTAAAAGAATCTTGTACTTTTAGATATAGAATTGGAAATGATTCAGTAGATTATCTATTGTGTGTTTAAGTGTAGGTACAATCCGCCTTTATCTTTTTTTGATGGTATGATCATCATACTCATAGTTATTTTGTTATATCATAAATATTTTTTTTTAATGTTCATGTCAAACGGTTGCCGCTACGTTATTTAGTTTGTTAGAATATAAAATATGCAATTCTTCTCTCATATTAGTGCTACTGTCATATATTGTTTAACTTCGGTTCTATGCAGGCTGATCAAATATTTTCATTAGAAATATGCTTAAATAAGTCTTTTGTATTTTGCAGGGTTTATTAATTCTAACATACCAAAGTGGTTATTAATTGTACGTTCATTTCTTTCATCCATTCATTCATTCGTTCATTTGTTTTCATTTGTGGTTTACAAGATTTGTCTGGCTATTTTTGGGATTTCTTCTCCATTTATTTGGTACATAGTTTTTCCCTTTATTTGTTGTAGCGAATGGTGCATTAGTTTGGTCTGTGATTTACATTTGTGGAGCTGTTTTTGTGATTTCGTAAATCACATAGGATTAAGAGAAATATTGTTTTTTCATAAATTTAAGAGTTCTCATATCTAAATTTTTTTATATCTAAATTTCATTACTTTCGATTTACATTCATTTTTCCGTTGAGAATCAACGGGCACTCCGCTAGTAGACAATATAAAGACACTAAATCTTTCATTGTTTATTTAGATTTTTGTACTGCACGTAAAAATGCAAAGAGAAAAATAAGAAAATGTTATGATAGCTATATTCAAAAAGTACAATCTTCAATTCCTTACAATATTAAATATTTTTGGAACTACATTAACATGCAAAGAAAAAATAAAGGTCTTCCTGATATGATGTTCCGTGGGCATTCAAAGGCTAAGTGACCACAAGGGATAGCTAATCTCTTTGCACAGCATTTCTCTGGTGTGTATAAGCCAGTTAACCTAAAATGTCAAGGCTACTTTTATAATACTAACCTAAATTTATCACTCCTTACCATATCTATAGGAGATGTTATTAATAAACTTAAATCTTTAGACCCAAACAAAGGACCCGGACCTGATGGCATTCCACTCTTTGTATTAAGATATTGTTTCAATGTTCTAGCTGCACCTCTTACTTTTTATTTAATAGGTCCTAAAAATCTGGCATTTTCCCTAATTATCTAAAGCTTAATTATGTGGTACCTATTTATAAGTCCGGAGATAAATCAGATGTTTTAAATTATATGCCAATTTCAATTCAGTGTTACGTGGCTAAAATATTTGAAAGTACTGTCCTTGATTACTTAAGCCCATCCTTTAAACATTTAATTGTTAATGAGCAACATGGTTTCTATCAAGGGCAATCAACTACCACGAATCTAGCCGTATATCAAAATTACATCCTGAATGCTTTTAATGATGGATTACAGGTGGATTCTGTGTATACAGATTTTAAAAAAGCTTTTTATACCATAAGTATGTATCATCTATTGGCAAAATTACAAAGTTATGGTATGATTGGCCATCTTCTGAGCTGGTTTAATAGTTATTTGAATGAAAGAAAACAAGTTGTAAGAATTAAATCGTTCACATCTTATGAATATATTGTAACATCTGGGATCCCATTTAGACACAAGGATCCCATTTAGGACCATTTCGGTTTAACTTATTTATGAATGATATAGCTGAAATTTTTCATCCAGTTAAATTTATAATGTATGCTGATGACTTAAAGTTATATTTAAAAGTTGAATCTATATTTGATTGAATTTTACTTCAAAATGCCACGGATAACTTATATAAATGGTGTTTCGACAATGCAGTGGAACTTAACTTAAGTAAATGTTTATGTATATCATTCCATCAATGTAAGGATCCCATTCTTCACAATTATCAAATTAATGATATACCCTTAACAAGGACAAGCCAAGTAAAGGATCTGGGAGTATTATTTGACTCCTCCTTACATTTTGATAATCATATAGATCAAATAGTCAGTAAAGCTCAGCAAATGCTAGGGTTTATTTCAAGAGTCACTAAAGATTTTACTGATATATCTGTATTAACCCTTGTTTAGGCACCCAACTTTACTTACGTTGTTGGGCACTCGGGGTACCCGGTTACCCACCTCTTTAGATCTAATTTTTGAACTCATTTGTAAAGGAATTCGTTTTCTGAACATTTAATTTAATAATTAGATATTTTATGAAGGTATTAAAGTCATTTTTATATCATTTGACAGGTTAGAACTTCTACAATTAACAAAATCAGAAAGGTATGTTTATTCTTCGGTTCTTGACGCTTGAATTCCTTTTTATTCATTAAAAATTCAAATTTGAAGTCTTATAAAATTTAAAGTAGAAATTGCAAAAAAAACAAGTGACATCAACGTTTCTATTGCGCGTGTAACCATAAAAGCTAATCATTTCTGTTTTCATAACATTTGGTATTTATCATAGATGGAACGGAAAAGTGCCCATTTTTACGATCTGTTTCACAGAGTGCTCTTTTGGAACGTTTGTTCCTCAAAAACTATTTCATCAATCACAAAGTAATATTGATAGAATATTAATATGCTTATTGGTAATTAAAATACGAAGTTCAGGAATATTTGTATCAAACGATAAAAAGTTGTCGATTTTGTAAAACAACTTTTTCTCGGAAATGGATAGCCGTAGAAATACAAAATTGGGTTCCTTACAAAGATTTCGAAATGAGTTTTCACAGTAAATAATTATCGTTCACAACAAGTTAGCGGATTTTTTATACAAATTTATATTTAACGTCGGGATTCGCAATTGTGCAGCAGTGTTGCCGAATTATTGGTCTTGCATCTCGAGCTTCTGAACACTCCGTCCCTCAGGCTTTTTTTCTATCGCCATGGACTGCGAAGCAGGGCCATGACAAGCGTTCATTTGTCATAGTTCTGTCCTCCGCAGCCTTTTCCCGCACCGAGGGAAGGGCGCCACTGGAGCCAATAGTAGCAATGAAGAGGTGTTTAGGCCCACAGATATATATTACTAGATAGGCAGCGCCTATGCTTTTCCGTAGGTAGCGGTGAAGCCAGCAAAAGAGAAATTTTGCGCGTAACCGCCATCTTACCGTCACCCTCCTGAACCCATCTTGGCTTTGAAAGCATAGGATTTCGTGCCGACTTTTTCTGTTGTTTCCTCTGCAAATAGGAAGAATGGTGAACCATTGTGTTGTGTGGGGATGCACCTTCAAGTATACTTTGAGGAAGAAAACTCCTGGTGCTGAAAATGTGTCCTTACACAGGTAAATAAATAAATTACTTCTAGCCAACGGAACCGCATTGTTGATGATAGCTTGTACTTTGAGACTATTTACTGATTCCACCAATTTAAATTTACATTTATATTAATTTATGCAGGCATTTGCACATTATATCTCGTGGTAAAATTTCACTTAGTCGAAATATCATCGGTATTAAGGAAGATATTGAATTTCTCCCAAACAGTCCTAAAGTGAAATTTTACCGGAAAATCTCGTGACTTGGCCCTACTTTAGACGTGCAAAATTGAAAGTTTGCAAGCGATTCGTTATTTTCAAAGAAGAATAACTTTTTGAAAGGAATTCAAATTTATTCAAGCCATAAAGTTAAAAGCAATATTTTTTATCTGTAGCATCAATTGTAATTAAAGAGATCCTTATTGGGATTGATAGTTTCTTGCTTCGTACAATAATTAATATATATATAGAGAAATATCAGTAGATTTATTCACTCCGATTACATACTTACAATTGCATATTGTTAAATTCATTGACCTCCTATTCTTATTAAATATTAAGTATTTGTTGGTATGTATAGTAAAAAAATCTCCCGTTTTGTAGTGTAAACATTTCGGCTTGTTAGAATTATTTTTCGGTGGGACGAACTTCACCTATAGAATTAAGCCTCATAAATCAAATGTACATTAGACCACAGAAGGAATATATAATTTTTATACATACATATGTGTGGCAGGAACTTAAGTATTCTATATTCACTTAATATTGCAATAATAGACTCTTAGATATTAAGGTGCGAAGCAATTTGTTTCCTAATTTTAATGATATATCTCAAGATAAATTAGGACATTATTGTCATTTCTTACTATTATCTCATCATTAGCAATTAAAATACATCTATGTCCTGTGTTTAATAATTGCTGTGAAAGTGTTGAGCAATTTTCAATTGCATTTTGTGTTTAAATAAAATGTATACTACAGGTCTTAATTTCTCATACGAATTTATAGATTTCCATTATAGAGAAATGTTTTTGGAGAAAATAGAGTAATCCATCACTTTATGCCCAAAAGTAAATAAAGATCCTCAATCAAGAAAACTACTTGAGTCATCAAATGGACAGGAAAGTGATATCATTATGTGAATTTCTGTCATGTGCTTACAGTTGACTATAAATTTTTATACTACTTCGGTTTTACAGATGATTCAGTGACATTAATTCCTTTCGGGTGCTGCATTGCCATTGCCATCAAGAATTAAGATCATGGCACCAGAAGATGGAAAACCTTTCTGGAAGCCCTCCATAACAGAAACCTATGCTGTTTTCTAGTACTTGATTCTGCTAGTGTTTTGAATGATTCAACCACAGTGTTTTTTTCAGTGTAGTGTCAGTAAAGACAAATGAATTGTAAATAAAGATTGTTTCTAAATGGACATTTTCTGTTTCTTTATATTCCTTGATTCCTATGGTGTAGTTGTGTGTTTGAATTTGATATGGATTGGTTTGTCTTGGGAGATTAATATTCATTAGAGTGTGAACTACTGCCTCCAGTTAAAACCTTTTAAAATGGAATTAACCTCTATTATGGTTTTTAAACTGTTATTGTTAAAAACTGTTAAGTTCAATCGTAATAACCATTACGTTCTGGTTTGAGTTAGGGTATGAGCTTCATTCCCTTCCCTCAACGTTGTTGGAGCAATGAAGTTATATTTTGCCTCTGACTAATAAAGTAAAATTTGGTTACAACTAGAGGGACGGAGTTTACACCTGCATTATTACGGGAAACTGCGTGGGAAACAAAACACTGTAAAGCTAAATTTCATAAGTAATTTATTAGCGAATGATGTTTTAATGATTTACTCCCACTTCCTGACCCCACTTTCATAGAAGTTAATAAAATATGTACTATGATCTTTTCCTTTAGCGCGATAGTGTTCAGCGTTTGATTGTTACATAATTCAATGTGCCGCCAACCGTGTTGACATAATTGCTGGAAGTTACGGCACGTTGAGAAAAAATTCGCCACAAAGTTACCTACCACTAACAAAGAAAATAGTCAATGTAATCATATCGGGGGACATGATGAAACCCGCGGTACATTCGAAACCGCGTAAAAGTGAGGGACGTTATAACCAGAATTTAACCGTATCTAATCTATGTATGAAGCTGCAGAATTCTTACCTAGAATATATAGCCTTGAAAATCTCTATTGTTTAAATTATATCTGACATAAACTTTATATTTCAAACATCAATATCATAAGTAATTTCCCAGTTACGGTTATTCCACGAACAGAGACGTCCGTGTGCCATGCAATAAATAAATACCACTTATTATAAATGTCTTTATTTTTTAATATCTTCCGCCTTGTCGATAAAATGATTGCAACCTCCGGCTCTAAATCAGTCAGTTATTAAGGAATGTTCATCATAATCTAAATAGCGGAAACATTTTTAATCTTTTGTGTACAATGCTACCTTAGTTTCGGAGTATGTTTTTATCATTTAACATTTGGTATACTTCGAAAAAAATATTTCTCTCGGTTACTATAACTCAATGGAGAATAATGGTTATTTTATCTGTAATTGATGGTCTAATTCAAGCCATTAATTCCGTTTATCGCGTAGTGCTACGTCCTGCTCCTATGAAATAGAATACGAATACGCTCAAATTTGGGTGATCGTAAGATGGCCGCCATGCGCATCACGAGGCTTCACCCCCTCCACCGCCACTGCCTATCTAGTAATATATATCTGTGTTTAGGCCTCTCGAAAAAAAGCCAATTTTGAATTTCCACTGTGCATGATGTTCGTCTACGGTCTTAGAATGTAGTTAAGTGATTTCAAATAGCAGCGTACATTTGTGAGACTGCGTTGAAAATATTCCCGTCGACGAATAATTTTTCTATCGGAAAGATTATTATTCAGCAAGATGAAATGACGAGTAAAACCAGCAGATAGTTATTCCTGACTGTGGCATTGAAATTGATAATGTATTTACTAAAAACAGTAATTTTGCGACCGAAAAAAAGATGCGAAAAAAAATCTATCTAGAGAGGTTTCGAACCAGCAACATACTTCTTCAGAATCGGATCTGCTATCCACTACACCACAATTTCGTTATCTGCAATTATGGTAAAGTGATGTTAAAGTTTTGGATTTAATTTAAATTAAAAATTGATGCTAATTTTTAACTTCATTTTACAAAGAAACTAGGAAGTGTTTTTTTAAACGGTTTAAACTGTAATAGAGTAGATACAATATGCCAAATACAATATATAGTACGTAAAAGTATATTCGTCTGGTACAATATACAGGCCATCTGTTAAACTTCGGCAAAAAGAATCTGTCCCACCCCCCCCTTACGGAGAGTCGCTCCCGTGCTGTGAAGCTACGCCTAATCATATCAAATACGTTTCGTATTTTTCCTTATTATCTTATCTTATTGATCATCTTTCTTACCCTTATGTTTCGTAGAAACTGAACATCTGTGCTTCAGTGCCAATCCCGGCTTTCTTCTGGTCGCTACATTACTTAGAGAGCCGAACGCTTCACAGGTTTATGTAAAACACATAAAACATAGTGTCACTTTCTTTTTTCTTAGAATTTTTTCGTGCGAAGGCTATTTGAAGAACATTAATTTATTTTCACTAAAGAGTAAGTATTTGCTCTTATGTCCCAAAGAAGGGGAAAGCAGTCATTTTAGACGTAGGACGTAGCTATAGCACAGAGCATACAGAGAGGCCAAACTGATGGCGCGACGCGTTATTTCGCGTAACTCGTATTTTGCGGCGTCGCCATGTCCTAAGCAAGTTACAGTCGTGGTAGTTTCAAATTGACTATTGTCCTACAGTAAACAAAATAGATTTTGATACATAGTCACATTCTTTTGACCCAAAAATCTGTAAAATTCGTTATGCTGAAAAATTAAAATACCATATTAATGCCAAATTGGTCAACTAAGTCTCACAACAGACATATTCATGCATAATATTATAGCTATGCTTGAGGTGGAGTGAGAAAATATTACCTTCAATTTGTTGCACAAATATTTTAATCAATATTCCATAAAATAGAATTTGCATATAAAATATAAAAATAAACATATATATAATAAATATAATAAACATTTCCTTTACATTGGTTAAAGTATTTCAATTTTTATTAGTATCAATTTCAAACATCTTCCTTTTCTTTCTTGAGTTACATTTTACATTCCTATTAAGGTTCTTCAGTGTTTTTTTTTTGTTTTTGAAGTACTCCTTAGAGTTTGTGAAAGGAATTAAAGCAGTTACGCAAGATGGGCAAGATGTAACAAGAAGAACGAAGTGTTTTTATGGATGGCAGTTGTCCATTTCTGCAGTCATTCAGTTGTGGTCTACACTTAATTCTATGCACAATGTCAAAATTTTGCTAACAAGAAGGCTTAACCAAGATCCATTGGAAAATTTATTTGGTGACATCCGTAATCAAGGAGAAAACTGCCAACATCCAACACCCATACTCTTTCACTCTGCCTTCAAAAAACTCCTTTTATCAAAATTGCAAAATATTTCAGATAATGGAAATTGTATGGCTGATCTTGACTCTTATGTCACAAATGTATATGATTTTTCCCTTACAACTTGCCAGAGGAAGGTTTCATTGGATGTCACCTCACTCTGCATAAAAACCCATGATTACCGGGATAAATTACTTTTAGAAAATGCAGAGGTTTATGTATCAGGCTACATTATGAAGAAGTGCTTGAAGAAGAACTTTTGGTTATAAACTTCGCCACTAATGCCATCTCTTGAGGGAAATTGGAACTTTTGTTTATGAGCGTCGACACTAATGCAATCTCTTGAGGGAAATAGGAACTTATGGTTATAAACTTTGCCACTAATTCTATCTATTGAGGGAAATTTGAACTTCTGTAAATAAACTTTGCCACTACTGCCATCTCTCGAGGAAAATTGGTACTTTCGTTATTAAACATTGCCATTAATGCTGCATCTCCAGAAAAATGTGAACTTTTTTTAACTAAAAAACAAAAATATCCCTAAGTAAACTGTTACATTACCATAAGTTGAGATATAATTCAGTATCATACTTATACTATATTAAGCAAAAGTCTACTTTACCTAGGAAGGTGGGTTAAAAAAATAAACGTTAACTTATTTAACCAAATATCTTTTTCTATTTATAATAATTAAAAAAATGTTGAAACATTTATGTACCAATATTGCATCAACTTTGATATTTTTCCTATTTATAAGTAACCTAACAGTTTGAAACTTTTGGAGTATGTAAAAAGGGTTTATTATATCGATTTTTAATAAAAAACTCACTCTGTTTTTCAAATGCTGTAGGAAAATAATGAAAATTAATTTCATTCCTTTCAAAAAAAAAGTCAAAATATAGTGCATAAATAATTTTCGATTTTTTTATGAAACTTCCAGTTTAGCAGTTTTCGACTATGACATACGATTAGATATAGAACATTTAAATGGTTTTAAATTTGTTACCAGTGAAGCTAATGATGCTGGCATGAAGCAACATGTGTCAAGAAATCTAATGATGAAATTATTTTCGATTGACTTTGCGAATGAAATATACTTTCCTTCGGTGTTTGGAATCATATTAATTTTTTTATCATCATAGTCTAACAATTACTTCTCTTCAATCAGCCTCGCTGAAAAACAAAATCTCACTGGTTGGAGCAATAAGAAAAAATAGAAGAGAATTACCTCCTTCGGTTCATCACAGCAATGAAATATACTCAACTAGAGTTTATAAAAATAGACTAGGCCATAGCTTGACAAATTACAATCAAAAAATATAAAAATTTGCTTTTAATCAGTACAATGCATCAGGACGTGATGATATCAGACTCAGAAAAAGAAACCGGATACTGTTTTGTTTTATAACTACAACTACAACTAAGTAGGAGGTGATATAATGGATAGCTTGTGCCGGAAATATTCAACTCATTCGGCTGCAAGGAGATGGCCAGTGCATGTATTTTTTAACAGATTGGACCTGGCCTCAATAAATAGCTGGGTTCTATTCAAAGAAACCACTGGGCGTAAACTCAGCCGGCAGGAGTATATTCAAAGACTTGTATTAGAAATTATTGGAACCTCATTATAGATAGAGCTTTACTTCACAGGTTAGATGGAAGAGGAGACTTTTTAGTCTCAATCTCGCCTAATAAAGACCCCTAATAATAATAATAATAATATTAATAGAGCCACCTCCCTCATGTTCCTTTGCAATGTCGGGAATTTCATCAGGGGAAGCTAGTGCGCCAATAAGACCGCAGAAAAGAAGAATGTGTCAGTTCTCACCTGGATGTTATAACAAATCCAGTAATTTGTGCCTAAAATGTAGGAAAATATACAGTGGAAAATGCTCTGTAAAAGTGGAAATGTGCAGAATCTGCGGTAAAAAATATGTAAAAATGTTAATCCATTACTTAATCAGGAATAAATATTAATTTGTAAGAACAATAGCGAAGCTTTATTATGATTTCAAATCTTACATTGTGAAGATGATGAAGTGTTACTAAATTGACTTGGATTTATTGTGAACTAGCGAATGATGGAAGGAAATAACATTTTAAGAATGATGTAAGTATTAAGGTAAGTCTAAAATACTAATCAACGTAATAAAACTAGCACCAAAGTGGGTAAGCACAGAATGAGATATGAGTAAGATAAGGCCATTCTCGATAAATGCATGATTAATTGCTAGGTTTTCCATGAAGGTCTGATCGCTGCCTTCACTTTACAACCGAAAATTTTAGTAACCCTGCTTCTTTATAGTTTATAAACTTATTCGGGATCCCCAAGAGTTTCGAAAAATCACATGAAACACATCTCTGCTCAAAATATCCCTTTAGTTATTTATTCTGCGAACGCATAACTCTCTGTTTAGAGATCCGTTCTTACGGTTGGTAGCCCTGATTTATAAGGTTAGTACCCTTGACATTAATTCTAATTGTTCAAGAGAGGTGATTGAATGTAAACTTGAGATATCAGTTTGAGATTTACCTGAGAAAAACATTGGAAGAACATTTCATAATGATTAATCTAATATGTTGGCAATCCTGCTATAATTTTTTTTATGAATTTTTAAATGTTAAGGAACGATTTGGCATTGACGAAAACCACAGATTGGAAATTTTCATGATGAAATTCGAAAAATTCTTCTGCCATCGTATTTGATGGAGGTTTTTTCCGAGGCCGAGGAGAACAAGTGGTTTTTATGGTTTTCGTCAGATGGCATAACAATCTTGGCGTAACGTGACTGACTTTTATCAACAATTCGGACTTTTTTCACTTATTCCGAAAATATGAGTTTCATTAGACCAGTATGAATAGATAAAATATTCTAGAATATGAAATTCTGCAGATTTAGGACATCGGTCAACATTTTGTTTAATTAATTAAAATTTAAACAAATTACGAGGTAAAACACCTTAGTAGCATTTGTGTAATGGTCAAACTTAGAAGTTATGCAAAATTCAGGTATTTGAAAATCATAAAAGTATTTAATTACGAATTTTAAAATTAGGTGGTCAAATGACCACCTCCCGTCCTTCTAGGTAGGACGAAACTGCCGTCCTCTTAGTGTTAAGTGAGGAACTGCCAAAGCCAGTAATTTAGCAAAGATCAAAAATTTGCAAGTTATGCGCAATATTACAACAAATATAGCGATTGAAAGTGTTATTGGCCAGCCAGTTATTGCGGTGGATTCTACTCTTGGTGCATCTACATCGGACAGCTCCGGGAGAAAGAAGATCACTGGGAGCTGTCACCTGTGCTATAAGCAATTGATAAGAAGGAGAAGAAAAACAAGTAAAGTGTGCAAAAACCTGTCTGTAATTAACATTCGAAAACGTATGTTAAATGTACCGATTGTTGTGAATAAAAATTCTACGTGAAAACTATCATTGATGCACATATTATGCAGCATATATTGCCCTATAGAAGCTAACGAAAAACTACCACACAGTCAGTACAGCAATATTACTAAAGCTTAACTGAAGGCGCTCGGGTTAATTTGAGGTGTTAGTACTTTAATTTTGATTTTTACAGATAAAACGATGTTATCGCAGCTGAAAAATGAGACAAAGAAAGAGCAGGGCGAGATAGGGAGGTTAGGAACTCCCGAAGACATCAACACAGCAACACTGCTCAACAGTTGCAAATCTCGGTGTTAAATATTAATTCATATAAAAAAATCCGCTAACTTGTAGTGGACGATAATTATTTACCGTGAAAACTCATTTCGAAATCTTTCTAATGAACCCAATTTTGTATTTCTGTATTTGTATTGATTATTTATAATCAACGTACAAGCAAAAATATACCTTAGTGGGTACCTGGGTGCCTACACAAGGGTTAAAAACTCTGTTCACTAGTTTAGTTTTACCAATTATTGAGTATTGTTCAGTTGTGTGGTCCCCATACTATAACTGCCACTTAAATCGTCTTGAAAAGGTACAAAGGTACTTTGTCAGAATTTATTTAAGAAAATTGGGCTGTGATACAAATAATATTCCCTTCCATGACAAGTATAGAGAACTGGGTTTAAAGACATTCTCTTCTAGACGGCAGCATTTAGATCTACTTTTCTTATATAAATTATTAAACAATTACTTATCTTGTCCTGAGTTACTAGAATTGATTCCTCTCTGCACAACTATTTATAACACAAGGAACAAAGGTCTGTTACATAACAGTCATTATAGGACTAACTATATGTATAATAGTCCAATTGTGAGAATTATTAGAGCTGCAAATGAACTTCCTGATGATATAGATTTCTTTGTCCTAAACCTCTTTTTAAAATCCATAAAATCTATTATATCATAATGCTGTAACTACTGTAGCTTGAATTTATGGAGGGTTTTATAGAGTAATGTTATGATTATATTAATATTTATGTGTGTTCTTTCGATTATATTTTTATAGATTATTGTACTTTTATATACTTTTTCTTTTCCTCCTGACTTTAATATTATCTATATATGATTTTATCATTGATGTACATAATTAATGACACAATTTCCTCTTCTGTATTTCTATTTAATGTAAGTGGGATCATCCTGTAAGAATTTAATAAATAAATATCAATTCTTGAAACAATACGAATTTTCAATGGAATAAAAATTATCAAATTTTATTTGATAAATTGAAACTGATAATCACCCAAGTACCAGTATTGGTCAAAATGGGAAACCATTGGCATATGCATCAAGGTCTCTCACAAATGTACAAACACGATATGCACAAATAGAAAAGGGACTCTTAAGTAATTTATTTGCATGTGATTGCTTCAAACAAATTGTATATGGCAATTCTTGTGTTACAGTAGAGACAGATGATAGGGAAAGCTCATGTTGGACATTTGGGTATAAATTGATATGTCCAGGCTTAGAAATGTATTATATTGGCCTAATATGTCATATGATATTGAAAATTTTGTTAACTCATGTAATGTATTTGCAACTTACAAACCTAATCAAAACAATCAACCACTTTTGTGTCATCAAGTACCTAGTTTACCATGGCAAGATGTAGATAGCGATGTCTTTGAATTACAAAAAAATACTTTTCAATTGCTGTTGATTATTTTTCTAATTTTTTTGAGGCATCTGTTATTCATGATTTATGCAGCCAAACAATCATAAATAAACTTAAATCTTATTTTTCAAGTCATGGTATACCTGTCAACTTGTACACTTATATTTCTGAATCATTTAAGTGTGTACTAAGGATTAGGATATATGTCATACAACTTCTAGTCCTTATTATCCTAAATCAAATGGAATGGCAGAATCAGCTGTTAAGACAGTATAAAATCTATTTAAAAAAATTTACCATTCAGGTAATGATCCATACCACTTCTAGAAATTAGAAATACACCAAGAAATAATTTAAACTCACCTGCTCAATTATTAATGTCTAGGTCATTAAGATCTCCTATTCCAACTAATTTTAATTTGTTAACACGTTCACTATGGTGGCCATGTTGGTGATCTTCATTCATTTATAATGATATAGCCCGTATGTATAAGAATGAGAATGTATTCCTTTGTGGTTAACAGCAGACTAAAGGAAAACCTTTCCGAGTATCAGGAGCCTTCCCCCACTCATTTAAAACTGATGGGCAGGAGCATCCTGGCACGCTCACCGTAGCAAAAGGGTTAAAACCTAGAGTGTGTTATCAAAGTAACAGAGCAATTATGTTGCAGAATAAGAAGAAAATGAAAATGTATCAAGATAAATTGTCAATGTGTGAACCTCCTACTTTTCAAATGGGACAAAGTGTGATGTTTAAAAATTCCCTAAATCAAATATTTGGTCTACTGGAGAATTAACGAAAGTGTGTAATGAACCTTTGTGGTATTTGTGGTAAAACCATGGAACCATTTGTGGTAAGGGATGATGATGGTAATCAATACAGATGCAATACAATTCATATTTCACCATCAAAAGTTTCTATAGAACCTGTAAAGTATACCTCTAACAAAAGTGAAATTCATACTGATTCGGAAAATGAATACGTAAAGAATTTAAATAATTATGTAACCAGAAGTGGTCGTGTTGTAAAAAGTGTCCAAGAGTACCAGGACTGAATTTTAAATTATTACATATTGTATTTTATTGTAATATTTCTATTGTGTATATACTGACAGTATGTATTGTAATTATTTCTTTGATATGGAAGGAGATGTTATATATTGTATCAAAAAGTATGTATCATTATAATTTCTTTGTTAATGAAGGGGATATTACGTATTGTATCGAAAAAAGGTAATCAATATCATTCGTCTTTTATGTTGGTGATCAGTGACGAGAAAGGCAGTACGCCAAAAGTCGAGAGTTAGAAAGTTGTTCATGAGCTTACAGTAATAAATCTTTTTCATAAAGCAGTTAACTGTTCTCATTATTATATATAAAGAAAGGACAACACAACAAGGGTCTACAATATCTAACATCACCATTGGATGATCAAGAGATTCCGGTCACATACTGGGAAATTACTGGATCTACAGCAACAGCGTTGGGGTAGTTACAAGTAATTTTCCACAAAAAAGCTGCAATGACTGTGTCATACAGCCAACCTCTCTGAAAATCATGAACAACACTCTTAACCCTCATAGTGCTATCCTTCTTCTTGAGGTGCTGGGGTACTGGCGAGAAATGCAGAGAAATGCAATATAAAGCTAGTGTTTTACATATATATATGTGGTTTTTTTAATCAATAATATTAAACTGGTTAATAATGATAAATATAATATACGATAATATAATATATGATAAATAATAATATAATCTATGATAAATATAATAATGATAATCGGTGGGCCGATATATCGGCCAGCCGCACTAAAAGGGTTAATTATAGACACATCCTCTTGGGATATGTTAATGTCTTAGGACTTAACTTCAAATATCTTAAGGGATAAATGACTGACCCTGCAAATTTCTATTAACGGATCCATAATAATAGTAAGTGGCTCAGTGAAACTATAAGTTTCTTCCCGTAAAAGTGCTTTCCTTATGCCACTTCTTCTGATAGAGTCTGGCTTTTAAAAGCGATGAACTGAGGGCAGCCTGATTCTAATAGTTTGGTATAGCTTCAGTTGAGTACTGAGCTTAGCATTGGGGGGGATACCTTCTGCTTTAATATTCTTTGGAGCCAAATTGCTTGGGCCATTTGCAATAACCCCCTCACAATTGTCAACCAGATTCTTTAATGATTTGCAAACGTAAGGTAGTAAGTCAGGTGTGCACTGCTTGCTTAAGTTCTTTAATTTATCCAAAAGCGGACCTATACAGTTTATGACTTGTTTTTGAGATGGCCCTGCTTCATCATCTTCAGATTTTGTGGCACTCCTAATTTGTTTCGTAGGTGTAGAGCTCAGGTATTCACATGCAATCACAGGAGTAGGTCTATTCTGTAATAAAATTGAATGAACCTTCCCTACAAACCAGAAAAGGATTAAATCTAGATATTTTTAAGATTTGGAGATACATTGAATCTGGATTTCGAAATCCTTCTTTAATACATGGAAAATCTGGATTTCTAAATCTAGATTTCCAAATTCCACTTTTACATATTTTAAATCTAGATTTTCTGATCCCCTGTTGTTTAATTTATCATATAATATACATAAATAATATTTGATGAATCAAAAATTCAGGAGTGGAATTTATCGTAAAAATCTGGTAAAATTCTCCAGAGTTTCGTGAAAGAATAATGGCCGCTGTCAAACCTCCATTTCGTCGTTTACCGATACGCAGCGCTAATGTAACTAGGCAGAATTCGACAAGGTACTTCCATGAAACATGTGCTCTCGTCACTCTACCATAGGTACGATAACCCTTCGCTTTTGCATTTATCCTCTCTACTTCAGT
Source organism: Sympetrum striolatum (assembly GCA_947579665.1). Taxonomy (NCBI): domain Eukaryota; kingdom Metazoa; phylum Arthropoda; class Insecta; order Odonata; family Libellulidae; genus Sympetrum; species Sympetrum striolatum. The sequence continues at coordinate 72,877,246 of OX388346.1, read as the reverse complement.
TTAATTTCATTTTCACGTTCAGAACAGTTCTTTTTAGGACTTCCATTACTCATCTGCATATCCTCTCCATTCCTGCTTTTATCTACTTTTACATACCTTTAATCTCATTGTTTTCATTTGCATTCATTTCATATTTTCATTTAGTCCTCCTAGGACATTCCTTAGCTCTTTTGAGCCCTTTTGAGAGCAGTAAGTGCCGGGTTAAGTGCAGTAGCGCTGTAATATAGCGCTGCGCTGCTGAATATTCTATTCAGCCTACGGTAAGGAGGATCATCATATCCAGCGTTGCTGATCACTTATTGGATTCACAGGTAAGGTTTGTTTTATTCAGTCAAAATCTGTTTATATCATTTCTTGTGTTTGTATTTAGATTTGCTCTATTTCGTTGCAAATATCCCCTAGCATTTAAAATAAGCTTTTTTGGAAAGTTCAGGCCACCACGTGGCGATTTAACATCTCTGAATTCCAACTAAGCACTTCCCCAATTCACGTTGCTATTATTGTTCGAATTAATAGTAGTAGTATTATGGTTTGAGGGTGCGTCAACAGCTAGGGTTATTTGCACCACATACACAAATAAAATTCCTTATGTAAGTAGAATTTACTGTAATAGATATATTTAATTTTAATTTTATAAAGCTAAAGAAAATTACCACAGCACTATGAGCTTCTTGTTAGGTTGTTATATTTGGTTTATGAGCTTGGTCTCCCTTATAAACTTGATTACTTTCTCTACCGAGCTTATGTCATTTTTTAAAATGTCCTTAAGGCTACCCTGAATGCTTAACCTCTCTTGTACATTTTGATATTTGTCACAGCTTTCAAACAAATGTGCAACTGTTAATGGCTGTTCGAATTAAATGTATTCTCACATGAGTAGCTGTTCAATGTGTAATATTATGTAGAGTTTTGCAATTACGGCGATTGAGTTGTCGATGCACAATGCAACCTTCTAACTAATGCATTTAGATCAGTTAATCGTTGTCGTGTTTGCATTTATATTTGCTATATTTCGTTTCAAATATCCCCTGGTATTTAAAATAGTGTTTTGGAAATTTCATAACACCACGTGGCGATTTAACATCTCTGAATTCCAACTAAGCACTTCCCCAATTCACGTTGCTATTATTGGTAAAATTTCACCTAACCTTCTAACGTATTTAGATCAGTTAATCGTTGTCGTGTTTGCATTTATATTTGCTATATTTCGTTGAAAATATCCCCTAGCATTTAAAATAAGCATTTTTGGAAAGTTCAGGCCACCACGTGGCAATTTAACATCTCTGAATTCCAACTAAGCACTTCCCCAATTCACGTTGCTATTATTGTTCGAATTAAATGTATTCTCACGTGAGTAGCTGTTCAATGTGTAATAATATGTAAAGTTTTGCGATTACGACGATTGAGTTGTCGATGCACAATGCAACCTTCTAACTAACGTATTTAGATCAGTTAATCTTTGTTGTGTTTGCATTTATTTTATTATATTATTATTTAAATTAAGTTATTATTATAATTAGGTATTATACAATTAATTTTTTGGGCGCGTTGTAACATTTTTCATTCGTACATTTTTTCAGGAGACCTTATTTTAACCATCGCTCAACTTTTCATTTCCCTTGGTTGTAGTAGTATAAATATGTCCTTTAGAAAAAATGTTTTAGATATGGGAGTGAGGCATAAGCGTAGGTTGAGGTCTGTTCTACTCAATTCGAAGGTCTGCGTATGTGGACTCACTGTCAGTGAATCCAAAGAAACTTGGGAAGGTGTGCTTAATGAGTTGTTGGCTAGTGCTAGTGACAATGAAGAGGTAGTTAGCGTTGATCTTGATCCCATCGGTGTTGGCGTGGGAGCTGAGGATTTCAATACTATTCCCAGTTCTTCCGATACAGAGTCCAATGATTCCTGTGAATCTCTCCCTGACATTGATAGTCTTACCCGCAGTTTTTCGGAATGGGCAGTGGATGGAGTATCTCACAAAAAAGTGAATGATCTTTTAACGATTCTAAAGAAGCATCCATGTCACTCTGATCTGCCATCTGACTTCCGAACATTACTACAAACTCCACGCAAAGTACCAATTAAAAAACTTGGTAAGGGAGCTTATTGTCATTTGGGCGTCTCTGAATCGCTGCTCTATATATTGCGTAATTACCCGGAAACCCAAGCTACCTCGCAGTTGATACTTCAGTGCAACATTGATGGCGTTCCCTTGGCCAAATGTTCAGGAAGCCAGGTATGGCCAATTTTAATGGCTCTCTTTGGACATCCTAAAATCAGTCCCTTCGTGGTGAGAATTTACCATGGCTATGAGAAGCCAAATTCTTGCAAGAAGTTTCTTTCAGGTCTCGTTGATGAAATGGTCTCTTTAAAGACTGAAGGGATTGTGTATAATGGAATCATTTACTCCGTAAGCATCACAGCTTACATATGTGATGCCCCTGCACGAGCTTTCATTGCTCAAATCAAAGGCCACACAGGGTATTTCGGTTGTGGCAAATGTACAATTGAGGGAAATTACATAAAAAATAGGGTTGTTTTTAATGAGATAGATTCACCAAAAAGAACTGACATTGGCTTCACCAACCGAACACAAGAGGAGCATCATATTGGAAACAGCCCCCTTCAGAGAATACCTGATACTCAAATGGTCTCCCACTTCCCCTTTGAATACATGCATTTAGTGTTTTTGGGAGTCATGAGGAAAATGTTGTATGCTTTTCTTCAAGGTAATTTTGGGGTTCGTTTAAATGAAAGGGCTATTAATCTTATTAATGCAGGCTTACAGGATGCTTCTTCACATATTCCATGTGAATTTGCACGAAAACCACGGTCCTTAAAAGATGTATTGAGGTGGAAAGCTACAGAGTTTCGACAGTTCTTGTTGTACACTGGCCCAAGAATTCTCAGTGGTATTGTGCATGATGACGTGATGAAACATTTTCTGTCTCTGCATTTTGCAATGAGAATATTATGCAGTTTAAAGTACCATGCCAGTGTAGGTATGCGCTTGTATGCTAAGAATCTGTTAAAATTTTTTGTTGCAAATTTTGGGCATCTCTACGGTGATGAAAGTGTAAGCTATAATGTGCATGGTCTCCTCCACTTGGCTGATGATGCTGATAGTTATGGAACACTTGATAGCTTCAGCGCATTCAAATTTGAAAATTATATGCAAGCGATAAAGAAGAGTGTAAGAAAGTTCAATGACCCTCTGCAACAAATAGTTAACAGGATTACTGAGAAGAGGTTCCTTAGTCTTAATTGAAAGGATGAAAGAGACAAATGTGAGGAAAAATTAGACCCTGGTGTACCTGTCAGTCTTCCATCATGCATTACTCCTCCACTGTACCTACATATTGTTCTTCCCTGTGGAAAAATTTCAAAAAGGTTCCCAAATAATTGTGTGATCATTAACAATGGAAGTATTATTCTCATTGAGAATATTGGAACATCAAAGTCTGGGACTGTTGTTGTTGGGCGAAAGTTCCTCTAAACATCCAATTTTTATTCAAGTCCTTGTGAATCTGCAGAAATTGGAATTTATAAAGCCTGCGAATTATCTGAAATTATGTCATGGTCCTTACAAAACATCAGCTCGAAAGCCATATGGATTCATTTGCCCACTTCTGAGTCATCTGATAGTTGCTATGTTGTTGAAATCCTTCATGACCAATTTTAAGCCTGACTAGATGTGAAAACAGTATTGTATTTAAGTTGTAATATTTAAAGCCTGGACTAGTTTCAATACAGAGATTAGATCAGTTGGGTGGCCAGTGTACGTGAGAAAATTGTTGATTATCCCTCTGTCAACTTAGCAAGTAGGCTAAGAAATTTTGGACATAAGAGATGAGTACTAGGAGGGAATGGATCGTGGTTGAGTTCAAGCCACAAGATAATGAGGACCTACTAGACTGCAGAGCTGTGCCCACTACTTGGTTATCTGGGAGAGCAGATGATCTGATGTGCTCCTACCCAGATCAAGGCAGCATGACGAGCCGGCATATTAACTTTGCCATAAGCACTAATGCCTGTCCTCAACAGTCCTGGCCCAAGTACTGTGTGAGAACATTTCCCAACAGTTTGTGTGGTAAGTGTGATTAATGAAAAATAACTGGTGGATGTAAAAAAATGTTGTTTATTAATATTCATTACCACTTCATTGCAGATTCATATGACAAGGCCAAAGATTTGGAGTTCGTGGCAATTGATACTTCCGATTTAGATGCTTCAAAGCCACTTGGCCGTGGTCAGCGGCGAAAAAAGAGGGCTTTAAATTTTGAAAGTGACAATGAAACAGATTCGAGTGAGAAAAGAATCCCATCTCCTCCAAGATATAAGAAATGTAAAGCATTTACTTTTATCTATTAAGTTCTATTTTGTGTATTAAATGTTTAGATTACTATTTGTTGAAATAACTTCCTCATTGAAATCCTTTAATTTGCAGTGCCTCCTGTTGAAGAATCTACTCCTTCCAGACCAGGGGAGGAATCAATTTTGACAGAATTATCCAATGTTACAGATGTTTTTTCACCATCAACATCATGCCAAGGTAAAAATTGAAATTAGCAGATTGTCAAGTTAGCTTAGGAATTCCTTTACTGATATTTGTTTTGTATGTCATTGATTAAATGGAGATAATGCTTTTTCAGTGAGTAGTGATGCTGCACATTCCTTAGAGAGAAACTCTATATGTGCCCAACAGGGTGAGAAATGAATTCCTTTTATAATTGGCAATTATTGCAACAAAGTAATATGTTGTGTATTTAGTGTAATGTATATTTATGTATATAAAATAGAAGTTCCCTTTACAGGAAGAACAGTTTTGGAATGGGAGGAAGCTGGAGAATGCAGTTGTGGTTCACCTTGCCTCAACAAAAACAGGCGTAAGTATGTCTGTATGAATGATTTTAGATTAACACAATTGTAAAATTGCATTTGCCATATCAGACCATTCTCTCTTGAATGCACATACACCTTGATGAAGATTATTTGGTTGACAATATACTTGACAAAAGTGACAGATAAAAAATTATGGCATACGTGTATTATTAATGAATAGAGTCAGTTTTATCATTTAAGGCTCTGAAGATCATAAATAGATAAAATAAATAGTTAAATAAATAATTATAAATCCATTAAAAAATAGCCACCAATAAATGGATAAAATAAATTAAATAAATAAATAAATAAATAAGAAGCATAGTAAAACATCTTTGTCCAGGATGGTTGTGGACTTAAACTTATTTGTATAGATCAGCTTCCTTAAGAAACTGTAAAACTCTATTGAGATTCTCTGCGTCATTGCCTAAGATGTCTCTGAGCTCCCCCCTAATGTCAAATCTGTTTCTTAAGGCATGGTATTGCTCACAATCAGTAAGTATGTGTTTAATGGTTAGTTGCGAGTTGCAGCTATCGCACATAGGTGCCATCTCCCCATCTGTAAATAGGAATGAATGTGTAAATGCACAGTGACCTATCCGCAGTCTTGTAATCACTACTTCCTCTCGTCTACTCCTACGATGGGAAGAGTGCCATGGGGAAACCACTGGTTTTATGTCCCTTAGTTTATTTCCCTCAAGATCTTGCCATTTTTGCTTCCAGCTATCATGTATCTTTTCTCTGAGTATGTTTCTCAGGTCATGAGAAGTGATATGTCTTGAGTCTATATTTGGTTTCTATAGGGCAGCCTTAGCGGCTGAGTCAGCCTCCTCATTGCCTCTGATGCCAACGTGCCCTGGGACCCAGACAAAGATTATATTAACCCCTCGTGAGTGAAGGTCAATAAGGGATAAATGTATCTCCTGTACAAGTGGATGTGTGGGGGAGAAGCATGAAATGGTCTGTATGGCACTCAAAGAGTCAGTACAGATTAAAAAGGGTTGATTGCAGGATTCTATTTGCTTCATTGCTGTCTTAATGGCATACAGTTCCGCAGTGTAAATGCTGCACCATGGGTGCAATTTCAATCCTATCACTCCAGAAATAGGAGAGACAACTGCGCATGCAACATCCGAGCTTGATTTTGAGCCATCTGTAAAAATGTGGGTGTGATTGCAGTAGTCTGACAGAGTCTTTGCAAAAGCTTGCTGATAAAACTGAGGAGCTGTTGTTGCTTTTTGGAGTTTTAATAATTCCGTTATGGTCTCAGGAAAAGAGACATGCCAAGGTGAGTATCTAGGAGGTCTTCTGCAATAAACAGGTGGAAGGTCTTCTGCAATGTCGTTCAACAATTCTTTAAAACGAATTGGCAAGGGTTTAGTTGCCCGTGGTCTGTTGTTAAAAAGCACTAAAAAACGAGGGTTAAAAATAGTTTCATAGCAGGGGTGATCTTTTGAAGAGAGGATCTTACTAATATAATTACACATAAGTGTCTCTCTCCTTACTTCGAGTGATGGTTCTCCTGCATCTGAGTAGAGACTTAGGATTGGGCTCGTCCGAAAGGCTCCTGTTGCTAATCTAAGAGCAGCATGGTGTATAGAGGACAGCGGTTTTAAATATGTGTTGCGGGCTGATGCATATATGAAGCAGCCATAATCCAATTTTGACCTTATCAGGGCTCGATATATTCTGAGCATTGAAATTCGGTCTGCACCCCATGAATGGTTAGTGAGGTGTTGCATAATATTCAGTAGTTTCACACATCTGTCCCTCAGATTGTTAATGTGAGTTCTCCAGTTGAGCCTTTCATCTAGGTCCATACCTAGGAATCGGACAGTCTCTGTAAATGGAATGGGTTGGTTGGTGAGCATAAGAGATGGTTGAGGGAATAATCCCCTCAATCTGTGGAAGTGAACACATTTTGTCTTTTCTCTTGAGAATCTCAAGCCATTGGAAGATGACCATTCCTGAAGCCGGTGTAGGGTCAGTTGTAGTTGCCTTTCTGCATTCTGCAATTAAGACGATCTACAGAATATGGCCAGGTCATCAACATATAGGGATGCCATTACAGGTCGTCTGACGCACTCGGCCACGTCATTGATTGCTATTGCAAACAGAGTTACACTCAGAACCGAACCCTGTGGCACTCCTTTCTCTTGTTTGAACAATCTAGATGTATATTTCCCAATCCTCACCTTAAAAACTCTAGTTAAAAAGTTCTCAATAAAAACAGGTAGATTTCCCCTGAAACCCCAGTCGTGCAGTTTACGTAAAATTTTATGTCGCCATACACAGTCGTATGCCCGTTCAATGTCAAAAAAGATACCAACAACGTGTTGGCGGAGGAGAAATGCTTCCTGAATAAAATTTTCTATCCTGACCAAGTGATCTATTGTGGATCTTCCTAGTCGAAATCCACACTGAATATTACTGGGTAGTTTGTGTTTTTCTAGGTACCAAACCAGTCTTTGGTTTACCATCCTCTCCATCACCTTGCAGAGGCAACTGGTCAAAGAAATCAGCCTATAGCTAGTAGGTAGGCGCTTGTCTTTACCCTGCTTTGGGATTGGGATAATAATAGATTTCCGCCAAGTTACTGGAAATATGCCCTCACACCAGATTCGATTAAGTATGTCCAGGAGCTGCTCCATTCCCGAAAGAGGAAGGTTTCTTAGGAATGCATTGTGCACTTGGTCAATACCAGGGCAAGTGTCCTTAGTGCTCCCTATGGCAGCCGATAACTCCCACATATTGAATTGATCGTTGTAGGGGGCAGCGAGATTACCCATTAATAGATTGATAGGGATGCGCTCTACTCTGTGTCTGATAAGTCGGAACGAGTCATCATAATTATCATTGCTGCTCATCTTTGAGTAGTGCTGACCAAAAGCATTACTTATGTCTTGAGGGGTTGTCAGCATCTGGTTCTCAACTTCAAGGTGGGTGATGATTGAGCTGCGGAGGGTTCCGGTAATACTTTTAACTTTTTTCCACACTTCTGTAATGGCGGTTCTGTGGGTTATTGTGGAGACATACTCGACCCACGATGCTTTCTTTGCAGCTTTCACAGTCAGCCATGCCTTTGCTTTCAATCTCCGGAATGAAGCCAGATTGCTGGTAGTTGGGTATTTTTGAAAGATCTATAAAATGCTCTTTTTCTCTTCCGGATGGCTTCGGCACACTCATCGTTCCACCATGGGACAGAGTGGTGGGCTGGTCGGTCTGACGACTTTGGTATGCAAGAACTGGCTGCTTGGATTATTGCTGCTGTGAAGTCTTCCACCTTTTGGGAGCTGTCAGTGTTTGTATTGTCAACAAAGTTAAAAACTGTTTTAAAAACATTCCAGTTTGCTTTACGTAAGAGCCAACTTCCTGCATGAGTAAAGTGCTCAATTGCGTAGCCAGGCTTTTCTAAAAGTAATGGGAAGTGGTCACTACCACACAAATCGGAGTGAACAGACATGTTAAAAGACGTTGCAATGGAACTAGAGCATATGACTAAATCAATCACAGAGAACTCACCATTAAAAGAGTTAAAACGCGTCTTTTCCCCTTCATTCAGTAAAATTAGATTAAAATCGTTTAAAATTTTCTCAATAAGGCGACCTCTGCCATTGGCATCGTTCATTGTGTCCCCCCATAGAGTGCTGTGGGCGTTGAAGTCGCCCAGGAGCACAAATGGTCTCAGCAGTTGTTGAATGAGACTCTCCAGGTTTTCTCTGGTTACGGGTGCCCACTCAGGAAGGTAGATGTTACAGAATGTGACTCTATCTGGGATGTAACATTTCACCGCAACAGCCTGTAGGGGGGTATTGAGTGTTACTTGGGAGGTGAATAGGGCCTCCTGGACGGCAATAGCCACCCCACCCCTAGCTCTGTTGCCACTCAAGTCATCCAATCTAAAAACATTAAAACCATTAATTCTGCCTTTGTCAGTGTCTTTAAAATGTGTCTCTTGGAGACATATGAGGGCAGGGTTAAAATCTCTTGTTAAAATCTTTAGCTCCTCCTGATGGGAATAAAAACCATTACAATTCCATTACAACATTAAAAATCTGGAAGACATTGCTGTAAAAATAAATAAATAAATAGAATTATTAAAAAGGAGGATTCTTTCATCTATTTATTTTGACCTTTCTCCCTTTCTGGCGCTCTAAAAGGACCCTTTGGAGTTCTGTCTCTGACAGACACTCGTCCTCCTCCATGCAGGAGTCAGAGGTCCCATCTATGGGTGGGAGTTTTGAGACTACTTGTTGACTCAGAGAGGTAACATGTTTTCTCTGATTCGATTCCTTATTCACTGTTTTGGCCTTGTTTTTGTGCTCCTCATCCCTTGCCTTATTTTTTTCAGTTAGGTCTCTGCTTGTCTGGACTGCTATTGCCTTCGGTCTTGCTACAAAAGATGTTAGTATGCTCTTACATGGGGAGCAGACAGGGGGGAGGTGGGTCTGGGTGCCCATCTCCCTCGTCTTCACTGCCCTGGAGGCTACTGCGGCAAATGAGGGACCTTTCGATAGTGGGGTTTGTGCCTTATATTCTCTTTTGGCTTCAATGTATGAGATCTTTTTTGTGGTCTTTATCTCCTGAATGGCCTTCTCTTCCTTAAAAACTGGGCATGTAGGAGACCAGGCGGTGTGTTCTCCACTGCAATTAAGGCACTTTAGAGGAGACGTGCATGGTTCCTCATGCTTTTGTTGACCGCAGCGGCCACACTTCTCTGCTTCTAAGCACCGTGCGGAGGAGTGACCAAACCTTTGGCACTTATAGCACCTCATGGGGTTGGGGATATACGGTCTTACAGCAAGAGACAGATAGCCAGCAAAGATCTTTCTTGGGAGTTCTGTTCTTGCGAACTTTAGGGTAAGGTTGGGGGTGTCTACTAAGACACCATTGCGACGAGATTTGATTCGTCGCACACCAACAACTCCCTGGTCCCTCAACTCATTCAAGATTTCCTCCTCAGGTACTGTTAGCAGGTCATAGCTGAAGACCACACCCTCAACATAGTTCAGGGTTCTGTGAGCTTCCACCTTCACTGCCACGTCGTGGAAAAGTGTGGCTGTTCTTATTTTAGCGGCTTGATTTTCATCTTTTACCTCCACCAGCAAGGATCCATCGCGTAAACGCTTTGCGCACGCCACCTCCCCCAGCATGAATTTTAACACCCTGTGGAGTGCAAAGGGTGACAGCTTTTTTAGAGCTCTATCAATGATACTAGAGATAATGAAGAATCTCTCTTCACTGTTACAACTACTTTCACAATCACTTCTATTATTATTAGCTTCTGCTTCAACTCTGGGTTTCTTTGCTATTTTACCTTCTTTTTCGGTTATATTCTCGCCTTGGTTTTTGTTAGCCATAATTTGGCAGTTTTGTTTCATCCTCCGGGCTCCCCACCCACCACGGAGCCCAACAAGGGGGCGCTGAACTTCAACGCCAGGGCTACCAGGAGGATATAGCTAAGATCCCACCATCTGCGCAAGACTAATGCGGTTCTGGTGGGTCTAGACTGCCCCACTGGCATACGCTCGAAAGGAGCCGCCAAGCTCCCCAGCCGCCAGGAGCCGATTGACTGGGAGTGGGCTAGTTCCCGGCCGCCCGTCTAGGAGAGGCAGGGGCCAAAGTGGAGTGTTGGGGAAAAGTGGAGGGGCTAAGTCCCCCCCAAGACCCAATCCCCTCAGCCACCAGGATCCCCCTTCCCTCCGACACGGGTCGCCATGCACGGCAAACGCATGGGTAGGCGTTCCGCACACAGAGAGGGCCAGCATTTCATGAGAGAAGAAGAGATGATGGGGTGATTGATAGTGAAGAAAAGATGAAATGAGGCATGAGAGCCCTCTCTGTGCCCCCCCCTCACCACTTGGAGGAACCTACAGCGAGGGGATGGAGGGTTTTATAGAGTAATGTTATGATTATATTAATATTTATGTGTGTTCTTTCGATTATATTTTTATAGATTATTGTACTTTTATATACTTTTTCTTTTCCTCCTGACTTTAATATTATCTATATATGATTTTATCATTGATGTACAAAATTAATGACACAATTTCCTCTTCTGTATTTCTATTTAATGTAAGTGGGTTCATCCTGTAAGAATTTAATACATAAATATCAATTGTTGATATTTATGTTGTCGTGCACCAGCCAACGGCGAGAATTCGGACCGGGAATCCCTTTTCTTTTAGCCGAGATCACGTCCGGTTGCGATCGTGTACCTCCGCCCCCCCCCCTCCCGCGAGGAAGCGAAGCGCTCGCTTGGACATGTTCCTCCAAAATCACGTCTGCTCGCGGCCATGACCCTACGCCCCCACGCGAGCGAGGCGCTCTACATTCCCCCTACCCCTGGCCCCAGAGAAGCTCGCCCATTGGCTTCCGTTTGCCCCAGGGCCCGAATATAAGGAGGGCCTCCGGGCACAAGAAGGCAGAACGGAGGAGGGAGCCCGCGGGAAGTGTCGCAGAGAATAAGATTCCTCGGCACTTCCCCGCCTCGCCCTGCCTCACCGGACTCATGCCCCAGAGCCCGGGAAGTGTCGCAGAGAATAACATTCCTCGGCACTTCCCCGCCTCGCCCTTCTCACCGGACTCATGCCCCAGAGCCCGGGAAGTGTCGCAGAGAATAAGATTCCTCGGCACTTCCCGCCTCGCCCGGCCTCTCCAGACTCTTGCCCCCAGGAAGCGTCTCAGGCCTTTCCGATACTTTCGCACCAGCCGGACGCCCCAGGCACCGCGACTTGCACGGCGCCGCCCACGCACCCTCCGCCTCTAGGAGGAGCCCAGACTCGGCTCCCGGAGGCCTTCTCCCCGGACACCGGCGACTCCGGACGCCACCACCAGGAGCGTCGCGCCCACGGAGGCCGATAACTGGACTTGGTTCCAATGCTAAGTGCCAATTGTAAACTCACAGAAAAATAAAGAAACATATCTATCACAGTTTGTTTTTTCATCTTCTTTCCACCGATGATCACCCGATCTCGCGTATCGGGGTGGAACGCACCACCACCACCCCCTGTCGTCACACATTAATTGCGACAATGTATTAAATAATAATAATATACTTTTCAATAGCTGTTGATTATTTTTCTAATTTTTTTGAGGTATCTGTTATTCATGATTTATGCAGCCAAACAATCATAAATAAACTTAAATCTTATTTTTCAAGTCATGGTATACCTGTCAACTTGTACACTTATATTTCTGAATCATTTAAGTGTTTACTAAGGATTGGGATATATGTCATACAACTTCTAGTCCTTATTATCCTAAATCAAATGGAATGGCAGAATCAGCTGTTCAGAGAGTATAAAATCTATTTAAAAAATTTTACCATTCAGGTAATGATCCATACCACTTCTAGAAATAAGAAATACACCAACAAATAATTTAAACTCACCTGCTCAATTATTAATGTCTAGGTCATTAAGATCTCCTATTCCAACTAATTTTAATTTGTTAACACGTTCACTATGGTGGCCATGTTGGTGATCTTTATTCATTTATAATGATATAGCCCGTATGTATAAGAATGAGAATGTATTCCTTTGTGGTTAACAGCAGACTAAAGGAAAACCTTTCCGAGTATCAGGAGCCTTCCCCCACTCATTTAAAACTGATGGGCAGGAGCATCCTTGCACGCTCACCGTAGCGAAAGGGTTAAAACCTAGAGTGTGTTATCAAAGTAACAGAGCAATTATGTTGCAGAATAAGAAGAAAATGAAAATGTATCAAGATAAATTGTCAATGTGTGAACCTCCTACTTTTCAAATGGGACAAAGTGTGGTGTTTAAAAAATTTCCTAAATCAAATATTTGGTCTACTGGAGAGATCACGAAAGTGTGTAATGAACCTTTGTGGTATTTGTGGTAAAACCATGGAACCATTTGTGGTAAAGGATGATGATGGTAATCAATACAGATGCAATACAATTCATATTTCACCATCAAAAGATTCTATAGAACTTGTAAAGTATACCTCTAACAAAAGTGAAATTCATACTGATTCGGAAAATTAATACGTAAAGAATTTAAATAATTATGTAACCAGAAGTGGTTGTGTTGTAAAAGGTGTCCAAGAGTACCTGGACTGAATTTCAAATTATTTCATATTGTATTTTATTGTAATATTTCTGTTGTGTATATACTGACAGTATGTATTGTAATTATTTCTTTGATATGGAAGGAGATGTTATATATTGTATCAAAAAGTATGTATCATTATAATTTCTTTGTTAATGAAGGGGATATTATGTATTGTATCGAAAAAAGATAATCGATATCATTCGTCTTTTATGTTGGTGATCAGTGACGAGAAAGGCAGTACGCCAAAAGTCGAGAGTTAGAAAGTTGTTCATGAGCTTACAGTAATAAATCTTTTTCATAAAGCAGTTAACTGTTCTCATTATTATATATAAAGAAAGGACAACACAACAAGGGTCTACAATATCTAACATCACCATTGGATGATCAAGAGATTCCGGTCACATACTGGGAAATTACTGGATCTACAGCAACAGCGTTGGGGTAGTTACAAGTAATTTTCCACAAAAAAGCTGCAATGACTGTGTCATACAGCCAACCTCTCTGAAAATCATGAACAACACTCTTAACCCTCATAGTGCTATCCTTCTTCTTGAGGTACTGGGGTACTGGCGAGAAATGCAGAGAAATGCAATATAAAGCTAGTGTTTTACATATATATATATGTGGTTTTTTTAATCAATAATATTAAACTGGTTAATAATGATAAATATCATATACGATAATATAATATATGATAAATAATAATATAATCTATGACAAATATAATAATGATAATCGGTGGGCCAATATATCGGCCAGCCGCACTAAAAGGGTTAATTATAGACACATCCTCTTGGGATATGTTATTGTCTTAGGACTTAACTTCAAATATCTTAAGGGATAAATGACTAACCCTGCAAATTTCTATTAACGGATCCATAATAATAGTAAGTGGCTCAGTGAAACTATAAGTTTCTTCCCGTAAAAGTGCTTTCTTTATGCCACTTCTTCTGATAGAGTCTGGCTTTTAAAAGCGATGAACTGAGGGGAGCCTGATTCTAATAGTTTGGTATAGCTTCAGTTGAGTACTGAGCTTAGCATTGGGGGGGATACCTTCTGCTTTAATATTCTTTGGAGCCAAATTGCATGGGCCATTTGCAATAACCCCCTCACACTTGTCAACCAGATTCTTTAATGATTTGCAAACGTAAGGTAGTAAGTCAGGTGTGCACTGCTTGCTTAAGTTCTTTAATTTATCCAAAAGCTGACCTATACAGTTTATGACTTGTTTTTGAGATGGCCCTGCTTCATCATCTTCAGATTTGGTGGCACTCCTAATTTGTTTCGTAGGTGTAGAGCTCAGGTATTCACATGCAATCACAGGAGTAGGTCTATTCTGTAATAAAATTGAATGAACCTTCCCTACAAACCAGAAAAGGATTAAATCTAGATATTTTTAAGATTTGGAGATACATTGAATCTGGATTTCGAAATCCTTCTTTAATACATGGAAAATCTGGATTTCTAAATCTAGATTTCCAAATTCCACTTTTACACATTTTAAATCTAGATTTTCTGATCCCCTGTTGTTTAATTTATCATATAATATATATAAATAATATTTGATGAATCAAAAATTCAGGAATGGAATTTATTGTAAAAATCTGGTAAAATTCTCCAGAGTTTCGTGAAAGAATAATGGCTGCTGTCAAACCTCCATTTCGTCGTTTACCGATACGCGGCGCTAATGTAACTAGGCAGAATTCGACAAGGTACTTCCATGAAACATGTGCTCTCGTCACACTACCATAGGTACGATAACCCTTCGCTTTTGCATTTATCCTCTCTACTTCAGTTTAATTTCATTTTCACGTTCAGAACAGTTCTTTTTAGGACTTCCATTACTCATTTGCATATCCTCTCCATTCCTGCTTTCATCTACCTTTACATACCTTTAATCTCATTGTTTTCATTTGCATTCATTTCATATTTTCATTTAGTCCTCCTCGGACATACCTTTGCTCTTTTGAGCCCTTTTGAGAGCAGTAAGTGCCGGGTTAAGTGCAGTAGCGCTGTAATATAGCGCTGCGCTGCTGAATATTCTATTCAGCCTACGGTAAGGAGGATCATCATATCCAGCGTTGCTGATCACTTATTGGATTCACAGGTAAGGTTTGTTTTATTCAGTTAAAATCTGTTTATATCATTTCTTGTGTTTGTATTTAGATTTGCTCTATTTCGTTGCAAATATCCCCTAGCATTTAAAATAAGCTTTCTTGGAAAGTTCAGGCCACCACGTGGCGATTTAACATCTCTGAACTCCAACTAAGCAATTCCCCAATTCACGTTGCTATTATTGTTCGAATTAAATGTATTCTCACGTGAGTAGCTGTTCAATGTGTAATATTATGTAGAGTTTTGCAATTACAGCGATTGAGTTGTCGATGCACAATGCAACCTTCTAACTAATGCATTTAGATCAGTTAATCGTTGTCGTGTTTGCATTTATATTTGCTATATTTCGTTTCAAATATCCCCTGGTATTTAAAATAGTGTTTTGGAAATTTCATAACACCACGTGGCGATTTAACATCTCTGAATTCCAACTAAGCACTTCCCCAATTCACGTTGCTATTATTGGTAAAATTTCACCTAACCTTGTAACGTATTTAGATCAGTTAATCGTTGTCGTGTTTGCATTTATATTTGCTATATTTCGTTGAAGATATCCCCTAGCATTTAAAATAAGCATTTTTGGAAAGTTCATAACACCACGTGGAAATTTAACATCTCTGAATTCCAACTAAGCACTTCCCCAATTCACGTTGCTATTATTGTTCGAATTAAATGTATTCTCACGTGAGTAGCTGTTCAATGTGTAATAATATGTAAAGTTTTGCGATTACGACGATTGAGTTGTCGATGCACAATGCAACCTTCTAACTAACGTATTTAGATCAGTTAATCTTTGTTGTGTTTGCATTTATTTTATTATATTATTATTTAAATTAAGTTATTATTATAATTAGGTATTATACAATTAATTTTTTGGGCGCGTTGTAACATTTTTCATTTGTACATTTTTTCAGGAGACCTTATTTTAACCATCGCTCAACTTTTCATTTCCCTTGGTTGTAGTAGTATAAATATGTCCTTTAGAAAAAATGTTTTAGATATGGGAGTGAGGCATAAGCATAGGTTGAGGTCTGTTCTACTCAATTTGAAGGTCCGCGTATGTGGACTCACTGTCAGTGAATCCAAAGAAACTTGGGAAGGTGTGCTTAGTGAGTTGCTGGCTAGTGCTAGTGACAATGAAGAGGTAGTTAGCATTGATCTTGATCCCATCGGTGTTGGCGTGGGAGCTGAGGATTTCAATACTATTCCCAGTTCTTCCGATACAGAGTCCGATGATTCCTGTGAATCTCTCCCTGACATTGATAGTCTTACCCGCAGTCTTTCGGAATGGGCAGTGGATGGAGTATCTCACAAAAAAGTGAATGATCTTTTAACGATTCTAAAGAAGCATCCATGTCACTCTGATCTGCCATCTGACTTCCAAACATTACTACAAAATCCACGCAAAGTACCAATTAAAAAACTTGGTAAGGGAGCTTATTGTCATTTGGGCGTCTCTGAATCGCTGCTCTATATATTGCGTAATTACCCGGAAACCCAAGCTACCTCGCAGTTGATACTTCAGTGCAACATTGATGGCGTTCCCTTGGCCAAAAGTTCAGGAAGCCAGGTATGGCCAATTTTAATGGCTCTCTTTGGACATCCTAAAATCAATCCCTTCGTGGTGGGAATTTACCATGGCTATGAGAAGCCAAATTCTTGCGAGAAGTTTCTTTCAGGTCTCGTTGATGAAATGGTCTCTTTAAAGACTGAAGGGATTGTGTATAATGGAATCATTTACTCCGTAAGCATCACAGCTTACATATGTGATGCCCCTGCACGAGCTTTCATTGCTCAAATCAAAGGCCACACAGGGTATTTCGGTTGTGGCAAATGTACAATTGAGGGAAATTACATAAAAAATAGGGTTGTTTTTAATGAGATAGATTCACCAAAAAGAACTGGCATTGGCTTCACCAACCGAACACAAGAGGAGCATCATATTGGAAACAGCCCCCTTCAGAGAATACCTGATACTCAAATGGTCTCCCACTTCCCCTTTGAATACATGCATTTAGTGTGTTTGGGAGTCATGAGGAAAATGTTGTATGCTTTTCTTCAAGGTAATTTTGGGGTTCGTTTAAATGAAAGGGCTGTTAATCTTATTAATGCACGCTTACAGGATGCTTCTTCACATATTCCATGTGAATTTGTGCGAAAACCACGGTCCTTAAAAGATGTATTGAGGTGGAAAGCTACAGAGTTTCGACAGTTCTTGTTGTATGTACACTGGCCCAAGAATTCTCAGTGGTATTGTGCATGATGACGTGATGAAACATTTTCTGTCTCTGCATTTTGCAATGAGAATATTATGCAGTTTAAAGTACCATGCCAGTGCAGGTATGCGCTTGTATGCTAAGAATCTGTTAAAATTTTTTGTTGCAAATTTTGGGCATCTCTTCGGTGATGAAAGTGTAAGCTATAACGTGCATGGTCTCCTCCACTTGGCTGATGATGCTGATAGTTATGGAACACTTGATAGCTTCAGCGCATTCAAATTTGAAAATTATATGCAAGTGATAAAGAAGAGTGTGAGAAAGTTCAATGACTCTCTGCAACAAATAGTTAACAGGATTACTGAGAAGAGGTTCCTTAGTCTTAATAGAAAGGATGACAGAGACAAATGTGAGGAAAAATTAGACCCTGGTGTACCTGTCAGTCTTCCATCATGCATTACTCCTCCACTGTACCTACATATTGTTCTTCCCTGTGGCAAAATTTCGAAAAGGTCCCCAAATAATTGTGTGATCATTAACAATGGAAGTATTGTTCTCATTGAGAATATTGGAACATCAAAGTCTGGGACTGTTGTTGTTGGGCGAAAGTTCCTCTAAACATCCAATTTTTATTCAAGTGCTTGTGAATCTGCAGAAATTGGAATTTATAAAGCCTGCGAATTATCTGAAATTATGTCATGGTCCTTACAAAACATTAGCTCGAAAGCCATATGGATTCCTATGCCCACTTCTGAGTCATCTGATAGTTGCTATGTTGTTGAAATCCTTCATGACCAATTTTAAGCCTGACTAGATGTGAAAACAGTATTGTATTTAAGTTGTAATATTTAAGGCCTGGACTAGTTTCAATACAGAGATTAGATCAGTTGGGTGGCCAGTGTATGTGAGAAAATTGTTGATTATCCCTCTGTCAACTTAGCAAGTAGGCTAAAAAATTTCGGACGTAAGAGATGAGTACTAGGAGGAAATGGATCGTGGTTGAGTTCAAGCCACAAGATAATGAGGACCTGCTAGACTGCAGAGCTGTGCCCACTACGTGGTTATCTGGGAGAGCAGATGATCTGATGTGCTCCTACCCAGATCAAGGCAGCATGACGAGCCGGCATATTAACTTTGCCATAAGCACTAATGCCTGTCCTCAACAGTCCTGGCCCAAGTACTGTGTGAGAACATTTCCTAACAGTTTGTGTGGTAAGTGTGATTAATGAAAAATAACTGGTGGATGTAAAAAAATGTTGTTTATTAATATTTATTACCACTTCATTGCAGATTCATATGACAAGGCCAAAGATTTGGAGTTCGTGGCAATTGATACTTCCGATTTAGATGCTTCAAAGCCACTTGGCCGTGGTCAGCGGCGAAAAAAGAGGGCTTTAAATTTTGAAAGTGACAATGAAACAGATTTGTGTGAGAAAAGAATCCCATCTCCTCCAAGATATAAGAAATGTAAAGCATTTACTTTTATCTATTAAGTTCTATTTTGTGTATTAAATGTTTAGATTACTATTTGTTGAAATAACTTCCTCATTGAAATCCTTTAATTTGCAGCACCTCTTGTTGAAGAATCTACTCCTTCCAGACCAGGGGAGGAATCAACTTTGACAGAATTATCCAATGTTACAGATGTTTTTTCACCATCAACATCATGCCAAGGTAAAAATTGAAATTACAGTGAAACCTGCCTCAACGGCCACCTCCCTTAAGCGGTCATCTCCTCAAGCGGCCATTTTTTTCGGGAATGGAACGAATATCCCGTATAAACAATGTAAATTTCACCTCCTTTCAGCGGTCACCTCCTTCAGCGGCCAGCGGTCACTCTATGTTAGGCCTGCGGCCACTATTTCCGCGACCAGAAACGCTTCTTGCTTTCGAAGATTTCCGATTTTTCTTTAAACAAACTTATTTACCGAGACGCCACTATGTCGTATATAGTTTATATATAGTTCTTGGTGTTAGAAATCATAGAAATCTTCATCAGCATTTTAGTCTATCATGAGGCTCTCTTAAGTTGGATGATTCTGTCGCAAAGAAGCCACGCCTGACACCATTAATGTTGTGACGACCCACTGCTGACTACAATTAATAAACCAAGAGTAAAATAGAGAAGATTTATTTCTGTGACAGTTCACCGTCCCATGCACAGAGTCAGAGAGCAGGTGAGTACCACTGTAATGGATGAGGAAGAAGGATGCGACCCCGGGTCTTTCAACCAAAGAAATCACTATAAAAATGCCCAGAAGCACACCATGCTTTTATTTTCTGTCATTGTTTTCCAATCCACTCTACCTCAAAAATATAGACATGTTTGGGATGAGCGGTAAGGGGATGGCATGAGCATACGTTATGTTTTTTGTACTGCAGGTAGCGTTTTACCTCTCCGACAGAACCATGCAACGCTATAGAACTCCAGATCGTCTCCACTTGAACGGGCGTTAATAGGGAAGAAACCGAATGATTAATTCGGATACACTCAGTTTCTTACTTCATACTGTCTCTAGCGTTCAACCGAATTCTTTCAGTAATATACAGCAGTAGTCAGTAAAATCGGTAAAATGAGCAGAGGCAAGAACAAACTCGTCCTGACTCTGGAAGAGAGAAGGAAAGTTATTTTGAAGAGTAAGAATGGAACTTCGGCAAGAAAATTGGCTATTACTTTTAATTGTGGAAGGACACAAATAAATAACATTTTGAAAAACAAAAGCTCAATTTTGAAGGACTGGGAGGACAATAAGAATCGAACAACGAAAAGGAAGAGATCGACGAGTGTCGAGAATGAATGAGGTTGTGTACAAGTGGTTTACGAGTGCGCGAGCAAAGAGATTACCTGTGAGTGGACCGATGATCCAAGAGAAAGCTCGAGAAATAGCGAACGAATTGGAGGTGAATAATTTTGTTGCCAGCAATGGTTGGTTAGAGTGTTTCAGAAAACATCACAATATTGCATATCGTACAGTGTGTGGAGAAGGGGGAGATGTAAATCTGAAGGATGTTGACGATTGGAAGAAAAGATTACCATCCTTTTTAGATGGCTATGCCCCTCGTGACATATTTAATGTTGACGAGAGTGGCCTTTTTTATTGGTCAATACCTAAAAAATCCCTTACCCTCAGCAATGAGATGTGCAACGGAGGAAATATGTCTATAGAAAGATTAACAGTGCTGCTGTGCTGTAATGCGGTGGGAGAGAGAGATAAACTCTTGATAATAGGGAAATCTCTGAGACCTCGTTGTTTTAAAAGAGTTGATGCCCAACAGTTAAGAGTAAAATGGCATGCGAATAAAAGGGCATGGATGACATCGGCAATTTTCGAATCTTGGCTGAAGGACTTTAATGCTAAGATGGTCTATGAAAAGCGGAAGGTGATTCTGTTGCTTGACAATGCCCCATGCCATCCAAGCGTTTCCCTTACAAATGCTAAGTAGCTGTTTCTGCCTCCAAACACAACTGCCAACTTACAGCCACTAGACCAAGGGATTATATAGTCGTTTAAGCTCCAATATCGGAAGCGAGTTCTACGATCCCTTGTTTCCAGGATCGACAAAACCGACAGCGTCTCCGATTTATTAAAGATCTTAAATGTTAGTGATGCTCTGTCCTGGTCAATTTCATCATGGAATGCAGTTAGTGAAAGTACCGTCTAAAAGTGCTTCGGGATATGTGGTATAATCACCGACAGGATTGACGAAGAAGCATCGCAAGAAGAACTGAGAGAGAGTGAGGAATTGCAGTCTCTAGTGAGAATTCTTGGAACATCATACGATGTGGATGAAGAATTGAAAAACATTGACTGCTACGATGATCTGAGTGGAGACTGGGAGGCTAGACTGATGGAAGACCATCAAGGTAATGACTAAATAATATTTAATTCGTGAGCATTTGAAATGAAAAAGAGAAAACAAGGACCAATATCGATGACAGTATTCCTTCGCTAAGTAGAAATAATTTCAACAATTTACGATATTTTTTGATAAATCACATATATTACCTAAATTCATACATCGTTATTATATTTGAAGCTATTTCAGAGAGCTACTTCTATGTTTCTAATTTATTTAAATTTTCATTTATACTCGGAGAGCTGCCTTGTTGATAAGTAATACATAATAATAGTATGATGTATAACTAATAATAGTATATATTTTTGCAGGAGCGAGCACATCTAAAAAAGACAAATCCACAGACAATATTTTCGTAGAAAGTGAAGATGATGATGACGATGAACCATCTTGTTCAATAGCTGACGGAGTGCAAAATCTACGACGCATGCGGTCTCTCTCCGAAGGGAGTTGGGGAGAACACGCAAAAACAGAAATATTAATTCCTTTACTGATATTTGTTTTGTATGTCATTGATTAAATGGAGATAATGCTTTTTCAGTGAGTAGTGATGCTGCACATTCCTTAGAGAGAAACTCTATATGTGCCCAACAGGGTGAGAAATGAATTCCTTTTATAATTGGCAATTATTGCAACATAGTAATATGTTGTGTATTTAGTGTAATGTATATTTATGTATATAAAATAGAAGTTCCCTTTACAGGAAGAACAGTTTCGGAATGGGAGGAAGCTGGAGAATGCAGTTGTGGTTCACCTTGCCTCAACAAAAACAGGCATAAGTATGTCTGTATGAATGATTTTAGATTAACACAATTGTAAAATTGCATTTTCCATATCAGACCATTCTCTCTTGAATGCACATACACCTTGATGAAGATTATTTGGTTAGTTAAATGTTCTAAGTCTTTTCTAAATGTTACTCTTCAGGCACTATTGAAAATCTGGAGAAAAGAGTTATGGCAAGCAATATTCTTCTTCGGGAACTTCTGGAAAATTCAAAGTGCATGAGGATGGTATTGGATGGTATAAAGATGCAGGAATCAGTGCCTAGACTGGAAGTGGGCATGGAAGAGGTCATTCCATTTCCTCTTGAGTCAGAGGATGGCTATAAAGCTATGGAGGAGAAGTTAAATGATAAAACATTCAAGGAGTTGGTGGTAAGTTTTGAATGAAAATTCACTTGTGCATCTTCCCCTTTCACCCATTCCCTTTGTTCCTTTCTGTCTCTCTTGTACTAATGACAAAAATTAGTCACACTGACTCTAATTTACCAAACTACCAGATCTTGATTAGTGTTTGTGCATGTCTCTGCCATCATTTGTATTTGCATTCCCATAAGTTACTCTAAGACCATATGTGTATATTTAGTTCCCTTTTCTAATTCAAATTACCTTGACTATCTTGCATTTTCAGAAAAAGGAGCTAAAAGTCCAGGGAGGTGTGTCTTTGGTAGCCTCAATCAACAGTATAATGTACAGGATAATGACGGATTCCCTGGCAGTGTCATTTACATATAATGGTGTCCCTGCAAGGAGTAAATCAGTCTTCAAAGACTCAAAACTTGATAAATTAATATTTGTATGTATGTATGTATGTGTTTGCAGGCGAATCAGCCTCTCGGGCTATTATCGCCATGAGTAGTAGGACATTACAAGTCAGTACATCCACAAGTCGAACAATACATAGAACATATAAGGTTAAAAGGTTAAAATTGGGCTCTGATTAAAATTTGTAAAAACAAGAAAGGGCTGTATAGTGGCCTCTAAAGTTTTGATAAAATAAGGACATAGACTGTAAAGGGTCTAGCCCTTAGAGTCCATTATCACAATAAAGGATACTGTCTCCAACTAATATTAAAACCATAAATAAAATAAATAAATAAAATTATAAATTAATTGGAACAAGGCAAGTTGAGTGGGGCTTGACTAAATGTAAGTTAGTAGTTTCGTGGCCTTCACAAAATCAAATATCTTTTCCACAGATGCTACATCGTCTCCTAGGGCGACCGAGAGATCCGTCGAAAGGCCTAATCTCCTTCGCTCATCTTCAAACTGGGGGCATTGCAGTAAGACATGTGACACAGACAATACTGTGTCACATATCTCACATACTGGGGCCTCCTCAGACCACAGTAGATGTTTATGAGTCCACCAGCAATGCCCGATTCGTAGTCTGGTTAGGACTACTTCCTCGAGTCTGGAGGGCCTACATGATGACTGCCAAGAGTTAACACTTGGTTTCACTATTCTTAATTTATTTTCTGTAATTTCATTCCACTCATCTTGCCATTGTTTAAAAACCAAGTGCTTTATACATGTCTTCACATCACTCACAGGCACTTGGTCATAAAAAGTCCACCTCTTATTAGCAGCTTCTTTAGCTGCAACATCCGCCATTTCATTACCTGGTATACCAACGTGGCCTGGCAACCATATGAAATCTATTTCCACCCCTTTAAATTTTAGGTCCACCAGAGATGACTGGATTTTCTGTACCAGTGGATGGATGGAACCAATAGACTCGATGGCTTTTAGAGCAGACAAGGAATCACTTAGGATTACATACTTAGTCTGGGAGTGTGCGGATATGTAGCAAAGAGATTGTAAAAGAGCATATAGCTCTGCTGTGTATATCCCACAGAGTGGATGTAGTCGAAACAGAAATGATGTTTTCTTCACCACATATGCACATCCAACCTGACTTCCCTGCTTGGAACCATCTGTATAGATGGCAGTACTAGAGCTGAAGTCTGCAAGGAGTCTATAAAATTCACGTTGGTATTCCATAGGAGAAGTTTTTTGCTTGTCAAGTCTGGTAAGGCAGAGGTGGACGTTGGGACATGGGAATGTCCATGGTGGGAATTTGGAGAATTTTGTTTCTGGCATCCTGGGGATATTAAATTCCATTTCTCCAAAATATCCTTTGACTCTCATACCCAAGGGCTTTAGAGAACGGACCCGGACAGCATATAGGTGGCTATATCTCTGCACAAAAACTGCTTCATACGCCGGATGATTTGGCTTGGATTTAAGGGTTATTGCGTAACGCATAGACAGCAGTTTACGGCGCATATAGAGTGATGGTTCCCCAGACTCACAAAGAATACTTGCTATAGGGCTGGTTCGAAAAGCACCTGTAGCCAAGCGAATCCCTGTGTGGTGAATCACATCAATCGCCTTATAAATTAATATTTGGTGAGAAAATAATTCATAGATTGTAAACAGAAGTTCAGCAGAATGAAGTTAATGATGGAAATATCACTCAGTGTTTCAACCAGAAGGTTGACATATTAATTGTATTTACTATATCTAACATTAGCTTTCCTGCTAGTAGTAACTCAACCCTTCAACTCATTCAAGTTGATCTGTCTTGAGACTGCTTAGGAAACAGTTGTGAATATGGAGATACATTTCTTGTCCATCTCAAGTAGAGAATGAGCATAGGTAGTAGACCTGATAGAAAACTATTGAAAATACTTAAATTCTTTCAGTGGATTAAACACAAATGAATAATACTTTTAACTTTCATTTTCATTTCAGAGGTAATACAGGGAAGAGCTAGTTTGGCCACCTCATCAAAGAAGGAAGTGGGGAAAGTGATAGCGGAATGGCTGCACCAAGCAGGTGCCCGGATGAAAAGAAGAAACAGTCGCAATATTGATGGAGCAGTTGTGTAAATTAATGTGTAAATTGTGTAAATTTTGAATGA
Organism: Sympetrum striolatum; assembly: GCA_947579665.1. Taxonomy (NCBI): domain Eukaryota; kingdom Metazoa; phylum Arthropoda; class Insecta; order Odonata; family Libellulidae; genus Sympetrum; species Sympetrum striolatum. The sequence continues at coordinate 72,852,390 of OX388346.1, read as the reverse complement.
ATTTTTTTGTTTCTTTTTATTGATATTTTTATTGTTATTCATTTGTGTATTAGTATTGATTCTGTTGTCATATGTATTTAACTCTGTCCTTGGACAATAAATGTATTATTATTATTATGAATATCTTTAATTAAAAAATGTTGATTTCAAATTTATGGTCTTCTCATATATTACTGATCACATCCTGATAAGTTTATTATGGAGTTTTCCATTCATGCGTTGTGTGATTTGTCATAACAGTATGAACATATTTTTAATTTTTAAAAGGTCAATAATTGAATCGTAGGCCTTAAGAATTAATGTTTTTGTGCATGCCATCCAATGAGCAATGAAATTAAGAAATTTGGGGATCCTGCTTGAAACATCCATTAATGGAAATTAAAAATTAATCAATTTAAGATTCAATACCTTTTTCATTTTCTTAAAAATTCATTATAATGGTGTATTACTGATCTCTTATTGATGTCTCAAAGGTAATTCAGTGGTGCCTTAGTAAGAGTTGCACCAGAAATGTTATAATTTTCATGAGTTATAAAAATAGGAATTTAAACGTCTGTGTTTGAAAGTAATTTCTTGTATGTGACATCCCTTGATCAGTGGAATTAACTCAAGAAATATGTAAGATTTACTGTAGAACAGCCTTTAATTTAAGCTACCAGAAATAAGTGAAATGGGGGTGCCCCCCCCCTCCTGGCTGCCTTTTCCTTGAAAAGATTTCAAAATCTAGATTAAATCCAGAAAAAATCTGTATAAAATCTAGATTTAATACGTCATGTAGAGGACATAGCACCTAAAAAAATCTAGATTTAATATAGATTTTTTCTGGATCCAATGTTGGCTAGTATCTATATTAAATCTGGATTTAATCTTTTCTTGGTTTGTAGGGTTGTGGACATGCTTACAAAGGGCATAATTATTAGGGCATGAGCAGTGATACATGTGGCAGCAAAGCTCAAGGCAAGAAATCTCATCACACCTTATAAAACACAAATGAGGAAAGAGGCATATCTCAGATACAATAGTCACATTTAAGTATCAATGAGTCAGTTTGAGATTTGACATGCCGAACATTTTCAGCAGATGTTGGCATAACATCTTGATCTGAGATTTGAATTCCTTTGATATGATCATTAATATGAAGACCTTGGAACCCTAATGGTGGGACCTTGGTCATTCTCAACTCAGTCCTAAACGAATAGTCTTATGAATAGTAATAAGAACTGTTAAGATGGTACCTCAGTGTGATGGTTTCGGTTTGAGTTGCTCCTGAAAAAGTACTGTATTTCCCGGCCTATAAGACACACCGGCGCATAAGACGCACCTTGATTTTTCAGGTAAGAATTTACAAAAGAAACTCATACTTTGTTACATAAGGTTGAGTGCCGGTGAACTCTTTATCGCGAGAGATACAATGTATTAGCATAGGGATGACATCTTTGTTAGCCCAATGTGTATAAGTTATGCAGTAGCACCTCCTGCGAGATTAAACTACACGTGCAACATTGTATGCATTTCCTATTTACCTGGGAATTTTTTTAAAGGAAGTTCTGTCATCAAAATATTAAAACTGTATTCCTTACTACTTAATCAAAAAAGTGTTATTATCGAAATTTGTAATTAACTGAACAATTTTCAATGCCTGATACAGTAAAAAATACTTAATGGTATGCATTCATACCAGCAAATCGACTTGCTTATTATAGGATGGAGTTATACCCGTACATACCATCGGCGCATAAGACACACTGATTTTTGAGCATATTTTGGAGTAAAAAAAGTGCGTCTTATAGGCCAGGAAATACGGTACAACATTTACTAAGTTTTCTGACTGATTGTGGAAGAAATTTTATTTAATTGGCACTGTGAAGCCTTGTTGGCTTTTACTAACTACTTTTTAAAGTTACTCATAGTTGTTCATAATAAAAATAAGACAATTACCAGTGTCCTTGCGTGTGTTTTTTACATCTTTGTGATATCAACGCTCACTTTTTTTCACGTTGAGCAAAACATACATTAAGAGTTCTGCTTCTGCAATCTGGATACCTTTACACTTCAAGCCGTATTTGGCTTGAATTCACAATTTACTTGTGATGGAGGGGAAGTTGCAATGACGAGTTGCCTGGAGATGGGAATGCCATTTTCTGCAAATCCTGTAATAGGAGCCTCCATCATGGGTGTGCAGGGATTAGAGAGACTACATATAGACAAATGTCCAAGAAAACTAAAGATATGTGGAAACGCCCATCCTGTAGGACATCTAAAGTTGAGGGAGAGGAAGATGCAAAAACGGAAGGTAAGGTAAAGCTTCTGAGGCTGACGATGATCGTCTGGCTCGTATGGAATCAGACCTTTGTGACATTGAAAATCAGGGGCGGATCCAGGCACTAGGCATCGAGGCACTTGCCTAGGGGCCTCCACCATTTGGGGGCCTCCACCATTTGGGGGCCACATTGGGCAATGGTAAACGACAATCGTGCAGTGACTTTTAAACACTATATTGATCAATGGATTGATTACACAGGCCTGCGATGAAAAAAAAATAAGCAAAGTAAAAACTGATTCTTGTGTATTTTGATGTGCTAATTTCAGAAAAAATAGCGAAAAATTCCATCACATCACGTTTTCTTGTAATTTCACATCAAAAAACTATATTTTGCATATTTTAGTGTCAAAGTAGTAGTAGTAGTATTATGGTTTGAGGGTGCGTCAACAGCTAGGGTTATTTGCACCACACACACAAATCAAATTCCTTATGAAAGTAGAAATTACTGTAGTAGATAAATTTAATTTTATAAAGCTAAAGAAAATTACCACAGCACTATGAGCTTCTTGTTAGGTTGTTATATTTGGTTTATGAGCTTGGTCTCCCTTATAAACTTGATTACTTTCTCTACCGAGCTTACGTCATTTTTTAAAATGTCCTTAAGGCTACCCTGAATGCTTAACCTCTCTCGTACATTTTGATATTTGTCACAGCTTTCAAACAAATGTGCAAATGTTAATGGCTCACTGCAGGTCTGGCATATGGGAGGATCCTTCGTCTCTGTGAATAAATAAGAGTGTGTGAGAGAGCAATGCCCAATCCTGAGACGAGTGATAGCAATTTCCTCTCTCCGACAGCGCCTAATGGATGTACCCCAAGATGTTATGCCATCTTTCACAGATTTAAGCTTGTTCCCATGTTGTGTTTGCCACAAGTCTCTCCATTGAGAGTGAGCTGTATTTCTCAGGATGCCCTTGAGATCCTGAGCTGGTACCTGAACCCATTTTATATCCCACCTATGGATGGCCTCTTTTGCTGCCAGGTCTGCCTTTTCATTTCCTTGAATTCTAGCATGTCCAGGAATCCATATAAAGGTGATGTTAATGCCCTTTTCTTTTAGGTCCTTCAGGATGGATTGTATGTTCTGGACTATAGGGTGGAATGAGGAAAATTGAGTTATGGAGTGCAGCGCACTCATGGAATCTGTGCATATCATGTATCGTCCTTGTCTGCACTTTATATTTGATAATGCCATTTGTATTCCAACTAGCTCAGCAGTAAAAATACTACACAGTGGGTGTAGTTTTACTCTCACTGTTCCTAGATCTTTGGACGCAAGTGCACACCCCGTCCCTACATCTGACTTGGAGCCATCTGTGAAGATAGGAGTGTAACTTTCGTAGAATTCAGACATCTCCTTGTATCTTTGCTGGAATAATATGTCAGATGTTGATGACTTTGTTTCTGTGGCCAACCTGTTATCACAGTCAGGCTCTGGTAATGTCCACGGTTGGTCCCTAGGAAAACCTTCAGGGCATACTTCTGGAAAGCTGAATCCAGTCGTCTCCATAAAAATATAAAATCTTATCACAAGTGGCTTGGTGGCTCTTGGTCGTCTGATAAAAACATCTAAAAACTTTGGCTTGAAAACAATGTTAATACAGGGGTGAGATCGCATAGAGAAGAGTTTGGCTGCATAGTTGCACATCAGAGCGTTTCTACGAGCCCACAGTGGAGGTTCACCAGATTCAGAATATAGGCTCAGGATGGGGCTAGTCCTGAATGCACCAGTGGAGAGCCTCATGCCTGCATTGTGTACGGAACTGAGAGATTTTAAATAAGACTCTCTGGCTGAGGAGTAAATAAAGCACCCATAATCTAGTTTAGAGCGAACCAGTGCTCTGTACAACTGCAGCATTGCAGACCTATCTGCTCCCCATGACAAACCGGATAAAACTCTTAGCAGGTTAAGTTTCTTGTGGCACTTGACCCTCAAGTCTTAGATGTGCTTCCTCCAATCTATCCTCCTGTCTAGTAGAATACAAGGGAATCGGATGGAATCCACAACAGGTAGTTGTTGGCTTCCAAGTATTATGGTTGGTGGAGGGGAGAGGCCTCTTAGTATGTAAAAATGCATGCACTTTGTTTTGTCTTCAGAGAAACGGAGTCCATTGGTGAGACACCACTTGTTCAGCTTGTTCAGGGCAATCTGTATTTGTCTTTCCGCCATTGAGAGTTTGGATGAGTGGCAGAAGATGGCAAGGTCATCCACAAACAGTGATGCTATCACAGGTGTTCTGATGCACTCTGTGATGCTGTTGATGGTAATGCCGAAAAGAGTAACACTTAACACAGATCCCTGGGGAACTCCATTGTCTTGTTTAAAAAGCTGAGAAAGGTGGCCGCCTATCCTTACGCGAAAGCAACGATGTTTTAAAAAGTTTTGTATAAAAATGGGCAGGTTCCATCTAAATCCCCACGAGTGTATTGACTTCAGGATTTGATGTCTTCAAGTGGTGTCGTAAGCCTTCTCAATGTCAAAGAAGACCGCCACTACATGCTGTTGCAAGAGGAATGCCTCTTGAATATAATTCTCGATTCTCACCAGGTGATCAATACTTGATCTACTGTGCCGGAATCCACATTGAATATCTGATAGGAGATTACGGTTTTCTAAGAGCCATACAAGTCTCCTGTTGACCATTCTCTCCATCAGCTTGCACATAGTCAGAGATATTGGGCGGTAGTTTGAGGGATAAGATTTCTCTCTCCCTGGTTTAAGGATGGGGATGATTAGGGATTCCTGCCAACTCTCAGGGAAGACCCTTTCCATCCAGATCTGATTTATTGTCTTTAGCAAATCTATCTGAGATGCCTTGGGGAGATTCTTGATAAAGGCGTTGTGGACCTGATCTATTCCTGGTGAGGTTTCCTTGCATGTATGTATGGCATCCTGAAGTTCCCACAAACTAAGAGGTTTGTTATATGGTGCTGTGGTTCCGGAATATGAAAAATTGAGGTTAGTTTTTTCTTTCTGTTCTTTCAAAAGTTGGAATGAATGTGAGTAACTGTCTGAGCAGCTGATGGAGGCAAAAAGTTCACCAAACGCATCAGCAATTTCTTGGGGTGAGTTTACAATTCTGTCTTCGATCTTAAGTGCTGGTATCTGGGAGAAATGATGGTTCCCCAAAATAGACCTGACTTTTCTCCATACCTTTGACATAGGGGTTCGGTGATTTATTTCTGAGATAAAATTCATCAAAGAAGACTTCTTAGCCTCTCTCACCACTTGTCTGGCTCTAGCTCTTAATCGCCTGAAGGCTGCAAAGTTTGAAGTGGTGGGGTACTTTTTAAAAATTTGCAGGGCCTTTTTCCTTTTCTGAATAGCATCTGCACATTCCCTGTTCCACCATGGGACTGGTGGTCGTCGAGGCATCCCTGATGACAAGGGTACACTACCTTGCGCAGCTTTAATAATTGCTGCAGTTAGATCCTCCACATTTTGCAATGCTCCTGCATTGGCGTTAAAATTAAAACTGAAGAGCTCTCTGAAGTTAGCCCAGTTGGCTTTCTTGAGGATCCATGTCCTAGGTAGGCCATAGTTGCCATCACAACCACCATGTTTCCTAATTATTAGGGGAAAGTGGTCACTACCACATAAATCTTTGTGTGCTGACAGACTAAAAAGTGGAGTAATAGTGCTAGAGCTCACAAATAAATCTATGGATGAGTATCTACCAGTAAAAGCATTAAAATGTGTTTTTTCTTTGTCATTTAATAAAACCAGGTTAAAATCATTAAAAAACGTCTCCAAGAGACGTCCTCTTCCGTTGTGATCCCTTAGATCATAACCCCAAAGACTGTTGTGGGCATTGAAGTCCCCCAACAATACAAAGGGTTTAGGCAACTGCTTAACTAGGTCTTCCAGGTTTCTTCTCGTCACTGGAGCCCATTCTGGCAGGTAAAGATTGCAGAATGTGACCTCTGAGGGGGTAGCAATGGTGACTGCTAAAGCCTGGAATGGTGTCTGCAAGTTCACCTGGGAGGTGTAAAGGGCCTCCCTGATGAATGCAGCGACCCCACCACAACCTCTGTTGCCACTTAGGTCATCTACTCTAAAAATCTTATAACCCTTCAATTTTGGGGAGTCAGTAGGTTTAAAATGGGTCTCTTGGATAAAAATGCAAGAGGGGTTGTAATCTCTCACCAAGATCCTAATTTCTTCCTGGCGTGTGTAAAAACCATTACAATTCCATTGAATTGTTAAAAACATTTAAAATAAATATAAATAAATAAATAAATAAGGTTTTAACATTAAAATCTAAGGATAAAAGTCATTATCAATAAATAAAATTGTATCACCTTATAATCTTGACCTTTCTACCTTGCCTCTGCTCTAAAAGAACCTTTTGGAGGGTTGTCTCAGACAAAACCTCATCCTCCTCCATGCAGGAGTCAGAGGACTCATTGGTAGGGGTAACTGAGAGGTCAATATTAATTTTCTGACGTGAGGAAGAGGGGGTAATGGTAGTGCTCTTGCCTCCTGTATCTGTCTTCCCCACAGATTGAGGGGGAGCATTGGTTTTATGGCTGTTATCCTCTGTCGTGGATCTAGTGCAGACTGGTGTCTTTTCAGGGATTTTAGTTTTTCCTTTCTTTTCCTTTGGTTTTTCTATATATGGGTCTGTCTGGCACCAGATATTAGATTTCTTCACTGTAGCTACTACTGCATATGATCGGGAGAATGTAGGACTGACTAATTCTCTGTACTTTTTCCTAGCCTCAGCATAAGAAATTTTATTTGTTATTTTGAGTTCTGTAATTTTCTTTTCCTCCTGAAGCTTGGGGCATTCACAGGCATAAACAGGGTGACTTCCTTCACAGTTGGTACATTTTGTTGGTCCGCTACATGGCTCTCCATCATGTTTATCCCCAGCACACTTTGGGCAGGTGGGCTTGCCCTTGCATGAATTGGCAGTATGGCCATAATGGTTACATTGAAAGCACCGCATGGGACTGGGGATATATGGTCTTACGTTACATGCCTTGTATCCTACAAATACCTTCTCTGGCAGCGTATCCCTTGAGAAGGTTAGGACTACAGAGGTGGTATTTATTGTCTCCCCGTTCTGTTTTCTCTGGAGTCTACGACAGGAGATGACTCCCTAGGAAGCCATCTCCTTCGTTATCTCATTCTCGTTTACATAAAGGAGATCATACGAAGAGATTACCCCACGGCATGTATTCAGAGTTCTGTGTGATTCTACTTTCACCGGGGTTTCGTGAAAGGTACTCATTAGTAGTAGTTTATCACTCTGTTTTTCATTGTCAGTTTCAATTAGCAGTGTTCCATCCCGTAGCTTTTTCACTGACGGTAGCTTTCCCGGAATTGAGCCAGACAGCACCCTGTGAATGAGGAAAGTATGTATGTATGTATGTGTTTGCAGGCGAATCAGCCTCTTGGGCTATTATCGCCATGAGTAGTAGGACATTACAAGTCAGTACATCCACAAGTCGAACAATACATACAACATATAGGGTTAAAAAGTTAAAATTGGGCTCTGATTAAAATTTGTAAAAACAAGAAAGGGCTGTATAGTGGCCTTTAAAGTTTTGATAAAATAAGGACATAGACTGTAAAGGGTCTAGCCCTTAGAGTCCATTTTCACAATAAAAGATACTGTCTCCAAATAATATTAAAACCATAAATAAGATAAATAAATAAATAAATAAAATTATAAATTAATTGGAACAAGGCAAGTTGAGTGGGGCTTAACTAAATGTAAGTTAGTTGTTTCGTGGCCTTCACAAAATCAAATATCTTTTCCACAGATGCTACATCGTCTCCTAGGGCGACCGAGAGATCCGTCGAAAGGCCTAATCTCCTTCGCTCATCTTCAAACTGGGGGCATTGCAGTAAGACATGTAACACAGACAATACTGTGTCACATATCTCACATACTGGGGCCTCCTCAGACCACAGTAGATGTTTATGAGTCCACCAGCAATGCCCGATTCGTAGTCTGGTTAGGACTACTTCCTCGAGTCTGGAGGGCCTACATGATGACTGCCAAGAATTAACATTTGGTTTCACTATTCTTAATTTATTTTCTGTTATTTCATTCCACTCATCTTGCCATTGTTTAAAAACCAAGTGCTTTATACATGTCTTCACATCACTCACAGGCACTTGGTCATAAAAAGTCCACCTCTTATTAGCAGCTTCTTTAGCTGCAAGATCCGCCATTTCATTACCTGGTATACCAACATGGCCTGGCAACCATATGAAATCTATTTCCACCCCTTTAAATTTTAGGTCCACCAGAGATGACTGGATTTTCTGTACCAGTGGATGGATGGAACCAATAGACTCGATGGCTTTTAGAGCAGACAAGGAATCACTTAGGATTACATACTTAGTCTGGGAGTGTGCGGATATGTAACAAAGAGATTGTAAAAGAGCATATAGCTCTGCAGTGTATATCCCACAAAGTGGATGTAGTCTAAACAGAAATGATGTTTTCTTCACCACATATGCACATCCAACCTGACTTCCCTGCTTGGAACCATCTGTATAGATGGCAGTACTAGAGCTGAAGTCTGCAAGGAGTCTATAAAATTCACGTTGGTATTCCATAGGAGAAGTTTTTTGCTTGTCAAGTCTGGTAAGGCAGAGGTGGACGTTGGGACATGGGAATGTCCATGGTGGGAATTGGGAGAATTTTGTTTCTGGCATCCTGGGGATATTAAATTCCATTTCTCCGAAATATCCTTTGACTCTCATACCCAAGGGCTTTAGAGAACGGACCCGGACAGCATATAGGTGGCTATATCTCTGCACAAAAACTGCTTCATACGCCGGATGATTTGGCTTGGATTTAAGGATTATTGCATAACGCATAGACAGCAGTTTACGGCGCATATAGAGTGATGGTTCCCCAGACTCACAAAGAATACTTGCTATAGGGCTGGTTCGAAAAGCACCTGTAGCCAAGCGAATCCCTGTGTGGTGAATCACATCAATCGCCTTAATAGCTGATGGTGCTGCTGATTCATATACTATGCTACCATAGTTGAGCTTTGATCGAATGAGCATCCAATATATTCTAAGCAGGGTGGTCCGATCCGCTCCCCAGGATTTGTGGCTGAGAACTCTCAATACATTTAGGGCAGCTTGGCATCGGGATTTCAAATATTTAAGATGAGGACGCCATGTTAGTTTATGATCAAATTTAATTCCCAAGAAGTATGCACTTTCAACACAAGGTATCTCGGTGCCATTTAAAAGAAGGGATGGATTTGGGTGTAGACCACGAATTCTACAGAAATGGATACAAACTGTCTTGCTGTGCGAAAAGGTGAATCCATTTTCTGTTGCCCATTTGTATATTCGGTTAATTGTCATTTGCATTTGACGTTGCAAAATAGTCATATTTTGGGATGCTAGAAATATACCATAGTCATCCACAAAGAGACTTCCATCAATAGGATGTCTAATACATTGGGCAAGTCCATTTACAGCAACAGCAAACAGTAATACACTTAAGATAGACCCCTGAGGGATTCCATTTTCCTGTGTGAATAGCCGAGACTGAAAAGTCCCGACACGTACCCTGAAGTAGCGCTCCTTTAGAAAACTCTTAATAAAGAGTGGGAGATTACCACGTAATCCCCAAGAATGTAATGTCTTAAGAATGCCAAATCTCCAAGTGGTATCATAAGCCTTTGCAAGGTCGAATAGTACTGCTACCAAGTGCTGTCTTCTGACAAAAGCATCACATATTGCTCTCTCCAGTCTCACCAGATGGTCTGTGGTGGAGCGATACCGACGGAAACCACACTGAATATTGGCCAATAAGTTGTTTGTTTCAAGGAACCAAACAAGCCTCCTATTGACCATTCGTTCCATCACTTTGGAGATACAGCTTGTAAGAGAAATTGGTCTATAGCTCTCTGGTAGTTTCTTGTCTTTCCCCGGCTTGAGGATGGGGATTATAATGGCTTCCCGCCATTGTGTTGGGTAGCAACCATCACCCCAGATTCTATTGTACATTCTTAAGAGATACTTCTTGGCGGTAATATTTAGGTGTTGCATCATACTATAAATTATGGAATCCGCACCAGGGGCGCTATCATGTACCTCATGTAGAGCAGTCTCCAGTTCCCACTGGCTAAAGGAGCAATTGTAATGTTCCTTGTTTCGGGAATTAAATTTTAGCTGTTTCCGCTCACTCTCAGCCTTTATATTTCGAAAGGATGGTGGATAATTTTCGTAACTAGATGCCTTTTCTATAACCAATCCAATTTCATTTGAAATATCCACCTTTTCAGTAATTGTTTTCCCGTTGACCAATAAACCACTTATACTACAGGAAGATGTCCGACCGGATATCTTCCTGACCTTTTCCCATACTTTAGCTACTGGAGTGGAACTGTTAATGGTAGAAACATATTTCATCCATGAATCACGCCTACATTTCCTCACTATCCTGCGAGCCACAGCTTTTAACTTAAGGTATTTTACCATGTTTTCCTCTGTAGGTCGGAGACGGAAAGCTCTAAATGCTCGTCGTTTATCCTTAATGGCAGAATGACATTAGTCATTCCACCAAGGAACAGGGACGCGACGAAGCCGAGCAGAGGATTTCGGAATGCTAATTTCCGCCGCCTTTATTATGGTATCTGTGAAGTATTGGACATGTTTATCCACAGAGGAAAATTCCTCCTCCTCTAGCTGAATTGATTCAGAGAATTTTTCCCAATCAGCTCTTCTCGTTATCCACTTGATAGGGCGAGGCTCCATTGGGGAGGCAGTCAGATGCATCAGGATAATGGGAAAATGGTCGCTACTACACAAATCTTTGTATACTTCCCATTTGAATGTTGGAGCAACAGTGCTGGAACACACAGAAAGGTCAATAGCTGAAAATGACCTGCTTCCAGCACTAAAATGTGTGTCGCTTCCATCATTTAGAATTATCATGTCCAGACTTGAAAATATATTTGAGAGCCGACGTCCCCTTACATCAGTTCTTTTGCATCCCTACTCTGAATTATGGGCATTGAAGTAACCCAGAAGTAGGAATGGCAATGGCAATTGTTCAATTAAATCCAGTAATTTATTTATATTGATGGGCTCATTAGGGGGAAGATAGATGGAGCAAATTATTATCTGAGCAGGAAGATACACACTAACTGCAACATCCTGCAGTTCTGTAGTCAGAGTCACTTCTTCTGAAAGAACAGAGTCGTGCACTAGAACAGCCACACCTCCATGGGCCTGAGGTACCCCGGCAAGATCCTTGTTATAAACAGCATTCCCCCCGAAGCTGGACATCATCATTTTCTTTAAGTCGTGTTTCCTGAAGAGAAACACACACTGGAGATAATTCTGAGAGAAGTATACGTAATTCTGGTAGGCGATATCGGAAACCATTGCAGTTCCATTGAAGTATGGTATTCATGGTTCTGTATATGGTTCAACGGTTCAATTTATGTTTTGTTTTCCCTTTTTTCTGCAAATCCTATCAATTAAATCTTTATCTATATTAGTCTCCATTATTTCATCAGAGTCCAATTCCTCTACTAACTTTTCGGACTCTTTGCATGGTGTTTTGGTTTCTTTGCCCAATTTTTGTTCCGAAGAATTTCTTTCGGATGAGGAATCATTAGCTCTAGAGTGTACCTTGCTTGTTAATATTTCAGCCTCTTTTTTATTGCTTAAAACAGCCTTTGGTTCATTACTAACACTAACAGTAACAGGTTTATTCCCTGGAGGAACGGACTGGTAGCTTCTGAGTTCAGATAATTCACTTCGAAGTTTCTTCTGTTCTTCTAAGAGTTCCTTCACCAGGGTTAATAGTTCGCCCATGGTTGCCTGAGAAGAAGGACTGGCTACTACTTTTGAAAAAGGGATGGGAGGAGGTGGAGTCGCCATCACCTGTTTCCTGGCTTCTGTCACTGAGATCTTACATACAGCTCTGAGCTCTTGAATCTTCTTTTCAGTGCGAAAACTAGGGCAGTCCTTAGACCAGGCAGAATGTTCTCCTTTACAGTTTATACAACGATGCCCTGAGAAACATTGGGTTCCCTCATGGGCCTTACTGCTACAGTCTGGGCAGATCTTCTCCCGACTGCAAGTGAACTTGGTATGTCCGAATCTGAAGCAGTTAAAACACCGCATTGGATTCGGCACATACGGTCTTATTCTTTCAACCTGGTAACCTAGCTTTATATCAGATGGCAACTGAGGAGTTCCGAAGGTGAGTATTAAGGAGGCAGTAGGTTTTAGAGCACCATCCCTTTTCGTCATTATCCTTTCTACTTTTATGACACCTTCGGTGGCTAGCTCTGAGCACAACTCCTCTACTTCCATGTGCTGCACTTCGAAGCATTTTATAACACCTTTGCTGTAGTTTAGGCTCTGATGTGCATTAACCTTAACTGCAAAGGGACCAAGAGACTTCAGATCAAGGAGTTTTTTACTCTGAGCATCTGTTGCTGTTTCTACAAGCAAGGTTCCGTTTCTTAATTTCTTTATTGAGGCTACTTCTCCCACAGTGTTCTTTATGGCTTTAGCCACCACAAATGGTGAAGTTGTGTTGAAATCTTTCCCATCATCCGTTCTGCTAACTATTAGATATCTTGGCACAGATATTTTGGCCTCATTAGCTTTAACCACCATTTTTACTGGGCTCTGAGAGCGCAGTCTCTTTCCTTTTCCTTCTACTCTACTCTCTACTTCATCAACTTCCATTTTTAGCCGCTACTTCGCCGAGTTCAGGACTCGTTGCCCCCCCTCAGCCCCGTGGAGGCGGCGGCGGGGAATGAGCTCTTTACTCTTTCGGTGTCGCTTTTAAGATGTTTTAGCAAAAAAGAATTTATCAGGTATCACTCCAAGTGATACAAGAAAGGTCCTAAGACCAAAAGAGAAATGCTGGGATACCCCCCAGCAGGTAGCAGAAGAGCACCGGGTTACCCCCCGGCAGGTAGCTCAAAACAGTGGATGGTGACCGGTATCCGAACCCGGTCGCTTACCAAGCCACTGTCCCCATGAGGGGTGTGAATGAGGAAGGGAGACATCTTGGTTAGGGTCTCCCCTTCCCTTGCACATTTGACAATCAGGTATTTGTTGCATTTCTTAACATTTTCTCCCCCACCCACAGCTGGGCGGGGTCTTTTGGGAGGAGGTTGATTGTTTTCCATAAATCAGGAAAAAAATTCATCCCTCGGGCTCCCCACCCACCACAGAGCCACACAAACTGGGACGCCGCATCGCAAACCGATAAGGACACCAGGGCTACCAAAGGGATATAGCGCCCAGGATGTCACTAAGCAGACTGGGAATGACCTCCGGAACAGTAGTGGCTCCTCCAAACCACACCCCCCCATTGGCCTCCAGCAGAATGCGTGCGTGCATCCCAAGCGCTTGCACAGGACTGACGTACGCTCGAAGGGATTTTATCCCCAGCCATCAGTAGCCGATTGACCAGGGTGTGCTATTCCCTGGCCTCCCGTTTACAGCAAATTCGGGGCCAAAGAGGTGTTTTGTGCCAGATAATATAAGAAGTCCAGTTGGACTAGAAGTGCCTCAGCAGCTACTCTGCTGGTGGTTGGCACTCAACCTCCAGGACACCCATCTCCTCCTTACGGGTCTCCACGCACGGCAAACACGTGGGTGAATCCTTGGTCAGCTGGCATGAACGCACACAGACAGTTGATTCACGGGACTGCCCGGACTCAGCCCTTGCTGAACGAGGGGTTTGTTCTCGGAGTTTTCTCCCTGCCCAATTAGTCGCCTCTTACGACAGGCAGGGATGCCGCGGGAGTATTCTCCATCCCCCTACCCGCAGGGGTGCGTTGAAAATTATTGTGAGAAATGCCTATCTTGTCAAGAAAAGAAGAATCCCCACAGAACGCAGAAAGCACCTCTTCAACCCCTTCCCAAAGTTTTAGCACCCCTTCAATGCATCTCCATGGATATTGTTGGTCCTTTACCTTCTACCTACAAAGGTAACCGATACATCCTCACCTTCCAGGATGCTTTCACTAAGTATCCTGAGGCAATAGAGTTACCGAATCAGAAGATGGAAACGGTAGCAAGAGCGTTCGTAGAACAAATTGTACTACGTCATGGAGCACCTCGCCAATTACTGACAGACAGAGGGACCAACTTCACCTCTCACCTAATGAAGGAAGTATGCCGCCCCCCTCCACCCAACTAAAATAGGGATCGAACATTTCTACAGCAGAGCTGCAGTCCTCTCAATGACCATCTTAGGAAGTATCATCTGGTGTACCTGCAGGAGATTCCAACCCCTTAGACGAGGGAAAATGAAAGTACCTGCCCAGATAAGACAACCAGCCCACACAGAGGACCCGGAGGTCCAAGGGAATCGAGACGAACGACTAGAGGAGTCACCGGCGCTATGAATACGAGGCAGAATCCAAGATCCTCCCTAACCACGGAACCCTACCCCTCAATTACCTCCTCCTTTTAGACCTTACAAATACTCCCAAAAAGTCCCTTAAATTCTCTTCCCTTAAAAATTTATTATATATATAAGTAATTTTATGGCTTTGATTCCTTCAGAAAAAGAATTGAAAACAGAATTACTAAAATTAATTTTTTTCTTGGAAAGAGAAAAAGAGAAGGGATGGCACTATATTGGCTACGACTGGGACCTCTGCCCTCTTCCTTCCCAGCAGCAAAAGCGAAGGAAGGCGTGGCAGAACTGCTGAGGATAACAGAGATAACCCAGAAGCCCATGCAAGGCACCAATACTGTATATTGGTATCTGGGGTTCCCAGAAGCCGACGACCTACTAGCTGGCCGGATCACAGCGGAAATGCCAGGACAATACCCTAACGGAACCAGCATAAGAATTGTAAACCAAGAGGAGGTCCGAGCAACAACAACCCAGACAGAAGTGAAGGGACACCACAGATGGTCCAGTGACAGTGAGGAAGGATGCTCTTCGGACGGTGCAATGAGCAAAAGCAGCGACTAGACCTACGCACCTTCGCTCATAACACCAACCCCAGCACCATTAGTGCCACCCCCAAGTGAAATCCAGTGATTTTCATAAGACAAAGTGCCAAGTGCCGTTACCAAACTACGTGTTCGAATTAGTAATTGTGTGGGTTATTATTTTTGATTTTTCTAGGTAGTGAATTTTTATTTTTGTTATATTATTTTGGGTATTGAATTTTATTTGTCAAAAATGTAAAATATTGAGTTATTTATGGAATATGATTTTGAATTTTGTGGATAACTTTAAGAACCAATCTGTGAAAGAATTTTTGTAAAAGTAAGTTGCCCTGCGAGGCAACTGATTTTTTCCATGGGAGGGAGGGTTGTGATGGCCACCAAATCCTGTAGGTAGGCCTTGCGATAATGCACAATTGAATCCCGCACTCATCCTCCCCTACCCCTTCGGAATTACGCCTAAGAAAAGATCCATGGTTAGCTGAATATCCACGTAGAAACAGACTTTGCCTCTCCTAATTTCTTGAGCGTGATCGTCCCCCAAATCTAAGTCTATAAAACCGGTCTCGACTCGTCCGATATATAATGACATACATTAATGCGTGTCGATGACTTTGTTTACAACTTGTCTTAGTATTGCGTAGAGAAGGACCTTCCACGCTGATGCAACCTCCTTGGTTGTGAGGACATCCAAGGTTCTAGCATCACGTATCCCCAAATATTCCATCACGTGTCACCCTTTTGGACTCCACATACAACTCCCTTGCTTGGAGCATTCCCCCCTATTCCCCGAAAACAAGTAATACACGGATTCTCCTATATAAGGATGTCCAAAAGAGGACATGGTAGTTCTTGTCTCCTGTCTCTTGCTGAAACGTCAATCTCAACCCAACTCTCACTCACGATCATTACACGTCGCGACTTATCTCTTTTTCGAAGTACTTGTGTGGACAATAATCGCAGAACCTCGCCCGATCCAATCGAAGGAATCATCAGCAACCAGTTTCTCCACGGCATCTACACCACCCGCAGCTCATTCCCTTCCTGAGTGCACTCCCAGTCCCATGGAAATTAAAGGTAATAATGAACAATTTATCTTGATATTCTAAAAGAGAGTATTTTCTTCTGGAAATCTACGGACAACCAAGGGCAAGAATCCTAAAACTCGTAATCGCTTAAACCTCCAATTAACCTCGAGTATAATGAAAAAGGCCACCAGTTGTATACCTAAGCCTAGGCAGGTCCAATTAGAGCAACATGGTGCAGAGGAACAATATATATGGGCAAAGAACAAAGGTATCACTTTTGTGAGCTGTTGCTTCTCCCATACTGATACTATCAGAATTTTTAAGGATAAACAAGGAGGATCACTTCAGAGAGAAAGCAGTAATGTTCCATTGAACACAGATCAGCTAGAAAAGAACTTCGAATCGCCATTAAAAGGAGCAAAGTCCATTGTGGCGACAGTCTGTGACAAAGTAAACGCACATCCATGGGGCCTGGGATATAAATTCATCACCCAGAAGGTAATTGCACTAAGAGCAATAGGCATGACGGCAGCAAGAGAAATACAAGAGAGAGTCAATCAGCTATTTCCCACCCATCCACTGTGAACAGACGTAGAGACAGACTGAAAGAGACTCTTGGAATATTACAGACATCACGATGGGGGAGTTAGAAGAAGCTGTATCCTCTCTCAACCACAGGAACGCACCAGGACCAAATGGAATCCCCGGAATACTCTCCAAGGAAACTATAAGATGGCCACAAGACTTCTGCTGAACAGGTACAACCATTGTATCGGAGCCGGTATCTTTAGCCCTCGATGTAAGAGAAAAAGCCTTGCCCTAATACACAAGGGGAAACGAATCTCTGCAGGATATAGACAAATATGCATACTAGATCCACAGGTAAACTCCTAAGGAAACTCAGGAAACCACACAGGGCTATACACACTGTAGCCTTTTGAGTTCAGTTTCTTTAGCAGTGAATGGATACCTAAACACCCATCCTTAAGCAGCCATTGCGATCACTCCAGAATTGAGGCAGGAAAGACCACCAGTAATTATTAAGAATCAGTGGCCATTGCAGAAGGTGGTCCAAAAAAGGAGTGCTATGTTTGAAAGGAAAAAAAAAACTTTCCTACATGGAATGCATCAACTGCAAGAGGTATTTCCACGGGATCTGCTTAAATCCCAAGCTCAGCAAAGAAGATATCGAAAAAGTGTTTGGAGCCACAACTACCCCTGAAGTGCAATGAGTATAAAGAAAATGATTTCCGGGAAGTATTTATGATCTTATTACATTAATATTTAGTCATCAGAAATTTATTTAATTATGTTCCACTACTAGTTTTAGAAAACATCTTGAACTTCAAAGGTATAAAAGTAGAGTGAAAAGGGGACATCTAAGAATTTTTTATGAAGCAGTCATGTTCATGGCCGAATAGTAAGCAACAAAAATCTAAGAGATAGGAGAGTCCAATGAATTTTTGTACAATATGAAAATGAGTGAAACGAGTGCAGCTCCTAGAACCTAAGAATCTTACTGAAATTCAGAAAGCCAGTTATCTGATTTTCCTTTGATGAAAATGTTAACCAGTGAGACTCGCTCGTGTTGGTGATAGAGCGCAGACAACCAAGCATGGAAAATTCAAGCAGGTGTGATGAAGTAAGTCAGATGCAGTGGCGGATCCAGGGGGGGGAGAAAGGGGGAAATTTACCCCCCAAATCCAAGAGAATATATTTTCCGAGGCCAATAATTTAATACTTATAAAATGAGCATCGTCTATATATGTCCATTTACAGTTTAAGTGTGTATAATTCTTTAACTTATGTAAAAATGAACCAAAACAGGTATATGCACAGGTCAGACATCCATAGTTTTAACACAAGATCCAGAAATACTATAGATATTACTCCTTACAGACTTAGTAAAACCTTTATACAGTCTGATAACCTGTGCTTCAAAATGTTTAACAAGCTTCCACAGTCTGCTTTTAGCATTGATTGTAAAGAATTTAATGTGATTATTGAACAGTGGTTGTTAGCTAATCCACTATACTCCTATAAGGAGTTTTTTGACTCTAAACTAAATGATATGATATTTGTCTAAGTCTCTAGCAATTGTAAATATTACCTGTCAGTTTTTATTAGTGATTTCACATGTATGTGACTTTAAACATATCTATTATATTTGACGATGCTATACATTTGTAATGTCTTATGCAAATAAATTATCTATCTATCTATCTATCTATAGATGGCGCGTGACGGTTGTCAGAGTAACGTTGCCACATGCTCTTGGCCCTTTACACGAGGACATTCTGTGCTTCTTCCAAGTAGTGCCACTCATAGCTGAATATTGTTTCAAATGGAGGAGTTCATACAAGTAGTGGGCACAAAATCAGATGCAGCCGTAGCTGTCATTCAGTCACATGGGATGGCGTTGCCGACCGTGAGACAACATTGTAACGCCTGGTTGTAAGGAAGAAACGCAATGTTTAAAATCGGCGACTGTTTTGCACTCGAAGTTCTACTTTGTCAACTCCTCTTCTCCCTCGAATGACTGAAGCTAAAGTTCCCCCCCCCCACTCGCTATAGCCCTTCTGGGAAGTTCCCCCCCCCAAAATTTACGCCTGGATCCGCCCCTGGTCAGATGTCCAGCTTGAGATGAGTTGGAGATACAGAGGATACAGTTTCGATAGAAGCAGGGTCTTTTGATCATGCTGACCTGAAAGAAAGGAAAACAATGAGAATGAAATAATAAATAATTTCCTATTTTCAAATTTAAACATGGTATAAGAGAGCAGAATGAGCCTGAAATTTTTCAGGAAGTATAAGCAGGAGAGCAAAGAGAATGATACCATGGAGGAAGCACAATAAATTATTGAGCTACAAATTAACTGTTATCAAAGTCATTTGTATATAAGGTGAAAAGTGGTTTAATATAATCCCACGATTGATTTTGTCAAAAAGCACCGCAAAAGAAGAACTGATTCAAGTCCAGAATCTGAAATATACAAACACACTTGAAAAACTAATCTTTAATTAAATTTTGTGGAAAGTTACCAAAATGTTTCACATCCAACCCTTCGAACAATACCAGATAATACTCAAGCTGTAAAGTATTTGAGTCAGTTTAACTCATGATCATAGAAGAAATGCTATCATGTTCAGTAGGTGGTGGTGTTAATTGAACCAAATCTGAAAGCAAAAAAACGATATAAACTATATTCTTCCAAAATGCCATAAATAATGCAAAGAGTGTGAGCCCATGCAGTATGAAAGTTAAGTTTAACATTACTTATGGTAAGAAGGCTGATTAATTGGCTTATTTTTCATGACATGATCATGTCTGTACAATAGTAAGAACAAGTTTCTGAAAAATAATCATTGAATTATAAACCTGTTACTAAGCAATAGTGCATCTAATGCTTCATCACAATACAAGCATCTGAAATTTTCTTTACTTTCCGGATAGGTAGAGAATCAAAACTCAAGGAGCCTATATATATGGTCACGGTCTATCGAAAACATAAATGAGTTTTACGGAAAATATCCTGGGGTCGATGCTAGGTCAGGGCAAAAATCGGCCGTTTAAAATGCGTTGTGGCGATTTTTAAGATTTTTTTTGGACCCCTTCCCGATGGCATGGAGTTGGAGATTATAAATATATTTCATAATCAAATTTTACATAATCGCTGATGGTCCTTGGTTCGATCCCAGAGAGCCATTTACATTGCGCAATGCATTTCTTATGGAGATAACAGAAAAACGTTTTAGGTACTTCCCGATATGATATCGACTTCAAACTTAGTATGAAATAATATGAAGTTTTAAAAAGACATACTGTGCATTCACAGCTACCAATATTTCCTGTGTTCGACACCAGGCATCTCTACAATCAGTAAATTATCCGATTTTTAAGAATTAATTTAAACCCCTTCCCAATAATGTTAAAACATGAAATTAAATATATAGATAGAGAACATAGATAGATTTCAAAAACATGTTTTAGATTTCCTTGATCGTCCTTGGTTCGAATCCAGAGAGCCATTTACATTATTGAAAAGTAGAACGTAGTTTGAGGCAGTTGTAGCCAATATTTTCGGTAGAATTTTCACACATAGTTAGAGATGGTGATCTTCTATTGTGGTGCATAGTAAATTCACCAGTAAGACACGGGCTCGATGCCAGACGATGAAATTGCAGCGAATTTTAAGAATATTTTCAATCCTTATGTTTTTTTTGGGGGGGCCGTCCCGATATGATGCTGATATAAAATTAGAATTGCCGATCTGCTTACAGTATGCAAGCTACATTTTACTCGTAATTGATACGAGTAAAATGTTGTTTGCATACTGCAAGCAGATCGACAACACTAACTTTATATCGGCATTAAATCGGAACGGTCCTAAAAAGAAAAAAAAGGATAGGAAATAATCTTAAAATTCGCTGCAATTTAATCGTCTGGCATCGAACCAGGGTCTTCCTGGTTAACTTACTATGCAGCAAAACAGAAGATCACCATCTCTAACTATGTGTGGAAATTCAATTAGAAATATTGGCTGCAACTGCCTAAAACGATGACTTACTTTTCCCTTACATTCCTTATGAGAGAAATTTTAAAGTGCTCTGGCATCAAACCCAGGAACAGCATTGTCGTATCTAATTTTTTTTCTTAAGCCGAGTCTTAATATACATCTTCTAGCAAAGCAAGAAATTCCTATTATTTCGATAAGTACAACAAAATAAATAATGAAAACTAACTAAATATATTATAAATTGGGGATATATATACTGTCTGGCTTCGAACCCGGGTCTTTCTGGTAATACTTTCTATGCAGCATTAAAGAAGATCACCACCTTTAATTATGTGTGAAAATTCAAGCAGAAATATTGGTTCCAACTGCCTCAAACGACGTCCTACTTTTCCCTTATATTCCTTATGAGAGAAATTTTAATGTTCCCTGGCATCGAACCCAGGAACAGTTCCGTCTTATCAATATTTTTTTCTTAAACCAATTCTTACCATACATCTTCCAGCAAAGAACAAACTTCCTATCATAAGTGCATCAAAAAAAATAATTAAAAACTACTCCCATGTATTTTAAAGGGCAGATATTTGCATCGTCCTAGCATCGAACCCAGGATTACTTCAGTGAAAGTCATTTGTGTTTTCGGTAGATCATGACCATATATATAGGCTCATAGAGTTTCGATTCTCTAGCTATCCGGAAAGTATTTTTTTTTAATTCCCGAAAATCGAAGCAATGCTTTTAAATGGCAAAATTCGGGAATTTGGGGCCCTCTGGAATCGAACCCATGGCACTGAGGATCAAAATCGCATTTTTTCTGGTGGTTACACATTATGGCCAATACGTCGCAAAAATTTCAAGTCAATGACGCTTGTGGTTTAGGCTGTGAATTAGTATCCTATCTATCTATCTATCTATATGAAACATATATGTTTTGCGACCAATTCCTGGACCTAGCCATCTTCTAGCTTTCCATCGCGAACTTACCACCCAACTACGCAATCTAACAAAGAATACCTATCCTATGTTGCCAAGCGTAGACGCATGTCCCGCGCCGTCTGATACCCATTGACCTTTTATGTTAGCAGCTCGCTAGTTATGGTCTATGAATACCACATTTTAGCGAGTCTCATTAACTCTTGCAGTACGCTGCTACGTAGTTAGCCTTAGGAGCCACTTAAAATCAATATCTGTGAATACGGCAGAATACAATTACCGTAATACACATGCAACGCATGTAATTTGCAAAACACAGATAAATCTCGGAAATTTAATTGACTACCATGCTTTATTTACTACTAGCAGCAGCCGAAAATTACATTTCTATGAAGACTTCCGCCCACTTTTTTGCATGATTTGGCAACGCTGTTCGTAAAAGTTATTACCAAAAAGCTCTCGTAACTATCATTACGTTCAATCGTTCCATGATCGCTTTTTTTGGTAACGTATGTTATAGCGATTGTTAACGTTAGCTCGTTATCACTTATTGCTAAAGTTACATGATCTAACCCCAGGACTCACATTCAAGAAGATCCAGGAAATTTTTCAAGCCATTTCAACCAGCTCCACTAACAGTTGGAATCCATTACCGCAGTCTGGTTATTACCATTAAGCTAGAGTGACATGTCTTGTAAACGTACCTTTCATTGCTTCCGTTCCATTATAAATATGAATTCACCCAGCAAATCAATTCCAAACATCTGTCCGCAAGCACGACGAGCTTGACGCTCCATCATGTGGTACAAGGAATAAAGGCCCTCTGTATCTCTATCTAAAGGATATAGAGGTCCTTGTCGGTCTCCCCTCCCAGCCCTTCCATTTTCCCCTCTAATTGTAAGATTAGTGAAAAAGTCGTGGCAGGAAATAGGAAAGAAATAAACTTTGTTAAGCCGAATCATCCGCATTTAAATAAATAAAGGGTAAAGTTTCGGAAGAGGACCGTCAGGGTTTTATTTTTTTTTTTTGCACTAATATTGACCCTTTTTCGATGAAACTTCACAGACACATGTATTTAATATTGCGCTTTATGTACATATATTTAACGTACGGCTACGTGCTATATATTTACCGCGATAAGTAACTTTCAGTGACGGAGGTGCAGTAATGGCGTCCGGAGACCATTCTTAAACCGTTAGTTATGGCGTTCTGACGCTAGATGTCGCAGCACACGCCCAGTTTCACATCTCCGAAACAGCGAATACGTAACACATTTCAAATCGCATAAACATCGCACAAACGTCTAATGCGTCTAATTCGCACATTTCTCGATGATTCCGGAAGTATTATACGACGAACGAGTTTAAATGGAAAAAATTGTTTTTTTGCCCTATTCGCTTTGTGTTATAAAAAAGATAGTCACCCTCTCGTTCGGTTTGCAAGCTTTAGTTGGTTTGCAAGCTCATTGGATTTCCAAGGTTTATTAAGAAATATTAAGACTTTGTTTTAATAAAGATCATATAATAAAGGGAACCTGGAACACCCAACTCAACCCATCCGCGATGAAACACTTTTTCATCATAATTCTGAATTGATAAATAAGTAAATTAAGTGATGTTAATAAGAATTACTAAGTACCTTGAAAGACCTTGGAAACGCAATGAGCTTGAAAAACAACTATAGCTTGCAAACCGAACGAGAGGGTGACTATCTTTTTTATAACACAAAGCGAATTTTGCCAAAAAAGGAATTTATTCCCTGTAAATATCGTTGTCACAAAGCTAAATTAGCCTAAAACTGCCAAAAAAAGTGATTACATATACTGTAATATAGTTGAAAAACGTGAAAAAGCAGGTAAAATAGTCTTTATTTATTTTTATACATTTAAATCCCACCCAACACCCCTTTTTACTCAAGGAAACCCGTAAGCGAGCAGGAAAAGGGAAATATGAGTTCAATAGAGTTGAAATAAGTCACAATCGCCCTAGCGGAGACCCGAGGAAACATCAAAGATGGCGTCCAAGCAGACGAAAAACGGTAATATTTGGATGTAAATATCTCCTAAACCATACGTACTAGGAATTGTTTATAAACATATAATTATAGCTCCATTCTTTATATTTAATGTGCTCTAAATTTTTATCATAATATCAACTTATAAGGGAGATATAGAATTTCTCCCTGACGGTCCTCTTCCGAAACTTTACCAAATAAAGGTTAAGCGAAATACCAGAAATCGATCACAATAATTTAATCAACTGGCACTGTTAAATGAAATTAGTTTACAGAGTTCAAGGATCTATAAATGGCCTGAAGTAACTTGAGAAATGTATCTGATTAGTAAAGATGATTACGCTATGAAGAAACATGTATTCATAAATTCACCAAAAAATCAATCAATATTGAGGAATAATTGAGGTTAGATGTGATAAGTGATGGGCATTGCTCTTATAAAAGTACTTGACATGATAAATTTTATACAAAAAGTATTAATACTAAGACTTACTAATAGATATTACACAGAAAATGTAGAGTTGTTTCATTGCATACTCAGAAAACAACTTAAGCGATATTAATGTACTTGCGTACATTTTGTATTATTATTATTACCCTTGTAATCGCGGGCGGCAGGGGTTCTATTTTGTAGCTTCATTACTGCTCGTCCTTTAGCAAAAGACTTGGAAGTATTCCTCAGAAATCTTTCATCGTCTAAGCGTTAGCATACCGTAACTAAGATTAATAAACCTTATTCTCAGAGATGAAGAATGCTAATGATACTTCAAACAAGAACATCACACCCCTATTGTAAATCCCTTTAGGGAATTCCCCATAGGGAAAATTCCCTATTGCCAATTCCCCAAAGGGAAAATTCCCCACAGGGAATCGTTCCATGTAAGGAATTCGGGAATTTTCGATGCAGGGAATTTGTACAGGGAATCGTTCCCTACGCCATTAGGAATTAGAATAATCATGCTGCGAGAAAATAAAAATCAACGACTTATGTCATTTATCAATTTATTTTATTTCAACAAACTACAAAGGTCAAACAAAAAATTATTTAAAAGAGGTTGTCACTGCATTCTCGGACCTCCTTAGCCTCTCCTGCTTCTTCCTCTCTGAAAAATCAGGAATTTCGGATTTGGCCATGGTAATCCCCACTTGTGTCATGCTTCGGAGGTAAATATTCAAACAAAACACTTAGATCTGGTGCAGAACTTTAAAGGGATTTACCCTCATACTGGAGAAACGATTTGTTTTACTTACCAATCGGCTGTAATTGCAGCAATAGAGAACGAAAAAAATTGAACTTCAATAATGTTGAACCGTACTCGGAAGGCTGTATAAGATCTAAGAGTACTCGGGATGTAAATACCTGCAACAGTATAATAGTACTTACAGCCACGGTTTTCTATCGACCTTGGATTGTAAATAACGTTACCAATCCTACGGCGCCATGACAGTATTGATCGACCAATCGATCAACTTCGATGTATCGAAACCGGAGCTTATCGTTTTGGAATAAGGGCGGCTGAAAAATATTTCCTTCTTCTTCAATGTTAATTTTATCAATTGATTTGCAAAACTATATATTCCTCTCGTTTATTTGTCTTCCTCCTTTACATACGACGTCCATCATTATCTAACTCAGAAATTTCAGTACAGTACAATTCTCCCTCTTCCTCCCAGTTGATTCGTACACTGTATTTTCCTATGCTCACTTTTGTGTTTATGGTTTGGATATTGTGTGTACAAATAAATATACGATAGTCAACCTGTAATGTGTTACTTGATTTGTAGTTTTTCCATTTTCCTCTTAATATAGGTATATGTTGATTATTCTAAAATGAAAAAGAGGTCACTATAGCATATAAATGAAGCTCTATGTCTCAGGACTGGTGAAAAACCATCGTAATCAAACACTCAGTAACTTCCACAATTTTATTTCAAACGACCGGTTTAGACAACGAGTTAACATCATCAGGATGATGATGATGTCAACCTGTCACCCAACAAATGTCACCTGATAATATCAACTCGTTGACGAAACCGGTCGTTTGAAATAAAATTGTGGAAGTTACTAAGTGTTTGATTACGATGGTTTATACTGAATTCCACCAAGTGAGGGTAGAACATATTAATTATACTGGTGAAAAACAAAAAACAGAACTACTATTGTACAAGAGTATGTAAAAGCTTTTCAAATCATATTATAACAATATTCTCAGTGATGATAGTATGAAGAGAATTTATAAACTGACAAATTCGCTCAAATTGCAATAGAATATTTTAAGAAAACGTTAACCAATATTATTCATCAAATTTATAATATCAATCAAATTTTTGATTCTCCCAATGTACGACTGAAGGTCACTGATAAAAGGAAGACTGAAGGAATCTAAAGAAATTTGAAGTTTCGTAAAAGCGGTACACCGGCCCACCAACAGGTCCTAAAGTAGTCACGTGCACACGTTGAGCCAACCATCCCCTCGAAATGATGCATCCAATCATCGTTAACATCACAAAAATTTTGAACTGAAACAATCTTAGTGATTGGCTTTCCAATTCAGAGAGGAACTTCAGCAAACGGCTGTAAAGAAACTTGAACAAATTTCGGTTGCACTTGCTCTAACCCAGTCAAACCTTTCAGCAGCACGAGGTAAGAAAGTTGCGTCTGATTATTCTAATTCTAATCCTGTTCCAGTTTCGTTTGCTTGGACGATCATCTTGCTGGTCGCCGTTGCGACATTTTGTAAATTGTTCAGCTCATCACGATGATTAAGTGTTATGTCGTTGCAGATATGTCTTCTTTTCTAAGGTCTTTATTGTGTTATCACGTATGATAATTTAATTCAAACTTCATTTTTCAGCAAAATGGAGTCTTCCTTGCGTTCTCAGGAGAATCTCAGTGTCGAAAGGATGAAAAAATTTAAAAATAGAGGGAAAGATGTTGAAGTAAGTTGATGACATTTTATAATTCTACCATCCAATTTGGAATATTTGGTTGTAATTCTTCAAAATTTTTACAGGAAATGCGCCGCAGAAGGTCTGAAATTAGCGTGGAACTTAGAAAAGCTCGTAAAGATGAACAGTTACAAAAAAGACGTAATCTGTCAATTTTGGACGAGCCAACGTCTCCTCTGCAAGAAAATAATAACAGAACACCATTTAACATGTCGATCGAAGAAATAATGCAAGAAATGGATAGCCCAGATCCTCAAGTGCAGTTGAGTGCAACTCAGGCTGCCAGGAAAATGTTAAGCCGCGAAAGAAATCCACCTATTAACGACTTGATTAAAGGAGGAATCGTACCAAAATGCGTTTCATTTTTGGCAGATTTTACCAAGTAAGTAATGAAGGATCTCTCACGATGTCTCAACGATTTCGATACTAATATCTTCTATTAGCCCTTTCAGCCGTATCCGATCAAAGACAGATTTGGAGAAATATTTCAAATTTATCGTATAGTCGTGCGCGCCGTTGGTTGATACGTTCCCGCCACCCGTAATTGTGGCCAGATTCTGATTGTCATTACTTTATCTTAAAATTAATGAATTTTTAGGAGTCTTAGAAATGTTTATTTTTTACCGAACCGGAATTCCTGTATCTTGCAGATCTGGCTAAAAATTTATCGTTGGGTGTGCGTATTTGAATACAGTGTCGTGGATTTTTACTGATGTATCCATACCTCTAGGAACTGAGAAACCACCTACGGTCGGTTATTACACGGCATTCTCATTTTAAGTAGATCAGTTGCTGATAAATTCTACTGATGACTTCTGTTATAGTTCGTAAATCTGTGTAGTACCTGTAAATTATTAATTACAAGGAAGCAGCTTTGTCTTGTAAATATTGCCGCGGTTTTGAATTATCTTTGATAGGAATAATGCGTAGACTTCTTCGTCTGTTAGATCTTTAGAAAATCTATATTCATTACGAACATTTAGCGGAACCATCTCCCAGATTCGCTTAAGTCCTGTTTGCAAGGTGTATTGAATTTTGAAAGTTAATGTGCGAATGCTTGAACGAAATTAGAACAAGTCTGTCTGTATTTTCCATTCCCACAAACATACGTTCGTACAAGCTAGGGTGTTTTCACGGTGCTTTTTTGATTGTTCGTGTATGCCTATGTTACTTTCATCAGTTAATGCATCGTGAAGCAGGCCTTCGAAAGGATGCCTACGTGATAGGTGAAATTATAAATGAAATAATAAACAGCTGTTACCATTACGGTGAAGGCTGCGAAGATGCTCCCGTGTTCAGGAGTTATTTATATTTATTTAAACTTCGATGGATTTGTGAGTGTGAGCCAAGTTACTCAGGTTTGGCAATGTCAGTTATTGAGAGCCGAGAAGAATTTTACTCTGAAATTGATTGCATTTGGGATTTTTAAAGAATATACTAGTGTAGAAAATGCTCTCTGCAATGTTACATTAGCATTTTAACTTTCATTAAGTACTTATATCAAAGAGAAGAGATTAAGATGTTTGAACTTGTCTGAATGTCAATTTTCATCTGACCGATTTACATATACTCAACAAGGCAAGCCTTAGTTAAGTTAATACTCGGTCAGTTGCTCTTCATTTACTTTTAATGCTCTTTCTTGTAAGTGTGCCATGGTTGTATCGTTTGATGTGGAGGTATTCTAATTGGGTATTCCTGTTTGAGAATGGTGGGATTATTTAACTCTGCTATTTCTGTTCATTTTTTATGCTATTTGACAGGTTAATTTTTTGCAGATATTTTTTATTTCAAGAACCTTATTGAACTATTCAATTTTATTGCTCCATACTGTGGAATTTCATGTGATTCATAGATTATCTCAGATAACTCGGTTACTCTTAAAAGTTAACATAATTGTTTTAACTGACAGGTTTTCCTACCTGTGCCTTCTTCACTGATAACTGTTGAATCTTAATTCTTGGTATTCTGATATTTTCGAAGAAACCTTGTTTAGCACTATAATCTAGTAGCTTGTATTCAGATTTATATATGGTTAAAATTAATAATTCCAACTATCCTAGGTTTTCATATGGTTGCTGTGCTCATAGAATTTTTACTAAAGGTTTTATTCTCTCTTCTGTTGCAAGCTTATCATTTAATGGTGTTGACCAAAGTAAGTTGAAATATTAAGTGAATGTTGGATTTTTATGATCTCGTAGTTCCTTTGCACTTCCTGATTTTATAGCTAATTATGGAATTAAGAAGGCTAGTTTTGACAATTAATTTTGATGTTAAAATAAGTATTTAAATAGTCTGAAATGATAAAGAATTTAAGTAATGATAATGGTATGGAATTAAGATTGCTTCTCTACACTATTATTCATTAGGTAGATTTTGAATTCTCAGCGATTCTATTTAATACGGAAATTATTTCCAATTTAGTTTAGATTGATTATCTTGTTCACCTTGATTTTTTCCTATGATTTAATTAGTTATTCCATGCTTTGAACTTTTAAGAATCTGTAAGATATTCAAGAATGTTTTGGGACCCCTAGAATATCTCAGAAAATATCTCAAGTTTTAATTTAGTAACATTTGCAGATTGCGTTTGCAGGAAAGCTGTTGCATTTCTTTGTTTATATCATATTCATTGTACCACAGTGTTAAAGATTTGCAAGAGTATTGAGAAGTAAAGTTCATCTAGGGTTAATTTTCATTTGTGTTATATGAATGGACTCTTAACATTTTAGGGATGAATCTTCATTAAAGCTCTGTTAATTGCCTAATAAATGTGCTTTATTGCCTGAGAATGAATCCCCTTGATAATCGGAATCATATCAAATAAACTTTCAAAATTTCTCAAAACAAAACTTTATTGTGCGACCGGTTTCAAGCTAATCTCTCATCTGACACAGGATAGAAATGCCTTGATATTGTCATGAAAATTAGATTGCTGTTACATTGTTTTCGAAATATGTTGGATATTATGATATTATTTAAGAGCCTGAGTAATGTTATTTCTGTTTTTTTTTTACAGATTCATTTTCACTCATTTAAGTGTTTTCATCATTTCCAATTTTCGTGAGTATTACTTAAGTGATATTTTTGATTTTTGCAGTCCCACATTGCAGTTTGAAGCAGCTTGGGCTCTAACGAACGTGGCTGCTGGATTATCTGAGCAGACCTCTGTTGTGATCAAGGCTGGTGCAATACCTCCCCTGGTTAATCTTCTCAGTTCCACTTGTCCAAATGTTGCTGAGCAAGCAGTTTGGGCTCTTGGAAACATTGCTGGAGATGGTCCAGGACCTAGAGATCTTGTTCTGAATTCCAACGCTCTTCCCCCACTGCTTGAACTTATCCATCCTAATACTCCTGTAAGTTTTACTATCTTGTTCTTTGTTAATCCTACTGAATTTATTCCTATAGTACAGTGGTACCTGGAGATACGAGTTTAATTCGTTCCAGAACCGAGCTCGTAAGTCAATCGGCTCGTATCTCAAACGAATTTCTCCCATTTAAAATAACTGAATTCGATTTAATCCGTTCCGGACCTATGAAAAATCCCCAAACCATTGTAAATTCTGAATAAAGATATGTTTTTAAATATCAAATAAACATGTATAATTAACAAATACATAACAAAATATGAAATAAAGAAATAAAAGAGTTATTTAGCATAATAGTCTTACTTTGGAGACAGACGAGTGTGGCTAACGAAGGTGAACGGCGAGGAGAAGGGAGGGGGGAAGGGATGCAGGCACTCTAGACACGTACGGAAACAGCACTTTTTTAGAACTTAAAACTATTTTCGTAATTTTAAAACTAAAACTACACTTTCCTTATTTCAAATGAAAGAAAAAGCTTTAAACAATGCACTTAACTTTAAACTTAAACTAAGCTTAACATTTACGTAAATTTAATTATCACTTGTTTTTGCCTTCTTGGCTGCACTTGGCTTGGAAACACGGCTCGTATCTCGGATTTGGGCTCGTATCTTGAACGAAAATATGGCCCGAGCTCCGGCTCGTATCTCAAAAAACACGTATGTCAGGCTGCTCGTATCTCGAGGTACCACTGTACACCGCTTGTAATTTAATTTTAGGGATTGCATTACTATTACTTATCAGCATGAGGATTTTTGTCTGAAATTGGCTGCATGATGTCCGCTGATTCTTTTTATTTTCAGCTGATTTGCGTTAAAGGGAGGTTATAAATTAATTCATTATTTTATATTAATGTTTTGACTTGCATCTTTTATTCTGTTTCGTTTATTACTCAATGGTAATCTTTAAAATGCTGCAATCTTTAGGCTGCTTTGACCTAAATAAAGGGTTGTGTAATAAGTTTCTCTGTCCATGTCGGTCTCCTGTAGACCATCAGCATACAAAAATATGCAGAGGTTATTTTGTTTTGTTTTTCTTTTATTATCTATTTATACTAAGTATGGATTTCATTTGCAGGTAACTTCATTGCGTAACATTGTGTGGACCTTGTCCAATTTATGCCGATATAAGAATCCTGGACCTGATTTTGATGTGATAAAAGGTTGCCTACCAGTGTTGAACAGGTTGCTGCATGTGAATGATGTTACAATACTGGGTGAGTTATTTTAAAGTTGGAAGGGAAATTTTGTCCTCTAATAGTAATTGTTAACAATTTTTCCAGGCTTTTTCTATCAAAATTTATTAGAGCATTCTCTTTTGACTCCTAATTGGGCTTTATCAATTGAATTCTATTAAGTGAATGGTGAGCTATTGTTTAGTAAGGCTTTTAACTTCCTTTTATTAAGATTCTTGAGATAGTGTTACCTTGCTTTGGCTTATTGGGCATGGTTATAGGTACTCTATTGATAGTTGAGATAATTTTGAGTAGAGCTATTTATAAGTAAAGTTTTTTATGATTTTAAATTAATTATTCACCAAATATATATTATTGTGTATGAATGGTTTAAATTTTTATTAAGTTGAAAATCCAAGAGAATAGATTTTTACAAATGTTTGGAAAATTCTCGCTTCTATTTTTTTCAACTTGTATTGACCTTTATATTTCAGCTGATTCTTGCTGGGCACTTTCATATTTAACGGACGGATCTAACGATAAGATTGAAGCTGTCATAAATGAGGGTGTTGTTCCTCAGCTAACAGAGCTCCTTGGTAGTTCAGATGTCAGTGTCCTGACTCCTGCTCTACGAACTATTGGCAATATTGTCACTGGTAGTGATGTTCAGGTAATTTCCTTTTTGGTATATTTTCATGTTTGGGAAGTATTTGAGGGATATTATTTACAGCCAAATGTTGGGTATAATTTTTTAGCAAACTAAGCTAATTACAAATTAAATAAAGTTTGCTAACAAATGTTTTGGCAATTAATGTATAATATATATAATTAATATAATAATGGCCTTGGTTACAAGAATTTACTTTATTTATATACTCAATACTACTACTCAATCTTACTATAACTAGATCAAACTCTGAGCTTCAAATATTTACCATCTGATTAGGAAGCTCCTACTATTAGAGTTTTGTGGATAAAGTAGTGGTTTGATGCTTATCCTTATACATTTTCAGACTGAAACTGTGATAAGAGCTGGTGCCTTGCCTCACTTGAAAAACATTCTTCAACATTCAAGAGGAAATCTGGTTAAAGAAGCTGCTTGGACTGTATCTAATATTGCTGCTGGGAATGTCACTCAAATCCAAGAGATCATTGATAATGGAATCATACCTCATCTGATTCATGCTTTGGACAAGGTATTCTCATCTTTAATCACGGTTCATTTATCTTCTGTGCTAGGGCATACTTCTATCAATATGGTGTACTATGTGATACCTATAACCTTACATTCATTTTCAGGGCGACTTCAAGTCTCAGAAAGAAGCTGCTTGGGCAGTGACAAACCTGACATCTGGTGGATCTGCAGAACAAATCGTAACTCTTGTACAACATGGATTATTGAAGCCATTCACTTCTCTCTTGGATACCAAAGATTGGAAAACAGTTATGGTTGTCCTAGATGGTTTGAAAAACGTTCTTGAGGTAATATATATAATTTTATTTTTATTGAATCTAAATTTCTAAGCCCATCTTTCTGCTTAAATTGCTACTTCATGTAACATTTTGTGAATTTAATTAGAAAATTAGTGGTTTGAACTGAGATTTCCTCTTTAGGGACATTGTAACAGTCAATTTTGCGTATCCCATCTAACGTACAGATTTTAGTTAATTTGTTGATTTTCTATCTGAACATTACCTTTCAGACTGCTGACAAATTGGGTGAGCTTGATAAGGCTGCATTGATGATTGAAGAATGCGGTGGTTTAGATAAAATTGAAGATTTACAGAATCATGAGAATCAGCAAGTTTATCAAAAGGCCAGCTCGCTTATTGATCGATACTTCAGCGAGGTATTGTTATTTTTCATTGTCTTTGTGGTACTCTATATAGAGCTTTGATTTTTGCTATACTAATGAAATGTTACTTTTCTCCAGGATGGAGCCAATCCTGAAAATGCAGAGGTAACCTGGAATGGTGGGGGAGAAGTTCCTAGCGGAGATTTTTCATTTTAATGTTAGTTTACATTTAAGTAAAAACGAGCTTTACTACGTATACTGACTTGAGCGTGATTGACTTGTGCAATGCACTGCTGTCAGTTGCATTTGGCTGTTGACTCAGCATCTGTATTCTTCCAAAATCTTCTTTCCAGTGCCTTTATCTATTGGATATTTATTTAAATTTTGTTCTTGTGATGAACTGTGGACTTTTTATTGTACTCTTTTTAAAGGATATTGTGAGAGAATAACTTTGAATATATTAACTAGTTAAATGTGCCATACAGTGCCTTCAGATTTTTCCAGTGAATTTTATCTTTTTGGGAGTTTTGTATGAAAATTTTGAAATTTTTCTGATGTTATTAAAATAATTCCCTTTTACTCAAGTATTTCTGTGCTTTTCCCATTTTGTTTTAAATTATTCTGCTAAGGAGTGGAGAGGAAATTTGTTGCGAGCTTATATTTCCTGGAATAGTTAGCTAATCCTGTTTTTAAGGTGTGATCATTAGAATTGTATCATTCCTCATATCTTTGTCAATGTTAAATGTTTCGACAATGTGGATTGACATGTTAAATTAATGGAATTATCAGACTGTCAGACAGTTTTTAAACTATAGCCATACTGGCTTTCATATCAAGACAATATCATTACGGGCCTATTTCAGGTTTATGCAGATTAAATAGATTTTGGCTGCTACCGAAAATTCAAATTCTGCAAAGTATATATATTTATGTATATGAACTAACAATTGAAATGTTGTAGTTTGCAAAGTAATTTTGAATGAAAAATTATAATTGTTCAACACAAACCAATAGGGTTTTCAATATCATTCTTTTTTTGTCCATAACTGAAATTTCCTTGGAGTTAAAAAAACTCTTGAGGCACTGAAAATTTGGAAATATTGTCTGTATTTTTAATTTGTACCAATGAATATTATGTGCAAACACATTAGGGAGGAGACATCTTATGCTAGTAAGACCGTATGTAATTTTGAATTATGCAGTGGAGGTAGCTGCTGCATGTTGGTTTCAACCTTGTGGTGGAAAAGAAATTTTTGTCTACTTTGCTTCAGTAAACCATGATAACTGCAAAAGTAGAAATTATAACTTATTATTTGTGAGCAGCAAAGCGTGACCTAAGATATAAATTGAGATTATTCTTTTGTCAACATTCATGCATGTCTAAGACACTTGAACTTTCAGAAATATAACAATAATATAAGCTTTTATTTTCCTAAGGCTATTCATTTAAATACATTCCAACTCATTAATACATTAAATATATGGTAACCATTCAAGAAATACACGAAAACTACTTGTTATAAAGCATTGTTATTTTTTTTTTATTTTACTGAAAGATATGATTGTAAATATGAGTTTCCATGTCAAACCAACACAGCTGCCAACCCGACAATCTCTGATTTTCATCAAGTTTGGTGTGTTTATTGCACATGATGAGAGAATGAAAAATGCCAAATTACAGAATTGTAGCACTAGTATGAAGAAAATGGCCACCCTAAGTTCTGAAAATGTGTAGAAAATTTGACAAAAACCAATGTAACTTCTGTTCTAATAGAGATAAAACTGTGAAAAAGGTAAATTTGGAAAGTGCTAGGAACAAGTTTTAAAATTATATGCAAATTAAACACATTAAGGCAATGTTAATTGTTAAGGTCAGTGACCTTAACCTTGGACCTTGAATATCTCAAAATACCGCACCTTCAAAATATTTGGAAAAAATATATTTGCTTTTTCATCTTACACTACACAACATAGTAAAAATCAAGTTGGGATGACTTAGGGTTTAGGAGATGTAATTAATAAGTAAAGCCATGTGATACAATCAATCAACATTCAAATTGTATGCAGACAGTAATTAAATGACATAAAGTAATTAAAAACATGTTAAAAGTTAACCCATACAATTTTATTATATTTAGGTGCATCAAGTATGATTTATTAGAAAAAAAATCTTTAGTTAACAACTAAAACAATTTATACAACGTTGATGAAATTTGGCTCCAATGAAGATCATAGTATATATGATATATTTACAATTTTTCTCTAATCCCTTAAATTATTGTTATAAACTTTAAATTACATAATGTTTTCTAATTTTCATTGTTATCAATAATTTTTCCAAATTAAAATATCAACTATATACAATATTAATGTTTCTTTGGTAAAACTAGATGCATATGTTCCTAAGATCCGTAGCGTAGCTTTAAAAATGAACAACTCATGGGAGGAATTAAGCCAGAATTTTTACATATAAAGTAGTATATTATAATAAGAATTTAATTAAAGGCACAAGTCAGCTGGCTGCCAAGCTGCTGGCTCTTTAAGCAAGTGGGTTAAAGAGGTGGTGTGATAGTGTATGAGAGGAGCTTGCTTTCAAAGCTTGGATGCTAATGTGGATGTTACATGTACAAAGAGAATTGTAGGAAAAGGTGTTGAGTATTGTGATTGAGAGGAAAAGGAGGACCCTGTATTGCTATAATCCCTTCAGGGAAGATGGACTCAACAGATACAATAAAAGCCAACCTAAAGTGCAAATGTGGATAGTTGATATAAGTCAGACGCATCTGTAACCCCAAATATTGCTTTAGTTGCATTTGATGACAGATCTCTTGGCAAATCCCTGGTGAAGAAGAAAAGACTGACAGAGAGTATATGCACAGAAAAAGTTTGAGAGAGTGTCAAAGGTTTTCCAAAGTAAATACATACCATCTGTGGGAGAAAATGCAGAAGGAGAAACAAATGCGGAATCTGAAATTATAATGCAGTTAAGAGAAATTCAGTACAAGAGCCAAAAGCAGTGAGAAGATCCAAATATTGACACTTCTTCCGAAAAGTTGAAGCATTAGAAGGATTGAAAATGAATTTGGAGTCTCAGATTATTTAGTAAGAAAAGCAAAACAATTGGACAAATATGGTATTTTGGCAACTCCTAATCCAAGACCTAGACATGTCCTAAATGAACAATTTCTGAACTGTGTCATAGAATTCTGCCACATAAACAATATAAACTGCTGTTTTCCTGGAAAGGATTTAGTTTCTGTCAAGGAAAATGGTTTCAGGATACATAAACAAAACCAAACTGGTGTTGTGAAACCTGAATGTGTTGTACCAAGAATTCAAAGATAAACATCCAGGACTGAAAATAGGATTATCAAAATTAATCAATTAGGTCCCAAGAACTGTTTTCAGGCTAGTGCAACTGGTACCCATACTGTGTGTGTTTGTTGTATTCACCAAAATGTGAAGCTCACTCCCAATTCAATGCAATTTGAATTTGAGAAAGAGTTGACACTTGATGCCGACTGTCAACTTAACACTTAACAAATACTGTCTGGCTCAGATCATTAGTAATCCCCCACAGCCAAAATGTTATATGTCAATATGTGATAACTGCCCAGGTTCACATTCATTCATAATGAGCCTAGGAAAGTTGTTTGATGAAAATAGAATTGACAAATTGTCCACAGTTTGTACTAACGTACAAACTGTGGACAACTACAGATAGATCAACTCTCCAGACATGTCTATCTTCTGTAGAAGACTTCTTGGAAAACCTTGGTGGAAAATTATAAAAGCTCCTTATGCACTCCTTCATAGCCACTCAACAATCTGAATTTCTGCAACATCTGAAAGAGTGTACTTTATGACAATGAATACATTGTTTTAAGTGATTTACATCAGTGAAGGCTAGAGGTCATAATCTGTTACCTTACTTGATACAAATGCTTGATACAATGCTTACTGTGAGGTTCTGTCACACCACCTTTTTAACATTTAACATGTTTTTCATTACTTTATATCATTTAATTGCAGTCTGCATACAATATGAATTGATTTATGGTATCACACATGGCTTCATCGGAGCCAAATCTCATTAACATTGTCTAAATTGTTTATGAGTTATGAACTATTTATTAACTAAAGATTTTTGCTAAAATAATCATATTTGATGCACCTAAATATTTAAAAAAATCGTATGGGTTAACTTTTAACATGTTTTCCTTTCTTTATGTCATTTAATTACTGTCTGCATACAATTTGAATGTTGATTGATTGTATCACATGGCTTTACTTATTAATTACATCTCCTAAACCCTAAGTCATCCCAACTTGATTTTTTACCACGTTGTGTAGTGTAAGATGAAGAAGCAAATATATTTTTTCCAAATATTTTGAGATATCCAAGGTAAAAGGCTAAGGTCACTGACCTTAATAATTAACATTGCTTGAATTTGTTTAAGTTGCATATCATTTGAAAGCTTGTTCCTAGCACTTTCCAAATTTACCTCTCTCAAAGTTCTATCTCTATTAGAACAGAAGTTACATTGTTTTTTGTCAAATTTTCTACACATTTTTAGAACTTAGAGTGGCCATTTTCTTCGTACTAGTGCTACAATTCTGTAATTTGGCATTTTTCATTCTCTCATCATGTGCAATAAACACACCAAATTTGATGAAAATCAGAGAAGGCCGGGTTGAAAATTATACTTTTCTGCGTTGGTTTGACATGAAATAATCCATATGTGACTTAAAATCGATGAAACATCAAAATCAGTACAAAAAACATTAGATAAAAGAAAGGCAATTTTATGAACTATCATTGTGACTCAAATCATATTGTCAACGAGACATTTTTTATATTTCTTTGAAGAATATTTTATGTTTTGTGGAAGTGAATTGTACAACATTATTCCTCCAAAAAATAAGGAAGTTTGTTTAGATACTTGGGAGAAGAAAGGAATATGGAAATCACTTCTTCCTCTAGTATTATGTCTGTGTACCTCATTGTTTATCTTTAAGAATTTTTGTAAATATTCAGGCATCAGACTCATTTTTATTTTGTGTATGAAAATTTAACCAACCTAATTTTTGGAGCATTGTATCAATTTTAACAAATCTAATGTCACATTTATTTATTTGTACTTTAGAATGACTATCTTTAAAATACTGATATTGGTTCCCATTTTCAAGGAACATTGCATTTGACATAGTAGTACCATAGAGTCAGGATATATCCTTACTCTATGTTAGTACATATTAAGTTTCAGTTTATTCACTTCAAACCATTCCTTAATTATATGTAGGTCTTCATTTACACTAGTTATTATCTCACTAACTTTTGTTCCAGCCAAGTATATTAAAGTATCATCTGCAAAAAGATGGTAATGACAATTTTTTAAATGCATACCTAGATCATTTATATATGATATGAATATCAAAGGTCCTAGGAGACTGCCCTGGGGAATTCGTACCTCTATATTCCTTTGGGATGAAATATAGCTATTTCATTTAACTTCTTGCCTTCTTTCTATTAAATAATTTTGTATCCATTAGAATGAAATTAGATTCCTATTTTGTATAGGATTAAGAAGCATCGTTCTATAAGAAAGATGACTTTGATGAGGATTATTTTTTTCTATGATGGTGATGATTCAATAGGAATGAACAGGGTATAGTCTGTTTGTAAAATAGAGGCTGATACTCAATAGTCTACTGTGCATGTGGGCCCAGTCCAACTCGAAAATAGGAGAGGCGATGCTTACTGTTATTGCAGCCATGCGTAAACTAAGTATTGCTCCAAGACAAAATTGGTTACTGCTCATGATGCATGGCGGGCAGATCCCCATCTCTTCCACTTCTCTCCATTCTTGCATGTTATTAAACTATCTTGCAAACACTATACATACATAGGTTACCTACCTTTCAGTAGGTCCATAGACATTAAAAATCCCTTAAGACCATCTCCTTCACTTCACTCCTTATCTTGCTTTTCCTGGAGTGCATATCTGGCTCTGAGT
This sequence comes from Sympetrum striolatum, assembly GCA_947579665.1. Taxonomy (NCBI): domain Eukaryota; kingdom Metazoa; phylum Arthropoda; class Insecta; order Odonata; family Libellulidae; genus Sympetrum; species Sympetrum striolatum. The sequence continues at coordinate 72,813,353 of OX388346.1, read as the reverse complement.
TTTTCTGTCCTCTTTATTTTAATGATGTCCAAGGTTGCTAGTATTCCATAAATGATTTGGAATATCATTAAATGTAATGAATGAATTCAAGGAGCTGCTGGATTAATCTCCATTTTACATATAATATATAATATCTTTTTAGAAACCAATTATGGTAATGATGTATAAGAATTCGTAATAAGAAAAGCATGTGATCTTTCTCCCTTCTTAAAATCCATTAGTAAGGATTGATATTGTTACGTAAACCGTGAGTTTGGGGATAAGTGAGACTCGTTTTAAAAATAATAAACTTTACTTTCTAAACTCAATCGAACAAAGCCAAATATCAAATTACAACTGTCAAAATGATCCAACCTTTCGTTCCCTGTCCCTCTCAACAATCCAATACCGTTGCTAACACAAACTATGTTACCAACACAAGTCCCCCACTTTCCAGCTACATAACAATATATTTCTGTCTATCAGAAATTTTGTGTGACATTATACTATAATGCATCATTGTAGTAATTAGCTTTTAGAGTTCAAAGAGAATAAGCAAAGCGGTCCCGGGTTCGAATCCCGGTGGGAGCCAATGTGCGAAATGACCTAAGCTGTCGAAGCACTTTTAACACTACTACTAGTACTACTAGAGAATAAGCAATCAGAGAATGATTAGAAGATACTGATGGATATGTAAATTAGAATGATCTTTTGAGGCTAATAAAGAGCAACAGTACCCATTATGTTAAGAAAAAAATTTCCTCAAGAGACTTGACCTTATTTTATAAAATAATTTATTGTTAAAATAAATTAATACATGAGTCATTGTAAAATAAATCATGATTTAGAATTGTGTCTTTGTAGATTATAGACAATATTATAAGTACTGTGAATTGCATTCAAGTTTTGCATTATAAAATGTCATGTACGCTGTCATGCAACAAGATTGTGTCATGTCCATTGATATATTAGTCAAACTCCCTGTTTTAGAGAAAGATACATAGTAAAACTTTGGAAGACAAGTCGAATCTGCTGGCTTAATATGGCTTCAGAATATTTTGAATAGCTACATGGCTAAGATATACTGAAAGTATAGTTTTTGTTTGTAACTAAATAAAATTTAATTTAGTGCATAAAATAAGTCCTACTAATGAATTCTCATCTGATTTCTGATGCTATTTGTTATGTGCTTGGTATTGTCAGAGGTATTTATTATCTACTTTTAAATGACATATTAATACTTACCTGTGAACGAAAAAAGTACTATGAGATTCTGCTTCTTATAATCTTCAGAATTATAATTATGTTTGAATGTTCTAATAGTATCAATTCTTAGTTAACTTGATAACTTTCAACAAACTCTTCTTGAACTCGTTGAAAATCTAACTTTAGCAATATGTTAGCCAAAACTATCTATTAATTTTGATAATGGCTGATGTGTTTTTATTTTTATAAAAATAATTTCATTGGTGTAGATTGATATCTCCTTGGTAATAAAACATGTTAGGTTACTGCATATAAATTAAGAGGTTGTATCTGACTCTTATTTGTACTCTTCTTAGGACTTGGATTGTATTTCTCAGAAGTGATTGCACGAGAAATGACTTCTTTTAGCTGGGATTCCTTTAGGACCATCACTGTATTCACAAGACCATCCTCCCACTCCTAACTTTGAAAGTGCTTCATGACATCCCTTACGCGGCTCACCCCAGTGGCCTTGATAAGACATCCAAGATGGCCAGTCACTTCCATCATTGCATTCACTCTCAGTGCTGCTGTTTTCATTGGTCACAATTGCCTCCACTGTGGGAGCTGTCCTTACTCTGTTGAATTTCTCTGGTAAAGTCTCCTCTTTACTATTGTTCTCAACTGTATTATCAACATCCCTTTTATTCAAGCAAATATGTTGCTTCTCTCTTGTTTTGTGTATGATTTGAAGATTAGTCCAAGTTGCCCATGGCGTTCCATATCCTGTGATATCTTCCAGTGGAGGATATCTTACATACTGGTGGTGTCCTATAATAAATTTAAATATAAAAGAAAGAATAATTAGTGTAATTTATCAGTTTTGGTGATAGAAAGAATTTCAGTGGTTGATGCTTTTTACTGCTATTACCTTCACCATAGAGTGAGCTTACTCGATGTCTTAGCCTAACATCCATGAAATTTTAGATAACTAATTTAATTAACAATAGGTGCCAAAAGGATGTTACCTTGATAATGAAAACACTTTTATTAGGGTGTTGATCATAAGGAATTGGAGATAAATTTGAAGAAAGTACCTGGTGAGGCCCACAGTCCATGAGATCCTTTAGCTGCAAATAGAGTTGGACGCATTGATTCAGCATCACCACTTGCTTTTCCTAAATTTGGTATATTTGGTGCTGGAGTTGCATGTAATGGTTTGGTAAGATAAACTGTTGGAGGGAATCTTGGATTTTGCAACCACCCTTCGACACGACCACCTTCCCTCAACTCATGTCTGTAGAGTCTGAAGATACCGTTTCTTTGATTGAGGAACTTGTAATATGCTCCTAATTTGTGAGTTGAAGTATAAAGGCTGTGAGGTTGACCATTCTGAAATGAAGAAACCAAAATAGATTGATTCTTTCTATTTATGAAGTTCTATGCAGTCTCTACTTGTAGTGTTTAAGGGTTGTTCAACAAATTTTGTAGAAGAAATATCTGATTAATAAAATGGGATCTTGGAAGGAGATATGAGCTGCTCTAGCTTAGAACTCATTATGAACAGTAATTCAGGTTGCTTGCTTCAATTGCTTAATACCCTATTTTTTCTTATTTAGCTGTAACTGCTCTCTCTGAGTGCCTTTTGCTATTTTTTATGTAAAAGTTTATTGTGCCAGAATAAAAATTTTATGTCATTAAAGGTATTTAAAATCATGAATTTAATATCAGCATATCAATATTAATAAAGAAGAAAAAAGTGGATGAAATCTACTTCTCTTACAAAAATATTTTGATGTATGTCTTGAAAACTTGTATTGATTTCAATTTCATTGATCACAATACCTTGACAGTTTGGCTACATTCCCTGGCAGTCGATTTTTATGCAGAAAGGATTTGCAAATATATGAAATGCCATGAAAAATGGCTGAATTTAAATAGTGGTTATGTTTAAATATATTGAAAAGCAGTACTTTTATAATATAAAAATATTATTATACATGGTAGTGTTGTATATGTAGCCAAACAGTGGTTAGTTTCCAAAATCACCATCATATTATGTTAGACAAAAACGATCATGGAACACTGTCTTGAAAAACTTTGATCTATGTAGTATTCATTATTATATGTCTCAGTCCATAATAAATCCAATGCAATGATTCAGTAGATCTTACTTGAACATAGAGTTAGTTCTTGTTGGTGAACAATATTTTCTCAGAGATTTTTATATTACATCTTTTAGGGGTCAGAAATATAGCTCAACCAGTAAACATCTCACCTTTTGGATTGCAAGACTAGTTTTATCAAAAGTATTAGTTGAAATACAATTTTTCTTGATGTATCTCCAGTATATTTATTGATCTCAAACAGTTTATTTTTATAGAGTCAATTATCTTAATGCTACTTTTTACTATATCTTCAAATATGGAATAAAACATTTTAAATTATAATCACCACGAATTGTATGCTGAGATGCTCCCAGTCACCCAAATGGCTGCCGTATCTGCGGCGTTTGCCAAGGCAGTGACCTCCCAGAAGTGGCAGTGGCCAAGGTCCCAGTAGTCTTGGTCCTGTTTCAACAACACACACATCCTTACCCTCACTAAAGGGGAAAAACAACCAATAGGTGACTGTGAAGTTGGGACCTTGGATTCTTTTAGATGCCTCCTTAGAAGTTTCTTGTCTTCTATGCCAGCTCTTTGAAAATTCAGAAATATTTCTTACCTTAAGAGTTATTGTAAGAAAGGAATCTTAGAAGTTGTTATTGTATGAGTGAAATTATATCAGGGGTAGAAAAATTTCATCCAAATTTAAATTGTTTTTACTTACTCTAAGGTCTCCTACTTTCCAGGCAGGTGTTCTAAGCACTGAACCACCATCCCAACTTCACTCTTGTTTATAGTGGTTAGAAAATTTGCCCAGAAAGAAGGGAGACCTAGCTTTGATTCATACTCATCATAATTTTTCACTTTATATTAACCTCTGCTCTGATTTAATTTTAAGCTTAAAATACCAAAGGTGATCCCTGCAGGAGACTAAAAGCTATCTTTGTTGAATGAACACGGCTTTTCACCACTTATTGAAGAAATTTGATCTAGACATTGTACATTGTTATTAAAAAAATAGCTATTCTAGTTAGTCTATATAAGATGGTAAAGATGATTGTTTGCTGTAACCTATATACTGTTGTTACTATGCTTTAAACATTCACTATATTTATATGTATTTTTATGTCTCTGCTTAGCTCAACATGATTTCATAATTGAGCAGTTGTAGTCATTTGTTAGCTCTTATATTTCTCTTCAAGATGAACAAGATGATAAAAATTATGCAAAAAAATGAAACATATTCCATAGCTATGACTCTCTACTCTGGCAGGTATCAGATGGTAAGATTGGTCAATCTTATTTTATATGTAAATTTAAACACAAGTATGAAACATGTTTGTCAAAAAATGTAAAAAGAAGAAGTGCTTTTGCTCAAAGATATATATAAAATATAATTAAAATTATGAAAAGTTAAGCTGAAGTTAATTGTAAAGCTGTAATAACTATTTGTCCTTAGGGGCCTTACACAAATTACGTAATGCAATTTGGGAAAAGGGGGGTCTGGCCAGGTGTTCTGGTCCTGGTAAGTCAAGGAGGGGGAGTCAAGGTTTGCATTACGTCATTGTTTTAGAACTGCGAAAATTGCAAAATTTCTGCATGTTTAAAATTTGAATTTAAAACCCGCGTGCAATTTACTGGAGAAAATTGGCAGCTCTGATCCGAGCGAGCACGAGTGTTGAACAGAAGTAGTCAGAGTGTATCACGGGTATTCCCCTGTCTGTGTTTTGTGCGATGCTAATTATCAACAGGTAATGGCATCAAATCTAGGTGAAACGTATGAATGGTCTTTAAAATTAAAATTGTTTATTAAGAAGTGAATAATTATTGGGAACTAAAAATCTTTCTTTCCTGAATATAGGCCCAAAATGTTTTACAAAGCACTCGCTACGTAATGGAGTGGGTGGGAGGGAGGGGTCCTACCTGGCGTAACGGATCTGTTACATGGGGGGAGGGGGGGTTGAAAATTTGAGAATTTTGCATTATGTAATTTGTGTACGACCCCTTACGAATATTATTGAAAATTTAGCATTGAATTTTTCATAGTAAAATCCAGTTTGTATAGGTCTATATCTGTGTTTACATAGGCTGCGCACAGGTATCTTAATAGAATAAAAATTATTTTTATATCAGATGGATTTTTTGTAAATTCTATTCTTCTCCTAAAATAATTAAAGGTAATTCCCTTACTGCCATTATTCTGAAAATTTCTTTGAAACTGAGAGCATCTTGTTTCAACCCAATATATCGAGCTCATGGTAGAAAGAATTAAAGAGAGTGTTGCCTTATAAATAGCATTGAAACTAAGAAAGTAACATTATTGTAGCTTGTAGTAGAGCATTTGAGACACACCTCAAATTCATCATCAGTATGTCCTTGTAAATTATTGGTGTACTTATTTTGTTGCTTCATTCCTCTATTAGTTATAGATGCATAATTATTTTCATCCTTGTTGTGAACATTCCTTAACTTCTGGTTGATATCATCCTTGAGAAAGTCTTCCTTCTGCTTTTTGTTAGTTGCTCGAAGATGTTTGAAAATAGGATGATGGGAAGCATGTGAAGGTAACTTGGAGCTTTTATGAGGAGGGCAGTGACTGACAATGGCATACACAGGAACAGAATAGTAAAGGGGATTATAACCATGTATGAAGGAGGAAGAATTTTTTAAAAGCAACCCTGTAATCAGAGAAATTTTTCATTCAATTGGAGATGGATGTTAAACATTAATGAAGGTCAAGCATGTGATATTTTCTAGTTTTTTTTTACCATTGGCATGTATCAATAGGTTTAATTTCATTTGCTATACCTTATATTTTAAGGTCATTTAGTTTTAAATGGATGATTTTTCTAAGAAGTAATTGATTGAACAACAATATGTTTTATATATTAAATATGACATTGACTCATATCTCATGTAAAATTAAAATCAATTAAAAAAAAGAAGAAACAAAGTTATCACCATCTTACAAGGAAATTTTTAAATTTTGAATATAGGACTAATTATGATACTGATTTTTGTTTCTTTAAATAGAAACATTTGATAAAAACAGGAGTCCCCAGTGTTGCATTCATTTTAAGCTTGAACAATAAGCTTTCTTAGAAGACTAAATATTACAAATTTAGCTAGCCATGTATGTGGATGGTAATTTAATATTTATTTATTCAATCACTTCATTTGGCAGAACTTCATTTTAAAAAATAAGATAAAGTTAACTTTAATTTATTGCACAAATATAAATAGGTCCCCTTTTAACATATTTATATTCGTTTTTTTTGGGACAGAGTATACATCAAATCCCTTGCCCTTCCCTACTTCCTCTATGCAATGCAAGTCAGCTCTTATTTGCTATTTTCTCAGATAGCAGAAGGATCATTTTATGCTCTTCCTTGAGGTAACTGAATACCCTGAGACAACCTTGTTACATCCTCTCAATCTACCAGGTTGTTTATTCAAAAGGAGAGTAAGGACAGGTAGATGCACTCTGGCAGTTTTGCCTTCAAAGCAACATCTAGATTAAATATTTTATTTTTCTCGTAATCTTTAAGATTTGTTAAGTCAAATTCTATTTCACTGCAGGCTTTCTAAATTTTATATGACAAACAATGCTCTGATGAGATGACTTAGGATCTTCAACTGCTAATGAAGATGCAGACAGTGACGAAGAGTGAATCAATGGAGTATTTTCAATGAAGTCAATGGATTTTAGTACTTACCAGAAAGTAAAAATACTTGTCAAAATACTGATTTTAGATCCTTTTTCATGGATTTATCAGAAATTCCATCTATAGACATGATTGAAGTGTGTATGTCAGTATTCGGATTCAAGATAATTAAATGGTTAGATACATTAATAAATCATATTGGTCCTTAATATGTATGATAAAATAACTATTCATGATACTTTGTTTGGATAATTGGTTAAGATTGCCGAAAGATGTGCCAAGCTTATAAATAAGAATTAAAGTATTCAGTATCTATTATATATAGACGCTTCTCCGGATATCTATCTATTATATATAGACGCTTCTCCGGATATACCTATATACACATTCATTCATAGGGGATCAAAATTCTAACCATGTTCCACAAGTGCCACCGACTTGAAATTTTTACGACGTTATGGCCATGACGTGTAACCTCCAGGAAAAAGCCGACTTTGAACCTAGGTGTCATGGGTTCTACTCCAGAAGGCCCCAAAGTCGCGATTTTCCCCATAAGAATACATGGCGGGGATTTTCGAAAATTTTTTTGAGGCACTTCCCGGAAAGGTAGAGAGTTGAAATTCAAGGGATCGCTAGATGCAGTGTATATCTAAAGTAAAACACAAAGACATCTGCAAATATTATCCTTGGTTCGATGCTAGGCCAGGGCAAATATTCTCCCGTTTAATTTACATTGCGATTTTTAAGATTTTTTTTAATAACTTACATATGACTTGGAAACTTGAAACTTGGCACGTGGATATATATCATAAATATATTTCATAATAAAATTTTAGAACTCGCTGATGGTCCTTGGTTCGATCCCAGAGGGCCATTTACATCCTACAATGCATTTCTTATGGAGATTACGGAAGCAAATTTTAGGTACTTCCTGGCAAGTTGTTGACTTCAAACTTTGCATTTAATAAGATCAGATCAAACCAAGTCATAATGTGTTTTCACAGCTGCCAGTAGGTCCTGGGTTCGACACCAGACGTCTCTACACTCAGTAACTGATCCGATTTTCAATAATTATTTTGAACCCTTTCCCAACAGTATAGAAACTTGAATTTCGGCATGTAGATAGAAATGATAGATACATTTCAAAATCATGTTTTAGATTTCCAAGATCGTCCTTGGTTCGAATCCAGAGAGCCATTTACATTCGTGAAAATTAGAACGTCTTTTGAGGCAGTTGTAGCCAATATTTCTGCTTGAATTTTCACACATAGTTAAAGATGGTGATCTTCTATTGTGCTGCATAGTAAGTTCACCAGTAAGACCCGGGTTCGATGCAAGACGATGAAATTTCAGCGAATTTTAAGAAAATTACAATCCTTTATTTTTTCTTTTGAAGACCGTCCCAATATGATGCCGATATGAAATTAGTTTTCCCGATCTGCTTGCAGTATGCAAGCTACATTTTACTCGTACCTATATATAAGTTATATATATATATAGGGGATCAAAATTCTAACCATGTTCCACAAGTGCCACCGACTTGAAATTTTTACGACGTTATGGCCATAACGTGTAACCTCCAGGAAAAAGCCAACTTTGAACCTCAGTGTCATGGGTTCGATTCCAGAAGGCCCCAAAGTCGCGATTTTCCCCATAAGAATACATGGCAGGGATTTTCGAAATTTTTTTTGAGGCACTTCCCGGAAAGGTAGAGAGTTGAAATTCAAGGGACCGCTAGAAGCCTTGCATATCCAACGAAACTCAAAAAGATTTCTTCGAATATTGTCCATGGTTCGATGCTAGGTCGGTGCAAAAATCGGCCGTTTAAAATGCATTGCGGCAATTTTGAAGATTTTTTTTTGATCCTTTCCCGATAACATGGATACTAGAAACTCGGCACGTAAATACATATCATGAATATATTTCATAATCAAATTTTAGATGTTCGCTAATGGTCCTTGGTTTGATCCCAGAGGGCCATTTGCACTTCTCAATGTATTTCTTACGGAGATAACGGAAACAGTATTAAGGTACTTCCCGGCATGCTATCGACTTCAAACTTTGCATGATAGAAGAGCCAGTCCTTACAAATCAAACTATGCATTCACAGCTTACAACATTTCCTGGGTTCGACACCAGGTGTCTCTGAAATCAGAAGTTGATCCGATTTTTATTAGTAATTATTTTGAAACCTTTCCCAATAATATAGAAACTTGAAATTCGGCATATAGATAGAGTTTATAAATAACTTTCAGAAACATGTTTTAGATTTCCAAGGTTGTCCTTAGTTCGAATCCACAGAGCCATTTACATTCGTGAAAATTAGAACGTCTTTTGAGGCAGTTGCAGCCAACATTTCTGCTTGAATTTTCACACATAGTTAGAGATGGTGATCTTCTATTGTGCTGCATAGTAAGTTCACAGTAAAGACCAGGGTTCGATGCCAGACAAAGAAATTTCAGCGAATTTTAGGAATTTTTTATTCATTCTTTTTTCTTTTGAGGACCGTCCCTATATGATTCCAAAGTAAAATTAGTGTTGTTGATCTGCTTGCAGTATGCAAGCAACATTTTACTCGTATAATAAGCAAGTAATAAAACCAGATTATGTTATCATATCAATATATATAAAGATGATATATACTTTTCCACAAATTTATTTCAGAACAGCTGGTTTGGCAGTGTTCTATGGACATTAAGATGCAGATGTAGCCAAAACTGGTTGTTCTGAAAGAAATTTGTGGAATAGTATACATTATCTTTATATTATGAATTTATACAACATCATGGCTGCCTCTGTAGATTTTGTAATATTAATAGTTTGGATATTAGAAGATTACTGATTTGAATGATGATTTAGCCAACCAAAATTTACTTTCAGTGTGTTTCTTCCTTTCAAAGTTACTTGTCACAAAGTATAATCTGTTATACTTATTCCTCCTTAGTCCTTAGCTTTTAGTTGCATTTTCAACTTACTTGCTTATGCTACTCAGGGGATTCCTGTTTTTAATAGTGAAAGATAACATTATAACATAATTTAGTTCATCCTGATTTTGTCCCTTCCTTTTTGATATTGATTTTCATAGGAGAAATTTATTAGCGATATTGAAGTTACACCTTTCAGCAAGAAATACTGAAGCCAATGTCCTTAAAATTCATTAAAATTTTGATTATGCCATATGTGTCCAAGAGAATGGGCAAGATTCAAGCTTTCAGAAGCATTGGTAGAATGTATCAATAATCTAGTATACCTCTAATATTTCATTTTTGCTGTTCTGCAGTAATTATTTATGAATTCAATTAGCTCTAATGATTATTACTTTATTTTTAATTATTATAATAAGAAATGTAAACAAATTTCTGTAGGATCGATTTTATCATCGTATCAAATTACCCATGTCTTCTTTCCCTGAGAGAAACCAATCCTTAGAATGGACTCCAAGAGGCAGACTTTTGATTTCTTCATCCAAAGGATTTTTCTTATCTAATATAAGTGAGCACTTTTTCCCACATGATTGACTATTTTCCCTTGCACTCCTGGAACTATTGGTAGCATTTTCCTTGGTATTGATTTGATCTTTTAGTTTCATTTGCTCCACTTCCTTAGGTGAAGTGGGGACTACATTTTCCAAGAATTTTTCTACGCCCCCTGGAAAAAATCTTTCACCTGGGGCCAGCCACACCAGGGGTGCCCACTGACGAATGAGAGAGTCCACTGAAATGAGAGGTCCGTTGTTGATGTAATTTTAGTCATATTTACGCTACTTAAAAAGAATGTATAGCTGATGCAAAAAATATATACATAGTATGTAAAAACATATTAATTTAAATAATTAACAGTTTATGTAGACAATGAAAATTGCTACATTTGATTTACATTGAAGTTTTAAATATCAGTAATTGCTTCTGAAGGAATATTGAAATCATTCTTTCAAGCTATGACTCTGGATGATACAGGGGATTAGGAGTGTATCAAACACCCATGTACCTTCTGCATTCTGAATGGCACCCAAAGAAAAGAAATCAGAAAGACCCACAATATGTAAATTTTGGGGTTAGCGATTCAGAATTGATTACTCCTTGGCTATAATTGCTACCCAACATTGGAGTTTTTCAAAAATACAAAAAAATTCAAAAGGAAGTTAATCTAGTTAAGATCATTTGAACTTGGTTTGCTTGAAGTCAATTATGTAAGAAGAGAAAACAGAACAGCAAAAGGGCAATCGAAAACCCCGATGAACCAAAGAAGGGACTAAAGGGTTAAAAGTACAGTTATAGGCTAAAAATTTCAATTGAAAGTTTTAACATTTTAATTTTTTCTCTGCATTCTCATAATATTTTATGGTTGATTTACTAGTGATACAGTTTTTATGCTGCAAGTACACCTTATTTTAACTCCTAAACACCATGGAAAACCAAATTTTGCATTGAAATGAGTTGTTAAACAATTTAAAAGAATTATAATGGAATTAAATTTATTATATATTAGTAGAAATTTATATTTTAGTTTTTTTCACAGTAAAGAACCCATCCTAGTGAATTTTATTCTCCAGGGTTTATGATTTTCTGTAAGGTAAAAATCATTTATATTGCATGGAGAAAATATTATTGTCATAGAAAAGGGTGTTGTCTAGGTTCTCCTATAATCATAATTACTTGATAGGAAAGTACACCTAGTTTCAGACATTTAACCTGAGTAAGCATAATTGTATAATGAATCAAAATAATTGTTTCCTTTGGAGGTTTATTTATTGAATCTACACATTTATATTTTTTTTGCAGGAATGTGTCTTATGTTTTCAACTGGGTTAAAATTTCAAAGAATTCCAATGTTTCAGCCACAACCTCTATCTTTAAAATACGAGTTCATTACTTCTGAAGGATGAAAATTGCAAAGGCTAGTATGCTTTACTTTCTAAGCTTTGTTGTCCAATCCCTTAAGGCTGTATTACTATTAAAGACCAAAATATGATATAGATTTTCAGATTATCGTATGTTCATGGCTGTCCAGGGCAGAAAAAGTGGAAGTCTTCAGAACCTAATCTCAAACATTTTATGAGTTCCATAGTAAACCAACACTTAAATTCATTGGTGATTATTTTTGTGGTTATCGACATTTATCTTATAAATTTTCTGTTTAGTTAAATAAAATATTTCAAATCCGCTTAAAATGAGTCCAAAAGTATATTTTTTAATACAATAGGGGGTCCAATATTCTTGTATGTATTCTGGGACATAGCTGATGTCTACAATACACACAATCCAATGAAAATCTGAGATGATCCCAGGCATAAATGAACCACAATCAGTGCAAACTGCAGTGCAATTGTGAGACCCATCTGAATCCTATCACTGTTTCAAATCCTTGCTTGGATTAAAGTCCTTTTTACTTATCTCCGAAATGTATTCAATTGATGATAATCAGGCCCGTGCGCACCGGTCCTTTATACAAAAAGTTCCACGAATGATGAGTTGAAGATAGGTTAAAATTAAATTATTTTATTTAATGTTTCATTTAGTAAACTTTTTCTTCCAAAATTTAGTGCCTCTTTCAACTTTCATGTTAACGTCAGTCGGGACTCCTTCTTTCGTCTCGGTGAGTCACACTTTCGCGTTAATCAGAAAGCGAGTTTCACGAACGAAAGGGCCTAAAAGCACCCGCTACCAGCGCGCACCTGACTGAAAAACCCCAAATCCTGCGCACGGCCCTGATGATAATGAACTAATAATTCACTGAACCGGCCTCGGTAACCGAGTGGATAGCATTCCAGCTACGCTATCGCTCCTACACCAAGGTCCCGGGTTCGAATCCAGGCTGATCGGACTTTTCGGATCAGGGAATTGTTGTGTGTTCGCTGTCACCTCCGTGAAGTACCTCTTGACAAGCTTCATGGAGCTGAGTAGGACTTCACCGGTAAAAGGGTAACAGTAACTCAGCAGGAAAAAAAATTGGTTTTAATTGGTTAGAATTTTGAAGGGATTCTTCTTCTTTTGAATTAGGTCTGTTGGTATAATAGGATTTATATCGCTCTATTTACAGTCATCACAGCAACGAGGCAATTTAGAATTGCGTGTATTTCAAGTTATAATCGCGAAACTAAAAATAAATGTAATACAAAAGGTTAAATGAAAAGTTTCATAGAATAATTGCAGTTAATTTTGATGAGTTAATTGCATCTCATTGAATTTAATGTAGTCGCTTATCAAAGTAGTAGTTGTAGTACAGTGTTAAGAGTGCTTCGACAGCTGTGGTCATTTCGCACATTGGCTCCCACCGGGAATTGAACCAAGTACCTCTTTGGCCGATGCTGAACGCCCTTCCCTCATGGCTATTCGGAAGCCCGTTTATCAAAATAATATCATTATCGCGGTAATTTGTGAGACCTTTCATAAATTTGACGGTATATAATCACATATTCAATAAAAGGAACATAGATTCTAGCACAACGCGTCAGGATATTAGCTCAGAGTATCAGACAAATCAATTAATCTGTTGGATATCCAATCAGTTTCTATCATTCATAAAATTAACTGCATCTTTATATATTTATTTACTTCATTATCATCGTTAGGTTTCGATTTTAGAGATTTAGATATGAACTGAACGACCCGCCTGTGGCGTATGGAGAGAGTGCATTTGGACCTAGATCCCTACCTAATCTACTATTAACTCCTCTAATAGGCTGCGGGAAGAACCTTAGCAATCTCTTATTTGTAACGTTTTGTCGATGCTTCTCGGAGATTGCGTTCGTTCTTTACTGGAACTAAAATCTCATCAACTTCGCCTAAAATCTCTGAACTGATGAATATTTCGAAATGCTTCGGTATCGGTATATTTGTAGCATACGTAATAACCAGGGCCGTGCGCAGGATTTGCTCGTGGAAGGGGTTTTTCTCATTCAAAAAAGTAACTATATTAATACAAAAATCAATAATGAACGTACACGATGTATGAAATATTATATTTAAAATTCAATGAAAGCGCGCGTTTGGAGAAGTCAGGTGCGCGCTGTTAACGTGGGCTTTTAGGCCCTTTTGTTCGTGACACTCGATTTCTGATTAGCGCGAAAGTGTGACTCACCGAAACGAAAGAAGGAGTCCTGACAGTCGTTAACATGAAAGTTGAGAGAGGCACTAAATTTTGGAAAAAAAAGTTTACTAAATGAAACATTGAATAAAATATTTTCATTTTATCCTATCTTCAATTCATCATTCGAGGAACTTTTTGTATGAAGGATCCTCATGGGGGGGGGGGGGGGTTCGAACCCCCAAACCCCCCCCCCCCCGTGCGCACGGGCCTAGTAATAACAGATTACATGAATTGCAAAAAATATAAGATTAATAACTAAACAAATTTTATATCTGAAGTTTCTGAGGATGGAAGTTGTGTTACATTTCCATTTTCAATTTTTTTAATCAAATATGTCCGAAGATCGCTAAATTTGAGGAATAATTGATTAGAAATTCAGAGAGAAATAGAGACAAATTTCCTGGGATAAACTGGCTGGATCTTCCGTGATAATTTTGGAGAATTTGAAACATTAATTTTTTTTGTTTGAAGTAAGAAAATCAAAGATGAAAATAATTTTTCCTTCGTACGCCGTGAATCGCGCTAAAGTTATGCAACTTTGGCGAAATTTCTTGGCATCTCTACCTCATTTTCTGGTTCACGTGAATTAGAAAGTTACCAAAATTTTCACTGTAGGCAGAATGGTGGATCTTCAAACGCAATGTTTCTCAATATTTTCCGACCCACCGTTCTTTCTTTGCCAACTCCGCACTGGCTGATAGAACTATAATCGGAAACGACCAGAAACAGTGATTCATAATAGATTACATTTAGAGCTATTATAATAAGTACCTTTGAAAATTCACCAAAAGCGATTCGACAAAGCTATAGTATTTTGTAGAAGTCAGTATTCTATTTCATGAAAAAAATATTGGCAAGAAGATAACATGCCTATGTTCTGAACTTCTTCTATTTCTTATTTTCGTTGTAACTACTGTCAATATTCGTGTAATGAAAACTATGTACTTCTTATATTATCACTCGACTTGAATTATCTATGCCTCTCAACAATCAGTAATTCCGCAAGTAAATTGATTTCACTCGGTAATGGTAGAAGGAAAAGTAAATATCGTAAATGCTTTTATCTGCAAATGAGGTTTTAACCCTAGCTGTAGGAATATACCCAAGGACCTCAGAATCTATAGATTCACACGACTTGGTGTATTATGTGCTTGTAAGAGACGCATATTATCAGTAAACGACTTGTTACCTCTTTAGGCTTCGAGCTAGAGAAATTTTGTTTCTTAAATTGTCTGGGCATCTATAGAAAAATATAAACTTGCGTCTATTGAATTGTTTTGGAAATGAAGGAAACGAAGTTGAACTTAGCAATTAAAGTGCACAACCTGAAATAAACCCAAAGAATTATCGAGGCGAAAAAGCCTGAAGAGAGCGGGAATCGAACCCGGTTTCTTCTTTCTATCCTCGCGGTTCCTCTTACTAATTGCGTTTCCTTGCGGAAGAGCTTCATCCCCTCCGCAGATTATTTGAAGCAAATGTAGATGGTAGAGCCACCGATCATACAATAAAAGATGGGTAAGACGCAAAACACAATGTTCCGCTGGAAAAGCGTGACGCCGAATTGTCCGTCCGACTCATTGCATGAAAATTGGCTGATCCTTTTATCTCTGACAATCAATGATTATTTTTGGTAGCCACAATGAATTATGTGGCTAATTTTGTGGCTTCGCCACACATAAATAAATACTGTAGCGTAAATATTTCGAGAGGCGGTAGTTCAGTGGTTAGAATACCTGCCCCGAAAGTGGGAGACCTGGATTCGAGTCCCAGCCAAGTCACTATTTTTCACTTCTTGTACAACTAGAGACTGAAGACTCGAAGTTAATGCTAAAACTGGGATGTATCCTAAAATCAGGTGACCACAAACGTATCTTGAGAAAATTTCTAAAAATATAGATTGAATAATAACCTTTTAATAAATAACCTTTTAAATAATAACCTTTTAACCGCCCGTAATCTTTGCTGATACCCTTATAAAATGATGAAGATTAGAATCGTTACGAGTTCGATTGCATCTCATCGAAACAAAAGCACCATTTTTGACGAAGAGATGAGAAGGAAGGTATTGTTTTGCATAAGTAGGCGTTCGTAACGAATCACTGAAACTCTAGATTCCCTTCGCATTTGAAATACAAATCTTTCTGACTTCAGAGGCGAACTGTGTTTCTAGGTCTACGAGATTATGCATGGCCTTAGTCTCTGATATCTAGGATAGCGTGAGTTGTGCGAGGAATTTCACAAATCCTCCCCAAGGAACATCTAAACGCCACCTAGGAAATGTTTAAGTATTTATGGGAAGTAGATGAATGGGGAAAATAACCAGTGAGGTATTCTTAAAACCATTATTAAAACACATTATTAAAATATTTTGGGAATATAGTTCGATTTTTCTTGAAATCTTTGAAACTTTAGTTTTTTTAGATGCAAAACTCCTTATCTACTTCTCAATATTCTTATTTTCTCCGTTTCTATTTTTATTTTTTTTTCAAGGGATATTTATGTTCTGAAATTGGAAGCTTCAATGTACTAATAACACAAGTTCTCGGTGTTTTCAATTATCATCGGTATTTTATATTTTGCCTAATAGATTCCCATGATAAACCTCCAATTCCTCTATGAAATGCAAAAGCTAGCATCAATGGAATTCTCTATCGCCACTGAGAAAGAAAGTTGGAAAACATTCCGCGTTAAGTAAGGCGTCGTATTATGAGCATCTAAAGCGTTTACTTTCTCTGGTCTTACATGGTCATGTAGAAAAGTGGCGCAGGACATTTTTAACGTCATTCTCTCTTTGAAGAATGTCTGCTTTGAAAATCAGTATGTATATATTCAAGACCTCTAAATTCATTACAACAAATAGTTATGGCCAAATTGAATGCATTACAGATGGACTTTACGAGCTATTAACTTCCGATTTCTATACTCTCGTTAGAAATTCTCTGTATATTAATCAAGCGTCTTAAGGGTACGTATGACCACCTGTTATATAATGTATAGACCAGGAGCCTTCAAGTGTAGGAGCGATTCAACCTCAAGAGGGCCGAATTTGCTCAATGAAAGTTTTCGGAGCTGCAGGTTGTGAATTCGGCTGTACCTAGAAATAAATAACCGATCGAATATTGTTATGGAAATATTTTTCTCGCTACAATATTAAGAATAAAGTTTTTAGGTCCCAGATGTGTTACCATTAAAATTTAGAGATTCAACTTAATTTAACATTAATTTTTGGCAAAAATATTTGTGAAACTTTTGCGGAAGAATGGGTATCTGGGACACCACCCGCACCCTCTCACCAAGTAGGTGCAAGGTGCGGGTGGGAGACTTCCGATATAAACCTTGACCACTTCCCAAATTTTCGAATTTAGAAATGAAACTGTAACTTATATTTATAACATATCAAGTGACCTACTTCTCTATCAAGCTTTGTTGTTGATTCCTAGAATAAAACAATAATGCATGAATCGACCGGTTGTAAAATAACAATTTTATAGCTGTCCTTCACATTCGGAGAAAGGACTTTGCCATACCAATATCATTTGCTGTCTGTAAAATATTCAGCCCGAGGCTAGTTGAATCCCCAACCCTTCCACCACCAGCTACCGATAGCTTAGTTGAGGGATGGTGTACTTCATCACCGTTAGTTCGTTCTGATGGTTCTGATCAAGAAGAGGGTTGCGTCAGTTTTCCCTTAATCTGCTTTCTGAACCAGAATGCTATGGATCAGACGTGTCCAACCCTCGGCTACGATCGTGCGGCCCGCGTAACGTAGTCGGAAAACAAACAGTACTGGTATAAAAATAAGCGCAATTAAGCCCACATTAAACATTTTATGTCCTTTTGTTTGAAAAGTAAACGTTGTTTTACTAAGCTCATTTGTATTTGGGTTATATTGTGAATAAATATTGTATTATATTTTTTCTAATCTGTAGAAGAAGTATAAAAGTTTTTCTTTTATTTCTTGAGTGTAAGGGCTACCTAAATCAAGGGGTCCCTTCTGGCCCGGGTGCCAGAGAAAATTTATAATGCGGCCCTCCGCTACCAAAAGGTTGGACATCCCTGATAGATGGAACAAGTCCACTAATATGCAGTATAATGACCCCATGAATAATACTTTTCAGAGAGAAGTGAATGCCATTATTCAGCATCACTTATATCTTAGCAGCTTTTATATAACCACTGCCATTTACAAAAGTAACAAGAAAGATAAATTTGATATACCAAAAGAAAGAAACGTACACATATGATTTGATTAGAGAAGATTCTAACTGCATAGATATTAAATTCAAGCATTCGACTTTACGCAGGAATGGAATGAATTGCTTTCTCTCCGTCTGTGTGGGGGACAAAGTATATCAAAATATTTGAAGTCCATACATGGCGTCATATTTTCACTTTCTTTTTTCTGTTCTCCTGTTAGATGACTGATACGTATGATTGCAAGTACGCTCAAATATGCGGGCGTTGACGCATCGGGAAGGTGAAAGCGAGCGACGCAACGCGAAGACTAAAGATTTTGGTCGCCGGCGTACAATGAAAAATCTTCCAAAGAGATCGGTTTATTCGGTGCCAATTGGAGCATCTTGGCGTTTAGACTGTAGAAATATATCTTTAGGTTTGTCGTGCTCTACGGAGAAATTTGGAATAAATAATGGAAGTGTGGAAGCAAAAATAAAAAGAGAAAATAATCTATTTTTTACGCATTATACTCCTGAACGATAAATATGGTTTTTCCTTTTAGATGGTCAATCCTAGGGTCTTGCGTAATGTATACCTCTGTGAAAAGCTGCTGTGCGTTGTGATATTTGATGCGAATACTCGTATATAAGTTTACTAGTAGACTTGGCCGCAAAATTTGATAGAAGAGTAGGTAAACATTGCTCATAAATTTACTTTTAAAGCAATGAATTTTTCTCATAGAGTAGAATTATCACCTTAGAAGATAATTACTAAATTAGCTACTGCCTATGATAAAGATTCTACAAAAAGTATTTTAAAAGAATTTTTATTTTCACATTGAAATTTAGGAATGTTAAGACAATTTAAATAGTTTATTTCAAGTTAAAATTCTGCATTTTTAATGATTTATAAAATCCCGTCACAAATAGGAAGCTTCCAGCAATTGATTTGGAAACTGGGACAACTCTCTGGGGTGAAATTTCACGATAATGAATACTTTTGGACTAAATTCGAACGGAATTAATTGCATCTCCATCAACTTTTTACAGCAAATTCTTCAAGCATGAGAAAGAGCTAATTAACTAATGTCATTTTCCCAAAGTTTCTCAGCAGTGGTCCGACCATTTTCGAACATATTTTCGAAGAAAGTTCTTTTTTTCACATTTTTCAAACGAATTCTGAGGATATAGGGGGGGGGGGGTTAAACTAATCGTGAACCGCCTTAGACCAGCGTTGGAATACGTATATTCACATCTTACTTATGCTTTGAGTTTTGAAATGCATAATATATTATGTTATGTATTCGATGAGGTGGATAATCGTTGAGATCAAGTTGAGAAAGGTCGAGCATCGTTGACCGGTTTTTCCAACAGGAGATCGTCCGGATTCCCGGTCATCCAGCAGCCGTTAGATTCCGCTAACGGTATTTGTGGGATCTGCTCCATCTTTCGACTCTCGCGTAAGAGTGTCACATAATCCTACTTATAAAGGAATAGCTACCAACTCTTAGAGCGTTCTCATTTGCATGACTACTTACACTCATTGTAAAAGAGATCGAATACACTTAATTACGGTCAAAGCAGTAAGTCAGTGGAGTACAGTGAAATAGTGTAAATTTGATGTGTTAAAAAGTGTCACGGAGAAAGGTTGTGAGTTATACTGACCCAATCTTTAAGACTCAGAAGTGAAATCTTGAGATGATCAGTGTTGAGGTTACTTATTCAGAAGGTTAAAATTTATTCTTAGTATTAGAGGTAGAAAACTGAGTTTTAATGAAATTATACATCCCACGTTTCCAATCTCTGAGTAATATTTTAATTCTTCGCAACTTTACCCTACTAGAATCGGATAGAAGTGTCAAAATATATAAAAGCAATTAACTATAACGACATTTTAAAAATTGAAAGACAAATTTATACTGTGAACAAAATGCAAAGACTCTTGGAGGTGATGAAGGAAGCCTGTAGCTTGACATATTCATTATCCTTACGTTAAATTAAGCTGTTTGCTTTGCAGCGCAAAGAATAACGTATTTCAAAATATCGAAATTCACGTAAGTTCATAAAAGAAGTAAATTTTCTTTGAAAAATAACCAATTTAGACGATTTAAAAACGTACCGATGAAAATCATCTATTTTAAATTTGGATTAAAAATAATATCTAAATAGTTCATGATAACAGGTAAGATTCGAACCAAGTATCTCGGACACACATATGCGAAATTTAAGAGTGCATGTCCAAAGATGTAGGAAGTACCATGAAAAATATGCTCTGAAGTTTTTGCTATAAGAGAGTTGGTTTGCTGGAAGTTCTAATGATAAAGTGCGCTACTCACCATGGCTGATTTGCCGACGATTAGGGGCGTAATATGTGTGCGCCGTTTGAAGGAAAGAGACGATGAGCACAAACACTAACATGTCTCTCTGGTGGGAGAGAGTGGACTGTCTGAGGAGCTCGCTTTGGTGAAGGAAAGAAAAGCAACAGTGGCTAGATTCGCCATCCGAAAATAGGAGAGTGAAGGGAGAAAGTTTTCATTTTTTAAGAGAGGGAAAGTGTATCCTGATGATAGAATCCTAAGATAATAATTAATATTCCCTACGTGTATGATGCACATTCTACATTTGCACAGATGGAGTAACTATTCCGTGTATGAATTGCTTTCTCTAAATCTTCGTTAGAATCTAGTCAAAACCTGCGTAAATTAGCATAGGAAATAATTATGGCCAGTGATCACGAGGATATTTTAAAACTTCTTAAAGAATGGTTATTCCAGAACAAGGAAGTGGAGTATTTGTTTAAAAGGATTGAGTAAATTTTTCTTCTGTTTTGATCAAGAAATTGTACTTGTGTTTTTTTAAATTTTGTATTGCACATGTTATGATTGCCTTTATTTGTCCCGGCATTGTCAATATTTTTTTCCATTATTCAGTTGTCTTATTGATAATTTTTTTATATACTTTAATTTTTTGGAAATTTACTCATTAATAGTGGCACAGCGACTGTTTTCATTTGTTGTTTTTTTTTGTTGGACCGGAAGAGTCGGTTAACCTAGGAGAGGGGAACTAGGGGAAACCTATGTCCTAGGGGAACCTATGTCCCTCGATTTTAATTTTTGTAATATTTATTGATGTATATGTATTTATATGAGGAACAAATAAATCAATAAATATGGTACATACAGCATTTTAAAATGTAGAGCATTGCATTCTCAAGGCTTACTATTATCTAAAAATATAGAGGGGAAAACTCCGTAAAACACCGTAAAAATATTTTTTTCTCTTAATTTATTTCAAACATTTTAAAATGATAGTTTAAATTAAAGTGCAATGATAGAATTTACTCAATTATAGAAAAAAGATATATTAAATATTTTATCTCAAATTAAAGTAACTGATTCAAAAAACAATATTTTAACGTAGTAAAGCACATACTAGAAATCTCAATTTTTAAAAAGATCTCATGGCTCCGATTTGGCGCCTGATTGAGCTTAATGGCACCATGGATGATGGAGCTTAATAAAAAACCAGGGAAGCCTGTAATACCATTTGAGTTAGTGCTTGCTGGGGAAAAATATAGTTCAATGCTATTGCGTTGATAGTTTTCTCAAAATAACTCTTTTATAACGTTCACTTAGTAATTTGTGAACATAAAAACGTTAGGTATTAATTTTTCACAATGTTTCAGATGAGACTGAGGTTAAATCCTCAATTGAACTTGCTGATCTTATGATTTAAGTTTAGACTGCTCAAACTGTGAGAATTTTAATGAAAAAATCATTCCGGTCCTTTCAATCAATATGTAATTTTCCATCTAGCACTGGTTAATGATTTTCTAGGAATATTTATTACTAGGCTAGTTCTCATGTGCATAGCATCTACGCCCCCTAGCATCATAGACTTTGCGTAGACTTTGTTTACATCTTAACATTTATCGCTTGTCATAGCATGTGACGCATTTCGTCTGTCTGCTCTATCGGCGCAAAGGAAAACGAGGACCTGCAGACGGTACCAGATTTACGAAGTTATTGCGGTTATTGTTCAGGCAGCAAAGATGCCTACGGAAGGCGAAAAAACTCTTCTTCATTGCTATAATTTAGGCTGTGGCCAGAAATACGACCCAAATGAAAATAAAGAAGGTAAATAGTTCAAAATATTAGAATAAGTTTGCTTCAATACGAACTTGTTGCCATTTGCCATTTCGAAGTCTATAGAATGTTCCTGAAGGCAGTATTATGGTGTACCATCGAGTAAATGTTTTGTTGAGATTATTAATTCTTTCGTACATTTTATGTAGATTCATGCTTGCATCATCCTGGCGCCCCATTTTTTCACGACGCTTATAAAGGATGGTCCTGTTGCAAGAGAAAGTGTACAGATTTCACAGAGTTTTTAAATATCAAGGTAAAGGAAATACTTTTAGTTTTTGTGTTATCTCTTGAAATTGTTTTCAAACTTCTTGTCATTTTGGTTATGTATTGTGGTAAAAGTTATTATGGCGTTGTTTTGGTTAGGGTTGCGAAAGGGGCTACCATAGCAATGTAAAGCCTCCTGAGCCAGAAAAGCCGGCAGTGGATAGATCTAAGGCTGATGAAGTCATTGAATATAAAGCTCCGCAACCTCTTGTGCAAAAGTGTATGAAACGGCCTCCACTTGATACTCCTATGGTAAGGAAATGTTATTTCGTTGCTCGGCATTTAGTTATTATTAAACCGTAATTATGATGTGAAACATATTTGTTTTTAAATCTTTCTCCTTTTGGTTTTAACCCAAATATGTTTGTGTGAATTAGATAATTTGTAATTTCAGCTTATTACATATTTACATATCTAATAAGCTGAAACTTACATTAGTATCACTCAAGCTTTTATTTCTCTTCAGTGAAACTCAAATCTATTACTTATATTCCATTTCATTAATTAGTTTTTTTGTATAAGAAGTTTTACTTTTGAATTATTCTTATGTAGTTAACGATATATTGATAGGTAGAACTTCAGCCTGCTATGATAGCATCATCAGTCAGTTCTGTGAAAGTTTCAGAAAATGCTGGACCTGCTGTTGAGAGTATTGCTATAGAACAGGAGCTCAAGATAGGAATGCCTTGTAAAAACAAAGGCTGTAAGAAGGTTAGTGATATTTGGGATGTATATTGTAAAATATAATTGTATATATTTGCTATTGTTAAAATTATCAAATGGACTATTTAATGACTAATATTTAATAGCTAAAATGTGCAATTTCCTTATCCAGAGGGTTTCAGAAGGAAATGCTACTAAACAGTAAATCATATTCGTTGAAGAAATTATCTGCTCATGATTTTCATGTGTGTATATTTTCATGTAATCATGAATCTTACACATAATGCGATGGAGATCAACAAACATTGTTTTGTTATATAACTTTTACTATTTCTACTATTTAATTTTACTATTTATTGGATAAAGTACCTATCCGTTTTTCCATTTTGGAGTTTGCAATTCAAACATGTTCAAGACATGTCTGTCAAGCATTGGAATAACAGTGAGTTTGTTTATGGTGTTTAATTTTTATAGACATAATTGGTATATTTCTGTGGATTAATAAATCAATAGAAAAGAAAACTGTGACTCAATTAAAATAAACTTTCTTAAATGGATGTATTCCTTTGATCCTAATGAATAATGTATAATAGTCGTTACATAAATATTCGATTTTAATGTACTTCAGTAATTTTAATTTTATATTGATAAACAATTTATATTAAACTTGGTCAGATATGATGCACCTGGCATGATTTCTTTTGAGTTGTTTTTATTTTCTTACTCCATGTCATTCATATTAAAATGTTGGCATCTTCACGCTTATACTAATATTTTCTTCAAAGTTTGTTTTTGTAATGGTATTTACTTTTTCTTTGAAATAGTTATAACTTCATGATGGCTCTCTGGATTAGAAAATTTTTATTTCAGGCTACCTTTTATTTTTCAGACTTATGAAGGGGAAGATAGCATGTACGAAAATTGCATGTACCATCCTGGTGTGCCAATATTTCACGAAGGACTCAAATTTTGGAGTTGCTGTACTCGTAGAACGTCTGACTTTAATGCCTTTTTGGAGCAGCAGGGATGTAACATAGGAAAGCATAAATGGTTTGAAGATAAGGTAAAGTTAATAACCATTATACTGCCTAAAGGCTGGTGTAGGACCCTCAGGTTTTTTACAGTAACAGTAATATAAAGAGGCCAATGTATTATCCTCCTATTTACATACTGCCCTCTCTTGTACAGTAGAAGTCTGTTATAATGAGAGCAAACAGAAATTGGAAAAGTACTTGTTATGAAGTGTACTCGTTATAGCTGATCTCTAATACTAAATGTCTGTCTTCTTGAATCCAATATCAGCGAGCATGGCCGAATGGAACTGCAGGGTTTTTAATCCTTATGCAAATGCTTCAGAATGAATAAAAAAGTATGTTTGCATCAAATATATTATTTCATTAATTCATAAACCATAACCAAAGTGCATCCTCCAATATAAAATGTGAAAAATTATTGCTCAATAATTGTTGAAAAATAATGGTATATGATTACTCTACCCGCTCTACTATATCAACTATAGTTCTTCTCTCTCTCTCTCTATTATGCACTATTTTACTTGCATGATGTATACGGTGTACTATTTTGGGGCTCATCCTCCCTAACTATTAAAATTTTCTAATTGCAAAAGAATATTCTGAGACTAATGGCAAATGCAAGGTGTGATGCACAGTAACCTTCCACTTTTCAGGAAATTCAACATGTTATCTCTACCATGCATTTTTACATTTACCATTGTTGTATATACCAGATGCATTTTGAACTACTTTTTGACAAATGCTGATGTGCATTATCATAGTACTCAAAACGTGAATAACTTGCATGTTCCTTCTGTACGCACGAGATCCAACTACCTTGTTCCCAGGTAAATGGGCCTTATACTATTCAACAAAATCTCCAGTTGACCTAAAGACAATATGTCAATTGTCTCTTTTAAATACAAATTTAAATTCCTAACTGAGAGAATGTTTTAGAGTGTGGATGATTATTTAGCATATTTTTATTTTAAATTTAATGTAACTGATAAAACCTATATCCTGTACTGGATGATTGGCTGAATAAATTTATAATAATTTGATAATCCTTATTCATATCAAATTGCTTTCTCGAGATATTTTTCATTCACACACTTCATAAGCAAAGACTGACGTAGTGGAGGAAGAGAGATTACCCTTAAAATCCATATCAACACTGCTTTAATCTCCTATATTTACACCCATCCTGGATCAAACGATTTGGTACCAAGTTTCGTATGAAAAAAATTCCCTCAGGTGTATGCCAATATAATAAGAATAATAATAATGCCATCTTTTTATGGGCGAATTTTTGCCTTTGAAGGCTATTCCTCCAATTAACCCCTTTTTATGAATTTTATTCCTTTTTTGCATTTTTATTAATACTAGTGATCTCTCAGCGGTTGAAATTAGACCATAAATTCATTCATGTTTTATGTTTGAGCGCTATTGAGGTTCTTTTGTCAAAGAGTATACATCTATGATCATTGCTTATAATGTTTTTGAAGTTTGTTCTATTACGTAAGCGTGTACAAATACATCACTATGGTGTGTTGTTTGCCTTACAAAATTACAAAATTTTAAATTTAATGTTAGTAACAATTGAAAAAAAAACACTATGACAACTTTCAGAGTTTTATTTTTTTTTTGACACCATTAATTGCCAATTTCGAATTTCCCTCATTATTATTGAATCAAAAGAACGTTAATAAAAATGAGACTTGATAACCATAGAGGTTTAAGATATATTGAACTTGCATTAAATTTAATTTTTGGTAACCCTCAACGGACTACGGATGCCATATGGCATCATCCGTCACCTACTATTATTTCATTTTGTATCACAGAATAGGAGAGCTCGATGACAATGTTGCAATTTTGTAATTGTTTGGCTGGTTTCATGTGTTGTTTATGTATGATATTTTATGGGTGTTGTTTTCAGACAATCAAAAAGCGAAATACGAAAGAAATTTTAAATAATTCCAAAAAATTAATTCCGGCCTTGGAGGGTTAAGGTACTTATATAATTCTATTTTCTATACATTAATTTTCGACTAAATTGAAATATACGAAGGATAGAAAATTGATTTTTAGCTTTGCTAAGTCATATTTAAAAAGCAATAACGCATTTTTTGACATTTCCTTGGGATTTTGCCATACTGATCAGGTTTCTTCATGGCTGCACAGTCATTTTGATTTGTTCGAATTATATAAAATTTAAATAAAATAATTTTTAGAAATCACTGCAATGTTTTTATAACAGTAGTTTTGCACCAACCTGGCATCGAACTCCTGCAAATTTGGTGGCATTTCTATGATAATTAATACAGAAGAGTACATTTTCTGGGACCTGCATGATTTTGAATTATTTATCCTACCAGGAAGTTCCTTAAAGTTCTTTTCGAAGGAACTCTAAAATGGCCGTAATTTTTTCCCTGCTACTTATGTATCAGTGTTTGTATATTTCGACATATAAGTAAATTGCCATCTTTTCGTAATTTCTGACGTGAGTCCCTACCGTTAATTAAGTATGGAGATAAAATCCCTGTGTAATCTAATGAGCAAACGCATAAGCTCGGATTCAACAATTGCCTTGGTTGCCAGGGGGACTGGTTTGTTTACTACGAAGACATTTCCCAAAGTTTTCGTACATTTTATAAATTATAAATACATGTTATAAATTAAAATAAGTGTGTTGAATGAAGTAAATGTATTATCACTGAAGATGAGTTTAAATGTGATATCATGATGTGAAAATCTATTTTTAAAATGTGGAACAGAATCAGTCTCTTCCACAAGTAGATGATGCTGATTCATAATCAAAATAGGGCTCTCAAGTTTGGTTTTCAATTATTTTTCTATTTTTTATCAATTATATAGTCTTTGTTGCCTTGCACAGTCTTTAAAACCTGAAATTTATCTGTTCTTAATGGAAAAGAGAGTGAAGTAAAATAGGAATATGAGTAAAACTTAATAGTATTGATAGAATTAGCCTTTGTTGTGTGAAACTCCAAAGAGGTTGATGTAAAACAAAAACTTAAGTATTATAATTTAATTTAATATCTACCTACAACTTATAAAATAAATAATTTATATCCCCATGTTCAACATCTTTCAATCGTTTTCGTTTCAAAAAACATAACAAAACTTAACAGTTTTAATTACACAATTTTAATTTTCATTAGAACATAAGAGTCATTTACTTAAACGGACTCATGGCTCATTAACGATGACTACCACGAAGTGGATTCATTCGGTTATTTTCATGTAGAAATGTAGATCCCACAAATAAAATTAAATTATAAATGATTACAGTAAGTAATCTTTAGTTCTTGTTTAATATCTAAATTGGATCCAAAGAGCGCCATTTCTGGAATAAATCAAACTGACGAACAACTTCACTAACTGCTACCTTCTGCCTTTATTAAAGAATAAATATGTAAGACATCAAATTTATTGTTATATTCAGTAGCTGAAATCTTCCAGCCCATGATTCAGTATGTAGATCTTTGGCATCTTCATGTATCAATTTCAAATTAAAAAAATTATCTTAGTATATTCTTAGTATCTTTAAGATACTTATAATGGTTTATATTTTTAATTATTTTCAAGAACCAAACTGATGGTGGGGCGGACAGTGATGGCTCAAGGAAGTTACATTACCGCCACGACTGGCATCAAACTGGCACTCATGTGGTTGTAGCTGTTTATGCCAAGAACTACAATCCTAATGGAACAACTGTCAAACTTAGTCCAGTTCGCCTAACAATTAGTATTGAAGATGCTGAAACAAACAAGAGATTTGATCTTGATCTACCATTAATGGGAGTAAGTACTGTTTTGCTGTTGTATGATAAATTGTATAGATATGATTAATCCCTCATATTTTCATTAGTTCATTTGTTCAAAGACTTGATATCCCAAGTTATTTTACTTTAAGAATTGCTGTGTTACCCAAATAATAGTCAGTACTTCTGTCAATTAAGGTGAAATATAGGAGGTCCACTTTCATGTGGATACTACTTTTTCAGGGACAAATTTGATGCTTAATCTGGGTCAAAGAATTGATTTGCAAAAGCTTAATTTATATGTACCATATTTGCTCAAAAATAATGCCCACCATTTTGGGGGCCTTTTTCAGCTCAAAAATCATGGTGCACATTAGAATCAATGGTGCTCTAGATTCAGGCACAATACTACAGATCCTCGGCTCACCCTGCACCCATGCGAACATTCCACCAATAGTCTATCAAAGTTTTGACTGTCAGAGCCCCTGAAGACGTAAGACTAAACTTTCGACTGATAGTATTTAATTGAAAGGGCTAGCCCATCAAAACTTTTAAATGACCAATTTTGATTTGGTTTATGTCCGCACTTATGTACAACTTTTGATGTAGACGGCTACAGGCATTTTGTTTACAGTCTATATGTGTATAAGTATAATACATACATAGCAGTGTATAGTTTTATAGTAAACATATATACAGTGCTGTGGATGGCATGACCACATGTCCTGGTGTGCTGCAGATTTGTGGCCAAATGATTTTTCTATTTCCGATGCTCGAATTTTGGGGTGCACACTGATTTCGAGGGCCCATTATTTAGTATTTCAAGTAAGTATGGTAAATCATAGTAGAGCAAAAATACTAAGATTTATGGTAATTTACATGTTTGTTTACAAAAATAACATCTTGTTAAAAACTCCCAGATGAATCATTGCCGTGGCTGATTTGTTCATTTAAATATTTAAATTCACTCTTTCACAGCCTTAGCAATTTATTGTGGAAATACTTTCAGATATTTTCCTATATCTACTCTCACTAATAAATTGTCTTCTTGCCTGCTGATATCCAAAGAGAAAGAAAAATCTGAAGTAGACTTTTATTGGAAGTACTGGAAAGTTCTAGAACTTATGGCTACAAATTAGGGAGTTTATTTTAAACTGAGATCTAGTATTACTTTGGTCTATATATTTAGATTTTTATGTAAATAATTAAGGATTTAGAAAATTTACAAATGTGGTCCATAATTTTCTCCTTGATGAAAGAATTTATGTCTCTTGTGAGGTGGAACTTAATAACCTTTTACATTAAATAAGTCCGACATGAACGGGTAACAAGCAGATCTTCTAATTGATGGTCAGTTGCTTTATACATCAAGATCATTCTAACATGCCATTTGGAAGACTTTGTTGGCAAATGACAGACAACGAGGATGTGTCATCATTTACAGCTATGATCTCATTATTCACACTAACAGCTGGAAAGGGGAACCTCACTTCACTAGTAACAGGGAATTAGCATGTTAAGTCATGCATCTAGGAAACTGTACATTCCACTTGCCTAACGTCTCCTGAAAAGCATATTAGAATGTTCTTGCTGATTAATTGAATAGATAGAGCAAATGACTGGTAATCTAATCCTGATCCTGTCAGATTTTTTTAGAATTTTTACCTTGGTACTTACCTTTCCTTGCAAATTCTTCTTTCACCCTTTACCTCAAGGAGAGGTTCTGTTGAGGACTTGTAATTTTATTATAAGACAAGAGCAGCTTGACAGAGAATCAAATTTAAATGCAACCAAGTTTTCATATGGGTTTCTCCCAACCCTTTTGAAAGTTATTATTACCATATTTATTTGTTTATAACACTCAATACAAATTTTTTCCCAAAATTTTGGTCTGAAATTCATGTTGCATGTTATTTGCATATTATTACATTTTTTATTTCAACTTAGTTACATTAAAAAATCATTTTAAATTTAAACTCCATCTTTACGACTAAAATACCTAAAACGACTTTTTAGGAATTTTATTGTACTTTATTTTGAAAGTGTCTCATCTTCTGAAAGCAAATTTCTGCTACACTCTTCAAAATCAGGTGATCTATGCTCAAACATGGGCTAATCTTCACATTCCAGATTTTACATTGTTCCCAATAATGTATGTTAAAAAATTTTAATGATTAAGTACCTAATGATTATGCCTCTTGTGGACCTTTGATTTACTACCTACCAATTACAGATTAACCTTCTACCAACTGAACTTTCATGTAGCACAAATATGCTACCATTCTGCTAATCATTCTTTGTTATAAAAAAACTTGAAAAAGAGACTTTTATCTTCACCTTTTTACTGAGAAAATTGCAGTGATGACCATTCCAAGTCTTTTATTTAAGTTATTCAAGTCAAATTTCCTTCTTAAACTCATGCTGGGTGTCACAAACAAATAAATGCAGTATTTAAAAATACTACTTCTTAGATACTAACTGTTAATCTACTTAGCTGCACAGTATTGAAACACTATCCAGTTGGGCTTAGTTACCAAGCACTATCCAGTTGTTTTGTCTTCTCAGCATATACCTTGATCATGTTTGCAGCATGACACCAGATTCTTTACTCTAAACTTAAAAGTGTTTTCAACCAAAATTTTTCACTTCTTATAAGTTTACAGTCTGCCTACTTCCTCAGTTTTATCTGATTACTCTAGGATGCTGTTTATACTCTTTCCTCTATATTCTACCGTAATATAGTGAAATATAGTATTTTTTCTGAAGGAGGTTCGTAAAATACTGTATTTATTCGAACATAACATAAAACAACATAACCCTCTTGGTTCCTTTTTCGGCTCAAAAATTGGCGTGCCTGTTAGAATCATTGGCGCACTAGATATGGGCACCAAATGCCACCATGCACATGTCCCAGTATGTCCCATAGTGCAGGGCCGGCTGCAACCTTGGCTCAACCTGGTCTATGTAACTCTTCAAACGTTCCATTAATGTGCTATTGATGTTCTCACTGTAAGAGCTCATGAAGACTAAACTTTTGGCTGATAGTTTTTAATTGAAAAGGAATTGGCTAGCCATCAAACTTTTTAAATGACCGATTTTGAATTGGATAATGCGTGCATTTATGAGGGACTTTTGGTGTAGACAACTACTGGCATTTTTCTACTTGTATGTTCTACACTTATATGGTGCAGCATATGGCATGTCAGCATATCTTGAGGTGTGCATTACATTTGTGGGCAAATGATTTTACAATTTCCGACTCTTGAAATTTGAGGTATACATTAGATCCGATGGAATGTAATTTTCAAGTAAATTCGGTGCTATCATTTTAAGTACTTGATTAAATTTTGTGAAAATTATTCTTAATAGGTGGTAGAAGTTGGCAGCAGCAGCACTAGTTTTCTAGGCACAAAAGTGGAGGTGAAACTTCGCAAGGCAGAGCCAGGTTCATGGGCCGACTTAGCGCTAAGAAGGCCCCCGCCTGTGAAAGTGGTAGAAGAGAAGAAGGAGGACACTTCAGCTAATGAATCTGTGGAATGTTTGACTGAAGATGTAGATTCAGTGGATCTTAGCGACTTGTGAGGTTGTCCAAATCTTAGGCTGCAATTTTCATAATTTTATTTGTGCTATTTTGTACAGAAGTGAGTTAACTGGATGTAGCTATTCATGACAGGTCATCTCTCAATAGTTGGTTCCAAAATGTTCCATTATTTGGCCATAATTAAACATTCTAAATCATGCATGAAATTTCAAACTGAACAGAATTTGAAATAACGTCATTCAAGTCAAGTGAGTCATGGATGATATTTGGAAGCATTAGGTTTCAAATTATTGAAGGACCAACTCTTCGTTTTGTGTGTCTCATGTAAGATATTTTCTCTTGTTTGTTTTATTGCATTTATTTATAAAATCCTTTGATTCGTTTATTTTTAGGCTAACATCTACGTTTTATTAGATTATGTATTGGTAGTACAAATAATGATGAATACACTTGTTATTTTTGGAATTGGCATACATTTTGTATTGGTTTGCATTAAGGTTTTCACAATTGCCTTTTCTTGTTCAATGGAATGTGTTCATTATGTACTGCATAGTTATAAATTAAATAATTTATAAGTAATCATCCCAGTTTTTTATTCCTCCATGTACGTAACCTTTGATTTGAAGGGTTCTTGAGTATACTGTGGCAATGCTTTGTGATATGTTCAATTATGATCTATGCACTGTACAAGAGGTTATATGTAATTGTGGGGTGATATCAGTAAATATGATTAATTTACAAAGTTGTGATGTTTATTAGTACTATTGTTAAAGGTGCTACAACAGCTTGTCTTTTTGCACTTATGGACACCCAACTGGAATTGAGCCTGGGATCACTTGTACCAAAGGCTTTCATTGTACATTCTGCCTACTTGGCTATCTGAAAGCCCATCAGTGTTGTCTATAGTTATTAATTCTCACTATTTGTGTAATATGGATCAAAGAGATAACAAAAATTGAAAAATAAATTGTTGAAAAAATGAAAAAATCATGGGTGATAAATAAATACTTTTTTGGACTGGGTAGAGTTTTGATTTGATTTTTTTAGTATATGGAAAGTTATCACTTGGAGTTCTGTTGCACATTAATCGAATTTCAAGACATTTCAACTGTAGAAAAGGATTTCATTATATCTATATGGTTTTATTTAATTGAATAATAGCAGAACTGCTCAATTTTCTCAAAGGTGATGAAAGAAATGATAAATTATATTCTTGTTTGATTGCATAAGAGTATCCAGCATCTCATTTTACTTTTGAGCAATGAGACTGCTTATGAGTTAATTGGATTGTCACAAAAAAGAAAACCACCAAACAAACCATTTATATCATTGTTACACAGCAATAAATGATTTTTGATAAACTGTCATTAATTTAAAACTGCCAAAAGTTATGAAATTGATAGTAGAAGT
Organism: Sympetrum striolatum; assembly: GCA_947579665.1. Taxonomy (NCBI): domain Eukaryota; kingdom Metazoa; phylum Arthropoda; class Insecta; order Odonata; family Libellulidae; genus Sympetrum; species Sympetrum striolatum. Next base: position 72,780,331 of record OX388346.1, on the reverse strand, counting down.
TGAGACTTTGGGGAAAGCCAGTATCAACAAGAACTGTAATTTTTGACTGGATCTTTAATTACACACTCGGTTTCACAAGCAGGTATACAAGTAGAGCATCTAATTCATAAGCTATCTCAATGCTATTGTCATATCATAGGTTTCTTAAACTAATTTTGTCTTTGTTTAGAATATTCAGCTGTTCATCCCTTGCACAAACATTTTAAGCCCTATGATAATAATTGCCAGTTAATCCCCTGAGCCTTGTTGTGCTTTCCAAAGTCTTTTGAAGAAAGTGTTTAAGTGTGTGGGAACTCTTGAATCCAAAATTTACTGATCTTTTAAACCTCGGGGATTATTTTATACCATCCATCAAAGATAGTAATCAACCATTTATCTAATGTTCTTAGACCCCAGAATGGACATAGCATGCACATAAGACATACATATAAAATTAATATTTATCACCTGCAGGCTTTACTTGCAAAACTAAGTTAGAAAGAATATTATACAAAGTTGAGACAAATATCACAAGAAAGGGAACTATCACAAGGAAAGTAAGTGTATCAATTATCAATCAATAGATCATCAAGTTATCAATCACTTATTTACCAATTATAGCTTTTGGCTTAAGATTTTATACTAGTGCTATTTCTGAAATATTATTTTCAATAACCAGTTTATTGGACAATGGAAGAGTTGAGTTGGCCTTCCATGAGAGTACATGGAAAAAATAATGCCATAAAAATCAAAAATCTCTCTCTGCCATCTCTAAAATGCTTATCCAGTTAGATACCACATAAAAATTATCTAATAGATACAACAAGTTACTTTGTCTGAAACCCTTGATGTCTTTCTAATAGTTTATGTGACAGACAGGGATAATATCTTGGACATCATTGTTGAAAAAGTAATTTGCTAAGTGAATAGAAAATCCCAGACTAAGCAAACTATTTACAGTGATATTTTACTTACTGAATCATAGTTAACGATGGGAATTGAAAAACTTGGAATTGATGAAAATGTTATTAGGAATAGAATAACTTTGCTTTAGACCAAACGAAATGAGGTAACAATTTTTGAACATTGTAACCTTAAACTTGATTTCCATCAATGGTAGTTAAAAGGGCTATGAATAAGGTGGTTATTGTACGTTTAAATTACAATTCGTAATTGATGGTAGATTTTTATTGCTTAGGGGTTTCGAGTAAGGTGACTAAATTTCTGATCTGCTAAACCGGGACAAATTATAATTGGTCTATAATTTCAGGAGAGCTGATATTTATCAGCTCCCCTGAAACACAGGCAATTTTACATACTCTGCTCTACCTGACATGCACGACAATGGTAACGATGCGCGATAAATTTACCAAAGAAATTTACGCCAGGTGGCCCAAGTCACTCTGGTAAATTAACTTAAGATTTATTATATCTATGGATAATGCCATTGAAACTTCAGTAATATAGCAAAAATTAGAAGACCGGTGCAAATTTGAGTTTCGGGCCGTCTTTAGAGACGAAGTACCCAAAACCAGAATTGTCGTGGTGAAAGCTTTTGCGTATGGCTAAGGATCAAATGATAATATATAGAAGCTAATTTGATGCTTTTTTCATTCTCGTATTCGCTCGTAAAAAGCACGCAACATCACAATTTTCAATTTTAATTCTCTAATTATATTTATTCTATTATAATTATATTATTTATCTAATTTATTAGGACTTATTCCATGGCTCTTAGTTCGTTTTTCTCAACTAATTATATGCTGCTAATATATTTATGAATTTACTTATGAATTATCTCAAGATTTGCGGCAAAAAATTTAGTTTGTCTCCATTTATCTGAAACGAAGTAAACCCCAAATATGGAACATAAATTTTCATAATTTAGTCATTATACTCCGATCAAACGACTAAATGATTCGCAACATAAAACTTGCTGTCTAAAATTTGAATAGTTCATCAACATCACCCCTCATACTAAGTGGTACACGGTCTCCCGGATAGTCATGTGGACAGCGCGTTTGCCTTCGGTGAAAGCGGTCCCGGGTTCGATCTCCGGTGGGAGCCACTGTGCGAAATGACCTAAGCTGTCGAAGCACTTTTAACAATACTACTACTACTACTGAGTGGTACACTGCTTGTCAGTAGGACGCAGTAAATCAAAGTATAGTTAAAAAACAATACATACAGGCAAGAGCGTAGAAATAAGGGGGTTGGTATACAGAACTGCTTCAGTATATACAACATGGTAGTTCATCAATAGCCATCCTGTAAATATACTTTTCTTTTCTTCAATTCAACAAAGAAAGGAGACATTGCCAAACTCGCAATTCATGGTGAAAATTTTCACTTAAATACTCGAAAGAATACGTGAGATGCATCAAAATCTTGAGTTAACTAATTTAAAAAAAGGAAAAGTTATGTAGCCAAGTTTATATAACTAGAAGATTTCCCTTGAAACGATTTCAGCTGCGTAAACAGGATACATTATGGCACATGCAATCAATTTGCGTATACCGGATCTCGTGGAAAGCCGTAAATAGAAAGAAATGAAACCACAATTCTTTGTAACTTCCTCAAAATAATGTACTCCTCGACCGATTTCAGCATGTGAACGGCCTCATTAGGTCGCCTTGTTCCTTGGGATCTCATTGTCAATTATCTAAAACTGAGAGCTTTCACAAATCTCCTAATGTGAGCAATATACCTATAAAGTACTGTACTGTAATAATAAAGGTTTTGCTTTGTGAATGAAACTTGGTTATGAAATCGTGAAAGTCTGAGACGCTGATTTCTGTGACATTTTTGTGAAATTTATGTTACATTCATAGCTCCAATTGTTGCCAAAATTAAAGAAGCGCTTTATGTAAATCATCAATAACTTACTACATGTAATGAAATGTGCGTATGTACAGTTAAAGATAAACTTTGCCTCACTATTCAATAATAAAAAATATAGAATGCACGAAGCACCAAAAACCATCAAAGATCGTAAATTATATGGCGAAATGCAAATTTCGCTTCCAATGGGAACATCTTAAAAGCCCGGAGGTCGGCAAGGAACTGCTCCTTTCTTTGATGGTTTTTGGTGCTTCGTTAATGCTACAATTTTATACTAATCAATGGCTACAGCTCATTTGCCACTATTTGATTGTTCCCGTCGGTAAACCCTCAACATGTTACATGTTAAAATAGGCCGAAAGGTTTTCTATTCAGCGCTCTATTCAAATGAAATGCGTATTTGGATCAGCGGCCTGCTTAGATTAGAGTGAAAGATATCTTAGAGACGACCCAAAACTTATGCGTTTGAGGGATGAGTACTCGGGCGAACTTTGACCAAGCAGAAAAAAACTGGAAGGAGCTTGCGGTAGAGTTTTCAGTTCGAGAGAATAGGAATTTAGTGAAGAGGTCTGCCCGGAGAGAACCCGAACAGCTGATTGTAGGTAAGGGGATTCTTCTTACTACTTCCATCAGAACCAGTTTGAGTTACAGCTGTGCTAATAGGATAAACGATTGATTGATTCGTGTCTGCTTCGCGCTTCACGATGTAGTCTAACGCACGAAAAAGCATGTGAAATATTTTCACAAAGCCAATAGCGATAATTTTGCGGGTTATTTTCTGTGAGCTCTCACAATTTAAGTAAATTTGGAAATTTTTTAAGGTTTTATGTACAAATTTTGTGACTTAGAGGAAATGAAACATTTTTCTAACTGAGAATGCCTCATTACCTACTTTCACTTCTTCCTATTGCAATTTATTCGTTAATTTTACTATTCGCACGTTTTAGTAATAAAGTTAATTTATATAACTGACTTGGAATTTTCCGATGTTTTTTCCGCGGAATTTGTGAATGCAGTTTAATTCTGAGAAACGGAAGGGGTAAAATGAGAACGAAAATATAGCACATCTATAATATATATTTTAAGAATATTTTATGTTAATAACAAACATTTCCAATGGTAGAGATGCAACTTACGAAGAAATTCTGTTCTTTCTATAACAGAGGAACCTGTGATACTGTTCAAATTAAGACAGCTTCCATATTTTAGTAATTCAAGTATAATTCCACGAATACATTTATCTTAGATGAGTATATAGGAATACATTTTTAGCTCCTAAAGTTATTAAGAAAGGTTATTTATAAAGTGAGTCTTTTGACTTTTAGATACTCAGCCGTTAGGGATATCTCGTGAAATTTTAAGTGGTGTTCATTTATTCAAATTTCGCTGGCCTTTTGCCAGGAGATTATCTTCTGTTTACGATTGAAACCATGAATGTTGCCTCTTCTTCCTTTTCTCTCTTGTTCTTTCTTTCCACTCACACGACAGCGACCTTACAATTTCCGGGCACTCACTACTTCCTCACTCCCCGTTTTCCATAAACATAATGAATGACTTCTGCCGATATGTGGTGGAACATAGCCAAGGTCAGTTGAAAGAAAAAAAATTTAACTGAGTCCACAGAGTATAGGTTCATTTGAAAATTAGTGGGACAGGTTTCGAGTAAGATCATAATAAGGCCTGATGATCAGTTAACTTACTCTAAACCGGTTGCATTACTTTTCAAATATATATTCTGTGGACGCAGTCAAATTTTGTTTCCTCAAGTCTATGAACATATTTTCTTATACGTATATGAGTTATAGTCAGATATAGTGACGCTAGATTACATTTTACTTAAAGTTTGGGATTTAGATTGTAGCCTGAACCATTCTCTTTTCTTCAGTAGCTTATTTTAAGTTTAGATATCCCGATTAGTGATGTAATTAAACTAGTTAAACTCCTGCTAAGTTCTCATTTTTAATATACGCCTTCGGAATTTAATTTATCCGCGAAATTCCAATTCTTCTATTAAGTGTAGGCATTACGGATCTTTTAAAGTCTTTGCTGATATTTAGGTACACTAGACTCTCGTTAATCCGGCCATTCTTTGCACAGAGGCATGCCGGATTAGCGTTAGTGCCTGGTTACTATGAGTGCGTAAAAGACCATAGTGTCGTGACCGAGTTTTCGGTGCGCAGCCATAACACAATTCTTTTAATATATTATGTAGGATGATTATGGTCATGTAGAACTTCATATAAGAACGTGAGATAATTCCACATATACGAGGTGGCGAGTTAATTTAAGGTTAAGGCTTGCGTCTATAATGTAGTATGTAAACGGAAGATTAGTTATTACTTTCTTTAGAGAAGTCATTCAGGTTTTGATGAATTAATGTATGTTTTCGGTATCATATATAAATATAGTTAGCACCTACTGGTCTAAAAATGACCCTTCTCCTCTGCACTTGCATAATATTTAATTTTTCTTCCACGCTTGCACTCGTTATGTTACTCAATGGTTCCCTTTTACGCCAGAGAAGGGTGCCGGATTACTGAGAGGCAAGATTATTGAGGGCTGGATTAGCAGGAGTCTAGTGTACTTACCGAACGCAATACTTCAAATATTCAAACCAAATCCGAAATTTGAAAAATATTTGTTAATTTAGATAATTTAATAGAACATTTGCTAAAAGAGACAGATCATTTGGATTGATGAAAAGATATGTAGCATGCTGTTCGGAGTCATGTTAATTAATTCGAAAAGTAATAGAAGAAGAGATTCAATTGTTAACAAGATGATGAAGAGACCGGCAATGGTTAAAAAAGGCATTACTCTTTAAGATTTTGTATTTTTAAAGTTTTCTCATGCTTTAGTATATACGTTTTTGCTCGATTTAACAAACAATTTCAACGAGAGATAAAGATTTATGTACATAACTATAGGCACTTAAGTTTATTAAGATAACTTCTCGTGGGAGAATCTATATCGTAGACCCATCGATGTATGTTGAAACGTAGCAGACTAGAAGATTCGTAGAAAATACTGAGCGATAACATAGTTACAGCTATATGTTTACCTTCGTATTCCTAAGATCAAAGATCTAAGTGTATCTCTGTTTCACAAGAGGACGGCTTTGACGTGAAGGCACGAGTTTGACAGAACTTCAAATTGAAATATTTACCTTCGATTTGCCTGATTAGTCTCTTGTCGAGTTTTTGCGTGCATGAAGGAGATGAAATAGTTGGCGAATTCGGTATAAAGAATATTTTTCAAGAATATAATGCATCTCAATGTCAGTAGCTCCAAATTTGATCATATCTTACACATTTTCGATAAGAATTCATAAATTAAGAATAAAATAAGGATTGGAATTATAACTCTTCCTAACTTAATATAATCAGAAAATTATGAATTAAATGTGCACTCAAAACGCCTTTTTATTGATACACACATTTTAGACACAATGTTTTCTTATCTTTTCTCTTCCGTCATCATTACTTTCTCCATATACGTAGTATAGAGAAAGTATTGTTTTCATGAAAAAAATCGACTTCGAGATTTCAACGGAAATACATCTTTTCGGGTCCCTAGAACACGTTTTGATCGTGTGTGTTTGTGGGCGCTCTAACGTAAAAACTATTAGTTGTGTCAATACCAATCTTCATATATAGCACTTTTGATGAGTGTTGTCAGAGTTGATTAGTTTTTGGAGTAAATCGGTTTACCGGAAGTCGAGCTTTATTCTTCGAAGCAAATTTCCGTTTTTGCAAAATATCTCCATTAATCTGATATTTAGGTGTATACTACTATTTATAAAAGTTTTAGAAAATGTTATTTACTATAACTTTTGTATGAAATATATTTTTGCATAACTGATTGTTCAGGAGTTATTCGTGAAATACTGATAAACCGGAAGTAGCTGATTTGTGGGCGCTCTAACATGAAAAATATTTGTCGGATCAACACCAAATTTCATATACAGTATTTTGGTTGGTGTTGTTAGATTGATTAGTTTTTGGAGTAAATCGGTTAACCGGAAGTTCAACTTTAATTTTCGAAGCTCGTTTCCCTTTTTGCAAAATATCTCTATCAATCTGATATTTAGGTATACTTTATTATTTATAAAAGTTTTAGAAAATATAATTTACTATAACTTTTGTATGAAACATATTTTTGTATAATTGATTGTTTAGGAGTTATTCATGAAATACTGATAAACCGGAAGTTGCTGATTATGTACTTAGTGGGCGCTGTGGGCGAAAGACCAATTTCATCATTTTTCATCGAACATGTCCCGGAAAACATTATTTATAATATTTGTGGCGTAAAAGATACTATGATATAAATAAATCACTTATCTTCCAAGTTTAGATTGGATATAGAGTTCGAAAATACTGTCGTAGATAAATATTTACATCTTATATATGGAGAAAGTCATGTGCTGGCCACATCAGATTTTCTTCCTTTATCTTACTGTTAAACACGGTGTTGTATCTAAGTTATTCCAATTCTGAACTTGAATTAAAATATGAATTGTCTGTTTTCTTGCTCTTTACACTAATATTTTTAGTTATGGCTAATCTTTATAAATATTATACGCATGCCTTAGCAAGTAATAATTTAAACTCAGATCATTCTCGATGAAGGTTTGTTTTAACCATGTGTATCGAGAAAGACATAATTATTTCAAATCTCTCAGCTACCTTACTATCCTGGTGGGTGAATGAAGTTTTCCTTATCCATGTCTAATGCCCTAATTCTTCCGAAAGGTCTCCGAAGGCCATGGCGTCCTTGCTACGCTCCGACGCTTGTGCGACGGCTGAAACGGATTCTCCCCCGGAATTACTATCGCTTTCGACTGAGAGAGAAGAATCCAAGGGCTTTTCCAAAAGACAGTGGATTTTTGCCTCTGTTTTCGGAATTGCTCATTTTGCGAGTGCAGCCTGCATTTCTCTGCAGGCCCCATTTTACCCCGAAAAGGTTACATTTCTGTCAGGTTGTATTGTCTATTATCTTTCATGGCCCGAATTCAACCAATACATTTGAAAAATTGATCTTATTTCATGAAGATGGTTTTTATCTTAAACAAGATGCCTCTTCCGCGCTTTCTTCTTGTTCATGAGGTCATTATCACCAGGTCCATCTTGAATCAAACTAATCCATGATGCATTATGGTGGTCCTGGTTCCTGATAGCTCTTCAATGCATGCTGTGTATAGGATCATTCACCTTTTAAATTTCCATATCTATCTTTCGCCACATTAGATACTTTGTCTTAACCATTCGTCTGTGAAAATGCGTTTTTAAGAACTCATCATTCTTCTTCTTCCTCAATTAATACTTCTCTTTTAGATCATCGTAATTTTCTTCATTTGTTCTAAACCCGTCTATGTATTTGCTGGCATTTTTACAACTGAATTGCTATCCTATCATTTGGCTTCTCTTTCATTATTTCTTGCTATATATATGTATCCTTTTATCCGGGAAACCTCCACTCTATGATTTCCTGTGTTACTTCTCGTTTGTCTCATGCAACTCATGATTAAGGAGCCTCCCACACATAAAGAGTGGTAGTATTTCATTTTATCGGTGGATTTCTTAAATATATTCATAATTAGTGTCAGATAAAGATTATCAAAGAAAATTGAGATAGATAAAAGGCCATCCTTAAAAGAAGTAAGTATGGCGTAAAGTGTTCCCTGGTAGTCTCTCAACGATTTAAAGATTATAAATATAGCAAATTCAGTGTTTTATTTTTCTTTCAAATTAAATGGCGCAGATTGAGATAGTGTGTCCTGTAGGGTAGGGAGGGAAGATAAAGCTAGCGAAATTTTGAAACGGGAGTGCTATGGTCAGTTTCTTCGAATGCCGAGAATGAAAGATATGGATAGCTCGGTTACTTGTTTCTCATTAGAACTGGATTCCTAAATCTAGTCTGCATTCAATGAATCCAAAAAAGTTTTAGTTGTAGGGGATGATAAGGCATGGGAAAGTATCTTTTAGAGTTCCTTTCTGTAGGGGAATCGTTTTCACCTCGTCTGATTGTAAGCTGAAAGCTTTATTAATACGGTTAAGACTGAAATATAGAAAAGTAAAATAATCAATTGACGAAGCCGTTACTTTTTAGAATTCCATCCTAGGTGAGGAGGGAAATAACTTAGCAAAATTCCACAGGATATATTTATTAATAAGGCGACCGGTTTCGAACTACATACGCATGGCCAGCGCATCGACTCCCACACCGCCGTAATTGACTTTTCTTAACCTAGACCCGCTACCTCTTCATTCAGGTATTCCCAGTTGTTTTGATGCTAGGTAAACATCATCGCCCCCACCGGGAATCGAACCAAACGCGACCACTTCCGCCGAAAGCGAACGCGTTACCCACATGGCCACCCGGGGGCCTAAGAATGAAATATACATCCATAAACTGTTCTTAGTTTTGAGCCTAAAAATTACCCCTCGATCTTTTTATACAGGTATGCTCATCTTCGTAGTTAAATTATACCATTTAGTGTAATATTTTATGCTTAATTCATGATTCTGTAGCTAAAAAATATAGAGTAAAATTATAAATTATTAGAATTTTCACAAGTGGTCTCTGTGTATTTACTTCATTACTATTTTGTTTACACACTAATAGTATCCTTTCACAAACAAGTTTGGACCATACCCTTTTTAACTTCTAACTAAAGTTACTTCCCACATTTTAATGAAAGGCAATAGATTTTCTTAAACTACTCTTTATCTTTGAGCTGCATCACTTTATTCCGCTAGATAACATTTCTAACCTAAAAGATTGGCCTCTTACATATGCGGCGTATCACTAGGTTGGTAGGATGAGAAAACTCTAGTTGTCTAGATACAGGATAGATTTCTTTGATCACAGAGAATGACCATAGTCATTAAAATGCCTATCTTCTTCATATAGACAGGTGGTTAAATGGTCATTTACCTACTGTTTCTAACATTTTCTGAATAAAAAAACTTCCCTGTGGATGTAGAGGACAGCAAAGCAGTTACAGAGACTTGAGTCGCAAAGCATCATTTTCCCTATCAACCATAGAGTAAAAAGGAACTTAATCTTTTCTTATACAACAGATTGTCAGAGAACTGTTAACATAGAGGTCGTATTTCCAAGTAAGTAGACACTGTTTTCTTTAATTTGAAGTAGGACTAACAAATTGTGATTAAAGGAGGCATTTGAAGGATTGGATTTTAGAATGTTTTTTTTTTTTTGTTTTGAGTTTCCCAAGGTTTTATATCTGGATTAGAGAGTCACTGGATTTGCATCGCTTAAAAGTTAGGTGCAACTAATGTGTAGTAGAAATAAACATTACATATCAAATTGAGTTTATGGTGTAATCAAAAGTTAAAATGAAGAAGCTGCATGCTGTGATAATTCTTACCAGATGCAGATAAAAAAATAACACCGAACAAGTAATGAGGTACCCTCCACTGACTTGTCAGCAGATTTGCATTTTTTTCTTTAATCTAGGAATCTTATCTAATACCTTTTGTTGGAATCTGTAAAATGGCAGTGCATCATAGGAGCAGTGTCTATTGTGTATGACAGTGCTTATATAATCCAATTTCTCTAAGAAAGAGACTGCTCCAGGAGTTTGGGATTAACGCTGAAAAGCTCCTTTCAATAAGCAGCACCTCATACCGAGTGGCCAGTGCAGTCTCTTGAACACTAAATTAAATGTTGCTTAATGCCCTCTTTCTAGAGAAGTGCGTTAAATCCAAAATTAATGCTATTTATTCAGTTAATAATTAAATCATGGTTAAAAATGTTTATCAATGTTTTAATAACACATTAGATAATTTTAATTCTTATCTTCCTTCAGGCAGAATCTAAAGGAGTGACTCCCACTGAGTATGGTTTAGTATTTGGAGTTTTTGAGTTATCATCTTTTATAAGCAGTCCTTTATTTGGAAAGTATGTGAGTATTTACCACCAAAATATTTGTGAATAAAATAGTTTAATGCCATGTATTTAACTTTGGTATTTGAGGTAGTGCTTAATTATGATTTATTGAATGAATTTATGGATGAGCACTATGAGTAGAAATATGCTTATAGATTGAGTATTTCCTATGTATTAATATTTATGTCATATTGGAGAATCATAATGAATAATAATATGTAGAAATATTTTAAGTTAGAGAATTTTTAGAGAGCATGATAAGTAGAGCTAATGCTTGGGAACATACACATTATTTGAAAAATAATTTTTCAAAAATAGACCAATCTCTTGATTCTAAAGATATCCAAAATTTACATTTAAGGAACTGATATGAAGTTGAAATCTATTTTAGTAAAGTTGTGAACCTCCTTGAAGGTTGGGTGTGAACATTGCATTTTTGGCTGCATGTGGTCTATTTTTGAAGAATATCTCATTTAAAGAGTTGATTCTTCTAAGAATTAATTTTTGAAGAATTTTTTTCTAAAGAATCATCTTTTAGAGAATTTGCCAGTAACCCCACTGCTCTTGGCAGAGAGCAAGGTAAGCAAAGCATAAGGATATGGGAGCTAAGGATACTCTGAGTATCATTTCCTTTACGATTTGTACAGAAAGACAGACAAGGTCTGCTTTTGCTTTAGAAGGATACTGAATTAAAGCAACTAGTACCTAGTTATGTTCAATTGTTTACTTTAAATTCATGTGCAGAGTTTTAAGGAACTGATTGGCTTTAGTGTTCTGTTTACAGTTGACAGATCTGGGACCTGTTTTCACCTACAATGCAGGATTATTTGTTACAGCAATTTGCTCTTGTTTGTTTGGGTAAGTTGGCATGATATTTTTATTCATTTTAGTTATCCATGTTTTGAAATATATTTTAATATCTTTAATTTTCAGTATTTTGTTTTGAATGTATGCTTATGTAGCCCTCGCTTGAAAAATAGCTTGAGCTGGCATTGAGTACAGTATTCACAGAACCTACTGAGGTGATTTTGGTATCAATTTGTAGGGAAACACGCCAAGTTTTGATTTGTGTAGTTTGCTAGTGCCAAATCACACCATCACGAGTGCTAGTGGTTGTTGTGTTAAAGATGGCTGCCTTCACTGGACACAAGCGTGCTAGCTGTGTGGTTTGGTTTGAAGAATCGAAGTTGGTGACAACAGTTCAGCGTAATTTTAAGTTAAAAATACTTGATGTGATTCTCTTTAAAACAACACTTAAACCAGCTCTGTAGCGTCTTTGAATACATTTATATGAATTTTAAAGATTGTAGTCTCTTTTGAAACACCCTGTATAAGTATCTTGAAAATTCTTTCTTTGCATTAGTAAGATAGCCTGTTCTGTAGGTAACAGGTGTATCTTTTATAAGGTCATAGCTTCAGTGAAATGTGATTTTCAAGTAAAAAGCATGTACCAGCTGTAGTAAGAGCTCCATAGAGAAGATGAAAGTAAATAATTTCAATTTTTGCAAAACTTCGCTAAGCATTAATACCTTGCAATCTACAAATAAATCACAAAATGAAAGATATTCAGTATCAGAACAGTGTAGTAACTAGAATCTCTTCTACTTATAGCAATTGTTGGGTTTATATACGCTGATATAGCAAATTTCATGTTAAATAAGAGAGACATTCAATTTAGACTAAAAAAATAACATAATATAGCTTTGCCATATTTTGACAAAGATTCATCCTATGATTTTTGCTTTGATGAAAAGAATTGAGGATAAGGAATTGATGGGGTGTGGTAAGGATAATTAGATAAGATTAGAACCTTTATAGAGATCTCTTATTTCTGATAAAGCCTTCATATGAGTTCTAAACATGAACAGTTAATGAAATGGTTTCAGGCTATACCTTGGGAAAATTATTCATAAAAGAAATAAGAGATACTCAGAGATACTCTGTGCTTTTGCAAAAAGTGTCTCATCTAATTTCTGTTACGAACAGTTAACTCCAATTATTAAATGAACAGTTAAGAAATATCTTGAAATTGGGTTCTTATTATTGAAGATAGTAAGATAGAAATATGCTATCAGATGTCTAATATTTTCTGCAAATTAGTTGATGCAGAAGATTTGATGTAGTTGATTTAGCTGCGAAGGACCTCCCAAATAGATATGCAATAAAAAACGATAACATCATCTTAATTAATTAAGTTCAGTTTCATAACCTTCTGTTGTAAAGATATTATTCCTTGAATTCAGTCATCTCATTCTACTGTTAAGAACTGGTAATAGATTCAAGATAGTTTAAAATGAAATAGATATATGTGTAACATAATTGAATCTTAGAGCAAATTTCAGAAATAGACTTAACATTGTTTACTGAAATGTTTCCTTGTAAAATAATTTGCAAGCATGCTCTTCTTTTCTTTCAAAATACATTTTGTTTGTTTCTTTTGAAAAGTCTTTTGGACATGGTGGAGGGAACTCAAGATTTCTTAATCCTTTCCTTTGCTGTGAGGATTGTAGAAGCATTAGGAGCAGCAGCATCTATCACAGCCTCATTCACAATTATTGCTACAGAATTCCCAGACACAGTGGCCACTACATTCGTGAGTTGTAGGCATAAAATTTATTATATTGATGATTTCTGTATATTTAGCTTATAATTTTTAGCATTATTATTATTAACATTGACTGTATTGTCCCGTATTTTCCATATTTCATTCCATTCTTTAAAGATAGAAACTTTTATAGAGGTCTGGGTTTTAATTAAATGTTGATGCTTATTTTAATTCTTTTATTGTAATTTATTGATAATAATAAAGTAAATTTCAAATTATTTATTAATATTATTTAAAGACATGGGAAATATTTAAACTTACAGGCAACTTTGGAGACTTTCTTTGGACTGGGCCTAATTGCTGGCCCTACGATAGGTGGAATTTTATATCAGGTAAGAAATTATGAAGCAGGTCAATTTTGACTTGTTTTCTATTATTAGATTTTTATTGATCCAAGTTGTAAAGTAATTCTGTTCTTTTCACATAAAATTCTTAGATTGGAGGCTATAAGACCCCATTCATGGCTATGGGTGGTATTTTAATTACAGCTGCATTCATAACATATCTCATATTACCTGATGTAGATCACAGAGAGGAAGGGAAGAAAGGTAAGATAAATAAAGCATAGATTTATGACATTAAATTTGAAGCAATATGTTCTGAATTTGGCACATAGCATTTTATTTTGAAGCATAGTGCTCATGTTCAGTACAATAATATTCATTTGATAAATTTCAGAAAAGGAGAGAATTGAAGAAAACAATAAGAATGAAGATAGGAGAGAAAATGCCAAAGTTGGAATATTTGCAGCTCTCCTTATTCCATCTGTTTTCCTTGATATGTTTTCTATTACATCATGTTCAATGAGCATTGGTTTCCTTTCTGCAACTTTGGAGCCTCACTTGAGACAGGTAAAATAAAGATTAGACAAGATACTATTTCAGTATTTAGATATTCTATTTTTTTCCTTAAAATTTAATACTATATTGCATTGTAAGGGAATTTGATTTCAAGAACAACATCAAAATTTATTTGAAACAATGAAAGGTGTATGTTGTACTTGAATCCCTCTTGCATTAATTATTTACTTTCATCAATTAACATGGATCAAGCCATGGATAAACTACTTGTGCCTTATTTGTTTTGCAGTTTGCTTTATCTCCTACTGCTGTTGGTGGTGTATTTGTTGTGAGTGGAGGAATGTATGTGATCTCAGCTCCTTTAATTGGACGTCTCTGTGATAAACGTATGGTACCTGCTGTTGTAGCCATATGTGTTGGACATGCCATGATTTCGGTCTCTTACTTTGTCATCGGGCCGGCTCCATTTTTGCCAAGCATCCCAACGTAAGTCTCAATAATTCATTTTCTAATTATGAATATTGTTTAATCTGAATTAAAGGGTCTTTCCTATGCTGTCACCTAAGTATAAACTTAAGTGACTTTAATTTACTTTATATATGAGGGATGTCCAGAAAGTAAGTGTACTGAGGCTCTCACGGCCGTAGGGATTTCTTTTTGGACATGTTGGCTATTCTGCCGTGTAGCCTGATTCATCCCCTCCAAAATAAGACTGGTTCAATCTCAGTACGTTGACGCGACAATAAGTTTCGTGAAAAATGTCAACCCAATCTCCCGCCAAGTGCGAAATACGCGGCGTCATCCTTAATACCCCGGTTCACCATCTGCATTGAGAGGAATGGCGACTATGCCGAATAATAGCTTACATATGTACTAATGTAACCAGGTAATTTTTTTCTTCAAATAAAAATTATTGTAACCTTCAAAAATTCAGTACACTTACTTTCTGGACAAGCCTCGTATGTTATGGAAGAGTATTGTTATGAGAGTATTGCTATTGATGAAAATTCTTTTGGGTAAAATTTCACTTTAGGACTTTTACCTTCTTTTGTTTTCTTTTGGGTAAGTTCTCTGGAAAGGGATGTTTCAACCACTAACTTAATTGCAATCTTTAGACTGAAATGTTGCTTACCTGAGAACTTACCATTTCAACAACCAAAAAAATATTTTTCCAGATTATTTGCTGGGTAAGAGTTAAATATTGCTATTACCATAGCTATTACCGGCTGAGTTTCGGAAGGTGTGTCCCCATTAGTTCCGAGTTAGTTCCAAGTCTAACCATCTAGGTGGCAGCAGCGTTAGGGGCATTGCTTTTTACTTGGCACTTAAAGATAACTTTTCCTTAAAAAGACTTTGGAAACCAATTGAGCTTGCAAACCAACAATAGCTTGCGATCCGAACGTGAGGGTGACTATCCTTTTCTTAACACAAAGCAACACTTGCGACAAAAACACTGCTTTTCCTTAAAAAGACCTTGGAAACCAATTGAGCTTGCAATCCAACTATAGCTTGCGATCCGAACGTGAGGGTGACTATCGTTTTCTTAACACCAAGCAACATTTGCGACAAACACTGCTGTTTTTGGATACATAAGAATTATATGTGTATCTTCATTAATATATAGATAGGAGATATAAATTTTCGCGCCGAAAAAGTCGCAGCACGTAAGTAAACTAACGCTGCTGCCACCTAGATGGTTAGACTCGGAACTAACTCGAAACTAATGGGGACACACCTTCCGAAACTCAACCCTATTACCTTTAAATGAGATGTTTGCAAATTTACCACCATAGGGATGAATGCATTAACAAAGTTATACTTTCTAAATGTTTTTGGCTGAAACCTTTTTTTAATTTGTTAATCTAGTTCATTTGCCCAATTTCCTCTGTATGGCTTACAATTTTTCATATGAAATTTAATTTCATCATTTTACTTCTAGGATTCTTTGGCTTTCAATATGTGGCTTAGCTGTTCATGGTTTTGGTGTCGGTTTCATTCTTGTACCAGGATTTGTTGATGGAATGACGAAAGCAATGTATGTAGAATTTGATGAATGATCATAATTTAGCACTATATGTCTAAAAATAGATGAGTTTCTGAAATTTATTCACAAATGATACAACAACAATAGGTACAACTAGTTAGACCATTGATGATGTACATTAATATAAGTAGAGTGACTTGACTCCTAAATCTTGGTTTTGATGTTTTTGGTATGTCTCCACTTATAAAAATGATAGAATATAAAACTTTGAATAAATATTACTATTAGTAGGTATCATCTAAATCTTTTTCATATTTTGCATGCACTTCAAAAATATCAATACTTATTTGAATTCTAATGTAATTTAAAATTATATTTGTTTATGGTTGAAATTAAATCTTGCATTGGAATTTAAATTATAGATGTTTTCATATTTCTATTAAAAATTGATCACAAGCTGATGGCAATAAGTTAAGATTTATTCTAAAATAAAATATGGTTTGCAAAGGTGACATTGCTGAATGCCTTTGAAGTTGAGTATATATTTTTATAATTTTGCAGATTAGGTGGATTTCCTGAGGGAGTTACAACATATGCAGTTCTATCTGGTCTTTGGGCATCCTCATTTGCTTTAGGTGCCTTTGTTGGACCCTCTATTGGTGGTGCATTATTTGATATCCTCGGGTTTCGCACTGGCTCCTTAGCTGTGGTTGCAATTCATATAGTTTTGGTAAGTACCATCTCTGAACAACTTGTTGACCACTTTGCTCTATTTTTATAATGTACTTTCATTATCATGAATATTTTGGTTTCAATTCATCCCCTCCGTATGTTTCCAAAGAAATTTTATATTACACCACTTGAAAAACATGAGAAAAATGCATTTTTATTAGTTTCTACATCCTTGTTATTTCTTGATGAGTAATCTCAATTGTTTATGAAAGTCTTTTAGTAGCAGGATGAGTTATTGTAAATCTCAGCAGAATTAGAAATATAAGGTTAGCCAGTTCATAAATGCTCTTGATTCAGTATTAACCACAGATATTTAATAAAATACATGCCAGAGTAAGGAGTCCCCTTTTGTCTCTCTTTTCTTTTAGAATGTTCAAGAATAAATTAATTTAAAATGGGTTATGAATGAGATAAAGGATACCACAATTACCCATTAATCATATCAATTACTCAAGAAGCAAAGGATAAAGGAAATGTTTTTCATTAGAATTTTTCAACCTGAAGGTATAACAAAATAGCATAATCATAAATAATCATTCTGAGTAAAAACAAAGAGGTTATTTTAACCACAGCTATATAAATATGAGGGGTACAATAACAGACTTGATAATGCTTTGGCTGCTGACAATTAATGCTAATGGAATATGCACATAGCCATTTCTCTCAGTTTATAAATATAAAGATTAGGACTAAGTATCATTATAACCAACCTTGCAGTGAGGTTGTTTCTCTTGTTCAGACAACATGCCTCTACCATAAATCATTTGCAAGAGTAGGACAAAATAATCTCTAGGAAATAAGCAATATATAAGGAATATATTTGTTTTTTTTAATAAAAAAAGGATATACACTGAAAAATCAAAGTGCGTATATGACAGATATTGGCCTTTACATGCAATAGACAGTCCATTATTTCAACATACAAAATGATTGGTTGAATTTAAACTGTATATTTCGGTATAATAATACCTAGATGTAATTTATAATAATATGAAAATAGTAATATTTGATACTAGTCAATAAGTAATTAAGTCGAGTTTCATAATTTTTATGCATAATTAAATTCAGTATGCAAAGGCTTGTGACAATGAATTGCAGGCTGAGATATTTTATCAATTTAAATTTAAGAGCTACATTATCTTCTAGAACTTCAACCAAGATTTAGATAGAACTGCTGTCACTGGATTCCATAGACATCATTCTTTTAAACTTTAAAATATCACTGCAACATAATATCAGAATATCAGTCATTCTTATGCTGCAATATAGTTTAAGAACAAAAGTCATTGATTGCTTGACTTCTCCATTTGCTGTATATACAATCTTAATTAACATAATTTTAGCATATAAAATTGAAGGAATGTTAGTTTACAAATTTATTAAACACAAATATCTTTATAAAAAATATTTCAGGTGTTGTTACATACAATGTATCATTGCTACCTGAATATGAGAGAAAAAATATACTGCAACTGTACTAGATTACCCGAAACACTATCTGACAGCAGCTTCCTCATCTTATCATCAAAGAACAACTCATATGGATCATTTGGTATTTCAATGAAATAAGAGTTTGTGAAAAAGGATATGTCATGATTATTTGTGAAATGTCATGATTGAAATCTATCTGTGATTAATCAGCATTTATTTTTAATGCATTGTTTAATTTTAAAAATTTATTTAGGATTAATATGTGATCTTTATCTGTGTTAGTTTTATTGCCTGTTTGTTTTGAATTTTCACATAAGTCAATTCAATTGTTTGTAATGAATCACTCATTGACATAAATAAAGATTAGTTTGAATTGTATTGCTGTTGTGATTTAAGTATAACAACAAGAAATATTGAACAGTTTATGTATTTAAAACAGAACATCTGAAAATAACAATGTTTATAAGCATTAAAAAGCAGATCTGGAGATCTATGCTTCAATGTAGGCTTTTCTAGGATTTGTTATGGGTAGATAACACATTGAAATTAGACTTGTGATTTGACTTTGGAGGAGAGGGGAAGAGGGAGAGAACTGAATACATGTATGAATAAATATAAATTCTTACAGGTCACCAAGGATAGTGTTTTCAAGAAGACTTTAAATATTTCAACATTTTCGAATATTTCAAAAGTTTGCCAGTCATACGAATAAAACTTTTTTAGTTAATAAATTCAAACGAAGAGGCCTTAACTTGGTGGAACTCCATAATTCCGTTAATTATTGAGTTCCACCAAATTAAGGCTTCTTCGATTGAATTTAT
The DNA here is from genome assembly GCA_947579665.1 of Sympetrum striolatum. Lineage (NCBI taxonomy): Eukaryota > Metazoa > Arthropoda > Insecta > Odonata > Libellulidae > Sympetrum > Sympetrum striolatum. The sequence goes on along the minus strand of OX388346.1, from coordinate 72,761,224 downwards.
TCAGAATGCTTGCTCAGCAGTTAAAGCCAAGTTATCTTGTGCCTTCCGATGAGCAGTTAGCTCAAAACCGGTTGTGAATTAAAAGTTTTTGTTTTTGTGGAATTTACATTTTTTAGTTAAATCTTATTCATTCTTAACCAAATGGCGGTGGGAGTTAACTTTTTAGTCTCATGTTTTAACCATTTATCATGATTTGTCCGTGAATAGCATTTAAAGACAGAGAAATAAGAGGATGAAATCATATAAATACAATGGAAACAGTTAAATCCTTAATAATTTCTTATATTTGTTTAAATTTTTAAATGTGATTGTTACTCTGTTATTATTAACAGTCTAAGCTGGTTAATTTATTTATTTAATAAGTTATCCTAACACCATGATTAAGGACCACTATATGATCAAAACAATTATAAATTTATTCTTATCTAAGGCAAGAATTACTGAAGCGTAATTAATAAGAATAATTAATTCACCCTTGTAAGCTAAATGGACTTGTTTGTAGAAGTATGAATTGTTTCAAAAACAAGTAATCAGATGGGCAAGAACCAAATCAGATTTCAGAATTCAACAATTGAAGAAAAACAAAAAAGCATTCATAAAGACATAGCAAAATGTAATAATTAACAAACTTACAAATCAAACTTAACAAAACGTAAGTAAAAATTTAACTGATGGTAACCTTCTTACCATTCCTAATTATTCTTTGGGAATCACTTTCCCCGTACCCCTGGCAATGGAAAGGAAACTTATCGATGAATGAACTTTCTGCTAAGTCATGTGAGATCAATGCATATTCCATAAAGTTTTTGTATGGTCAATATTTGATCACTCAGACTCCACAAATGTACAACATCAAAATGAATTAGTTTTAATAGTATCCATATCCTTCATATTGGTGCTCATGGTGAGATGGTGCAGCATGGTAAGGGTGGTGGCTATGCCCAATCTTTTTCACAATAGCCCGGAATCCATTGTGCTTGTCAGCTGTGTATTCCACTACTCGAATGGTTCCATCTGGTTCTGCTACCCGGTATCCTCCTTTTACCACGTCTCCATCTCTTGTTTCCCATTGGCTTTTGCTGTCTCCAGTGTGGGGGTCATGAACTGCGTAGTCAAATGCATATTTGGGGTAGGCCTTGAAATTTAAAAGAGAGATAATCACTACAATATTCATAACTAAAAGTAAATCATTCTGTTGTAATGATTTACTTATAGTGTTTTTGAGCATAAACTGGGTGTGCAGTGCTGATCAAAAAATAATCTTGGTTCTGAGGAGGCCTCACTGTGTTCATGCTATGTTTACCTTATTTGCTAAGGTCATGGAAAATGTAATTTTATTAGACTTTTGATGTAATCAAATCAATAGATAAGGTATGATCTTTGATCTTTTTATATACAGCTCTTAGAGTAATCTGGAATGGAAATCATTCAAACTTCTAATTAACTTGCTCAATACTAGATGTTCTTTTTTAAATGAGAGTGGATATGAGTAAAAATCAGAAGAACCTGAAGTTAGGTTAAAATGAAAATCTATAGTTACCATGACTAGTTATAAAAGCATACCAGCTATTGTTTGTGCATTACTATGTTATTTACAGTGCTATTACAGGGTAATGAAAATGCTTTACTTACGTAGTAATCATGATGGTTCTCTGGATGGTGATGCCCCTCCGGCTGATTTGGGGCAAAGTGTCCATTGTTGTTATCGTGGTTTCGGTTGTTGTAATAATAAGTTACCCCGCATTGAGAGACGGACACCATCGCCAACACTCCGAAAATTACGAGAATGGACTGAAATAAATATTCATCTACTTTGAATCTCATAAAGAAAATGCTACAACATATTTGAAGAAAGTTGGTTAAATCTCCTTTATGAGAGGCTGTACTTTATCCAAGATAATTGCTGTATCTGTGATTGGAACTGAGATTTCGTTTAGAAGCTGTAGACCGAAATGAGGAGAGCGCACTGTACTTACTTTGGGACAACTCATTTTGTGCTGAAGTTGGTTCAGAACTTTAATCCGGTCACAAAGCACTTCGAGGAACGAATAATCTTTCAGCCATGCGCCGAAACACTTTTATAGGTCTAAGAAAGATTCGAAAAATGGATGGTGGGAATGACGGGAAGCTGATGCGGAAAATGTTTTGACACAACGCGACGCCTCCTGCACCTCAGGAGCTCTTTCAAACCCTCTCCCACGGCTTCACGCCCAAATCGCCGACAAGTTTTTTATTCAAAATTTCACGAGCCTCCGCCTCAGTCAAAAGACCGAAAAATCCGTGTCTCCGATTAATGAGTTAAGAGAAGTGTGTCGCGTCTCCTGAAGTAAGGAAGCGTTGCTGGGATTTATCCCTAAGAAAGCTTACTGGTGGTCGATCAACATTTTTTTACCTTTTGCTCGGAGAAAACGAACAGTCTGAGATTTAGCTTCTTAAGGAGAAAAAAACGTAGCTGCTCAGGAGATCCAAGATTATCGCTGAAATAGGGTTTCAATGTGCGAAACGTTTGTTGCAAAGTTTCCGAAAAAGTTCCTCTTCCGCTTCCTATCCACTGTCAAATATGGATTTAGTCAATTCTTTTTGTTTGAAAAATCTTTCATTTCACGGCCTTAAAATTCATCAATTTCTAACTTTTGAGCTTACAGAAAAATTTTCATAGGATATACGTCTCATGAGTTACGATTTAAAATAAGACTAATCTCATGCGTCCATAAGCCGAACTGTTCACAACACTTCTTACGATAACGCATCTTGCAGCTCTACTGAAGTGAAATATGTTTAACAGGATTATTGTAATTCCACGCGTGTCTCTTTTTTTAAATAAAGTTTTCGTTTCAACCAATTATAACCACGATAACATCAATGCCGGAACGATTGGTAAATGATTCCAACGCCGCCGTCAATGGCTGATTTTCGCCAGGTTCTTTACCTCGGACACTTTCATAATGCTGTGAGCATACTCGGGTAGCAAATGTAGGCCCCCACCGGGTTCCAAACTTGGGACCATTTTCACCAAAAGCGAACGAAGGTATTCACTTCTTGGCTTATCCGAGAGGTGTTGTTTCCCATTTTATAGTCTTCTGAAAATAGAAAATCACACTTTTGTGTATACTATAAACTTTATACATAACACTGTATGCAATATTTGTACCAAACAGATGAAACTTTGCCAAAAATGTGGTAGCAGGTGAGTGATTATCCTTGGCTATTAAATGATACGCGGCAAATGTCATTCTTTATTAATTTAACTCCTAATTTTATGAGTTGCTGGTTCTCAAATGTAACGGATGGGACCTTCCTCAGACTTATATTGACGACTATAGATTACATTGACGTAGAAATTTTACATTTTATGAAAATATATTATTGTTAATAACTTTCTTGCCAGAAACTGAATTGTCGAATAACTCATTTATCGGAATCGATCAATTTCTCGTAGATTTACATTGACGTAGAAATTTTACATTTTATGAAAATGTATTATTGTTAATAACTTTCTTGCCAGAAACTGAATTGTCGAATAACTCATTTATCGGAATCGATCAATTTGTATGAACGTTCTTTTACCGTATCTATGTAGGTAAGTAAGAAATACAAATAAAATGCAATGGGAGTTCACTGCGTCGAGTTGAAGACCAGCCAGATAGATGGAGGTGAGACTGCAAGTTTGCGATATAATTTGTGATGTGGCTCAGGATTAAAGCTAAAGAAGAGAATGGGGAATAATGGGAATGGAGGTGTCCTTATGTTAGTGATAGGAATGAGGAGGTTAGGTAAAAATTAAATATTTCTAAACGCTTTAGAAAGTTCAGGGAGAGTACTGCGGAAGGCTGTATATTCTTCAAAGTTATTCTATGTTCTAACGGCGGCATTTTATTCGTATCCTTAAGCAAATGAATGTATTTAAATATTTTTGTCTCCCTCTCTTGTTAATTATATCGAATGAAAGTCAAATGGAAAATGTTCTCAGTTTAATTAGCGATTAAATTCGTTTTCCCTCCTCCGATTTCGGTGATAAACTATTTGAATGTAGGCAATAAGTGAGACCTCGTGGTTTCTTATATGCCCAAATGGCAACTAATGAAGAAGAATAGTATGGATATAAATGCTACCTCATTATAAAACATGATTCCCAAACCTTGCACTAGGCGACCCGTTTCTCTCGTAGTTTCTTTTTTCGATTGGTCTTGCCCCATTATCCCATTTAATATTCAGGTGGTACCTTGTTTTATCTGTATCGTCTTCCTCAAGTAAAATCAGCCCTACCAGAACATTACATTATCATTTCATTTTGAGATATGTTTGTTTACCTCTAACGCCCTTCGTTTTTGTCTGTCACGGCTGCTTTTTAATTAAACGCTTAAATTAGAATCAAGGTTAATGTCAACTACTAGTAGGTAGGCGTTTATGAGGACGGCGGTGCAAATATTTCTGCTCTTTCGTTAAGGAATTGTCCGATATGAAAGCTTTTGATACTTAGGGAACACTTACCGTCAATATTTTGGTCAAAACCTTTACACTAATGAAGTTTTCATGGAAATTATGCAAGCCGCAGAATTTTCCAAATAATGAGCGTTATAGATCCAATCATACTTAAGTATGCACTACTGGAACTTTCTTTTACTTTGATTAGTCTAAAAATCTGAATGCGGAGAAGATAGTATTTATTTTTTCATTTCATTCTTAATTATTCTCTCTTACAATTCCATGTAGAGTATTCAGTCACCTTGTTACACCTTGTTTGCCAGCAAATATTTGCTGATTACCGAAGATTCGGCTGCTTAAATTCATCGTTGCCTCACTCATTTGCGATTCTTATAATGTGGTATTTTCATTAGGGAATCAAATCTGTTTCTGATATGAAGCAAATGCATGTTTCCTAGTCTCTGCATTTCTGTCATTTTAACCCTTAAAGGACTGACGTTCCCATATGGGAACGGACTGCAGCTGGGTTCTATAGGTAGCTAAACAATATCTTGAGTGTCATAAAATGGTCAGTAAACGATATTTTGTGAGCTGAGAGGGTCCAAAGCTTAGTTTCATTTGAGTTTTGGTGCATTTAAGTCAAGGGAAATATTTCTTGTGATTTTTCGAAAAACAGGGAAATTTTGAGATGGATCCTTCTGGCAACTAATTTTTATAAGTTTTACTGTTTTTAATTTAAAGTAGTCTTTTGCTTGTATACCTTTAGTATGATGTTCTAATCATCGAAAAAAATTAAATAGAGCAGAGTTTGAGGTTATTTGTTGCTGTTATAACGTTGTTTATTGCTGCGTTCCCATATGGGCACGTCAGGCCTTCCCACTACTACGCGATTTCCTTGCCGATGGCGGTCAAGGAAAGCTATATATAGTATATAAAAGTATATTTTGCGACATAATACATTATTTTTGGTGCAATTAAGTTAAGAATTATTTAAGTTTTAGGTTGTGACAAGAAGACTATGGCAATTATTATGCATATTTATGAACTAAATCTCGGAAAACCTAAATTTATATAGTAGAAGCGGCAACAACATATATTAGCAAATGATTCTTGTACTAGATATTCAAATTATTTCAAATTTTATTAGCTTCACATAAAAATGATATCTAGAGATGTTATAGTTTCTATTCAGGAAAAACGTAAGTTTTCATGAGTCGACTTCACTGAAGGAGGCTCTCCGAATCCTTGACGAGGATGAAGAGAGTGAGGTAGATGTTACCGATTTCTTCATTTCTCCAACAGAAGAAAATGAGCGAACTGATGAAGCATCGGCTGATGAAGATGAGGAAAGATTGGTTAAGAATTTTACTGACAAGCAAATGAGGGCACAAGCCGAAATTCGGTTGGCAACCAACGGAAGTATCGGTGCTGGAGAAGATGATGGGGCAAAAAAATCTGTGCGGAGAAAATGGATAAAGGGCAGCATTGAGTGTACGGGAAGTTTTTCTGAAGCAAATTACTTTTCATACTCTAAACTTAGCTGCATCTAATTGCTAGAGCTCTTCATCGATGACGATTTCGTCGCATTCATAGTGGAACAAAGTGAGAATTACGCCCGATTTTTTAATTGCCCCAGTCCACAAATTACAGCAGAGGAGATGCGAGCCGTCATTGGCATTTTGATTGTATCCGGGTACAACATTCTCCTGGAAAAAAATATTACTGGGACGCGAAAAAGGATGTGCATATTGAATTGGTTAGTAGAGCGATGAGGAGGGACTGATTCATCCAAATAATGAAATTTTTACACTTAGCGGATAATACTAAGTTAGACAGTCAAGCGATGGGTTCTACAAAGTCTGGCCTACGATGAAAAGGATTACACAGAGATGTTTGCAGCATTTGGTGCCTTCCCAGTTCTTAGATTGTGAAGAAGAGATGATAAGATACTACGGAAGACACAGCTGCAAGCGATGTAGTAGAGGTAAATCGATAAGATTCGGTTATTATAATTTGAAGTAGTGTGTGAAATAATATAATAGCATTAATTTATTTAGCTCAATATATAATTTATACGAAAGAATTTATTGCCACATTTGAAAGGATGTGGCTACAATGGAACTGGGCGAATCAGAAAGAACCGGATTCCGAAAGATTGTCCGCTACCACCAAAAAATGATCTAAAAGAGGAGGAGAGTGGAAAGAGCATCACAGCTATTTCTACATGTGAAGGAATAGGAATCACTAAATGGCTGGATGATTTGGTAATTGTGGCAGCCTCAACAGCGTATGGAGTTACCCCGTTGATGAAAGCTAAAAGGTTTTATAGGAAACAAAAGAAAATTATTCAGCTTCCATAACCCTACTCCATATCCCAGTATAATAAGCATATGGGTGGAACTGACCAAATTCATGTAAATTCACTGCATATTGGTAAGATATGATTTATATAAATTATTTGCAACTCAGACAATCGAATAATAATAATAAAAGGAAATCCTCAGATTCAAGGACAAAATTAGAGTTTAGACGGAAGATTGCTCAGGTGTACTTTACTCGGTACAAGACGGAATAAAAACCACCCGGTGGACGACTCAGCAAGGCTTCCACGTCAAAAACTGGCTCCGCGCAAGAGTTATGGTATGATCAATTAATCGGTGTAATCGGTGACATACCGCAAAACAAGGGAAAACGCTGCGCATATGAAGAGTGCGAGAGTCGTGGGAGAACAATGCGTAATAAGTGCGATGTTGGGCTCAGTGTTAAATGTTTTATAAAGTACTTAACAAAATAATTATAATACAAATACTTATATCTTCCAAGAAAAACCATTTCATACAATATTTTTTTGAAATAAATATGATTTTTTTCAATAAAATGCTTTTTTTAAATTTCATCATGGCGCGCGTAATAGTAGTAGTGGGAAGGACTGACGTGCCCATATGGGAACGGGCATTTGCAACGAACCTATTATTGTTAACTTTTTTAAACAATTTTCTGTTGTTAATTTAGGTCATATGAATACCAATATACTAAAATCAGGGTAATTTTTAAGAAAAAATAATTCTCGTCCTTGGAGGGTTAATGCATATAATTTCATTTATGCTCTTCATTTGCGTGCTGCGATATTACTTGTCTTAATAAGAACTGTGTTTTAGAGCGATTGAATAACAGGTTATCATTTTGTAAGACGTATAGCTTTTGTTTATACCTTCGGTATGTTCACTTTTTAATCCCTATTTCTCATTATTGACCGCAAAATTCATAATTCTTGCAGATTACATAATTTAGCTATCGTGTCTGATAAATTTCTTTTTGGGAAATAGGACCAAAATTGAAGAGCGAAATTTTAAGTCGGAAACGTGACCTAAGACCGTGACTCTCCTGTCGTAATGAGACATTTCTTTTGTAATATTCCCTCCACGGTCAGCCAACCGTTGTAATTTCAAGAGAGAGCGAACGAAAGAAGTAATTTGACGAGCTGCGAGACAGTTGGTGCGTGTAAATACAGATTTTTTGTTATTTAGGATTGCAATAGCGTCTTAGAGCAACAAAAGAAATGACCAAATATTTTGATCAGTATTACACAGAGTTAACTATTGTTTCAATATTCTCATTTAGGAATAAACTCATTCCTGTGTAGCTTTAACAATTACATGGATGAACTCTAAAATGCCTGGGCAATGTCCGTTAATTCGTTAATTAGAGTTGGCGTTCAGCTCGATCATTTTATCACGATAGGCAGTAATTTTCTTCAAAGGTTAACGTTATTGAAGTCAATTGAATGTTCTCTGAACACAGGCTAAATTGAGATCATCTAGGAAATTACACGCTTCACTAAGATTTATTCGAGAAATTGTTCCAGATTTTGGCTTGCATAACTGCTGATAAATTCCTCGAATTTAAGGTCTGTGCATTTGATTTCACCATGCCTATTAATTCTGACCCAAGAAACATTTACACAGCAGTGGAACGGATATCTTCGAATTAGAGGTTACTATTGATTTAATTTCTATATTGTAAGTATTCTTCACGATAGCTATAATTTTTATTATAGCTACTTAAGATTATATTTGGAATTTAATACAGCATAATGGCATACTTATAGACTAAATGACGAGTCCCTTACGTCTATATTGTTTAGACGTGGGTTTGATCTATGAGGTAAATCATGATAAGCAAAATTTCGGAAAGCCTGCCAAAGAAGACGACAGAAAGGATTATTTTGGTAGAAACTGACGTTATTATAGATTATTATAACTATTACGAGGTGATGTGAATTATGGGTAGCCAATTTTTATAGGAAAACATTAATATATGCAACCAATATTAATTAATCATGGCTTGATACATTTTAAGGGTAAAATTTTATTCTTTTCAATAGTGATAATGACATCGTTTATAATCTATCGAAGAAAGAAAAAGGAGGAACAAGAAGACTTGAAGATGATGCTTAAGCATCGAAACATGTCGTGTGCTCAATAGTTGTGTGTAATTTGCTTAGTTACCATTAAAAACGGAATTAGTTTCCTTTGTGAAAAGTTGTTCCTCTGTTTTCTTCCTGGGATGGATTACCACAAAGTTACTCGCAGCTCGGTGGATTTTACTCATCTATCGTGTCACCTTTAAACGAACATGTAAGTTTATGTCAGATGAATAGTGGCTAACTTAATGAAAATTGTATTAGAATAATTTATGATTTACATTTAAAAAGATCAATAAACGCGAAAAATATTGATTTTGAATTTCGTCTTCTTCGGATGAAAATAAAGGAACACTTTGTAGTAATTCCACAGAATATATTTCAATACACGACCGGTTTTAACTTTTAAAGGTCATCTTCTGGTTCTATATTCCAGAAGATGACTTTTAAAAGTTGAAACCGGTCGTGTATTGAAATATATTCTGTGGAATTACTACAAAGTGTTCTTTTATTTTCATCCATTATGGAATTCCACCAAGTAACGGCACATACCATTCAAAATATTCCGTCTTCTTCGTTAGGAATCCGTCTCTATCGAGTCATTACTAGGAAAACATTAAGTGACAAAATAGTTGCAGTTTTTTTCATTAGTTTTCGACATTGGATTTAATATTTTATATACATTGAAATGTATTTCACGTAAATTATATTTTCGGTGTGAATTCCTCGAAGGAAAATGTATTGGTTATTATGTAACTTTTAAAATAGAGACAGCGAATTTCCAGCATTAGTCGGTGAGATGAAAAAGAGCCACTGAACTATAAAAACTAACGGAATACCTTTCACGCTTGGCAGAAAGGCACTGCGTCGCTTTGAGATAAGGTGGCGTTCGCAACACCTTGTTTTTGTTGCTATCCTCAGTTGCAACACAGGAATTCGAAAGTCACCCACTGAACTACTTTTATTCGCACGCCTATTTTTTGATCACACGAGCCTTTTTTACATGAAAAGTTTTTCTTTCTAGCGTCAGCAGCTAATTTTTTCATTTTTGTGCGACTCGCAGGACGCCAAATAAATTAAAGATTTAATTATTTTTCTTAATTATTCGTACTATAACTCGCTATTTTTTTAACGTTTTTCTGTGGCAGACAAAGTGATTTATTGATGTTCTTAAACGAAAGAAAGATAATCGATCTGCTTGTTTACGGAATAATATGTTTCATCGAGTGACTTCTGTAATTTCAGAATACAATCATTACATTTATTCAAACAATATCTCTGTGATAATACTGTCAAAAGAGTTCGTAGATATAACTAATTTTTGCTATACCATTATTTTAGTGTATGCAATATGGATATAGATGCGGGAGAACGAAATGTTCTCAGCTGAGAAGAATAAATCAATGGAAAATATAAATATTTTGAAACACCTAAGACATTCTCTCAGTAACATATTTCGGATGAAGATTTTTTTATCTCTTTTTTCCTTCCATTTTATCTCTCTCAAATCTCATTCCCATTTGACTCCACTTATTTCTCTTATTTTCACTAAGCAGCATATATTTCCAACAGGAGAGTTTATTCATGAGTAGTTTCAAGTAACGCTCATTTAGAAGATTTTCATTTCGGAATCGAATCATTATAAAGCAATAACTGAATAAAAATTATGTAATTTTATGGAAAAAAAGAAGTGGAATCGTCAGTTCACATCTGATACCGGATTACTGGCCGCAGTGGCTGAGTGGTTAGCTTGCTTGAATGATAATGCTCCAACATCGAGGTCCCGAGTTCGAATCTCGGCTATCTGGATTTTTCCGGTTTGCGAATGGTCGTATGTGTTTGTCTTATTTTTAAAACGGATATAAATGGGAAAACCTGTTTCCGTTGTTTAATTAATAATAATAATAATAAACAGAGATCGAAATTATGTCAAGCATTTATCATTTGTTGATGGGTTAGATGGAAGAAGAGACTTTTAAGTCTCAATCTCGCCCAAATAAAGACGATTTATTATTATTATTATTATTATTATTATCATTTGATATTGTTCAATCGGTGAATGAATTTTAGAGAAAATTGCAGTTATCAATAATGAGGATAGTAAAGAAGACGAATGCAAAATAAAGATATATTATGAGACATAACTACTTCGTAAATAGGATGAGTAAGACCATAATTTATATTTTAGATTTAGACATATACCCTGCGAGCCACCAGAGGCGTATGGCAGGGGGTGTAATACACCACCATTCATCCCTATTAGCATCTCTAATAGCCTGGGGAAAAAACGACCAAAAGTAATTATCCGTCCTTGCGATTACTTCTCTATAATGCTTCGTCGATGATCGCGTTCGCTCCTTACTGGCACTAATATTTCACTTACTTCATCTATAAATTCTGAACGAATGAACTTATCGAAAAGTTTCCGACGATATTCAGATCTTCTCATCTGTAGTGAATTCCAACCGAGGGACTCTATCATTGCCGTAACGCTGCTATCAAACCTGAAATCCCCGCAAACGAATCGGGCTGCTATACGCTGGACCATCTCTAAATCTGAGACTAAACCTACTTCGTGTGGGTCCCAAACCACACAGCAGTATTCTAGACTAGCAGAATAAGAGAAAAATAAGCTATTTCTTTGAATCTCGATGAGCATCCTCTCAACGTTCTACTAGTTAATCTTTGCATTTTATTCGCTTTTCCTATCGCATCTCGAATATGTTCTTTAAAAGATAAGTTACTGCTAAACGTGACTCCTAGGTATTTGTTGTCGTGCACTAACTCTAATGGATGCCCTTAGATTCGGTACTGCGTGGGAGTTATGTTTGTGGAGCGCGTAAAACTCATGGCAACGCATTTATTTATATTTGAATCCAGCTGCCAATCTTTACACCATCCTGATATTACGTCCAGGTCGTTTTGAAGCACATTACAATCGTTTTCTGACAAAATCCCTCTGTATATCAGGGTATCATCGGCAAATAAGATGATCATCATACAATGAGGTAAGAAAGAAGAAGAAGAACATTTTCCATGGTTAGAAATTTAATTGGGAAGGACAGCGAAGAAAATACTGGATAGAGAAGTTCGGAGAAGAATTTTCAGGTGAAACCGCCTCTAGGCAGGTTCAACCCAAGAGAATGATTGTTGAGATGATAAATTAGCTCTGTTATTCATGGTTGTTTTTTATTAGCACAGAATATCAATGAAGTTTACGGTATAAAATTGGGCATCATTAACAACTGGTTTCAAATTTTCATAATTATCATCAGGTTATCTTCAAACTGATAATTGCTGTGGTAGAGACCGGTCATTGATAAAAAGAATTTCTGTGGAACTTTGAAAAAGTTATTTCTGTCTTCATCGCTATGGAGTTTCATAGAATTACGGCTGCCATCGATTACGTTATCATAGTATATAGTGGAAAACAAATCAAGATCGTTATTGATGATTAAATTTCTAAGCAATCCTATTAAATTTGGCTTATAAATTGCAATAAAATACTAACTTTTTAAAGTAGGGATTGTTTTTTTTTCGCAAATTCTATAAGTATTAAATAATATTTCATTAATATTACGTTATGCCTACACCTGATGTTTAATTATTATAGTTAATTTTAAGACGCGGATTAGGAAACTTAAATTATTTTATCTACTTCCTAAACGTAAACGTTTCAGATTCTTAATATTTTACTGAAGGTGCCTGGTTGTCAAATAATGGACTATATCGTTGGATAAGAGTTGTTTACTATGTTACATGACCTTATAAGAGGACACTTAAAACACCTCTCCTGGCTGCCTAATGACGTATAAAGGCAACGATAACAAAGCCATCAAGAACGACTCTTAGTTCAAGGAAATAATGGCTCATACCTTAGAACGAGTTTTCTTTTTTTAAGTTAGCGGATACCATAAAAATTATTTTATTTTCAGCTGTTATGAGCCGACCCTTGACTTTTCATTTTCTCATGCTGTTTACTCCGCGTCCGTTTCGGTCTTTTGTTGCCTTATTGAAACGTGTTTCTTCGGTCTTTTTAGAAACTGGAATTTAGATTTTTAGCTATCTAGTGAGAGGTGTGATACCCAGTGACAAATTATTATTGCTGTCATCTGATCCAAACATAGGATTCATCTGCTGGATCTACGTTGGAGAGAAACATTTAACAGTAAGTGGATATTCACCTTCTTAATTCTTTCAAGAAATCGTGAGATCTTCTAATTTACTGGCGTAGTTTCTATTTACGTGGTTGAATCATTGTAAACCTGACTTTTCTTACTGCAATTGTTCACTAATATGACTCACGAAGAACGGAATGAACTTTTACCTATCGTTTTCGTTCATTATCTATAAATTACGATCATTTGGGATTTAAAAAAAGAATTAACGCTGACTTCATATTCTATTTGCAGAAAAATTTTGAAAATGTCGGAAGAAAGTAATCTTGGAGTAGACAATATAACTTATGAGATTCAATAAATAGCGATCGTATCATTTAAAAATGTTATTCAATGTTTTTTAAAATACATCAGTATTTTTCTTTCCCAATATTCCTCTTATTTTAGGACATATTAACTAGAATATAGGCAAGTTCAGTGAAATTGGGCACTTAAATTTTTTATTGCCTTAAATTTATTTCAATGATTGCCTGTATGCTTATAAAATGCATTGGACACCTATAAAAAGTAAAAACGCAATTTAATTTAGAATCGGAATGTCGAAATGGCATGAATTCTCAAAATGACTAAGTATCAATCATACATTTTTGACGATAGAGGGTATTCAGGTAAAGTAACTTGCCGAGTCAAGGGTGATATTATTTTTCGGAATCGGTTGCTCTTGGCTTTAAATATATTCCAATATATCCAGCTTGAATTATTGTGTATTCATTTTCAGTAGTTTGTTCTTTTTGACTGACTACTTTCTCTATGAATGTCTCAATCTGCCTTCCTTTCTGGTTTCGAATAGAATGGATATCTTACTTTTTAAAAGCACTTGGCACTGTCGATGGGAATAGCACCCACGAGTGGCGTCATTCAAGTGCAGTCGAATGCTATCGACCCACTCAAGTAGGACTTATAAAAAGGAAATGGGTCTTCAATTTCTTCCTATCGCTCTGTTTTTACGCTCGACTGCCTCTTCGAAACCGTGGAATTCTGCTTTTGTTATGCGTCTCAACTGAAAGGGAAAGGAGTGCTCTGGGATAAAAGAGATCCTATTCGAATATAGTAGTTGGCAAGACATATTTTCCGGGAAGAGACGGCACGGGGAAGTTAAATCGCCGTCATTCTTTTCCTATGGGGTGGGCGATGGACGTTTTTTTACCCCATTCCCACAACTATGAGGATTCAGAATTTTTTCCCGTGCTCCTTTCACTGATCTTAACTCGGTGTCTCGTGCGTGTAACGTGGCTTTCACTGGTGACGTAAGGCCTGCTCAAAGGGAATTACATGTCAAATCAGAGTGATTGGAAGAGATTTCTTTTGTTTATTGGGGCGTGTTATATCGTGCATGGGCAATATGCTTCAATGCCAAAAAACGTAAGAGCTGAATTTATTAGGGTTACGTCTTAGCTAAACGGGAAATTAACGCGAGATAGCTTTTGCCACATTGCATGTCCCATTTCCCTTTAGATTATTAATACTAATAGATGTTCACTTAATTTAATAAGGAATAGCTAGTGGCAAAGATTGCTCTAGCTATGGTATATGGTGAAATTAATTTTTGCTGAAAACAATGAAAACATGCTCGATAAATTAAAAAAGGGTATGAATGATCTTTTTGGTTTCCAGTAGCATTTAGCATTTTCTTCGACTTCGCCTTAGACTAAAATGTTCGGTCACAGTGAGAAAATTTAAACAAGAATTCTTTTAGAAAAACACATATACTATGCTAATCTTTCGTCTGCGTCTAATTCTTTCGTCTCTTAAATAGAAAATTACGGGCCAATTGCAAACTATTCTTTTAGCACACACTCTTACTTTGTTATCCTAAGATCAATATTTAATAAATATTGAGTAAGGATATTATACCAAACAAATGTTAAAAATGGGTTTCAGGTTGTTTAGATGCAAAAGTATTTTGTATGCATTTATTATTAACGATTGTTGTTTAATAAATAAGGGAATGTAACGGTAATTTATCGATTTTCGATTAAAGATGTAACGACTACTTTAATATTACAATTATCTGGGATTAATAGATGGGATCGGTAAGGTCTTATTTCTGAGGGTGAACATTCTTTTCAGTTCTGCTTATTTACCAGGAGAAAGTATTTGAAATCCGCAGAAGACTGCTAAAAATGAACACTTAAAGAGTCTTATTTATGGTTGAAAATATTCCATTTTAGAAAATTATAACATAACTTTATTTGTTGAGAAATATTTAAAGGGAATGGAGCCAGAGTACAGTTGAGGTGGTCCTATTTAAACCGCATTGTACGACAATTTTTGAATAGAAAATAATGGCATAAACAAGTGTACTCCGAGTAAAAGCTCTTACCACTTAATATCAAAATTTTCTTGAGAATGCCGATTTCGCGAACATCACCAACTTCAATAAGTAAGACAGGGTTGATAAGAATAATCATTCTTATACTACCCCCATAATACATGTCTGGGGGAAATAACACGAGCATTATCGCGGCAAAAACGAATGTCCACGGCAACGTATCCAGATTCTTGGCCTTTTCCCAATCATTTATCATATATAAACGTGTGGAATACATGAATAATATTTCCCGAGAAATTATCCAAGATGCTAGCGAGAAATGCAGGCGCAATCATCTCTTGCCATCCTCCGTCAATGAGCGATCCAGCTTCATTATTCGCCTACTCGAGCGTTAAAGTCTCTCGCTGCACCTGCTGTCGCTTGCCTTCCGGATGGATTGCCCACGACAAGGCGTTCATCGCCAGAGAATATCTATTCCCCGCGTCATTCTAAATTGGAAACCGGATAATCCCCACCCACAGATGGAGTCTCGCATCGATCGCACGGTGAGGAATGCAGAGAGATGCGTTAGAGAGGAAGGAAATATTGGCGACGTGCAGTGAATCGTGAGGTTTTAAGGGTGGACTTGGAAAATCAAAGGTGTGAAACTGCGTAAAACGCTTATCGGATAAAGGAGAGCTTCTTTATCTTTTACTGCTCTTATAATTGGATTTCCTTACTGTCTGAAATAATAACGATAGACAAGAAGTTTATAAGAAAAATTGCATGAAAGAGTTGCCAAGGAAATAAATAAAAACATATTTTTTAAATATTAAGGTATGGTTTGAGGATATAAGAGTACTAAATTTTACTTCTGAAAGCTTAGGATAGAAGAAATTAATGGGTCCTGCGATGTATTAAAAATGATTTAGCACTTTTAATGTTTCAGTGTTTCTCTTTGGTGTCACAATCTTAAAAAACCGGACGTCTTCTACTTCTTGATTATATTATTGGGCAAAACAAAGGATTTTAAATGGAAAATATACATTAATTAATAGTTTTATTTTCAATTAAGTTGTATTCATGTGCCGATAAAAAGTAGTAGGCTTCTTAATATTTTATCCACCTAGAACTTGTTTTCTTTTAAGAAGATGTAACCCATTAAAAATGATTCAAATACGAGCTCAAGCTATTTATTCTCAAATTTACTTCCACGTATGTATTTATATTAGTTAAGCAATAATTTTTAGTCAAAAATTGCGATATTTTTCAAAATATAGTATTTCAAGAGATTTTAAGAAGTCCACAATTTTTAATTAAATTTGATATTTGGCCATTTGAAGAAGGCTTTGTTGAAGAAATATTCCATATTTCTTCAATCTCGTTCATGAGAGCTTTTAGATGTGTGACAATTCTTTAAATGAATAAATATTCGGCTATACTCAAGCACATGAAAATTAAATATTGATAAGTATTGATAGAAGGTAAAGGTTGTTTTCCGAGATAGACAAGTAGCTAGGAAATATAAAAAAAATATAAATAACCAAATCATTTCTTTACAATTTCGGAGACTATCATTCACTATTCCGTTCAATGATAACGAATTGGAGATATGGGCATATTTGGGAAGACACACGTCTAAACAATAATAATTTTCGATTTTGTTAGAGAGATCTTAAAAATTTGCGGTTGAACAGATTTGATGAATACAAATGTAAATTTAAAAAAGTCTTCTTTTCATAAAGCCTTGAGAATTCCAATTATAAGAATAACCAAGTGGAATAATAGAACCTATAATGCTCGCAGCGATATTGATGGCCGTAAATGCTAAATTCACCGTTATGTCAAAGGCAAAAAAGTAACTCAGTTATCGAGGCGTGCGATTAACAAACAATTACCGCCACCTGATGATTAATCTGAAGCGCCGAGGGACTTGTTCTGAACTCCGATTTAGTTGCGGGATGAGTTTCTGGACTTCTTCCAATGTCTGCGGAGATTTCTGAGCCCAGCTCGAGTAAATGTATTCCAGTCCAGGCACTTGAAACTATGGCTTAATCATTGGTTTATGGACTTGCTATTGATAGCCGGGTTGAGAACCCATTCATTGGATTAGCTTGGCCGGTAAAAGTTTATTACGTGAATACTTTCCTCTCTGCATTCTCTAACTTCACTGACTTGAGCTGCGGCGACTTGTTTTGCTTCACACAGACAGCCAAAGTTAGACATTTGTTAGTAATTTTTATGAAAGAGAAAGTACCATTTATTTGAGACAAATCCTGTAGGGAGGAGAAATGTTTGAAATTCTTTGTTGGAATAACCTAATGAGTGACACTAATTTATGCTTCCGTTTTATTACCATTAAAGTGACCTCGAGGTTTAAGATACTGTGATGTATAGTGACTTCATATTTATAGTTAAAAGTCTTTCTTAATATCACGGACTATATATTTCATTGAGCAGTATCTCTAAGCTGGTTGAAAAGGGATAAATTAGTGAAGTGAATGACTGAATATGAATTGGATTTTTCAAATAAACTACGTGATATGTGATATTTATATGTGTTCATCCTATTTTCTTTTTGGTAATGAACTATCTAGTACCGCCCAGCAAAATCCGTACGTATTTTGACCATAATTATTTAGTTCTAAAGATGGAAAAATTACCTAGCACGAGGAAACATACGCCTTGAAACCCAAAGATAAGGAGAAATTAAAAATAGTGACACGACTAACACAGCTCTCCATTTTTCTGGCAGGTATTTTAACCACTAATTTACCATGATGCATCAATTCTTCTTTTTTATCGATTGTCCCTTACGAAACCAAAATGCAAGGCTTTTAATTTTGAATTAATCGTTTATAAAAAGAACGCTTGAGTGTACTGACGATGCTCTTCCACAAATAATTCAGAGAACGGAGAGTTCACTCTGCCATTAGTTGAGGAAATTTTAAATAACGGCCTTGGTATTATTAGAATTGGATTCCCCTGATATTCACCAATTTAGCAATGGTAGAACTCTGTGCTGCTATCAGAAAACGCCATACGATCAGTCAGGATTCTTTTAACGTGGTTTTGAAGGTCACTCTGAAGGGAATCACTGTATACCTCCTTTATACCTTGTAACGGAGCACGGAGCATGGAAGTTAGACCTAAGCGAAAGCTTTAAAGGTTTAATGGACAAAAGAATTCGTTGATTGATAGTAAAGAATATTTATTAGAAATATAAAGTACAAGAACAAAGAGGGTTACACATAAACTTTCGGTAGGGTTTCATAAATAATAT
This sequence comes from Sympetrum striolatum, assembly GCA_947579665.1. Lineage (NCBI taxonomy): Eukaryota > Metazoa > Arthropoda > Insecta > Odonata > Libellulidae > Sympetrum > Sympetrum striolatum. The sequence goes on along the minus strand of OX388346.1, from coordinate 72,742,664 downwards.
TTAGGGGGGATGTCAATTGACGATGTTGTATGTACAATATGGTTCTTACGCACTGTTATTTTCTTGATGGAACATCATTGTGGGAGGGTAAGGGACACTTATTTACAGGAACATTTCATAGAGCCTCGTGGAAGGGCTTAATTATTTGTGTCGTGAAGATGAAGGCGATCGTAGAGTAATAACAATGTGAATGACAGTCGGAAGGGCTTCAGGGTCTAATAATGGTGTCCTCCAAGAGCTGGGGCGCCAACCACATGTCCTGCTCCGTAGTGGTGGATGGGTTCTGGGTGGATGGACTTGCCGATCTTCTTGACCACAGCGTTGAATCCGTTGTGCTTGTCGGCGGTGTAGTCAACCTGACGGATGGTGCCATCAGGCTCGTTGAGGCTGTAGGATCCCTTCACAACATCACCGTCTCTGGTCTCCCATTGATTTTTCACATCTCCGGTGTGGAGGTCATGGACAGCGTAGTCGAAGTTGTACTTAGGGTACGCCTGAAGAAAAATGAGAGTTGTAAATACTTTTGGCAGCTATGATGGAGCCAGAATAGCTTTCGGGAACTAATTTCAATTATATTTCAAAATGAATGAAGACTTACGTATAAAAATTTGGTAGTAAGTTTGCATTTAATATCTAAATTAGGTTTATGAATTAAAATATAGTGGTTCCGTTAAAATTCAGCCAATAACAGACCGTGCTGAAATGGATGGGTTTACTATGCGTTCCAATATTAATGCCTTATGGCTATCATGGTCCAAATTTGTAGGAATAAAGAGTTACTTTTTGAAAATGAATCAATTGAGTTTTATCCTTGCCATTGGATGATTATCATAGGGATTTTTGGCAGAAGTATCTCTGTTATAATATTTAAATCATATATTACGTCGTTGGTTTTTGTAGCTTGTTAAATTTCCAAATATACATTCAATAACGTATCAACATAAAAGAGAATAATATGAATTATACGTTATGATTTTGCATGGTTTGATTAAAATACTACTTTTCCTCGAGGAAATCTGAGCGTAGAGAAATATCACAACTAAAATAGGTAACGACAACTCTCAATTTTGTGATTCAGTGGAAGCCATTGGATATGCATAGAATCACATTTATATTTAATTTCGTTAATTATTTATTGCCGCATTGGTTATAATCATATTCAACCCTCGAAGCACAGTTTTGCATAAAGAGATGAAAGCTGCAGATTAAAATGACCGAGATTTCCGTTGTCGGTTTGTCAGCTGCTCGCGGCCAAATAAAGCGCTGGGTCGGATGGCCTCGCCGCGGAGAATAGCTTTCACTTACGGAATCGTTTGAGGGGATCATATACTTCCTCAGCCACCTGTTCCTTCCGTATACCAGATGCCTTTTATTGAACTGTTAAATTTGTGATACTCACAAAACTTTAATTCATGCCACAGTCCCGACTTGTGCGATTAGCATCTGCTACGCGTAGAGTTATTTATTCGAAAAGTCAAGTTCATAAAAGGAGAAAATATGCGTATTGAAATGACGTATTTACGGACTTTCTTATGGTCGGTAACATATCTGAAGGAGAGAGTGAATCGTTAGGTGATTTCCATTCTATTCCAATTACGTTCAGAGAATATTTTACCAGCAGAAATATTTGGAAGTGAGCAAGATAACCTTAAAATAGATCGCTAAAGATTTTCGTTAAATAATCACCTCTTTTTATTATTTTAAAATCGTATGGTTGTTAAATTTTCGGGACGATATTTTCGAAGTCAACCGAACCATCCGTTATAAGGTAAGGGTTTTACGTGCTTTAAGTATCAGAATGAAGCTATGCTCTTTCCCGTGAAATTATGACAATTGATAGAAGAGATAGAAATTTAAGTGTTAGTGTAACTTAGTTCATGTTATGGTATGGTTTCCGGATTACTTTTATCAGCCGGAGAGGAGGATAAAACAGAATGGCGTGTCGCCGGAAAGACTTACATAGTAATCCACGGCGTGTTCCACTGCAACTGGTGCGTGTTCATAGGCAACTGGTGCCTGTCCATAGGCAACTGGAGCCTGTCCATAGATAACTCCTGGATATGCATGGGCAACTGCCACCACTACGGCCAGCAAAAGAACCTACATAATTAGAACACTTTCGTTAGATCGCCCTTATTATGCAATATCTTGCCTTTTAATCTAGATTTTCAGCTCTATTTACTGCCGGATGTTTTTCTCCCCAAGTCTGTTTTGATATTTCAGAATGTAAACACAGAACATAGGCTAGAAAGCTTGTAACATTACTCATCGTCAAGAGTTATTCCAGTACATTCGTTACATTTGGGAGAACGAAATGCGATGTAATTTCTTCTCGTTAGTGAATTCCTTGCCACAGTTCCGTTTTATCACATATAATTTATTTATAAAGCATCTAATAAGTCAGTTAATATTTCTTTTTCATTGAAATAGATTATTATTATTATATTACATCTATGGTAAATTATAAAATTTATTATTGCTGCTTTTTAAACAACGATTCAGACTTATAAAAATAGATTAACACTATCAATTATACATGATATTAATTTTTATTTAGAAATAAGATCCCAAACATAATTTGGTGCAATAGAGGAAAATCCAACATTGAATTTGGGATAAAAATGACCCGGTAGGGAAAATCCCCGTTCTTTGTGATTAGGTATCCAATGAGTTTAATTTTATTGCAACGAATTGTTGTATCCAACATATTTTTAGGAATCGATAGTAGCTTTCGATCGTATAACTGTTACGATAAAATTCAGCCGAATTTTTCTTTTAATTTATGTACATCATCTAGAAGGTCTATAAAGCTACCATAACCAACCAGAAGGGAAGCGAAAAAAAGATGTATCTATAGCATTTTAATTATTGATAAAAGGCGGAGTTATTAAAACGGAGGAAATCGGAATGCTTTCGTTGGAGAACAAGTTATTTCCATTATTTATGAAGAAAGAAATACTTATAGTTTTACTCAGGATAGAAGTTTAGTTAAATCTCTCGTTACATGAAGAATTATATTAAAAATATCTTGGTCTTGTCTGATTGTGAGTACCAAGGTAGGAAAGCCCTGCGACTATAATACTCGAGAAATATTTTAGCTCAAATATGTATATCTACATAGTTAATTTAGTCTTAGTCTATTTTTGGTATACAGTGTAAAATTTACATGAGAATTTAAAACAATCATTCTCCTTTTTCACATTTTGATCCACTCACTAATGAAGGTGAGGAACGATAATTTTCTTTTTTAGAAAGACCAATAAGGAAAGCTCGATGTAAAATTAACTCATCAAATCAAGTGCGTTTACTTAACTTTCTCTCAGAAAAGTAGGAATGTAAAATATGCGATATCTCATTACAGTGTTGTTCGTTTAATTTGGCTTTAATCGACTATAATTGTCTATTGGAATTCATTAATTATAAGCACGTTTTAACTTTAAGTCTAGGTTATCTTCTAAGAGAATTCATATGTATTGCTTTTAAGTCTGCGAATAAAGAGTATTTCGTTCGCGATATTGACGCTGATTCTTGAAATACTGCACTGTCGCGATCATGAAATGCAAAATCCATATAGAGTAATTACGCATGGCTATGAAAAATTGAAACCATTCCAGACACTTGCATCTCAGAGACATCTGGATATCGCATGGCCCGTTCGCAGGTAATAGAATAAATTGCGCTTTAGGAAGCTCTTAAGTAAAGACGTTGACCGACTAACTCGAAGGTTTGATTTCAATTTTATCAAGTTATCCAATCTCTTAACCGAGTAATGGAGTGCGAGGAAAAAACGACCGATTTGGGCTTGAATAAAACATTTTAGTTTAGCAGCTTTAAAGTTGCTTAAGGATAGTTAAAAGATCTCACCGGCTCTGTTAGATTTGGGGCCTCTTGTAGCGTGCAATCACCCACTCAAAATAAAGAAAAAAAAAACCGATTTCCAGAGAGGAGAAGTGTGACTCACCTGTACGTGCTGCATGTTTACTCGCTTCGAGGTAATAACCTTTTCAAATCAGTATTCACTGTTGGGAAGATCCAAATGAACTGATGCTCTGTTTGGAGATCCCAAAGCCTTTATATATCGAATAGGGTGACCAAATGGGTGTAGAGGGTGGGGTGGGGGAGCGTGTGTGAGGATGGACTCGGGTGAAATTCTTGGACTCTGGGGAAACCGTGTGCCGGAGAGGGAGGTAAGGTATGCAAGGGGGAAGGGTTGATTGCTTGTCATTGGCCGTAAGAGAAGAGGAAGGAAGTATGTTCCGGTTATAGGCATAGCAGTGGGAGGACATAGGGAGAATCAGTGGTATTTTTTTAAGAGTTAGGAAATCAAAATGATTACCTCTGGGCCGGTTTCCTCTGAACGAAGATTCTCCCACATAATTAGTTCATCTGGATGATGCCATTACGAAACTAGCGTCCCCATTAGCCAAGTTCATCATCAATTCTTAATTTAGAAATTTTTGGTAACCCATTTGTGTAGTTGCAAGGTCTTGTTCTGGGGTCAATTTGATGAAATTTATGTGGTACTTTATTTATCTTCATGGCGTTTACAGTAGACGCAATTTCAAGGGAATAATGAAAGATGGGATGAAAAGTGGAATATGGATGAGTTTCAATTTGCAGATTATACATGACAAACAGAGCGAATAAGCGAAGGAAAACAGGGTTTGTTGCGTAACTACTCATATATTATGGCTTATAGCATAGTTGAATTTTTAACTGATTTCTAATTTTTTGGTTGAATTCGTCTTGATTAGAATGAACTGGGGTAGAGTGATGAACGATGTATTATAGGAATTTAAATACCCATTATTTAGGCATCCATATGTTTTATAGCATAATAGGGAAAGCCAGTGGATTGACAGTAATTTCCTATAAACATTTCATACTGTTATATTTCAGATGCTTCTGAACCCTCTACTATAGAAATGCGTAGTAATTGGAATAATATAAAAAAATAACCATGAATGCATTAGTGACAGAAAATAATTTCTTCAAAAAATTACAAACTCATTCACGAGTTTTGCTGGGAAGATGAGCATCGTTATTGCTCTTTCCCCTTCGTTTGAACTAATATTAGTTTAGAGGGATGAACGGATTATAAAATAAGCTAAAGTTTGTTGCTAGATGAGTAGGCTGATTGGTAGACCATTAATATTGAGATATTTAAATAATAAGGTAAATGAATTTAGCTTCAATGAAACAACAGTTACTGTTTATCTGCAGATAAAATGTATGATCAACAATTAATTACATCATTTGTGTGATTATACGATAGGAAGTAATACGTAAAAATCTTATTCAGTTTTTAATAGTAATTATAATTGAAGAATGATGTAAAGGTCGTTAAAAGTGTGTTTATTGCCATGGTTAACTCTGTTTACCTTAAGAACTCGCTGATAGGATGCAATAAACTGAAAATGACTTCCCTAATGAAGAGAAACGAAAACTGTATCATAAATATGATTTAAATGATGGCCCATAGCAAAACTTTCTTTATTTGCGAGGAAAACTGAAAAATTGTCGTGGGAAGAATTATAGCCGAACCGGTTATGCAGATCGTAGGGTCCATCAAAGTGTCCTCCAGCGATGACTTTCGAAGAGGAAACCCAATGCACGAATCTATCTTTGAGATTTAAAGAAAACATATACCGAACAAATGTATTTTTATCTTTTATTACAGTCAGAAATCTGCTTTAGATTCGGTTATTTTTTGTATATTTTTTGCGGTGGTTTGCCTGAACAGTGAGTGGCGTTTGAATTTGCTCTAAAGATTGAGTCTGCTGGGTTTTTATTATAAAATAAGATATTCAGTATCCATTTTTAGAATTAAAACAATAAATCGGAGGAAACAGTAAATATAATAGTTTCTCCAAAACTGCTCGATGTTGGAGAATTATACTCCGAGGATGTAAAGCTAAACCCGTTAATACCTTCTTAGTAATTCATTTTTTGAACAAGAATTATTAACTAAAAATTTTCAGAGAATATTGTCTTCGGAATGATTTTTCCATGTTCTAACATGTTTTCATAAGTTTTCTTACAGCACTGGAATTTGAAATATGATGTTTTAGCTAAGAAGTAATGACCATTCCTAGAAGATTTGATTAAAATCATCTGAAAATGATATTACAATGCATAAAAGTAAATTTAAACCTTTTGGAGTAAACTACGGAGTTTCTATAATGATTTTAAACACTGCCAAGGTCAAAGATGTGGTTGAAGTAGTAATATATTCGAAAAATAAAAATTTCATGGTCTTCTGCTTTAGATTAATTTTTGAAACTTTGTGGTAGATTAAGGTTGAACAGTAGTTTATTATTATTGTTATATAGCTGCGAGAAGGCTGTATGCCTTATGGCTGCATTAAACCTGCATTCTTACATGATATTTACACAATAAATAGAAGATACATGGGCAATATTTAATGGGTACCTACATGCCAATTATGTATGCATAGTAGTTTATTTGATTAGTTTAACCTCTCCTTCGAAACAATTGCTCTTTTGAAGATAGCTGTTGATAAATATTTTAATACGATGCATTTCTAAAGAAATTAATTATTTTGTGTGAAAGAATACATTTTAAATTAATTTTTATTTTTGATGGAGTTTAGTTTGCGTTATCTTTGAACTCATTCAGTTTTTAAACTAAGAATTATCTATTTATTTCAATGCCATAGCGTGATTTTTATGAAATTAAAACTCCTAATTATCCTTCCCACCATAACGAAGGACTATTTTCAAGATATATGACTGTAAAGCTGGATTTTTTAAAAAATTAGTCGCTGTATTACAAGATATTGCTTTGGATGCACTAAATTCAAACAATATCAGGGACGAATCAGCTATACTTTGGGTGTCTTTTATTATATACAGCTTTTAAATCAGGTGCCAATGATACATTATTGAACGCGACTTATATAATTGGCAATATATTTTCCTATCTCATTATTCTGCAATGTTAAGAGAAATGGTGTTAATCCTGTATGCGTAAGGCGAGTCTCAGGAATCTCTGGGATCAAAATAACAGCGCAATTTGCATTCATTGAAAAGCTAGGAAATATTTGCGTCGTCAAGCTTTCGTCGACTTACGTTTTAATATGCAAGGGAAGTACTTCCTCACCTTCTCTTCTTCCGACTTTTCACTTTCATTTCTCATTCCGCAACTATCAGGGTTCGGAAATGAAACTATTCGTAATTATTACCTTCGGATTAGCTAATTCTTTATTGCGCAAAAATTTATGTTATCGGAGGTGCCATTAATGGAATCCGTGGAATATTTACACCACTAAATCTCAAAAATTAATTATTCCGACTTAAGTGCCCGAGTAAAGCGATCCTGAGGCAAAACGGAACTGCTTTATTTTATTAGTGAATTTCACAGGAAGTCGCTTTCTTCTTTCACTCCAGGGGCTATTAGGAAGACCGATTACAGGTGATAGACATTCTCAAGTTATTTCCTATGCTTGGGGTTAACTGAATAGTTCCGTGAGCAGGAAATGGGATTTTCGGCGCCATCTGAACGAGCGCGAACTAATGAACTGACATTTTGAAAAGCACACACACAAAAACACACGAAAACACTCACGTTAATCGTCAAAATTCTTTTGATACCTAAACTCGATCTATATTTGATTGTAATCATTTATGAAAGTAACTTCTTGCAGGGTGATAATAAATCGATACACTAGCCTTCAATTAATGTAAAATAATTTCCAGAAAAAGGAAAAATGTTATTGAGTAAGCTCAGTTGCGCACGGTCTACCACTATCAACTTTACCATTTTTACTCCTAAATACACCATTTGAAGGTAATTATAGTATTCTTTGGGAATAGAAAAATTCGAGAGAAGCTTGTGTGGTATGCATTCAGATATAGGAAAATTGAGTTTATTCAGTCTCAGGATAAACAAAATGGGAGGTGGGATTAAAAGTGCTTTCACAGCTGATGTCATTTCGCATATATTGATCCCCACCGGGAATCGAGCAACGGGACCGCTTCCATCAAAGGTGAATGCGCTACCCACTAGGCTATCCGGGAGCCACATTTACAGTAAACTCCCGTTTATCCGAAATGATCGAGTCGGCGGCCGATTCGGATAACGAAAATTTCGGATAAACCGAAGTCCCGCGTGAAAAACACCCCGAATTGCGTCAATATGATCGTAAAACGTGCGTAAGTAGAATTCTATTGATATGGTTGTGAATAAGCCTGCATGTTTTTGACTGAAAATTTTGTGTTGACGTGTTAAAAGTTTTTAAATGCTGAATGACAAAGCTCGTTTATTTTGCGTTCCTACAGGAAAAATCCGCCTTATTTGGGAACGGGAAAAAACAGGAGTTTTAAAGAGGTGTAACGAGCAAATAAGTAATGGGTTGCGATGGTATTCGGTGGGTGGGGGTGATGCATTCGGAAAATTTTGTTTGGATAAAGTGGATTTCGGATAAACGCGATTCGGATAAATGGGAGTTTACTGTAGTTCCAAGCCAGCTGGCATCTGCTACTAGTGCGCACTCAACAAAATGTCACTTTCAAATAAATGATATTATTATTCCATCTAGATTCTATGACATTTGTCATTCTACTTTAGCAAGAGGTTATTTGGAAGTCAGATAACTGATCGATAAATTACTGGCAAATTACTAAGTTTCGTGTTTATTTGCGAGAGCTTAAGACTAGAAGAGATATTAAGACTTTAATCCTTTATTCAATCAATCACTATTCTAAAAAAAATCAGTTATAAGAAAGAAAGATTCAGAGTGGATTTAGATGTAAGCTTTGGATGTATTTTTGGAAATGCTATCCAATGAAGGAGATCACTCTTAAGTTCAAAGATGGATGAGTGAAAAACTTGCTCAAACCTTTCTATATTGATAACTGAAAGGTTTGAAAAACATAACGCAGTTATGAATATATAGTCAATGAAATTAATCGAAATATATATTTTATAAAATACATACAAATATCGTACATAACATACTTTGTCTGCGAAAATACATTTAAGTAGGATTAATTAGATACACAGTCAATAGTAATTATGAAAAAAATTATCAATATCCATTTAAATATATAGTTAATAGAATGCATATAATTCTGAAGTCAATGAATGAAGAGTACATTTAGACATCGGAAGAGTGGAGTAAATCATACTATGGGATTTGTAAGATCTATTTTGCCAATTCCCAATAGTTTGAAATACATTTTACGAGAGGAAATTTTCTCAACGTAAACTAGAATTAGAAACAGGTGCGTGTCACAACTCACGCAACACAATTTGTCATATCCTCTAAGTTTGGAAACGGTTTTCTTTCTTATGGAACTTCCCTTTTCGGTGAAAGCAGCGATTCCTTGGATTTCGTTTGGAAAATACAGTTGCTCGTCGGGCTCTGATGAATTCGATAAGAAGGATAAGGATCGATTTAATGTGCGTGAGTGAACAAGAGGGAAGGAAGAATTGGGTTGCTGCGTCGCAAATGAACTCTTGCTTGCATCAATTAGGCTCCGTTCCGAAATTTAATTGCGTAATTGAAAAAGGCAGGAAATCGAAGGGTTCGCTCTTACGGTACTGGAATTCGACCGGTATCGTGAGCACTCGAGTTGGAAACACGTAATTTCCCTAAAATCTTTTCTATCTTATTCAAAATTCCAGGAAGGATCGTTACCGTAACTCGTATGTTGTTTTGAAACTTTGGGTTACATCACCGTCCATTTTTTCGGAAGTGAAATCGTATCGATGAGGAGTATATCAGCTTGGGCGAGTATATCGAGCTCATTTCCCTTTATTTCATTATTTACTTGCAATCATTTGCCTTCGAAGGGAAAATATGATAATGTTGAGAAAGCTCAAGGAATAGTAGGCAATTAGGAGACCAATGAATCGTCTCTGAATTCTTGAAGCGAAATTTTAAGGGCAAATGAAAGATTTCCTTTACATTTTCGGAATGCCTACCCCATGACTCAAAGTAAAAATCACCATATAAATCTAAGATGCGCTCCAATCAGTCAATTGACTTATGCTATCGCGATAAGAGGTAGGGATTGAAGTGGGTTCCGTTATGTAGGACCCACTGCTCGATTTAAACATTAAACTTCCTTGAAAATGGAGAGGGACCGCTCTGCTTGATTGCTCTATCGGCTTGAGCATCCACTAGGAAAGATATAGGTTCAAGTACTGATCACGTCAGGATTTTCGATTTCAGTTTATTCTTTGGGTTTCCTAAATAGTACGACTTCGTCTCCAAAATTATTCCTTATTATTTATATTCTTATTCCTATTTCAGATTAATTAAATGTAGTAAAAGTAGTATTATTAAATACTTATATAACTGAGGTCATCACTCACACATGGGGACCCACCGGGAACCGAACCTGGGTTTGTTTTCGGCTAAGACGATCGTGATACACACTTGGATTTCTGGAAGTCCGTGAAGTGAGTCAGTGAAGTTTTGGCATTGAATGAGTTGAGCACTGTTTGCGTAGTTCTCTACGTAACTGTTTATGGAATCAAGTCGATTGCTCAGGAAGGTTTGTCTCTATTCATATTGCTCTAGAGTGCTTTATCCTTTTAATTGAACTCTAAAATTGGTTATTAATTAAAAAATACATTTCTGTGATAAATTATCGCCTTTGTTGGAGAAATCTTTAACTACGAAAATAATGCTCACCAATATCGTTGGCGATTTTGAAAATTTTTAGTTCAATAAATAAAACAGCCCATATTAGCTTAATATGTAGCTTTTTCGAATGAATGTTTAGTTTTTTCAGTCCACTTTCATTCCATTGGTACAGGAAAAATGGTGATATATATTAGATATAGTTAAAAGAGCCAGAAGCTTCTCAGATTTCTATATGGATATATAAATCAGTGAAAATTCTAAACTTTGTGTTATGCTAAGCTTAAAGTTTGCATCACGGTATGGTGATATAGAAATCGTAGTGTGTAAGATAAATACGAATGAGTATATAGAAATAATTTTATGGGAATGCAGATAGCGGTATCTCAAATTAAGAAACTGCTGAAAATGTTTACCACCTTACTCTTCGTATTGAGGGAAAAATATACCTTTGATTTATTATTCGTAGAAGTTAGTAGAGCCATTTTCGGTTTTCCTATCCGCCTCTTAGTTAATGCGAAATGAAAACGATTTACATAACTTCCAAGCGCTGATTTCTATCTTTTCTGGGTCGCTCAGCAGATTTAAGGTGGTTGATAAGAGCTCAGATTGAAAGATAAGCTGTCATTAACACTCTGAGACAAATTAATTTTATTTAATCTTTCCACGCTAGGGCGAGCTAGATTTTTGTAACCGACCCTGTATCTATTCAGCATAGTACTCTTGAGCAACCAAAATCCAATGATGATACAATAAAACTTGTTTGCTCTACTAACATTCATTATCACCTGATGAACATTTGTAGTCCGTATTTTGCTTCATTTCGTGGAATCTCGCAATCCTAAAGCGAAGCTATTTTTACGAATGAATTTTGTAATAATTACGAAACAGTTATGTCATAAAAGTAGTATTGAATCAAATATTATTTGGTGGACATAATAATCTGTAGAAAACTCTCTAAAGCAGAATTTCTTCTCTGTATTCAAAGCCTTATTAAGAAGCACTTATAGAGAGAAAGATGAGAAAATATTGGAAACAAAAGGGACTGAATTGTTAGAATAGATAGAATTTGTTTCAGAAGAGAATTGTAACGAATAGCTCCTCTAATGCCATTTACAATGAAAACTCTCCTCTGAGATATTTGGAGGATCTTGAATCATTTATTCATATCTTTTTTTTCATTGGTTCGCATATATGAACTAACATTAAAAAATACGAATTCTTGCCACCCAAGAAGGATTCAAATAGGATATGCAATTTAAAAACTCTACCAAAAAAATCATACATATGGATAGATAGACTAGTATACACTGAAGATGGTATTTAAGATGCAGTTTTTGGAATTGAGATACCTTCAAGTAAACGCAATAAAACATCCTTTAAACGCCTCAATCATGGCCAATAAATTTATTTTATCATTTTATTTCCATTCTATGGTATGATATGCACATATATTTTCATTGTTTGCCTTAGAAATCGATTAGTCTTTTCGCGATGGGAAACACCTCCCCCTTCCTTGCACGAATGCCAATAAAACGCAGGAAAAGGACTTCAGTGTTTTCTGAAAGGAATGCGATGTTTCTAAAATGCCTTCCTTCCGCACCCGAGTATCTTTTCCGGGTACATTCTACAAAACGATTGTGGGGCACTTGGCAAAGAAAGATTGTTCACATAGCACAAGTAAAGAGGGAGCATTTTAGAGGAGAAATCTGACGCAAGCAAGCAATTCTTACTACAATTGCTCCTAGATTATGAATTACGATCGAATTTTTCATCCTATTCTCATAAGCACACGCTCACATATTATAAATTACGTTTTTCATCAGATCTGACGTTAAAACCTTTTTTGTTATCTCAGATTTTGTACTTACCTCATACTAAATTATTGCGTCATTATAAATTGTGGCTTTGCCTTCACAAAGAATCTTCTCAAACAATAACGACTAAAATGAAGTTGAATTATCGCGTAGATTATTTGTGAAATGTACTGCTTTTGCGAAATTTTGAGATTTTATGAAGGTCGTCGTCATACTTATCATTATAATTTTTATGATAAATTAACCTAATGTATGTTATATAATAATAATGTAACAGAATTGAAGCGACTGACCACTGAAATTTACTAACTAACTTTTTAGTTTTTGAGTTGAAAAGTATTATGCTATTCTATATATTTTTCGATGGAAGGAACTTATTCATACATTCCTTGGATGCATTGGGCAACCTAAAATTTGCCTCTCCTTCTGCTGAGTGAAGATTAGATACTAGAATACTACCTTCTAAAACTATGAATGATTTCCACGCAACATATGCAACACGTGTTGCGTTCATCTCCGTGAGATCTCCACTAATTGGAAAAAAAAGAACTTCTATAGCTATTGTAACCTTGAAGTACCACTCGGTATGCGATATATTCCGAAATTTTGTGTTTAATTAACGAAGCATACGCCAGTAACTATTTGTACTTTGGTGAATGTTATCTCCTGCTACGCTACATTCTTGATAAAGTATGCAGAGGTAATGGTGCGCGAGGATTTCGAAAATGCAAGTCCGATGTGCATTTTTGATTCTATGAATTATTCTCAGCTCAACAGCAACTATTTTTAATCTTGAAATTGTGGATTTTATTTTCTTTTAACTCGTTAATTAGTCACGGCTGCAATTCCTTCACATTCCTCGTGATTTTGAAATGACGAACTTTTAGAGAATAATTAATGACTAGTTGATTAAATTTTAAAATCATATGCAATATTATTCAAATGTATATTTTCGCTCAAGAAACTGAGATGCAGTCATATTTTGAGATACCCAACACGTATTAACTTGTTTCTGGATATAAACTGCTAGATGGCTTGTATCAATTAAAAATACCCAACTGTTGTTTTCTAGATCATTAGAATGTCATTATTTTTTGGAAACAGATGATATCAATGTATTATAATTGGCTAGCTAGCGTCAACTTTTATATTGTAAAGCTAACCATATGAATTTAAGTTATTAATCTTCATGTCTCTCCTGAGGTTTCTCTCGAGTTTATATGAAATTATGTATTGTATATAAACTACAAGTTCAGTATATTAAATTGGGTATTTCAATGGCATTTATGATCCTTATCTTATCTAGTGAATTACACGGTACATCGGAGAAAGAATTTGCACGTTCTAACTCTGATATCTACTGGCTTTGCACTTATATTTTTATGGTTTTCCATTCGAACGGTTAAGGAATATATTTCTGGATGTGTGACACCGGAATTCGTCAAAGTGCCTCGTGAAACATCTATCCACTACAAAGTGTTTGATAAACTAGTCCAATAGATGAGCAGACAATGTTTCCAGAATATCGAAGGATTTGTTTTGTAACAATTTCAAATAGAGATTTTTACTAGAGTAAAATCATAAGAGTTAAAGCTGCGATAGTACACGTCATCTCTGGAAAAGTTATATAATACATAATAGTTTAAATTTTTAGCTCAAAGGTAGGAAATGACGCAACTAATTGATTGAGAATTAGATTGTCAATGCACAGTAATATTATTCACAATGAATTTTAAAAATAAAAGTCGACTTTAGGAAAAACTGTTCTGTTATTGTGTTCAATTTCTCAGTTAGAATTATGTGTATTCCTTTTTTTACTTAAGTTATAATTTCTTTATATCCAACCATGCAAAGATACTGTAGCTTTTACCACTAATTATCTTAATGATTCTCAATTAAGTATGTAAAGGAATTCTAAAATTAGCAGAAGCTAACGGCAGTATTTTATGCGTTTCATATAAATGTAACGAGTAATCAACTGATTGATATTCAGTAGATTGCTTGGATATAGAAACAATATTTAGTATTTCACATAAAACAGGTTTACATTTAAAAAGTCTTATACTAGGTGTAAAAAAAATTCTCGTGGATTTAAATAATTTATTACCAAGAATATAGCGTTCCAGAAATATGTCTGAGTGGTTCCACAAAGGCTTCAACGGATGATATCTTCTTACTTTTTATGGTAATATCCATGCCCGTAATGTTCTTCTCCACTGTTGAAGTCTCCGTAGTGCGCTGTAGCACCTCCCTGACCAAATGGATCCGCATGGCCACCATAGTGATTTATAGCAGATTTATAACCGTCTCCATATGTGGTTTTGCTGCCCAAATATCTTCCAACTGGTGGTCCTCGAAATGGAAATGAATGTAGATTCCCATTGGCATACGAAGTGGCCAAACCATAGTCATTCCTTCCAGAGGACCTTCCATCGAAGGTATGAGGACCGTGAAAGATGCCAGGATCTATTCCTCGAGTCACGGATACGTAAGATGTACCAAGATGACCCCGAGAATGACTGTTGTGAATGTGTCCGTAAGCACCTGAATGATGTGTTGGGGTTTTTGGGTGCACGGCCTTGCCCAGTTTTTTGACGACGGCGTTGAAGCCGTTGTAATCGTCTGCTGTGTAGTCAACCTGGCGAATGGTTCCATCTGGATCGTTGACACTGTACGAACCCTTAACTACGTCACCATCCCTTTCTTCCCAATGGTTCTTCACATCACCGGTGTGTGGAGATTGAACGTTATAATCGTAATTGTACTTGGGATAAACCTGTAAAGGAATAGGAATATAAATTCATTAAATTGGCAATCAGCGAGCACACATCGTTATTCATATATATATATTTCATTTATATTTGATTTAGGATATATTTTGTTAAAATAATTTATCATATGTGTTTCATAGTTATATTTTAGAAACTTGCTGAAAGAGCTCCCAATGGTACGCCTTCTACGAGCATTAACGAGATCATGAGTGGCTCAAAAATGTTACGATAAAATATTTTAATGGTTAGTTTTGTTATTAGGTGGGGATTAGGGGATAGGGGATATTAGGGGATATTATTCAATGGGATCGCTTTTAATATGCTACTATGGTATAAGAGTGTCGCTAAAAAAAGATTGTGAAATAAAGGATGACGTGAATCCTAACTAAATATTAGATCTTTGATATTATCGGTAAGAATTAAAGTCAGCTGACTAGGAAAAATGTATCTGTTCACAAATACGCAAAGTAAACCTTGAAGTTTAAGGTCTAAAATATTTTAAATACCGGTCGGTTTGTAATGTTTTGCTTTAGATTAAATTGAATTTGTAGATAATGAAGGAAAGCACAAACATTTTTCCAATAAATTCGACCAAATATTTGATACAGTTAATAATGAAGTTTTGATTCCTCTATGCCTTACATCTAAATTATGAACATGATTCAGTTACGAAAAATTATCTTACTACTTCAAAATACAATTTAAAACATTATTTAACCAATTATTATAGCTAAAAGTGGTACATTATATGTGTCATACTATTATATTATTATGTGTTTCTTTTAGTAAAGAGTTTTCTGCCATCGCTGATAAATTAGAGGGCTTGATGAACAAATTAACTATTTAATTTATATGCTACCACAAAATAAACAAGCACTCAAGATCTACGAATGCAACATCATCAGGTGATATTGATGTCATGCATCGAAACCTAGGTCGTGAGCGTATTTTTATTTTGTGGTAGTGTATAAATTAATCTTTTAATTAGTTTAACTAGTTCTTTTATGGCATACCAACAAGTGAAATCCGATGGCACCGATGATATTAGAGGTCTTTTTGCTACTTACGTGCTGAAAGCTTTGTCGATGGGGATTCCAATCCTTCCCATGGTAATACTGGTCTGAATGATGACTGGGTGAGTGGGCCACCGCAGAATAGAGCAGCAGAGGAAGAAGAACGGCGACCTGAAATAATCAAGATCAAAAAATCATTAATGATATTATTAAGATATGCTAATCTTCGTTCAATGACACAGTTAAACGGAAATATTGGCCATTAAAGCTTCATCGTGGATATCTTTGATCGAACATGGATTTTTTTAGAGAAAAATAATTTCGTAGTTACACGGCCTACTTCTTTCATAAAATGATGAATATGTACAAAAGTAAGAACTACCTTGGAGTATCGAAGTTTTTTTTATCACAGAACCAAATAGATAAAGGAAATTTTTTTCGATATTCATTGATAGAAACGTGAATTATTGGAAGCTTTTATATAATTCTAAATTCAAACTCCCAAGTTCATTTGGATTCGTTATTTATATTTGACAACTTAGAGCTGTAAGCTACTGAGGATGAATAGTGGAAGGTCTGAGCTTAATAACTGCGATAAGGATTTCAGTAACGTTGAGTATAAAGTAGTACTATTATAATAGTATTTTGGAATATTTGGGCCTTGAAAATATGCAGCGATGACTGACAGGGTCATACTTAATTTTTTAAAGTGGAAAGATCGAGAAAACAAATACGTATTCTGAATGAAATATTATCGTACCAACTGTTTTTAAATCTCATAATCCCGGCGAAATAGAAAAATAAACCGTTTATTAAAATAGGAATCAATTAAGTTGTAAATATTTTAGTGAAAATTTACCCAACTACGAAGGATTACAGAATATCTCTCACCTCTTTGCAGATCATGATGAACACTAAGTTAGTGCATGAGCTTGACAGACGACTGAGCTGTCGATCTGAGTCCTTCCCCTTTTATACGAATGTCTCTAAGGAATTAGGAAACACTAATTTGACGGTGAAGATCTCCTGGCAATGAGGATTATGGAAGAAGGGTTATCGGAGCAAACCACGACACAGTCACAGGAGAAACATTGAGAAATACGGATCAAAGAGTCGGAGGTCTTAACCTTTTGAGGAAGAAAAAGTGTAGCTTCGTGCATTTGGAAAGCGCACCCACGGCGGTTCCAAAATGTATCGCATAGCATTTTAGGCAACAAACGTGACAGTTGTGTTAGAGGAGATAGCTATGGGGAGTACTGAACTCATACTGAATGCGTATTGGCTGTTTGATTGTCGAATTTGTTGACATTACGTAATTTAAAACATTCAAGTTATAGAAACGCAATAACGCGCTCACACGCCAAAAAAATAATCATAGCCCACGGTGAAATAAAACACATATTTCAGTCTAATCTGTGACAATTAATGAGTTCCACTAAGTGAAGGTTGAAGTAGTTGAGCGAAGTTTGATCGCGTAGAATTAACGGCTTGCGTTACCCTGTAACAGAATATAGTCCACCATTCCAAGAAAAATCGAAGTAAAATTTCTTCCTATGTTTAACGTATTGTATATAGTTGTTGTATTCAGGTAGATTCTTTTCTACTGGGAGACTCTGCTTCGAAGTAATTAATTTAATACTAACTATGAAAAAGTTATTTCTAAATAAATTAATTCATACATCTACCAATATGTTAAAATTTTCCACTTTTTTCGAGAATCTGAAATTAACTTCACGTTTGGTTTAAAAATAAATTCAAGTTGTCGTAAGTCAACCCTAAAAACTAACCCAGAAATTCATTATCTATAGGATACATTATTATAATACAGTCGTTTCTATGAGGTTAAAAGAAAAATATCAAAGCGATACGACCACTCATAATTATCTCATCTCATATTATTACATCCATCATATCTTTCGAAGAGAATTTTTAGTAAACGTTCGCACAATTTGTGAACTTATAAGATATATCTGTTTTGCATAAAAACGCGTAAAGTTGAGTAACGATTTAAGAATTATCTAACCTCGGAATTAGCTAGAAAAGCCTGCAAGATATTTAAAAGTTTAATTGGTTCCTCACTCAGCATTCTTTAAAATAACATTGTCTTGAGAATAGGAAATAATATGGAATAATAGAAATAAAGTAGCAGCATTGCAATGTTTACTTATAAATGGTTTGATCAGTTAGTAGTTACCAATTGTAAAACTGTTTCCTGAGAGAGGCTCGAACGTCACAGTTAACGAAAAGCTTCTAACTCTTGACATGATTTACCTCCTAAACCCTCATAAGTCATTATTAATAATAGAAAGTTTACGGTTGTTAACCAACGATCAAGTTGAATCAAGGTCAATGATGAAGTTAAAAAAATAATTAAATGAGAATGTCTTCATTAAAGTCTTAATGTATCTTAATATTTTATGAGCGTAGTCGAAATTTATATAATAAGGGAAGAAGTCTATTTCAGCGAAGTGTAAATTTCAAATTCTTGGTAAAACTAATTGATAACTCTAAATATTTCACGCTAGAAATCTAATACGATATTTGTATGTAGAGGATTTGGATTGAACCACATGATATATAGTTATAAAATCTTATGTTTTAGATTAATTATATATCAAAAGGTGCTGAGAAGAAATTAAACCTTATTAGTTGAGCTTCAAAGTTTATTTTTCATGCTTCGCTGAAACAAAATATCAGATGATCAACAGCACAAAATGGATAATTTTCTAAAATCTAGTAGTTGAAATCAGTGGTGGTAGCCTCCGTAATGGGCAAGGGCTACGCTATTGCCGTTGGCGTAAGAGGAGGCTGCACCCAAGTGGCCGGCGGCGTAGTAGCGATGAGGAGCGGCATAGACTGGGGATGCGAGCGCCAAGCTGTTGGTGTTGGCGTGGGAAGCACCATAGTGATGCCCGGCGGCGTAGAGGTTGAGCGGTGCGTAGGAGCCGAGATGAGCACCTCCATAGTGGTGCAGAGTGGTTGGGTGCGCGGCATGTCCCAGCCTCTTGACCACGGCGTTGAATCCGTTGTGGGGATCCGCGGTGTAGTCCACTCTCCTGACGGTGCCGTCGGCCTCTTGGAGGCTGTAGGAACCCTTGACCAATCCTCCGTCACGGGATTCCCATTGGTTCTTGACGTCGCCGGTGTGTGCGGAGTGGACACCGTAGTTGAAGTCGTATCTTGGGTATGCCTGCTTAGGATATAAAAGATTGATGTATATTTGTCAGTGGCAATTTATATATACTATGTAAGAGAGAATAGAATAGTTTTAGTTATTCAACTCAGTCTAAAGGGTATAATAGAGGGCGATATATTCATCGCTAATGAAAGCGATGCAATATGTTTTGAAGATTCACAGGTGACTTTAAAAGTCCCTAGTTCACAGTCTTTGATGGAAATGAACATAATGGATTGGAATAGTATTAATAGAATTTGTTCTTACGTATCCTCCTCCGTGGCCGTATCCAACGAGTCCGTTGTAACCATATCCAGGGTTAGCGTGGGCCACTGCTGCAAGCAGGGCGACGAAGCCAAGAGTCTAAAAATATAACATGATTTAGAAATGATTGTAATATTCATAATATACTTTGTTTGCTTATGAAAGATGTATTGTTTGCATTATTGTATTTGTAAATTGTCTTCCTTGGATTACTGATGGGCTGATGATATCGACATTACCGAGAGGAATATGAAATTACTTTAACTCTGAGCTGACTGAGGATCCCTAGTATGACGATATGCGTTAATATGTTATCGTATAGCAAATGCTCCTGACGGGCTTTGATTTTCATTACTCAAAGCTTGAATGAGGAAATATTTCTTACGTATTTCCAAAGTTTGAGGATAAAAAATACAATTTGAACTCTGTATGTAAATATTGATTTTATAGTACAGGTATTATAGTGGTAACGGGAGCGCATTGAAAGTAAATTCTTGCATCCAGTTAAAGTTTTAAAAGTATCCAATTCCCTGTCTGTTTTACAGATTTTGGTTACGGAAAGGATGCTAGTTGATACGAATATTGCAATTATTGAACATATTGAGAACTTATAAACTGTTCTATTTGAGATAAAGAATACTTCACAATATATTTCATGAGGATAATCAATATTGGATATAAAAAAGTTTCATTAAAACAATGTGTAATGACGGGAAAATTAAATGCTACCCTGCGCGGTGACTGCAATAAATGCAATAGTAACTAAAAAACATAGCTAGGTATAAAATGAACTAAATATGGATAAATTGCACACAATATAAATTATGTAATTATATTCTATATAACGTTTTAAAGGTACCTAATCCTATTTCTTCTAGATAGCGGAATGTGTATGAATATTATAGCACAAAAATATATACTATGATAACTATAAATAAATTAATAATATAGTAATTCGAGTCCTGAGGATGGTGCAAATTGTTTACTCTATGAGTGCTAAGAGAATCGAGCGGAAGATATTATGAAAGATTACCTTAAGCAGCTGCATCGCGGATTGTTTAGCTCGTCGTTCCTCGGTGTGTGAGAGACAATGGATGATGATTTTCCTCTCTCTCTCAATATATATAATACCAGTAGACTTGATGTAAATGATTAACTCAAGGCAGATGGGTAAAGTTTCAAAATAGAGAATGGAATTTCAAAATTAATGATTGGGGAAAATTTGCGTTGTTAGTCGAATGGATCGTCACATATTGAAAGTTAAGAGAAAATATTTTTCTGATTTCAAAATGAATTCCGCGTCCTTCACTTACGAAAATGGCAAAACAACGGAGGAAATCAGTAACAAGATCTTCGGATATTTTAGTTGGAAGGAAGATGTGTTAACATAATTCAAAATTAAAAGTTCCTTGAAGTTTATATTTCCACCAGTTACTTGCACTTTCAAATAGGGGTGCCACGTTGGGAGAGGTTATTTTGGGAGCCTAAAGTTCCAGGGGACTTCCTTTCAGTTGCAAGAGGATTCTAGAAATTGTTTGTTATCAATAAGAATTGTATTTTAACTAAAGTTTAATAAATCTCTACTTCAGTCTAAATTCTTGCCATATTCAAGCAATACATTTAGAGAAAGAATTATATATATTGTATCCTTCATCTAAATTATCTTTATCACGGAATATTCTTATGTACATACCATTAAAAGTTTAGGAACACTTATTAAACATATTCAGCTTAATTTGACTTATATTAAAACGATTACGTTATTATAGGAATTGCTGTATAATCATTTGAAAAATGTTATTGATTTATTTCATTTTAACTGTATTTTGAATTGTATTTCCGTGATTTCTCATTTTTATTTATTTTTAAGATTTCTGATTTCATTCTATCTAATTAATTTTTCAGTGATAATTCGTTCTTATTTTTAATCTAGAGCTCCCAAATTTTACCACTTTCCGAGGTAAGATAATAATAATAATTTATTTAACACATACAGGATAAATTCCCACAGATGTGTTGTATTAGATAAACAATAAATTAATAATAAGCACAGTAAGCAGTGAGTGAATATGAAAAAAGATGAGAAGTACATAATGATAAAGAAGATGAAATGAAAGAGAAGTAGGAAACGGTCGAAAGAACAAAATAGAGAGAGGAGAAAATAACGTGTTATTAGGGTTATGATTTGATGAGATTCCTGCGGATCTGCGATATCGTAGAAAAAGTCAGCGTTCGTTCTGGAAACAAACAAGTTTGCTTCCCTCACGATTCGTGGGATCGGCGAAAACTTGAAGGGGTTAACTCTGCAGTGAGGTTCGTAGAACACAGGTGTACTACTTAACCTGCGTTGCGGCACGGACACACCACAGAGATTGGTTAGCTGGGGACAGTAATATAAGTATTTTTGAAAAAAAAACTGTCCGCATAGTTAGTAAACTAAAACTATCTACATCGTTTAAGTAGTTCAATATATAAAAGAAAAGTTTTGCTGCCCATAAAAGATATCAATTTTCCAATGGTTAATCTTTTCGCGAAAATATACCGTCACATCATGCAGCCACTTATAAAGTAGCACTGTAAAAATTAGACTATTTATACACTATGCTGAAAATTGTTTAAATTGTTGTGCACAAAATATTAATGGAAAATTACCGGAGAATCTTTGTCTTCGAACGTCTGGGCTCGACGATCTTTTATACATAATATGTGTATGGAATATGCTAAAGTTTGAGTATTCGAGATGAAATTAAAGCCACATGAATACTTACAAAATAATGATTATTTAATCAACATTAAAATATTGTCGACTTCCCGTAAAAGTAGATCATCCAACAAAACCAAGCAGAATCATTTGATCACTGAACTAACTAATTTTTTACTGTAATTATGAATATAATACAGTATGCGCCGGCAGCTCCTTAGACAATTGGACACCTGATGGGAAGAAAGGCAAGTTTTAAATTGCAAAAAGGTATTGGCTGTCCCACCAGCTTTAGCGAAAGTTGGACCTTTTCTTTCATCCGAACAGTTTCAAATCAGTAAGAATGATTCTGTGGGAAGTGCCTCTTAAATAATTCTAAAAATTCCCGCTGTGCATTTTTTAGAAAAATCGGGATTCTGCGCCCTTATGGCATTATAGTGAGGGTCTAAGGCTCCATTTTTCTGCAGGTTGTACGCTATGGGCAGTGCGTCGTAAAAATTTAAAGTCAACGCCACTTGGAGAACATGATTAGAATTTGTATCCCCTATAGGTGTATTTGGAGAAGAAACTATACATAATAGATATTCTAGTAGATACTAAAATAATAAATTCCTTTTTTGAGTAGGCATTTTTAGCTCATGGAGATTCTGGATTGTTTTATTTCAATTCTTTGCGATTTGAATAAAAATTATAATTTTCCGACAGGAGATTGAATCCATGTAGAGTCATGTTTCAATTTATTATCTTTGTAATGTTTCACCCGCCCAATTTCTCGTAGGAGAATAATTTACCTCAATTATAATCTTCTACTCCTGAAATTTTGTTTAGTACCTCCGTGTTTGTGAACCAAAAATATTTAAAAATAATACGCCAAATTCAAAACACCAGCAAATCAAATATTTGGTATTCCTCTTTACCTTCCTTTACCCATAAACTAGGTTTAAGGTTTCACATACTCACAGAAGTCAAAAAGAAAGATTTTCTCAATCTTTTACTGATACACTTATCGAGACTACTAGCTTTCAAGACTCTGCACATCACGTAGTCCTTCTTGGCTAAAACAACTGTATTAGGTTTCTCATCTGGGATCCTTCCTTCCAAAAAAGGAGCACTATATTAGAAATAGAACCTCTCGTTATAAAATATCTTCATTCACCTAGGTCTTTAGCTAAATTTACTTTACTTTTGGCAAACATAATCAACAATGGTCATCTTACGATTTTTTGCCCCAACCAGGAACGCATAACAATTGTTTTATCCTTGAATACCAAACCAAATAACTCTTGTTACTTATAAATGAAATTTATTTGCCATTTCGCTTTCACCCCAAGCAAATAAGCCTACCTTGGACATATTAACTTTGGTGTAAGGAACATAATTTCCTAAAAATAAATTGTTACATGGTCCAAAATTTGAGAACCAGAGTACCTATATACTACGGTGAAAGATCTCCAAAATCTCTCTGAAAAAGAATCATTCTGAAAAGGATGCTAAGATGGCGAGATTGCGTGCCTGGTACACAACTTGACACAAAATTATGCGTTATTTCGACCAAAGCTTCGTCGTTATATGGCGTGATCAACGGGTCCTCTGACTAATCATCATTCATGAAATTATTAATCTGAGAGAGAATCGATTTCCGTATCAAGAATTTTAGTGATGAACTTTGAAAGTTTACCGCTTCAGTAGATGAATTCATGCTGATAAACATGGAATTACGCGTTGGATGAATCGATCTGGGATGTCAGTAAGAAACAATGACAGTTTACAGCGTGATGAATTTAATTTTTATTGCTCAATAAGGGGGCATATTTTGGGATAGGAGAAGTCAGTGGTGGTAGCCTCCGTGATGGGCAAGGGATACGCTATTGCCGTTGGCGTAAGAGGATGCTGCACCCAAGTGGCCGGCGGCGTAGTAGCGATGAGGAGCGGCATAGACTGGGGATGCGAGCGCCAGGCTGTTGGTGTTGGCGTGAGAAGCACCGTAGTGATGTCCGGCGGCGTAGAGGTTGAGCGGTGCGTAGGAGCCGAGATGAGCACCTCCGTAGTGGTGCAGAGTGGTTGGGTGCGCGGCATGTCCCAGCCTCTTGACCACGGCGTTGAATCCGTTGTGGGGATCCGCGGTGTAGTCCACTCTCCTGACGGTGCCGTCGGCCTCTTGGAGGCTGTAGGAACCCTTGACCAATCCTCCGTCACGGGATTCCCATTGGTTCTTGACGTCGCCGGTGTGTGCGGAGTGGACACCGTAGTTGAAGTCGTATCTTGGGTAGGCCTGCTTAGGATATAAAAGATTGATGTATATTTGTCATTGGCAATTTATATATACTATGTAGAAGAGAATAGACTAGTTTTAGTTATTCAACTCAGTCTCAAGAGTATAATAGAGGGCGATATCTTCATCGTTAATTAGGGCGATGCAATATTTTATCAATCAAGGTACTTATATTTTATATGAAAATATAAACTTTGAAGATTCACAGGTGACTTTCATAGGGGACTTTAAAAGTCCCTATTTCATAGCAATCTTCGATGGAAATAGACATGGTGGAATGGAATAGTATTAATAGAATTCGTTCTTACGTATCCTCCTCCGTGGCCGTATCCAACGAGTCCGTTGTAATCATATCCAGGGTTAGCGTGGGCCACTGCTGCAAGCAGGGCGACGAAGCCAAGAGTCTACCAATAGAACATGATTTTAAAAGTGTTTTTATATTCATTACATATTTTGATAACTTAATAAACTAATAATGTTGGAATTGCATCTGTAAAAAGACTTCCGAGGGCTACTGATGGGCTGATGTAATCAACATTTCCGAGAATTTATTAGAGTTCTAGAGAGCACATGGAACTTGCCTAAACTTGTATGCATACTGAAGATTTAATATGATTCATTGCGTTCACAGGTTACTACTGAGATGACGTACTTACGAGCATCGATTTTAATCACGTATATCTTAAATAAGCAATTATTTTTAAAATAGTTGGAAAGTATGAAGGTTAAAAAGTGTATCAATAGAATTAATATTGAAGGATTATCGAATATGCATGTACGTATAAAAGCGACGATTCTGAGTATATTGAAAGTAAATTCTTGCATCCGGTTAAATTTTATATTCATCTAATTCTGGGCCTTTGTGTTAGATTGTTGGTCTCAGAAAGGAAGCTATTTGATATGAAAATTGCAATTATTGGGCATTTATAGACTGTTTTTTTCGAGAGAAAGGACACTTTTCAATTCTGTTAATATATTGGTAAGAAATATTAAATTGTATGCTGCATGGTGACATGAATACATTGAACAACAACCAAACTAAAGAGCTATCTTTTAGATCCAGTAATAGTATGGACATAATATCGAGGCGTGTATAAATACATTGCATAAAATAGAAATATATAAAGATAAGATTGATAATTAATTGTAAACTTTAACCTTGATGATAGATTATAATGTTTAATCTATCAATGCCGATATAATCCAGCGAAATATATTATCAAACATTACCGTAAACAGCTGCATCGCGGATTGATTTAGCTCGTCGTTCCCTCGGAGTGAGAAGGCAATTGATGATAATCTTCGCTTCTCTCAGTCTATATATATAATACCAGTAGACTTTATGTAAATGACTAACTTAGGGGAGATTGATGAAATTTCAAAATAGAGACTGGAATTACAAAATAATTAATTGGGGAAAATCCGCGCGGCGAGGCTAATGTATCGTCACATATTGAAAGCGAAGAGAAAATATTTTACTGATTTCAAAATTAATTCCGCGTCACTCACATGCGAAATTGGAGACTTAACAGAGAAAATGAATAGCAAGATCTTCAGATATTTTGCTTGGTTGGGAGATGTATTAACATAATGCAAAAGTTAACATTCTTTGAAGTTTCTCTAGCCACCAGTTTCTTTCACTTGTAAATTTACTTGTAATACCTTACGAGCGGTTTATTCCGGTGTATTTTTAATTAAGGCGTAATAATACCGGGAGATTTTCATTTTAGCTGCCTACAGTTTTAAGACACTTACTCAAAGTTAAGACAGGTATGCCACAAGTATTTTTTGTTATCAATAAGATAACGATTTGTCTACTGACTCAATTTTAGTGGTTCTGTGCTTCATTCTACATTTTTGTTGAATTCAAGCGAGAAATTCAGAGAAGGGATTTAAATATAAGATCGTATCGGTCACCTACAATATCTTTATCATGGGATATTTTGTATGCACCTTTCTATTTTTAAACCACAGTTCTTTCTTGATATTGAAAATTCGTTTGCCAACTGCTTTGGACTTGAATATAGAGCGCAAAGGATACCATTTTTTCAGTTTATCCTAATTCAACCTATTTTAAGTCCATCTTACGACCAGTGGTCGTAACTTTTCCAGTGAAAATTCGTTCGTATTTTTAATGTTGATATATTAAAATCATACCGCTTCCCGAGGTAAGATAAGTAATTATAAAAAAACGTCAACGTCTTCGGTAAATTGCAATCTATCCAGTTCATTTAAGTTTTTATATGTAAAATACAATTTTTGCTACCTATGAAAGGTGTAAATCTTACTATGCACAATCTTTTCACGAATATCTACTGTCACCTCATGCATCCGCGTATAAGTAGGATTGTAACTGCTGATAATTTATTCATCATTCCCAAAAGTATTCAAACTTTTTCGCAAACAAAATATGAACAAGTGTCTTCTAATGATTGAGGTAACATTTTTCGCGATACTTTCTCTATAATATGTATATGGAGTAAGTAAATGTATGAGTAGTTGAAATAAATTTAAAGCGTCACGAACACTTATCAAATAACGCATATTTTATTAAAACAATGCTATAATATACTTCACATACAATCAGATCATCCAACAAAACTTCACATAATCATGTCACCATCAAATTAACTCATTCTAAACTTAAAGTTAGAAAAAGTACAGTATTCACCGAGAGCTATTTAGACAACTGGAAACCTGATGGGAAAAAAGACAATATGTAAATTGCAAAAAAACCATTTGCAGTCCCACCAGCCGCAGTTAAAGTTTTACTTTTTCTTTCAACTACACAGTTTAAAATAAGTATGAATTTTCAAGGGATGTTGCATTAACTAATAAGGATTAAGTGAGAAATGGACGTAATGAAATTGTTAAAAATCATTATTCATGAACTTTATGAGAAACAAGCTGAAGCGCTAGTTGATTATCAATGGTGATATTAAAATAGACAAATAACAGTATAAAAGCCTTGGTCGTAACACATGCTTCATAATTGCAGGTTGATAGCAAATACCAGGATACAATTCTTTTTAAACCAATAAACCAAGAAATGAAAGTCATAATTAAATCACCGACTAAATATTCAATCTCATATATTAGGACTGCTCTTTACCACAAAGAAAAAGCCGTTTTTAGACTGTTGCTATTGCCCTCGCAGTGAAGACATTTTAAAACTTACAGAGTGATATTTTCACCAAGCGATGCATAAAAAATGAAGCTACCATACAACAGGTTCTATTTATAGATATTTGTTAAAAACATTAGCAAATACTGCTCATTTTCTCTGAAGTGCCACTTTCCTATATTATAAGACAGCGAAAAAAGCTCTCGTTGCGTGGTAGCTGTATCCTTTATCTTTCGATTGAGACACTACTCGAGTACATGGTATTCGTGCAAAAAGAGTAATTAGGGAAATCGCAGAGTATGATAATTTAATTAAAAATTGGCGCTGCATACGCCCAGCGGAGCAAGATCCCATTCCCCCGCCTCCCTCCTTCCCCACCCAAGGCATAAGAGTAAAGATGAGGCCAAAACTCCAGGAGGTCAATCCCTTGGGTCGACCTTTTTTCTAACGGTCCGGTCAGCGGTTAGAAATTATGGTTAATATTAAGTATAATGTTTTAATAAGTAGTTTTAATTGAATCAGCAGTCCACAATAAATAACCTTGTGGTTTACTGATTAATTTGATGCCAAACTCTTTGTAAATATCTTGATGTAAATGTCAATAATTGTTTAACTTTTTCAAACTTGTGTGGAAACAAACATGGAACTCGAATCGCAGTCACCTCCTCGCGGTGATTTCTAGGCACCATGTGCCAAAAATTATGTAAATTCGGAAAAGCAGAGCAAAATGATGTTCTCTGATTAACAATAAATAATGGCTGCGGAATCCAAGGAATGGAAGAATTCGAATGAATGTGCTTAGGATAAATGATTATATTAGTTTTTTAAACTTTTTTAGGATAATGGTAGCTAAGCGGGGTTTTTACCGTTAGTTCTTTTCAGGTAGACATTTCAAGGCTCGCCGTGCTAATCCGGACCCTTAGCTGGGCTTTCCAGCTCGGGAGCTCCCGAGCTTCACACAGGGGGGGGGGGGGGCATAAAAAACTGACCTGGTGGAATACGATTTAAAAAGTTATAAACAATTCAAATGAGCAACAATTTATTATCTTCGTCGTCTCACTCGTCCTAAGAGATATACAAGCGTCTTTTGATCGACGTTCTACGATGAAAATTAAGATTTTTCCTGATTTTGCAAGAAATTACCCGTTTACAAACGGCAACGTTGCTCAGTCAATTGGGCGGGTGTTTTAAATATCTCAACGGGGGTTGGGTTGGGTTGGGGGGAGGAGTTCTAGATTTTTGCTAGAAATCCCTCTCCCCTACCCCAGCCCAACGGCAACGTTGCCGTTTGTAAACGGGTAATTTTTTGCAAAATCACGAAAAATCTTAATTTTCATCGTAGAACGTCGATCGAAAGACGCTTGTGTATCTGTTAGGACGAGTGAGACGACGAAGATAATAAATTGTTGCTCATTTGAATTGTTTATAACTTTTTAAATCGTATTCCACGCGGTCAGTTTTTTTATGGTCCCCCCTACTGTGACGGCCGGGCGCTCCCGCGCAGGTAAGGGTCCGGATTAGGAGGGCGACCCTCGAAATTTTTACCTGAAAAAAACTAATGGTAAAAACCCTGCTTAGCTACCAGTAACCCTTTTCTATTAGCATTAACTTTTTTAATTATTTAAATCGTCTATTACTATTGACTGTTTAGAATTAAAACAGTTTTTGTGTGTTCTCCCTAAACTGCGAATCCAACCCTTCACAGGGAAACCGCATTAGTCGTAGATTACTCACTTTTTTGGCTATTGAACGCGATGGTTCATCGACATAATCATTTTCATTCTCGACGAAAGTACTATCTGCTGATGTTATTAAGTTTGTTTCTTTCTAGGCGTTATACACGTGTAATTTTCCACAATTAAAAGTTACAGCCAAGTTCCGTTCTTACTCTCCACGATAGCTTTCCTTCTTTCTTCGCGAGTCAGGACGAGTTTGCTCTTGCCTTCGCTCATTCTACAGGTTTCAATGAGACAGATTAAAACAATCGATTGAACGCTCGACATAGAATGAATGAATTAGAAACTGAGAGTATCCGAATGAATCACTAGGTTTCTAGCTTTTTTACGCCCATTCAAGTACAGACAATCTGGAACTCTTGAGCGCTGCATCAACCAACTCAAGAGTGACCCATGATAGACCAAAATTCCGATAAAAATTATAATCCTTTATAATAATAATATATAAATAATAATAATTATAAGATTATAATACGATAATCCAAAAACTATAATTAATATATAATAGTCTTCGTAAGGAAGGAAACACAGTTTTCTTACGGAGCCTAGGTCATACCGGTATTTGTTAATACAACTGCTTGTATAGAGTTACAGATATCTTGATTTGAATCGATTCACAAATTCAAATATGTTATTCAGCGAAGCTCAATAGCCAAAAAAGTAGTATATATAAAATTGTATGTATTATAGGAAACATTGACTCTTGACTGTTTACATAATCAAAACCGACCATAGCAATGAAAACATCCAATTTGGTTTCAAGTGGTAATTTTAAGCTTTGGCCGAAATGGGAATAACTATATAATTCATACAATTGCCGTGAGAATATTTCGTTCCAAGGTTGATGAATGATGCTGATACTTGTTTATGTTAACGTAGGAAAACACCTTGCAGTTTCCTACGGCGAGGACGGACTGAGAGTGATAATAAAGCTTTGCCTATAGCTATGCTGTTGAACGCGTTGTAGAGGTTGGGATATTGGGGCTGAAGGAGCGTTTGTTAGAGAAGCATGCAAGCGGGGCATAAATTCATGCAGAGAGGATGGAGGTTACGCTTTAGATTAATTGGTCATTAAGAAACAATATCAGTTTACAGCGAGATGAATTTTATTTTTCTTGCTCAATAAGGGGACATATTTTAGGATAGAAGTCAGTGGTGGTAGCCTCCGTAATGGGCAAGGGCTACGCTATTGCCGTTGGCGTAAGAGGAGGCTGCACCCAAGTGGCCGGCGGCGTAGTAGCGATGAGGAGCGGCATACACTGGGGATGCGAGCGCCAGGCTGTTGGTGTTGGCGTGAGAAGATGCAGCACCGTAGTGATGCCCGGCGGCGTAGAGGTTAAGTGGTGCGTAGGAGCCGCGATGAGCATCTCCGTAGTGGTGCAGAGTGGTTGGGTGCGCGGCATGTCCCAGCCTCTTGACCACGGCGTTGAATCCGTTGTGGGGATCCGCGGTGTAGTCCACTCTCCTGACGGTGCCGTCGGCCTCTTGGAGGCTGTAGGAACCCTTGACCAATCCTCCGTCACGGGATTCCCATTGGTTCTTGACGTCGCCGGTGTGTGCGGAGTGGACTCCGTAGTTGAAGTCGTATCTTGGGTAAGCCTGCTTAGGATATAAAAGATTGATGTATATTTGTCAGTGGCAATGTATATTTACTATATAAGTAGGGAAGTATCAGTTTTAGTTATTTAGCTCATTCTTAAGGGTATAATAGAGGGCGAAATGTTCATCGTTAATTAAAGCGATGCAATATTTCATCAAGCAATGAACTTTATGTTTTATAAGAAATATATAAACTTTGAAGATTCATAGGGAACATTCACAGTTCTTATTGCATAGCAGTCTTGGATGGAAATGAGCATAATGGATTGGAATAGTATTAATAGAATTAGTTCTTACGTATCCTCCTCCGTGGCCGTATCCAACGAGTCCGCTGTAACCATATCCAGGGTTAGCGTGGGCCACTGCTGCAAGAAGGGCGACGAAGCCAACAGTCTAAAAATATAACATGATTTAGAAATGATTGTAATATTCATAATATACTTTGATTTCTTATGAAACTTGTATTGTTTGCATTATTATATTTGTAAATCTTCTTCCTTGGATTACTAATGGGCTGATTTTATCGACCTTATCGATAGCAAAATTAAATCACTTTATACTTGAGTTGACTAAATGCCTCTACTATGACCCTATGCATATATTTTTTTATGTCAAAGCAAACACTCTTGACCATCTTTGGCTTTCGTTACACAAATCTTGAGTGAGGTAACGTTTCTCAAATATTTCCAAAGATCGAGGATTAAAAAGGCAATCTGAACTCTGTATGTGAATATTGATTGTAAAGGAATAGTACAAGTATTAAAACGGCAACGGGAGAGTATTGAAACTAAATTCTTGCATCCAGTTAAAGTTTTAAAAGTATCTAATTCCCTGTATGTTTTACAGATTGTTGGTTACAGAGAGGATGCTATTTGATATGAATATTGTAATCAATTAACCAATTGGAAACTCAGTCGACGCTCTATTTTAGAGAGAGAAAACTATATAACCTATTTTCTTATAAAAACGAGCGTTGGATGGTCGTGGAGGGATATATTTCATTAAATAATGCAAAATTAAACCTTATCCTGCAAGGTGACACTAATAAATGTAATGTATTCTGAAATAAATTACGAAGAATAAGTTGTAGTAATAATGGAATGCATACGGAAAAAAACGCACAAAATTTAAAGGATGT
Organism: Sympetrum striolatum; assembly: GCA_947579665.1. Taxonomy (NCBI): domain Eukaryota; kingdom Metazoa; phylum Arthropoda; class Insecta; order Odonata; family Libellulidae; genus Sympetrum; species Sympetrum striolatum. Next base: position 72,710,442 of record OX388346.1, on the reverse strand, counting down.
CATCATATTGTATTAACACGTTTTAATCGCACCTAGTACTTATTTGATAAATAGACTGTTGGTTGCAGGAAGACAATAAGTTGGTATGAATGCAGAAATGTTTGAACGGATTGCGATTTGAATATACTTAACCCTAGAACGGGAACGCGGGGTGAAAAAACACCCCATACCGGTTTAAATCTCGCGGCAAAAAGAAACGGCTTACGTTTAAGACCCCGGACCGTAACCATAATTCAGTTTCAACGTCTGAGAGTAGAGGAAGCACACTTTCAGCGTCAGTAGCACGTGGAAGCTCGAGCAGTGAACGTTTGAAGTGCGTCTGGGGTGTTTTTTCACCCCTCGATCCCTTTTGTGTATAGTTTTCGTCATTTGAAATTTTTTTTTATATTCGTACTTTTTGAACTTTTTGGGTAAGTAATGAGTCACAAATCCTCATATCCGGAGGAGGAAAGAATTGAAAAATCTACCACACAAAACAATGTTCTGTATACAGGATGAAGGGCCAATAAGACGGGACGTAGGTGGAACAGGGAGACAGGGAAGATGTGTTCATTGTCAGTGTTAAATTTGATATTCCTTCTCAATAATTGTACTTTATCGTTCCAAATAAAGATATTTTTTTACCAATTTGAACGAAATTCTTTATCATTATGATGATCTGTGTGGCAAAAATCGATTTTTTAAGTTTTTGCTATTTGCGCACTTTGATTTCTCAAAATAAATACCTTTTTTTGGAGAATTGGCCAAAACCATTATAATATCCTTAAAACATAGTATCTCCCCTTAAGAACCTCGTTGGAATTACACAATTTGGTCAAAAACTCACTGAGATATCGTAATTTTAACGAAAAATGTAATTTTTGCTAGTTTTTCAAGTTTTATGCCCTTCTTGTTCGATTTCCACGGACCCTTCAAACCTTTAACAAAAACTGTTTAGCTTCCTGAATTTTGGATTAAAAGACAAAAAAGATGAGCTATTATGGAACCCTCAAAGTCATACTGGGCCCGAGGTACGGGCCCTTGAAAATTGGGGTGTTTTTTCACCCCGCGATCCCCGAATAGGTAAAAAAATAGCGATACCCTTCTAGGGTTAAATTAAAAATGTGAGGGAAAATATTTTTTATAGTCATCTTTAAGATCCAGTAATTTATGTAAATTATAGCGGAATGTGTATAGGTGATTTGCGTTCAATATTGTTATATTATGATTATTAAATATAAACGATATTAATGATAAAATAACTCGATTCGTGAGGGTAGTGCAAATAATTTACTCTATGAGTGCTGAGAGAATCGAGCGGAAGATATTATGAAAGATTACCTTAAGCAGCTGCATCGCGGATTTTTGTGCTCGTCGTTCCTCGGTGTGGGAGACAATGGATGATGATTTTTGCCTCTTTCAGACTATATATAGGTAGGCTTTATGTAAATGACTAACTCAAGACAGATTGGTAAAATTTTAAAATAGAGAATGGAATTTGAAAATTAATGATTGGGGAAAATTCGCGTTGTTAGTCGAATGTATCGTCACATATTGAAAGCGAAGAGAAAATATTTTACTGATTTCAAAATTAATTCCGCGTCCTTCACTTACGTAATTGGAGAAACAACGGAGGAAATCAGTAACAAGATCTTCAGTTATTTGTTAGGAAGGGAGATGTGCTAACATAACGTAAAAGTTAAAAGAAATTTGAAGTTTCTTTCGCTACCAGTTTCCTTAATTGGAATTTTGGTGTCTCCTTGGGAGCAATTAATTCTGGGGGATTCTAATTCGGTTTGTAAAATTTCCGGGAGGTTCATGGAGATATTTATTTTACGTGCCTAAAGTTCTAGGACACTTATTCTTAGTTTAGAAAACCATACATCGTTAGCAATTGTTTCTTATCTTGAGAGAACGATTTGTACTTCAAGTGGATTATTGCGGTTCTCTACTTCCGTCTACAATCTTGTTGAATGCAATAAATTGAAAGAAAAATAATAAATATAAGACCGTACCAGTCATCAAAATTATCATTATTAAGTAATATTCCTTATGCACTGAGAAAAGCTGAGGAACACTTACTGACCACATTCACCTTAATTTGACATATTATAGGGGTGAACCAGATTAGCGCATGAATAGTACCTATTTTCAAAAAATAGGAATAAATCCGAAACAGTAATGATGAGACCGACAGGGTTATGTACATTATTTCTTTGCAGCATTTTCCTGCTAGGAGACTTGAAACTAGAACAGTTGAATTCATTTCTTATCTTAATACACATGTGAAGGCTTTCCATTGGCCCATACCCTTGGCCCTTTATTATTTACCATATACATCAACGACATCTCCTCTACCATATCCTATTGCAAATACCACTTGTATGCCGACGATCTTCAGCTATATTACCACTCATCAATTCCGACTCTAAATAATGCTATCTTTAAGATGAACTCTGATATTGCTCAGCTCTTCAACTGGAGCAACATTAACCAATTAAAGATCAATCCAACTAAAAGTAACTCCATCATAATAGGACATAAAAATCTCCTCCATGGCCTAAACAATAAAAACCTACTTCCGATAAAAATAGGTGACCAACTTGTCCCTCTCGTCAAATCACTCATTAATCTCGGAGTGGTTATCAACGAAAATCTCTCTTGGGCAGATCAAGTTAATAAGATCTGCAAAACAGTCTATGGATCTCTGTATTCACTCGTGCGACTGAAAACATTTCTTTCCTTTCAACTCAGAAAGCAGCTGATCTCCTCTCTTATTATTCCTCACTTCGATTATTGTGATGCTGTATTCAACGACCTCTCTGAAGAACTTGCACACAAACTACAATTAGCGCAGAATTCCTGTATTAGATTCATCTGTGATCTCAGAAAAAAAGATCATGTTTCTAAATACTACTACCAACTTGGATGGCTCAAGCTCCAGTCAAGACGAAATCTTCACCTTCTCACTCAGCTCTTCTCCATAAGAATTAATAACCTGCCTCAGTATCTATCTGGTCTTTTTCAAACAATGCACAGCATACATTGTCTTCCAACTTGAAATAACCAGCTTCTTCAGATACCAAAACACCGAACCGAAATTTACCATAATTCCTTTCATGTCTCCGCATGCAGGCTCTGGAACTCTCTCCCCACACATATTCAAAACTCTCCTTCGCTATTGGCATTCAAGAATCGCTACTACCAATTCCTTTTTCTTAATCAAACCTCCACTGACTCAGATAAACTTTAGCAGATTAACTTATTCCCTTCACTGAACATCTTTTTTTTTCCTTTTCTTCTTTCCTTTTATTCCACATATCCTTATCGTTCTCGCACACTCTCACCCCTACTCTCCTTCAAACGTTATATTCCTTTTTATATCGACTGTATTTACTTGTATCGATATATGTATATATATATATATATGCACATACTTGTATATATTTTCTTTTCTCTTTATGCTCATTTGAACTACTTTAAACAAATTTGTTTTGTGTTTTGACTCGCCAAATGTTTATTTTTTATTTATTTTTTATTATAATTATCATTGTCTTTTTATTTTATTATTTATTCACTTTTTGCAACGGGTTAAATGTAAGATGGGACTAATCAGTCTCAATTTCGCCCGACAATAAAGACCTTTATCTATCTATCTATCTATCCATGAGATAGGGGTGAAATATCGGAGTTTTATAGATGTTGAGTTTAGATGTATAAATCGAAAAAAAAACATATAACCGGAAATACTCTTTTCTAAATAGAACTATTAAGGAATGGAACAGTCTACCTGCAGAAGTCTTCGAACCTTCCCCAAAAAATGTTAAATGTTTTAGTAAGGGTATAACTAAAATAAAAAATTTGATGAATATGGCTGCCGGTAACGAAATGTGAGACAAGTAGGGGATCGCCTGGTAGGGTGATGTTTGCTGGGGACTTCGTGGGCCCCGTGGTCGCTACGGTGGCCGCGAAGGCCTATCAGGAACACTGAAAAATCTTGCACGATATGTACAAGACAAGTAACGTATATACTGATTAAGGTTATTTAAAATTCTTACTGAATTCAAAGCGGTGATTTTTATATAATTCATATATGTAATGCGTATTTATAATTTTGAAATTATTTATTTTGTTAGCACTCTTTATTTATACATGCTTATTTTGTATTTAGCTGGGTTGAATATTTTTAATTTTCTTTTTTTCATTAATTGTTATGTAAGTTAAAGTTGCTAGCAATCCTTGCGTCTAACTGCGAGGGTTGCGTGTGTGTCTGTGTGTATGTGTGTGTGTGCTTGTGGGCGTTTTAACGTGAAAACTATTAGAATTATCAATACCAAACTTCATATATAGCAATGTGGTAGGTGCTGTCAGAGTTGATTAATTTTTGGAGTAAATCGGTTAACCGAAAGTCGATCTTTATTCTTCGAAGCAAATTTCTGTTTTTGCAAAATATCTCCATTAATATAATATTTAGGTATATACAGTTATCTGCAAAAAATGTATTTGTATGTATCTTCCAAGTTTAGATTGAATCTAGAGTTCGAAAATACTGTCGTAATTAATTAATTGCATCTTATATATGGAGAAAGTCATGTACTGGCCACATCAGATTTTTGATATGTGAGATTCGTTTGTAAGCTACAGGACAGTACAGTAAGTACAGTAAAACCTGAATTTAGAGCACAAAGGATACAATTTTTTTCTGTTCTTCCTAAAAAAATCTATCGTAAGTCCATCCCACTATTAGTTACCACAACTGCTTCGTGAAAATCTCAGAGTACAAGGAAGTGTTCGTAGGGTTTGTTTTCCTTGATTTCGCATTTTTGTGTATTTTTCAGATTTCTGAATTAATTCTATGTAATTGACTTCTCCAGTCATAATTTTATTATCAATTTATTATCAATTTCATCCAAGGCACGGTTAAACCTTCCTTGGATATATTAAGTTTACATATTGCCCTAAAAATTATTAGGCATATGGGCCTAAAATTGGGAACCAGTGAACCTACCAGTGCAATGGTGAAAGCTCTTCGAAATCTCGCTAACTGGAAATCGTTCCGAAAAAGATGCTAAAATGGTGTCAGGGGGAAATGTATAACAGAAAAAAATTACATTTACAAAAAATTCTGCGTTACTTCGATCATAGCTTCGTCGTGACATGGCGTGCTAATCATGTCCTCTGACTCACTATCCTTCGTGAATTTATTCATTTGAGTGAGAATTAATATCCTTTTAGATTTTACTTTTACATTTACGTTTAAACCCTGCAATCTGCCAGTTGCACGTGGCAATGAGTGTAAAACACTGATACCCTTATCTAACCCTGAGAGCTATTACCTTCTCTAATACTTCACGGGAAAAATTACAAAAAATAACTATAAATCCTGGCAACTACTTCCCTGTATCGCTTTCTCATTTTCTTACGAAGATCGCGAAAGTTAAAACTGGGATGACAAAATCAGTTATATCCTCCCCGAATTTAGTAGTGTTATATTTATTAAAAATCTCGTTGATACTCAAGTCTTCTCTCACTTAGAGAGTTGCATCCAAGGGATTCTATCATAGCTGAAACACTGATGTCAAATCTGAAATCTCCCTTGACGAACCTTGCTGCTCTACGTTGAACCATCTCAAGATCGGAAATGAATCCTAATTCTTTTCAGGAAGGTTAGTGAGAAACAATGACAGTTTACTGCGCAATGAATTTTATTTATCTTCCGCAATAAGGGGACATATTTTGGGATAGGAGAAGTCAGTGGTGGTAGCCACCGTAATGGGCAAGGGCTACGCTATTGCCGTTGGCGTAAGAGGAGGCTGCACCCAAGTGGCCGGCGGCGTAGTAGCGATGAGGAGCGGCATAGACTGGGGATGCGAGCGCCAGGCTGTTGGTGTTGACGTGAGAAGCACCGTAGTGATGTCCGGCGGCGTAGAGGTTGAGCGGTGCGTAGGAGCCGAGATGAGCACCTCCGTAGTGGTGCAGAGTGGTTGGGTGCGCGGCATGTCCCAGCCTCTTGACCACGGCGTTGAATCCGTTGTGGGGATCCGCGGTGTAGTCCACTCTCCTGACGGTGCCGTCGGCCTCTTGGAGGCTGTAGGAACCCTTGACCAATCCTCCGTCACGGGATTCCCATTGGTTCTTGACGTCGCCGGTGTGTGCGGAGTGGACACCGTAGTTGAAGTCGTATTTTGGGTATGCCTGAATAAGATTGTAGAGATTGATGAATATTTATCACGGACAATTAATGTCTTTCTCAGATGGATAATAATAGTTTAAGTTATTCAACTCAGTCTTAAAAGTATAATAGAGGGCGATATGTTCATCGTTAATTAAAGAGATGCAATATTTTATCAGTCAAGGTTCTTTATGTTTTATATGAAATATATACACTTTGAAGATTCACAGGGGACTTTAAAAGTCTCTAGTTCATAGCAGTCTTGGATGGAAATGAGCATAATGGATTGGAATACTAATAATAGAATTCGTTCTTACGTATCCTCCTCCGTGGCCGTATCCAATGAGTCCGTTGTAACCATATCCTGGGTTAGCGTGGGCCACTGCTGCAAGCAGGGCGACGAAGCCAAGAGTCTAAAAATATAATATGGTAATTTTGTAATGGTTGTTATATTGAGTTTATGCTTTGATAACTAAATATTTTCGGTTATATATTTGGAAAATATTTTCGTTGTACCACTGATGGGCTGATATTATCGACGTTTCCGAGAGCAATATGTAATTCTTTTAAACTCTAAGGTTTATAAAGACTTTAAGTTTTATTTTTTGTATTAATTGGCTTAGATTGATCAGATGCTTTTGACGATCGATGAGTTTTTTATTCAAAACTTAAAAGAGCAAAAATGTTTCTAAACGGTTTCAAAGTATGAGGATTAAAATGTGTGTCTGAACTTTATATAAATATCTAATGTGCCTGCAGGTTATGAAGGAGGCAATCGGAGAAGAGAAAACAGACTTTCTTACATCCAGTTAAAGTAAAAAGGTACCTAATTCTCTCTCAATTACATTGATTGTTATTTTGTAAGAGTTGATATGATATGATTATTGTAATTATTGAATTGATCGGGCCCTTAAAAACTGTTCTATTTGCTTGACATAATACTTTTCATTTCTGTTTTCTTAGAGAAATCAATGCTAGATGGACGCAAATAAAGAATATTTCCATAAGAAAAAGAAAATTACAAGAAATTAAATAATAAACTTAAAGGTGAGAGTAATTAAGTCAATAACAACCAAACTAAATAGCCATCATTTAGATCTAATAATAATGCTCATAATAATGGATTGTGCACGGATAATTTGCACACAATATAAATATATCATGATTATTATACATATAAGATGGTATTGATAAACTTATTTGATATTGACGATATCCAGCGAAGATATTATCAAATATTACCTGAAGCAGCTGCATCGCGGATTTTTTTAGCTTTTCTTTCCTCGGTGTGAGAAGCAATGGATGATGATTCCCTTCTTTCTCAGTCCATATATATAATACCAGACTTTATGTAAATGGCTAACTCAAGGGAGATCGGCGGAATTTCAAAATAGAAAATGGAATTCCAACATAATGATTGAGCAAAATGCTCGTTGTGACGTAAATGTATCGTCAAATATTTGAAGCGAAGAGAAATCTATTTTACTGATTTCAAAATAAATTCCTCGACCTTAAATTACGAAATTGGAGAAATATCGGAGAAAAATCAATAACAAGATCTTTCACTTGGAAGGAAGATGTGCCAACGTAATGCAAAAGTTACAATTAATCGTTTAAAAGTTTCTCTTGCCGCCAGTTTCTTTAATTGGAAATTTGATGCCACCTTGGGAGCAGTTAATTCTGTGGAATTTTAATTCGGATGTTAAACTTCCGGGAGGTTTTGGAAGATTTTATTTTAAGTGCCTAAATATCCAGGAAACACTCTCAGTTAAAAAAAAACATGGATAGGAATTGCTTGTTATCAATAAGTCTTATATTCTAACTCTTTTATTCTATTAATCAGTTCAGTCTTGTTGAATTAAAGCGATACATTCAGAGAAGCAATAGAAATATAATATCAAACAGGTTCACCTTAAAAATATTTATTATGGAATATTTTTTAAGCACAGGGAAAAGTTATGGAGTAATCTTTCAACATATTTACATTTATATACATATATTCGATTAAAACATTATTGTAGAAAATACCAAACAGTTTCATTTGAAAGATATATTTATTTATTATCTCTGTAACTATGTTTTGAATAGCACAGTGCAGCCTTCAAAAGTACAGCTATTAATGGTAAAATATCATATAATTCTTTGCAAGAAAGACTGAAGTTTGTAGACGCTTTATATTAAGTACTAGCTGAAGTGCCCGTTGATTCTCAACGGGGATGTTAAATTTCATAAATAGCAGTGTAACAACCTTGATCGTAAGAAATATTTCATAATTGTTGATAGATAGAAAATACCAGACATTCTAATTCAATATACCAAGAAATATAAGTAAGAATGAAGTCTACAAAGCCGCATCAACTCAATATTCAATATACTCTGAATGAAAAATATCTTCAACTGAGACGATATAAATATATATTCTAAGATCACAATAGGATAAGCAGGACTACGTTTAAAGTTACATCTTTATACAGGTACCAGAGGACAAATGAATCACGCATTAAACGTAAATGACAGAAATAAATTACATTTCACTCAAATAAACAAAGATGAATATTCTACACGGAAAGTAAATGTATTTTGGAACTGACTGGTATCTCAATCTTAAAATTTGTAATATAAACACGAACCACAAAAGTAATCGCAATATCAAAATAGAAACAAAAATTAAACACCAATAACAGAAGGATTGCAAATGAATATGGAGAGGAAGTACTTCAAAACAACAAATAAATCAATTTCTGCTTCCTGCATTTAACAAAATAAAATTGCTTTACCTTTTTGGTCTGGTATATGATGTTGGAGATTTGCTACAACTTAACAACTCGCCGTTCAACTCATCAAGGATTACAAACTACTAATCTGGGAATTCTTTTCGTCCTTCACAAATTCCATTTCGGTAAATTCCTAAATATACATCAATGCAAATAGAGTATATTTAATTCTTAATTCAGAAGAAAATATTCTGAACATCCTTAACTTACCAGGATATTTATACGCAATAGTTGAATTGATCGATAGAAATCCATTTTCAGTAAACCACGGCTATAAAACTCATTTCATATTACGAAAAAGACGGTAAACAGTTACCTAGATATAAATAAAACTTGGTTGCTACAGACTCGTCAACAAAATTCGAATTTTTTAAAATTTTCGTATATTTGTCCGAGAGGTTGTTCAAAGGATATTAATTATAATGTTTAAATATCATATATAATTATAATTAAATATCATAGATAATAATCTTAAAATCTCGTACTAATATAGTCTATATCTTATTTACAGCATTAATATTATCTGGGCATTCATTTTCCATGTCTTCTTATGGAGTTACGTTTGAGCTCGGTATCAACAATCGCTTTGATCGTCAAGGGAATGGGTTTGTTTACAACATGGAAATTTAGATGAAATTTTCGTATATTTTATCTAAATTCTCGCAATTTTGAATCGAAAACGATATTCCGCGACCAAAATAAGAATCTTTAATCTATTTCCCTTCTTTTGATGCTAGTTTCGACATCCTACGACTGTTCTTTCTAATTTAGTTTTGCAAAAGAAATGAACCATGCAACGAAAAAAAAGAACTTTACGTGTATTTCTTATGCAAACTGTGTTACTCGTCTGGATTCGAACCGTGGACCTTAGGCAAATTAAAAGTACCACTTGATCATCCCAGGGAAAGCTTTTAATGATGTTAAAAGTTTGAACATTGTGCAACATCTAGTTTTCGAGATTATCTGGAACATACAAACATACAAGTATACAAACATACAAACAAACATCCATTTTTATATATATACTAGCAGAAGTACCCGTTGATTCTCAACGGGGATATTTAATTTCATAAATATAAGTGTAATAACCTTGATCGTAACAAATTCTTCATAATTGTTGGAAAATAGCGAATACCAGACTTTCAAAACCAATATATCAAGAAATGTAAGTTACAATTAAGTCTACAAATCCACTCGAACTCAATATTCAATTTAACGCAGGTTGATGATCTTTTCCGTGACAATGTGTCAAAATGTATCTACATATGAAAGTGAGGCTTACATATAGCTTCTTCTCACTTGGCTTATATCTTCTAAAGGCAGGATCTAGTATCTGAATAAGCTTTACGGTAACAATGTATCAAATGTATCTACGTATGAAAAGAGGCATACATAATAGCTTCTTCCCCTCTGACTTTTATCTCCTAAAGGAACATTTTTCTTCTTTCTACGCCGACTGAAGCCGCAAACTTTCGACTGGTCATCATTGAGAGGATATCTTCAGTATCTGAATAAGTGTGATTCCGATAATGGAAAAAGACGTCATTGTTGTATTTCTTACGTGAAGGAAAAACTATAGACATTAAATAAGAAATGGTGTATCATGGAACCAGAAGGTATGTTTCATTGTTTTATCTTGGCTATATTTATAACATGAGGTTGTTAGTGAGAATTCGTGACTCGTATAAATGTAGTGGTATGTTAATTAATGCCCAGGAACGTAGTCGTAGATCTTGGGAATGATTGAGTGCAAGACACAGCGCCATTTTAGGATGAAACGATAAAAGCCATGACAATAGAGCGACAACTTTACCGAAATCAGTCTGTGGAGCTATGCTCGTAAGTCGAAATTCATTATATGATAAGTGCATTGGGTTAAGTGAGCAGAAAAGTATTTGATTAAAAACCTAATAAATATTTGCAATTATTTTATTGCTGAAAATATTTTCGATCGAATAATAACATTGGCAGTCTCACTCAGAAATATGTCAGGAAAGTTCCTTTTGGATCCAAGTGATAAGGCTTCGAAAAATGCTAGTTTGATCTCGGTAAACACTTTGCCGATATGTCTGTGTACGGGACTTGGTTAAGATTTTTAGATTTATGTACTCTGCGAGTGACGTATGGCTGGGGAAAATATTAGCAGTGTAAATGATCTGATATATTAATTCCTTCTCCAGTAACTAATGAAAAACTTCTAAAATAAATTATTTCCTGGACCCACAAAATATATTCAGCGTAGAATCTTCACAGTAATCAATAAATACAGACACCACCTACCTCCGTTGAGAAGGTGCATAGTGGCTTAAGTAAATTTACATTTTGTGGTTATCTATATAGTTTCTCATCCCGAAAACAAACTTATGTTCAAGATGTTTAAGAATTATAACCTATTCTTCGGCTGAGGTCAAATTAATAAATTTCAGCGTATAGTATGTTAAATATGTATTGTCATTTGGGTTAGCTGTTTTCAATATCAGAGTTTTATTTCGACATGGCACTCCGTCCAGTAAACACCTAAGTAAATCATACTATATATTCATAACGAAATGCATAAATCAGTAAGTTGATCACGATGCTCGTAATTATAGTTGAACGTTGATATTGCTACTGCAGCTATAATTTCCGCAGCATTAGTTATTTCTATACGGTTTCGAAAAAAAACAGAATTTTTCACTTTCAACAATTAACAATACATAAAATCATGCAATTTCATAATATTGAAACTGATAAACAATATGACGAAAAGACAAAGCCATTTATATGAAGATTAAAGTTATAAACAACGCAAAATATACATTACAATACCGGCCATTAATCTTACATAAGTTTTTTAAACGTTTTTACATCTGTTGCAGTAAGAATTTTCAACACAAAATAGCATAGCATTATAGTGCAGTAGAATAGACTTTATTCATTTGTGATTGAAAAACTGAGAAATGATTTCAAAAACTATTATACTCGTGTCTATGATATCCACAATATACTGCGTTTCAAGTAGGGGTCTCCAAACTTTTCAGCTTTATTAACTATCAAACAGTAGATGCGTCCCGCGGGCAGTAGTTTGGATTTGGATTGAAGTAAGAGAATACCCATTCTACTACAATATCGTAGATTTTTTGCGGTCTACAGATAACTGAAATCCCTTTACCTTTTTAGGCTTTGAAATGTTACTTATTCGCTCCTGACCACTCGTCGCTCAAAACTTAAAAGAAAACAAAGACCGATTAAACATAAGAAATAAGGACGTCCGTAATTTCCGTCAAAACTCAAAAATAATATGAGAGATGTCCACAACTTACCACGTTATTATTTTAAATCACTGGAATTGACAGCGAGAATGCAAATTCTATCAACGTACGAATTTCAAAATCGTTTTATTTCACTGAAAATTCAGTTAACAATTACGTTACCATAAACAAAACTCGGTTTTCACAGACGCTTAAAGAAAATTGAAAAAATCAATGAAAAAATTTTCGTACCTTTCAACGTGCGTTTCTTCACAGGATATTGTTTGTCACAAAAAAATTTAAAATGCCTTTCAATTTTTTCTTCATCATAAATCTTCAACTCTTATTTTCAAAATTTATTTTAACTGGCCATGTTCAGTTTAATCCGCCATGTCTTCTTCTTCTAACACATGAGTTCGGAATCAACAATCGCCTTGATCGTCAAGGGTTTGTTTATAACATGAAAATTTAGACGGAATTTTCGTATATTTTATCAAAATTCTTGCAATTTCAAATCGCATACGCTATTTCTCAGCCAAAATATCTAAATCTTTATTCTATTTCCCTTGTTTTGATATATATATATGTATATATTCTTAGATCACATTAGGATAAGCAGTACCACGTTTAAAGTTACATTTTCATACAGGTACAAAGGGGCCAAATGAATCAAGCATTAAACGTATATGACAGAAATAAATTACATTTCACTCAAATAACCAACGATGAATATTCTACTCGGAAAGTAAATGTATTTTGGAACTGACTGGTATCTCAATCTTAAAATGTGTAACATAAACACGAACCACAAAAGTAATCGCAATGTCGAAATAGAAACAAAAATTAAACACCAATAACAGAAGTATAGTAAATGAATATGGAGTGGAAGCACTTAAAAACAACGATTGAATCAATTTTTATATTCTGCATGTAATAAAATAAAATTTCTTTACCTTTTTGGTCTATCATACGATGCTCGAGGTTTGCTACAACAACTTTTCAACTCGCCGTTCAACTCTTCAAAGATTACAAACACCGAATCTGGGAAATCTTTACGTTCTTCTCTAACTCCATTCCCGTCAATCGCTAAATACATCATTGCAAAGAGATTAGATCTAGTACTTAATTCAGAAGAATATACTTCAAAACTTACGCAACGTACCAGGATATTTATACGCAACCAGTTGAATTGATCGACAGAAATCCATTTTCAGTAAACCACTGTTATAAATCTCATTTCATTTTACGAAAATGACGGTAAACAATTAAGTTGATGTAAATAAAACTTGGTTGCTACAGACTCGTCAACAAAATTCGAATTTAAAAAAAATTATATCGTCAAGGGAATGAGTTGTTTACTACATGGAAATTTAGACAAAATATTCGTATATTTTATCAAAATTCTCGCAATTTCGAGTCACAAACGATACTTCACGACCAAAATAAGAATCTTTATTCTATTTCCCTTCTTTTGATGCTAGTTTCGACTTCCTACGACTGTTCTTTCTAATTTAGTTTTGCAAAAGAAACGAATCATGCAACGAAAAAAATGAACTTTACGTGTATTTCTTATGCAAACTGTTTTACTCGTCTGGATTCGAACCGTGGACTTTAGGAAAATAAAAAGTACCACTTGATCATCCCAGGGAATACATTTAACGATGTTAAAAGTTAGAACATCGGGTGACGTCTAGTTTTCGAGATTATCTGGAACATACAAACATACAAACATACAAACATACAAACAAACATCCATTTTTATATATATACTAGCAGAAGTACCCGTTGATTCTCAACGGGGATTTTTAATTTCATGAATATCAGTGTAATAACCTTGATCGTAACAAATTCTTCATAATTGTTGTTAAATAGCGAATACCAGACTTTCGAAACCAATATACCAAGAAATGTAAGTCACAATTAAGTCTACAAATCCACTCTAACTCAACATTCAATTTTACGCAGGTTGATGATCTTTTCCGTGACAATGTGTCAAAATGTATCTACATATGAAAGTGAGGCTTACATATAGCTTCTTCTCCCTTGGCTTACATCTTCTTTATATCTAAAGGCAGGTTCTAGTATCTGAATGAGCTTTTCGGTAACAATGTATGAAAATGTATCTACGTATGAAAAGGGGCATACATAATAGCTTCTTCCCCTCTGACTTTTATCTCCTAAAGGAGCAATTTTCTTCTTTCTACGCCGACTGAAGCCGCAAACTTTCGACTGGTCATCATTGAGAGGATATCGTCAGTAACTGAATAAGTGTAATTCCGAGAATGGACAAAGACGTCATTGTTGTATTTCTTACGTGAAGAAAAAACTATAGACATTAAATAAGAAATGGCGTATCATGGAACCAGAAGGTATGTTTCATTGTTTTATCTTGGCTATACTTATAACATGAGGTTGTTAGTGAGAATTCGTGACTCGTATAAAATGTAGTGGTATGTTAATTAATGCCCAAAAACGTAGTCGTAGATCTTGGGAATGATTAAATGCAAGACACAGCGCCATTTTAGGATGAAACGATAAAAGCCATGACAATAGAGGGACAACTTTACCGAAATCAGTCTGTGGAGCTATGCTCGTAAGTCGAAATTCATTATATGATAAGTGCATTGGGTTAAGTGAGCAGAAAAGTATTTGATTAAAAACCTAATAAATATTTGCAATTATTTTATAGCTGAAAATATTTTCGATCGAATAATAACATTGGCAGTCTCACTCAGAAATATGTCAGGAAAGTTCCTTTTGGATCCAAGTGATAAGGCTTCGAAAAATGCTAGTTTGATCTCGGTAAACACTTTGCCGATATGTCTGTGTACGGGACTTGGTTAAGATTTTTAGATTTATGTACTCTGCGAGTGACGTATGGCTGGGGAAAATATTAGCAGTGTAAATGATCTGATATATTAATTCCTTCTCCAGTAACTAATGAAAAACTTCTAAAATAAATTATTTCCTGGACCCACAAAATATATTCAGCGTAGAATTTTCACAGTAATCAATAAATACAGACACCACCTACCTCCGTTGAGAAGGTGCATAGTGGCTTAAGTAAATTTACATTTTGTGGTTATCTGTATAGTTTCTTATCCCGAAAACAAACTTATGTTCAAGATGTTTAAGAATTATAACCTATTCTTCGGCTGAGGTCAAATTAATAAATTTCAGCGTACAGTATGTTAAATATGTATTGTCATTTGGGTTAGCTGTTTTCAATATCAGAGTTTTATTTCGACATGGCACTCCGTCCAGTAAACACCTAAGTAAATCATACTATATATTCATAACGAAATGCATAAATCAGTAAGTTGATCACGATGCTCGTAATTACAATTGAACGTTGATATTGCTACTGCAGCTATAATTTACGCAGCATTAGTTATTTCTATACGGTTTCGGAAAAAAACGGAATTTTTCACTTTCAACAATTAACAACACATAAAATCATGCAATTTCATAATATTGAAACTGATAAACAATATGACGAAAAGACAAAGCCATTTATATGAAGATTAAAGTTATAAACAACGCAAAATATACATTACAATACCGGCCATTAATGTTACATAAGTTTTTTAAACGTTTTTACATCTGTTGCAGTAAGAATTTTCAACACAAAATAGCATAGTATTCTAGTGCAGTAGAATAGACTTTATTCATTTGTGATTGAAAAACTGAGAAATGATTTCAAAAACTATTATATTTGTGTCTATGATAACCACAATATACTGCGTTTCAAGTAGGGGTCTCCAAACTTTTCAGCTTTATTAACTATCAAACAGTAGATGCGTCCCGCGGGCAGTAGTTTGGATTTGGATTGAAGTAAGAGATTACCCATTCTACTACAATATCGTAGATTTTTTGCAGTCTACAGATAACTGAAATCCCTTTACCTTTTTAGGCTTTGAAATGTTACTTATTCGCTCCTGACCACTCGTCGCTCAAAATTTAAAAGAAAACAAAGACCGATTAAACATAAGAAATAAGGACGTCCGTAATTTCCGTCAAAACTCAAAAATAATATGAGAGATGTCCACAACTTACCACATTATTATTTTAAATCACTGGAATTGACAGCGAGAATGCAAATTCTATCAACGTACGAATTTCAAAATCGTTTTATTTCACTGAAAATTCAGTTAACAATTACGTTACCATAAATAAAACTCGGTTTTCACAGACGCTTAAAGAAAATTGAAAAAATCAATGAAAAAATGTTCGTACCTTTCAACGTGCGTTTCTTAACAGGATATTGTTTGTCACAAAAAAAATTTAAAATGCCTTTCAATTTTTTCTTCATCATAAATCTTCAACTCTTATTTTCAAAATTTATTTTAACTGGCCATGTTCAGTTTAATCCGCCATGTCTTCTTCTTCTAACACATGAGTTCGGAATCAACAATCGCCTTGATTGTCAAGGGTTTGTTTATAACATGAAAATTTAGACGGAATTTTCGTATATTTTATAAAATTCTTGCAATTTCAAATCGCATATGATATTTCTCAGCCAAAATATCTAAATCTTTATTCTATTTCCCTTGTTTTGAAATATATATATGTATATATTCTTAGATCACATTATGATAAGCAGTACCACGTTTAAAGTTACATTTTCATACAGGTACAAAGGGGCCAAATGAATCAAGCATTAAACGTAAATGACAGAAATAAATTACATTTCACTCAAATAACCAACGATGAATATTCTACTCGGAAAGTAAATGTATTTTGGAACTGACTGGTATCTCAATCTTAAAATGTGTAACATAAACACGAACCACAAAAGTAATCGCAATGTCAAAATAGAAACAAAAATTAAACACCAATAACAGAAGGATAGTAAATGAATATGGAGTGGAAGCACTTTAAAACAACGATTGAATCAATTTTTATATTCTGCATGTAATAAAATAAAATTTCTTCACCTTTTTGGTCTATCATACGATGCTCGAGGTTTGCTACAACTTTACAACTCGCCGTTCAACTCTTCAAAGATTACAAACACCGAATCTGGGAAATCTTTACGTTCTTCTCTAACTCCATTCCCGTCAATCGCTAAATACATCATTGCAAAGAGATTAGATCTAGTACTTAATTCAGAAGAATATACTTCAAAACTTACGCAACGTACCAGGATATTTATACGCAACCAGTTGAATTGATCGACAGAAATCCATTTTCAGTAAACCACTGTTATAAATTTCATTTCATTTTACGAAAAAGACGGTAAACAATTAAGTTGATGTAAATAAAACTTGGTTGCTACAGACTCGTCAACAAAATTCGAATTAAAAAAAAATGATATCGTCAAGGGAATGAGTTGTTTACTACATGGAAATTTAGACAAAATTTTCGTATATTTTATCAAAATTCTCGCAATTTCGAGTCGCAAACGATATTTCACGACCAAAATAAGAATCTTTATTCTATTTCCCTTCTCTTGATGCTAGTTTCGACTTCCTACGACTGTTCTTTCTAATTTAGTTTTGCAAAAGAAACGAATCATGCAACGAAAAAAATGAACTTTACGTGTATTTCTTATGCAAACTGTTTTACTCGTCTGGATTCGAACCGTGGACTTTAGGAAAATTAAAAGTACCACTTGATCATCCCAGGGAATACATTTAATGATGTTAAAAGTTAGAACATCGTGTGACGTCTAGTTTTCGAGATTATCTGGAACATACAAACATACAAACATACAAACATACAAACATACAAACAAACATCCATTTTTATATATATATAAGATAAGATAAGATTAAATCCTAGTTACATTAATTTTTTTATATCACAGATCTTTCTTGATATTGAAAATTTGTTTGCAAGCCGCATTGAACCTGAATCTACAGCGCAAAAGACTCAATTATTTCAGTTTTCCTAAATCAACCTGTCTTAAGTCTGTCTAATTACTGGCTGTTTAATTACAAGTGATCACAACAGGTTCAAAAAAACAGAAGTAGTTATCGAAGAGTCTGTTTTTATTGCTTTCTCATTTTAGTGTGTATTCAATGTTTCTCGTTTCATTATATGTCATTGCTTTTCCAAGTGATAATTCGTTCGTATTTTTAATGCTAACCGTTTAAATCCATAATACTTTCTGAGGTAAGATAAGCATTTTTTAAATAAAATTTTCCACGTTTTTGGTAAATTGCATTGTATTCAGTTCATTTAAGCAGTTCAATGTATAAATCGAAAATGTTTCTACCCGTAAAAGGTATAAATTTCCCTATAGGTAACCTTTTCGCGAATATATGCCGTCATCTTACGCTGCCAATTACAAGTAACACTGTCAGTTTCAAAAAGGTATACACTATGCTCAAAAATTTTACAATTTTTTTATAAAAACAATAAAAATAATGCCTGAGAATGTTTATATTCGTGTAGTGGAGCTCAAATTTTTCGCATTAACGAATATTTCTTATAATACGTATTATAAGTAAGTAAAAATATGTTAATATGACATTAAAACCTCATGAATACAAAACAATTAATGCTTATTTAATCAAGACTTCAATATTATATGCATTTCCATACTTTCCATACAAATATAACATCCAACAACACCTCTGAGAATCATTTCACCACTGAACAAACTCATTCCAAACTGCAAGTCTTAAGAAATGTAGCATACTCTGACAGCTGATTACGCAACTGAACACCTAATGGTTAGAAAAGGATGATTTCAAACTGTTTCAAATAAGCATGAGTTTTCAAGGAATGTTCCATTGAGTAATTAGGACTAAGTGAACAATGTTTATAAAGAAATTGTTAAAATCATCAGTAATCACCTCTATGAAGTACATTTACATCTAAACCCTGCAATCCGCTAGTGCTCCGTGGCAGGGGCTTAAAACACCACATCCTTATCTAACTTGGAGAGCTATTAGCTTCTCTAATACTTCGCTAGAAAAACGATCAAAAGTAACTATCTGTCCTGGCTACTGCTTCCCTGTATTGCTTTTTCGTTTTCTCCAGAAGATCGCGAAAGTTTATAACTGGGATAACAATATCAGCTATCTCTTCCCCAAAATCGGTAGTGATAAGTTTATAAAAACTTGCAGTCAATACTCAAGTCTTCTATCACTATAAGATTTCCATCCGAATGATTCTGTCGTAGATGAAACACTGCTGTCAAATCTGAAATCTCCCTTGACGAACCTTGCTGCTCTACGTTGAACCATCTCAAGATCTGAAATTAATCGTACTTCGTGTGGATCCCAAATCGCACAGCAATACTCAAGTAGAGGTCGAAGCAGGGAATGTACAGGGAAGGTATACGAGCGCGTGACGAGATAGTATGCATATTTTCATAAGATAATCATTACTTTAAACGGAATTCACCGGGTTGAATAAAATTACTCATTTTAGATGATTTTCCAGAGATTAGCAAATTTATAAATTTACAAATTCCGGGAAATTTCAACCCCAACCGGGTTCCCGGAGAGACGCATATAAATATAAAAGAAATCCAGAAAACACCCTGGATCTCGGGAGGGGAGTCAGCTCTACTTACAAAGTATGTTTATTAAAAATTTAAATAATATCACCTTAAAATTAATATATCAAAAAAATTATGTCTTTAATGAAGAAAAAATAGCCCTCTTTCGAAGCTAGGTCATACCGGTAGTTATTGATATAACTTTCTGCAAAGTGGGACTAATATAATAGAATATATCCTGCATTGATTATCGGCTATAATTTTCTCAAATTGATTATGCAGACCAATTGAAATTTATATTTCGAATTAAATTAATAAATAAAACTAGTACTATTCTTCGTTATAGTTGTTTGACAGTAATATCGAGATTACGTGAAGTAACATAGGATGACTCTGAAATGGCCGAAATAATTGCTACATATAAAACTATAGTGTATAATAGGTATCTATCACCCAAAATAGGGAGAAATGAATATATACTCATCTACAATTATTATAATAAGCAGGACATTACTTGAAGGAGGAACATATATTCCATTAAAGAACATACACTTGTAGGTTCGAAAAAATAGAACCGATTTATGATAAGGCATCTTCGAGATCATGGAATTTCAGGATTATCTTATTCATTTATTCGCGATTTATATAAAATTTAAAACATAACGACAAGAGATTGAGTGTAAGTTGAGTCATATTTATTATCTTTATAATATTCGGTTAGCCCAATTTTTGCTTAGGAGTCTTATCTATTTTATGTACAGTCGTTTGCGTAAGTCTGTGGGCATGTCCTGTCGCTCCTCTAGCGGCCAAAGAGTCCACTTAAAATTTATGTTGGTACTAAGTAATTTGCAGGAGGGAAGGAAATCAGAGGTGGGGGTAAATGTTTTGGAACTTACGGCGAGTAAGGGGAAATTACGGGTGACTTTGGAATTTCTTTGGAACCGCACTCGAATAGACACAGCGCCTCGCACCATTGGAAAGAACGGGAAGATTTGATTCTTTTGGTCTGCGACTGAGAAGATTTACAGAAAAGAAAGGTTCTTCTAATAAATGAAAAGAACAACTTTGTTGAGTCCACAAATTTTAATAATCACAATCACGACCTAGGTTTCGTTACTGCGTAACATCCTCAAGTGGATCCACTTGAGGATGTTACGCAGTAACGAAACCTAGGTCGTGATTGTGATTATTAAAATTTGTGGACTCAACAAAGTTGTTCTTTTCATTTATTATGAAGGAGTTCCACAGGATAACACCAAAAACCGTCTCATTCAAGGTTCTTCTATTTTAGCTAGACGAGAAACGTTGAGGCAAGTGCGAGGGACTTCAGCCTTCTAGCATATTAAAGATGAGCGTTAATGCAGATATTTTCGCTTCTTAAGCTGCTTTCAGGTTGAATATTCATCTACAGTAGTAGTAGTAGGGTTAAAAGTGCTTCGACAGCTTAGGTCATTTCGCACATTGGCTCACACCGGGATTCGAACCCGGGATCGCTTTCACCAAAGGCAAACGCGCTGTCCACATGACTATCCGGGAGCCTATATTCATCTACAATGTAGCGGAATAATATTTTTCTGTTATTTTGATTTTGGCTTTATCTTTTTATCATACAAATGCTTTTGTATTAAATATTATCATGCTTAAATAGACAATAGAAATATCTCAACAACGAAAATATTTTTTCTTTTCCTACTCTAATTTAATCGGAACCTTTTCCGGAGAGATTTGATAGTCTTCTTTTGGATATATAAATTTCATTGAAGTCATACTCTCTGTTATTAAAATTAATTTCTATTGAATTGTTTGATTCTTAAATGATACCAACTTTATAAATAGTTTATTGCGGTTATTTACAAAAACAGCGTGGTGACTGGCAAATATCCGCATTATATATTTATATCCTCGAGGAATTCGAATGTGGAAACGTAAGAATAAGAAATCTACCATTCCCGATGAATATCGGAATTAATAAAATACGGAGGATTTCTTTGAATAATATAATATTCAGTGATATCTCCTTCAAACTCTATTGCGCTCTGCAGTCGCCGTCCCATGGAATCTACCAGGTTTTTGTATAAATCTGGACGCCGCGCAGGAGAGGTCCAGATATCCCTGATGTGCTGCTCCAAAGACGCAGGAGTGCGCTGGCTATCTGCCGTCCACTCTTGAGTAATAATTCTCCATAAATTTTCAATGGGATTGAAATCTGGGGAACGTGCAGACCAAGGAAGAACTTTTAGATTGTGATGATTATTTAAAAAATCTTTGGTAGCGCGTGCCGTATGCACAGGACTTTTGTCATGGGCAAAAACACTTCTTCGCCTTCTGGGAAGATTTTGTTGGCGTATGGCAGAAGATTATCTTCCAACATTTTGCAATAATCCCTCGCCGTCATTCTAATGAATGAATGGAAATTTTGCCGTTTATATCTTAACTCCTCTGTATATCGTGACCAATCACTAGCATTTTGCGAAATATAATTGCATTTCAAGTATTGAGAATGTGTGATAGAAAGTCATCATTTCTTGCTATAATCTTCCACTTTCCGAACCAAAAAACTCTCTGGTTTTCCGAGACTTAGCTTCGAACCCAGTAAAATTTTGGAAGGAATCTCTGCAGTATACTATAAAGAACCACATTCACTAACGAAATGTTGATTTTAAATTTTCAATCTTTAAGGGAAGTATCTCAAAAGTTTCTAAATCACCCAAAAATATATTCTTATTGGAAAAACTGGGATTTTGGGGTCTGTGATTGATCTAATCTAGGTATGATCCATATCCCCTTTTTCCTGGGGTCTCATGTTAGGGGTTTATTCGAAAATAAAAACGCTGGGTCAATGACGATTTTGATTTAGGCTCGGAGATTGAATCCTATTTAGGTATGAATATATCCGTAGAAGTATCCATCTATGAATATACAGTCAAATCCGTTTGAAACAATCAAGCTTAGGATCTATCTCTCTTTACATTCCGGTCTCTATCACACGAATCACATGGTAAAAAATTGCGTAAGACGTTAACCGCTTACAAGATGGATTTCTCCCAAATGAGCCGCATCCCGCCAAGCCCACCTTCCATAACCTTTGATAGAATATTGTTTAATTTATCTGTATCGCAATCCACCGCACTCCTCTCGTGCCTCTTCCTTATAGTAATAGAATACCTGTTATATTCTATTTTACTTATTTTACCTGTTCTATGTTACTTATCTCTGCTCTTGTTTGGGATTACTAATTTTGCGAAAAATAAGATGTGGAAAACAGAGCAATTTTCATCTCAATCGTGAATCTCTGTGAGATATTCCCCATCATTCTCGTCTCAAGGCGGAACAGTTGCTTCGCGGGGTTTCCTTTCGTCCCAATCCCTTGTTTTAAACAAATCGAATAAATCGGAGTGGCACTGAATTTCATTGTTTTGTGTGCTGTTGTGCATACTCTCGGAGAAATCTTGCATTGTGATGGCCTCTCACGAGAGTTGCAATAGCACTGCAGCTAAAACATTCGTTCCTATTCCCTAATTTTCTATCAAATAAACATTTGTTCATTGTAGAGTGAAAAGGCCAGATTGAAGTAACAACGCACTCTTTGTTAAAAAAGAAGACCAATATTAATAATATAACAAGATGACAACCAGTTATCTGTGAAAAATAAAGCAAAAAGAATAACTCTTTTCGGTTTGAGGTTTAGAGTACTTTTTTAAACATCATAGCCAATAAAACCTTTCCCTTTTATTTTCCAACATTGCAAGATTGAGGTTGTATGATGGTTATGATTGGGTCCCCTGAAAAGCATTTTAAGCGGCAATGGTCTTCATTGCCTTCAATTGCATTGCCTTGCCCGAGTGCTATATGACGGCAAGTTACGTATAATGGACAATAAAGGTCTTTTTCAAGAATCCTGTGCACAGGAGAGAGAAATGAGAAGAAAGATAGTTTGAAGAAAACTACATTAACCAGCGAGTGACGGTGAGATTGAGTGCTTTATATAAATTAAATTAGAGTCATGAAATAAGTGAGGCCAAGGTGTGTTCACTCACATGATTTCTTTTTCATTTTTCTGACGGAAATGATAGAGAAAACTTTTAAAGGAAAGAAAAGAGACAAACTGATAAAGTGTGTTAAGCTTGAAGGTAGTTTTCTTCTGTTTACCGAAGATTCTGCAACGTTAATATGGTTATTGGATAACATTAATAAATATCGCTAAAATTGGATTGAATATAAACAAAGGCAAAACCAAGACGAAGAAGATATAAGGAGAAAAATAAAAATAAAATTAACGCTGGGTAGAGAGGGTACAAATATCTTGGAAGTGTGCGCAATAGTAATTTGGATTGTGAGATAGATAGTTAATAAAGAATGGAAATGGCGAAGAAATCATTCAGAAGAATGAAAATTTTGTTGAAAAGCAAGATAGACGGAGAATAAAAAAGAGATTGATACAAATTTCTGTATAGTGTGATTTTGTATGGATCGGAAGTGTAGACGACAAGGAAAACTGACAGAAAGAGTATGGAGACGTTTTAGATGTGATTGTAAAGAAAGATGAAAGGAAATTTTTCAGCATTTAGAAAAAGGGCGTCGAAAAAAATTAAAAAGGGACAAAGGAATAGTGTTGGAGACTTCTTAACGTATAAAAAACTATTTAAACTGCATTAAAAGCAGTGGCGGAAAGAAGTTAAAGAGTATAAAAAGAAGGGCAAAATTTCTGGACCTTTTGGATGGAAATAGGGAACAGGAAATGTAATATTGAAGAGCAAAGTGGCGGAATAGAAAAAGAAAATGTTACAACGCCAAGATTATATCGATAGGCACAACAGTTATTGTTGACGAATACTTATAAATAACTAAATATTGCTCTACGTTCTTGATTAGACTTCACCACTTCATCGAGCTTTCTTTTCTTGGCGATGAAACCATTCGATCTTAAAATTAAAGTATTCTAATGGGTTTGGGATATTTAATCTTTAATAAAAAATTCAAGACTAGTTATCGAATGTTGGAACTACTGCGACGTAGTTCATCGTTCCGGAAAAAAATTACAATGAATGACTTTAAAACACTTTCCATGTGCTGCGTTTCCTTCTGATTATTAGGAAAATTCCACCCAATACGCACAGGACAAAGATCTGTTTTGTTGGAGAATACTAAAACAGAATCAAATCACAGGAACAGCAGGTCGAGGATTCAGCAACGAGGAGGAAACAATGGACTAAGAATTGTTGTTTCATTAAAATAATCATTTGATCGAAGGCAACTGATGACAAGTTTGAATATTGTTTCCGTTGCAAAGAAGATCTTTTCATCAAGCAGTTTACTTTTACTCTAGCCTACGATCATTTAACTGAGAAAACGATTGATCAATTTTGCTCAGCAAAGAATTGAACTTTTTACGACTGAACTTGTTAGTGAGTCGAGGGACTCTGATTTGGAGAAAAGAAACAGCTGACGCAGCTTCTAGCCAACTATTTAGTCCTCTATATACCATATTTTAATATTAAAGTATCTTTAATTATCTTCACTTTATTTGCAAAAAAAATTACTTTATCCAAAGCTAAAATTTGGAGCAGCACATCCGGAATATCAGGACCTCTCTTGAGCGGCGTCCAGGTTTATTCAAAAATCTGGTTGATTCAATGGGACGGCTACTGCAGAGCGCAATAGAGGTTGTCGGAGACATCACCGAATATTAAATTATTCAAAGAAATCTACCGTATTTCATTCATTCCGGTATTCATAAGGAATGATTAATCCCTTATTCTTACATTTACACATTCAAATTCCTCGAGGATATAATAATATAATGGGGATATTTGCCAGTCACAACGCTGAATTCGTAAATAACCGCAATAAACTAATTATAAAATTAGTATCTTTTACGAATCAAGCAATTCAGTAGAAATTCATTTTAATAACAGAGCGAATGACTTCAATGAAATTAATATATTTCCAATGAAACTCTCCGGATAAGGTATCGATTTAATTGGGGTAGGAAGTAAAAAAAAATATTTTCGTTGTTGAGATATTTCTATTGTCTATTTAAGCATGGTAATATTTCATAGAAAAGCATTTATATGACAAAAAGATACAGCCAAAATCAACGTAACAGAAAAAGATTCCGCTACATTTTAGATGAATATTCAACCTGAAAGCAGCTTAAGAAGCGAAAATATCTGCATTAACGCTCATCCTTAATATGCTAGAAGGCTGAAGTCCCTCGCACTTGCCTCAACGTTTCTCGTCTAGCTAAAACAGAGAAACCTTTCTTTTCTGTAAATCTTCTCAGTCGCAGACCAAAAGAATCAAATCTTCCCGTTCTTTCCAATGGTGCGAGGCGCTGTGTCTATTCGAGTGCGGTTCCAAAGAAATTCCAAAGTCACCCGTAATTTCCCCTTACTCGCCGTAAGTTCCAAAACATTTACCCCCACCTCTGATTTCCTTCCCTCCTGCAAATTACTTAGTACCAACATAAATTTTAAGTGGACTCTTTGGCCGCTAGAGGAGCGACAGGACATGCCCACAGACTTACGCAAACGACTGTACAATCTTCTACTCTTAGAACCATGCGTAGCAATTCCTTGTTTATTTTACTATCAACGCAGAATATTTCGAAAGTATAAATAAAATCATAAAACCATGTAATATTTTGATGTTTCTTAAATTGTGAAAACTAAGTTATGCGTTTAACAACCATACAGAAAAGTATCAACAACAAAGATTTTATAAACTTTTATTGATTTTTATAGAGACTGCAAACTCTCGAGAATCTTCACATCACGAGCTACTCCTAGGCCAAAATTATTGATAAGTATTCTGACCTAGTACTGCTCCACCCCAAAAACTAGCACTTAGTAAGAAAATTACCTGTATTAGATTACCACTGCTCACCAGAGTCGTAAGTTTTGTTTTATATCTTTGGTAATCACCATCAATAATGGTCATGGTCAACGGTTATTTTGATAACATGCTCCATAAATAAAAATATCGTACGACTATTAGATTTCTTCTAGTATTCGGAAGCGAAAAAATAGCTTTCTCCACCGAATACTTTTCTGACTTACTCCTACTATTTTCTTTTCAATATGGATTTCATACAACGTTTGGATAAATTTGTCTTTGAGATATATTAACGATTGTAAGATATGTTTTCTCAAAAGTAATTACAAGTATGGGCCAAATATTGAAGGATGGAGAACAACTACGATGAAAGATTTACATACAGTCATTAAGAGGAAATAATTCCAAAAAATATGCTAAACGAAGCAAAGGCGAAATTGAAGGACTGATCACCTTCGAACAAGCTTCAATCCTTGCATCCATCAGGGGATAGAACCAATAATGAATGGTGTCGAAACTTTCCTGCAACATTATGTCCTCTCTCTCATCATCATGCAATGATTCTGAGGAAACATAATTTCCATGGCATACTTTCATTCATCTAGAAATTTTATGTACCTCTTCAGCAAATCGCATACTATGGAAAACTGAGAAATCGGTCAATTGCGAAAGAATAACTTCACTGAATGGGTGTCACAGCTGAGAACTCGTTTCCATTACCGTAGAAAAATGCAACGTGGTTAACTAGCGATATTACGCGATCAGTGTTATGAAGGGGATTTACCTATACGGTTCACAACAGCGTTGCTCTCGTCGGCGGTGCGGTGGATAGTGTCGTCTGATTCGCGAGGTTTCAGGAGCGCTTGTTATGGAAGCAGGCGAGCGGGACATGAATTCATGCAGAGAGGATGGAGGTTTCGTTTCAGATGAATCGATAAGTAAGAACAATGACAGTTTACAGAGTGATAAATTTAATTTTTCTTTCTCAATAAATTGACATATTTTAGGATAGGAGAAGTCAGTGGTGGTAGCCACCGTAATGGGCAAGGGCTACGCTATTGCGGTTGGCGTAAGAGGAGGCTGCACCCAAGTGGCCGGCGGCGTAGTAGCGATGAGGAGCGGCATAGACTGGGGATGCGAGCGCCAGGCTGTTGGTGTTGGCGTGAGAAGAGGCAGCACCGTAGTGATGTCCGGCGGCGTAGAGGTTGAGCGGTGCGTAGGAGCCGAGATGAGCACCTCCGTAGTGGCGCAGAGTGGTTGGGTGCACGGCATGTCCCAGCCTCTTGACCACGGCGTTGAATCCGTTGTGGGGATCCGCGGTGTAGTCCACTCTCCTGACGGTGCCGTCGGCCTCTTGGAGGCTGTAGGAACCCTTGACCAATCCTCCGTCACGGGATTCCCATTGGTTCTTGACGTCGCCGGTGTGTGCGGAGTGGACACCGTAGTTGAAGTCGTATCTTGGGTATGCCTGTGAGAGAAATCCACGTTCAGAGGGAAGCTCCTCGAAAGGAGCAGATCTCACGAAATCAATGGTACTCACGTAGTGGTGTCCAGTGCCTAATTCGATGCCTGGGAAAGCCAGAGCCGCGGTTGCCGTCACGGCGACGAGTAGGATTACCTAAAAGTATGAGTTTTTGAAATACCGTGGCAGGTATAGTCCCAGCCGGTTATGGTAGAGCCAACTCACCTTAATGGGCTGCATTCCGGGCGTTGATTGTTCTTCGAGTTCGGAGGTGGAGCTTCTGATGAGCAAAACCTTGATAGCGACGTATTTATACGATCGGAAAGCGAGCGTGAATCGTAAGTTTCGCGAACGGATGCTCTCGCATTGGGCGGGCCCTGGAAACTTGCGTTAGTGAACCTTGCTTTAAGAAATTCCCGCAGATGGATTTAACTAGATACGGTATGGTGGTTTAATCTTCCCACGCTTTTCCCCGACTTAGTTTTAATTTCTCGTCTAAAACTACTCATTCTGAGTCCTCATCATCTACCTGACTCGTTCTATTTGATTAGTTTTTGAATTCATCACAAATCATGCACTCCTCCGATCAAAACCGTGCATTCCATAATTCGCTTTTTTATTTGGTAACTGCACTCTATCGCAAAGCTTTCCAGTAAGCAAGCGTTCGCATATGTCCTGTTTAAACTCATAGATCGATTTTATAAGTTATCTCGTCATTACTCAAGTACACTATTTCCTTTCTAATATATTTTAAAACTAAATCAGCGATATACTCGCAAATATTAACTTATTTTTTCTTTTCTGAATAATTCATGTTGGATTTACTATTTAAGGTTGACTACAGTAGATTATATAACATTGTTATTAAAAATTGTAATATGGAAATAGTGGAAACTAACTCTGATGCAAAAAATGACTTTTCTGCTACTTGCCTGATTTTTGAACACTTTATTCGACCTGGACCCTTTGTCAACCTTCTCTCTCTACATCACCTCTCTTGTGTAAAAGGTTGCAAATAGCTTCATAAATTACAACATGGCTTCGAAGTTATGAGGATGTTAAATTTAAATCTTTTATAATAGTCATAATTTGTCATTGTTTCAACTTTTTCGAGTAACCAATGCAGCGATTGCAAGGATTTGATACTAACGTACGATAATGGCTTATTCGACAAAGGTAAAATAATATTGATATTGATTCTCATGCCAGTATCATTTGCTTTACCATTTCTAGTATTTAATAATATTTTATATGAATTACATATAGTGGTTTTGTAGTCTGTATTGTGTACTTGGCATGAATGAAAGTCAATGAAACAAAAAGAATGAATAGATTGTTATCGAACTTTAGGCACGATGCATCACAGCGCCGTAACACTAAATTGGTTATGTAGCTACGAATAATTTTCTACTCATTGATGTATATGAATGTAATGGTCTAGTTAATAAAGTATCAAACAGCATAGGTATAGAATAGGAGTTAATGCCAATAGCTACGTAAAATTTTCGATTGTTGTGGTACGGGAAAACTGATTTATAAACAGGTTAACTTGAGTGTGTGTCAGTTTTTCCAGAAGATTTTTAATTTCCTTTTTAGCCTGTATTATCTTACATGATTGGTGCCTTTAATAATAGTTATATATGCTTTCTTTTCCGAGATATTTTCAAATTATATTATGATTGGTATAGTTTAATAGATAATCCTAGTATTAAATTATCTTACCTTTTATGTTAGATTTATTCGTTATATACTTTGTATAATAACATGCAACGGGTGAATTATTCTTAGAATGTTTACTAAATTTTTCTTATGCTACCTGTACCTACTGCAATTAATTTTCTGGAATATTATTCTGAAATTACTTTTACTTACAGCTAAACTATAGTTGTCATTAGAATATATGTGCAATGAAATTTATTGGAATATGTAAACAGTTTTCCTTTAAAGGTCACGTATGGTATCCTGATCTTTTAGAGTTTTACCAAATGTACGAAGTGTTTAGTATCCCATCCTACTGTCTTGAAATTAATTATCACTATTACGTAATGTAACTTTTTAATCTATTTCCTTATCTAGAGCTCGAAATATGTCATTCCTACATAAAAATTTCTCTTTCATAAGTGGAGAATCTTCTACTTTCTATGTACGGCGCGCATTTGTTGCTTTTTCCATGTAGTTCCTCAAAATCAATCATAACTTTGATCTGAAAGTATCGATATAAAAGCTTTGTTATTCATCATCCTGTTTTCTCTAACTAATCGAGAGGATCTATCTATACAACCGTGGAGGAATATTTATTTGCGAAATACAGGAACTTGTCACGGTGAATAAATATATTTTCATACTTTTAGCTCCACTAATAGCTAATTATGGTCCGAAAATTCGATAACGATTGCAAATCAGATTATCATAAGCGTTTCATTGCTTTCTTGATTGCCAATTACTCCTTATAGCTTTAAAAGTCCGAAGACAGAAAACTGCAGAAAATTAGGAATTCTATCCACTTCATCTAGTTATTCCTAACAACCATGATTGTTAACTTATTTAGAAATATTTATCTCAAAATGTTTACTTTCTCATGTTTTGCTAGTTTAAATTCCTTGTTCTACCATTTAATAAATATCTATAGAATTTTATTGTTTTACATGTCTTTTAACCTTGTTTAAAAAAATTACCGCAGATAGAATGAACTAGACTCGGTATGGTGGTTTAATCTTCCCACGCTTTTCCCCGACTTAGTTTTAAATTCTCATCTTAAACTACTCACTCTTAAGTCCTCATCATATTCCTGACTCGCTCTATTTGATTAGTTTTCGAATTCGTCACAAATCATGCGCTCCTCTAATCAAAACCTTTTATTCCATAAATCACCTTTATATTTGGTAACTGCTCTCTATCGTAAAGCTTTCCAGTCAGCGAGTACACACATATGTCCTTCTTAAACTCAAGGATCGATTGTGTAAGTCACCTCGTCATTACTCAAGTAAACCCTTTCCTTTCTAATATCTTTTAAAAACTAAATCAGCAATATACTCACAAAAATCAGCTTTTATTTTTCTATTATAAATATTAGTTTTCTTACCGATGGATAAACAGCATCCAAAAATGCGAATTCGCAGACATTTTTCTTTTGAACGTCTCTATTTCCCAGCGGGAATTATCGTAATGAGCATTGGTTGGAAATAATAAAACAGGTATATAGGAAATGCAGTGCACTTTTATTATGATGTCAATTTTTTAGTAGTGCAAACATAACCATGGTTATAAAAAAACGCTTGAGATCCTGTCCAATGATTGCGATCTTAGTAGTGAAGTCCACCGTAGTGTCCAGCGAGGGCAAGACTGTTTCCGTTGGCGTAAGAAGCTGCTCCACCGTAGTAACCACCTCCGTACCGTGCTCCGTATCCTCCATAAGCGAGTCCTCCTCCGTAATGGCCTCCGTCAGCAATGAAGTCTTGACGGCTGATTGCCCTGTCGTGCTCCTTAAGATTGTAAGCGTTCTTCACGACTGCTCCGTCGCGGTATTGCCACTGGTTCTTGAGATCGCCGGTGTGTGGGGAGTGGACGCCGTATTCGAAGTTGTACTTGGGGTAGGCCTGAAAGATACACGAGAAAAAACATAAATTACTGGTATTAGAAAACAATTTACAATTTCATGGTTTGTAACATTAAATATGAATTTTTCTTTATATGTTGATTTTCTAATGCTTCAAATTAAAAAGTACTTTGACTTTCAAATTTAAACGCTAGAGATTTTAAAATTTAAAGGTATTTACGAATTGTTATCCGTCGATGACACCATAGTTACTTACGTAATTATCTGCGTGACCATATCCAGCCAGTCCATATCCAGGGTAAGCCAAAGCGGCTGTTGCTGATGCAGCAACCAGCAAAATGATCTAAAATAAGTAATGGTGTTATGTGAGAGATGAAGTATTATTTTTACTCCTTGTGAAAGCAATATAATTATCAAATTTAGTGAATTTCGTATAGGTCAGAAGCTACACAGTTTTTAAAAATATGACTCGGTTTGGGAATCGTTGAATAGCATGAGATTAGAAACTAAGCTGCGATTGCTGGGAATAATTCTGGGAAGTAGACTTGCGGAAGTTACAAGCGTTATTATGCACCCATCCTAATACTTCGATCGATTCCAAAAAGAGCTTAAATCGAGAGAAATTGTTGCTAGGTCAAATCGTGTTAAAAATTCACTCTTTCCGGCAACGATACGCGATGTTAGCAGAGTAATGAAGTAGTTCGGAAAACTGGCATTTAAACCCTCAGCCACACGCAGCTTGAAGAGTGTTCATGTAGATTATCTTCATTTTGATGATATAAGCAGGAGTGCAGTGTATTGTCCGCATATAAAGAAATAACATTGACATCAGGTAATATAAGACGTAATTGAACTACGAATAGTCATCAAAAATTAGAATGAAAAAAGCATTTTTCTTTTTGTGAAGCAATAATTGATCGTTTTCCACCTCGATTCCTATGCCCAAATCAAAATCTCAAAGAATAATTGCAGATGATATTCATTGTGTAAATGTTCTCGAGTAAATGCGGCTCGATCATTTTAGAGGTTATTACGACGTACAAGAATCTAACATATTTTACAAAACCTCTACGAATACCGCGTTAAGGGATTAGCCTCAGTCATCTATATCTAAGTTTTCAACATTTTTCTCCATAAATAGGAGATTCTCACCTGGTAAGCGTGCATGTTGAGAGTTGGTCACTTAGTGTCTTCCTTAGTGGTTGTGTTAAAGCGACTGATGCCCAAATGCTTCCACGCGCGATATTTATACGAATTTCGATTCTCTTGAAGGAGGTATCTCATGCGTGAAATATGTGTTTCTACATGAATAAAGAGATTCCTCCCGATTAGCAGAGGCAACTCGATGGGAATGTCGTTTTGAAACTGTAGAAAGTAAAAGTAATTGGGAGAGCATTCAGGGTGATGAACATTCAGAGTTGACGCGAAAAGTTGACGAAAAGAGTTTGAATGCAAGCTATCGTCCCAACATAAAGCATAGTTGAAAATTTCATCATTTATCACTATTTCTTTCTCAAACAGTTCCTCGTCATGTGAGAAAACAGAACAGTTGTAGGCGACACATTAAACGGTCAGCACAAGCAATATTGTCACATGTTACGTTCCATTTATGCATTTTCAACAAAATTTAGGATAGAACTAGACTTTCATTTGTATTTAAGGGGAGTCGTGGCAATTTTAGGAGTACACACGAGTATAAAACGCAACCTTTGTATCTTTTTTAAGTATATTTTTTGTTGTTGCTGCTCTTATATAAAGCATATATTCTTTTCTTGGGTACTGATGGAGTAATACTCATTTGCGTCTCATCGGAAACCTTGTTAAAATCGATTATTTGATACTACAAATCTTGTTTTTATATCACTTCGCATCTGATTATTCGATAAAGTAATAGCTTTTTTAGTTTAACTATTCTTCGATTACAGTTGGCCGCGCCTTAGGGCC
Source organism: Sympetrum striolatum (assembly GCA_947579665.1). Classification (NCBI taxonomy): domain Eukaryota; kingdom Metazoa; phylum Arthropoda; class Insecta; order Odonata; family Libellulidae; genus Sympetrum; species Sympetrum striolatum. The sequence goes on along the minus strand of OX388346.1, from coordinate 72,677,038 downwards.
ATGTTTTATTCTCTGTGATAAGAGAAGAACAGATTAACCTGCCTGGTTAATTTTCAAACGTAGAGTAGAATTAAAAAAAGACCGGTTAGCCAGTTTCTTTCACGCCAGCCGTTCAATGCAGTATAAGGGAGACCGGGGCTGGTTGGCCCGGTTTTTTATTTATTTCATATTATTTTTTTGTACAAATTTAAACTTATGAAATTATTGCTAAATTTTAGATGCATTCTTACTGAATCTGGACGGCAATTATTAAACTTGAAATTATGAGTTAAAAATTAAAAAATATAATAATTACTGGATGTATGTCGAGTGGGTCAATCAGCCCCTACATCGGGGTAAATTGGCCCAGAGGCTGGAGCACATTGACCCATACAATCTTTTGATAAGTTAAACTAGTATAACTTTAGAAAATCAAAAAAAACTAATGGTTATCAGTAAAGACCTTAAATGGCTACAGGATTAGGCAAGCAATTGTGGAAGCAAACAATAAATACATTGCCACATCTAATAATAAATCAAAAGCTTTATGGAAAGTAATCAAGGTTGAGACTCAACTTAAGTCTGAAAGCTGCTTAACAAATACGCTACCTGATGTCTTTAATGATTACTTCACCAATGTAATTGAAGGCTCTAACATAAAACAGCACAATGTAGTATAGTATAATATATCTAATAGTTTAATGAATCCAACTCAAAGTCATTTTACTTAGCACCTATAACTGAAAAAGAAATATTCAATATAATTGCCTCGTTAAAAACCAGTAACTGCTGTGATATATAAGCCGTGAATTCAAAGCTGTTAAAAGGCATAGCACATGCTATAGCATATCCTATAACCAAAGTTATTAATCAGATATTTGAATCTGGTAATTATCCAGAACAATTAATAATCACAAAAGTTATCCCAATACACAAAAAAGGTGAGAAAAATGAACCTTCAAGTTACATGCCCATATCAATAATTCTTGTCTTTTCTAAAATAATAGAGAAAACATTTTTTTCAAGAATATGTAATTACTTTGAAAAGAACAATTAAATAAGTCCCACACAATATGGTTTCCTGAAAGGCAGAGGTGCCATAGAATGAGTCATGCCAATGATCAGTGATATACATTGTTCCTTGTTTGGCCAATTTCCTTAAAATTTTATGTATGGGTCTTCTGAGACCAGGAAGGGATAACTGTCGCCTTTTTATTCGACAATTTTACGGGATTCTAACCCAGAACGCTCAGATAGTTTTCCATAAAGAAACGCCAAAACTTCACATTTACCGATTGCAGGTTTGATTTCTTTTGAAGAATTTAATTAGAAGAAATAATCTTGCAGAGTCGAGAAAAGCACCAGAAGAACGAAAATTGAACAAAGATTCTTATTTTGGTCGTTTTATTTAGTTTTCGAATTGAAATTTCGAGAATTTCGGCAAAATTCAAGAATATTTACCAGGATTTTTGAGGTTGTGAACAACCAGTCCTTCTGATGACCAATGCGAACGTGGAATCCGAGCACTTGCATTATTCTATACAGTAAGAATACCCTTGGATTTTAGTTGCGTAAAATAATGGGTATTTACTAATTGCACAACCGACAACTTGTATTTATTTTACTAATATATTCCCCGTTGAGAATCAATGGGAGCTTCAGCTAGTTAAATATATAATAATGATCTTGTCTTATAACTTACTAGACGAGAAGCTGTTTTTGGATGAACAGTCATATTAGTTATACAGCGAATGTTCATACATACAGGTTATCGGAATAACTATCATATCGCTATTGCGTACAAAAAAATTGTACAAATTATACAGAGCTAAGAAATATAATTGCTAAGTAAACTCAGAGATAACAATTTCCAACTCATACGAACTCACCAACTTTAACAATCGCAATAGAGAAAGAAAACTATTGGCATGCTCTTTGCCGAATTGTTTCAAATGGAGAAGCCGAACTATTAATTATGCTGCCCCCGATTTAGATATTAGTGCGTCACGTATAGAATCTAGGGTTCACATAAGAATTGAGAAGGACTATGCGATGATTGTTGTAAGGTACTTTGTACTTTGTAGTTGAGAATATATGGTTTTTTCATAATGGTGAATTCTGCATTTTATATCTCTTGTACTTTTTCCATCCCAATTAATTCTACTTCCCAGTAAATTACATTCTTTCACTTGTTGAAGGGTAACATTTTCTGATTTGACATTTGCTCTTATGTAGTCTTTGGTTTGTTTATTTTCATATTGTATTCATTTCTCATTAACCTGTTCATTAATTTCAATATTTTTTGTAAATCTTCCTCACGTTCTGCTCACACTGCTATATCATCCGCAAATCTAAGGATGTCCACTCTCGCCCCGTTTACTTTTATTCGGATTTCTATTCCTTCCCTTATTCCGTCTATAGCGTTTTGTGCATATAAGTTGAATAAATATGGCGATAATGAAACACCCTTACTAATTTTTGCCTCCTTTCCTTCGATGCGAACCTACTTACCCCTGCTTCATTTTTGTAGAGACTATAAATATGTCTTCTTTCTCGGAGTTTGATTCCAAATTTCTTTAATATGTGAAATAGTGTATTCCAATTGGAATTGTCGAAGGCCCTTTCTAGATCAATGAAATATATAATTGTTGTTTTGCCTTTTCTCATCTGTTTTTCTATTGTTTGTCTCAGTGCTTAGACTTTCTCTCTCGTTCCTACTCCTTTCCTGAAGCCGTACTGGTTTCTGTTAGTCGCTCTTGTACGATTTTTTCAATCCCATCATGGATTATTATTGTATTTAATTTTTATGTGTGACAAACAAGACTAAGAGTTCTGTAATCCTCACATTTATGAATTATTCTTTTTAGGAATCAATACTATTTTACACTTCGTAAAATCTTCCAGAAAATTTCCGGACTCGTACATTTTATCCATGATTTTTTTTTAATGCGGGGAGGATAATAAAATAGCATTAAATTACAATTTTGAAAAATTAAAGGAAATTATGATGAACTGTCATAATTTGAAACGTTATCGTGAATGGGGCTCTCAAGAAGGTATTCTAAGAATCAGAATTAAATTATACACATAATTTATTAATATTCAATAACAATTTTTGTACGGATACACATGGTACGTAAAAAACAAGTTACTTACGCTCAAAGTTCCTCTGGTCGAATCTATTCTTTCCTTGTTTTTACTGGTTTTCTTGCCGGCAGATATACAGCATCCAAGAATGCAAATTCGCAGACGCTCGTCTTTTGAACGTCCCTTTCTACAAGCGGGAAATAGGTTTCGTAATGAGCATTGTTTGGAAATAATTGTACAGGTATATAGGAAATGCAGTGCACTTTTATTCTGATATCAAATTTTTTAGTAGTGCAAACATAACCAGGATTTAAAAAAACGCATGAGATCCTATCCTATGATTGCGATCTCAGTAGTGAAGTCCACCGTAGTGTCCAGCGAGGGCAAGACTGTTTCCGTTGGCGTAAGAAGCTGCTCCACCGTAGTAACCACCTCCGTACCGTGCTCCGTATCCTCCATAAGCGAGTCCTCCTCCGTAATGGCCTCCGTCAGCAATGAAGTCTTGACGGCTGATTGCCCTGTCGTGCTCCTTAAGATTGTAAGCGTTCTTCACGACTGCTCCGTCGCGGTATTGCCACTGGTTCTTGAAATCACCGGTGTGCGCGGAGTGGACGCCGTATTCGAAGTTGTACTTGGGATAGGCCTGTAATAAGTCGCAAACGTATATATTTCCGAGTTTCGAAAGCCGTTCACGTGTAATTGATTATTTACATTAAATGCAGCACGAATGCATGTCGTAATGGGCTACTTTTTCAGGTTGTCGCAATTTCAAAACTCCGAAATATTAGACTTAAGGTTCATAGGTATTTACTTATTCTTTCCGTTCGATGACACCGTAGTTACTTACGTAGTGATCTGCGTGGCCATATCCAGCCAGTCCATATCCAGGGTAAGCCAAAGCGGCTGTTGCTGATACAGCAATGAGTAAAATGATCTAAAAGAAATAATTGTTTTATGTGAGAGATGTTTAATTTTTCTCTTTTATGGCATCGATGTAGATTGAACGAATTCCAACTCGTTTTCTATGCATAACTATATCTCTCAGAGAATAATCGCGGATGATTTACATTGTTATTGTGCTCAAGTAAATGTTGCTCAATAATTTTACAGGTTAGATTACGTAATGGAGTCTTACATAGTTTACCATAAGTGTAGGAAGTGCTCGTTAAAGGACCGTTCCCTGTCATCTATAACAAGGAATGCAATATTTCCTTTCATAAAACTCTTACCTGGAAAGCCTGCATTTTGAAAGTTGGTCACTTGGTATCTTCCTGAGTGGTTGTTTTGAAGCGACTGATGCCCATATGCTTCCACGCACGATATTTATACGAATTTCGATTCTCTTGAAGGAGGTATCTCATGCGTGAAATTTGTGTTTCTACATGAATAAAGAGATTCCTCCCGATTGTCAGTGGCAACTCGATGGGAATGTCGTTTTGAAACTGTAGAAAGTAGAAGTAATTGGGAAAGAATTCAGGGTGATGAACACTCAGAGTTGACGCGAAATCAATGATCGATTAATGGAATATGGATCAGTTTAGCATTTCATTCTTAAGAATCTTGGGGTACGTTTAAAAAGTAATGATTTATAAGAAATCTTGAAAATATTTATGAAGTAAAAATCCAATGATGCAATTCGGTAACAGATTAGGAACTTGAAAGTATTGAAACAAAGTTTCCATTCACCTATTATGGAACTATTGTAAAGATCCGAAGTCCTAGATATAAGTTTAAAAGCGAAGTGCCGATCTAGAGCATCTAGCCTTTAGTAACGACTCAGCAATACTTATATTATAAACAGAGAAAGCGTGCTCACGGTTTATATTGTGATGCAAAGTTTTCTCTGTAGAACTTAAGGAATAAAGGAAGTAATAACTTAAAGAACTTAGGGTAGACATTGGTGTTTATATCGGTAGCAAGCCGTCTACCAACTAGTTTAAATACTTATCCTATCGATTGCGTAAGGTGCACTATTAGACGGCTCTATAAGCCTCATGTAAGTGTGTTTGCTGTCTTTCGGCTGCTCAACTCTTCGTGTCAGGATTTGCGTAACGTAAACGAATAAATAAATCTCGCGTTATATACAAAAAATAGCTTAATTTGAATCGAATGGAATTTTGTCTTCCAGGCATCCATTAGTAGGTTCATGTAATCTAAAAAGGGGCTGATTAACTACACTAGAACAACTAGAGGAATAGATTCGTCATCATATTTTCAAATACGCACTCAGGGTAATAACTCTCTAGATATTTCTCTTACCATTGCCCCAACATACCAATGAACTATATAATGCACGAAAAATTGGTTTAACATAAAAAAGTAAATGAATGGACAAACAATTATGTGATAGCCTTTTCATTATGTGTTTGGATTTTTATTTATAATGCAAAACTCTGACGAATGTCCGTAATCTACAGAGATTCTTATAAGCGAATTAGGTCATTCCGGGTGAGATTCCCCACCGGGAGAGACACTCCAGTCGTAGTATTTTGAAGGAAAACCACAAAATTGCACTAAGGACGATGTTCGTCAGAAAGTTAGAATGCACCTGTCTATTTGCAAGAGTTTTACGGCAATTAATGTTTTATGCAATTTCATAGCATCATTTCAAGTAGGTACTGTTTTTTTTCTGCCCTTTTATAGAGTATAATGTTTCTGGTTGGCATCAGTTTAAATGGTTGAATATTTTGAATAAAAGGGTGAAAACTTGTAGCTATAGGTTCATCTATTATTCACATGCAGTGACTGGCCATTTTGAAGGAAGTGTATCCTCACTGGCTGTAAGAGCATCTCTCCCGTACTGAAAGGAAGGACCTCTTCTCGGGATAGTTGCCCCAGTGCTATCTTTATATATATATGTATATGTATATGTGCCTTATTAGTATCAATTTAACTTTCAGTTGATTCTGATTAAAGCAATTATCAAGGAAATGTCTGTAATCTACATTTAAATTTAAATTCAAATTTAAATCCAAGGCCGAATACATTTTATACACGATAAAAAATATGGAATTGTTTAGTAAGCACTAGGGAGAAGCGTTTTACCACTTTATTCTGATCGAAATGTAAAATCCAGCTAAAATTGCCCCCCGACGTGGACATTACAAATATAAAAAGTTTTTCAAAATCGAAAAATATCTTCTGTGAGAAAAGTTTCCTCGAAGTATTAAAATTTCGAAAAACATCAAATTTTTCATATTTTTTTCGGTTAAAACGACAGTATTTTGTGTATAACCTAGCTCCCAATTAAACCAATTGCAAATTTCATTATAATTTTCAATGGATATTGTTCTCTAAATGTACTACACTTTTTGGCTAAATTTTTGCAAATGAAACATCAAAATCGGTTTTATATTCAACTTAAATGTTTAGTTATATACGAATTTCAAGTTTAATGTTACAAATTTGTTATATAGCATGCGCTTTCTAGTTTAAATTAAGTATAAGCGATTGGGACATCCCTCCCACAGATGTCTCACCCATACGATCGGGAGAGATGGCCAAATGCATGGATGCAGAAAAGGTTTAATATTTGGTTTAAATTGTTTAAATTGATATTTGTATATATATATATATAACCAATAAATGTTATATTTAGTAAAGCAGTTAAACATTCTTGGTATCACTGAAGTCATTATTATGAAGTATTTTCCATAGGTGGGGCATCTCTACCGGAATTACCTTATATATGTTGACTTCGGATTGTTTCTATAGTTCCGTCATACGGGCACGGCAGTATTAGTACTTTCTAGTTTCTAATTCTTTCACCGAATGGAATCATTGACTTTTTACTTCTGAAACATAAAAATAAAAAATACTCATACATCTTACAAAAACATTACTTTTTAAACGTGCTCGTAATGTCATAAAAATATTTGATACAATGTGCAACCTACAATCCATATTCCATTCGTCGATCACAGATCTCGCGCCAACTTTGAATGTTCATCACCCTGAATGCTCTTCCAATTACTTTTACTTTCTACAGTTTCAAAACGACATTCCCATCGAGGTGCCAATGCTAATCGGGAAGAATCTATTTATTCATATAGAAAGAAAAATTTCACGCATGAGATACCTCTTTCAAGAGAACCAGAAAATCGTATAAATATCTTGCGTGGAAGCATTTGGGCATCAGTCGCTTCAATAAAACCACTCAGGAAGATACCAAGAGACCAACGCTCAAAATGCAGGCTTTCCAGGTAAGAGTTTTATGAAAGGAAACATTGGATTCTTTGTATAGATGACAGGGACCGACCCCTAAGCACGAATTCGTAGAGGTTTTGTAAACTATCTTAGAATCTTGTACGTCGTTATAACATCTGAAATGATGAAGCCGCATTTACTTCAGAACATTTACACAATGAATATCATATGCAATTATTATTTATGATATTGAGTTAAGCATAGAAATCGAGGTGGAAAACGTTCAATCTATATCAATGCCATAAAAGAGAGAAATAAAACATCTCTCACATAAAACTAATATTTCTTTTAGATCATTTTACTCATTGCTGTATCAGCAACAGCCGCTTTGGCTTACCCTGGATATGGACTGGCTGGATATGGCCACTCAGATCACTACGTAAGTAACTAAGGTGTCATCGAACGGAAAGAATAAGTAAATACCTTTGAACCTTTCGTCTAATATTTCGGATTTTCTGAAGTAGCCCATTACGACATGCATTCGTGTTGTATTTAATGTAAATAATCAATTATACGTTAACGGCATTCGTAACTCGGAAATATATATGTTTGCGACTTATTACAGGCTTATCCCAAATACAACTTCGAATACGGCGTCCACTCCCCACACACCGGCGATCTCAAGAACCAGTGGCAATACCGCGACGGAGCAGTCGTGAAGAACGCTTACAATCTTAAGGAGCACGACAGGGCAATCAGCCGTCAAGACTTCATTGCTGACGGAGGCCATTACGGAGGAGGACTCGCTTATGGAGGATACGGAGCACGGTACGGAGGTGGTTACTACGGTGGAGCAGCTTCTTACGCCAACGGAAACAGTCTTGCCCTCGCTGGACACTACGGTGGACTTCACTACTAAGATCGCAATCATTGGACAGGAACTCAAGCGTTTTCTATAACAAAGGTTATGTTTGCACTATTAAAGAATTAACATCAGAATAAAAGTGCAATGCATTTCCTATATACCTATTTGATTATTTCCAACCAATGCTCGTTGACAAACAAGAATCGTAGTATCAATTAATCGATTTCAACTAGTCTTCTAATGAGATGCAAATAGATGTTTTAGGTATATATTCCCTATTAGTGTTAAATTAACTTTAAGGTGATACTGATTTGGGCTTTATTTAGAAAACCAATGTAATCTGCATTTTAAATTAAATTCAAATTTAAATCCACGGTCGAATGCATTTTATATACGATCAAAAATGAGGTACTGTGTAGTAAGCACAAGGGAGAAGCATTTTCCCACTATTTTTCTAACCGAAATGTTAATCCCGGCAATTGTGGCCCACCGGCATGGACATTAAAAATTTAATTATTTTACGAAATGAAAAAATATCTTCTATGAGAATTATTTCCTCGAATTTTCGGAATTTCTAGAAACATAAAATGGTGAAAAATTTTTTTCGGTTAAAATGACAATATTTTGTGTATAATCTAGCCCCCATTCACACCAATTGCAAATTTCATTATAATTTTAAATGTTAATAGTTTTCTAAATGCATCGCACTTTTTGGCTAAATTTTTGCAAATTAACTTTCCAAATAGGTTTTAAATTGGACATAAATATTTAGTTATATCGAAATTTGAAGTTAAATTTAACAATTTTGTTATATATAATGCGCTTTCCAGTTTAAATTCAGTTTAAGCTAATGGGACATCCCTCTCACAGAGGTGGGGCGTCTCACCCGTACACTCGAGAGGGATGGCGAAATGCTTGGATGTAGAGACAGTTGAATATTTTTGGTGAAACTCTTTTTACAGAAAATATGTTTATATATTATTAATAACCAATAAATGTTATATTTTATCGCGCAGTTTTAAATTCTTGCTATCACTGAAGTCATTTTTATGAAGTCTTTTCCTTATGTGGGGCATCTCTACCGGAATTACCTTATATACTTCTTTATACTTGGACCTACTATCCTCCAACTCTCGGTACCTATGGTTTACGATTGTATGTTTTGATAGAAGTTTGCATCTTTCCACTCGTCGGAAAGCATTGAATACCAAAATCTAATTTTCCATAGACATCAGATTGAGAACGCATAAGTATATCGCTAAAAATACCCAAAGGAGGGAGTAAACATTTAATTGGAAAGAGTTTGAATGCAAGCTTTCGTCCCATCTTAAAGGATTGTTGAAAAATTCGTAATTTATCTCGACTTCCTTCTCAAATAGTTCCTTGTCATGTGAAGAAACGGATCAGTCTAAGGTGAAACATTAACCGTCAGCGCAAGTAATGTTGTCGCAGGTTACGTTCAACTGATACGTTAATGCGAGCCTGGAATCCGAACAGTTCCTTTTTTCTATAGAGTAAGAATACCTTGGGATTTTAGTTGTGTACACTAAAGGGTATTTACTAACTGCATAACCGACAGCTTGAATTTTGATTGAATTTTACTAATATATTCCCCGTGATAATAAACGGGCGCTTCAGCTAGTTACATATATTTTATTGATTTTGTCATTTTAACTTACTAAAGGTGAAGCTGATTTTGGATGAACAGTCAAATTAGTTATTCAGCGAATGTTCATACATATCACGTATCGGAATAACAATCATATCGATATTGCGTACAAAAAATGTACAAATTATACACAGCTAAGAAATATAATTGCTAAGTAAACTCAGAGATAACAATTTCCAATTCATTCGAACTCACCAACTTTAACAATCGCAATAGAGAAAGAGAACTATCGGAATTCATGTGGACAGCGCGTTTGCCTTTGGTGAAAGCGGTCCCGGGTTCGATTCCCGGTAGGAGCCAATGTGCGAAATGACCTAAGCTGTCGAAGCACTTTTGACAATGCTACTATCGGAATGCTCTTTACCGAATTGTTTCAAATGGAGAAGCCGTATTGAAGAATGTTCTCATATGCAAGTAAAAGGACTAAAGGAACAGTACGTGGTCTCTAAGCAATAGAAACATGTCCATTGATCGAGCGAAGAAATCACACTTAATTAATTATTAAGTATTCTGCCCCCATTTAGATATTAGTGCGTCACGTATAGAATGTAGGCTTCACATAAGAATTGAGAAGGACTATGCGATGATTGATGTAAGGTAGTACTTCGTAGTTGAGAATCCATGCTTTTTTCTTGATGGTTAATTCTGCATTTTATATTTCTTGTACATCTACCGTCCCACGTAATTTTATATCCCAGATAATTTAAGTCTTTCACTTGTTGAAGAGTAACATTTTTTAATTTAAATTTTCTCTTATATTTTCGCTTTTATCGCAGATTGGAATCTTTGTCTTTGGATGGTTTATTTTCATCTTGTAATCATTTCTCATCACCCTGTTTATTACATTCAATATTTTTTGTAAATCTTCCTCTCGTTCTGTTTAATTTGCTATATCATCCGCAAATCTAAGAATGTCCACTCTCGCCCCGTTTAATTTTTTCCGATTTCTATTCCTTTCTTAATTCCGTCCATAGCGTATTGTATATAAATTGAATAATTATAATGATAAGGAACACCCTTGTCTAACACCCTTTTTAATTTTGTACTTCATTTTCCCTTGAAACCCAAACCCAAACCTAATTACTTCTGCTTCATTATTGCAGAGACTGTAAATAGAACTTCTTTCTCTGAATTTGACTCCAATTTTCTATAAATCTGAAATTGTGTATTCCAATTGAAATTTGCTAGGGCCTTTTCCAGCTCAATTAAAAAGGAAATAAATGTTGCTTTGATTTTTCTCTTCTGTTTTTCTAATATTTGTCTCAGTGATAATACTGCCTCTTTCGTTCCTACTCCTTTCCGGTTTTCCGTGAGTCGCTCTTGTACAATCTTTTAAGTCCCTGGATAAACTATTTTTGTAATTATTTTTGATGCATGACACAAAAGGGTAAGAGTTCTGTAATCCTCGCATTTTTGTGAATTGTTCTTTTTAGGTATCGCAACTATTATACACTTCGTAGAACCTTCCGGTATATTTCTGGACTATTGTGTTTTCTCCATGATTTTTTTTAAGCAGGGAGGATAATAAAATAGCATTAAATTACTATTTTGAATGATGAAAGGACAATACAGCAAATAACCAAAGCTAGGGGAAAATATCAATTGGTCTGGCGGACTCCTGACTAGAAGGTCTCACAAATACTTAAGAGTTAGCCAAAACAGTAAATGACATAAGAAACACGAATCAAGGTAACTACGCCGCTGCAAATGAATTTCAAAGAATAATGAGTCGCCAAGTTGATCGTAAATGGAACGAGGAATGGGGCCAGAAAAACAAGAAGAGATCAATAAAGTGAGAAAAAACACGTACGATCCGAACCCGGCACTAAAATTCACCAGGAGGGACCAAATACTCCTCACAAGACTGAGAATCGGCCACACGAAAATAACCCATGAACACCTACTAAAGAGAGAAGCAGCACCAACTTGTGATACCTGCGGAATCCACAGAACACATACTAGTAACGTGCCCCAAATACGAAAACATGAGAAGAAAATACCAGCTCAATGGAACCATCGACACACTCCTCAACCAACACGAACAATGTACCAATATAATAAAGTTTATAAATGAAGCCAAACTACGCGAGTTAATCTAAGAATATAGGTCTACTACAAGACATAAACTAAACTAACAAACAAGAAATTTTAAACAATATTCATGTATTAATACCATTTATAAAAACAATTAAATGTAACCTACAATATGTAACAAAGATTAATGATGGTCGCTAATACCCAACTACGGGGGATGCGACTAGAAATACACGATTCAAAAATGATGAAAGGAAATTATAAAGGACTGTCATAGAATAAAACGTTATCGCGATTGTGTCTCTCACAGAGGTATTCAATGAATCAGAATTAAATTATACACATAATATATCAATATTCACAAACAATTTGTTTACGGATACACATGGTTCGTTTAAACGAAGTAACTTTCGCTCAAAATTACTCTGGTCGAATCTAATCTTTCCTTATTTTAACGGGTTTTCTTACCGGTAGATATACAGCATCCAAGACTGCATATTCGCATATATTCTTCTTTTGATCGTCACAATTTCCAAGCGAGAATTATCACAATAAGCATTGGTTGGAAATAATGAAACAGGTATACAGGAAATGCAGTGCACTTTTATTCTGACGTCAATTTTTTAATAGTGCAAACATAACCGGGGTTATAAAAAACTCTTGAGATCCTGTCCAATGATTGCGATGTTAGTAGTGAAGCCCACCGAAGTGTCCGGCGAGGGCAAGACTGTTTCCGTTGGCGTAAGAAGCTGCTCCACCGTAGTAACCACCTCCGTATCCTCCTCCATAACCTCCAAGAGCGAGTCCTCCTCCATAGCCTCCAACAGCGAATCCTGCTCCGTGATGGCCTCCGTCAGCAATGAAGTCTTGACGGCTGATTGCCCTGTCGTGCTCCTTAAGATTGTAAGCGTTCTTCACGACTGCTCCGTCGCGGTATTGCCACTGGTTCTTGAGATCGCCGGTGTGCGGGGAGTGGACGCCGTATTCGAAGTTGTACTTGGGATAGGCCTGTAATCAGTCGCAAACATGTATTACTGCTTTTTAACTACAGCCAAAGATTATATTCATTGATGTGAAATTCGAGTGCATATCGTTATTAGTCGATTGACGAAAGATTCAACGAATAAGTACTCGAACTTTCATATCTCAGAATATTTTAGTGAAAACTTTAAAAGCAATTGAACTCATTATAACCTTATATGACTCCGTAGTTACTTACGTAGTGATCTGCGTGGCCATATCCAGCCAGTCCATATCCAGGGTAAGCCAAAGCGGCTGTTGCTGATACAGCAACCAATAAAATGATCTAAAAGAAATAATCGTTTCAAGTGAGAAATGCAGTATTATTCTTCCTCTGTCTGAAAGGAACATAATTTTCAGATTTAGTCATTTTCGTTTAGGTCAGAACCTGTATATTTTTTACTAAAATGGCTTGGTTTGGGAATCGTTAAATGGCATGAGATTAGAAGCTACGCTGCGATCGCTCTATAAATTCTGGGAAGTACACTTGCGGAAGATGCAAGCGTTATCATGCATCCGTCCTGCTACCTCGACCGATCCCATGATAAATGTAAATTGAGAGAATTTGTTGCTACGACAAATAGTATAAAGAATTCTATATTTCCGGGAATATTGGCGCTGTTAACAGAGTAATGAGGAAAGTATTTCGGATAACTGGCATTTAAACGCTCAGCCACACGCCGGAAGGCAGCTTGAAGGGTATTGATGTAGATTATCTTTATTTTGATGATATAAGCAGGAGTGCACTGCATTGCATTCTTTCAAAGAAATGAAATTGACAAAAGATAATATAATGCATAATTGAACTACGAATATTCAACTGAAATGTGAATGAAAACAGCATTTTTCTTTTTGTGAAGCCAAAGTGAACGTTTTCCACCTCGATTCCTATGCTAAACTTAATATCTTAAAGAGTAATCGCAGATGATATTCATTGTGTAAATGTTCTTAAGTAAATGCGGCTTGATAATTTCAGATGTTATAATGACGTACAAGATTCTAACATAGTTTACAGAACCTCTACTAATTCGTGCTTAAGGGGTCGGTCCCTTTCATCTACCACTATGAATCCAATATTTCCTGTCATAAAACTCTTACCTGGATAGCCTGCATGTTGACGTTGGTCACTTGGTATCTTTCTGAGTGGTTGTTTTGAAGCGACTGATGCCCAAATGCTTCCACGCGCGATATTTATACGAATTTCGATTCTCTTGAAGGAGGTATCTCATGCGTGAAATTTTGTTTCTACATGAATAAAGAGATTCTTCTCAATTAGCAGTGGCAACTCCATGGGAATGTCGTTATGAAACCGTAGAAAGTAAGAGTAATTGGGAGAGAATTCAGGGTGATGAACATTCAGAGTTGACGCAAAATCAATGATTGATTAATGGGTTATGGATCAGTTTAGCATTTCATTCTCATGAAACTGGGGGTTCGTTTAAAAATTAATGATTTATAAAGAATAAAAAAAAAATTCATGAAGTAAGAAGTCAATGATTCAATTCGTGATCAGAATTAGGAACTTGAAAGTATTGTAACAAAGTTTCCATTCACCTATTATGGAACTTCTGAAAAAAGTAAGACCAGGATATAAGTTTAAAGGAGAAGTGCCGATCTATGGCATCTAAGCTTAAGTAACGACTCAGAAATACCAAATTTATAGGCAGAAAAAGCGTGCTTACGGTTGATATTGTGATGCGAAGTATTCTCTGCAGAACTCAAGATTTATCTTTAAGAACTTAGGGAAGATATGGGTTTTTATATCGGTTGCAAGCCTTCTACCGAGTAATTTAAATACTTATCCTATCGATGTACTATGTATCGTTGGGTGTACTATTAGACGGCTCTATAAGCCTCACGTAAGTGTGTTTGCCGTCTTTCGGCTGCCAACTCTTCAAGTCAGGATATGCGTAACTTGAAGGATTAAATAAAACTCGCGTTATAACAAAAATAGCTTAATTTTTATCGAATGGGATTTTAGTTTTCCTGGCATCGATAGGAAAAATCAAGTAATGAAGAAAGGTACTCTGGATAACTACGCTAGTACAACCAGAGGAATAGATTCGTTTCCTAATATATTTAAATACGCGCTCAGAGTAATTACTTTAAAAATATTTCTCTTACCAATGACCAATAAAATGTACGAAAAAATTGGTTAAACATAATTAAAATCAATGAATGGACAAGTAATTATGAGATAGCTTTTTCCATATCTGTTTGGATTTATATTTATAATGCAAAACTCTGACGAGTGTCCGTAAACTACAGCTTTTCTAATAAGCGAATTAGTTAATTCCGGATGAGATGCCCCACCAGAAGAGGCGCTCCAGTAGTAGCATTTCTAAGGTTAACCACAATATTACTCTACGGACGGTGTTCATCAGTTAGTTTGAATGCACCTGTCTACCTGCAAGAGTTTCATGGTGATTTATTTATTTTTACGCAATTTTGTAACACCATTTCAAGTAGGTACTGTTTTTTCCTGCCTGTTATAAGATAGAGTATAATAATTCTTGTTGGCATCAGTTTAAATGGTTGAATATTTTGAATAAAAGGGCGAAACCTTGTTGCTATAGGTTTATCTAATATTTACGCGCAGTGACTGGCCATCTTGGACAACGTGTAGCCCCACTTGCTGTAAAGGCATCTCTCCCATACTGAAAGGGGAGACGCCCCACCTTTTTATACTAATCATAATTTCATTATAATTTTAAATGGATATTGTTCTCTAAATGAACTACACTTTTTGCTAAATTTTTGCAAATTAACCTTTTAAATAGGTTTAAAATTAAACCTAAATGTTTAGTTATATCTTAATTTAATTTAAAATTTAACAATTTTGTTTTTAGTCATATCCTAAATTGAAATTAAATTTAAAAATTTTGTTATATAGCATGCGCTTTCCAGTTTAAATTTAGTTTAAGCTAATGGGAAACCCATCCCACAGAAGTGGGACGTCTCACCCGTACACTCGGGAGAGATGGCCCAATGCATTGAAGCAGAAAAAGTTTAATATTTTGGGTGAAAATCTATTTCAACAATATTTATTTCTATACTGATAATAAACAATAAATGCTATATTTTATCACGAAGTTTCACATTCTTGTTCTCACTGAAGTCATTGTTATGAAGTCTTTTCCTTAGGTTGGGCATCTCTACCGGATTAACTTTATATTCTTATTTATGCTTGACCTGCAATCCTCCAACTCTCGGTATCTGTAGTTTTCGATTCTGAGTTCTAAGTTAGCTACTTTCCACTCGTTGAGAGGTAAAGAATACTAAAATGTAATTTTCCGTAGACATCATATAGCGAACGAATAATTAAATCGCTAATAATAATAAGTGATGAAAATTCAGAGTTGACGCGAAATCTGTGATCAACGAATGGAATATAGATCATTACAGGATTTCAATCTTATGAGATTGGGCGCACGTTCAAAAAGTAATGTTTTATAAGATTTATAAGTATATTTATTTTTCAGAAGTAAAAATTCAGTGATTCCATTTGGTAAATGAATTTGGAAACAATTAAAACAATAATGCCGTTCCTCTTTTAATGTAGTGTTGAAACGATCCGAAGACCAAGATAGAAGTACAAATGGAATGTGGCGATTTAGAGCAATTATTCTTAAGTAACAGGTCAAAAATATAAATAGGCACAGAAACCATGCTAACATTTGATAATATGTTACGGAGTATGCCTTAGATATTTATCCTATCGATTGTGTAGGGTGCACTATCACATAAGACTTGCATATAAGGTAATTGCGGGAGAGATGCCCCAACTAAGGAAATGACTTCATAACAATGACTTCAGTGATAATAAGAATGTGGAACTTCGTGATAGAATATAAAATTTGATTGTTAATATTATACAATCAAATTATTCTCTAAAAAAAGTTTTACCCAAAATATTTCCATTTTTCTTGAATTTAACTTGAAACTTGGATGTAATTACGTTTGAGTTCACTAAACAACCTATTTAGAAGTCCCATGTGCAAAATATAAGAAGCATATCAGTCTCTTCTAAAGGCAAATAAATAGCATATTGAATCTTGGTCATCTGTTTATTCTGCGAATGACATCTTTTTAGCAAAAAACATTGTCGTTTTAACCGAAGAAAATTTGAAATTTCTAAATTTCGAGGGAAATATCTCACAGGAGATATTTCTTGATTAAAAAAATATGTTTTTAATGTCCATGTGTTTTGCACATCTCTATTTACAAGCGGTAATTATCGTATTAAGCATTGGTTGGAAATAATCAAACAGGTATATAGGAAATGTAGTGCACTTTTATTCTGATGTCAATTTTTAAGCAGTACATACATAACCAGGGTTATAAAACGCTTGAGATCCTGTCCAATGATTGCGATCTTAGTAGTGAAGTCCACCGTAGTGTCCAGCGAGGGCAAGACTGTTTCCGTTGGCGTAAGAAGCTGCTCCACCGTAGTAACCACCTTCGTACCGTGCTCCGTATCCTCCGTAAGCGAGTCCTCCTCCGTAATGGCCTCCGTCAGCAATGAAGTCTTGACGGCTGATTGCCCTGTCGTGCTCCTTAAGATTGTAAGCGTTCTTCACGACTGCTCCGTCGCGGTATTGCCACTGGTTCTTGAGATCGCCGGTGTGTGGGGAGTGGACTCCGTATTCGAAGTTGTACTTGGGATAGGCCTGTAAAAAGTCGCAAAAGTATATATTTCCGAGTTTCGAAAGCCGCTCACGTATAATTGATTATTTACAATAAATACAGCACGAATGCATGTCGTAATGGGCTACTTTTTAAAGTAGTCGTACTTTCAAGACTACGAAATATTAGACGAAAGGTTCAAAGGTATTTACTTATTCTTTCCGCTCGATGACGCCGTAGTTACTTACGTAGTGATCTGCGTGGCCATATCCAGCCAGTCCGTATCCAGGGTAAGCCAAAACGGCTGTTGCTGATACAGCAATGAGCAATATGATCTAAAAGAAATAATAGTTTTATGTGAGAGATGTTTTTTTATTTTTCTCTTTTAGGGCATTGATGTAGATTGAACGATATCCAACTCGTTTTCTATGCAGTACTAAATCTCTCAGAGAATAATCGCGGATGATTTACATTGTGTTAAAGTTCTGAAGTAAATACAGCTCAATAATTTCAGTGGTTACAATGACTGACTGGAGTCTTACATGGATTACAATAAGTGTACGATGTGCGCGTTAAAGGACCGGTCCCTGTCATCGATAACAATGAATCCGATATTTCCTTTCATAAAAACTCTTACCTGGTAAGCCTGCATTTTGAGCGTTGGTCACTTGGTATCTTCCTGAGTGGTTGTGTTGAAGCGACTGATGCCCAAATGATTCCACGCACGATATTTATACGAATTTCGATTCTCTTGAAGGAGGTATCTCATGCGTGAAATTTTTGTTTCTACATGAATAAAGAGATTCTTCCCGATTAGCAGTGGCAACTCGATGGGAATGTCGTTTTGAAACTGTAGAAAGTAAAAGTAATTGGGAGAGCATTCAGGGTGATGAGCATTCAGAGTTGGCGCGAAATCTGTGATTGACGAACGGAATATGGATCATTTATCTAATAATTCTTATGACATTCGGCGCACTTTGAAATTCAATGTTTTGTAAGATTTATGAGTATTTTTTATTTTTATTTTTCTGATGTAAAAAGTCAATGATTCCATTCGGTGAATGAATTTTGAAACTATTAAAACAATACTGCCGTGCCTCTATTATGGAACTATTGAAACGATCCGGTTTGCCTAACGTGAAATGTTATAAAACTCCCGTTATAAAAGGAATAGCGTACCTTTAATCGAATGGGTTTTTATAAGTTCCAGGCATCCATTGGTAAAATCAAGTAATCAAGAATAGGATTCTAGACAACTACGCTAGCACATCTAGAAGAATAAAGTCGCTACCTCATATATTCAAATACCCTTTCAGAGAAATAACTTTTTAGATCCTTCTCTTGCATACCAATGACCTATAAAATGCATACACAATTAGATTTTCCTATCAGAATCGATGAATAACCTATAGACAAACAATCATGAGATAGCTTCCTCGTTATCTGTTTTGATTCTTTAATATGAAACAAAACTCTGACTAATGTTCGAAAACTGCAGTCCTTCTTATAAGCGAATATTTTCTTAATTATACTCGGCCTACTATCCTCAACTTTCGATTGCTGTTGTTTCCGATTGTTAGTCCTAAGAAAAGTTAGAGAACTTCCACTCGTCTGGAAGCATAGAAAGCTAAGATATAATTTCCCATCGACATCAGACAATAAAGGAATAAGTATAGCTCTAAAAATACCCAAATGAGGGAGTAAAAAGTCAATTGGAAAGAGTTTGAATGCAAGCTATCGTCCCAACATAAAGCATAGTTGAAAATTTTCATCATTTATCTCAATTTCTCTCTCAAACAGTTACTTGTCATGTGAGGAAACATAACAGTTGTTGGCGACACATTAAACATGGTCAGCACAAGCAATATTGTCACAGGTAACGTTCCATTTATGCATTTTCAATGAAATTTTGGATAGAACTAAAATTTTTATTTTATTTAAGGAGAGTCATGGCAGATTTAGGAGTACACACGATTGCAAAAAGCAACCTTTGTTTCTTTTATAAGTATTATTTTTGTAGTTCCTGCTCTGAAAGCGTACAATCTTCTCTTGGGCACTAATATAGTAATTCTGATTTGCTTCTCATCGGAAAACTAGTTGAAATCTATTAATTGATACTACAAGTCTTGTTTTTATATCACCTCGCATCTAATTATCCGATGAATTAAAGCTTTTTTAGTTTAACTATCATTCGATTACAGTTGGACGCAACTTAGGACCATGTTTTATTCTCTGAGATAATAAAATAACAGATTAACTTTCCCGATTAATTTTTAGTGGTAGAGTAGAATAGGAAGACCCGGTTTTCCTGTTTCTTTTACGCCAGCCTTCCAGGGTACTAAACGTAACGATTTGACTGTCGGCATGCTTCATATCCAGTGATGCTATTAATTTCCAAAATATTACAAAGAGCTCTCTGAAAAGTATCTATAGGTTCCCAAAATCAGAAAAGTATTGCTATAAGTTAGTCACGAATGAAAATTGTTGAAATTAAATTAAAGAAATTTAGCATCAATCCACGTAAGACCCAAATTAAATACATATAACACTGATTTGATCTTATAGCAAAGTGACCCTGAGGCTGTTTTTGAATGAATGGATTAGTCAAACTAGTTATGCGGAGAAAGATCATATATAACATACTGTCAGAGGGGATAAAAATATAATTTGGCTTGGGCATTTTTTATATAACACTTTAGTGGCATATTTGTACGTCTGAATTGCACAAATTGCACTATTCTATGAAATAATCACGATGTTGACTCAGAGGGAATATTTTCAAAGTTATACGAAGCAACCGACTTTAACGACCAAAATGGAAAAAGAGAATTACTGGAATGCTTTTTGCAGATTTGCTTCAAATATAGAAGCGGTATTGAAGAGTGTTCTCATACGCAAGATAAAGGGCGAAAGGTCATTGTAATTGTACGAAGTGTCTAAAAAAAAGGAAAAATACCAATGATTCTGCGAAGAAATCTTTATGGGCTTATCCTCCGT
Organism: Sympetrum striolatum; assembly: GCA_947579665.1. Taxonomy (NCBI): domain Eukaryota; kingdom Metazoa; phylum Arthropoda; class Insecta; order Odonata; family Libellulidae; genus Sympetrum; species Sympetrum striolatum. The sequence goes on along the minus strand of OX388346.1, from coordinate 72,656,615 downwards.
CCAGTCCAAGAGGGACGAACTACTTCCTATTACTTAAAGATTAATTAAGAATGCTGCGCACGATTTAAGTATTTGTGCGTCACGTTAAGATTCTAAGGTGGAATTCAAATAAGAAATTAGACAGACTTTGCAATGATTGTTGTAAGGTAGTACTTCGTACTTAGGAATCAGTTTTTTTCTAAAAGCGGAAATTTTGATAAAATAGCATTAAAATTCTATTTTGAAAGTTGAAAGGAAATTAAGAAGGACTGCCATAGACTGAAACGTTATCGTGATTTGGGCTCTCAGAAAAGGTATTCAATGAATGAAAATTAAATTATACACATAATTATCAATATTCAATAACAATTTATGTACGGATAAACATGGTACGTACAAAACAAATTACTTTAACTCTGGTCGAGTAGATTCTATCCTTATTTTTACGGGTTTTCTTACCGATAGATATAAAGAATCCAAGAATGCAAATTCGCAGACATTCTTCTTTTGAACGTGTCTATTTCCAAGAGGGAATTATCGTAATGAGCATTGGTTGGAAATAATCAAACAGGTATATAGGAAATGCAGTGTACTTTTATTCTGATGTCAATTTTTTAATAGTGCAAACATAACCGGGGTTATAAAAAACGCTTGAGATCCTGTCCAATGATTGCGATCTTAGTAGTGAAGTCCACCGTAGTGTCCAGCGAGGGCAAGACTGTTTCCGTTGGCGTAAGAAGCTGCTCCACCGTAGTAACCACCTCCGTACCGTGCTCTGTATCCTCCATAAGCGAGTCCTGCTCCGTAATGGCCTCCGTCAGCAATGAAGTCTTGACGGCTGATTGCCCTGTCGTGCTCCTTAAGATTGTAAGCGTTCTTCACGACTGCTCCGTCGCGGTATTGCCACTGGTTCTTGAGATCGCCGGTGTGTGGGGAGTGGACGCCGTATTCGAAGTTGTACTTGGGATAGGCCTGTAATCAGTCGCAAACATGTATTACTGCTTTTTAACTACAGCCAAAGATTATTTTCATTGATGAGAAATTCGAGTGCATATCGTTATTAGTTGATTGACTAAATATTCAATGTAAGAAGTACTGGAACTATCATATCTCAGAATATTTAGACGAAAACTTTAAAAGCATCTGAGCTCATTATAACCTTCTATGACACCGTAGTTACTTACGTAGTAATCCGCGTGACCATATCCAGCCAGTCCATATCCAGGGTAAGCCAAAGCGGCTGTTGCTGATACAGCAACCAGCAAAATGATCTAAAAGAAGTAATTGTTACAAGTGAGAGATGTAGTATTATATTTCCTCTCTCTGAAAGAAATATTATTGTCAGATGTAGTTATTTTCGTTTAGGTCAGAGGCTATAAAGTTTTTGCAAATATGACCCGGTTTTGGAATCCTTTAATGGCATGAGATTAGAAGCTTGGTTGCGATTGGTCCATAAATCCTGGGAAGTACACTTGCGGAAGATGTAAGCGTTATCATGCATCCGTCCTACTACTTCGACCGATTCCACAAAGAGCGTAAATCGAGAGAAATTATTGCTAGGACAAATCGTGTTAATACTTTTAAAATCTTTCCGGAAAGATACGCGATGTTAGCGGAGTAATTAAGTTGACCGGAAAACTTGCATTTCAACCCACAGCCACACGCCGGAAGGCAGCTCGAAGGATGTTGATGTAGATTATCTATATTTTGGTGATATAAACAGAAGTGAAGTGCAGTTTCCGCATATAATGCAATGAAACTGACAAAAGGTAATATAAAGCGTAGTTGAACTACGAATAGTCAACAATAATTAAAATGAAAATATAATTTTTTTTTTGAATCCAAAGGTTTTCCACCTCGATTTCTATGTTAAACTGAATATCTCAAATAATAATCGCAGATGATATTCATTGTGTAAATATATTCCAGTTAATGCGGCTTGATCATTTCTCAGGTTATAACGACGTACTAGTATCTAACATAGTTTACAAAACCTCCTCGAATTTCGCGTTAAGGGGTTGGCCTCTGTCATCTATAAGTATGCATTCAACATTTTCCTCCATAGATAAGGGACTCTTACCTGGTAAGCCTGCATGTTGAATATTCCTCACTTGGTGTCTTCCTGGGTGGTTGTGTTGAAGCGAGTGATGCCCAAATGCTTCCATGCACGATATTTATACGGTTTTCGATCCTCTTGAAGGTGGTATCTCTAGCGTGAAAGTTGTGTTTCTACATGAATGAAGAGATTCTTCCCAATTAGCAGTGGCAACTCAATGGGAATGTCGTTTTGAAACTGTAGAAAGTAGAAGTAATTGCGAGAGAATTCAGGGTGATGATCCTCCAGAGTTGACGCGAAATCTGTGATCGACGAATGGTATATAAATCATATATACCCGCTCAGAGTAACATCTTTCTACCAATGCCCCAACATACCAAAGCACAAAATGCACAAAATTTGGTTGAACCTATGCAAAATCAATGAATGGACAAAAATCCGGAGATAGCTTTTTCAATATGTGTTTGGATTTTATTTATAATGCAAAACTCTGATGAATGTTTGTAATCTATAGTCTTTCGTATGAGAGAATATTTTCTTATTTATCCTTGACCTACTATCCTCTAACACTCGGTACCTGTAGTTTACGATTCTAGTTTCTGATAGATGTTTGCAACTTTCCACTCGTCGGGAAGCATAGATTATTAAAATCTAATTTTACATATACATCAGATGGAGAACGGATAAGTATATCACTAAAAATACCCAAACGAGGGATTAAACATTTAATTGGAAAGAGTTTGAATGCAAGCTATCGTCCCATCTTAAAGGATTGTTGAAAATTTCGTAATTTATCTCGAATACTCTCTCAAATATTTCCTTGTCATGTGAAAAAACGAATCAGTCTTAGGTGAAACATTAACCAATCAGCACAAGCAATTTTGTTGCAGGTTACGTTAAACTTATGTATTTTTACGAAATATAGGAAACAACTGTACATTTTATTGTTTTATGGAGAGTCATGGCAGTTTTAGTAATAAGCATGAGTGTAAAAGGCAACCTTAGTTTCCTTTTTAAGTATTTTTTTGTTGTTAAACTTCTCTTCGGTTCAGATAAAGTGATACTATTTTTCGTCTCATAAGGAACCTTGTTATAATCGATTGATTGATATTATAAATACTATTTCTATCAGTTCGCACCTGATTATGAGATAAATTATTACCTAATTAAGTATAACTTTGGTTCAATTATAGTTGTCCGCGCCTTTTGGTACTGTTTTATTCTTTGTGATAGTTAAATAACAGATGAACCTTCCAGGTTAATGTTTAAAAGTAGAGTGGAATAGAAAGACCCGGTTAGCCTGTTTATTTTACGCCAGCCTTTCAGTGCACTAAGCGTAATGGTTTGTACCTGTTGGCAAACTCCATATCCATAGATGCCAATTTATTTCCAAAATATCACCAAGTGTTCTCTGAAATGTATCTAAAGGTTTCCAAAATCGGAAAACGTATTGCTATAAGCTAGTCACCGATGAAAATTGTTGAAATTCGATTAAAGAAATTAAACATCACGTAAGACTTATTACCTAGGAAAAAATGTTGCTTGCATACAGCAAGCATATTGATATCACCAATTTCAAGTCGACATCATATCGAGAGGGTCCTCAAAAAAAAAGATTGAAAATATTCTTAAAATTCGCTGCAATTTGTCAGTACGGCATCGAGCCCGGGCCTTCCTAGTGATAATAACTGTGCAGCACAACAGAAGATCAATCCCTAACTATGTGTGAAATCTCAAGCTAAAATATATACTGCAACTGCTTCAAAGACGTCCTACTTTTCCCTTATATTCTTTATGTGAGAAATATTAATGTTCTCTGACAGCGAACGCAAGAACAGTATGGTCTAATCTAAATTTCTTTCTTAAACCTAGTCTGAATATAAATCTTCTAGCTAAGCAAGAACTTCCTATCATTTCTATAAGTGCATCAAAACAAATAATGAAAAACTACCCCAATGTGTTTTATATGGGAGATATATTTACCGCCAGGAATCGAACCCGGGTCTTCCTGGTGATGCTTCATAAGCAGAACAATAGAAAATCACCATATTTACCTAACTGTGAAAGTTAAAGCAGAAATATTGGCTGCAACTGAGTTAATTTCAAGAAATATGAGAACTTGAGAGTAAAACTTCCATTGCAAAGAGTGGGCCTTGTAAGCTACCGTCCCAAATTAAATCATTCATGAAAAATGTCATCACTTCTTTCATTCTCATATAAAGAAGTCAGTATGAGCAGTTTTGTCTCAGGTTACTATCAACTTACGACGACTAGGAAAGGGGAATGGGACACTTCGGCGCGAGCCATGGTTATGACCAAAAACAACTTCGTTGTTCCTTAAATTATTAGTGAATAATATGTAACTTGTGATTAGCGTAAGATATAGCATTCGGGTAGGGTAGGGTTGGGTTGGGTTGGGTTGGGTTGGGTTGGGTTGGGTTGGGTTGGGTTGGGTTGTGTTGGGTTGTACACTATTTACATAACTTTACAACATCTTAAACATTAAACAATATACCTCTAATTTCCATTCCATGGACGAATTTTATAGCTTACGCTAATCACAAGTTACATATTATTCACTAATAATTAAAGGAACGACAAAGTTGATTTGGTCATAACCGCGGTTCATGCCGAAGTTTCCCGCGCCGAACTGTCCCGTGACGAAATGGGGCCCGTGCCGAAGTGGCCGCGCCTAAGTGGCATAGCCAAAGTGTCCTAGACCCATAGGAAAGAACTGGAATGTTATACGGTAATGTTGGAGTATGATGGTAGTTTTTATAACATTCACCGGTGAAAACAGGTAACCTATGTTTTATTTTTGGAAGAAATGTTGTTGCTCTGGAGGTAAAAACATTTCCCTTCGGTGCTGTTACAGTAATACTTAGTAATCAGATCAGATTTTTCAAAAACTTTTCGAATTGCAACCAATTTCTCAATCTCTATCCCCTTTTTCCCACCTCTGACGTCATCTAATCTTATGAATCGCAAAAGAAAATCATAATCTTTTTTGCACCTGGAGATAAAGCAAGCTTCACTACCACTACTTTGGGAAAAATTTGATTCTTGAGCTCCCCAATGAGCTCAATAATATAAGTAAATCTGTTAAGCCTTTATTTCAGCTTCATTAAAAGAAAATGCATCCCTGACTCCTTTAAACAGACGCTTGGCTTTCTCGATTCATATATTTGGATGCATGGTAATAATTTAAATCAATTTCTCATCAAGAAAAAGCTGCAAATATTGCATCTCTGATTTGACTTAACGAGCAGACACTTCTGGCCCAGGGAATCGAATGATAATATTCCACCCCAGTGGCCGACGCGCCAACTAAAGAGTAAATTATCGCAACAAAGAATTATCATTATTGAATAACGCTTTGCCTAAGTGCTTCAAGAAGAGAAGCCTTAATGAAGAATGTTTTCATATGCAAGTTATTGGGAGAAGTATCGTTGTGAGTGTGAAAAGTCTTTATGCTAGGGAAATTTCTGTAAACGAGCGAGGAATTTGATGAAGGACATATAAAGTTCGAATCCTTCCTCCCATTCAACAGGGGGGCCCTGCATACCTGCTGAATTAAGAATAATTAAGATTGCTGACCACGATCTCTGCATATATAAGTCCCATGCTGACCTCAAGGTAAAGTTCAGATAAGAATTGGGAAGGGAAAATTAATGGCTCATCAATCGCAGTACTACGTAGTTGATATTCAATGTGTTTTTAAGAATGCGAAATATAGATAAAATAAAAATGCTATACGATTACGGAAAATCGATACAATAACCTAAATCAAAATCGCTATGTGGAACTTAATGAAAGTAGTCAATAAGTCATAATTAAATTAAAGTAATACATAAGTAGCATTCAATGCAGATGTGCAAATGGATAAGCAGGGAACTTTTTGATTGGCAACGATAGCGTAAGGTTTGTGTGAAGGACTCCATGCACATTTTTCATTTAGGGATCTACAAAAATTGTAATGTGTATAATATCATTGACGAAAGCTTAGATAGAATAGAAGACACTTCAGTCTCAATCTCGCCTTAAGAAAGACCTTATAGACCGTACAGTCTTAAATGCGAATAGAAAAAACTTATTTTAGAGAGAAAATTCGCGGAAATCCGTCTTTTGAACGTATCCATTATCATGAAAGAGCGAGAATTATCCTGATAAGTAGTGATTGGAAATAAATTAACAATAGTATATGGAATGCACTGCACTTTTATTCTCTGTAAGATTTTTTTGGGTGCCTACATAACCAGGTAATTATTAAACACACTTGAGTTCTTGTCAAATGTTTTTGATGTTAGTAGTGAAGTCCACCGTAGTGTCCAGCGAGGGCAAGGTTGTTTCCGTTGGCGTAAGAAGCTGCTCCACCGTAGTAACCACCTCCGTATCCTCCTCCATAACCTCCAAGAGCGAGTCCTCCTCCATAACCTCCAACAGCGAGTCCTCCTCCGTAATGGCCTCCGTCAGCAATGAAGTCTTGACGGCTGATTGCCCTGTCGTGCTCCTTGAGATTGTAAGCGTTCTTCACGACTGCTCCGTCGCGGGATTGCCACTGGTTCTTGACATCGCCGGTGTGTGGGGAGTGGACTCCGTATTCGAAGTTGTACTTAGGGTAGGCCTGAAAGATACACGAGAAAAAACATAAATTACTGGTATTAGAAAACAATTCACAATTTCAAGGTTTGTAACATTAAATATGAATTTTTCTTTATATATTGATTTTCTAATTCACAGGTTAGATGGAAGAGGAGACTTTTTAGTCTCAATCTCGCCTAATAAAGACCGTAATCATAATAATAATAATGCCTAAAATAAAAAAGTTCTCGCGCTTTCAAATTTAAACGTTAGAGATTTTAAAATTTAAAGGTATTTGCAAATCGTTATCCGTCGATGACACCATATTCACTTACATTGTAGTCTGCGTGGCCATATTCAGTCAGTCCATATCCAGGGTAAGCCAAAGCGGCTGTTGCTGATACAGCAACCAGTAAAATGATCTAAAAGAAAGAATCTTTTTAAGTGAAAAATGTAGTATTACATAACCTCTGTTCTGTAATAATTATCATTTTTTTTACTTCTTTGCTTAAAGTTACGGCTAAGAACATTGTTGGAATATAAAGCAATGAATTTTATAAATGCAGGACTCATGGAATATCATAGGTCATGCAGCTATGAATTATAAACACAACGTTCCGAATAGGAAATTTAGGAAGAATGCATCGTGTTCATTCTTGCCTGGAGGAATGCGATATTCGTTTCGGAAATCTTGATTTAGCCATTGCCAGTTGCCAGTTGCAATTGCCAAAAAAAAGCCTTTAATGTATAATTTTACCTTGTATATGGTAGAATTTATTTGCATACAGACTATAATGTAAATTAAGGGAGGTTTTTGGAGGGGTATCCCTCCCATCCTTGGACGTATGCCGGTCAGATAGTATTGGTATCTTGCTATATCCCCCTTTACCGTTCCCACCTCGTACTCATACCAAATTGCACCGATTGGATCAAGTGAACAGTAAAGGCAATAAGTAAAAATCTTTGCTTTTATTCTGCAGAAATTCTCAAATACATTTGTATTCCTTAGAAAGGGATCGGATATTAATATGGACACAAGAATTCAAAAGATTTCCTAATCTTATCTTTATGATTTAATCAATCTTAGAGATTATATATATTCTCAGACGATTTAAATTGTATAAATATTCTCAAGTAAATGCGTGTGATTCATTTGAGGAGTTATAAGGACGTACTATAATGTTACATGTTTTATAATACGTATAAGAATTGTACCCAATAAGTTTGGTCCCTGTTGTTTATATATCCAATACTTCCTTTTATAGATAGGATATTCTTACCTGGTAAGCCTGCATGTTGAGAGTTGGTCACTGCGATTCTTCCTGAGTGGTTGTGTTAAAGCGACTGATGCCCAAATGCTTCCACGCACGATATTTATACGAATTTCGATTCTCTTGAAGGAGGTATCTCATGCGTGAAATTTGTGTTTCTATATGAATACAGAGATTCCTCCCGATCAGCACTGGCACCTCGAAGGGAATGTCGTTTTGAAACCGTAGAAAGTAAAAGTAAGTGGGAGGGAATTCAGGGTGATGAACATTCAGAGTTACCCTTTATTGTGGGAGTTGAGCTGCGTCAGTTGAAATATATTGTTCTATGTTAACAAATGTAGATAAAAAACCCCTAAATTTGGTCATTCGTGTATGCGATCTAAGGTAATGAGCTAGCAGTTGGTTCGTTAAATTACGCTAGCGGTAATACTGTTTAGTAAGCTTTGGAAATAGCTAGAACAATTTTTTCCAAACATTTCACATATGAAAATACATCAAATCCTATACTGAAGTTGTTAAGACTCAGTGGATGTCGTATATTATGGTCAGAAAAGACGGTATCAATCGAATTTTGCACAAAGTTATCCGAATAAAGCTCCTTAAATCATACTGAGTTTAGTGTACAAGGAAGTAGCGAACCTATCGCCATTTCTTTCAGTAATATTTGATAAGTCTATTAGTAAAGGTGCTGAGGGATTATTAATTACGGGCATCACACCGATATTTAAAGCAGTTCAAAGGAAGATCCAGTTTATTATAAGACCATCACATTGACATCACTGAATGGTAAAATTTTGCAACAATTAAGTACTTTAATATGAGTCTTCTAGAATCTTCGAAATTTGATAATTGCGATTGAACAGTTTTCGTCAGATTCGCCCATGCAATACTCAGCCTGCACCATTATTCCACGATATATAGAAATCTGCAGGCCTAAAACAAAAAGTAATTCGATGCGTTATTTTAAGATTTCCGGAATTCTTTCGATAAACTAAAATCTGAGAAATTTTTTCAAGATAGAATTTTCCCTACCGAATAAAATAGATTTTTGAAGTGTTCAGTAGTTAACTTTTCTCAGCTTTCGTGGGATGGAGTTAAAGAAGAAATAGTGAAACATCTTGCAACTCTTACGAAAAATTTATCATGGCGTACCAAAATCCGTAATATGTGTTAAAAAGATCTAAAAAACTCGTTTGCTTTACGAGAATAGTCGGTAAGAGCGAAGAAAACTTCACGAGAGATGTTACTTAGCGTTAGGTAGGCCTAACCTTGAGTAAGAATGTAGTGTATGAAATCCTGCCCACATCTGTTATATTTGGGAATAGAAAAAAGTACAACGAAACTCGGCACACTTTGAAAAGAATCGCTAAGGGAAAGCAGTGATTGTTAATAAGATGATGCAAGTAAACCTTCAGAAGATGGTACATTAATGTAAAAGACAAGTTTACTAAATTAGTAGTAAGTTCTAAGAAGATGATAATATACGATCTCCAACTTAAATATGCCCTTCTCATAATGCGAGGAAGATCAGGGAATTCAATGATAGGACGAATCATTTCAAGAATTCATTTTTCAACGAATGGTACGCTAAAGCAATCGATTAGGAAAATAGAGTCTATGTACTTGCACCCCCTGCCACACGCTTAAAAAGCGTATTGACATGGTCCTCTATGATTGGAAGTTTTATATCAGCCGGACGGCACCTTTCAATTATGTGCAAATGTGTAAGTTTCCCTTCCTTAACCATCCCTTTACCGAATTCTATCATCCAAACGTATACACCCACACTAACAGAATAGCTGAAATGTCCGTTGATATTTAACTGGAGATAAAACTTGATATCTATAATAATAATTTCGGCCACTATTTTAAAGGGATTAATAAATAGCTGATGCCAGAAATTATACAGGAGATGGTTATAACTTATTTGTAACACCACTAATAGATTGATAAAATATACAATTAGAGAAGCGATAATGCACCCACTAATATGTGCCAAAATGCGGCTCCAAGGATATATAAATCGCATGGTGCTACATATAGATTCTTAACCGAAAAGCATATTTGTGGATACGCTTTGTTAAGCATAGAAAATCATCAGAGCATTAATCCAAATAAAAATAATCATGCATAACATATATTTTTTAAACACTGACACCATTGGTTTAACCCCGGGATACTCAACCTGGCGCACGCGGGCACTGAGTCGTCAAAAGCGACCTTACACACGCCAAACTTCGTTAAAAATAATTTGTATATTTGCTACAATAGTACTACTTGGGATTGTACTAGCCGGGAGAGTGGAGGTTAAGCGGGAAAGGGGCAACGATAAAAAAACCTGGGTTTGCCTGCTCTTGGGCTTCGTAAACATTGATGGCATCTAAATTTTATCCCTCTTATCGCCTCTGTCCAGATTAACAAAACGCGTATGTAGTTCATAAATTGTACATTTTGCGAATGCAATAATTCGGCTCAGTTCATCTTTTCAGTGTATCAATTTCTCTGTAATCAATGACTGCTGCTTTTCGGAAAGCAGGGGTGCACATGCAACGAAAACCTTCGTACCAGATGTATTCCCCGTAATTATATCTTCTTCGGAGATAAAGACTTTCTCACGTTGAGGTTGTGATAAAATTATATACATTGTAGTATTTTAGATCTTATTAACTACGGAGAGTTTTTGTTGAAACGGCAAACGGTTAACTAAGTAAAGTGATAATATTGGTAAGGGATGGCCTGAATGTCACCATGGACGGAAATGTTATGTGGTGCCCGCTTCGCTTTCGGAAGCACCCTTTGGTGTCCTGGCGCCAAAAAAGGTTGAGTATCGGGACCACGCCCCTGAAGCTCCCCTATGCTGACTGTACAATTGGCTGACGCCCTTAATGTCCGCAGCCGCGATATGGCAGCACTGAAGCTCGCTCTTAGAAACCATAATCTCATATGGAGTAAATGGAAAAAACAGCACTATTATGATACTTTTTCCCTCTTTTTCTTTGCGGGAGTGGTATATACCAAAGATGGAATTCAGAGTTAGCGATTTATCCATTTATAAGTACTTAAAACAATTGAATAACATGGGAAAATTAGTAAATCCGAAGAATAAGTGCAGGCATTCTTCAGGGAACACCACAACTTCGTCGCTGAGAAAACATTATTCGTAGATCAGCGAAGTGCAATATATTCTGCTAGGATACACAGAAAATAATCGATCCTTAATAAATTACCATCGTTACATCTACTTTCAACTAGGCCTTTTAAAACTAGAATCGCAGGATGTACATGGGTGGTCTGAGAAGTTTACGACATTTCAACATTTCTTGACATGTTTTCTGAAAATTTCTGAAAATTTTCTGAAGATGTCAGAAAAATCTGGGGTCGGAAACGTTTCAGACCACCCTCGTATATACATTTCCTGAAAAAAAATCGAAGTTCCCAGAAATAATCTCCAGGAAATGAGTAAACGGTCAAATATTGTTGAAACATACATAAATCCAAAATTATCAAATTTTAATGACTAAGGTGGACTGCATTTTATCTTGGGGAGGCTGAAATGTGAAGTTAGGTTATACAATAAACAAACATAAAGGATAGAGTGATATAAAAAATTTATTGAACAAACATCAAGTTTTAGACAGTTTCGAAATTTTCCTTTTCGATGCACTTTCAATAAATTTATAAACTTTGCATGCTGTCTAATCCTCATAGTTACATAATATTTTATTATATATGCTATGATTTCACTTCCGTGCATGGGAAAGTTATTTCTTCGTCACCTTCAAGTAACTCTATAATTATGCACTCAAGCACATCATTTGACTCACAGTGCTTTACAAATTGTTCCTCCACTTTGAGGATGAAAGTATGAAGGTTTACATTAGGATGAACTAAACCACCCATACTTTTCATATTTGATAACTTTGCTATGGCAAGAGAATGCCCCCGGATGAATTAATGCTGCCTGGCAAAGAGCACACTTGCTGTGTTTCTTTATCTGGTGCAATACAACGATGACCAGGTATTTTTAAGATTAAGGATAACTTGAGAATATCTTAAAATATATCAAAAGTCTTCAAGCGCAGTAACGACAATGAAGATCTCCAACTCACACAACGTGGTCGCATTTTCCAACTTAAATCAACGTTACCGTAGAAAGGGGTGACTTCGGCCACGCGTGCACTGCTCCGCAAATTGTAAATTTGAAGTACAATATCTAAAATTTCACAAAGTAGCTATTTTTCCTGCCCTTTAGAATTAAGATTGTCTTGACATATCGTCAGCAAATCCGTCTTGCTCCTTGCAACATTGACAGTACATTTGACATTGGGAAATAAATTGAAAATCGAGCATTCTCGAAAGAAGTCTACGAAACCTCAGTTTCTTAACTTCTCTCAGTAACACTCAGCAAGATGGGAAACATTTGAAGGCAATTGGAGGCCAAACAGTGCTTCTTCGTGAAAAAGAGATTAAATTTGTGGAAGTGCTGTTAAATTTTTTATGAGTATTTGTGATATCCAGATTTTAGTACAAACGTATTTGAACAGTAAAAAGTAAATGTTCAGTGCTTTGACAAAAATTCCAGAAATTGTTTGGGTTCGGAGATTCATTAGTAGAAACAAAACACTGACTCTAAGGCTTAAAAAAATTTAAAAGGGTTCGAGTGACAGTGAGTAGAAGTTTTCTACAAGAATTTTTCATTCTTTTTGATTTTGGAGGAAAAAAATTTAAAAATTTTAAAAATTTATTTTTCTTTTCAAAATTTATAAATAAAGTAGAAAACGTTATTATGATTCAATAACTTCTTATCTCAGTACCTATTAAACAAAGATTAAATATAATAATAATGTAAAGATTTTAAAATATATTAATGGTCGTAATATTAGTCATAAAGTTAATTTTATAGGCGATATTTAGGAAACATATTTAGTAGCCGAAGTCACCCCATCGGTTGGGGTGCCTAAGGCAGCTATTCTTTATTTTTTAAACAAATTCCGTTGCTTAAGAAAAATATCGAGATTTGCATGAATAAGAATTGCCTTCATGTAATTTAAATTTTCTGAGCATAGAGAATGTAATTTAATACAGAAATATTTAAAAAATCTAAAAAACGGCCAAAGTCACCCCATTCTACGGTACGGTTCATCGCATTCCAGTGATTTACGAAGAATATTTTTACGGCGACAAAGTTACCTGTGTTTTGCACATAAGGCAAGCACCTATTCTTCGGATTTGCTAATTTGTCCAACTTATTCAAATGTTTTTATTCAATTCAAAAGTACCTATTGATGGATAAAACAATTACTCTTAATTCCATCTTTGGTAAATATTACTCTTTATTACATATGTATCATAATCGTGCTTTTTCACCGTTTACTCCATATAAGATTATGGTTTCAAAGGGCGAACTTCAGTGCTGCCATCTCGCGGATGCTATCTCGCGGATGCGGACATTAAGAGCCAAAAAATATTTCAGCAGTTTCCAGTCCTATACTTTCTAAGTTCGTGCCCGGGACTTAAAACTATCCAAAGTTATGAATAGATTTTTAGGCGAACATTCATTGATAGCTATCTCATTTTTATTTATGTAACAATACGCTGACGACTGCCCAAAATCTGCACTCTTTCTTATGGTCGAATATATTTCTTATTTATGCTAGACCTATATGCCTCCTACTTCGGTATCTCTAGGATACGACATAAAATTTTTTACATTTTAATCACGTTTCACCCGTTAGAAAGCATAGAATATTCCAATTTTTAATAATAGAATATAATAGAAATTCCAATTTTTATAAAACATCAGATCGAGAAGGAATGAGTTTATCACAAAAATCGTGAGAACTAAAGAGTAAAACTTCTATTGCAAAGAGTTTGAATGTAAGCTATCGTCGAAAATCAAAGGATGCATGAAAAATTTCATCACTTCTTTTATTTTCTTTTGCGATAAGTTCTTTGTCATGTATGGAAACGGAAACGTCTTAGAGGGTATATAAAGAATTCAGCATGAGCAATTTTATCTCAGGTTACTATCAATTTAGAGACGAATAGGAAAGAACTAGAATGTTATTAGGCATTAGTCGAGTATGATGGTAGTTTTAATAACACTCACCGGTGAAAAAAGGCAACCTATGTTTCAATTTTGGAAGAACTGTTCTTACTCTGGAAACAGAAATTCTTTCCTTCGATGCTAACAAAGTAATACTTAGCAATCAGATAAGATTTTTCAAAATCCTTTCGAATTGCACCAATTTCCCAATCTCTTTCCCCCTTTTCCCACATCTGACGTCATCTAATCTTATGAATCGCAAAAGAAAATCGGAATCCTTTTTTGCTCCTGGAGAAAAAGCAAGCTTCACTACCACTACTTTGGGAAGCATTTGATTCTTGAGCTCCCCAATGATCTCAATAACATAAGTAAATCTATTAAGCCTTAATTTCAGCTTCATTAATAGAAAATGCATCCCTGTCTCCTTTAAACAGACGCTTGGCTTTCTCGATGCATACATTTGGATGTATGGTAATAATTTAAATCAATTTCTCATCAAGAAAAAGCTGCAAAGATTGCATCTCTGATTTGACTTAACGAGCAGACACTTCTGGCCCAGGGAATCGAATGATAATGTTCCACCCCAGTGGCCCACGCGCCAACTATAAGGTTAAGTTATCGCATCAAAGAATTATCATTATTGAATAACGCTTTGCCTAAGTGCTTCAAGAAGAGAAGCCTTAATGAAGAATGTTCTCATATGCAAGTTATTGGGAGAAGTGTCGTTGAGAGTGTGAAAAGTCTTTATGCTAGGGAAATGTCTGTAAACGAGCGAGGAATTTGGTGAAGGACATATAAAGTTCGAATCCTTCCTCCCATTCAACAGGGGGCCCTGCATACCTGCTGAATTAAGAATAATTAAGATTGCTGACCACGATCTATGCTTCTATAAGTCCCATGCTGACCTCAAGGTAAAGATCAGATAAGAATTGGGAAGGGAAAATTAATGGCTATTCTATCGTAGTACTTCGTGGTTGATATTCAATGTGTTTTTAAGAATGCGAAATATAGATAAAATAATAATGCTATACGATTATGGAAAATAGATACAATAACCTAAATCAATATCGCTATGAGGAACTCAATGAAAGTTGTCAATCAGTCATAATTAAATTAAAGTAATACATAAGTAGCATTCAATTCAGATATGCAAATGGAAAAACAGGGAACCTTTTGATCGGCTACGATAGCTTAAGATTTGTTTGAAGGATTCTGAGCGCAATTTTCAATTAAGGATCTACAAAAACTTTTATGTGTATAATACTTTTGACGAAAGCTTATATAGAAGAAGAGACTTTCCAGTCTCAATCTCGCCTTAAGAAAGACCTTATAGACCTTACAGTCTTCAATGCAAATAGAAAAAACGTATTTTAGAGAGAAAATTCGCGGAAATCCGTCTTTTGTACGTATCCATTATCATGAAAGAGCGAGAATTATCCTGATAAGTAGTGATTGGAAATAATTTAACAATAGTTTAGGAAATGCACTGCACTTTTATTCTCTGCAAGATTTTTTTGGGTGCCTACATAACCAGGTTTATAAACACACTTGAGTTCTTGTCAAATGTTTTTGATGTTAGTAGTGAAGTCCACCGTAGTGTCCAGCGAGGGCAAGGTTGTTTCCGTTGGCGTAAGAAGCTGCTCCACCATAGTAACCACCTCCGTATCCTCCTCCATAACCTCCAAGAGCGAGTCCTCCTCCGTAATGGCCTCCGTCGGCAATGAAGTCTTGACGGCTGATTGCCCTGTCGTGCTCCTTAAGATTGTAAGCGTTCTTCACGACTGCTCCGTCGCGGGATTGCCACTGGTTCTTGACATCGCCGGTGTGTGGGGAGTGGACTCCATATTCGAAGTTGTACTTGGGATAGGCCTGAAAGATACACGAGAAAAAACATAAATTACTTGTATAAGAAAACAATTTACAAGTACTGGATTATTTACATTAAATATGAATTTTTCTTTATATATTGATTTTGTAATGCTTCAAATTAAAAAGTACTTGGACTTTCAAATTTAAACGCTATAGATTTTAAAATTTAAAGGTATTTACGAGTTGTTATCCGTCGATGATACCATAGTTACTTACGTAGTAATCTGCGTGACCATATCCACCCAGTCCATATCCAGGGTAAGCCAAAGCGGCTGTTGCTGATACAGCAACCAGTAAAATGATCTAAAAGAAATAATCGTTTTAAGCGAAATATGTAGTATTACATAACCTCTGTTCTGTAATAATTATCATTATTTTTACTTCGTTGCTTAAAGTTGCGGCTAAGAACATTGTTGGAATATAAAGAAATGAATTTTATAAATGAAGGGCTCATCGAATATCTTAGGTCATGCAGCATTAATTGTAAACACAACGTTCCGAATTGAAAATTTAGGATGAAAACATCGTGTTCGTTCTTGTCTGGAGGAATGCGAAATCCGTATCGGTAATCTTGGTTTAGCAGTTTTCAATTGCTCAATAAAACAGATTGGAAAACAGCCCTTAATATTTGTTTCTACGATGTAGACGGAACAATTGATTTGCATACTGACTATAAACTAAATTACGGGAGGTTTTTGGAGGGGTATCCCTCCCATCCTTGGACGATTGCCGGACAGATGGTATGGGTATCTTGCTATATCCCCCTTGACCGTTGCCACCTGGTACTCATACCTAATTGCACCGATTGGATCAAGTGAACAGTAAAGGCAATAAGGAAAAATTTTTGCTTTTATTCTGCGGAAATTCTCAAATAATTTTTTTATTCTTTAGAAAGGGAACTGGTATTAGTACGGGCAGACGAATTCAAAACGTTTTCTAACTCGTTCTCTGTTCTTTAATTAATCTGAGAGAATATTCGCAGATGATTTAAATTGTATAAATACTCTAAAGTAAATGATTCTGATTCGTTTGAGGAGTTATAAGTGTGTACTGTAATGTTACATAGTATACAATACGTATACGGATTGTACGCAATAAGTTTGGTCCCTGTTGTCTATATATCCAATATTTCCTCTTATAGATAGGATGCTCTTACCTGGTAAGCCTGCATGTTGAGAGTTGGTCACTGTGATTCTTCCTGAGTGGTTGTGTTAAAGCGACTGATACCCAAATGCTTCCACGCACGATATTTATACGAATTTCGATTCTCTTGAAGGAGGTATCTCATGCGTGAAATTTGTGTTTCTACATGAGTAAAAAGATTCTTTCCGTTTAGCACTGGCACCTCGATGGGAATGTCGTTTTGAAATGTAGAAAGTAAAAGTTATTGGGAGGGCATTGAGAGTGTTGAAGGACACTGTTGAAAAGGGAAACGAAAATGGAAAACTTCTCGTTCACCGAATTTACTAAATACTGATATAATCTTATTTAAATTGGGAGAATTGAATTCGATAACTCTCTCCTTACGATTTCATGACTGTTGTATAATATTTTTTATCTGATATCTCGCCTTAATTAAAAACTTATGTGTGATCTTGGAGGTTTTTATTCATATTTCTGTTGGTGCAGTAGTCAGCCTGAAGGACTACTTTAACCTCAAAATTTAGAAATTATACAAAAAGCCCTCGAAAAGGAATAAAGCTTTTTAGGAAATGTTAGGAATTTGTTATTTTTATTTTCATTACTTATCTAAAATACAATGAATGAAAAACGAACACGCAAGAAACTTACGTATTGCAACTTTTTAGTCCCTCCGATAAGTTGAAATTTAATCGAGTTCTGCCATTTTAGCAGCACTTATTCTAGTAACAATAATATGACAGATTTGATAGAAAAACTGGAAAAGGTTAATGAAAGACAACTTCCTTTTATTCTGCAACAAAAATGTTCATAAAATATATATGCCTTTTACTTAAATTTAAATGCAGTTATGCAACGCATAAGATTCCTAGATAGTCACGTTGGCAGCACGTTCGGCTTCGGTGAAAGCTCTGCCGGGTTCGATTTCCGGTGGGAGCGAAATGACCCGAGCTGCCAAAGCATTTTTATCAATGCTTCAATACTGCAACTCATACTTCGTTGGTAGCTTTCGTTTTAATCGTAATTTTCTACAGATGGCTCTTGATTGGTTGTTGGCAAATGAATTACACATAAATGTGCGAATAGACATATTTGATTATACGTAGAAAAATCTTTGAGAATATCCTTAAGAAGTTGTATATGGCTGAACCGTAAGTTAATCTTTTAAGAAAATCTCTATCTTTTGTAATACCAGAACATCGCAAAGGATAATTTAGTCTCAATCTCGCCTAATAAAGACCCTAATAATAATGATAATAATTTCAGTGAGAATTGATGTACTTCACCCAAACTTGAATAGTAAAAATATTAATTTATCATGCCCTTGGTAGATTCTCGTGGAGCAACACAAAATACAAAAATGCTCACAATCAGAGTACAAAATTTTTCAAAACAAATCACCAAAGAAATGAAAAAATATATAGAAAATCAAAAAAACAAAAGAACGAACTGAGAAATACAAAAAATGACAGATTTTTCTAGCATTAACGACGGTATTACTTATGATTCCATGTCAAATCAAGAATTTTCCCATAGGTAGGTGTTCCCTCACTTCGAATTAATAAATTTATATACAAATTACTTTCTGCTTATTTCGTGGAATACATTTAAGACTGCGGCAGATTTACTGTGAGATAACCATTTATTCTTCTTTATTATGAAATTGTCACTACGTTGATACAGACTGATATTCTAGGTTTATGCCTTCCTTCCATCTTATCTTAATGAATGGGAAATATTTCCTATCTTTCGGTGCTATATTGTAAAGGAAAATATACCTATTATTTTCCTTTGCCTGTCTTATTAGGCTCCTGGATAGCTATGTGGGCAGCGCATTTGGCTTTGGTATATTCGGTCAATTTCCGGTGGGAGTCCATGTGCGAAATGGCCGAAGCTCCTAAACTGTTGAACCACTTTTACCTCTACTACCTTTGACGGCCGTGGTTAGCGTGCTAGCGCGTTAACGCTCCAACCTCACGGTCCCGGGTTCGAATCCCGGCTGATCGGATTCTTCCGGTTAGGGAATGGTTATCTGTGTATGTTGTGTTTGTGTGATATTAATAAAATAAAATGCAAAAAAGGAATAAAATTAAGAAAAGAGGTTAATTGGAGGTAGCCTTCCTAGGCTAAAATTCGCCCATAAAAAAGACGGCTTATTATCATTACTACCTAATTTTTTCAGGGTTTATTAACATTGATAAACGTATTTCATCATTAAATACTATGCAAGGTGTTATTCGTACTATCATTATGCAACATTTATGTGGAAACTTTACATTAATAGCATTTTATAGCGAGTAAGCCAAAACTACCTCATTCCTCATTTCGTGCGACTATTTCCATCTTCAAATCTATCGGTGGCTAATTGTAAGGGTTCACAAATTGGCTTCTAGGCTAAAGGATACATAGATTATTATAGGGCGTACCGAAACAGAAGTCATTACCAAAATTTTGAAGCAAAACCTCAAAGAAAATAAATAATATTGACTTATAGTGTGCGATAATGACTGCCGTAGAACACACTCAAGGAAAATGCAATTTTTATGGTCCACTTTCTGTTTTGCTTGTAGAATTATTTCGCAGTCCTAAATATTTCTTCCAAGGTTCTTTCAGGAGTTCTAATCCATTTTTCTCACCTTCGCTATCGCACGGACAATCTTTAACCAGCGAACTTCAATGGGTCTTTCGTCCACGTATTTTGCGGTCCCATTCCCTGTCCATTGCGACGCATTTTATTTTTCTTCACGACCCTTTCCGCGGTTGTTACCCTGTGCTTGGAAAACGCAGCGGTAGAGGGTGTGCGTGAACTACAGGTACAAACAGGGCGTTCGTCCCCTTAGTTTTAGAGTGACGGACAACAAGGTCACGCTGTTTGCAAGAGGAGACCTTCTGGGCACACAATTTGGAGGGGGAAGCGACAAGTCTTGCAAAGGTATTTAGTGTTTCTCTCACTAAACATTTATTTCTCTCACTAACCGCTCTTGATTTGTTATAGCCAGAAAGTAATCAACTTTGCAATATATTCGGAGTAAGACCTACTGATTTATCGCGGGAGAGGAATATTCCACTTGTATCAATCGAAAACAATGTTCAATATTCACATCTATTAACCGTTGTTTACTTTTAGTAAAAGGGAAATTTTGTTTGGAATCTGAAAATGTTGTTGGAAATTAAATAACTATTTGCCATAGAATCACCGTTAAAAAGTTTATAAATTAAATGTTTTAATTGAAGTCAAATAGCTACTCATTGCAGAAGATTATTAAAATACTCGCAAAAAATTAAAAATATATTCCTCTGAAAAACAGCGTACGGAAAGTCAATTTAAGTATGTTGCCTATTCCCTTAATTGTGCTCTTAAAGTTTACAGAAGCTATTTTAGCCACTGTTCACTCTTTTCCTGTCATTCTACGCGGAGTTATGTTAAAGTTCCTGTTTTGCTCAATATGGCAGCAGGTGCGAGAAAGGAAATGTTTGCGTAATTGTAGAAGACGGGGCTCAGTTTCCTGGGAGACAGGCGATCTCCGCCTATCTTGTCTTTCGTATCGCCTTTGTTTTTTTGCGGATTGAGTCGAGCTGCAAGCCAAGTTCGAAAGAATACGGGGTGTCGGCGAGAAGGGCGGATACCAAAAGCTCTACGAAAACAGGGGTAAAGGCGTGGAGCTTTAAAGAGGTCGCAGATCTAGTGCGAACTCTCGTGCCTATTCCTGCAACTATATTGCAGCTGACAGCTAATGGAGGAACGATTCTTAAATTTGTCAAAGTAGGTTCGATTTGAATACAGCTAAATATCGTCATCCTTTAAAAATGTCCAATTTTTCTTAATTATGGTATGTCACACCTGTTGCTGCGGTTTAAATCATCAAATATATGAAACAATACAAAATTGCACCTGAATTTGCTTTGGTAGGATCATTTTTTAAGAATATGCTCCAAAGCTTATATCGTAGATGATAGGTTTTTATAGCATAATTTTTTACGATAAATTTACACGGTACGGCTCAATTGAACCTTGCATATTTAGTTGCAACTTGAAAATTTCGTGAATATTTCGAAGAAAAAATGCGAGATTACATTGAAGAAATATCTTATTGCGCCCGCAATTCAGAAGATCAATGGAAAAGGAGTAATCAGTCAATATTCACGAACTAATTAGCCCTTAGATGAAGATAATTTTTTCAGAATCAAGTCATGTTCGAATCAGAAGGGTGACTCACTTATCAGAATATACAGTATCAGTATACCCGCTTAGCATATTGTTCGGTCATAGTTTAAATCTAAAATTGAACTCGGAGGTTTACCTTTTCTCCTGCATATCTTCGGAAAATCATATAAAAAATATTACGAAGTTAAGATATGAAAAGTTAATGTATTTTGGGGAAAATTTGATAAAAACTCAAGTTCTTAACGCAAATGTAGTATTTTGGCTGCATCGTTTCCAGAATATCATAATTAACTTCATGATGTGATTGACTTTAAATTTTCCGAAATTGAATCGTAGCATACATTATAATTTATTGATATACGTGGAAAAATTCTCTGATGTACCCAAAGATCAGTAGTATATCAGAGTAGTTACATATGGATTGCTCGTTTACGTAATTTTTTCTGTTGGGAAAATGAAATAGAGTTTAGAGGGAATTAAAATTTAACAACCAAGTAAAGAAAGTCAGGAACTCATCATTTGTGACTAATTAATTAACATTTTCATATTACTTCTGTGCTAATTTGAGCTAAAACTGCCTTTGGAGATTATTGAGGTTCGGTTAGAGAAACTGGTCCGAGAAACTTTATTTCTCCACAAAATTCTTCAGAATTGTATCATCATTCGCGTGAGTGAATTCGGTCGATGAAATATTTCAGCACTTCCCGGTATGTAAAATACGAAACATTTCCTTGCTCATTGGAGTGCATAACATCTGCTCGTCCGATCTCATGTTTCTCTTCAGTGGAGCGGCTAACTTGCAACTTTCAGAAAGCCATTATTTAACAATCAATATAGACCGACTATTTAGATTCGTAAGCTCTTTAAAACGAAGTCTCCCATAAAAACGATACATAATCATTGGCTGTGTGAGAGATAAGAAGTCAGATATCTACGCGAATCTCCATGTCCCTTGTAAGTAAAAAATATAACTCCAGCAAATGAGCTACGCATTACTCATGCATTATATTTATCAGGAACATCCTAATTTTAGGCATTAATTAGCAGAAAGAAAGATTTTGGGTGCCGTAGGTTACAGCCTCATGTGCTGGAATTTCATTGCAGATGCCTGTAGTTTCTTTGACCTTAAGTAACACTGTGGAAAACAATTTCTTGTAATGTTTATCTCATAATAACCAACCCACAACATACTTATAATAATAAAGTTACGCTCTGACCTATTAGTTGGCCTGTATCTCAATTAATCTGCTTTATTTCGCCTTCCTATCTCTCATACAATAGGTTCACCTGTAACTTTCATCTAACTACGTTACTTCTCCTCTTTAATTCTAGAAATTTATACGTATAAGATCTTCATGCAGATCCCTAGATATGATAATATCCACTGTTTTGTAACACTTACAGAGTTTTATCGCGCACGTATTTTGAGTAATAATTTACAACGCTCCTTGAGTACCATCCTCCCATTACCATTGCATGCATTCTATGGACATCTTAATATAATTAGAGAGTGACCAAACGAAGTCGAATCAACTTGTTTACGAATTGCTCCATCCGGTGTTAACTTTCCCCTAACTGAGATTCTTATCGTTAGACGTTACATTCAAGCCTTTGCCACGATTTAGTTATGAATATAAAACGAATATATTGGCGCTAACAGTCTTTACTAAATACTCAGATCAAATTCAGCTCCACACTTCCTTAGAAAGTCTATATATATTGCGAGCTATGAGCAGTGCTTTTTATCAATATCCTTGGTAAATCAAGTTGAATGCATTATTAACAAAATTACGAGAGAACAGTCGTCCCTCACCGCTTGGTGCTTCGAATTTCACGATCTCACTCTATCGTGCTTTTTTAAATATGTATATTCATAAACAAAGTTATGATATTTACAACGCCTTATTTTCTCTTATTTAGTCAAATGTATTGGGTAATGCGAGTATAATTGTGACTTGAGGGTGTTGTTTCATGTCTGGAGGCTCTAATAACGTTGAAAAAACGTATTCAGGACGCAAAGAGGTTTTCCATGCTCTAACTACGAAAATATTCGATTTATAAGGAAAGAATCCTACATCGTGGAAATTCGCCTATCACGGTAGAATCTGAAACTGATTAACCGCGATAAACGAGAGAAACTTGTAACATAAAAGATATTATTGAGGCCTCACTTCTTAAAAGCTACCTTTCGGAAAAAGATGTTTTCATAATGAAACCATGATAAAAGAAGAAATTTTGTTTAAGAGATTTAGACAAATGACCTTAACACATTTCAAGTAAATATACATACTGAATATTGTAATAGATTTAACTAAATATGTTCAAACCTCCTGATCTGAAGAGGATGATGACGGTTCAGTCTATTGGCTCTGAAAGCGGCATTTCGGTCCTTTGCGAGAACCATATGGTCCAAATTGCTTTCAGATATCTTTGTGCTCTATCGTATGGGTCGTAGATGCTCTCTCTCCAACCTTCCACACCTTGTCGTTGTCAATGTTAAGATGATATAATTCAGTGGGTAGATTTAAATTAGATACAGGTTTTATTATTTAAACTTAAAGTAGCGTGTACATTCATAAGGTTTTATTTCCATTTCTCACAATTACAGAAAAAGTATCATAAAATAAGAAAATATCATACAATGAATCTAACTGTGGAATGAAAATTGCACTTATAATGTTGAATACGCAGATTCATTGTTCTAATACATTAAAGATAACATAAAAAATAAGAAAAATTGTATTGAAGAGAGAGAATACATAAAAAAGATTCTTATTGCTCTCTGGCAATGATTTACTCCCCTCGATAGAGCTTTCATTTCCTTTGTGCCTAATCCATTCGCCGATAAAATATTAAATGCCGTCTCGTATGAATCGCTTTCCTTCAGTGGACGTTCGAGTCTTCGATGGTCATAGGACTCCACATTTTCTTTCGTCGCTGGGATTGAAGACATTGCCTCCAGATAATCTCCCAGCGGGTTACCCACCACTTTCAGACCCAAAAAATTTAATTCGGCGATAATCTCGGAGCAGCTGCAGCAACTCCTCCGCCATTTACACCAACACTGACACTGGGTTGACGATTCAATTGGTTCCTAAGGAATGGCTAAATTTTCGGATAAGAGAGGAAATAAGATATTATAGCAAGACCCAACAAAACTGTTCACATTTCCCCCAAGAGTGCAAAATAATATGTTATAAAATGACTCAGCCCTTTTCCAGACTTAAAGAGAGTTATATTAAAATCGGGTGAATTTTGAATAGAGATTTCCATAGTGGAAGCATTGGGTCTCCTTTGATACTTAATCGAAAATGATATTCAACTTTTCAATACTATGAAAGCCATAGCAAGAAAAACAAAAATCAGGCCAAAAGATCTGTGCAAGTTTGATCTGAGCATCTGTGCCAAACCCGGTCGGACAATAAAAAACTGAAATGCGGAAATTTACGGAGTTTTACTCTTTCTATGGCAAAAAATGTTCGTTTCCAGGCGAAATGACTGTAAAATACAATATTATAATTACATCCTTTAAAGTTCGTAATATTAAAAAAAGGAGGATGAACTTTTACTAAACCTCAGAATTACAAGCTACTACGAAACCATGGTCGCTTCTTTCTAGTAACCCTAGAGTTTTGTAAATTTCAACGAGTTTTTGTATGTTAATAATTACTTAAAAAGTACAACTAACTTTGAGTCGGTTATTCGTAAAATTAGCTCACTCGTTTGGCTATACATAAAGGCAAAAGATTCGAATGGTATTTCCTTAGACCGGATACTGACAAGTAGATTGGACGTTATGCATGACTTTCAATTCCTTTCTAAATATTTTATCGTTTTCTTACGTATCTTATGAGCTTTGAATAAAAAATATATATCATTGATTGATTGATGCGCTGAAAATATTGAAAAAACTATCTATCGGTTCTTAAGTCCTGGTTAAGTACATCAATAATATTGCGACAAGATTTCATAACTTTGAATCAAAATTGGTTAAATATTGCTGAAAATCATAATTCCTTTTTTGTATGGGATAGCAGCAAATGTTGGTACTACAAGGAAAAATGACCGATTATAAAATCTAACTGAATATGTAGCCACACTGACGTTCCTCTACAGAAAACAGTCCATCTGATGAAGATGCATCAACTGTATCTTACCCTATATGAAAACATTGTGGATCTATGGAGCACTATCCTTTATTAAAATAAATAAATCCTCTCTACGAAGAGATATGACTCTACCGAAAATTGCTTACGATCTGATGAAAGCACAAGTATTCCTGAATTCATTGGAATCTATCTGGGGTTCTAGTGCGCGGTTTACATTTGGTTCGGTTTCATATCACATTTGTAGTCCCAAAATGAAATATAAGTTTCGTACGCGGCACATCTACAAAATCGTCTCTAAATATAAATTTGGATTTGGATCTCTAAACATATATTCGGACACGGCTGTTTAAGAATTAGAGTTAAAAAATCTCCAATAGTCGTCTTTGTCGGCGACCCTCTTCTCATCCACCGTTATTTGGAGAAAACAAGAGAGGAAATCGCTTTTTTCCTATTCATTCCTAATGAAGAAAGCATCGCTTTTGGAATGTACACACCTGGCCAAAATTAACGCACCACCGGTCGTTAAAATCGCCAGGAAGTACTGCGTTAATTTTGGCCAGGACTGTACATTGAGTGTCATTAAAAGTGCGGTGCCCTCTCTTGTTTTCTCCGAACACCGGCGGATGAGAAGATGGTCGCCGACAAAGACGGCTATGAGAGATTTTTAACTTCTAATTCTAAATACCCTGTTAAATCCATTAAAATTCTTGTTTACTTTCGAGAAACTCCGAGATTGAAGTAATATTTCCGTATAAAAATATCCATGTGTCTACGATTTTTTGAACGAATATGATGGTTTTTAAATGAACTTCAATAATGATTTTGAAATGAAGGAATAATTTCAGAAGTGTATACATACCGATGCCACCATGTGAAAGTGACCTCCTGGGTAGGCCACCACTGACGAGGCCGCCACAGCAACGATGAGCAAAACCTGAAATTAAAAAAATATCACTAAAGATGTCTTAAAACCAAAAACTACATGTTAAAAATCACTTAATTCTTCATATCTCTGATGAAGAAGAACGTAGAAAAAAATCCCGCTTTTTCTCAGAAGGAAAGACTTACTAATCGGCGTTTAACGTACAAGAATGGAAAGCTTAAAAAAGGCTCCATACGAAATCATAGATTCCGTATTTTTCCTACTTTAGTTCACATTTGTCCTGCTCATATAAGTATGAAGTTTTGTTTTTAATGATAATTTCCCAAAAACATAAAACGCTTATTATAATACTTAGTAAATACTATCTCCGAGATATTTACGACACAGAGCTGAATTTCTTGAAGACGATTTCTTTAAGTGAAAAGAATTCTTTAAGAGAAAGGCGGAAATAGAATAATGATAACAATTTGATATTAGTGTTATTGCAATATTCCAGCGGTTAAATAAGACATATAAGAAAAAAGAGAATTGTTACACCCGAAAAATTGCTCTTCTCTATGCTCGAATAGCTATGCAGTTTATCTATCTATTCAGTAATAAACTAAAATTCTAGGAGAAGACTTTTTCTTACCACGAGCAACCTCATTGAAATGCTTCTTTATCTCTGAAGATGTTTAGAAGACTGATGGAAGAATGGCTGCCTTCCTTATTTATACTTTGCTCGGATGTCACTTGGTAGAGGGGGCAAAGTGAATATTAAAAGGAAAATTAGAAGAAAGGTACAAACACTACGCGCTAATTGAGTTCATGGATGCCCAATTTAAAGGAGTGTTTCAGAATATGACGTCATGGACGATAAGTTTGGAACCATTCTCATGTAAATCCTTACGAAATGTTCCTCAAAAAAAATGAAATCTGCATAAGGAATGTATTAAATTTTACGATAACTTTGATTCCAAATTGGGCATAATATTTTATAGTATATAAAAATGTTCTCTAATGGTTCCTTTATGAAAGATGCATATCACAGCATTGCTTAGTGATAGATTCGTAACTTTGAAATGGCCTAAAGCTAAAGAGAATTAAAATATAGCAACATCATTGGGACTCAAACCCAGTTCTCTCTGTTTCTGGACACGTATTCTAAGTACTAAACTACCAGATGGCGTCAATCCCATTACTTGGTTAAAAGAAATAGAATTGACGTAGCATAGTAATTTTTCGATTGGAATAACTGCCATAAAAATGAGAAACCCGGGTTTGAGTCCCAGTCATGTCGCTATTTTTCACTTTTGTTTAGCTTTGAGTTTCGAGGAATAGTCCACACACTTCCTCATGCTAAATTCCTTCCATTTTCATTTTGGAAAATAAAATACAAAATATTTGCATAATCCAGGATTTATTAACAATAAATAAAGAGGGTAAAGCAGGAAATAACATTCAGATGGCCATGTATATTGTAAAAAAAAGATCACAGAAAACATGAAGCATTTATGCACACTTCACTAGGTAACTTTATGGTTGCGAAGGTGTCCATTGAAATGACTGAAGAACGTTGTTGAGTTTGATGGTAATTAGTAATGTCCTCCGTGGTGGCCGTAGGCGAAGTTGTTTCCGTTAGCGAAAGAGGACGCTCCTCCATAGTGTCCACCGATAGCTCCTCCGTAGTGCCCACCGATAGCTCCTCCGTAGTGTCCTCCGATGGCACCACCATAGTGTCCTCCGTGGTGAGCCACGACGTGCGGGTGTACGGCCTTTCCGAGGCGCTTCACCACGGCGTTGAACCCATTATGCTTATCTGCAGTGTACTCCACTTGACGGATGGTGCCGTCGGCTTCGTGCAGACTGTAAGCGCCCTTGACCACGTCTCCGTCCCTCGTCTCCCATTGGTTCTTCATGTCTCCGGTCTTGTGGTCGCTCACTCCGTAGTCAAACTTGTACTGAGGATGTGCCTATGGGACCGAAATATATCTCAGAATTAAACTCGTGCTAGTAGTTAAATAAAGCAGAACTTATGTGATTGGATTGACTTTCTGTGGTTATGTTTTAATATTCTTGGTATGGATGCGTTTGATAAAAGATAACTTACGTAATAATCCACATGATGTCCGGCTTCCCCAGCATATCCTGGCTCAGCCACCGCCATGGCTGTCAGGCATGCGACGGAGAGAACGATCTAAAATGATAGAAAAAGTACTCTGTCAGTTTAAGAATTACTCCGTAGCCTCAATGAGTACGATGCACAAATTTCTTTTCGAAAATAGCCTAGAAATTGTATGTTTCCTATCATATTTATCTCTATTAAAAATGTAACTGTTATTCATATTTCATGTATTGCGATAGCTTTGGAATGATATACTCTTAATTGAAGTAACTATTTCCTGAAATAATGATCGTTGGTCAACCTCTGTGTAGGGTTAACTTGCATCGGTACATGTATAATTGAGTGAATGCATTTTTCCGTATAATTGGGTTAAATCTCAGGAACTGAATATTGGTGAATTTAATGTTAAAATTATTATTTAATTTGAGGTGCATAAATTTATATCGGAATTTATTTGCATTTTTTAGAAACGAAAAATTTATGCTGAGGAGCTTTAGTTTGTTCCAAGTTTTCCGTTTTACATTATGAAAAAGAAATAAAATATTACATCAGACCTTCGATTATACAGTTTAAAAAAAAAAATCTGCTGTAATCTATATTATATCAGTTTCCAGGTTTCCTCTTGCCATGGAAATCTATTAGAGCTCATTAGTAGTTGAACTAGCGTTCCTTAACAATTTGGCTTGCTGTTTTCACGATTTACCTGAGTAAAATACTACATCGAATATATTTCTATGTATCTACTTGCGAGATAAGTGTAGGTTCACTTTCATTGCTTGGTGAAATAGTTTAATTCCAGTTATGATACTGTAATAATTACAATTGGCTTTACGATATATGTGGAAAATGTGCCAATTTAAATAGTCGATACAGGAAGAAGTAGAATGCAAAAATAGCTTTATAAATGAATATTTACGCAAACCTCACCCCTGTCTTTATGCAGAGTTTTTAAGGAATCTCAATTGAACTCAGAAAAGTAATATCTGAGCCAATCGATTTTCCGAATCTACTTGTTCCCTTAAAAAATTTGCTTACCTGAGAGAGATGCATGATGCTGAGTTATTCCTGGTATATCACTGGATGATAGCTTGAGACTGAATAATGTAAAACCGGTAGCGCCTCTTATTTATACTGAAAGAGCGCTTTTCTTTGAGGAGAATGGGTGCGAGATTCGGTGGCTTTAACCGTTCATCTGTGACAAATGGGTGTGGTTGATTCCTTACGGAAGAAGGAAAGTTTCTATGACGAGAAATCCAGATATTTTTCAATCGGGGAGAATTGGAGTTTCGTCAATTAGGAAGGGTGAAACAATTCATGGAAATGCGTTTTCTCCTCACCTAAATTCATTTTCAATTTTATTTTTTAACTCTTGGAATTCACTGGCAAAAAACCCATAAATACTAAACCCTTAAATAGTAAAGTAAATGTTTTCTTAAAGTAAACAGTAGAGGAGGAAAAGTATTTTCATTTAAATTTGATAGGAATGCTATTTGGAAATGTAGCGGAAAGTTTTAATCATTCACGAGTAAGATATTCGAGTCTCGTGAATTCCATGAGTAACTTCAACGCTCTAGTGAATTATAACTTATGCTAACGAATTCATACTATATTACGGAAATATATGCATCGTGATTTCTCTCACTTTTGATATCCCAAAATGAGAGGTCCATTACTTAATCTGTTTAGAGCTAGATTGTAATCAATTTGTCAGGTCGCGTGCGCTTTGTTTTCAGAAAGTGAGGATATTTGGTGTTGCGAGAATTAATTAATTCTTCCCTGAACAGAGGATTGTTAAAAGTAAAGGGGTTATAGTTAGTGAAGGAAATCTATGTATATAAAGCAGAAATTCTGTGGGTTTGTTTGCTTGTTTGTCTTGGATTGGAGTCCACACCGTTTGCCCGATTTGTCTCAAACTTTGCATACGTGTCCACTGATATCAGGAAGGAAGTACTGTTGCATTTTTATTCAAGAATTTTCTGGGTTCGAACCGAGATTGCTCAGATAGATTTTCATAAGGAATACACGTAAGCTTCATTTTTATCGGTTACAGGCTTTATTTCTTTTGAAGAATTAAATTAGAAGGAATAGTCGTACAGAGTCGAGACAAACACCGAAAGAAAGAAAATCAAATGAAGATTCTTATTTTGGTCGCGGAATCTTACTTTTGATTAGAATTTGCGAGAATATCGGTAACATATACAAAAATTTTGTGAAAATTCGAGGCTATAAACAACTTATCCCCCTGACGACCGATCCCATTGTTGAATCCGAGCTCATGCTTTATCCCGTAAAAATACTCGAGGACTTCAGGCCCATAAAGCTGATGATTGAAGAGGACGATATATTGCATGGATAAGGAGAAATTTTCTGTAAGAAGGTAACCAGCAATTGCAGGTACGTGATCACAGTCAGGAGATTACCAGCTCATGGATGAGGGAAGTTAGATATCTTGGGCACCAGGAAGGACGTACTGTCTCAATTTTATTCGATAATTTTGCTGGATTCGAACCAAGATCGCTCAGATGGGTTTCCATAAAGAATAAATCTAATCTTCAATTATATCGGTAGAAGACTATATTCCTTTTGAAGAATTAATATAGAAAAATATTCGTGCAAAGTCGAGACGAGAAGCAAAAGAACGGAAATTAAATGAATATTCTAATTTTGATCGTGAATATTGTTTCCGAATAAGAATTTCAAGAATTTCGACAAAATACGCGTGAATTTTCCAAAATTGTTGAGGTTGTAATCAGTCAATCTTTTACTTTTCCAAACAAATAAACTCCCATATATCGATATTTTGTTTGGTTTGTAACACCTTTGAAATTTTGAAGTGTTTAATAATCTATGATTCTTTATATGTTCTAAGTTCGTTAAGAAATTAATCAGATTGTAAATTCGGAAGTCCATTGTATAAAATGTAGAGCAAATCAGTAATATATTATAGATAAATCACCTACGGAGCAATTTTTTGCAAGCATGAGATTCCTTACCTTGTTTAGTAACTAAAATTTTACATTTTGACAAAATGATCTAACAAAAGTCACCAATATTATTCGCTGTTGAGTTCCAACACCAACATGTAACCATTTACTTTCAATCAGCAGAGGGTGAGACTGGAATTGAGGTACTTATTCATAATTTTGTTATACTATAAAAACAACTATAATGTTCACTAACATTGCCTTAAAATTGGGCAGAAGCACAAAGTTAAAACAGTAAATATCAGATCACATGTAAAAGGAATTGTTAATGTTCGTTGGCCGTTTTAACTAATGATGAATATTGATATATTAGGTTATCTAGCCCAATCTTAAGTGTTTTTTGGTCGATTTTATTCGTGAATACTAAATGTATTTATAACTAATATATAATACTAAGTTATTTCCTATACTAATTATAAATACTAAGTTATTTCCTATATGGAAGTATCCTTTCTTAAGTAATAAATTCATATATTTTTCCACTAAATAGACTACCGGTTTTGGCCGTACACAGGGAATGCATCCATGCCTTGTGAATTATAATTAAAAATGTAGTCTTAGATATTGTTTTCTGTAAATATAATAAATGAGTATGAATTTTCACGATACCCTTGCACGCGCCACTGGCAGATTGGAGGATTTAAATGTAAATGAAAATACCAAGGACGCCTCAGTGTACCTCATCTTCTCTTTCCCTGAGTGAAATGAGCTCCTTACATTTTCTGCTTCAGATTTCGAGCAATTCTTTCTCAGTATGATATCCTCCATGCGTGATTTATTTTCCAAAGTATATTTTGTAGATGAGTCGAATTCCAGAATATTATTTATCGATTATTCAGCGTTCTAAATTAAAATTTATATTCAGTAACACCTCGAATAACACAAACTCGTAGTTACGTGGTTCTTGGTGTTCCTTTCCCGGAATAAACTTTGTCATTCCTTTTCACAAACACGGTCAGAAACTGATCGTGTCTCTCATGTGATGGAAGATGTTGTCAATCTTGCGAATCAATTAGATTCGATAAGTCGAAGGTGATGATGTCAATGAGTTGTTGATTCGCATAGTCGGGAGCTGGCAAACTACGAGTTCATGGAAATGCGTGAGCTATACGTTACTGAAGAATCCGACGCTTCAGTCTCGCTCCCACCGGAAAAGCATAAGGCGATTGTACGCTTAACAGAAGCTCTTGCGTCAGTTAAAGAAGACTTACAAATATCGAAAAAAAGAAAAACATTAACTCCAATGAAAAACGCCCCGAGTTGCTACAGAAAAAGAAATAAAAAGTATTAGCTAGCCATGAAGATATTCTGATCAACGAAGGAAAATTTTGTGCTCAATTTTATGAAGCAGTTGGTATCGGGAGAGCTTTGTTTAACGAAACTCGTTAAGTTGATGTAAAATTTAGTGTAAAAACGTATATAAATAGGTAAATAAATTAAGCCCTATAAGTATTTAGTCAATTAGTATTTAGTCATTTCAGTTATTAAAGTAAAGTAAAGTAAATTAATAGTTAAGTAAAGTAAAGTAAGATTAAGTATTTAGTCATTTAAGTTGTTAATAACTTTTTAAATCGTATTCCAAGAGGTCAGTATTTTTATGGTCCCCCCAGATGGGAGGGTCGGGCCCTCAGTAGCTGCGAAGGCGAGCGAAGGGTCCGGAATAGGACGGAGACCCTCCAAATTTCTACCTAAAAAAAAGTAATTGTATAACCCCTTCATATCTTCCATGAACCGGTATTAATAGAAAATAATGCTATTCCGGTATCGACGGCTTCATCAAATGTAACATATTGTTTTTAGAAAATATTTTTTCACACTTGTTTTTGTTAATCTTTGTTTCTAATTTAAAATAAATTTAAGATATTTACATACAAAATTATTCCTTCAAGATGAATGTTTAAGATTTTCGTCGGTTTCACTTATGTAGAAACTTTGGGATATTACTGTACTAGATTTTTCTATTCGTAATTTTCAAATCATCGTTCATCTCTATTTACATTTCCACCAACTCCTATGTCCTTTCACTTGGATCATAAGTTATCATGTGATAGATCTTTGTGTTGTTTATATAGTAGATTGGATTGAACATGATATAATATATATATAATATAATAATTATTAAATAACATCGTTTCTAATTACTAAAATATTTTAAACTTGTTCAGTGTATTATGGTATGATTGTAATCACTTTCCATTCTCTAATATAAGCTTCGATCTCCAGTTCGTTGACTTTAGTATGCACGTATGCTCTGCAAGAACCTAGTAGAACGCCATGGAAAAGTTTTAAAGGAAAGTATGTATTTTGTTATGTTGATTTTTTATTATATGATTGGTTTTGGCCTCAAAGCAGATATCTTTTGATCCCAAATAATCGAACTTCAAACGAGAGCATAAATATTATGTCAAAAATATTTTAAAATTGTCCATAAGTAGTCACAAATGTTGAGGAATGGGGAAATATACGAAGTAGCTTTTGAAGTAATGGCATGTCTGAGCAGATTTTGGAATGGTTTAATATCGTTGAAAATTATGCAAAGGAGGATGAAGAAAAGATTATAAACAGAATTGATTAATGAAGAGTAAAATATGTAGAAACTATGCTGAAACGTTTATCTTCAAGTCAGATTAAATATCCATTCAAGAGGGAGATTAAATAAACCAATAGAAGAGTTTAAAATGGGGGGGACAGAATGAATTTTATGTAGTAATTTTGAATAAGAGATGGCTGCATAAATATAACTCATGATTCCAATTCCATGAAATACAAGAAATCATCATCATCATCATGGCCTTGAAACACCACGCCGAATGTCGCGTGATATTTTCTATCTTCACAAAGAAACAAGGAAAATATCTGCGTCGGCAAGAGATTCTCATCCTTCTTTGAATGAAGAACGATGTTTGGGTCTTAGGTGAAAGAAAATAGAGTGCTCGGTAAACTCACCGACTTTTTCTCATAGATCTTAGTCGTACGCTCTGAAAAACTTGACATCTAGAGCAATTACTCACGCACATTTTCTACTCATTTAATAAATAGAATTATACATCTCGGCATGCGATTTTTCACCCACGATGTTACAAAGAGAATAATGACTTAGTTCATTGAAATTGAATAAAATTGAAATATAAAGTGAGAACACTTTTAATTAGTGGCCATTGTCTATGGTATTAATATTACATATGAAATTCATAATAATTAAGCATTTTCCTAATTAAACATCAGGAATTACTCACAATGTAACGAACGTTTTTGGTATTGTTAACCATGGCAAAATATTTGGATTTATCTATTCGTATCATAACTGCCAACTATATATAATTATTTGGAATGAATAATGTATGAAATTAAATATGAGAGAATTATGTGATTAAGAGGAGATTTTATTTTTCCTTCTATCTTCCAGTTTTAATGATTACTTATTTATAAGGGTTATTTATATTTAAGGGTGTAAACATTCTTCTTTCGTAGTGTTTAAAACAAAGAATGGATATAATCCAGAAGATCTCCAAGGTATTGAAGATATTCAAAACACTTTCAAATATTTAATATTAATTCATTTCTTTCAAAAACTGAGATTTTTTTCTCATAAGCTTATCACACACTGTTATTATTGCAATGGACGATATTATTGATGTAAAATCAAGATTTTAAACGCCTACATTTTTATTTTTAACTGATTAGTTGTTCTTTGTACTCGAGGGGCATTGTACCAAATTAGTAAGTCGTATTTTGACAATTAATTGGAATTATAGTTTGAAAACTAACTTGTAAACTTCAATCCACGCAGGCAATGTTTTTATTCAAAGAATAAATTATGAGATTTACTAAGAAAAAATACTTTCTCCTTCAAAATCCATGAAGAATTAATTAGAGGAGATTCTGCTGTAATTAAATCTAAAGGATTACTATAGTAAGCTTCAGAAAACTCAGGCTGTCCGAAATTGAATTTAGGAGTAATTATGAATGAGTATCAAATATAAGTTTGCAATAGATTTATTACCTCAACATGTAAAACAATGATAACATAGGAGATAAATAATTTATGAGCAATGTCACAGATATGAAACCATCCTACACCCTATCCTGAGAAGCTTTCATTAAAAAGGCTTTTCGTTACTGGATGTCCCTATGGCAGTATGTTTGCTTGTGATCGTGAGTAAATCTGCTTTAGTAGTGTCCTCCATGTCCTCCGTAAGCGAAGTTATTGCCGTTGGCGAAAGACGTGGCACCACCGTGGTAACCTCCATAGCCTCCTCCATAACCTCCTCCGTAACCACCAGCACCGTATCCTCCGGCACCACCAAATCCTCCATGTCCTCCGTAGGCGACAATGCCGTGACCAAGAGCAATGTTATTGGAGTTGGCATAAGAGGAAGCACCATGACCACCTCCGTATCCGATGGCTCCTCCGTAATGACCAGCTCCGTATCCGGCACCTCCGTACCCTGCGCCTCCGAATCCAGCACCACCGTGACCGTAGTGCTGAGGGTGCACAGCCTTACCAGCTCGCTTCACCACTGCGTTGAATCCGTTGTGTTTGTCAGCGGTGTATTCGACAGTTCTGATGGTGCCGTCGGGTTCGTGCAGGCTGTACGCTCCCTTGACTACGTCTCCGTCTCTGTGTTCCCATTGGTTCTTCATGTCCCCGGTCTTGTGATCGCTGACGCCATAATCAAAGTTGTACTTGGGGTAGGCCTGAAAGTATATTAAAGCATACATAAGTACTATTCTCGGAAAGTTTAGCGATAGTTCATTTCAGCCTCTATTCACCCGAAAAAGTAATAATATACTTCTTTTAATTTATATCGAGAAAAGAAATCTCATCCTTAGTATTTCAACATTCACATCTTTTCTTATTAATCTTCCGCAAATATAGCTTCATGCATATTTGAAAGCGAAAAGCTTTTGAGTAATACGAATAATAAATATTTACAGCTCGGCTACCTTTTAAAAGCTATTAATGATGTAAAACATTTCCTCTCATAATTCAAAGATATATTTACATATTTGAAAGGTGATCTACACAAAAGAGTGAAATAATTTAGTTATATATTTATACATATAACGTTATAATATGTTTCAATAATTTTACATAAGTAGAATTGATGAGGCTAAGTTATCGTATCTAGGAATTTTCACATAAAAACACTGTAAGAACTGCAGAATGCATAAATTTCAGTCTTCTGAACTAAAATGAAATCGGATGGATAAGTTGGAATATACTCTTACGTAGTAATCAACATGCCCTCCATCTCCGTAGTGACCACCTGGGTAGGCCAGAGAAGAAGCTGCAAGGGTAACGAGAAGCAGGACCTGAAACATAGCAAGGACACTGATTAAATACTTCACTGAAATAAAAGGTTTGGAATGAAACAAAAACGGGTCCTTACAGACAAAAAAAGAGTTTCATGAAAAATAGCATGTTTTGATTTCTTCAAACTGGTTGTATTACAGTAAGATTTTAGGCCCATTATATTTCTTCGTCATATTTAAAATCTGAATCTTTCCCGTGAAAACTAAATATTTTAATGCAATTATATTATTATTATTTGCGTTTAAAAAACTCATGTCCGCTAAAATGTGTCAGTTGTGTGGTAAATCCTAAATGACACAGAACTCTTTACAGACAAATATTTTTCAAAAATCATTCGAGCTTATTCTCTTAATTTACTTCGCTGTACTGCATTTATCTCTTGCTAAAAATTCTACTTATGTGAGCTCCGTGATGAGAGAACTTTGAGTTAGGATATTATATCAGAAAAAGATATATCAAGCAGTATGCAAAAAGAAAAAATGGAACTTTGAATATTTTCCTGAGGGTGAAATAATTCATTCCGATTCAGGTTCGGTGATATCCAAATAATTGTATCTCTTACCTGTGCCACCTTCATGATGCTGATGTGCGATGTGCTTTGGAACACTGGATGACGGAAACTGATGCTTGGTCCCTCGAATCCTTTCTTATTTATAGCGAATTGGAAAATATGGGAGTTGCGGCAAAGGGAGAGGTGTGGATGTGGGATATGGTTGAGAGAGCGAACTGGAACGCGGAATTTGGTGACAGGCGAATTATCGATAGGAATCCTTGGAAGGAACATTGTTGGTATCGGCGATAGTTTAGGGGGGAGAGGTATTGTTCGTTGGAAAGCCGATTCGAGGGAAAAGTGGAAATTTTAAAAGTGTTTGGTGGCAAAGAATGTCCACCTCTCACCTTATGCAATAAGTTGATGAAAAAAGCGGGAGAGCTGCCGCTCAAATTTCCCGGTGATCGAGCACGATTCGTTACGATGAGTCGGTTTATTACCAAATTTCGGAAGCTTTCGTTATGCAAAAGTTGTGCGTGAAATATGTTCGTCGAGGGAGTAAAAGTTTATTAGCGTGGATTCTTTGAGTGAGAGTTGCACTCAGAGAATGTGATGTCTTTGATGTGGAAATTCAAATTTGACTGAACAAAAAATATAAAGGTATGTTTGAAACGGAGCCTAAGAGTGGAGAGGCTACAATAAATCGGAGGGAAACATATAGGTATGTTATCACTGCAAAATACTGTGAAATTTGCAAAAGATACCAACTTAAAATATATTTGAATTATGTAGTTTACATGCAGGTGGTATGACACTTCTATAAACAAAAAGTTATTTATAATTAATTATTGACCATGAAATACATATCCAAGGTGTTAGCAACAAGATTCTCATACACTTATTTCCTGTCATCTTGCAAGTTTAATTATTCAAAAATACTATTTTTTTAGGAGAATAGCAGTACAACAGTTGAAATAACATTGCTGGAGCTTATGCAGAATACAGATACATTTTCTCGTAGTATAAACATCATAATTTAATTTAATCCATCAAATTATTAAAATTTCATATTTTATACATAAATAGCTGCAATATGAACATCTAAAATATATAACCCAAAATTTCCGTCCGAATGAATGGAAATTTTTCCATAGCTTCTTTCTAAATTGTAAGTGGACTTATAGTTATCCTTTTGATCACCTTCTTTACATGTCCTTTATATTAGATATCACAAACATCCCAAAGATATTTTTAATGAATTAAAAGAAAGGAAATTTGAGGTTCTGAGATATTGAGATGTTTATGTTTATGTTGTTCACAAAATTGTGTCAACCAAATTGAAAAAAAAACGTTTCATACTTTAATATTAAATCCACATAATTTGATTGAACGCTAATTGTAAGCAAACTATATACATATCAATGGGATAAAATTGTTAATTCAAGAGAAGTTTAACGAATAAAGCGAAGAAACTGTACTAACTTCAAGATAATATGACATACGTTCACAATCACTGATAAGTCTTACCTTCTGCATTTCTAAGTTTTTTATGCTCAGTAAGAAATTTCGTGACTCGAGAGCGGCTATGCTTTAGATTTTTGAAAATCACAATCACTCAATGACCGGCGTCGGTACCCCGTAATGATCTCAACCGCGCTCAACAAATTCGCACCATTTTGCACATTTGCAAGTTTTGATGTTTAAATTTCTATTTATGTCTAACACAACTGCATGAAAATTGCTCGATCAACGAAATCGTAATGTACCGTCATACAGCATAGCCTAAAAATCTCTTATTTTCATTAATAACCGCCGACTGTTGGGGAGAGAATAGATTTAAATTGACCCTTATGTGAGCAGCTGTCACATATCATGGTATCTCCTGATGAATAAATTAATCTAGGTCTATTACTTAAATGATATGACGATAAGCCTTTTTATTATAATGGCTTTGTCTAATCATAGTACATACTTAGTAGGTATTTCAAGAACTATGTATCAATTCCTAACCCTTAATTCCTCCATACATACTAGTCTTGTAGATGACAATTCTATACAATGCCTCCCTTTTTCAATAACACCAATAGATAATGTCGTGGAATATTTATTCTTACCACCTTAGTTTTATCCTTTTATTCTATTTATTCTTCTTACATAATTATAATTCAACGAACAGCTAAACAATTAGAGCTCTAAGCCAAAAAAGCAATTATTCGTAATGAATGCATATTCAAGTTCAGTGAACATAAAAAATAGTTTTTTTAGGAAGAGTCTGATCGAAAAAAGACTGAAATAAATATATTTTAAATATCAATTATTTACCATTATTTATACTCTCTGTATTCTAAAATTTCGATCTCTAAAGCGAGCGCGAGAAAAAGTAGAATGCGGTATGCGGTGAGGTAAGAAGCATTGTTGGTTACAGAAGGTTAAACACAAGCTCCAGAAAAACATACAGTTTGAAGCTATTTCTAAATGAACCGCACTGTTATACCCGGTGTTTATGGAGAAAAAATTACCGAACCGTAAAGCAAGAATAATGTTCTTCTCCTCATAAACCTTAAAATCCCCTGTAATTCTCGTTACCAAATAAGAGAGGTATTGCCGCGTTTTTCTTTCGATTTAAATGCTGGTATGAGTAAAATAGTCTTGAGAAGTTATACCTAAGATCTTTTAAAAATAATTGTCATAAGATGTGTATTAATACAGAGGATTCATTTTGGAACCATCTGTATTGCGCGATACAATGGATTTCGATGCAATTATATCGAAGGGTACTGTGCGGTTATTCATCATTAGGAAAAAGACAATCCTTTGAATTCTTCTCTTAATTTTCGTAGGCATTTTCAATTTTATAAAAAATCCATGGTAAACAAACTTTTACTAGACCACTATTTATTTTCAGAGTAACACGACCCAGGTTTCGTAGCGTCGCTACATCTTCAGGTGACAAAATAAGTGTGATTGTTTTTATATTGGACAAACCGGAAGATGTTTCTCAGAACGTAAAAAAGAACATAAACGTGCTTTTATTAATAACAATCCGTCTGCCTCTCACTTCAGCCAGCATTTGATTGAAAGAGAGCATAAAAGTGAATTTGATATGACGGTGCTCCACCTATGTAACAAAAGTGAGAGACTTTACGCTTTGGAGACTTTAGAAATCACGAGGAACTCCTCGTCGAATATTGCCAACAAATTTCCTTTCCTATCATCCCGCCCCTTGCCCCCCCTCCCCTTGTTCCCAACTCGTTGCATCTTCTTTGGTTTTTGAATAGATTTTATGATTTTTAATGACCATGCCTTACTTTGTAACTCTTGCTTTTCTTACTTACTTTGTAACTCTGTTACTCTTGCAGTTCTTCGAATTATGACTGAGAAACTTTGCTTTGAAAGAGTGCATACAAGTGAATTTGATATGACGGTGCTCCACCTATGTAACAAAAGTGAGAGACTTAACGCTTTGCAGGCTTTCGAGGAACTCCTCGTCGAATATTGCCAACGAATTTCTGTTTCCTAACCCTTCTCCCATATTTCAAATCCCCATTCCTTAATTTCCACGCGCAATCTTCTTTGGTTTTTGAATGGATTTTAGTGATTTTTATTGGCCATGCCTTACTTTGTAACTCTTGCTTTTCTTACTTGCTTTATAACTCTGTTACTCTTGCAATTCTTCGAATTGTGATTGAGAACCTTTGCAATGTAACCTCCCTCATCCCTTACCCCCCTCCCACTTTCCAATTTCCTCCTCCTAGGTCCCTTTGTTCCTCCTTCCATTACTTGCTACCTTCTCTCACCTCCCCCTCCTCCTTCCTATTTGCTGATATCTTGACGTTCATGAGTATATATATTTGGAAGTGTTCTTATTTTGTCACCTGATGATGTAGCGACGCTACAAAACCTGGCTCGTGTTATTCTGAAAATAAATAGTGGTCTAGTAAAAGTTTGTTTACCATGGATTTCTTACAAGTTAATAAATACAACAAAATTAACCCTGAATCTGTATCGTTCATTCAATTTTATATTCTAATAGTACTTTCAAGTCTCTTCCTTTCTTCGAATCCTTGTTTACCCGTTATAATCTTAATCTGAGAGGCTACAAAATAGTATCGATGACTGGTTCAAGAATGTAAGATGCTGAAATCTGAATGCTGAAATGCTGATGCTTACTCTTGCGGAAAACAGTAACTTTTCTTTTTTTCCCCGATATTTTAACAAGTAGGTGTTTCTTAAATAAAGAATTGAGAAGACCGAAGTCCTGGCCTCAGTCATGTCGGTATTTCTTATTTTTGGTTATTCCCGTGTGATAACCGTTATGGCTAATATCAAAATACCCATCTAATAGTACAGATATAATAAATATGAAAGTCGACGGAAGAGTAAAACTTTATTATAAGAGCAACGAGTAGAACTCGATGATATTAGTTCCAACTTGGATAAGGTGACCTCGGGCGTCCCTCAGGGCAGTGTAATTGGACCGTTGTGATTTTTAGTATATATCAACGACCTCAGCAATCACATTGAAAGCAATGTTAGGATATACGCAGACGACACAGTCATTTACAGGGAAATACTTAGTTCAGAGGATACATTAACCCTTTCGAACGACTTAGATGGAATTACGAACTGGTTCGATGATTGGCAATTAGAGCTTAATGTAGAAAAGTGTTCGGTAGTTAACTTCTTCGAAAGTAAATCTATAATAAATGATTATTCTTATAGTCTCCGAGGGGTAAACCTAATGACAGTAGAATCGGTAAAGTATCTTGGAGGAACTCTCACGAATAATCTATCATGGAATGCCCACATCCGAATTGTATGTGGAAAAGCACTTAAGAAACTCGGCTTCGTTAAAAGAATAGTCGGTAGGAGCGAAGAAAAAGTTCGCGAGCGATGTTGCTTAGCGTTAGTCAGACCTCACCTTGAGTTCGCATGTTGCGTATGGGACCCCGCCGAGAAATGTCATATTCGGGATTTAGAAAAAGTACAACGAAAGGCTACGAATTTTACACACTTGCTACGATGAAACAGCGACTGTCACTCAGATGTTACAGGACGCAGAATGGGAACCATTTGAAGATAGAAGAAAAATTCAAAGGATAAATTTATTGAATAAGTTCAGAGAAATTATGTTTTCAGATGATGTAACCGATATAATGCGACCCCCCTGTTATATGGGCCGTGCTGATACTGCCCGAAAGATTAGGGAAATAGATGCTAGAACGAATCGTTTCAAAAATTCATTTTTTCAGCGAAGTATACGCGAATGCAACCGTTTAGAAAAATAAAGTAAAGGTGCTTGCACCCCCTGCCACACGCCAAAAGGTGGCTTGCAGGGTTCTCACATAGACATAGACATTATAATCATTGAATTCTGGAGTGGTCATTTATTTTAACAGAAAATATTTTTTTTATTTCAAATTTTTAGAAATGGAAATACGAATATCATCTGCCATTTTTACGTTTTATAATGATTACAGAAACTACTACTACTACTCTAGAGCCTGCTGAATTCATGAATTAAATCAGAATTAATTTAGGAACTCGTATCAATGTAATCGTTCGATCCTGAAGGTAGAGCAACAAGAAAATTCTTTCTCGTACACCTTTAAATGAGGATTATGAAATATCCCTCAGCGTAA
Source organism: Sympetrum striolatum (assembly GCA_947579665.1). NCBI lineage: Eukaryota > Metazoa > Arthropoda > Insecta > Odonata > Libellulidae > Sympetrum > Sympetrum striolatum. Next base: position 72,613,979 of record OX388346.1, on the reverse strand, counting down.
AGGCATACTATCACATACACCTATTTTCATTCGAAAACTATCTTACAAGTTGATCATAACAGAATCTTTTGATAGCAAGACTTCACAAAGTTTCTTATATTACCACTAAGTTTGGACCAAGTTCCATCCAGATCTTGAGTAAAGATCGTATTCATCGTAAACCTTATCTAAATACAAGGAACATATTCAGTTCAGCTTTTTTGTCAAATGGTGATTCAATATATAAAGTTCATCCCAAGGAAAAACGGATTTGAAAAACGTCTGAAGGGGGCCCGGCCCCAGAATCGAACCCAGGATCTTTCTATATCTATATTTTCAATTTCCATAAAACATTTTCTCGAACGTATCTCTTTTCATTTAAAAAACAGTAAATCTCGAAGATAATCAGTACATCTTTCTATAAGTACTTATGATGTAATAAAGGGATCTACGATAAAATTTAGATATTCAACAGAAATTATGACGACAGAATCATCTGTTTCGGGACTACCACTTTACCTTATGAAATTTCCATTAATTTTCTAAACTATAGCTTTGAATTAAGCATTGGAAATGCTGGTGAAAATGTGTTCTGCGGACAACGAGGTTAATCTCAATAAAAATGAGCGTAAACAGAAATTTACAGATTATCACATGGAGAGTTTATTCACAAATGTTCCGATACAACATTGAAATGACAACATGAGTAATAATTTAGTTATGTGGATGAAATGAGTCTATGACTGATCAGTAATGCTGTCCTCCGTGGTGGCCGTAGGCGAAGTTGTTTCCGTTAGCGAAAGAGGACGCTCCACCATAGTGTCCACCGATGGCACCTCCGTAGTGTCCTCCGATGGCACCTCCGTAGTGGCCACCGATGGCACCTCCGTAGTGTCCTCCGATGGCACCACCATGGTGTCCTCCGTGGTGAGCCACGACGTGTGGGTGTACAGCCTTTCCGAGGCGCTTCACCACGGCGTTGAACCCATTATGCTTATCTGCAGTGTACTCTACTTGACGGATGGTGCCATCGGCTTCGTGCAGACTGTAAGCGCCCTTGACCACGTCTCCGTCCCTCGTCTCCCATTGGTTCTTCATGTCTCCGGTCTTGTGGTCGCTCACTCCGTAGTCAAACTTGTACTGAGGATGTGCCTGAGGAGTATTAATATAGAGTAATATTGTAATTAATTAACGCAATTGGAATTAAGAAAGAATGTTGTTTTCACCAAAATACCTCAAAGGCTATATTGTAAGTCAGACAGATTTTCTTTACTATTGTGTAATACTGGATAGCGGTAGGTTCAATAAAGAATATCTAAATTTAGCCCAGGCCAGGAAGAAACTTTAATATACTCAATATTGACAAACATACAGAAGTACTTACGTAATAATCAACATGATGTCCATGTTCCCCTTGATATCCTGGCAAGGCTAAAGATGCTGCTGCCATAGCTACTACGCAGAGAACGATCTGAAAGTCGGAAAATAGAGTTGAAAATTTAACGTTAATTATGGGTCCTTCAATGGTTAATATTTATGGCAAACTGTATTTCGTTTCAAAACTAGGATGAAAATGATTAAAATTAATGAGAAAGTAAACTGTGGCTCTTTAATTATCCATTCGTCAGAAATATTTTGATAGATATATATTCCTTTGCAAATAGCAAAAGGTAATTGTAAAAAACACTAAAGAAGCCGAAAGCTGAAAATTTCGTGATATTATTTGGTAATATTAACATATTTATTTTGATGTTTAGATACGAATTTAGGCAGTTAAAATAAAAAATAAATAATAGTAACTTATTGGAATATTATTATTTATAATAAAAAGGTATTTATAATATCCTTTAGTTAATTTTGAATTTGAATCAAGAGTAACTAAATCGCTCAAATAATTATTTGTGCGAATTCTTAGAAAAGCAACATTAAAACGAATCATTAGAGAAGTAACTTACCTTTAGGCTGTTCATGGTGGATATGGAGTTTAGGTGCTGATGCTTCTTCGAGGAATGGACTACTGATGACTGTTAGTGAACAGTGGCGCGTATTTATAGCGGAAAATGATAGGAATCGAATGGAAATTGGCAGTAGAAAGGGAAAGAGAGGTTTTTGTGGTGAAATTCGGGCGATAGGTGCTCATTCGCTCATGTCCAGTGGGTGGGGGCTCCAGAAGGAGCAAGAAATACTCATCGCAATAGAATTGGAAATTCGATTGACATTCCACAGATAACGAGACTTATGAAGTCACAGCTTCGGACATGAACCACTAAGTGATCGTGTAATTGGATGTATTGCTCTTTGTAACTAGATTACATGATACTAATCATCTTTGTATCTAAGAGAATGTATCCTTATGTGGTCACCTGTAAGATAATGTACGATATTTGACAAAAATGATAAATAATAGGCTTACTCTCTTTGGGAGCAATATTGTACCGTGACACGATTTGTAACATTTAGGTTATGTAAGCAATTTAAGCTTACTTCATACATTGTCATCCAAACTGCTATGGGGCATCAATTGTACCAGTAGTATCTCAGTTTAAGAAGTAAATATCACAATCAATTTCGATTACTATCACTGCAATTATTATCGTAAACTATATCCTAAAATAAGACTGAAATTACTTGAATAGAGGATTTTGAGTATGTTTGTATTAGCAAGGAATGTATAACATGTTAAACGATCTGAATGGATAATTACAAAAAAAAATCGGAGGCGACCATTACAGGAGTAATGACATTTATGCCTCACTTCAACTATTGTAATATAGTCTATAAGGATCTGTCAGGGGAACTAGCCATCAAATTACAGCGCATGCAAAACTCTGCCGTGGTGTTTATTTTCAACTTAAAAATGTACGATCACGTTTCGGAATATTACTGCAAGCTATCCTTGCTAAAACTAGATTTACGTCCGAAGCATCACATTTTGTCTAGCACCAATGGATTTTAGCAACAAGATCACCTAAATATATTAACTCCTTATTCACACCTTTGGATTCCATTCATGACCGCAAAACGAGTGGTTGCAAGAAAATCTTGATTCTCCAGCACAGAACTCAAATATTCCAGAAATCGTTTACAGTCACAACTAGCAACCTCTGGAACACACTTCCCCAAGAAATAAAAAATCTATCTTCCGTCTTCAACTTCAAGAGTAAATGCCACAATCACCTCTTATCCATACAAAGCAGAACTTAATCGCACTGAAACGCATCACTCCACCAACTCATTGGAATCACAATATTTCTTTGCCTTCCTACCTCAATTTCAGAACATCTCTCCTCCTTATCTTATCCACCGTCCAAACGAATGTTTTTTATTGCCATATGTTCTTTTATTCATTACTCTATAATCCTCATTTTATTTTCTTCTTTGTCTTTTTTCAGTTTAATGAATCGCTTTTGCTGATTTATAATCTAAATACTTAACGAGCTTTTACCAAGCGAAATTATGTTTATAATGTGTTTATGTTCAGTGCGTTTATTATGTTCATATAATTTAACATGTAATTGACAAAAGTTTAAGATAGTTATTACTCTATAACTCAATTCTAAATTAGTTATATATTATTTCTTATATGTTATTACTTTTGTGTCAGAATTTTATGTTAATATGTTATAACTTGCTCTTTTTTTACATTCTAATGACTTCCTTTTCTCTTGTCTTATATAGCTCTTTTATTTACTACCATATTTTAATTTAGTTTTCTATACGAAGGTTTCGCTGGTTTTTCACACCCCCTTCTTCTGAGGGTGTTTTCCTGAAGTGGAAATGTTTTCCTATGCTCTTAGCTTAGGTTTTTAATCCACATAGTAGTTTTCTTCTCTCTACTTTTGCAATCTATCTATTTCTTTCTGTTCCAACATGACAAAGGGTTAGGTGTCAGAAGAGACTTGATAGTCAAATCTCGCCCTGAATAAAGTCCTTCATTCTTATTATTATTATAGTTATCAAAATTACAAATAATATCTAATTCTTATTGTGATTAATTGTTTAATTTACCAATATGAAACAAACAGAGTATGTACAGTTAAAATTTTAACATTTAACGTTTAACCGTAAGCACAGTTTTCATTGACAGTATTGGTCCTTCCTGACCCGGCATTGTGTAAAAATTCCATATGCATAGGAAAGTCCGGAAGAGATGCCCAACTTGACAATAAATCATTTAAGTTAAAGCAGTATTTAAAAAAAGACACTTAAATTTTTTTAATTACTCAATATAGCAACTCAGCAGTTTTCTCGAAAGATACTGATTTAATTATAAAGAAATAAAATACGCTTTTTAGATATCTTCCAAGGAGTTCTGGGAGAGAAGCCTCAAGAGGTTGCTAAACATATTCCACTCAATACGTTGTGGGTAAAAATATACTGCTTACACAGGGAGTCTATTAATGAATACATAGATATAATATCTTTGCAAACTAATCTACGTATTAAAAAACTTACTCTCATTTACTATTTCTTAATTTTTCTTATTATTCCTTTACACAAATATTGCAATTCTTCATTTAAGATGCAGGCCACCCAGGGTGATGCAATTTCCAATTCGTAGCTTCTTGATTACAGTAATGTTTGAAAGTGTTGAAAGTCGTCTTTTCAATCCATATAACAACTGTGAATTACGAACGGCATAGAAGAATTCATTATCATATTTTTTCAGCGAATTTCTGAATCTTGTAGTTACTCTAGAGCCTGCTGAATACATGAACTAAATCAGAATCAGTTTAGGAATTCTTATTCGTGTAAATGTTCGACCCTGAGGGTAGGCCAAAAAGAAACTTCTTTCACATACACCTTTGAATGGAGATTATGAATTATCCCACAGTGTAAGGGCATGCTATCACATACACCTATTTTCTTTCTAAAAATTCCTTAAAAGGTGAACATAACAGAAAATTTGGATAGCAGGACTTCACAAAACTTATTCTTAAATTACCACTTAGTTTGGACCAAGTTCCATCCAGATCTAGAGTAAAGATCGTATTCATCATAAACCTTATCTAAATACAAGGAAGACATTCAGTTCAGCTTTTCTGTCAAACGGTGATTCGATTGAAGAGATTGTCCCAAGGAAAAACGGATTCGAAAAAGCCTGACGGGGCCGGAAATCGAACCCAGGATCTTCCTATATCTATATTTTCCTATTCCGTAAAAACTTTAATTTGTTCTCAAACGCATCTCTTTTTATTTAAAAAACAGTAAATCTCGAAGACAATCAGCACATCCTTATAAAAGTACTGTTGATGAAATAAGGGATCTAAAATAAATCTAGATATTAACCTAGAAATTATGACGACTGGATCATCTCCTCCGGAACTAATAATTTAAATTGTGAAATTTCCATTAACTTCCATAAGTATAGCTTTGCATTAAGCATTGGAAATGCTGGTGAAAATATGTTTTGTGGCCAACGATGTCAGTCTCAAAAAAATTAACGTAAAAAGAAATTTACTGGTTATCACATGGAGAGTTTATTCACAAATGTCCCAATACAACATTGATGTAAATGCACGAGTAATAATTTAGTTATGTGGATGAAATGAATCTATGATTGATCAGTAATGCTGTCCTCCGTGGTGGCCGTAGTCGAAGTTGTTTCCGTTAGCGAAAGAGGACGCTCCACCATAGTGTCCACCGATAGCTCCTCCGTAGTGTCCTCCGATGGAACCACCATGGTGTCCTCCGTGGTGAGCAACGACGTGTGGGTGCACGGCCTTTCCGAGGCGCTTCACCACGGCGTTGAATCCGTTATGTTTATCGGCAGTGTACTCCACTTGACGGATGGTGCCATCGGCTTCGTGCAGACTGTAAGCGCCCTTGACCACGTCTCCGTCCCTCGTCTCCCATTGGTTCTTCATGTCTCCGGTCTTGTGGTCGCTCACTCCGTAGTCAAACTTGTACTGAGGATGTGCCTGAGGAATATTAATACAGAGTAATATAGAAATTAATTAAAGCAAATGGAATTAAGAAAGAATATTTTTTTCACCAAAATACCTCAAAGGTCTATATTGTAAATCAAACAGATTATCTTTACTATTGTGTCATACTGGATAGCGGAAGGCTCCATAAAGAATATCTAAATTTAGGCATCCAGTCCTGATAGAAACTTTAATATACTCAATATTGACAAACATACAGAAGTACTTACGTAATAATCAACATGATGTCCATGTTCCCCTTGATATCCTGGCAAGGCTAAAGATGCTGCTGCCATAGCGACAACGCAGAGAACGATCTGAAAGTCGGAAAATAGTGTTGAAAATTTAAGGTCAATTATGGGTACTTCGATCTTTAATATTTATGGCTAACTATATTTCGTCTCAAAACTAGGATAAAAATGATTAAAATTTGTGAGAAAGTTAACTGTGGCTCTATAATTATATATTTGTCAGAAAATATTCTTATAAATAAGAATTTTTACAAATAGCAACATCAAATTGTAAAAAATCCACTAAGGAAGTCGAACGTTGAAAATGTATGTTCGTGATATTATTTGGTAATATTAACATATTTAAAAATTCTATGGTATTAGGCCCGACTTCGTGGAAAGCCATAATAAGATATTAGTTAAACACTTCGTAGTTTCCACAATATTGTGGAAACTACGATGTGTGGAATATTGTGGAAACTACGAAGTGCTTTACTAATTTATTATTATCATATTTATTTAGATGTTAGATCGGAATTTAGGTAGTTAAAATTAAAAACATAAATTATAATAGTAACTAAGTAGAATATAATAATATCAATATTTATAATATAAAAGTATTTATAATATCCTATAGTTCATTTTGAATACGAATTAAGAGTACCTGAATCTTAAAAAGGAATTTATTTGAGTGAATTCAGTGAATAGCAGATTGAAACGAATCATTAGCTTACCTTTAGGTTGTTCATGGTGGATATGGAGTTTAGGTGCTGATGCTTCTTCGAGAAATGGACTACTGATGTCTGTCAGTGAACAGCGGTGCGTATTTATAGCGGAAAATGATTGGAATCGAATGGAAATTTGCAGTAGAAAGGGAAAGAGAGGTTTTTGTGTTGAAATTCGGGTGATAGGTGCTCATTCGCTCATGTCCAGTGGGTGGTGCTCCAGAAGGAGCAAGAAATACTCATCGCAATAGATTTGAAATTCGATTGAAATTCCACAGATAACTAGAGTTATGGAGTCACAGCTTCGGACATGAACCACTAAGTGATCGTGTAATTGGATGTATTGCTCTTTATAACTTGATTAAATGATACTATTCATCTTTGTATCTAAGAAAATGCATCCTTGTGTGATCACGTATAGGATAATCTACGATTTTGGAAAAAAATGATAAATAATAAGCTTACTTTCTTTAGGAGTAATATTGTACCGTGAAACGATTAATAACATTTACGTTATGTAAGCAATTTAAACTTACTTCATACATTGTTATCCAAACTATTATGGGGCGTCAATTGTACTAGTAGTATCTCTGTTTAGGAAGTTAATATCACAATCAACTTCGGATACTATCAGTGCAATTATTATCGTATTCTATATTCTAAACTTAGACTGAAATTACTTGAAAAGTGGATTTTGAGGATGTTTGTAATCGCAAGGAATGGGTAATATGTTAAACCATTTGAATAGATAATTACAACTAAAAATCTAGAGGCGAACATTACACGAGTAAAGACAGTTATCAATCAACATTACTAATAATATCTTAATTTTACTGTGATTAATTCCTTAATTAACCAATATGAAACAAACAGTGTATGTACAGTTTAGCTTTTAACGTTTAACTGTAAGCACAGTTTTTATTGACAGTATTGATTTTTCCTGACCGGGGATTTAGTAACAATTCCATATGCATAGGAAAGTCCGGAAGAGATGCCACAGTTGAAAATAAATCATTTAAGTTAAAGCAGTATTTTTAAAAAGACACTTAAATTTTATAAATTACTCAATCTAGAGTCTCAGCAATTTTTGTGAAAGATGCTGATTTAATTACAAAGAAAGGGAATATTTTTTTTTGTAATCTTTCAAATAATTTCGGAAGAGATGCCTCAGAGGGTTGCTAAAGATATTCCACTCAATACGCTGTGGTTAAAAAAATATTGCATACACTGGGAGTCTATTTATGAATACATATTTATAGTATCTTCGCAAACTCATCTACAAATTAAAAATCTTACTGTCATTTACTATTTCTTAATGTTATTGTTATTGTTGTTTTCGTTGTTGTTTTATTGTAGTGCGTCGACATCTACGGTCATTTAGCACCATTTTCTAGTAAAGATAATTAGGTCATACCTTCATGGAACTACAGTCTGAGGCTGAAATTTGAGCTAGTTAATAACTTGTTTTATGTTTTCTTTTAAAGTTTTTTTGAAAAGGCCTGTCTTTCTGACGAAGTGCAGTACTCTGGAAATGGATTCATTATCATTTCCTAGCACTGCAGCTTAGTCCCCTCCGATTCCCAACGACCTTCGGATCGTTTGGTATTTATCGCAGCTAAATATACTATGTTCGATGTTAACTGGGTAGTAGCACTCTTCGCAGTTGGGGGGTATCTTCTCTTCCGGGAATAGGTGCGAGTGTGTTAGAGTGCTGTGCCCTATTCGTAGTCTAGTCCTCCTCCTCCTCTCCTCGGCTGTCCCTTATTGAGGAGGACCACGATGTCGTGACGGGTTTGATGGAACGCAACTTGTTGTTTGGAAGATTTCTCCAAGTTATTGTCCATTGCTCCAGGGCCTTTTTTCGGAGAGAGATCCTTAGGTCGTCGGAAGTAACCTGCACAGAGTCCGGCATAGGGATATCCATAGCCTCCTTTGCGGCTTTATCCGCTCTTTCGTTCCCCGAAATTCCTACGTGTGCTGGAACCCATAGAAATTTGATATCGATGCTCTTAGAGTAGATGCGATGTAGTGATGTGAGAGCAGAGTGTATGTCCTGGACTATATTATTTGTTGGGGAAAAGCTAGCTATACATTGTAATGCACTTAGAGAATCTGTGCAAATTAATAACGAGCCGGTGTTTCCTTTGATTCCGAGTAAAGGTAATTTGATTGCTGTTAGTTCAGCAGTGAAAACAGAGGATAGATGGCTAAGCCTGGCTTTGATAACCCCATGATGCGAGGATACCACTGTCCAGGCACATGCCACGTCTGATTTTAATCCGTCGGTGTATACAGGAGTTAGGTCAGCATGATTATCTAAAATTTAATAAAAAATCTGCTGATACTCCTTGACTGTGTTAGAGGCTTTTTCGTGGTTGTGCATTTTTAAATTGATGGTAGGTGGAGGCGTCAACCAGTTGGGATTTCTAGTAAAACCTGTTGGGTAGACGTTTGGTAAGTTGAAATCCTGGGCTAAAATAAAATCGTTAAAACGAACGCTCAACGTCCGGGTGGATTTTCTCGTATGGCTTAAGATCTCTGGGGACGTGGATTAGAAATTATGCTGAAACAGGGATGTTTCTGCATCGACAAAACTTTTGCAGCATAGTTGCATGTTAGTATGTTACGCCGTGTTGTCAGAGGTGGTTCTCCAGCATCGGTGTATATGCTGTGGACAGGGGATGTCCGGTAGGCCCCAGTGGCTAGCCGAAGTCCGGTGTTGTGAAACACTGATAGCTGTTTCCAGTAAGATTCTTGTGCGGAGGAATAGACAGCACATCCATAATCAAGACGGGATCTTACCATTGCTCGGTATAGCAACAACATGGTGCTGCGATCTGCACCCCATGTTGAATTACTCAAGTATTTCAAAATCTTGAAAATTTAAAAAACTTTTGTTTAAGTTCGGTGATATGCTCACGCCAGTTGAGATAATGGTCAAATGTCAAGCCCAGGAAACGGATGGAAGTTGTGTATGGTAAATCCCTGCCTCCAAGATACAGTATTGGGGGAATGTGGATTCCGATTTCTAGTTATTCTTTTCACAAATATTGCAATTCTCCATTCAAGATGCAGGCCATCTAGGATGATGCAATATCCAATTAGTAGCTTCTTGATTCAATTTATGTTTGAAAGTGCTGAAAATTGTTCATTCAGATCCATGTTACATCTATATATTACGAACTGCATAAAAGTGTTAATTATCATATTTTTCAGCGAAGTCCTGAATCTTGTAGTTACTCTAGGGCCTGCTGAATACATGAAGTAAATCAGCATCAGTTTAGGAATTCTTATTCGTGTGAATGTTCGATCCTGAGTTGAGGCCAAAAAGAAACTTCCTTCACATACACCTAAGAATGGGGATTATGAATTATCCCACAGTGTAAGGGCATGCTATCACATACATCTATTTTCTTCCTAAAACTTCTTTACAAGGTGAACATATCAGAAAATTTAGAGAGCAAGCCTTCACAAAGCTTTTATTTAAATTACCACTTAGTTTGGACCAAGTTCCATCTAGATCTAGAGTAAAGATCGTATTCATCATAAGCCTTATCTAAATACAAGGAAGATATTTAGTTCAGCTTTTTTGTCAAACGGTGATTCAATATAAAAAGTACATCCCAAGGAAAAAGACGGATTTGAAAAAGTCTGACGGGGTCGGGGATTGAAGCCAAGATCTTCCTCTAGCTATCGTTTCCTTCTTCATAAAAACTTAAATTTTTCTCAAACGCATCTCTTTTTAATTAAAAACAGTAAATCTCGAAGAAATTCAGCTCATCTTTTTATAAGTACTTATGATATGATAAAGGGATCTACAATAAAATTTAGATATTAAGCCAGAAATTACGACGACTGGATCATCTCTTACGGAACTACTAATTTGCATTGTGAAATTTCCATTCATTTCCATAAGTATAGCTTAGCATTAAGCATTGGAAATAGTGGTGAAAATATGTTCTGTGGCCAGCAATGTCAATCTCAAAAAAATGAGCGTAAAAAGACATTTACAGACAATCACATGGAGTGTTTATTCACAAATGTTCCGATACAGCATTGAAGTAATAGCATGAGTAATAATTTAGTTATGTGGATGAAATGAATCTATGATTGATCAGTAATGCTGTCCTCCGTGGTGGCCGTAGGCGAAGTTGTTTCCGTTTGCGAAAGAGGACGCTCCACCATAGTGTCCACCGATGGCACCTCCGTAGTGTCCTCCGATGGCACCACCATAGTGTCCTCCGTGGTGAGCCACGACGTGTGGGTGCACGGCCTTTCCGAGGCGCTTCACCACGGCGTTGAATCCGTTATGTTTATCGGCAGTGTACTCCACTTGACGGATGGTGCCGTCGGCTTCGTGCAGACTGTAAGCGCCCTTGACCACGTCTCCGTCCCTCGTCTCCCATTGGTTCTTCATGTCTCCGGTCTTGTGGTCGCTCACTCCGTAGTCAAACTTGTACTGAGGATGTGCCTGAGAAATATTAATATAGAGTAATATTGAAATTAATTAAAGCAATTGGAATTTAAAAAGAATGTTGTTTTCACCAAAATATTTCAAAGATCTATAATGTAAATCAGAAAGTTTGTTTACTATTGAGTCATACTGGATAGCGGTAGGCTCCATAAAGAATATCTAAATTTAGACATCCAGGCCAGAAAGAAACTTTAATATACTCAATATTGACAAAAATACAGAAGTACTTACGTAATAATCAACATAATGTCCATGTTCCCCTTGATATCCTGGCAAGGCTAAAGATGCTGCTGCCATAGCGACGACACAGAGAACGATCTGAAAGTCGGAAAATAGTGTTGAAAAATTAAGGTTAATTATGGGTACCTCGATCTTTAATATTTATGGCAAACTATATTTCGTTTCAAAACTAGGATGAAAATGATTAAAATTAGTGAGAAAGTAAACTGTGGCTCTTTAATTATCCATTCGTCAGAAAATATCTTGATAAATATATTCTCCTTTGCAAGTAGCAAAAGCAAATTGTAAAAAACACTAAAGAAGTCGAAAGCTGAAAATTTTCGTTTGTGATATTATTTGGTAATATTAACATATTTATTTTGATATTTAGATACGAATTTAGGCAGTTAAAATATAAAATAAATAATAGTAACTATTTGGAATATTATTATTTATAATAAAAAGGTATTTATAATATCCTTTCGTTCATTTTGAATACAAATTAAGAGTAACTTAATCTTAAAAAGGAATTTATTTGAGCGAATTCTGTGAATAGCACATTGAAACGAATCATGAGCTTACCTTTAGGCTGTTCATGGTGGATATGGAGTTTAGGTGCTGTTGCTTCTTTGAGGAATGTACTACTGATGACTGTCAGTGAACAGCGGTGCGTATTTATAGCAGAAAATGATAGGAATCGAATGGAAATTGGCAGTAGAAAGGGAAAGAGAGGTTTTTGTGGTGGAATTCGGGTGATAGGTGCTCATTCGCTCATGTCCAGTGGGTGGGGGCTCCAGAAGGAGCAAGAAATACTCATCGCAATAGAATTGGAAATTCGATTGAAATTCCACAGATAACGAGGCTTATGGAGTCACAGCTTCGGACATGAACCACTAATTGATCGTGTAATTGGATGTATTGCTCTTCATAACTAGATCACATGATACTAATCATCTTTGTATCTAAGAGAATGTATCCTTATGTGATCACCTATAGGATTATCTACGATATTTGACAAAAATGATAAATACTAGGCTTACTTACTTTAGGAGTAATATTGTACCGTGACACAATCTGTAACATTTACATTATGTAAGCAATTTAAGCTTACTTCATACATTGTTATCCAAACTGCTATGGGGCATCAATTGTACCAGTAGTATCTCAGTTTAAGAATTAAATATCAAAATCAATTTCGATTACTATCAGTGATATTATTATCGTAATCCATATCCTAAAAGTAGACTGAAATTCCTTGAAAAAGGATTTTGAAGATGTTTGTATTAGCAAGGAATGGATAACATGTTAAAACCATCTGAATGGATACTTACAAAAAAATCTGGAGGCGACCATTACACGAGTAATGACATTTATGCCTCACTTCAACTATTGTGATATAGTGTATCAGGATCTGTCAGAGGATCTAGCCATCGCATTTCAGCGCATGCAAAAGTCTGCCGTGTGGTTTATTTTCAACTTAAAAAAGTACGATTACGTTTCGGAATATTACTGCAAGCTATCCTTGCTAAAACTAGATTTACGTCCGAAGCACCACATTTTGTCTAGCACCAATGGATTTTAGCAACAAGATCACCTAAATATATTAACTCCTTATTCACACCTTTGGATTCCATTCATGACCGCAAAACGAGTGGTTGCAAGAAAATCTTGATTCTCCAGCACAGAACTCAAATATTCCAGAAATCGTTTACAGTCACAACTAGCAACCTCTGGAACACACTTCCCCAAGAAATAAAAAATCTATCTTCCGTCTTCAACTTCAAGAGTAAATGCCACAATCACCTCTTATCCATACAAAGCAGAACTTAATCGCACTGAAACGCATCACTCCACCAACTCATTGGAATCACAATATTTCTTTGCCTTCCTACCTCAATTTCATAACATCTCTCCTCCTTGTCTTATCCACCGTCCAAACGAATGTTTTTTATTGCCATATGTCCTTTTATTCATTACTCTATAATTCTCATTTTATTTTCTTCTTTGTCTTTTTTCAGTTTAATGAATCGCTTTTGCTGATTTATAATCTAAATACTTAACGAGCTTTTACCAAGCGAAATTATGTTTATAATGTGTTTATGTTCAGTGCGTTTATTATGTTCATATAATTTAACATGTAATTGACAAAAGTATAAGATAGTTATTACTCTAAAACTCAATTCTAAATTAGTTATATATTATTACTTATATGTTATTACTTTTGTGTCAGAATTTTATGTTAATATGTTATAACTTGCTCTTTTTTTACATTCTAATGACTTCCTTTTCTCTTGTCTTATATAGCTCTTTTATTTACTACCATATTTTAATTTAGTTTTCTATACGAAGGTTTCGCTGGTTTTTCACACCCCCTTCTTCTGAGGGTGTTTTCCTGCAGTGGAAATTTTTTCCTATGCTCTTAGCTTAGGTTTTTAATCCACATAGTAGTTTTCTTCTCTGTACTTTTGCAATCTATCTGTTTCTTTCTGTTCCAACATGACAAAGGGTTAGGTGTAAGAAGAGACTTGATAGTCTCAATCTCGCCATGAATAAAGTCCTTCATTCTTATTATTATTATAGTTATCAAAATTACAAATAATATCTAATTCTTATTGTGATTAATTGTTTAATTTACCAATATGAAACAAACAGTGAATGTACAGTTAAACTTTTAACATTTAACTTTTAAATGTAAGGACAGTTTTCCTTGACAGTATTGATTCTTCCTGACCCGGCATTGTGTAACAATTCCATATGCATAGGAAAGTCCGGAAGAGATGACCCACTTGACAATAAATCATTTAAGTTAAAGCAGTATTAAAAAAAAATAAACTTAAATTTATAAATTTACTCAGTATAGCATCTCGGCAATTTTTGTGAAAGATACTGATTTAATTATAAAGAAATAAAATACACTTTTTAGATATCTTCCAAGGAAATCCGGGAGAGATGCCTCATAAGGTTGCTAACGATATTCCACTCAATACGTTGTGGGTAAAAAAATACTGCATACACAGGGAGTCAATTTATGAATACATAGTTATAATATCTTTGCAAACTAATCTACGTATTAAAAAACTTACTCTCATTTACTATTTCTTAAATTTTCTTATTATTCCTTTACACAAATATTGCAATTCTTCATTTAAGATGCAGGCCTCCCAGGGTGATGCAATTTATAATTCGTAGCTTCTTGATTCAAGTAATGTTTGAAAGTGTTGAAAATCGTCCTTTCCAATCCATATAACAACTGTGAATTACGAACGGCAAAGAAGAGTTCATTATCATATTTTATCAGCGAATTTCTGAATCTTGTAATACCTGTAGAGCCTGCTGAATACGTGAATTAAATCAGAATTAGTTTAGGAATTCTTATTCATGTTAACGTTCGATCCTGAGGGTAGAACGGTACCATATTTAGGTAGACCAACAAGAAACTTCTTTCTCGTACAACTTTGAGAGGGGATTATTAATTGTCACTCAGCGTAACGGCATGCTATCACATACACCTATTTTCTTTCTAAAAATTCCTTACAAGGTGAAAATATCAGAAAATTTAGATAGCAAGCCTTCACAAAACTTATTCTTAAATTTCCACTTAGTTTGGACCAAGTTCCATTCAGATCTAGAGTAAAGATCGTATTCATCATAAACCTTATCTAAATACAAGGAAAACATTCAGTTCAGATATTTTGTCAAACGGCGATTCAATATAAAGAGTGTGTCCCAAGGAAAAAAGGATTCAAAAAAGTCTGACGGGGCCGGGAATCGAACCCGGGATCTTCCTATATCTATATTTTCCTATTCCGTAAAAACTTTAATTTGTTCTCAAACGTATCCTTTTAAAAGTACTAGTGATGAGATAAGGGATTTACAATAAATCTAGATATTAACCCAGAAATTACGCCGACTGGATCATCTCCTCCGGAACTAATAATTTAAATTGTGAAATTTCCATTAATTTCCATAAGTATAGCTTTGGATTAAGCATTGGAAATGGTGGTGGAAATGTGTTCTGTGGACAACGAGGATAATCTCCATAAAAATGAGCGTAAACAGAAATTTACAGATTATCACATGGAGAGTTTATTCACAAATGCTCCGATACAACATTGAAATGACAACATGAGTAATAATTTAGTTATGTGGATGAAATGAATCTATGAATGATCAGTAATGCTGTCCTCCGTGGTGGCCGTAGGCGAAGTTGTTTCCGTTAGCGAAAGAGGACGCTCCACCATAGTGTCCACCGATGGCTCCTCCGTGTTGTCCTCCAATGGCACCACTATAGTGTCCTCCGATTGCACCACCATGGTGTCCTCCGTGGTGAGCCACGACGTGAGGGTGCACCGCCTTTCCGAGGCGCTTCACCACAGCGTTGAATCCGTTATGTTTATCGGCAGTGTACTCCACTTGACGGATGGTGCCATCGGCTTCGTGCAGACTGTAAGCGCCCTTGACCACGTCTCCGTCCCTCGTCTCCCATTGGTTCTTCATGTCTCCGGTCTTGTGGTCGCTCACTCCGTAGTCGAACTTGTACTGAGGATGTGCCTGAGGAATATTAATATAGAGTAATATTGTAGTAAATTAAAGCAATTGGAATTTAGAAAGAATGTTGTTTTCACCGAAATACCTCAAAGGTCTATTTGTTAGCAGACAGATTTTCTTTACTATTATGTCATACTGGATGAGGTAGGTTCAATAAAAAATGTCTAAATTTAGGCATCCAGTCCAGAAAGAAACTTTTATATACTCAATATTGGCAAACATACAGAAGTACTTACGTAATAATCAACATGATGTCCATATTCCCCTTGATAACCAGGCAAGGCTGAAGATGCTGCTGCCATAGCGACGACGCAGAGAACGATCTGAAAGTCGGAAAATAGTGTTGAAAATTTAACGTTAATTATGGGTCCTTCGATCTTTAATATTTATGGCAATTTAAATTTATGGCGTTTCAAAACTAGGATGAAAATGATTATAATTTGTGAGAAAGTTAACTGTGGCTCTATAATTATATATCCGTCAGAAAATATTTTTATAATAGCTTTGCAAATAGCAATAGCAAATAGAAAAAAAAAACAATAAAGAAGTCGAACGTTGAAAATGTATGTTTATGATATTATTTGGTAATATTAACATTTTTATTTAGATGTTTAGGTAGGAATTTAGGCAGTTAAAAAAATAAATAATAGTAACTAAGTGGAATATAATAATATTATTATTTATAATACAAAAAGTATTTATGATATCCTTTAGTTCATTTTGAATACAAATTAAGAGTACCTGAATCTTAAAAAGGAATTAATTTGAGCGAATTCTGTGAATAGCACATTGAAACGAATCATTAGCTTACCTTTAGGCTGTTCATAGTGGATATGGAGTTTAGGTGCTGTTGCTTCTTCGAGGAATGGACTACTGATGACTGTCAGTGAACAGCGGTGCGTATTTATAGCGGAAAATGATAGGAATCGAATGGAAATTGGCAGTAGAAAGGGAAAGAGAGGTTTTTGTGGTGGAATTCGGGTGATAGGTGCTCATTCGCTCATGTCCAGTGGGTGGGGCTCCAGAAGGAGCAAGAAATACTCATAGGAATAGATTTGGAAATTCGATTGAAATTCCACAGATAACGAGACTTATGAAGTCACAGCTTCGGACATGAACCACTAAGTGATCGTGTAATAGGATGTGTTGCTCTTTATAACTAGATTACATGATACTAATCATCTTTGTATCTAAGAAAATGTATCCTTAAGTGATCACCTATAGGATAATCTACGATTTTGGACAAAAATGTTAAATAATAAGCTTACTCTCTTTAGGAGTAATATTGTACCGTGAAACGATTTATAACATTAACGTTATATAAGGAATTTTAACTTACTTCATACATTGTTATCCAAACTGCTATGGGGCGCCAATTGTACTAGTAGTATCTCAGTTTAAGAAGTAAATATCACAATAAACTTCGATTACTATTAGTGCAATTATTATCGTAATCTATATCCTAAAATTAGACTGAAATTACTTGAAAAGTGGATTTTGAGGATGTTTGTAATCGCAAGGAATGGGTAATATGTTAAACCATTTGAATAGATAATTGCAACTAAAAATCTAGAGGCGACCATTACACGAGTAACGACAGTTATCAATACACATTACAAATAATATCTTAATTTTACTGTGATTAATTCTTTAATTAACCAATATGAAACAAACAGTGTACGTACAGTTTAGCTTTTAACGTTTAACTGTAAGCACAGTTTTTATTGACAGTATTGATTTTTCCTGACCGGGCATTAAGTAACAATTCCATATGCATAGGAAAGTCCGGAAGAGATGCCACACTTGAAAATAAATCATTTAAGTTAAAGCAGTATTTTTAAAATGACACTTAAATTTTATAAATTACTTAATCTAGAGTCTCAGCAATTTTTGTGAAAGATGCTGATTTAATTACAAAGAAAGGAAATATTTTTTTTGTAATCTTTCAAGGAATTCTGGGAGAGATGCCTTAGAGGGTTGCTAAAGATATTCCACTCAATACGCTGTGGTTAAAAAAATATTGCATACACTGGGAGTCTATTTATGAATACATATTTATAGTATCTTCGCAAACTCATCTACAAATTAAAAATCTTACTCTCATTCACTATTTCTTAATGTTTCTTGTTATTCTTTACACAAATGCAGTCGTCCCTTGGTTAACGACGCTAATCCGTTCCAGGATAATTGTCGTTAACCAAAACCGTCGTTATCCAAGGCGCGATTTTCCACAGGTATAATAACGGTAATGCATTGCCGTATTTCCCGGCGTCGAGGACGCACCCCAGTTATTGGAAGCAACATTTTGGAAAAACGTTTTGCTTGGATTACAAAGAAAGAGTGTTATGTAGGTGTTTCATGTCGGTAACATCAGTAGCAGGAATCAGTTACGGTTTTTCTACGCATTTCATTTTAATACGTTGAAATGCGGTATAGATTCGGTCAATTTTTAGTGCAGATAACCTTCCTTTAGTATTAGCATTGACTTAAAGAAAACGTAACCTTCGGTGTCAAAGACGCACTGCAATTTCGAGAGACTTACTTCAGGTAAAAAAATGCGTCCTTGACGCCGGGAAGTACGGTCATTCTTTCCGGCTCCTCCCCACAACCATGGTGCATGTAAAATATGCAGATACAATTCATTTAAGTGTCATAGAAATGTGGTACATATCATTTATTCATTTATATTTGCTACAAAAATGTATCATTAATAAAATGAGTAGTTCATGACTACAGTTTGTAAATGCCTATTTTCATCAGATGTTCAGCTCACCCCAGAGTTTTTTGATTAATTGACCTGTAATAAACATGTATAAGGTTGCTTGCCTTTTCCTCTTTTTTATATTGTTTCTAAAAAACTGCGTGGACTTTTCATTAAATAGATTTGTAATTCGGATAGCTTCAAATTTGTTGAGAATCCATTTCATAGCAACATGTTGAACTTCCTCCCACTTTGCCAAATCATTTTTGATTTCAGCAGTCAAATTTTTTCTTTCCCTACGTCCTCATCTTCAGATGGAATATACATTTTGTTTTCACATTGCTGTTTGTAATGTTCTTTCAGCTCGTCAGTTGTAAGTTCTCGGTCGTGCTCCTCCAGTAATTCTTCAACATCTTCTTGTTCTACTTCCAAGTTGAGATCTTGAGCAGTTGCCACACAATATCCTTTACCAAGTTTTGTCCTTTATCTGATGATCCTTCATTACCAGAGGAGGGACAAAGTTTCCTCCATGCTGCTTTGTGACATTTCATTGTTACTTCTTGCCAAGCCTTTAAAATTACCTAATCGCAATGACATTATTGAATTTTTCTTTCCAAAATTTTCTTATGGGCATGTTGATAGCCTCACATATCTCAAAGCACCTGACAAAAAGTGCTCTTGTGTAAATTTTTTTGAAATTTTCAATTACTAGCTGATCCATAGGCTGTATCAAAGATGTAGTCTTGGGAGGAAGAACAATCATCTTAATAAAATCGAATTGCTCGGATAGCTCTTCTTGTATGCCTGTTGGATGGCTTTTAGAGGCAGATTGTTTTGCTCAAGGTAGGCTTTGACTGTGGCTCCAAACACTTAGTGAATCCAGTCCCTAAATTCTCTTCTTGTGACCCAGGCTTTGCTGTTGGACTTCCATAAGACGCCAAGATTGAATTTAGAGACATTGAACTTCTTGAATGCTCAGGGATTCTGTGAAAGGTAGATCAACATCGGTTTTCCTTTCAGTCTCCACTTGCATTTGCTGCTAAAAGCAATTTTAACCAATCGTTCATTGGTTTATGTCCAGGAAGAGTTTTTTCTTCTTTTGTCACAAATGTCCTCTTGGGCATTTTCTTCCAAAATAACCCAGTCTCATCACAATTGAAGACTAGTTGAGGCAGGTATTCTCCTTCTTCTATAATTCTTGTAAAGTCATTGGCAAATTTATTTGCTGCTGCTTTGTCAGCGCTAGCTCCCTCTCCGTGTCTAACTACACTATGAAATCCTGTTCTCTTTTTAAAGTTGTCAAACCAACCTCGGCTACCTTTAACATCATAATCATCTACCTCAGAGCTTGATCCCAGAGTCTTCACTTTCAAATCTTGATAAATGTGTCTAGCTTTATCGCAGATAGCATTTTGAGATGTAGAATCGCCCGCCATTTCCCTTTCTTTGATCCAAATTAGCAATAGATTTTCTATTTCCTCTAGTAGAAGACCTCTGACATTCAACCTTTAGGTTCCTTTGCAACCTCAGCTACCATAATTCCAACTCCATAACTTTTACACCTTCGTGATGTTTTGCTATGATTTCTTTCTTCTATTCAACAGAGAAAACTTTTCTCCTTTTTTTCTCTCGCAAGCCTTCTTGTTGGGACGCATTTTGTAACAAGGTAAAAATTTCAATCTGTGAAATAAAGGTGCGCAAAATATTACTACAAATATGTACAACACTAAGCCAATGAATACAAAGAACATAAGATGCATCACTAACCGTTATACACGTTAATTAGCAGCAGGTTATATAATCCAAAAGTTAATGTCAGACTTATTCATGTGGTATGTCGTCGAAACATGGTCTTGCGTCCTCTCCAAATCATATAATATTATGTCTCGAATAATAGATCGTCACAAGCGATCGGTCTCTGTGACGAACGAACCAGAAGATCAGCCTCCAATAAAACATAGGTGGTAGGTTGAAGGCAACTACGAGTTTAGACAGAGTCACTGAAACTAAGACGCAATATTTTGAAGAACTACGAGCTAACGCTCGGCAAAGAGGAAACAGTCGCCACGGCAAAAGACACACTGCGACGAAACTTAAAATATTAACCGATTTAACTCCGGTGAGGCAACATGTGCCTATGTGAATTAGCTACAATTTTGCATTGATCTATATTTAATACTCTCCGCCAGCTGCTATTCAGTATGTTTTTATGATGTAACATCGTATCGTACACCAAATATTAGTATATAATGTAGTGATTATAAATAGACGTGTGGAAAACGTGAAACTCCGGAAAGACCAATCGACGAGGCGTCGTAAGCCAAATCCTACGTCGTTACCCAAGATATTTTTTGGTTAAACAAATCGTCGTTAACCAAGTCCGTCGTTAACTAAGGCCGTCGTTAACCAAGGTACCACTGTATTAAAATTCTCCATTCAAGATGCAGGCCATCTAGGGAAATGAAATATCCAATTCGTAGCTTCATGATTTAAGTTATGTTTGAAAGTGCTGAAAATCGTTCTTTCCGATCCATGTAACACCTATATATTACGAACTGCATAAAAATGTTAATTATCATATTTTTCAGCGAAGTCCTGAATCTTGTAGTTACTCTGTAGCCTGCTTAATACATGAAGGAAATCCGAATCAGTTTAGGAATTCTTATTCGTGTAAATGTTCGACCCTGAGGGTAGGCAAAAAAGAAACTTCTTTCTCGTACACCTTTGAATGGGGATTATAAAATATCCCACAGCGTAAGGGAATGCTATCACATACATCTATATTGTTTCTAAAAATTCCTTACAAGGAGAACATATCAGAAAATTTAGAGAGCAAGCCTTCACAAAGCTTTTATTTAAATTACCACTTAGTTTGGACCAAGTTCCATCTAGATCATGAGTAAAGATCGTATTCATCATAAGCCTTATCTAAATACAAGGAAGTTATTTAGTTCAGCTTTTTTGTCAAACGGTGATTCAATATAAAAAGTACATCCCAAGGAAAAACGGATTTGAAAAAGTCTGACGGGGCCGGGGATTGAACCCAAGATCTTCCTCTAGCTATCGTTTCCTTCTTCATAAAAACTTAAATTTTTCTCAAACGCATCTCTTTTTAATTAAAAACAGTAAATCTCGAAGAAAATCAGCTCATCTTTTTATAAGTACTTATGATATGATAAAGGGATCTACAATAAAATTTAGATATTAAGCCAGAAATTACGACGACTGGATCATCTCTTCCGGAACTACTAATTTGCATTTTGAAATTTCCATTCATTTCCATAAGTATAGCTTAGCATTAAGCATTGGAAATAGTTGTGAAAATATGTTCTGTGGCCAGCAATGTCAATCTCAAAAAAATGAGCGTAAAAAGACATTTACAGATTATCACATGGAGTGTTTATTCACAAATGTTCCGATACAAAATTGAAGTGATAACATGAGTAATAATTTAGTTATGTGGATGAAATGAATCTATGATTGATCAGTAATGCTGTCCTCCGTGGTGGCCGTAGGGGAAGTTGTTTCCGTTAGCGAAAGAGGACGCTCCACCATAGTGTCCACCGATGGCACCTCCGTAGTGTCCTCCGATGGCACCACCATAGTGTCCTCCGTGGTGAGCCACGACGTGTGGGTGCACGGCCTTTCCGAGGCGCTTCACCACGGCGTTGAATCCGTTATGTTTATCGGCAGTGTACTCCACTTGACGGATGGTGCCGTCGGCTTCGTGCAGACTGTAAGCGCCCTTGACCACGTCTCCGTCCCTCGTCTCCCATTGGTTCTTCATGTCTCCGGTCTTGTGGTCGCTCACTCCGTAGTCGAACTTGTACTGAGGATGTGCCTGAGAAATATTAATATAGAGTAATATAGAAATTAATTAAAACAATTGGAATTTAAAAAGGAATGTTGTTTTCACCAAAATATTTCAAAGGTCTATAATGTAAATAAAAAATTTTTTTACTATTGAGTCATACTGGATAGCGGTAGGCTCCATAAAGAATATCTAAATTGAGACACCCAGGCCAGAAAGAAACTTTAATATACTCAATATTGACAAACATACAGAAGTACTTACGTAATAATCAACATGATGTCCATGTTCCCCTTGATATCCTGGCAAGGCTAAAGATGCTGCTGCCATAGCGACGACACAGAGAATTATCTGAAAGTCGGAAAATAGTGTTGAAAATTTAAGGTTAATTATGGGTACCTCGATCTTTAATATTTATGGCTAACTATATTTCGTTTCAAAACTAAGATGAAAATGATTAAAATTAGTGAGAAAGTAAACTGTGGCTCTTTAATTATCCATTCGTCAGAAAATATCTTGATAAATATATTCTCCTTTGCAAGTAGCAAAAGCAAATTGTAAAAAACACTAAAGAAGTCGAAAGCTGAAAATTTTCGTTTGTGATATTATTTGGTAATATTAACATATTTATTTATATATATATATATACATACGAATTTAGGCAGTTAAAATATAAAATAAATAATAGTAACTATTTGGAATATTATTATTTATAATAAAAAGGTATTTATAATATCCTTTCGTTCATTTTGAATACGAATTAAGAGTAACTTAATCTTAAAAAGGAATTTATTTGAGCGAATTCTGTGAATAGCACATTGAAACGAATCATGAGCTTACCTTTAGGCTGTTCATGGTGGATATGGAGTTTAGGTGCTGATGCTTCTTCGAGGAATGGGCTACTGATGACTGTCAGTGAACAGTGGTGCGTATTTATAGCGGAAATGAGAGGAATCGAATGGAAATTGGCAGTAGAAAGGGAAAGAGAGGTTTTTGTGGTGGAATTCGGGTGACAGGTGCTCATTCGCTCATGTCCAGTGGGTGGGGCTCCAGAAGGAGCAAGAAATACTCATCGCAATAGAATTGGAATTTCGATTGAAATTCCACAGATAACGAGACTTATGGAGTCACAGCTTCGGACATGAACCACTATGTGATGGCATAATTGGATGTATTGCTCTTTATAACTAGATTACGTGATACTAATCATCTTTGTATCTAAGAAAATGCATCCTTATGTGATCACTTATAGGTTAATCTATGATTTTGGACAAAAATGATAAATTATAGGCTAACTTTCTTTAGGAGTAATATTGTACCGTGAAACGATTTATAACATTTAGGTTATGTAAACAATTAAAACTTACTTCATACATTGTTATCCAAACTGCTATGGCGCATCAATTGTACCAGTAGTATCTACGTTTAAGAAGTAATTATCACAATCAATTTCGATTACTATCAGTTCAATTATTATCGTAATCTCTATCCTAAAATTATACTGAAATTACTTGGAAAGAGGATTTTGAGGATGTTTGTAATCACAAGGAATGGATAACATGTTAAACCATCTGAATTGATAATTACGAGAAAAAATCTAGGAGCGACCTTTACACGAGTGATGAAAGTTATCAGCATTACAAATAATAACTAATTTTTATTGTGATAAATTGTTCAATTTACCAATATGAAACAAACAGTGTATCTGTGATTGAAAAATTGAATCTAGTAGCACTTGAAGCTGGCAAAAATATTGGGTGAATATACTATATAATAATTTCATATACAACATACTTCCTCAATACTATGATGCATCTTAAAACTGGTTCATAATTATTCTTATAGATCTTATCACTTGAAATAAGGATTATATAAGCTATAGCCGATGTCAATTCACCTGGATTCCGAAAGCAATATTTAATTGTTTAATAAATATAAATTGATAGATGAAAAACGGAAATTTGGGAAAGAATTTTAGTGCTACCTATCCTAGTGACCTACATACCTATATTGAGTTGCCTACTTAAGGCATATCAAACATTCACTGTATGAATCGAATTGAGTATAAAGATTGGTCCCAAAGTGTTCATAGTGAACAATAAATAGACTTCTCTCTCCGCATAACTTGGTAAACGTTAATCCCATGGAAAAACAACCATTGGCTGATTGTGATCGCACTGTAAAAGCATTACAAATGAAGAGTACGGTTAAAATAATCTTATTTTCCTTTTTGATACCGTTCTTGGTGTAAATATTTTTAAAATTTTAATATCTAGATTGCCATCTAATTGATCAGTATTAGATTTTCTTGTTATTTAATATTATTAAAAAGTTTTGATGAAATCAGTATAAAATACAACAAAATTGCTTTTCTAATTCTCACCGAAATGAAAAATATATTCTCTATGGCAAAACATTAAACGAAGGTAGTTCTTTATATTGGGTAATAATGCGAAAATTGGAAGAAATACCTTAATTGGATTATTTCCGAAGTAGTGACCTAAATATTCTCACTGAGGGTCATTAACAAAGCAACGCCCGTTGAAACCAAATGAGGAAGTGACGCTACGGTCATTAAGAAAATTGACGAATGCAGACTCAGGATTTCCTCCCCATAAACCTTTTTTGCTCTCTGGATTCAACACTTTCTTCCTTTTGGTTCAATATTCCAGTTTAATCCGCATTAACACAATGGCTCGGTCATTAACAACCAATTAAAGTGTTTAGCTTGATTTGCGTGATAATTGCATGATAATTACCCTACCATGGAGATTCCTTGCTCCTCTGCTTTATTTTTCCGTAGGTATACATTTTCTACTGCGGTACTCAAAATAAGGTCAAAATAAATTCAGGCCAGTATCATTATAATTAGCAGACCAAGTTTCCTCGCATGAGCATTTTTCCAATCGGAATGAAAGTTATTGTTTTCTATTATATGTTATATGAATTAGCATAGAAAATCTATCAAAAAAATCCCCTCAAAAATCTTGGTAGGGAAGAATGTTATGCTTTCTGATAAAAAAGCAAGAAGGATAAGATATTAATTAGTACATACGGATACCTTTTATTGGTAACTAGAAATGTTTATATATAAATAACATAAGACAATTAAGTTAAACATCGAGTACCGATAATTTATCTCTCAAGGACGTTTCCCTGTTACCGAGAACAGCCCCAAGAACTTAGAGGATACATATTTTCAACTTGAGAAAGTTGAAAGTTTAAAATTCTCTAGGTGGCGGGGGCGGTTCTGCGTTCCTTTCATTTTCTGGCATCTCCATAGTTACCATTACAGTGCTCACGGGTGCAACATGGGATGCAGGAGTGAGGAGTTAGCCCTCAAAGTTTGTATAGTTATGAAATTCTTACCTTATCCATTAAGAGATGTAATTTTTATCTATATAGAACATAATAGTTATGGATATGATATGAAATGTATATATTTGGAAGGATATATATCATTAGTGTGACAAAATTAATGATGAGATATTTAATATAACTAATAACATATCTCACATCAAAACTTCTAAGAGATATGAATAACATATGTATGATAAAGTCTTATTTATTTAATACTTGAATACGTTAAACTCTTAACTATTAGGTGAACGAATACCGCCTGATTAAAATATTAATTATTAAACTTCTAATGACAAATAACTTACTCTTGCAAAGGAATTGCAATCAAGCGTTGGCTACAATTCTTCCACGATCCTTGTGCTAAACACAGGTTGCGATTTACAATGCAAGTATTTTTCTCGCCTTGCAACTTGATTTTCACCTCATTCAGTCGTATATCAGATTCCAAAAGGCGTGGAATACGTTTTCGCTGATCCTGGCTATGTTAGCAAAATTGAAGGTTAAATTATAGTGGAAACCACGAAATCTTATTAAAAACTTAGTTTAGTGGTGCCTCTAACGGACATGAGGTATTGCCTTGATTTTGTTTTAATTTTTAAGTGGCAGTCGAAAACGAATTGCACAATGACAATTTGATATTCAATGACTATTTGAGATAGATTTGCAACAAGTAAATGTAATGTTTTCCAATAATTGCTCTAATATCGATTCCCCTTACGCTAAGAGATTGCTGCAATGGATATATGAAATAGGAACAATATCTCACAATCAGAGAAAGCAGAGAAGGAGAATTTAGTTACAGAAAATGATGTCTCATCCCGTGTCATAAGAAGAAAAACTATTTATTTGAAAAAAAAATGCGAATTAGCAAGCCGTTGATAACAGCTATACTATGTTAAGTATATGATTTGAGAGAGTTGAGGTAACAGAAGACGTCGTTAACTTCACTTCTAATTAACTACCATAGTCATATTGATATTGTAAAACGATTAAAAAGGAAGGAATTTTGAAAAAAAGAGGAACTATACTCAGTGTCCTATAGAAATATTGATAATCAACAAAAAAAGGTTGAAATAAGGGTAAAGATGTAATCAAAGGATTGGAATGTGCTCAATTTTCTACTTACATATAATTCTTAGTTGCAATAGTAACATCAGAACTTTCCATTCGAATAGTACCGGATATTTCAATGCTTAACGAATACAAATGAAATCATCCATAAATGAAGGCAAATTCAGGGAATTCCGGTATACTTAAGTTTACTTTCAAACATTTCTAGGTGATTTTTTGTGATGACAAAAATTCTCTTTGGAATGCGTTTATTTATTAATGAATATCTTTAAGGAAATTGAAACTAAGTACTTGCAAAATCAGAGAAACTTAAATGAAATTTTCTTTACTTATAGTAACATCAGAACAGGAAAGAGGAATTCAAAGAAGAATCATGCATTCAAAAATGTATATTCAATGCTTAACTCATCTCCTGAATGTTCTCAAACGAAGTTGTTTTCCGTTAGTATTTTGCTGTTTCAAAATGCTATTTAAGAAGATTCTGCCCCATCAAAATTCAAATTACAATTTTCTTAATTGCCATATATACATATTATACAAGAGCTTTAGCTATCTTTCTATTTAGAATACTAAGGATAACAAAAGATTTGAACACTATGGCATTACTTTGACTTTCTTTCGGATATATTTTGATTATCTTCTCAATTATTTAATCTTCTTAAATAAAGCATGTGAACCATGCAATTTTCATCGCTCTTGTTGTAAAACAATTTTCAACTGACTACGAGTGAGTTTTGTTCCGATTATATATTACGTGTGGTAGTATCATCAATTTCATGCATATTTCCATAGCTTAGATTTCAAATAAAGGGAGATAATTGTTGATTAGAGTCTCTAATACAGATTAGAACACAATTAACGAATGTTGAGAACAAAAGATACAACGTAAGAGGACATATGGTACATCATGTAATAATGTTAGAATTTAACCTTGAAAAGGAATTTTAGTATTGGGAGTATATGAATCAATAAGGTCCTTCGTTTAATAATACTGTATAAATATAGTTAGGAAGCTGATTTATTTAAAAAATTAAAATTTACAGTTTTGTAACAGTATTTACAAAGTGAACCGTAAGAGTACGGATAACGAAACGGTGTTTGGAAGCGATTGTTCGCTTCAGTAATGATGTCCTTCAATTCCTCCACCGTAAGCTGCCTCTCCTCCGTAATGATGCACTGGCTCAGGATGGATGGCCTTGCCGAGTCTCTTCACCACTGCGTTGAACCCGTTGTGCTTGTCTGCGGTGTACTCGACCTTCAGAATCGTGCCATCGGGCTCGTTGACGCTGTACGCACCCTTGACCACGTCTCCGTCCCTCGTCTCCCATTTGTTCTTCACGTCTCCGGTGTGGAGGTCATGAACCGCGTAGTCGTAGTGGTATTTTGGTGGCGCCTGGAGAAAAACAATGTCCTTATTAAAGACAGCCTTTGCGATAGGTTCCTGAATATTAGAACTGCGGTAAATTCAATTCAGCGTTAGTGTGACATATTAAGTCCAACCTTTGCTTCTATACAAAATGTTGTCCTCATAATGAATTGCATTCCGTAACAAAAGTGTGGCTTACATGGATTTTGTAGGCTTCTCCAGTAAAGCGCAAATCCTGTAATAACTGATAATGGATATAGGATAGGATGCTTTACCAGCCTCAATCTTACATGCGATTACTTTATGATTATAGCATAATATAAAATATATCTAATTGAAGGCTTCCATTCCCATATACCACGAAAATTTTACGTATTCCTCTGTTTTGCCAATTAATACGTATGTTAAATTTGTATATTTCCTATGTTGAACTTAAAATTTAATTTGTTAAAATAGGAAGATTCTTGAGAATAAACTACTCGTTAAATTAACTAAAGGTCGTTGTATTTCGATTAGGGGAAAGAGAGAGGGAAAATTAGAACAGTTAGGAATCAATTAATAGCTCTACAAGTAACAAAGTGTCGTCCTACTTAGGATTCAGGGTTGAAGAAAATTACAGTTGACTTACATAATAATCCACCACATGATGACCTGCTTCTGCGTAGTGTCCTGGAAGAGCCAAGGAAGAAGCCACTACCACAACTGCGAAGATCAAAACCTGAAACATACGAGGGCCTCATTAAAGAACAAATCATTCCTGATATATATTCTACTTGACTGTTAATTCTTCCACTAAAATACTGTAACTTATTAAATTAAATATATTTATTAGATTTAATGTATTTAAATCTTTCCATAGGATCCAATCAACCATTTACCGAAGCGTTTTTCATAAAATGCACGCGTCTGCCATTCTGTTGCTGATCGCAGGATGAAAAAAAAATCAGAGAGTTAAATAAGGAGATATATTATCCGAAACCACCAAGGAAACTCAGACATTATGTGTTGGTAGTATTGTATAAATGCATCCTTCAGTTAACTTTCTGTTTTAGTTAAGGAATATTAACAAGTTTAGGCCCGAGTAAGGGACATTAATTTTTTTATTCACCAGCTGAGGATCCTTTTTCTTAAACCTTAAAAAGCACGTTATTTTTTTCTGCGAAGGTTTTCGACAGAGCGTTCACTTAAGTTCAAACTAGAGCCTAAAATAATGTGAAAGCTGTATAATGTCACGATATGTTAACGAGAAAATTATTTTAGCAAATCTTCAAGCTCGCAAAAATGTGCAATAATCTTTATACGCTAATAATTCACATATATTCCTATTTTTTCTTATTTCATTCTGAAGTTAAATAATACACACCTTTGTGGTACATTTTTAGTGGACTTGAGCAACTTTTAGCATGAGTAAAACTCGATAAATTGTTTGACTGGTAATGGGGAATTGTTGTATGCACTTCCGGAAGACGCCCGGTTTATTTTGAAGCACTTCTAAATAATTTTCTGCGTAGAAAAATCACTCGGAGAAGACCGTGAAAGCTTAGTGCAACTTCAAATAAACACTAGCACTACAAGGTAGAGTTGGTCCAAAAGCGGTTCATGTTTTACTCGTTCACTTATCCCTGATATGCAAGTCGCTGTTAGTAGCATCCTCGCCTGTCTCATCGACAGCAGCACTGTGAACCACACGGATTCAAACCGAATTTCACCGGCCACAATCAAAGGAGGAAATTGGATCAATTCCACGCATTGAAATCTCTCCACGTTGTCCTCTTACCTGTGAGAGCTGCATGGCCGTTGTTATTCCGAATCGGAGTGAGATCGATGATTGAATTCCTGAGGGACTGATGACTGCAGCTGCCCCTGCTATTCCTTATATACCGGATGGATTTAGAGAGGGAATTAAGAGAAAGGAGCATCGGCTTCTGAGGGCGTAATTCGGTGACAGGCTCTCGCGAGTTTCAAGACCATTGAATTGGAGAGGAAAGTAAGCGCTCCTAAGGATTTCTTACGGGTGAGCGGAGGAAATTGGAATCTATAACTAGGGAAAGGAGGAATTATTCTGCTTAAAGTTATGCAAGGGCACATTCTGAATTTTCCACATGCGAGGTTTGCAGCGGAAGAGATTAGCTCGCTCCGCTATTGACTGAGCGGAAGAAAAAAGTTCAATTACCCCTCTACACATGAGTGGACAAATTGTTTTCACTGAAATAGTGTGGAATGTGTGAGTATATTTTAATTAAGGAAATGGTAGGCATTCAGAGGAAAATTTATTTCCAAACATAAATTTTCATTTTAACAAAATCCACGCATGTTTTGGGGGAATCATACCTAAAATTTTTATTCCGATTTCTATATTTTATATTCCAAATGGAAAAGTTGAAAATAATAGTGGATATCTATTTGAAACGGGAGATCGCTTCAGTCTCCTCCGATTAATCTCTCTGAAAATTATATTTCACCTGAATAACAACATAGGATTGGAGGTTTAAGCAATGACTCATTGTTTGTCAGGGTTTACAAGTTAAATGTAATATAAAAAGGAATGGCTAGGTATTCGCACATAATATTGTAATTTAAGGATATGGAGTCATGATTTTTAGGTCATAATGCGATAAGATTCGTGAATTTTTTCTCGTCTTCTTAAATGGAATTCCATGAAGTCCGCGAATGAAGTTTCTTAACCTAGTAATATAGTAACAGTTGCACCACCATGTTGGATGGCGGTCTTGTTGAAAGTATATTCCTGACAACAATTAAGGGCAGCCATGTTGTAAGTTTTTGGGCATTGACTGTTATTTGGGGAGTGCGTGGGTTGACGCTAGAGCGTGTGGTTTGAGTTGGGAAGTGTGAAGTCCTGTGTTTGAAGTTTCATGTTGCATTCAATAAACCAAATGTTATACTACAACCTTAAATATCATTGAATTATTTTTCTGCTTGACTTTAATATACGATGCTTTTAAGAAAAACAGTACTTAAAACATTCCAGTCCAATGTTTCTGAAACAATTTTATCTAAGGACTCATCTGTACTCAAATTCATAAGAACACCCAATGATATTTTTCGTTTACTACAATTTGGCAGAATATTTATTGGAATTCGACGAGAAAATTAATATTTACAATTCCAGTTAAAAATTTAAAGATCGGATGATATTCAAAATTGTATCATTGAGTGATATCGAGACTTATCATTCCAGCAAGTACATACTTGCAAATAGCTGTATTCTGAGTGGCCATATTATATATTTAATAGTTTTTGAAAGTGAATACATAGGTATTCTAAACGAGCGTTAAGGGTCTAACAATTACATGACCGAATAAAGCTATTCTTTTGTCAATCCTCATCGATTAGGGGATATAAAAGAGCATCTTTCCACGCCCTTTCTAATTTCTTTTAGGTATATCATATTTTCCATTTTTTACTCTATCCACCATTTTATGTACTTAATTTGAAATTAGGATCTGTTTTTGCTCTAACGTTTCCTTTGATATTCATTTGTTTAATTTAATAATAATCTGGAGTTAACAGCCCAAAATATACGTTTGACAATGTTTTGTTTTAATGCATTTTTAGGCTCAAATATTATCTAAACTTAAACACCACCGGATCCGGCGGATGAAGCGTGTACCCGCAAACTCGAGAAAGTGCAGCGTAAAGCGGTTCATTTTGTTAAGAAATGCTACGATAAAAAAGCAAGCGTTACAAAAATGCTCTCAGACGTAGGTTGGGAATCCTTGAAAGAAAGGAGACTGGAGGCTAGGCTGCGATTGCTTAATAAATTCAGGGAAACTATATTTGCGGAAGATACAATCGGTATCATGCAACCCCCCTGCTACCTCGGTCGATCCGATAATGAACGTAAGTTAAGAGAAATAGATGCTAGGACGAATCGTTTTAAAAATTCATTCTTTCCGCGAACGATACGCGGCAATAACCGAATAAGGAAGTAGTTTAGATTCAACTGGTGTTTACACCCCCTGACACACCCCGAAATTTGGCTTGTAGGGTATTAATGTAGATGTAGATGTAGACATGTAAGGATCTCGGTGACCTTCGAAAGTGTACAGATCGAGCTTTAAGAAACTCTGATCTTGAGACAGTTTTAAGTGCTAAAATCTTTCAATGAATTATATCTATAGAAAGACACATGCGATTCACAATTATTTTAATGTCTCTATTCGTTCTTCGCACAGTGCAGATTTATTACAGTCATCGTATAGGGTAATGTATTCATTCATTCATAATAAATCTAACACTCTAATGTTTTTTGAGGTATAAACTCAATCTTGATGTTAATAATCTCTTTAGTCGTATTAGAAAGGGCATCTTTGTAGAATGAACTGCTTGATACTATCAACTGCATAAATGAATCTCATTGGTTTAAAGTGGTGCAGTGGATTCGATGTTTACATTCCTTCACGCTCTTGGCCTCTTCCCTTTCATGGTCGTCAAAATTATAAGTTAGGAACTTCTAAGAATCTCTAATCCTTTTGCTACTTCATGGATAACCAGCCAACCATGTCAGTGCATTGTCATGCTAAACTCCTCTCATAAAGATGCAAAGTACTTACAGCCGCTTAGCTTCACCAAGTACTACGTTTGAACTTTTCGTCCTTTCAAACTATAGTAACATCAGTAAAGATCACTTTGGTACTCTTTGCACTAAGCCACTAAATGTTTTGGTACCACACAGAACCAGCTTCATTGTTATCTGAGAATCGCTACCGCTGAATAGATCTCCGTTACGCATTTAACAAGGGTGTGACGGTGTGAAAATAGAGGAAGTTCCCTTTTATGATATGAATAAACTAGAAGGGGAACTCTACTTTATGCTATGAGGTCCTAAATTGAATTCCATATATGAAAAATATGTTTTTACGGTCCATAAATATACGCTTATTAGAAATGACTACAGCATAGGCTGACTAAACTTACCTTTAAAGCCACTATTGGTGACTAACTAATATATATGCTCTCTGTCATGTATGAGAAGGCGACTTGTAGGATTTACCATGAACCCTATTGATATCATTGGTTTTTCTCTCCGTAATTACCATTTGCTACATTTACGCAACGTGTAATATGTACTGAATAAATGATTTAAGCTGATTCTGACATTTGAGAATTGTTTTAAATTTAAGACGCTTAGATTCTCCTTTACATAAAATATATCTACTGTTTTAACAGAAAAAATGATTCTTAATGGTATTCTTATGAAAATAATACATGTTGAATAAGGACTAAAATTTTCTTTAAAATTAAAGTTATCTATGTGTAAACCCTTCTACTCTTAAGTTCACTCGTGCGTAGACAGTCGTTTATCAGTCAAGATGAAAAAAGGCAAAAATGATCCACATTCTTCCAAGTAAAATCCGTCTAGCAGAAAAATTTTTGAAAAGTTGGGCAAAAACTTTGTTTCACATTTTAACTATTTCCTGATGAAGAACTCCCAGCTAATTCACCCTAATTTGAAGTGTAAATGCTTCGGCGATTTTAAAATACGTATCCTTGCCTAAAAATAGAAATATGACGGAGAGAATATAGAATTTTCACAACCTGTATACATGTCATTTGCAAGTAATTCCAATCAAGATATTAAAAATGAATATTAATCTGAAAGAATTACTCATTTCACTCTCGTACTGCTTTGTGTATGTCCTACATACAAAAGCGCGCTTATTATCTTACCACCAAGTAAATATAGATATGCATTTATTCAAGTCATTTATATTAAATTACAAAATATTGCCACGTTATCTCATTTTTTTCGCATTGCTGGGGATAAGTAGCATGAGATGGAAACTTCATTACATTATGACCACGCGGTCATTTAGCCAATTATTATCCTTATCCAGTTGTACATCATTAGAACAGTATTTTTCTTATGTAGTCTTTATGGGAAGTCATACCAATTGGGGATTTCCTTCGAACTATTTATTCATTGGTATTCATCAATTTCTTGTTCTAATTAGTTCCAATTGATTTGTAGATATTTATCCCATTTATTAATATCATTATAAAACACACCTCTTCTTTGCATATCTTTGTATATTTTCATGTGACTATTGCTCGCATGCATTGGGACGAAATTCCATTTGGATGATAATATCTCAGCCACATATGCACTCAGTCATTATATTTGTATTTGGTCATACTATGTATGCTTTTTCAAATAATACAATTTTTTGATAGAAGAATTCATTTCTCGGAATATATTAAATGTAAATCATTTTACTCTCCGTTATTTTTCACTGCCGTTCTTCATTTTAATTCATGTATTTTCGAATCTTCGAACACTAACGAACTGTTTTGAATTTTTACTCATAAATTTTTTTGTTTCTTCTTTGAAAACAAATTCTAGAAAATTCTTAGAAAAATATCTCAATTTATTACAAATGAGGATCACAGGCATAGATGGATACAATATTAACACATCAATGTCCCCTTAGTACAATGAGAAATCGAGAAATGACTAACGTTGATGATCGGCAATGGCAGATGTAAATCAGAGATTAAAATATTAGGAAACATTGGTCGTAAAGAGACACTGCTAGGAGGAGAGGTGCATCTATTGAGATGGATGTGATGATCACTTGAGTCGTTAGTGAGAGTAGCCTCCATGGTGACCGTAGGCGACGTTGTTTCCGCTTGCAAATGACGTAGCATCTCCATGGTGCTGACCCAGGTCTCCAGCATAGTATCCTCCGTAACCTCCGTGGGAATGGACTACCTCAGGGTGCACGGACTTCCCCAAGCGATGGACGACAGCGTTGAATCCGTTGTGCTTGTCCGCGGTGTATTCCACTTTGCGGATGGTGCCGTCGGGTTCGTTGAGGCTGTACGCACCCTTGACCACGTCTCCGTCCCTCGTCTCCCATTGGTTCTTCACGTCTCCGGTGTGGAGGTCATGCACTGCGTAGTCGTAATTGTATTTGGGGTGAGCCTTCAAATAAAAAAGAATTTCTTAAGTAATCAAGTTACTGGTACACAACCTGTTTAGACAGTAACTCAATGTCAGGCCTATACTTATTCAAACTCATGAATAATACAAAACTTTATTGATAGTAACTCTAAGTATTAGATTTAGCTACATTAGAATATTTATACTTACGTAATAGTCCACATGTTCCGCATGTTGCCCAGGAAAGGCAAGCGATGTAGTTGCCATAATGAGGCCCAAAATTACCAACTAGAATAGCAGAAATATATTATTATTTTCTTACAATTCTACAGAGTGGATTTGTTTGTGTTAATTGGAAAATATGACTAGCACACATTGCGTCGTTGCATGTAAAATATTACTTCTTTAGACATTTTAAATATTGTATAAAGAAAGAAGAAATAGGTTGCATGTATAAAATAGTTATAGTTTAGTTACGTAAGAAAGAAATAGGTTGCATGAATATATAAATAAAGAATAAATAGGATGACCTATGATATGATGCATTCTCTTAAAACCTTACAACCTTTTGCTAATGTGGAAGGTTACATTGCCGAAATATCTCCATTAAAGTTTGATCGATCGTGTTAAGTACCACAGCGATTAACCCCTTAACTCCTTGGGGAAAATCCCCCGAAATATTCACACTTATTATTTACCTGTGCCAACTGCATGTTGTATTGTTTGCTTTTCTCAGAGGAAATCACTGAACTCCGCCACGAGTGGGAATGATGCTTGGGATTTTCTCTGCGCCCTTTATATACTCTAAAGATAGCAGAAGATTAAAACCGATGAGGCGTGTGCACCCAATGTGTGCGAAAGAGTTCGCGAATCTCGGAGAAAACGTCAGAATCGAGGGAGAAGTAACGTGAGTTCATTAAGAACGAAACAAAACAGGAATTCGTGGCACGCGCTCGACCATACGTTCATGATCAATGTTGGAAAGTTCCAGTGAAAGTGGAAGAGAGCCCCAAACAAGAGAGTGTGACGCCTAAATGTTAATATAACAATTACTGAAGGGGAAATGCGGCCATTTCGGTGTAATACCTTTTAAAGCCCATGTTTACGCAACGATGCTTTCATTTCCGCAACGGGCGCATTTGAAGTGAATTCGGAACTAATCTTGTTACAGCATCATCATTGAAAAATAAATCTAGAGATATCCAAGAGCATTTTGGGCCACTGCGTGATGAATTCAGACATTTGGACTTTCTTGTGGTATAGTTGAATTGTAGAATTTACTAAAAATGAACTGTGCTATTCACAAAGAAGTTTATTATATTCTTTCCACTTTCGGCTTATCTGTATAGTCACCAGCATGAAGGCTGTATTCTAAATTCCTCCATCATATTTACAATTAGATAATTGAATGAATTGAGCCCTTGCTGGGATAGACTAGGTTATTTTCAAATGCTTTCGTCACAAATGTAGAATTACGAGAGTATAAATATCTACAAAAGGGCATCACGATTACCCTAATATATTTTCATAATGAATTCACAGAGAATTGATCAAAATTAATGATTTCGTTCAGCATCATTCCTATCTCAGTTGCCTTGAAATTATCACATCAGAATTAGATTTGGCTCACAAAACCGAACCGTTTTGTACAGTCCTGGCCAAAATTAACGCAGCACCCACCGTAAGGATCGCTAGGGAGGTGCTGCGTTAATTTTGGCCAGGAGTGTACCGTAACAGAGGAAAAAATAAATTATATTTACGGCAATGGCTAAATTTCAGATTTAATTAGTAATGGTGACCCAAAATTTTCTGTCAGCTTCCCCCCATAACATCAATCGAAAAAGTTAAGAAAGGTAATATCAACAAAATAATTTGGCATTAAGTTATAAAACTTTTTCTGAAAAGAAGGGAGATAAAAATGTATGATGCCGAAAGTAAATAATTCAAATGTTGAATACGTGGCAACGAAAAATATTCCAAACGGAAGTGTTCAATGGCTATGGAATGGTCGGAGATTCATTTTTGGGGGGAATTAGAAATTGTGTCAATCACGCGAGGGGTTTTTTGAAAAAGATCGAATTATTAAGCGTGCGTAAATTTATAAATGAAATCTCTTTTTCGACAAGATGAACTACAAATAGTTCGATTGCATAGTATATGACGAATTCTTCGTTGACATGAAACTATCGTTAACATTCGCAATCTGATGTAATTTCTATCATGTTTAAACAATACCGATTCGGGGTTAATTTTGTGGTACTTATTAACTTGTCAAAAATTCATGGTAAACAAACTTTTACTAGGCCACTAATTTTACCATGAATTTTTTTCTATCATGTTTGTTTAGATTATGCATTTGATGCATGTACACTCCTGGCCAAAATTAACGCAGCGCCTCCCTAGCGATCCTTACGGCCGGTGCTGCGATAATTTTGGCCAGGACTGTACGTTGATAAGTTTAGATTGTGATTTTAATGCATCTCATTAGTATTATCAGTTCCAAGTGAATTTAGGTGCTTTTAATTATTTTCATTGCACTTAATTGGTGCTCCATTTTATGAAGTCTTAATTTCAATAAATAAATCTCTCATTGCTTGAAATACGAATAATTGCTTCATGTTAAATATTCTGCCTCACCGATATGAATAGCATTAAAAATTTTTTTATATAATTCGATGGAACAATTTATTGAAATTATAATGTTGAAATGATAATATATTGATTGAATCTCTTCTTAAAGGTCTCGTTGAATGAGCGCGTTAATGAGTTGGAGTTAAAGTTAGGTGGAGCAAAAGTATTTTGATGTTCTTGGGGAAATTCTTTTTAAGGCACTTAAAATTAAAGCCAGTTTTCTTCCACTTTTCACCTCTTCCCTAAATGAGTTCTGATAATGCGAAACGCTCTCATAAACATCATTTACTGACTCTCAGAAGATTATTTTTTAATTTCGAATACCTTGGTCTTAATTCATCTTTTCATTAAAAGGAACATACTCCGTTGCTGTCCATTGGTCGCGCTACAAAAGGGAAGCGAAAAACTTCTTATAACAGCTTTCCACCGTCCAACAAAATATCTGAGAAATAATGATCTTCTAATGAATTGATTCTTTCCCTCTAAAATTTGATTACAGTCCAATGATGCGATTAGTCGCATTAATTGAACCCAAAAGTATCCGTCGGTCAATTGTGGTTTATATTCTTGATTATTTAGTACTCTCATTTGATTTTAAGGAATAGAAATAAAACCTGATTACGTAGTATATATCTTAAGATGAATAGTTTGTACATTTTTTTCAAGCAGAAAGTAATTTTAGTCCAGGAATGTTCTCTAAATCTGTGAATACTTCCCATTCAGTGAGAAAACTAGAGAATTTCGCTAATATTTCTACAAAGCTAAATATCCAGAGTCAATTTCTCATATATACTTTGGTCTTCATCAAAACTTACCAGCAAAATTTCCACCGATATAAAATATTGATTAAGTGCTACGAGTGCTTGGGCTTAGATTAGAGAAAGGCCCGAAAAGAAAATAAAGAGAAACTGACGAAATTCTAATCCCAAAAAAGAAAATGGGCAGAAAACTTGCTATCTGAATTAAATCATATGTTTTAGTGTTTGGTATAACTTCCGAAGGGAGAAGTTTTTAATCGCTTGAAAAGCTACGGGAATTTTCAATCTAACTCACAAACCGCATGAAAGTGAAAGTAAAAACTAAGAGGCGGAGGGAATCAACCCAGAAATTGCTTATAAAACTGGAAATTTCTCGCATAAGCGCTCATCAGAGTTATATATTCATCGCTCGAATGACAAATGAATTCGTAAAACATGGGATCTTAGGGAACGATATGAAAGCTGCGTGAATTGGAGAACTACTGCTCTGAATATCAGTCCCTCATTATTATTTTCCTCTCGCAATTAATAAGCTTCCAACACCAATTAAGAGTGATCGAAGATATAAATCGTAACTCAAGTATCACTATATGACTCTGTATCACTGTCAATACCAATAACATCCAAGTCTTTAAGAATTACTTTAACTGAAGTCGATCTCCTTGTAGGAGAAATGAGTATCTTGAAGCACTAAGAAGTAAACAAGAAAAATAAGATGGGTTAATATGATTGTAGTAAGTGTAATATTTGTGAATTAGAGTATGAAAACAAATACATTTCTACTATGAGAACGCATTTTCACTAATGAGAGAAATATAACTGATACAAAGTAAAGGCATTTTCCTACCTACTAGTATGAGAATACTTTCTCCTAAGCTAACGGAAAAAGTAGACTTTATTTTTCTTAGATTTCGTGATTAAATCTCAAACGCTGTCTCAGATAATTAACTTGTTTTTTAAATTAATTAGAAAAATACCGGTGAACCATTAAACCAATGTCTGTAACTCGAATTCAAGTCTGGGCACCATTTCTAAAAATATTAAAGCAATAAATAATACCATATTATTATGTAATATTAAAGTAGTATACCTTAAAAGAAGTATTCCTTTTCTTTTTTGATTTACCCTCTGATTTACCTATTATCATATTACTCCTATTTATCATAAATCGCAAATTATTCTATACTTTTTAATGAAATAAAGTAGTTGATAAAACGATTTATAGTAAGGTCTTAGTTGGTGAAATTATTAACGCAAAACAACGACATAAGGGAAAGCGTTACACCAAACCCCAAAAAAATTTGATATGGTAAACGTTATTCCCATTTGAATTTCATAAAAAAATAGTTAATACATCGCAGGAAATATTGATATTCCATTTTGATATATGTATTATTTTTCTTCTTGTTCAATATTTTATACTACCTGATAATAGCTGTTGATGGTAAACCGTAAGTAAAGGAATAGGTAATTCCGTTAGATATGTTCGTTTCAAATTATTTCACGAACTTTCTCCGAAAGATGGTTATCAGTTTCTTATCACAATTATGTAGCCATAGTCTTTGGTTTTATGCTTTAAAAGACACTTGTCATTTGTAAAATCTGAAAAATTTATTGTCTCATTTGGAACATCATGCAAATAATAAAAAACAAATTAAAAAAACGAAATATTCTTGCCTTTACGAAACGAAAGAATTCGACAAATAAATAGGAAACTTTCAGTGAATTCGAATAGGAATCAACGCGTTGTATTATAAATATTCACATTATAAACAAGAGTTCTGTGACAGCAGCAATTTGTAGCTATTTTATACACAAGTAGCCTTCCATGAACACCAGGTATCACTAATGCTCAAAGGCTTCAGGAGATCCATTTGGAATGTTATCACACGCATAAAATGAAGCAGTTTCGCAACTAGATTTTAATACGATCCATGGTGAATTCCGTTATCTTCTTCCTCTTCGTAACCAGCAGCAATTCCGCCACCGTATCCTCCATGGTGATGCACTGGCTCTGGGTGCACCGCTTTACCAAGCCTCTTCACAACCGCGTTGAACCCATTGTGTTTGTCTGCGGTGTACTCGACGATGAGGATGGTGCCATCGGGTTCGTGCAGACGATACGCACCCTTCACTACGTCTCCATCCCTCTCTTCCCAGTGGTCCTTATTGTCACCAGTGTGGGGGTCCTTCACTCCATAGCCAAATTTGTACTTTGGATATGCCTGAAGAGAAATAACAAAATCTTTTATGTCAGTCATTGCGTGCATAGCTTCATTTACGTAGCTAATTCTGGTGGGAGACATGTGCCTAATTTAAGGCGGTTAAGATTGTTCTGAATTTAGTTAGATCCTTTCTCTACAATTTTGTTTTTGAGTAAAGGACCAGTTCACAGCAAAATTTCTATATCAAGAGATGAAAAGTTTTCACAGCGGCAGAACGGATGCAGAAAATTTCTTCAAATGGATAATTTTTCGAAAAAATGCTACATGTGATACACGAGTTAAGAAACTCAACCCAGCCCTCAAGGAGGTTCATAACTTTACTGAATAGACTTTAATTCTGAATCATTTCCTTTAGTATACATTTTGGATTACTTCAGATTCATTGGAGTGGTTTTTTTTCGAAGAATTTGTCATTAGAAGGATTGGTCGTAGAAAGGATTTGTTTTTGAAGAATTTGTATTCTCCAGGCAGAACGCGTACCCCTCGGCGAATGGCGAATAGCATGAACTCATTTATAAATTAAGGGTTTCCATTTCAATAGATATAGCCATGTTTTATGTGCGTATCAATAAACAAAAATGACAAAACGGATTTCCAGCAATTGACTTTTCTGAATTCCTCTTCTACATTTGAGAGTACATTATTTTCAATTTCAATATGAAATTCATCAATGAATAATGCTTCAGCACTTACGTAATAGTCAACATGGTGGTCTTCTTCAACAAGATGTCCTGGAAATGCCAATGCGGAAGATGCAAAAACGGCCATCAACAGTATACACTGAAATATAAATGGGGTATTCTTTAAATGGAATTATTAAAAAAGCTGCATCACTAATGAATATTATTTTGTTATCTTCAATCAATTTGAATTTGAAATGAGGGTAGTTGGATGCACATTTGAAAGCTTGTTCTTATCCCAATGGAAAGAATTTCATACCCTTCATTTGCTTTCAAGTTCTTAGTTAATGATTCAGAAGGGTTAATTCTGCTCTCTGGCCATTCGATATTACTCTTACGGTTTCCATGCATAAAATTACTTTCGATTCCTTCTAAACCTCTATTGGCATACCATTGAGATTTGGGCACTCACGAAGATATCCGGAGTAAGAAGGGATAAAACCGATTCCGAGATTGAAATGCACAAGAGCTGATTACTTTGTGCAGTAGTTCTATCAGGGTCTTATATCCTCTGTTTGCGACACGTTATGAAATATTCGCAAGCAAGAATAAATTTATTGAAATATTCAAGGCTTGAAATGTGAACAAAGGAACTAGTATAAATGGAGTGGATAGCGGATCTTAATTCTTCAACTAATATGTATAGTAGACAATTTGATAGATATATTCCTACCTAATATTTAATTTAAGCTTAAATTTAAATAGATATTAAAAAATAAAATAAATATACTTATTCCATAAAACAATTTTTGTGGAACAATAACAAAGTATTTTTATTTTATTATTTTCTATCTACGCGAATGGAGATTCATGCAGTGATTCGCACACGCAAACAGTGATGAGTGTTGTTCGGCTGATTCCATCAATGCCAATTAAATTTAAATGCTTTTTAAGAATATCATTCAATTTTTTGTGATTTTTTTTAACCGGCCAAAATAAGAAATAGAGTCATATAATCGACAACATATGTGACACAAAAACTATTTAATCGAGGTATATTTGGCACAGATACAGTACACAGTATTCAAATTTACGTATGCGTAATCCATTCCCGCACGTATAAATTCTAAACTCCGCCTGGATAATCCTTTTGGTCCATACCTGATAGAGCTCCATGTCCGGACGCTGCTTTGTCGTTTCCTGAGTTGGAGGTTGGCAAAATACTGAAGAGAAAAATCGCTCCCACGGTATTTATAGCTAAGTCCGAACGTCTACGGAAATTAAATGAGAGAAATATGCGTGGAATAGCGAGTGAACGACTTTAAGGGAGAGAGCTGTGAGGCACCACTCGGTGACAGGCACTGGGCAATTTCTGGCGTCGGAAGAGAATGTATCGAATTAGCGAGGGAAATGGGAAATTTTAAATAGAGGAAGGAAGGATTGTGCAAAACTCGATAGAGGATAACGTTTCCTAATTAATGTCTATGATAAAAAAGCTCGGTTTGCAGTCACGGTCTACCATTACATGGGCTTTCGTAAGTAATATTTGCTCTTACTAAAAAATGCATGGTTTCGAAAAATCTCTTACTTCTTGTATTGAAAGCAAAAGGTGTGCCATTTTTAGTTATGCAACTCCTCTGCAAAATATTGGAATCATAGGATTAAAGTTTCTAAATATTGTTGTTGGAAAGTTTTTGATTATAGTTATAGTATCGGTCAATATAATAAAAAATGTATCAGATAGGTCAATCAATTTACGGTATTTAA
Organism: Sympetrum striolatum; assembly: GCA_947579665.1. NCBI lineage: Eukaryota > Metazoa > Arthropoda > Insecta > Odonata > Libellulidae > Sympetrum > Sympetrum striolatum. The sequence continues at coordinate 72,570,663 of OX388346.1, read as the reverse complement.
AAACGCACAAGAATAACATCTAATCACTAGAAGCAAAAAATGAGATAGTTATTAATATCTTAATTGGGAGACTCAATCTCAACTCAAGGGAGATCTCAATTCATCTCCATCCAGGAATTCATTTATATTTTAAGACACCTTTTTAATTATTTTTTGGAGTTTTTACCAAAATGAAAATCGGTATAATTTTTTTCAGTTGACTGATATTTTTTCATAAATTATAAGCGTCATTATCTCAAGGTTTTAATAATTAATGTGAATGTATGAGATGAGGTACTGACGAGTTGGGGTAGATATACTTTTGGCAAAAAGAACCTCCGATGACCTTGCTGCTGTAACGGAGAAACTGTATCGTCATACAATTACGCGAAAAAAACATGCCGTCTACAAAATAGAAACACAATATTATTGGTCATTATGCATTGTTATGTATCAGGGTTCATCGAGAGTCTACTGAGAAGCTCAAATTCTAGCTAATTATAGAAGCATACGATAATATGCTTAAATGTATTCCGCGAAAGAATTCCTTATAGGAGCTTTCCAAAATTAATTTTGGTTGGTAAATTTCATGCCAAATTTCGAGTAGACATACGTATACGTCTCGTATATTTATGATCTATGACATTTTCTATGATTTTTTTTTATCTAATGTCCTGCCATCATTAACTCCATTATTATATAAGACGTTACAGTTCAACATATTATAATATCTACTTAATCATGTTATAATTCGAGTTATTATACGAAAAAGAGACAAAACGTAAGTAACTAGAAGGAAGAGATTGATTAATTCGAATTCGAACTGCCCGTCTACGTTCTCTATATATATATTTAAATTATAACAAGAGAAATTATAATATTTTATCGTTAAATCTCAACCTAGGATATTACAATAATACTAAAGACGTGGAACGTGTTAGTAATATCATATTAATTGTTTACTGATCACCAGATTTTTTAAAATTTAAATTATTATATATCTCAAGCAACACTAAGAATTTTAAATGCTTGTATTTCTTATTGCAATACATTCTTCTTATTGCGTATATTCGTTGCATTGGCTTGAAACAGATTATTCTTAAAATACTGCGGAATTCACGAGTGTTTATCTCGATGAATTGAAGTGTATTTTAATTTATTACAGTGACGATCAATTAGTGAAAAAGTATTTCCATATGATTTAAAGAGATGTGGCTTAGGTTGAAACTTGTTTTTCACTCTCACGTTCGTCTTTAATTTAAAAGTTTTTTATCACAGTTATGAAGAGGTCATATTTGAAATGATACTATTTTCACTAAAAACTGGTAGAGCATGATGAGATATAGAGGGTATTGTATAGTTTGTTTATTCTGGATATTGACATCGACAAATTTAAGCTGTAGTTGGAGTTAGTTATTTACCAAAGAAGTAAATGAACATCATCAGAATATCGTTAAGATTCATCGGGACGACTGTAATTTTTATAATAAAATAAATCTAGGTTAAGTTGCCTCAAGCCGAATTTTACTTGTTATTGCTCTTTCCCCCTCCAAAGGTTATAAGTGGCTACTGCCAGAAGAATTAGATTATCCAAGCAGTGTTCAAGGGTATGAGTTAATCGCACGACGCACGAATCGCACGCAAAGAGATAAAAGGTGTCGAAGCTTAAGAAATCATGCAACGCTTCAGGAAGTCGAAGAACACTTTATAAGAGGGTTGCTGAGTGATCATAAAGCTACAAGTGTATTCTTGCGAAGCGAAAGTTTTCAGAGCTCGTCATTGTCAAGTTCTCGAGAATTTCTCACGAAAGAAGCCATGACTTTTCAGCTCAGTGGAGCTCAACAATTGCACTATTCACGTGTATTCAAAGATGCAGCAAGTAAAGTTACGTTTACTTTTATGACCTTATTTCTTTGCAGCTTTTATCTAGAAATACGAGAAAATTTCAGATGCTGAAATAGCATTCTAGTACTAAACCATAAATGTGACATATTTCTAACTGAAATTGTTCGCTACATTTTTCTAAATAATTATAAATGAATTGCAGTAATTTTCAATCATACCAATGGTTTCCGGGAGAAAACATGATTAAAAGGAAAAATGGGCTTAAAATTATCCTTAAATACTCTTTTGTTATTTTTATGAAAAACTAATTGCAAGTCTTGTCAGTTATAAGTCTTTAGGAGTATGTACAGATTTCCTGGCTGAATTCATCTGTTTTTTTTTTGCGAACAATAAGTATTGGAGTCAGCATTAAAAGAGCATAAGGTAGATAGTATCTATTAACTAGCGGCATATTCTTAATGCACCTATCAGCCTCCATGTTCTTATTCGAAGTGTCCTTTACTGCAAACTGCGTCAGAGAATTCAACATCGGATGGAAAATATCACTGGGAACTTGAAACGGTTCACAAAAATCACTCACAGATTTTATTCATAAAGGATTCATTTATTACGAAACTACATCACACCTCCACAATTGATGAGAACAATGAATAAACATACATATACATGAACTACAAACTTTCGGTACTGCACGGCAGACACTGGGCGAATAGAAGCTGCGTTTGCTAGTTCGTGAGCATCCTCCAGAACGTGATGACTTAGGAACTGTACGATGAGGTGAGGGAATCAATAGTGATGTCCTCCGTGGTGGGCGAAGGCCAAGTTGTTAGCGTTGGCGTATGAGCCGGCGTCCCCGTGGAATCCTCCAGCGATACCTCCGAAGTGTCCTTCATATCCTCCGTAGTGATGTACCGGTTCGGGATGCACTGCTTTGCCGATCTTCGTCACGACGGCGTTGAATCCGTTGTGCTTGTCCGCGGTGTATTCCACCTTGCGGATGGTGCCGTCGGGTTCGTTGACGCTGTACGCACCCTTGACCACGTCTCCGTCCCTCGTCTCCCATTTGTTCTTCACGTCTCCGGTGTGGAGGTCATGCACTGCATAGTCGTAGTTATACTTGGGGTACGCCTGGTGTATAAAATATATTCAAATATTAATATATTGCAATTTTACAACATATTTGCTAATATTGGCTATAACATCACTCTGAGAATGAGAAGGGTTAAACGTTTACTTTGCTCGTAAAAGCGTTCATCTAGAAAAAAAAACCAGGAAAAACGGGCATGAAGTGCCTCAGATAGGTTGTGGCAGTGATCCATGCTGTTTAGCCGAATAAACCACGAAGCATCCGACCGGAAGTTAAGAGATCTGAGTTCAAATCCCGGTACTGTTAGACGTATAATGTCCGTTTTTTCTTAGGATTTCCCTTTAACTTTGAAAATACATTGTTGAAGTGTGAATTTTCAAAATTTTGGAACTTAAAGAATCGTTTACCACTGTTAAAACCATTTAAAATTTTACCAATTTAAAATAAGTCTAATCTTATCAAAGAGCACCTCAATCTCAATAAATCCATAAAGTAATTATCGATCTTTGATTAATATAATGCTTGATTGTATATCTTAATTGTATTATATATCCATGAGGTCAGTTTAATCCTTATCTCCTTCTCTCTAAACTGCCAAAATTTCCGAAGAACGATTAAAGCGTAGCTAAGAAAAGGAGAAATTCTTTAGTTTGTCCTTACTTTTCTCACTGAGACAATTATATGCATAAAATTTTAAGTAAGTTTAAAGCAAGTATTATATGAATAATTCTGTACATGGCGATCATAGAATATCTTTATGTTTCAATGACCAGAATGATTCCCGTCCAAAAGACGAAAAATATTCCAAATATCCAGATTCAGTGGCATTAACGCACATTTATATTTATTATTAACATTTGTTAAGATGCCAGCACCTCCGGAAACATTGCGTATTCTAATTCGTGAATTAGCAGTTATATTATCACTGAAGTAAATTTAGGAGGGAAATGAATAAGTAAACTATACTTACGTAGTAATCGACGTGGTGTCCTTCGCCGTAATGTCCACCTGGAGATGCGAGGGAAGTTGCTGCGAGCAAGATAACTGCGAGAGTGACCTGCGGCATGGAAAAATATCAATTTAAAGACTTCTTGCACTACTTTGCCACTGGATACTAAATCTGAAAGAATTGCTACTCGATTAAAAGAGCCGATGCTTTGCACTTAAAACACACCAGGATGGGGGTAATAGTTAACTACTGAAAATCCAGGAAAAGCAATAGTGAAAGGAAAAAACTGCCATTCTTAAATTGGGCTTTTTCCTACGAGAGTTTAAATCTAAAATGTTAACCCTCTCGGAGTCATGATAGTTACATACCTATGTACATTATTGCAATAGTAATTGTTCGCAAGGTAACAGAATTAAATTGATTCAATGAACCGTCCACAAATTACGGTTATTGTGTATTTAACCAAACCTTCTCATCAAGGATACAGTTAAGGCACTCAATGAAGTACGATAAAGTGATTCCCTTAGCTGATAAAATGATATTCTGAAAGAAAAATTCTCCAAAAGTATTCCGGTTCTATGCTCGAACTAATGCTCAAACAACGACACATTTCCACTGAAACTAGGAGAAATTCCTCGTATCCACAATTGACTTGCGTTTCTAACCTGCGAAAGCATCTTGGTCGTTCTTGGAAACAGGGAGATGATGATCACTTGAATGCTGGGAGAACTTCTGACTTCTTTCCGACCAGCTCCGTCTATATATAGCGCATTTCGGAGATTTCCTTCCTAACGGATAAATGGAGTAAAGAGAGAAATGAGGAAGAAGGACTTAAGGGAATGGTTCCTTCATCCGCGGAATTCGGTGACAGGTACGAACGTGTGGGTGGAGTCCACCAGAAGGTCCTCCGCCCTTCGAGGGAGGCTTTTCATATCATCTGGAGGATTACGAAAGAGACGGAACTCTCCGTCAAATCTCTCTTCATTTTTTTCCGGAACCTTCAAAAGACGAAGAATTTCCCTTCGAATTTTTCTTCTGCATTACTGGATACATTTTACGGGGCGTCGGTCTCGATTCGTTTACTCTCTCGGGCGTTAAAAACGTTCTTTACTCTCTAATGAGGTTTATTTTTGAATGAATTACCACCGTGGCCGGATCGAAGCCATTTCCTCGGTTGTATAACCTTTTTTTGATGAATACCGTAACAAAGGGCAATCAATCATGCGATTTTCGGGAAAATGCAAGCCGAGAGTTCTTGCAAGAAAATAATCTGGAAATTAGAGCCCCAAAATGTATGTTCCTTGGCATTTCTACCCAAATATGTGAATGGAATTGCAAATATTCAACAATATCTATAATTAATATTTTAGGTTATCCTTTAAATTCCATTCTAAGTAATGTTGACTTGTTTCATATAAATCTCTTAATAGATACTTCACCTTTCCTACACTTTCCGCAGGTTTATTCTTACGTTTTCTCTATGTGGGTGTTTTTCTACATTAGATAACTTTTCCTGTCATTAAAATTATCACAATTTTTATTTGCTCCACAAAAAATAATTCTTTCCATATTCACTTTCTAATTCGAACTTTACTTGATAAAAATCTCTACAAGTAACTGTTAAATTTTGATTTTACGCGTAATTACGCTTTCATATCTATAATACAGGAGTTGAATGGAAGATGGAACTTTCTAGTCCCAATGTTGCTCAACAAAGACGTTTATAATAAAAGTGTAACTCAGGCAGCATGAAGAGAACTACTTGAAGTTAGGGCTGGGTAAAATCGGTAAATAAATTATCGATACGTATCGAGAATTTTCGGAAAGTAATCGATTTTTATCGATAAAATATCGATAACTTCCCCCTCCATAGTACCTAGCAGAAAAATGTCAATCATGGTGTACTATAAATATATAGAAACATTGGAGAAAAAAAAGACACAATATATTGAAGAAAGTCGTGTTATTTATTTTATTAAACAGTGAAATAGCATCAAAATCTACAGCATTACAATTTTAAAAAGTGATAATTTTCATTGGGAATTTTATTGAATAGGCAATGCAACAGTAGCCATCTTGTCAAACAGCATACAAACCAACGGAATGTTCTTAAATTCATCAAAAATTGATAACTCATCGAAGTAATCAGACAAACATCGATGCAATCCATCGCTCATCATATTGCTGAATTTAAAAACGTGCCCATGCCCAGCCTGTTTTAATCGATAAAAATCGGTAACGCTAAAAACGTATCGATAAGAATCGCTAAGAAAGTTATCGATAAAAATCGATGTTATCGATTTTTTTTCCAGCCCTACTTGAAGTTACTCATCCATATTAAAAGAAAAATACTCAAATTGCACATTCATTACACACATCATAAAAATTGAGTGAAACGGAAATATAATGCAAATTAAGTGTACGAATGTATTTGCTCTCATTTTGCAAAGGAGGAAATTAAACAGAGGATACTGTATACCTGTGTGCCAGGCATCGGTGACTATTATTTCGGGACTTATTTCCTTTCAGTTGAGCTCTGAATCAACGCGAGATTGATCTGCCTTAGTTGTACATTCGAGAGCTATCGAAAATGAAGATTCCATAGAAATCATTTATTAGAGAAGGACGTAACGCCAAATGATCACTCCACTCCCTGAAATAAAATCCATAAGGTAGATTAATCATTGTATGTCATTCAAAACCTTTTCCGAATATGGTATTCCTCCACCAAGTACCCACTGATGCTTATGAATATCCGTTTTTCAAATTAGAAATATCCTAAGTCAGTTTTAAAAAGTTATCGGAAGTGATTTATATGAAAACCAAATACGACTATCTATTGTGATATCCCCAATCTCCGCTTCGAAGATTTTTCAGATCTCGAAAACAAATTTGTGTACTTATTATACTTATAAATTATGTACTGCAAATAAATTTAATAAGTAGGTTTGCGCAGATTTTTCACACCCCTTTCTTTGCGGGCGTTTTCCTGCAATGTATCTTTTTTAATACCTTAGGTTTATTTACATCCACTCCTAACGTTTTCCTCTCTATCTCTATTCGCCTACACATTCCATATGTTTTAATGTAATTGTTACAAGCCTGCTAACGAAAGGTTGGATAAAAGAAGACACTTTCTCAATCTCAATCTCGCCTTAAAATATATAGCAATATTAAATTTCGGGCAGGGAATATTTTTTCAATCAAAATAAATTACTTCTCTTCAATAATGAATAGCGGACCCTTTCAGTGGCTGAGACATACTTTTTACTTCTGCGGTTTATTCCCAATTTTTTCTAATCGGTCCCAATCGAAAAGATTCGAAAAAGAGCTTTATCATCATTCACCAGGATAACTACATAGAAAAGTCTATTTTGACCGGTAATTATTCCTGCGCAATCATGTTACGACCTCGAGTTTCCGGATTTATCCGAGCGAAACAGAGAGGCGAATAGATATAAATAAAAGTAATTAAAGTATTCCTTTCCATAGAGAAAGGTGGAATTCAGTCGTTTGATTTCAAGTGATCTCCGTCACGTTCCACTATGAAACTAATTTCAGTATGAGACATGAAGAATAACGGAATTCCATTTTAATAGGTGTAATTTATTTATGAACTGAAGTTATTGCTCCTGCAGATATCAAATTTTTCAGTTCTAAAACAATCAAGCAGATTCGAAGAACGTACGACTAATAGTTCTAATTGTTTTTATGTATTACTTTCTCAAACGTAAACATTGTTTTCGTGCCACATAAATTATATTTAATGGCTTAAAAGAATAATTTGATTCCGTTTCCTTTCGAAAGATTTGTGTTATAACATTTTAATCTCCCGCGTGATCCCCTTCGCATTAAATAGTTCGTACAATTTATCTGGTTGAGAAAACCAACACATCTCGTCGTATTGTCAATCCTTGCATATATTTCAGAGTTAAAGTTTTTTATGGAAGAAGATATACTACGAATAATTATGAAATATTGCTATAAATTACTGTAACAATACTATTACGAACTACTCTAAATTACGATGTATTAAATGATTAATATTATATTTCAAATTGAATGCATTTTCGCATTTCCTTTCTCTAAATGCTTAACTTTAACTTAAAAATATTTTCATTCGAATCAAAAGGTAATGTATGCGAAGATATTAATAAAAATATATGTGCGAGATATTTTTAATAATATATTTGTAAGCTCAGAATTCGTAAAAATGTGCAAATTAAACCTCATTTAGGTTATCAATAGCAAATGCAAAGAGGCAGTTATTATTTAGGAACGATAATGTAGTTATAATTGAGTAAGATGGTTTTCATACATTGAGCTATTTCACCAATATTAATTATCGGCTCTATGTAATGAGCCCATCCCTAATACTCGTTAAAATTTACAGTATTTCCGTTTGAAACTTTCCTATTATCTTCTCGTACTTAATTGCATTTAAACGTTACACTGTGATTCTCAGTAGGTCCTTTGATGAAGGTCAGCAAGCGTGCGGTTCTCTTTGGGAAAGCAGAAGAAAGCGAAATTTGCCTTTTGTGTTCTTCGTGAGACTTGCGGACTAATGATGAAATCTTTTAGACTTCTTCGGAACTTCACAGGGATGAGCAAGAATAGAACAATTAAAATATAGTGTCATTATTCATAAATGAATACGGAAGTAGATTTGTTAATTCCGCCTATTTTTGGGTAATCTCTGTACCTTTGACGGGAACAGCTTCCGGTGTTGCAAATTTTCATGCACAATTTGGATGATTATTCTATACTCTTCAAAGTGGTGGACAAAAATGGAAGGTTAAATCTTCAGAATACGGACGAAACACTTAAGAGGTTACATGATGCCATTGATTGTGGTTTACCTCAACAGCTATATGGTATAAGATTTTAAATGATAAGCTAAAGGAAATTGCATAATGCACTCTAATAAAATGTGTAATAATGCTTAAAATAAATCTAGTAAATTAATTAAAATTTTACTTATTTCGTTATAAAATGAATTATTTGAGGCTATAAGATCGCTTTACTAGTAAATTTTAGCAAATTTTCAAATTCAAATTTTACCGTAATAGTAGAGATTTGGAATTGATACCCTCAAACGTGACTTTATGGAAGGTATCAGAACACATCTTAACGAAAAACACTTTGTATCTTCCACAAATGATTTTTAGTCGATCGGATTTATCACATCAGGAGGAACCTAACGATGCTATATCGCTGACGAACTGATCGATTGATTTTTTTTTAAGATGTGAGTAGTTTTTTTGTTTATGCACAAATAAGTTCATTTTTGCGTACTGTCTGCTATCAGGTTCATGAAGAGATATTGTATATATGACAGCCATGATAGACTAAAATTGATCGTTTTAAAACTATGATTGCCATTTTTTTAATCACTCATAATTAACACGAAAGAATTTATTTAATATTAATGAAAGAATAATCTTAAAAATGACATTTAAATGATCAGTTTAATGGCTTGAAATAGTAAAATTTCTTACCGAATTCGCCTGCATTATAATGAACATTTATCTATATAACCATGCATAATTCTGCATTTAATACTAGGGTAAAATTTTAGGAGTATTGCTGCGAAAACGGGTACGAGTATTTTCAAAATCATGGTATTTGAAATTTTTTTCTAATTTTATACCAATTCATATCAATCAAAAAAATAGAAAACCACTAAAAATGCTAGAAGTAAAGCAAGCTTTGCTCGTGAGATAATTAAAAAATGAATTGATCAGTTAACTCTTCAGGTTGCGTAGAGTATAATTGTTTTAAAAGCTATCGTAAATTTAGGAACGGGTATTTTCAGTTTGGTTTACACATCCTTTTGTGAAATGAGAGAATAATTTTCGTGCTGAATTTTTATTCGATAAATGTAATGCGTAGTGCAAGCTGTTTACAAAATGAGGTGGTAGCGGCAGTATACAATGCATTTAACATTGATGAGTTGCAGCGATGAATGAGATGGCCATCCGTTGTCAACCCGTAGAGATCATCTCTTCCATTCCTGACCCGGAATCGAAGAGGATGGGCTTCCAGGGTATTCGAGATCTGATGCCATCGTTTCATGAAACCCAAAATGGATGATGAGAATGCAAATTCAGGCTTTTAGAAGTGATGTCCTCCGTAGTGACCAACGGCGGAGTTGTATCCTCCGACGTAAGAAGCGGCACCAAGGTGACCGCCTGCAAGATGACCACCAGCTAGGTGTCCTCCAGCCAAGTGTCCTCCGGCCAAGTGTCCTCCAACGACGGCAGCACCAAGATGGGCCCCTCCGTAATGACCTCCGTACTGATGAACTGGTTCAGGGTGGACGGACTTGCCGATCTTCTTGACCACAGCGTTGAATCCGTTGTGCTTGTCGGCGGTGTAGTCAACCTGACGGATAGTGCCATCAGGGTCGTTGAGGCGGTAGGAGCCCTTGACCACGTCACCGTCCCTGGTCTCCCATTGAGTCTTCACGTCTCCGGTGTGGAGGTCATGGACGGCGTAGTCGTAGTTGTATTTTGGGTAAGCCTGTGGATGGAGAATCGATTTTAGTAAACTTGAATGCGAAGTCAAGAGCTAATGTGTAATGAAACTTTTGCCAGACGGTAATTCGTGGTCTTTGTGGTTTTCAGACAGTAATCTTGCGGTTTATATCAGGGGTAAAGCATGGGAAGTGACACGTTTAGTATACCTTAAGGGGAATGATCATATCTTCATAGGAAGGAAGAGTTCACGAAAAAAGAATTAAAATAAAATAAGTTTTATTCCACAAGATAGTTATTGTAGAAGTGGTAGAAGGAATTATATTACACGATTATTATATTTTTAATTTTAAAATTTGATATCAAAGTTTAGGAAATAGAATATGAAGATTGCGATTTGTGAAGCAGATATTAGGTAGGGTCAGTTAGAAGTTGTCAATGAAAAGTTAGTGGTAATTGAGATGAAGCTTGTACTCCGAAAACAGCAATTTTCAGTAATTGCAACACTTAAATCAGGTAGTAACCAGGCCTTGAAAAGTTATGAAGAAATAACTGCGCAGGGAATTCTCAGTTCCAGATTCTCATGTCTTTACCAGAGAGATATTGTAAAGTAATCATGAGCAAAACTATTTAAGTTAAATACGAGCTAAAACATCTGATGGCCAGCTGTAGCATTGTGTATTTTCTAGCTTTTCCTTGCAGAAAGTGGAGCTAGGATTCACCATAGCTCATCTGCAACTCCCTCTTTAAAACTCTGTTTCCACATTTGCTAAGCCTTAGGTTAGTGATATACTTACATAGTAATCTACATGTGGTGCGGCAATGGGCGCTGCTCCGTAAAAGTGACCTCCAGGGAAGGCAAAGGAAGTGGTTGCCGCCGCAACGACTAAGAAGAGGACCTGGAAAAAACAGAAGAGCAACTTTAAGAAAAAAATACTCATTCTTCAGTAAAGAAGGAACTATGGGTCTCACTCTAACATTGGAAAACCAAATAAACAAATACTTTGTGGTATATCTATGCAGGTGCCTTACGTTTTCTGAGTTAGAGCGTTGGGAAAATTGACATTGAAAATGGAAATGTTGTTTTGTTTCTTTCCTTACGCTGATTTAAGATTGAACTATCAAATAAAAGAACTTTAGGCATACATTCTGGTGGAATGCTCGATGAGAAACAGTATCGAGATAGAACATTTTAACAGGAATGTGTGCCAATGTTTATTACCGTGGAACAGTGATTTCAGCCTAATAGTAAATTTAGTTTTATGGAAATTTTAAACTCGCACGTGGCCTCAGAATAATAATACCTCAACTTAAATTCCCCGAATTGAAAAATATAATGAGGAGATGATGCTATTAAAGAAGTTCATTGAAATATTAAATGCTCTATTTTTGTACTGTAACAGCAATGAAGATAATAGATGGAAATGAAACAAACTGTAGTGGCATTCAGCCACTATGATTAATTTAAACCACCGTAAAGTCGATTTTTTTCGGTTCCTGCTCACTTTAGTTTAGATACTACTAATCATAGCACTGAAGTTACAAAACTACTAAAATTTGCGAGGGATATATAGTATAACCGTGGAACACGCTAGCAGTCACTGATTCAGCAAACTCCAGTCTCTTCGGCGTACGAAATAATCCCGAATAAAATATCCTTGCGAAGTATGCGCCGACTCGCTCCGCGTATCACTTGAATCGTCCATTGCTTACCTGCGAGAGTTGCATGGCGATTGCTGCACGATGTGAATCACAGATGAGGGACGAAGGTGCACTGATGCCCGCTCAGAACTCGGTCCCTCTTTTTATTCCTCCTGGAGGGATACAGATCTGTTCGTGATACCCTCTATGCAGATAAAAGGGGAGGGGGTGGGAACGAATGGAGAGTGCAGAAGAGGGATGGGAAAAATGGAGAAGGAAGTCTTGGAGAAGGGCCTGTGTGTGTAATTCGGGCGTTCTGTAAAAGTCGGTGGATAGAGGAAGAGGAAATTGGAATCATGGGAGTGGGGGGAGTGGGGGATGAGGGAAACGTTGAGCAATGCATTCCCTTCCGCACACACTCTGCCGCTTAAGGTGCCAACTTTCAAGGATTCACATACCCGAGAACGGGACGGTCGAACCCCGAATCGTCCCAATTCAGAATCAGGTTGATTCCCTCCCATTTTTATCTAGGCCAGCAATAAGGCGATAAGGAATCTCTTATCTATCTTTCAAACACAATTTGAGAATACCTTAGGGACTTTTAATACATTTTTATAACATTTCTCAATGTGCCGAACCCAAGAATGTAATTATTCCAGAATGAGGCTGATTTCCTTTCATTTTTGTTTAGACCAGCGATGAAGATACAGCTAATTGTTTTATCTACCTTTAAAGTGTAACCTAATAATAAATTAGACCTTTTTAACAATTTTCATGACGTTTTATAACGTGTGATCATTATGCTACTCGGAACATGTGTTCATTTTTAACTAGACAATAAATACGGAAGTTAACTTTCTGTTACGATAATATCAGAAACCATTTCTTTCGAAGAATTTATGAACTTTTTATTACGCGAGAAATTTCATATATTATTGTTGAATCCTGCCTTATCTGATAATTTTACTCGTCGCGGAAGTGCTATGTATCAACATCTACCTGCTACGACTCTTGGTGTGAGAATTCTCTTATTGAAGTCGATTGTGTGATATATATTCGTAGATTTACTTAGGTAATTCAATCAGGTTAGGATTCAACTCAGCCAATGTTTTTCATGGATGTATAATTGAATGAGGTATATACATATAGATAACTTAATAAATGAGGCAAGAGGCATTTATCGATTACTCAATATACAAGGTATACGGAGGATAGAAAATTAAACATTTATATTCGGAATATAATTACCATTTAAGGAATAAAACTTTCTTTTTCAGATCTTTATATCATTATCGTAATCGTAAATTCTAAAGGAGAAAGGTCCAATATGTATCGGAATAAACTGAATATGAATTAAGGAAAGGGTTTAGGTGACTTTGCACATAAGGGCGTGCACCCAGGAAAATTCCCAAGGAAAAACGGACTTGAAAAAAGTCTGACAGGGCCGGGAATCGAACCCGGGATCTTCCTCTAACCGGGAGGCTGCCTTAACCATCTAGGCTACCCGACCAGAACATTTTAACAAGCCGTTTTGGGGACTTTGTGTGCATGGGCAAGTGCAGTTTCGTCCGACTGAGCGGCATCGTCTGCGGCCATGGCCTCATCGAGGCACCGGCAACACAAAGAGGTGTGAGGAGAAACCCCCCTAAGGATAAACAAATAAGGAAAGGGTTTAGGTGACTTTGCACATAAGGGCGTGCACCCAGGAAAATTCCCAAGGAAAAACGGACTTGAAAAAAGTCTGACAGGGCCGGGAATCGAACCTGGGATCTTCCTCTAACCGGGAGGCTGCCTTAACCATCTAGGCTACCCGACCAGAACATTTTAACAAGCCGTTTTGGGGACTTTGTGTGCATGGGCAAGTGCAGTTTCGTCCGACTGAGCGGCATCGTCTGCGGCCATGGCCTCATCGAGGCACCGGCAACACAAAGAGGTGTGAGGAGAAACCCCCCTAAGGATAAACAAATAAGGAAAGGGTTTAGGTGACTTTGCACATAAGGGCGTGCACCCAGGAAAATTCCCAAGGAAAAACGGACTTGAAAAAAGTCTGACAGGGCCGGGAATCGAACCCGGGATCTTCCTCTAACCGGGAGGCTGCCTTAACCATCTAGGCTACCCGACCAGAACATTTTAACAAGCCGTTTTGGGGACTTTGTGTGCATGGGCAAGTGCAGTTTCGTCCGACTGAGCGGCATCGTCTGCGGCCTTGGCCTCATCGAGGCACCGGCAACACAAAGAGGTGTGAGGAGAAACCCCCCTAAGGATAAACAAATAAGGAAAGGGTTTAGGTGACTTTGCACATAAGGGCGTGCACCCAGGAAAATTCCCAAGGAAAAACGGACTTGAAAAAAGTCTGACAGGGCCGGGAATCGAACCCGGGATCTTCCTCTAACCGGGAGGCTGCCTTAACCATCTAGGCTACCCGACCAGAACATTTTAACAAGCCGTTTTGGGGACTTTGTGTGCATGGGCAAGTGCAGTTTCGTCCGACTGAGCGGCATCGTCTGCGGCCATGGCCTCATCGAGGCACCGGCAACACAAAGAGGTGTGAGGAGAAACCCCCCTAAGGATAAACAAATAAGGAAAGGGTTTAGGTGACTTTGCACATAAGGGCGTGCACCCAGGAAAATTCCCAAGGAAAAACGGACTTGAAAAAAGTCTGACAGGGCCGGGAATCGAACCTGGGATCTTCCTCTAACCGGGAGGCTGCCTTAACCATCTAGGCTACCCGACCAGAACATTTTAACAAGCCGTTTTGGGGACTTTGTGTGCATGGGCAAGTGCAGTTTCGTCCGACTGAGCGGCATCGTCTGCGGCCATGGCCTCATCGAGGCACCGGCAACACAAAGAGGTGTGAGGAGAAACCCCCCTAAGGATAAACAAATAAGGAAAGGGTTTAGGTGACTTTGCACATAAGGGCGTGCACCCAGGAAAATTCCCAAGGAAAAACGGACTTGAAAAAAGTCTGACAGGGCCGGGAATCGAACCCGGGATCTTCCTCTAACCGGGAGGCTGCCTTAACCATCTAGGCTACCCGACCAGAACATTTTAACAAGCCGTTTTGGGGACTTTGTGTGCATGGGCAAGTGCAGTTTCGTCCGACTGAGCGGCATCGTCTGCGGCCTTGGCCTCATCGAGGCACCGGCAACACAAAGAGGTGTGAGGAGAAACCCCCCTAAGGATAAACAAATAAGGAAAGGGTTTAGGTGACTTTGCACATAAGGGCGTGCACCCAGGAAAATTCCCAAGGAAAAACGGACTTGAAAAAAGTCTGACAGGGCCGGGAATCGAACCCGGGATCTTCCTCTAACCGGGAGGCTGCCTTAACCATCTAGGCTACCCGACCAGAACATTTTAACAAGCCGTTTTGGGGACTTTGTGTGCATGGGCAAGTGCAGTTTCGTCCGACTGAGCGGCATCGTCTGCGGCCATGGCCTCATCGAGGCACCGGCAACACAAAGAGGTGTGAGGAGAAACCCCCCTAAGGATAAACAAATAAGGAAAGGGTTTAGGTGACTTTGCACATAAGGGCGTGCACCCAGGAAAATTCCCAAGGAAAAACGGACTTGAAAAAAGTCTGACAGGGCCGGGAATCGAACCCGGGATCTTCCTCTAACCGGGAGGCTGCCTTAACCATCTAGGCTACCCGACCAGAACATTTTAACAAGCCGTTTTGGGGACTTTGTGTGCATGGGCAAGTGCAGTTTCGTCCGACTGAGCGGCATCGTCTGCGGCCATGGCCTCATCGAGGCACCGGCAACACAAAGAGGTGTGAGGAGAAACCCCCCTAAGGATAAACAAATAAGGAAAGGGTTTAGGTGACTTTGCACATAAGGGCGTGCACCCAGGAAAATTCCCAAGGAAAAACGGACTTGAAAAAAGTCTGACAGGGCCGGGAATCGAACCCGGGATCTTCCTCTAACCGGGAGGCTGCCTTAACCATCTAGGCTACCCGACCAGAACATTTTAACAAGCCGTTTTGGGGACTTTGTGTGCATGGGCAAGTGCAGTTTCGTCCGACTGAGCGGCATCGTCTGCGGCCATGGCCTCATCGAGGCACCGGCAACACAAAGAGGTGTGAGGAGAAACCCCCCTAAGGATAAACAAATAAGGAAAGGGTTTAGGTGACTTTGCACATAAGGGCGTGCACCCAGGAAAATTCCCAAGGAAAAACGGACTTGAAAAAAGTCTGACAGGGCCGGGAATCGAACCCGGGATCTTCCTCTAACCGGGAGGCTGCCTTAACCATCTAGGCTACCCGACCAGAACATTTTAACAAGCCGTTTTGGGGACTTTGTGTGCATGGGCAAGTGCAGTTTCGTCCGACTGAGCGGCATCGTCTGCGGCCATGGCCTCATCGAGGCACCGGCAACACAAAGAGGTGTGAGGAGAAACCCCCCTAAGGATAAACAAATAAGGAAAGGGTTTAGGTGACTTTGCACATAAGGGCGTGCACCCAGGAAAATTCCCAAGGAAAAACGGACTTGAAAAAAGTCTGACAGGGCCGGGAATCGAACCCGGGATCTTCCTCTAACCGGGAGGCTGCCTTAACCATCTAGGCTACCCGACCAGAACATTTTAACAAGCCGTTTTGGGGACTTTGTGTGCATGGGCAAGTGCAGTTTCGTCCGACTGAGCGGCATCGTCTGCGGCCATGGCCTCATCGAGGCACCGGCAACACAAAGAGGTGTGAGGAGAAACCCCCCTAAGGATAAACAAATAAGGAAAGGGTTTAGGTGACTTTGCACATAAGGGCGTGCACCCAGGAAAATTCCCAAGGAAAAACGGACTTGAAAAAAGTCTGACAGGGCCGGGAATCGAACCCGGGATCTTCCTCTAACCGGGAGGCTGCCTTAACCATCTAGGCTACCCGACCAGAACATTTTAACAAGCCGTTTTGGGGACTTTGTGTGCATGGGCAAGTGCAGTTTCGTCCGACTGAGCGGCATCGTCTGCGGCCATGGCCTCATCGAGGCACCGGCAACACAAAGAGGTGTGAGGAGAAACCCCCCTAAATGTTCTGGTCGGGTAGCCTAGATGGTTAAGGCAGCCTCCCGGTTAGAGGAAGATCCCGGGTTCGATTCCCGGCCCTGTCAGACTTTTTTCAAGTCCGTTTTTCCTTGGGAATTTTCCTGGGTGCACGCCCTTATGTGCAAAGTCACCTAAACCCTTTCCTTATTTGTTTATCCTTAGGGGGGTTTCTCCTCACACCTCTTTGTGTTGCCGGTGCCTCGATGAGGCCATGGCCGCAGACGATGCCGCTCAGTCGGACGAAACTGCACTTGCCCATGCACACAAAGTCCCCAAAACGGCTTGTTAAAATGTTCTGGTCGGGTAGCCTAGATGGTTAAGGCAGCCTCCCGGTTAGAGGAAGATCCCGGGTTCGATTCCCGGCCCTGTCAGACTTTTTTCAAGTCCGTTTTTCCTTGGGAATTTTCCTGGGTGCACGCCCTTATGTGCAAAGTCACCTAAACCCTTTCCTTATTTGTTTATCCTTAGGGGGGTTTCTCCTCACACCTCTTTGTGTTGCCGGTGCCTCGATGAGGCCATGGCCGCAGACGATGCCGCTCAGTCGGACGAAACTGCACTTGCCCATGCACACAAAGTCCCCAAAACGGCTTGTTAAAATGTTCTGGTCGGGTAGCCTAGATGGTTAAGGCAGCCTCCCGGTTAGAGGAAGATCCCGGGTTCGATTCCCGGCCCTGTCAGACTTTTTTCAAGTCCGTTTTTCCTTGGGAATTTTCCTGGGTGCACGCCCTTATGTGCAAAGTCACCTAAACCCTTTCCTTATTTGTTTATCCTTAGGGGGGTTTCTCCTCACACCTCTTTGTGTTGCCGGTGCCTCGATGAGGCCATGGCCGCAGACGATGCCGCTCAGTCGGACGAAACTGCACTTGCCCATGCACACAAAGTCCCCAAAACGGCTTGTTAAAATGTTCTGGTCGGGTAGCCTAGATGGTTAAGGCAGCCTCCCGGTTAGAGGAAGATCCCGGGTTCGATTCCCGGCCCTGTCAGACTTTTTTCAAGTCCGTTTTTCCTTGGGAATGAATATGAATTTCTTAAAAACGACTTCGTTGGAAGGGCTGCAATCGAAAATGGAGGTGTAGCCTGACGAATGGAATGTATCTGAGAGATCTATGAATGTTTCAAAGGAGAATTGAGTATGCAGACATAGTGGAGTAAGGAGGACTATTGTGAGCAAAAGAGGCCGGAAGCTTGCTCATTGTGATAGAGCGTGACTGTTACGCAACTATGTATGCAGTAACGGCCCCAACTACTGGCGGTCCTGGTAATTCACCTAAAAAGTTCAAACACCTCTTAAATTTTTCTAAAATCATCAAATGTGACGAAAGTTCATTAAGATATAGTACAAGTTCATAGGACAAGTTCAATACCAGCATAATTTCAAATTAGGTCACGCTTATTCGTAGCTAAGATACTGAGCAATAACGTCTCCTGAGAGAGATACTGTTGTGCATTTGGCTGTGGATTCCAGTCACATCAAAATGTAACGAACGAATTAAACGATAGGATTATATAAAATAAAGTTTCTTTCAACTAAGCCTTACCTCATCATAAATTTTGATCATTTTACAACAGATCCATTACAAAAGCTTGGAAACAATTTTCTTTGCTGCATTTTTATTCTTCAAGAAGAATAATTATACTCATTTTTTTACTACAACATAAGTTTAGGAATAGACAAAAGTGTATTTAGTTATCGTGATCAGGACCTGTTATAAAGTTGAAGCCGAACAAGTACTGGAGTTATGGATTACTAAGGAGCTTTTGAGTAAGATATCGACATAAATATTATAAAATATGAGAATAATATTTGCTGTGTTTCTTATAATTAGTAATTTTAATAAAGACTTTTATTTTACGATAAATAGCAAAAGCAATTTCATAAAAATATTGTCATGTTACTGATTTAGGTGCTCGTATGTATGATAGAAGGGTTTTTTTATTTCACTTTTACATCTGTCACAGTATTTGAGAAGTATAGAACACGTAGTAGGTCACAGTGAGAAATATTATATGCAATAGCACATCAACCTCAATGATAGGTAATTGTCGGGTTTGTTTATTAGAGATGTGGTTGTGAGTAGTTGCTTATACTAATGTATGTTACAAAGCGTGTGACGGACACCCTTTTAGCTGTATATTTGAGGACAGAGTAAATGTAACTGAACTGATATTTTTAATGTGTGATGTCTTGAGTAAATGGGTTTAAAAATGTGTATGTATTGATCAACCTTGCATCTTAAACGAAGTTCAAATTTCAAGGCCTATTATAAGTAACTGTATTTGTCTTTTATTTACCTTTTACTGATCCAGATTCAGTAGTTAAAATTAATTCTTTACAAATCCCTTTCTTAATTTTTACAATTCGGTGAACAGCTTCAGGATCTTTCCATTCAGACCACGTATAAACGTACGCTGCGTGTATGAGTGACCTAAGATATAATTACTGCAAAGACCTCGTGAGAAACTAGTAAAAGGATCCTTCAGATTAAGCCCTTTCTCTCATAATCCCGCATTCTTTATTCAGCTCACATAAAGTGCAGCCTTTGCATAACACACGCCCATGTTACCTTCATTCCAAATTGGATGACATACCCTCAGTTTCCCTCGTAACGATCCACTCATAGTGTTAACACTTCCTGCGTTCGACCTTTCATAAGTTGGCAAACGTCTCGTTTCCGAGACGCAAATCCGAAAGCAATGGCGAGTCGTGAGGCGAGCGCCTTCGTTTTGGCTGCCGATCGTGTCTATGCTTTTTTCCTCGGCGGAAACAAATGAAAGCGGTTATGTATCCTCGAAGGAAATGCTACGGTCAAACGGATCCGTGCGATTGGTTATAGATTAGCGTCTGAGTTGCGTAACGGCGTAAAGGGTCCGTTGTGTGGGGGAGTGTGATTCCGATCGGTGGGGAATACATCATCTGCGGGTGAACGGAAGAGTGTCAGATCTGTATCGATGGATTCGTCGATTAGCAGGTGACTTTGACTGATGCTGGAGAACCGTTCCTCCGCCGACAAATTTCCGAAATTTTGCTATTTTCGAAATTTGTAATTACTTTCGGAAATGGGGCGGAAAATTAAAAAAAAGAAATGGCCATTTTCCCGGAAACGATATCAATGGATGGCGGTTCGAAGTTTAAGAAATCATAATCAAATTTAAATATGATATATTACTTATAGAAAAAAGTTCCTGTGTTATACATCTAAATCGCAAATATCCTTTTCATTTCAATGGTGAAGAAATCCATAATTATATATTGATTGAGTTTTATTGAATGATTTTTTATTATTTTTTTCTGGGAGCAGAAAAGCTGAAGGAGTATAGTTATTGAAAGACATACGGGCGTTAGGTGGCAACTATCCGGTAAGGTACGATGAATGCGACTATCCAACGACTTATTAAAGGGATCGCTACATATTTTCATGAATTCTTGCTTATATCATACGTAAACTTGAGTATAAAGGTAACATGCAAACGATATTCCATTGGTGAAATAAGTGGAAATGGTGCTCCCGTATTAGGGTTTGACGGGAATTTATTTACGATATCGAATCTTTCCCCGCATGAAAACTGATAATCCATTAGGGTATTTCCCTTCTCCTCAATTCAACCAAATTTACTTTCTCATCTTTTTAAGTCTCATAGACTATCACAATGATAGAATACCGTCTATTATTTTTGGTATTTGAGGAGAAACTAAACTATCTCCTTCACTGAGTCAACTACTGGAGATGTTCTATTATTATGATAAAAAGTACGCAAAATAGTAAAATAATGCATATTAAATATACGATTTAACTTCAGTTCAAACCCGTTTTAGAAAACATTGCAAAAACAAGCATTGGTATAAGAACCAACAATTAGTATCGATTATTAACTTTGTTGGCAAAGATATTACGTCATGAAATTCTACGTAATGTTTGTAATCTAAGCAATGACAAATCTTAATTCTAAGTAATGTCAATTCTTATTTCAGGATGAGGTGATTATGACGATGATTGATTCATTTGCTTTATTCTTGTTGTTTGAGCTTATAAATGCAAATAATTAATAACTCACGTAATCGTATAATCAGAACATAATTTTTACAAGTATAATCAAATCATTCATTCAAAGCCTTGGTTTGGCCTTCATCGCAAGTTTCCTGTGCAGTAATTACAAAAGAATTTGTAAAAATTTCATGCGTATTTCGTAAATCAAAATTTCAGTAAATCACAATCTTCGCATCTATATGGGAAGGAAATCTGCAAGGGTTTCGTATCCGCGTCTTAATATGTCGTCGATTAGCCAAAATGATCCACTTTCGAAGCAACGCAGTGGGTCATGATCAATCAAAGAAATTGGCCAACCTCCCCCTCGATTCTGCTTCGAAATATTTCCTTTGTTTCCCTTCCCAATTAGCGATCCTCCGCAACGAAAAATGCGCATGTAATTTTCCCCGAAAAAGAGATCTCAGAGATTTCAACGGGCGATAGAGACGAATTCGGAGAGATAAAGGGAGCGTACAGTTGCCCAACGAGTGGGCAAATTCAATTAGGCACCAAAGGCTCCTTCGAAAGTGTGAGAATTGTTGCTTCATAAATCATCGCCATTGCGATTTTACATTCCGATTCTCTCTATCAGGGTGTTATTATCCACAGCCACTCCCGTAATTAATTCATCCCGCCCTCTGGATACAGCTGTGTTCCAAAACAATGAAATAATTATTCTCACGTCGTCCAGCGATCTTTCCCAGCGCGTTTCGGCAACCAAAAATGTCTACATCGAACCAATATGCTGAATGGAATACAATATATTTATTTATTGTTTCATATGGAATTTAATCACCATTTAAAATATAGGAGTCCCAATATCTTACGATATCTTATCTTACGGTATATCATGAACGCAAGATTCTGTTTCATTATAGACAAAGGTTCGGGGAATTTAAGAAACGAAAGAATGACAGAATATAAAATCAAATATTCCATAAATTAGGTATTAACAAATCACAAAGATGCTTTATATTGTGAAAAATTGAATTATATTTCATGAATCGCATTTGTTTAAAATGAAAAGTTCCTGTTGAACTTTTCATTTGCCTTTCGGTTTAGGGAAATTATATTAATCGTATTCACGTTCTCTTTAAGTAAAAAGCAAGAGAGACATGGTGTTAAATGTCGGTATGTGTTCATATGTGCGTGGGTATTTTAAGTACTGTAGAAGCTAAGGCTAACTTCATTTCTCTGGTATTAATTTAAAAAAATAATTAATTATCCGTAAGAGTATTCTATTTATGAAGAATTTACATCTTACACGGGACCTATAAAAAAGTGCACGATTTATATGGCTATGTAGTTTTACTTAACTCATAATCGAGTTAAATGCTATTTTTGACAGTTATCTCTGTTATAAAACTTTTGACCTACTCTAAGATACGTCTTCAAGTAATAATTGAATTGTTTTTGGCGAATATTGAGAAGTCTCTCTAAGGACATACCGCTTGGCTGTAAGATCCATAGCTCATAAGCGGTTTGATCCAAAACCCTTCACCCACTAACAACTATAACCCTAGACACGTATTAGGCAACTAGGCAAGAAGAGAATTGAATAATGTTTCCTTTGAGTTTCTTTCTGAGCCAGGATAATATTTGTGGAAGAAGGCCTTAACGACCTTGCAAGTAATAATTAATATGATTCAATGTCTATTTCTATGTAAGAACCCTGCAAGCCGCCTTTCGGCGTGTGGCAGGGGGTGCAAGCACCTTGACTATTTTCCTAAACGGTCGCTTTCGCGTATACTTAGCGGAAAAAATGAATTTTTGAAACGATTCGTTTTAGCATCTATTTCCCTAATCTTTCGGGCAGTATCAGCACGGCCCATATAACAGGGGGGTCGCATTATATCGGTTACATCATCTGAAAACGTAATTTCCTTGAACTTATTTAATAAATTTATCCTTTGAATTTTTCTTTTATCTTCTAATGATTCCCATCCCGCGTCCTGCAACATCTGAGTGACACTCGCTGTTTTATCGTAGCAATTCTTTACAAATCGTATCGCCTTTCGTTGTACTTTATCTAAATCCCGAATATGACATTTCTCGGCGGGGTCCCATACACTACATGCTTACTCAAGGTGAGGCCTAACTAACGCTAAGCAACATCGCTCGCCAAGTTTTTCTTCGCTCCTACTGACTATTCTTTTAACGAAGCCGAGTTTCTGAAGTGCTTTTCCACATATATTTCGGATGTGGACACTCCATGATAGATTATTCGTGAGAGTTACTCCAAGATACTTTACCGATTCTACTGTCATTAGGTTTACCCCTCGGAGGCTATAAGAATAATCATTTATTATAGATTTTCTTTCGAAGAAGTTAACTACCGAACACTTTTCTACATTAAGCTCTAATTGCCAATCATCGCACCAGTTCATGATTCTATCTAGGTCGTTCGAAAGGGTTAATCTATACTCTGAACTAAGTATTTCCCTGCAAATGACTGTGTCGTCTGCGAATATCCTAACATTGCTTTCAATGTGATAGCTGAGGTCGTTGATGTATACTAAAAATAACAACGGTCCAATTACACTGCCCTGAGGGACGCCCGAAGTCACCTTAACCAAGTTGGAACTAATACCATCGAGTTCTACTCGTTGCTCTCTATCGGTGAGAAAGTATTTTATCCAGTTAATAACTTCTGTATTAATACCCGCAACTTCTAATTTGTACAGCAATTTATGATGAGGTATCTTATCGAAAGCCTTCCGAAAATCTAAAAATATCGCATTACATTCAATCAGGAGGGAAAACCTTGCGTGTATCATTTTTAGTTCATTTTGTGTATATTAAAATATCTTCTGATTTTGTTTATCTCTCAGATTTTATTATTATCTTTTTAATTGTGCAGAAGTTAATTACCTTTTAGTTAAAACTTTAGCTATTACTATAAATGAGTTTCACAGCTGTATCACACATACTATGATTTTTCCTGAAGTGCAGATTTTTCTTAATTACTTGGCTTAGGTATTTTCCAAACAGTAGATTCATTCTTCCTTTCTTTTATTTTTTTTTATCTATTCCTATCATCTTATTATATGACAAAGGGTTAGGCGACTTTATAGTCTGAATCACACCTCAAATGAGTCCGTAAGATGCTAAGATAACATGATTTACTATTGCATCCTGTTTAAACGGCAAAGCTTTTATAAATAACTTTTTCAGAAGATAATCGCCCCTCTGAACCAACGATTCTCAAATCTCTTCTCTTCCGATAATTGAGTAATATATAAAGAGGAAACGAGTCAAGAAAACTGTAGATAACTTTGAATCATCAATAAGAGGAATAGACAGTTAAGAAGTACACAAATGTGCTTCATAATTAAGGAAGTGAGCCTAAATTTCTTCCGGTTAATTGTTGCGGAATTCTGACTCCTAAAGTTTCCTAAATCAGAGTGCCGGAAGTGGCAGAATACTTAAAGATGTTTCTTTTTTTATGTGTGAACAGATCCTCCTTCAGTTTACGCTTTCGTAGATCATGATAAGAGTCAGTGCCATTTGTATGTGCTCATTACCGTTCTATTACCTGGAAAACTACGGAATGTATCCTTCTATAATAAGGATGAAGTTAACTAAATAACTCTAGCGGTACTTGGTATAAAATATTTATAATATTATTATTATCTTATTTTTAATTCTAAAGAAAAAAATACTGCCTCTATCCACAGAAAAAACTACTAACAATAATGCGACCGGCTTCGAGGATAATCTTATCTTCAGGCCTTTTGTTTTCGTTTTGATTTTTCTTTTGTGTGGAAAAAGAACAAGTTTGGGGAAATGAATTCCTTACATTTAGTTTCCAAAATTTATGGCCAAATTTTTTCTCATTTCAATATTATACCCTATATCAGGGTTTCCCAAACTTTTTCTGCAATGGAACACTTTGCAAACCTGGAACGTTTAACGGTACACTTAGCTTATTTTTAGGTTAGGTAATTCTTCTTGTAGAATTTTAAAAATCATTGAAATACAACTTATTGTTTTTTTAGTAATTATTTTAAAATGTAAAACTATAATATTATAATATGAACATCAAATATGAATAGATAAAGCATTTTATGACTTTTATTCTCCAATTCTTCATTAAGACACCAAATTTTCGCGGAACACCAATTCAGGCTCCGCGGAACATTGTTTGGGGAACCCTGCCCTATATCAATATAATCTATGACAAATTTATGGTACTGCAATTCTTGCAAAATATTTCTTGAAAAATGAAAGGAGTCCTAAAGTTATAAACAGTAATTTAATGTTTTTTCTACGGTATGTAATATAAAGTACTAAGTAATATATACGTATAGCATAACATAAAATACAGTATGCATAGTAATATTGAAATAATGAATAGTAAGTTATGGAATTGAAAACTAAATTAGCGGGAGAAATTACAGTTCTTTAAAATTGGTTCAGAGATGATATCTCGATGAAATGTTATCTGTCTCCATCATGAAGCATACGCAATCATTTTGATTACAAAAAAAGTCAGCCCGTTGAGGAACCGTTGTGTCACCTAATTTGCTGGAATTAATTAACCTTAATGTACCAAATAAAAGAACTCGTCATACATCTCTTTTCCGTGACATTTTTGGAAGAGTTGAAATTATGAGACATGAACCTCTCTCACGGACCATGAAAACAGTCAATGAAATTTTAAAGCATTGTAATTGTGATATTTTTATTGACTCCCTGATGTCACTAAGGAGGAAATTTTACCACTATTTTAATTGTTTTTAATATTTTTTGACTCAGCATTTTGGTGTATTTTATGTATTTTTCGTTGATTTTTTATATTCTTTTGTATTTTATTATAACGCTTGTAATTGGGGCTACCTGTTAGCGTTAAATAAATAAATAATAATAATAATAATAATAACACCTTACTTAACTTGGTTGTGTTTTGTACACAATGTATCGTCCAAAAAGGCATCGTCTCTACTATTAGACAAGGAATCACTCTTTATTAATTGATTGGATTGAGCTTTGTTGGCCTTCGATTTTTCTTATTATTTTATGCTAATTAAATGGAATTTATTTCCCCATTCTGGGTCATTATCTTGAAAAATTTTCTCTGCGAGATTATGTTATCACGATTATATTTACAAAGATATATCAGCTTAATTTTCGCCTTCTTAAAGTCAGATTTTGTGTTTACTTTTCACGGACAATTTTGAAATATTCGACTGAATCAAATAAATAGTGAGAAAAATTACTCTGCCCAATCCTTTGTGCCCTCCCCCAACTTTTTCTTTTCTCTTTCTTTTCCATTCACCTTCTCTTAAAATCACATTATATCTTGCGAAAGACATAATGAATTGGGAGATTTCGTTGGAGTGGGCAGCTGTAGTCTCACGCAATTAGTGATAACGGAAAGAGCGAAATTTATTCGAAAACATTTGGATCGCTCGTAGAAATCAAAGCGGTTTCGACATGTTTCCATCATTAATTTCTATATTCCGTCATAAATATCTTTGCATGGCATCTATATGAACTGATAGGAAAGGAGTCTTCCAATCAATCCTTCTTTCAAAATATGTTGAGTCAAGTCATTTCATTTATTTCCCAAATGAAATGTAAGAAGGTGAAGGAATGAAATTGAATGCTTTTTGAATTTGTGTAGGATTATAGTCGGCCTTGCTTTCAAAAGTGAAGGAACGTAATAACAGAGAACAAAGGGTGTATTACGTACATTTTATTGCTTCATTTACTGCTATCGTTACGCAGTTATCGGTAGGTAGAATTGGATTTTGGAAGGTGCCTCGACAGCTATGGTCATTTGCACCACTCAGTTATCTCTGAAACAGGTCCAGAAGAGGGAATTCAGCATTCCGCTAGCGGTGGATTTTATTAAATGTCAGAGCGTCCGTCATCTTCATTTGTAATTATAAAAATGCTCATTTATCGTTGTCCACTGATTTTCTCTTGTATTGAATAATAATTCATTCGATTTCGACCGGCTCACGTAAAGCACTTAATTAGAGACGAGTTACATTTTTAATTATCTCCTGTTCTCCTTGAACGCATCCGTCCAGTTATTTTTACAGGAAGACATGTTTAGTTCAAGCGACCGTTTAAGTATTTGTCCACCCTAAATTCGTATGGGCTGTTTCTAGATCACATCTTAAAGAAAATCGCTTTTTCTACGTAAACTACGGTTGTTCCGTGATAAATTTATTGCATTTTAATAATTTTACTGGTTTCAAAGTACAGGATTAATAACAATAATAATATTATAATAACACAAAGTGTATTAACCTAGGAAGTAATCGAGATTGTTATTGGCGGTTTGCTTCTACAAGTATGGTAAATGTTTTTGATTATGTTTTCTCAAAATGTTTTCTTGATTATGGCACACCATGCAGTAATTGTGAGGAATTTATTGGATCATGAGTTCCCAGATCGCTGGATTGTTAGAGGTAGTCCAAAGATTGCTTGTCCCTCTAGAGGCCCAGACATAACGCCACTTAATTTTTTCTCTGGTGGTGGATTATCAAGAATCAAGTATACAAGACACAAGTACGCAATCAACAGAATTGTGCCATCGCGTTCGTGCAGCTGTCAAATGTTACGCCTGCAGTGCTGTAAAACACATGGGGAGAAGTGGAATACAGATTAGATGTATTTCCGCCTTTAATGGTGCACAGATCGAGGTGTATTTGCTGGGTACTAAAGCATTTTGAGTTACCATACTTGTAGAAACAAATTGTCGATAAATTTCTTAATTAATTCTCAAGTTATATCATTTTGTATTATTATATGTTTATCCCGGATACCCTGTATAACAATATTTCATCCCTTGTTTTAGCGGATGCTACAGTGTAACATTGCTGCACGCAAGACCTGCCTCAGGATTATGACTCCGTTCTAAGTAGATAAATCATAATTCTCTCCATATAATTAAAAGGAAATACAACATGATCTTGTAATAATTTCTGAGAACTAAATTTGTATAGGTAGTGATTACACCAAATAAGGGATAACTATATTTTGATGCAGATGCGAATATTTAGTTGTGAAATCTCCTTTTTCAAAAGATAAATTACATATTCTCGCCCTAAAAATAAACTGTTAAATAATTCTATTATGAGACTCCAAGGATTTTGCCATAATATGAATTAATGCTCGTATTTGTGATCTATTTCTTAGTCTACATAAACACGCCTTGCTAAAAAGTATATTGCATGCATCATAACTGTTAGGAACCTTTGAAGTATCTTTTCAATTAAAGGAATAAATAGAAATAACCCTTCATAATCTGCGGTTAATCTGCGTCTCTCTCAAAGAACAATTCATAATCTGCGTTTAAGTAAGTTCAGCTGAAAGTGACGGATTTCTGGTTCATATGGAAGAATTTTGCTATCTTCAGCGAACCATTGAAAATGAACGGTATTTTTGTCGTTCTTGGACGGAAGATACAGACAGATTGGTGCCGCAAATGACTCAGCACCCTGGGCGGTCACCCGTGGATTAGTCGGCGCTGATTCCTCAGAGATTATTCAATGTTTGAGAATTTCATTAAAGAACACCAATTTGTTATTGTACCAGGTCCCGATTTATCCACCATGTCCTTGTGGAGATACACCGAACCTGATAAACTAATTAGAGTCAGTAATGACAGCATAATGAATGAATGTGGACTGTAAGAAAGGCTACGTGACCAGCGTAAAAGAGGTACTTGACTTTTACTTATGAGACGTGAATAGAAGCAGAATGACTAGGATGGTGCATGAGGAGGACTCGAACGGTTCTAAAGAGAGAAGAAGATGGAGAAATAGCTGAAAGAGGTAGAAGAGATTGTAAAGAGAAGGGATGAAAATAACCGTGAGAATGAAAGAGATATTATGAAAATGTATCTGGAAGTGTTTTAAGGGAAAGGTGTATACAAGGATAGGAAAGTGAGGCGAAGTATTGTGAATGAACGGGCGTGCATAGGCGTGGCGTGAGGCGTGCAAATAGCGTGTTCACTCCAAAAAAGAATAGCGTGAATCATGAGGATATGTTTACTCAATCCAAAAACTTAAATATTTCAAAAATATATCCCTCCAGAAAAAGGAGTTGATTCTTCACAGTTTCGCTAATTCCAATAATGTTCATCATCTGTTGAATAATTCACGACTGGAACATTTTCCTTTTCCCGTAGGTCGGCTGGAAATGATTCAGTTTTCTCCCAACGTGTGACCTGTTGCTGTTATCCCGCGCTCCTTTTTCTCATATGACTGGAATAAAAAGCCCTTTCCTCCTCTTAAACGTATCTCCGATCAGTGATCTCTCGACCGGAAATTCTCTTTTTCTGATGGCTGAGCCGCTGCCATTATGGCCGCTAGCCAACCGTTGCCGACGGACTTAGAATGCCTCTTAGGTACTTTTTCTAGCAATCTCCGCCAGTGGCCGCTCACAATGACTGACTTCCCAAAGTTTATGTCACTGAATGTTGTATATCACCGGTTCGTGTACCACCGAGGTCGAAGGAATTTTGACGCTTACATATCAAACAGCATACGCGTGTTTTCTGCATTTAAATAGAAAATATACGTGGAGTTTTTACTAACACTATCATAAGGATTTTTGGCTATCAATGCAGCTAAATGTATATTTTTAACAGTCGAATAATCGAGCAAAGTTTGCTAGAAATCCTTTTATGAAGATTCAGATTATTGTTATTACGAATTTAAAATATTTATAGTAGGATGTGTTGCTATCTTTCGGTTCTTTTCATTAAGCTTTTTCATAAAGAGAATGCTGAAAATAGTAAACACAAATTTGTTGCTCTCTTCAGAATTTTACTAATTGCAACGACAGTCTAAGGTCCATAATAATATTTCTTTTACCAATCCTAATTGATTGTTAAATTATTTTCGCTTCTAAAATTAATGTTAAATTTCTCTTCGTCATTTAAATCGTATTTATCAATTCACTCCTTTTTCAGGTGTAGGGTGGATAGCAGACTTTAAATAATGATAACAAATTTGTGATTCTTTCAGTTCAACGTCTGTCGGTGAAAACTCTTGGAACGTAGATATGGAAATAAATACACAGATTTAATATAATTTATAACAAAATTAATATGTTCTATCTATATATTTGTGGAAGTTACTAAGTGTTTAATTACGATGGTTTATAATTTATAACATTGAACTTCCTTTATTATATGTTCATCTCTGTTTAACTGCATGCAATGAGTATTATATAGTCTATAATTATGTCTGATAAATACTTTATCTTCAATGATTTCTAAGTACAAATTGGAAAGGAAAATATGAATGTATTACTGAACCTAAATGGGCAAATTTTATATGCGTACTAAAAACCTCAACTAAAATAATTATACCTTTTAAGGAATGCTTGGCGTTTTGGGTTTAGATTTGCTCGAATATATACGGTCATAACCGTCGGTCAGAAATTACGCTGAGTTCTAAAAATACGCATTTCCCTTCTACTTTTAAATGCAATCTCTTGAATTACGACGCACAAAAAATAGTATCCAATGAGAACAGGATATACTATTCGTGTACACAAAGCCTTAGGCGAAACCTTATGCCCTCCTTAATCAGGTCAATTACATCATGAATAGTAATTTTCACGCGTATCATGAGGCACGTAATTGATTATTCTACGATGACATGGCAGAATACATGAATCTTACGACTAAGGAATGGATCTCACTTATAAACGATGCACTTTGCTTATAGGCGACCTATCAAACAAATCAACTTAAACGTCTCATATAAAAGCTGCACATTCCTAGGTATTCTCAGGTATCATCTGAGATTTGCATGTAGTCTATCTAAAAATTAATCCAGCAAAATGACTTAAGAAATCCATTTCATACATAATATAATTTTTGAACTTTGTTTACCCATTTGTATGTGAGAGGGCTTCATAAGCTTAAAATTTCTTTTACTCCAATAATTATAATACGCTATATTCAGGTTCATTTCTAATCGCTTAACCTATCCTAAAAATGCGTTACAAGTACATTAACTTCAAGGGATATAAATCACAAACCATTTTAAGGTCAAAATCAAGATCGCAAGATCCCTCTTTTAGGAATAGCGACAAAAAACTTCGAGGCATTTCGAAATCATTTCTATTTCCTGAATGCTTTCCTATTGTCTAATCATAGACATGAAAAAGCCACTTCCTGTTCCGTAACTCGGCCTGTTTTTTCCCTGAATGCTCTCTGCATTAATTTGGTAGTCACCAATCGATTCCGTGACAGTTGCTGCCGAATCCAATCTGCAGATTACGAAGGCTGTAGATAACATCTGCAAATTCACTTTCAACGGTCGCGTGCGTCCTGAGAGAAAACCTCTCGCAGTAAAACATTCAAATCCGCCGCATTTTTTCCCCTTTGAATGCCTTTCACGCTCAATCGGCCGTGCGGGGTCTTCCGCCACCGCATTCTGCTTTGGCTCCAGATGATGCTCGTCGCGCGCCTTTTCACGCCTTTTGCATCGCACCGCTTTCCGCCCTATCCGAATTTGTTCCTTTCCTATTGAACCATGTGCTCAGCCTTTCAGCCAAAGAAAATCGATTCTTGATTAAGATAAATGAATGAATAAATTATTATCGCTACCTAAGTAACATAGAATCTATAAATGGAGTGATAGGAAAATGGGATATCTCCAGCGTAAATTTAAACAAAACAACGAAAAGGAAATTTAAGTACTTATTTTAACAGTGAAGTTCACCTTAAAATAAACATTTTAATCCTTACAATTTTAACTTGAACAAATTGTTTATATCATTACGAGAGACTCTATGTTGCCTTGTCATCATAACTGGCAAGTATCGAGCTATCTAATGGCAGCTTAACAAAGTATTTTCAGCTAAAAATTGGAAATTAGGCAAGTCAAAATCCCTGCCTCTACTCTTTTTTTTAACCCTTTTTATTATTTATCAAAAATGTGATATCAATTAGTTCAATAAATGGGTTTCCTAACAGATAATTCCAATTTAAGACTCGAATCTCATTTTTCTTTCTTTCTCTCATTGTAGATTTCTTTCTAGAAAGGATTCTTTCAATTTTAGAAAGAATTCTAGCTATAAACAAATCTACAACGAGAGAAAGAAAGAAAAATGAGTTTCGAGTTTTATAATTGAAATTATCTGATAGGGAATCAATTGTTGAGCTAATTCATATTACATTTTTGAGAAATAATAAAAAGAGTTAAGATACGTGTAGCGGAGAGCTTTTGACTGGCCTAATTCCCATTTTATAGTTGAAAATACTTTGTTAAGCTGTCATTAGATAGCTCGATATCTGCCAGTTATGACGACAAAGCAAAATAGAGTCTCTCGTAATGATATAAACAATTTTTTCAAGTTAAATTTGGAAGGATTAAAATGTTAATTTTGAGATGAGCCCCATGGTTAAAATGAACAATATTTTATTTTTGGCTCGTTACAATAAAAATTTTTACGTCATCATTTGAAGTTTTCGCAAATTTCTATATTGTTGAAGATAGTATCCTAAGTACCCGTAATACATCTCCTGTTTTCTGAAACTCAGCCTCGGAATTAAGCAAATCCTCGTATCGCTTTAAGGTCAGCATTTGTAGTTGAGTAGAGCAATGACAAGCGAAAAACCTCCTTTTCTCACCATTGGAGAAAGAGTTACTTTTCACTTGTCTTTCTCCTGTCACATTTTCTTTCTTGCTTTAATAATGACTGGTAAATAATGAATCAATGTCACCGAAATGAATCGGTAAGCGAAGGGAATAATATGCATGGGAAAGTTTTTGTATTCCATTCTGGTTCGATTGCTGAATTGATTTCTTCCCAGCAAGTCCGATTAAAATGATTAACGACTTGAATTTATCCTCCGAGGTGCACATACGTAAACATGTTGGTGCTGAACTTGGGAATGGGTTTCCATCTTAGTCGTCACATATCAGCTGGATAATCTATAAAAGTGTAGCTTAGGTTACCTGCGGAAAATTTTCTATTTCTCGCTCTGTTAACCAGAACGATATGATTCCAAATGCATACTTAGCGAATGCCCTTTCAGTAGACTTCTTTGAGATAAAGTCTACCTTTATAACTTTGTTTCCTTGTTGGAAATAAGAGAATTATTTGTTGATACGTTGGTGGATAGGGTAACCTTATTTCATGTGCTTTAGCGGCACTGATAGATGTACTTCTGCATATGTAGGAAGGTGCCTCTGTTGAGGAAGAGGACCAAATTACCTTCTTGTCCCGTCATTCCCTTCTTCTAAATATACTCCTCTTGGAAGATGTTCATAATCTTCATCAATATTTATCACCCTAGTGTCGCTGTGTGAAAACTATCTATATCTGAACGTTGCAGAACAATTATGCATTCTTGACTTGAAGAATTTGAATGAATGCCTTGCTAATGAATGCCATCTTTCTCAAAAAGCTCTACCCAAACTCACGACAACTCTCAAATCACCTGCTAACATAAGGTGCCCCCCATTTTCGTTTCGATGTATTGAAGTTTTACAGCACTTACGGAAAAGATTGTTCCAAATAGCTTTTGTAGTAAGAAGATTCTAACGCGTAATTCCCAAGTTCTGTAAATTACTTCCATTTCATGTTGAAATCATTTCATAACCTCTTTTATATAAAAACTTTGATGTTTTTAAGCCCATTTCATACTGAGAGTGAATTTTATTCCATATCTGTTATTTTTCCATATGTGTATGTAGATAATTCAATTTTATTGAACGCTACGGATTCAAGTTATACTTGTTGGACGAATTAAATGAGAACACCCAAGAAAAGGAATCAGCCTATTGACGTGGTTGATAATATTTTAGCAAACATTTTACCTAAGAAAAGGAGCACCAAGAAGCTTAAACAGGGGACAAGTCACAATAAAGTTCCTATGATTGTTATTTTGGGTTCCTTCATTTAAGATACACCTTCATGCAAGTGGGTTTCCTTTGTGTTCCTTCATACAACGACGCTTGATCATATTAATGTTATATTCAATTAGTTTCGTTCTTAATAGCAGATTCGAATTCCTCCTCTTCTCCCTGAGAAAACTAATATTACCGGAATAATATCGAATTCGCCTATTTCCAATAGTCAAATTACTGCCTAAATGAAGTTCTTACATCCCAAATTTCGATAAGTATGTATATATATCTATCATTGCAGATTATCATCTTTTTAGTTTACCTGTCACCAGATTTGTAGCCTAGAAGCCAACCTCATCATCACTCTTCTTTCTTAAATGTGGCGAATACTTCAAGTAAAGTTGTTATAAATTGTTTGTTAAATATATGGAAACTTTAACATCTGGATAATTATCTGCTGTGAAATTTTTTGTAACACAAGGGTACATCCCGTTGAATAAATAAATAAACAGATTGGTAAAAATTAGGACATGAATAATTTTGGTATACTATGGACTATTCTTGGTGGTGAAGGAGATAACTTATCTCATCGATAGATATATGTAATAATATGTAAAATCGGATTAGAAATATGCGCAGCTGATATCAGTGTAAGTAGAAGCAATTTAAGGTATCATTAGAATTTTAATTAATATTTAAGGTATCAGTAGAAGCAATTTAAGTGAAACATGGTTACGCTTGTTAAACTGTTGCTCATCAAGTTCTCAATGTTCAAGAAGGAAGGAGTTTCTCACCTATCCAATTCAAATGCTACCAAGACGTATACCTGCCAGATTTTGGATTTATTCTCTAAATGGAGGAGCCAAAAACGTTTTGTACCTTTGGAATAGAAGAATAATCTGCTTCTAAGTCCTTATTTTTCCAAGGAGAAGTAATAGCAATCTCATTCATATACGTATTCCGTTAAAAGTGATGTGATACAATTATTATTATATCAGGTTACCTGTATATAAAATTATTATTATTATATCAGGTTACCTGTATATAAAATTATTATTATTATATCAGGTTTCCGAAATCGTTAATATGTACCTTTTAATACCTCTACGCCGTCATTTGAATTCATCGTCCAGTTACATTGTCCTCATCCAGGCGAGCAATGTTTAAATTAACAGCGCTAGACGTAGATAATAAAATCAGTGCAGAAGTATATATGTTTAAATCGTATACATTGTATCCATTTCTTAAGAACCATAGAGTAGGTATAAAGAAACGACATCACGGACGTAGGAGGTCAGTGCGGTGGCGTGCATCAGTAAGACAAAGGAGCGGTTGAGAACTGAGGGAATATTTGTTCTCAAAAGTTGGTCTTAACCAGATTTGTTCTCAATAAAAGAGTTTCGTTACCTAGGGGTCTGGTATATTATAAATAATTATGTAGAAATAATAAGTAAACCGACAGTTTAATTCAATTAATTGAAACGATAAACGGTATTGATCATATCCTGATCAAGATTTTAATATTGATATGTTTTGGCCTTATCTATTCCACGATTGGAGTGCAAATAATCATCCGCCTACAAATTCATAAGTGTCCCACCTAAGGGTACGTTCAAGTGCCCTTAAATTCCCTACTCGACGCCATTCCTTCAATTTCTCGATTATATATCCCAACCGTTATATCATCCAACAACTTTTGTCTTCATCTCCCCATCAATCTATTCTTTTGCAAACTTCAATTACTTCCTTTAAAAATCTGTCTTCTCTTACTGTTTAAGACGCCCATTTCCTCTGTCTCTGCTTTACCGCTTTAATCCAAACCCTCTCTGACATCACCACCTCCAACACTTCCGCGTTTGTAATCTATAATTCCTGTTTACTTTTCCATTCTACACTACAACTGAAGGCCTCAATTCTTTTGAAATTCTATTCTCATCGGTTCCACGTTTCACATCTTTACAGAAAATCAATGTTTTGCCAATTTTTCCTTGATTCGCAACCGCAAAAGAACGAAGCGGAATAGATGAACATGCCAACGTAAATCACTACGGAGCCTGTATATATTGATTAATACTTTTCTAGTTGTGTTACATCAAAAATATGTTCTTAAATGTATTTATTACCTGAGCTGATGCAGCTACCGGATTGTTCATCAATTTGTAACGACATTCATAACAAAAACAATAGCAATTATAATAACAAAATCACAACCAAGAGTAATGAAAAGTTAACATTTGTTTTCAGTGTAGGTAAAAATACCATCATGAGACTGAAAGAAATGCACCGTCCAGTCCAACTATGGGCTTGTACTGTGTAATTCTCCGGGCTCGATGGAGATCTTTTCAAGTGCCTCTCGTGGGCAATCGTGATCCGCCGCCAACGTTCCAGATCCCCGCGAGAGATACAGAGGGAAGGGTTAATCCAAAATCTCCGCTCTGTCCGAGGCACGAGAAACATGGATAAATATATTGGCAACCGAAGGGACTTGGCGTCGCTCCCCTCCCTCCCTCCTTAATAACTGTATTTCCCGCTGACGGTAATGGGCATCTGGAGAAGGGAAGCCGAAGGAGATTCGCACGCAGAGTCCCTCTCTACGCTTGGCCGATCTCTGGCACACGCTCTCGAGTCGTGATCGCAATTGTCGTCCACCAGAGGGAGTGCGAAAAACGATCGATTGGGAATCGAGGGAATGTTTTTGCGGAGAGCGTTACGACCTCGTTTCGCGTTTCTAAACATACGGAATAACCAGCGGAACGCCTTCCACTTCAAGATCAAAGCAAATGCAGAATAACGAGAGAACAAATGATAAAGGAAGAGGCGTACATCTTATATTAATGTTATGCTTTATCGTGCACAGTTACGCGAAAAGTTTTGGGAATCAAAATTTTCTTATACCCACAGCCACAGGTAATACGTGATTTGTAGGCAATTTTTTGCGTAATGATAATTTTAGAATTGAAAAAAGATTCCAAGTAATATGAAACAAGATTAAATATTGCAAAAATTAATAGAAAAAGTAGGAATCAATTTCGTACAAGTACATCTTCGACAAAAGAGCATTTTCCATATGTATAACGGAAGGATTATAATGAGCATTTTATTTGCTGTCAAAATTAAGTTTAAATATAAGGAAAGAGGTTAAAGTTTAAAGAGGTATTAAGTTTAAAGGTCAAATGATTTTTATTTCTCAGAATAACATTTTATATAATATTAATAGTATCTATTTAACGTTCTTAGTAAAATTAAAAGTTAACGTACGTTTCAAAGAATTTATATTACAACATTTTACATTCTACAACTTGAAATTTCATTCCATTGCTTAGAGAAGTTAAGACTCTATTATGAGAATATCTGTAACTTATATTCAGTACATAGTTATGGCAATGCTTTTGTAATTTCATTGCAATGTTTACTCTTCATATCAATTGATACATATGTGTTGATGTAAGAGATTAACCGTGGGATGAGAAATTAAGTCCAGGGGCTCCAGGATAACCAAGTGGGCAGCGCGTTCGGTTTTGGTGTAAGCGGTCCCGGGTTCGATTCCCGGTGGAAGCTCATGAGCGAAATGACCTAAGCTGTCGCATCATTTTAAATAATAATTCCTACAGTAATTCTAGAAAAAATGCCTCTAATAACCAAACCGAAATGCTGAAGCGAAATCTAAGTTCACTCTGACCTGCACGATGAGATAATCTTTAAGAAACCAGACCAACTCGAGATGAAAATACTTTGAAAGCAAAGTGTTAAACGCAGATGCACATTCAACCCCTACGAGAGGAACTTCCAAAACGACGTTTCCTGGAATGGCGAGTCATTAGCAATCGAAACCAAAGATTTGTAATTGAAAGTCAGCCTCCTTCTCGGATTTACATCGCTTCCCCTATCAACTGTGGCATATCTACTTCATTATTATCGTTTTCTCTGTGGTTACTATGCATTATCGCTCACCGTGACACTCTACCCTTAATTATCGTTTTGCCGCTATTCGTAAACAGTTGTCTCCTTCTAACTTTTGTTCTTCCATTCCTCACCCAAAGAAAATCACGTATTATGACGTTCCCTTAGATTTTATGCGTTCTTAAGCATAGGCTTTAAGGATACAGCATAGATGAAATTGCGTAATTAAAATTAACTTCCATTATAAGTCCCAGCCTTTTTAGCTGAATTACGGTCATATTTTTATTTTCCAAGAATGTCATAGGTGAATGAATAACATTCAGCGATGCTTGATGGAATTTCATTCTAAAAATAGTCTTCACTTACAAAACTTGTACAAATTCACAAGAATAGCACTACAATCACCTGAGATTCAAACTCATTGTAGTGAGGATTTCGGAAGCTACATTTTATTGTGGATTTGAGCAGTTTTGTTAGTAAAGACTTTTGATATCATAGGAGCACTAATTATATGTATAATTGCACATTGCGTAATATTTAAAGAAGGAATTTTTCTAAATTTTTAAATACTCTATTCATTTATAAGTGGCTTGCTTTCTCAGCGTTATTCAATTCAATTTAAACAATTCCGTTCTTTGAGACTCTTATATCTTTCACATCATCGTTGTATATTTATACTGTTAAACCTCTCTAAGTATTCCATCTTTCATTTAAAATTTCACCATATTTCTACCACATTTTATGAATAAAATTCCAAGCATTTAAGTATTCGAAATTTCATATCTGCCACTCTTGATAATACAATTCGCTTGATCACTCTTTCACCTCAATACAATACCACAAGAAATCAGTCCGAATTTTTAGATATTTCATGAATTGCTCCTTATGCAATGTATTATTTGGCAATGTAGCTTACAAAATCCTATCAAATATAAGTTCGAATCTCTGTTGATTGTAGTGTGATACTTATTCTATAGCTACTTAAAAGTAGGGAATCTATATGTCTTCCATAGGAGATTTATTGCGACCGATTTCGTCAACGGATTGATATCCTCAGGATGATGTCCAAGATTGACCCGGAGGTGATTTAACACGTTGATGAAACCGGTTGCACAAAAATCTCCTGAGGAAGATACACGACGTCCCTTCTCTTAAGATATATCTGGCATTCCACCAAGTGACATTTGATCATATTAATCCTATTAAGTATATATAGTTATTCTCGACCCTAGTCAAACATTCAGTGATGATGTATAATGAGTTCTAGGATACTTTTCTTCACCCTCACACTAGTTTTGATTTCTCTCTCCACTGAATCATCTCCTAAAATATAGAAAGAAAAAGAATCCATGAGTCTGCCTTTGTTATTGCTAAATACACTACACTAATTTAAAGTTTCACCTTATATCGTCCAGTAAGTATCTCCAATGCCAATACCTACTTGATTTTTATGTCCATGTTCAATTAACATTGTTTATACTCGATCATAGAATCTTAATATTAATCCTAAAGTTGCTGTTTAAAAAAATCTCACCTACCTATATCTCCCAGTTTCTGAGAGTACCAAGAGAACTCTTCTCGGTGACTAAAAGCAATAACGACACCGAGTATCTCCACTGGAACTCTTCGCTAATTGGAAATGAATAATTAAGCATCTCCTTTTCATTTTAATTTTCATTTCTACGCAACACACCTTCGGGATAAAGACATGGAGGGTTTAATCGGCAGCTTTGTCCGCTTTTCACCAATTTTCTAAGCTGTTTCTGAACCGTTCAAATAGTTTTGGACACTTTTGAATCCCGCAGCAACATATCGTATTCAGCCCTAAACCGAACAAAATTCTTTGACTAAAGAATTCCATATGTTATCGAAAACGTATTTAAAAGAGAGAGTGTTTCTAAAATTGGTAAAAAATCTCGAGGAAAAGATTCTCAACAAGTAAAAAGTTTCCTACGATTCGCATTCTATTATAACCGAAGGAGGAAGTAAGATTGCTATGAATGTCATGCAGAGAACTATACCTCTTTGAAATTGTGACATTCATTCGGTTGTTATTTTATGGTCAATGCTCTTTGTAAACCACCAGTAATAGCAACATCGTCTGCAGATCCTTTCGAGGACTTTCATGATTTTTTGCTCTCTGCCAGTTTCTGTGGTGGAAAGTGCTATGAAAGAGGACTGAAACGAAGGTGATTTTCCTTTGAATGAAATTTCTATAGACTATTATTATCCTTTGAAGAATTCTGCTTTTTTCTAAAGGCTAAACTTTTTTCTCGCTCTCTAAAAGTATGAGTAGCAACTCAATTTTCGAGAGGACTTACGTACCATAATCATTATTAACAATAATGCTCACAATTACGTTTAATCAGGATCTTTTAGATTCATGAAGAATACATATCCTCTTATAAGCATATTATCCTTTATAAAAATAAGAAGACTAAAAATATTTCTTTTTATGCCTCTTATTCATATTTCAGCCTTATTTAATCACCGAATATATTACACTAAATTTGAAAATGGTGAAAGTCTGTTCATATGCATTGTAAAATTCACAGTGAAAGAATTGTAACAGATATGTCATAATACATGAAGTTGTCTCTTAACCGCAAAGACCAATTTCAACTGCTGCACAGCTGAATTGATAATCTTCAGCGCATAAGATTTGATAGCATTACAGATTTTAGCTTCATCTTCGTAATTTTCTAACTAAAATTCTGATTAATGTAAAAGTTATTCGGTATCTATTCGTCGACATAATTTGATAATCACCTTTGCTGGGTGATGTTGATGTTTGGGAACTTCTCCCAAAAAATAAAATTCGTTAGAATCGTACAGCTCATTTTTGTTTCCTTCCAAGGTCATTTAATGGAACTTATCTTTCAAATCCATACTATTCCTCATCTATGATTTTAATTTCGAGTAGGACCTGAATATTAAGTTGTCATAGTTTTAAATCAGTGATTGAATCAGTTAAAAATCATTTTTGTAACCGGTTAATGATTGTAATTAAATTTAAAATTTTCCTCTCTACTTCATAATTCAAATCCCAGAAATCTGTGTCGAAACAATTCACCTCTTCAGTATATCGATGGAAATAATTAACTTAAGCGAAATTTTTCCCCAAAAATTATTGGTATTTCTACCCATTCTTTTAACCCTTAACCAGTGACGTGCAATTTTTGTCACACTACCAGTGACGTGCGGTCTGAGAGACCGCAATTTTTTAAATATGTTTAAAGTTACTAAATGACACATTTAACAAAGTTTAAAAGCCTTGATAAACTAATCAGTTATTCAATAATTTGAATTCAAATTTAATTTTATGTTAATATGAACAACATTACAATTATTAATCATTTTACGAAGATAGTAAAAAATTTGAATGAAAAAAACATATCCTATCAAAATAATGTCGCATATTAAAAATCAGGTGCCTATTTTTGTAGCAAAGCCTTTAATGTATTTTTTGGATGATAATTGATAAAACGTTCTTGAAAAATATTTCATTTATTGTGTTTTTCATGGATTCTGCAAACGTTCAATATTACATTTTTCGTGAAAAATGTCCTACCCCTCCAAAGAAGCACAGCTCTTGCAAATATTTTTTGTGCATTATAAAAAAACTGGTTGTCTACATTTGGACCAACAGAAGGAGGTTTTCCGTTTTTTTCATGGAGGGCAAAGTCGGCAAGTCTTCCGCTTTTCTAGTTTATCTTCGAAATTTTGTGGTTTTTCAACTGTTAGGCTCAGAATTCGGCCTATATTGGCTCTTAATTGTGTGGGAATCTTTCTGTTTGACATTATCCTCTTTAATTGTGGCCTTACTAACTCCGCTGCAATGCATTAAATAAAATCGTACCTATTCTGATACTTCTTGTCTTTTAGAGACCGCTGGAACACAAAAGAATTCACCAATGAAATGTCTAAAATCCTAAGAAACACTGCCATTGGCCATCTCCTTGTTCTTCGACTAGATGAGTAGCTGCTGCACATTTTATGTAGTGTATCTACTCCACCCTTGATTGAATTATAGAAAGCTATAATTTCAGGTTTCATTGTCACGTCATCAGTGCTCTCTGTGGTGCATTGACGACACCAACCAAAGAGTCCTGTTTTTCTTTGGCACATGAGGAACTAGAGTCATGTTGCCGTATATCCATACAACGAGGACCCTTTTGTGCATTCTTTTGAAGGCCAGAACTCATTGGATATTTCCCTTTAATTTTTTCTTATCGTCCCGACATAGGTCAGTCCTTTCACCCTCAGCTTCTAAACCAGTTCAATTGAAGTGAACCAATTATCAGCTGTAATATTTCGATTGGAATGAAATATTGGCTCAGTGAGACGCGGAATTGATTGCGTAGGTTTCGAAGTCTTTTTGTCTTCCTCTGACAGACCTTTTCCGTTGGTACTTTTTCCGGCGTACAAATAGGCATTATACAAATAGCTATTCGATGTATCCGTCAAACACATAATTTTGAGGCCATACTTAGCTGGCTTACTCAGGATGTATATTTTAAATCGGCACCGACCCCTGAAGGCAATTAACATTTCGTCAATACAAGTTGTTGTGCCCAGTGAATAGCAACAATGAGAATTTTTTACGAAATGATTTAACAAATCAGAAATTGGTGCAACTGGGTCACTTTCGTACCGAACGATTCGGTCTTCATGGTTATCAAACCGTAGACATAAAAGGAGAACAGTAAATCGTTGTCCATACATAACTAAACGAAAAATTTCCTTTCCCATGCCATCTGCAGCAAAAGTACTACTAATATCTTCATCGTTAGATTTAAATATTGCCGAATATATTAATAACCCAAGTAAAGCTCTTAATTCAACATAATCTAAATCTTGGATTTCTGGCCTACTCTGGTATACTTTTCTCATAACTTCTGAAGTTTGACATTTGTCCAACACAAAATCAAATTTATTATATCATCGTCAAAAATATGCGATCAAAAATGGAGAGGTTGCAGTTCCCTATCTAGAGGTATAACAGATTGCTTCAAACCTGGTTTTTCCACGACAATGTTATGCAGACGAGTGTAAACGTTTCTCTTTTGCTCTTTAGAACTATTTTTCCAGGCAATTGGTTTTCCTGCCGCCATATTTGCAAATTATTTTACAACAAAGATATATTTTAGAAAGAAACGAACTTACTGAAAAAATATAACTCACATGATTCGTCTTTCAAAAGATCCGTGTATGCTATCCGTGTAGCAAGATGATTACTTGGCAACGAATAGAGTGAAACTAAAGAAAGCAGTTTGGGGAAAATCCGAGAAATACGTTTTCTTTCACATCTGGTCATGTATTGCTCGAACATTCGCCTCGGGTTTTCCCCAGGATCACTCCACCCTCTCCATTGGGGGTCCATATTCCGCTGACAATATGCTTCACTAAAGGTAATTCATCCAGGGCTAGGCACAAATGAGTAGTGGCAACAAAGAGAAATTCTCGCAGGATTTCGTTATTCTGAGTTTGCCGCCACTTCGGTCGCATCCGTAGTAAGTGACATTCTAGTGTCAGAATCACAGCGAAATATAAAGACGAAAAATTCGGTTCCATACACATAAGGTGTTTTAATGCAAGTATGATTTAATAGTTTTCTAAAAAGATTTTTATTGTTGGAGTTGATATTAT
The DNA here is from genome assembly GCA_947579665.1 of Sympetrum striolatum. Taxonomy (NCBI): domain Eukaryota; kingdom Metazoa; phylum Arthropoda; class Insecta; order Odonata; family Libellulidae; genus Sympetrum; species Sympetrum striolatum. The sequence goes on along the minus strand of OX388346.1, from coordinate 72,527,251 downwards.
AAAATAACGAAAACAATCAGTATTCTTTAGGACGACCTCAACATTAGCCTACTATCATAAAATCCATATATTTTGCCTAATTTATGCTTTTCAAATAGTAATAACAAAGAAATGTGAAAATAATAAACAAATGTAATAAATAAAGTTGAATTTTGTAAGCCTCCGTAATAATATTCACCCATATTACGAATTGAGTTTTCCCGAATTAGTGACGTGCGGTCTCTCAGACCGCGCATGAAATTAAATCGCAACTTAATAGAAATACAAGTAAGATAAATGAAATTCGAAGAATTCTATATACTACGTAAAGGTATCTAAGAAGGTACCATAAATAACAGATTTGTTGAAAATCAAATAATTTTTTTATTCACAATAAAAAAATCGCTGCGGTCTCTCAGACCGCACGTCACTGGTTAAGGGTTAAAGTGGAATTTTGCACAGTTATTTCCACCCATTTATTAGGATGGAGTTCTACAAAGTAAAAGGTTCCTTGATTGATTTAATTTCTCGTTAAATTTGATTTTTTATCTAAATATCTCCAACCGCGGAAACCCGACTGAATCAACTGCTTATTGGGTTGTGAGTTCGTTCTTTGGAATCCATGAAAGAACCTTAAAAATAGAATTTTACTAACACACTAATAAATATATTGCTGTGGCTAGTAAAAGTGAGAATATATTTTTCTTTCCAGGAGTACTTTTATAAATCAATAATTATTGTTCTACCTTCAACTCTTGAAATCGAAAACCTCTTTAATCTAGACTCCAGGAAAATTCTATGTCTTGTAACACTTACATCAGCAAATTTTTTTTTCGAGAATGAATCACAGATTTGAACTCAGTAATGTAACCTGACAGAAATTAAAGCCATTACATTACCTTCGAAGGAAATTAGAACTTCTCTAGAAACGTGAATTGATTTTTCGCAGTTCTCAGGAGAGTTTCCATTAAGACACCGTTCGATAGAACTAGTTTTCCCTGGATTGATCGACCCTGTTCGTGATGAAGAAAATGAGGAATACATCATCCTCTCATTTCGGATGGAACGCTACACTAGAAGATACAAACCGTCTTGTTCCCCAACGCCTCTATTTACTTAGCGTTTTCAACATTCTATGATGCACCACTAGATAATAGATTCTGTTTAAGCTACCGTGTGATTTTCGTCGCAAAATCTAAAAAATGTATAGTATTTCAAATTAAAATACGATCCGATACACAATTTTTAATAAATGTGTCCTACAGTAAGAAAACTCTAAAAAACTTCGATGCAAGTCGATCATTAGATTAGAGCTGATGAGGTTAATACACCTACGTGTGTTTTACGTGTATCTCTATGTTGTGGGGTCGACATAGTGTAAGTCTTTTTACGGCATATTATACAGTAATTTATTTGTAGCATATTAATAATAGCTCTGATCTTATTTCTTCCAACGATTCCTAATATTCTCTCGTAATTCAAGAACTATTCGGATATGATTGTTAATATTTAATGATAAGTAATGCCTTCACATTATGAGTGTGCGGAGGATGCTCTACTGTGGTGAGCATGTGTTCTGCTGTGTTGGCACCCCAGTTGTGAGGTTTGGAGGTGTGGTGATCAGTGACTAAAGCTTATTCTCCATGAAGACCGGATTTGGTACCGTCTGACTTCAGTCTCTCCTGACAATAAAATAAAATCTGTGGGGACATCTGTGTGCATCTGATGAGGAAGTCGAGAGAACTGCATGAGAATGGTTGCGGAAATAGTGTCAACTCCTCCAGTAACTTGTTCATTATTGGCAGAAGTTTATACTGTTCTCTGGTAATAATGTGGAAGAGTAAATATTGACACTTAAAGACCAAGCTCTAAGGATTCTTTTTGCTCTTGATTGAATAAAATGTTCCCATCGAAGTCAAAGTTATGAAAGTGGAGGCATTACTTTTATTCAACCCTCGTATCTTAGTGCAAACATTGTCTTAAATAGAATCCACTGCTTGGGATGTGACCTAGTGGTACGAATCTATAAGTAACCAAAATAAAGTGTAACATAGTTAATACTTTCTGACGATACTTGGTATAACTTCTCCATAATAAATTGGAAAGAAGCAATCTGTCTGCGTCCACAAGTTTTTATTTAAAAAAAGCACGACCGGTTTCGAGTTTGAAAATTTGTGGACGTAGACAGATTGTTTCTCTTCAATTTATTTATAAAGGATGAGTTGAACCGGTCGTGCCTTTTTTAAATAAAAAATTGTGGACGCAGACATTGTTTCTTTCCAATTTATTTAATAAAGTATAAGTAAAATTTGACAAACCGCGACAATGGCTTCAATTCTCACAATCAGAGTCATCATCAGGTCATCACCCCATCGCCATCGCGAAAGGAAGACCGTTTTCTAATAAATATTGCGCTGTGTAAAAGTTTGACCCTTTCTTGGTTCCTTATCGCTTTAAATATCTCGTGTGCAATTTTGTCGCGTCGCATCGGATGAGGAAAGGAGCATTCCGAATGAGATTCCGAAATTCCTCGGAAGGGAAAACGCCCTGTCGTCATGGGAACGCGAGTCCTTTCCCTTGTTTGCTGGATATTATACAAACCTGAGTTCGTTATGCACGGGTAGGTGGGATAAAAGCGGGGCAATGCGAATTCACACAGCGGAACTTTCTAACGAAACGAACGCCAGTGAGAGGAAGAACTGTGGAAGAAATGTTTTTGCTGCAAACGAAGGCATTCGGTTTAAATTTTGTAGCGTCGCGTGCCAAAAAATTCGAGATATTGTTTTTTTTTCCGAATGGTCGGCGCCCGAGTCCTTGCCTGCATCGCTGCCCTATTGTACGCGAGGAAATCGTTTTGAAACTGATTTGTTAGCAGTGCGTATGCGCTTTCCAAACTGCTATCTTTCATTGCGAAAGTTCGCAATTTTTGAAGAAATTTCCTTCCGTAGCATTCAGTTAGCTTTCCCAGTGGGAGGGTAAATCGTATTTTATTGCTATTGATTGTCATTGCAGCAATTGAGTCAGAAATTGATGCCTTTAGATTGGGTTTAACAAAAATATCGTATCATTACTTTCCATACTTTCTTCGCTTCGAGTAAAAGGAGATTTGCTAACAGAACGACCATTCGTATCTTGTGTCATAGTTTTCCTTTTGAAAGTAAGTATGAGAGAAAAATTAGTAATTACAGGAGCAGGAGTAGAATATAATGGGTGGAATATTAGAAACCATCCAGATCAGCGTAAATCATAATTACGGAAGTCGAGGAAATAAGTAAATGAGAATAATAATAATAAAGGACTTTATTGAGGGCGAGATTGAGACTATCAAGTCTCTTCTTACACCTAACCCTTTGTCATGTGAGAACAGAAAGAAAGAGATAGATTGCAAAAGTACAGAGAAGAAAACTACTATGTGAGTTTAAAAACCTAAGCTAAGAGCATAGGAAAACATTTCCACTGCAGGAAAACACCCTCAAAAGAAGGGGGTGTGAAAAACCTGCGAAACCTACATATAGAAAACTAAATTAAAATATGGTAGTAGATAAAAGAGCTATATAAGACAAGAGAAAAGGAAGTCATTAGAATGTACAAAAAAGAGCAAGTTATAACATATTAACATAAAATTCTGACACAAAAGTATTAACATATAAGTAATAATGTATAGCTAATTTAGGATTGAGTTATAGAGTTCAAACTATCTTAAACTTTTCGGTTGGTGGCAAAGATTAGAGCAAAATAGATTTAAGTCCACTCACTGAATAGAAGGGGATCGATATAATAAGAGAGTATATAAAATTGAGTTCAACCGTTACCGGCTAACTATATACAGGGAAGATATAACGACGACATTATTCATTTATTTATTTGACCCTTTATTGGCGAGGTTAGGCCCAAGTGGGCCTCTCTTCCACCTAACCTCGTATGTCGTCTGAATATGAATGATTATAAATTAAATTAAAACAAAAAGACAGAGTAGAGTGTGGGGAAAAATCTTTGTGTGATACACGATAATATGTAATCTATACGATTGAAAGAATAACATAATGAAAAATCGAATAGGTATTTCTCGTCATCAAAAACTTAGTTTAAGAAATGGATTTAGTATGTTGAGGAAAGACCGTGTAATAATGCTTTTTATAATATTAATAGCTTGTATGAAATAAAGCTTAAGAATGTAGAAAAACATTAAAAGAGATGAGTCAATATAAGATCATAGAGCCAAAGTTATACATAAATCTATACAGAAATCATAATATGCTGAAATGACGCGTGGAGGTATGTAAAAAAGTGTCCGATGAACTAAAAGCCTTTAGGAGAACCTTTGTGTGGCAGAATGGGGTAGTATGACAAAACGGGATACTGGGGTTTTTCATCCCAATTAGTGCTATTAAATTAGGGAAGACGACTCAATTACATCGGATTGACATGCCAGCTTGTGCGAGCAATTTTCGCAATTCAGTGCTACTTTGTGTTTCAGAACACTACGTCGAATTTTCAGTGATCGTTTTTGTAATTTTCTAGCATTCTGTTAAATGAATCGTAATCTACACTGCTGTGCGGTCAATATTTATTAGTCTTGAATACTGTCGCGATAGAATTGATTAACCTAAAAATGAAGTTGTGGGGTGGAAGGGGTGCTACCGGGATAACCCCAGAGTAACTAAACCTCCATTTTCTAGAGACGTCTGCCTTTAATGTCTTGACTATTCAGCGGAGGGCTGGATAGGAGTTGTTAGTTCCTTTAAGTGAGCGCACAATAGGTTAAATTCAGGGTTCGTAAAGAAGAATGCGAGATCATTGGACTGATTTGCGATTATATTGGCATAAATATAATAAACGTTCATAATAGAATTAAATACTACGCTAAAACCGAAAATGAAATGTCGCATTCGGTTATTTAAAATTATTAAAATTCATTATGCGTACTTTATATGAAAAATATATCGTTGGGAAGTGTATATTTATATTTATTGAAAGTAAATACAATTAGATTGAGCTTTTTGCTATTCTTCATGTCGAAGAGATATTCCCTCTGAATAAAATGAATCAATTTTGATGTATTCAAACTTAAAAATTCCCCATGAATGTTTCCATCGTCTCTGTATGAAAGCTAAAATATCACAATTCACAACATTCCTGAAGGAAGGATTTCTTATTTTAAAAAAATAATTCCTCACCACAAAGCTAGAAATTTCAGGATGCATATCAAAACCTCTGTTCCTAACAAAAAAAAAAAATTCGTGGCTATAATTTTACTCAACCATGTTTAAAGCAGCATTCATTCTCTTTTCGGCTTACGAAGTATGTGAATTGATTACTTAATAATAATACGCGAAATTATTAGCAAACTTTTATTACTCTCATGAAGATATTGCAAACCTTGTTTTGATTTTGTTTCTTATTCGTTAACCCGTTTGAATTGTATGTTTTAAATCTTTCTTCAGTTCAGAAATATATCAAATAATGAAATCAGAAGAGAGAGATAAAATAAGAAAAAGGAGCACGAATTAGAGTGATTATTGAACAAATATAAATTCTATAAATTCATGTGACGTAGCATTCAATGAGATTTTTTCCCTTCTTTTGTAAATATTTTCCAGTATCGCCGATAGTTTATTTACGAAATAGAGATAAAGAAAAAAAAAGTCATTTGAAAGTGATTAGTATTTAATTTAATAAATTCTTCGCAAAGTTCGCCTTTTAAGTTTTTTGTCTTTCGTTGAATACCCTCTTCAATTTTATTTACTTTGAAAATTATTTTATGTCTTAGATTAGTTAAGTTTCTTAAGTTGGGGTTCATATCCGAGAGTGCTCTTTCGATTTTCCTTTATGATTTGTTTAAGAAATTAATTCGTTTGAAGCGATCTTAAAACGTAATATCGTAAATTCATTCTTTGCGGAGCACTCAATTTTACAAAGATAATTATCAGTTATCTGAATAGCATTTTGAGCTAATTCTTCCATAATTCCACGTAGGTGGAAATATAAAAAGACGGTTAATTTAAACAGATTTAAAATGATTCATACTTTTCCCATCCAAATATCGCGCTCACATTTTAGCGGGAAAGCAATGCTTGCCAAACCTGTCTTGTTTGAAGAAGTTCGCCAACGTCTCCGCTTGGTGGCGATGTAGCCGGTTGGAAAAAAAATTCTCCTTAATTAGCAGCCTTAAGACGAACTTAACAATGATGACGCTGTTCAGGACTTCTTCTGCTAGAATGCGTATGTTAGGTCCCTGCAAGCCATCTTTCAGTGTGTGGCAGGGGGTGCAAGCACCTTGACTCTATTTTCCTAATCGATTGCTTTCGCGTATCGTTCACGGAAAGAATGAATTCTAGAAAAATTAGATAAAAGCAAAAATATGCTATGATTGTTTAGTTTCTAATCTCTCACAGTAGAATTTGTAGATATCTGAGAGTACTTATTGATTTCTGTTTGGTAGCAATGAAGAAAATACAATTAGGAAATTGTGACGAAAGTGGACGTAAAAATAATTCAAATGGATTCTTTATTAAATAATGTCTGCTAAATTATTTAAAATGATTTCTTCATTATTTTTATAATATAACAGCTTTTATTTTAAGCTGGTTCTATTTCGTTTTCCTGCCTGCATTTTAAATTGGAGTAAAGCTGTCAATCATTTTTAGCTGGATTAGAGGGAAAGATTAGAGGGAAACACTATAAACTTAAAAAAATCCAAGAAGTAAGAATTTTATTTAATCGATTTTATAACTTTTTAATTTAGGAACCCTCTATAGTCGATCAAGGTATGAGGCTCGTCTGCATGATTCTCAAATACTTATTGAACTTAATACTGTCGTAGTTTATATCTGCATGCTGCAACGCCATTAAAGAATCGTATGAGGAATCATAATAATGGCTTAAATTTTCCATCATTTCTTTCCGTGCTTTTCCCTAAATTTGAATGTCCAGCAAATGAATACTTCCATAATTCTAAAGGAATACTTTTTACTCAATTATTTTAAAACTCTAATAGATCTTCGGTATCTTCGATGAAAGATTTGGATATATTTTCCAAGTTAAGTTTCCAAACGCCCTACTTAGCTCGGTGTTTGATTTTAAAAATCTCTCAACCATTGCAACAGGTAATCTTACAATCGCACTTTCCAAATTTGTCATCAAGGGTTTAATGTGTCGAGGACGGTGTTTTTGTCGAGAGTCTTTCAGCGAGAATGTTTTTTTTAGGAAAAATGCGATTCCTTCATAAAATCCATTTTGGATCTAAAGTGGTAAATTTTATAATGGCATAGTTTTCCGGTTTATTTACATCTTTGAAATATTTCCATTAAGGCACCAATAAATAATCAGATTAAATTAAAAGTAAGTTTATAATTTATAATTACATTAAAAGTCTTAAAATTCCTACATCGGTAAATTTATATCCTCATCTGTCCTCAATTTATACCATGAAGGCATTTAAAGTACAATAAAAGTAACATGGGGAATTTTTTTAGATTTTCTTTGATTTTTATCACAGGACCATTGAAAAATATATTTTTCCGAAAAAGATCTAAGTTAATAAAAAAAATATTTCTGTAGAGAATAATCACGAGGACGGATACCTTCTTTTGTCTGTATTTTCCGAGAAGTATCGGAGAATTTTGAACGTCCAGTAGACGTTAACGTTACAGTTTCGATGTTTATACACCCCTTGCTCTTTGTCCCTGTCAGTCTATGGGTTGAATATGTGTCAGTACATTTATTGAAGAAAATATTGAACGGAATATTTTTACTCTTCTCTCTCTCCTTTAATGTCACTTTTCAGTTTTTTCTATCGTTTTTAAGAGTAGGTATATAACAGGGTGGAGCGTTTCACCACTTTTTCTGATCGAAATGTAATACTCGGCAAAAGTTCGTAGCTCACCAAGGTGGAAATTACAGATACATATAATTTTTTTCAAAATCAAAATATATCTTTTGTGAGAATTCTTGCCTCGAAGTTTCAAAATTTTGATAAAAACATCATTGTAACATTATTATTTTTCTGTTAAGACGACTGTATTTTTGCGTAAAAAGAATCCACTTGCAATAAAAACTGATAATCAAGCCTAAATATGCTATTATATCTCTTTGGAGGTGGCTGAGATGCCTCCTATGGGACCAGAAAAGGAGAAAAATTCAGTAAAATTAAGCTGTTTTCTAGCACCTTCCGTCCTCGTCAATTCGTTCACACAATGGCTCGTAGCGGTAGAAAAGCATTGCTGTCACGCACTTATTTATGACATTTAATATCTTATTTGTTGTATAAATATTATTATTATATTTCTGAGCACTTGATATGACCCAACCTAAAGGTGACGAGATGGATGTTCCTGGTGTGAAGGATGCAAAAATTAGGTTCGTAAAAGAATAGTCTTAACCAAGGAATTCTTTCAGGAGCGAAGAGAATTGATGACCAGAGGTTTTGATAAAGGAATCAGGAATATATTTTTAAACTTGATGACTTGATGTGGAGTGTTTTTCTTTGTGTTGGGTGTGTTTTACTGTGTGAAAAGTGGATACTAAGAAAAGATGAAATCAAAAGTTTGGAGTTTTTCGAAATGTGGGTTTGGCGTTGGATGGAAAAAGTATGTTAGGTTGATAGGAAAACAAACACGGAGGAGCTAGAGATGGTTGGGGAGAAGAGGGCTTTAATAGAAGTAATTAAGAATGAGTGGGTCAAATATTGAGGTAAGAGGTACTGGTAAAGAAAGTAATTAAGGGTAGGATTCAAGGGAAAATGCAGATGGAAAGACAAAAGTTATAAGATGCCTTAAAGGATGGGGTAAACTGCAGGGAAGTGAAGGAAACGGTATTGAATAGGGATTTTTTATTTTGGATGCACATAAACCTACCGAAGGGTAGAGAACTCCTGTATGTAGACTCTTAGATAATATCATTAAGTCTCTCCAAAAATTATATCCCTCCACTCCTCTATAGAGAATTCTTAGAGAAGAAAACTCTCTCGGCTCACGAAGGAAGGTGAAATACGCCCCTTAGCTTGCGAGTTGCACCCACGGAGGAGTACGACAGTGCGTCGGTGTGTTCATAATACGCGGGGGAGAAGTCTGGCTCTGTCCGAGGGAGAAAGTCGAGGAAACGCAGTTCGGCGCCTAAACGACCGTTTCACTCTTTTGCCTCCGCTTTCTACGCTGCCCACATGTCCTTCATCCTCATAAAAACTATTTTCACTTCCCGAAGAAGCCGTCGGGACACTCGAGTCGCTCCGGAAGGCGGCTGTGATTCGTCGATGGAACAAATTGGAAAAGATTAGGTTATTACGTTTATGAAATCCTCGTCGACACTTTCTTTCGTATTACGCTGAAAAATCGTACGTGCTCCGTCCAAAGAAAGCAATTCCATTCCGCGTTGACTGGTCGTCAATTTTTTTCGGAAACTGCGGAATTGGGGTTCCAAGAATGAGAGGGAAAGTGCGGCAGCGACGGATAAAAAAGAACCGGAGGTTGAAGAGATCGATCGATGGTTTTGCACCATTAAGGCTTTTTATGCGGACGATAAAATTTGCTAATGAGTAGAGATAAATCTCGCATTAGAAGATTACTTTGAAACGGTTTTCATATTATTGAAAAGGCGATTTAAACCAGGAATTTAATAAAATTAAATTGTGTAACTATAATAAAATCTACTACTTCGGCCTTGAATTTGTGGTATAATCAAACTTGAGAAAAAGAAGAAACACTTACACCTTTACCACAGTAATATTTATTAACTCACGAGCATGGTTTCGATCTATAAACCTGAGGATGATCTTATATATCGAAACCATGGTCGTGAGTGAACAAAATTGTGGTAAAGGTAAAAGTGTTTCTTCTTTTTCTCAAGTTTGATTGTGTAACTCTTTTTATGTATTTTTCTCATTACATGTAGCCTTAATTATTTAACCTTTCGTTTCTACAGGTGCTAAATAATTACTCCCCGTTTAAAGCAAGTACGGTGTACTCTGTCAGATCTCCGAGTGCCTTCACTAATTAATCGCAGATATAATAATGTAAGGCAATAATGTAATGATGGTTGAAGTATGAAATGAACAAAGCACCAAAGAGAATCAATATCAACTAATTCAAGATTGATTTCAACCGGCCATTTCACTTAAGTTTTGTGATAGTTTTTGGTGCTTCGTTCATTCTATAATCATAGATAAACAAAATAAACTATTTTAAAGGTCACAGATGAATTACTGTACTAATAAATTTTCCTGATGGTTTTTCTCACTTTCATTAATTGATCATCGTACTTCCACTTTTTAACTTGGAATGTTTTCGTATGTAAAATTGCGATTAAATTATCTGAGACATGGGAGTCTGGAGCATTTCTAATGCTTATGACTATAATTTTGGGCAGCTTTCCTCTTTTCTACCCTTCTTAGATATTTTAGGCTCAATGAGTATTTAAATACCTTCAGGTTTTTAAATTACTAAGCATATTCAAATATGGTCGGGATTTTAGTACATTTAGTTGGAATATACATATATTATAGTCAAACTCGGATCGAATTCATGTTAAAGAGCATTCTTAAAGAGAGTTGAGAGATAAACTCGAAAAAGTACGGATCATGAGTTAAATTAGGCCAAGTAATGAGAAAGAGATGAGCAAGTTTAGTGACTATGAAAATATTATCTTTCACTATAGGAAAGTTTCCTCTTATTTTGTAATACTCTAAGTAATACGAAGAGTAAATAATACTTCTTGAATGGGTAAACGATTTAGGAAATCGACAACCAAAATTGCTTTGCGTGTCACATTGATGCGATATCCTGAAATTTCATTGTACCAATGACTCATCCTTGTGCCATCTCAGTTGTCATCTACGAAGTCATGTTCCGGTGATTAGTATTGGTGTTGCTACTTTTAGCTTATTCTTCTAAATTCAAGTTTAATTTACAATCATTACAGTTTATAACTTACTCTCCTTGTTATAATTCAAGAATTTTAATCTATCCGTCGCTTAATGACTTCAAGTTGAGTCTTAGATTGTGGTAAATTCCTCTATTTAACCGTCAGCTTAAGAGATTTCAACGCCTGAGTAAACTGTCAGCTTAGGAGATTTCAACGCCTGAGTAAACTGTTGATTATAAAATTCATGAAAGGTTTCTTCCCACGATTTACTTTCCAAAATGTTATCATACCAGCTCATAACATAGAATAACAGATTGTAATGCGAGCCAACATGACAGCGAGTGATTTTATAACTCCTTGCTTTTCTCAGTTGGCTCTCAGCCTAAAATGTTTCCGCATCGATAACACTAGGCGTAACTACGTTTTTGATATCTTCATTGAAAAATCGTCGGAGAAACGCGCCTGTCTTAGAGGATAAGCTATTCACAGCAGGGAAATCTCTCTGTCCTGATTTTAGCAGTCGAATACTTATGCATAGAAATTTCTCTTGGTTATGATACATTCGTCATTTAATAAGATGCAATCCCTTGGCAAAAATTCTACCGCAGCGAAACCTGCATCACTTCCGTTCCGGGATCGAGATCCAAACGGAAAGAGGAGTGCCAATTTCGATCTTGATATAAATGCAAATTCACTTGCGGACTGAGGAATTCCTATTATAAGTTCCGATTTTCCGGTCTTTCAACTCCTCATTCCTTTATTCAGATTTATATAAGGTCTCATTCGCAATTTGAAAGAATCTTCCGTAAGATTATAGCCTCCTGTGGCATATACGACCTATGGCTCTAAGGATATAAATATCCTCACTTTCACTAAGGCGAATTATAAGTGTATCGATGGCCAAGGATTGTATGCTGCATCCGAAGAAAGATGCATTACGAGATTAAAAGTGGTTCTTTGAATCCAGATATATATATTAAAACCAGTTTATCATTCAGTTTAAATATATACACAGAGACACCCATACTGACACACACAAAATTAACTACAGATAAAACTAAGGAACCCTTTTATTATTGTTTATTATTATACAACAGTCTATGGTGTATTTTTTAAGTATATATCACGCGAATCTCAAATAAAAATGAAACAGCTGACGATTTACCTATGAAAGGTTGACCTCTGTTACTTTTGTAAACATATGAGATATTTCAAAGTATAAATTAAATTATGAAACTATATTTATCAATTATATGCATTTTATTGTCTACAAAGTTATCAGCAAATGAGGAGTGAGGTTGTTTGCCTTGGATTTTCTTACTAAGCAGAAATTCTACGAGAGAAACAATTCCCAATAAGTCCCATGTCCTAATGAAAAACACTTTTCATACCATTGAGTGATCAAAATCCTTTACATAGTATCATTCATACCTCAGTAGCTTTCATATAATTTTGAAACCATTAGACAAGACCGAAAATAAAGTAAATGATAATATCTTCTCCTCTTTTTGTTTCCAAAAGACAAATGAAAAATATTCTATAACTCTAGATTAGTAAAAGGAAAGTCTACGTTTAAGTCTAAGTCTATGTTTAGTAATTTACTGTAACTCCTAAGACTTTTGTCTTAGGAGTTACAGTAAATTACTTCAACGATTTGAACATAAACGTAGACTTTCCTTTTACTTTTCTAACAGTTAAGTCTAGCCAATTTATTGCTTCTCTTAATTTGTTAGACGTTACCTAATTGGCATTATTTTTTAGCATAGGCTAACACTGTGAACAAAGGCAAGTAATTAACCATTTTCCCTTAAGAGCTGAAAAATATATTCAGGCTGAAAATTTTTATTTCTGAGGGAGCAAATGAGCCATTGTTCGAGTTTTCTTATTAGCATTCTGTCATACGTTTCCATTTTAATTTCAGGTTAGCCTATAAAGGGAAAAGGGAGAATGGTTTTTACGATCACCTTCGGTCAGGTTTCTCTGAGCTCTGCGGTTAAACCACCAGAGTTCTTCCAAGGACCTTCGACACAAAAGAGGTCAATTAGAATATGTAAGAAGAAAGTTAGACATAGAGGCTCCTTGGGTATTAATGTCTCTTAGTCTTGAATGAAGTCAAGGGAAAGCATATTCTTGCGTTTAGCTACGAATTTGATGAATTTGAATGAATGCAGTGAATGCAAGACCGTGGAAAATCTAGTAGCAAGAAATGGTTCATACATATAAAAAGGCTGAATTTGATTAATATCAAGATATTTTAGGAAATAGCAAAAGTCATTAGTACCTTTAATTAGAGAAGGAAAACCACCAAAATATGGCAATTTCCTCAAAGTTGTGTTCTGTTGTGTGAAAATATCTTCATTGGATGATTTTCCGAACGTTCTTATTTGTGAATTATTAGCCTGTCTCTAAAGTGTGTTTAGTACCAAATGTTTGTGTTTAAATAAATCTAGATTATTTCGATTTCTCGTGATCAAATATGATATACTACATGCGCATAGATTAAATCGCGCAATAAGGATCATATTCTAATCTCCATTCTTCAAAATTTTCTTAATCGTATGTTACGTGTGTTTTACCATCAAATGAATCTTGTTTTGCTGCTAGATGAAAATATTGAAGAAATTTCACTTCGTGGTGATTTACTAGGAAAAAATAATGAAACGAACTATCTTCATTAAAGAGGAATCGTTTAATATGCCTACTTTAATTTTTAATTGATTCACTGAAGAAATCACATTCTCTATTTGAATTAGGTTAACACCGTCGACAAATCGAAAGCTCTGATGGATTGTTTTAGCGTTGAAATGTTTATATTCCTTATCAGTTTTCCTTTCTCTTCAATATTTTTTAATTCTTCATTTTAAAAATTCATTATATCTGAATAACTTTTTACTGTGATATCTGGTTGTCGACTCATAGGTTCCTCAAACATTTTTGCAGCAAATTTTTGGGTTTCATTGCAATGTAACTATTTACACCATTGAAGAGAGTTTCGACGAAATGTTCTTATCTCCCTATCGATTCATTTCCTCTAATGTAGAACAGTTCCCTTTACCATACTCTGATGAATGGAGTATTTTCATTTATCATTTGGTAAAGGATAGAGAAAAATGTATCTTTCATTTTATTTTGTCCCAGTCTTGATCATGGCTGTTATGAAATGAAAGTACCGAGGTATGAGTGAATAAATGAACTAATCCAGGTCTCTCCTTATGGAATGCCAAGAAAAGTGTTACTCATAGAGTCATTGTGCTACACTTGCGTGGCCATGCTCCTCTCATAGCATTCTGGCTTAGCGAGGAAAGCGTTGGCAAACTACCTCACTCCTCATCCTACCAAGTGAACCTCATTCCTCTGTACGAGCTTTTAGTAGCTTATATCAGAGGGGGTGAGGCACCAACCGGCCTTCGGGCTGAATACTTTACAGACAACGTGGAAAAATATCGGGATCATAAACGATAAATTCGATTTCTTTTTGTTTCTGGGTATAAGAGAACCAAAGTTCGCATCAAACGAGCTCTGAACGAACTCAACGGTTTCATTTTTTTTATCGCCAACCTTTTGTTCGCTAACTTCGAATGAATATTTTTCTCACCTTAGCAAGCAGCGGAAAAATGTGTTTATTTCGCACCCTTGAATGTGAATTAAGTATCCGAGAACACAATAACGAGAGACTTGTCGAGGATAATTCCCTATTCATTAATTTCATTCGTTCCATTTAGAAGCCTTCATCGCCCAAGGCGACCTTTTCTCGAATCGCAGTCGTGGGAAGTTTCGCTGACAGCGGAAACATATTTTTTGCCTTCCCGTTGTCCAACATCTTGCGAATGTACATATTGATATCGAAGTGTCTGCGGGGACAGGGAATGGTAAATACTTTTTATTAGAATTAATTTCATCTCCACACACTCTTACATGTTTTGTCCACACTTACCATTACATAAGAGACGTATTTCTTTTTGTTATTACATTAAACAGGTTAATGCTGAAACTTAATTTCCTCGGCTCAATGACGATTACAAAATTGTAGACCTTATTTCATTTGCATAAAAAACACCTTCGTATTTTTATTTTATTTGTAATTATACAGTTTTGATCATGTGGCAAAAATTTCAGCCATTGGTACAAAAATTCCAGAATGCTTACCTTTTTTAAGATAGATTCGTTTGTCACTTCATAGTATCGGATCGCGAAAAATATTTTACATATTTCAAAACGTAAATATGTACATTTTAGTAAATAATCCAGGATATTGTTGTTTTTATTAAATAGAACAGGAAACCTTATATTTGATAAGGTTATGGGAGAAAGCATTGATATTATGGTCGACTGCGGTTAATTTTATGGTCCAAATGTTTTACTGGCCGTAGTCACGGTCTCATTACACGACGAACCAAATGTATGATGGATTTCACATGCAATGCATTGATTTTATATAAGAATATTCGCAGCAATCTTACACACATTATTGTTGTGCAAGGTAAACCCATGCCACTCTGACGACACTCAAAGGCGCGAAAAAAACAGTAACTTGCTCTGGTTACTCGCTTCATATCCATTTATATGGGCGAGTTTGTTGTAACGAACTTATGTATTTCCCTGCGTTGAGAACTCTTATCCCTCGAACATTATGGCAAACATTCACGAGTTGGAATTGTATTGGTACCGTTGATAACATTTCCCCAACTACGGGAAATGTGTCAAGGTGATAAGTTCAGCTGTTTCATCGCGCACTTGATGGCTTTCCTCGCAATCACGGAATTATTGGAACTATTATTTGGAGAAAGGGGCACAAGGGAATTTGCTTGTTTACGCTATTAAAATTTTTGATATTTAAATAAAAATTCTGAAATTAAACTCTCGTACTGTTTAGTACTCACAGAATTCATGCATATACTTTGGTCTTGCTGCGATTTGTAACTTAACGAATTTTGATAGCGTTTTGTACTTATCATTCTTAAAACTATTGTACACCGGGAGCTTGAAGGTCATAAGTGGCTCCATTAAGTGTCTTCTCATCGGACATAAAACCCTTTACGATCTTATAGTTCGGGGATTCATACCTTCCCCGTAACCATTTCTTGTATTGTTGATATCTTAACCGACAGTCCGATGCTTTCTTAATGTATCGATCGTTGGGCTATTATGGACAGGGGAAGTGATCATTTTCTCAGTGATAGCCAAGGGAATCAACGTAGTAAGGCTGGTAACCTTCGTAGTTCCCACCAATGTAATGCCTGGCCCCATATCCTAGATCAGATGCGGAGGGATAGTATGGCTCCAGAGCCACGGAATACGTTTGGTAATCTTGCTTGGGTATGGCGATGGCATGGGCTACTGGTGCTACCGGAGCGACTGGGGCGGCGATGTACGTCTTGGTTGGCACCACCGTCTTCACGATTGGGGTATTGTGGACACCCGGACTCTTTCGTACCACCGCGTTGAATCCATTGATGGGGTCGGCGGTGTAATCCACGGTGCGGACGCTGCCGTCAGGTTCCACGAGGCTGTATTGTCCTTTGACCACATCTCCGTCCCTGTGCTCTGATTGGCTCTTCACGTCCCCCGTGACTGGATCATTGACGCCGTAGTTGAAGTTGTACTTCGGATGAGACTATAGAGTAAAGGACAAAGTATATAGATACAGTATGTTTATGAATGAATGAAGAATATACTACACAGGCTAGCATACATTCTTTGAATAGTGACTTTATGGTAACAGACCATGAAGGTGAGAAAAAATGTAAGTTTCTAACTTACCATACTATATTTACTTAATGGTTTAGATTATTATCACCAAGTAATATTTGTAGCCGCGTAGCATAAGTTGATGGTGCACGTCACTAAATTTTCGTTACTAAATGAATTTTACATCGCATGATGAGTGTCGCACTATTTTTTTCTTCCCATCAAGTTAGGCTTCACCTAATAGTAACTGTATTCAAAATTTGGTTAGTGATAAAATAAATTATGAAGTGATAAATATTTTATTTTAATTTTCTGAATAATTCTGCTTGAACGAATGTATTAATTATAGGTATATTAAGTAATTAATTATAGGAAATAAATTACCTTATAATCATAGAATGGGCTGAAGGAGTATTAAAAATTGACAATATCTTGGAAAAATATGCAGGTATCTTGCAGAAATTTCATTAAAAATCTCCTTCTCTTAGATTACGAACTATGAAATCAGTTAAGCGGTACCAAACCAAACTGGGAGCTTTTATCCTTCTCATTAAACATACATATGTACCCTGCGAGCCGCCTTTCTACGTATGAGAGACCCCCATGACTACCTTCTCAGCACTTTTGTGCTTCGACATCTGCGGTCATTTGCACTTGGTCCCCTATCGGCAATCGCACCAGGGACCGCTTTCACCAATGGTGAACGCACTACCCGCTTTGTTATCTGTGGACCATAATCCTACTTTTCTAATCGTATATTTCCTGTATTGTTCGCGGAAGAAATATATTCTTGATGTTACTAGTGCTAGTATCTATTTTTGGCATCTAGCATATATTTTCCCTTATTTTTCTCGCAGGATCAGATCGGCCAGGAGGCCTCAGCCATCTAGTAGCTATAATATATGCAACATCTTCTGAGAACGTACTTTATTTTAATTTGTTTTGAAGTATATATTGCCATAGTTTAAAAGTGCTATCCTTTGAGGATATCTATCCTTGATTCTGAAGCATTTGGGTAACGCTCACTGAGTTTTCGAAACAATTCTAGACGAAACGCATTGCCTTCCATTGTACATCTCACTACAGTGACAGGCTCCGACTGTCTCTCTGGTCTTTGTATTCTTTACACTCAAGGTGAGGCCTAAGTAGAGCAGAATAAAATCGATTGCTGACGTTTTCCTCGCTTCTAAGTGTTGGGTCAATGCTGCATTGGCAAATAAAATGTATATTTGGGTTTTCGAAGTTATAACAAGTTATATGAGATGAGAAATAGATAAAAGAAGTTTTCTCAACCCCAGCATAATAGAAAAAACCTGAGAACTACTTCTGCGATTTTTTACCAAAAATTAGTGTCGACAAATGAACTTCGGATCTAATGATACGGAATCAAATGGTGGAGGGCATAGCAAAATTTTAATTACTAATGAGTTGAATCTCAGTATTTGGGATTTTTATGTATCGTTTTCTCAAAACTTAATCACACTAGTTTAAATATTGCTCAAGTATATTAATGTCGTTGTAAAAAGATACCCATGCACCGAAAAGCTGTTTTATCATTACAAAATAAATTACTGGAAATCAATAAACTATTTCGTTGTTGTACTTTTTTGTATGTGAGAAACTTTTTCCATAAGGAAAAGAAAAGAATAGATCAAATTTTTTCTAAATAATGATCAAATTTTGTTGGAGAAAAACTGAATGGGTTCCATTGGGAAACCTAGTTTATTACATACATCCTATTACTTTAAATCTATGCTGATATATATATATATATATATATATATATTGCATGCTTAAGTAGACGAGGATACGAGGATATAAAGGTTGATTAATTGTGCTGTCTTTAATTCCTTAGACAATTCCTTAAATCGAGTTTAAGATAACATTAATTTTGATGTATAAAAGCCTTCAGAATGAATTCTTGATTCCCTGCGAAAATATGATGTTTTGAAAGGTTAGAGAAATGATATTTTTATTATTTTCAATTAATTTAAATCCCTATCTTTATAATTTATTAACCATTTTCTTCGTCATCTGCCATTAATTTAGTTACAAATATAAGTATGTTTTTTTATACTTTCGCAAATCATGAGATTTATATTAATTTTCGAGGGATTGTATTTCGCGAATTATCTAACCTTCGGAACATTCAAAATCACTTTAAATCGCTTTTTTTGAAATCTCTTCACTAAGTTCCCTGACGTGTATCAAATCTGGCAAACTGAGATAAAAATTCAGACTGTATTTACATACGAATCGCTAGGAATTATGTTAATGAAGTGTAGAAGAAAGACAATGATTCGAACATAAAGTCCTATTGCGATTACATAACAAAGGAAAGCATTTCCTAATATCTGATTACGCGGACCAAACTCAAAAGCGCCTGAGAAAAATGCATTCTGAGATGAATACTATCGCCTTGACCATCTCTTCCGTCTTTCTAAAACACGCAACTCGGGATACATTTTCTTAAGCGGACGGAATTACGTCACAAACAACAACACAATATTTTACATCTCATTTAATATTTACGTTTCTCCTTGAATTCAATGGACGCTTGCAATTCCCAAGCACCTTTGGCGGCTATTTTGAAATCGCTGAGTCAGTGTTTTCCCACTACGAATGCATTTCCGTTATTTCATATAACTTCGGTCTTCTCTGAGAAAATACTATTCTGCCTTTCTATTCCTTTATAAGGTAAAAGTAATGATTTTGTTTTTATTTCTGCGATTTAGAAAAGGTTTTTCGTGAAAAAATGAGTCACTGGAATTTCCGACAAGGATAATGATACTGGATATTTCTCTGGCAGATAAAATAGTATTTCAAATAATAAAATAATCCTGATTTTCGATGTTTTTCAACAAAAATCCTATTTGGTATAAAGTATAGAAACAAGAGATTATAGAAAAATAATAAAATTAATTGAAAATGATTGATTAGGAGAATTTAATTGACATATATTTACAATACCTTAATTTAAATTTTTATATTCTCCAAGAAATAATACCTTTTTAGCAAAAAAATTCTTCTTTGATATATTTAAGGTGAATAGAATGATTGGAATTTTTTAAATCGATATGAGAAAGCGTACATTGAGGAAGCTATAATAATAATTAAAAAATAGCTTCGTAATTTTGCGCAAGATTTTATTTCCACCTGAGGATTCAGCTGAAGATGTTTCCTCAGAAGTGAAACCGGTAGGGGAAATAAAATTCTGTGGAAAATTACAAAGCTATTTTTGAATAATAATTGAAATGTTTGCTCATGATCCTTGCGCAGAAATAATTTATCGGACCGATGGACCAATTTGCCAATGGTTCATCGGAAATGCTCATTATAAATTGACAAATAACAAAGGTAAAAAACTTCTCCTACTTTCCATACTTTCTTAATGATGACTTTCCATACCCTAAGGAAATTACCCCTCCGTTCATTCGCGTCTCGTAGATTGTCATTAGTTTTATGCATCCTTTCAAATTTCAGTATTCATTATTTTCCTATTAATCAATTTTGGCGATGAACATTAAAATAATAATGAAATAATGAATGGGGCATGAAATTTGAGCTCTGGGGAAAAATAGTTTGAAGGAAAGACTTTCAAATGATAAAAATGCGGATGAGTCCTTTTTGAAATTTTGCAAATATCGTAAATGTTATCCAAAGTACGGAGAGTAATTAGAATGATCATAAATTTAATATAGCTTTTTAAAATTTAGATTTCATTTATAATAAGAGGAGTTGGAACATGAAAATATATAGCGTATAAATTTAAATATATATGCTACTATATTATTTACCGTACATTTTAGGATGTAGTAGTAAAAATATTCAAGCTTTTGTATTTTTTTGAAGGTTATTGCCAAGGGTCGATCGCAAAAAAAAATAAATAATGCTTTAGGCTCTCGTGATGGAGAGACATTCCCTGAATTTTTAAATTAATTTGTTTTCTAAAAAAAATTAATTACTTAAATAATTCAGAGATACCCATGATTTTTGTTCGGATGCAATACGAAAAAAATATTGAGTATAAATGCAGAATCAAAACTTCGTTGGTAACATATATATTTTGAAATTGAAAGCTTCTATGCAACGGGGCTCTCCATCAAAAATGAATCAAGAAAGCAATGTTACTTAACATAAGCGCTGAATAACGCTCTTTGTGTTTTCTTTTCTTTGGTGCCTTTTAAGTTGACTATTTTTCCATAATTGATGTACCATTATAATTTATCATTATATAAAATACACCCTCAAGATGTGCTTAATGAGTATACATTAATATTCAGTATTCAATAAAAATTATGCTGGTTCTAATGAATTTGTATATCCCTTAAATTTAAAACATTTAGTACTTAATTCATTAAATAAAAGGTACGGAAATTTCAATAAATTACATATTTATAAATAAAAATATATGTCCTTATTTTTATATTAAGGTTTTTATATGCAATATAAAAGCTAATATAATTAAGCACAATATCCATCAAGTCTTATTTTATCTGCCTTAAAACATAATTAATCCCAATTCCCTTCACTTCTTAATAATAAACCCCGTATCATTCCCGTCACACCCATGCACCCACAAGTAACTCACGTAGTAATCTACAGCTTGGTATCCAGGCCTCGCCGCAGCCTCCCTCGTCACGAGCGCCAGCACCAAA
This sequence comes from Sympetrum striolatum, assembly GCA_947579665.1. Classification (NCBI taxonomy): domain Eukaryota; kingdom Metazoa; phylum Arthropoda; class Insecta; order Odonata; family Libellulidae; genus Sympetrum; species Sympetrum striolatum. The sequence continues at coordinate 72,506,069 of OX388346.1, read as the reverse complement.
GGAATGGCGAATTTGAAAAAGGCCCTTCCCTGAGCCCCCATTTTTCTCTGCACGATCACTCTCTCACTACACAAGCACAGCGCACGGAATTGTTGCTTCAAGGATACGACCGTGTGTGCCCCGCAACTTGCGTGACTCGTCTTATATACGACCGTTGCCCTCCCTCCTCATCTCGGACCATCCGTGAGAATCCCGCCACCCCCTTCAACCCTCGTTCCCACGGAAGATCTCACCCCTTTGAAGCACTCGCTCTTACACATCGACTCTTTGTTCCACCGGCTTTCCTCACTCCTAGAAGTCGCCTGTCTGTCACCCCCTCTGCATTCCCACTCTCTATGGCTCTGTCATCGGGACCTTTTGTGTCCCACTCTCGTCTTGGTAATTTTCACGCTTCTGCTAAGATAAACCACGTGTTGAGAGCATCATTCCGAGATGAATTCCAGACCACCTTTGCTTTCATTGTTATGTCTAATTCGCTGGTGGTTGAAATTTTCTAGTTTTAACGAGAATCAATAGACTGACTCTTTCTTGTTCGACATTCAATTTGAAGGACTTTGCTTGATGGATGAGTCCTAATTTAAACCTAATTTTTATGATTTCTTAAGCCGATTATATTGCTTCTAATTTAAAAGGGATTTGACAAGAATTCTGAGGAATGTATTCGTATTATCCATAAAAATTATTTAAATATTGATTTTACTAATTTATATATTTTTATAATTTGAGTCTTTGTTATATTTATGCATAAGTTTTATGCCCTTCTGTAAGCCTAAGTGTCTCAATGTCACCTATTCAGTATCTTCTAAATAAATTTAAAAATTTCTTCGTATTTTCCACAATATTTATTCAAAGTGACCGGTTTCACCATAACAGTCATCTTCAGGGGCCTCCTTCCCTCCCCTCCCCCCTTCAGGCCTGAATATGACTGTTATGGTGAAACCGGTCACTTTGAATAACTATTGTGGAAAATACGAAGAAATTTTTAAATGTATTTGCTATTGCGTTCCTCAACGTTAGGCCTGAACATCTTGATTTTACAATACCTTTTACTTCACTTTTCGAGGGTAACTTATCCTTTATTTTGCCCAATTTTCCTAATTCCTTTATCAAGACCCCTAGTCATTAGCTTTATTCTCTTAGTTATTAATTAAGGCTTTCTTGGCGATAGCTTCTCTTTTATCGAACCTCTTTTTCCATCCTAAAAAAGAGCACTACCCAAGTAAAAGAATTGTTATTACATAATGTTATGCAAAATAAAAATGTATTTACTAATACTAAGCAAAGAGTAATCATGTCATGTGTGTTAGGCTCCCGGATAGTCATGTGGACAGCGCGTTTGCCTTCGGTGAAAGCGGTCCCGGGTTCGAATCCCGGTCGGAGCCAATGTGCGAAATGACCTAAGCTGTTGAAGCACTTTTAACAATAACACTACTACTACTAGTAATCATGTCTACCATCAGCTTTGTTTGAAAATTGAATATCCCTGTATCGAAAAAGATTAGTAATATTTTTAATTATAAGGTCAATATAAAATAAAATATTATCAACTAGGAGAGTAATTTTCTATCTAGAATCAACCATTATGGTTTCCGGTGTTACAACACTAGCGAAATCTTCCTTAGGTAAAATCATAAAATGTTTTTATAATAATTGAGAGCGTTAACGATTTAAAGTTGTCAAGTACCTCTATGGTTTATACAATTAACGGGGTTACCTGTTGATCAGTATACAAAGGTCCCATTCTAATATTTCTCTTTCTCAAAATCATATGGCTTTTACAAAAAAATATGAAATGTTATATTCTTACGTATTTAGAATTAATTAATTTCAATCATCTTAACAAAAACACATAAGATTTCACTTCTCACTGAAACAATGAAAATTTTTATCGGGGTACTATTTAGATTGAACTGCTGGAGAAGGGATTTTGAAAGCTTCCCAAGATGAATTGTTGGATTTCCTACCGCTATACATGGAAAAGAATATTCACGCATGTTTATTTCCGTTCCTCTTATGCGCTACGAATAATGGTTTCTTTATATCTCTCATTTTATTTTAATTCCTAAATCCATGACTTTCATTCATTTATAATTCTTGATTTTTACCATCTGTAGATACCCAATAGTCAAACTTTTATATTTGAAAGCCTTTTATAACGAAGTCCATTCTATCTGTTGCTGGTACCGTGACTAATCACCTCCTGACAAGTTCTGAAAAACGTAGGAAGTCTAAATAGTATTTTATTGGTAACAGCAGCAGATTTGGAAAAAAGAAAATATACATCATAATTCATATCTATGATATTAATTTACGCGTACAATGTAAGATCATTAATATGCGGTACACAAATACTGCATTAATAAAATTGTAACATGTTTAGTTTAGTTTTTATAATATCATATATCATATTTCTCCAGTATTAAATTATATTTATTTATTAAAAATTGTCTTATAATACAAAATATTTTTAGTCGGGGATGGATAATTATTTAAAATGTATTCATCATAGAAAATAATGAGCTTCCATCAATGCATCCCAATTTCCTTTTTGCTGCTTGAGCAGGATGCGATTTTCAAAAGTATAGACTGGCCTGCGGGACGGAAACTATTCCATCAAGCTTCCTGTGGAATATATAGGACGGTGACACAGATAATTCGTTTTGTGTATTTATTTCTTTGTTTTCCTCTGTAAAGAGGATATTCACTGAGTAAGTTAGCTTAAAATGATGTCAGAAGTAACTCAGAAGAATGAAGAGAGTGAACTTATGCGCTTGGGCAACGTGTCTGAAAACAGGATTCAGTTTCACGAAAGAAACACTTTTATAACCCTGTGTAGCAAACTACAGGCGCGAATACACCTCCTATCGGATAAACCACATCTACGGGTAAACCATTATTCTGAAAGAATGCTCAATTTTACACGTTGCTGTATGTTTTAAGATAAGTGATTTTTAAGGGTTAAAAAGACTTGGATGGATTCCTTTATGCATTAAGACATACTATATCAATTATACAAAGGAAGGATACCGACTACAATGGTTATTTACCTATATCTAAGTGCATGGCAAAAGAGGTAACTGAAATATGCGTAGTTGTTCAGATTTCGTCGATCAGAAAAGGCTTCTAAAAGTGTTGGGTAAAAAATAAAAAGAAAAGTATTATAAATTTATTTGGGTTAAGACGTATACTTTTATGCTCAAAGTTAACAGTTAATTTCCAATATTTAAATAGTTTTTTGATGATTACAGTAGGTGACTTTTCAATCGAAGAAACCTTAACTTGGTGGAACTCTGTAATTTGGATCGTATTAAATTTGCATTTTTTAATTTAATATGATCCGAATTGATAACTTTTAGTTATAACCAATTTAACATGAATATTTCTACATCCAATTCAAAGTTTTTATTGTGACGACATCGATGAGTCAAAATACGATTCCTATAATTTAATTTATCATGTTTTCATTTCTTTAAAGCAATAGTCTACAATGAAATTGCATCTTAACAACAGTTAATAAATTAAGCTGATGTTTCAATCGATGCATGTAGCGTAAAATTCTAAATTTTTAATTATATTAGTTTTTATTGGAAAATATTTCATGCTGCTTACAAATAATTCACTCTTACCTAAGATTGTTAATATTTCAATCAACCTTGACAAAAAGTTTTAATTTTAATGCTCGTATACCTTGACCAATATTCACCAGAAGCGCAGTTTTATAAATAAATACTTAGTTTTAATCGGAAGCTCTTCAATAAATCACACTATCTCAGATAAATTCTTCATAAAATGATGTTGATGTTTAATATTTTAAGAGGATATAATGGAATAATTCGACATATCCGTTTCTGAAAATATATCTAAACTTAAGTTCCTAACAGCAATCAAATTTTCTTAATACCTACTTGATTGGAATTCTCGTAAGTATCCGGATGTTCAGGAATTCGTTACCCTAAAATAAAATTTCCTCGTATTTCAAAATTTCTCAATTGATAAACATCTAGATTATATTCAATTAAGCAAATTTTTGGTTGGGTTCATCGCCATGGAAGATATTTGGGTTCCGTTAATTCATCTGCTTCCTGTAAACAGTATTATTTCCTGTTTTTCTTTCATAATAGTTCCCAAATACACTGGTGATTACATAATTGCTGGTAGACCACAACATGAGATAGCGGTTGATCCAATTATCAGTGTGCGTTCATCCTCATCTCTGCCGTCGAATTTTAATGAAAGATGTTGCACTCTGTCGCCTCAGAACTTCGCTTCGTTCCACCCTCATTTCCATCCTGGCCTGTGTTACGTCACTCGGTCGTCATCCATCGTAATATTCGCCCGTTTTCATATTACTCGGAAGCCGCAACCTCTTTCTCTAAAGAAGGCCTCTTCTTCTCCTCTTTCCACGGCTGCCTTACGCCGCACAATTCGTTTCCTTCTCTAGCCTTATATAACTCCCTATTATTTCACCTGACTCAATTTCAAGACTTTGTTTCTAAACTGCATTTCTGATCTCTTTACATCTTTGGGACTTAAAAGATTATGGCAGTCATACGATTCAATAAATTTCTTTCAATTCCGATAAAAATCTTCCAAACATAATTTTCCATATATTTTAAAGGTTTATAAAAGTCAAATTATGGCAATATTAACTGTAGACCAGTAGATATCTGCATCCTATAAGCAAACAATTTGCTATATTTTTAGCAATTTTTAAAATTTTTATGACACTTAATTAAAATCTTACTTAACTTAAATAAAGAGCGCATTTTATATATACCGCTGCTGGCTATCTTCATTAAAATTAAACTTTTCATATTTCTCAGAAGATGACTCTAGAAACACTTAGCTGGAAAAGATCATTGATTGATAGTTTCTGACCTACCCCTTGAAAAATATCTGTTGGCCTCTCTGGCTTATGAAGTCCGTTTGATTGAGAGCATTTCATCAACTATAAAAGAAGCAGAAAAAATGAAACAAGGAATTGTGGTTCTACAAAGGAATAATGAAAATAAATTGGACGGATGGAGTACCTAATGAAGAAGTCCTTATAAGGAGCAAATTGAAAAAGTAATCTACGGAAAACACAGAAAGGGAAGAACTTTCATCGGGAATGCGCTAAGAAACTATAATTCTCTGAAAGCAATTTTATAAGGATTGACAAGAGGGAACATATACCCATAAAAACCAAGTTGAATAATAGACAAGAGTTTAAGTAAAGATTTATAAGAGAATGAAGCTATTAACAGAGAACAGTAATGTTTGAAGAGTTGCTTTATAATGTTAGCTTTTTCAGATTTTACTTTTATAGCATCAAATAAAAAACCGAAAATCCAATTTGAGATATCAGCTGATTTAAGTAAACTAGCAATATCTGCTGAAAATACCACGACTGAAACTTTTTCGTAATGGAAATTCAGAATTCTGTACAAGGAGTGAATAAGTATTGAATAAGAATTAGGAATATATGTAGGACCGTAAGCTGGGTAAAACAGAGAAAAGTTAATGAATATATGGAGATGATAAAAAGCCGAACGTATCTAAGGCTCGCATTAAAATGTTAGTGCTCGTTTACATTGGCCAGTAATTGATAAGTATTACTTCAGAGTAAACTGTTAAAATTTCAGTTTCTAAGTCATCACTATAAACCGAATCCTAAATTAAGGAATTGTGGCGTCCTGCTATTCATGGCGATAATAGCCCGAGAGGCTGATTCGCCAGTAAACACACACATACATACTAAATTGAGGAATATTAATAAATTGAAGAAATAAATTCACTTATACTATTTTCCACCGTATATTTCATACTCGACCGGTTTTGTAAGCTAACTTACCTCTTCAGGTCATCTCCACCTGAAGATGTAAGTTAACTTACGAAACCGGCATGTGTGAATTATACGGTGGAAAATAGTATAAGCGAACTTATTTCTGTGGAATTCCATATGGTAAATCCTGCTACCATTGATTTTATAGAGAAATATTTGTAAACTGAGATGAAAGTCTGAGCAATTTTTTTCAGAAGTATTCCAATATGGATGAACTAAGAAAAACGCTACGGTATAAAGTAAAGCATACAATTCACTGTCGCGTAAGTACAGGATTACATTAAAAATACTAAATAACATCCTTATTTTGAGTTGATTTTGCCAGGTTTTTATAAGCTGTTTCCGTGGTGTAGTGGTTATCACATCCGCCTAACACGCGGAAGGTCCCCGGTTCGATCCCGGGCGGAAACATTTTTTTGCGGAAGGTTTTTTGATGGGGTCTCCCTCCCATCTTGGGCGAATGCAGGACAGATAGTATTGTTATATCCCCCTCAAGCGTTGCCACCTGGTATTTATACCAACTTGCAGCGTTTAAATAAATAAATATTTATTTATTCAACAGGGTCATTATTAAAAAAATGTACTTAATGGGAAACTACGCATTATTTTCTGTGGTTAAATCTCATTTCAGTAAATATCAGATTCAGAAGGGGTTGTATTTCCAAGATAGAATCCAGCCAGCAGTATTAATTTCCACTATTTCATTTGAAACGGTGTTAGCGTTCTGAATAAAGCGATGATATTGACCAATTGACCGATGGCATTGCATCCAATGGCTGCGACCAAATATTTCGTCACATTCCGCCTCTGTCACACAGAATCGCTGCAATATCTATGTCACTAGATGGCCCAATTTTAGATTTACCAAACCAAAAGATCATATTTTTCGAAAAACTACGTTGTTTCATACCCCCTAATCTCTTGTGATGAGTTTCTATGTATATTACCGAATTCGCCTTAGCACTGTTCTTTCTCAATATCTCTACTATTTGACATACGATATAGATATTTTGCAAATACCAATACTTTAAGACCAAGTCGGGGCTGAATGATATATTAGAGCAGAGAAAAAAATTTACTCTTTCAACGAATGCATAGCAGATCAACTCATAGACATCAACTCATATTAGTACCAATTGAACCATCTTTTAAGAACATTTCTATCCTCAGAGTAAGTTTTCTTACTCTGAGGATATGTAATGTAATAGACGTAATGATCTATTCCTTTACTGATTTGCTGCTATTTCTAACTTTTTTACTATTGTGATCTTCTCGTAATAAAATTTAACCTTAACACGTTTAAAATTTATTTTTAGATTTCTCTGATATTGAGTATTTCGTAACTTATAAATTAAGACAGAGTCAGAAAGTGATGCAGCTTGTATCGCAGAAACTTTTACAAATATGAATAACATTTACGATTTTAGAATACTCTACGAAGGCTACAATTTCCTAAGCCACATTAAGTTAAGTTTTCCATATGGCATTATTTTTCAAAAAAGAGAGAGATTTGTTATTGCTCGAAAGCATATTCCTCCTTTTATATTCTTCCGCTTAACTATGAAAGACGCACATCCGATATTCATTAAATTAGGAAGAGATTGAATTTTATTTAGAATAAATTTATATTGATGGACTCATGATATTGTCATAAAATAATTACAAATTAGAATAATAACAAAAAACTCTCATAAATAATTTTACCTCTTTTACCAGTCCGCAAATATATATCGGAATCTTGAAAGAAAACATTGAAATTATGAAACGAATTTTTTGGTAATTGAATATATTTAATGGGAAATTTAAAAATTAGATTTAGTTCAAGGCTGATAGAGCATTATAAAATATGATTTTTTCCAAACAAGAGGCAGCTCATTTCACGGAATAGTCCTAGCCTACTTTGGTTTAACCATATCGAATATCTTCACAATGATGCCTCTAAAAAACTAGCCGCAGTGCTAATATAGTATGTTCCACTTCCGAATGAAGGACACTTTCATATCTGTTCACGAGGCATACGATTGTTCTTTAAATCTGTTTTCACAATTCTTCCATCAATACGCAGTTACAAAATCACCTTTTTTTAATTTGAAGGAGAAAAACGAAGAAGAGAGTTTTACAATTCGATGTTTTAAGCATTGTGTTATCGATAAATGTTTTAACTTATGAAGTTACTTGGTGCTTTAATTGCTTTAAGTTATAACCTGGAAATATATTTTGATATTAATTAGAAAGTAATTTCCTCTGGTTGTAGGATAAGTTCTCAAACTCCATAAAATATACTCATGATGATCTTATTTTGATGTCATTATCATTTAGTTATTATACTGTTCATTTTTTGGCAATTATGCAGCTTCTCATTGTGTATTTTCAAGGATCGGGAGATAAGGTTACAGGTACAGTATTTTTTTCAAGGAGATTCAATGACCTCCTGTGTTAGAAATATTACTGCCATTCTAACATCTAAGTCAACTCCTCCACAAAATCACCACCAATACCTTTTTCTTCAAGTTCTTGATTAAATTTTAATTGCTGCTGGCTAAGCTAGGGTAAGTTGGAAAAAATAGATAACCACCTGCTCCAAAATTTCCCGTATAGTGTAGAGACCATCAACGATAATAACACACCATGATAAAAGGAAATGGCTCTCCTCTAGGTCAACCTATTTTTGATCACCGAAGAATCACGTGTAAATCCCATAATTTATCCCCACCAGCGATGGGATAGAAACTCCTCCCCATGCACTTCGCCGAGGGGGGAGGGGAGATGGAAACTGGGAAGGAAGACGTATAAAATGAACTGTGGACGTTCACTTTCACTCTCATCGAAGCGAGAAAGGGATCATCGCAGGAAAATGGGATGAGAATGATGTCTTCCGGGCGAGGAAAGGACCTTTCAAGTGCTGGACATTCATCAACCGAAGCCCTCTTCCCTTTACGCAGTCATTTCCCTTCCAAACCACGGGACGCCTGCGCTGGCGTGTGGCAATTCGACTCCGTTATGAGTCCATTCTCCGAGGAGTGGGAGGGTTTAATTTACATCCGACTCTTGCGGAGGAAGGAATCTCTGAAGCGAGGGAAGATGTCCAATGAATGCGAGAGTTGAGCGGCGCACGTTGCGGTCGTTCAAGTCTCCGGAGCGACACTTGATGGAATCGAGTTGCAATCGCTTGGCGCGTTGGTTTGATTTGTGATATTTTACCGTTGTGACATTCCATGATTGGAAATGCAGGTTATTTTAAGACGCATCACCGTACGCTCAGTTACCAACCTTATGTATCGTAATCATCTTTGTCACCATCCAGGGCGTTGGCCTCAGAAGAATCAAACAGATATTATAATTAAATTTCAAGAGAGAAAAAGTTGTTGTATGCCAAGCTAGATGTTAATATCTTTCATTTAAATTTTTTATCTCTCTTTTCGTTGCTTAAAAAAAGTTATTAGGATTTTCATAATTGAAAACGTAGGAGATCAATATCAAACAGTGGTGCAATGAAGGGTAAAGTATTCCTAAAATAATAATCATACGATAGTAAAGTTGACAAGGAATAAAAATTAAAGCTCTCGACCACTTAAAGTGCTGCTGTAAATTAAGGAGATCACTAGGAATTATTTCAAAGAAGAATATTATATATTATTATATATACATTAGGTATCCATACAGATTTCTGGTAAGAATTGATTGATTTTGAATGATGAAGGTTTAATTCTGCAGAGGGACAGTGCTATTCGTTGAATCGAGCGTAAGTTTACAGAACTTGAGGGTAAATAATTACAATAATGGACAATAACAGCATAATTTGTGTAAAAAATCAATATTTATTCATCTGAGTTTAATCTGAAAATATTGTTTTTATCACGGTTTTGGAGACGTCTCGAATATTTTTTGATTGTTTGAACAGAATTTATTTAAATATTCCGTAATTTTTCCCTTGTGTACGTGCATAAATTATTTGTTAAAGCTGCTTTAGGTTCATCAAGAGCTGCGATTGGTTACCATCAAGTGCCCAGCTTCAATTCCTCCACTTCCTTCTCGTTTATTCAGCCGTTTTCAGCGAGCCAGTGCCGTCCACCCCCACTGAGGCAGAAAATAGCTTATTGTTAGGAGCATACGCAACAATACTCTGTGAACGGATCGCCAATGCTGATAGCCCCATTCCCAGCACATCGCAGCTTCCTAGTGCACAGGCGGACATTCTGGCGAGCGAGAAAGAGGAGATTGCGTAGGGGTTCGGAATAATGAAAGGGTGAGATTGGATTGTTGGAGAGAATAAGTACCGCGGGAGAAGTATTTCGAGTGCATTTTGGCTAGGAAGGTCCACCGCGTTGGTCAGTCCGTTCCGAGACAATGGTATGGACGAACATGCGTGGGAAAATGGTTGTCGCAATGCATAGGGAATCGAGGTCGCACAGAAAATTGCTGGCTATTGAGATAATAACACATAGCAGCTTAACTAGATATTTTCTAAGAAATACTAAACAGCGTCCTTGAGGGGTTATAGTAATTGCTTTCAGAATAGGAACATGTCTTAACCCTTACTTTCTTGCCTAATATCTTACGAAATATAGAAGCTTTGAGCGTCCCATGATATGACGGTATGGAACTAATAGGGTTCACGGTTTTTTTTTAGGAAATCCGATTTCTTATTATTCTTTGACGCGATATACTCTCCTGATTCGTTATGATATTTCTAAAAATTATGCCAATAGAAAGTTTGAGTAAGCGATTAGAGTCAACTCTTGAATCTATAAGAATGGGCATGGACGCTGGCTGTATATCAATCGGTAAATGAAGAGTCCCACAAATATGTGCAGTCTTTACAAACATGGCTGAATACCTAAAGAGTATACAATTACCTATATAAAATTGCAATAAATAAATGAACAACACATTTTCATCTTCACGACTAAATAAGGAGTTAAAAAAAACTATTCAGGTATGTAGAGCAAAATTTAAAAAAGTTTTCATGGTGGATAATTTTTCAGGGTTGAAATAAATTAACGATACTGTTAAGCAGTAAACATTTGAATAATAATTATTCATCCTATTCACATGAATATTTCTCTTTATTTTCTTATTGTCTTTCAATTTAATAATATTTTTAATACCGTTCCCCTTCGGAGTAATGTTGCAATCGATTTCTGATGCAATGCATTTCCGCAGCGTTATTGAAGAAATTAAATTCCTGCCTCTTTCCGTAATTACTGAAAAGCAAACACATTTTGTAATCGTATGTTTGTCTCCTTGAACGAAGGTCGCTGTCCCTGAAAATGTGAACACCGTGACAGTAATGACAAGGACAAGCCTCCAATAATCATCTTCCCAAAATTATCAGTGCCCTTCGGTGCAGACATTAGCCTGGTTCATTGCCATCACCTTCACTTAAACGTTATTAAACTCGAATCAACACCAGAGCGGTTTTTCACTTCCTGATTTTTTCCCCTCATTCTATTAACGAGTTGGAATTAAACACGAGGAGAATCTGGATGCATAAAACACCCGAAAACTCACACTTCCTACGGAAGAAATGATTTCCTCCCGCAAACAACAATGGCGTGATTTTCTCTCCCGTCATCAGCTTATTACTAATTATAGCTGTATGAATCAACCGCTATCCGTCCTTCTATTGTTGCCTAATGAGGAATTCTTCGGGTGAGATGGACATGAGTCTCCTTCTTTCACGCCGTCAACTTTTCGCGCGAAAGAGTTGAAAATTTGCATCTTCCGCAACGCCTTCCAAGCAGTTCTCACGTATCTCCACCAGAGGGAACTGCTCTCCTCTGAGAGAAACTTCGTTGCGGACTGGAGGTGGGGGGAGACTTTTTTCCCACATCTGGAGCACCGAGGAACAATGGCTATCCTTTCGTCTTCGTATTCCTCTCGAAATAATTATAAAAAGAGACCTTTTCTCGCGACTTTTTTATATTTTCCAGAAAGCGGACTTTGTTCTCACGGCAAGTAACAGACCTTCATAACGTTTTCGTTATTGTTATCCTTCGCTCCCGAGACGTACGCAATCCCCTGGACTTTCACTTTTCTCAGCGCAAGGGTTTTTCAACGGTATGCTAGAATAATCGCTTTCCTAATGCGCCTGTTAAGCCAACTCTAATTATGTCGAATTTTTGAATTATGCAAATTGCCCAGAGGATGAGAACATCGCCGTGGGATCGGTTGCATCTGCAGTAATACACCATTGCTTATGATGCGTTCGGTGGTACCGTTCACCCGATTTTTTATACTGCACACCAGTACCGTTTGTTTAATTTCGGGTTAGGGTACTCGATCACCATTGTACAGTATATTTCCGAGTAATGACAGCATCATGTGATTAATTGCAAAGAAGTAATGTTAAGTAGCAATGAATTGGCGCTGACATTCACAAGGCTTATATTTGCCCCGCAGTATTTTCTAAAAGAAATTTATCCTATCTAATCAGAGGAATGATGCCACATAATCAAAGTACTTTAATAAAATTTATATTCATGTTCAAATAAACAGTCTACTTATTATTCAAATAGAAGAAGAAAATTCGAATAGTTTGGAATTCTTTTCGAAAATAACATGAAATGAAGCATGAGGTATACTACCCAATGACATTCTAAATGCATTAAATTTGGCGATGTTATCTGCACCTTTTTTATTTCACAGTCCCTAATCATCATTTCAGAGAAATAAAAGATTTAATTATAATTTAAACTGATATTTAGCTCATTTAGTATATTTAAATGTAAACCAGATTTATAATATGCATGTAATTCAAATTATACACGCGTAAAGTACGTTCTAAGAAAAAAAGATTCATTTACAGTTATTAAAAGGATTATCTGCCAAAAAAGGCTGTAAAACTCGAAGCACCCTGACATCATTACTGCCCCCGTATTTTTTTCACCATTCTCTCCAGCATAAGTATTCTTACTAAAGAGAATTAATGGCTTAGTCATCTCAATTAACATAAGAAATGCAATTCTTTAATCAAGGTCTTTATGCACAAAATATTGCATTCACGGTTGTGTATTGATTATTTAGTTTACTAATAATTAAGTTATTGTGGTTCTGGTACACATTTTGGAGCAGATGATACTGTTTTCATTTTTTATTTAGGGTATCATTTAGTAATCCAAAATTAATTTATTATGATAAGAATTTTCTTAAATGGCTTGATATGTATCTAAAACCGCACTGATAAAGAAAGTCTAATGGGTAGATACTTCATTAATCAAAAGCAAAGTATATATGAGCAAATTAAATATACTCAGTACTACTTGTTGTAGCTCTCAAGCATTCTCTTAACTCTCAGCTCTTTTCATTTCTTCGACATTCATATGAGCTCGTCCGGGACGTTAAAGAAATTATTAACATAATTGATTATATATTTAAAGTTTTTTATTCCTTTCTGTGTAACATATTCTTTTGTTTAAAATAGCAAATGCTTAAAGAAGACTTGATGGTCTTACATATCAGCAACGACATTACCTGCATGAATTGAGCGCGTTAAATGTTGTGGGTAAAGGTTCAAACATATTTATTCGTCGTAAATAATATCTTTATGATTTAATTAAATTGCAATTTGGAGGGATTTAGCTGAGATTGTCATAATTAAAAATCCTTCTGTTGTGGAACAACTTTTAGCATAAGCTTTTCGTCATTAAAATTTTTTAATTACAATTCTCGAATAAAAGAATTCGCAGTTATTTTACTTCTGTTTATTTACTATGCATCAGATGTTGAAATATTCACATCTGTATATACACGGAAAAAAATTTCTATATTAACTGCTTGTCATTTGGCACATTTTAAATAAAATATAGATGGCAACAGGTGTGTACCAACAGCTTGGCATCGGGGTCAATGCCAAGGGCGCCCAAGTCTTCCAAACAAACCAATTTCGTGAATACGGACGCATAAACGGTGCATCCTGTGTTACAAAGATATTGAGGACATCATCTGGCATTATTTTTTTCACAATTTTGGTGAATGTCCTGTTTGTCGAAAAAAATTTCATGAAGACTTGAGAGTGAAAAATATATATCCCAGCAGATGTTCCTGCGTCACTTAATAAGCCATTAAAAATAAGAATGGATATATACTTGTATGTACTTACACTTTTGTTAAAAGTAGAAATTTGACATTAATGAATGTAATAAATGAATATTATCTAATGAGAATGTATATAAGAGGTACAATTATCAGTCAACTATTATGTAGTTAAATAGGATTGAATAATTACTCCATACGCTTGCTAAATATAACGCAAACCTTTATGGTAGGTATTTTTTGGCGTAGGAGGTAGAAAAATATCTTTTCTTTATTTTTTTAGTCCTTTCCGTAATATTGTACTGTTAGTGATTGTGGTAATTCTGCCAAGCTGCTGGTAAACACCTGTTTTCATCTATATTTTACGTAATGGATGCTAAATGACTGGCAATAAAATAGGAATTTCTTTCCTTGTATATTTAGATAAAGTGATTTCAACCACTGCATAATGGCATTCATTTGGTCTCCTATGAGTGAATGGTACGAGAATTTATATTCCGAGGGTCATTGTGCTGCACTTTTGTAAACATTTTTCGCTTACATCACAGTGTCTACATTAGAAAAGCAAGGACACATCAATTCACGCTCCTATACCGTAGAAAGCCTCTCTACCCTTGTACACATCTAACGTTTGAGAGTTTTAGATTCAATCCAGCCTCCCGGTCGAATAATACACAAAGAGACTATTCACTAATGACAGCTTATGAAAACCGTCAAATCGCTATTAGGTCTATTTTAGAGAATGGCGCACACAATGATGCAGCGGTTATACAGGAAGTTTTGTGCACCGCTCACGGAAAGTGTTCTTAATCGTTGGGCGCGCTCTCCACAATACTTTCACGCTCTCGGAAGTCACATTCGTCCTTCGTCCGTTTAAGCGGTGGCCGATACTGTCTAATGACATTGCGCAATGCCGCTCGTGAATTCGGAAAAAGTTCTCTCGTAATGTATTACTTTATCTGTCCTTTTTTTCCTCGGGTTTTTACCTTTCTCTTCCAACCGCGCCGTAGAAAAAGTTGATCTCGAAGAGAAAGGAAGAGGAAGGATGAGGTAGGGCAGGTGGGGCGGGGAAGGCCTGAAAAATTTCTCTTTCGCAAGGCTGATCCAATTCGTGAGCAATAAAAATAAACTCTCCCTTTTTACGTTGCACCTGTCCTCGCTCGGTTTCCGAAGATGATATTCGGATACGAGTGGGAAAAGCTCACACATTCCTCATCGGAATCATTAATTATTTAAATGGGAACGACGCTTGAATCGTTTACGGGAACAATAAGTCTGGAAAGTTGTACGCATTTGTATCCGAGGATTACAGTAAACAAGGTATGCGTTTCCCTAGGAATGATTTTTTGTAGCTTTCCCCTCCGTTTATCCCACCGTGTGCATTTAAGAATGCTCGCCTCCACAATCTGGCATTCTTCTTCAAGATGAACTGCTGAGGGGAAATTCCCCAAGGGATTCCATCCACCATTGATACCAAAACAGAAAAATTCCGACAAAAAGTAAAAGCATCATTTATCTGGATGTGTTTCTGTACCGTCCGTTCCTGAAATCATATCTTTATGAGTTGAGTATTTTCCATTTGGCTCTCCCTCGTGGAAAATAAATCTTTCTTTTTCTCCTGTCACTGTGTAGCTTATGATAAAGATAACCTGAATAATTTTGATGCATGATTTAATCTGAATAATTACATTTTTATCAGTCTTCCCTCAACTTATGCGCGTTCGGTGTTATTCATATGATTAAAGGGTTGCAATTACGTGCATACATAACATTCTGACCATGTTAGAAAACTAAGGACAAACTGCCTCTATCCATAATTTAGCTAGCTATGTAATTTACTCTGCTCAAGGAAAGAGGAATTAGCCACCCTTCGTGCAGACGAACAAATATTTTTGTTAAACATGAGTCTATTTTTCATAATGTCATCAAGTATAGAGGGTCTGAATTTTTTTATCTATGTTAGTTTTGCTGAATTAATTTTTAAAAGGGCATAAGGGTCAAAGATATTTTATAAAGGAACGGAATAGTACAGTATTTATAAAATAAATAATTTATATTGATTATTTGATTGATATTGATTACATTATGCATAAAATTTAAAGGAGTCATTATTTAAACATGGATGTATATCATTCTTATGTCCTCATGTTTTGCAATTTTCCCGTCAATTTTGATAATTATTTAAGAGTAACTTTAAACTTGAAACGTTTGTTTGAAATTGTAAATTTGGTCCCAAAAGACGAGATATTTATCACTCAAGAGAGCACGTTTCCTTGCTCAGTAGCCCCAGTTTTCTTTGTAAGATTGTTATACTCAGCTAAATAGTTCCACATATACAAAAAAATTCGCTAAATATTCAATTACCTTTTTTATTTTCGCAAAATTTTAAAATTTGGATTTGGAACTTTCTGCTTACCGGATGAGGAAAGCCGAAACGAAAGAGTATAGTGATATTGGAGTTGTGGGTGCTCTATCTCGTGCTTTTAAGATTAGGACGATAGATTAAGGAAGGTGGTTCATTTCCAATTAAACAGTTTAGTTTGTTGTTCAATATATTATTCTTCAATAAAATATATATGTATATACATCGAGTGGCATGAAATCGGACAAATTGGCGACACATGAAGTGATGGAAGAATAAGCCCAAAGACTATCCAAATACATAAGTTACAGCGGTGGAAACAGAACGATGAAAAGATAGGTATGTCGTCGAATAGCAGTCGATGTCCTCTACCGATGAATGTCAGCAGCAAATGCGGATGATGATGGGTTGATCACCGTCGCCTTATCCACTCTTCCACGCCATCGATTCTACTTTATCTCCTTTTTTTGAGCGGTGTCCATTTTGTCGTTTTGTTTGCGATGTCGAAGGATTTTAGTAGTACTTTCCGTATCCTCCGTAATGGGCAACGGGGACAACAGCGGGGTGGACGGCGTGTCCGCTCTTGTGGACGACGGCGTTGAAGCCATTGTGGTCATCGGCGGTGTACTCAACGGTGCGGATGGTGCCGTCGGGTTCGTTGAGGCTGTAAGATCCCTTGACAACATCGCCATCGCGGGTTTCCCACTGGTTCTTCACATCTCCGGTATGTGGGGAGTGGACTCCATAGTTGAAGGTGTACTTGGGATAGGCCTGAGGAGATAAGGATTCGGAATTTAGTCTGATTGTGATGAGAAAGAGATATAGAAATGTGTTTGAAGCAAAGACGTATCCTTATGGAAGAAATCAGTAAATGATACAGCTGGTGCTAATTCGTTCCAAAGATTATGTAGCACCACAATGCATTAAGTTGTAAATTAATGCATGAGCAATTTAATTGACTTATTTTCCCGATAGTTTTTATACATTTACTACATTAGTTTCCCATATAATTCTATAAACGATTTATGCTAATGATATGAAAATTCTGGATCATCATTCGTGTAATTTGAATTTTTTGTTCCACTGTTGATGAAAATCAGAGTTCTTTTACAAAGTTTGAAGTAAATCGTCATCTCTAATATTGTCATCTTTGAAATGTATTTGAAATCTGCTGCCAATAATATTACTTAAGGAATTTAGAAAAGAATATGACATGAATATAAATTGATACATACTATACTTAGGTATTTATCCATATTTGTGCCTTTGTTGAACACAATTAGGTAACATTAAAATATAAATTTTGAGCCCTAGAACCAATGAAAATATAGTTTACTTTTTTATCCACTATTTGAATGTTTTTCCCCCTCTACCTTTAATATGATAAGTCATAATATTTAAAAATAAACAGGAGGGATCTTCCTTTATGCTTAAAGTAGAGAAAGATGACGCCATGGAACTATATTTAGACTCCAAAGAGGACAAATATAGCTTCTTATCGGAAATGGACATCTAAACTGTCATTCACACCTTCCTTTTCGTAATCTAGCTGAGAACAGTCACGTAGATTAGATGTCATAATTCATTGAAAAAGCTTGGCTCCATAAATGGAGAAAGGAATGCGTCACAACATCTTTCGATCGGTCAGCTTTCTCCAAAGAGGAATCCTTTCTCAATAATCTGGAAAATGACTTCCTAACAGAAAAAAATTGTCGGTCAAGTAGGATGGACCTCTGAATGAGTGGTCAATACCTCCATGAAAAAAATGTACGTGTGAGCAGCACAATAGACGATTTTCCTGAAAAAGTCGACCGCTAAGAAATCGCTCTCAATATTGAGAACGCATGTTGACTTTGACTTTCCCCGGAAATGTGTTGCAACGGCGAGCCTTTCCTTTCGCTGTCATAATGGAACGCGGGCGTTCTCCACCCCTAAGCGTAGCATAACGCTCTCCTGATAAAATGAATTCTATTTTCGCTAAACTGTTGCGTCAAAGAGAAATCTAACCTTCGTATGCAGTTGGAGATAAATCAGGAACGTTTGAAACATGAAACCCGCTAAATAGGTCGATATCTTGCATGAATATTAATTACCTTGATTCTGCAATGAAGATTACTTTCCAAAAACTTTTATACTACTGTCTGTTTCAAATTATTTATTCGAAATCTTCCGATTAACTAGATTATTTATTTTGACCATTATAATCGACGTATTTCACAAAATATAAGATCGGATATCACTATTGACCTCTCTCTATTTCCTCGTAGCAAGTAGATTGTAATAATGATGGGAAATACTCTTACAGTTCCATGGATTTTATTATTGTGACTTGCATTGCTAGCAAACAAATCATAATCGGGTGAAGTTACATTACCGGTTCATAATACTTTTTCATACCAGAAAAACTGTGAAATTACTAAGATGATGAGTTTAATTTTGGTACCTTGGATTTGGTTGAACCTAAAATTAAAGAAATGTTCGCAGTCAATTTTGTATAATTCACTGATTTCATTTCTGAGGTTGTGTTTGCAGTCGCAATAATCTGAAATGACATATTACCTGTAAAGAACGTTAAAGTTATCAGCTTTAGCTCACTTCTTACGTGGAGGTAAGAGGTGAGCTTTTGAACTGAACTTTCAGAAGTAATCCTTCGAGATTATTAGCGCTGTTTATACCGAAAGCGGCGAAAGACCTTTTGCACCATTGCGGAACCCGTGAAATAATACATATGTTATAATAATCATCATCAGGTTCCCATATCGTCAGGATATTTTAGTCCTATAAGTTTATGCATATTACTTTCATCCAGAGCATGAATACTACTTGAACTCTAATTCTTTAATATTATTTTCTCCAAGATTATCTATGTTACTCTACGACAACCTTTAAGCAGCTGCGTTCCACTTGAATTTTTTAGAGATTTTGACGTACCAACAGTCCTATATTTTTTTAGAAATATATATTTTCTGTCGGAAAAGTGCCCAATTGCTTGTTTTATTTTAATTAAATACCTGATAAAACTTTATTATATTATTTATCATTTAATTATTAATGCACTTGTATTCCGATTTTTTCAACCCTTTATCAAGATATCAATGAATATACATAGATTTTTCAATTTTTTCACCCTCGCGTACCACCTGAAACGATCCGCTATTGAAAGGCTTGAAATAGGTCCACGTTCTATTTCTGATTCATTTGTAATCAATTTGCATCGAAGCATCTGGACAACGTTCTTAATCGCATCTTCATTAACTTTTCGATGGAACCGGCCTACGTGCTTCCTCTAGAATACGAAGCGTATCTCTTCCGTATCTTAATTGAATCTCTCCATCCGGCGCGAACCGCGGGAAGCGATTCGGCGAAGATTCGCATTGCTTTCGACTTTCTTGTACTCGGACTAATCCAAATTGAATCCATCCTTTCCTCATCCTATCCTCCGTCCGCGCCCTCCGTCATGACCCTCATCTGAATGCGATGCTTTTTTGTTCGCTCCATTCATTCATGTCGCTTTCGCCGTGAGAACTGAGCGACTCCTCTGTTGTCGGACCGGAACTAATGACCGCTTTCTTCGCCGTGAAAATGAAAACACTCGGCTGTTATTGTTCGGTTATCGGCAGTCTTCTTTTTCTCCGAGCTTATTTTAATGAGGGAGCCACTGTGCGCGTTGAGCACTTGTGAAAGCTTTCCGAACGGTTTGAGTTATTACGATTTCACCGCGGAGGCGATTAATCCCGAGGTCGCCCTCGGTTTGCTTTGCGGATGGACGTGATAATCCCAATGAGGCGTTTTTTCCGACGGGAATAATTTGGATGAATCGATGGCCGTCATTTGTCTTCGCGTGGTTCAGGATTAATCGGGAGGATGAAGCTTTCGTTCCCCAATCAATGGGGGGTCGTCCATTTCGTTCGATTCAGATTTTTTGTTTATAGATCAATTAAATCGTCGAGGATAATTTAGGTTTAATAGATCTTCAAAGAATTATAAAAATCTGATACTGACAAATGTGGCCTTTTCAAATATTACTTTTCTTTTGCCTAACGTTGTACGTTACTATATATTATAGTATATTTATAATTATTTGTAAAAAGTAGTTCGGATAACTGGTGTTTACTTCCCCTTCCTCACGCTGAAAGGCGACTTGCAGGGTATTTATATACATACATATATGTATTTGCATATAAGAACGTGCATCTAGAAAAAACGTTACTATATGTTTGCTGAATTGATGATCGAATATATTATGAATATGTATTTGCGTATAAGAACGTGAATCCAGAAAAAACGTTACTATTTGTTTGCTGAATTGATGATCGCATATTGTATATAGAAACAAACTGTATATTTTTAAGCAGAAATACCTGTTATTGTATTTTATAATCGTATGAAATTCATTAAATAAATTCGGTCATTTTCGATTCTTCAGATGAAAAAGAATATACCTAATCATCGTCATTTGAGACCAGTAGAGTACCAAAGATTCTGATGAGCCTGCATGAATATCAAGTAGACATTGCTGGATTTTAGGGTTTATAACGATGCTCCGGTAGGGTAATACGCTCTCATAGATAACGAGATATTACAATCACTTCATACTTTGAAGTACTTCAGCAATCACGCAATGCTTTGATGGAACATACTAAGCTAGCGAAGGTACAGATTTTTTAAATATTGAAATCTTTCAACGTCCTTTATGAATCCAAGGTTGATGTAGAATCATAATTTTCAGATTTGCATTAGAATCATGGAAGGTATAGAAAATATATTACTAGCTTAAGAAATACAATGCAGTAAATTATAAGGATAACTAGCTGAGGTAATCTTCTGATGTTTTTGCAATACGAAGGAATAAAATGTATTTTTAATGAAATGAGACAATTAACATTTTCCTCGTCGCTAATTATCGCACATTTCTACCCTTGAAAGTTTACGATCAATTACTTTCAAACCGGAACGGGAAATGAGTTATAAAATTAGAGCATACGGTGGAAGGATACTGCAACGATATGCGTGTCGGAAGAGATTGGAGTTTTTTGCCCGACTCTTTCTAAGGAAATGTCGTGTGCTTTTTTACTTCTGTGTCAAGTTCATTTTTAAGTAGGGTGAATGGAAAATAACATCCTTGAGGAGAAACGCTCAGTTCAGTGTTAACTTACATTGCCACTTACATCGGATTAAGGTACCATTTCAAAGTACAAGATGATATTATTTAACTGATGATGGTTATTGAGTAATATATTATAGGGCTCATTATTGTAAATTGCCGAGTTTATCTCTCCAACGCTATTTGAATGCTCATCAGTAAATCAATGGCGATGAATTCTTTGCTTTTCTTCTGGTAAATAAAATCTGTGCAAGTTGTGTGAATCACTGTAACCGAGTAATAATTTATACTTGCTTATTTCCTATTTTGGATATTTGGTTATTATATATTTGGATATAAGTCGATTTCCTGTTTGGATATTACTAAGGAACAATAAAACAATTGCAAAATAGTATTTTAGGTTGAACGGACACTGCACTGAAATTCTTTCTGCCGTACGCTAAAAAACGCCTAGAAGGATATACTTGTGACCATAGATATAATTCTATGTATCCCTAGGGGTCCCCTAATCGATAAGAAGGTTTACTGAATGTAGGATTTCACAGTGAAGTTAGAACGAATTTTTATTTCTAGATTGGAAATGATAGCTCGAATCATTTAATGCTAATTTTAGGCAGTCGGATCTTTCTATTGACAGCATCAATTTTTCTCTCGTCGCTATTTCATTTGTCCATTATCACTATTCCTTATTGGTGAACATAATTGGATTGGGGCATCAGCACACTAAACATAGGCCTAAATGGCGTGAATGAGATTTGTCTTGCGCCGCCGCCTGAATGATTAATGGGATCGATGAGTTTAGAGAATCGATTCGTCATGCGAGTGATCGGAATCGTAAGTGACTCACGTAGTAGTCGACAGCGTGTCCATGGGCGGCTATCGGAGCGTATCCTCCAATGAAACCGGCTTCTGCGCAAGCGATGACGGCGATCAGGGCCACAATTGCTACCTGCAAAGGATAAAAAAACATAGAATAACCACATCTCTTCAAAGTGCTAACTATATACCCCTTGTTAAAACATAAATACCATTCTTGGAAGGAAATTTCATCTTATTTTATTCTGAAAATAGCTTATCAATAACCTTTTAAATATATCGCCAATGAAATAAGTTATCTGAATACGGTTAAGCGAGCACTTTCCCAATTTCATTGACATCATCCTTCATTGACACATTACAGTCAACTAGACCCTCAAACCTAATAGCAATTATGACAGTTAGTTCTGAGAAACATTTTCAAACTGATTCGCCATTTAAAGGGATTTTCATCAATTAAAACTGAGTTGGTACGCCAACTTCACGATTCCCTTATCTATTCAGCCCACCTTTACATCTTAAGATTTCCGCATATATAAAATGAGATTTACCAGAGTACAATTTTAATTTTGAATTTTGATTGACAAACCATTATTTCTCTTATTAGGTAAAAATTCTAGCAATGAAAAAATATGCAAGATAGTATTCCTATCCTACTCTCTTGTAATATACAAATTTGAACTATAGATCGGCATTTAGAAATTAAATATTTTCAGTAAGTTTCAAAATTATGTAATTTTCTAAAATTACGCGTGTTCCTGTAATAGGCCAGAATCATTTTTACCATGAAAATGAAGAATTTAGCTAATGAAGAATAGCGTTTCACTGAAATTCTTAACTCCTCAGAAGGAGTACTTTCATAAAATCCTAACATAATGTTCTTTAAAAAGGACTTTTGGAAAAATGCCTTGGAAAATATACATTCATGTATAGTTATGAGCAGTATTAAAGTAGATTATTTTTTATTGAATACGAGAGTTTAAAAATACAACATAGAGCAAGGAGTTTTTTCTCTGGTTGAGAATTTCAAGGATTCACGACAGCATCCTCATTTCTTCTCCTCGACGTTCTAACACACCCTTACCTTAGCAGGGAATTGTGATGAATTAATAATTGGAATTCAATAGTAAAGAAACCATGTCTCAATAAAAATTTATCCTTGTCCTCTAACAATATCTCTGGTATCATAGCAAATGTTAATATTTCGAGCGATCGGATAAATAGAGTGAAATATTTCCCCTAAACTTGCCTATGTCATAGTCAATCAGATTTTCTTGTCCTCCCCTTTCAAGAATTTGAGTATTTAAAATCTATATAATATAAGAAATTATATAGTCTGAATTAAGAAGACTGCTATGATCTATTTTTATGACACAAAGTTTTAGCGGCACAAATATTACTATAAGGTTTATTGTTCCCCTTTGAAATAAAACTGCGTAACAGTGTCTCTAATATTGAGTACTATTATCGAGTAATGTTATTGTTAAAGCGTAAAACCGCGTAGCAGTAAGTACTGATTACTAGGAGAGCTTATTACGTGAGACACTTACCTTCATTTTGTATGGTTTGCTGTTTCTGCTCTTGGAACACTTGTGGTTTGTCAGTAGTCGGTTGACTGATGCTCTCCATTGCTTCCGAATCCCTTTATATAGTGAAGGAGAGGTTTGTGCCGAGGCCATTCATCCGCCCCATCGCTGACCACGCCACCCTTGCACCAGAGCCATATGGAAAACGAAAGCGTTTTTTTCGGTTAGGAAAAAAGTCATATGACGAATCACGACTTGGAATTTTATCAAGGTTTCGGAGCGGTAGAGCGAAAAAATAAAACGGGGGCGCCGTTGATTTTTTCCTTCCGATTGGAAATCGTTACTTAACAGAGAAAAGCTGGGGATTTCTTATTACGATCGGTTCCTCGGGTGAGAGAAGAGGTTTGGGTGGGGATTTCATTGCGCGACGAATTCCTCGTCTCGCTTCCATCGCCTCGACTTTTTAGATCCTTGTCATTGCGGGGGAAAAGGTTGTTTTTCACGGGGCATTGGACACGCCCACTCTTTGTGGGGTGCGTTATTACCCCACACTCCATCCGAGAGGGAATTAACCCTTCCGGATTCGTGTATCGGGTACTTTCATGCGATCAATCATTATCTGTCGGAAGCATATAAGAGTACACTGGAAAATGGTAAGACTTTTGTGGGGACTCAAAATTCAGCCTCCGATTTCGGTTCCTTCTTGTTTTTCCTCGTTCTGAAAGACTGCTTATTGGCGTTGAGGATCGTTAAATACCCATACATTCTCTCATAAAGGGATGATGTGTCGCAAATGTTAGTTCTGATGAAACGAACACGAAATAACGGTGACTGAGTGAAGGTGCGTTACGTCTGGTGTTTTCCGATTGTTGCGAAAACAATTCCACCGGATATTTCCCATTAACGAGGATATAAATCCAATTGTGAGTTAAATCCGCGTTTTAAAGCGGGAGTTCGTGAAAAGGCGAGCCACGACAATGGAAGCTAAGTTTATTTCTCCAACAATTACGTGTATAGAATTATTGGGTGTGGTAAATGATTTTCCGCGGCTTATACCACACCTGGTATGTTTTGTAAATTACAAAACTAGTTTCTACTGACGTATATAAATCATTTTTAATAAAAATAATTGGTAATACTTGCATGAGTTACAGGTAACGCTGATGTAGTGAATTCTCTGATTATACAATTATATATAAATACGTAATATGATTTCTTATATTTCTCCTATGTCAAGTTATATTTTATTGAAATTTCATACCTTAATTACCAATTACATTTATTATTTTCTCTAAAGAAAGGCAATCGCTACAGTACTACTGTACAGTACCACTAACTATTACAGTAAAATTCAATAGCACCATTAGTTACGAGCTAAAAATTCTTCATCTGGTTCATAGCCAATTCATTTCTTGTGGAAATTAAGTAAAGTTACTTTTCTTTTCTTCCTGAAATACTGTTTTGAATATCGATGACTTCGTTCATAGAAATATTTTTTGTAGAAAAATAAAATAATATATACTCATCGACACGAATATTAAGAACAAAAAATGTTGAGTGATATTCAGACTCTATGCTGGGCTTTACCTTCTATCATCAATGTAAGTAAGTTACAAAGAAATATGTCTATTTAATTAGAGGTGGAAGAAGACAATAACTGTGTGGGTATAAAATGCGTTAGGAAAAACATTTCATTCCAACAAATATCCCATATAATATAGTCCCAACCCCATAATATACAATATCCCAAAGAAGGGATTCATAAAATACTCGAATACAAACTTATGAGCAGTAAAAGCTATAAAAATCATGATAGATACTTCTCAGAAATTAAAACACAATAAAATGTATTAATATAAGAGTAAAATTTATGGAAGTAATTTATTGCGTATTCATATTTTATCGGAAAAAATCGTAGAGTTGAAATCAGGTCTCCTCTGAAGAAAAAAATGATGAAACACGTCGGACGATAAATTTAAGTGCTTTTTCTTCGTTGCAGTTTAGAAACATAAGATATTCTCGAGTCAGTTTTTATTTCTCCTTTCCACATAGAAAATGATAGATTGTAAATGTATAAATGTCAAGTTTCGCAGTTCAGTTAACCGAGCAATTACTTTGAACAGATAATGATAAACTTACACAGTATGCAAATTTAAGTCTTCAAGGGAAAATAATAAGATGTGATTAAAACAACGTTTCTACTATGAACAAAGGTTTCAAATATGTTCTATCAGATATCGAACGTATCATGAAAGTATCAATTTTTTCCACCAAATTCCACTTTCCACTGTTATGAAATACTATTCTAAATTCGAATGAAATTATCGAGACCAAAAAAGCACATAATGTTACGCACGTCTCTGGTTAGGACATCGAATTTCATTTCCAAAAAAGCGTATCGTCTTCCTCACGTCTCTTTCGGATTTCCATGCTCATATGGGTTCCGCTTTCTTGAAACACTTTTCCTACCGCTCACAAATTTCAGGAAACGCCTTTTCGTCTGTCACTAAAAATTAATGTTTCCTTTCAACGGAGCACTATTATATTGATTATTTCCTTATAGGGGGTAACAGTTAGTAGGGAATTAAGGGAAATTCGTTAAAAATGACTCTGTCAAACCAATGAAGAAAGAATTATTATGAAGATAAAAGTCACCATTGTCACTTTATTTATCAGTGTATTTTACAGATAAAAATTTGTTTCGTAACATCGCTAGTTATTGAATATATAACGTGGTTAAGAATGATTCTTATAGGTCATTGCTGGGAAAGTCGTATTTTTCAATATGCACAAGCAATTCTCATCATCGTTGAAGTGTTCGTTTTAGATTTGTTCTGTATAGTTGTTTTTCAAAAGTATTACTAAATAAAAATGTCAAGATAGTGATAAAAATAATTATAATTGTAAAATTATTTCACAATAGTCTTTATTACTGGAGATGCGATCTTTGCAAGTAAATGTACTCAAGTTTTATGACTTTATTCTTCTCCTCTATTAAAAGAGATATATCGTACTTAATTAGAATATATCTCGGTTTGTTGATGACTTTAGTTCCCTCCTACATTCAAGATAGAATGGTAATCATAATAATAAGGATTTTATACAAGGTGAAATTGAGATTATTAAGTCTCTTCTTACATCTAACCCTTCGTCATATACATTTTAAAGAAACAGGTAGCTTGAAAAAAAAACAGAAGAGTAATTTTGTGAATTTAAAAAACCAAAGCTAAGGATAAGAGGGTAAAAGGGTACCTAATGATAAGGATACTCAAGAAAAATATTAGCTAATATTAATCTAACGAGGTAATGAAATATTAGCCAGAAAATCATTTTTAATGTTTAATTAACTTCAAATGGCCAAAAAAATAATGATGCATGGTAACATCATCATTAACATCCTTGGTTATTACTTGAATATGGAGGAAGGCTTCCAGTGATTAAATGAAATGCTATGATGAAATCTGAAGAACGTCTTTATTGTCAATATCTTGCAATTTATGCCCAATCTTATTTATGTCACTAATTCTCAATATCTTATTAATAATTGCTCCTATAGAATCATACTTTCGGAGCTAACCTCAACCATTCTGCAAGCAGATTCTGTTTCTATTTCATTAATTTCGAAATAGTTTTTGAATTAATTTGATCACTTTATCCCTTTGGTAACAATTGAAATTCTCGTAGAAAGCTCTTTATTCGAAACAACAAATGCATATTCCATTTTTTCAGTCCATGGCTGGCCATCTTTAAACGGCATATCCAAGCGGCATTCACAGTGGAGTGACTACTACTCGACTATTTTTCCGCATAATTGGCTATTCAAGAAATTGCTGCCTTTTAATTCAGGTAGCTTCGGATTTTTCACGATACTGAGTCAACTCCATGACTATCGCTGGGAATCGAACCCGGGATCTCTTTCATCGAAGTAAAACGCACTACCCATTTCCTATGTCATGTCCACCCGAAAACCCTTTCAGTAAACTAAAATAATATACATATTCAAGAGTATAAGGGGAATTGGGAAAGGTAGACGAAAATAGAATGTTCTTACGTGATTAAAGATGATCCTTTCCTAAGGTCCGATTCAGCAGCAGTATATACTTGCTCACAAACGTTTAAAAGCTACACATTTTCGTTAATATACATTTACTTATATTTAACTTAAGTCATCAGGTGCAGACCAACTGTTAAAAATTTAAACTATATTTTGTGGTCTTCCGTTAATTTTGGAAACTTTTCAGTTACTGATATTTATATTGTTTTCATAGGCTGAATTTGTATATTTTCGCTTTATAATTACTGACTGGAAAGGAATCTATTAGCTATCAATATTGGCTAAATTATCTATGAACCGGATTATATATTGGTGCTCTTTTGTATGAAATCTATCAACCACTGTAGCTCGCGGTTTCTTTAAAGGTAATCAGTTAGTCTGAAACAGTTATTGAAAAATTAAGATCTAATGAAATAATTTTTAGATAGGTTTCTTTTTAATGAATACCTCGCAATTGGGCGACACAAAGCAGAATCAGGCACACTTAAGTGTGATTTATTCTAATGGTTTTATTTAGCAAACCCTAGCTGTTGCTATTCAATTGTGAATAGAGGTCTTTCCATCAATCCATCTCGTGAGGACATATTTTTAAATCTGTGTTCTCCAATGCAGAGACCAATGAAGATATAGTATATGTGGATTTCTACGTTATCGCATTGAGATTCGTAATAGGGTTTATTGTTTTTTGAGCATACTTCGTCTAAGGACGCAGATCATATGGCTACTTTTGGTAGGGTTAACAGTCATGTTCTCATTAAGGGCTGGTGAGTATTAAGTGCTGATCTAAGATAGATATTGCTTAATCAAGGAGTCGTCACCAGAAGTCAAGGCATTGAAAGGGAGTTCCTTAGTTCAACGTGATAATCATGTTTTTTATCATTTTTATCTGGGGTTCTTGTTTCTAAATTATTTTTAGCTAGCTCTATGATCAATATAAAGGAGGGCTTATAAAGCAGATTTGGAAATTGTGTGGCTAAATTGCTTTATAATCAAAGTATAAAAAATATAAAATGGAAAGAAAGATCAAGAAAACATGACAGAAGAGATACTGAATATAAGAGATGTCATAACAATAGAAATAAAATGGTATGCATGAAGATATGTATGAGTAATATCTTTGTAATGAAAATAATTAACTTCAGAAGATAATTGCAATAATGTAAAGAATCGAAGCAGAGGATCTCACCCCGGAATTATAGAACTGGTGTGATAAATGAATATTTATGAAGGAATTTTCGATTTATCGAAACATTTTTAGTGTATGCACAAAGAGGCAAAGTAAAAGCCGTAAAATTATCAGTTTTTTTCAAATTTATTCTTGCCTTCTAGTGGAAAAGCCTTGGCCAAGGAATAGAAATAAGTCGAATAAATATTAAAGCCCACGGGTAGCATTGGATTTTATAGAAAGGAATAACAATGAAGAAAGACCATTTAGACAGGCGGACTGTCTGCCTTTCTCATCCCATCTTAATGCAAGTCATTCTGTGTGCGAGAGGGAAATACAAAGAAGATGCTTGGAGGAGTAAGACAAAAAAATAGAGAAAGGTATATCATTGTTCGGCTCTTTACCTGTGCGTACGAAGTTGATGCACTGGATCACATTATATAAGTTATCGTAAAAAACGAACTAGAGATCTAGAAAAGTCCCGGAAATGGAATAATAGGCCTTACATGATCTTTGCGTCTTACCAAATCATGTAACATATGCCTCGTTAAAAATATGACTGTCTCAGCAATTTCTATTTGAAACAAATATATTCAATCTTAACGAAGCTCATTCTTATATTAAAACCCTTGATGTAAAAAGTCAAACGTTTTGTTACCGTTAACTCACATTAAAATTTTTCCACAAGAAAAATAATGAACATGTTCCACAAAAAAGCCCCTATTAGCCCCTATTTTTCCCAGTTGCATTTGTGGTGAATATATCTAAAAAAATATTTTGCTCTTTTTTCTGTTGTCACATTTTATCTGTAACAAACTTGTAAAAAATCAGAACATAGCCGCTAATGGTTATATTGTTCTCATATTTCATGTGCTGAGCTGCACAATTCTCATTAAATGACATTTAACGCAGATACCAGTAAAAGGATTTGACTAGTGTTTTATATGGACAGGGAGAGTTCTCATAAAACATCATTACTCCTAATGACCATGAATATTACGTCTCATTGTCAGATGTGGTTTCCCATAGTTGAGAAATTGCAGCTACAATTTTTAAAGGTAAATTCTTATACCAATGAATGTTATGGTTATGTGTAAAAATCATTTCTCACACTATTTAAAACATATTGAATAGCCCAAATTGGACCCAAACTGGAAGTCCCCAAATAACGGCCTGTGAATAATATCTTCAGGTCGCAAATGCATTGCAGTAAACATTAGTGTATCATAAATAAGACACATTCACATTTAAATGAAGTGCCTCTGTATTTTTTATATTTACAGTTTTATTCACTTTTAATTATTTTTTATTGCTATGCTATGAATTTTATTATTTTAATATTATAACTGTCCACCAAGATGAAAGCCAATCAAATATTGTCATATACCTATGTGGCACCTCAACCAATTACTCTATACCGTTCATTTAAATTCATACGATACTCTTCAGAATATTTTAAAGTACTCAGAACTAAAGGAACATAAAGCGAGTACTTGAAGAGGTATGGAACATCATTTCATCCTTTTTCTTTATCCCGCATCGAGTTGGCACCATGGGATAACGAAAGGACATGCTAATCATTAGCCAGAAATTTCTATTAATTTTATCATCTTCTTCTCCTCTGTCATTTATTATTTGCTTCAGACAGTTATTTACAGTTTCATTATTCACCAAAACATTCTGCCCATTCCTCCTGAGTCGTGCAAATTTATATTGAAAAGGAGTGAACGCGATCTTAGAGAGGCATCGACGAAGCGTTATAGGGAAGTAATCGCAAGGACGGATAATTACTTTTGGTCGTTTTTTCCCCAGACTATTAGAGATGCTAATAGGGATGAATGAATAATGGTGGTGTATTAAACCCCCTGCCATACGCTTTTGGCGGCTCGCGGGGTATATATCTAAATCTAAATCTAAATTACCCATAAGCCCCAGGCAATCTCACACGATCATCGCCACCCTATGATCCTACATTTCTTTGCTATTTTTTTCTTCTGTCAAGATATTTTCGAGGATAGATATTTTGAGTGCTTAAAATTAATAACTTCAACAAATTTTCATATTCCCTAAAAGCGTTTATAATAATTGCACAAATCAGATAGGTTGAAGTTATACATTAGATTCTTCTTGACGAGCTTTATCTGCTGCTACATATTGCTTGGCTCTAAAAAGATAACATCTGGTAGATAGAATAAACGAAGGATTCACTCCTTCATGCATTGGAATCACCGCCTTATTTACCTAACTTATAGCTGCAATTTCTGAACTAAACCGGTAGCGTTTAGATGTAGCGGAGAAACACTTTCTTCCCTGAATTTGAATTTCTTCACCATCTTGACGAATACGAAGAGTTTTCGCTCATAATAAAAATGTCCGCAGTTTCCAGCCGCTGATCTTCACTTCCATTATCAAAGCGGTGGCATATGCCGCCACATTCCGAAACATTATCCAAGCTCGTAAAAAATTCATGGGAAACTAAATGGTAACGAATCAAGTCCTGCTTATTTTTCCAGTTATTATTAACACTAGCCATCCGTAAAATCAAACATGACTGCAATTCCGTTACGGCACATCCGTTAAGAAAGCTTCCAATAATTTTATTATTTTATGGTACCTCTCCTGATTTTAGACGTCTATTACTTCGAATAACGTTTTTCACAGGCAAAATTTCTGCACCAATACATAAAATGAAGTTAACTTGTATTAATCATAGATGTTATTGTCTAAATTTATAAAGAGCGTAGCTCCATCATTAGGTCTGATGATGGAGCTCCGCTCTAAAACGTTGGTCGTTCATTTTGTAAATTTCTTGTGGTTTAGTATAAATAAATATTCTCTATAGTTTATTATTTTTAGTATGGAATACCTCTGTATTAAGGCTTCTACAATCCAATGTATAACGAGAATTGATAACATAAAGAAGTGAATTGTTGTATTTTTCCACCATATAGTTTATAGTGTAGTATTAAAAAAGTACAACGATTCTCTTCTTTATTCTGACGTATTTTCACTAGACATCGCAAGCGACTGAGAATTTTATATATGAGAATTGTTCAATAAAACAACTAAGAAGCAACTTTCACTAATTCACAAATAGGAATCGACGGTGACTACTTTCGGCTAGCAGACGGCATAAATTTATAAATGAACAAAAGTAAATATCTATAAAATTATACGGTACAGCGAGTACCACATTAGATGAGTAATCAGCGAGTAAAACTCTCCGATAGGGTTCCGCCTCTGAGTTTTAAATTAATTAGTGGAAATAGAAGTTCTCCGGTGCCTCTTATCTGCCTCCACGGGCGCAGCATTCGGACTAATGTCCCCGTAACTCAGTAATTAGCCCGCCACGATCACCGCAATTACTTCCCTGGGCGCAGCGAGAGCACACCGACGTGATAAAGCTCTCCGAATCAGCTCATAATGAGTCTAATTTGAATTCGGAGGAACGACCGCAACTTTCTCGCACCCAGTGGCAGTCACCTTGAAAGTAACACGGCCATCCGAGAGACACGTCCTTTAAAAGGATATCTCCGCGTTCCCCTTCTCTGGAACCCTGCCTCTCTCTTCCGACCTTTCCATTTTTCGCCAACCGAGTGTGTCCACCACGGTTCACGAACCAGGAGTTATCTGCGTGGAAAACTTGGCAGTGCTTCCGACACCGCTCTCTTGGTATGTGTTCGCACTCGCCGTTTATCTCCTAATCGCTTGCTCAAGTGGGCGCGGTTGGGACATTGTCTTTTCTCTATTCATGAACGCCGCTCCCTTTGTAATTTGCCAAATGTGCGGTAGAATGCGTATTGGCCAGGCTGCCTTAGAAAAGTCACTCGGAGGTCTCCATCTGTTCTATCTCTATCCATCCCACGGAGATCTGTTTTCTCTTTCCATCTAGGGTCGGGGAATAAATCACAACTGCCCACTTTACGGAAATATTTCCTACTGAACATATGCGGTTGTTTTGGCTATACTCATTGAAATGATGGAGTACTAAACAGGAAGTCTACCCTCTATATCGGTACTGGCAAGCCTTTTACTGACCACGGTACTGTTATTTATCGGCTTAAGCTTCTTGGTTCACCAAACTACACCTTCATAAGTTGATATTTAAAGTCAACTGGCGAGTAACTTTGTGGCAATCCACGACTTCAAAACAGAGAAAACAGGAGAAACTTTCTGGATGAAATTCACCCTAATTTTATAAAAAAAACTTTGCAAAATACCACAGGGACAAAAAAGCACGACTAGTTACGACGCGTGAGCGTCATCTTCAAGTGAAGAAGGAGGCCTGAAACCCACATATTTAAAAGAAAAAAGAGAAAATGGCCAAGATGGTTTGGCCCCTGACCTTAAACCCTCTGGACCATTCTCCCTTTTTTCTTTTAAATATGTGGGTTTCAGGCCTCTTTCTTCACTTCTCCTGTTTTCTTTGTTTGAATTCATAAGTTGAGTACAACATTCAAAAAGAAGAAAACACCAAGGATAGGATAAAATATTTTAAAACTTCCGTAGCTAACTATAATTTAACAAAATGATATCTCAACATATTTTGCAGAAATACACGGCAAACACGCTGTGGAACACTGCGCTATAAAATAGGATAAGATGAAGTTCAACCTCTATAAATTAAAACAAAAGCGATCGTCCATAGCCGCAAATACAAACAAAAATAAAAATCAAATAAAAACGGACTCGGTTGAATGGGTCAAAGAATTCTGCTGTATGGTTAGTAAGATCACCAGCAACTGAAGAAACAAGAATGAAATACTAAGAAGAATAATCCAACCGAAGAGAGCAATCAACCAGAAGAAACAGCTGCTGACATCTGGTAATCAATTATATTGCGTATAGAATACCACAATGTATACTTTATATTGGCTTTATGAAGTGGCACACATAAAGTTGTATTTGGAAAGTCCCTCAGTGGTAGTGTGAATCTCTGACTGAGACCATAACTACGGTTGAAGAGATTATAAATAACGCAGTATTGGTGGAAATGATGGAAATTGGATTGCTAGTCCAAATAAACGACTAAGTCCTTTGAGTGCCATATGAAGAAAGAAGTTGAAGAAAACAGGTGATTCAAAGGAGAAATTGAATCATGCTTACAATTAGGCGCCATATTCTGACATGTTTTAAAAATATTGGAAAACGAAGGAATTATAGAATAAGATGATATACAATAATTTTATGAAAGTGGAGACTAAAAGAATTGAAATTAAGAAATGTGACGAAATTATGCAAATTTTAGAGTAGTACAGAAAGGATTTAAAAGCTACAATGAACCGATTTTCGGCTTAAAAATCCTTAGTAATGATGAAGTGGAATATGTTAGCGAAATAAAAATTTCTACTTACCAGTATCTAATTTTCAGCCAAAATTGAATAATTAACTCTGTTTGCTAGAATTGAAATACATTCAATCACTCGTAATGGGATAAAAATATAGAATGGTATAAATCTTCCTATCCTACGATATAATGATATTTCAATAAATTTAAGGTATTAAAGCCTAACCTTGTGGGACACCATTCTGATTAAAACAAGAAAGCCATTTTTATTAAAAAACCATTTTATCTAAACAAGTAAATGTAAATAACTCAATACTTTTCACAGGAATTAAAGAATTTCTCCGGAAAATACTAAGTTATTCTTTGTTTTAATATAATTCACAGTCTCAGCCATGTAATTCACAGTCTCAGTACAAGCCTTTCCCCATTTCTATTTGTTTCTAATATTACAATAACCTTTCCGAGCTTCAATTTTACATTCTTCTTAGTGGTATTAGAATTATCTATCATTTCCGTTTGAGTGAGATTGAGAGAAAACGATAAATAGATCAACTGACGTAAGTTTACCTCAGAAACTTGAAACCCTCTAGAGCAGTGCACGCTAATGCTCAGATTACTTGCGATATGTTTGCAAAGGCATCCGTAGCTACTGCGTTTAGAGATAACCCTCTCAATCTTTCTCCTTGGTTAAGTTTTCTTTACACTATGGCATTATTTATATAAAAGATATGAAAGTCCCAAAGACCTTGCCTTCCAAAGTCTAATATTACCGCTTTTACAGGTGCACCGTGGAGTACGACCTCGACAGCTGCCCTTGACGTCTCCCTTCCCAGATTTCCTGGACCATTGTGAGTTCAAAATTTTTGATCTCGTGACTTAGCACTTACCGGACTTCTCTCGAAGAAGTGGTCTGACGTAAATTAAGCCTCAGTTAACGCCTTCTATTTTCTATTGATTCCCATCCTGCATCTTGGTAGCTCTCACTGATCTGTTGCTACAATTCTCGACGACACGTGTGGCATTTTGCTTTATCTTTTCTAATTCTCGAATTTGGCACTTGTAAGTTGAGCCGATGCACTACATGCATACTCAAGATGAGTAATAGCCCAAAGTTAAATCTAACTCGGGCTTGTTCTTCGCTCCTGCCAACTAATATTCATGTTTTGTACGAGCTACAAAGTTTAAAAAATCTAGGATCATATATGCAGTGTGATTGAATCATTTCAGCCGACTCATGCAATAAAAAATAGTATTTATTCGCCTTTTGAAGGAAAAATGTTTTTTTTTCAGACGATTTTCTTTTTAATTTAAGCAGTTTGTCGACGAAATCATGTCTAAATTTTAATTTTATTTTTTTAATCATGACTAAATTTTATATCATCGGAAGAGACAAAATTGTTTTCTTTTTCAGACGAGTTTTTTATAAATTTAATCCATTTATAAGCGAAAATGTAGTAGCGAGGTAAAGAAATGACTCGATTAGGAAATTATGTGATTTAATCTGATGTTCGGCTCAGCTGAAGAGAAGGGCCTCATTCAAGGATAGATTTTATTTTAAAGGAATACTTTTTATTGAAATTCATTTCTTATTTAGATCACTTATTTTGAATAAAATATTAAAACAACTATGTTTCCATAAGAATATTTTAATTGTTGTTAAATACATTAAATGTAGCTAGGAAGCCGATAATTTGCAATCTATTTTCGATAAAATCTTTGGATGCCTATCTTGCCTATCATATTGTGAGAATTGTTTCTACATGTTCTAAAGAAAAAATAGTTAAAGAAGGATATAGTAGAGAGAAAAATTCTTATGAATTGATTTATTTTCAAAATTAGAGGATGATTTGACTCTTAGACATGTATCCTAAACAGAGGGTAGAAAAAGGTTTAATAACTCATACTGTATCTCTTTCCCTGTATATATAGACAAATGAAGAACATTCGTTTATGGATAAAAAAATTCTGAAATATCGAGATCCGAGAGTTTAAATTAGTATACGTAGATAAATTTATTATTTGTATGAAATAATTGGTAAATATTAGTGGGTTAGATGATTAAGTCACCAAGGCGGTTTTGTCCAAAATCCAAAATGATTTTTATTTCTAGAGCTTCTCCTGTTCGTTATGTCGAAATTCATTAATGTGTTACTTTCCGTTCAGTGTAAGGAACTTGTCTCTTGCTTTTTAGATGCAGTCACTAGAAGTTTTTAATTTACACTAATAAAAAATTCTTGTAATTCTGAAGATGATATCGGATAAATTGTAAATAGTGCATATTCTACGAAAGAAAATATTTTCTCTCTTTTTCCTTTAATAAGAAATTATTCCATTCATCTTCGATCTTGTTCTGTGCTAAACTTCTGGTATACACAAAGAAGAATCAAAAAGCAATAATTTTTTATCAGTCAGACGTTATAGATGCAGCAAACTTCAAAAATCCTGGAAATCATTAGTGAGTTGTCACTGATGATCTCGAAGAAACATTATCCAAGTTATGATGGTATGGAATGAATAATAAATATTATTTTTAATGTAATTCTATAACAGTATCTTTATTTATCTTTTAAAAACTATATAAAAACAAACAATTACATAGGAGAACTTACAATGACTTAGTTAACAACATCTTTTATGTAATTCTTATAATAATGAGTATCTGCATGATTTGATGTCCTTGAAATTTCACGACAAATGATTGGATTTAAATTATATAGAGAGAATCATTGAGCATTGATCCCATTTACAATTTTAATATGGTGCTGAAGCTGACAGGACGACATACAATCATTATAATTGGAGTTAGTTCTTTCTTCTTTACTTCATTTGATATGTTTTGTTAAACTTAACAACTTAATATCTGAATTTATTTTAAATATAATTAATACCAATTGATAAATATGCTCGGATTATGCTTCAGTTGTTTTTCCTTTTAGACAAAATATAGTATAAACCCAAAGCCATCATGTTATTTGATTCTTCTATGATTCAAAGCATTGCATTTCGTTAACTCAATGCATTGTTCTCTATCTCTGAATTTTCGTGGATTCTAATTATTTTCCGCTTATTGATTAATTGTTGCAAATTTTGACGATTAAGGTATTTATTGCATGTTTTTTTCAGAGAAGGTTACTTAAAAAGACTCCGTATTGCGATAATATGAGTTGAATACGACTTATTAATTATTTTTAGGGACTTCATGGAATGCGTGGGAAATATTTAGTTACGTAAAAACAACGATATTTACAACGAGAAGTTCAAATATAAAAAGAAGAGCAAAACTATAACAATGAGGTACTTCATACATGGAGCCTTACGTCTTTTGTTGCTATTACACTGTGTATTTAGTTAAGACTAGTAAATTAGTGATGATATTTAGGTGACGTATGGTGCGATACTCCGCTTCTGTGCACCACAGCGTTGAATCCGTTGTGCTTATCGGCCGTGTAGTGCACAGTTCGAATGGTGCCATCCGATTCGTGGAAGCTGTAAGATCCCTTAACTACGTCACCGTCTCTCTCCTCCCATTGGTTCTTGATGTCACCAGTGTGGGGGTCGTTCACTCCATAGTTGAACTTGTATCTGGGGTATGCCTGTAAGTGGAGAAAAGACTAATTATAATCACAACTGCAGTTTAATTCGTACTCTGCCAACCACCTATAGGTATGTAAGAGGGGATATTAATGACAAAAGCCGACATCTGAGGATTATTCCATCATCACTATTGACATTTTAGTCAATGTTAATGACTACTTGTTATTACGAATCGCTAGTTGCCTTTAGGTCCAACTACTCACAGAAATTCACAAATCTATTTCTTTTCTTTCTCAGTTCATCTATTATTTGAAACATTTAACAACCCATCAATCTGTCCTTTACGATAATAATAATTAGGTAATTGGCATTTCGGTTGCACCCTAATCCATCCTAATGATAGAAAATTACTTTAAGTCAGTATTTTACAATATGTTATATGAAATGTACGATGGACTATCTTGCGGTTTTGTAAACATATCTTTTTGCTTATCTTAAGAGATGGGTTTTCTGTTTTATAAAATTCATCCTCTAATTAAAACAGCATAAGTAATAAAATATTGAGTGGAAATGCAACAGAAAATATTTAATTAGTTTAATATACATATTTGAATCAATAAATTAATTTAAATCTATTAATGGTTGCTAAACTATACATACATTAAAACATTCTACTTGTATTCATGAGGAGTATTTGTTCCTATTTCGTCAGCAGTAAGGTTAACAATCAATATGACAAAAGCGGTTCTTCAAGGCAAGTGCGAATAAGAACGGGGGTAGAGGATTAGTAGATTATTATGCTTTAAAGAAGGTTACCAACGTGTTGTACCCAAACCCCCAAGAGGAATGGGAAACATTTATTGGGGTTTCGGTGAATAATTAGCGGCAAAGAACAATACGCTCCTGAGTATTTTAAAGTTAATTGTCTCCGTAACATACAATGCATTGCCCAAATTAGTATTGTTTAGTGCGAGTGTAGTTTTCCTGCTCTTTTTGTTGGTACTATGTTACCATAAAATTTATTTCAATGTATCGCTATTTTAAATGTATTTCTCGATATGACAAATTGAAGTTAATGAATAGATTATTTAAAAATTGCTGGGAAGCAAAAAAATAGATTGGGAAACCCAGCCTTTAATGAACTGTATAAATTTGCAACCAAGCCAAACTTAGAGAATATTCGGTAAAAGCGATTTTCCAGCCACGACAATGAAATTATTAGAATGTTCGCTTTTCACCGAAGAAGTCACCCATAAAAAGCCACCTTAAGGCCGTGGATATGCATGGTCAGTCAATCGTTTGGTAAGCGGTACATTTTTTGGTTGCAAGATCATAAGTTTCATAAATGTGCTTCAATGCCTAAAGGATTATCTCTCAAGGGCTATTCATGCACAGTTATTCTGTTACGGTAACCTACTTAATATGAGCTTCTGTGAATCACGCGATACATGATCCTCCAAATTTCCGGAGAAAATCTGGGTTGATTAGGTAATATTTCATAATTTCTTTATTCAAGAGAAAAGGCTTGATTTCAGCGATGCCCTAGAGTTGCACGTCCGTAAGTATTTGCTAATCTTATACCCGTTGTGGTATTCTAACCATTCCGTTATATTAAGATTTAGATGCAGATAGTGGAAAAGGGGTGGTCTCGCACTGTTTACTTTGTAAACACAACTATCACATTCCCATTGAAGTAGGTATTTCACCTCCATTGAGGACGAGTATGTAAGATTTAGATTTGTAATAAAAAAAATCTGATGTGGCCAGCACATGACTTTCTCCATATATAAGATGTAAATATTTATGTACGACAGTAATTTCGAACTCTATATTCCATCTAAACTTGGAAGATGAGTGATTAATTTATATATTATTATCTTTTACGTCACAAACATTATAAATAATGTTTTTCGGGACATGCTCGATGAAAAAAGATGAATTTGGCCTTTCGCCCATAGAGCCCAGAGCGCCCACCAAGTACATAATCAGCAACTTCCGGTTTATCAGTATTTCACAAATAACTCCTAAACAATCAGTGATACAAAAATATGTTTCAAACAAAAGTTATAGTAAATTACATTTTCTAAAACATTTATAAATAATAGTATATACCTAAATATCATATTTATGGAGATATTTTGAAAACCGGAAATAAGCTTTGAAGAATGATGCTCAACTTTCGGTTGACCGATTTACTCCAAAAACTAATCAACTCTAACGACTGTAATAAAAGTACAATATATGAAATTTGTTGTTGATCCGACAATTAGTTTTCATGTTAGAGCGCCCACAAAGTACATAATCATCTTCTTCCGGTTTATGAGTATTTCACGAATAACTCCTAATCAACCGGTGATACAAACATATATTAAATACAAAAGTTATAGTAAATTTCATTATCTAAAACTTTTATAAGTAATACAATACACGTATATATCATATTTATGGAGATATTTTGAAAACCGGAAATGAGCTTTAATGAATAAAGCTCGACTTCCGGTTGACCGATTTACTCCAAAAACTAATCAACTCTGACAGCACACACACCACTACTATATATGAAGTTTGGTATTGATACGACTAATAGTTTTCACGTTAGAGCGCCCACTATCACACACACACATACACACACACACACACACACACACATACACACAGACATCATTCCGAAAATGGTCAAAACGTGTTCTAGGGACCCCAAAACATGTATTTCCGTTGGAATCTCGAAGTCGAATTTTTTCATGAAAACAATACTTTCTCTATACTTCGTATATGGAGAAAGTAAAAATGAAAGTATATGAATTATTTGTGGAGGTGAGTTCAATGACCGAAAATTGTAAACTAATATACTAAGTTGAAAGCATGACCATAAACGCCATCTGTTTGAACTTCTACTTTTGAGAATAATTGGAAAATTAAAAATTGAGCGAGGTGATGTTGTAATGCACCTCAATATTTTCTATGTGTATTGTGTTATATCTTTAAGATCGGTTGGACTTCCGAGGTCAATCAATTGATCTTTGAGATCCTGATCATTATGTTAACTATGTTTTACCAAACATAATGAATGGAAGAATTGGATAAAATGAAGAATGGAGTGAATAATCGACTTGAGAAGCTAAAACGTGGAATGACCGTCACAACCTAACGACACTCGTTTATAAAACAAGTTCACACTCAAACTGCATATCATGCATACAGATTCTGAGAGCAGCACTTTAACGATTTCATAGATCATTAAAGAAGGAACGCTTAGGAATGCTAAAGATTTTGTGCATATAGCTATTATTTCTTCTATTTCATGGGTTTAATACAGTTTTATATCTCCATTAACAAATCCTCATCTGAACTGTCTACATTAACTTTTTTATTTCTAGAAATTATCTTCATCTAGAAAATGGATTAGTAATATATAGTACCGGTAAATCAATAGTTCATGATGTTGTTAACGACGCTGGACGCCTCCAGGTAGGTGGCCCTCAACAGTTATCTGGCCTATCCTTATATTTTAGAACTCAATATCTCCCTTTCCGACCTTATGAATTTGGTGACCCGCGTCACACATCGATGATGGGACGAAATATATTTTCACAAATTTTTCTGATGAATTTTCAATTGTTATTATTTGCATTATAAGGTAACTTAAATAATATTTAGCTAACAAAAAGGATCAGGAAACTAATGTTACGAAATATTCAGGGTATGAAATATAAGTTGGCAATCAAGAAAGAATAATTATACTAACACACAAAGTCCAATTTTCTTTACTGGGTTCTTTCCTTTGCTGAGTTGAGACGATCAAAATGTAGCCAAGAGAAAGAGTTGCAGCAGAAAAGAACACTTTAGTCATCAGAATTTGTTGATTTGAAATTACAACAAAGACTTACATACAGGAATCGTAAAAAGAATCTTTGTTAACCATATAACATAAAACACTCGTTAGTAATAATCGTAATGATATTTACCAGGGATGAACTTTGATAATAAGCAGTTTCGGCAATTACAATCGATTAACTCATTCATTTATAGTAAAATAAAAATATTTTTGGAATATTTTAAGAGCCATAACATGTTTTGTTTGAAAACAAATTGTTGTTTGTGTTGAAAGTTTTGTAATATTTATATTTTATTTATTTTAATAATATTATAAAGATTTCTCTTCTAATGACTGTACCGTGGAAAACTGACATTTAGGATTCTGTAGGAAGATTATCAGGAATGTCTATGTAAGACTATATATTACCTGGATATAAGCCTGTAAAATATTAATTTATAATATTCATCGGAAAGTATCACGAATTTCAATCTTCTTTTCCTCACTGCAAACTATCAAGAAAGCTTCTTCCTCGGCTTAGTAAATCATGTTAATTTGAGTAAAAGTTGAAATAGAAAAAGAGAGGGCTCGATGAAAAGATAGGAAATTTTAACATTTCTGTCTTGAAATTCTATCAGTCGGAAATATCTCAAAAAATAAAAAGTAAACGCAATAGTCTATCAGAAGCACGTGCTGCTCCTGGATATTAAGCGGTATACTGATAGCTTACCATCGGCACACCGATTGGGATGGGTTCCGCTCCAATCGTATGCCCCAGGGGGTCACCAAGAAGTAAGGCGACTGCCCTCGTGACACAATTCTGAATTCGCCAATGGGAAAGGCTCATCCTCATGTTTATTCGAGGTCGAGAACCGGTTTTCCCATAATCTCTGAGGTTTGACGACCCCTTGATGCGCTGCACCAGTCCCTCCTCCTCTATACTTTATTCCTTACGGTATTTTAACGTTACTTGGGCCAAAATAGTTGCTTTAACTGTGGTCAAATTTCTGAAACCCTCCATTCTGCAAATATTTGTTTTTCTGGCAATAAAACGACATATGTACTGTGGAAAAGTTGTTTCTCCGTTACTTATGCATTTCAAGATTACTGCCAACTAAACGTATAGTATTTGAGTTAAAAATAAACTTAATATGCTCAAGCCTTACTTCGTGCCAAACAAACTTCTTTGAAGAAGAACATCTTTCTAAATTAATAAATTGTTTGATTGATCACCGGTTTCATCAACGAGTTGACATCTGCAGGTATAGAATAGAAACGACTCACGTATTACATACCTGAAGATGTTAGGTTGATAACAAAACCGGTACTCAATAAAATAATTGCGGAACATGCAAAATTGTTCTTATTTCAAGGTATATTGAGTTAGTGATTAGCTATTAGTCTCCAGGTCACAAAAACCTATCTTTCTGACATTGGTAGCGCCTTAAATACATATTAAACGTTACGACATTTATAAATATCAGTACTATACGAGAAATCGATATTATCATGCCTATCATAAAATACTTACATAGTAGTCGATGACATGTCCTGCACCATGTCCTCCGCCGCCATATCCAAGCGCTTGGGAAACTTCAATTCCAGGGATGGGGAAAGCGTGGCAAAGTGCAATTACCACGGAAACAGCGGCGAAAATGCAGACAATCTAGAGCGGTGTGGGTGAGAATTTTCGATGAGAACTTTCATCACGTATTCCTGTTTTATCATAATTAGAGATCGGAGAAGTGCTAAAATCGAATCTCCATCTTGATTTCTAATCTCTATCCCAGCCTGATACGTGACGTTGATACATAATTCAAAATACTCTTAAAGTGCTTCCCACATTTATAAATTTAAAATTGTGTGATTTTACAACTGGTGGTTACTTTTTATCCAAGCTCAGATTTAAACCATTAGCCTTTCAAGAATCAAATCTTAATTGGATGTTTATTCATCTTTAGTTAGTAAAAACTTTCTTTCTTTCAATGTAGAAAATTTGACGATAATTGAGTTCATTTACTACAACGCGAATCAAACACACGCCACTAAGCGTTATAGAGAATGAATGAAAAAACAGCATTATTATTTCAAAACCCTTTATAAAATATATTAGAGTTCCTTCAATAGTCATTTCTAACAATAATACTGCATTGCAACAGAAGCAAAATTTTAAGCAAGGAATCGTAAATTACATGAGAAAAATAACGTTACCGTAGAAAAGTATGACTGCTTTCCAGTGTAATACTCGTAGTTGAAAGTGATGCCGCAGGGATTGTACTTTTAATTCCAATCGCAAACACTCCTGTTTAATTCATTAACTCCAAATAATTTATCGAAAAGAATTATAACTTTCTCGACATTTCTTAAATTAAACATATCAGTTAATATCCTAACCAGAATATGAGTACGACAAAGAATATAATTTACATATTATTATATTGAAGGCATTCTTCGGGAGACACTGTAATTCTCTTAGACGTCCTCAGAGCACTTCATTAAGAATCTACAGTAATACCCTACAAGCCACTTTTTGGTCACTGGCAGTCGGTGAGAATACCAGTCGCTCGAATTACTTTTTGCTCTGTTGCCATTGCTTATCGTTCGCAGAAAGAATGAAAATTTAAAACGGCTTGACCTAATATATATTCCTCCTAATAGAATGATCTTTTATGGTGAAACTCAAGTGTAGAATATGCATTCAATCCTGAAAATTTGTCATTAGTTATTCCACCAGTTGTTATAGTACTTGACTGTCTCCTTTAAATGCACCGTTAATTATAATTTCTATTTTTTCGAACTAAAAATGAGCCTTCTCGTTCTAAAGCAT
The DNA here is from genome assembly GCA_947579665.1 of Sympetrum striolatum. Classification (NCBI taxonomy): domain Eukaryota; kingdom Metazoa; phylum Arthropoda; class Insecta; order Odonata; family Libellulidae; genus Sympetrum; species Sympetrum striolatum. The sequence goes on along the minus strand of OX388346.1, from coordinate 72,461,722 downwards.
TATTTTATTTCTTCTGGAAAACTTTACGGAAATTAAATTTACTTGCGGTACTAACACTAACACATACTAGGCTCTTCCTACGGTGGAAGAGAAATTACAGGGTTGTGTCATATAAATATGGAATTTGTAATATTTGGTCTTAGACCACTGCACCAAATAAAAGTATTAAAATATACGGCTATGGATAGTCTTCCCTATTCTTAATCCCACTCTAAGATTGACACAGCTAAAAAAAATATGTATACATTTTTTGTTTAGCTAAGGGAAATACTATACTTATACTAGTTATAGGTAAACTGATAATGTTAGAGACTAAATTTCTGAAATGAGAGAATGAAATACATCACTGTTCAAAAAGAAACCGGTAATTGTTTTATACTAAAATAACTTAGCAAATACTACATAAAAAAACCTTCACAGACAAAACATGTTTCTACGCGTAAGGTAATTTTCATTAAAACATATTGCGTCTGTGAAGATTTTTTATGCAGTATTTTGCTAATTTGTTTCAGAATAAAATAACTGCCAGTTTCTTTTTGAACAGTGGTGTATATCATTCACTCATTTCGTTATGGAATGCTCCGAAGTGAATCGCCGTGCCGTCGAGTTTATACTAAAATTCTGGAGAAATTCTTGAAATCGAATATGGTCACAAAGAACTTCACGATGCAACGAGGCAGTTTAACTAGTGCAGCCTTTAAATGGAAACGTAACAAGTATGTTTGCGGTCACTCTTCTATTGGAAATAAATCTCCACAGTGTTGTGCTAAAGTAAGAACTGGGACTGCGAATAAATTACCGTACGAAATGAAAACAGCGAAACTCACTTTACTGGAATCCATGTTCCTCGCTGGGGTGAAAACACTCTCTCTGGTTGTATCTTGCGGTTGTGCTCGTGCCAGCTGTCTGATTCACCTCTCACCCTCAAACAACATTTATATACCCTCGCAGTGTATCTCCTGCGGTCCGCTCATTAAATCGGAGAATAAGATGCGGTTGGATTCAGTGGGGCGTGGCTTGATCTTCTCAATCTGATGGGAGAAAGGAGAGCGGAAGTTATGGGCTTTTAGTTTCCGGTTTCACTCAATTTCGCGTACACCACGCGCCCCTAATACTCATTAGCCCTTTGTTTACGGGCGTCAACTTTTTTTCGCCGAATGAAGAATCGTGCGATCTTTTCACTGGAATTCGAAAGTGCCTTCGGAGGGAAACTCTGTCTTGCGATGGAAATGAAACTAAGGTTTTTCTCCGTCTGTGAGTTTCGCGGGTTTTTTCCCTGAGGACCGAAAATTATTCAAGAATGGTGAATCCTAATATTGAGCTATTTCTGAGAGGGTCACAATTTAACTCATTAAGTGAAAAGAAGATGAAATATTACCTCAAAACGCTCTCAACAGAACTAACGGGTATCAGCGGCTATGAGATTCTACAGTCTCATACTAGAGAAGTGGCCCAAGAATAGCCAAAAGGATAAAGTGTTCTTCTTTGGTAAAAGCGGTCCTGGGCTTCATTCCCGACGGGGACCTAGTTTCAATGATGATGCAGAAAATGTCGTATTTTTATTGAAATTACCACAAGACCTACTATTTATTCAACAAATATTTACAAATAACAACGAATAATCATCGTTCTTGTAGTTTTAATAACTTACAGAATTAAACAGAAATCATTTATCACTAAAGTATCTTTTTTTCAAAACATTGTTTACGTCAAAAAATTCTGCGAATTTAATAGAATTGAATTGCCCTTTCTCTCTTTAATTTCCATCGTTATTTTGATACTTTCTGATAAATTAACTTACTTGACATCTTAATAAGTCCTAAATTTCACTTTAAAATTAAAAAAAAAGGTTAGTGATGTTAGGAATCATTAAATATATGAAATTGATTCCTAACTCGTTAGCATTTCGTATTCAGCCCAAGGACCTTAAGATTACAGCAGTTACTATAAAAATGACCACAAGTAAATAAAAAACAGTTAGAGGTAATTAAGTGTGGTAAATGATTAATAAAATAACCATTAATTAAATAAGAACCCAATCTTCAATGAGTAAAGGAATATGGTAAAATTATTCTGCCATAACTGAAAATATATATTTCACCACAAATTTTACGTAAAATAAAATGGTTCTTTCGTTCGGTTTTTGATATGCAAATACTGAGCAGTTACTTTATACATTTTTTGGAGATTCTCTGTACTCGTTTAATTTTTCGGCCCTAGCATCATCGACTAAGAAAAACGATGTATAAGGAAACATAAAGCGTTAAATATTGAATGATAAATATTTCTGTGCTAAACACTTCCTTCATATTGTAATTCTTTCGAATCACATGTATCACTTATCGTTAGAAAATAAATTTCAGACTTTGATTTCAACCCCATATGGAGATTTCCATGCCCCAATTTGCGTTTTAGATTCATGAATTTTGCATGGATTGTCAAATGCTCAACTTTCCTTCAAACTCAATTAACAACTACGCCTCGTCCAGCCGAGCGTCACAGCATTAAAGCATATTAGCATGTGCGGTCGCAGATGTAATCTCAAAGGAGAAAACATCGGGTCCTTATAAAGCTATAGGTCATAAGAAAAAGCAACAGGTGCGAAGAGAAAAGATGCCGTAGAACTGAAAGAAAGTTTAAGGTTAATCTCTGATATTGTATCTCTCACCCTTGATTCTTGAATAGATGAAGTCTATAATCAAAGGGAATATTTAAAATATAAATGTTATCAGCATTTTATATGCATCATTATTATCATCTTATATCCGTATTGGCCGAGAAAATATTTTAGAAATATCGTTTCCAATTTTTTGCTGGATTACCTTTATCGGTGATAAGAGTTGCACTCATTCCAAAACATATACATTGCAAAATCCCTCAAAAACCATTCTCTTTAATCGAGATAATAGTTTTCTATGGAAGTAAATTTGCTTATAATGTTGTCGATTTAAATCTATAGTATTAATTTATTGGAAAACTCTTGCGATTCATTAAATGGAGATGTAAGGAAAAAATTACAACAGAAGGAAGAAGATGTTAAATCATCATCACTATTATTTACCAGAAATATTCAGTCGGAAGGTTATAAATGATATTGGAGAAAGAGAACTTCAATTAGTAAGAATAATGAGCTAATTTTAATGTAATAAGCCCAAAACTAAATATTAAAAAATACATACTAATTATACAGTGGTAGAATCGCCATGTAAGGATCCAAGATCAATCAATCTCTGCGTATTGGAAAGATATGAACTGATTATAAGATATTTTAACTCAATCTCGCCAATAAGAGTTGTTTAAGTTATATATACATTTGAGTATTCATTGATTGTTGTAAAAATTATAATAAATTTGGAAATATTTTGAAATTACAATGTATTGCCATTTTGTATCCAGCAGTTTCGAAGGAAGTGCAATAATGAAGAAATAATTTATTTTGCATTAAAATTCAATTATTATATTACCATGAGAAATTTTTGTGCCTGCAATATGGATATATTAACTTCTTATGTAAATAAGTGAGTAACACTATATTTTAATGTGATCAATTCTAAATCAAATATTTTCTGACGGGACCATGAGATATTCTATGATATCTTAAGAAAATGTGGAACTTTTAATTTTATTAGGACATAACGCCCTTTTCTACTATTTCTATAAGTAAATAAATTATTTGATTAAAAAAGTACGCACTCATTTCCTTTAAGATCAACAAATCCCAGATAATGATCTTTTTCCCCAAATATACCATATTTTCTAGCAATCAGAGCATACCTACGGTGGACCATACACAGACCATGTTTTTTTATGTTGACTATCGCTACTCTGTATCACGATTTTTTAATTTAACCAGTATACTTAGATTAGGAGATATAGATAATTAATTGCGATGATTTGACATAAAAAATACCCTGCAATCGCAAATTACAATATTCAGTTAAACACGTTTTCATACACAGCACAGCAACGTTTTTACTACAAATTTGCAGTGAAAAGTTTATAATAAATAATTATCAATCACTTTTTACCTTATAACACCTTAAAACTCATATTTTGGTTTAAGTTTGGTAGGATTACATTATTTATTTTTCTTTTTGAGCAGATTTGTACCATGAACTGATAACTGAACTCTTACGTCACTTAGGGAGACCATTTAGTAAATAATTTCCGATTTATATTAAAAGACGACCAGTACTTTGATTTAAATATTTATTAAAGATATATTACGATTTTTGGTCATTTTCGAGTTTCGCCAACCCAATGACTTTTAAAGAAGAAACTTATTAGCCGATTTACAGGAGTTGAGATCAGTGATGATAGAGAGAATTTCCCAAGGGGTGCTTAGCCACTCCGGACTTATACACTTTAGCGTTGAATCCATTGAATTTGTCGGCGGTGTACTCCACAATTCTGACAGTGCCATCAGCTTCGTGGAGGCTGTAGGATCCCTTGACGAAGTCTCCGTCCCTTTCTTCATGCTGGTTCTTGATATCGCCGGTGTGGGGGTCATTCACTCCATAGCTGAACTGGTATTTAGGATACGCCTGTAGATGCATGAAAAGAATAAATCAAGAATGGCTTATGGCGAATCAAAGTATTAAACAAAATGTGCTTCAGAGTTACTGATACCATATTTTTATAAGTCAGGGATTTATCGGGCTCTATTCAAGCCCATATTGGAAGATGTAATTCCAAGTAATTTCTATTAGGATAATAGAACATCTGATATTGGCTATTTCTGTGTTCTTATTTTTTACTTAAATGTAAATCGTGTCAGCACTTATCAGTAAATAATTTCAATATTTTGTTGTTTGGCAAAAGTGTACGCCGGAGATTTTCTATCGTTTCGTAAACCTTAATTGCCATCGACTTGCCAAGGGTGTATGGTATGATGTCACAGCTGTCATATTTTAAAATACACTGATTGTATTAGTAAATTAATATGTTATCTATTGCGATGGTAGTACTTAATCTAAACAAGGCTTCGATTTGTTCTTAGGACGCTATCAGGGAAATGACGCAGCGACTTCTACCGCAAATTAAAATTCTACTCAAATCTCACAATTTTGGTAACACGTCTCTATGTCCCATTTCCCTGGAAGCTAACGTTATTTACTTTTCTCCCAAATTTTACTCTTTACTTCTCTTTTAAATTACATTAAACTTCCCAGCTGAAACTTTAATCTGTCACAAAAGATTACTGTTTAACACAACAAAATTATACTGTTCATTTTTAACTTGTTCTACTAATGTTTTCAAACCAAATGTTTCAATGTAATGTTTCAAATCAAAAAGATAGAATTATGAATTGGTGCGATGATTGGCAATTAGAGCTTAATGTAGAAAAGTGTTCGGTAGTTAACTTCTTCGAAAGTAAATCTATAATAAATGATTATTCTTATAGTCTCCGAGGGGTAAACCTAATGTCAGTAGAATCGGTAAAGTATCTTGGAGTAACTCTCACGAATAATCTATCATGGAGTGCCCACATCCGAAATATATGTGGAAAAGCACTTAAGAAACTCGGCTTCGTTAAAAGAATAGTCGGTAGGAGCGAAGAAAAGGTTCGCGAGCGATGCTACTTAGCGTTAGTTAGGCCTCACCTTGTGCACCTATGCATGTAGTGTATGGGACCCCGCCGAGAAATGTCATATTCGGGATTTAGAAAAAGTACAACGGAAAGCGATACGATTTGTAAAGAATTGCTACGATAAAACAGCGAGTGTCACTCAGATGTTACAGGACGCGGGATGGGAATCATTAGAAGATAGAAGAAAAATTCAAAGGATAAATTTATTAAATAAGTTCAGAGAAACTACGTTTTCAGATGATGTAACCGATATAATGCGACCCCCCTGTTATATGGGCCGTGCTGATACTGTCCGAAAGATTAGGGAAATAGATGCTAAAACGAATCGTTTCAAAAATTCATTTTTTCCGCGAAGTATACGCGAAAGCAACCGTTTAGGAAAATAGAGTCAAGGTGCTTGCACCCCCTGCCACACGCCGAAAGGCGGCTTGCAGGGTTCTTACATAGACATAGACATAGACAAACTCATTACGTTCCCATGACTGCTTCTCTAAAGAACTACTGAAACACTTATGAAGCTCATTAATTGGTTTCAGTTTTGTTCTAATATCCAGGCCTTTATCTATTGCAACTATATAATAAGTAAGTACTTATAGAAGTAACCTTATAGTCGATAGAGTTTCCGTAGTAATCGCCTTCACTGGACAATATTCCAGGATAGGAATGGCACAGGGCAGCAGCCAAGAGAACGATTGCAATGGTAGCTGATGTCTGAAAGGAAATCAACTTTAGATTAATGACACTCGTACGGCTAGGTATATAACCATCCACAACTTGAAACCATGGTATAAATATCCTTGGCATCCTTTTATCCACAGCTAAAAATGAAAATAGGACGAATAATTAATATAGATGAGCACCCTCTTAGCTACATTCACCATATTCTATTCATTCACTACCCATTCATCATATAAACAAATATCACAAAAGAGATACTTATAGGAGACTCAAGTATATGCCAGACATATACTAAATGTATACCACCTTAAATTGGGCCATCTTCTGAGGGATTGAAGCACTTGTATCGACGAACCTTTTGCTTTGCCGCGGAAACGATGAATGTACTTCAAACGATTAGTCACAGTCTTTATATACGGTTCTTTAGTTACCAATTTCGTTGTTTCCTCTAATTAAACGAAAGTGATAGTGTCGTCACATTATGAAGATTAACTCTTTTCCTTCCGAGTGAACAGAGAAAGTATAGGTAACTCGACGATCACCGAATCAGATTGTGATAATCTAAAAGCGAGAAACAGTTAATTACCTCGTAATAATACCTCATCATTTCACGTGAGGCATAAAAGTTACATTTTTTCGCGGAGAATGGTTTTTGTTAGCTTTAGTAGATTGAGTGATGCAATCATCAACAAAATTGGCTTATTTAATACAGAGAGATAAACTAGCCACTAATTATTCCTTAGGAAACCTTGAAAGACTCAAAACTTATTTGTATACCACTCTCGAAGACAATTTGTTGAAGAAATATTTCAGTTAGAACAGCTCTAATTCTGTTGAGATAAGTTTATCGTTTTTGGGAATAAAATAGTGAATTCCTCATTAGAATAACAACTCAAGTGAAAAGGTATTAACGGCATGATTTAGATATTAGGGTTATGTTCGTTTCTTCTCAAAAGTGCCTAAAAGGTGGTATTCTGAGATATTGAGATTCACGAAAAATGGTAATATAGAGGTCGTACAGTCGAGTTAAAGATCACTCATAAAATAAGTTTTCTTATTGTGGAATAGCTATATATTTATATTTCATGCAGTATCGAAGAATGAAAATGTACGGTTAAGAAGACATTTATTTCACTAAATATCTGCAGATTTAATATTTAGTAGAACGCACTCTTTCCAAAATTGAATCTTTGTCTACATCTAGGACATTGATTTCCTATAAGTCACCTTCAAGAGTGTAGCAGAAGGTTAAAATATAAGTTTGCAAAGCATGAGGAGTATTGTCGGATGTATATAATTAAAAAAAGAAAACAGAACAGCAAAAAGAAACTCCTAAAAACTTGTCGAAAGTCAATCTAATGGAAACGAGTTATTTTTCCCTGAATAATCTATAGAGAAAGAAATTTATTCATATTAATCCCCCTCGTAGACCCTGAATAAGCTTCTTACATCCCCGTTGAAGCATACATCTCTGGCTAAGAAGTTACTAATCAGTTTAATTTTTGCGGAATAATATTTAACGGTATCTAAAAAACTCCTCTCTACGTCATTCCAAGCATTAAGGAATGTTTTAATTCTTCCTTTCCTCCTCTTCTTACACAAAATAAATCTTCATTCATGGCACTCTAAACCATTTTCTTCGTAATTAGTTTAATGTATTTTTCAATTACTTAAATGTATCTGTGGATGGGTGTTTTGTTTCCACTTTCTTTTCTCACATTACAGTTTATTGGTTTCGTTCCCATATGAAAATTCTCTTCCCTCGTTCTACTTGTCAATCAGGTTACAATGATTTAAATAAAACCTTCTTGGTTGGTATGGTCAAATACAGGAGATTAAGGTTACGAATTATCCGCCCGATTAGTGAATAAAAGGATGTAATGAAAGAGCAATTGCTCAGTATCTTATGATGGGGTAAATTAAAATAAAAAACAAAAAAATAATCTAGAGGGTCTAATTATAAATACTCTCATTCAAACGAATTAAATACAAAATCTCTTAATCACAGGCATATCTATCATACTCTGGTGGATTCAGAAGAGAATTTTCTATGGAATCGGATGGAATTCACCTACTCCAAATCTGTTTGATTGACGTAACCGAGACAGCTTAGCTGAATAAATCTATTTCGTTACTTTAATTTGGAAATTTGTTGTTAAGTCTAAACATGTTTATTTACATCACGGATTACTTCAGGCTTCACTTCGCGGAACCTTTTAATATTATTCATGGTGAATAAATAGTCCGAAATATTTCTGTTTCTCTTAAACTAATTAGTATGATAAAATGGCAAACATCTCTATAATTACTAACTCTTACATAATAAATAAAAATTGGAGGAGTCAGAATCAAGGTTGGAGTCTACATATAGTATGAGCTACTTTATATCATATATTCGTCGTATAACAGAATCTATAAAATATGAAGATAATGCGGTATAGGAAACCATTTGCTTGGATAAGGGATTGAGAAAATAGTAATTTATGAAGCGTGGAATAAGGGTTAATTCAGATATGCATATTATATATTAATATTATATTCATATTTTGAATCGTTCACAAAAAACTCGTGTAATAGTATCCTTAGGGTTATTATTATTTTGCTAGTAATTTCTTCATTTCATAAATGTTTTCATTTTCGAAATGATACGAACTTAAGTTTAGGGGTTTTGGAGTCAGATAAATATGCATTATCGAAAATACACATTCTTTCGAAGTAACATTCTTCTCGTTATATTTCACAAAGAATGATTTTTGGATAACATATTGCAGAAAATAAGTTAGATGATTGATATGGAATATTTATTGATGTAAAACTCACAACAAACATGTCAATGAAACGGAATGGTTGCCTTGGGGATAATCAAAACAGAGGAGATCAAGGGTGATACAGAGGTTTCTCATAAGAATGCTTGGCCACTCCTGATTTATAAACTTTAGCGTTGAATCCGTTGAACTTATCGGCAGTGTATTCCACAATTCTGACGGTACCATCAGCTTCGTGGAGACTGTAGGATCCCTTGACGAAGTCTCCGTCCCTCTCTTCATGCTGGTTCTTGATATCGCCGGTGTGGGGATCATTCACTCCATAGTTGAACTTGTATTTAGGATAGGCCTGGATGAATAGAATGATTTATATATTAGAATAGTCAAATCCCTGATGTAGCCCGATGGATTTAGTATCGTATTTCAAAGATGACATAAATTTCTTATGCATAAAGAAGAAGCAGTGTGTGACGTTCAGGTGCTTGGTAAGTAATCACTACTATATGACATTAGGAATGGATTTACTGGAGTCTGACGTTTTAGTTGATGTATCGCTGCTAACGGTATTAAGTATTAAAAAATTTCCTCTTGTGAGGGAATAATCTTAATCGTAGCTAAAATTATTTTATAAATATGACTATTAGAGCAATGATATATGTTTAAATCTAACCTTATAATCAATTTTGTGTCCTAGCTGGTCTCCCAGTCCATAATGAGATGATTCCAGTCCTGGGTAGGGATACGAGCTGCACAGATGTGCTACAAACGCAAATACTACAATAGAAGCGATCATCTGAAATGAAATAATTATGAAAAAATGAGGATTTAAACTCTAAATATATTTTGCTACAGTACACAGTACCCAAAATATTATTAGTAAAATTTTTAATTCGAATTCTCCAGTACATTTTGCTATGAAAAAAGTCACAACTTTGTATTAAAATTTAAGTTCCTTCTAGTACCCACATTCCTAAAATATGCAAATTAAGGATGGTAAGTTAATGAGTGTACGGGTTGATGCAAATTATACAATCATACTTTTTATCTATTAACTGAGGTTATCAAGTAAGATTAATTCATTGCCACTTAAAAAAATTAAAAAACTAGGAACAGTTGAAAAATTAAAAGACCTCCAGCTTTAAGAAAGCACTTACCAAGCCACAATATATAATATTATTTTGTGGTTTAGTGAATTTTTTTTAACATGAAGGTATTTACATTAATAATTACCCCGACATCAATCTGAATGTGTTTTGTTTGAATTTGCTTTTATTATCTAGCACGGCGCATATAAGAAAAAATAATTGCAGAGGAAATTCACACTCCACCATCCCAAAATAAGTGCATCGATGACGATGTTACAAAAATATATTCTCTGAATAATAGTAATAATATGATTCAAAGAATTAACTATTATACCAAGAATAAAATAAATACCTGAAAGTGAGCCATGTTTGAGATGAGACGATTTTTATTCCTCTAGGTGTTGATATTGCTGCAAAGCTGATGTGGAAGTGCTCTCAACCGGCGGTCATGCGCCTTTTATACGCTTCTTAATTGACCGTCTTCTCTAATTAAACGAAAGCGATAGTGATGTGACGTCACGTAGATAAGCAGGAGAAGGGAAAGGATAGGTAATGCTGTACTTACGGACGCATTTGGCACATCAGTTACGCCAATTTCATCATCGAATCGTGAAAAATGCTCATCATCACGCTCTTTATTATCCACTACGAACGCTTTTCGATTCGTTGAAATGTTTTTCTGCCTTACTTCCGAAATAGAAAGCAGAACATCATTTAATTTTCACGGAGCATTTTGTTGATGTTTTCACTCTTTTTATTGGTGTTGCGAGATTTATATTTTAAATTTTCTTATCAATAATTGGATTTGAAGTCTATGAAATAAAACTAAAATATATTTCATCAGCTAATTTTTTTAAATATCCTACTCATCAATAAAATCTTCTTTCTACTTCATTGAAAATTTACTGAATATCCGGATATTTTAGAGGATTATGTCCGTCTGTCTGCTATATCAGCAGTCCTAAAGCTGCATTTGTCCCCAACTTACCACAGTCGAGATAGGAAATGAAGCTTTCTTTTCATAACTTTTGTCTTGTGAAAATTTATTTTTGATTTGTTATCATGGCACCATTTATTAATTTTATTTAAGTCAGTTTGTTAAGCTCTTTCAGCCTCATCGAAGTATTTGTGAATAGATATTAATACAGCGTCATCAGCATACAAGTATAATTTATAGCACTTTCTAACAGAAAATATATCATTGATATATATTAAAAATAGTTATAGGCCTAATACTGTAATAATACCTTGTGGCATTGCACTGTAAATATTTACTCTTTCTCCTGCGTCAAAGGTTATGTATCACGACTACGACAACGAAAGGCCACAAAGAATCAGCAATCAAGAGTAGGAATAACCCGTGCACAACATAAATATATCTCTACTAATAAGTATAGTAATTGCTAATAAATTCAACTTCAAGGAAATCAATATTCTACGTAATAAAACTAATAACTTCACATTTCTTAACGACTGCCCAAGCTGAGGTTTTAAAACATCCGCTAGATAGTTTTAAATAATAAAATAGATTTATACCCTAATTCAAAGAAACTTTGAGGATTTCACAGTCCACTATTTTATTTTATTCATCAATTGTTGAATCTAAACGAGCGAATCGAACAGATTATCCGCCATGTTTGTTGTTTACAAAATTAGTACGCAGTTTTGCCACCACCGGTATCACGCTTTAGGGGTTCGCTGGATCACCTACCTCGGTTACCCAGCTTTTCTTAGCTTGGGAGTTTCTAAGGGGGTTGTAAGGGGTAGAAAGGACTATAAATACCGTTTTTGGCCTTGGGGGACTGCTAGGAGCTGGGAAACTCCTAGGAGTCGAATATAAATGCGGACCTTAATCTTATTAGGGTAGGTTAGGAATGGGTTAGTTCGCTTTTGTTTTAATCGCAGTGCTAAAATTCTGTTGATAACACAATAGACAGTTCTAGACAAGTTTGATTCACAAGTACTCTGTGAATTGAACTTTTTACAGTACCCGATAAAGAGAGACTAAGATGAATGCAAGATAAAAGATATATTTTTCTCTTTTCTTCATCATATATGTGACAAATTATCGTTTTATCAACATCTGAGAGAAGGCAGAACATCTTCCTTATTACGAATATGATATAAAGGCTTTCTTATTATCTGTTAAAAATTAGTCCACAAAAGTTGGCTTTCTGTATATAAATTGGTTTTATAATTCAAATAAATAGGTATAAATGTGTTTTCATTACATTTCTCATACAAAAACATGCAGTATTACATAAAAAGCTTAATATCTGCGATGTGAGTTCTGAAATGGTAGTTTGTGAAATGAGTACATAATGTTTAAGATCATTCACCCTTTACTCTCCCTTTTCACTGTTACATACATAAAAGTTAATAAAATAACAAATAAAATAGAGAAAGTTAATAACTTCGGCACTGTTGAAGGCAAGGTAAAAATAATAATGAATAGGATGACGATGCCAGCAGGAAATTTGACGTAGGTTTTTCATTACACTTTTTTATACATTTGATATTTCGGTATAAAATGGGTAATTTTATGACTTTGCCTGACGTGAATGAGGGGAATATATAATACACGAGGATTTAACAGATCAAATTGTTATTGCTGATTAAGAGTATCCCAGTATAGAAAAGAGCAGCAATTTTCTGTCACTGTTGTACTGGAACGCAGTTTGATTGAAAATAATAGAAAATTAAGGAAAATGACCATCATTTGCATACAATCCTATAGTCATTCAACGAACGTAGAAATGTTTGTAAATCCTTAAATCATCCTTAAAAATAAATCAAATAAAAACTGAAGATTTATCTGCCGTTTACTTATCAGTTTTCAATTTTGAGGATTTCTGACGTAAACTCATCACAAAAAAAAGTAATAATTCGATTATATTGTGATACGGATTAGGTTGGTTGGTTGTTTTATTTAGGTGCGTCGACGTATATGGTCATTTAGCACCATTTCTTATTAAGGATACTTAGGTCATATCGTCATGGAACCTTGTCTGTGGTTGGAATTCGAGCTCGATTAATTTTTGTTTTATAAGTTTTCTTTTAAAGTTTTTTGAAAAGTCCTGTCTTTCTGATGAAGTTCAGTACTTTGGATATGGATCCAAGCTAAAATATTCAGAATAAATAGCATATCTAAAAAAAACGCTTTCCACGGAAAGATTAACTCGACCGACATCGTCAATCATATGACATATCCAGGTGTAAGTTATTCGGTATCCTTCAGATGTCTTATTATTAAAATCTGGTCGTATTATTATTTATATTTATTTACAGATCAGAACTGTAGGATAGAGCTGTAAATAAGAGTCTGAAGGCAATGGAATTGTTCAAATTTACATCAAACAGCACTTATACAGGTGCACAGAAATATATAGTGGATACCCTTTAGCTACAGCGCGCTACCACTATTAGAGAAGTCTCGTTGAACAAGATATTTCTACTTTAGTCAGAATTATATTTCTTAAGCACTTAAGATATATGATGGAAATATTAATCCACACAACCGCATAAACAGCTTAATACAAGGCAATTGTAAAATTTATTTGTGTGGCAGCAAATGAAAATGAGTGAGTACTTATTCAAAAGATTTCTTTTTTATTTGCTGTTTAGATAAACTTCTACAAAATACAGACATCATCGGTTGAATATATTTGTATATTTTTCCATGTTTCATGCCACACTGAATGATGATTAACGATAGTGTTTGAGGTTGAAAATTTTATTGGAAACAAAGTTAAATATTACAATTTCATAACAGCATGCGAGTCAGCAGTAACATTCTTCTTTGGTATAAAACAATTGATGAAGTCAGTGATGATATAAGGGCTTTCCAAAGGGATGCTCCGCCACTCCGGACTTGTAAACTTTGGCGTTGAATCCGTTGAATTTGTCGGCGGTGTAGTCCACGATTCTGACGGTGCCATCAGCTTCGTGGAGGCTGTAGGATCCTTTGACGAAGTCTCCGTCCCTCTCTTCATGCTGGTTCTTGATATCACCAGTGTGGGGGTCATTCACTCCATAACTATATTTATATTTAGGGTACGCCTAAAATAGTTGCACAGTAAGATATTCAATTAGTATAGAGGGAAATGTAATTTTTAGAAACTTTCGTTTGCCTTATATTGTATCAGACTAAACTGTTTGATTTCATTTAATTGAGCATTATATCATAGAAGTACCTTGTAGTCGATCTCCTGTCCGTGATATCCTCCAAAGTCAGCGTGAGAGAGAGCATCCAGGCCTGGATAGGAATAGCTTTCTCCCACAAGAAGCATAAATACAGCAACAGAAACGGTTATCTGAGTTTGATTATGGGCGAAGAAAATTTTTCATTACTGTATTCATGTAGAGTTTAATTTATAATTAAAAAGTTGCTTGTAAAAATACTTGTTCATAATTTTGGGTGAACTTTTTTGCTTATATAATCGCAATATTATTACTTCAATGCAGATAATAGGCTTTCAAGGTTCTAAATATAATGCGAAGGGAAGCTTTACATCAATAAAGGACAATTCTATAACCTTGAGCTCTCAACCAACTAGTTTAAGTTTTAGATAAAAACTCGTCCTTTGCTGAAAAGTATTATTCTGACGATGCCACTCTGTGTCACCACATCTGAAGTGTTACAATATACTCAACGTCTATTTACATGAAATGCACAATATTTGTACATAAAAACTACTATATGTATATTTAGCATATTAGCATAACATAATTACATAACTGTATTCATGAAACTATGAGTGCAATCGAATTTTAAACCAACGACTTACTCTCCCACGTTATTATAATTTTTAGAAACTTTCATCAAAACTGGAGCATAATTTAAGGGCTAAAACTCAAAAGTCTTCACTGAAATGAATTTTTATTAATGTCTATGGAATTCTAAATGATTTATAGCGAATTAATATAATCTAAAATTAAATGTGTAGTATATGTAACCACCCAAAGAAAATCTTAAGGAAGAGAAAGTAACCTTCCAGAGAGGTTTCTATTGACATATATGATTTAAAAAATAAAGTATAGCTTAATTTAATACCATATTAATTACTTTTAAGTTATTTTACAAGCCCTTAAGAAGCTTCCCTTATTAACGTTACCTGAGAAAGAGCCATTTTCAGGGATAAAGTTTGTTGCTCGTATCTTTTGATCGTTGTGTGAATGTGCTCTCGACCAACGTCCAAGCTTCTTTTATACGATTCTTAATCGGCCGTCTTCTCCAATTAAACGAAAGTTATATTGATGTGACGTCAGAGAGATAAACTTGCTCTCTCTTGATGGAAAAGGTAATGCTTTAAATGCTCGAGGAGAATCAGTCACGCCTGTTTCATAATCGATTACTTTAGAAGCTCTACTGCTTACAATAAGATCGATCTTCCGTTATAATTACGGGCCCTTTATTCATGGCTAGAACCCAATTTATTTCTCCGCGTAGACGGAATTAGGAAGTACATTCTGGAAGTATCATTTGATTTTTATTGAGAAGGGTCCTTCGATGAAATGTTATTTTATAAGAGGCTAGCACAACCGTTGACTCAAGATAGGAAATTGATAGTTGGATAAAAAAGTAGTAATAATAGGATTTAGAGGTCAATAAAACACAATAGATTTAAATAATACATAATGAGACAGGGTTTATTCTATTTCTATTAAATAAATATCCTCCACTTTATGATGAATCTCAATTTTCTCTCCTAAAAATAAAGACTACAAAATATAGGTCTCTACATAGGGATAGGTCTCGTACAAATCATATTTTATTCGAATGAAAGTTATTAATTAGTAACTCTATTCATATGTGTTTGCGCCAAAATTCAAGAAACCAGTTCGAAATGTCATTATGCATTTTCGAGATATCTATTAATTAATTTTCCCAAATATTTACTTAGGAATTACCTGAACCTGATAATGACTCTGATACCAGAACCTAATTATGACCCAACGCACTGTGGGCTAGAATCGAAAAAAGCTGGCCAAAAATACGAAAGTGGTTTTTTTGAGTGCGGACTTTGAAACTTCGCATGGTCATTCTTGAATAAATTTTGCATATAACTGCGAAATAATTTCTCTTGATTCCCACGCGTTACAATTCTACAGGGGGTCAAAGTTGACCATATTTTGCGAAAAATGCCGGTCTTCGATTTTTCGAGAAATTCTTCAACTTCAAAACGATGCTGAATCCATTAAAAGTAAGTTATTGGATAAAAAACAACGCCACGTTATAAACCTGTACTTTATCTTTCACAACCAATAATTTAATGATTGCGAATGAATAATTGCATATTTTATGCAACAAAATGGCGGACTCTCGTTTTAGAGAAACTTTTTACCTAAAGCGAGGAAAATAGTTGAGACGGACTCCGAGGGACATGAAGATATTTATACCACGTTATTCTTTGAAGCTTTCTGAAGAGGAATCTGAAATAAAACCTTGCAACAATTTGCTCCCCCGATAATAATAACGAATTTTCGACAACACTGCATGGGCAAATCCGCGCGGCGGCCAATGGCCCTCCGGGAAGATCTCGGTTTGAGAGGAACTAGGAACGTACCAACGCTTTTCGATGATATGTTTTGATGTTTATAAGCCAAGTGTTTCCGCTATGAATATTAGAAATGAGAGGTCATAATTTAAAACCCCAGTTTCATTCCGTGTGATCGGTGAAAATGTCCAATTTGGTAGTATTTTAAGACATATGTCTATTCCTACGTCTATGACGTCGCATTTTCTTTCATATCGCTATATCGCTAATTTATCATCAAAATCATGCAGTCAAGAATAACTCTAAAGAAATTTCTAGTTTGCACCTTACCTTCTGCCTTATATACAATCCTCGGCTGAGGAGTCTGCATCTCCATACGCGATTACCTCTTCTTCATTCAGGATGAGGAGCTGCTTCACTTCTCTACTTAGAATCCTGGATCTATTTGCTGCCCGAATTGGTGCTGACATAGATATTAGTGGATCAGAAGTAAGAAGCAATCTTCGTACTAAGTCTTCATTCGTAGCAACTCGAGAGTGTTTCCTTGTAAAACATTCTCGGAATCTCCTCGTGTCCTTATTTCTTGCTTCTATCGCCTCTTCTGAGAGTTGGCCCAGTGGTAGAATTGCTTCTTTTGCAATTTTAGCTCCGTGAATCAGCACTTTATGAATTGTTGGTGAAATATAGTACCATGGATACAACTTTACATACATCTCTGCTGTAGCCCCGCAATAACCGTCAAATGCTCTTTCATTCAGAGTAAATCCGCTTGAAATTGCCTTTAATATCGTAGCAAATCTTTTTATAAGATCCTCGTTTATCCCTGAAAAGTAAATGTTTATGTATTCAATATGGAAGCATCATAGCTAAAGTAAGAGTTACTTTGGCTTTCTTTACTGCTTCGTAGCTAGGATACAGCCTATGACCATGACTTTTAGCTGTTTCACGGAGAATTTTATATTGAGTTTTACTCAACTCAGAAGATATAATTAGTGATAATGCTTCTTCTCCTGACAACTGAGATTGCACATGTTCGCTTTTCTTCCACCTAGAAAGAACTCTTTGCCCTTGTAGGTGTCGTTGTGGTAATTTCTTTCAGCAACTTCGAAGCAGCTTCATTTCCTTCATCTCTTAGAGTCATCCTTGCAGCATAAGACAGTTCAGCTGAGCAGAGTGTGGATCTAATTGTTTCTGTTTTCCTTCGTTTCGATCTGTCACTTGAAAAATGGAAATCTACTTCCGGCCGTCCTCTTGCGTCTACCAAAATGAATTTAATTTAAGTCCGATTGTTCGTTTCTTAGATGTAAATTATCAATTTCAAATACTAGACATTTAAAATCACTATTTTATACGTACCTGGGGTCATAGAAGTACTTGGTAAGTTCTGGATAACAATATCAGGAAAATTAATATTTACATTGAGCCAACTGGAATTGCGCAGAATAAACCTTTCATTAACACGGAAACTTTGTTTCCATTTTCTTGAATATGCCGGAAAAAAACTATTCTTCAGATAAACAGTAAGAGCTTCCTGCCCATCTATGGATCTTTCTAAGTGAAGTTTTCTTGTCAAAAAATCCATTAAATGCTGCTTTTTACTAGAAAATGACTCATTCTTTTCCTCCATCATTTTATTATGTAGCGTTAACCGACTTATTCGCAGATTAGTCATGTTTTTTTACGGAATTACAAGCAACGTATAAAGGCGATAAACTAGAAACCCAATACAATGTTTCTAATGTCTGAAAATGCAATAGAGATTCCATAACTATATCTATTCTACAGTATGACGTTAAGAAAATAATACAGTAGACAGTTTCAAATAACGATGAGAACATTTCACATGCATAGAGAAAATAATTATTTTTCACCAGGATACTTAGAATTTACAAGTAGAAAGAGAAAGTAATGTAACAAAAAAACTTACCATAAAAATATCCTCCAAAAAGTGTCGGCAATTGAACCAGGAAATGCTGAAGGGAACTACCCGAACTTCTTGAATATACTACTTACAGAATGCAAGGAGCTACTGAGAGAGCAGAAGAGCGCAACTTACTTCTTCCACAGGCAAAGCCAAACTGTAGTTTTCATAGTTTGCGAAAATTTTGAACTAGAAAGCACGAAAATGAAGTTTGAAGGGTAACCGTTAATCCGTAAGAAGCACAGCTGCATGCAATAAAACGAACCGAAAGTTTAACTCGGGGACACCGCGGCACACGCCCACGTGTGGGCTGGTTTCCAATGGTATTGAGGGTCTGTGAGAAATAGTATAGCTCAAAAACATCAAAGACAGCTTTCATAATATTTTACAAAGTGAAAATAAAAAAAATTGTAACTCTATTCTGATACTTGATGAAAGATATACGCTGTTGCTAAATTCACTCTTCCTTTAAGAATGATGGTTGAATATATATTATTTTGCTCATTATTTCTTCGTCTAGAGTTTGTAAAAAGTTAATTTCAGCATTCAAAAGTTATCACTGAGAGGCATGAAGGTTCGAAGGTCTTCAAACACTTCTCTTCCTGGAGGGCCGTACTCCGCCGCGCGGATTGGCCCATGCAGTGTTGTCGAAAATTCGTTATTATTATTGGGGGAGCAAATTGTTGCAAGGTTTTATTTCAGATTCCTCTTCAGAAAGCTTCAAAGAATAACGTGGTATAAATATCTTCATGTCCCTCGGAGTCCGTCTCAACTATTTTCCTCGCTTTAGGTAAAAAGTTTCTCTAAAACGAGAGTCCGCCATTTTGTTGCATAAAATATGCAATTAATCATTCGCAATCATTAAATTATTGGTTGTGAAAGATAAAGTACAGGTTTATAACGTGGCGTTGTTTTTTATCCAATAACTTACTTTTAATGGATTCAGCATCGTTTTGAAGTTGAAGAATTTCTCGAAAAATCGAAGACCGGCATTTTTCGCAAAATATGGTCAACTTTGACCCCCTGTAGAATTGTAACGCGTGGGAATCAAGAGAAATTATTTCGCAGTTATATGCAAAATTTATTCAAGAATGACCATGCGAAGTTTCAAAGTCCGCACTCAAAAAAACCACTTTCGTATTTTTGGCCAGCTTTTTTCGATTCTAGCCCACTGTGCAACGGTTCGAATCCATTGCCGTGAAATAAATGTGTTTTGAGGAAAAGTGTAAATGTTTCAATTCTATTTGACTATATTAGGACATTCATGAAGGGGTGGCACGACTGCCGGCAGTTTTCATTTTAAATAGACAAATAAGGATCCTAAAGTAGTTTAATTATCTCAGAGCTGTGTAGAGACAACTTTTTGAATAATTTAATTAATTATTTAATGATCAATCACATTTTAATGTTAAGACCGCCTTTGTTCCAGTATTGGGCGGACACCGATATAATTTATAATATACTTTTAAAGCGTTTATGACAGATTTAATCTCAATTCACTTATGATGGATTCCTCTCAAAACTCGATCACCTCGTTTAATCACCAGTAATGAATTTTCTACTTTATGTGTGGCATTATTAAACCTATATTATACGTACTACATATAGTGAATACATAGGTGATGTACCATTCAGTAGGTTTGTGTGCATTCAAAATCCTTCTCTTCTTGGTAGTTTACTTCACCCTTTATAGCATCTAGTATCTATTGTCTTTGTCTTTCTTGTTTTTCCCCTTGTATTCTACTCTCTTTTACTTTCTATTTCAGTTCCTCTCCTCTCAATGTTTGACCGACCCATTTCCTCTGTTGGTTCTTAATTACTTCAGTTAAAGGGTTCCCTTCCAGAAGCACCACCCAACTTACTTTATCCATTCTACGCCAATACCAATTCTCGATGGTCTCTAAAGGTTTCCACCTTTCTCCATGTTTCACATCCATACAGTGAAACTCATTACACCTGGAATTTTACGAATCTTTTCCTGATTCCTTAATCGAGACTACTATTCATCAATTCCATTTACTTCATAAAGGCCTTTGTGGTCAAGGCTATACTATTTCGAATATCACCTTTGCATCTTCTTTACCGAGGAAGAGTATTTGCCAAGTATCTACCTTCTCTCATGAACCATTTTTAGGATGTCCGGATGAAAGATATCCAAAGTAAATTACCTATATCTTGGATAAGTATTTATTATACACATGCCCGGTATGCACCATTTGAAACGGAATCTTTCGAAGTTTTTTCCATGTAAAGTTCGACCCAACAATGGACAAATATCACGCATGCGCTGATATCTGACCATTGTTGGGGCTCGCTTCCTACGAAGTAACAATGGCGACACCGGTTGTACCCATGCGTGCGTTGCATGCGTGTTGTGGCTTGCCGAATTAAAGTTTGTGACAGCTTTTCGGTGCCGCTTCAGAAAAAATATGGATGTGAACCTCCAACAAGCAAAATCATCCGGTTCTGGGACAACAAACTGAGAACTACGAGATGCCTAGGAGGTAGATCAGCCAAGGCGGGCCAATTGCTTGGCCTCATAGGTCGCCAGACAACCCCATTAGAATTTTTCCTGTGAGGTTATGTTAAGAACTTTGTTTGCCAGATGAAGATTATCATAATTGAGCACCTGAAAATCCCCACCATGGACGCTGTGGCCACGGTAACACGCGACATACCTGGTGCGACGTGGGATGAGGTCGAATATCGCCTGGATGTTTCTCGTGCCAACACGTGTACGCATATTGAAATAAATTAAGTGAAAAACAAAACTTTAAGAGTTTTGCACCTTAATGCTGAAAACCGGAAATGTTTATAATAAATAATTTCCAAGATATAATTAATTTATTTTGGAAGCCTTTCATCCGAACACCCTGCGTTTCCCCAATCTACCGTTAACTTTGCTTTATGGTACACTATATACGGTATGTACTGCCAAATACGAAGCCGTTTTGATTAAATTTTGACCCTTTCCTTTCATGCATTATTAAACATAATAGTTTAGTTCATAAGTGTACTGTTTATCGGAGGTTAAGTGATGAAATGCTTCAATTTCTTTAAAAATAGCTCATTTTGGTACTAACTAATAATATCCATTCACTGAGAGAATTATAAAATTCGCTTCTAATCTTATCCCTTAGAGTCACACGCAAGCTAATACTTTGTATTATGCGTGAAAGATATCATAAAAGATTTCATTATATTTCTTTATTGTAAAATATGTCAGATTAATCGGGTCGAATGAAAATTACCAAAGAGTCACTCTTAATGAAATTTTGATACCACTTAGCTCGACCAATGCTTTTGTTCGTTAAATATCTTCAATCAACTTCAATCAATCCGAGGATTAAGGAAAGTAAAAGGAATTCAATTTTTGGCTTATTGATGTACAGCTAACAGCATAAAAAAGTTACCACCTAAGATGCTACCAGCATAACTCGAGAAGGGCGAGTCTTTCAGATTCTCTGTTTTGAGCGCGCTTTTCGTCTTCCTCTTTATGCCTGGCACGTTTTGAAGGCTTTTGTGATGATATATATTTTATAAATACTCGCTAAAAGTCATTGCTTTTGCTGCGGTAGAAGAAGTATTGTATTATGAAATAATTAAATTCGTATTTCGTTAAATCGGCTCGAATCTCAAGCGTAATTCGCTCTTCTTCTTAAAATATTGGACAAGAATTACTTTGGCGGCTCTTAGTTCGTCCTAACATATATAATACATAACATTTTCCATCAATGCAGATTTATAATGAAATTGGTTATTTCAGTTAATGCTCCACATGCCCGCAGGATGATCGTTTTCGCAAAGATTATGCTTAATTATGATACGATAATTAAGAGAATATGAACTACTGTAAATTAGGCCAACGGAAGTAGGAAAGATAAGAAAAAAAAACGTATATTATAAATATGATAATGGTGTTGCAGATTTGTGAAAAATAGTTAAGTAAAATATACATTTAAATTGTCTATCCGCGAGCCCCCATAAGGCTTATTGCAGAGAATGTGAAACACTCAACTATCTAAATAATTTACATATTTACGCACCTTATACGATTCGTAAGATGATAACAATATAAACCATCTGTACTCGCTATTATCTCGCGGTAATATTTTCACCAACTGGCTGTGAAAATAACGATCGTTGAGAATAGGGATCATGTCGTCGCGTATTTCGTCATGTAAATCACAGCTAAGGAATATCTTTAATAATTATTGTCTTTACATAGTTATATTCTTAAAAGATACCCAGCGGAGGGCTCCTATCATTTTGGACTCACTGCTATCTAACCTGTAGTCTCTTAACAAACAGCTTTATATTTTACGCGCGAGAAATTCTTTTGGGTAATGAAGTTAGAAGGACTAGTCGTGCAGAGTCGAGCAAAGTGCAAAAAGAATTGAATAATATACTTGTAAATATTGAATTCCTTTATTTAAACTTCGGTCAAAAATTTTAAAATGCTAAAGCGATTAAGAGTTTCAACATAGAAAATAGGTATGAGCCAACAGCTTTAGGCTGTTACAACTCCACTCTAAATATTCGCACGTAAACGCTCATGAATGAAAAATATATTTAAAGCTATTGCTAAGGATCTCTGTGGCAAGCCTACCATTTGGTGCTACGTCGGCTTTTAATGTTTTTGTCTACATAACGGTTAATCGGTAGCATGCATACCTTCCTTCTCAAGAAAACAAAGGGAGCTTCTCTATGGGGGTGAGAGAGGAAAGAGAAAGGGTCTTCAATGAAGCGGTCACAGGTTACTTCCGTCTTCAGTGCCTCTAATTTTCGAGGCATCGTTTAAGGGTTTTGTATGAGAGAGAGAATTGCCTGAAAATGCCATTCTTCGTCATGGATGGTGATATAAAGAAAAGTTCGTCGAAGGAGGAATATGAATGGGTTACTTCATGGTGACGATGATAGGAAAATAAACAATGGGAATACGGAATATTTTATGCTTACTAAGAAAAGAATGTTTATTCTTTTCAACTCTAAGACATACATCTAAAAAATATGAAGATAATGTGGTAAACAGGCTCAGAAGTGATGTGCAGAGATCCTGGAATGTTGGCTATTTATAAGATTGAGAAAACGATTCAAGCTATTTTAAGACAAAATAATGCAGGTTAGAGGGTGACCGGAAAAATATGTTTTCAATGCTTCAGCCAGAGGGAATGTAAATTAGATCAAAGATTCGAAAAAGTTCCGATTTTTGTGGCAGTTTGTAAGTTTCATTTTCCTAACATACTGAATTAGGTTTTATGTGAACTTACTTCTAAAACGTTCATTTGCATCCAAAATTCATAAACCATTAACAATAGACCTATCATAGTCGAAATTATTTATTATCACTGTAAATTTATTTTGCTTCGAAAATTATTGGCATAGGGTAGGATATAATCATGTAGGCATATAAGAATATGCATACCATGTGCATACATTCATGCATACAATTAGAGCTTCCGCCAGTTGATCCCACACAAATGTCGAGCAATTCACACATTTAAATTTCTGCACCTTCAAGATATCGTAAATGTCTTCCTTATCTTTAAACCAAGAAGTTTTAAGGAAGAATAGGTGAGGCTTGGAAACCAGCATTAAGATTCAGCAGTATTCAGATTCTCCTGACATATTTCCCAAGAAAGGAAGCTTTACCCATCTTATTTAAGAGTAATCATAGATAATATGTACGAGATGCCAGTATTTCTAGTGCTTTATTCAGTAATCGCTGATGGACTAAACTGGCCTCTCATTAAAAAAAGAAAGGGTAAAATACGAAGGCTAAATTTTAATTATTAAACAGCATTTACCGATGTAAGGGCAACTCAGATGGATTACGCCTGATTTAGCAGTTATCCTAAATATAATTTTCGTAAAAATATAGTCATAGCTCAACGACTATTAGGAATGGTAGAAATAACTAAGGAAAAAGATTCACAATTTCTTACATAATGCAGTTTCAGCAAGAAACGGCTTCTTCAATCAATTTGAATTAAAGGAAATTACTCAGAGAACTAGGACCAAAGAAAGCTGCATCCATTGCGAAGGAAATTGATTCCAATCATCAGGAGGGGGTAATCTGAAGATTATTGACATTCTGGGCAGGCAGACGTTTAGAACTAGTTCCCCTTAATGGATAAAAAAGTTTACCTAAATATTGTGACCGGGTGTAATCGTTAAAATTACCTAAGCTATACGAGTATAATTTTATCATTGAGAATCTTCAAGGGATCTGAGAAGAGCCCACAAATGCTCTCGACGGTCTCCCAGACTGCCCATGTCTCGGACCGTCTATGCTTTCAGGAGTAGAATTAAGCATATATTAACCGTAGAAAGATCACTCCCGAAGAAATTTAAGCTTCGGAGCATTCTAATTCCAAAATTACGTTCTCAATATTTGCATTCATCTCTTCAGGCTTTTTCTTCTAACCAATGATTTTCATAAACCTTCAAGATACCCTTAGAAATCAATCAACAACAGAACGGGAAAATTTAAGAAATAGCTATTTGCGTAAACTAGCGTTCCTTTGGTTCTTTTTCATTACTATCATTGAATGTATAGTGTTTTCAATCCTTTTATCCCATTAAATGTTAAATACAGTTATTAGTTTCGTAGATTTTAAGAACCTTAAAAATTAATATAAAAAAACTACCAAGAGAAAGTGAATACATTTTTTCTGTCAGAGTTGATGATAGCCAAAACGTTAAACTCATCTTGATTCACTTATAAAATTTGGTAGTCGATCTCATCTGGTTTATAAAATACAAAATAAAGATGTCATTTAAATACGTATTTAAAAACAACTATAATAGCCATTACTGTAACACACACGCAATAACTTGCCCATCCTGCGTCGAGTACTAATAAGTCATACTCTAGCTAAGTCTTAAATTTGGTTAGACGTCGATTAACATTGTCATGCAAAAGTCACAATTTCACGGATAGCGGTCTTATCATTTTTCGTAACTGATAAAATAAAAGATGGTCTTCTTAAAATACTGAGAACTTCGAAATAAACAAATTGTAATACTCTTCGGAGTCGATTGGTGGATCAGTAAATAGCTAAAAAATATGAGAGAAGTAACTTTTGAGAAATAAAATTTCGAGAATTTTACCAAAATGACGTCTACCGCTGGCCTTTTACTACAGTATTTACTGTAAGCCCGTTACTCTGAAACGATAAGGAATCCATGGATCAAATTTTTAGGACGGTAGTTTCATCAAGCGATTTATGATTATTTTCATTCAATCCACATCAGATAAAAGTGAGATTTCGTAGGTTATAGGCTGAAGAACATACAACATTTCTAATCTGATGCTCTGCAGTCCCACTTTATGAGAGATTTATTTCTTCGAGTCATTCTTCTAATTGCGAGCTAAAAATTATACATATATCAGAGAAGGCTAGTGGACACATTTTAGATAAAATCAAAATGAATCGAGCAAATTGAAACCTGTCCTCCTCTCCCAACGAGAAAGTTTTTCCTTTCTATTCCCCTTTGGCAACTAAGGGTTTATTTTGTCCTTCTCCCCCACCTATTTTGTTTTGTCCTGTTTAACAGTTTTCCAAGAATTCTACCCTTTCACCTGCAGGTCACACTTTTGTTCCCTCTCATTCTATCTTCTTTTTCAAGGCACACGCCATGTGGAGGATCGCGTATTTATGTAAATGTTGAAGATGGTGGCAGTAAACGTCAAAGCTAATTGTGAGAATTTGCTACAGTGTTGTTATAAGGATAATTTAATTTTACAAATTCTTGGATTATATAATCTATAGAAGTCACGAGAGTAAGGGGAAATGGTAATCTAGAAAAGATTATTCCTTATTTAAATCAATCGAATGAGCTTTAACATTGAGGAACTCCATAGGTAACTAAGCACAAGGAAATAAATAACTTTGTCAAAGTTACACGACTTTTTGTGTGGAAGATGTGGAACTTTTATTTCCTTGTGTTTATTCCTTAGTTATTTCTCTTCATGATAGAACGCTTTTCAATTGGGAAAGGTAAACGAAAGGGTTGTAAAAGCAATCAAATTAAATTATAATAATCCACCGAATTATGCAAATATCTTATGTATAAAAATTCAGCCTGCATATGTTTGTGCCCGCAAAACTCAAAAATCACTTGGTCGATTGACTTGAAATTTTTATAGAACATTGCATTCAAATATATATATACGAAAGTGTTTATATTGTAAAAAATGGTGACACTTCGTCCTAGCTTCGATCCCAGACGAGTCAAAGCATTTCCGCAAGAAATGCAAGTAAAGTTCATTTTTGTCGCTGCATGCTTCATTTCTTTTGCAAAATTAAATTAAAAATAATAGTCACACGAGATTGAGACAAGAACCAATAGCAGAGTAAATGAATAGAAAACCATATTTTGGTCGTTTATTGTTGTTTCCGAATTGAATTTTCGAGAATTTTACGGAATACGAAAAGTTTTGTGAGTATAAACAACCAGACGACAAATGCCATTGTTGAATCCGAGATCCTGCGTTTTGGCCTATTTGAAATTAAGAAGAAGAGAAAAGTTGCTGGTTTCGTTCACATTGATGAGCATAATCAATCGTTGGAAGTGATTTAAACGATCGATTTTCGAAAAACGAAATGTGAGTTAATTTGATACCGAATTTTGTATTCAGTTAAATTCATTTGTATTGCTTTGGAAATGATTTAATAATCTGTTATCGAAAATTAAAGTGAGATTGACTTTGATTGCTGCATTCAATTCGATTCATTTCTTTAGTTATATTCCAGTCGATCGTCGTCAAATTCAATAGTACGCGTTAACACACCAAATGTTGCGACAGATAATGGATAGTAGTAAATGATTTTTATATAAATAACGAAAATTCTCCATCCAAACGCGAGAGCCGAGCTAGCGTAACGTACCATGTTCTCCATCTTTCTTTTCTCTCCCTCCCTTTTCGAGAGAAAGGCTCGCCGGCCCGAAATTTGGACTTAGAATTTCTTGGTGGGTCAGGGGTGGTAACTTTTTTTTGCTGTTAGCTGTACATATTTACCTCTAATTGCACTAAAATTTACTAAAAAATATCCCTGTTCATAAGTAAGCGCAACACTGAACTCATTACCTGCACTGTTCTTCTTAAGTAATTTCAGAATCAACTTAAAATTCAGTAAAGTAAGCAGCGCCAGCTTTCTTTACATAGTGCTTTCTATACATTAATATTCAATAGTTGATTTATGAAGAGTTTTCTCTGCTGCGAAACCGCAGCTGGTATTTCTTTAACAGAAATTAATACCAAGGGTTTATATCGGAGTGTTTTTGCGAACGAAATGGGTGAATTCAGTAATATGGTTGACATCAAGTACGTGAATACGAAAAAAGTATCGTGATCTGATTTCATAGGAAAAGAATTTATTGGAGAGCATGACTGAAGAAAATTTAAATCCCAGAACAGCCTATGCATCAACGATAAACAATAACAGCATTTTTTTTGTACGCTCAGTGAAGTCAATGATGGTAGAGGTATTTTCCTACAGGATGCTTGACCACTCCGGATTTGTAAACTTTAGCGTTGAATCCGTTGAATTTGTCGGCGGTGTAGTCCACGATTCTGACGGTGCCATCAGCTTCGTGGAGGCTGTAGGATCCCTTGACGAAGTCTCCGTCCCTCTCTTCATGCTGGTTCTTGATATCACCAGTGTGGGGGTCATTCACTCCATAACTGAACTGATATTTTGGGTAAGCCTGAAATTAAAATCGATTTTAATTAGTTAGCTATACATTTACACGGGTAAATAAACAGACCTGCATCATTTAGTCTGCCACGGAGGAAATAGAATGCTATGGATAGTATTAACAATTATACACGTGAACATGCTGAAAACCTAAATCAAAAGTTGCGAGAGCTTTTTTGACATGCCGATGTTAATAAAATAAACTAAAACCAGTTGAGATAACTGAATTAGTTAATGAGTGTTCTACCTTTCGGTAGGCTCATGCACAATCAAAAATCCCTAAAGCGCCATCTATTTCATTTCCTTAGAGTTATTCCCCACCCCTTAAGTAATCCAACATCTTCTGTCTCTGTCTCCACTGTCAATTAAAATGTTTACCAATCCCTCTCCGCTGAATATTTGACCCACCCATTTCTTCTGACGATGCTTAATCAGGTCAATTAAAGCCCTCACCAGCCATTTCTAACATCTCCGTGTTTGTTTTCCTATCAATCTAACTAACTTTTTCCATTCTACGCCATACCCACATTTCGAAGGCCTCCAAACGTTTAACTTTTTCCTTTCTTAAAATCCACGCTACGAACCCATAGATCAACACACTCAAGACCAGGGATTGTCAACTATGATATCGATTGCTCCTCTTTATTCTACTTTTACATACTAAACAATGGGAAACGGAAATAAGAACCTTGTAATCAATTCCGTATCCATGGTGATCTACCAAGCCAACATGAGAAATGGAATCCAAACCAGGATGTGGGAAGGCCCAGCAGAAATTCCCAACTAGTGCAACCACGAAAATGGAAGCGATGATCTGAAAATTGAAATGCTTGATAGTCGTACAGTCCTGGCCAAAATTAACGCAGCACCAGCCGTAAGGATTGCCAGGGAGGTGTTGCGTTAATTTTGGCCAGGAGTGTACATCAAGTAATATATTCTGATTCATATTTTCCAAATTTTCTAGTTTTTAAATCAAGCCTAATATTTGAAATGTATTCATGGTTGGAAAAAAGTCATTAAACTTTTTACTTGACTTCATTCTTATAATTTATGTTACGTAATACACTTCAAGTTATTAAGAATGCTGAATAAATACCTGCGAATGAACCATTTTGTAGGCTTATTTTCTTTCCTTGAGCTCTGTTACCGCTGTGAGGATGTTGCGAATGTGCTCGCCACTAACATTCAAGCTTCTTTTATACGATTCTTAATCAACCTCTTCTACAATTAAACGAAAGCGATATTGATGTGACGTCACGGAGATTATCTTGCTCTCTCTCTTGGGAGAAAAGGTAGTAGTTAATGCTTTATATGCTCGAAGAGAATCAGTTACGCCTATTTCATCATCAATAAGTATAGAAGCTCCATTATTGAGATTGATTTTCTGATATAATTACTATTTTTTTTCACAGTTTGTACCCAATTCCTCTTCCCCGGAAACGGACATATTTTCCTATACTGTGTCGTGGATTGTTTTCTTTTTCTGGTCCTTCGATGATTCCCTCTATTTATCACCAAGTGATTTCGTTATAATAACGAAATACAAATTTAAGGATAATCAAGAATACTATAGATAGAAATGATACTAATGAGGCATGAAAATACATACGGAATACCTTTCCTCATTATCCTTTCTCTTACCAATATGTATTTCTCAACTAAAGATAAAGATGGCAAAAATATAAAGTAACCCGTTTGGCTATTTAAACATAAATATTTCTTAGATTGATAGCGCAAAAATCTCGTTTCTTCATACTCTGCATACAAGTTCTAAAATTGTAACTCAATTTCAATGAGTTTGTGACATAATTTAAGAAAGAAGATCGAAATATCTCAGTACATAGTACTCTATTCCCAAGATGTATCTCAATTACTTTCTTCAAAAGTTTACGTATGAAATACAAGAAGCACGTCTAATAGCGCATTGCATTTTATTTAGACAACTATAAGTCCTCAAGTACTTCGTGTTACTGAAGGAGCCACAACATAAAAACCATTTAACTCATGATTTATATATTGAACATATTTTTTGTTAAATATGCCTTTATTCACGAATTGGGCAGTCACCAGTCATTTTTCTAATAGTCATTATTAGAACTTGTGCGGAAAAGTTCAATTTCAAATTAGTTTGTGGATTAATTAGCTCGGTCGATTTGGATAATAATGGGTAATGAATATTCCAACCCATTTGTTGCTTTACTAAAGTTCTATTTTACGTATTGTTTATTCACTGATATATTGATCATCCCCACACCATCGATAGTATATTGTCGATGGTGTGGGCCTTTACTTGTCGATATTTAATGACCATTAGCAGCAGAAGCAAACTGGATATAACTTATTTATGCAATGCCACAGTAAAGAAGACGTGCGATCGGAGTTTCGATTCAGGGCATCATCTTCATGTAGAAATAAAGATATAATATGCAACAGTATTTAATTTACTATAACTTTATTCAAAATTTACAATTATTAAACGTAGCCACCTGGCCAGAGGATCAACTTCTAACTTAAACCTAAATAAATAAATAATATTCCTGACTGTAAATTGGCTTATAAATTCTGTATCTGACTGTAAATTGGCTTTATTTTTACCTGTAGATGATAACCCGGGTTGTACGTCTTTCTTCCTGTGCTATTGTACAAACAACTTGTATTCAGCTTTCTTCTTCTACTGGTTGCTTTATTGCTACATTGTAGTACTAATTGATAAATTAGATGCTATATTGTGTCATGAATTGTATTTCTTTGTAGGTTTTTTTCGTAAATATACTGTTTATCGGATCTTAACTCGTGAGATTTGTCCCATGCTTTCAAATGATCTCAGCTTGGTATTCATTATGATTATATATTATGAGGATTAAATTAAATACCGCTTAGGAAAAATCTTTTATGTTACGTAGCATTTGCGCTTAGTAATCATTATTTTATTTTCAATTTAAATTTTATCGCTATTTTTATAGGGTCTATCTTATAACCAAAATATGTTTCTTAAATTTGCTTTTCATTATGTTCTTTGTATGTTTACTTTAATTTGAACACATTTCTATTGTTATAAAGTTATACAGGGGTGAAAAGTAGTGACTTGGCTGAGGCCCAGGGTCCAGTTGCCCCAACTCGCTTTTTTTCACCTCTGTATAACTTTGTGTTAAGCAGCACACTTATATGAGCAAATTCTAATTTTTCTTTCCAACATTTCTATCGACTAACCTGTATGCATTTGTATTGTCTTGTTTGCCTATCGAATCTGTCTTAATCTTAGTGCTCCTTAAAATTTCTTTTACTATGTGAATTTTTCGCAGAGTGTCCACACTTCCCTCCTTGTGAGTGATATCCGTCTGTGAATTTTTCTAAGTCCAAAATTAGGTTTGTAAACCCGCCATGTAGTATTTTTCCTATCTACCTTTGTTTCAACTTTTACACGACAATGGGACGGGAGGTTAGAAGGAACTTTTGTATCTCAATCTCGACTATAATAAATCGCTTCATTATGATTGATTATATTCCAGGGCACTTTTGAAAAGTTTAAGGTAGCAATATATTCAATTTATTTTATGGAGTTTTAGAAAATTAAAGCTCATAATAATTTTACACTGGAAAACACCGTTTGCAAAAGTTTCCTCAGTTAAAATATCACTCACCGTTGCCTTGTTCTTATGAAATGAATTTTAATATGTGCCTTCTGTCATACCACTCAAAAAATTATAAGGATTACATACACCACGATCAATTGGTTAATATATTAAATCTGAGTAATAGGTTATTATACTCACTTTAAATGGGAAAACAACGCAATTTATTACACTTTAATACTTATATTTTATCACTGCTTATGTGTCATTAAATAGCGTATTTACCCTAGACTAGAAGAGTAATTATGGCTTGTCTTAACGATTCGTATCCAATAATTATTAAATCAAAGGAAGATTCAATATACCTATCAATACCACAGACATAATAGTTTCAATACCTTTAATTGCTAGTTCATTGAGAAAGATCGTTTTTTTATTCTGAAACAGCAGTTGATAATTCTTAACCATAAAGAAGGGTACCAAGGATTTAGTTCCCAGCGTATTCTTTGAGGAGATTCTTATTATACGGACACCATTCAGTGCGAATATAAAACAATCAAAACGATTTGATTTCATTGGAAAAGACTTTATTATAAACAATGACTGAAAGATATTGAAACCCAATAACAGTCTACGAATCAACGATAAACAATAACCGGGTCTTCTTTGGTCTGCATCAACTAAGTCAGTGATGATAAAGGGACTTTCCTAAAGGATGATTGGCTTTTCCGGATTTGTAAACTTTAGCGTTGAATCCGTTGAATTTGTCGGCGGTGTAGTCCACAATTCTGACGGTGCCATCAGCTTCGTGGAGGCTGTAGGATCCTTTGACGAAGTCTCCGTCCCTCTCTTCATGCTGGTTCTTGATATCACCAGTGTGGGGGTCATTCACTCCATAACTGTATTTATATTTAGGGTAAGCCTGCAATTGTAATCGACTTTAATTAGTTATTTAGAAATTCTCACTACCTAAATCTTCTTATAATTATATCAACGTACATTATATATAATGCTATTAAGGAATAAAACTTCCAGTGATAACATTCGAGTTACACATCCAACATCATACTTGAAACAATTATTTATTAACCCTTAAAGAAAATTAAGTATACATCTTCTTCGACGAACATAAAACAGTCGACTAAAGTCACACTAATTGAGATAGTTGAAATCTTGCTATAATATCGATAGCCGTATTTACTTCTGCATTGAGCAACCTAAAAAAAAATATGCACGGAATTATCTACCTTGTAATCGATTTCGTGTCCATGTTGATCTCCCAATCCAATATGTGAGTAGGAATCAAATCCAGCGTGGGGAAAGGCAATGCAGACATTCACAACCAGTACAGCAACAAAAACGGAGGCGAGGATCTGAAAATTTCAATAAAAATTTTTAAAAAATTAAAAATAAGCTTAGAAGATTATAAGATTTAAATTTTTATATGTATATGTATGTATAAGGCATAGTTTTAATCACTTGTTACCCTTAGAATAAGAAAATAGTTCCATGTATTACAAATAAATATGTAAAAGCTGACTGTATCTGTGTTTGGTTGAGGTGTTTTTATCTTGTTAATCTGACTTGTTTGACATATTGTACTAATTGGGCCTATTGCTGCTGTTAAGATGTGTACTGTCCACGGGAGTTTTTTGGAGGGGTTTCCCTCCCGTCCTTGGGCGAATACCGGACAGATTGTATTGTTATTCCCCCTCAACCGTTGCCACCTGGTATTAATACCAACGTGCAGCGTTTAAATCAATAAATAAACAATTAAATAAATAAATAAATAAGTAAATAAATAAGTAAATAAATAAGTAAATAAATAAATAAATAAATAAATAAATAAATAAATAAATAAATAAATAAATAAATAAATAAATAAATAAATAAATAAATAAATAAATAAATAAATAAATAGAGTTGGAAATAAAGCCATTTACCTGGAAAAAAGTTCCTCCAATAAATGTTTTGTTTGGATTTCGATCGGAAAGCCGATTGAAACATTTTAATTTTCGATTTAAAATTTTCAAGTTTGGCAGTTTACAAAATAAAGCCGAATATTTTAAAAGTATTCATAAGAAGAATGAAATGATTTTTATTCATACGAAAGGGAATTGTTAATTTCTATTAAACATAATACACCTTTTTCCATGAAGAATACTGCATAAATACCTGGGAGTGAACCATTTTCAGAGATGGAGCTCGTTGCCTTTGATCGTTGTGAGGATGTTGTGAATGTGCTCTCCTCTGATATCCAAGCTCCTTTTATACGATTCTTAATCGACCGTCCTCTCCAATTAAACGAAAGCGATAGAGATGTGACGTCACGGAGATTAGCTTGCTCTCTCTAGAGAGAAGGTAGTCAATGCTTTACATACTAGTGGAGAATCAGTTACGCCTATGTCATCATCAATTCGCGTTGAAGATCCATTACTTAGATCGATTTTGCGATATAATTTTATTTACGGCTAGTGACCAATTTCTTCTTCCACGGAAATTGTATGAGGAAGTATGTTTTTCTTTTCGTATCATGGGCATAGGAAACAATAGATAGAAATAATAATTTATAAGCTAGGAAAAGCTAATGGAATAAATGTTCTCGCTTCCTTCTTTCTTATCAATAAGAATCATTCCTCTTCTACAAAATAAGATGGCAAGAAATATGAATTAAGCCCTTTTGATGTTTAAAAATGCCTTCCTTCGATCGTTAGCGCACAAATCATATTTACCCTTATTTCATCTGTACTCTTCATAGAAAGTTATGTATTTGTAACTGCGTTCTAATATATTTGTATCATAATTCAAGAAACCTATTCGAAATATTTTAGTACATACTCTATTTTAAAGAATTTCTTTATTTACTTTCTCAAGAGGCTTACTTATCATACGTAGTTTAGTGTAGCACGTGGCATCTTATATTGTGTATTGACAGTTTTAGGTACTCAAATAGTTCCAGAAACAGCAAAAATGTATCTCGCCATTTATTACATAATTTATGATTAAATTCGCATCTATGGTCGCATTCTGTGGTGACCTACCACAGAATTAATGTTTTTGAGAAAAATGCCAATATTTCAATTAATATATAATAGAAATCTAGTAAAAATAATCAGTGCGAATGTTTGCAGCAATAGCAAGGTAGTGCTGCCGGATACAAGAAAAGGAAATTTGTTTATTCGAAAAATTACGGATATTTTAGTTTAGTTTAGTAATGCCCTTTATTGGTGAGGCTAAACTCGTGTGGGCTTCTCTTCCTCCTAATCTCGTATGTTGGCATAATTTTTACATATATAAATTGAAGGTAACAGATAGAGTAGATTGTGGGGAAAAATCTTCGATACTAAAGGTTGACAAAAAACAACGCACTTTGTGGGAAAACACCCACAGAGAAGGGGGTGAAAAAATAGCGAAAACACAGTAAAAATGTCAATTCAGTATTGACAATTAAATATCATATATTAATTATACATAAATAAATAAATTTATAGAAACGTAATAATATTATTAAGTACAAGAGAAAAAATAACATTTACTAATCCGAAGTGTAAAAAAAATTAAAAAGTCACGTACATCATAATGACATATCATACTAATTTATGTTCATTAAAAAAATAAAGGTCAGCCAGCGGTGTCCGATGTATACTTGGTGTTAATAAAATGCGTATTTTACAAAATTATCTCAGCATGAAGAGAGTGAGATGAACTTGAAAATGAAGAGAGAAAGATATAGTCGATGAAATGTATACATAGCTATTCAGCTAAAAAAACAAAAAGGAAGGGTATGCAACGACGATTGGAAGGAATAATGCAAAGAGCTAAGGAGTTATTTTATGTACTGAGTGATACACTCTTTCAGAGTTCTCACGCTTAAATGAAAAGAAAGATGATTCTATTAATTAGGGTTGAGCAACTTCATTACAGTATTTTGCTCCGAGGA
Organism: Sympetrum striolatum; assembly: GCA_947579665.1. Classification (NCBI taxonomy): domain Eukaryota; kingdom Metazoa; phylum Arthropoda; class Insecta; order Odonata; family Libellulidae; genus Sympetrum; species Sympetrum striolatum. Next base: position 72,425,970 of record OX388346.1, on the reverse strand, counting down.
CAAGAAAATATTTAGGGCAAATTTCAGGTCTATGAATTTGTAACATAATTTTGCCAATGAGACGATTTCCTAGTTCTTGCGAGTTGTTCAGTTTAGTAAAGTAATTATCAAATTACCTGGCTCAACATCCGCATAGAACTTTGCATAGGAGATTAAGTGTGTGAGGTTTTCTTCTTGAGTGTGGACAAAGCCACCTCAATTCTTTCAAGAGTGGGGAAACATGATCAAATATTTTGGCGTTGAAAATATATTTGACCGCATGATTAAATGCTCTCTCTAATTTAATAGGATAAGAGATCATTCTGAGTATGATATACAGTATTACTTTTTAGATGATGATCGCTGACCTTAGTTAAATGCATCGGTAATACTTAGTTTAATTAGACAGAATAAAAAACACGAGATTGTTAGTCCAACCCCACTTTGAGTTTTAAACAGATATTTGAGTTTTAAACAAAATTATGAGCTCTACACGTTTTGCAATAAATACAGCCCCGAGGAAAAGGCTTAACTTTGTACATAAAGGCATGTACCCAGGAATCCCCAAGAACATGTAGAAGTACCCAAAACGGCCTATCTGGCCGGGTAGCTTAGTTGTTTAAAGCTGCCTCCCTGTTAGAGAAAGATCCCGGTTTCGATTGCCAGCCCCGTCAGACTTTTTCAAGCCCCTTTTTCCATGGTAAATAGAGCCTCTTATTATTAGAGTTTAATTTCAATCGAATATAATTATAACTAGCAAAAGTAAGCGGAACGTATTACAACACTTTACGTTAAGGATTACGAAACAAATTTGACTAAGTGCACAAATTTATCAAAAACACTAACGAGAATGGTTTCAAAGTAAAGTCTAGTCTAGTCTAGTCAGGTAAGGACTTAGTCAATTTGTTTCATAATCATTTACATTTTATGAAGTAGTTCCTCGAAGTTCTGCTTGATAAGTCTCGTTTCGATTGAAATATTTTTGAGTTCAAAACTACACCGGAATTGGAAATCAAACTTTTGCAGCGAAGATTAAGTGGCTTCAGTTTTTCCTCACCGGAGTTCATTTTTGCTTCTCGATTGTACATACATTAGCTTTCCAATTGTTTTATCAAGCTGCTTTAAAATTTGCTTAAGTCGTCTATAAGAAACAGGAAAGGATGATGAAATATTAAGGTGATATATATTTTCTTGCTAATTTTCATTGTTATTCGTATAGGTATTCTAAAAAGGTCTCTAGGCAATCAATGTCAACTTTAATATTTTTTTAGTTGATTTGTCATGTCATGCAAAAAATTCCACATCACAGATGGAACTAAATACTATTTTCTTTCTTTCATATTATCCATTCGTATCTTTGTTTTATAGTTGACTGACAATTATCATTTGCAGATGAGTGTTCACATTCATGATTCTTTCAGAACCAAAATATATGCGTATTTTGAATTTACACAGACACAATGACGTCATGGTTAGCGAAGACTCTATCTATACAAATTAACAGATTGTTTAATGAGTTTCCGGTAAATAAAATGAATAAAATTCAGCTATACTTGGTGGATTTTCAATTTTTAAAAAGTCTTAACTAGCAGAACTTGGACAAAATCCACAATTTCTTGTGGATCACGTACAAGTTTTGTTAGTTAAGACTCTTTCTCCGATACATACCTTGATTCTGTTTACTCAAAATAGATTCATAATAGTTTTTCTTACTGATGCACGTTTAAAATTTATCACAATTCATAGTTTATAAGCTTTTCATATCTTCATGATATGTTTTTACATTAACTTTATATGTAAAAGGGACTTGATTTCCAGCGATTAAAGGGGTCCATTTAAGTACTAATTGCTTGACGTTTTATTAATTATCTTTCCCGTTATATAATGGCTATAGTAAATGTAAACACGTTGTCTATCATACTCTTATCAAATGATTACTGACTAGGGGAAGAATAAATGTAATTGGGAGTAGGAAATAAAATAGTTAAAATATTTTTCCATTCCATTTCTATCTCACCGAGGAAACACATCTCTACAATTGATGATAAGTATAGCAATTGATTATACTCAATCATAAAATGGATACTAAAGGTATCAGTCCTGAGGTTATTTGTTGGGAATATGAGTGATTTCTGTAATGTAGATTACATTGAGTGCGTATTTTTCGAAAAATAACTATTATTTCATTTCTTGTAACAATTCTTTATTATAAATAATGGCTGAATGGCATCGAAGTCCACCAACAGCCTGCGAATCAATGATTAATGATAACAGGGTCTTCTTTGGTTTGCATCAATTCAGTGATGGTAGAGCGATTTTCCTAGAGGATGCTTAGCCACTCCGGATTTGTACACTTTGGCGTTGAATCCGTTGAATTTGTCGGCGGTGTACTCCACGATTCTCACAGTACCATCAGCTTCGTGGAGGCTGTAGGATCCCTTGACGAAGTCTCCGTCCCTCTCTTCATGCTGGTTCTTGATATCACCAGTGTGGGGGTCATTCACTCCATAATTATACTTATACTTGGGGTATGCCTGAAATTTCATTCGTTTTAATTAGTTACCAATACGTTTTGATTGCCCTTCTAAGAGACGTACATCATTTCGTTTGTTGTGAAGGGATAATTATCTTGGAGTAGTATTTAAAACTATGCATCTGACAATTCTTCTTAAAAACTAAAAGAAAATGGTGCGTGAAGCGAATGATTATTGTCATTTCGACATCGCCGTAAATGTCTTATTTGAACAAGAGAAAAACAAAAATACGGAAAAAAGAACCTTGTAGTCAATCTCGTAGCCATGCTGATCGTCCAAACCAATAGGTGAATAGGAATCGAAACCTGGATAGGGGAAGGCCTTGCAGACACTTAAAACAAGTACAACCACAGAAATGGAGGCAAGGACCTGAAAACATAATTGCTTTCAATGTAAAGAAATATTAAATCACGAACAAGGATACGGAAATGTGTACCTAATCATAATATGCTTCATGAAGTAATAAGTTTAAAGTCCAGCTTCAAAATATAATTAAGTAACAACTTCGGCAATTATTTTAAGTAATTACTTTATGTTAGTAGCATTATTGCTATATTAATAACTTGTATCTCCCCTCATTGAACTCTGCCTAGTTGTCATACCTGAAGGTACTATTACCCTACTTTTTCTTTTACCAAAAAAATTAATATTTTAATATAAAGCTATTTACATTATTTTACTATACGCATTCGTATTCAATTGAAAAACATATGATAAACAGAATTCGTTATTTTTAAATGAACGCGAAACAATTACAGTGAGTGAAATTGTCTCGCATTAAAATGTTTTTTTACTAGTTTTTGCGAACTGAAAACAGATTAATTATCAGCACTCTTTGAACAGACTAAATGCGAGTTCATGTCAAATAGTACTTTTTGGTGATACTTTTCATGTTTTGCAGTTTTCAAAACTCGAATCTCGAATCTCGAATCGAATATTTAAATGAATTCATACTAAGAAAAGGGGTTATTATTTTTTATAACTAACTATTATATTATTTTCTATATCAATTAATATATATTCACATTAAGAAAAAGCTACATAAATACCTGCGAGTGGACCATTTTCAGAAATGCTTTTCTTTCCTAGAGCTCTGTTACCGCTGTGAGGATTTGGTGAATGTGCTCTCCACTATCGTCCAAGCTTCTTTTATACGATTCTTAATCGACCGTCTTCTCCAATTAAACGAAAGCGATATTGATGTGACGTCACGGAGATTATCTTACTCTCTCTCTTGGGGGAAAAGGTATTCAATACTCTCAGTGAATCAGTTACTCCTATTTCATCATCGATTAGTGTAGAACGTTCTTTACGGAATACATTTTCTGATATAGTTACGGATCTTTAATTCACGGCTATTTATTCACAGATTTCTTCTTTAGCAGAAACGGAATCAGGAAGCATTTTACATATTCCAAAGAGTCGTCTAATTTTTCGTGTTTGTCTGGTTATTCGATAATTTCCTGTATTTATTAATAGCAAACAGAGCCGTTGAATCACAAATGGAAAATATTATTTGCTAGTCAGTATAACAATAGATATTAATAATATCTAAAAAGTCTGAGAAATGCCTACGAAACAATAAGATTAAATAAATATTTCCGCTTTCAGTTCAATATTTATTCTCTCTCTTGGATTTAAGGCTTTCGCTGCGTTGGAATTCATGGGGAGAATTATGTTTTTTTGGGATTCGCAGCGTTGTAGTGAGGACAACGACGTATCGCTGATTCTGGCATCAGCTTCTTCATGAAGCCTTATCAGCGAAACTTCGTTGTTCTCCCAATTAAATCGAATCCTGAAAAATATAATTCTTACAATTAATTGTCTCTTCAAAAATAAGTCGGCAAGGAATATACAGTAATCAATTTTAATAATTATCATATTGCCGTAAAATTATTTTATTTATGTATCACATGCGCTGCAAGTAGAATTTCTTCTGGTGGCAGCCCCAACAATTGTCTATGAACAACGTAAATCATACAAATATTTCAAAAATTACATAAACACATCGACAGTATTCAAACAGACATCTACCCGGTATATCCACAAACATATATCCTCCAAGCATAAAAACCAAATTTCACAGTTTACAATGTTACTTTTAAGGCAAAAATATAACATTTTCGTTTTCGCGTCGTCGCTTTTAGATTGATCCAAAGAATGCAAAACATAAAAATATCCAATCTATTTAATTACATAAACTAAAGATTCTACTCTTAAATTCCGCTCTATTTTTCATCAAGGGTTTTTGGACCTCTTCAGGTAACTTATTCCATTCTTTGACCCCTCTGTTTATAAAAGAATGCTTAGCGATATCAGTTCTTTGTTTCGTCAGCTTTTACTTCTGCGTGTGGTCCCCACAGATAGATCAACCTTCAGCGCATTTCAACATAGATCATTCTTCAATAGATACCAATGAATCATATTTTACTTATTCTTTTCATTAATGAATCGTTAGTCTAAAACCCATGTGTATATGACTAAATCCAAGAAAGCTTATCGAAATATCTCAGCGTATACTCTCTTTTCTAGATATTTCTTAATTACCTCCTCCAAAGGTTTACTTATGAAATACAATCCAAAGCAGTACGTCTGATAGCATATTAAATTTATGAAAACAACTATATGACCTGAAGTAGTTTGAGTTGGTGAAGACATCTGTCATATTTCATGTTTTATTCGTAATTTACTGTTAAAGAAGTCCTTATTCATGAAAAGGGCAGTAGCTTATCACAAGTTTTGTCAAACGTTTTTCTGGAAAAGTTCAATTTCCATTTATTATATGACGGATTCCTATGAAAGTGAACTCTTTAAATTGTAGTTAAAGAATTTTCCATTTTATGGATTTATCATGCTCTTACCTGTGCATTGTCAAGTAGAATGATACTTGTAGACTAACGAATAGTTATTTTCCTCATGCGTCATTATACTTTAAAGATGAGTTCATAAATACAAAGTTTATAGGTTAACCATCCCTTGCTTTAAAAATAACTCGGTGTAGTACTATTTTCTTTCCTTACACTGAGCAGCAACTAAACAAAGGTGAATTAAAATTACCTAACAGATACGTCTTCTCTTTGTTATATTCTTCCGAGCTCAAAACTTTTCCTACTATACTGCTATATATAAGTCTAGCTTTTACAACGAAAATTGAGAGACTTCAGTTTTCACATTTTCCTAACCGTAGTTCATTTTTTCTTTCTTACTAAATATTATGTTGGCTATTACTTTTTGAAGACAATATAATATTATGTGCATTCCGAAAATAAAAGGCAGAGAAGGGTCATAAATTAATGAAATAATTAGGTATATTTTTTCGTAAGGGACCTTGTCAATTCGAGGCAAATTTAATCATTTTGTTGATTCAATACTTGTTGCAAAACACTTTCTATTACTAAAGAAACTAAATACTGTTTCTTTATTTCAAAGCACTCATTCATATCGTTTTATATGGATCGGGTGCATATATTTTTCCATATTAGAGGTTGGTTCAAATCTGCGATTCGTTCACAGCCTCTATGTAGGTGTACCAATGACGTCGTGATTAGTGAATAATCACTATCACTAATCTATCGTCAATCACTTCTCAGGCCTGCGGGTTCATTGATAAAATTCTAAACAAGTTTGGGGTAAGGTTTTGGCAGCGCAATCGATTTCCGAAGCCATGACAAATGTTTGCTTTCGAGCAGCCTCGTAAGCTCAATCGATACACTACAGTTCGATTCGATAGGCATTTCAAAGTGATACTCTTGGAAGAAATGATGACTTCGCCGTCTCCATCTAATGAAATTTATTTTTACATAAAAAGCACATCCCTTCGATTGTGACGCATTTTCGAATCGGGCTGTCGATACCGAAACCGAAATAGCTTTCTCAATGACACATTGGTCTTTAAAGAGCATGGAGATGTAATAGCCTAATGCTATGGGTACGTATGTACTAAAAAATGGCCAAAAATAATCAATCCAATCTCTCTCTTGAAATATAGGTCTTTTTAAGTTTAAAATAATAATAAGTTGGTGAGAACCGTTCTCAAATAATCTCTCAAGTAATAAAATCGTTCAATGTCCAGCATACAATTTTTCTTTGTTTAATGTGTATGCCTTGTTCCATTCTACTAAAAAATATTCACTGTTTTCAAACAAGTTTTCCATACGAGTTTAGAATCCATCACAATTTTAAAAAAATGTTTTTCATGTATTCCTAATTGGTATTACACTACTTTGTGATATAAACACGAATGAAATACCAACGGATTTACGCGTATACTTTGGTGCATAATGTATTTGGTTACAAAATTTACCCTTTGCGAAGTAATAAAAGACAAACTCTTTCTCTGAGGGATGGGGGAGAGGAAGAGGGAGCCGTTTTGGCTTCATCACCCCCAGGATAAAAATCTGAGTCAAGTCGAGTCCAGTCTCTTTTCTACTCTTGTCAAATAATTACTGAGCCAGAAAGGGATTCGAGAATGCTGTCCACGCAAGACAACATAATAAATTATTTACCGTAGTATGGAAAGAAAAACGTATACTTTTTCTAAAACAGAAGTTGGTAATTCTTTATTACAAAATGGTTACCAAATATTTAGTTCAGAGACTGTTTGCAAGGGAAATTAGCGATTTTTTTAATGTGGTTACCACTCAAGCTGTGAATATACAACATGAACATGATTTGATTTCAAGGAAAAAGACTTTATTAAAAATTAAGGCTGAAATACACTGAAATAATATAACAGCTTAAAAATCAACCACTAACGAAAAAAGGAACTTCTTTGGTATGCATCAACTGTATCAGTGATGATAGAGGGATTTTCCTAAAGGATGCTTGGCCACTCCGGATTTATACACTTTGGCGTTGAATCCATTAAATTTGTCGGCGGTGTATTCCACAATTCTGACGGTGCCATCAGCTTCGTGGAGGCTGTAGGATCCCTTCACGAAGTCTCCGTCCCTCTCTTCATGCTGGTTCTTGATGTCGCCAGTGTGGGGGTCATTCACTCCATAACTGAACTTATATTTAGGGTAAGCCTGTAATTCCATTTGATTTTAATTAGACACCAATACGTTTTCATAACCCAACTAAAATACCTCCATCATTTCTTTGTTATGAAAGAATGTGCATTTTAGGTGCAATATTTAAATCTATGCATCTGGCAATTATTCTTTATAGCTAAAAGAAAACGATACATGAGGCTTCCTCGAGTTGCTTACGATTATAAAATTAATGCCCACTATATTAAATAACTGATATCGTCTTAATGTGAACAAGCAGAAAATTAAAGAATGGAAATAAGAACCTTATAGTCAATCTCGTAGCCATGCTGATCTCCCAAACCAATATGTGAATAGGAATCCAACCCTGGTCGGGGGTAGGCCGTGCAGACAGCTGCAACAAGTACAACCGCAAAAATGGAAGTGATGATCTGAAAATTCAAATGTTTTCAAATTTTTATTTGTGAGATAAATACAGCACGTGAAATGGCCCGTTTACTCTTTAATTTTGTAACTATACATAAGTTTTTACGAATATAAGAGTGTGATTCAACTTATTTTTTACACTAGTATATCTGCATTTACATTTATCAAATTTTGCCGTATTCATAATCCAGCCGAATATTCGAAATAAATTTAATCTAAGAAATAGAATCATTAAATTAGCACATAATTATTTTCTAAATCATTAAATACACTTTTAAAATCAAAAAATAAAACGCCTACATACCTGTGAGTGAGTCATTTTCAGGAATGGAGTTCGTTACCAGAAGCCTTTGCTCGTTGTGTGGTAGTTGTGAATGTGCTCTCCACTGACATCCAAGCTTCTTTTATACCATTTATAATAGACCGTCTTCTCCAATTAAACGAAAGCGATACTGATGTGACGTCACGGAGATTATTTTGCTCTCTCTTTGATAGAGAAGGTGTTCAAAACTTAAAACGCTCTGGAAGAAATAGTTACGCCTGTTTCATCATCTTTCAGTGTAAAGGTTCATTAGATCAAATCGATCTTCTGATATAATTACTTGACTTTTAGTCACGGCGAGTAACCAATTTCTTCTTCCGCGGAAGTGGAATCAGAAAGTATGCACCATTACGAAGTATCATCTTGTTTTAACACGTTCATGAAGGCATGCGATATTTACAGGGCTTCCGATAATATTCACTCCAGTACATTCATACAATTGAGACACTATTACAAATTTAAAATCATCCATTCATCCATTCCTCACTGTGTCATATATTTTCGACAGAGCAAATAAATACTAAATCTGTAATATACAAAGCCTAAGCAACATACCATTTTTAATATTCACCAAATTTGTTTCCCCGGTATAGAATCATGTCGTATGGAATACAGAATCAGGGGCAAATCTATTAACACTGGGGCGGCGTTTCAATACAATTTCCTTATTATCTCATCTTTGATTAACTTTTAAAAGTCTCTTTTGTCGTTGTAAATGCAGTTGATGCATAGTGATCGTAGGAAAAAAATTGCAAATTATTTTAATTCAAATTTCTCGTCGATTTTTAGGCACAGTTTTAACAGTGTAATTAATTATATGTTTCCTATTTGGAGGGCGTTCTTACCTCTATACCTTAATTATTCATTCAATGCGTACTTATATAATCAAGGGGTCCCATTAATATCTGCATCCTGAGGTAGTCACATCGCCTGGTCATTTTCTTCAGCCATTTCTGGTTCATAACTCGTAAATATATGATCTAGAGATTTCAGATAGCGTTTTCGTGGAGGTAAATATAGATTATTCGAGATGATCATCTTGATTTTTGTTGTTCACACCGATCATGACTAGTGTCCTTCAACACCCTGATATTTTTTCTTTTCTTTTTCATATTTTCATTCATTCAGAAGTTGATATCACTACCATATATATCAACTATAGAATAATATCAATTGGTCGAGTGATTAAGATTTGACACGAACATAAAATAGGTAAGTTAGCGAGCAAATTCACTAATTCCCTGTTGAATGGCATACGGCATTGAACTCAACATGAAAAATAACATACGGCATTGAATTCAACATGAAATAGATATATTTATAGGGAAGGAATATAGGAGCCAGATTGTAAAACTGTTACGGGGTTACCATCATCTCAAATTGTTCCACTAAATTTATCTATAATGTAAATTAACCTGCCATTAAAAAGGTCCTTAAAAATATTCTTTAGAGCCAGTCTTATTATAGTTTATTGTGCTTCGGTAGCTTGGGCTATTTCGTACGTGGTATTCCACCAGAATCGGTCTCGGGACCACTTTCGCCAAAGTTAAACGCGATGCCCACATGGCTATCTAGGAGCCCATTATTAATACTAGAAAGTTAACATTTCAAGAAAAATATTTTTTTAAAGAGCTTCTACGTAGAGCAGCTGGGTTTGTAAAAAGATTTCGTGTTAGGCCACATGTTTTCGGCTATGATGAAGTTCCTCGAATATAATTCACTCCAGAAAGAAGACAAAATTACCGATAGAATCTTTTCGAAACATCTGTACTTAACTAGAAATCTTCTTGAGGAAGCAGTTAATTTTATTACTATATAAAAAATGCTCATGAGCTATCAGAGAATACGAAAAATCTTTGCAAGAGAATCAGGACGTATAGTTATATCGATACAATGACTAATTATTCATTATTTCATAGAGAAAATTGCAAATAAGTCTTTCTTGTCCTTTTTAGAATAAAGATAAGGCTTCTTTTCGCACACCATTAAGATTTAAATGATCTGTCGAAAATACATTGCGTACTTTAGATTGAATGATAAAAATGTTTTCCACGATTTGATAATAGCTTGCAATTTATTAATAAACCTACATACATATGCAGTAAAATAATTAACCTTCCGCATAACCAAAAGGATCTGCCAAAATACGTCTAAACAGCAGAATTAGATTGGCAAAATTTCTCGCTAACATAACCAGCTTTCAAAACTGCTTTCTAATAAACGCTTCTAATTTTATCGTTCATAGTCACGCCATGTCACGTCTCATAGTCGCCTTTTAGGATTCTCTTGACTGTTTCATGACGATCTATTATTTTCTTTTCATCTTTCATGCTTCTATTCTGCAATCTAACGGAATCTCACGAGAATTACTTGTGCCGTTAGCATTCTCATCCACATTTTCTTGTTCTTCAGATAAGTTCGCTCCGACATTATCATTGACGTTTTGATATTTTATTGTCTCAGAGCAGCTTAAAATGCATGGTGTTTCATTGCAATCATTTCCTATAAACGTATATTGATGCATGAAGCATTGTACATTTTCATTTGGCACAAGAGAAAGAAATATGTCTTTCATTTTCTTTTAATCAACGTTGTTTATGGCTTTAATAGAATGAAACCTAATAGAGCATTGATGATGCAGAGTTATGACATCGCTCCTGGGCACTAATTACTGAAAGCTGTATAACTATAATAGTTAGGGTGATAGTATTGAAATTTTGTTATTTTTTTCCTGATTGAAACTCGTACGGAATTGTAAAAAAATACCTCACTTCTCATGTCGTCTAGGTGAAGTGAAAAGTAGTCTCGTTTCTGCTCACAAGCTTTTTGTACTTAAATCGTACTTTCTAATGAAGGTTTAATAGAATTTAATTCTCTGTGATTTTTTGCATTAAGGTTCAGGGTGAATTTAAAAAAATTAGAGGTCCTAAGACCAAAGACTATTTTGAGGCCTATTTATTCATCATAAAATCGACAAAACGACCTCTTTTTGCACCCTCAAAATGACGAGACCCTCATCTGAGCCTATACGGCTTATAAGTAAATCCACCCCTGTATAAGTTGAACTGATTATAGAATATTTTATTAATTGATTATATGCAAATACCTTACCTTAATAGTCTTGTTTTTAGTGAAAATTTAATATTTCTAAATTTAGTATGTTTTTATTTCATGTTTTTCATCATCATCACCTATTCTACTTGATAGCCCGTACAACACCACCGTTTCTTCTGCCCTTCTCTTTAGTCACTCTATAATTGTTTTACCTCTTCCCCCATTTCAATTCTTCCTCTCTTTTTCTTTCCTTCCATTGAGCCTTCTAATACCACTGTTAATATGTTATTCCCTCTAACTACAGGACCTAACCATTTAGCTTTCCTTTACTTATTTTCTTCATCATCCTTCTTTCACTTTATTTAAGATCTCATTTCTCATCATATCCACCCATTTCACATTCTCCGCCTTTCTCCACACCCACATTTCAAATGCTTCAATTCTCTTCATTTCCCACTTCCTATACGTCCATACCTCACATCCATACATTGCTATGCTCCATACATAACACTTTGCTAGCCTTTTTCTCAGCTCAAGATCTAGGTTCTTACAGCACAGCAAGTTTTTCTTCTGACTGAAGGACTCTTTTTTTCCATTGCCATCCTTCTGGAATCACCTTAGTTTTTCCTATGCTTACCTTCATCCCGTATTCCTTCAGCCCTTCTTCCAGAACCTCTAGCAACCCTTGAAAAGCTTGTGTTTCATCAGCCAATAATACTATGTCATCTGCCAAGCTTATATTTGTGATCTTCCCCCCTCCAATGCTAACTCCTTCCTCTCTCCTATCAAATACTTTTTGGTTCATTTCTCCAACGTATACATTACACGAGGTTGGTGACAGACAGCATCCCTGCCTTGCTCCTCTTCCATGATCGTCTCATTTTGTCAAATTCACATTTATTTTTAAAACAGGTTTTTTCCTAATGTACAATTCTCTGATAAGTTTTCTTTCCTTCCATACCAACCCCTTTTCCTTTAGAATTTCCAACATGTTCTGCCGTTTAACCCGATCAAAAGCCTTTTCCAAATCAATAAAACACAGAGCTATTCCTTTTCCCCTCTCTATACACCTTTCTCCAATCATACTTGGCAAGCTAATGGTGTCCCTTGTTCCTCTCCCTTTTCAAAGCCAAACTGTTCCTCTTCTGGATACTGTTGGAAATCCTTCCATTTTCTTGGGCATATTGCGGAATCAAATGAAGAATCAATAGAACTGGAGATACCAGCCAGTAGAACGTTCACTTCCATATTCTTTGAAAAGTGAAATTCACCGTATTGCGAGATAGCTGTTACTATAACTGATCGGAAAATAGACACCAAGAACTGAGTTCAAATAGAAATTGCAGAGTTAATGAGTGTTTTTATAGTATAATTAAGATTCAGTGCGTGAAAATTAAAAAAATAATACAATTTTGATCTCGGAGATATAAGGTTTATTATAAATATAGCTAATGCATATTTCAAATACGTATTAGAAGCATTTCAAGTACAACCGGGTCTTCTTTGGTCTGAATTAAGTCAAGGATGATTGAGAGATTTTCCTAGAGGATGTTTAGCCACTCCGGATTTGTACACTTTAGCGTTGAATCCGTTGAATTTGTCGGCGGTGTACTCCACTATTCTGACAGTGCCATCAGCTTCGTGGAGGCTGTAGGATCCCTTGACGAAGTCTCCGTCCCTCTCTTCATGCTGGTTCTTGATATCGCCGGTGTGGGGGTCATTTACTCCGTAATTGTATTTATATTTAGGGTAAGCCTGTAATTAAAATCGATTATAATTAATCACAAGACAATTTATATATTTACTTATGGAATTGCATTATTTAGTCTGTTCTCAAATAAGATGCTAGGACCAATATTCATTTTAAGTCATTTTGAAAAGTTTCTATTGACCTAGGAAAATAATTAGTAGGCAGTTGTTTAAGCTTCCTCAACACCCGTCATAATTATTTGTAGCAGTTAAATTGGCCCTGTCAGCCTTTTTTCAAGTCCTTTTTTCCTTGGAATTTTTCCTGGGTGCACGCCCTTATGTGCACAGTGCCTTTAACCCTTTCCTTAACTTTGTGGATACATCGATACTGTCCCCGGATTATGATATGACCAGGCTAAGCTAATTAGCATAGAAATAATAACCTTGTAGTCGATTTCGTATCCGTGCTGGTCTCCATATCCAATATGCGAATAAGAATCCAATCCAGGGTAGGGAAAGGCACTGCAGATAGTTGCAACAAGTGCAACCGCAACAATGGAAGCGATGACCTGTAAAGTTAAATTCCATTAATTTAATGAAATATGTATTTATAAACGATAATCCAAATATGTATTCGCTTCTACTTCATTTATTTATTTATTTTTACTTATTTAAAGTTGATTTAATAACAGCCATTTCGACCAATTACAATGAGTCGTACAACAACAAGTATAAATAAACATATTTATAAATATCAACAAAGGAGCATTAAAATGCAACCAAACATTTGTATAAAATGAAAAAAATGTTAGGGAGTTAAATTAAATTAAATGAGTAAATAGTAATAGTAAGTTAAAATAGGAGATGTAAGGAAAAAAACAATGATGATGGGAAAAAATGAATAAATAAATATTATGGAAAAAGATGATAAGGACGAAACTCGAGACAACGAAGGAAGCTAAAGAGCAAGATTAATGAATGGACGTAAGGAGTGAATTAATGGGGGAAAACAGTTCTAGGGAAGGGTTATTGGATAAGAGAGAATTGAAAGGTGTTGGGATTCGATAGAATATTGATCTTTGAGAGATTGAAAGCCTGAAACGAGGTACGTGAAGGAGGTTAGAATTGCGGGAAGGGACGCGAAGGGAGAAGCAAGGGAGGATGTCAGTATATCTGCAACGGCCGTTTGAATTGAATCATTCGACGAATTATTATGATGAATTTTAAAGAATACTTTTCCGCAAGTAGCAATAAATTTCCTCCAGGTATGCTATCTAAAATCGTGGAATAATTATTAATTTGTTCTTAATATTTATTCGATTAATGCTATTTTTGTTTAAACGTATTCACTCCTGTAGAAAAGTATCAACTCTTGCCAGCTAATGATTGTAACCCCCATATTTCTGCTCATAACATTTTTGCAAAAAAAGCAAGAATCTTTCTGCACTATCACATGTCACTTTCGATGTCAATGAATTACAATACATAAAGTAAAATACATGTTTCCATTCAAAAGTTTTCCAAACAATGCATTAGTTTCGCAACTTCAAAAATTAAATAACCGAATTTTGCGTTATATTCTGAACAAGAAAGGAATTATTATCCGTTATAGTCCTTGCAAATTTTTTATTTTTATCGGAATGATAACACATTAGCCCGATATTTATGAGAAAAACTGTTTCCTACGTACCTGAGATTGAACCATTTTCTGGAGGAGTGAATTTCGTTCCTTGATCTGTATGATCGTTGAGAAGAAGCCGTGAATGTGCCTTCAACCAACGGCTGTGCTCCTTTTATACCTTTTTTAATTGACCGACCAATTAAACGAGAGTGATGTGACGTCACGTAGATTAACCTCAGAAGAGAAAGGGTAGAGGATGCTACTTGGATGAGCAAAACGCATCTGTTACGCCAGTGTCATCAACCACTCGTATAAAAGGTTTATTACTCGAGTCAATTCCCCGATATAATTGTATATCAATTTTCAAGACTATTAATTTTTTTCCGCTTTAAGATGGAAAGATGCATGCCAGACTGCTACACGATTATATCCGTTGAACTGATCCTATTTGAATGTTTTAGTTTACGTTGGCGAGCATTTCTATTATATTTCATGCTGTCTGAGGAAATTGAAAATTCCTTTTGAAGTTTTTTAATCAATCAAAAATACTCGATTTATAAGATAGAGGTGAGAGATGTTTAAGTGTTACGAAATTTATATCATCTCATTTCTTATTATAACATTTTCATCTCTTTATTTCATGTACATTTTCCTTCAAGATTCTACGAGCGTTGTATATTCATATTCCGTTTTGGGTTTTCAGATAGTCAATCGCTAGGGCTTGACTCATAAATTATCAAGCGTTGTATATTCATATTCCATTTGTCTATCTTCAGATAGTCAATCGCAAGGGCTTAACACATAAATTATCAACTAGTGAGAATAATTATCGCGTTGTTTTCATAAGTATTACAGTTCGAGTACAGGATGTGTGATATACGGAGCTACCAAAAATATTTTGAGAAATAAGGGTATTTACATACTTCCCAATCTTCATTGATATGCTCCTAATTTGAAAATGAATAGTGGATAAATAAGTTTGAATGAGATTTAAATGCCACAAAGTTAGATGCTTTAACAGCACTTCTGCACCATTCCACCTTGACAATGTTCATCTCCTATGAAAATGATTTTGGTGCTCATTAGATATATTGTAGTTTCATCGGAAATTCTTTTATTTTCTAAACATAATTAATTTTTAATCGACGCTATATTGTTTCTCCGATAAATAACTTTTCCGATTTTTCTCATTTCGCTGTCATTGGCCTTTATATTATCAATGCATCTCGTTTCCCTTTCTGAACCGAGTCGTCGTAATCTCATGACTAGAGTCAATATGATACGCTGCATTCGCTGATTCAATTTCCGCGTTAATTCCAAAAGGGAAAGCATTCAGAGCTGCTATCTGTCGATTTCATCTTCATCCACTCAATTCTAATCGCATCCATTGGCTAATCTCCCTCATTTCAATCTTTAGTATGGAATGGATGAGATGGAATTGAATACTTCCCCAAAAACGTTATACTGACGGAAATACCCAACTAATCTGTTTGCAAGGATTACTAATTGAAATGCCGTTACTAATTTCCGTTAATTACCTTTACCGTTATTTGACTTTGAGCTGGTACTTATATCATCTTCTCATCGTAAATTGATTCACTGATAGTTCGTCAGACTTAAGAGTGGTTAATAATTGAAAAGAACTCATAGCTCAAGCAGTTTATTCTCCATTGGATAAATCGCTATAAAAAATAAAAAATCTAATAGTATTCAATTTTTTCACATTTAATAAAATCAATTAAAAACGAAGCATTATGATATGTAAAGCTTATGATCACTATAATCGATGTTATGCATTAGTTCTCCCGTGATATAAGTGATGAAAAAGTTGTCAACGTTCAACTCATATCATTATTTTTTTCAATTATAAAGAAAAATATAATTAATATGTTCTATCCTCACTTGGTGGAATTCAGTATAAACCATCGTAATCAAACACTTAGTAACTTCCACAATTTTATTTCAAACGACCGGTTTCGTCAACGAGTTGACATCTTCAGGTGAAGATGTCCTGACCTGAAGATGTCAACTCGTTGACGAAACCGGTCGTTTGAAATAAAATTGTGGAAGTTACTAAGTGTTTGATTACGATGGTTTATAAAGAAAAAGTTTCATCACTCTAATTTCCACAAAATAATCCACTAAACCGTGTCCTTCTGATGAGGATTTATTTTCCCTGAAATATCTTGAATCTTATCCTTCTTTATTTTAGCCACTTCCATTTTGCAAGCTCGTAGAAAAATATTTACCGAAGCCTAGGTAATCATTTTTAGCAAAGTTTCAGAATAAAAAATAGAGCTCTGGGCAAAATAATAATTTTATTAAACCTCCTGAAATGGCAGAACGCACAATGTTGTAGTAGCTCTTGGGAGTGTCAACAGCTGACAAACAAACATCTAAACAGAGGTTTGCTTGACAGGGCACCTTCAATTGGTGCTCGTCTCGATTCCATACACCAATTTTTTATTTAATTCAACTATACAAGTAAACCCTGCCATCAATAAATGTGGTAATATGTATTTCTTATGGGAAAGCTTTGCTTTGTCATGAGTCAAACTGGGAATGATTAGGTAAATACAAAATTAATGTAATGTTTAATTAATGTAAAATTTAATTTAATTTAATTAAAATTAATGTAAAATTTTGCCAACTTTCTCCCCAGAGAAGATATTTTAAAATATTAAAAGCATAAAAAACGGTTCAACTACTTTTTCTCAGGTTTTTAGCGAACGTTCCTACATACATATGTAAGTCACATAAATAAAAACTTTCTACTTATATTATAAGATTAAGAAATCAAACGCTTAGTTTTCACCTCCATCACAAACACGCTCATATTGGAAAATTTAAACATCGTTAAAAATAAAATTATTCGTCGAAGCGCATAGATAACGTTTCCAGCACTTCGGAGAAGAGATATTATTTATAAGAGATACTTCACTGATAATGAAGACAATTTTGCATTTGGCAGTTTCTAATTATAATAGAACTGCGTCTGGTGGAGATATTGACCACGATGAAAAGCGTAGTTCGTGCAATATGAGCATCAAAGTGTGAAAGTGAGAAAAATGCAGAATGTTTAGCGAACCGAGCAGATAAGGAATGGCGAGGTGTTAAAATAAATGGAGAAAACGGGTACTAAGAGGAAAGTGTACGAAATTCAGATGATGTATTCGTAGCGCCTCATCTGAGAAAGGTGCTAGATGATGAAAGAGGGTTTTTAAGATTTAATTTCTTTTAATAGCTAGAGTGGATATACTGAGAGATTGAGGTAGATCAGAAAATGATAAACATAATTGCTTCTTTCGACTTGTATTGTGACTCCGAGTTGGTGTAGAAACTTACCAAAATGGATGGACTTATAGCAATTTCTTATACACTCTTTTCAAATTAATTTTAAAATACCGTTTTTACATAATAAATCCAGTAATGATGGTAGAAAATGTACGCAATCAAAGTTTAATTATTATTTTATTTCTGCTTCTCGACACAAGCTATGTATGCACATTTCTAGTACTGCGAATCCATTAATTAGGGTGGTTGCACCTTCTTTTCCGCATGCGCTAATGTCTCCGAGTATTCATACAACATTCGGCATAATCTTCATGACGTTATATTGAGTATAATAATAGGATAGTATGTGAATAACTATGCAAATATTCCACATAAAGAAATTTATCGCAATTTCGCAATCTATCCTAATATGGAGTGCCACAAAGTGAAAGCTTCTTCCATTGATTTTATTAAAATAAGATAATATGTGGCATGCCTTTTTAATCGAATTAACTGTACTATACATAAACGTAATGATTCTCAACACAATGCCGATTCCTTCAAATTGCGATAAATGACCCCCCGTTTCGAATAGATTTTTTTGGTATTTCCCTCTGTCTTCACATGAGTCAGATTTTTGCATTCCCTCTTAATTAACCACAAACCTTCTCAAAATGCGACTCAACCGTCGCCCTCGTCTCATCCCCATTTTCTTGATTAAATCTTTTTCCCTACCAACACCCGCAGCACTTCCCCGTCCCTTCCCTCATCAAATAAACTCACTCGCATCATGCACCACACCTGCACTTAAAATATTTCTTATCAATTTACTGCCTTTATCCTTAAAATACAAATCCCAGGGGAAAAATTCCGACTCCTATGTGAGAATGAATTTATCAGTTAATTAGCCAGGGTGGATGAACGCTAAACAATTTTTTCATTATTATTACCAATCGATCCTCTGAGTAGGAACTCGAAACTCATACACATTTTAAAATCGACGTATTCTGCATTCCCAGTGTGATAAAGATGCTGCAATAATGGCGCATTTTTTAAGCTGCGGAAATTTAGAATGCAAGCCCGGAAAAATTATTCTAAGTAATTTTGAAATTTCAAACTTTGGATTGCCTAAGACCCTGTTTTGCATAAATTCTTCATCAATAATCCATCATGATTATTTTCGCTTTCTAGAAGTCGACTAGAGCACCATGAAAAATGCACATACTTTCACTTTTAGAACAACATGAGAGAGATGCACATCCATGGAAACACTGAAGTGAACTTACATATTTCAGTATATTATTCTTCCATAGTAGTATCCTCATGCTACCTAATTTAGTCTAAAAACATAGATTATTTTATATTATACAAGGTTTAAATGAAAGATGGCATTTTCTAGTTTCACGTTTGCCTAATCGGCCATTAAAGTGTATGTATTTCCATTTATGTGCAAGCATTATACACCCACTGTACTCTGAGGGTCTCACTACATAACTCAAATTAAGAAAACCCCTGGGAATTTTCTTTTCGATTATATAGGTTCGTTCGGCGCATTGACAACTATTATACCATATAAAATCAGTATGCTTTCTTTTGAGCGCTATTTCATGTAGTAAGTAAATGGAAAATATCAAAAAATAACTTAAAAGATTTTATTCCAAATTTGAATCAGAAAAATATTCTAAAGCTTCGTTGTCAATATACTTGATTACAAATTGTATACATTGGTACAAAAATTGAGATCAATGGAGTTTTAAAGAATGACCAGCTGGGTGTGTAGCCACTCCGGACTTGTAAACTTTAGCGTTGAATCCGTTGAACTTATCGGCGGTGTACTCCACGATTCTGACTGTGCCATCAGGTTCATGGAGGCTGTAGGATCCCTTGACAAAGTCTCCGTCCCTCTCCTCATGCTGGTTCTTGATATCGCCGGTATGGGGATCATTCACTCCATAACTGAACTGGTATTTAGGATACGCCTGGAGATATAACAAGATTAAATTTTCAATAATAGCAAACTTTCTATTAAAATAACTATATTGTATTCCTAAATCTTCATTCGATAATGACTTATGTTCTAAATTATTGAGCTATCAATGGATGAATGGTATGAAGAATTATTGGAGGAAAGGTTACCTTGTAGTCATATTCATGTTGGTCTCCTAGGTGGGACAGGGAGTCCAATCCTGGATAAGGATAAGAATGGCAGATATTCGCAACTATTGCAATTACTGCAGCAGAAGTAATGATCTGGAAGCCAAATAGTTTTAATGAGTAAATATATTCAGTTCAGTATGGGATGATAAGTAAGTTCATTTCAATTATATAAATTCAGTTCTTTTGTATTGTTTTTTTCTCCCGTTGAAAGCAGTTGTATCGTGCAATAGGAAACGATCCAGATAATTCAAATCAACGAAATTGAGTGCAAAAAAGATCGAGAGATATTCGAAGAGTGCTGAATATTATTTTTTCTTCTTTGTGAGTGTTAATTTCCGTACAATTATAGCTCATTTAAATTTAAGTTAATCGGTTAATTATGACAGATGTATATTATAATTAATAACTATGTTAGAAATTATCAATTTAGAAAGATTTTTAAATATTATATGCTAAAATCTGTACTAAAAATATAAATAGGATTTAATAACAGCAATAATAATTTGGAAGAGAGAATTTTAGTGGAAGATTTTGAAAGAAGATGGTCCTTTCTCAGCTTCATAACCAAGCTTTCTCTATTTCTTTGTCTATTACACTGATTTGCCTGAATTAACTGTCACTTTCTCTTTTTCTCAAATTGTCTCAAATCCCTAGTAGGATAAAGCTTACGAATAAAAACTGAATGCCGCTCATCAGCGGTTAAATTCTTTAGCGTTAGCATTCAATTCTATCAAAATTATTGATTATATTTTGCAAATATATCGTATTTTCATATTCTAAGTTCATTTTTGAGTCCGATATTTCCAAAACTTTTTCGGCCAACAAAGTTTAATTTCACGGAAAATTATAAGAAGTGATGATTCACTAGTTGAGGTTATTCTACATAGTGTAATCCGTAATTTTAACCCATTATTTAATTAAAGTGAATCAGTGCCAACGAAAGAATGGTAGTGTTTTATATCAACTGTAAATACCTGAATTTGAACCATCTTTGATGTGTTATAGAGGATTCCCAGGTCCTATGTTCGTCTGGAGGATATTGTGATGAATGTGCTTTCAACTAGCGCTCATGCTCCTTTTATATGCGATTAATAATCCACGGTTCTCCTAATTTTCCCTCAATTACTCGAAAGCGATAGTCTTATGACATCTTAATGATTAACTTGGCTCCTATGGAGTGAAGAGAGAAAGGATACTCTTCTCGCTTTCTTTACCCCATTGTCACCATCGGAACGTGAAATAGGTAATCATTTTGCTCCATTTGCGAACGATCCCTACCGTCTCACCTCTTAATTGAAAATTTTGTAACAACTTACCTATACTTCCTATTCACTAGTGCAATAAGAACTCTCATTTCCTGGTGTAATCTACGTTTACAACAACACACTTCTGGCGAACTTACGGGACTCAGTATGAATTAGCTTCATTTTTTCACGGAATTTATTTTCGTCATCATGGCTTACTGCATTGAAAATTATTTCATGATGCGCAGTTAGAGCCTACAACATACTAGTACACATTATATCTCATTCAGTTTTAAGCATTAATAAGGATAAAACAAAAAATCTTGAACTATAACATTTATCAAGTAAATAGTCCATTTTTGTGTATTTCACATGACAAAATTTTGTTGTAAATTATAAGAGTCCCTAAAACATTTTGCATATTACATATCGTATCGCAAGCTTGGGTAGTGCGTAAATCATAGTTGAATTATTTCGTCGATTGAATTCGCTGATTGAGCGCTTAATCATTTAATTAATTTATATATCTTGGGGTAATAATCAATGGCAATTTAATTCCTCTTCATAATTATACTATATCCTTTTACAAAATGACTCCCTTGTGACCAAAAATCAATTTATCACCAAGTCCAATGTACAAACTTACCGTCTGCATGGCAATTTTTAAATTATTATTTATATTTTGTCGAACTTGTTTAGAGTACATTTAAAAGCTATTGAGATCACTAAACCGCGCGACCGATTTTACTTTCGTGCCATTGCGAAGTCTCTTGAATAATATGTATTTTCTAAGGAATGCCTACATAAAAATTCTATTAAGCAGTAATATTATAATGTATAAGGCACATAACTGGAAAATAATATTATCATGTCATAATATTCTATACCTTAATCATTGGGGTAGAGAATCAGGGATTAGGGAAATATATATATTCCTTTCTTTCTTTCGCGCAGGGTCATGAGCAGGCTTGCAAAGTAACAAGATTGGATTTAAGTTCATATTCGTCATATCTGGAAATAATAAAGTTAAATGTAATGGTAGAGTTATAGTATAGTAGGATGAATAGTAAACAAAAGTTAAAAAAATACACGTGAGTGCAACTGAAAACACAGACCTACCACTTCTTGGATACTTTTGCCATTGGAATTAGCTCGCGCAATCGCCTCACTTCGCATTCACGGAAATTACGTGGGCAAAGACAGAGTCCGACTTCACAACTTCCACCGCTCATAATATTGGTAAACAATATATAAAATATGTTTTGGACATTGATCTTACTAAGACGAATTGGATGGGATTTAGCTATCATATTTTATCGTATAACGAATTTTCCAATTCTATTTATTCCATTTGTTATTCCTACTCTTTAAAATGTTATCAAATATCATATATGATAACTTAAATTTATTAAATTCATAGGAAAATTTATGTTTTTTAACACTTCATTTATTTTTTGACAATTCCTACCTTTTTTGTAACGATCATAAGAGCCTACCGTAATAATTTGGTTCCAAGTAACTCGATGTTGAAAACAAATGATTATGAAATCTGAGTCCTAAAACGTTAAATAAAAATCAAATAGTTCGATTATTTTCATGACGATCGAATATGAAACATCAATTTTGTTCAATAAATTGAGCATAGATAAAAACGGCATGTAGTAAGTTGTCATTATTATAGTGTTGAGCTATTTTTACGTTTATGAAAATTCAATAGATAACATTACTTTCATTACCAGTATTTTTCATTGCTTACTGTTACTAAATTAATTTTCCACGTTTAATGCATTGATTATATTGAGATACTATTAGTTTCAAGCGTACCATAAAATTAATACGTTGAAGCTAAACTTTTTAATTTTTCTTGGCTAATTTAACTTAGATAACTACGCAAACATATTCTTCACGTAGAAACTCGATGACGCCAAACTCTATTTACTAATGTACTGAATGCCGATAAAAAGGTTTTGATTTATTTTTAAATTATCGTTCTCCTATTTCTTTTTGGTGTCTAAATATTCTTAGACACAAATCCATTCATTAATACCGTTTGTCAGTCACATTTCTGGTCGACATAATACATAGAAAATATCTCTTTTTGCCTATCAAACTTTCAATCTTAAGATAATACTTGGAAATTAACACACAGTTCTAACTTAATTTTACAGTTGATTTTATTATATTAAGTTACTTTATAAATTCATATCTACTTTCTTTCGGAATGTATACTATAGTGACTTAACCGCTAACTGAGCCCTAAAATCAAGTGAATTAAACGATTACTTGAGGAATGAGGATTGATCTTATCTGAAAATAGCACCTTAAAAATAGAGTAAAACCAGGAAGAAATAAATTTTAAAATACTGTATTTTGACAAGGAGATTCATGTAGCATCGTATTTGGATTTTTCATTGATGTAAAGATTCGTCATTAAATTTTAGTAGCTATAAATAAATCCATTATTACCTCAAAGAAAAGAAGACGTTTTATCGTAACCAAATAACGATAATCAAGTTGCTACGAAAAAATTCTTTTAACACTGAAATTGTGTACATAAATGGAGACTCATAATTTCGTAGCGTGCGAAACCATGGTGGATCTTCATAATACTGTGAGGTTTGGTAAAACTTTTTCCTATGGAGTTCTTGGGCATTAATAATTACCATAAAGTTACGCCTGATTCTGTATAATTTCTTATAATTTATTTGGGATAATAAGCATTTACATAAGTGAACTGGATTAGTACCTTCACAAAAATTTCTGGTCATGTCAGTTCTGTTCTATTTCCCAACATATCGATGAATCTCGAGGAGTC
Organism: Sympetrum striolatum; assembly: GCA_947579665.1. Classification (NCBI taxonomy): domain Eukaryota; kingdom Metazoa; phylum Arthropoda; class Insecta; order Odonata; family Libellulidae; genus Sympetrum; species Sympetrum striolatum. The sequence continues at coordinate 72,401,865 of OX388346.1, read as the reverse complement.
TCACTCTACAAGGATATTTTTCGTAAATCGGAAATCAGTTTGATAATAATTGGTGAAATATAGGCGTGGTAAAATAAAAATTATTCTTTCGTTAGCGGTTCTCTACTTAAGGACTAATTTGAAATGCCAATCCATTTCGGAACTCAAATAATAGGAATCATTTAAAATGAATATCAGCAGTGTTTCCAAGTAAGATTCGAAAGCAGACATAATTTCGCGCATATGGGCCTCCACCAGGAATCGATCTTTGCACTGCTTTCACCAGAAGCAAAGGCGACACCCACTTGGCCATCAGGAAGCCATAAAACGAATTTTTATTACCGTAATAGGCTCAGGTTAAACATTTGATTTATATTTCACTCGGGTATTGCGAATAATATCTTTATTTCAGAGTATGGACGAAAACATGAAATATTTACATGAGGAATTGCATGAAAGTCAAGTGCGTGAGTGTTACATAGTAAGATCAAAAGTTATTATGAGAAGCATTGGTGTTCTTCGGGTGATGACGTGAGGCTCATGGCGGGGAATCCAAAGACGTGGTTCCCTGATTTTCTGAATAGTCGATGGAAGAAACGATGGTAAAGTCACGATCACGAAATATCACATTGGGAAAGAAGAGGTGGAATAAGAATGATGAGGTTCCAATTCATTTCTTTGAATCGAAGGATGACTTAGTGGTGACTTAGGACAGGTTGGTGGTGAAGGATGGGCTGGTGATGCACAATTGGCTGGTGAACAATTGCCTTATGCACGATTGGCTGGTGGTGCACGACCTGGGGATGCACGGCGTGGCCGCTTCTTTGGACGACGGCGTTGAATCCGTTGTGCTTGTCGGCGGTGTAGTGGACGGTGCGGATGGTGCCGTCGGCTTCGTGGAGGCTGTAAGATCCCTTGACCACGTCTCCGTCTCTCTCCTCTTGCTGGCTCTTGATGTCTCCGGTGTGGTGGTCCTCGACTCCATACTTGAACTGGTAGTGGGGGTGAGCCTGTCTCAAAATGAGCAGAGCCAAGGTTTATGTAAGCACAGTATTAGATCCATGTTGTAGTTACAATTTTTTATTGTAGATCTTTTAGTTAGCTTGTATGATAGTACCTACCGTTAAGCATTACAATTTTAGATTAAAAGAAGTCATATAATGCAGCCATTCCGGCAAAAAATTATCTTTATTATTACATTATTCTAAGTATTAAATATATCAATGTAAAGAAATGAGTAACCTATTCCCATATATTATATAAATGCTGAGAATACATTTTATTGAATAATGAACGAAAGGTAGATTATACATTGTTAATTAAAGGGAAGTGAGAGTATGTCTCGAAGCAATTTTTTTATTTATTTCCTCTTCACTTTATTTTACGGTTTGTAATTTTAATAAAATATTAAGAGACAACCTTGTGGTATTTTTATACTTAATGTTACTAATAATTAAATCTAATGCACTTAAAAGCAGCAATTCCTTTAAATGTTGATTATTTAATTTTCTAGCATTTAATTGAGTTACTCACGTGGTAATCTACAACATGTTCCTTGATGATTGCATGTCCTCCATGTCCGTATCCGTGCTGAGGGAGGGCGTGACTCAATGCCAGGGCCATGGCTACGATTGCGAAGTGGGCAATCATCTATAAAATGAGGAATATTTGCTTATATTTGTAATTGTTTGCCACGTAAGGATGTCTACTAAAGTGCCATACTTGAAAAGGGTATTTGAGACAATCGGATAGAAAACTGAGCTTGAATTCGGGATTTCCAAATATTTTCTGAGAAATTTCGGAATATATTCGAGATAACTTTCCAGTATTATAGAATTGTATCTCTTACATTGACATATAGTGTTGGTAAATATGGGTAGTTGTAAGGTAAGTAAAAGGAAAAACAACCAATGGTAGATAATTAAGTTTAAGTCCGCATACGAAAACCGTCAAGGGGACAAGAGGATTACATATTATGGTAAATATGTTTTGAATTATAGAAATCAAAATATCGAAAATAGCGATAGTATAAATCTGTTTATTTATGCAATTTTAACAGGGTAAATATGGATCAAATTTGAGGTTTGCTAATTAAGAATCCTGATAGTTATAGAATGTTTTAAACTTAAGTAGGTATTTTAAGCTTTTAATTATTTCTTACCTTTACTGTGTGGATATGTTTGGGTATCCGTTTGGAATTCACTCGATCTGCTGAAGCTCTCAATCGACTGATGATAATGCATCGATTCTTTACACTATATATACCTACGAGTTAACGGTCAGAAGGGGTGCAGTGGGTGGGGGTGGTTTGGGGCAATGGGCGTTACAGAGGGGCGATTGTGCTTGGTGAGGAGGGGGCGGAGTGCGGAAATAAAGATATAAGCGATAGGCACGTGCCTTTTGCAGTCCCATGAAGGGGCTTCCTCTCTTTAAGTTACAGCATGAAAACTCTCTGATTGAGGATAAGCTTGATGTATGAAATATCGTCCACAAAACATCTCACCCAGATGCTGTTTTTCTTCGCCTGTTTATAGAGCATCGCGGATATCGAGAAATCTGAGCTCATTCTCCATCAGTTTAAAATTTTCCCAGACTTATTTCGGATAAAGTTCTAATGCATATAAACTGATATTTGCCCAAGGACTTATATGTTTTGATGAAATAACAACTAAGTAGTTTATTGGCGTAATACACCTTTATCCAAAGTTTAACGATCTTTGCACATAAGGGCGTGCACCCAGGAAAAATCCCAAGGAAAAAAGGACTTGAAAAAAGTATGACAGGGCCGAAAATCGAACCCACGATCTTCCTCTATCCGGGAGGCTTCCTTCATCATATAGGTTACCTGGCCAGAACATATTCATTAGCCGTTTGGGGAACTTCAGGAACTTTTGATCGCTTCTATATTTATATTTCGAGATTAAAACAAATCATAGCCGCACCCTTATACTCTTTCTTATCGTTTGAGGTGATTTGTCAGTAGCATCGAAGGAACTACGGATATGTAGTATTATTACGGAGTATTGTTATATGTTTCCATTCCTTATATCCTATGGTTATTTCCTAACCAGGAATGGATCGATTTGACGTAGATAAAAACTACTGTACATGGAAACTCTGGATAAAGGGAATTAATATCCAGTATGTGCAAGTACTACAAGCAAGCCAATTTTGGCTACCAATGGGTTACTTAATCATTTTTTTCTGTCCTTCATGCAAACGAGCTATCATAACATGGAAGTACCGGTCCGTTAAACCACGCTCCTTAAATACGATATCTCTTGCTTCAACTTTCCAGTCTCAATACAAACAGCGGGGTTTATTGTCAAACCTGTAAGTATCGAGAACCTTTCGGATTTACTTTCCTTTCCATTTCTCCATCCGAAAAAGGACGGAATGTTATTTACTTCTCGTTATTGACATCGTTTATGATTTTTTTGGAATTTATTAATAAATGAATCATTCCTTTTTCCTTTTCTCCCGTATTAAGTGACCATCCACACCGTTTACAAAATTTTATGCTCAAATATATGAGTTTGTAATAGATAAATGCTAAAATAAATATTCATTCAAATAATATTCATATGGATAAAGGAACAAGTATTCTTTCTGTTTTGTAAACCGTTAGAGGAAATTTTGAAATTTTCGGTCGTGGTTGACAGAAACGAAGTTATCCCGAGCGTAACCAGATTTTCAATTACTTTCTTTGGCTTCCGCTTCCTTGAAAGTAACAATCAAGATCCTCACCAGGGGGTAAAAATTCTTTTTGATTATTGTACACATATTATTGTATCCGTTTTCAGCCACAGTTTGTTCGAGAATCGAGAAATTCGTTGTTTTCAACTATAGGTAAGCGAACTGACCATTTCTCGCACGCTAGAGGTTGCAATTATTTTCGGAAAAACGATATCAAACCATTCACTGTCATCACCGCTGAAGATTCACTCATTCAAAATTAATTGTATTCTCTGCAAAGAAACTCAATCTCAAAGAATCCTTTACAGTACTTAATGTTAATGTTCATCAATGTCAAATTGTAACTGTTTAACGCCCTCCGCCTAACAAAAAATACCGAAGTAATTTTCCCTCAAGTGTATCAAAAGTATTTTCAATATCATCGCCTTCTTTCTAACTACAATTATTCTGTTGCCTACCTTCCTATAGATGTTATAAAATCATAAATCAATAAGAGCTGAGGATTGCTTTAAAGGGTTTGTATTTACTGATAAACTTATTTGTTAATTTCCCAGAAATAAAATTTTGCTTAAAAATATTCATTGATTAGGACCCTTTACTTATTTTAGTATTCTTCATTATTATCCAGTAGTACGGACTTCAACTGGTAACATGTAATGACTTAATACTCGTCTCGTTTATAATTTTAATACACTCGTAACTTAGATTAATTAGTTCCTTGATGGCCATTGCTATGTTGACATGGTTCTCATGCTCTAGTTTAGATAGCAATAATATAGAGATTTTTGCCGTTATGTCGATAGAGAATGGAAATAAAAAGCAAATGAAATAATAAATATAATTTAATGACTTGGCGCATCGGTATGACGGTGTCATTGTATAAAACATATGCTGTGATGGGTTTCGAACATCATTCTGAATACAGGCTAGGAGATGAGCAGTTTGGAAGCTTTCACTACCACCACCGTCCTCATTGGGATAACCAACCTACAAAATAATTGGCAGGTAACAGTTCTCATCAAGTAGGGAGAGGAAGTGTTTTAGACTCTTACTACGGCTTATCGGGTGGAATTTACCTGTGAGATATCCTTAGGCATTCTAACCTTTTATAAATTTACTGCATGTCATGGCAGGTAACTTAGATTTTTTCAATTTCATTCCATGTTAAATGTATATTTTCCAAGAACACCTGCCCGGAAAGTGGGTTCGAGGGTTCGAGTCCCAGCCAAGTTACAATTTTTCACTTCTTGTATAACCGTGGGATAAGTTGCACGCTTTCCTGTGCTAAGTAAAACTTAATTTTCCACCATTTGTAAATTTATATTTAATTTCAATTTATTTATTTGTACTGTTTCATTAAAAAAAACATATTATAACATTTTTTGCCAACAATAATTTTTCTAATTTTAGTTGTTGCTATTATTTGTTAACCTAAATGCAAAGTTTCATGACACTGGCATTTTTCTTTCAATAGCTATACTTAATTTGTTACAAACTGCAGAAATTGGTCAGTCATATTTTTTACGAGAATTAATGATCCGGAAAGCATGCACCATTAAGGCCCTTCTCACTTTTGGAACATATTGTATGTACGCTTCTCTCTCCCTGTTTTACTTATTTTTCTTACACACAACAGTCCTTTACAACTGGTAATGTTTTTAAATCTTATCTTCTCTCACTAGTTCAGCTTACAAGGAAAATCCCAGGTTTGTAGGAAACGGATTGGATAAAAACCTTTAGTGCACATTATTTACTTAAATTGATTGACTCTGACATTAAAATTGACTAAATCATCTCAAAACTAAAATATATGAAAAATAATAAATCGTTTAATTTTTTTCATGAAAATAGAATATAGTTCAAAAATTGGGTTTCAATGATTAAAATAAGATATCAGCCAAAGCAGGATTTATAGAATATTGTCATGTTTATAGTATTTAAAGATTTTCAATATTCCGAAGATAATAACTATAAATTACACATGTAATAATGTAAAATAAGACAGCTATTAGGTCTTAAACAGTTTTTTTTGAAAAGGAAAGTTATATAGTATTCTTATATTATTTTAAAGTGAAAATTTCAAACTAAACTTTGGTTTCCATAAAAGATCTAACCGTAAGGGTAATGTAAAATATTTACCGTGGACCATTTCATAACAATTATACTTCTCTGAAACTTTGTATTAACACTGATGCTGTTTTTTATGAATATTGTATAATATACTTCTAATATTAAGCATTTAGTTGGCATAGCTTGATTGGTGCGTCCACAGAACTTCCCGACTATGTTGATGAATAGTAGAGAATCCTTTTTTGGGTTTGTTCTCGTCATAGAAAATTAATTAGATAATATTCAATTAGCATTAATTCTTATAAGACTGTTCTATTTTTAGATACTATCATGTATATTGCCTATTAGACGTAATTTATTTCTCTTTTTGAAGGATTACCGTATATTTTATGTAAACTGATATCTTCGGCTCTTATCTTTCTCCATGTTCTTCGTTCTATTCTACCTTCAATTAGTTTCTTTTACAGTCTTTCTCCTCTCAATATCTGTTTTCAACCCCACACCCATTGCTTTTATAGAAACTTGATTTATTCAACTATTACCCTGTATGCCTCAGACCAACTTAGCTGCTCCGTATTTGCTTTCTCTTTAACTTTTTTTAAGGCCTCCTAACGTTATGTATGACTCATACAGATAAATTGGGGCTTCTTTTGTTTCTGCTACTTTAATTAAGAACTGAATTGGATTGTCCCTTCATTTCGATCCTCGATTTAGAGAGTTGTATAAAAAGTAATTGTAGCAGTATTCTAGAGAGGCTTCAACAGCTGAGGTCATTTCGCGCCTTAGGACTAAAACTCTGAACCAAAGACAAAATCCCTCTCCTGTTTTCTATCTGATAATCTGGAAAGAATTTTTTTAATGCTATAGGCTCGGCATAATAATTATACTTAAATTGGACTTGCTAATGATCTCTTTATTTCAATATATCGTTAAAACATATGAAATATTTACATGAATAATTGCATGAAAGACATGTGCATAGTACTAGGGAAACAATTGTTTTGAGAAGCAATGGAAAAATCCTTTTGGTGTGATGAATGTGGAATCCAGAAGGAGTATATTCTTGATTTATAGATATGTTGATGGGAGTGACGAAATGAGTATCACCTGCACCAACGATCACATTGAAAACTAGGAGGGAGGGTTCGATAGGTGAGAGTCAGATTCACTTATCGAAATCGAAGGATGAGTTAGTGGTGGAGGATGGGCTGGTGCTGCACGATTGGCTGGTGGTGCACGATTGGCTGGTGGTGTACAATTGGCTGGTGGTGCACGATCTGGGGATGCACGGCGTGTCCGCTTTTGTGGACGACGGCGTTGAATCCGTTGTGGTTGTCGGCGGTGTAGTGAACGGTGCGGATGGTGCCGTCGGCTTCGTGGAGGGAGTAAGATCCCTTGACCACGTCTCCGTCTCTCTCCTCTTGCTGGCTCTTGATGTCGCCGGTGTGGTGGTCTTCAACTCCATACTTATACTGGTATTGGGGGTGGGCCTGTTTTAAAATGCACATAGTTATGCGTGAAGCTATAAGTGTTGGTCACATCGCTGATATCTATTAAAAATTAGATATTAACGAAATCCTGTGATCTAGTCATTTCATGAAGCCAATAAATATTATTGTCTTTACACCGGGGTTCATTGCTGAATCCTCAAGATATGCAGTCTGATTGTAGGTTTAAGTATCTTTTAGTTAGCTAGCGTATTGTAACCAACAATTCACTATTACCTTTTTTGTAATAACAAAATCTTGGAATGCAAGTCTTCTGCGAATCCAATCAACTTGCTCATTTTTTCTGATTTATTCTAAATATAAAGGTAGCAATGAAGTAGTAGTAGCCAGTTGAATGCCTTTATGATTGCATAATCTTGTTCCTATAGACTAGGCTATTTTATGATGGCTTTAAGTATATGTTACGTTACACTTTAAATAAGCTATAGTCATGGTTTAATAGCCAATGTTAATAGATTGAAATCAGTTATGCAATTCTGTGACCCATGAAAGATGAGTAATCGATATGCAACCAAATTAAGATCAACAGCACGGATAATTTCGCGCTAATCATTCAATATGAAAATTAGAGAAGATTTTGTCACGCAGAATGTTTTCAGTAATTTTACTTTCCTAAATTACTTGAATAATGTCTGATTAGATTCTTTTACGCAGTATTACGTTCATAGTATTTCAGATATCTTCTTGCTATCCCTCAATTCCCGTAAATTTTGAGTCATTCCGTCATATTGATCATTTCCTTGGATCATAGTGATTCGTTTTGTTACTCACGTAGTAGTCCACGGCATGAGCGTCATGACCTCCGATGAGTGCATGACCTCCGTATCCTGGTTGAGGGAAGGCGTGACTCAAAGCCAGGGCCATGGCTACGACTGCGAAGTGGGCAATCATCTGTAAAATAAGAAATATTCCACCTTATTTAAATTAGAATTGTTTTGTCGTGCACACCTAAGTAGTTTAACCACCTATAAGGGCAAATTATTCAACTGAAAAGAAAAATACTTTTCGATATAGATTTTTAATCGTATTTAAAGGCAATGCACTCACATTAGAAGAATAAGTTTGACTTACTTTGAATCAAAAATGTTACATTTTAATTAATTTCTAATACGCCCATGTGATCGAACAAAGAAGCATTACGTTATCAAAAAAATGCCTAAATATATTAAACGGAAGATCCCGTTTCAAGCTTTCGGTATGTACTGAAAGTAAAGCGGTTGTTGGAGAATTTACCTTAATGGTAAATAATACTAGCTGTCTGGTAAGATAAGTTAGAGGTTTAACAACAAGGATAGAAAACTAAGCTAAATCCAACGCATGAAATCCGTCTTTGGGATAGAGAAATATATAAAAATATTTTTTTTTATTCCCGTCTTTTACAAATATGATACAACATACATGTGCAATGTTTTGGTCATATAGTTGACTAAAGGAAAACAAAAAAAGAGTGGAATATAGGTTCCCCAGAGGAAAAAGAACCTGTATCGGGGATACCTCAAATTACATTTGCGTGCAGCCAAACAACAAATTTACAAAGAAATTTGCAATTACATAATTACATAGTAACCACATAAGGAAAAAGTAAAAACAAGAAAGAAAGTATTTACAAAATATTTTCTTAGTTTTCACTTAAAAAGAGCCATTTCCTTAAATTTCTTAGAAATACTAAAATCGAAATTGGATTAAGCAAATTACATTGGAGGAGTGAGAATAGTTTAGGTCCTAGACACAAATAAGTATGTTTGAAGAATTCGTACTTAGGTCAAGGTATTAATATAGACGCACCAGTTCTTAAAATTTTTGGAAATATTTGTACTTAATGAGTCATGAGAATAATATTTCTCTTCATGCGTTAGGCTTTATAAGTTTCAAGATTTCAAAATCCTAAATAGTAAAATAGATGTTTATTTATATGATATCCACTGTGGAATGATCGGTCAACCTTTCATATAACTAGATATTTCTAACTTATAAGTATTTCTCACCTTGACTGTTGGTCTATCCGTTTGGAATTCACTTGTTACGCTGAAGCTCTCAGTCGACTGATGATAATGGATGGATCCCTCACACTATATATACCTGCTAATTAATGAACGGAAGGGGAGCATGCTTCAGTGGGTGCGTTTTGGGCAATTGGCGTTTCAGAATGGGTAGACGGGGCAGATTGCGGAAATAAAGATATTCGCGATAGGAATGAGACTTTCGTAGTCCCAGAGCGATAATTATCTCCCACTAAATTACGTCATCAAAATTAGTAATTTGAGTGTGAGTATGAGACATACACTAAGAAAGAACTATTTAAGAAACAATTTTTTTTTTTTTCGCCTATAAAATTAATGGAGCATATCGGACGTTAAAAAATCCTTGCCTTTTCTCCTACTGTTCAATATTTATATTTATATTATTTCGATGGCATGCTTAAATTAAACAAGGAAAATGTAACGGATTCAATTGTAATGTAAGTAAATTTATACTCTGAAGGACTTGATATTTTCGACATGATTAAAATAGATGTTTAGCCTAATTACAGGTAATGTACGTCTTTAAAAATCTCAGAATATCATAGGACATTATGAAACGTATATTGAAATTACCGTGATAGAATACAATCACAATAACATAATAATATCGAGTAAGGTAATTCCGGGTGAGATGCCCCAAATATAAGGCAAACTCAGTAAAATTAAGCTGTTTTGTAGCACCTTCCGTCCTCGTCAATTCCTTCGCAATGTGGCTCGTAGATGCAGCTATGCATTGCTGTTTCGCACTTATTTATAACACTTCATATCTTATTTGTAGTATAAATATTTTTATTATATTTCTGAGTAAACGATGACCCAACTTAAAGGTGATGAGGTTTATTTACTTGATAGGATGGAAGGGAAACTCAATACTAGTTGGAAGGATAGTATCCTTCGAATATTCGAGGAATCAACTAGAAAGCTATGGAATGGGCTTTTTGCGTTTAACTCAACAACGAACTCCCATTAGGAATTCCCTTCACGCATACAGACGGTGTTTATTCTAGTCCATTCATACCAATTGCAAATTTCATTATATTATTAAATGGATATTGTTATCTAAATGTAGTACAATTTTTGGCTAAATTTTTGCAATTGAAACTTCTAAATAGGTTTTAAAGTTAGCTTAAACGTTTAGTTAGAATCTTACTTCGGGTTAAATTTAACAATTTTGTCATTTAACAAGCGCTTTACTGATTAAATTCAGTTTCAGCTAATGGGGCATCTCTCCCACAGTAGTGGGGCGTCTCACCCGGACACTCGGGAGGGATGGCCAAATGCATGGATGCGTAAAATTTTAATATATTGGCTGAAAATGCTTTTAAACAAAATTTGTTTATAGACTGTTAATAATCAATAAATGTTGTACTCTATCACGCAGTTTCACGGTTTTGTTATCACTTACGTCATTTTTATGAAGTCTTTTTTCTTTAGGTGGAGCATCTCTACCTTTTAAACAAAATCAATTACAATGCTAGAAATTAACGCAGCAGTTATAGGAGTTTCCCTTTCAGGGATCCGCGTTTGGTTGGCTGGAAGTAACTTACAACTGTGCAGCATAATATCAGAGATTTCTTTAAATTTTTGAATTTTTCCTTATATAAACACACTTCAGTGTAGAATTTCATTCTTAAATATATTCACAAACCTCCCATTTGAAATTTACGATCTGTAGCGTAAATAATACTCATACATTTGTTTCAGCCCTAAATTCAGGCAAAAGTAAGCAAGTGTATCCGTGTGTGGGTGTGCAAGAGTATCCGTGAAAAATAACATAGACAAGAATGCAACTGTAAATCCCAAATATGAATCATCATCATCAGAGTCCTTTATTAATTTTTTTATTTCCATAAAAATTAATGTATAATCGTAACCTTCGAGAGTTCTTTCTTCTCAAAGATGATAATTTGTTACTAATACTCAAGTATCTATCAACATGTAGTCTCTTACTTCCTAATTCGATTCAAAGGTTATTACTTATTAAGGACGATTAATAGCATCATTAAAAAGCAGTGAAAAAATGAAGTTCTTAAATGATAATCCCAATAAGGTAGTGGTTGAGACGGAATTGCTTAAAATACCCAGTGCTGTCTTCCTGGTAAGAATAGACGGTAATACTTAACTCTCTATCTTTTTGTGTTTTCTCATAACAAGGAATGCAATGTAACAGCATGCATGAAAAGTCTGGATTAGGAGATTTCATATCTACTTTTTTCAAGAACAGTAAACTTACGGACTTCGGCTACAAATCGAATACTTGATTAACCTCTCGAAAGAATGTACCATATTTTCTTTCCAATATCCAAATGATATCTCATAATATAGAAGTCCTGGTCCTTAATCCATGCTCGTTAAATACGATATCTCTCCCTTCAACTTTCCTTCCTCGACACAAACAGCGGATTTTATTGTCAAACCTGTACGTATCGAGAACATTTCGGATTTACTTTCCTTTCGATTTCTACGTTTGAAAAAGAACGGAATGTTATTTACGCATTTGACTTCGTTTACGGATTGATTGGAACTTTTTAATGGGAGAAGAATTAATTTTCTCTAATAAAGGAAGCCTTCTACATCGCCATGAAAAGCTCATTCTAAAACTTATGAATTTTTAATTGATTTATGGAGAAATAATTCATATCAATTGAATATAATCTAATTTTCTTTTTCTTTGTTATGCCATTCGAGGAAGTTTTGAAATTTTAGGTCGCGGTTGGTAGACATGAAGTTTACCAGAGCATAACCTGATTTTCAGTTAATTTCTTTGGTTACGCATTTTCGAAAATGGCATACTTGATGTAAGATCCTCCCTAGGGGGCATGGATCCTTTTGTCTTTTTTTCCCAATCCGAAGAAATTAGGGAGAATCGTTCTTTTAAACTTGAAGTACATACCATCACAGAATAATCAGTAACTTCACTTAAGGCATTGCTTGAAAGTATTTCCTGGGAATAGTGACTGCACTGTTATCACCGCCAAGGAATTCTGATTTATCATTAATGATATTGATAAAAGTTTTAGAGAAACTTAATTTTAAGATCCCTTACGGAATTGACTTCGTTCTTCGGTTTCCAAGTGATACATTTTAACACCCTCTGTCTCCTTTTGACTCCGGTATTTATTATCAGTTACTGATTTTGTATTTTCGTATGTTATTTGCGAAACTTAAATGAAAAAACTACGTTCGTGATTTATTTCGAAACATTAATATTCGTTTCTGATGCTCAAAAGTTTCAAGAATCCCGGGAATTTTGTGGCCAAAATCGTCACTTATTAAAAAATAGATTAAATCCGTTGTTTACTAAATTATTATTAGATTAAAGGTTTAAATCTCCATAATGTCTTTGTCGGTGTTCCTCCTCTTACTTCTTGGTAGTCGGAGAAGGCAAAAAAGGAATACCGCACTTTTATTTAATTATTCACGTGACAATCCTTTTTATTGTCAATCGCTCGTATGAATAATCTTTATTGTATAAGATTGTGATGTTTCCTCTTTACCGAATTTTTGGATCTCTTTTGGTATATGGTGCCGTAAATTTTTAAAAACCAAGTACGTAATGATTACCTTCTTGTCTTCTCCTAGTATCTTGGTTTTCGGTATGTTTCAGGGCGAATATCTGCACATGATCGTCCCTTCCTAAATTCTTCTTTATACTCTCCTAGTTTTCGATCAATATAATCTCTATTCTATAATCAATTTATTTGAATAGTATACTAAATTAGACCTGAATGCCTCTACAATTGTAGTCGTTTGTTTTGTCTCCATTCTCGGGTAATAGGTAGATAATCTTTTTCCTGCTGCTAGGCATGGGTTTTACTTTAATCCTTGTTGTATTATGGTCTTAATCGAATATAACTCCTCTATGTACTCTTAACTTCATAGTTTATTTTTGGCTGGCAGTTGTTATGTTATAGATTTGGAATTCCCATGACTACTGGTTTGGCGTCTGGTGTCTAGTCATTATTTTCATGTTTCATGTTTGATAACAGTTAAAAGGATCTTTTGCCATTTCGATCTCTCCTATGGTTAGCTGGTAATTGTCCTAACACCTTTCTGAACTCCCATTCCTTTTCAATGAGGGTATTGAAGTCTCCCATTTAGAATCTTCACATACAGCACTTCTAAACATTTCTCCAGTGAGTATTGACCAAAGGTCTTTTACTACGTCTGGGTTCCTTCTGGAGTCTGAGAGATGGAGATCATAAACTTACAATGAACTAAGTATAAGCGAAGTGTTCTTAGTTCTGTCTAAATTATTGCATTTTACAGCCGGTCGTTCCTTCATAATCCTAAAATTAATCATTTTTGTTATTTAATATGATACAAATATTCTTTAATTGACCACCAATATTTTTACCTCGTACTGTTTGAGTGCTTTGACACATTCTATTCACTTACCACATTTTAAAAGAAATTTACCTTGAGTTTTCGATATTTAGGAAAATCAAACGTAAAAAGCTACCTCCTTTGTTATTCAGGAGTATAAGGGAATATTTATGTCATTTATTTGTTTATGCTTCACGTACAGTAAGACGCCAATTTAAAGTGAAGGTATAACATGAACATTAGACGAACGCATACGAGCATTTCCAAACCAGAAAAATCCGGTTAGCCGAGGATCGAACCCGGGACCCTGGTGTTGGAGTTTTATCGTGTAAGCGCGCTAACCACCTCGGTATATAGCAGGGTGGGTGAGCATTTTGCGGCAAGAGTGCAAAATATTATTTATTTCTTTATTTATTTATTCAACGGGATGTACCCTTATGTTACAAAAAATGCCACAGCACCAATATCAAATAGCAGAATTTAAAAGTATAAAATACAATAAACAATAAGATTTTATAAGTATAAAATATCACAAATATGGAAATTAATATCACAAATTATTGCATTTTAAGCATAAATATCACTATCATCATTATAAGTAATAAAATTTACGTATAAGATGCTACAAGTAATAAACATAAACAGCATTTGTGAAGAGAATAATTATTAAAATCTTTATGAAAAATATTAGAAACAGAATTCCAAATAAATTTTAACATATATGATATAAATTATAAAAAAATACATATGAATGATACAATAAAATATTTTATGTATTATTTACAGTGAGTGATTTATAATTCTTTTTTTAAATTATGTTTAGTATTCAATGGGACTTAAATTTTTAATTGTATGTAAACTAGTGTGGAATATGTCTATATTTTTAAGGTGAGTATTTGCTAATCGATGTAGCCTATTGAGGGGTGCATTATAAGAGTAATTAGTTTTCGAAACAGGTATGGCGAATAGGTCTTGACCTCTAGTAACATGGGATGGCACACGGAGTTTAATATGTTCTAAAATTGATGGACAGTCAATTATATTTTGGAGTAGGCTGTGCAAAATTTTAAGTCAGATAATATACGGCGATGATGAAGAGGAAAAAGTCTTAGCTCTTGTTGTATAACTTCATATGATATATTTTTTTTTGGAATTTTTTTTATTTTGAAATTTATGTTTTTTTGCTTAAGTTTTGAAATTTATGTTTTTTTATATTTATATTATGAATAGAAAGGGCTTGCGTAGCAATGAGGTGCCGACCCATACTGAGAGATTGTGATATTATAATTGTCTTTAATTTCAACGATGCGAATAAGCTCTTGTATAAGACTTAAATGGTAGTTAGTTATCACTGCTAATAAACAGAATCCGCATTTATTTACTATGGAGTTTCATTTATCAAGTGAATAAAGCAAAAAAGTTAAATATCGTAGGATTTTCGAATGCCAAAAAAATTCTCTCGCGTGTCAATTTGGGCACGCGTGCCATAGGTTCCTCACCCCAGGTATATAGCTTAGGGGCCACAATTTTCTTTGAATTAAACTCAAGAGATGCAAATAAAATCTTTATTTCAGTGAATGCTTCAGAACATATGAAATATATACATGAGATATGCATGAAAGAGGTGTACATAGTATGACTGCACAGTTATGAAAGGCATGGTTTGATAATTTATAAAAGAATCGATAAGAGAGGCATTAGCGTGCACGTGCACGAAGAATCACTTTAGAAACGTGAAGATGGGATTAGATTGATGAAGATTCGATTCATATCTCAGAATCGAAGGATGAGTTAGTAGTGACTTAGGATGGGTTGGTGGTGCACAATTGGCTGGTGAACAATTGCCTTGTGCACGATTGGCTGGTGGTGCACGACCTGGGGATGCACGGCGTGTCCGCTTCTTTGGACGACGGCGTTGAATCCGTTGTGCTTGTCGGCGGTGTAGTGGACGGTGCGGATGGTGCCGTCGGCTTCGTGGAGGCTGTAAGATCCCTTGACCACGTCTCCGTCTCTCTCCTCTTGCTGGCTCTTGATGTCGCCGGTGTGTTTGTCTTCAACTCCATACTTGAACTGGTAGTGGGGGTGGGCCTGTCTCAAATGAACGGAGTCAAGCGTTATGTTATGACAGTATTAGATTCATCGATGTTATCTTTTTGATACTGTGTATGAATATTGGTTCGACTAACTTTTGGTGATTTAAATTTTTGTTATTATAAAATCCGATAATGTAGTTACTCCGTGAAGTAAGTTGTTGAAGTGAAGTTGAATAAAATCATTTTTATTATTTGATTACTAATGTTGAAGGAGAAATGGAAAGAAGTTATACATTAAATGCCTAAAAATTAAAAACACAGAGGCTAGGAAATTTTCCCCATAATTCATTTAAGAAGAGAATTTAAGTTTATTCTGTTGCATTTCTTTTTCACTATTTACCACTACTTTACTTTTGTCCCTATCTTTGGAGTCTCAAAAAACCGGAAATATTACTGAAGTTGATGATAAAAAGAAGGAATCACGGAAACGATTATAATTTAATTTGATTATACCATTATTTAATTATATTAATCCAATTCAACAGATTAAGATAAGCTATTAAATCGTACGATGAATTTAATAAGGTTAATTGGTAGAATCCAAATTCATCATCATGAGATCATTTTGGGTATCGTCATTGAAATTAAACTAAAAGGAGATTGTAAAACACTGGATTGTTTTAATAAATTGGATTTTATCGAATCACTTGATTAATTTCTGCTAAAATTCTTTAAAATGTTTATCATTAAGAATAAGTCTCCTACAAAATCGTTTTTCTATTTTCTATATACTTTCAGGAGTATTTAAAATCCTTTAAACGAAGTCGATTTAAGTTAAGATTTAAGTTAACTCTAAACACCTATTATTTTACAAGTAAAGGGTTAAGGTACTTTACACATAATGCACTTTGCACTCTGTGCAAGTAATGTACAGTCCTGGCCAAAATTAACGCAGCACCGGCCGTAAGGATCGCTAGGGAGGTGCTGCGTTAATTTTGGCCAGGAGTGTACTTTGCACATCCTATTATTTTGTTCGTTTACTATTGTCTTGAGCTACTCACGTAGTAATCCACGACATGTTCCTTGATGATTGCATGTCCTCCATGTCCGTATCCGTGCTGAGGGAGGGCGTGACTCAATGCCAGGGCCATGGCTACGACTGCGAAGTGGGCAATCATCTGAAAAATAATAAATATCTCCGTTTCAATAATGAGTGTTGACTATCTCGTGACATTATACTGAAATGCTACACCAGAGAAGGGTATTTAAGATATGTTAGCAATATATAGCTTAATATCCATATTGTCAAACTTATTTTGAGGATATTCGGAAACAAATCTCCAAGGCTTACAATATTGAAGGATTGTATCATTTTGGCCGATATTAAATGTTAAATTTTGTTTAAATAAGCCTCGAGTATGTATTGCTGAAGAATCTTTAAATCAGCATTTGACGTAAATAATGCCAAATTAGATGAACAGATAGGTCCATTGTGAACGGTTTCATCGGTCACAAATAATAAACAAAAAAGATAAGAATTTGTTTTATGGTACATATTAGTTTTCATTAAGGTAATTAGAAGTCCAACAAACAAGGAGAGAAAATCAAGCTTATTCTTGTGCTTATAAATCCTCAAGGAGCCAGGAAGCTAGGATATTATGGTAGTAAGTGTCCTACGTGATAGAGGATATAGGCTTCACGATCTCGGATATCTAATACCATAACAGCTTTTAATTACGTGGTTTCTGTAGTAGAAATATAGATCAATTTTGAGTTTCAGTTATTGAGGTTCCTAATTCTCAGAGGGTTTATCTATGTATTTCAAAAGTATTTCTTACCTTTACTGTTTGGATATCCGTTTCGAATTCACTCGATCTGATGAAGCTCTCAATCGACTGATGATAATGCATCGATCCTTCACACTATATATACCTACCAATTAACGATCAGAAGGGGTGCAGTAGGTGGGGGTGGTTTTGGGCAACGGGCGTTTCAGAGGGGCAGTGGCGTGGGGAGAAGTCGGGGGCGGAGTGCGGAAATAAAGATATTAGCGATAAGAATGTGCCTTTCGTAGCTACCTCTCTTTTAATTACGTCATTTAAACTCCCGGAGAGAGTTTGTGTCAGATTTATATAATCTACTACATAATTTATCTCGCCCAAATCCTGACTTTCTTCTCCAATGAAACCATTTTGGTATTATGGATATTGAGAGATCCTTCTCAATAGTTTAGTATTTATATGTAAATACTAAACTATTGAGAAGGATTTCTCGATGCAATCGAATGTAGTCATATATAATATCGATGATATACTTTAATTTTATCTACCAAATGAAGTTTTGATACAAAGTAATTGATATTTACCAAGGATCCTTAAACTTGACGTATATATTTGACGTGATATTTTAATAACAAATAGTTTATAGGCGTAATATACCATTACCCCTAAAAAAATCTTTCATAGCTTGGCATATTAAGGAAAAAATATAATCAAAACCGCTTAAGGTGATAATTATCTAACCGAATATACAATATCGAACACAAATCTGGAAGAGGATGCAACTGCCATCCCTACCATGGAGTCTCGTTGCAAGATATTGCTCGTATAATCCGGAAGGAAACTCTGTTTTTTCTGCCTTACGCCAGAGAGTTCCTTACGACAGAACGCAGCTCAGTCTGAGAGAGATTTTACACCCAAAAGATATTCGTTAGGATAAAATAAATACGTTTAATTTGAAATGTATTTCTTTATTTCAAGCCTAAATTCAAGAGAAGACATGCAGACTTGTAAAAGAAGTCAGCTGTAAATTCAGAATTATGATTGTGATTCGTGATAATACTTAGTCAAGTATCGAACTGCAGGGATCAGTTTGAAGGATAAATTATCAGGTTCTTTTTTATATTTATTCTCCCAGATTAAAATAAATCCCTAACTTACCCTATATTTTTTCTGCACGACAAAGGTGATCATTTCTGAGTAACATTCAACTACCTATACAAATGCAGTCTAATGAACAAAAATGAAAAACTTAAAAAAAGAGTTTATAAATGATGATCGTATTAAGGATGTAACTGATAATCCCAGTATTACTTAAGACACCCAAAATGGACCTACCGGTTGGTATGTACGATAGATATAAAAATGTTATACTTTACTAGTTTCTTCGTTTACATGAAATACAAAGTTACTGAAAATATGCAATATCTGGGTTAGGAAAGCCTATTTGTTGAATCAGAGCAAGAACACTGATTTTAGCCACCAATCGATTATCTTATCAATTTCTCGAAAGCACTTATGCTTTTTACTTTCAATATTCAAATGAGACATCATAATACAGAAGTACTGGTACGGTCAGTCTTAAATACGATATTTCTCCCTTCAACTTTCCTTCCTCAATACACTCACCGGGCTTTGCTCTCAAACCAGTAACTATCGAAAACCTTTCGGATTTACTTTTCTTTTGATTTTTAATCCTAAAAATTAACAGAATGTTTTCATGTATTTGATTTTCTTCATAGATTGATTGGAACATGTTAATAAGTGAATCAAGATATTTTATAAATCTTAAGTCGCCTTCGACACCGTTTACGAAAAGTTCATGCAAAAGTTCACAAATTTGTAATTGATATATGGAGAAATAATCTACATAAATAAATCAATTTCTGCTCTTCTTTCTCTTTGTTAAGCTATTCCAGGAAGTTTTGAAATTTTCGGTCTCGGTCGAGAGATATGAAGTTTACACGAGCGAAACGTGATTTTCAATTACTTTCTTTAGGTACGTTATCTTCGAAAATATCGTACATGATAATATGTCCTCAATGCGGAGTATAAATTTCTTCTAACCAACTCTCTAATGACTTTTCACATTTCCTTCTTACCGAAAATTAAGAAAATTTGTTAGAAAAGCAAAAACAAAAACCTTTTTTATGGTAATAGTACCCTCTAAAACATCTGAGGAATATCTCACAAATTATAATTTGAAATTAATTACAGAGAACTGAGATCAAAAGAAGCACTTTCAGCAACACAAAAAACTATTAATTTATCATTTATAATATTGATCATTTCAAGATTACTATTACTAGATACTAAATTTCAATGAATCCCTTACGGAAATATTACGGTTCATCAGCTATTTAATATTATTAATTACTGTTTTTCGAGTTACGCTTCTCATAACGTTAAAATAAATAAATAATATTAGGCACAATCAGGAAACGTGAATGTTTGTTCCTGATAACAAAAGTTTTATACTACCAATAAATTGGTTCTGATTAAATTTTACTGACGATTATGAAGCATTTGTTATGCCATAATCTCACATCTACGCTCTTTAAATTGTGTGCTTTGGTAAATTCTTTTGCTAACTGATACGTAAAAGCAAATGAATGAAAAATTAGGGATTGAAAAAACTTATCTAAAATTGCACCTTAAAAATAGGGGAAAATAATTAATTTTTAAATGGTTTATTTTGAGAAGGAAATGTGTGTGGTGCCAACCTTTTAAAATTTTAAATGTAAAAATTTCAAACTAGAAGGTGATGGGAAAGCATTAGGGAACGGTTGTGGTATGGCAAGGGAGGAGTTAGGTTCATTCTGGGAAGAGATGCGAGAGGGTGATGGGTCATTGAAAAGGCTGGAGATCAATTAGGAATAAAGAAAAACAACTTACATGCAAGCTATGGATTAAAAAATCTAATGATATGTTCAAGTACTGCAAGCAAGCCTATTTAGGCTACCAATCTATTTCTTAAATTTACTTCCGGAAAGTATCTATAAATTCTTCTGTCCTTTAACAAATTATAATTTGGAAAAAAATAGTCCGATAAGCCATGCTCATTAAATACTTTATCTCTCCCTTCAAATTTCCTTCCTCGATACGAACAGCGGGGTTTATTGTCCTACCTGTTAGTATCGAGAACTTTTCGGATTTTCTTTCCTATCGAGTTCATTTTTTTTTAATTAACCGAATTTTACTCATATATTTGTCTTCGCTTATGGAACGATTCGATCTTTTTCAGTAAATCTAAAGTAAATCTTTAATTATTAGTAGCCTTCCACACCGTTTACGAAAGGCTCATACAAAATTTTACAAATTTATAATAGATACATTGAGAAACTACTCAAAATATATATGTATATATATATATATATATATATATACGAGTAAAATGTAGCTTGCATACTGCAAGCAAATCGGCAATACTAATTTCATATCGGCATCACATCGGGACGGTCCTAATAAGAAAAAAAAAGGATTTAATTTTTTCTTAAAATTCGCTGAAATTTCATCGTCTGGAGTCGAACCCGGGTCTAACTGGAAAACCTACTATGAAACACAATAGAAGATCACCATCTCTAACTATGTGTGAAAATTCAAGCAGAAATATTGGCTACAACTGCCTCAAAAGACGCTCTAATGTTCACGAATGTAAATGGCTCTCGGGACTCGAACCAAGGACGATCTTGGAAATTTAAAAAATGTTTCTGAAAGTTATTATTGATCTCAATCTATATGCCAAATTTCAAGTTTCTATATTATTAGGAAAGGTTTCAAAATAATTCCTAAATATCGGATCAACTTCTGATTGCAGAGACACCTGGTGTCGAACCCAGGACACATTGATAGCAATGAATGCATAGTTTGATTTTTTAAGACTGGTTCTTCTATCATGCTAAGTTTTAAGTCGATATCATATCGGGAAGTACCTAAAACCTTTTTCCGTTATCTCCATAAGAAATGCATTGAGGAATGTAAATGGCTCTCTGGGATCGAACCAAGGACCATCAGCGAATATGTAAAATTTGATTATGAAATATATTTATGATCTCCAACTTCATGCCGAATTTCAAGTTTCCATGTCATCGGGAAGTTGTCCAAAAAAAATCTTAAAAATCGCCACAATGTATTTTAAACGGCCGATATTTGCCTTGACCTAGCATCGAACCCAGGATATTTTCCGTAAAACTCATTTATGTTTTCGATAGATGATGACCATATATATAGGCTCCTTGAGTTTCGATTCTCTATCTATCCGGAAAGTATTTTTTTTAAATTCCCGAAAATCAAAGCAATGCATTTAAACGGGAAAAATCGGGACTTTGGGGCCCTCTGGAATCGAACCTATGACACTGAGGATCAAAGTCGCTTTTTTCCTGGGGGTTTCACGTTATGGCCAATACGTGGTAAAAATTTCGAGTCAATGACGCCGGTAGTTTAGCCTGTGAATTAGTATCCTATCTGGGTATCTGGGTATATCATGAATGAATCCGGAGAAGCATCTATATATAATAGATATATATATATACGAGTAAAATGTAGCTTGCATACTGCAAGCAGATCGGCAATACTAATTTCATATCGGCATCATATCGGGACGGTCTTTAAAAGAAAAAAAAAGGATTTAATTTTTTCTTAAAATTCGCTGAAATTTCATCGTCTGGCATCGAACCCGGGTCTTACTGGTAAACCTAGTATGAAACACAATAGAAGATCACCATCTCTAACTATGTGTGAAAATTCAAGCAGAAATATTGGCTATATCTGCCTCAAAAAACGTTCTAATTTTCACGAATGTTAATGCCTCTCGGGACTCGAACCAAGGACGATCGTGGAATTCTAAAATATGTTTCTGATAGATATTTATGATCTCTATCTATATGCCGAATTTCAAGTTTCTATTTTAGTGGGAAAGGTTTCAAAATAATTCCTAAAAATCGGATCAAATTCTGATTTCAGAGACACCTGGTGTCGAACCCAGGACGTATTGCAAGCTGTGAATGCAGAGTTTGATTTGTAAAGACTTACTCTTGTATCAAGCAAAGTTTGAAGTTGATAGCATGTCGGAAAGTACCTAAATTTTGTTTCCGTTGTCTCCGTAAGAAATGCATTGAGAAGTGCAAATGGCCCTCTGGGATCGAACCAAGGACCATCAGCGAACATGTAAAATTTGATTATGAAGTATATTCATGATATCTATATACGTGCCGAGTTTCGAATATCCATGTTATCGGGAAAGGATCCAAAAAAAATCTTCAAAATCGCCGTAATGCATTTTAAACGGCCGATTTTTGCCCCGACCAAGCATCGAACCATGGACTACATTCTAAGATGTTTTTCTGATTTTCGTTGGATACGCACGGCTTCTAGCGATCCCTCGAGTTTCAACTCTTTCTCTCCCCGGGAAGTACCTCAAAAAAAATTTCGAAAATCCCCGCCATGTATTCTTATGGAGAAAATCGCGACTTTGGGGCCCTCTGGAATCGAACCCATGACCCTGAGGATCAAAATCGCAATTTTTCTGGCGGTTACACGTTATGGCCAATACGTCGTAAAAATTTCAAGTCAATCACGCTGGTGGTTTAGGCTGTGAATTAGTATCCTATCTATCTATCTATATAGGTATATACATGAATGAATCCGGAGAAGCATCTATATATAATAGATATATATATATATATATATATATATATATATATATATATATATATATATATATATATATATATATATATATATATATATATGAATAACTTCGCTTCTCATTCTTTACTATCCCGCACGAGGAAGTTTTGAAATTTTCGATTGCGGTTGGTAGATACGAAGTTTGACCGAACGTAGATTCTACATCACATATATTGGTTCCGTGTCTTCCAAAATAACATGCATGATGAAAGTTTCTCACCTGGAGGTATAAATTCTTTCCAAACAGTTAAGTGGCTCTCATAATTGTTTCCATTTCCTGGCTACCTAAGCCGAATAAAATTTGTTCGAAAAGCTATGAAATTAATCTTATAACCTTGAGATACTCTTACAGAAGTATTATATATATATTAGTAATTTTTGCAAAATATATGCTGAATATATTTGCTGAAAATTCATATCGAAATCTGTATTGTCATCAACACAGAAAGGTCAGTCCTTTATCATTAATTATATTGATCATATTTGTAAAGATATTCGACTTTATCGAATCCCTTACTAAAATTTTCTTGATAGTCAGTCAATTCATGCTGTATAACGCCCTGGAGTGTCATTCCTCAATTCTTATTTGGTATTGATTAACAGCTACTGTTATAGTCAAAAGAAGCAAGCTGCCCTGTGGTGTTATTGTTTAAAAAAATAATTCCTTGGCAGCTTGCTTCTTTTGTCATGGAAAACCACCAAGTAAAGGCCCAGACAGTCAATTTTACTATACTAGTCTTTGTGTATGATACGCTAAAATCAATAAAAAAATCATTTCTGTTGTTATCTGTACACGCAAATTAGGCAACATACAAAATAGGTAACACGAAGTTATCTCCCTAAAGTACTACTACTCTTGAAAGCTCAAGGTAACACTTTTAGTTGAATTAAATGCAGAGTATGCGATTGAGGTCTTTATTTCATTCAATGTATCATTGAAAACATATGAAATATTTACATATGATATTACATGAAAGACATGTGCATAAGTGTTTTACATAAAAGGGAGCACGATTATTATGAGAAACATTGGAGCAATACTTTGGCTGATGACCTGTGAGGAGTGTGGAATAAAAAGGAGTGGTTTGTTTATTAATGAAAGTACAGCTGATAGGAATGTAAGCTATATCACGTGCACGAAGAATCACATTTGAAACATGGAGGTGAGATTAGAGTAATGAGTTCCCGATTCATATCTCAGAATCGAGGGATGAGTTAGTGGTGACTAAGGATGGGTTGGTGTTGAAGGATGGGCTGGTGGTGCACAATTGGCTGGTGAACAATTGCCTTGTGCACGATTGGCTGGTGGTGCACGACCTGGGGATGCACGGCGTGTCCGCTTCTTTGGACGACGGCGTTGAATCCGTTGTGCTTGTCGGCGGTGTAGTGGACGGTGCGGATGGTGCCGTCGGCTTCGTGGAGGCTGTAAGATCCCTTGACCACGTCTCCGTCTCTCTCCTCTTGCTGGCTCTTGATGTCGCCGGTGTGGTGGTCCTCGACTCCGTACTTGAACTGGTAGTGTGGATGGGCCTGTTTCAAAAGTATAAAGAGTAAAGCATGATTTAATCATTGATATCTATAAGTTAATTAGATTATTACGAAGTCCTGGAATGTGGGCGTTGTTAATCAGTAACATAAACCTTATTAAACTGCGATTTTTACTATGGAGGAATACTGGGTGGATAAGTAGTTTCTTAAATGCTATTAAGTTTAGAAAAACAAGAGGTTACTGAATGTTAACCCTCTTCTCTTTTAGAGGAATATTGAGATGAATTCTGCTGCTTGTCCTTTTTCTATCTATCATTTGATTAACACAAAAGAGCAAATTGGTGTGAGGTTGATAATTTGAAAGAACTAAGTTAATGGTTATTTTCCACCTATATTGAGCCATGATTTTAGTTCCCATATGAGCAGATTGAAATAGGCTATCCAATCCCGTATTACATAAAAGATGAGCAACTGATCGATTTGGATAAAAACCGAGGATAATCTTATAGCAGTCATTTATATTTTATTTAAACGGAAGTTTTTGATTCTCAGTTTTTTTAGTATGTAGCACTAATCTGAATTACTTAAGGATTTCATTATAAATTCTTATGCAAAGAATGTTATTGAGATATAATAATAATATATTAATCTTCATACCTTATTCTGTATTGATATATTCTGATACTGGAAATTTAAGTATTTATACAAGGTACGGTTCGAGTAATTCTATTAACTTTATAACCCCTAAATTATTTTTGTTTTCAATTCACCGAAGAAATATTGTCCTATATATTTATAATTACTGCCAATAGATTTTATTAGTTAAAAAAAGAGTTATTTTACTTCTTTGATTAACTCTACACCCCTTCTTTCATTTACTTCATTTCGTAGCGTATCTTTACTCACGTAGTAATCCACGACATGTTCCTTGATGATTGCATGTCCTCCATGTCCGTATCCGTGCTGAGGGAGGGCGTGACTCAATGCCAGGGCCATGGCAACTACTGCGAAGTGGGCAATCATCTGAAAAATAAGAAACATTCCAGATTATTTAGATCAGGACTTCACAGTCTCCTGAGTTTGTATACTGGAGTGCTACAGTCGAAACGGCAATTAAAGACTGCTGAGAAGGAAACAAGTTTGAAACGGAATGTTTCAATGTAGTTTTCTAATAATTTTCTAAATATTTTCAATATAATTTTATAAGAAGTTTCGGAATCGATTCATGAAGGCTCTATATCATTGAATGATAATATCTGTTTCACTTACGTTAAATATTAAATAATATGCTTAAATAAATATCGAAAACGTTTAGGTGAACTAGCATACATTTAATACGTAAATAAACCGTAATTAGGTAAGCACAAATGTATCTTATTAAAAGTTTCAGCAGTTCAAGATAAAATAAGTGTGTTACTTTTTTATTTAAATAATGCTAGCTGCCCGGCTAGGTAATTTAAAAGGCTCACAAACAAGGATAGAAAACTTAGGTTAATCCTGTGCATAGAAACCCTCAAGAATATAGGAAGTAAAAAATACGATGTTATGGTAATATGAGATGTAGGGGAATATAGACTTCACGATCTAACAATTCATGTAGTATAATAGCCTTTTATTTATATGGTTTCCATAGCAGAAAGATATATACACATTTGAGGCTCAGAACTTAAGAATCTTGTTTGTCAGAGCCCGTTTTTGACTAGTTTATGTCTCTCTAACTTCTAAGTGTTTCTCACCTTGACTGTTGGGATATCCGTTTGGAATTCACTCGATCCGCTGAAGCTCTCAAACGACTGATGATAATGCATTGATTCTTCACACTATATATACCTACCAATTAACGATCAGAAGGGGTGCAGTGGGTGGGGGTGGTTTTGGCAATGGGGGCGTTTCAGAGGGGCAGTCGTGTGAAGTGAGGCGGGGGCGGAGTGCGGAAGTAAAGATATTAGCGATAGGTAAGTGCCTTTCGTAGCCACAGGAATGGGACTACCTCTCTTTAAATTGCATCTTTAGAATAATCGGAATTAGAGAGAGTACGAATTATTTAATCTTCTCCGTAGGATATGTCTCCAAGATTATTCATTATCTTGAAATGCCATTGAAGCATTACGTATATCGAGACATCCTTTCCTTTACTCCCTCCAATCAAATAGTTTCCATAGAGTTAATATTAATTTAGAGATAAAATGTTGGATTTCTTTCAAAATCAATTCCTACATTATGAAACTAACGTGTTAGTGTAACTAGTGACTTGTCAAAAATAATGCTAGTCCATTAGTGTTATTACAGTCAGGAGCAACATTTCATGATGTTAGCTGAATGCAAAAAAAAACCGGATTTTTTCTTAAAACGAATTTACTACAACCTGAAAGAGATCTAATATGTTTTATTAAAAAAGAACTCACAATGAAAAAATTTAACATCTTCCGTTTGAAACTCAGTATTTGTAACATTACTAATTCTAATACATTCATTTTATTCAAACATTAATTCTGGGTAAAGTAACCAAACATATGTACGACGTAATCTAAGAATTTAATTTTCACTTCTACTTCGGAATAAGTAGTTAGATAAACATATAACGACGTTGCCCAATAATGAAGGATGAATGATCATGATCACTTTTTAAATTTATTTTTCCAGATGTAGATAAATTGTTAACTTAAGTTAATTTTCGTTTCCGTCATTGATAATCGTTATCTACGACTATCGTGGTTACCTATTCAGCGGTATTGATAGGCTGATTTTGACGTATATGAAAAATAGCTCTCATGCAAAATCTGGATTAATCATATTTTCCGTTCTTTATGCAAATGAGCTATCATAATATGGAAGTACTGGTTGAACCACGCTCCTTAAATACGACATCTCTCCCTTCAACTTTCCTTCCTCAACACAAACAGGGGGTTTATTGTCAAACCTGTAAGTATCGAGAGCCTTTCGGATTTACTTTCCTTTCGATTTCTACGTCCGAAAAAGAACGGAATATTTTTGGTACATACGACTTCGTTCACGGAATGATTGGGACTTTTCAATGGGTGAAGCATTAATTTTCTTCTAATTTCAAGTAGAAGAACACACAGTTTACAAAACATTCATGATCAATTTTATGATATTGTAATAGATGATAATGTAATAGTTCATATCAACCGAATAACACCTTCTGTTCTCTCTTTGTCCTGCCATTCGAGGAAATTTTGAAATTTTCCGTCGCTGTTGGCAGATATGAAGTTTACCCAAGCATAACATGATTATCAATTACTTTCTTTTAGTTCCACTTCTTCGATAATTACATAAACGATGACATTACTCACCAGGGGACGTTCTTTCGCACCCACTCTATGGCGATTTGCCACATTTCCTTGTTTCCGGATTCAAAGAATTATTTTTAAAATGTATTTTACTGAGAATTTTACAGTTCGTCAGTGCAAATGTGATTATGTTTAAAGTCCAAAAGTGCCTTTTTCCTTATTTTGGCTCTGGTATTGTGTAATAGTTACAACTATACTTTTTTATGTTTTTAATGAAAATTAAATGAAAAAAAGAATTTGAGGAGTTATTAGGGCTTTAGTTGCTACAGTATTATGAATCGATCAGCTTTGGGAATTGCTTCAAAAGAAAACGATTTATTATTATTTAAATGATTTTTCATTCTCGCCACAAAGTGACGCTTAAGCGGAATCAGAACGGACTTCAGTCGTGACCACGTATTATGAATGATAATTTGCCTTGATTTAAACAGGTTCTAATTATTCAACAAGGATAACACACTCATAGATTCATCATCATCATCATGGGTAGTCTGCTCGCACAGGTCCAAGGTGTTGTTTCTCCAGCATCTCTTCTCTTCATCGCACTGTACCGTTCTTCATTCTTTAAGCGATTTACAAATTTCAATCTTCTCCTTTCTCTATTCACTTTTCCCTCCACTGTGCCTGCCAGATTATCCTTAAGTAAGCAGTTACTTCTTACTGCATGCCCTATCCAATTCTTCTTCCTTAGGATTATCAAATCGACCAATCTTCCTTTTTCAATTACTCTCCTAAGTACCTCTTTATTCCTAACTTTTTCCATCCACTTGAGGTTTTACATTCTTCTCCAAACCCACATTTTGAACACCTATTTCTCTCTTTCTTCTTTGGGGTCCATGTCTCGCGGCCATACAGGAACACACTCTACACAAAGCATTTAAACATTCTTTTCCTCAGTTCGACACTGTTGTAATAACTTAAAATGTTTCTTTTTTTCTGAATGCTTCCTCTGCCATTTCTATTTTTAACCTGACTTCTGACCTGAATGTTAATTCGAGCGTTCCATTTTTCTGTTTGCAATGATTGAATTTTTGGCACACGTTTTCTTATTTTTGAACTCTTTATGATCTATTTTATTTTCTCTTCAGGTAGTTGAATTTAATCTATAAGTTTAATTTGCTTTGACGTTTCGTTCTTCGGTGGTTCACATTGAAGTAATTTATTCTTTCTTTTTTAAGGTGTTCAGAGTTTTGTTCTTTGTTCAAAATATGTTTTCCTTGCTCATTCTTGAGACAGATGTTGGGAGGAGAATCACCTCGAAGTTTAGAATTAAAGATAAGATAAAAGTCTCTGACATTTTTCTTCTTCAAGTTTTCTTTCATTTCCCTTTAATGATTTCTCTTTCGCACTCCGTTTGGCATTTCTGATGACATAGGCCGATCTTTTCCTCCGTGTTTTGAACTCTTCAAAGAGTTTTGCGGTGGAGTTCCATTTATTCCAAGCTTTAGAACGTTTTTTTTATTCGTCTTTCGTACATGGGTGTTTTCCTTTTAGCTGGAAAGGTCATATTTTCCGCCACTAATTGGAATCTGTAAGTCAGTTTGTGTAATTTGTGGGAATATAATGTATTTAGTTATTTCTGATTTTTCTCTGTATCACTAAAACTGCTCCTACAACTATCATAGTTTTCTTAGTTCTCTCGGTTTTCTTGCCTTTCACAGCTGGTCTTCTCTTAAGTATCCTATACCAGTATACGCATTATTGAGATATCATCTAATATGAATCTTGTTTAATGGACAGCCAGCAGTTTGATATTGTATTCTTCGATTGATTTGATCCGTTCCATTAGTTTAACAATTTAAAAAATCTGATGTGGCCAGCACATGGCTTTCTCCATGTATAAGATGTAAATATTTATCTACGACAGTATTTTCGAACTCTAAATTCAATCTAAACTTGGAAGATATATATAAATACATTTTTTTGTAATTTTTGTAGATAACTGTATATACCTAAATATCAGATTAATGTAGGAATTTTGCAAAAACGGAAACGAGCTTCAAATAATAAAGCTCAACTTTCGGTTAACTAATTTAATCCAACACTAATAAACTCTAACAACACCAACCAAAATGCTTTATATGAAATTTGGTGTTGATACGACAAATAGTTTTCATGTTAGAGCGCCCACAAAGTACATAGTCAGCAACTTCCGGTTTATCAGTATTTCACAATTAACTCCTAAACAATCAGTGATAAAAAAATATTTTTATACAAACGTATAGTAAATTATATTTTCTAAAACTTTTATAAATAATAGTACATACCTAAATATCAGATTTATGGAGATATTTTGCGAAAACGGAAATTTCCTTCGAAGAATAAAGCTCGATTTTTGGTTAACCGATTTACTCCAAAAACTAATCATCTCTGACAGCACCTATCACATTACTATATATGAAGTTTGGTATTGATACGAATAACAGCTTTTATGTTACAGCGCACACTATCACACACACACATAAATACATACACACACAGACATCATTCCGAAAATGGCCAAAACGTGTTCTAGGGCCCCCAAAACATGTATTTCCGTTGAAATCTCGAAGTCAATTTTTTTCATGAAAACAATACTTTTCCATATACGTAGTGTAAAATACATGCCACATTTCGTTCTCAGTTTACTCATAGAATTCTTTATTTTGCTCTCCTCAAATCAGGAATTGACTGCACATCATAGACGAGAAGGATATGCAATGGCATACCACCTTTATTTCTAAATGTGCCTCAACAGCTGAGGTTATTCCATTCATAATTGCTTCCACAAAAAATCGAACCCGCGACCGCTTTCACCAAAGGCAATAGCGTCACCCAGTATGCTACCCAGGAATCTGAAAAGGTATAATTATTAATTCCATAGGCTCAGGGTCATTATTTATTTAATAGAACTCAGTAGTTGGTAAAATATATTTATTTCACTTCATGTCTTAGAACATATTTACATGGGATATTGCATGAAAGAGGTGTGCTTTCGGTTTCATACTGGAGTGCACAATTATTATGAGAACCAATTGAGAAATTCATTTGGTGATGACGTGTGATGAGTGTGGAATCGAAAAGGCGTGGTTTGCTGATTCATGGAAGAATCATTGAGAGAAATAATTTACAAATCACGTGGAAACGCGAATGTGGAATTATATTAATGAGCGTCCGATCCATTCTCGGAATCGAAGGATGAGTTAGTGGTGACTTAGGATGGGTTGGTGGTGAAGGATGGGCTGGTGATGCACAATTGGCTGGTGAACAATTGCCTTATGCACGATTGGCTGGTGGTGCACGATCTGGGGATGCACGGCGTGTCCGCTTCTTTGGACGACGGCGTTGAATCCGTTGTGCTTGTCGGCGGTGTAGTGGACGGTGCGGATGGTGCCGTCGGCTTCGTGGAGGCTGTAAGATCCCTTGACCACGTCTCCGTCTCTCTCCTCTTGCTGGCTCTTGATGTCGCCGGTGTGGTGGTCCTCAACTCCGTACTTGAACTGGTAGTGGGGGTGGGCCTGTCTCAAAAAACATTGAGTTAAGTGTTATGTTAAGACTGCATTGGTTTCGTCGCTTCATCAAACACGTTAATACTCTATTTATTATTAGTGTTATTTCGAGCACATGGTACCTCGTTTGTAAAATGATTGTTATAGTATTATTACTATGATTTATTATAATGATGTTAGTTTATAAGGAAACTCTGGAGTCCAGCTTTTCTGTATAGCAAATTAACGTAATCGTTATTATTTCATGATTCTAATTTTCTAGAGTAAGAGAGGAGAGAAAAAAGGTCACTTAAAATCCTCTTAGAGCTGAAAAAAGTCCAAGACAGTGAGAAATAACAATTATTTCTTAATGAAGTAGATTTTAATTTATTACACTGTTTGTTTATTCCCCAATATTCAAGGGGCATACTCTTCTTTCTCTATAATTGGAATGTCATAAAATAGGAAATATTGCTGAGAGTGATAATATGATAAAGGAACTGCGTGATTGATTATGTTTCATTAACTCAGTTTAATAATCCACATCATTAAATTAGAACAATTTATGCAATTCTGCGATACTGGAAAAAAAATAAGTAATGATATATATTCAAATGCCTACTAAACCTTCGAGATAGATATCAAATTAATAAGAGATGATTGTCTAAATATACCTTTTTCCAATAATATGTATTTCACCTAAATTCGAAATGGTCTAAATTCTTTATTTTTTTCTGATTTTTTTGTCATTGAAATATGTCTTTGATAATACTACGTTTGATAAGTTCAGTCACTTAACTATATAATTTATTGATATTTAAATAATGTATATTTGAGTAACTATTGAGTCTCTCTGTAACTTTATTTTCTAGTATTTAATTGAGATACTCACGTAGTAATCTACGACATGTTCTTTGATGATTGCATGTCCTCCATGTCCGTATCCGTGCTGAGGGAGGGCATGACTAAATGCCAGTGCCATGGCAACTACTGCAAAGTGAGCAATCATCTGAAAAATAATAAATATTTATTAATAATGGCTTTTGTATGGCTCGTTAGGAATTATAATTAATTTGTTACAATACCGAAAAGAGTAATTCCAGACAACTGGACAGAAATATGTGCTTGGTATCAAAATGTTTTAATGCATTCAGAGAATTTCGGAATTTCAAATGTAGAGTTAAAATTCTCCCTTGCCACCTAGCTCGGGAGTTATATCCAAGATTACTCATTCTCACTACACTTACTAGTCATAAATAGATATTACTAACTTTTAAGTACTTCTCACCTTGACTGTTTGGGTATCCTTTTGGAATTCACTCGATCCGCTGAAGCTATCAATCGACTGATGATATTGGATTGATTTGGAACACTATATATACCAAAGGGAGATCAGCGGGTGGGGGCTGTTTTGGGCAATTACCGTTCAGTGGACGT
The DNA here is from genome assembly GCA_947579665.1 of Sympetrum striolatum. Classification (NCBI taxonomy): domain Eukaryota; kingdom Metazoa; phylum Arthropoda; class Insecta; order Odonata; family Libellulidae; genus Sympetrum; species Sympetrum striolatum. Next base: position 72,369,063 of record OX388346.1, on the reverse strand, counting down.
AGATGGGGGCGGAGGCATATTGCGGAAATAAAGATATAAGCGATAGCTATGTGCCTTTCGTAGCCCCAGAACGAAGGCTACCTCTCTCTAAATTACGTCATTAAAACTCGGAATGTATGTGTATGAAATATCGTCCATAAAACATCCCACTCAAATGCTTTCTTTCTCTCCCTATAAAATCAATAGGGCATTGCAGACATTGAGAAATGCCTACCTTTTCTCCGGCATTGTAATATTTTCCTTGATCTAATTCCAATGGTATGTTTATGTTGGACAAGGATTATATATAGAAAACAATTACGAAACAATTACACTAATATTTCAGAGAGTAATTTTATTTTTCAATTTATTACAAATGGAGTATAGTTACAGTTAGAATACATCTTTAAAATCTTAGGACGGCGCAACAAAGCATGATAAAGTGTCAACACTGATGAATAAGAAAAAGTAAATCTCCTATTTGTTGCTGAAAGCAGACGTATTTTGGCTAACGATGGATAACTTCATTTTCTTCCTGAATATATCGATCACTTTTACTGTCCTTTATGCAAATGAGATCTCATAATATGGAAGTGCTGGTCCGATATCTCTTCCCTGGGCTTTCATTCCTCAAAACGAAAACAGCACAGTCTACTCTTAAACCTGTAGGTATCGAGCACCTTTCAGGTTAACTTCCTTATGATTTCCATGTCTTAAAACGAACGGAATGTTATTTATAAACTTGATTTCGTTCACGGGCTGGAAGGAAGTATCCAGTAAGTGAAACGTGAAAATTCTCGTAGAGTAAGCAGCCTTCCACAGGATCGTTCCAGCTAAAATTTTTGAATTTGAAACACATACATAGAGAAATAGTTCATATCAAACGGAGAACATCTGATAATTTTTCTCTATGTTTTGCCATTCGTGGGTTTATTAAATTTTCGGTCACAGTTGGTGGATATGAGGTGTGCCCGAACCTAACCTGATTTTCAATTATTTTCTTTTGGTGCCTCATCTTCGAAAATAACATTTATGATAAACGGTCCTCACCAAGGAGCATGGATTTCTTTCCACCCACTTTCTAGTGATTCCTCACTCTTTCCACATTAAAAATAATGTATTCAAAAATCGAAAAATCATTTTATTCCTTTTAGTACTCTCACAGAAGAATCGGTATTTCTCACACACTAGAGACTGAAAGTATTACCTGAGAATCACGGTCATAATTTATAATTTCATAGCTTTTAAAATCATTAATTAAAAGGTTATTATAATGATCAGATCTGTGAAGACACTCAATTTTAATCAATCCATTACGGAAATCTTATTGCTCAACAGTGGCATAGTAATTTTGTTTATAGCCCTGTCCGTTTTTTGACACCGGTGTTGTATTACAGTTACTACAATAGAATGTTTCATGTGATTCACAAAAATTAAATTAAAGAAATAGTTTAACGATTATCATGAAAAGTAAATTTCTGTTTCTAGCTTAGTTCTAGATGTTTCTAATATTTTTGAGATTCAAATCTCACCAATGATAAAATTGTTATTATATAAATTCTTCACGTGACATATTTTTCTACAATCAAAAACCTTCAATAAATTAATCGCTTATTGAAGCGTAAAGACCAAATAGAATCCAAGCATTATGTTAGGAAATGTTCGTAGATATGGGTTTAACCACTTTATTTCAATACATTAGGACTAACAAGTGCGCAATGTAAGTTAGCTCGCTTAACTCGTTATTTCTTGTACCGGATATTACCACTTCATTGTTATTTCGAATCTTAAACATAATTGTTTATTTAATTTTATTTTTGCTTTTGAAATGCCATCATTGATATATTTCATCACATCTTTACTAAATACATTCCTTAATGAAGTTCTTTTAAATCAATAGGATGCGATCTGAATAAAGACATAAGTGATATGAAAGATAACGAAACATATTTTGAGAAACTAAATAAATTTTTGGTCAAAATCGCACCTCATAAATAAGAGGGAAAAAGCAATTAATATCTGCTCTAGTTCATTCTCACATTTATTAGAAGTATTTTCGAAGACCATCACATTATATATAATAAATTACAATTAGCTATTGCTACCTATAGATATAAAAAATCACTATGCGTAATCACTACTGGAATTTATATTATAAGGTCTGAATTCAATTTATTATTATCCATTGTTTCATTTCTACTATCTTTGGGCAGAAAATACGCAACTTTCATGTTTTTTTATCATGTTCTTTTCCTTCCTCTTCCGCAAACATTTTTTCATTTTTTTACTCACACTTACTCTTTCTTCTTCCAAGAATAACATTTCGGTGCATATTGGTTTATCGTAGAACAGATCTTTTACTTCATGCCCTTATATGTCCTTCCTTGTCCCAAAATATTTTTATATATTCTTTCTCCAAGAGGATATGTGTCCTTCCATTCTCCTAAATGTTAAGGATCCTGTTTGCTATTCTTTCTGGTTCCATTCTTCTGAAGTATCCTTATAAATTACGTTCGCCTTTTTTAATAGTCGTCTATACGTAGGCAAATCTTTCATACAATCCTTGTTTTGATCTCAAGTGGAATCTAAACTCCTTTTCTCATACTTTTTTGGTCCAGGGATCTTCCTTTCTTATATTTTCAAATTCCCAAAGTCTTACTCTAAAGCACTGATGTAATATTTGAAAAATAAATTATAGTACTTAGATAAGTAAACGTATACAAAGGTAACTATTTCAGTTCCTTAATATCCCCATATCTCTCCATCTCCGTCACCAATGAATTCAGCACTACAGAATATCATATTACCAACGGATTTCTGTTCGTCATAATTCGTTAAATGCATATTTTCCGTATCTAATACATTCGTATACAAGTCCACATTTACCACATTCAGCTTACAATGTCATAACTACGCTAATACGGAAAGTTTATCTTGGTGGCTTAAGTCACAAGGTACTTGAAGTAATAAGATTTTAAAAAATAATGCAATGAGGAAATAAACTAATCTTATCTGAAAATGGGACTTTAAAATAATGCAAATACAGACAGATGTCAATGGAAAATTTCTGCGAAGTGAATCGTTTTATTAAACATTTTAATGTAAATATTCAAAACTAAACATCGGTAACCGTATAGAAACCAATTATGTATATACTCCTGATAACTTTCTCATGGTATCAAGGATTTAGTTGCCCCAATCGGACAAGATAGATCGCAAAACTTCGAAAGTATTTTGAAGGATCAGAGTCTAGCCTAATAATTTTAGGGAATTATTCATAATTAACGAGATTAGTTAGATATTATTTGATTATCCAGTAGATAAGAAAAACAAATAGAGATGGATGCTTGTTTGCACCGTTCTAATCAAGCATTGATTTGAAATCCTGATGCTTTTAGGTACTGGAAGTAATGAATTATATGAAAAAGGAACATGTTATCAGTAGTAGTATTTCTGGGAGTTTTTCTACACCTAAAATCATTTCGCGTACTCATTAATCATTTTGAGTTTCCATTAGCAAGCGAACCCTGGACCACTTTAAAATTAATGCGAGATTACTATCCTCTTTGAAATCCAGAAGATATAAAAGGATCTTTCATTATCGTTATAGAATCATATAAAAATTTAAGCAGCATTTAATACAGGTATTTGAGAATAATATCTTTATTTCAGAGCAGTTATGAAAACATATGAAATAATGACATGAGAAAATGCATGAAAGACTTAAGTGTTAAGCTTAAGAGTTACTTAGTATGATGTAAAGTAGTCGTGAGAAGCAATTGATGCACTCTTTGGACGATGACTCCAGCCTCATGGATTTTGAGTCCAAAAGCCGCGATTATCTGATTCATGGAAGAGTCATCGAGGTGAGATTGGATTAATAACTAAAGATCATCCAAACATAGAGGTGAGATTGGATTAATGAGTTCCCGATTCATATCTCAGAATCGAAGGATGAGTTAGTGGTGACTTAGGATGGGTTGGTGGTGAAGGATGGGCTGGTGATGCACAAATGGCTGGTGAACAATTGCCTTATGCACGATTGGCTGGTGGTGCACGATCTGCGGATGAACGGCGTGTCCGCTTCTGTGGACGACGGCGTTGAATCCGTTGTGCTTGTCGGCGGTGTAGTGGACGGTGCGGATGGTGCCGTCGGCTTCGTGGAGGCTGTAAGATCCCTTGACCACGTCTCCGTCTCTCTCCTCTTGCTGGCTCTTGATGTCGCCGGTGTGTTTGTCTTCAACTCCATACTTGAACTGGTAGTGGGGATGGGCCTGCCTCAAAAACATTGAGTTAAGTGTTATGTTAGGACTGCATTGGTTTCGTCGATTTCATCACATACGTTAATGCTCTAACTATTTATTATAAGTGTTATTTCGAAGACATGGTGCCTCATTTTTAAATTGCTGGCTATGATGTATTATAATAATATTAGATTAAGAGGATACCCAGTAGTTGAGCTACTCCGTACAACAAATTAACGAAATCGTTATTGCTGCATGATTCTACATCTTTAGTAAGACAATAAGGAAAATATTACAATTAATACCTCCACGATCAGAGAAAAACAATATATTAAAAACAAACCCTTATTTCTTAATAAAACAGGTTCATTTTATTCTGCTACTTCTCTATCCTCTTACTACCAAGCCTCCTATTCTTTTTCCTCTATCATTTAAATTTTGTAAAAAAGGAAATATTACTGACATTGATAACTTCATAAAAGAATTGCATAATATTTCATTTTCGTAGTGAAATAATCAAATTAATAAATAAGAATAAGCTATTCATTACATAAATAATGAGCATAGATATGCATCCAAATATCTATAAAATTTGGTGATACTTATGTGTTACTTGTTAAATACAAAAGTAAGAGATGATAGTGTGACGCTGCTATTTTAATTATTTATTTATTATTGAATAATATTCTTTAATATTGAGAAATATTCCTCTCCGTAGTATCTTACTCTTGTATTTTATAAAAACAGTCACTAGAGATAGGCCTTACAGATATTTAAACAAAATACATTTAAAAATTCCTTAAACAAGCTCCTCTGCCATTTTATCAATTTTCTAGCATTTAATTGAGATACTCACGTAGTAATCCACGACATGTTCCTTGATGATTGCATGTCCTCCATGTCCGTATCCGTGCTGAGGGAGGGCGTGGCTCAATGCCAGGGCCATGGCTACGACTGCGAAGTGGGCAATCATCTGAAACATTAAGAATATATACTTAGATTAGGAGTTGATTGCCACGTAAAGATGTCTTCTGAAGTGCTAATTGAACTTGAAGGCATCTTAGCGGAAAAACATGTTTGAAATCGAGATTATCAAATTTATTCAGAGAATTCCGGAAATTCACATGTATTCGTGGTCTTGAAGACCCTACAGTACTTCATGATAGTACTAGTTTGACTTTAGTTGCAGGCAGTGCTATATGCTTAATCAAATTTCGACTATGAATAGGTGATATAGCAAGGATATAGTATGACCTAAATAATGCGCTATTACATTAACAGGAAGATCCTTGTTAAACTGATCCGCGGTTATTGGATATAAAAATATTAATGGTAAGTTAGCCATTCTGGTGAATGATATTAGCTGTTAGGTAAGATTACTAATTGGGAAACTAGTAAGGATTGAGAATGATCTGAATCCTATAAATAAATCCTTCAACGGTACAGAGTGATTAGGTATTTGTTTTGCTGGGTTTTGCATGATTTGTTTCAAGGTTTAATCCTTAATAGAATAATGTCTTTATAGGTTTTACGAGAAGTGAAAAATAGTGGCATCAGGGAGACCTGGGTTCGAGTCCCAGTAGTCTCACTATTGTTTACTTTTTGTACAACCTTGGGTTTAGAAATACTTTCTTGTGCATAGTTAAACTTCATTTCCATCATCTGTATAGCTGTAAATTTATAAGATTTCCAATTTACAAAGATATATCAATCGTTCAGGATCATAAATTAAGATTACTGGTTCCCTCAGCACTTACAATTAATAATAAATAGGTAAATCTAATTTCTAAGTATTTCTCACCTTGACTGTGTTGGGTATCCTTTTGGAATTCACTCGATCCGCTGAAGCTCTCAATCGACTGATGATATTGGAATGATTTGGAACACTATATATACCAAGTGATGATTAGAAGGTGAGTGCAGTGGGTGGGGCTGTTTGTGCCAGATGGCTTTTCAGAAGGGGAAGACGGGGCGGGGGCAGATTGCGGAAATAAAGATTTTAGAGATAGCAATGAGCCTTTCGTAGCCCCAAAACGATGGCTACCTCTTTCTATCGTAAATTACGTCATTAAAATTTGGAATGTGAGTGTATGAAATATCGTCCATAAAACATCTCTCTTAAATGCTTTCTTTCTCTCCCTATAAAATCATTAGGGCATTACTGATATTGAGAAAAGCCTATCTTTTCTCCAGAATGGTAACTATTTCATTGATATAATTCCATTGGGATTTTTATGTTGGACAAGGATTATATATAGAAAACAATTATAAAACAATTAAACTAATATTTCAGAGAGGAATTCAATTTTTCAATTATTTACAAATAGTGAATACGTATAGTTAAAGTTTGGAAACGTCTTTAAAATTTTAGGACGGTGAAACAAAGCATGAAAAAGTGTCAGAACCGTCGAAGACGACAAATACAGATCGTATTTATAAATTTAAATAGAATATGAAAAAATCAATTCTAATTGTAGCTTTCCTGGGAGACAGCTACATGATATCTGCTAGAAAGAAGTTCTCGGTGTGCCCCATAGCGTTTTATTTAACATTTACAATTGAAACTTTTATTTTATGTTAATGCATTTCAAACTGATTGAGATTTTATTCTCACGAGGCATTTATAAATATAATAAACATGTCTTTCTTTTTGAAATCTAAAATTTGCTTCCTAATTGCATGTACTGTATGTCGAGCCTAAATTCTTGCTTAAGTGTGACTTTGCTGTGGAATGATTTTATATAAAAGTAATGATCTTCACAATCTGATTATGAATAATTAATTATCAGGATCGCCTTTTAAAATAATTCTCCAAGATTAATATAAATACGTACCTTGAATTGTATTTTTCAAACTTAAAATAATATTTATTTCTAAATATATTAGAAAGTTATTATCTATCAAAATATTATGAACAGGTTCAATTGAAAATAAACAAAATTCACAGTTTTATAAATGATGGTCACTTTGCGGTAGTGACTGATAAATCTTGAATTACTTGAGGCACCAAATATTGAATTTCCCGTCAATATATACAATTAAGGTAATAAAATAATCCTTGCATTATATTGCTTCGAAACAATGAATAACAGCTTATATTCAAATACTGAATTTGGGAAGTAAATCTCCTATTTGTTGTCCAAAGCAGACTAATTTTAGCTAACGATGGATTACTTAATTTTCTTCCTGAATATATCGTTCACTTTTTTACTGTCCTTTATGCAAATGAGATCTCATAATATGGAAGTGCTGGTCCGATATCTCTCCCCTCGGCTTTCATTCCTCCAAACGAAAACAGCACAGTCTACTCTTAAACCTGTAGGTATCGAGCCCCTTTCAGGTTTACCTTCCTTATGATTTCCACGTCTTAAAACGAACGGAATGTTATTTATAAATTTGATTTCGGTCATGGTTTGGAAGGAAGCATCCAGTAAGTGAAGCATGAAAAATCTTAATGTGTAAGCAGCCTTCGATAGGAACGTTCCAGCTAAAATTTAGGAATTTGCAACAGATATATGTATAAATGTTTCATATCAAACGGAGGACATCTGATATTTTTCATCTGTGTTTTGCCATTTGAGGGATTTATTAAATTTTCGGTCACAGTTGGTGGAAATGAGGTTTTCCCGAACGTAACCTGATATTCAATTATTTTCTTTTGGTGCCTCATCTTCGAAAATAACATATTTAATGAATGTACCTCACCAAGGGGCATGCATTTCTTTCCACTTTCTTTCTGGTGATTCTTCACACATCCTTGTTTTTGAATTTATAGAGAATTTGTTCGAAAAGAATTTTCTTTCCTTTAAGTACCTACATAGAAGTATCAGTAATACCCTCACACTAGACACTAAAAGTATTACTTGATTATCGTGGTCATAATTTTTAATTTCCTAACTCTTGAAAATCATAAATTCAAAGGTTATAATAATGATCAGATCTGTGAGACACTCAATTTTCACCAAACAATGACGGAAATCTTATTTCTCATCAGTGACAAGGTAATGCTGTTTATAGCCCTGTAGTACCCCGTTTCTCTTTTTGACCCCAGTATTGTATAACAGTTACTACAATAGAATGATCCGTTTGATTCACAAAAATTAAATGAAAGAAATAGTTTACTGATTATCAGGAAAAGTGAATTTCTGTTTCAAGCTTAGTTCCAGATGTTTCTAATATGTTTAAGATCCAAATTTCACTAATGATAAAATTGTTATTATATATATTCTTCATATGTAATGTATCATTCTATTCTCCTAAATTTTAAGGATCCTGTTTGCTATTCTTTCTGGTACCATTCTTCTGAAGTATCCGTAGAAAATACGTTTGTTTTTCCTCAATCCTTGTCTAGACGTGTTCAAACTATTCTTACAATTCTTGGGTTAATGTCAAGAGGAATTTTAACTCATTTTCATATACTTTTTTTGGTCACGGAATCTTCCTTTCTTATATTTTCTATTTCCCGAAGTCCTATTCTGGAGTACTGATGTCATTTTTGGAAAATAAATTGTATCACTTAGAAAAGTAAATGTATCCAAAGGTTCAGTTCCTTAATATCCCCCAATCTCTCAATCTCCGTCGCCCATGAGTTCAGCACTGCAGAATATCATATTACCGACGCATTTATGATCGTCATGATTCGTTTTATACTCATTTCCCGCATTTGATGCATTCGAATAGATACCTGATTATATTTAAAGTAGTCTTTACTACATTCAGAAAACTTAGAAAGTCATATCTACCCTCTTACGGAAAGTTTATCATGGTGACTTAAGCCACAAGGTACTAAAAGTAATAAGATTTAAAAAATAATGCAATGAGAAAATAAATTAATCTTATCTGAAGATGGCACATTAAAATAATGCAAAGACAGAAAGATGTCAATGGTAAATTTCGGCGAAATGAATCGTTTTATTAAACATTTTAATGTAAATATTCAAAACTAAACATCGGTAATCGCATAGAAACCAATGACATTCTCCTGATAACTTTCTCAGTGTATCAAGGATTTAGTTGCCTTAATCGGACTCGTTAGAACGCAAAACTTCGTAAACATTTTGAAGGATGGCAGAGTCTCGCCTAATAATTTTAGGGAATTATTCATAACTAACGAAATTAGTTTGATTAGCCATTAAAGAAGAAAAAACAGATAGAGATGGATGCTTGTTTGAACTTCTCTAATCGAGAATGGATTTGAAATTTCCATCCATTTTGATACCTTAAGTTAGGGTTTTCGTAACTTTGTCTGCAATGGAACACTTCGCAAACCTGGGAAGTTTAACGCTAAGCTTATTTTTAGGTTAGGTAATTCTACTAGTAAAATTTAAAAAATCATTTTATTAAAAAATTATTTGGTAATTATTTTTAAATACAATACTAAAATATTGTAATAAAAACTAAAAAGATGAATAAATAAAGCATTTAATTTCTTTTACTCTCCAATTCTCCTTTAACGCTCTAAATTATCGCAGAACACCAATTCAGGTTCAGCGGAACACCAGTGTTACGCGGAACATAGTCTAGGAAACTCTGCCTTAGGTAATGAATTACATAATAATGATCTGTTATATCAGTAGTAGTATTTCTGGGCATTCATTGAACAGCTAAAATAATTTCGCGCATTTGCGCTTACACTAGGATGGGAACACGTGACCACTTACATTAATGCGAAGAGCGCCATCTTCTTTGAAAATCAGGAGACGTGACATGATTTTTGATTATCGTTATAGAGTCATATAAACAATTTAAGAAGCATTTAATACTGGTATTGCGAATAATATATTTATTTCAGAGCAGTTATGAAAACATATGAAATATTTACATGAGAAATTGTATGAAAGACTTAAGTGTTAAGCTTAAGAGTTACTTAGTATGGCGTAAAGTTGTCGTGAAAAGCAATGGAGCCGCTCTTCGGATGGTGACACCAGGCTCATGGATTTTGTGTCCAAAAGCCGTGGTTTTCTGATTCATGGAAGAGTCATTGAGAGAAATAATTTTCAAATCACGTGCACGAAGAATAACATTTGAAACATGTAGGTGATATTGGATTAATGAGTTCCCGATTCATTTCTCAGAATCTAAGGATAACTTAGTGGTGACTTAGTATGGGCTGGTGGTGAAGGATTGGCTGGTGATGCACAATTGGCTGGTGAACAATTGCCTTATGCACGATTGGCTGATGGTGCACGATCTGGGGATGCACGGCGTGTCCGCTTCTTTGGACGACGGCGTTGAATCCATTGTGCTTGTCGGCGGTGTAATGGACGGTGCGGATGGTGCCGTCGGCTTCGTGGAGGCTGTAAGATCCCTTGACCACGTCTCCGTCTCTCTCCTCTTGCTGGCTCTTGATGTCGCCGGTGTGTTTGTCTTCAACTCCATACTTGAACTGGTAGTGGGGGTGGGCCTGTCACAAAATACATTGAGTTAAGTGTTATGCTAGGACTGCATTGGTTTCGTCGCTTCGTTAAACACAATGATACTCTATTTATTATAAGTGTTATTTCGAGCACTTGGTGCCTCGTTTTCAAATTGCTGGCTATGATGTATTATAAAAATATTAGAATAAGAGGAAACCCTATAGTTGAGCTACTCCGTACAACAAATTAACGAAATCGTTATTGCTGCATGATTCTAAATCTAGAGTAAGAGAAGAGGGAAAATATTCCATTTTAATACTTCCACGATCAGAGAAAAACAATATATTAAAAATAAACCTTTATTTCTTAATGAAACAGGTTCATTTTATTCTGCTACTTCTCTATCCTCTTACTACCAAGCCTCCTATTCTTTTTACTCTATCATTTAAAATTGTAAAAAAAGAAATATTACTGACATTGAAAACTTCATAAAATAATTGCATAATATTTCATTTATTATTGAAATAATCCAAATCAATAAATAAGAATAAGCTATTCATTACATAAATAATGAGCATAGATTTGCATCCAAATATCTATAAAATTTGGTGATACTTATTTGTTAGTCGTTAAATATAAAAGTAAGGGATGATAGTGTGACGCTGCTATTTAATTTTTTTTCACCGAATTGTTTGAGTAATGTCAATTTAAATTCTTTATTTATGATTGAATAATTTTCTTTAGTATTGAGAAATATTCCTCTCCGTAGTATTTTACTCTCGTATTTTATAAGTACAGTCACTAGAGATATTTATAGGCCTTACAGATATTTAAACAAGATACATTAGAAAATTTTTTAAACAAGCTCCTCTGCCATTTTATCAATTTTCTAGTATTTAATTGAGATACTCACGTAGTAATCCACGACATGTTCCTTGATGATTGCATGTCCTCCATGTCCGTATCCGTGCTGAGGGAGGGCGTGGCTCAATGCCAGGGCCATGGCTACGACTGCGAAGTGGGCAATCATCTGTAACATTAGGAATATATACTTAGATTAGGAGTTGATTGCCACGTAAAGATGTCTTCTGAAGTGCTAATTGGACTTGAAGGCATCTTAGCGGAAAAACATGTTTGAAATCGAGATTATCAAATTTATTCTGGGAATTACTGAAATTCAGATATATTCGTAGTCATGAAGGCCCTACAGTACTTCATGATAGTACTAGTTTGACTATAGTTGCAAGCAGTGCTATATGCTTAATCAAATTTCGAGTATGTATTGGTGATCTAGCAAAGAAATAGTACGGCATAAATAATGCGCTATTACATTAATAGGAAGATACCTTGTTGAACTGATCTGCGGTTACTGAACATAAAAATATTAATGGACAGTTTGCCTATATAGTAAATGATTTTAGCTAATAGATAAGATTACTAATTGGGAAACTAATAAGGATTGAGAATGATCTGAATCCTCTGCATAAACTCTTTCAACGTTAAAGAGTGCTTAGGTATTTGTTCTGCTTGGTGTTGCATGATTTGTTGTCAAGGTTTGGAAATCCTAAATAGAATAATGTCTGTTTAGGTTGCACGAGAAGTGAGAAATAGTGGCATAAGGGAGACCTGGGTTCGAGTCCCAGTAGTTTCACTATTTTTAAGTTTTTTTACAACCTTGGGTTTAGAAACACTTTCTTGTTCATAGTTAAACTTCATTTCCATCATCTGAATAGCTGTTAATTTATAAGATTTCCAAAGTACAAAGATATATCAATCGTTCAGGATGAGAAATTAAGATTACTGGTTCCCTCAACACTAACAATTAGTCATAAATAGGTAATCCTAATTTGTAAGTATTTCTCACCTTGACTGTGTTGGGTATCCGTTCCGAATTCACTCGATACGTTGGAGCTCTCAATCGACTGATGATAATGAATCGTTCCATCACACTATATATACCAAGTGATGATTAGAAGGGGAGTGCAGTGGGTGGGGCTGTTTTGGGCAGTTGGCTTTTCAGAAGGGGAAGACGGGGCGGGGGCAAATTGCGGAAATAAAGATATTAGAGATAGCAATGAGCCTTTCGTAGCCCCAAAACGATGGCTACCTCTCTCTAAATACGTCATTAAAATTCGGAATGAGAGTGTATGAAATATCGTCCATAAAAAATCTCTCTCAAATGCTTTCTTTCTTTCCCTATAAAATCAATGGAGCATTACAGATATTGAGAAAAGCCTACATTTTCTCCGTAATTGTAATATTTTCATTGATATAATTCCAATGGGATGTTTATGTTGGACAAGGATTATCTATAGAAAACAATTATAAAACAATTAAACTAATATTTCAGAGAGGAATTTTATTTTTCAATTAATTACAAATATTATATACCTAAAGTTACAGTTAGGAAACGTCTTTAAAATCTTAGGACGGCGCAACAAAGCATGAAAAAGTGTCAGAACCGTCGAAGACGACAAATACAGATTGTATTTATAAATTCAAATAGAATAGAAGAAAAATCAGCTACTATTAGGGCTTTACTGGTAGATAGCTACATGATATTAGCTGGAAGGAAGCACTTGGCGTACCCCATTGCGTTATATGTCTCTTTTATTAGTAACTTTGAGTTTATGCGAATCCATTTCAAACTGAGTGATATTTGATGCTCAAAATATATTGAGTAATATAATGTACGCGTCTTTCCTTTTGAAATCAATTATTTGCTTCCTTATGTGTACTGTATTTCAAACTTTAATGACTTGAGTCTTGAATTAAAATTAGGACTTTGCTGAGGATTGATAGTATAGGAAAGTAATGATCTTTACAAATGGATTATGAATAATTAATTATCAGGATCGCCTTTTAAAATTATTTTCCAAGATACGCACATTATTTTAAATTTTTCAAACTTGAAGTAATATCAATCTCTTTATATTTGAAAGTATTTATCTATCAAAACATTATTGATAGTTTCAATTTAAAATAAAGAAAATTCACACTTTTATAAATGATGGTCACTTTTAGTTAGTGATTGATATTTCTTGAAATGCTTGAGGCACCAAAAATTTTAGTTTCCCGTCAATATATACAATTAAGGTAATAAAATAATCCTTGAATTATATTGCTTCGAAACAAAGAATAACTACTAATATGCAAATTTGGGTAATTAATATCCTATTTGTTGTCTAAAGCAGACCAATTTTGGCTATGGGTGGATTACTTAATTTTCTTCCTGAATATATCGATAACTTTTTTACTGTCCTTTATGCAAATGAGATCTCATAATATGGAAGTGCTGGCCCGATATCTCTCCCCTCGGCTTTCATTCCTCCAAACGAAAACAGCACAGTCTACTCTTAAACCTGTAGGTATCGAGCCCCTTTCAGGTTTACCTTCCTTATGATTTCCTCGTCTTAAAACGAACGCAATGTTATTTATAAATTTGATTTCGGTCACGGGCTGGAAGGAAGCATCCAGTAAGTGAAACGTGAAAATTCTCGTAGTGTAAGCAGCCTTCCACAGGAACGTTCCAGCCAAAATTTAGGAATTAGCAACAGATATATGTATAAATATTTCATATCAAACGGAGAACATCTGATATTTTTCGTATTTGTTTTACCATTCGAGGGATTTTTGAAATTTTCGGTCGCAGTTGGTAGATATGAGGTTTTCGCAAACGTAATCTGATTTTTTTTTGGCACCTCATCTTCGAAATAACATTTATGATAAATGATCCTCATCATGGGGCATGAATTTCTTTCCACCCACTTTCTGGATATTCCTCACTTTTTCTGAATTCAAAGAAAATTAAATCGAAAAACAAAAAATAATGTTTTTCTTATGAGTACTCTCACAGAAGAATCAGTATTTCTCTCACATTAGAGACTGTACGTATTACCTGAGAATCTCGGTCATAATTTGTAATTTCATAACTCTCGAAAATCATTAATTCAAATATTATAATCATGGACAGATCTGTGAGATGCTCAGCTCAATTTTTACCAAACAATGATGGAAATCTTATAGTTCATCAGTGACAAGGAAATGCTGTTATAGCCCTGCAGTACCACCCGGTCCTCTTTTTGACCCCGATATTGTATGACGGTTACTACAATAGAATGATCCGTTTGATTCACAAAAATTTAATAGTTTTCTGATTATTAGTAAAAGTGAATTTCTGTTTCTAGCTTAGTTTTAGACGTTTCTAATATTTTTGAGATCCAAATCTCACAAATGTTAAAATTTTCATTGCATTAATTTTTCACGTGACATATTTTTCTACAATCAAAACCCTCCAATGAAATAATCGCTTATTGGAGCCTAAAGACCAAGGAGAATTCAAGCATTAATTTAGGAAATGTTCGTAGATATGGGATTATTAGCTTTATTTCAATACATTAGGACTAACAAGGCTTTAGGACTAACAACGCATTCAATTCTTAAACAAAATTATTTATTTTATTTTTATATTTGATTTTGAAGTTCTATCAATGATATATATCATCACATCTTTACTAAATATATTCGTGTATGAATTTCTTAAGCAATGCGATCTGAAGAAAGTAATAAGCGATAAGAAATTGAATGACAAATAACTTAAGAAACAGAACGAATATTTTGGTCAATGTCGCACAACATAAATAAGTGGCAAAACGCCATGAATATCTGTCCTAGTTCATGCTCACATTTATCGAAGTATTTCCCAAATACAATCACCTTATGTATAACACGTTGCAATTAACCGATGGCCTCCTGCCTATAGGTAAGAAAAATCACTAAGCGTAATGAGTAATGGAAATTATATTAAAAGGTCTGGATTTGATCTGTTATTATAATTTTTTTCGTTTCTAGCATCTTTAAGAAGCAAATACACAACTTTCATTATTTTAAAAGGTGATGCTGTTTGGAGTTCTCTACTAGCCCGTTCCTCCTTTTGACTCGGATATTGTATAGCAGTTACTACAGTAGTATTTTTCGCGTGATTTGCAAAAATTGAATAATACCTTCAGAATTATCAGAAATAGCGAATTTTTGTTTCTGGCTCTACGCAGTTCATTCATCAGGTACTTTCGAGATCCAAATCTCAATAAAGTTAAAATTTTTATTATATAACATTTTTACGAGACATCTTTTTAGAGTCAAAAACCTCGAATGAATTAATCGCTCATTGTAACGTTAATACAAAAACAAGTTCAAGCATTATCTTGTGGAATTTTCGTAAATATTGTTTAATCCGCTTTATTTCAATACATTAGGACAAACAAGGCCGTCAAGCAAATTAGCTGTTTTCGTGAATGCTCGTACCTCGTATATGTGACTAACGAACACTGCACGGGGCGTAAAATTAATAAATGCTTGATATGTCAAATATCTATGAATAATTAAATTAATGGAAAGAGTGAAAATGATTGCTAAGACGCTAAATAGACATTTAAAATCTTAACAACTTTACAGCTCGCATTTTTCCTCTACATGTTAGAGTTCGTAAAAATATCTATTTTTGCATTTAAAAAATTAAAAGATTGTAAAACCTATTTCTGTTTTATATAGGTTCTCATTTATATTATCATATTTTCTCCCTTCTTAATCTTTAGACTCTCCTTCGCAATCTCTTTAGGCAGTAGGATGCGATCTGAAGAAAGAAATAAGTGATAAGAAATGGAATGAAAAATAAATTAAGCAACGGAATGAATCTTTGGCCAATATCTTATCGCAGCATAAATAAGAGAGAAATCGCTATGAACATCTGCCCTAGTTAATCCTCACATTTATCTAAGTATTTCCCCAATTTCATCGCCTTATATAATATATATTTTAATTATTCTATTACTTTTCTGCCTGTAGATATAAAAATCACTAAGCGTAGTGAGTGCTCGCTATTATTTTAAAACTTAAATACACATTTTTTAAATTTTATCTGATTCTTTCCTCTCCCATCAACATTCTTCCATTCTTTTGCTCACTCTTTCTCGTTCTTCTTTCAAGAATATCTTTTCGGTTCTATTTAGTTTATCTTAGAAAATATCTTTCGCCTCATGTCCTTGCATGCTTTCCTTTGTTTCCACATTCTCGTATAACTTCTTTCTCTCAGAGGATTTGGGTATTTCTATTCTTCTAAATTGTAAGGATCCTGTTTGCTGTTCTTTCTGGTTCCATTCTTCTGAAGTATCCGTAGAAATTACGTTTGCCTATTCATAATCTTTATCCAGACTTTGTACAATTCTTGTTTTGATCTCAAGTGGAATCTAAACTCATTTTCTCATACTTTTTTGGGTCCCGGGATCTTCCTTTCTTATATTTTAAATTTCCCAAAATCTCACTCAAGAGAATTGATGCCATTTTTGTAAAATAAATTATAGTACTTAGATACGTAAATATATATATACAAAGGTAACTCTTTCAGTTCCTTAATATCCACAGATCTCTCCATCTCCGTCACCAATGAATTCAGCACTACAGAATATCATATTACCAACGTATTTCTGTTCGTCATATTTCGCTAAATGCATATTTTCCGTATCTGATTCATTCGCTTAGAACTCTGTTTAAATTTAAAAATTGTCTTTACCAAATTCAGCAAACTTACAAAGTCATATCTACGATCTTACTGAAAGTTAATCATTTCTACTTCAGCCCCTAGGTTCTAAAAGCAAGGATATAAAATATGAAGGCAATGAGGGAACAACTAATCTCATCTGAAAATTTCACTTTGAAAAACCTGCAACCAGGTAGAAATAAATGATGAGTCCCGGCGAAGAGAATTGTATTATCTCATTATTAAACACTTAAATGTAAATATTTAAAACTAATCATCGGTAAGTGTAGAGAAGCCAATTATATTCTCCTTTCTCAGGATATCAAAGATTAAGTTGCTTTAATCGGACTCGTGAGCTCGCAAAATTGGTAAGCATTTTGAAGGATAGCAGAGAATTCCATTGTAGATGAAGGTAATTTGTCATAAAAAAGAAATTAGTTTCATATTATTTGATAATCTAGTAGACAAGAAGTAACAAATAGAGATGGATGCTTGTTTACACTGTTCTAATAGAGAATTAATTTAAAATTTACATCCATTTCGATACCTGAAGTAATGAACTATATGATAATGATCCGTGATATCCGTAGCAGTATTTTTGGGAGATATGCGATAGTTAAAGTGATTTCGTGCATTTGAGTTTCCACTAGGATGGGAACCAGGGACCTTATTTACATTAATGCGAACGCACCATCCTCTTTGAAACCCAGAAAACAAATAAAGATTTTTCATTACCGTTCTAGGATCATAGACACAATTTGAGTAACATTTAATACTGGTATTGCGAATAAAATCTTTATTTCGGAGTATGTATGAAAACATATGGAATATTTACATGAGAAATTGCATGAAAGACTTACGTGTGAACCTTAAGAGTTAACTAGTTTGGCGTAAAGATGTCTTGAAAAGCAATAGATGCGCTTTTCGGATGATGACTTCAGCCAAATAGATGTTGAGTCCAAAAGCCTTGGTTTTCTGATTCGTGGAAACATCGTTGAGAAAACGATTGCCAAATCACGTGCACGAAGAATCACATCGGGATCGTTAAGGTGAGATTCGGTAGTTGAGGGTTCGATTCATATCTCGAAATCCAAGGATGAGTTAGTGGTGACTTAGGATGGGCTGGTGGTGAAGGATGGGCTGGTGGTGCACAATTGGCTGGTGAACAATTGCCTTATGCACGATAGGCTGGTGGTGCACGATCTGGGGATGCACGGCGTGTCCGCTTCTTTGGACGACGGCGTTGAATCCGTTGTGCTTGTCGGCGGTGTAGTGGACGGTGCGGATGGTGCCGTCGGGTTCGTGGAGGCTGTAAGATCCCTTGACCACGTCTCCGTCTCTCTCCTCTTGCTGGCTCTTGATGTCTCCGGTGTGGTGGTCCTCGACTCCATACTTGAACTGGTAGTGGGGGTGGGCCTGTTTCGAAATGAACAGTCAAGATTTTTCTATAAAAAATGTTGGTTGTTGGTGTGTGTTGGTTTTATCACTGATATTTATTATATAATTAGATATAAACGAAATAATGGAATACGGCCATTCTGTGAAGTCATTGGACGCAATCCTTTTTCGGGGTAGAATTTAAGTTCCCTAAATACCTTGAATATAAAAAAATAAGTTACTGAAAATTAATTATTAATATTTCTCCTCCGTATTTACTATTTCAATTTTGCTACTATCTTTTGCTTTGTACCAGAATAGAACTATTACTGAGGTAAATATAATGAAATAATAACATTATAAATAATAATTTAATTTTTCAGAAAATTTCTGCATTGATAATTGTTTCTATATTTCATTGTCAGGCCTCAATTTCTACCTCCTACTACGCTACATATACTTCTGCGTACCCATATAACAGATATGGAGTTTCACTAAGTGTCGCCTTCCTCATTCAATTCTAAATTAATTATTCTATTTTTCATAATGAATTATAAAATTTCACTTATATTATCCATTATCTTAATTAAATGATCAAAGTATAAAATTAAAAAGAACAATATAAAATTCCATGACGAGTAAAAATGAGTAATCGGTGTCCATCCAAGTTTAAATAATAGATATCAAGTATTGAACTGGAAGAATATAATACGAAGCAGCTGTTTTGTTTAAAAATTATTTTAATTATTTTAATAATTTAAATTTAAATTTTTAAATGAAGCTTAACGTTAAGAAATACTTCCCTGGTACTTTATTCAATATTTATACTAATTGGTACTATTTATAGGAGTTAAACGATCTAGAGTTTGAAATTTTCCTTTAGCATTTGAATATCTCTATCATTTTGTTCATTTCTTTGTTCAGTTTCATTAAGTTACTCACGTAGTAATCTACGACATGTTCCTTGATGATTGCATGTCCTCCATGTCCGTATCCGTGCTGAGGGAGGGCGTGACTCAATGCCAGGGCCATGGCTACGACTGCGAAGTGGGCAATCATCTGAAAAATAAAAAATATTCAAGTTTATTAATATTGGGATTGACTACCTCATCAGAACTTATTCTGAATTGGAACATTTTAAAAAATTATAGGAGAAAACTATTACAATTGATTTATGAAATTATGCTGAATCAATTCATGGAGGATTTATCGTATTGTTAGTAAAAGTTTTTACTGGAATCGATTTTAAAATTAATTGCTTAAAAAACTTTGGTTATGTATTGGTTTACAAACACAGGAATAGAATGTTACCTAAAAAAGGCTTAAATATATTTACAGGAAGATCCATTAGGTGGCGTCTTTTTGGACATAAATAGATTCCTGGATATTTTACTTTAATATCGATAAAAAATAGTAGTTACCAAGTAAGGAAAGTAATTGGGAAAACACACAACCAATGAAAAAAAAAACCGTAATCTCCAAACGGTCTAGAAGAAAAGTTATAGTTAAATTTTTAATGTAATTGGAATTCTACGCTTCAAGATTTAGAAAAAGGAATAAAATCTATTTCTGGGTATACTGAAGTAGAGATATAGATGCAATTTGAGGTGCGGAAATTGAGAATCCCACAGCGCTTTTGACCTACTTAGGCGTAATTAATTTCTAAGTTTTTCTCACCTTGACTGTTTGGATATCCGTTTGGAATTCACTCGATCTGATGAAGCTCTCAATCGACTGATGATAATGCATCGATTCTTCACACTATATATACCTACCAATTAACGATCAAAAGGGGAGTGCTCTGCAGTGGGTGGAGGTGGTTTTGGGCAACGGGCGTTTCAGAGGGGCAGTCGTGTGGGGAGGAGTCGGGGGCGGAGTGAGGAAGTAAAGATATAAGCGATAAGTTTTTTACCTTAAGTAGCCAAAGGAATGGGACTACCTCTCTTTAAATTGCAAAATAAAAATTCTCGGAGCGAGTGTGACTTTTGATGTATGAAATATCCTCCATAAAATATCTTTCGCAGGTGTTCTTTTTCTTCGCCTGAAAAACCAATGGAACATTACTGAGCTATTCCTAATACACTTTGATTATGCTGATTTTTATGGAATGTTGGCGTTAGACAAGGTTCATCTATCTTCATCAATTCTGATAACCGCAGAGAGGATTTTATGACTACTACTTTATTGTATACTAGTTACAGAATGAGAATACCTTTAAAATTTTACCATAATTCATGAAAGTATTTAAATGTATAGTAGGAGAACCTTTGAAGAATTCAGTTGAAAATTTGAACTTACACAATAAAATAAAATTATAAGAAATGATACTGATGTTTAACTTTATATAAGTTGAAAAAAATTTAGTAGTTTCAAATTATTTCTGAGACCTCTTTACATTGGAAAAGTTTTATTTTTATTGAATACACTTGAATAGAAAATCGGTTTCCTACACTTAGTCTTTCATCTCAAGGGTAATAATTTGTATTAAACCTTCAAGTGTTTTGTTTCGAACTGACATATTTTAATTCGAGCACACTTTAAATTTTGTATCCTATACAGGAACATTAAAGGGGTCGATTAAAAATATCTGAAAAAATATGTTTAATATAATGCTCCCTCAAAGGCAGTATTTCATATTCCTTGAATTACTTGGGGCGCTGAAAATAGGATTTTTGATCAATAAAAATTGTTTGAATAAAAAAAGATCACTGTATTATTTTGCTTCGAAACAATCCTAATAAAAGCCAAATAACAGCCTTCATGCAAAATCTAGATTAGGCTAGCGAATATAATATGTGCTGAAGAAGAACAAGCTGACTGATTATTTCTACCAATCGAATACTTAATATTCTTTCCGAAAGTATTTGTCAATTTTCTGTCCTTTATGCTAATGAGATCGCATAACCTGGAAGTGCTGCTCCGTTAAGCCACGCTCCTTAAATACGATATCTCTCCCTTCAACTTTCCTTCCTCGACACAAACAGCGGGGTTTATTGTCCAACCTGTAAGTATCGAGAACATTTCGGATTTACTTTCCTTTTGATTTCTACGTCCGAAAATGAATGGAAAGTTATTTGAATGTAGAACTTCATACGGATTGATTGAAAAATATTTATATGTGGAGTACTCATTTTCTGTTATTAAGTCGCCTTTTCACTTCGTCATGAAACATTCTTGCTGAAACATGCATTTTTAATAGACTTATGGAGAAATATTTCATATCGATAGCGAAACATGTGATTTTCATTCTTTTTGCTATGCCATTCGACGAACTTTTGAAAATGTTGGTCGCGGTTGGCGGATATGAAGATTTTCCGAGCATAACCTGATTTTCACATACTTTCCTTCGATATCGTGTATTCAAAATTGATGTATATGATGAAAGATCCACGCTAGAGGTCATGAATTAATTTCCTTCCTCTATATGCTTATATTTACATTTATTTGTTTCCGAATTCAGTAAACATTCAATTGATACATTCTTTGTTTGAAGCAACCTCATAGAAGGTGTTCTCGTCTAGGGTGGTTAGTAAATAAAAGACGGAACCTTCGTTCGTAGTGGACTGTATTTGTAGATGAATTGATACAAGTTCAAAATCACAGGATCGCTATGCGTTTCACTGATCTTCACCATACAAAGCCAAACGGGCGACTGAAGACTCAGGAGACCCCACAGTCCACTTTCTCCACCCTTAGCGTCCTTTCCTCATCGCCTTACTAGAACACGAAATTTGACGACAATCGTAACAGAAGGATTAGAAATTAGATTTTCTCACACATTAGAGATCGAAAGAATTTCCATAGAACTGCGATCAAAACTTGGCTATTTATAAATAAGACGGAAATTGTAATGAAGATGCTAAATTGTTCCACGGTAAATTTAGCGAGTAATTTAGTTTGCTATTGGCAATCACATGTGTTCTACGTTAAATTAAAAAATTCAGCATTGCACTTTACTTCCAACAAAAAAATCACTGCTTGTAGCCACTGCTCTACCGCCACGTGAGATCAAACATATTTATCTTCGTGCAATTGAATTAACTGATATTTATACCGTTCATTCAGCAGAAGAAGCAATCTCAATATAATTTATATAAAATAAATACCGCAATATGTAAAAAAGTGTACGACCCGAGTTTCGATGTAGGGCGTCATCATTAGGAATGAATGGCATGCCCACGACAGTCACCACCACCATGCCAAGACCCATAACGTCGATTTAATATCATTCATTTTTCTAAATAGCCTTTCATTATTTCTGGTACTGCTCCTAATCTATATATTTCGGGTGCGATGCTCACTTGGATTCTATTGATATTTCTTTATGCTAGGTTATTTTTCTGGAATATTTGTTTTGTAATATATCGTTGAAATTAATTAATTCCCATTATTAGTGATTCTTATTTATTTTAGCAATTGAGATTATATTAATTAAATTATTCATTTATTTATTTAAACGCTGTAGGTTGGTATTAATACCAGGTGGCAACGGTTGAAGGGGAGTAACAATACAATCTGTCCGGCATTCGCCCAAGGACGGGAGGGAAACCCCTCCAAAAACCTCCCGTGGACAGTTCACATCTTAACTGTAGCAATAGGCGCAATTTGTATAATATGTCATTTACATTTACATTTAAACCCTGCAATCCGCCAGTGGCGCGTGGCAGGGGGTGTAAGACACCGAAATACCTATTTAATCTGGAAACCTATTAGCTTCTCTAATACTTCGCGGGAAAAGTGACCAAAAGTTGCCAGGACTATCTGTCCTGGCAACTACTTCCCTATATCGCTTTTTTGTTTTCTCTCGAAGGTCGCGTAAGTATTTAACTGGGATGACAATATCTGTTATCTCCTCCCCGTAATCGGTAGTGAAAAAATTAATCAAAAAGCTTCCGTCGATATATAGGTCTTCAATCACTAACAAGAGAGAGTAGAGTTCCAACCGGGAGATTTTATCATAGCCGAAACACTGCTGTTGAATCTGAAATCTCCCTTGACGAACCTTGCTGCTCTACGTTGAACCATCTCGAGATCGGAAATTAATCCCACTTTGTGAGGATCCCAAACCACACAGCAATACTCGTGTAGAGGTCGCCTTTCCTACTACGCCTCGAATATGCTCTTTGAAGGAAATATTACTGCTGAGCGTAATTCCTAGATATTTATGATGCATCACGAGCTCCAAGGGATTTCCTGAAATTCTGTACGGTACGCAGGTAACGTTAGTGGACCGCGTAAAAGTCATGGCAACGCACTTCTTTACATTCAGCTCGAGCTGCCAATCACTACACCAACCCGAAATCATATTCAGATCGTTCTGCAAACAACCAATGTCATCTTCAGTTACGATCTCCCTAATGTCAAACAAGTCAGATAAACAATATACAAGCACCTCCACCAAACACAGATTCAGTCGGCTTTTACGTCTTTAATTGTACTATATAGAACTATTTTCTTATTCTAAGGATAACAAGTGATTAAAATTACGCCTTATACATACATATACATATAACAATTTAAATTTTATAATCTTCTAAGCCTATTTTTTAAATTTTCAACATTCACCGGCATTGTATTGACAACTTCTCCAGGTAATGCATTCTATTCCCTTATTCCACTATTGATAAAAGAATATTTCATCTCATAGGTTTTCTGATCACGCTCCTTTATTTTTAAAATGTGATCGCCGCGCCCTCTATAGTTCGGAGAATGGAACCTCCCTCGTAATTCGTCCATCTTTGGAATTCCACGCGTTAAATACTCCGGATAACCTAGATATCTTCCGTCTTGACGATAACGATTCCCATCCTAGCTGCTCTAACATTTTACTAACACTTTTTCCTTCTTGTACTTTCCGGTTATGTACCTAGCCACTTTTCTTTGCAAGCTTTCGAGTTTACTATTTAGACCCACTTCGTGCGGGTCCCAAACACTAGTCGCATATTCAACTAACGGCCTAACCAGGGATTTATACGCTCTTTTTCTGAGTCCACTTCCACTCCGTTTTAGGTTTCTCATAACAAAGTGGAGATTTCTATACGCTTTATCAGTAATATTCTCGATGTGACTTCCCCATTTAAGGTTTTCGGCTAAATTAACGGCTAGATATTTACATTCTGGTACGGTGGGAATGATTTCGTTGTTCAGTGTGTAGTTATTTATTACAGGCAACTTTCTTCTGGAAAAGTTAATATGTTTACATTTGCTTACATTGATCGCCATGCCATTTACTCTAGTCCACTCGGCTAGCAGTTTTAATCAATTTGCAAAATTTCACGGTCCAGTCTTTCACTTACGCGTCTATATAATATACAGTCATCAGACGATTGCCAATCCTAGTGATATCTGTGAATTATTATCTTAATTAAATCCACAAACTTCATCGTTAGCTTCTTGGAGCATCATAATTTTCTTGTCTATTCATATATACAATTGCATTCATAAATACCGTGTTTCCATAACATTTCTGTAAGTGACAATTCGTTAAATTAATCTCCTTCCTCAAATGAACTTTTTATATCTGAAAATCTGACTATACATATGCAAATATAATGTAGAGTTTTTGTATTCAATTACGCTATTGTGTAAACTAACATCTATGCTCCTTGAGGGAGATTAGTGGCGTCAGCCACTGAGGCAGGAAAGGGATATTAAAAACGAAATTGAGGAAAAAAATGTATTAACACAAGGGAAAGGTTTAAATTTTACCATATCCACATAATAGCAATTAAATTCTCGGAAATCATTCTTATGACATGGAAGTTATGACGATGAAAGAGTGTTCTAATGATTATTCTGGATATTAAACTTGGATTCAACTTAATTGGATTCTGTGTTCGCCAATATTTCAGATTATTTTGAGACGCACTGGAGAATCCCACGCTGTATTCAGGGGACATTTCATAACAAAAAGTATTTTAGTAATATTTTATTACTCAGTAGGGACAGTTTAAGATGTTTCTCTCTTTTGTACTGCTATAATCAAGAACTGATTTCGTATTTCCATACATTTCGTAACTTGAACTAATTAATCATATCAAAAAGAGCTTTGCTATCCATGAAATAACTTCAAAATATTTTCTAGAGTTGAGGTAATTTCGCACATTAAGGCTTCCACCGCCGATAGAACCAGGAACCGCATTCACTAAAAGTGAACGAGAAACCCGCTTGGCTATTTGTAAGCCATAAGAGGAATTTTCATTACTTTGTTGGGGTCAGAAAAGTATTTTCACTCAAATTTAGCTAGGTATTGCTAATAATGTCTTTATTTCATAGTATAAATGAGAATATATTAAATATTTACATGAGAAATTGCATGAGAGAATGTGCTTAGGTGTTACATAGTAACTTGCACGACTGTGATGAAAAGTACTGGAGAGACTCTTCGATGATGAATTGCCTCATGGCTGCTGCTGACTTATGGATGGTAAGACAAAAGAGGCGATATCAAAATAACATAAATGAAGAATCACGTTTGATACGTGATTAAGGGATTCGAAAATCGATAAGGGTTAGATTCATATCTCTGATTCGAAGGATGAGTTAGTGGTGACTTAGGATGGGCTGGTGGTGAAGGATAGGCTGGTGGTGCACGATTGGCTGGTGGTGTACAATTGGCTGGTGGTGCACGATCTGGGGATGCACGGCGTGTCCGCTTTTGTGGACGACGGCGTTGAATCCGTTGTGCTTGTCGGCGGTGTAGTGGACGGTGCGGATGGTGCCGTCGGCTTCGTGGAGGCTGTAAGATCCCTTGACCACGTCTCCGTCTCTCTCCTCTTGCTGGCTCTTGATGTCGCCAGTGTGTTTGTCTTCAACTCCATACTTGAACTGGTAGTGAGGATGGGCCTGTCTCAAAATAAATAAAGTCAAGCATTATGTATGGGAAGTGTTGGTTTTATTGCTGATATTTAATAGATGATTAAATATTAACGGAATCATGGAATAGGGCTATTAAGATTAGAAACAAAAAAGCTACTGAAAAATAAGAAGTATTATTTCTCCCCCTTATTTACTTCAGTTTTTCCCCATCGTTTGAGTTTTACCAGAACAGAAGTGTTATCGAGGTCAATAAATTAAGTGATATTATAACGGTAGAAATAAGAAAATATTTTGAAGTTTCACAAAACATTGTCATTGTGAACGGTTTGTACAATTTATTGTCATCGTCAGGTCTCAATTTTTACTTTCTATATCTACTTCTTCCTACCCTTATCACAGTAATGGAGTCTCACAAACTGACGCCTTCCTCATTAAGTTCCTAATGAATTCATATCCTTAATATGAATTATTATATTTCATTTTGAATTATCCATGCTATAAGTTAAACAATCTAAGTGAGAAAACCGAAACGACTAATATCCAGTTCCGTTATTAAATATGAAAAATTATAAACCAATGTCCATCCATGTTGTAACACTCTCGCACTAGTTATCGAGTAACAAAATGATAGAGTATTTAGAGAATCAGCAATATTTAATCACAAAGTTGCCTTAATTACTTGAATAATTTAGTTTTAATTCTAAAATGGAGCTTAACATTAAGGAATACTTCCCTCGAAGGATAATTTGTTCAATTTTTATACTAACTGGTACTTGAATTTATATGTATTTAAACTAGCTACTATTCGAAATTTTCCTTTAGCAGTTGAATATCTCTATCATTTTGTTCATTTCTTTGTTCAGTTTCATTAAGTTACTCACGTAGTAATCTACGACATGTTCCTTGATGATTGCATGTCCTCCATGTCCGTATCCGTGCTGAGGGAGGGCGTGACTCAATGCCAGGGCCATGGCTACGACTGCGAAGTGGGCAATCATCTGAAAAATAAAGATAATCCAAGTTTATTAATATTGGGACATGATTACCTTTAAGAGGATGTATTCTGAATTGGAACATTCGAAAAATATATTTGAGAAAACTTTTATAAATGATTCCTGAAATTATTCTGAATTTATTCATAAGGACTTTATTGCTTTGATAGTATCAGTTTAAACAGGAATCGATTTTAAAATTATATGCTTGGAAAACTTTGATTAGGAGTAGGTGAACAAACGAAGGAATAGAATTTTACTGAAAACGGCATAATTATATTAACAGATAGGTCCATTTAGAATTGCCTTAGCGATTATTAAATATAAATAAATTGCTTGATAATTTATCTTAATAATTGAAAATTAATGCTAGCTTCTAAATAAAGAAAGTAAGATGGTCAACATACGACGATTGAATATAAAGCTTAATCTACAAGGAGTCAATTAGAAAAGTTGTTACAGTAATATTTATTTGGTGATAGGAATTCTATACTTCAAGATTTAGAAACATGTGAATAGAAAATGTCTATTTTTGTGTTTACTGTAGCAGAGATATACATCCAATTCGAGGTGCGGAAATTGAGAAGTGTTTTGTCACAGCGCACTTTCAACCTCTTTAGGTATACCAAATTTCTAAGTGTTTCTTACCTTGACTGTTTGGATATCCGTTTGGAATTCACTCGATCTGCTGAAGCTCTCAATCAACTGATGATAATGCATCGATTCTTCACACTATATATACCTAACAGTTAACGATCAGAAGGGGTGCAGTGGGTGGGGGTGGTTTTGGGCAACGGGCGTTACAGAGGGGCAGTGGCTTGGGGAGGAGACGGGGGCGGAGTGCGGAAGTAAAGATATTAGCGATAAGATTGTACCTTAAGTAGCCCAAGGAATGGGACTAACTCTCTTTAAATTGCAAAATTGAAATTCTCAGAGTGAGTTTGTCTTTGATACATGAAATATTATCCATAAAACATCTCTCGCTGGTTCTCTTTTTCTTCGTCTATAAAACCAATGGAGCATTACGGAGCTATTTCTCGTACACTTTGATTATGCCGATTTTTATGGTATGTTGGCGTTAGACAAGGTTCATCCATCTTCATCAATTCTGATAACCTCAGAGAGGATTTTATGACAACTACTTTATTCTATACTATTTACAGAAAGAGAACACCTTCGAAATGTTACCGTAGCTCAAGAAAGTATTTTAATGTATAGTAGTAGTCCCGTTGAAGAATTTATTTGCAAAATTGAACTTAGATAATAAAGTAAAATTTTAAGAAATTATGCAGCCGTTTAAATTTATAAAAATCTGAAACAAGTTTTAGGTGTTCACAAAAATGCCCAAGACCTCCTTAGATTTTAAAGGTTTTTTTTACATTGAATACCAGATTGGTATCTTGTATCTGTTGTTTCTTCTCAAGGATGATAATTTGTCATAAACCTTCAAGTTTTCATGCGTGTACATTTTTGTTATGAACTTAAATATTTAAATTCTTATTTCTTTTCAATGTTTGTTTCTTATACAGGAATATTGAATGGATTTATTAAAAATATGAAAGAAACGATCATTAATATCCTTAAAGTCAGTATTACACATTCCTTGAATTAAATGGGGAACCCAAAATATGATATTTCATCAAAAAATATTAAATAAAAAAGATCTCTGCATCTATTTTGCTACGAAACAAGCCTAATAACAGCCTTCATGCAAAATCTGGATTAGTTTTGCCAATATAATATGCGCTGAATATGAACAAGTTATACGATTTTCTCTACCAATCTATTACTTAACATTATTTCCGATAGTATTTATCATTTTTTCGGTCCTTTATGCAAATGACATCTCACAATCTGGAAGGAGTGCTCCGTTAAGATACGCTCCTTAAATACGATATCTCTCTCTTCAACTTTCCTTCCTCAACGCAAACAGCGGGGTTTATTGTCCAACCTGAAAGTATCGAGAACATTTCGGAATTACTTTCCTTTTGATTTCTACGCCTCAAAATGAATGGAAACTTATTTGAATGTAGGACTTCATACGGATGGATTGAAAAATATTCATAAGTGGAGTTTCATTTTCTGTTATCGAGTGATTCGCCTTTTCACTTCGTCATGAAACGATCCTGCTGAAACATATACATTTTCAATAGATATATGGAGAAATAATTCAAATCGATAGCGAAACATCTGATTTTCATTCTTTTTGCTATGCCAATTGACGAAGTTTTGAAATTTTTGGTCGCGGTCGGTAGACATGAAGATTTCCCGAGCATATCCTGATTATTACATACTTTCTTTTGATTCCGTATATTCGAAATTGACGAACATGATGAAAGATCCACGCTGGAGGGCATGAATTCATTTCCATCCGCAATATGGTTATACTTCACATTTACTTGTTTCCGTATTCGGCAAACTTTGAATCGATAAACTCGTTGTGTTAAGCATGAAGCATTCTCATAGAAGGATCAGTAGGATCTCACAAACTATAGATCGAAAGAATTTCCAAGGAATAGAGATCAAAATTTGGCTATTCATTTATGGACGGAAATTGTGATGAAGATGCAAAATTGTTCCACGCTAAATTTATCTAATATATTAGTTTGCTATTGGCAATCATGTATGTATTCCACGTTAAGTTAAAAAAATCGGCCCTGTAATCCAAAGCTACATGTGCATTACCTCCAACAAAAAAATCACTGCTTATAGCTTATATCTTACTATATACTATTCTTCTTTACTACCACCACTGCACTACCACTAAGTGAGAACAAACATATTTATATTCGTGCAATTGAATTCACTGACACTCCGTCATATTCTACCCTTCATAAATTCAATGCTCTTAATGTATTTACCCTCCTAATCTTTGTTACCTTGTTACCGATTTAAGTACGTGTTGTAATACATCATTATATTGCTTTAATATCATCGCCTTATGAACAATACATTACAAATAATGTATTGCCTATCTGCCTTTAGATATCAAAAAATACGAATAATGATTCCTGTTAATCACTTAAATTTTGCTAAATTTTATTTATATTTATTTTTGTTGTTTCATTTTCGCCACAAAATGAGAGAATAATGTGATGTTGAAGTACCTACTACCGTCAAGTTTCATTTTTTCATTAATGACCATTTGCTTTGATTTAAAGGATTTTATTATTCGGCGAGTTTACAGGATTCCATTTACTTATACCGTTCATTCAAAAGCAGAAGCAATCTGAATATAATTTATATATACTATACCGCAGTATGTTAAGAAGTGTACGACCCGAGTTTCGATGTAGGGCGTCATCATTAGGAATGAATGGTATGACCACGACAATCACCACCCAAGGCCAATAACATCGATTTTATGTAATTAATATTTGCAAATTTTACTTCGTTATTTCCGGTGCTGCTCCTATTCTATATATTTTGGGTGCGATGCTTACATGGAGTTTTATTGATATTTCCTAGTACTTGGTAATTTTTCTGGAATATTGTTTTTTAATTAGTATCTGAAAGTAATTAATGTCTCTTAATTGATATTCTTATTTATTCTTAGCAATTGAGATCATATCCAAACAATAGGCAATTCTAGTAATATATGTAAATTATAAGCTTTATTAAAATCCAAAAACCTCATGGTTAGCTTCCTACCGTGATATTTTACCTGCATATCCATTGATATAGTTGCATTCATAAATACCGTGTTTCCATCATATTTCTGTATGTAATAATTGGTTAAATTAATCTCCTTCCCCAATTGAACTCTTTATATCTGAAAATCTTACTATACATATACAAATATAATGTAGAGTTTTTTAATCTATTACGCTAATGTTTAAAACAGGAACTTAGAAAGTATTGGTTTAAACTAACATATATGCTTCTTGAGGGAGATTAGTGGCTTCAGCCACTGAGGCCGGACAGGGATATTAAAAACAAAATTAAGGCAACGAGGAATTTATATAAAATGCACCTAAATATAGTACAAGATCAGTAAGAAAATTAATATTAAATGATAAATTCGAAATAAATATATGTATGGTATCATCCTTATATTATTTTAATGTAGTAATTTCAATCTATCCATAAAAAAAAACATTATAACCGCAAAGAAAAGTTTAAATTTATACGATATCCATATGATGGCAATTAAATTCTATGAAATCATTCTTATAACATGGAAGTTGTGACGATGAAAAAGTATTGTAATGATTTATTATTGATATTAACCATGGATTAAACTTAACTGGATCCTGGGTTCGCCAAGCTTCAAGATAATTTTGAGACACAATGGAGAATCCCATTCATGGGACATTACTTAAAAGAAAGTAATTTGGTAACATTTTATATCGAGTGGGGAAGTTTAAGAAGTTTCTTTTGTTTGTACTGCTCTATCAAGGATTGATATCGAATTTCCATCCATTTCGTAACTTGAGCTTATTAAACATATCAAAAGAAGCTTTGCTATCTGTGAAATAACTTCAAAATATTTTATAGAGTTGAATTAATTTCGCAAATTTAAACTTCCACTGCCGATAGAACCAGGAACTGCATTCACTAAAAGTGAACGCGAAACCCGCTTGGCTATTTATAATCAATACTTGAGGAATTTTCATTACTTTGTTGGGGTCAGAACAGTATTTTCACTCAAATTTAGCTAGGTATTGCTAATAATGTCTTTATTTCATTGTATGTATGAGAACATATTAAATATTTACATGAGAAATAGCATGAGAGAATGTGCTTAGGTGTTACATAGTAACTTGCACGACTGTGATGAAAAGTACTGGAGAGACTCTTCGATGATGAATGGAGCCTCGTGGCTGCTGCTGACTTATGGATGGTAAGACAAAAGAGGCGATATCAATATCACATAAATGAAGAATCACGTTTGATACGTGATTAAGGGATTCGGAAATCGATAAGGGTTAGATTCATATCTCTGATTCGAAGGATGAGTTAGTGGTGACTTAGGATGGGCTGGTGGTGAAGGATGGGCTGGTGGTGCACGATTGGCTGGTGGTGTACAATTGGCTGGTGGTGCACGATCTGGGGATGCACGGCGTGTCCGCTTCTTTGGACGACGGCGTTGAATCCGTTGTGCTTGTCGGCGGTGTAGTGGACGGTGCGGATGGTGCCGTCGGCTTCGTGGAGGCTGTAAGATCCCTTGACCACGTCTCCGTCTCTCTCCTCTTGCTGGCTCTTGATGTCGCCGGTGTGGTGGTCCTCGACTCCATACTTGAACTGATAGTGAGGATGGGCCTGTCTCGAAATGAACAGAGTCAAGGTTTAATTAAGGAAAGTGTTGGTTTTATCGCTGATATTCATTAGATAATTAGATATAAACGAAATAATGGAATACGGCCATTCCGTGAAGTCTTTGAATACAATATTTTTCGAACGACATTTCCCTAAATGCCTTTAAGATTTTAAAAAAAATACTGAAAAATAATTATTATTATTTTCCCTCTATTTATTCCTTCAGCTTTTTTCCCAATCGTTTGAGTTTCGCCAGAATAGAATTATTACCGAGGTTAATTAATTAAATGATATTATAACGGTAGAAATAACAAAATATTTTGAAATTTCACTAACTTTTTTTACTGCGAACGTTTTCTACTATTTGTTGTCATCGTCAGGTCTAAATTTTTACTTTCTACTTCTTACTACCTTCATCACAGTAATGGAGTCTCACCAAATGACGCCTTCCTCAATCAGTTATTAATGAATTAATATCCTTAATATGAATTCTTATATTTCTCATTAAAAATCCATGCTATTATTTAAATAATCTAAGTGAGCAAATTGAAACGCCGAATATCCAATTCCGTTATTAAAAATGGAGTATTATAAGCATATGTCCATCCATGTTGTGATACTCTCGTGCTAGTTATCCAGTATTATACTCAAAGAATTTTTTGAGAAGAAACTATTCTTAATCACAAGTATATCTGAAATTCTTGAATAATTTCACTTTAAATTCTAAAATGAATAAGGAAAGTGTTGAGGTAACTTTGCACACAAGGATGTGTACCGTTTTTCCTCTAAAATAGAGCTAAACATTAAGGAATACTTCCCTGGTACGATACTTTGTTCAATTTTTATACTAACTGGAAATTGAATTTATAAGTATTTAAAAGAGTTACAATTTGAAATTTTCCTTTAACTTCTGAATTCCTCAATCATGTTTTTCATCTCTTAGTTCAGTTTCATTTAGTTACTCACGTAGTAATCTACGACATGTTCCTTGATGATTGCATGTCCTCCATGTCCGTATCCGTGCTGAGGGAGGGCGTGACTCAATGCCAGGGCCATGGCCACGACTGCGAAGTGGGCAATCATCTGAAAAATAAGGATCATTCAAGTTTATTAATATTGGGAATTGATTAAATAATGAGGATATATTCTGAATTTTTACATTTTAAAACTTATAGGAGAAAAATGTTCAAATTGATTTCTGAAATCATACTGAATCAATTCCTGAAGACTTTATTGTATTGATAGTATCAGTTTTAACCGGAATTGTATTTAAAATAATATGCTTAAAAAAATTTGGTTAGCTGTAGGGGAATAAACGAAGGAATAGAATGTTACTGAAATACTGTGTAATTATATTTACAGGAAGGTCCATTGAGAGACAAAACATACGATTATTATATATAGTGATTATCTATATATATAAAGCAGAAATTCTGTGAATTTTTATGTGGATTTGTGGGTTTGTTTGTTTTTCTTGGGTTGTAGTCCACACCGTTTGCCCGATTTGTCTCAAACTTTGCATACGTGTCCTCTGATATCAGGAAGGAGGTACTGTTGCATTTTTTTTTTCAAGAATTTTGCTGTGTTTGAGGCAAGGTCGCTCAGATAGTTTTTCATAAGGAATACACTTATGCTTCACTTTTATCGGTTGCAGGCTTTATTTCTCCTGAAGAATTAAATTAGAAGGAATAGTCGTACAGAGTCGAGACAAACACCGAAAGAAAGAAAATCAAATGAAGATTCTTATTTTGGTCGTGGAATCTTACTTTTGATTAGAATTTGCGAGAATATCGATGAAATATACAAATATTTTGTGAGAATTCGAAACTATATACATCTCATCCCCCTGACGACCGTCCCATTGTTGAATCCGAGGTCGAATTTTTTCCCGTAAAAATACTCGAGGACTTTAAGCAAGAAGCAAAAGAACGGAAATTAAATTAATATTATAATTTTGATCGTAAAATATTGTATCCGAATCGAAATTTCAAGAATTTCGACAAAATACGTGTGAATCTTCCAAAATTGTTGAGGATAATCCTCTTGACGATCGATGCAATTTTTGAGCCGAGCTCATGAATTTTCCTCTATAGTAAGAATAGCTTGGGATTTTAGACTGTATTTTAAAGGGAATTTACGCATTGTACGACCGGCAAATTGAATTTAATCTACTTCTATATTCACCGCTTCCGCTAGTTGGATATGGATAGATTGCTTGATAATTTATATTAATCATTGATAATCAATGCTTGCTTCTAGATAAAGGAAGTAAGATGGTCAACAAACGACGATTGAATATGAAACTTCATCTACAAGGAGTCAATGAGAAAAGTTGTTACAGTAATATTTATTTGGTGATTGGAATTGTTGGCCTTAAGATTTAGAAACATATGAATAAAATATGTCTATTTCTGGGTTTACTGTAGCAAAGATACAGATCCAATTCGAGGTGCGGAAATTGAGAATCCTTTTGTCACAGTGGAATTTCAACCTATTTAGGTATACTTAATTTCTAAGTGTGTCTCACCTTGATTGTTTGGATAACCGTTTGGAATTCACTCGATCTGCTGAAGCTCTCAATCGACTGATGATAATGCATCGATCCTTCACACTATATATACCTACCAATTAACGATCAGAAGGGGAGTATTCTGCAGTGGGTGGGGGTGGTTTTGGGCAACGGGCGTTTCAGAGGGGCGATTGTGCTTGGGGAGGAGTCGGGGGCGGAGTGAGGAAATAAAGGTATTAGCGATAAGATTGTACCTTTCGTAGCCCAAAAATGGAACTACCTCTCTTTAAATTGAAAATTAAAATTCTCAGAGTGAATTGAAAATTAAAATTCTGGTTATCTTTTCTTCGTCTATAAAACCAATGGAACAATACGGAGCTATTTCTCATGCACTTTGATTATGCTGATTTTTATGGGATGTTGGCGTTAGACAAGGTTCATCTATCTTCATCAATTCTGATAACCTCAGAGAGGATTTTATGATAACTACGTAATTCTATACTATTTACAGAAAGAGAACACCTTCGAAATGTTACCGTAGCTCAAGAAAGTGTTTTAATGTATAGTAGTAGTCCAGTTTAAGAATTTATTTGCAAAATCGAACTTACAAAATAAAATAAAATTCTAAGAAATTTTGGAACAGCTTAAATTTATATAAGTCGGAAGAAAGGTTTCTGTGTTCCCAAAAATTCCCGAGACCTTCTTAGATTGTAAAGATTTTTATTTCATTGAATACCCGATTGGTGTCTTCCTTCTTCTCAAGGATGATAAATTGTCATAAAACTACAAGTTATCATGCGTGTATATTTTTGTTATAAACTAATATATTTAAATTCGTATTTCAGTTCAATGTTTGTTACTCATACAGGAATATTGAAAGGATTGATTAAAAATATATTAAAGAAACAATTTGTAATATAATGCTCCCTCAAAGGCAGTATTTCATATTCCTTAAATTATTTGGGGCACCGAAAATTGGATGTTTGATAAATAAAAATTAATTGAAGAAAAAAGATCTTTGCATTATCTTGATTGGAAACAACACTAATAACAGCCTTCATGCAAAATCTTGATTGGGGTAGCGAATATAATATGTGCTGAAGATGAACAAGTTGACCAATTTTTTCTGCCAATCGATTACTTAGCATTCTTTCCGAAAGTATTTGTCAATTTTCTGTCCTTTATGCTAATGAGATCTCATAACCTGGAAGTGCTGCTCCGTTAAGATACGCTCCTTAAATACGATATCTCTCCCTTCAACTTTCCTTCCTCAACACTAACAGTGGGGTTTATTGTCCAACCTGTAAGGATCGAGAACATTTCGGATTTACTTTCCATTTGATTCCTACGTCCGAAAATGAATGGAAAGTTATTCGAATGTAGAACTTCATACGAATGCATTGAATTATACTCATAAGTGGACTATTCATTTTCTGTTATTAAGTAATTCGCTTTTCACTTCGTCATGAAACATTCTTGCTGAAACAAATGCATTTTTAATAGACTTATGGAGAAATAAATCATATCGATAGCGAAACATCTGATTTTCATTCTTTTTGCTATCCCAATTGACGAAGTTTTGAAATTTTTGGTCGCGGTCGGTAGACATGAAGATTTCCCGAGCATAACCTGATTATTTCATAGTTTCTTTTGATTCGGTATATTCGAAATTGATGTCCACGATGAAAGATCCATTAATTTCCTTCCGTAATATGGTTTTAATTCACATTTACTTCTTTCCGTATTCGGTAAACTATTAATCAATAAATTCGTTGTGTAAAGCTTGAAATATTCTCATAGAAGGATCAGTAGTTTCTCACACATTATAGATTGAAATAATTTCCAGGGAATTGAATCCTGAATTTGAAGCATCATAAAGAAGATGGAAATCGTTATGAAGACGCTAAATTTTTCCATGGTAAATTTGGCTAATAAAATAGTTTGCTATTGGCAATCATATGTACTCCACGTTAAATTTAAAAATTCATATTTGTCGCAAGAAAATAAAATCACTGCTCATAGCTTATTTCTTTATATATACTACTATACCTCTTTACCAGCACCACCGCACTACCACCACGTGAGGAAAAAACATAATTATCTTCGTGCACTTAAATCAACTAATACCCCGTCAAATTCTACCCGTCAAAATTCAATGCTCTTAGTATATGTTCCGTCCTTATTTTTGATACCTCGGTTTTAGTTCGTGTTCTAGTAAGGTAATTCCGGTAGAGATGCCACACATAAGGAAAAAACTTCATTACAATGACTTCAGTGGTAACAAAAAAGTTTATCTGCTTGATAAAATACAACATTTATTGTAAATTAACAGTATAATAACAATTTTGGTTAAAAAACATTTTCTCCTCAAATATGAAGCTTTTTCTGCATCCATGTATTGGCCATCCCTCCCTAGTGTACGAGTGAGACGCCCCACCTCTGTGGGAGGGATGTCCCATCAGCTTAAACTGAATCTAATCTGAAAAGCGCATGCTATATATATATTGTTAAATTTAACTTGTAATTAGGATATACCTAAACATTTAAGTTTGAATTTAAAACCCTTTTTAGAAGTTTCATAAGCAAAAATTTACCCAAAAAGTATACTTAAAATAACATTAATTAAATATGGTTATAATTCACATTTACTTGTTCCCGAATTCAGTAAACATTTAATCGATACATTCGTTGTTTTAAGATATAAGCATTCTCATAGAAGGATTAGAAGGGTCTCACACATTAGAGATCGAAAGAATTTCCATAGAATGGAGATCAGAATTTGGCTATTCATTAATAGACGGAAATTGTAATGAAGATGCTAAATTTCTCCACGTTGAATTCATCAAATAATCTAGTTTGCTATTGGCAATCATATGTATTCCACGTTAAATAAAAAAAATCGGCATTGTAATCCAAACGTACATGTACTTTACCTCCAACAAAACAATCACTGCTTATAGCTTATTTATTAATATATACTATACTTCTTTACCAACACCGCTGCACTACCACCAAGTGAGAACAAACATATTCATGTTCGTGCAATTAAATTAACTGATACTCCGTCAAATTCTACCCTTCATAATTTCAGTGCTCTTAATTTATTCACCATCCCAATCATTGTTACCTTGTTACCGATTTTAGTTCGTGTTCTATTATCATCGCCTTATGAACAATACATTACAAATAATCTATTGCCTATCTGCCTTTAGGTATCACAAAATTACTTAGTGTTAGTAATGATTCCTGGTAATTACTTAAATTTAGCTGAATTTTATTTTTTATTATTTTTGTTGTTTCATTTTTGCCACTAAATGACAGAAAAATGTGATGCCAAAGTGCTACTTTCAAGTTTTATGTTTTATCGATGATCATTTGTTTTGATTTAAAGGATTTTATTATTCGGCGAGTTTTCAGGATTCCACGTACTTATACCGTTCATTCAACAGCAGAAGCAATCTGAATATAATTTATATAAAATAAATACCGCAGTATGTAAAGAAGTGTACGACCCGAGGTTCGATGTAATTCATCTTCTTTAGGAATAAATGGCATGCCCATGACGATCACCACCACCATGCAAAGGCCCATAACATCGATTTTATATCATTCATTTTTGCTAAATTTGCTTTCGTTATTTATGGTGCTGCTCCTGTTGTATATATTTTGGGTGCGATGCTCACATGGAGTTTTATTGATATTTCTTTGTAGTTGGTATTTTTCTGGAATATTGTTCTTTTAATTAGTGGTTGAAAGTAACTAATGCCTCTTATTTGTGATTCTTATTTATTTTTAGCAATTGAGATTATATCTAGATGTATCATGCCAAGAAGAAAACTTCATCGTTTTCTTCTTGGCATGACAATTTACCTGCATATCCATATATACAATTTCATTCATGAATACCGTGTTTCAATCACATTTCTTTATGTAATAATTCGTTAAATTAATCTCCTTCCTCATCTGAACTTTTTATATCCGAAAATCTGACTATACGTGTGTTAATATAATGAAGTATTTTTATTCTACTACGCTGAAGTGTAAAGTAACTTTTATACTCTTTGAGGCGGATTCGTGGCGTCAGCCACTGAGGCCGGACAGGGATATTAAAAACAAAATTCAGGTAACGAGGAATTTATATGAAAATTTCACCTAAATATAGCACAAGATCAGGTAGCGATTAATATTTAATGATGAATTCGAAATAAATATCTCTATGGCATGATCATTATATCATTTTAATTTGGTAATTTCAATCTATCCATTAAAAAAACATTATAACCACAAAGGAAAGTTTTAATTTTTACCAAATCCATATACTAATGGCAATTAAATTGTCGGAAATCATTCTTATGACATGGAAGTTGTAACGATGAAAGAGTATTGTAACGATTTATTCTGGATATTAACCATGGATTCAACTCAATTGGATTCTGGGTTCGCCAAGCTTCCAGATTATTTTGAGACACACTGGAGAATCCCACGCTGTATTCAGGGAACATTTCATAACAAAAGGTATGTTGGTAATATTTTTTAATCAGTTGGGACAGTTTAAGATGTTTCTCTCTTTTAAACTGCTATAATCAAAAACTGATCTCGTATTTCCATACATTTCGTAACTTGAACTAATTAATCATATCAAAAGAAGCTGTGCTATCCATGAAATAACTTCAAAATATTTTCTAGAGTTGAGGTAATTTCGCACATTAAGGCTTCCACCGCCGATTGAACTAGGAACCGCATTCACTAAAAGTAAACGTGAAACCCTCTTGGCTATTTGTAAGCCATAAGAGGAATTTTCATTACTTTGTTGGGGTCAGAACAGTATTTTCACTCAAATTTAGCTAGGTATTGCTAATAATGTCTTTATTTCATAGTATAAATGAGAACATATTAAATATTTACATGAGAAATAGCATGAGAGAATGTGCTTAGGTGTTAGTAACTTGCACGACTGTGATGAAAAGTACTGGAGAGACTCTTCGATGATGAATGGCCTCATGGCTGATGCTGATTTATGGATGGTAAGACAAAAGAGGCGATATCAATATCACATAAATGAAGAATCACGTTTGATACGTGATTAAGGGATTCGGAAATCGATAAGGGTTAGATTCATATCTCTGATTCGAAGAATGACTTAGTGGTGACTTAGGATGGGTTGGTGGTGGCTTAGGATGGGTTGGTGGTGAAGGATGGGCTGGTGATGCACAATTGGCTGGTGAACAATTGCCTTATGCACGATTGGCTGGTGGTGCACGATCTGGGGATGCACGGCGTGGCCGCTTCTTTGGACGACGGCGTTGAATCCGTTGTGCTTGTCGGCGGTGTAGTGGACGGTGCGGATGGTGCCGTCGGCTTCGTGGAGGCTGTAAGATCCCTTGACCACGTCTCCGTCTCTCTCCTCTTGCTGGCTCTTGATGTCTCCGGTGTGGTGGTCCTCGACTCCATACTTGAACTGGTAGTGGGGGTGAGCCTGTCTCAAAATGAATAAAGTCAAGGTTTATGTAAATGAAGTGTTGGTTTTATCTCTTATATTCATTAAATAATTAGATATTAACGAAGTCATGGAATACGGCTATTCCGCCTAATCAGTGAACACAATCTTTTTTCGAACGACAATTCCCTAAGTGCCATTATGATTAGAAAAAAAGGAGTTACTGAAAAATAATCATTATTAGTTTTCTCCCTTATTTACTTCTTCAGTTTTTCCCAATCGTTTGAGTTTTGCCAGAATTGAAGCATTACCGAGGTCAATAAATTAAATGATAGCAAAATGGTAGAAATAAAAATTTATTTTAAAATTACACGAAATGTCTTGCGAAAATTGTACTGCGAACGCTTTCTATTATTTATTGTCATCTTCAGGTCTCAATTTCTACCTTCTACATCTAC
This sequence comes from Sympetrum striolatum, assembly GCA_947579665.1. Lineage (NCBI taxonomy): Eukaryota > Metazoa > Arthropoda > Insecta > Odonata > Libellulidae > Sympetrum > Sympetrum striolatum. Next base: position 72,328,099 of record OX388346.1, on the reverse strand, counting down.
TTCTTACAACCTTTATCACAGTAATGGAGTCTCACCAAGTGACGCCTTCCTCAATCAGTTCTAAATGGATTAATATCCATAATATGAATTATTATATTTCACATTAAATTATCCATACAATTAGTTAAATAATCTAAGTGAGCAAACTGAAACGACTTATATCCAATTACGTTATTAAGAAAGAAAAATGCATTTATATCCATTCATTTCGTGATACTCTCGTACTAGTTATCAAGTATTTAACTGAAAGAGCATTTTGAGAAGCATCTATTCAGATATATCAGAATTTCTTGAATAATTTCAATTTAATTTCTAAAATGAAGCTAAACATTAAGGAATACTTCCCTGGAACGATACTTTCTTTCAATTTTTATACTAAATGGTACTAGAATTTATAAGTATTTAAACGAGTTACAGTTTGAAATTTTCCTTTAACTTCTGAATACCTCAATCATTTTTTTCATCTCTTAGTTCAGTTTCATTTAGTTACTCACGTAGTAATCCACGACATGTTCCTTGATGATTGCATGTCCTCCATGTCCGTATCCGTGCTGAGGAAGGGCGTGACTCAATGCCAGGGCCATGGCTACGACTGCGAAGTGGGCAATCATCTGGAAAATAATGATTATTCAAATTTGTCTTCTGAATTGGATCATCATAAAAAAGGATAGACGTAAACTTTTACGCTTAATTTCTGAAATCATACTGAATGAATTCATGAGGTCTTTCTTTTTTGTATTGACAGTATCAGTTTTAACAGGAATCGTAATATGCTTAAAAAAAACTTTGGTTAGGTGTAGGTGAACAAACGAAGGAAAAGAATGTTACTGAAATACGGCGTAATTATATTTACAGGAAGTTCGATTTAGAGCGCCTTGGCGATTATTGGATATAAATTGGTCGATTGCTAATTTACCTTAATTATTGATAAATAATGCTAGTTTCTAGATAGAGCAAATTAAGAGGGTCAACAAACGACGGTTGAAAATGAAGATTTATCTGCATGGGGTCAATGAGAAGAGTTGTTACAGTAATATTTATGTGGTGATTGGAATTGTAGGCCTCAAGATTTAGAAACATAGGAATAAAATATGTCTATTTCTGGGTTTACTGTAGTAGTGATATATATATATATATATATATATATATATATATCCAGTTTGAGGGGCGCAAATTGAGAATCCTTTTTGTCACAGCGGATTTTCAACCTATTTAGGTATACCTAATTTCTAAGTATTTCTCACCTTTACTGTTCGGATATCCGTTTGGAATTCACTCGATCTGCTGAAGCTCTCAATCGACTGATGATAATGCATCGATTCCTCACACTATATATACCTACCAATTAACGATCAGAAGGGGAGTGCTCTGCAGTGGGTGGGGGTGGTTTTGGGCAGTGTGCGTTTCATAGGGGCAGTGGTGTGGGGAGGAGTCGGGGGCGGAGTGCGGAAATTACGGTAATAGCGATAAGATGTGCCTTTCGTAGCCCAAGGAATGGGACTACCTCCCTTTAAATTACGACATTAAAATTTCTTGAGAGAGTTTGACTTTGATACATGAAATATCTTCTATAAAACATCTCTCGCAGGCGCTATTCTTCTTCGCCTATAAAACAAATTGAGCACTACTGGCGTATAAAAAAACATCCATTTCTCATACAGTTTGATTATGCCTTTTTTATGGTATTTAGGCGTTAGACATGTTTATTTATCTACTCGTATATCAATTCTAATAAACGCTCGAGAGGATTTTATGATAACTAGTTATAATGGAGGGTATATTAGATACAGAAAGAGAACACCTTCAAAATATTATCGTAGCTCAAGAAAGTATTTTAATGTATAGTAGCAGTCCCGTTTAAGAATTCAGTTGCAACATTGAACTAAGAAAATAAAGTAAAATTGTAAAAAATTATGCAGCTGTTTAAAATTAATGTAAGTCGGAAGAAAGGTTTCGGTGTTCCCAAAAATGCCCGAGACCTCCTTAGATTGGAAAATTTTAATTTCATTGAATACCCAATTCGTACCTTATTTCTGTTCCTTCTTCTCAGGGATGTTAATTTGTCATTAACCTTAAAGTTTTTATGCGTATATATTTGTTATAAACTAATATAATTTAATTCATTTTTCAGTTCAATGTTAGATATTTATTCAGGAATGTTGAAAGGATTGATTAAAAATAAATGAAAGACAAAATTTTTCATATAATGATACCTTAAAGTCAGTTTAAAATGCTCTCTGAAATACATGGGGAACCCAAAATAGGGTATTTGACCAAAAAAACTATTTAAATAAAACAGATCATTGCATTATTTTGATTCGAATCAAGACTAATAAAAGTCATAGAAACAGCCTTAACGCAAAATCTTTATTTGGGTAGCGAATATAATATGTGCTGAAGAAGAACAAGCTGGCCGATTTTGCCTACCGATCGATTATTTTTTTTCTCCCGAAAGTATTTATCGTTTTTTCTGTCCTTTATGCAAATGAATCTTATAACTTGGAAGTGCTGCTCCGTCAAACCACGCTCCTTAAATACGATATATCTCCCTTCAACTTTCCTTCCTCAACGCAAACAGCGTGGTTTATTGTCCAACTTGTAAGTATCCAGAACATTTCGGATTTACTTTCCTTTTGATTTCTACGTCTGGATATTAACAGAATGTTATTTGAATGTAGGACTTCATTCGAATGGATTGAAAAATATTCATTAGAGAAGCATTGATTTTCTCTAATTAACTAATTCTCCTTCCACTTCGTTATGAAAAGTTCTTGCTAAACCTTATGAATTTGTAATAGACTTATGGAGAAATAATTCATATCTATAGAGAAACATCTGATTTTCTTTTCTTTTCTTTTCTTTTGTTATGCCATTTGACGATGTTTTGAAATTTTTGTTCGCGGTCTGCAGATATGAAGATTTGCCGAGCATAACCTAATTTTCACATACTTTCCTTTGATTTCGTATATTCGATATTAATGATTATGATGAAATATCCACGCTAGACGGCATGAATTCATTTCCACCCTCTATATGGCGATTGTTTACATTTATTTGTTTCCGAATTCAGAAACATTTAATTGATACATTCGTTGTCTTAGCTTGAAGCAACCTCATAGAAGAATTAGATGTTTCTCGCACATTAGAGATCGAAAGTATTTATATAGAATATCGATAAAAATTTGGCTATTCATAAATAAGACGGAAATTTTAATGAATATTCTAAATTGTTCCACGCTAAATTCAGCTAATAATTTAGTTTGCTATTGGCAATCATATGTATTCCACGTTCAATTAAAAAAATCAGCATTGTTATCCAAGGTACATGTACTTTATTTCCAACGAAAAAATCACTGCTTATAGCTTATTTATTAATATATACTTTAATTCTTTACCACCACCACTGCCCTACCACCAAGTGAGAACAAACATAATTATCTTCGTGCAATAAAATTAACTGGTACTCCGTCAAATTCTACCTTTCATAAAATCAATGCTCTTAATACATGTTCTGTCCTAACGATTGTTACCTGGTTCTAGTATATAACCATATTCTTCTAATTTCATCGCCTCATGTGTAATACATTATAATTAATCTTTCGTCTGCCTACCTGCCAATAGATATCACAAACCGTTTAAGTAAATAGTACTAGAAATGATTTTAAATGGGCTGAATTTGATTTATAACTATTTTTGTTGTTTCATTTTGGCAAGAAAGTGACAGTTTAATGTGATGTTAACACACTACCATCAAATTTCATACATTATGAATGAAAACTTGTCTTGATTTAAAAAGGATTTAATCATTTTGCAAGTTTCTAGTATTACAATTAATTCTACCACCCTATTTTTCCTAACTTGGCTTTCATTGCTGCAATCCTCACAAGCATTTCTATTGACAATTCTTTGTATTTTTTATTTTTTTGGAATATGTGTTTTTGAAATTGCGGTTGTGAATAACTACTGTTTATTATAAGTGGTTCTTATTTATTTTTATCAATTAAGATTACATCCGGACGATTGATACTTATAGTGATGTTTGTGAATCGTAAGCTTTCTTAAAAACCATAAACGTTACGTTTACCTCTTTGTCATGATGACGTTCTTGTCTATTCATACATACAAATGCATTCATAAATACCGTGTTTCTATCACGTTTCTGGTTGTCATAATTCGTTAAATATATCTCTTTCCGCATTAAAAATTTTTATTCTGAAAATCTGATTTTATGATATACTTAAACATAATTCAGAGTTGATGGTATTGTATTAAGATAATCCGTAAACTAATATCTGCGCTCTTTAGTAAAGCGTATCGTGGTGACTTCAGCCACAGGAGCTGGGCTGGGAAATTAAAAAATGAAAGCAATGAGGAATATATCGGAAACATTTACTGAAATATAGTAAATTATCAAATACAGATTAATAATTAATAGTAAATTTCCAAATTAAAAGAATTGATACAATCTTCCTTTTATTATTTTTGTGCTTTGATTCCAATCCATACAAAAAGAAATATTTTATAATCAAGGATATTTGAAAATATTAACCATAACCATATTATGACAATTACATTTTCGGAAAACTTTCCTTTAACATGAAAGTCGTGAACATTAAAGATTATTGTAAAATTTATTGTGGTTATTAGCCATGAATTTGACTTAACTGGATCCGTGGGTTCGCGAAACTTCCTGATAGTTTTGAAGTATAGTGGAGATTACCACACTGTAATCAGGGAATTTTTCCTAGCAAAGGGAAGTATTTTGATAATATTTGATCACCCAGTAGATACAATGAAAGATGTTCCTCATTTTTGTGCTCTCATAATATGGAATTGATTCTAATTTTCTATCCATTTAGTAACCTGATGCAATTAATTCTATCAAAAAGAGCTGTGGTACTGGGGTATTTCTGTAAAATTTCCAACGGCTGACGTAATTTCAGCAACCAGTAAACTAGAAACCGTATTCACTAAAACGAATGCGCCACCCGCTTGGATATCCGGAAGACATAATAGGAATTTTCCTTACTATATGCTTATACTTCTACTTATATATACTATAGGGTCAAAACAATAATTTCACTTAAAAATAACTCGGGAATTGCGAAGAATGTCTTTATTTCAGAGTATGTATGAGAGCATGTGAAATATTTACATGAGAAATTGCATGAGAGAATGTGCTTACATAGTAATGTACACAATTGTTATGCAAAATAATGAAGAGACAGTGTGATGACCTCAGCCTCATGGGTATTCCATCCAGAAGGCGTGATTTGCTGATTTATGGAAGAATTGATGAGAGAGGCGACAGCCAGATAAGGTGCAAGAAAAATCACATTTGGGGGTGAGATTGGATTAATGAGGGTTTGATTACAATCTCTTAATAGAAGGATGACTTAGTGGTGACTTAGGATGGGTTGGTGGTGGCTTAGGATGGGTTGGTGGTGCACAATTGGCTGGTGAACAATTGCCTTATGCACGATTGGCTGGTGGTGCACGATCTGGGGATGCACGGCGTGTCCGCTTCTTTGGACGACGGCGTTGAATCCGTTGTGCTTGTCGGCGGTGTAGTGGACGGTGCGGATGGTGCCGTCGGCTTCGTGGAGGCTGTAAGATCCCTTGACCACGTCTCCGTCTCTCTCCTCTTGCTGGCTCTTGATGTCGCCGGTGTGGTGGTCCTCGACTCCGTACTTGAACTGGTAGTGGGGGTGGGCCTGTCTCAAATGAACGGAGTCAAGCGTTACGAAAAGGGCTGAATTGGTTTCATCGCTGAATTCTATTAGTTAATTAGACATTATAGAAACCTTTGAATGCAACCAATCCGTCAATCAACACAAAGGTTTCTCAGGGTAGAATCGAAGTTATCTAAGTGCTTTTAATATTAGAAAAATAAGAAGTTACTGAAAAATAACACTGATTTCTAAAAATGTAAGAAAATATGAAATAACTATGCTGCTCCAAACCACTCTCCCTACTATCTCCTTTTAACTCTTCCCCTATTGTTTAGAGTCCCCAGAGAGGAGCCATGCAGTGGTTCATAGTTTGGAGGGAATAAGTTCAATATTATATTTCTATCTAAATAAGTCGTCATTTTAGTTAATTAATCTAAATCAGGAGATTGAAATCAGTTATCCTATTTCATTTAGTAAAAACTGAGTAATCGGTATGCATAAATTGCATTGGATAATCTCGTATGAATCATCAGGTATTGATTTCAAAGAAAATTGTAAGATAAGCTGTTTTTCAACTACATTATTTCCCTAATTTAATAAATAACTGCAGCTTACATCCTTCAAGAGGTTTTTACAAAGAAATAATCCCTTGATGTCTTACTCTCACATTTTACAATTTCCATCACGATAATTTGTAATCTAGATGTATAAACAAGAGAATATTCTTCAAGTCAAGTTCTCAAATTCTCGAGTTCCTCTATCACTTCATTTATTTTCTAGCATTTAATTGAGTTACTCACGTAGTAATCCACGACATGTTCCTTGATAATTGCATGTCCTCCATGTCCGTATCCGTGCTGAGGGAGGGCGTGACTCAATGCCAAGGCCATGGCTACGACTGCGAAGTGGGCAATCATCTGGAAAATGAGGAATAAATACTTCGATTAGGATTTGATTGCCACGTAAAGATGCCTTCTAAAGTGCTATAGTAGTAAATGGAATTGAAATAAACCGAGAAGAGAAACATAGAATCAAATATCAATTTGTGGAATTTTATAACAATTTATGAAGGATTTATAGCATTATAGCATTAGTCTACCATCGTTGGATTTAAGTGAATGCTTAAAAGAACATCAGGAAGCATAGTTTATCAAACAATTTAATATTTTGTTATCTTAATATTTTTTTTATTTATTATTGATAAATATCCATAGCTTTCAGGTGAGGTAAACAGGAGGGCCAACAAACAAGGATGGAAAATAACGCTTAATCCTTAGGGGATCAAGGAGATAACATATTATAGTAATATGCTATTTTATGTGATTTGTTGGCTTCAAGATCTATGAACAAATGTTTAAAATCTGTTTATTTCGCTGTCTACTATAATAGAATATAGATCAAACTTAAGGTGCGGAAATCGAGATTTCTCTTTTTTTTCGACGCTATTTCAACTTAAATACGTATTTCTAACTTCTAAGTGTTTCTCACCTTGGTTGTTTGGATATCCGTTTGGAATTCACTCGATCTGCTGAAGCTCTCAATCGACTGATGATAATGCATCGATTCTTCACACTATATATACCTACCAATTAACGATCAGAAGGGGTGCAGTGGGTGGGGGTGGTTTTGGGCAACGGTCGTTTCAGAGGGGTAGTTGCGTGGGGAGGAGTCGGGGGCGGAGTGCGGAAATAAAGATATCAGCGATAAGAATGTACCTTTCGTAGCCCCAGGAAAGGGACTACCTCTCTTTTAATCTCCTCTATAAAATCGCTAGCCCCAATGCTGTTTTTCTTCGTTTATAAAAGCAATAGAGCATTACGGACATCAAGAAATCCATGCTTTTTTCATTCAGTTTTTATAATGCTTAACTCTATGGTATGTTGAAGTTAGAAAAAGTTCATACACCGAATTCCACAACTAGATTAAAATAGAATAAATTATCAGTTTTTTTTTTTCATTTTCTTCAAAGATCAATGTAAATAATTAGCGTTATTTAATCCTTTTTTTCAAAGGTGAGGATTTATTATTTACCTTTAAGTTTCTTTGAAACTTTTTTCTATTAACTTAAAGTTCCAATCTCAGTTCGATGGATATGACTTATCCAGAATTATTAATATCAATTCAAATTATATAAAAGTTTTAGAAATAATGGTAATCATGGTAAAAATCCCTACTTCTTGCATTAATTAAGCCACCAAAAAATTAATTTTCTATGAATAGGTACGGTGAAAATAAAAACACACAACATTATTCTGCTTCGGAATACTTCATAACTACTTACACTCAAAATCTACATTACCGTTTCAAAAATTTTATTTGTCGACCTAGACTGATCACTGAATCAGACTGATTTTGGCCACCAATAGATTACTTATTTTTCTTCCTGAATGTATTTATCATTTTTTTGTCCTTCACGCAAATTTGATCTCATAATATGGAACTGTTTCTCCGGTAATCCGCTCGTTAAATACAATATCTCTCCCTTCAACTTTCTTTCCTGAGCTAAAAAACAGCGGAGTTTACTCTCAAACCTGTAAACATCGAGGACCCCTCGGATTTACTTTCCTTTCGATTTCTTCATTTGAAATGAGCTGCATGGTATTCATACATTTGGCTTTGTTTAGGTATGATCGGAATTTATTAAAAAGGTAATCACTAATTTCCTCCAATTTTGAATCGCATTCCACGCAATTTCCGAAACTTTCATGAATAAATATGAATTTCTAATAGATATGAGCAGAGATAATTCCTGCCAATGGAAGAATATCCACTCTTTCTCTTTGTTATGCCATTCGAGGAACTTTTGACATTTTTGGTCGCGGTTGGTGGACATGAAGTCATCCCGAGCGTAACCTGATTCTCAATTACTTTTTTCTGTTCCGTGTGTTCGAAAATTACATACATGATAACATATCCTCAATACGGGGAATATATTTCTTCCCTCCAACTCTCTCGTGACTGTTCATATTTTCTCGTTTCCGAATTTAAATAACATTCGCGTGAGAATGAAAAAATTCGTTGTTTATAGTTTGAAGTACCTCCCCCCGGATTACCAATGTCTCACGAAGTATAGCTTGAAAGTGATTCCTGAGAATCGTGATCTAAATTGTCACCAATGAAAACTCTGTACTCTTATCAAAATAAAGTTTGAATTAACGAATCAAATTGCGAATGAAACTATTTCTTCTCATTGGTGCGAGAACTTATAATGCCCTCTAGTGATTCCTTCCTCCATTTTGATTCAGGTATTGATAAGCAGTTATTACTACGTTTTATTTTAGCACAGTGTAGTAGCTTATATTTTTATTTATAATTCAAGAAAATAGTTTGAAATACAACAGGAAAAGGTTACAAGGTTGCTAAACACATTATTTATTTATTTATTGACGACTTAATTGGGCGAAATTGGGACTAAAAAGTCCCATCTTCCATTTAACTCTTGTACATTTACATACATATATTGCAATGGTTATGAGATTACGAATAATTTTTAAATAACTAGGTAAAATCCCTAGGAAATTGATTGAATGGAATAATAGCGGGATTTACTGGAAAGGTGATTTGTTCTGAACCTTAAACGTCCCACAGATTTGTGAATCTGGAAACTCAAAACGTCAATTAAATTAAAAATGTCACTTACTAAATGTTTCACATGGCATTTCTTTGTGCAGCGAAACACCTTCTAAGAATCAACCCTCAGTGTAACTTTAAGAGCAAAATAAATTCAATCATTATTTTGGGAATTTTACACATTTATAGTATAACCAGTTTTATTTATTAGCACTAGATGGCCATCCAGCAGTATTGCTGTCACGTGAATGGCTATACGTATGTGACTAGCGAACAATTTTTAAGATAATAAATTAATAAATGCTTAATTTAATTAAAAGAATGAAAATTCCATGCGTATTACATGTCCAAGCTGTATGCGATAGAATTAAAGGTATGTCCATGTAGGGTCCCTGGCAGAGGCCTTTCAGAGTCAAGTAGTGCAATCATGACTTTATTTCTCTAATCGATGGCTTTCGCTTATCGTTCGCAGAAAGAATGAATTCTAGAAAACGTTTTGTTCCAGCATCTATTAACCTAATCTTCCTAATCTTCCTCGCTGTATCAGAACGGCCTAGATAGCAGGAAGGTCGCATTATATGAGTAACATCTTTTTAAAGAATATTTTTCCGGAACTTATTTAGTAAGTTTATCCTTTGAATTCATTTTTTATCTTCTATCTATGTAGGTATAAATAAAAACACTTTTAAAATATAGTTTCAGATCGTAAAGAGTAACAGTAATTTTACATTCCCTTATGAAACTTATTTCACTTTAAAGTGAAATTTATTTTTGGAATTAAGACCATTATACTTATTTTCGTCTTTCGTATTATTATCCAATAGTAGGGGCAACAAATGGTTAAATGTATGACGACGTCTTTGTATGATAATTTTATTTTTAGGTGTGGACCAATTTTGAACAACGTCCTGAATTTAGATTAGGAGGTGAGTCACCGAGTTCACAACTTCGCTCGCTAGATGGCTTTACTTTCTAGTATTTTAAATGGCGGGAAACAGAGTTAGACCCGAGTTAGCCGACCGTATGACAACAGGAGTTTCGTTCTTACAATAAAAGAGACAAAATATAACAATTTCTTCAGATATTTTTCGGAGGATGCTAATTATGATTTCGAATCATTTTTATTTGAATGACCGTGGATCAGATCGGAATATGGTAATCCTGTCTTATCCTGCAGAAATTTGGAGCTGTATTGATGCCTTTCTATTTTTGCTACATCACTTTTTTCTGTGAAAATATTGTCATTATATTCCAATTTACAAAAACCTTTGAACCTATCACTGTTAAAAATCTCACAATACTGTGAGATACTTGTTGGTATCATGGTCTCTTAGTGTATTCAATTTCTGCATAATAAATGACAATTTTTTTTTAGTTGTAAAATCTCAACTTTAGCAAAGAAAGCTTCAAAACGGTACAATATCTCATTTAATCTGGCTTTCACATAGTTATATCTTCAATAATACATAAAATATATGCTTGCCTCATAGGAAATTGCCTATTTCAATTAAAATGGTTTACGATCCTTCATTAATTAATGTTTAAATTTTTAGAATTTTCTCATACTTTGAACTTTTTGTTTATCATAGATAGAAGAAATATCTTTGAAAATTTAATTAAATTTCTTTTTCGAATGTCAAATATGCAGAAAAGGCTATGAGTAGTGGCCATATATTACTGTAAGATCTGTAACTGTAAGATTCTTCAAAGAATGTTCACTTATTGCCAATAAACATAGCTAAGAAAACCAGTAGAAATGGAGTGATGGAATTTGATCAGTGATTTCATTGAATAATGAATGGAGTAGCTAAAGTATACTTCTCTACCGCAAAGATACACTACGCTCACATTCTATTGAATTTGAAACCAACTTTGCAGTCATGGGCGTTTTCAGTATAGGAAGAATTCAATTCCGGTAAAACGGAAAGTCCTAATCCTTAAGGACACAAATGTCGTAAAGATTCCTCTCACTAATAACGCTAACCGGAACGAACGTGAGAGATTGACGTGACCTCATCAGTAAATAAGAGATTAACAGTAACCCACGCAGACTTTCAAATTCACTCATTTTAATCACCGTTTTATGTCTTGACTTGCGAAATTCAATTCTTGGAGGAAAAAAAGTATAACATTTGGCACCGAATAAAATATCCTTTGAATGGAATTGAAATCTGTTTATTCCGAAATGGAATTGTAATCGATTTGAATTCTTTCGATAAGACTTGGTGGAATTCTGTCGTAAAAAATTACAAGTGTATGTTACAATAAATTGTTTTCTAGGATTGTAATCAATTATTGTAAGATATAAAATTGCAATCATTATAAAATAACTGATGGATGATTGAAAATATGTAAAAATTATTTTTAAAATCAACGAAGACATATTCATTATCCACAGAAAGGAATATTATTAATAAGTAGCATAATAAAATATTCTGAACAAAATCAATAATAGGTATAATTAGAAATAATTAACATATATTTTTCACAAATAATCTTACAAAATAGTATTAAAACTTATTGGCAATTACAAATAGCAATTATCATTTATCTCTTTTTGTAAATCTAGGAATATTCAATACGCTATTACAGAATACTAAATTAAGTTATTCATAGTAAAACAAAAGTGAATAACTTTGGTGTAAGCAACACACTTTCGTGTGCAAATTTAATTCTTTCCTTCCTTCATTTGTGTAAATTATTTATGTTTAAAAATAGATTTTGTAGTTTATGAATCTTAGAAAATTATCAAATTTTCAAATCTTCGTTTTGACGTTATATTTAGGTATCAATAACAGAAAAGAATTCGCTATATCATTAGTATGTATTAATTATTGATATTATCAACTAATATCTTACTATTCGTGTATTATGCTATTATTATTGATCCGGTTTTATTGACATCCGTCTCAAAATAGTACCTTAAAGACTAATTATAAAGCCATTATTGTACTTTCATAGCAAAATACTGCTCTAATTATGAGTTATACTGCTGTAATCATGAGTTCGTTAACAAATGATCAGAAACGCTGCACATTTCGTTAACTAATGACAGATCGACCATGAATAAATTTTCAGTTACTAATAAAATCAATCACCCGCCTCAAGGGAGTCACATATCTCTTGAAAATCAATACTCCCTCGAAAGTTACATATATCTCTTGGATATTAATTAATAACTACTGGTCCCATCAATTACACTTGTTAAAAACTGTTAAATATCCCGCGATAACAAACAATTAAAACCTTAATAGTTTACGCTCTAAAAATATTGCCGCATATTTTGATAGGTGTATGAATATATTACCCTATCCTGTTACTTTATCTTAATAAAATCAACGATATCTCATAACGTATGCGTAATTGGATGTTGTTTGATTTCAGATTCTTATCTCCGTAGGATATTTCATTGGTTTTGTAGCCTCCGGATGTGTAAGCAATCTTTCCATCTATCCTACGCTCACGGAATGTGAGAGGAGAATGCTTTTCAGCGAGAAATAAGGTGTCATATCATTCCGGTTATTTGAGGGTTACCTAAGTGAAAGGACGATGTGATAAAGTTTCTCTTTCCGTTCGCTCATTTCATTTTTGCTAATTATATCGAGGAAAACATCGCGTATTTGACAACGTCCTCTCGCTGCTTCAAACGTCCTTGTGGAACATTTCTTGCGTATGAACTTTATTCCTGTTTCTTTAAAGTGACTTGTCAATTTTGGAGGTTTCCTCTCAGCAGATGATGATGAAGGTAAACAGAGGAAAGCTGACCATTACTTTCAATTTTTCGTCGAAGTGTTCCGCGTAAGCACACCGGCATTGAATTATAAGAAGGGGGTTTTCAGCTTGGGTTTTGTACTATTTTATATCCTACCTTGCATTCAACAGCCAAAATCACGAATATAATTCTTCGGTATATATCCTACAGTTTAATAATATTATTAATAAGAAAGACTTTGTCATTTTCTAAAGGTAATTTAAGAAAGAGTGCTGTCAATAACGTGTTTCTATCTTCAGGTACAGAAAAATAGGTGTCAAAGGATATATATGTATAGTAATATTGTGTCGTCGTTGGCTAGGAGACAATTCTCCGGGAAACTCCTCTCTACTTCCTGTATGAAGTGTTGCGGGAATACAATACAACCTCGATGGAGGTGATGACCTGATAAATAAATGCATTAAATAGTAGCTAGTAGTTCTTGAGCTTAGATATTATACAATGGTAAAGAGCAAGAATAATATTATTTTATTTCTAAAAAACTTTCCTCCTATTTTCTACCCGGCAAAAAATGAAGAAACTAAAATTTCAGTTTGTGATAATTCAAAGGTGTTATAAGGATCACAAGGAAAATAATCACGTTATGAGATTGTAAATATTAGCTGAAACACTGAGCAGCTTTTGAATTGTATTATATTTGTCTCTAGTCTCTACTCTTTTATTTCTTCATTGGATAATAAAAGTCATAGACATTGCAACTAAAGTACCATATCTAGCAAATTTCGAGAAATTAAAAACGAGAAAAACAACAATTTTAACTTGCAGATGCAATAGTTCTTTTTTCATTTCTGTTATATCTTTATTTTAGAGCTATTATAATTGGGATGGATTGGGTGGATGAGGAAAAAATAATATAATAAATCTCTTAAGCTCGCTGCGAGGCAATCGTTATCAAATCCAATCTTTTTAGTGAATTGCCATCTATAATTAATCATAAGATTCTGCGTCTATAAATGTTAAGCATAATTGAAGGAGAACATATTTGAAGATTATCATTCTACTCATAGCATGTCGACACAGCATTGCACATGTTTACTTTTACATTTTCCTTTTATTGCAGTAAAATAAATGCTATTTTCCTCAAAATACCTCATTCATGCATTTTAAAATTGAATGAGCGTTCGTTTACGGGAAATTTTAAATACCACAAATCTTAATAACCACTTGTCAAATGAAACGGGAAGTCGACAGAATGCTGAACGAAATAATTTTGATTGCCTGTGAGCAAGCGAAAGTATGGAATACGGAATGGGAAAACCACTTTTTATGACTGCCTGTCTCTGTCTGCAGGAACAGATACATGTTCCAATCATTCTTATGGCTTAACCTACTCCACTTAAATCATGAGAAACAGTCTCAGACTATTTGCGAACTATCAACCGCTGTAAACAATGGAATGACCAATAAACAGCTCACTATATCAAATTTTGACTGATGGGGGAATATGACTTACAGTGAAACATCAGATTGAATAAGAAGTAAATTAATCATAAGGTTCCTTTTACGCTTTTCTTCCTCAAGTGATAATTTTTCACTGCCAAGATTCATTCTTGACGTATTAATTTTCTCCTTAGCAACCTCTGGCTGGATTAATTGCCTCCAAATATTTATCAGCGACATAGATCACTTCAGCAAACTGATTACTTCCGCATGATTTTAAAAATTCAGGTAGTCTTGCCTTTCATTTACGGTAAATTTATAAGTCAATTACTTGACTCCAGCTCCCTGGAGTGAGGAGATAGAATTTCTTTGTAGTTTATTGAAGTTTTATGGAAGAATGGAGTGAAAGAAATTGTGTTGTTACTTCGCTCAAAGCAGTCTTCAAATCACTAATTAACTGCTAACTCAGCACTATGAAACTTCGTGAATAATATTTTAATAAGAAAGAATTAATTGTGTAGATATAGAATAAATGTTAGCTGAAGATCGCTGAAGAATCGAAGTAATTATTGGTTCTCGTTCATTAAACAAAGGCTGAGTGAGTGGAAAATTACACCGAACGACACATAAAAACCATTGATTCCGATTTCAGTAGTCTATATTTCTATCAATAAGGATTTTGAAAGTTCTACATAGAATGAATCTCATTATGTAATTAAAAGAGTGAAAACCTTTGCTTGAATACCAGCGATTAATACATCCTCATTCCTCTGAAAGGAGTTACAACTCTCTGGATGATCGTAGTGGGACCATTATTATATTGCGATTAATCCAATTATTTTAATTAAATCAAATCAAATTTTCCTGATAAAATTTTAGGTATATCTCCATGAAATGATACTTCGTTGACGAGAAAATTGATCATTTATCCCTGCTTCTTTTCTCCAAAATTTTTATATAAATTCTTATTCACATAGTTCGACTCCAAATAACTCGAAAATACACTCACATGAAATGCATGTGTAGATTCTTTGTACCGATTGCAGACTTCATAAATTTCACATGATTAAAATAGAAATAATACTCATACGAATCCCAGATGAGCACCAAAGGGGAGGTACATTAAATAATTATAATATTAAAAAAAAAGAACTTCATTATGAAATTTTACTTAGCACGAGGAAGCGTGCGCCTTTAGCCCAAGGTTGAACAAGAAGTGAAAAATTGTGACATGACTGGGACACGAACCCAAGTCTCCCAATTTCCGGGCAGTTGTTCTAACCACTAAACTACCATGCCACCACAATTCCATTGTCATGTCACAATTTTTCACTCCTTGTTCAACCTTAATTATAATATTGCTCATATAATATCGTTTTAGAATTCGCAATACTTGAATTTAAACGGAATGTATGAAAATTTCAAAGAATGTTGTGGTTATTAACAATTCATCCTTTTAATGACCAAGGTGATTATTAAAGAGAAGCTCATGTGTTTTTTTCATATTAACATGGAGAATTTAGGCCCATTTGCAAGTAATGGTAAGAATATCTATGTATTTTTAAGGAATGGGAAATTTTGTGTGATCCAAGCATTGTCTGTTGTGATAAAAATTAGTTGACATAAACACATGGCTATGTATGCACAATTATTTCTAAATTATACTTTTTCGCACATGTGTAGTTGTTTTTGTCACGAACAAGGCAATGATGGAACAAAAAGTTATTAATTAGTAATTGGAGGGTAGGGAAATAGATTTTAGCTAACGAGTGCAACTTAAGTAAATATTTGGAGCAAAAGAATTCTTTTTTATTGAAGAGTCTCACGATACCTATGTTCAATAAAGTTTGATTACGCCATTTTTATTCATTCCTATTATATTTTGTACTTTAGAATCTAACATGATATATATTTTAGTATGAATAAGATATTATTATTGTTGCTCCATTTAATAAATTCATTCTCCCTAATATTAATAGAAATTGAATGGTGTAAGAAAGAGATTTTTCTCGTATTGTGAAAATATGATGCTTATTCTAGCACATATTTTAGATATAAATATTTAGAAATAAATGCAAAAATATAGCTCTAATTTTAAAATTCTCTTTCCGTAAATCAAACCTCCTTTTTAACAAGAGCTGACACAGATAGGCTTTCTTTTCCACTTTGAATTCCTCTCTTAGACACGCTTTGGTTAGAAAAAACCCGTAAATCATATATTAACTTGATGTATACTTTTGGATTTCAATTCCTAATACCCTGTTTTAGTAGCGTTTATGTATTGAGTGATTCGTAAATATTTACGAAATTTTAGTAGAGGTCATGAATAATGTTTATGTCAAATTCTTTATAAAAGATGCTCTTAAGGTACTCTTAAATTCATTTACATAGTATTCCTGCCCCTCCTATACCCAAATCCTTGCAAACAACAATCAACTCTTTATGTTGTCAATTCAGCTTTCATTGTTCTGATGATTCAATCCAATTTCGTCCTCTCTTAGTACTTCTAACAGGTGATTTCCATTTCGAAATCGCTGTGAAATTACAACTTGGGAGTTTCCATTTAAATTATGGATTAAAACATAAGACGATTGTTTCATGAATATTGAAATTTTATTAGGCAAAACTAATATATTTTGAAAATAAGTATGCAGTATATACAATTGGTACATGAGGCCTAGGAGAAAGCTCTGAGTCCCATGTTTAATGATTGCGTGGACGGAAATCGATGTGATGCTCAAACATGTAGTGATCCAGGGTCTACTGATGATGGGTTGATGGTGTACGATAGATTAATGATGGATGTATCCCTGGTGAACGATAGGCTGATGAACAATTGGCTGGTGAACAATGGTCTTATGGACAACAGGTTGATGAACTATCTGAGGGTGTACGGCGTGTCCGCTCCTCTCGACGACTGCGTTGAATCCGTTGTGGTCATCGGCGGTGTAATGGACAGTGCGGACGGTGCCGTCGGGTTCGTGGAGGGAGTAGGAGCCCTTGACTGCGTCACCAACGCGTTCCTCATGCTGGCTCTTGATGTCGCCGGTATGGTGGTCCTCAATGCCGTAGTTGAAGTTGTAGTGAGGAGGAGCCTGTAACAGGAAAGATTTATTAGATTTATAAGGATTATTTCAACCAATTTTGTGCACTGTTATAGGTTTTCAGCACGAGTTATAAATAAGGTTCTAAAACATCAGCGAATATATTAAGAATTTGGCCATTAAATTATTAAAGCTTTAAACCTGCAATTCTTTATAGCATATAGGGTCTTCCCAAATGTAATATGTAACTTTTAATGATAGAATATCGCTTGTTAGTGCTCTAACTCACACGGTAACATTTCATGACTCAGAAATCAACCAAGCGCCAAGTGATAATATATAAGTAGAATCGCTAGCATAAAATCAACGTTTAGAAATTTGAGCATATTAAAATAAAGATACACATCAACAATATTAATATTTAGCTCTAAAAATTTATTGCTGCTTCGATATCTCTTCCTGTGTGATACTTTTTCCCTACGATTCTTCCAATACTTACGTAGTAGTCTACGACATGTTTGGTAGGAGTTGCGATGATGGCATGTCCATGACCATATCCGTGCTGAGGAGCTGCGCAGCTGAGTGCCACTGCCAGGCAGAGGATGGTGATTTTGGCAATCATCTGAAAATAGAGAATCAACCTAAATACTATAGCCTCCCTTGCAATGCCGAATCCAAATTATATAAATATCCAGAACTGTCGATAGGTGAACTAAGAAAATAGTTAGCCCAACATAGTGATTTGACTAAAAGTTAATTAATTAATTAAATTATTTCAATTAACAAAATTAAAGTTGCATTTTCATCAGAGCAATAGATTGACGTATCTAAGTACTTCTTACGAATTTATTTTAAATTTTCATTTAATTTAAAAATTTAACCCGAGGGTTTAAGTTTTAGAGAGGATTTCCTTTCTCAAAAATAGATTTACTTTAACATTTATGGATCAAATCTAAGTTTGAAATGTAATCCAGGCAATTTTTGCCGTTGTCACACAGACTAAAGAATAGAATCTGGAGATCAGTTCCTTACCTTTCCTGAGGTTATTAACCGCACGTGCTGATTCCTTTGGTGAGGGTGTTGCTACTTCAAACGCCTTCTGAAACTGTTGAATTTTCGTCGATTGGGCCGATTTATATACCAATGCAGACCGAATGTACGACTTTATGACACCCCATACCATTTCCAGATAACACCCAGTAATTTTCTCACCCCGTTTAATCCCCCGGCCCCTCCCACGCGTAAGAGATTGAATAGGGAAATGTCTTTTGGAGTGTAACGTCTTGAAAGTGACAGGCACATTTGGGCGGGGCCTGTTCCGGGATTGGTAGGGAAAGGATAAGTTTTATGTGTAGAGAGAATGCTTCTGTATGTATCCAAATTCTTCGCTACATGCGCGAATTGGACAAAAAAATTCGGATCCGCTTGAGTACAGAAGCTAAATTTGAATCGAGATACCGGTTTCAAATGATTTGTTGTTTTGGTCGAACTCGTTCTATGGTAGTAGAATGAAGCATTCAATTTTTTGTAAGAATAGAAATATGAGTTTATTCGCCAATGATGAATATAAATTCACAAATTTGGCTTCAAGTTGATTTTGATTCAATCTTAAGAATTGAGAGGTTCCATGAGTGCTGTGATTCTTCTGGAAAAAAACTTCTGATGCATTGCTTCATAGGGACTACAGCCATTTTACTTATATTGTTACTTAATTTGATAGAGAATAAAAATAAAAAGGAAATTTTTCTTTGAAAATTATTTATCATTTAAGAAGAAATGGAAAAAAAATCTACACAGTATAAAGAAAGGCTATTAAGAGGCAAGTAGGCACGTAAGAGGAATCTAACAAAGCAATTCAAAATTTGAGTTCAAATTTATAATTGTAGATGTAACTCTCTTAAGCGGATTTAAAGAGAGCAATTTAACATTTTTTTGGTTAGTAAGAAATCTTTGACATTCATCCTGATCTATTTACTGATATACTTTGTTCTTACTTCGACATGCATAAAAGCTTTTCATTTTTTTAATACAACCATTAAACCAGTAGCGGGGACAGAACTTAATGTAAAATATAATTAAGTATCAGCACAGATAATCATAAGTGTTAATATTAGCAATCATTGCTTCAAATTTTCTCTCACTTCTAAGCTCTCAGCAATTGTTCTTCCTTTTCTTTTGTAATCCTAATTTTCAATATACTAATTTAATATACTGAATTTTTTCAGGTATTTTAAATTTTATTGATTCAAATACTTTTTATTTTTCCCTCTAGTATTCTAAAAAAATATATTTTTTTTAAACTACCGTGACAGATATTGTAGAGCTTATTACACATTAAAATCACAAAAAAAATCTCAAATTATACCACCGGCTTACATCTAGCTACCAGTTTCGACAGGAGCGATTGTCAGCTACTGTAATAACGTCATCATTCTTTTCAGTTTAATTCTAAATAGATGTCGATGTATTTCCTGTAGAAAAAGTACAGTATCTGTTTCATTTGTTTCAATTCCAAATAATCTTCTTCTGGTCTGATATGTCTAAAACTTACATACATTATATATCTAATTTGTTCTTTCGATTGAAGATTTCAATATAATTTTCAGTTCTTGCAAAATTAATGTGAAATATTGTATCTTTTAAAAAAATATAAATCCGATCATCTCTCAAAACCGTATTCATCTTTATACAGATAATATTCTAAAAACGATTTTAGACTCAAAAATAACCTCGTTTTCGCGTACTGTAAATAGATAATCATAAGTTTCGAATAATATGCGGAAGTATTTTGTGTCGAGGATTTCGATCTTCGGTATAGCCCCAGCATTGCTCTCATTTGCAAGAATAGCTTGAACCAGTAGCCTTCTTAAGCACAGGAAAGCAAAGACCTTTTCGCCCCTAAATTTAATTGGATGAATTTTTGAAAGTAGCCATTCTCCGAAACGATACAAATTAAGATAAAGAAGTGACGCTATAAAACTTTATGGAAGCCAAGAAAATGCTCATAAAGTAATTCTCTCATATCCTTTGGGTTACAATAGCGGGTTCTTTATATATTTTATTGCTTTGAAATTAGCAAATTTTTGTTTTTAATTATTTTTAATAAATACATTGATTTTTAAACGCACATCTCAGGATGAAAGTAGGAACGCAATTTTTTTCAATTTGTTTGCACAGTTAAAAAAAAATTTGGATTCTTTTGGTGGACAATAAAGTCATGTGTGGTGAATTAGTCATAGTAGAACAGAAAATCCTAGAGAAACTGAAGAATATTACATAGGTATATTCTTGGGGGAAACTGAAGATTTACTGAGCTGTTCTTTTACAGTTGGCGATGAATATGGATGCGGAATTAAAACTTCGCTTTGGTCAATATCGAACCAACAATCGTAAATAATATTCAATTCATCAAAAGTTAGAATGTTCAGAGTTCAATACTTCTGTTTTAGTGAGAAATATTTGATTCTGAAGCGATTAGATATGTTATAATGCAGTTAATATACTCTCGGGGGTGACAAGGTAAAAAGGAGTAGATTCATTTATAATCTATGAAATATCAAATGAGTTCAAAACAATTAAAACATGTGAGAGGCAATGAGGAAGAATGGGGTGATTAAAAAATAAACACGGTTGATCTAGAGATCTAGAAAGATATGCACTGCTGGGAATCAGCACAGAAAAGGAATTTACGGTATGAGAGAAGCATAAATGGGGGAAAACATTCTTATCTTAATTGCAGTTAGGATATTTTCTAAAAATTACTTAACAGAGGGACATTATTTATAATGGGAACGGCTTGTAATATTTCCAACGTCTTCAGATGACTACTATTGAACATTTTTTACCTGTAATTGAATCTCCTTTCTGTTTAAGAATTTAATACTTTATTATAGAACATTTTGGATTTTTAATACAATTCTTAACAAAACTCACAGGAAACACACCGAATTTTTTCATTAAAAAAATTAAACGCTTCTTTGTAGGACCATTGTATTTAGAGGATAAATAGGAGTTTATCACGTAGTGTATTCTATATGCAAGTATTATCGATGTACATATGTAACCCATAAATAGACCTTCTTCGCCTTAGGTCTCTAGTACTGATATCTGTATGTATGTATGAATACAATACAAAATACAAAACGGCGAAACTCATAGATTCGAGCGGGGTACCGAGTGTACGGCGCCACTTGTATGACGCTCGCTCACTATTTGGGCTGATACTCGAAAACTACTAGGCTGATCGAATTAATATTTTACGAATATCACATTTAATGTCTAATAATGTATTGATAAAGAAATCAAAACAGTTAAAACATGAGAAGACTCCCTACTCACCTGTGATGCCCGAAAAAAGTCCAAAAATGTTGAAAAATATAAACTTTAAGTGCGATGCGGCACCTCTTCCCGTTTTCCGATTTAAATAATATTTACACAATTTATTTTCTGGCCATACGGAACAACTTTTGGGGGCGTGCCGAAAGAATTTCAAACTTTTCGAAAGTAAGGACCACCCTAATGTACACTCCTGGCCAAAATTAACGCAGCACCTCCCTAGCGATCCTAACGGCCGGTGCTGCGTTAATTTTGGCCAGGAGTGTACATGCAGTCCTGCAATTAGAGTCAAGAAGAAGCAGAATCTTAATAAACAGATTTCATGCTGCATCCCATTGTATTGGAGATATCATTGATGTTACTGAAAAAAATATTTAGTACAAACAAGATGATATTTATTTTTTATCAGTATTGGAAGGGAAGATCTGTTAGAAAGTATTTGTTAGCCTTGAACACGGTGAAGGAGGAATAAAAGAGAGCGTTTGTTCAAGTTTTGGTTTTATCTGTGACGGAAACTCCCGTAAAGAAATTCAAGGGCAAAAGTAAAGAGAAAAGAGTGAGGTGGCGATTGATTCCAAATCCTTGATTAACTTCCGCAAAAAATTCTGGAACTGAGTGACTAATGAAAATTTCCTCCCCCTCACCAGCGTCACATCCTTTTATCATCTTTCCTTTCATACCCTCGACTTTGAACAGACGCCCTTCTCTCTATGGAATGGGTGTGGTGACTTCCCTTCACTTTTTTGCGTATGTTTATGACTTAAAGAGAGTTTACTGCTCCCTTTCTCATGTGGAAAGAAGGGATCGCGTGAGTTCTAAGCACAAGGTCACGATCTTGTGGGTGTCCCATTTCCTTCTCTCGTAATTGATCAGAGAATGATAAGCCCACTAATCTACTTAACGCAAATATTCTTTGGACTTGATCTTGAGAAGCATGATAAGTCGGTATAAGCAGGATTAGATGGTTATAATTTAAAAGATAAAGAGGAGAGTCAATACAAGGGATGGAGAATGTTCGGCATACTGGAGATTTATTTCATCGTACAGATCTCTCACGGAACTATCCTTGTTATGTATACTTCAACTAAAATAATTAAGTCAAAAATTAAGTAACTGAGATTGGTCTTCCATGATAATTTTAATAATTAACTTTAATTTTTAAATTATTTACACCATCTTAAGCACATCTTTGATGTTTATAAAATGTACTCTCTGCATCTACATATAATCCCTACGACGCGCATTTTGGTATGTAGTGCATAGTGCATGTATTGATGCATTACTTACCTACATTATTACTGTTATCTATCTAACGCGAAAACAAACACTGAGGTCTTAAATATATTTCCCTAATTTTTCTCACAGTATCTGATTAGCCAATGTAATTTCAAGTAAAAAACGCTCGCGAAGCATGGAGGGAATTAAGTTTCAGATTAGAAAACCAAATTATTTAGCGCGCGGCGATCATAATGAGAAGTATAAATTAGGAAAACAAAGGTCGGATGCGGCTAAATACTCATTTCTTAATAGGGGAGTAAGGGAATGGAACATGTTACCTGAAGAGGCATTTAAGCCCTTGCCTAAAACAATTAAAGGTTTTAAACTTAGATGTTTTAAAATATTATAAAAATGTATTGTAAGAAAGGGGTTTTGGATGTGTTGTTTAAGATAGTGTTAAATCTAGAATATTTTGGTTTTAAAAGCGTGACTTTATTCTGTTCGTGAATATACTGTTCTATAATGCTGTGTAATGTGTAGTAGTAATTTAGGGACTTTTGGAAAAGTAAGGGATTGCTTGACAGGGTGATGTACGGTGGGACTCTACCCCGTGACCGCTACTGTAGCCGAGAAGGCCTGTCATGAACCCCGAAAAAAAACAGTAAAACTGTTACAAATTATATTATAAATTCATTATTTAGTTGTAAAGTAAATATAATTTATGTATGAAATCATTCTGTGGGAATTGTATGTTTATCAAGTATTTATTTTTTGTTAATTATGTTCATCGCTAGTGTATATGTATGTAGGTATATAAAACAGCCACCAGGCTAGCAGTCTATCTGCAGTTTATGTAATGATAAATAAATAAAAGTTACGGGTGGACTCCTAATATGTACTGCATCATGCAGGAATATCTTATCTCTGAATTTATTGAGTGAATTCCATTTAAAATTCGATCTCCTCTCTCCCAATAATTCCAATCTTAAATCATGAGCATTTAAGTAACGCATATTGCTATGTCGTAACGGTTCTGAACATACCGCACGGATTTACGCTTGACCTTTTCTTATCCATGAATGCTACGCTTGTAGTCAGCGTCCCATACACTGCATGTATTATAATACGCTCATTAAATCCTTCTAAATGGTGTTTAAGTAGCGTACAGTAGTCTAATCTAAAACAACGCTCATTCCTTTTTTCATCGCTCCACCTCGCAATTCTGCTGACGAAGCCGAGTATCTTAATTGCCTTACAGATATGTTACGAATATGTGTACCCTGTGTTAAATTATTCGTGAGAATTTATCCAAGACATTTCCTCAATGATACAGCAGATAATCTTACAGATACGACGGATATTCATTTTTATAGATATTTCATATAATATGTATGTATTTCTAATCCTTGGATAGGATTAATATATACTTTCTACTATCTATTTCTCTATAAATAATCATCTAATCGACATACATCCTAACTTTACTGTTAACCTGAATGGTCGTTTACTTATTATAAAGGTTTGTTAATTTTCTGTTATATAACTATTTGAAGATATTTCGGTTTCCAGAAATTAGTATTGATTAGTCTTATTTTCCTTCCACCACTGTATTGAGTGATTGCTAATCTTTTATTCTTGGATAATAAAAATCACTAATTCTTTTTAAAAACATATCAAACTTTAATGCAATAATATTTTTCTCAGTGTACGTTGCATCTTCTATGCAATCATCAAAAATAATTCTTTACTCACCAGTTGAATTTTCCGGTTTTAACCGAAAAAGGTCGCCCGAAAATGCCTTAAAACTGAGTTAATGAATTCATATTAATGAGTTTATGATATGTATGCATTACTCTCTCAAAGATGAAAGACCGTTTGAAACCTTAACATAAAGTAGGCCATTGAATATGAAAGTTGAAACTAGATAAAGGAGAGGAAGAATATTCTTCTGCATGATTTTATTCCAATTTGGCTTCGATAATCCAATGCAGTAATATTTGCTAAAACTTTGCTAACTATAACAATATAGAGATAGGATCTAGTTCTGACATATCTCAGCTAAGAGCTAAACATTTTTCTTTAAATCTAGACGAATAAAATATCCATGCAATTCTTTCCCTTATAAATATTCCACCTCCCTTTTTGTAGCAATTTAGATCATTACATCTATGACAATTATGATGAGACATACATTATTGCTGATTTAAACTTAACATAATTCACAGGAAATGAATGAGCCATTGACAAATATCTCCTTCGTGAATAATTTTCGAAAATGTATTGCGATATCTATTCCAAGGTATTCAAAAGGCATTATTACTCAACAGAGTCCTTCACAATTATTCCATGATGATAAATTAATTACTTTTCATCGCTAGCTTTGTTACATGCTCTATCGACCTCTCATTATTCTATCTATATCTTGAATGTATTTATAACACATTTTCATGATATTGATATATATTAAGTCACCTTTAAGAAATAAGTGTAGTAAACCCGGATGATTTTGGAACTAGAATATTTCTGTAATAAATTTCGAAAGATTTGTGCAAACGATATAAAGAAGTCTCAGATAAATTGTAATAAATTATAACATCATGATTCTTGTAACAGTAAAATGAGATTCTTTATTCCTTTTCAATTAACATAATCAGTAGTGGTGCCCATGTCCCTGTGGGTGAGTTGCTACTCCCGACTTGTGAACCTTAGCGTTGAATCCGTTGTGTTTATCGGCGGTGTACTCCACAATTCTTACGGTGCCATCGGGTTCATGGAGGCTGTAAGATCCCTTGACGACATCTCCATCTCTCTCTTCCCATTGGTTCTTGATGTCACCAGTCTTGGGGTCATTCACGCCGTAGTTATATTGGTACTTGGGATAGGCCTGTATCATAGAAAAATATAAGGATGTATTTTCCATTGATAGCTTGAGAGAGGCATACAAGCAAATATCGGTTGGAAGACTGTCTAACATTAACAATTCTCGTTATGGAAAATATAGAGGATCCTCATCATCCACTTCCTATTTATTGCATGAGAACATTTTCTAAAGATTTGAATCTTACTACATGTTAACCAGAATTACTAAATGTTATACAGAAATTAAAGTGTAAAAATACTGCAATGCTATTTATCGATGCTTTAGATCAATTGGTATTTTACCCGTTATTTAATTCACTATTTGCAGCTGCATTTCTTGATAATCTATACGTTCGTTAATCGGAATGACATTTGTATCCAGTTGTTATCATATAATGAGGGTTATCTTTGAAATAACATCTTCATATAGTGATTTCCGTGCCAAAACACATAAAACACTCAATTTCAATCCGAACCCTCCAGGTTTTAGTATACAACCGGTTGAAATCTTAGAAAAAATTCAATGCGCGGTGATCTCAATTAAATTAATTAATTAATTTTGAATTTCGGAGAATAGAGAAGAGAGGTATCAAATCTTTCCAAGAATAATGAAGTGGATGGCAAAAGTAAATATTGTAGTGGCACATATACTGAGTGTCTAAGCATTTAGATATATTGTTTCTATTATATTGAAATACGTGAACGAAAAAATGAGGTAAATTTTTCCGCTTTGCATATTTTATCTCCGAAACTAAAATGAAATGCGCAAGTAACATTTGAGTTGAAAATGAAATGTTTGTAAATTTTAAAATTATCCTTTCATACAAGCAAAAAAGGAAGTCAGAGTCTCTATCTTACTTTCGTTGGCGCAAAAATAGAGAAAACTAAACAAATAAATGGCGTGATTAACTCATAGCGAAGAATATAGATTCGTATATAAATATTTGGCTTTGCTTAGAATCCGACACTGCTTTAAATCTATGCATGTTATATTTACATTGATGATTTAAATTGAAGACGAAACTTGAGGAAATAGTTTGTTTACTCACGTAATAGTCAATGACGTGTCCTTTCTCTTCGACCGCATACCCTCCAGCAAATCCGGGAAAGGCAGAGGATTGGGCAAAGATGGAGGCGATGATGGCGCAAAATGCGAATACCTGAACGAAATGGTTTACAGAGGTTAATTAAAGTATTTTAACCAGTAAAAATACGCAATTAAAGTGCTTCTGCGAGGCCAGCTTTCACTGTTCCGTTAAATCTAATTTTCTGATAAATTCTTCATTTCTTCTTTTAATATCGTATTTCTCTGAAAATTTATCAGACCGAAGGAAGGGAAGTTCTTCAATGTTGCAACATCAGCTGCTGGTAGTTATTGCGAGGGATGAGGTAAATAAACAAGATATAAGGTAAAAGTAGGATTCAAATCAGGGCAATGATGCTATATGAATACCATTTTAACATATCCCATAAAAAGGGACCTAATGAATACCACTATTCAGCATCCTCCGCACCTTAGTATCTGTCGTAAAATACCAGCAATAAGCGGGGTTGAGATAAATTAGTACAAGAACTATATATGTTTATCCTATGCTAAACTTCAAATGCAAATCATTCAACTCAACAAAATAATATAACATAAACTAGTATCGTTAGCACTTCAAAAATTGTTCTACAGTGAATACACTTAAATCAATGATTTTCGATTCACTTTTTTTTCTATTTCCTTCTCTAGCCTTACTATTTGAAATGTTCGCAAAGACGCTATAAATATATTTAAATTCAATTTTAGAACGGAGATACTGCATTAAAAAGACTCTGAATGGGTAGTGTTTTGCAGGAAAGATATGACCTTGATTACAATAAAGATCTTTGCACTTACAAGTAATTTCCAAAGTAATGTATGCAATGTTTGCGTAAAAATTTACTAATTAATATTCAAACTACCTCTTTGTCAAATGGTTAACGAAAATATAATGCAGCACCCCCCAGAGTTTGAAAATTACCTGTTTTAGTAATTTTATGATATTATTCTCTTAAATCCGTGTGAAATTATACCATTAGTTTTCTTGGAAAGCATCTTTGTGTCTATGGAGTTCCCTTCGTTATAAATATTACAGAACGTTATTTAAGCACTAAAGACGACGGTTAAGCCGTCTGTAGCCTTCATATACTAATTATTTGCAGTTACATAGTGATCTTTTCTACTGCAAAAAATCGGGATTTCGACAGTGTCCTGAAACTACGGTGCTTCAATATTAGCCGCAAGTATCCTTATTTTACATAATACGAAATTTGGAATGAGTCAGCCAATGAATTTAACTTCTGAATTTCCACAGTCGTAACTTTTTCAATTTAATTTGCGTAAAGATATTCCTTAACGTTGTAGTTTATGGCAAATGGCAAATTTAAAGTTATTCGTACCTTGAAAGAAGCCATTCCGTCTGCTGTGTCCCTGGTTTCACTCTCGACTCTCTAACTCGGTAGCTTAGCTGTGACTGTTGGTAGATTCCGTACGAAGCGAAGAGTATATATACCAATTTCTCTTGACGCTTCAGCTATTCTCCTTAAGCCAGGGGTTATTTAAAATACGGAGGATTGAGCTGAATTGCGGAAAAGGGAGAGTGTTGGCGAATCCGTCATGGACGTGGAGAGAAAGGGAAGAACGCATACCCGAGGAAATCACTCCGCTGCACTCCTTCTTAATTACACATTACGCCATTGTTATTGTTTCTGTTTTTCTGTTCCTTTTTCCCTTTCGTGCCTTAAGTTTTTCCGTAAAAAATTTTGGCTAGATTAGTAAACAGTCACGGTTTTCCGTAACTAAGATGAGAGAGTCATTAGAGAAAAAGGAGGGTTTTGATTGGATGGTGTTAACTCTCAATTTTGAATTCCGATGCGGAAAATTAGGAAAACTTTTTAAACCGAATGACTTAGGCTTAATGTCTCGGGTCTTTTCTATGAGTTCACGAGGTCCATATATTCTGTGAATATTGAGAAAACGAATTTTAAACTTTAAAATGTAAACTGAAAAAGTTCCTATGTACGATATAAACCTTCACTTAAATTTTTTCATCTCCGAAAATATTTGTTCAATTATGTATGAATTTTAGAGCTTGTAAAACACTAACAAGTTGTTCTTTTTGAAAGCATAAACCTCGGTTTGGTTGGTAAATAACATTCCAGAAATGAATCACATCAACAAATTGCGTTTTCTTCAGGTTCAGATAGTTGTGAGAATTTGTATAGTATTAGTCTTTAAATTAGAAGCTGAGATAAATCTCAGTTTACTTTCGTTTGAATAATCCAGTATTAAGAACTCGTAGCTTCGATTTTTTACTTCGCGGCTAAAATTAAAATCTTCTCAACTTGTTAAACTAGACTGGCGTGCAGATATTTTACCTACATCTCTGTTCTCCGCAATATTATTCGCAGATTCGTCAAGTTTGTGTGATGTATCAAAGTATTGCCATCATTAATATATATTAAGTATATCAAAGTATACCATCAGCAGTGCTGTGAGATGGGAGATGAATTCGACTATTTACGATTGTTACAAAAGCTGAAGATTAGCTTCCGTGAAACTCATTTTTATTTGATCGTTACAAAATATGAATGATGCATCGAGGGCTTCTCACTATGTTGCTTAATCGAAATTTTGATTCCTGCTGAGAGGGTTGTGATATAATTTTAAGCAAACACAACAGTTATTTTTGTGTGTTTTATTTTAGGATTGATATATTATTCAGGTGGATATGAATCTAATGAAGAATGAGCGGTAATATCGGCAAGGCAATTACTGATTCATTTATTTCAATTATGGAGCCAATTTTGAGAACAATTCAATTGAAAGAACAATTTTTACTAATGTAGCGATAATTCATTTCTACTATCATTCGTGTTTAGAATTCACACAGAATTATTTAAAATACAGCAACATATAAGAGGACATAAATCGAATATCTTCTCGCCCATAAATCTTTGAGCAAATTCTACATGTGCACAAGAGTTAAATGTATATTAAGATGAATCAAAATGAACCTTTACCTATTTAAAATTATGAGTGAACTGGACAGTTATAATTTATCAGAAGTATCGTTTTCTTTCTAAAATGATATCGACTTCAAGGATAAGAAGGATATTTGCATATGTCCATAAACAACACGCAGTTAAATAATCTGATTGTAATTGACACTGCCTTTTTCAGGTATACATTGCACCAATGAGCGAAGGTGAGAGTTCTCCGGTTTCCAGGTGCATGCTTAAACGTGCTAAGGTAATTAACTTTTCCTTATCCTTAAAGGTATTCGATTTATTATGCACTAATCCGGATTGAAGCAATTAATATACCATAGAGGAATTCACGTGGATCAAACCAACCCTTTAAATGCTGTACACGTCCTTAGACGTATTTATGATTTGATATCCTTGCTTCTGCGCATGTGTGTAGATATGTACGGTCAAGAGTTAAATGTTAATTCTAAGTTACTATTCAAGTTGAAAATTTCTTTTCATGGATAGAAAAAATAAACTGCATTGGTTGAAAATGGATATTTTCCTGTTATCGTTTAACATAGAAAGCATTAGAAATCTAAATTTTATTCGATAGTTTAAGGGTTAGAAATCGCTAATCGGATGCTAAATAGTTAACTACGATATACACGGAATATATAGTGCAATTACTTCGTGAAGCGCCATTATCTATATTAACTTAAACTAATGATGAATAAATCGGCAATCTGCAATTTTTTCTTCTGTAAACCAACGAATGACTTTCATCCATTAAAAAATTGCTAAGTACAAGAGGTATATACTTGAATGAATTGTATTGAATTGAAGTTTCTTTTCTTCATTGAGAGAACGAAAAAATTATTTAATTCAGCGTCATTTATAGTAAAAACAGAGGTTATTATTTTTCAACGATTTAATTCACGAAGGCAGGTACAAAAAGAGTATTTACAAATGTACATGTACAGTATACTTCACGTAACAATAACAAGTAACTAACGGTTTGCATTAAGCAGCGACGTCCATACTGGCAGTGGGACACTATCGCTATTATAAATGAGGGCTGTACAGGCGATTGATTAAGCCAGTAGCAATGTTGAATGCAATCGGCTTTAGTAGAACTTCTTCACAGGAACGGCGTGCACGGCCTGTTGTGGGTGGGCAGCGTGTCCTGTTCTCTCGACCACGGCGTTGAATCCGCTGTGTCCATTGACGGTGTAGTGGACGGTCAAGATGGTGCCGTCGGGTTCATGGACGGTGTAGTATCCCCTGGTGTTGTCACCATCTCGTTCCTCATGCTGGCTCTTGATGTCTCCGGTGTGCTGGTCATTGACGGCGTATTCGTACTGGTAGTGAGCAGGGGCCTGCGGAAATAGTCATGTATGCTGTGAGAATTACATCTTAACGTAAACAAAATTCTTCGACCCTCTCACTCGTAACCCAAATACATGTCGTAATTCGTTCAATTTTTTCATAGCCAGGTACTTAGGCGTCCGAGCTCGTTAGAAAGTTAAATATTCTTTAAATTGTACATCAAAATTTTGAAAATTCATATTTTTTGCTGGCTAGAAATTATGACATGGCAGAATGAAAGAAATTTACCGATATAGCCTCAAATAAGAACGTTTATGTGTTCTCTAATATTTATATTTTTTGTGATCTTTAGCGACCGAAATGTTTTCCAGTATATATATAATGAATTTCCTTAGCTTTTGAAATGGTCAACACCGAAAGTTCTCATTATTACATTTATGATGAACCAACGTTACCATACGAGGATTTAGTTAATTAAATAATGCTGTACCATCGTATTTTTCATGATATAATAATGATGATAGTTAAAAATCCAAAACATGAAAGGTTTAAATTTAAATGTTACGAACTGCGTAGAAAAAACTTCTTTCAAGTGGTAGAATTTGTTTGATTTTCAGTCATATTATTTTTCTGTGCTCTGAAATTCTATACTATTTGTATATTTAAGCGTTGCATTGTATCATTATTGCGATCGTTAAATGTAAATACTTCTTTTATCAGTTGTAGGATAATATGTTAGTAATGGCTATTCCAAATTTAAATTATTTTTGTTTGTAATTATTCTTAGTTTTTAATTTATTTTCGTTGCATTTTATGTGCCAAAGTTTTGCACTCGTATGTACAGAATATCGTAATATTTTTCGAGAGAATTGGTTAGATACTGAATTTTACGATTGTTACGCACCTGATCCACTGTCTTACTGCTACGGAAATAAATAAGAAATAAAGAAATAGAACAAATAATTGAATGGAATGTATGGAACGAACAATAAATGTCAAGTTCATGAAGTTGCATTCCTCAAGCATTCCTCTTATAAAAGTCAAGACCGTTTATTGAACTTACGAAAGCTTCAACTGGCACAGCCTTGTGCACGACCGGTGCCACGGCGACCTTCTGCACGACCGGTACAGCGGCGACCTTTTGGATAAATGGAGCGACATGTCCTCTGTAACCTCCGTATCCTCCCAATGCTCCGCCGTAGCCTCCGCGGCCGAAGTTCACATATCCGTGCTGAGGGAATGCGTGGCTCACGGCTAGGGCCAAAGCAACTATTACCAATCTTGCGTACATCTGATGAAACGTAAAGGGAAATCATTATCATTGGGCTTCATTGGCAGGTGTACTTATCTTTCGCCATAAACCACACTTATTCTGACTGACTAATTAAATAAATATAGTTTTAGTCTGAAGCCGACGTAGTATACTCCAGTTAATATATCAAATCAACGTGATTGCAAAAATGCATAAATTTAAATATAGGTAATAATTCAGGTAAACATTCAGAGATAATAATAAATGCAAAACGTGAATTGAAAAACTAATCCAAGTATTCATTACTCATTCAAGTTGTCCTCAAAGAGCCTCATGAGATTGTGATGCTATTTTTGTGTTAGTAGCACAAAAGTATTGGTAACTGAATGATGTTTACTAGGTAACTTCATCCATGACGACTTCAAGACAAGTCATACTATCATGAATGAACGTTATAAAAATCATACTTGCGCTGAAATTACAATAATTAGCGTATTTATTGATTTAATTTGAGCTAAGATTATTTATGCAGATGTTAGAGTGAGCTGTTTCGTTAAAATTTAAACTTTGGTAAATATCCTGCTCGTAATGTAAATGAACTCTTAGTTAACGATTACTCGCTAAGTACTTCGCTTTAAACTCTAAATTAATTAATTGAGTTAAATCTAATAGATTGATATCAGCGGTAAATTGAGCAATATAGAAGATGAATTAATTCTTCAATGAAATATGACTTGGAATTAATAGTTTAAAAAAATAGGATAAAATTAACACAATTTCAACCCAATACTTTCATTCACATCGTAACCATACCTTTTACGCTACTGTTTATAGAATTCGGATGGAGAGCTAAGATATTTTTCAAATGAAACCTGTAATTTGGAAGCTATTTATAGAGTGACCGCGAACGTGTGGTCTGTGCTTTTGGGAAGCGAACAGTGAAATCCAGGAGGAAATCTAAACGAAAAATGTAGCAATTTTAGCGTACCCTATGCGGTTAGTTCTAACCTATGTTTTCACTCACCTTTAGAGAGAGGAATATGGATCCTTAGCTGAGTTCAGTCCTCTTCGAAACCACGAAATGGAATGATGATATCCGGAAGTCACCCGTGGCCGTTTATATACCCGCACAAGCACAACTTCCTTGAATTCACTTTTTGGACGTAATTCCTTTTGGGTTGGGCGAAAGAGAGGGAAAGAGAGGTCGAGAAAGATACGCATACATTGGGCGGTCCTCTATCGGACTCGTTCTTAGGGAAATCTAAAGTGAAAGGATAATTTTTTCGTAATACTTGTCGCCCGAAATTTCGCTTCCGACCCGTAGTGAGAGATGCACTGGTCCAGACGAGAAAACGACCCAGAAAACTGGGAGAGAGGGCGATCTTATTGCGATGACGGAATCGCTGATCTTCTTAACATGGACCAAGAGGTATTTCCCGAACCTTCCGGTCCATTCCATTCCGCATAGAAATGCCAGTCAGCGATTTGTATGCATGGGGTCGCTGGTAACGATTACCAACGCTCATGCATATTCATACGTATATTGATAGTATGAGATAAATGGGCAAAGTGGAAGGAATTCGAAATATTTTTTCCGTGGGTGCAGAAAATGGAAAATGAAATTGTAAACAACTTTCTCCTTGACGAAATAATCTCTAAGTTTCCTAAGTATCTCCCTCCTTTATCATTCTTATTTGCAGTAAAAAATGACAATAAGTTCCTTAACACGGGGAGATTAATTCTCTTGAGTCTTCGTGAAACCGTCTAATTGTCTTTAAGTTTAAAAAAAATAAAATAGTGATGATAAGAGAAAAAGGAAGACTATATGCTGTTATATAAATAAATATCTACATAGTTGATATGAGAAGGCTAGACTTTGTGGCACACCATGACAACTGAATGGAATATACGAAGTTTACTCATTCAGCTTTAGATGTCTGAGTTTGAGAATAAAGTACACCACTGCAGGAAAATAGCTACAGTTAGGGGGATGTGTGAAGCCTGCTGATAATTTCTGATAATTAAATTATAATTAAAGAAGGAATTAATCTATTGACAGCCTGAAAAGTAAACACAAAAAATATACATGCCTTCAGCCAAAATCGTTACAAAAGTAAAAAGAGATCATCCATGTAATTCAGCATTATATTATTTCAATTTTTGTTTTTTTTTAATTATTCATTTTTTATTTTTATCGTGAACTACAAAAATTCATCGTAAGTTCTATAATAATATTTATATGATTAACTTTAAACGGTGGATTTTTTTTAACTTCTTTTAGCCAATAATTTTGATCCAATTGCACAAGATTCCTTCTCACCGAACAATCTTTCCGGGCGCTTTCTCTTTAATTTACTTTGTTTAAAGATTCAATGCAAGAAGATTGAGAGTTCTGAATCAGAATTCATTTTCTTTAAAATTATACCTTAAAGAAGTATTTAATTTTCATAAAAGATTAAACCAAACCAATAAAACACAAGTTCCGTTTTTCTATTCAATGGCATGCCAAAAAGCAAAATATATCTCGTTAAAGACGCTTATCATTATCATTTCTTATGTTACTATGATAAATGAGCGAGATGCTTCGGAACCGAAGAGACCGTCTGGTGTTCGTCCCTGATTCTTCTTAATTAGAGCATGTCTCAAACAAATATTATTTGCGGTTTTCCCACTGAATTGTATGATTGATAGTCATTGACATAACACTCCGTTAATTCTTATTGGAATATCATGTACTCTCTTTACATCTCAAAGCATTGAAATTTAAATCGATAGAGTTCCTTCAGTTCCTAAAATTATAATCGTATCAACTTGGCTTTGAAACTGTATATTGTTATATATATTTATGTGTAAATTAAGTTGTACATTGGGTAATGAAGTAGAAAATTCAGAAGAGTTTAGATGGCTTTATCTTAGCATCGTTAAAGGAAGCAGCTCTGCTCTCGAATTCTTTTAAAATATTATGCAAATTCAACTTAACGTCGTCAAATTTTAAATGGATATGTTTCACTACTTATAAAATCTACTACAGTGGTGCATCGAGATACGAGCAGCCTAACATTCGAGTTTTTTGAGATACGAGCCGGAGCTCGGGCCATATTTTCGTTCAAGATACGAGCCCAAATCCAAGATACGAGCCGCGTTTCCAAGCCAAGTGCAGCCAAGAAGGCAAAAACAAGTGATAATTAAATTTACGTAAATGTTGAGCTTAGTTTAAGTTTAAAGTTAAGTGCATTGTTTTAAGTTTTTTCTTTCATTTGAAATAAGGAAAGTTTAGTTTTAGTTCTAAAGTTACGAAAGTAGTTTTAAGTTCTGAAAAAGCGCCGTTTACGTACGTGTCTAGAGTGCCTGCATCCCTTCCCACCTCGTCCCTTTCCTCCTCGCCGTTCACCTTCGTTAGCCGCACTCGTCTGTCTCCAAAGTAAGACTATTATGCTAAATAACTCTTTTATTTCTTTATTTCATATTTTGTTATGTATTTGTTAATTATACGTGTTTATTTGATATTTAAAAACATATCTTTATGCATAATTTACATTGGTTTGGGGATTTTTCATAGGTCCGGAACGGATTAAATCGAATTCAGTTATTTTAAATGGGAGAAATTCGTTTGAGATACGAGCCGATTGACTTACGAGCCGATTGACTTACGAGCTCGGTTCTGGAACGAATTAAACTCGTATCTCGAGGTACCACTGTACTTGTTTTATACCAAACATAAGCAAAAGGATTCAAGAAACTGACAAATCAAATAGGGAAATCTCTTCAACATTTTTCTTTTGAATGATGGATCTATATTAGCCGATTTTACCCAACGAGATAGTGCCTAAGTTCGTAGTGTTAGCTAAAACTATCTTCAAAATACTCTGCATGTGCTGTTGAATCGAGTTAGTTACCTTTAAATATACACTTCGAATCATGAGTAACAGAACAAGTTGAACCCAAACTTCTATGGTAATATTTCCTCTTACTTGTGTGACGTAATGTTACAGTATTTATTTTATTTTTACTTGAGTTGGTCGTAGCTAGTTAAGAAAATACAACAATCTTGGATCTAAAATGAAATTTTTGAGAGGTACTATGTATGATAAAGATATTGAAGATATCTGAGAATCTGAAACCGAATTAAATAATTTGCTAAACTCACGGCATGAAGAAATTATTACTGGATAATATAGCTTCCAAATACTGGTAGCATAAAAGATAAAGACTAGCAAGTAAGTATCGCTGAAGATATTCTCATAGGTTTATCTTACCACAGTTTTACTTAATTAATAACCATATTCATGATAAATATTGATAAATAATACAAGCCAGCGCACTACAAAGGTAAACTAGGACTTACATAAAAAAAAATCGCGTCTAATAAAAACAGAAGCGTCCGTTAATTCAGTCACAAGAGTTTATTTGGTCCAGAATGAGCTAAATTTCCATTTTGATAATATAATGAACCAAAATTATAAAATTAGCGATTCTGTTAAGCCTGTTACGTAAACATGGTCAATTAACACAATTTGGCCTACTTTCACAAAGAAAGTAGACTTAAGAGATCGCTATGCCGTCCATATTTGTCTTCGCGTGTTCCTTTCAAAAACCTCCTGATCCATTTCTCTCCATTCTCGCTTTGAGGTTTATGTCACTGGAAAACCTTGAAACGATGTCACACCTCCACGTTACACCTGGTTCTATTCCTGTCAATCGGTGCTTATTCTGTAAAACATTCAATACTTCAAGCGATAACAGGATTCTAATAGAGGTCGTTGCCTGCACCTGAATTACATGCATCGACCCTTGACCTTGATATAAATAACACAACTCAATCAAGAATAATAATGTATGAATACTTTGACGTTTTTCCTTTTA
The DNA here is from genome assembly GCA_947579665.1 of Sympetrum striolatum. Classification (NCBI taxonomy): domain Eukaryota; kingdom Metazoa; phylum Arthropoda; class Insecta; order Odonata; family Libellulidae; genus Sympetrum; species Sympetrum striolatum. The sequence continues at coordinate 72,290,812 of OX388346.1, read as the reverse complement.
ATTTCCGCTTTTATTTTAGAATCAGTTTCGCAATCACATAAAGTAATTTGGTCTCACAAAAGCATTCCCTTAAGGCAAGGGGTGACATTGGGTGTGTGAGCTAAAATCGACCAAATCTCTGACAGAAAACCTTCTCCACGTGGAAGCCAGAATATTTTAAAAAAGTATAATTTGTACCTCGATATTTGATTATTAAGTGATTAAGTAATAAAATTGAATTAATGATAAAAATTATGTCAGTTTTTCATAAAATATCACGAAAGGTGTCCTCTAAAAAATGGAAATGAATATGGTGACTTGTTTCGCGTGCCATAAAGAGGTCACCGTCACTTTTGACACGCGCGGCAAGAGTTGTCCACCACTGCCTTAGGGAGTTAACGTTTAAACTTAAGTTATTATTATCCACAGTCCCAAAAATTGAGTTTTACTTCCTACTTAATTTGCATAATTGTGCTTATTATTCTAAGTGCCTGGAAAATTAATCTGGAACGATCATCTTCCAATCGAGTCCTACTCTAATTGGAGAATAATTTATTAAGAGAATTTAGGAGTATTTTGAGCATATTAAACTTTACTTTTATTTTTCGCCAAAATCCTATGAAGGCATGTAGAGGCTCTAAATATGCATGTATTGGATTCTTTAATATCATGTACTACCTCTTCACGCAACTTCAGTAGATCTTCTTCGACCCTAGGATGAACTATAAATTCTGAATTCAGTGTCATCACTTATCAAACATTTAAGTCCATGGCGCGGTGTCCCCGGTGAGGTAATCAAATTTCAGTGCTTGGTTGAAAAAACATTTCCCATAAAGCCCAACGGCAACAAAAGTTGAACGAAACAGCTATGGATTGGTATTTTTTTATTGAATCCTCGAAGAAATGCTGATGGCAATATTTAGTGGTTATTATACGCATCTCTATTTATCGATGATGTAGCTGTTGCAGAGGTGTTATAAACGCATTTTTTTATTTTAACACTATCCCGATTGTCTAAAAAAGGTTATTCACGTACGGATGGCGATATCTTGTTGAAAACTCTAAAATCATAAGTCACTCCTTTCGTAAGCTCATTAAATCTTTCGCGTCCAACCTCATGGAACGTAGATATATCTTTCTTGTCTAAAAATAGAAAGTGTTCCATCCGCTTAATCTACTTAACCACGATTCCACTTAGTTAACGGCTCGTTATTGCCCACTTCCTCAATATAATTTGCACATTACTTCCTCTCCTTTAATTACTCTTATTATTACATACTTTTTCCACCTTCATTTTTTGGTATTTGTCCGTGAAAAAGTAGATGCGCTGTAATCGATATGCAAGGAAAATATTTTCGACGAATTCTTTTTAATTTTCATAGTATTTTAAGTGAAGTAGAAATTAAGATCGATGATTGCAAAATAAAAAACTTCGCTAGTCGTAGCAAAAGAAAATCTTCTCAATGAAAGAATATTTTAATAATAATAATAAATGGCCTTTATTCGGGCTTCATTGAGGCTAAAAAGTCTTCTTACACCTAACCCCCTCTAACGGATATTTAGAAAACTACTTACAAACTAGGATGTATTATTTTTGTTTCCGGTGATGAATAATTACTATACATGTCGAGCTTAACCGGTTATATCGGAGAATTTTCTAAGGAACTTCCTTTCGTCTTGTTTGCCATTACTAAGAACCAGAATTTTATTCTAAGGACGACTATATTTTCCTGATCCTAGACAATCATTTTCTTAATCTATTTTGCAATACCTAAGGTTATATCTCGTTGATTCACATAAAATGTTCAAAAATTTACAAATCTATGTAAATTGTAAGACAGTTTCAGCTTCTCTGAGACAACCAATCTTCTGTAAGAGAGGAAAATACTACCGTATAATTTCTGGGTCAGTAAATGTCGCTAGGGATAAATTGCTAGATAAATAAACCTTACAAAAGAAATAAATCATAGTCGCATAATCGGACAATACACTTATTTCATCCGAGACTACCTCATTAGTTTTATCTTGTCTTCTCACTTATGTTAATAAAAATTAAACTTGCAGTAAAATATAGCAAAATGCTGAACATACATATCCCTTTTAAAACTGCGAAAAAAATGTCCGAGTGTGAGACATATCTATAGAAAATGTGTAGCAAAGTTTCAACACATAATAGAAATAAAGTCAAATAACATTCCGAGCTGATATTCACATATATAGATATTTTAAAAACTAACATATTTGAAAGACTTTAGCTACAAAAAATAAATGATAATTAGCTGTCTCTTTCCAGAGGTACTCGACTCATTTCTTAACCGCTATCAGCAAAGTCTATCCTAGAATTGATATTACACAGATTCTCGACCGAAAAAAAAAATTTCTTAAGCTCGAATATTAGGAATTCTTGTTTCTTATCCACCATTTTTGTCATCCAGTCCCTAATTGAACACTGGTAACAAGTTATATGTACAAATGTGAGAAGCAGGAAAATGGTTATAAGAAAATACATAGGATTTTTCTATTTATGATTTATTTGAAGTTTAGGAAACATAAACAACTATATGTACAAAGTCGTATCACTCTCCGTGGCTACCATTCGATAGCGAACGAAGAAACAGTCTTCTAGAAAGAAGTTTTAAAGATGATGTTGATGGGTGGGTTTGGGTTGAAGAGGAAGTGAATTCATTCATAGGGATTTAGTATCCCTTGTATCCACCAGCATAACCGTAACTGGGGCGGGCGATGGCGTGGGCGACGGGAATAGCGGCGTGAGCGACTGGGATGGCTTGAGCGACTTTGACGACCTGAGGGTGCACGGCTTGACCGCTCTTCTCAACGACGGCGTTGAATCCATTGTGTCCATCGGCGGTGTAATGCACGGTGCGGACGGTGCCGTCGGGTTCGTGGAGGGAGTAGTATCCCCTGGTGACGTCTCCCTCACGTTCCTCGTGCTGCTCCTTGATGTCTCCGGTGTGCTGGTCATTGACGGAGTACTCGTAAGAGTAATGGGGAGGAGCCTAGAGGGAAGGGAGACGAGCGATTTAGTTCTTCATGTTTTTAGGTTAACATGGGTAATAAGTCGAATATTTCCTATACAATGTAATACTCACGTATTGTTCGACTTGGACGGCAGCGACCTTGGCGACAGGAGCTACGGCAATCTTGGGAATAGCAGCTACGGTGGCGACTGGAGCATAGGCAGCGGTTCTAACGACACCTCCATATCCTCCCCTCAGTCCTCCGTATCCACCAATATTTCCTCCGTATCCACCAATGTTTCCTCCATATCCTGCCCTCAATCCTCCGTATCCACCAATATTTCCTCCATATCCACCAATGTTTCCTCCATATCCACCAATGCTTCCTCCGTATCCACCAATGTTTCCTCCATATCCTCCCCTGATTCCTCCAATGTTGCTGTAGCTACTGATGGCGCCGTAGCCGCCATGGCCGTACTGTGGCTCAGCGTAGCAGATGGCCAAAGCCAAAGCGAGGATGGCAATGCGAGAATACATCTGGAAAATAAGATACTCTATCAGTTTTTTTTGCTTATCATGGATTCAAGCTAAGACATCAGCCTAAGGAAGCAAGTATTTGGTGTCCTGATTGTTGACTTTTATGTTGGGTTACGTTTGTTAGCGCTCTTATTCAATTGGTAACAGCTATTGATTCACTATATTGTTCCTATTTGGTAATACGTTATTGAGGTATATCTGAATCACTTGACTAATTCATGTCCGTGGAATCGTTCCATGTTTTAGTAGTTTCATACAATCAAATCTATTGATTGGAGTTGGCTGGAGATATCTTCGATATTAATGCAATAATATTCCATAAATTATTGTAATCCTAGGATAAACCGTAATCTTGCCCTTGCCGGACAATCTCCGAATCTAAATCTTCATAAAGATCGTCCAATTATTGCTTTTACATAGTTTTTAAATCCTATATTGTGAATATGTACAAGTACGTTTTCAGGATGCAAAACTTGAACATTTTCGCCTAGAATGGTATATCTTATTAGCTCTCCATTCGGTTAGGTTATCCTTCTCTTATAGCCAATGTTAGCGAACTAAGGGTGGATGAAATAGTATATAAATAATTACAACGAATTCTTGCGTGTTAAACAGTCATTTCCACAAAAAAGTTTTAAAAAAGTAAAGCCTATACTCAGAGCTTAAGGGAAATATAGAAATGGATTTCTTTAGAAGTTATCGTACAATTGGCTTACTTTTGCCAATAACCAAGTTTAATATAGTTCGAGAAGCAACTGAAGAAGAAAGAGGAAAACATTTGACGTAGGGACACTTTCTAGAGGGATGAATTTTAAGAGTTTCCTGAGTAGAAAGACTTGGTTCTTTCCCGGCGAATATGATGAATAAATTAATAAAATAATGAATAAATAAATAAATAAATACACCAACTTAACCCGGCTGGGAACCCGAGAGGAATTTATTCAGTTTCCTGAGTGATACACTAAATTTTGTAACGAACAGGAGAACATAAAAACAGAATTGAACTTTTACCGAGTGTAAAATGCACGTCATATTTTACACAAAGGGAGTCATTTTCCTATCTTATCCCAAATTTACAATGAAAACCGTTTATCTTTAGAAATTTTTTAAGTGCGCTGTGGCTGAGAAAAACGTTCGCAATCAGTCTCGTAATAGAGATCACGGTGTACTGATCTTTCCTGCCGAATGACCCAAATTTTGCATTTCCGTGAAGACGGAGTAACCAGGCGGCCGAACTAACCTATCCAATGGTTCGTGGAATAGAATACGCACCTTTACTGCGATATTTGGCTTCTGCCTCTGCTGGTTGGTGTGCCTTCGATAGTCGCTGATAGAATGATGATGGTGTTACGGGTTCACCCGCCCTATATATACCACCGATTTTTTTCGGAATGTGTCCCCCCGTTGCCCCCTGCGGACATTAGGAAGCGAATTTTGGGCGTGTGGACACAGCGGGGCCCCCACCCATGCCAACTCCCTTCCAGACGTCCACAAACGGTTTGTGGAAGCACCGCCTCGGGATCCGGTTCCATCGAGAGTGAAAGGAAAGAGTATGATGCAAGATGTAGCTAATTCCTCCGAAGATTGCTTCGCAGTGTCTCTCTCTTGTAATCACTGAATTACACTCATTATATACTGGACTTTACACAACGAAGACATTGCATTCCGACGATTCTTCCCCTCACCCTATTCTATTTCACCAAGGAATATACAATGTTGACACACATGCAGCGTCCGAGAATGTATATAAAGTATAATCAATCGATTTGGCCGAGCGTTGTGGAAAGACATAATTGAAAATAGATTTCTACTTTTCCACAAAGATTTTTATTCAGGAACTTCAGGAACAGTTCCTGAATAAAAACCTTTGTGGAAAAGTAGAAATCTATTTTCAAATATATAAAGTGTTAAAATATCAGGGTGTTTCTATGCAGCACTCAAAGTTACGGAGATGAAAATACATTTTTCGTTGCTTTTAAATTGCAATAATGGCATTTGTGTGCATATTAAGTTGAAAATTTTTCATAAAAGTAATGATATTCATCATCGAATTCAAATAAGCATCTCTTGCATTACAGTTAAATTAATTTAATAACGAATCAGAATCGTACTTTATACATAAAACATTTTTATTTCACAAAAGCATGCCGACACAAAATGAATAAATCAATTCTTTAATTTCAACAAATTTTCATCCTAAAAATTGAATTCCACATTTTCTAAAACATTTATTTCAAATGCACATTTCTTGCTTAAATCTTCCCTACCCTGTGGCTATATCACGCCATAAATATGTTTTTAAAACCCGATAAATGTTATAATATTTTTTTAAACCTATTGCAGCATATAAAGCAAACATTCTATGTATAATTGAAATATTATTTATATATTTTTATTATTACATTACATTATTATTTTATTATACATATAAATATATTATACTAAAATTATTCAGCCATATAGCCATAGGATAGCAACTAATGAAATCGACACCGCACGGAACGTGTTAATCATTTATTTGCTTAACCTCATTCACTTTTAGAATTACAATGGTAAATATAAACCACAACAACCTGTGGAGAAGAACATGGCTCCCAAAGTGGTCCATATCAACCCTCAGGGGTCTATTTAGATTTGCAAGGGATCCAAGATTTATTTTAATTTTAGAGTATGTTTTAGAGTTTTTTGGAGCCAAAAATCCCAATTTAAAAGATAACATAATCAAATGGAAACCAGATATTGCTTTTTAACACAAAATTCAATATTAGGCAGTCTAGAGGGTCGAGTGATAAATAAAAGAGGTCCACAAAAAAAAGTTTGGAACCAATGAACTAGAGCTTAATCCGATTTTCTTCATCCGATAGAACTACAATTGATATGTAAAAACAAAACTGTGTGGAAAGTATGAGTACACATCTTAAAATAGTACTCCGCAACTAACAACTAATTAAACTAAATTAACCGGCCCAAAATAGAAATATAAACTAAATCTCACTCAATATATTTTCTAAGGATTTTTAATTATTTTCTAAGAGAATTTGTATTCCCACATGAATATTATATTATTCGTTAAAACTTAGAATTATAGGAGACAACTGGCCAAGATATGTGAGAGATATCTAGTTAAGCGTCTCCTTGATTCTCAGCGGGAAAATGAGCTCACATGAACCTGTATAACCTCGTAGCCATTTTTCCTCCTTTCTGTAAACTAAATCATTATTTTTAAATAGACCTTAAGTCCAAATATATTCTAATAGGGAAATATATCAACCTGAATAGAAAAATCGCAATGGTCGTGTAGAGGACGGGATGTTTAAAGCTTCAAATTTTTCATGTATTTCTTCGAAATATTAGCAACTTCGAATCTTTAACAGTATTCCATGAATGTTATATTAGTTTCTATTCGGTATTTTCTCTTTTATGGTTGGTTTTTTACTCTGCCGGACTACTTCTTCTAAATTAATTTTTCAATTGAAAGAAAGAAAGTCTGCAACTGATAAAAGTGAAGTTTACATTCGAAATCTATCTCAGCAATCCTAAGGCGACCGATTGATACTTGCAAGTGAAAAAGTAACAGTTCTTTCTTTCTGGGCACAGACGCAAATATTTGAAACGCAAACAAATTCAAACCAGCAGAATTTCTTCTTTGTAGTATATGTGTAGAAAATGTTAAAAATCTTGCAATTTCATTTTGAAAATGATTTAATAGAAACAAAATAAAAGTCACAGAATAAATTTTCTGTATGCAAATACCTATTTGATCCAATTTTGTGGTGAGATTACTTCTAACTTAATCTTGCAATGAAAGATACAAGTAAATGTAGAAAAGAACTTTACGTTTACATTTCATGAAGAATATTCATGTCGTCTGAATTCGAACCCTATCTATTTTTGCAAAATTTACTTAGAATGGCAATTATTATTGACATTAAGACCGAAGTAAAGATTAGAAATTCAAAAATGTATGTATAAAGACATTTATAAAAATATATTTACATCAGATAGCAAATTAAGTTTCCAACCAATTATCAGTTAACTGTGCCGATCTTCTTTTCGAATTAATGTACTATAGCAAAGAAAAGGTACCGGAAAAATGGTAGCTTCTATATAATAAGAATACCTTATTTAATACCAGTTATATCCTTACATATCAAAAGACCTTACTAAACCATTGTACACACATTTGTTTTCATTAAAATCCTATAACTGCTGTAAATATACTATGTGTAGACGAGCATATGCATTGAAAAATTTTATTTTTTGGAGCGCATTGATATTTTTGTTTAGACATATACCGTGACACAGAGTTACTTACTTCTTTTGCACTTCTCCTATTTCATTCAGTTGCAGTATTATTATACGATACAAGACTCATCCCAGTTTGTAACCTGTCAAATACATATTTAGAAGCAAAAGCAAATGAACTCACAGATCAAAATTCCCTATTAGGGAATTCTACTGAAAATGGATGATTATGTGATTAAAACGTATTCCCTGCATACAAAATTACTGTCCAATAATTTTGTTTATAACCCGCGTATTATTCGTAAAATTCTACTTTGAAAATAGCTTTGAAACCTTGCGCTCAAAACGACCCGTCGCCATGTTTCTTGAGTGTGACGTCATTCCCTAGTACATGTTTCCGTACGTGCCAGACGCTGTCTTGTTTGGGTTACTGAACAGGAGAAACTTCAACCATGCCGTACAAGTGGTGTATTGTGCCTTTGTGTAAAAGCACAAGCATATGTACGCCCAATAAGGTATTTGTGAGTGTGCCCCAAGGAGAAAAACGTAGGAAAATGTGGCTTAAAGCCATTCGCCGGGACGTTTCGAAGAAGAAGTTAAGTATGACAACAACGTTGTTCGTTTGCGAAGACCATTTTGATGTAAGTATTTTTATGCGTTGTTGTTTTAGTTAGTTGTTTAGTTGTTTTATAATCGTACGGCATGCGTAATAATTTAACGATTTTCCATGAATATACCTATAATGATTGAGGCATTTCTTGAAAGAAAAATATCTTTTACTATTATATCTTTTAAAAATATATTAGATGGAGAACGACATGGAGAACTACATGAGGTTTACGATGGTTGGTGGTAACCTCAGAAGTAAAAAGAATATTGTACCTCATAAATTTGATTGCCAGCTACGTGAAATTGCTCACTCAGCAAACCCGAGGAAATATATCCTCAAGAAAGAAAAAATGGAAATATTGAGGGAAGCAATGAATAGCTCTCACTGCGAAACGATTGAAGGTAAGGATAATTTGTAAATACAGCCATGCCTATAAATCATTACGGTCCAAAGTTAGTGTTGACCTTTTGTTATCACTCTTATTTTTTTAGTTGAAACTTCAGGAATTTCCGGTGGTGACGATATTGATAAGAATGATGACACCGATGATGCAGCAAAGAAAATTAATCAACGTGAAGTGGGTTCACAAACAAGTGGTCAACATTACCGCAGTAAAGAAGTTATGTGTAATCCAATTCGAATGGGATTATGCGTTAATCAGGAAACATCACCTATGAAAAATAATTCCAGTGATGCTGCAGTGTCCCCAATGAAATTTGTTATGTCAGTTGATGATGTTTTCACTGATTCCAGCAGCGAGGAAGAAAGGCAACCAGATTTAGATTGGAGAGGTGACAGTTGCAGCAGTGACTCAGTTATTGGGGATGAGGATGCAACAATGAAATCTTTAAGCTTGAGGTGCACAACATATAAAATAAAGAAGAATCCCCGGAATTATCTGGGTTTAGCAGAGGATAGTCTGTTTGTGATAGACCATCTGTGCAAAGAGATTGAATTTAATAGCCGATTTCTAAGCAAAGAACAGTTAATATTTTTGATTCTATGGAAAATAAGGCAGAATATGTCATTCTGCAACCTTGCTGATAGTTTTGGCATCTCAAGGTCATATGCTTCTAAACTTTTTGAAAAGTTTTTGCCACCTATAGCAGAGTGCATAAAACAATTAATTGTATGGCCTTCTGTCAACACCCTTCAGGAGACTTTACCCCTTTCTTTCCAAGCCCGCTACAGCAATATCCAAAGCATTATTGACTGCTTCGAAATAGAAATAGAAAAACCTTCTAATGCTCTCCACCAATCCCTCACTTGGTCAGAATACAAAAAGTGCAACACCATTAAGTATTTAATTTCAGCCACACCTGATGGTATTATAAACTTTGTGTCAGTGGGTTATGGTGGACGAGTGTCTGATTTAATGTTACTTCAAAATTGTGGATACTTAGATCATCTACCAGCAGGAACTGGTGTGCTAGCTGATAGGGGTTTCAAACATATAGAAGGCATTTTAAGGGATAAGGGGTGTCATTTGACAAGACCAGCAAGTGTGGCTTGTAATGAAAAATTAAGCAAATCAAACATAAAGGAAACTAAAAGAATTGCTAGCTTAAGAATACATGTCAAAAGGGTCATTAGAAGAGTTAGAGAGTATAATATGCTTGCTCCACATTCTTGCCTAGATTCATGGTCAATGAGATATATTGATTCTTGTGTCTTCATTGCTGCAGGATTAATAAATTTGCAAGGCCCTCTTATAATGTAAATTGTATGGATTGTTTTATTTCTGTTTTATCAATTTGGTTATCCCTTGAGATTTTATATTTTTATTTGTAATGGTCGTTAATCTGAACTTTTCCTTGGTACAGCTTTCTTAGAGCCATTTATCATCCCACTGTGTGCATGGTAAATTTATGCTCACTACAGTAGAGTCAGTGAAATTGGATACTTAGGGAAGGGTACTAAAGATAGTAAGAGAGTGATTTTGATAGAAAAATTTTCAATTGATCATAATGATTCTTCCAGTTAGGTTTTCCATTCCTGGCTATGCATAACCTTCTATTTTTAGGGATGAATTCCTCCCCTTCCTTATTGAGTTACTGGTATTATTGTGAATACTTTTTGAGACATCATCTGAAGTGACTAAGAAACAGGACATTTCCCATAGAACCATTTTGTCAGTGGACAACAGGTAAACTTCAGCTATTATAAACATCCTTTTTAATATTTCTAAGATATTATTTTTCAATCAGTGGTTGTATCTCATAAGGGAGTAAAAATCATCCAAATATAAATTCTTTCACTTGTTAATCATAAATATTATTAATTTTTTAAGTCTATTATTTTGCATGGAATGCAAATGTGGTGGCCTGGTGTGCCTGGTGAACAAATTTGTTTCACTGATTATTGAGCACAATTCTCACTCAATACTTTTGTAAAATGAATAATTATAGAATATCCACAAAAAAAATTAAGAATTAAGGTAAATCATGTAAGAATTATAATTTTGCCCTTTAATCTTGAAATTGATCATAGTTTAAAGTAAAATCAATAAATAATAAACAAATGATAAAAACAAGAATTTTATTATTTTATATTACCAAACACAGAACAACACTGCCCTTTAAAGTCATCAGTTTTTTCTTAGTACAACAAATTTAAAAATTCCAGTACCACTTACCATCAGAAATTCACAATGAATAAATGAGTAAACTTTTTAAAAGCAAAATTCAACAATGGCAGAAAGTAAGCAATTATAAATAAATAGACATTATAAAGGTACCTTCTTTAGAGCTTACATTACATTTTGCAGCAAATTACTACTGTTGCTTAGTTATTATAGGAAAAATAGCTTTTTTCCAGAAATTCATGGCTTTTTCTATGCATTCATTAATTTCTGCTAGTCTCAAAATCAGGTTCAGCAACACAAAATATCCCCTTTGATTTTCCACATACTTTCATTTGTAAATGTATTTGAGCTTTACACTTGGGCCTAAAATGCCCATCTTGGGAAATATAGTGCTCTTTAGTTTTAATAGTATTTAGGCATTTTATTTCTATAAGAAATTCTTCTGAAATTGCATCAGGAGATGCAGCAAGAAAAGGTGAATTCTTGCATTATATCATTCCTGATTTTGCAACAGAGTAACCTAATTGTTTCTCAAGAACTTCAATAACTTGGGGCTCTAGGTCCCTACCTCTTTTCATGGGCAATGTCTCAGGAGTACGAGCACCCAATATTTGCTCCTCCAGTGATCCCTGTATTCTTGAACAGACTGATGCTTCATGTATCTTGGAAGCTGTGATTTGCCTGTGGCATACCTGAGTTTATGCCACAAGGAAACCTTTGCTTGTTGAACTGTGGCCCCCAATGCTTCCTTCAACACAGTTTCACCCATCTTGCTTGAGCAAAACATGTGAAAGTCCTCAAAAGTACCACCACCATTTTCATTAATGCAGTTACCTAATAAATGCAGAGATAATTGGTCAACATTCAAACTCAAGATGGCGGCCAGTGTAGTTCTGACGTGTTCTCCGCTCCTGCTCTTACCCTCGTTTTAGGAAATTTTGGCATATTCTCGCGTTTGTTTTCTGTGTTTGTGGACTCGTGTTTGCGAAATAGTTTCTTTCGTGTGATTTCACCAACTTATCTTCACTTCTGGGGGTTATACATAGCTAATTAGCTTCTGCGCCCACAACCTCTTCTACTGGCCGGCAAGTGCTTCGGTAACGCCCGCGTGTGTCCCTCGCCCTCCCTGGTGACTCCTTTCTCCCTCTCTCCTCTGTGAATCCATGCGATTTTCCCGTGGTTTTTTCTTGTGCTTGTGATTTATTAAGTACTCATTTGCTAGTGTTACCCATCAGCGTTGTTCCTGTGTTTTCTTTCTTATAATCACGTGTTCTCCGTTGTTTTCGTTATTACTCCTTTTGTGGAACCATGCGATTTCCCGAGGCGTTTCATTTATTATGTTTTAACTTCTTGTCAATGATAGTCATCAGTGTTCTTTCTGTGTATTGCGTCGAGTTCGTGTTAAAAATGAGTACTCGTAATCCTTCCTCCCATCGTCCCTTAAAAGCCTACTATCAAAACGTCAGAAGTTTAAAAAACAAGCTCTCTGCAGTGAGCACTAATCTCAGCGAGCTATCGGCTTTTGAATTAATTGCAATCACTGAGACGTGGCTCAACACAACAGTTTGTGACTCTGAAATTGCTATTTCAACTTCCCACAACATTTTTCGTCGTGACCGCAACAGTCGTGGTGGGGGAGTTTTACTTGCTGTTGATTCCTCGCTATCGGCGAAACATCGGCCAGATCTTGAAACTAATTGCGAGATTCTATGGGTGGAAGTAATTGCTCTGTCAGACTCGGGTCGCTTAGGCAAAATACTCCTTGGCTGTTTTTACCGACCTCCTGGTAGTAATTTGAGTGTACTGGAAGCTTGTTTTGAATCTGTTCTTCGTGCATCATCCTTAGGAAAAGTGATCCTTTTCGGGGACTTTAACCTCGCAATTAAGTGGACTTCGCCCTGTGTTGCCACCGGCGCTAATGAACATGACAATTTTTTTATCGATCACTTTCTTCACGGTTTAGGACTGTGGCAATCAAACCTAAATCCTACCAGAAACTTGGCAACATTGGATCTTATATTGTCCTCTGAAGCTCTTGAACTCGCTTCCTCAGGAAGAAACATTTTTGAGTCCGACCATGAATCACTGGAATTCCCATTTCCAATCTTTTCTCCGCGTCCTCCCGCCCCCTTCCCCGCCTCCAGAACAGTTGGAGCGTGGAACAAAGCGGACTGGCCTGCCATTAACCGTACCCTTTCCCTCCTTCCATGGGACCTCCTGGAGATTGGCAGCCCGGATGAGGCCCTCTCTCTTTTCTATGAAATCCTCAATAGTGTCATTGAAGACAACGTGCCGATTCGAAGGCCCTCGAAGAAAAGAGACCCGTGGATGTCGTCTGAGACCATCCTCACCCTGCGGAACAAGGAAGCCGCTTGGAAGCTTATGAAAGCCTTCCCCAACCCTCACACTCGTCATACCTTCTGCGAACTTCGACGGTTAGCCAAGAAACTCGTTCGGAGAGACTACACCCTCTATGTGGATAAAATCACCTCTGACATTAGGGGTAACTGCAAGAGGTTTTGGACTCTCGTAAACATGAGAAGGAAGTCTCCCCGTGTTCCAGCCCAGTTGTCCCTGGGAGCTTGCGTTTTCGTAAAAGATGAGAGAATCTTTGCGCTAAACGAATATTTCTCCTCCAACTTCTCCGCCAATCCAAACCTTGTCTCTCCTCCCCCCCTCCAGCCAATATGCACTCATTCTGCTTTTAAAATCGCTACCTCCCCTCATGAAGTCCTAAATCTTTTAAGAGTCTTACCCCACAATAAAGCCACTGGACCAGATAACATAGGAGCAAATTTTCTCAGTCATACTGCTCATACTGTCTCTTTTCCAATAACAATTATTTTTAATAGGTTCTTCTCGTCTGGCACATTCCCCTCCTCCTGGAAATCTGCAAATGTCATTCCCATTTTGAAAAATGGCCGCAAGGATCAAGTGGAGAACTATCGCCCTATATCTATTCTTCCCGTCCTCTCCATTCTATTCGAACGTATTATCCACAACAGCCTTCTCTCCCACACACTTTCTTTCATTTCTCCTCATCAGCATGGCTTTCTTCCTGGGGGATCCTGTCTTACAAATCTCACTGTCCTACAACATCATATCATCACAGCTTTCGAAAAAACTTCTCAACTCGATGTTTGCTACCTTGACTTCTCTAAAGCATTCGACTCCGTTAACCACTTCCTTCTAAAATACAAACTAGAGCATAGATACAATATTCATGGACCATTCCTTTCTCTACTTTCTGATTTTTTATCCCATCGTAGGCAACGCGTCGTCCTCGACGGCTGTGCATCTTCGTTCTCCCCCGTTCCTTCCGGTGTTCCCCAGGGTAGTGTCCTAGGCCCGCTATTGTTCGCACTCTTCATCGATGATCTGGTGGAAGCTGTCACTAACATAGGAGTAAACATCTTACTCTACGCTGACGACTGTAAGATATTCAAACGAATTGAGTGCGCCGAGGATCACAACGCCCTTCAACACGCCCTTAATGCAGTTGATATTTGGTGCATGAGGTGGGGCTTGAAAATAAATCCATGCAAGTCTGTGGTGATGTCGTTCTCCCTGAAGAAGGACCTTACTCCGCCCGTGTATCGCCTTAACGGTGAAATTATTAATACCGTTTCTTCTCACAAAGACCTTGGAGTGATTTTCGACAGCAAATTGACATTCCGTGAACATGTGAGCTGGGTCACTTCAAGGTGTATGTCACTGATTGGAATGCTGTCCCGGTTCACAGAAATTGCCGACCCTTTTGTCCTAAAGTCTATCTTTACTGGTTGTGTTAGCCCCATTATGGACTATTGCATCCCAATATGGCAATCTGCTACCCCTTCCAACCTCAAAAGGCTCAACCGTCCCTTGAACTTCTTCACCTCAATTGTTCGTCTGCGAGTTCCCCACTTTTACAACTGTTCTCGTGATCAAATCCTTTCCTCTCTCGGCATTTATTCTCTTCCTCATCGTCGCAAATCATTTGATTTAAAATTTCTTCACGCAATCTTTAACGGCCGTTGCAGAACTACCGACATCCTCCCTTGCTTTTCCCTTCGCGTCCCTTCCCGCCCTTCCCGCAATTCTAACCTCCTTCACGTACCTCGTTTCAGGCTTTCAATCTCTCAAAGATCAGTTTTCTATCGAATTCCAACACTTTTCAATTCTCTCTTATCCAATAACCCTTCCCTAGAACTGTTTTCCCCCATTAATTCACTCCTTTCGTCCATTCATTAATCTCGCTCTTTAGCTTACTTCGTTGTCTCGTTTTTCGTCCTCTTCATCTCTTTCCCTCATATTTATTTATTCATTTTCCCCATCATTATTGTTTTTTCCCTTACTTCTCCTTTTGTAACTTATAATTACTATTTTTTATTATTTTATCATATTACCTTTATCTAATTTAATTTAAATTAACCCACTAACATCTTTTTTCACTTTTTACAAATGTTTGGTTGCATTTCAATGCAGCTTTGTTGTTATTTATTTATATGTTTATTTCAATATGTTGTTGTAAGATTCATTGTAATTGGTCGTATTGACTGTTAATGGATCAAATTTAAATAAATAAATAAATAAATAAATAAACATCACTACCCTGTTGGAAGTGCTTGAATATTTGCCCTTGTGCTTTCTTCTCCAGCCCAGTTTTTATAACTTTTTGAAGAAACTTTGGGGGCTGCTATGCTATTGCCTGGAGAAAGGTCTTTTGCAAGAATATACTTCATGCTCTTTCCAATATCTGCAAGCTTGGACCTCTTCCAATAACATTCTGTTGAAGTAGGGGCTGGATCTTCACTTCTTCGATGGGCCCACATTATTAGGCACACAGCATGCTTGCATCCTCCTTTACAAAAAAATTTGTACTGTGTACTAGAGGATATGAACAATTATGTATGTTCCTTCTACATATTCCACAAAACTTAGGTTCATTATTGTTGATCTGTTTTTCTACTTTTGATGGCTCTATTATGTTAAACGGGGCTTACACATGCCTCTTAAATGTCATGTATGGGCAGAAATCTGCCAAAACAGCCATGTTTGAATATTTATAACAAACTGTTAAAATAAAATATTTATTAAAAAAATTTTCGGATGTTTCTTAACTAGTGCTGCAACTGACCACGGAGAGAAATTATTAAATTCTTTGAGTGTGTGTGGAACCTTTGTTGAATGCATGGAATGACCTGAAGTTTTTGTGTTGACCGATAGAAGCATCACTTATATGTAATTGCACAGTTGTATCAGTACCCTAAATTTATAAATAATAAAGGGTTTGTAAAAATGTATGCATACCAGAAGATGCGGCCCAGTCTTGACAAATTGCACTTGTTACTGTTTCTGCTTCCTCATCGACAGTGATTTCCACAGTATAAGATTTTTTTCTCACTTTATGCTCAGGAGTCACTTTCGCCCTTAAAGTGCAGACATTCAAATTTCTTTTCACTTGGACGTATCCAACTGCTGAATCGCCATAATTCTCTCTTCCAGACCTAAATGATGCAAAGTAAATCAGCGTTTATTATGTTTCGTAGTAATTCTCCAAAACTTAAGTTTCGCATATTTGAAAAGTGTACCGAGTACACATAACAAGCAATGATAAATTCAGATATAAACCAAGCTCTAGATACCTAATGAATGAAATAGTTAGCTTAAATCGTGTTTCTTACCTTTCAATTTTGCGGCTTCGTATTTCTGCGCCGACGAAATCATCATTGCCGTAGAAGAAATCGGCAATCATTACAGAATCCAACTTCGGGATATTCCCTGAATGTGCCTTCACAAAGCCGGAGTTAGCCATCACGCAATTGTTTACACTTTACAATGTTACACACTAAGTCAAAAGCTGTGTTCGACAAACCTAAACCTCAATTTGTGAATCAAAGTATCGTTGTATTCTTTGTTCTATTACCATCACGTGTAGGCGAAACAGGAAGAACGTTCGCTTGGGCTTACTAGGAGATGACGTCACATCAATCATAAGGCGTTCCTTTCGCGCGAAAGAATTTTGAAAATTTCGCGAACTTCGAAGCTCCGTAGCAACAAGACTATTGAGAATTATAAAGTGCTGTTTTGCAATCGTTAATAGCTTTAACTTATCAATCGATATACGTTAAAAAATTAACATTTAAAATTTATGAGAGCACCCCAATGGCCGTAGATATAAACAAGTTACGCACGGAAGCCTGAAATTACTCTTTTTACATAAAACACAGACTCATTTATCAAAATTAAGGGCCTCTAAAAAGCTATAAGTGAAAAATTGCTTCCTTCCATGTTTCCGCAGGGACTCGTAATAATAGTTCCTCGACAGCTGAGATTATCTGTGAATATTCGTTTCTCATCATTAAAGGGGATCAGAAAATCTGTGATTAGGCTTTTGCAGTTTGACAAATAACTCGTCTAGGAACGGTTCACGGACATTTACTGAATATTTGGAAGGAATGGACATAAACCTTTTGATACAGTTCTCGGTTGAAGTTCTGTGATGAATAATGTCATAACACTGAGTACTGTTTACCCTCTAATTTGTTAGGCGCATTGAATTCCCAGCCTAATTCTAGGCTTCTAATTCATCTTTTGCGGTTCTTCTTTATCTTACTTAGTTAGTATGTCATAATATTTCTTGCAATGAATGTCGACTGTAAAAAATTATTTTTAATCGCAATAACAGGAAAACCTTTTCCGAAATCAACAATTTTCCTCCAGCTGCGGGCAGCAATATATTAAATCGGTGGATTACAAAAAAAGCTCATGCAGAAGAGAATGATACAATTCTTAACTGGAAAGAAGGATATATGCTATAATAAAATATAAAGAATTTTTGATTTATGATTTATTTGATGTTTAGGAAATATAAACAACTATATGTACAAAGTCGTATCACTCTCCGTGGCTACCATTCGATAGCGAACGAAGAAACAGTCTTCTAGAAAGAAGTTTTAAAGATGATGTTGATGGGTGGGTTTGGGTTGAAGAGGAAGTGAATTTATTCATAGGGATTTAGTATCCCTTGTATCCACCAGCATAACCGTAACTGGGGCGGGCGATGGCGTGGGCGACGGGAATAGCGGCGTGAGCGACTGGGATGGCTTGAGCGACTCTGACGGCCTGAGGGTGCACGGCTTGACCGCTCTTCTCAACGACGGCGTTGAATCCATTGTGTCCATCGGCGGTGTAATGCACGGTGCGGACGGTGCCGTCGGGTTCGTGGAGGGAGTAGTATCCCCTGGTGACGTCTCCCTCACGTTCCTCGTGCTGCTCCTTGATGTCTCCGGTGTGCTGGTCATTGACGGCGTACTCGTAAGAGTAATGGGGAGGAGCCTAGAGGGAAGGGAGGTGAGCGATTTAGTTCTTCATGTTGGTAAGTTATCATGGGTAATAGCTCGAATATTTCCTATACAATGTAATACTCACGTATTGTTCGACTTGGACGGCTGCGACCTTGGCGACAGGAGCTACGGCAATCTTGGGAATAGCAGCTACGGTGGCGACTGGAGCATAGGCAGCGGTTCTAACGACACCTCCATATCCTCCCCGCAGTCCTCCGTATCCACCAATGTTTCCTCCATATCCTCCCCTCAATCCTCCGTATCCACCAATATTTCCTCCGTATCCACCAATGTTTCCTCCATATCCTCCCCTGATTCCTCTAATGTTGCTGTAGCTGCTGATGGCGCCGTAGCCGCCATGGCCGTACTGTGGCTCAGCGTAGCAGATGGCCAAAGCCAAAGCGAGAATGGCAATGCGGGAATACATCTGAAAAAATATAAATATTCTTCAAGATTTTTGTCATGCGTCTTACGAATTCCAGATTAGTTTACAGCCTCGGTAATGTTCCTTAGATAAGCCTTGTACCTTATAGACTTTAGATACGTTGTTGTATACTATTGAATGTTTACCACAATCGGTTTATATTTGGTACCTTAATCATTAATCTCCTTGAGTAATCGAAATATTTCTATTGCCTGTCTAGTTGAGCGATTGTTGCCATGTTTTTTTACTCACAAACACCGGCTCTATTTTTATTAATTTAATGAAATTGATCTTCTTATCGATATCGAACTGTGACATTTATATTGTGACTTCCCATTGCTTACACTTTTTAAATTAAAAAGGCACCCCTTATGGAAATTCTTCACTACTTCAATAGCTTTACTTAGTCATTCCCTGGTTTATGAAACCACTAAGCATTTTGTTGACATCAATTACCTGATTATTTCATCGTAGATGTATGTATGTAGACAGCTACGGCATATCCCGGTCACAATTAAGAAGGCTACTTTATAAAGAGTTATTTAACCCTATTATTTTTAGAATGTGCTCTAATTTGTCATTGAGCTTTGAGTACGCCAATGAGAAAGAAATAACTGATGTGGAAGAATTTTCAATTTGACTCACTTTTTTCACCATAATGACGCGAAACCTTGAAAACGGAATGGAAATTGAAATTCCAAGAGAGAAATTTATCTTATTTTCGGTGCAAAAGAAATCACTTCTCATCCTAATTTTATACTGAAAACCGTGGATTTAGAAAGATTATTAATTTGATCTGCGGTTGGGGAAAACGCTAAGGTTCGGACACCCGGAAGACGTCCACAATCAATCATAAAATTGAATTCGACTCATCGTGTGCAAACAGATCTCTCCTACCCAATGACCCTATTCTCTGCATTTCCGCGAATATAGAGCGAGCCCAAACTAACCTATCCAACAGTTAGAGTAATAGTATACACACCTTTGCTGGGATATTGGACTCCTGCCTGTGCTGGTCCTTAGATTGTCTCTGACCAAATGATGATGGTGATACGGTTTCGCCCGCCCTATATATACCCCCAAATACTTCGGAGTGTGCCCCATGCCCCCTACAGACATTGAGAAGCGAATTTTGGGAGTGTGGTCACAGCATGCCCCCCCTCCCACATGGCAACTCCCTTTCAGACGTCCACAAACGGTTTGAGGAAACACCGCCTCGGGGATCCGGTTCTACCGAGAGTGAAAGGAAAGAGTATGATGTAAGGTTACTCTGGAAATCGCCTTGAAATTTGTCTCGCTTCTAATCACTGAGTTACACTGATTGTTTCATGTACAGATGGTTTTGTATCTCTATATTTCCTGATTTTAACATTTTCAACTATGCCAATGATTATTCAATCCACACTCACATATCATCTCTCACTTTGCATTTCAAAGTTATTTTCCCTCAACCTGATCTACTTCTTAAGGAATATGTAGATACACATGCAATAAAACAATGTAGATACACTTGCAATGTCTGAGTATCTATAAATAGTTTAAATATCTATGTGTTTGTCCGCAGCACTCAAACTTTTGACAGAGGGAAGAATATATTTTGTATTTTTAATTTCTTTTAGTAGCAATAAAAACATATTAAATATGGAAATATTTCAGAAAGGTAATAATATTCATCATGGCATTTAAATTGGCATATATTTCAGCATCGGTTGAATTCATCAGAAACCATTTTAATGTTGTACAATTATTTTTTGCTATCCCCGCTGTATTTCCGGTGCGCGGTAAAAATGTCACGGGTAAAAATTCCACACTTATTGATAGGTAAAATGCCATGGTAAATATTCCACACTGGAATTCTGTGGGTGGTAAAAATGTCACAGCAGAATTTTCACTGGGAGACATAACCATTTTGACAATGTTGAGGACCATTTTGACGATGACTAATATTGTTGTAGTTACTCCTGTATAGAATGCAATAATTTTGTTAAATGTCAATCATCTTTACGCTATAATACACCATTTGGCAACGTTTAAGGCCATATTGAAAATGGAACATGCCATAATTATTAGATCCCATAGCGGCATTGTTTTCCACTTGGCACTTAAAGATAACTTCGGCTAAAAACCGATGGGTTGAGTTGGGTGGCATTTTTACCCGTGGCACTTTTACCATGGCATTTTTACCGTGGCATTTTTACTCGTGGCATTCTTACCATTGGCATTTTTACCGTGGCATTTTTACCTGTGACATTTTTACCTGGATTCCTATTCCCTAACTTCAAATCCTTCATATATTTTGTATTGCCACAATTTTCATCCTTGTTATTCGTCACCACATCTAAGGCATGTATTATAATGGCATATTTCTTTGCTTAAATTATCCCTATATGTTTGAAAACCATTGCCGCTTTCTATCTTCCCGTTTCTATACATTTTCTTTGAGACTTACGGAGGTCAACACAATTTACAAGAGCATGGTGAGGTGTGAAGTGCAACTATCTGGTAAATACAGCCTAGCCTGTTTATTTTCCTCCTCTTCTCCAGCGATTCCCACCCTAGAATCTTTAACATTTCTGACAGGCTATCTGTTTTCTTAAATCTACCCATAACGTAATGAGCTGCTTTTCTTTGAACTTTTTCTAATTTCTTTGTGCGACAATTCTCATGAGGATCCCACACCGTTGTAGCATATTCTAATATCGGCCTGACTAAGGTTAGGTACCCCAATTCCTTTGCTTTCTTAGTGCTACCTTTTAAGTTTCTCATGACGTGATGTAATGTCCTATATGCCTTCGCTACCAAATAATCTATGTGTTTTTCCCAATTCAAGTTTCTGGTAAATGTTATTCCTAAGTATTTACAATGATCAGATGTTGGTATAATTTCTCCACTTAGATGATATCTATGGGATGAAATCGTTTTCTTGTTTGTAAATGTGATGTGCATACTTTTGCTCACGTTAATACTCATTTTATGTTTTCTAATCCAGTTTTCTACCGAGTTTAAATCCCTCTGTAGCGCATCCCTATCCTCGTTATTTTTTATCTTTCTATAAATGATACAATCATCTGCAAATAAGCGGATATTTGAGTTGACGCAGTCAGGAAGGTCATTAATATAGAGTGGGAAAAGTAAAGGCCCGATGACACTTCCTTCAGGTACTCCCGAGGTTACATCGTCATCATCGGAGTATTCCTCATTCACCCTTACCTTTTTGAGTTCTATCAGTGAGAAAATTCTTTATCCATATGAGTACTCTTTTATCAATATTTAAATTTACTAGTTTGTACAATAGTATCTCATGTGGAATTTTATCGAATGCCTTATCAAAGTCTATGATAATGCCATCTACCAAATCTCTACCATCTACCGCGCTTATTATATCCTGACATAGTCCCAACAATTGAGTTTCGCATGAATGATTTTTTCTAAAGCCGTGCTGGCACTCGCTAAGCCAATTACTCTCTTCCCAGTGATTTCTAAGGTATTCTGCTACAATTTTCTCCATAGTTTTACAAACAACGGACGTTAAGCTAACCGGCCTGTAATTTTTAACGTTTGTTTTATCTCCTCGCTTATAAAGAGGAATAACTGTGGCTTTTTTCCAGTCTGATGGTAGACAATAATTATTTAGAGTTGCGTTAAATATTAATTTTAGGTAAGGAATGATTTCCATTGATCCTAGCTTTAAGGCCTCTGTTGATGTATCATCTGGCCCTCTAGACTTATTGTTTCCTAAATGCATTATTTTTTTGTGGATGTCTCCACTCCGAATATGTAAGATTTTAACTGATGAAGGCACTATGGCAGATTCAGTGCCGATATTTACCTCTTTTGTTTCGATGGGTATGTGTTTTTGATAAATGCTACCGAACCATTTATTTAATATAATTGCCTGATTTTTATTATCGAAAATTTTATTCCCCGTTCCATCACATAATGTGGTAACTTTTTGCGTATCATCTCTCCTACGCCTAAGGTATTTGTAAAAATTATTACAACACTTCCTTTCAAGTATTTTCTCTAGAAAATCATTTTTAGCTTTCCGTTTTTCTGAATTTAGCCTCTGAAGCAAGTTTTTATATGTTACTAAGTAATTCGATCCTTCCCCTTTTTTCTGGTGCGCTTTTCTAACCTTACGTTTTAATCTACGTACATTTTTGTTATAGTACTCGGGATCTGGGTTTTTCTTAAGTTGCTTGGAGGGCACAAATTTTTTAATACCTTCGTGAAGAATTTTCTTAAATGAACACCACATTTCTTCTATATTTTGACTGTTTCCCACCCACTGAACAAAGTTCTCCTTTAGGTATTAGTCGTTTATGTGATGGGTTATTTAAAACATCAAATTTATTTTAAATTCTCACGTATTCCCATCATCAAGTTTGACACGAGTGTGGCAGTGCAACAGAAACCGGAAGTCTTAGTAAACATTGGTGGAATTACCAAGTTTTTCTTTACTTGCTTAGTACGTCTTTCCATGAAGTCTTGCCAAATAATTTATAATAAATATACCTATAGGGTAAAAAAGAGTGTTATATTTATTTCTGGGAAAAATTTCTTTTCGTTCGAACCCAATGAGCTCTTGTAAGATTAACGACGAATAATAATAGTTAATTGTAATAAGAAAGATGTAAAATTATAAATTTCAAGATTTATGAAAAAAAGTTTAAGTATAAATGCATATATATTTTAGATAGCAAACTAACATACCAGTCAATCGCCAGATAATGTTACGAATCTTCTTTCCAACTAACTAAATCACGAAGAAAATAAATAGATAAATTGTAGCAACTTAATTTTGAAGTAATTTTAGATAATACTATATATTGCTCTCCAAATCTTTAGCATTACTAAACCACAGTAAATACTTGTGTTTTTATTCAAATCCCTTGAATACAGTACACGTACTACATGTAGACCTGCAAGTATAAACCAAAAGATTTCACTATCTAGCGCATTGTTGGTACTGATCAGAGTTTGTATCCTGTCAAGTAGATAGTTAGAACAAAAAATATACAAATTCACATTTCAAAATTCAGAACAATGATAAATGATCTAAATAATAAATTACAAATAATTTACAAAAAAGCATAAAGCTACGCTTATTACAAATCAAATTTATACAAACGTGATTCAGGACCTAAAGTGTATCTACAAAGCAGTAAGTGTGTAAGCAATCAGAGTGCTGCTTACTTCCATGTTTTCAAAGTAGTTCGTTGTTATATTTCCTTCTAAATTTTCTTCATCAGCGGGGATGCTTTCTGTGCATTCGGTTATCATTTCAAAAGTAAGTCTGAAAATTTGAGGTTTTCCTTTTGTTCTCTCACAAATAATGCCCCTTTTACGACTAACAGACAGTTACTGTATTTTTGCCCAAGATTGGTCATCTACACATTGTGGTGCGTTTATACTATTTTTGCCCTAGTAATGCTATATTAAACAAACTTTATTGACATTGAACAAACAGATTGGATGGGCTCCATTCATGACTAGGATGAACAATAAAGTTTATACGAAAATACAGGTATTTATTTATTTATGATTTATTTAAAATTTAAGAAACATAAACAACTTATATATTTACAAATTTATATCACTCTCCGAAGCTACTTGGTAGCGAACGAAGAAACAGTCTTCTAAAAAGAAAGAAGTATACAGATGAAGTTGATGGTGTGGTTGAGCTGAAGCGGGTGTGATAATTCATTATGGGAATTTAGTATCCCTTGTATCCACCGGTATAACCGTAAGCGGGGCGGGCGATGGCGTGAGCGACGGGAATAGCGGCGTGAGCGACTGGGACAGCGTGAGCTACTTTGACGGCCTGAGGATGGGCGGCATGACCGCTCTTCTCAACGGTGGCCTGGAATCCGCTGTGTCCATCGACGGTGTAATGCACGGTGCGGACGGTGCCGTCGGGTTCGTGGAGGGAGTAGTATCCCCTGGTGACGTCTCCCTCACGTTCCTCGTGCTGGTTCTTGATGTCTCCGGTGTGGGCGTCCTCAACGGCGTACTCGTAAGAGTAGTGGGGAGGAGCCTATAAAGAAGGGAGATTAGCGATTTAGTTCCTCATGTTTTTAGGTTAACATGGGTAATGACTTAAATATTTTCTATACAAAGTAATACTCACGTATTGTTCGACTTGGGCGGCAGCGACCTTGGCTACAGGAGCTACGGCAATCTTGGGAATAGCAGCTACGGTGGCGACTGGAGCATAGGCAGCGGTTCTAACGACACCTCCATATCCTCCCCTCAGTCCTCCGTATCCACCAATATTTCCTCCATATCCTCCCCTCAATCCTCCGTATCCACCAATATTTCCTCCATATCCACCACTGTAGCCTCCGTATCCTCCCCTGATTCCTCCAATGTTGCTGTAGCTGCTGATGGCGCCGTAGCCGCCATGGCCGTACTGTGGCTCAGCGTGGCAGATGGCCAAAGCCAAAGCGAGGATGGCAATGCGGAAATACATCTGAATAAGAAGAAAGATTCCTCAGTGATTTATTTCGTCTCACATCGTCTCATCTTCGTACTCGTATTTTTGTCGGTTTAAATTGTTTCCGCAATCGGAAATCGGCAATTCCGCAAGTCAATTGCATCGTAATTCATTAATTTCATTACTTTATTAAGTTCCTTAATTACTTCGTTACTAAATAAATTGTTGCAATCTATAATCTATGTTATTAGACGTTTCTTAGGGAAGACTCAAATAATAAAGCAAATAACGTGTTAATTTCCACTTCAAATATATTTAACCTCGACCACTTTTACTTTTTTGAGGCATCTTCAGTGAAGAGCGTCCGGAAGATGCTTTCACGGAACTGAGACCGGTCGTGGTTTAATAAATTTATAGTGTAAATTACTCTGCTGTTAATACAACTTCTTTTCAAATGTTCAAAGCAGCCCACATTAGTCGCTATAATGATGCGAAATCTTTCAAATGGAATGGAACGCGGAGTGGGAATATGTGTAATTTTGAGTGCAAAATAAAACATTTCCTATCCCAATCTTGTGTTGAAAACCGTGAATTTAGAGAGAGCATTTAGGTGCAGCGGTTGAAAAAAAACGCGATCCCCGGAAGACGTCCACAATCAAACTCATAATAGCTTTCATAGACTCTTGGTGAACAAACCAATTTCTACCACCCATTGATCCTATTCTCTGCATTTCCGGGAAACAAGAGCGAGTGACAAAGCTTGCTTATTCAACGGTTGAAGGAATAAAATACACACCTTTGCTGATATATTGGGCTCCTGCTCGTGCTGGTCCTTTGATTATCCCTGATCGAATGATGATGCTGATACGGTTTCTCCCGCCCTATATATACCCCAAATAATATACCCCCAAATATTTCGGAGTGTGTCCCATGCCCCCTACAGATTTTGAAAAGCGATTTTTGGCGTGTGGTCACAGGAGGGTGGGGTGGGGTCACAAACGGTTTGCGGAAGCATCGCCTCGGGGATCCGGTTCTATCGAGAGTGAAAGGAAAGAGTGTGATGTAAGGTGGAGCTAATTCCTCTGAAGATTGCCACGAAGTGTCTCGTTCGGAATCACTGAATAATACTGATTATACGTACGGACCCATCTACTAGGAACGACTTTTTAATTCGACGATTCTTTCTTAAAACCTTACTTCAATTCACCAGCGAACATACAATATATATTGCAGATGAAATTCCCAATATTATAAGGTGTTTGAATATCAGGGTGTTTGTCCGCAAAAATATTTTGGCAGAGAGGAAGTTACATGTTATATTATTCATTTTTTAATAACAATAAGGACATTTTGACATATATGAAAATGATACAGACAATGGTAATAATATTAATCATCGAATTTTTTATTTGGAACTTTTGCAGCACATGTTAAATTATTCATAAATCAGCTTAAAATTGTATATTTTGCTATTTTTTACCCCCGCTCTTTTAACCCATTGCTCCTAATCCGACATTTTTTTACTACCTTAACTTTTCATTTTCATCACCTTTTTCAACTCTATATCGTTTAATTCAATTGCATATTTATTTGCTTTGATTGTTTGAAATCCAACGTCACTTTCAATTATACCTTTCCTTAACCTTCTCTTTTAAAAATTAAATGGTCAATATAGATGTTAAGAATATGGCGAGACTAATTCATATTGTGCAGTTTGCAGCGTTTATTATGAAACTAATTATGGTAACTGTGGTAATGCAAAATATCGTTTGACTCTTTCCTTTCACTCGTCAGTAAAAGAAATGGAGACCAATATGTATACGAGAAATAGTCCGTTATCTATGGGCATCAACTTTTAATAATGTCCAAGATTTATATTTTCTGGTTCACTATTTTTGGCGAATTTTCACACACATAGAATATAGAATAGTTGTATTGCGCGTGGATTTTCAACAGAAAAATATTAATTTCTTAGTGCCATAATCATTGTTAGAATAAGGTTGGGAAGACGTTTTCTAAATTTGCATTGACCTGTTAGGCCGGTCTTCCTTTGGAAGCGACTACGAGCGACCAAGCGACCAGCGTATTCGGGCGACGTCAGTTTGGGCGACCTACAGGCGATGGGGGTCTTCCACTGTAAGCGACTACCCGCTTCTCGGTCGCTGTAACGGTATTCTAGCTCCAGTGCTTGATTTCGGGACGCTTTCCGCAACGATAAATATTAATTCGTATAAAAAAAATCGCTGAGTTGTAGATATCGTTGATGATACCATTTGAAAACTATTTGCGAGAGCTTTATAACAACACCAATTTTACACTTTTACGTCCACCCATTACTAAAAAAAAGTTTTTTTATAATATCGATAACAACTTTTTATCTAACGATAAGAAGGCACTGAAAATTTTTATTTTAGTTTATAATATGTTTCTTAATATCATCTAAAGTTTTTATTTTGATTGAAGTAATACTTTATGAGAAACAAAAGCTCAAAGTGAGCAATTAGTGAAAGAGCGCGAAAAAACAGGCACATTTTTCGTTCGTCCTTCAATTAGTACCAAAAGTAATAGTAATAAAAAATTTTGTACCGTGTAGAACAACGCAAAATAAAACACGCAAGATTTTGGTGTGCCTAGTTTTCCTGTGGGACCTCTACTTTAGTTTTTATTTAACTCCAAACTCGGGTATCCATAATAGAAAATCCGAGTATTGTATAGCGAACTAGCAGAAGCGCCCGATGATTCTCAACAAGGTGAAACTAGAGAATGAATAAAAACAGTGTAATTTTGTAAAGTAACGCCTGATCATCTAGATTTCATACGTGAAACTAGAGGTTTAAACGCAATAATTTCTTAGCCATTTAAAATAATAGGCAACGTCACGTGTATTATTTTTCTTTACTCAAGTGAAATATAATCGAAGTAATCGAATAGGAAATTAGATTAGCCGGAAATGCACCCCCTGTACGCCAATAGATATTCTGTAGAATACATATAATGCAGGTATACTCAGCAAAATGAAAATCAAGTATTTCCTGTAATTTGGTCCATCAAAGACCATTTTCAACATGGTAGATCATACTGTTGCTTAAATCTTCGGTTAGGAATTTCTCGATTTTCTCCGAGTTCTGAGAGGGAGAACAATGATAGGAAAGATTGCAGCAGAACATCAGAGATACTTCGGGTGGGAAATTCCACCTCGGCCTTCGTTAATCACCTCATGGACGAGGAGGATTTTAGCCCATCGCAGCTAGACTCCGCAAGGGGTCCAAATGAAGAAAGGTGGAACTCTTGGAGACAATGGGGTTTCCTTTAACCTCAGGGCTAACCAAGGAGATCACAATTTTTGCGGGAACGCTTAGTAAACGAAAACGTTTTAAGAAGAAGAAATTCCAACACTCAATACAATAGCAAACCTTCTACTAATAGCACTTTGCACGCAGTGTCGTGGAGCTCCTCTATTGCTTCCCTTCAAACAAGTTTCTTTTTCTTAGAAACTGAACCCTTGCTTTCACCTGGATTTCCCAGTCTATTCATATGGTTCTTACTAGAGACATCCCTAAACCATCGTAATCAAACACTTAGTAACTTCCACAATTTTTTTTTCAAACGACCGCTTTCGTCAACGAGTTGACATCTTCAGGTGAAGATGTCAACTCGTTGACGAAACCGGTCGTTTGAAATGAAATTGTGGAAGTTACTAAGTGTTTGATTACGATGGTTTATACTGAATCCCACAAAATGAGGATAGAACATATTAATCATAGAGACATCCCTTCTCTTGAACCTCGAAATTGGGAGAATTTCTAGGACGAAAATAACGAAGGGTTTTGGAATGGCAAAAGAAAGAAACAATTTTATCAAGATTTAATTATAAGATAAATACCTAAGATACAACATTTATGAATGAGTTAAGTTTTCATTTCTTTTTACGATTATATTCATATCGACGATCAATTTTCATACAAGCTCAGTCTTGATTTATTGATGAAAAAACACAATTGTTCTCGCCCAATGTAGCCGTTGTATCATTGTGATTATTGTCTTCCTAGCATTAACCTATAAATGGCAATAGGTGAGAAAGTAATATTGTTTATTTTCTTTTATCAACAAATTTCTTTATTTTACAAAGTTATTGATAACGTTGTCGATAGGGCATTACTAAAGTTCGTTTACTTGTAGCCCTCAAAAGATACTTCATATTTTCTTCTAATGCTCCGTTAATGCTCATAATTGTCCTTCGTTTATTTAAAAATGTTTCGTAAACCTTAGGTTTCAATATATTTTTTTCCGTTCAATTCTATTCATATTTCAATCAGTGCCAAAAGTATAACTTTTTGACAGTGATGTATGCAGTAGATATTTGAAATGACTGTAATTTGTCAATGAAACACTCAAAATAAGAGTTATTAATACTTAAAAATACAATTTGTGTAATATTTTGTACTGTTTAAAAATTTCAGTGAGCATATCTTTCCTAGCCATTCACTACGCAACTCTGCTTACGAGCGACTGATTCCAATTCTGTATCAAAGTAATTAAATCTTTGAGGAATTTGTCTATAATATTCTCAAGAGAAGAGAATTGAAAACTCATAACACATTTGCAATGGTATTTTGTTCGTGAAATACTCCTCAGTGCGTATACATCATTTTAAGTCATGCACTGCGTAGCGGCGACTACGAGCGACGGATCACATTTCTGTATCAAAGTAATTAAATATTTGAGGAATTTGTCTAAAATATCCTCGAAATAAGAGAATTGAATACTCATAACACATTTGGCATGTTATTTTTTTCTTGAAATACTCCTCAGTGCGTATATATCATTTTAAGTCATGCACTGCATAGCGGCGACTACGAGCGACGGATCCCATTTCAATGGGATCAGTCGCCGGTCGCCGGTGTACGCTCGAATCAAGTCGCCCATAGTCGCCTGCAGTGGACGACGCTCCGTTACTTTCTGTGTATTGGGATTAGTCGCCCGTATACGGCCGTATACGCGTCGCTCGTAGTCGCTTCCAAAGGAAGACCGGCCTTAGAATTTGCTGTCTCTTTTATCATTATTATAACAGAAATACTGGAAGTAGATAAATCAGCAGGTGGCAATCAATATATATTACACATTATGAATACCAACAGCCGTACATAGTCGACTGGAAATAATAGACTAGTTCTGATTAAACATTTGAGATCGAGGGAAAACATCATGTTTTTAAGTCATTTCCCAAGAAGTAGGTAAATCCCTCAAAACTCTTCCATCTTTCAGAAATAAGACAAATACCTGCATAATCCAAGATTTACACAAATAATAATCCAACAAAATTAGTTGTTCACGACGAATAACTATATGAACAATAATGCTGATACTATACTAGGAGTATTAGTAGTCTTTACAACTGACTGAGACTCCCCCAACCCTCACCGAATTTTACCAAAGTATTATGAGTTACTTAAATTCGCCTTGAAGGCACGTACTTGGGGTGGGAAAGGCTTAAATATATAGGATGAGCGTTCCATTGACATATAGTTAAGAGATAAGATCTCGACTGTGTTAGCTCTTGGAGGAGGAGGTTTCATTTAAAATCTATGGACTTCTCTGCCTAGGTAAGTGGGGCTCTCGATAACGTACGAGGAAATCTTCCCGTGGCAATTCCATTTTAATTTCTAAACCTTCTTTTGGTAAAACTATAGTTTAAAATCAATGTTTCGTAACTAATTTTACGATCCCAAATTTAACGATTATTTTAACGGAACTAGAGAAAACTATCATTTACATACTTATGTTATAAAATCCATGTGTTAATACATAATTGTGTGAAGAGAATGAGCATACATCTTAGAATAGCATCCTACAACTTACAATTAATTAAATTGAATAAATTTTAACTTGCCTGAAACGTAAGTATCATACAAAATATGTTCTAAAATGTTTTATATATTTTCTAAAAAAATGTATATTTCTAAACGATTATTAAAGATGCCCTTAAATACTAAAATCATAGGAAATAACTGGAATCGAGATATCTGGGCACGGAGGCTCTGTTGATTCACAGCATGGAAATGAGCTAATATCAAATTATATATATTACGTACGAAATCTTTCCTCCTAAAACTCTTCTTCCCCAAATAAACTTTTAAATAGCCTAATGTCTAAAAAAAATGTATATTTCTAAATGATTATTAAAGATGCCCTTAAATATGAAAATCATAGGAAATAACTGGAATCGAGATATCTGGGCACGGAGGCTCTGTTGATTCACAGCATGGAAATGAGCTAATATCAAATTATATATATTACGTACGTAATCTTTCCTCCTAAAACTCTTCTTCCCCAAATAAACTTTTAAATAGCCTAATGTCTCAACAATTTCTCAGGGGAGAATGCATTATATCAAAAAGAATCCCATTGGCCGTCAAGGGAACGGGTTACTCAGAAAAAGTAGAAAAAATTTAATACTTCTCTAAAATTTTCGCGATTTAGTATGGCAAAATACTTTATGGTAATTATTTGAATTTTTCATTAATATATCACTTTTAGTGCTCCTTTCTACTCTACATTACTATTCTTTAGTTATAAGAAGTAAGGTTTATATGCATTCTTCATAGAAATCTGAGTATTCTTAGTTTAAAAGCAGTAAAATTGCGACTAAAAATGCAACAGTACATCCCTTCTAAGTTCAGAAGACACCTATGCGAAGCTTTACTCGGATCGGAAATGTGGTTAGGACTCCAATTAAAGCTATACCTACGGAATCCCGGATTTATTTTTATGTATAGTATGTGTCTGAATTCTTGCAAAATCCATATTGAAAACGTTCTTCCCATAACTCCTTCTTTCTTAGAATTACTTCTCCACCATTGTTCTCAGTCATTACCCGATTTCCTAAAAAGATTATGGCATGTTCGATTAAGTAAAACGTACTATTATTAGCTAAAAATATAAAATAGAGCAGTACGTGACATCTACACGGAGTCTATGAATATTAAAATAATAATAGTTGTACGAAAGATACAATATCTGTGACAAACTTTTTTTTTTAGACAGTAAAATACCATTCATCGATATGGTATTACTTTATTTTTTAATAGGGTTTCGAATAAACTCTTTGCGATTCATTATCATGAACAGAAAATGAATGCTTATGAAACTTTTTCAAAACTATTCTTGGCTAGAAAATAACTTATTGTCCATCCCTAAATTAGCAATACTTTTTTCTTACATCGACAATTTTCCTTAAACCCACGCTTACTGACATTGATCTTAAGATCATATGATTGCTCAATCATTTTAGAAGCGCAGCAAACCAAATTCACAGAAAGTGTAAAAAAATAATATAAAGTCTACACCCAACAGGAATAATCTACAATTTTTAAACCAAATGATTACAGCCTCTCCAATGAAACTATTGGTTCCCTACCAACTTATTACGGATCGCTGCTTCACTCCAAGTTTCCACGATAACACGTTGAAATGCGATCTCATTAAAATACATTCAAAACAAGGGATGTGGGATGAACACATGTTTCTCTCTATCGCGAAAAGAAATACTAATTTTGAAGCATTCCAAATTACACCACTTTGAGGGTAAACAGGCATTTACTTTCTATTCGCTGAAATTTTGAAATAAGCCCTTTACATCCATCCAAAATAAAAAATTTCTTGATCACATTACATTGAATCAGGGCTAAAAAACAACATTTCAGTTTATTAATATAAGCGCTTATGTCCGCAAACTTTCTTCTCCAGTCGCTTATAGCAAGCAATCTACAGATTACAATACAACTCAAGCAGTAAGATTCAAATCATTTAAAACTAGGAAGAAGGAAAAAGGTTGCAAGAAAACATAATTATATTTTTTATTTATGATTTATTTGGAGTTTAGGAAACATAAACAATTATATATACAAATTTGTATCACTCTCCGAAGCTACATGGTAGCTAACGAAGAAACAGTCTTCTAGAAAGAAGTATTAAAGATGATGTTGATGGTGGGGTAGGGTTGAGGCGGGTGTGATAATTCATTATGGGAATTTAGTATCCCTTGTATCCACCAACATAACCGTAACTGGGGCGGGCGATGGCGTGAGCGACGGGAATAGCGGCGTGAGCGACTGGAACAGCGTGAGCGACTTTGACGGCCTGAGGATGGGCGGCATGACCACTCTTCTCAACGGTGGCCTGGAATCCGCTGTGTCCATCGACGGTGTAATGCACGGTGCGGACGGTGCCGTCGGGTTCGTGGAGGGAGTAGTATCCCCTGGTGACGTCTCCCTCACGTTCCTCGTGCTGGTTCTTGATGTCTCCGGTGTGGGCGTCCTCAACGGCGTACTCGTAAGAGTAGTGGGGAGGAGCCTAGAGGGAAGGGAGATGAGCGATTTAGTTCTTCATGTTTTTAGGTTAACATGGGTAATAACACGGATATTTCCTTTAGAAGGTAAAACTCACGTATTGTTCGACTTGGACTGCAGCGACCTTGGCGACAGGAGCTACGGCAATCTTGGGAATAGCAGCTACGGTGGCGACTGGAGCATAGGCAGCGGTTCTAACGACACCTCCATATCCTCCCCTCAGTCCTCCGTATCCACCAATGTTTCCTCCGTATCCACCAATATTTCTTCCGTATCCACCAATGTTTCCTCCATAACCTCCACTGTAGCCTCCATATCCTCCCCTGATTCCTCCAATGTTGCTGTAGCTGCTGATGGCGCCGTATCCGCCATGGCCGTACTGTGGCTCAGCGTAGCAGATGGCCAAAGCCAAAGCGAGGATGGCAATGCGGGAATACATCTGAAAAGATATATATATATCATGCTTCTTACGAAATCCAGATTAGTTTACAGCCTCGGCATCATCCCTCAGATTTCTTTGTACTTGTATTTTTGTTGGTTTCAATTGTTTACGCGATCGTTACACAACTGCATCGTATATCATTAATGTCATTAATTAATTAAGTTACTTAATTACTTTTTTACTAAATAAATTATTGCAATCTATAATCTTTGTTATTAGGCGTTTCTTAGTGATGACTCAAATAATAAATCAAATAACGTGTTAATTTCCACTTCAAATATATTTAACCTCGACCACTTTTACTTTTTTGAGGCATCTTCAGTGAAGAGCGTCCGGAAGATGCTTTCACGGAACTGAAACCGGTCGTGGTTTAATAAATTTATAGTGTAAATTACTATGCTGTTAATACAACTTCTTTTCAAATTTTCGAAGTAACCCACTTTATTCGCTATAATGATGGGAAATCTTTCAAATGTTATGAAATGCGGAGTGGGAATTTGTGTTATTTTAATTGCAAAAGAGACCATTTTGTATCCCAATTCTCTATTGAAAACCGTGAATTTATAGAGAGCATTTAGGTGCACGGCGGTTGAAAAAAAACGCGAAGGATTGGATGCCCGGAAGACATCCACAATCTAACTCATAATAACTTTCATAGACTCTTGGTGAACCAACCAATCTCTACTACCCATGGATCCTATTCTCTGCATTTCCGGTAAACAAGAGCGAATGACCAAGTTTACTTATTCAACAGTTGGAGGAATAAAATACACACCTTTGCTTGTATATTTGGCTCCTGCTCGTGCTGGTCCTTTGATTATCCCGGATCGAATGATGATGCTGATACGATTTTGCCCGCCCTATATATACCCCAAATATTTCGGAGTGTGTCCCATGCCCCCTACTGGTATTGAGAAGTGAATATTGGGCGTGTGGTCAAAGGAGGGTGGGGGGCTCATGGCAACTCTCTTCCTGAGGTCCACTAACTGTTTGGGGAAGCATCGCCTCGGGGATCCGGTTCTATCGAGAGTGAAAGGTAAGAGTATGATGTAAGGTGGAGCTAATTCCTCTTAAGATTGCCACGATGTGTCTCGTTCGGAATCACTGAATTACACTCATTATTTTTATAAAGTACTTTACACGATGTATGACTATGAATCTTTAGGTTACTTTTTATCGTTCGTAATCACTGAATAATACTGATTTTACGTACAGGCCTTTATACTGGGAATGGCTTTTTAATTTGACGATTCCTTCCCAAAACCTATCCCAATTCACCAGTGAATATACAATATAGATGCTGATGTAATTTCCAATATTTTACGGTTTTTTAATACCAGGGTATTTTTCCGCAAAAATGTTCTCACAGAGAGGAAGCTGCATGTTGTATTATTCATTTTGAATAGCAATAGGTACATCTTGACATGTATGAAAATGATATAGATAAAGGTAATAATATTCGTCATCGTATTTAAATGTGTAAACACCACAGCAAGCTGTCGAAGCACTTTTAACAATACTACTACAACACCACAGCATATATTAAATCAACCAGAAATCTGTTTAATACTGTATAATTTGCTATTTTGTAAACTCCGCTCTTTCATCCATTGCTCCTTATCCGTCATATTTTTTTAATTACCTAATTTTTATCATCATCATTTTTTTCCACATTATCTAACTCGATTAATTCAATTGTATTTTTATTTGC
Organism: Sympetrum striolatum; assembly: GCA_947579665.1. Classification (NCBI taxonomy): domain Eukaryota; kingdom Metazoa; phylum Arthropoda; class Insecta; order Odonata; family Libellulidae; genus Sympetrum; species Sympetrum striolatum. Next base: position 72,255,190 of record OX388346.1, on the reverse strand, counting down.
TTTAATTGTTTGAAATCCAAAGTCTCTTTCAATCATTCCTTTCTTTTAAAATAAATATGGTCAATATAAACTACTAGAATATGGCGAGACTTATTCATGTAGTGCGGTTTTCAGCGTTAATTAAGAAAGTAATTATGGTAACTGTGGAAATGCAAAATATCGTTTTACTCTTTCCTTTCACTCGTCAGTAACAGAAATGGAGACCAATATGCATACGATAAAAAGTCAGTTGTCTATGGGGCATCAACTTTTAATAATGTCTAAGATTTGTATCTTCTGGTTCTCTATTTTTGGCGAATATTCACACTAAAAGAATATAGAATAATTAGATTGCGCGAGAATTTTTAACAGGAAAATAACAAATGATTAATGCCATACTAATTGTTACAACTATTTTCGGAAGACGCGTTCTAAATTTTTCAGACCTATTAGAATTCCTTCGCTCTTTTATCATTGTTATAACAGAAACACTGGAAGCAGATAAATCAGCAGGTAGCAATCAATACATATTGCACATTGTGAATACCAACAGCCGTACATACATAGTCGACTGAAAAGAATAGACCTGTTCTGATTGGACATTTGAGATCGAGGGAAAATATTTGATTTGTCAGGCATTTTCCCAAGAAGTAGGTAAATCCCTCAAAACTCTTCCATCTCTCAGGAGTAAGAAAAATACGTACATAATCCAACATTTACATAAATACTATCCCAACAAAATTACTTCTTCACGAAATAACTATATGAACAATAGTGCTGATAGTATAGCAGTAGTATTAGTAGTCTTCACAACTGACTGACGCTCCCCCTACCCAAACCGAATTTTACCGAGTTATTATGACTTAGCTTTGCCTAGACCGTTCGTACCTTGGGTTGGAAAGGCTTAAATAAATAGGATGAGCATTCCATTGTTATATAGTTGATAAATGAGAACTTGGCTGGGTAAGGTCTTTGAGGAGGAGGTATCATTTAATTCTATGGAATTCTCTGCCTAGGTAAGTGGAGCTCTCGATAACGTTCGACGAAATCTTTCCGTGGCATTTTCATTTTAATTTCTCTGTCTTCTTTTGATAAAACCATGGTCTAAAAAGCAATGTTTCTCAACTAATTTTACGATCCCAAGTTTGACGATTATTTTAACGGAACTAGAGAAAACTATCATTTTCATACTTATGTTATAAAATCGATCTGATAAACATAATTCTGTGAAAAGAATGATCACACATCTTAAAATGGCACCCAGCAACTTACAATTAACTAAGCTGAATACATTTTAACTGGCCTAAAACATAAGTATCATGCAAAATATATTCTGAAATATTTAAATATTTTCTAAAAGAATTTATATTTCTAAATAAATATTATTCACGCCCTTAAATATTGGAATTGAATTCGGAATGAATTCTGATGTAATTGGGAACGATGCCAACTTGAGACACTTAATAAGAAAGTAAATGTTAGAGGAAGCAATGTGTTGTTTCAGGAACAATTTCTTATACAATTTCGCCTGCGCTGCTGCATCAGCAGTAAAAATAAATTCAACTGACTAGCGAGTACCTTTTTAAGTGAACTTATCTCACTTACCCGCCTTTGTACGGATATTAATTGCTTCATGTTTAACAAAAATGTTTATGTTCAAAAAGAGGGGCTAGCTATTGGTTCCCCCATTTCTCCGATTTTGGCGGAAATTTTCTTAAATTATATTGAATGCAATTTGTTTACCTCTGGCAATAACTTATTGAATTTTGTTTTAAATGGTTTAGGTATATGGATGATATTTTTTAATTTGGACCGGAACTGTAAGGCAATTGAACCACTTTGTTAACCTGCTAAACTCCCTTCATCCTTCCCTTAAATTTACTCATGAGTTGGATACCTCTCATACCCTTAATTTCCTTGATCTATCAATTACCATATCCCATAATAACTTATATTTTTCAATTTATCGCAAACCTACTTACACCTCACGCCTTATTCCTTTTTCCTTCAATCACCATCATTCCCATAAATTTGCTGCATTCCACTCCCTCCTCCACAGACTCCTTAATGCCCCTCTTTCACCCTCCAAGTTTGATAAAGAATTAAGTATTATTTTTTACTTATCACAGGTAAACGTGTTTTCTTCAGACTCAATCAATCGTTTGCTAGATAATAAACTAAAACACTTGGCTCTAAATAGGATATATTCCACACAAACTCCTTCATATTCTCCTGGTTGGCGTAAGTTAAGTTTCTGTGGGCCGATAAGTTGTAAAATATCGAAACTCTTTCCTAAAAGTCGTATACGCCCAGCTTTTTATACTAATTTTTGTATTAAGAATTTTCTTTGTAACGGTAAAGACTCAATAGACCCGTTTTTTTAAATCGGGAGTCTATCAACTGTCCTTTCATGACTGTAGTTCGATATGTATCGGCCAGACTGGAAGAAATTTTAAATTAAGGGCAAAAGAACATTTTAAATGTTTTCAAACTGGATCACGCCAATCTCATTTCACGAAGCATCTTTTATCATGCAGTCATTTCTCAGAATTTACACCTAAAATCTTACATATAGCGGAGAAGGGTAGACGACTTAATATTCTTGAAAAAATGGAGATTATCCAAAATCAAAAAAAAAACCTTGATAACTCTCTCAAACGAATATATTTTTCCTTCCTCTTCACCATTGCTCACGGTAACGCTTTCTTGTTCTCCCTCCTCTGATGTTTTCCAAGAACCCTAAACTCCTCCCCCTCCCCCCGACCATAAACCCTCTGTATCATTCTCCCTTTTTTCTTTTAAATATGTGGGTTTCTTTCTTCACTTGAAGATGACGGTCACGCTTCGAAACTTGTCGTGATTTTTAGTCCCTGTGGTATTTTGCAAAGTTTTTTATAAAATCAGAGTGAATTTCACCCAAAAATTTTCTCCTGTTTTCTTTCTTTGAGTATTCTTAGTTTAAAAGCAGTAAAATTGTGCATAAAAATGCAACAGTACATCCCTTCTAAGTTCAGAAGACACCTATGCGAAGTTTTACTCGGATCGGAAATGTGGTTAGGACTCCAATTAAAGCAATACCCACGGAATCCCAGATTTATTTATACGTATAGTATTTGTCTGAATTCTTGCAAAATTCAAGTCTAAAACGATCTTTCCATAACTCCTTCCTTGAATTTACTTCTCCACCATTTTTCTCAGGCATTACATGATTTACTAAAAGGATTATGGCGTGAGCTTTTAAGTAAAACGTACCGTTATTAGCTAAAAATATAAACTAGAGGAGTACGTGACATCTACAAGAAAGCTATATTATATTGAAATAGTAATATTTGTACGAAAGATATAATATCTCTGACAAACTTTTAATTTCAGAGAATAAAATAACATGCATCGATATGGTATTTCTGTATTTTTTCTAGGGTTTCGAATAAACTCTTTGCGATCCTTTAACATGAACTGAAAATGAATGCTTTTGAATCTTTTTCAAAACTATTCTTGGCTAGAAAATAATTTATTGTCCATCCCTAAATTAGCAATACTTTTTTCTTATATCGACAATTTTCCTTAACGCCACGCTTATTGTCATCGATCATAAGATCGATTATAAGTTTGCAAAATCATTTTAGAAGCGCAGCAAACCAAATTCAAAGATAGTGTAAAAAAATTAATATAAAGTCTACACAAAACAGGAATAATCTCCCATTTTTAAACCAAATGAATACAGCCGCTCCAATGAAACTGTTGGTTTCCTAACAACTTGTTATTGAGCGCTGCTTCACTCCAAGTTTCCACGAAAACGCGTTGAAATGCGTTCTTATTAAAAAACATTCAAAACAATGGATGTGGGAGAACACATGTTTCTCTCTGTCACAAAAATAAATATTACATTTCGAAGCATTCCAAATTACACCACCTTGACGGCTAACAGACATATGCATTCTATTCGCTGACATTTTTAAATAAAACCTTTGCATCCATCCAAAATTAAAGGATTTCCTAAGAACATTACATTGAATCAGGGCTTAAAAACAACATTTCAGTTAATTAATGTAAACGCTTATGTCCACAAACTTTCCTCTCCAGTCGCTTATAGCAAGCAATTTGCAGATTACAATATAACTCAAGCATAAATGCATAAAGCATAGATACAAATCATTTAAAACTAGGAGGAAGGAAAAAGGTGGCAAGAAAACATAATTATTTTTTTATTTATGATTTATTTGGAGTTTAGGAAACATAAACAATTATATGTACAAATTCGTATCACTCTCCGAAGCTACTTGGTAGCGAACGAAAAAACAGTCTTCTAGAAAGAAGGTAGTATACAGATTAAGTTGATGGCGGGGTAGGGTTAAGGCAGGTGTGATAATTCATTATGGGAATTTAGTATCCCTTGTATCCACCAGCATAACCGTAACTGGGGCGGGCGATGGCGTGAGCGACGGGAATAGCGGCGTGAGCGACTGGGACAGCGTGAGCGACTTTGACGGCCTGAGGATGGGCGGCATGACCGCTCTTCTCAACGGTGGCCTGGAATCCGCTGTGTCCATCGACGGTATAATGCACGGTGCGGACGGTGCCGTCGGGTTCGTGGAGGGAGTAGTATCCCCTGGTGACGTCTCCCTCACGTTCCTCGTGCTGGTTCTTGATGTCTCCGGTGTGGGCGTCCTCAACGGCGTACTCGTAAGAGTAATGGGGAGGAGCCTAGAGGGAAGGGAGATGAGCGATTTAGTTCCTCATGTTTTTAGGTTAACATGGGTAATGACTTAAATATTTCCTATACAAAGTAATACTCACGTATTGTTCGACTTGGACGGCAGCGACCTTGGCGACAGGAGCTACGGCAATTTTGGGAATAGCAGCTACGGTGGCGACTGGAGCATAGGCAGCGGTTCTAACGACACCTCCATATCCTCCGCTCAGTCCTCCGTATCCACCAATATTTCCTCCATATCCTCCCCTCAATCCTCCGTATCCACCAATATTTCCTCCGTATCCACCAATGTTTCCTCCATATCCACCACTGTAGCCTCCATATCCTCCCCTGATTCCTCCAATGTTGCTGTAGCTGCTGATGGCGCCGTAGCCGCCATGGCCGTACTGTGGCTCAGCGTAGCAGATGGCCAAAGCCAAAGCGAGGATGGCAATGCGGGAATACATCTGAAATAGAAAATACATTCTTCAGTTTCTTTTCGCAACTTACTGATTTAATTTACCTTATTTAATTGTTCTTAGATTCAATTTTTTCATCAAACTTTAGTTAATTGCATCGTTATCCCTCGATGTCTTCACTTAATAATCTTTTTTAATTACTTCGCTACCTAATTATTTATTTCAGTCCCAAATTTATTGTAAAAGGCGTATGTTTGTGAAAATCTATAGAATATCGTAAGTAACTTATCAATTTCCACTTTAAATTTATTTTACCTGGATCACTTTTACTTTTTAAAAGTGTCTTCAATGAATAGCATCCGGAAGATGCTTTCACGGAAGTGAAACCAGTCGTGGTTCAATAAATTTGACTGTAAATTATTTAGTTTCTCTGTTTATTAATCACTGTCATCATTCTAGTAGGACTTTTTGTGGATAGGTATTGTTTACCAATGGCCAAATGCTATTTACTTCATTGGCAAATTATTTATATAGTGGTTTATATGGAACTCTACGTAATTTATACTCTGACGATGTTTTTTCCCTTAAGAATTACTTTACGTGTTGCATGTTTTGATCCAGCCCTCGTTAAAAGATCCCCTAATCACACCGTTAAGATTATTAATTTCTTTATTAGTTTCAATGAGAACGAGATATGGCCTGGCCTGGCCAAAATTCATGGACCCTATGATGAGATACTGAGCCTTTTTTGGAGAATTTACTCTATTTTGCGCACTATGAGTATGCCTCTGAGAATTAAATAACTGGGAGCTAATTCCGGCTCGGCAGATTTAAAAAGAAGAAAAGATGAATATATCCTTACCTCGATGGGACTCTTGAAGAGTTTACATTAAAATTACTTACATTATAATCACTTATAATACCTTACTTAGAAAAGATACTTCTTAGCAAAAAATCTCTTTTGCTATTAATATGGCTATAGTCGTAGATTGAAGGGCACGATTTTTCCCTTGTAATATCAACAGTGGAGATATGACTGATATTTAAGGAATTGTGAAATGACAGCTTTAAATATTCCAACTTCCGGATCCCTTATTTTTCAGCTGAGGGCAACCCAAATTTAATTAAAAACTTAGTAAAACAAAATTTATCTGAAAAATGCTTTTTCAACTACTTCGATTTATGCAAAGGAAAACATTTTTAGGCAATATTGATTTGATATGGAAGAATTTTTAAAGCAACCTACTTATTTCGCTAGAATTATGTAAAACCGTGAAAAGGAATGGAATACGAAGTGAGAAATTCGTTCTTTTCTAGGAATTTCATATCCCAATTTTATTCTGAAAACCACAAAAGCAATGCAGATGCTCTTCGGTTATGGAAAACCCAACGGATCGGACACCCAGAAGACGTCTACAGTTAATTTCAGAATTGAATTCGACTCATGGTGTACCGACCGATCACTCAAAGCCATTGACCCTGTTCTCTGCATTCCCTGGAAACTAGAGCGAACGACCAAACTAACCTATCCAACAGTTAGAGGAATAGAATACACACCTTTGCTTGTATATTTGGCTCCTGCTCGTGCTGGTCCTTTGATTATCCCTGACCGAATGATGATGCTGATACGATTTCCGCCGCCCTATATATACCCCAAATATTTCGGAGTGTGTCCCATGCCCCCTACTGGTATTGAGAAGCGAATATTGGGCGTGTGGTCAAAGGAGGGTGGGGGGCTCATGGCAACTCTCTTCCTGAGGTCCACAAACGGTTTGAGGAAGCATCGCCTCGGGGATCCGGTTCTATCGAGAGTGAAAGGTAAGAGTGTGATGTAAGGTGGAGCTAATTCCTCTGAAGATTGCCGCGAAGTTTCTCGTTAATAATCACTGAATTACACTCTTTATTTATACAAAAAAAATTTGCACGATGGACGACTTTGGATCTTTACGTTACTCTTTCTTATCCTATAATACTTTACCTATTACCAGATTCACATGCTACATCTAAGAATATATAAATTGTTTAATTTTCAGGGTGTTTTTCCGCGGCATGTAAACTTCTGACGGAGAGTAAAATACATGATGTAATATTCAATGCTTGTAATTGGCACTACAGAAATAATAAATGTATGAAAATGATACATAAAGGTTATAATATTCATCATCCCATTTAAAGATGTAACTACTGCAGCACCTGTTAAATTAATCATAAACCTGCTTAATACTATATAATTTGCTGTTTTGTCATCCCCGATCTTGCATCCTTCGTAGTTCTCAATTGACATAGATTTTCATTTTCATTAATTCTTTCGACACTTTCTATCCCGTTCATTTCAACGGCATAATTATCAGCTTAAATCGTTTTAAATCCAGCTTCCCTTTCAATCATTTCCCTCCGTAACCTACTTTTTTTAGAATTACCATGTCCAATGTAAATTACACGAATATGGAGAGACTTATTCATATTGTGCGGTTTGCAGCGTTCATTATGAAACTAATTATAGTAACAGGGGGAATGCAAAATATCTTTTGACTGTTTTCTTTCACTTCCCAGTAAGAGAAATGGAGACCGATATGTATACGATAAAAAGTCTTTGGGGCATTAACTTTAAAAATGTCTAAGATTTATATCTTCTGGTTCTCTATTTTTTGGCGAAATACCACACATACAGAATATAGAATTGTTGAACTGCGCCTTGATTTTCAGCAGGAAAATAACAAATGATTAATGCCATACTAATTGTTACAACTATTTTCGGAAGACGCGTTCTAAATTTTCGTAGACCAATAAGAATTTTTTCACTCTTTTTAATTATTATAACAGAAACGCACACAAGTAAATAAATTAGCTGTTGGCAATGAATATACATTACATAATATGTACACATACAGCTGCACAAAGTCGACTAAAAAGTATAGACCAGTTTTGATTAGACATTTTATATCGATGGAAATCATTATATTTTTAAGGCACTTTCCTATGAAGTAGGTTATTCTCTCGGAAAACCTTAATATCACAGAAGTACGAGAAATACGTGCATAGGCAGGCCAAAATTTACACAAATATCATCCCATCCCATGAACAAAAGTATTTCTTCTCGACTAAATTCTCCATCAAAAATAGTGCTTATAGTATACTCATAGTATAGTAGTCTTCACAACTATCTAGCACTCTCCTTACCTTTACCGAATTTTGCTAAGATATTAAAATTTGCATATCTTCTCCTTGAAGACACGCATCTGGGGTGGGATTGGCCGAATGTATCTGCAGGAAGAGTGTTCCATTGATTTGTGGTTAAGAAATTAGAACTTAGCTTTGCTACTTCTTTGAAGAGGAGGTCTATTTCATATCTATGGACTTTTCTACAAAGTTAAGTGGGGCTCTCAATAGCATATCCTGTTGTAAGATAAGTTAAATATTCCCGGAGCATTTTCATCTAAATAACTCCACCTTCTTTAGGTAAAACTATAGTCTAAATAGCTGTTTCTCAATTAATTTTAGGATCCCATTCTGAAGTTTATTTCAACGGAGCTATAAAATAATAACATTTATTTAATTATGTTATAAAATCGGTGCGTTAAAACGTAACCGTTTGATATCAATGAACACTATTGTCCCAAAAAATCGAAGTCATTTTTTTTCAAACGCATAGCCTCTATTTTTTGGCCTTATGAACTTACCTAATAAATATTATTGCAACTGAATTATGGTAGCCTGTGCCAACTTGATGCCAAAAAATTTCGAGAAATTAAAATTTGAATCGACAAGTGGAACATGAGGTAAGTAGGATATTAACTAACGGATTCGCACGAATCTTTCAGGGCACGTTCTTTGCTTGAAATTGTTAGATACATGTCCAACCGTTTAACTCAAAGGGCTTTTCTTATAAAAAAAATAGCAACAGAATATCGGAGTTATGCAATCACACCATACACGTGCATTCTTATATAGATCTCAAGTTAATAGGAAATTATTTTCTTCCATTTCAATTACTGATAACTTATCATTTTGCGATAAAATTTATATTGTAACCTTCCCAGCATTCTTTAATTTTAGTAAACATTCCTTCTGATTTACATAACTTCGCACAGTGGGCTAGAATAAAAAATAGCTGGCCAAAAATACAAAAGTGAATTTTGTTTGTGCGAACTTTGACACTTCGCGTACTTACTGCTTAGTAAATTCCAAATACAGCCTATTATTACAGCTATTATGATTAAGTAAATTACATTGATTCCTACAAATTTAAATTATACAGCCAAGTGAACACACATCTTAAAAGAACAACACCCTGTAACTTACAATTAATTAAATTGAATAAATATTAACTGGCCTAAAAACTTAAATATTATTACAAATATTTTCTAAAATATTTTATTAATTTCTAAAACAATTGATATTTCCAAATGAGTACTATACCTGTTCTCAAATATCGGAATTATAGGATTAAATTGGCATCGAGATATCTAGACAAGCAGCTCTGTTGATCCTGAGAGTGAAAATGAGCTAATATGAAATTGATTATGCTACGTACATAATATTTCCTCCTAAATTCATCCCCACTAAGTATACTTTTGAGTGGGCTTAAAGTCTCAATGTATTCTCATGGGAAAATGCATTAGCATAGATAGAATAATCCCATTGTTAGTCAAGAGGGCGGATTTTTTGCAAACTCAAAACATTTTTCTTGAAAATCATCGTGATTTTTAATCGAAAACGACATTTCACGACAATTACAAGCATTATTTTTATTATTTTCTCTTTTAGTGCTTGTTTCGACTTTACACGACCATATCTTATAATTAATCTCTCAAATTAAACGAAATAAAACCGGCTGCTGATAAAATTTAACTTACATGAATTCTTTGTTGAAATCTATCTAAAGAATCCTAGTTCTAACGCATCAAAATTGCGAATAAAAATTAAACAATTCTTTCTCTCTGGGTTCAGAGGAATCCCATGCGAAGTTTTACTCGAATATAAATATAATTAATAAATAAAAATAAACTTTTTGCATTGCTCCAAAATGAGCCAAATACCTTTGAAATACCTTTCCACAGTCATTCTCCGCTTGAAAATAACTTCTTGTTCATTCCAATAATAGAAGCACATTTATCTAATATCGACAATTTACCTTAACCAGCTTAGTGCCTTTCCTTCAGCCGCTTAGCCGCTTATCTAAATATAATAATATTGCTCAATCATTTTGTGACTCAGCTAATCGAATTCACAGTCCAAATCACAAAACCACAGTTATTCGATCGAAAATATAAGTTACACCAAACTGCAAATACCTCCATTTATATAAAACAAATGAATATGAACTCTGTTGTAAAACTGAAGGGTCTCTACAACTCTTAGTACTTCGAGCTACATGATTCAATGAAAACGCGTTGTAATGTATTCTCATCAGATTGTCACGAAAACTAGGGATATATGTTAAAACTAGTTTTCTGACTCTCCCATGAACGGAAATCCTAAAATTTGAGGGATTGTTTTGACAGTCCTGCTAACATGCCTCTTAACAATTATTAGCTGGAATTTTTAAATAAGCCCTTTGCATTCATCCAAAAGAAGTATACTTTTAAAGGCTGCGAAAAAATTTTTCACTCAAATAATATGAACACATACTCTTGTGTCAACAATCTTCCTTTTTCAGTCGCTCAAATCTAGTCGCTAACCTCAAATATAGCCGGCCATCTGCAGGTTACAGCTTGTTCAAGAAGATTAGATAGATTCATTTCATAATTGGGAAGTAGGTAAAAGGATGTAAGAAAATACACATAACTTATTTATTAATGATTTATTTGGAGTTTAAAAAACATAAACAACTGATATATTTACAAATTTATATCACTCTCCGAAGCTACTTGGCAGCTAACGAAGAAACAGTCTTCTAGAAAGAAGTTTTAAAGATGATGTTGATGGTGGGGTTTGTGTTAAGGCGGATGTGATAATTCATTATGGGAATTTAGTATCCCTTGTATCCACCGGTATAACCGTAACTGGGGCGGGCGATGGCGTGAGCGACGGGAATAGCGGCGTGAGCGACTGGGACAGCGTGAGCGACTTTGACGGCCTGAGGATGGGCGGCATGACCGCTCTTCTCAACGGTGGCCTGGAATCCGCTGTGCCCATCGACGGTGTAATGCACGGTGCGGACGGTGCCGTCGGGTTCATGGAGGGAGTAGTATCCCCTGGTGACGTCTCCCTGGCGTTCCTCGTGCTGCTCCTTGATGTCTCCGGTGTGCTGGTCATTGACGGAGTACTCGTAAGAGTAATGGGGAGGAGCCTAGAGGGAAGGGAGATGAGCGATTTAGTTCTTCATGTTTGTAGGTTAACATGGGTAATGACTTAAGTATTTCCTATACAAAGTAATACTCACGTATTGTTCGACTTGGACGGCAGCGACCTTGGCGACAGGAGCTACGGCAATCTTGGGAATAGCAGCTACGGTGGCAACTGGAGCATAGGCAGCGGTTCTAACGACACCTCCATATCCTCCCCTGAGTCCTCCGTATCCACCAATGTTTCCTCCATATCCACCAATGTTTCCTCCGTATCCACCAATGTTTCCTCCATATCCACCAATGTTTCCTCCATATCCTCCCCTCAATCCTCCGTATCCACCAATGTTTCCTCCGTATCCACCAATGTTTCCTCCATATCCACCAATGTTTCCTCCATATCCTCCCCTCAATCCTCCGTATCCACCAATGTTTCCTCCGTATCCACCAATGTTTCCTCCATATCCACCAATGTTTCCTCCATATCCTCCCCTCAATCCTCCGTATCCACCAATATTTCCTCCGTATCCACCAATGTTTCCTCCGTATCCACCAATGTTTCCTCCATATCCTCCCCTGATTCCTCCAATGTTGCTGTAGCTGCTGATGGCGCCGTAGCCGCCATGGCCGTACTGTGGCTCAGCGTAGCAGACGGCCAAAGCCAAAGCGAGGATGGCAATGCGAGAATACATCTGGAAAAGAATAAACATTTGTCAAGTTTCTCTGGCACCTCAAATACTTTAGCTACGTCGTTGTATAGCTGATATGATAGATTCTTTTCTTAAGTTCGTCTTGCATATCTCAGTCTCCTCTCCAGTATAACTTTATACATTTATATTATGATGCCTACTTTTTTTTCTCCGTAGTTGTATTGTTTCTTCATCAGCTTCCTTGAACTAGCCCTGGTTAATTCGCCCGTAATTATTTCATGGATATTAATTATGTCACCCATATGTTTTAAAGATAACATTTAATTAATGCTAGAATGGCTATGGTTAGCAGAGTACTTCGAGGAGATCTTGAGACTTTTAGTTATTTATCACAATTAGACCTATGATTAAGCCTCTGAAAAATAAACAACATCGTAAAATGTCAGTTCAGCAAATTTAAAATATGAAGGATGAATCTATGCTTTCCTGAATTCGAGTACCATGGCTAGTATAAATATGTCTATTTCCGAATCTCATAATTCATAGATGAGCGTAACAACAATGTATGCTAATGAATAATATATATATTGAATTTTTTTGTGAAAAAAGAAAATCATAAAGGAACTTGCTTATGGTATGGAATTGATATGGAAGTATTTTCAATTGTCCCCTTAATTCACAATACTGACGGAAACCGTATTCCGGAGTGAAAAATATACGTCAATTTTAGCGCGAAAGAAATATTATTGCAGTCGCAATTTTAAAGTTAAAATCGTGAATTTACAAGGAGCTTATATGTGTTCCGCGGTTAAGGAAAACCCAAAGTATCGGACACCCGTAAAACTTCCAAAAACAATCTCATAACAGAATTTGGCAACTAATGTACTGACCGATCTCTCCAACCCAATGACCCTATTCTCTGCATTTCCGTGAATATAGAGCGAGAGAATAATCAAACTAACCTATCCAAAGGTTGATGGAATAAAATACACACCTTTGCTGATATATTGGGCTCCTGCTCGTGCTGGTCCTTTGATTATCCCTGACCGAATGATGATGCTGATACGATTTTGCCCGCCCTATATATACCCCAAATATTTCGGAGTGTGTTCCTCATGCCCCCTACTGGTATTGAGAAGCGAATATTGGGCGTGTGGTCAAAGGAGGGTGGGGGACTCATGGCAACTCTCTTCCTGAGGTCCACAAACGGTTTGAGGAAGCATCGCCTCGGGGATCCGGTTCTATCGAGAGTGAAAGGAAAGAGTGTGATGTAAGGTGGAGCTAATTCCTCTGAAGATTGCCACGAAGTGTCTCGTTGGTAATCACTGAATTACACTCATCATCTATATATACAGCACTTTACACGATGGACGAATTTGAATCTTTACGTTACTTTCTCTTATCCTATAATACTTTATCTACTGCCAGATTCAAATGAAATGTCTGAGAATATATTGTTTTATTTTCAGGTCGTTTGTCAGCAATAAACAAACTTCTGAAAAACAGGAAAATAATGTTGTTTTATCCATTGCTTGTAATTTGCAATAGAGACACATTGACTTGTATGAAAATAATACATATAGGTAATAATATTCGTCTTCGCATTTAAAGATGTAGCTAGCGGAAGTGCCCGTTGAAATTCAACGGGGATTATAAGTGAACATAAATGAAGTTATCCTCTCCAAAGATTTTAGCAGCTAATGATGGACGGGTAGCGGACCCTCTTAGCCTTTAGGTAGATGACTTTATGGTTGTATATCGGTACGCATTAAAGATTTTCTCTAGGAAAATCGATTGATAATGAAATGTATGATGTTTGGATAGTAAATAAGTATACATACACTTGTGGGTGTTTCATTTGTTTGCATTGAATATTAATAATTATACGGTTTAAATGGCTCTTATACGATTGTAGAAATTCAAGAAGCTTTACAGACCCTAATATGTCCCAAGCCAACCTTTACGGATAGATTCTAACACTACATGCCTCTCATTTCTCCCATTCTACCGATACCGTACATTACATATGAGATAATATTTAAATACACTGGAGTTTAAATCTCCTGTACGCGTACTTAGTGTCAATTTGGAAAATCTCCAACACTTAAATGTGCGTAAAACACACACACTATCGTCACACGAGGTTCAATAATCCTAATTCAGGTACGTAACCTAACTAACGTACTGGTAGAAAGTCTAAAATATTCAAATTTTGATGGCCACTTTTCAAAATCACAATTATGTTTTGATGAAACACTTTAATTAAAAACTTAGGTAAGTTATAGTATGCATTCACGATTAATTGTGCTAATTAATAAGTTAATGGCATTACTTGTATGTATGTTATTAACTATGTCAAATTCGTCTATGTTCACGTTGAAACTGAGTTATGGTAATACTTCATCACTAATAAATGTAATAATTAAATAATTAACTTTAATCGGCAGTTCTTAACTAAAGAAATTCATTTCACTTCCAATATATAACTAATGATAACACTTATAAAGTATCTGAATCATAAAAAATACTTCACAGCACCCAACGTATATGTTATGATTTACAAAAAATAAAAAGGCATTGTCACTAGGAATATCTGTGTAAAGGAAGCAGACAAATTTATTTAAAATATTTTGAGAATTCTCAACCGAAAATACCGCTACACAAACTTATTTTTCAGCGATAAACCAACTGAGGCGAGAGGCTAGCTCTAGAAATTTCCGCCCTATAGATTGATTGCATCCATGATGCATTGCGGTTGAAGTTACTTATAAGACTTAAGTACCAATTAAGGCTTAAATATCGACGATGATACGTTTTGTTGGAGTTTAAGTGAAGATTTCAGTCAAGGTCGACTCTAAATATATGTAATAATACCGTACCTAAGTTTAGAAAATCAATTTAAATTTTTACAAAATTCCATGCCATGTAATTGATAGTGACAATAAGTTATAATCGCAGTGATATATATTTTTAATTATTTTCATTCTGAAAATAATTAAACATATTTACGCCTTACCTTTTCAGTCAGGTGTGAGATATTCCATATTTTGCTACTTCACCACTTGTATTTCAACACCTCAAAGAGAACAAATACCATAATAAGAAAGACGTTCACTTACTTAATCAGGTAGATCATTTTCGTAGACAGCGGAAATATGATGTTGTAAATAGATATGATTTATAATTTAAGTCAAAATATAAGATTAAAAAAGGTCCTCAACTTACCAGGG
Organism: Sympetrum striolatum; assembly: GCA_947579665.1. Lineage (NCBI taxonomy): Eukaryota > Metazoa > Arthropoda > Insecta > Odonata > Libellulidae > Sympetrum > Sympetrum striolatum. The sequence goes on along the minus strand of OX388346.1, from coordinate 72,239,932 downwards.
AGTATACAAATAATTTTTAGATTTCACAAAAGTAATTTAGGTGACACACTGACAACAAATCTGCGTAACCATCTGTAAATAGTTACGTTGCTATAAACAAGAATGATGTCAACACCGGCCTAAATTCTCGATATTTGTTCTAATGAGAAAATTCAACAACCATATTTGTCGTTAATGGGAACGGACTTGTTTATAACCTCAAAAATATATCAAAAATTTCTTCTATTTTATCAAAATACTGGCGAGTCCTAATCGAAATCGATATTTCACGACTAAAATAAGAATGTTTATTTAATTTCCCTTCTTTTGGTGGTATTCTCGACTTAAGGGACGGACAGACGGACTCTTAGCAAATTATATATAAGGCACCTGTTATATATAAGGCACTGCAGCATCTGTTAAATTAACCAGAAAACTGCTTAATGTTGTATAATTTGGTATTTTGTTATCCCCCGCTCTTCTTTCCATTGCTCCTTATCCTTCCTAATTTAATTTAATTGACTAAACTTTTCGTTTTCCATAATTTCTTTCCATAGTATCTAACTCGTTTATTACATTGACATTTTTATTTGCTTGGATTGTTTTAAATCCAACGTCACTTTTAATCATTAATTTCCTTAACTTACTCCTTTAAAAAAATATGGTCAATATAAAATTCGCGAATTTAGTGAGACTTTATCATATTGTTGGGTTTACAGCGTTTATTACGAAACTAATGATGGTTTGGGGGAATACAAAATATATTTTGACATTTTGCTTTTATTCGTCAGTAACAGAAATGCTAATCAATATATACATGATAAGAAGTAAGTTATCTCTGAGGCATCAACTTTTAGTGTTGTGAGAATTTTTTTGTCTTCTGGTTCTCTACTTTTTTGGCGAAATTTTACTTATACAGATTAGTTGTATTGTGCGTGGAGTTTAATCAGAAAAATAGCAGTTAATTAATATCATACTAATTGTAAGAATTAATTTGGGAAGACGCGTTCTAAATTTGCATAGACCAATTGGAATTTGCTCACTTTTTATTATTATTATGACAGAAATACTGCAAGTAGATAAATTAGCAGATTCCAACGAATAATTATAACAACATAGTACATATATAAAATAATAAAAATACAACCGTAAATACTCGAGTAAAAAAACTAGAACAGTTCTGATAAATTAAATAAATTGAAGGGAAAGCATAGTATTTGTTAGGTTTTTTCCTAGGAAGTGTGTAAAACCTTCGGAAAACCTTCATACCATAGAAGTAAGACAAATACGTACATAATCCAACATTTACGTAAATATTATTCCATCCCATGAACAAAATTACTTCTTCACGACTAGTGCTGTGGCAATAGTCGTCTTCACAGCTCACTGACGCTCCCCCCACCCTAACCGAATTTTGCGAAGATATTAATATTTACATATCTTCTCCTTGAAGGTACGTATCTTGGTGTGGGAATGGCTCGAATGTATCTGCAGAAAGAGCATTCCATTGATTTATAGGAAGGAGAACCTAGCTGCGCAACTACTATAAGGAGGAGGTTCTATTTCACATCTATGGACTTCTCTGCCTAGGTAATTTGGACTTCACTTGTCGCCTATAGCAAGCCATCTGCAGATTCCAGCAATATTCAAGAATATTAAATTCAAATAATTCATAACTGGGAGGAAGGAAAGGAGTCACAAGAAAATATAAACAACTTATTTATTTAAGATTTATTTGGAGTTTAAAAACATAAACGACTTATATATTTACAAATTTATATCACTCTCCGAAGCTACTTGATAGCGAACGAAGAAACAGTCTTCTAGAAAGAAGGTAGTATACAGATGAAGTTGATGGCGGGGTAGGGTTAAGGCGGGTGTAATAATTCATTATGGGAATTTAGTATCCCTTGTATCCACCAGCATAACCGTAACTGGGGCGGGCGATGGCGTGAGCGACGGGAATAGCGGCGTGAGCGACTGGGACAGCGTGAGCGACGGCCTGAGGGTGCACGGCTTGACCGCTCTTCTCAACGACGGCGTTGAATCCATTGTGTCCATCGGCGGTGTAATGCACGGTGCGGACGGTGCCGTCGGCTTCGTGGAGGGAGTAGTATCCCCTGGTGACGTCTCCCTGACGTTCCTCGTGCTGCTCCTTGATGTCTCCGGTGTGCTGGTCATTGACGGAGTACTCGTAGGAGTAGTGGGGAGGAGCCTAGAGGGAAGGGAGATGAGCGATTTAGTTCTTCATATTTGTAGGTTAACATGGGTAATAAGTCAAATATTTCCTATACAATGTAATACTCACGTATTGTTCGACTTGGACGGCTGCGACCTTGGCGACAGGAGCAACGGCAATCTTGGGAATAGCAGCTACGGTGGCGACTGGAGCATAGGCAGCGGTTCTAACGACACCTCCATATCCTCCGCTCAGTCCTCCGTATCCACCAATGTTTCCTCCGTATCCTGCCCTCAATCCTCCGTATCCCCCAATATTTCCTCCGTATCCACCAATGTTTCCTCCATATCCACCAATGTTTCCTCCATATCCACCAATGTTTCCTCCATATCCTCCCCTCAATCCTCCGTATCCAACAATATTTCCTCCGTATCCACCAATGTTTCCTCCGTATCCACCAATGTTTCCTCCATATCCTCCCCTGAGTCCTCCAATGTTGCTGTAGCTGCTGATGGCGCCGTAGCCGCCATGGCCGTACTGTGGCTCAGCGTAGCAGACGGCCAAAGCCAAAGCGAGGATGGCAATGCGAGAATACATCTGGAAAAGAATAAATATTCTTTAGATTTTCTTGCACCTCTCATTGCTTTCATGAATTGATGTGCAAAGTAAAGAGTTTCAATAATAATAATTACATTTGCTTAGAAAATAAATCGTCATGACTAAACGTCTACAATGTCATTCAATATGTCCTTATTCCAAACTTTATGGATGTAAAAATTGGGACGGAAGCAGAAATATATGGATGTATATAATGATATGATATTAACGGCAGAGATATGGAAAAGTATTGAAAGTGTCACACCATGGCTAGTATGAATATGCCATAGTCCGACTCTCTTAAATAGTAGATGAGCGCACCCAAAACTTAGTTGAAAGCTGAGCGCAACTAAATTGTAACCTAACGAAGGATATGTCTATTGATACAATTTTTTTCCGGAGGAAATAAAAATTGATAAAGAAAATTTCTTGTGATATGAAATTGTTATTGAAGTAATTTAAATCTATTAATTCACAATAATAGCAGAAAATCATGAAAATGAAATGAATTCCGGAGTGAGAAATTTGTTATTTTCTGCAAAAAAAGTTTTATTTTACTCGCAATTTTATAATTAATACCGTGAATTTACAAGGAGCTTATATGTGTTCCGTGGTTAAGAAAAACCCAAAGTATCGGACACCCGTAAAACTTCCAAAAACAATCTCATAACAGAATTTGACAACTAATGTACTGACCGATCTCTCCAACCCAATGACCCTATTCTCTGAATTCCGTGAATATAGAGCGGAAGAATAACTAAACTAACCTATCCAAAGGTTGATAGAATAAAATACGCACCTTTGCTGATATATTGGGTTCCTGCTCGTGCTGGTCCTTTGATTATCCCTGATCGAATGGTGATGCTGTTACGGTTTCGCCCGCCCTATATATACCCCCAAATATTTCAAATGTGTTGTCCCTCATGCCCCCTACTCACAGTTTAGAAGCGAATTCTGGGCGTGTGGTCAAAGGAGGGTGAGGGGGCCCATGGCAACTCTCTTCCTGAGGTCCACAAACTGTCTCGGGAAGCATCGCCTCGGGGATCCGGTTCTATCGAGAGTGAAAGGAAAGAGTGTGATGCAAGGCTCCTCTGAAGATTGCTTCGAAGTGTGTCTCGCCTATAATCACTGAATTACGCTTATTATATGTACAGCACTTTAAACAAGGGACGATTTTATATCTTTTCGTTACTTTTTCTCATCCTATACAACTGCACCAAGAATTATACAGACTCAAATGCAATTTCCGTGAATATATAAAGTTTTTTTATTGCAAGGTGGTTGTCTGCGTATAATTAAGGCACATCTTGAAAAATGTCAAACTAAAATAGAAACAAATGTGTTAAAAAGACCTTAAATATAAATAAAAATACTTAACTCTATTAGGAAGATATCATTTTTGACAGACCTTTGCTCTTATAAACATTTAGGAATTTCTTTATACTTTTTTCTAAAGTTCGTGACTTGTATATTGTTAGCTGCTTCCATATCAAAGGGGTTTTCCGTACTTATTTTCGACTGAAAAATTACATTATTAATTGTATACCTCAATTTTAAGAGCTCGAATATTTTTTACTATGCCTCAATTTCCTTTCTGCTTTATCTAAGGTGAAATTTCAATTTCCTTTATCCGAGCTCTTGAAGTCAGTCACTTGTTGAATGTAGATAATGCTTATTAGGCCACTATAGTTAGTTAGTTAGTTAGTTAGTTTGACCCTTTATTGGCGAGGTTAGGCCCAGGTGGGCCTCTCTTCCACCTAACCTCGTATACTATACTATAGACCGTGTTCAAAAGAAAATGAAAAAGGAGAGCGATCAGGAGCAATTGTATCTATTCATTATTCAATATATCTTGCTCGTAAAAAATTTTGGCACTTTAAATTTGAATTCAATGTGAATAATAAAATTAGTATTTATTATTGATAAAAGTTTTTAATGCAAAACTTGTACGACTCCACAAATTAAAATGAACTGGTTAACCGGTTTAGGCCTGAAACTATGCCATCATCAGAACAACTGATCATTCTGACCGGTTAACTAGTTTATTTTAATTTGTGAACTTGTACAAGCTTTGTATTAAAAACTTTTATTCAACATGGAGTTCCACCAGATCTCTCTGGACAATGTTCATTTCATTATTAATATTTAAATTTATACCTCTTTTGCACTAACTAGTTACATTATTGATAATATTAGAATTTACATCTAAAACGTTAAGCGGAATATGTATTACATAGCTTAATCAATGTTATTGATAATATGAATTTAGTTAGACTCAAAGTAAAATAAACATTCTCTTTACCTCTAAAGTTTGCTAAAAATGCACTTGCCTAAAAAAATATTTTACCCTCCCTTCTATGAACTGATAAAAATCTTATATTTTAAGGCCTCTTTCATCGTATAACAACATAGGTTAAAGATTAGTAATATAGGGTGTGATTACCTACTGAATGCGGATGCCTTGCAGTCAAGGCATCAGCATGAAACGTATGGCGGAATAGCGTAACCTCCCTCCCATAATTTCAAGGCATATTTTCACTTTTCTCTGAAAAAAATTATTTATTCTTCGATTGGCAAAAGTGCGATTAAGAATCTTACATGGTCGTAAGCTTTTTTAAGTTCCTACAATGATTCTTATTTATTTAATTGGTAATGAAAACAGAGTATTTAAACGATCAACTCGTGTAGACATTTTTTACCGAACCGCTTTGACGCGTAGGGAACCGAAGTGAATACAATAAAGTCTTTATTTTAGCGAGATTGAGACTAAAAAGTCTCTTCTTCCATCTAACCCATATCAATATATAGATGATTAACCGTCATATATTCATGTAGTATCGACTCTTAAGAATGTGCTAATTATGTACCTTCTGGTTCTCTACTTTTAGGCGAACATTCACACACCCACTTCCTATCTCAAAATTATAAAATAGAATAATTAAGTTGTCCAAGGATTTTCAACAGGGAAATAACAATTCAGTAATATCATACTAATTGTGGGTTAGAATTTAGGAATATTCGGTTTTAATTTGTTTAGATAATTAAAATTTACCCTCTCTATGAATTCAATACTGTATGATAGAGAAGATATTCCCGTGACAATTTCATCTTAATTATTCCGCCTTATTTTAGTCAAATATGGCATATGAGGTAAAGATTGTGAATCATTTTTTTCAATTCTACGTTATTCGATTATTTTAAGAAGCTAGAGGGAGAATTTGACAATCATTAATCAACTCATTTTTTTTAATTATATGTTTAAACATAGGTCTGTGGAAAGAATGAGCACACAGCTAAAAAGCACTCTGCGACGTACAACTACGTAACTCCTTCTTCATCTTCCTCCTGGACTACAGCCCAATTTTAGCCTTGGCCTACAATCCTTCTCAGGATCTCCAGTCTTTGGGTTATTTTTCCAAATTATGTACACACATTTCTGTCTGGTCCTCTACGACGTCATCCTTCCATATTTTCTTTGGTATACCTCTTCTCCTTTGCAATCTAAGTTCTTTTTAAAGAGTAGTTTGACTATCCTATCATCTTACATTCTTTCTACGTGTTCTAACCAGCTTATTCTTTATGGTTTTATGAAACGTACTATGTCTTCGTTATTTAATAGTTCATTTATTTCTTCATTAAGTGGTATTCTCGATTGACCATTTTCAAAGACTGGTCCATATATTTTTTAATTATTCTCCTTCTAAATATCCTTAAAAAATTTCATCAGTTGTTTTGGTGCTGTAGCCTCAACTCCATAAGTGGCTATTGGTTTTGTTACTGATTTATATGATTTCATTTCTGTAAATTTCCAAATTATCTTTGATTTGAGGATACCTTTATAAATATGAGTTAATATATATTAATTTACTTACAACCAACTAAACTAGATTAATTTTAAATTTCAAAAAACTGAAGTTTAGTTTAACATAATTCCTAATACTATAAGAATTTCTGTTTTAAATATTCTCTCTTGGTGCTTGCGTCGACTCTGCATGACTATTTCTTGTAATTAAATTCTTTGATTAAAATTAATAATTCCTGAAGTTTACATATATCTTTTACCGAGATCTGCATCCACCTTTTAATCCATGAAAATTTGCAAATAAAAATGCAATAAAAGATCTCTCCTGGTCTCAGAAGACGTGTGAAAATCTTTACACAAATCGTGAAAACGGAGTGGATCGCAATGTAAACAAAATAAACTCAAACCAGCAAAGTTTCTTTAAATATATAGCATTCGTCAAAACTCTTTCAATTTCAAGTCTAAAAATAATTTATACAAACAAAATAAAAATGTTCAGTGTCCTTTTTGTAGAAACACAGTTAATCCTATTTTGTAGAGCCATTATTATAATATTGTAGGACTTGTAGGACGACAAGACGTATTTTGTAAAATTAACGAAGAATATAAATAGTTTCCGACAGTAAACACCATTTACATTTACAAATGTCAATACTTATGAAAAAGAGGTTCAAATTTGAATACATATTTACTAAAGATTACAAGTAACACTCCAACTATCAGATATCAACCAAATGGTCAAATAATATTACCAATTTTCTTTCCGAATAAATAATAAACGAAGATAACGAATCGGAAAAACGGTAGATACTACAAAATGTAATAATAAGTCAAAATTTGCAAAATGGCTGTAAAAACATATGCTTTTAATGAAATCCCTGGAATACAATACGTTAACTATAAGCGTAACAGCGTAAAAAAACAGATTCTTTGCCTTTTTCAAGCTCACTGATTCAATTTCTTGCTTCTCTTCGGGTTCATTGACTTTCAGTGTCTTTACACTGATGTCAATCCCATTTTGATATTTGTCAGCTGCGAATGTAAAGACTCATTTAAACGAATTCATAAGTCAATATCTACAACTAAGACAAAAACCTCAATTATCATGATGTTATAACCAAGAGCAATAAGCTCGATTTATGCATTAGATGAATACAAACTCATTAATAGACCCTAAAGGTCTCCACAAACTAAAAGTGTATTATAAACTATAACTTTCTAATATAAGCTATGTCTCATATGATTCTGCGAAATTAGTTGTAAACATTCGTTACTTTTCAAAAAGAAATAAGAAAATTTGACTAATTGATTTCGCAGTCTTGGAAATAGCAACTTTTTACGATTTAGGAGATTTAATGTATTTTTCCAGAGATTCGACAAATTCTATGAGATATTGCAATATGTTATAGTAATGCCATTGACTTCTTTTTCATAATGATTCTTGGACGTAAAACAAAGTATCGTTAATTCCAGTAACAGGAACCTTTGTCTCACCTTATCCACCATTTTCTTTAACTAATCGCTTAAGGGACAACACCACTGTGAGGGCTTCAAAAAATCGATTTTTTGAAAACCATTGTAAAAAATCTGAAATACTTTTAAGATTGAAATGCCGTTGGACCCAGGTCGAAAAAATAATTATTTTCATAGATATTGAATATTTTGTGGAGCGGTGCAGCGGTCCGCGACCGCCTCTTCTTCATTGGAAGCAATTCAGCCAATCTTCGAAAATTTGAGCAGGGACGATTTGCTGCAGCGTTGTTTGGGCGGCTATACGCAAAACAATAACGAAAGCTACAATAAATCAGTTTGGGCAATAGCCCCCAAGTGCCAGTCCGGAAGCAAAATAATCATTGATATTGCAACTGATATCGCGGTATTAGTGTTCAATGATGGCCTGAGAAGTCTCATGAAAGTACTGGAAACGTTGGGGATAACCATCGGCCCAAATTGTTTCAACTTTTACGTTGAGACCGACGCAGCGCGGATCCAGCTCGCGGAGCGCTCGCTCACAGATGCTGCAAAAGAAGCGAGAAAAGCCTTAACAAGTTCGAGGAAAGAATCAGGAGACAACGATTTGCTTCTTAAAGGCCAGCTATATGGTGCCGGCATCGCTGATTGAAGGTAATTTTTTTTTTCAATTTATCACATAAATTAACAAACCTAAAACTTTGAACACGTTTTTCTCAAAACCACTTTTTTGAGTGCGGCACGCAGCAGAACTCGAGCACTTTTTATCCGATCGACTTAAAATTTTTACTGTATCAATAAAAATAGATTATCTAGAGAAGTACATAGGATTTTTTTGATATCTTAATAATTATAAAAGTTATAGCCTATTTTCGACTAGAAATTTTGCTCAAAAATCATTCTTTAATTTCAAAGGCGTGCCTATTTTTTAAAAATCAATATTTTTCCAAATCCCTATGTACTTCTCTTCAAAATATCATATTATTAACGAAAACACTCGGTATTTTTTTTCGGATCGACGTTGAAGAGAGTTCTGCTGCGTGCCGCGAACCACTGCGGAGATGACAGCACCTGACGCGAGAGCTTTCCCAGCGTTACCATGCTGCGTGAAAAATGTGATAAAAATGTTTTTTGATACATTAATAAACAAAAAACAAAACCCATAAAAAATTATTCGAGTATCTCTTTTATTTCCCACAAAAAAAATTCTTGAAAAATGTGAAAAAAACAGGGGGTCACAGTGGTGTTGTCCCTTAAGCCAGCTATCAGCAGAATACAGCATTGCTCAAGAAGATTAAATTAATACTTTTCATAATTGGGGAGTAGGAAATAGGTTATGAGAAAATATACAGAATTATTTATTTATGATTTATTTGGAGTTTAGGAAACGTAAACAACTATATGTACAAAGTCATATCACTCTCCGTGGCTACCATTCGATAGCGAACGAAGAAACAGTCTTCTGGAAAGAAGTTTTAAAGATGATGTTGATGGGTGGCTTTCGATTGAAGAGAAAGTGAATTCATTCATAGGGATTTAGTATCCCTTGTATCCACCAGCATAACCGTAACTGGGGCGGGCGATGGCGTGGGCGACGGGAATAGCGGCGTGAGCGACTGGGATGGCTTGAGCGACTTTGACGGCCTGAGGGTGCACGGCTTGACCGCTCTTCTCAACGACGGCGTTGAATCCATTGTGTCCATCGGCGGTGTAATGCACGGTGCGGACGGTGCCGTCGGGTTCGTGGAGGGAGTAGTATCCCCTGGTGACGTCTCCCTCACGTTCCTCGTGCTGCTCCTTGATGTCTCCGGTGTGCTGGTCATTGACGGAGTACTCGTAAGAGTAATGGGGAGGAGCCTAGAGGGAAGAGAGATGAGCGATTTAGTTCTTCATGTTTTTAGGTTAACATGGGTAATAAGTCGAATATTTCCTATACAATGTAATACTCACGTATTGTTCGACTTGGACGGCAGCGACCTTGGCGACAGGAGCTACGGCAATCTTGGGAATAGCAGCTACGGTGGCGACTGGAGCATAGGCAGCGGTTCTTACGACACCTCCATATCCTCCCCTCAGTCCTCCGTATCCACCAATGTTTCCTCCGTATCCACCAATATTTCCTCCATAACCACCAATGTTTCCTCCATATCCTCCTCTCAGTCCTCCGTATCCACCAATATTTCCACCGTATCCAACAATATTTCCTCCGTATCCACCAATGTTTCCTCCATATCCTCCCCTGATTCCTCCAATGTTGCTGTAGCTGCTGATGGCGCCGTAGCCGCCATGGCCGTACTGTGGCTCAGCGTAGCAGACGGCCAAAGCCAAAGCGAGGATGGCAATGCGGGAATACATCTGAAAAATAATGAACTTTTTTGAGGTTCGTCTTGTATCTAATTGTCTTCATGTACGTAGTTGCATGAACGTTAGAATTTTTTAGTCATTTGTCTCGTCAATCATTAAATTCGTTACTAAATTAATATTTATTTCCGTTTCCTATCTTTCCTACTTTTTGTTAGTTATATTTATACAGGATTAGCTCTAACTTCATTTGAGTAATATTGACGTTTATATAATACTCTACAATATATTTACAATGACTCCCTAATGTTGTCCCTATTTACTAAACCCTTGAACCTAAAATTTCAAATTGCAGGCCTTATGGGATAACTTCATCTGCGGCTCCTTTGAACTAGCCCTGTTTCTCACTCCCCTAATATTTCATCGAGATAATTTATCCCTTCTTGTTTCAAAGATGGCGATTGATCAATGCCTAGGCCAGAGTTTCCATGGGTATACTTTGAGAAGATCATGTTATCATTATTTGAAACTGCACCGTTTTTGGCGTACTCAGAGCTTTAAGTATTCTTTTGAGAAATACATTACGTAATGCTAATTTCAATTCGGAAAATTTGAAAAGAAGAAATGAATCCTCCCTTACCCTGACCCGTGGGGAAATTAGAGTTTACACTAAATAAATTACATAACCTTACTTAATAAATTACATTACTCCAAAGAAACCACCAAGCCTAAGGTAAGTGGGTGGGTGGTCAATTCCAGACATATGGATGAATACTTCAGGGGTAAGAGCAAGAATAAATATGCCAATTTCCGAATTCCCTATTATACAGATGAGCGAACCGAAAATTATTTTAAGAGCTGATTGCAATAAAAAATTATCCGAATGAATCCAGTAACTGTTCCTTCCGTTATTTTGCAGTGGAAACATTTTAAAAAGGATAATATTCATGCGATATGGAGTTGAGAGGGAAGAATTTTCCAAGCGACCCACTTACTTCGCAGCAATGAAAGGAAACCATGAAAATGGAATACTTAGAGTGAGAAATTTGTTATTTTTCGAGAAAGAGAAACCATTTTTTCCCAATTTTATACTGAAAACCGTAGATTTAGAAAATGAATTTGCTGGTGATGCTCTGCGGTTGAGGAACACCCAACGGATCGGACACCCGGAAGGCGTCTAAAATCAATCTCATAATAGAATTCGACTCATGGTGTACTAACCGATCTCTCCTACCCATTGACCCTATTCTTTACATTTCCGGGAAACTAGAGCAAAATACCAAGCTAAGCTTATTCGATAGTTGGTGGAATAGAATACACACCTTTGCTGATATATTTGGCTCCTGCCTGTGCTGGTTGTCGTTCCTTTGATTATCTCTGACCGAATGATGATGCTGTTACGGATTCGCCCGACCTATATATATACCCCCGAAATATTTCGTAGTGTGTCCCTCATGCCCCCTACTGATATTAGGAAGTGAATTTTGGGCGTGTGGGCTCAGGAGGGATTCCCCACCCTCGTCTGCACTCTTCCAGAGGTCCATAAACGGTTTGTGGAAGCGGCGCTGTGAGATCCGGTTCTTCCTGTATCGAGAGTGAAAGGAAGGCGTATGACATAAGCTGGAGCCGACGGAATTCCTCGGAAGGGAAATTAAATCGTGTTTCGCAAAAGGGTCCACAAGCACGGAAAGAAACAGCTGCGTGAAGTGCAGTGTCATCGGGTGGATGGCGAAAAAATGAATTAGCCCGACGGATTGACTGTCTCTCGGAGTAACTCGAGCCGAGCGATGTCGGCTGGAAAGAAATGCTTCGGTAATGCTCGTGGCAAAATAGAGTAAATTTTTCGTTTTACCGAGGAGCAAGATTCTTCCTAATTTAGCGTTTTTGAATTATTCATAATTAACATAACTTAATTCAATAATAAATTAAGTTATCTTTTTATGTTTCCGTTTAAATTTTTAGTTGTAAATTCTAAAATTGTTTAGTTATTATATGTATATTTATATGGTCATATGTATATATTGTTATTTATAATGTTTGGCACAAATGAGTTTTGAATTTGATTATAAATAATAAAATATAATTTCATACCTCACTATAACTTTAAATGTAAAGGTCCATAATTCAGACCTATTCCAAATTAAATTGAATTTTCTATAAAAGCTATCAAGAATCTGTTGGTCACTATTTTACACTATGGTTCTCTAAAATTATGTTGCTTTCTTCGATGTCAAAGAATTATATTCTTAGCAAGTCATTCCACAATTTTTCTTCATAAAAAAGAGAGTTATTAATTTCAAACTGTTCTGCAGCAGATATTGATTACTTACCGAACCATATTCACAGAAATCTTGGAAACATATTCAGAGCTTGACTTCTTCAACTCGTTATTTTTTTAATTACATTTTCTGAAAACGGTAAGGTTTTTACTTGGATGGATCATTATGAAAAATTCGAGAATTTTCTTGAAAATGTATCTGGTATTATTAATTGGTATTTCCAGAGTATATATTTCCAACTCGATGCTTGAGTTTAGATATAGCAGTACCAGCAGAAATTCTGTATGGGAGACCATTTGAAATGTTCTTAATAGGAATGTTTATCAATAGTAAATTCGAGAACAAGAACGTTGGGTGAAAACTTGTGATCTTATACTTATAAATAATAGTCAATCATCGGCTCAAAAGTTCAAGGACATCAATGAGGGTCTTAAGAATGAATAATGGAATAATTGAGTTTACTGCATATAATAATAGACAAATAAGTAGTGAAATTTCATTGGTAACTTAAGATTCTGATTTGTAGTCAATTTAAACTATATCATTACATGTTGCTCCCGTTCATTCATATTATATCTATTTTTAATTTACATTCAATGATATTCGTACGTTTCTCCGTCATATACATGCATAGTTACAGGAATGGACAACCCTAATTAATTAACATGATAATCAAATTCCATTCCGAATGACTCGCCACGGTAGATAAATGGAAGGAATCCGTCTATCAAGTGGAAAGTTACGTTATAGCCTTAGTTTTCACTTTCTTTCTAGATCACTGATTCTACGCGCATTCCTATTTTTTATGTTTCATTCTTGAAACAGAGAATTATCAAATATTCCAATGAAGTGGCTCATAGTTTAATTAAATGTATTCGTTTACTTTCTCCTCACAGAAACTGTTAAGCGATACCTCAATTGTAGTATTTGATCTCATTGGAAGATTCGACTGAACAACTGGCTCCCGGATACTCATGTGGACAGCGCGTTTGCATTTGGTGAAAGCGGTCCCGGGTTCGAATCCCGGTGGGAGCCAATGTGTGAAATGACCTAAGCTGTCGAAGCACTTTTAACCATACTACTACTACTTTGACTGAACAACCAAAACAAATTTAAATCAAATTATAATCCATTATTCACTACGAAAATTGAACATAAAATACGGTTATGATTACTCTTCGGTGGTAGGAATTATAATTAATTTGATAAAAATTCATAGTTTTTTAATTATATTCATATATATATATATATATGTAAGGCGTCTTTGAAGCTTTGGAAGATTTATGTAAAACAGGTCTAAGAATGGCATATTTATTTAAGATTACATTACATTACCAACATTCCAACCAATGAGCATATAATATTGCCGATATTCCTTCCTAATATATTTTCTCATCGACACAGAATATAAATAAGAAAATTATTTTCACTACATTATAAAATAACATGACCTAGTAGTAACGTATCTACAGTCATAGCCCTAGTACGTGTGCTTCTATGAAAATTCTTACACATATGTGGACTTGCAAATGTAAGACAAAAAATTGTTTTGATTTTTTCTTGCATCCTCATTACTTTCCCCATAAATGGTCCTTGACATGCAGTTGCTTATTTCTCTTGCATCTCCTCGGTTTTATAGACTTGCAGGACCATTATGTTGGCGTCGGTCCCAGTTTGTAACCTGTTACTTGCATTTTTAGAGGTTTACAGTCGAAGACCGCAATTATGAATAATTTACACCCAACAGCCAGAGGCTCCACTTTTTATACAGCAAATAAATTGTCGACCGTAAACAGATTCAAATCGCACGAAGTCGGTCAACTCGGCATCGCATCGCAGGTGGTATTAATGAAGAGTCTACACAAAGCTGAAAGTGAGAACCTGACTCCTTTATGTTTCCACACAGGCTCATAGTAATGCGTTCTCATGAAAATGTCTCAACAGCTGGAGTTATTCGTGACCATTCGCTTCTCTTCATGAGAGGAAATACAAAATTTTAAAGTTTTGCTTATGTTGTCTTGGAAATAGCGCTTCATTGACAGTTTCCGGACTTGTTAACCACTCATAGGAAATAAAGATATTTTTCAATCACTTAAGTACTTGAAATATTTTTTTCTTATTTGAACTAATTTTTCAAAATTTCCAACTATTTTAAATTGATGCGAAGATTTTTCTATTATAATATATAAGGACTTAAGTGATATATGCAGTGTAATGATTTGTTATGTTAATTCAGGTGTTAGGAAATAAATTCAGCATATCGTTTTTCTTATTAAGAAGTGGTCATATGAAAATAGTACTTAAATAAAGCCTTCTGGAAAAAATCAAAGCTATAAAGTCTTCTCTTCTATTTAACCCAAGATATTGGAATTTCGGAAGAAATGGGCGTTGGCGGAAGTGGAGACAATCTGCAAATAATCTACCTAATTCTTTAACAAATATAAATTCAAGAACTATTAATTCGAACTTTCCGATCTACAGAAATTAAGCGACATGTGTCCCTATGTTGTACGCCCGCGAGTACCTCTTTCGTTCATATAAACAAAATACATTATTCAAAATACATACTTATTTGCAATATGCGACCATTATCGACGTGTCTAACACAATTTCATTTACCGAAAGCTTCTATCGTTGAATATTGATCGAAATAAATTCATACCTCAAAATTTAGATAACTTTTACTTATTGAATGCCATGATAATATTGTAACAAGGTATATCTCTTGCCATATGCCAATCGATGGCTTAGATCAGGGTTAGTGAACCTTTTGCGGCAAGAGTTCCATATTTGTAATATAAAGGGCTTGCGTGGCAATGTGGTGCCGAACCATACAGTGAGATGGTGATATTATTCATTTTTAATATCAACGATGCGATGAAGATCTTTTATAAGATATAAATACTCGTTAGTTGTCACTACTAATAAACAGAATCCATATGTATTTACTGTGGAGCTTTACTGTGGAGTGGAACTTGTGGAGTTTGTATGTGAATAATGCAAAAAAATAATCTCGTAAGAGGTTTGCGTGAATTCTCTCCATAAATTTCTCTGCCATAGGTTTGCCACCCCGGCTTGGATAGAAATAAGTTACTTTCTAAACCATTCGAAAAACATTTAATTGAAAATCAATTATTTTGACGAAGTTACTACTATAGGTCAGGAAGATAACACCGATTCCATACGAAAAAAGATAGCAGATTGTGAGTGAGGTAAAGCCCGTCAAAGGAGAGGTGTGCTTAAGGAGTAAGTATCTGCGGAGAAAAAGTCGGAGCGATGAGTCAGGAAAATATACTCTTTAATGGGTCAATAAGGCAATTCGCATTCACTACCTCTTTCCTTGCGGAGCTGAATGGTTTATTTCCTGGGCATGCATTATAATTAAATACTACGTCACAGGAACAGAAAAGCCGACGCCTCTAATCTGAACCTATTTTACGAACCATGCTTCGTCTAAAAAAATAAGGCGGATAGCAATAAGGGAAAAGAATTTTGTCAGGAAAATATTCAATAAGGAAGTCGAAGACGTTTACGAGTGATATTGTTTTCCGCTTCTTAGGCCTCATCTTGAATATTCATGTCGTTTGTGGTATAATGCAAACAAGTGCTGCGTTCGAGGATCATAAAAGATAGAGATAAGGGCAAAACATTACTGAGACAAATTATGTAGTGAGCGTTATCCGCATGCTTCAGAATAGGAAACTTTAGAAGGAATATTCAAACCAAGGGTTAATTTATTCAGTAAATTCAGAGAAAATTCTATCTTAATCGATTTAGCGATGGAAGAAGAATATCTCTCTCCAAATAGTAATAGTTAATGTTGAAAATGTGGTAGTCAAAGTAAGATTAATACTAATGTGGGTTGGTTTAGTGCTTTCCACGCTTATATTGATAGATGCACGGAATTCAGTTTATTTTCTACAATTCTCCCGTTTCAAAAAATATTTTCTGAGTTACATTTATAAATCGTGAATAACTTGTATGTATCACTTAAGTTCCATTCCTATTACCTGTAGTATGTCGAGCGAAAAATTTCTATAATAAAATTTAGAGATCTTCAATAAGGATTATTTGTGTCTACTTCCATTTTCCTTCAAATATCCTCATAGTTATAAATATGACATGATAGCTATATATTTCCTACTTATTACTTGTAGTATCATTAGGATGGAAATTAACTTCTACTTTGTACTTTGAAGCATGCGTCTAACCCATGGTTTTACTTAGAAACTCCTACATCATGTAGATCTGTAGAGAATCAGATAATGTATACTGAAGTTTTTGCCAAATGAAATACGAAATTACATGTTTTTTAAACTTCCTGTGCTAATAATGTGATATTTCGAAACTGTGATAGTTGTTTTAGAGTAATGTTTGAAAAATGTCGGAAGAATTTTTCTACATATCATAATCCGTTAGCTCGCGCAGCTGGTTTGAAAACCTCTCAAGGTTGATGGCCTACAAAGGTAAATGACTTGACCTGTACCGTTTACTATAAGTCTGAAGGACGTTCCGAAGAAGCGGCCGACGAGCAGACTGGGGGAATTGGACTTTTCTTTCACAAGAGCTCATTTTTTTACACAAGAGCTCAAGAAGCCTTGGTATTTTCATCTTCAAACCTCTACTATGTATTCGTAATATCATACCATACTTAATGCATGATAATCATTTAACTATTTGTATTCATTTTCAACAATAATAATAACTTAAATTTTAATTAGCATGAGAAAAAAATATTGAGGGATATAAAATGGCGATTCCTTCGAGTTAGACGATTCAGCACGTAATATATCATTGATATTTTATCGTATGAGTGAATGGATGAGTTTCTGGAATAAAGAGCATCTATTTCCTTATTCCTTCCTCACGGGTAACTTAACATATATCCTCAAAACATTATTTTTACGGACGCATTATAAATTTTTCCTTTGCTATAAACTTCGATGCTCTCTTCTATTTTTGAATTTCCCTAATGCTTCCTTTTCTTCCGAAATACTATTCACAGTTGCGGGCTGATGATTACTTCGCATTCTACATCGCAAAACAGAAACGGTCGCATTACACAAAATATTTTTGAAACTTTTCGTTAGTCATTTCCACCATAATGCAGTTTCACCGAGTAAGGCTTCTTCAATTAATTTTATTTTAAACTTCAATTTAAAAAGAAAATCTCTGCAGTGGGTATTTTTCTTTCGAAAAAAAGATACTTTTCAAAACATTTTCATATATTTCCTTCCAAACACACCAACCCACAAAGATGCCAATGATATTATCGAGGAAATGTTACCATGTAGATTTTTGTCGACAAATTTAAAGTAACTATAATTTTTTAGAGTAGAATTGCTAATTTAATGGAATACATCCATTGAGTTACAACCAATCATTGTTTTACTTATAGAGAAAATAAGTTATCATACAAGCACATTATGAGATTTTTCTTATACTAAATGGCTGAACTTAGAATGCATCATAGAGTCAAAGGAAAATAGAAAATTTCTACTTATTCGGAAACAATTGATGATATATAGCTGAATAACAGATGATAGTCTTAGTAATATACTATATCCAAAATTTTGGGAATGGGACTTTATAGAATATTATATAATATTTCTATAATATCTTTTACAGCTTATAAAATATCTAGTCAGTTTACAAAAAGGAATACTCCAACGTAAATCCCTTTTCTTGATTAGAAACTGAAAACATAGAAAAATAAACAGAGTTTGAACAATTCGTGCCACTGTTTTCGCTAGCACGTCGGCCCATTAAAAATCCGACATTGTTTTGCTGTGAAATTTGACCTAGAAATTTAAGGAAGTCCTCGGAAAAAATCCAGTCTGCTTAATCAGATACGATCTTCCTTCTGTTTTAGTCAATGGAACCTGTTGGACATTCCTTAGTCACGATTAGTTGCATCACACCCTGCAGTTTCTTCCATGACGTAGAATATTTTGACGGCACTGCCTCTGGCTGCTGTTCGACCCCGTAAAGCACAGGTTTTTGCTCTTCTTCTCTTAGAAACCGGATTGGAATCTACAGTTGACGTAAGTAAAGTTGCAATCTACCATAGCTAATAATATATACTATGTAGTGACTATGATTCATCATTGATTTCCTTGGGTTAATTTTTCAACTGTTACCTTTCTCATTGGATTTGGATTTGATTGTACAGTCCTGGCCAAAATTAACGCAGCACCGGCCGTAAGGATCGCAAGGGAGGTGCTGCGTTAATTTTGGCCAGGAGTGTACTTAGCTTCGTCCTTTTAATAACTTGAATCTTTTACTGTAAATTTAATTTTATCAACTTGATATTAATAATAATAATAAATGGCCTTTATTCGGGCGAGATTGAGACTAGAAAGTCTATTCTTACACCTAACCCATATTCGGTTTTAACATTATAAACTATCTATTTAGCTGGATTCTTTCACCCTCTTTCTTTGAAGTTCTGCGGTACATAGGGAATTTTGGCTTTCCGATCTTTAGTGGAAGAGAAAACACAAACCCGGTCTTTTTGGGTTGTTCTTGCATTATTTCGTTAAATCTGACAAATTTATTAAAAGTTAAGGTTAGATAGAGGAGAGGCCATCTTAGGCCGAACATCGCCTTGATAAAGAGTTCATTTATTCATTCGTGATTGAACAATGCCGAAAGGATGAATTGAGAGTCACTGGATTTTTACTGAAACCTCTTTCAGAGATTCTAACTTTTTTATTTAGCTTATGGTTACTTCGATAACTGTAAAGGCATTTTAAAGGAATATTTCTTTTCCTGATTTTCCCTACGTCTTTATTCCTTGACTTAGTCAAACAATTTAATATTTCAATGAATCATTTCCGAAATGCCACAATTTTATTCATTATAGTTTCCCATATTTATGAGTTATCTCGACAGAACCCATAAGAATATCTGAATAATCTTTATTCGAACTGTTGCACGATCATATATACAGCCATTGTACTACCTTCACAGCTTTGCCTTCAGCTCTGATTACCTTAATAGAATAGAATTTTTATTAATACAAAACAAATACATCATTAACAGAACACAGAAAGGCACTGTTTGCAGGTTGGTATCTCGACAGTACTGTACAATTAAAAAAACATTTTTTTTTACAAATATAAACTTTTTACATTTCATAGTACATGATATACTTAATCCATTACTTTATACATTAACAAAACAATTATTATTTAAGTAATCAT
This sequence comes from Sympetrum striolatum, assembly GCA_947579665.1. Classification (NCBI taxonomy): domain Eukaryota; kingdom Metazoa; phylum Arthropoda; class Insecta; order Odonata; family Libellulidae; genus Sympetrum; species Sympetrum striolatum. The sequence goes on along the minus strand of OX388346.1, from coordinate 72,220,120 downwards.
TTACATCATATTACATATTTACAATAACATCTTCAAAAAACTCTCTTACAGAAAAATAACATTTATTTATCAAGAACTTTTTAAATGATCGGAAGACAGTTTTTGTCTCATATCAATTGTTAATTTGTTGTATATCCTTCTACCCATATACTGTGGACTATTTTCATTTCACTAATTTTAATTTGTGTTTCGGATATTGAAACATATTTTTTTCCCTTGTGACATACCTGTGGTCTGATTGATCAGTTTTCAGCTTATCCATATTCATATCCATCCTCAATTCTATTAACGCTATTTTTGATTACTCGGAGGTGATTCTTGGTGATTAAGAAGATACATATGGGCAATTAAATCAGTTATTCCCAACGGTTTCCAAGATTGGAACCTCAACAGTGCCACCGTGTCGAAAACCTGAAATATATGTGTCACTTCAAAGTCACTTTTCAATTTATCTCAACATGCTCAAATAAAAAAACACTCGGCAATAGGAACGAAGAGTGGAAAAAGTGAGCCATTGGAAATTTATGCATGCATAAAAAATTTGCATCCAATTAGTTTCGCGGCGTCCAAGTGTTAGAGGCTATAAAAAACCGAAGCAGCGGTTGCGCAACAATGCCGTAATTTAAATTAAGTAAGGTTATTTCGGCGGCATTTCACCTTCGACGAATGATCGACTGAAAGTGGCCGCAGGCCATTGTGGATGCGGAAGAATTAATCCGTCACATTCTAATCTTAACATGACGACCCACAAACCGGTTTCAGTTGAGACGGCAAAAAACCCGTTCGGACGCCAATACGTACGGACGGCTTTAACCTCTTTTCGCGGCAATGAAAAACTGAGGTAAATATGAAATTCTCTCCCTTTCTAGAATTCTTGGCGATCTACTTTCAGTTTTTAGAGTCTTTATCTGTATTTCGCGCCATATAACTACTTCGATCCATGCGAAGATTTTTAATATCTTCTGTAAAGGCATTTCCAGAAGTAGAGCAGCTATGTTTGAGAATTCAGGCACGACGGCAGCATTTCGGATGTGATGAAGTCCCACGGGTGGGGTTCGCTCCAGGAGGGAAGAAAGAATTATCGACGGAAGCTTTTCGAAAAATTAATCGTCAAATAACTCGCTGAAGAAGTTGTTTGTTATCTCAGTAAAACAGCGAGCGTTGACTCCGAGAGGGAAAGCGCTGGAGTGTATACGCAGCACCGATAGCTACTTAATGTTTTTTTCCTCCATTGCATCGAAGAGGCAGTCATACTATGGCGCTAAATACTGACATTGGTTTTAAACATTCCCTGCCACACGCTATGCATAGCTTTCAGGTCAAATGGACCAATCCAAATTTCAGGATTCGTCAGAACGTTGTCATATAAAATATTATCGTATTTGTGTATGTTTTTGTGATTATGGTGATGTTGTTTGATAACTGGTATTCGTGGGACTTCTAGTGTCAAGGATTCTGGATTGTTTGTATATATTGTGTAAGTCTTACTTGAACGTATGGGCTGCCACCGGACAGTAGCTTAACTGTAACATATATGTAAGAATAATAATATATTTGAATGGAAGTAATATATTTGGATGAAAATATAGCATTGATCATTTATGCGAAGCTCTGTAAACTTAAGCATTATTACGAAAGCAAAACAACGAAAACATATTTGATATATTTTAAATGAATGCTTGAAAATGCTCCTACTGACGTATAAAATGTCTTTGGGCGGTGTGGTTAATATTTAAATATTTTTACATATTTCTGAAAGCCACCAGTAGCGTCTGACAATGAATTTTTAAAGCTAACCTCAATATTAATATCAAATAAGTATTCGTTGAAATATATCCAATAATATTTGTTTACATAGCTACGAATAAATGGCCAATTACATCTTGATCATCTCAATGTATACATTTTATTCAAATACATGATGATCGTTCGTTGATGAACACTGCAATGTGGGTTTGTCCATTCAGCCAACAAATACTTGGGTAATCGTTAAAACCGCATCCATTCTGCCACTTTTATCTTGGTATTTGATTTTGATTCAGGTTGCGAAACAATTTTTTAGACAATGAGACTTCCGCGGTAAAATCGTGACAGAGTATAAATTATCTATATCGTGAGCTCGACAGAGAGAGTTTTTATTTCTTTGTGATTATGCAAGAGTTCCACCACACAGAATTTCAAACTGTCTTTTGTATCGTAAGAGGACTTCCTAATGGTAGAGGTATTAAATTTTTCCGCACAACTTTTTTGCGTCATGGTCAAAATTGTTTTCTTTTTAAGTTTTCTTCCTGCCTTAACAAAGATTTGCAGCATCAAATTTCTAATCCAAAAAAAGTAATTGCGGTATATTCACACTGATTTCTCATAATATTTCTCCTTGTATTAGAAGAGCTGCTAATTATTCAATGATTACATTTCACTATCATTACCCTAGATTATAATAAAATATAGCAGATGTTTATACCTATATATAATACAATAAGATAGCAAAGAATAAGATACTTGAGTGTGACTATGTACAAGTGATTAATTTGGACAGCGATAGCTGTTAGGTTATTTTATGAGGAATTGCGACGAAGTTCTTGGAAAGGTTCTTATAATTTCCCTTCATTGACATTAGCGGGACATATGTTCCATTAAAATTTTCCAACCTTATATCGTATGCATAGGAAAAAATCCACAGTACGGTTGCATATTGCATAAATTTAATGCATCTTAAATACATTAAATTTATCGAGAGTTTAACTCCAAATCTTATCTATAATCTTATTTATTATTAACTAAATAAAACAGTGACCAAACGAGTTGCTTGAGCTAAAATCACCTTCGCTAGGAACAAATTCCGCAAGCAGATTCGACAGGCCTATCAAAGTGAAACCGCGGAAGGAGATTTGTGGTTTTATTTGAAAGAGTTTATAAAATGCGTGGAATAAAAATAAAAAAATACAAACACCTGATTATTCCTTCAAGATATTGAGACTATGAATAAAGTAATTTTATTACATTAATTTGACAACCATTTCTTAAATTTCTTAATTTCTTCATACTACTCCGGCAGTTTATTTTCAAGTTCAGAATAAATTTAAAATATAATTTAGTTGTGAAAATTTAGATGTATGAGGTACATACTAGTCTTAATTTGGACCAAATCTCATAGAACGGACATAAAGAATCAGTATAGCAAGAGAGAATTTCAAGATTGAGATGTGTTACGAACTTGTAAGGATCAGTAGCAGCGGGTGAATCAGCAAGAGTTTCTAAGTTATCCTCAAAGGAAGACGCTTCCTTTTTCGGATTGATTGACGACGTGAGCAGATTAGCAAGGAAGACCAGCTCACGGCACAGAATTTGTAATGAGCTTCGCTAGTATTTAACTCACTTCAACATGGATAGCTTCGTTGTATTTGTGGAAGGACTTTTGATAACTATTTCAAGGTCTTCGTGGTGTTCTTAATACGTCATATAAAAGATTAATAAAGCCGAGCAGCTTTTTCAATCGGTTCAACCGGCTCTTCGATAATGATATGATAAGTAGAGATGGTAATTCAAACATCTTCAGTCATCTTCATTACCTTAAAAAACTAGTCCCTCCATTTTCGAATTCATCAATTTTGGTCACTTGGGTTTTGTTCTTCGGTCAGCAAGGAACGAAATCAGTTTATTTCAGCCAACGAAGATGACAAGATAGCATCAACATATTTACCTTCTATTCAATAGCCTCTTCCATTTTACTAGTCCTTTTAATATTCACAAAGGATTTATGTTGCAACGTCAGAAAATAAGGAGAGCAAATTTCTTAGGAAGATATGAATAGATTAGATAGAGATGAAATGTTTCTGACCAAATTGTTACTAAAAATAAATTATAGATTTGACTACAAAAAGTTATATTTTTCATGCATATCACGTGACTTGGTATCACTTCTGTATAAAGCTACGACAACGATCATTAGAAGTTTAATGGGTGATTTTATTGACCAGTTTTAAGGGAGTAATGTAATGCATCATAAAAGGTACCTTTCATCTTCAAGGTTGCAATTCTGGTAAAACTACTTACTATGTACTAACTTTTTCTGGAAAAAGACGAAGTTGAGCGATCCAAAATCGGTTCATAATTAATGTATTTTCAAATAAAACGTCACAGGTCTTTTTACAGAGTTACAGCATAAAATTCGCAACAGGAAAGTGCGATATAATTAAAGTTATTAACTTTAATATCAGCCTCAAATTCTTTGATTTCTCTTTCATCACGGTGAAAACTTGGTTTATTTTTGGATTTAAGCAATGATAGGGTAAAAACAAGGTCGAAGTCTCTTAGGTAACTTTTCACATTCATAGAATTGTCCTTTCCACCAACATTAAAGTGATCGCGTGTTAAGGTTTCAGCACGTATGTTCTTAATCTTGGGTATCATTCAAAAGAGTTGAATTGGCCGACCCAGAAGGAAAGATTCGGTCCAACTTTCCAAAAAAAAGGACTTCGAGAATGGGACTCTTTTAAGAATTCCCTTCGAAAGTATGTTTTCTTTGATTTGCATTTGATTCCGCTTCTTGTCTCGGACTACCGGTTTCATTAAATTCTCGGTCACTCCTTGACAACCAAACAAGAAAGCAAACAAACAAGCGAACCCCCTGAGCTGAGTAGACGAGAGGTTCCTATATTACGAAATCTCCTACCTTCGACGCAGGTTTTGCATTCCATTTTCGAAAGTAAGTGTGTTTGAAAGATATACTCCGTGAATAGAATTTGAAAGAAGAATACTTATTAAAATAGGATTATAAAATAATTTATTATATTTAATACCATGTAGACTTGCTTAGTGTGTTTTCTAAAGAGAAGGTTTATTAGGATGTGGATTTAATTTTTTGTTCTCGAATATCCTCACAAAGGGAAAGGAGCATTGTATTCTCAGCAATGAAATACATTTTTATTATATTAAAGGCCTCGTTATTACTCCTGAAAAATATTACCTATTGATTATTAATGTATTATTATTATGTAATTAAACAATGTATACTTAATCTTCCACAGATATATTTGCCAAGGCGACTACTTTCGTCAATGAATTGACATCTTCAATTGACAAAACTAGTCGCCTTGAAAAATATATCTGTGGAATATATTCAGTGCTCATTTTTCACTTATTATAACTATTTTATTTATTTTATTGGTGATTTGAAGCTCTATCTCATTTTTTAAACTAAAAATAATTTTCCTGTTAAGTCCTACTAGTACCAAAATTACATTAACCTTTTTTTTATTATGAAGAATTTTTTTTATCCTAAGCTTTAGTGATGATTATAAATAACACGATTATTTTATGAAACGTGTTTTCAGTAAAGCATCCCGTAGTGCTTTTCGAGGTCGGTGAAAATGCATTTTTTTTTTCATAATAGTACGAATAGACTATAATAATAATAATAAATGGCCTTTATTCGGGCGAGATTGAGACTAGAAAAGTCTCTTCTTACACCTAACACATCGTCATATGCGAAACAGAAAGAAAGAGATAGTTTGCAAAAGTACACGAAGAAAAGTTATATGTGGATTGGAAAAGCCTAAGCTGAGGGCTCAGGAAAAAAACTCCACTGCAGGAAAACACTCACAAGAAGGGGAGTGTGAAAAACCTGCGAAATCTACAATAGAAAATTATATTTTTGATGAAGGAGAAAGAAAAGGGTTATGATAGACAGGCAGTGAAAATATAAAAATTGTACAAAAAGAAAGTCGAAAAAACATAACTGCACTACAAACAACCAGATTAAATAAATCAACTTCACTAAACTGGCATTAATTACAGATGAATTAAAATAAACGTTGAACAATGGGAGACAAATCTCAAAGAAATGAATGAAATGAAATTACATTAACAAATACATACAAATGAAAGATTAAAAGGTCTAGTTCACTGAAAATAATCAAAAACATGGTTTATAGGAAAGTGTTAAAAGGCGAACTACGAACATAGAATAGAATAGTACGAAGTGCCCACATAGTATTAATGGAAAGTGTTCATATTACACACAGTATAGGAACAATATTTTACGTGTGTTTATTTATTTGATATATAATAAGGTTTGATTTTAGAATTTTACTTAATTTAGGAAAAATATTCCGAGATTGGAGTATCCGCTCTTCATGGATAAAAGAGAGTCTTCTTTAAGCTAGAATTTAGCATAATTTGAGCAGTAGAGTGAGGGACATAAAGCTTACATTTGTTCATGGCCGAACCTATGAAATCGGAGACAGAATTATAGTGCTGATGTAATCTCAAATGTAAGGTACGAAAAAGGAAGTGGAGAAGCTGGTTAGGATGACCTGAATTTCTGGAATCGAATCCGGTCGTGGGCCAAAGTCGCAGGACGCCGTCCCATAGCGGAAATAAAAATGTAAATAAAAAGAAGTCTTCTTTCCGAAGTATTCCTGTTAGGGGCGACCAAGAGGATGGAAACTTTACTGCGGCGGAATATGAGCAGGGGTCCTTAGAGATTTTAGATTACGTGAGGACGTGAACAGTTGGGGTCGAACCCGGAAGAATTCGAGGTCCGAGAAGCATGAGATTCCGGTGAAAAAGAGGTCCAGTGAAAGGGGTTGGGACGGGAAGTGAATCAAAAAGAGAAGGTGACCGCAGACGGAGGAATAACTGGTCCCTGCACGTGTGGTGGGCGTAGAATCCAATATGTTTTTTATCCGATGAACCGTGATCGGAATACTATTGGGGAGACTTACTGCTCTAGAAAATCTTGACGTGAATTTTGAAGAACAGTTGCGTGATTTTGATCCAAAAGATTGTAATGAAAAATATACTGCAAACATCCACTTAGTTCAAGTGCAGCGTAAGGCGATTTGTTTTGTTAAGAAATTCTCCGATAAAAAAGCAATCGTTACAAAAATGCTCTCAGGCGTACGTTGGGAATCCTTGAAAGACAGGAGACTGGAAGCTAGGCTGCGATTGCTTAGTAAATTTAGGGAAACTAATTTTGTGTAAGATACAACCGGTATCATTCAACCCCCCTGCTACCTCTGACGATCCGAAAATGAACGTAAATTAAGAAAAGTAGATACTAGGACGAGTCGTTTAAAAAATTCATTCCTTTCGCGAACGATACGCGAAAATAACCGAATAAGGGAGTAGTTTAGATCAACTAGTGTTTACACACCCTGTCGAAAGGCGGCTCGCTGGGTATTAATATAGATGTAGATGTAGTCTGAGGGCATAACATCGGGAAAGGTTCGTGCGTGGATATGATAAGTAGCATAATTCGCCTTTTGTCAAATGTTATCACGGCAAGTCGGCAAACTTCACAAATATTTTCGTTATTTGACCTCAGGAAGAAATCGTCAAAAAATAGGTTTAAAATTTCGGATAATCCTGCTCAGAATCAAGAAAAGTAGATATTATGCCTCCACCCTGCTACATGGGCCAATCAGACATGGAAAGAAAAGTAAGGCTTGCTAAGCTAAGTAAGTAAGTCTGATTCAGAATAATAATTAACGGTGACAGATTGAAGAAATAGACATATATCGAGTGACCCCTGCCAAATGTCGAAACCTTATTTTATGTCGTGCTCACGAGAGAAGTTTTTTTTATGAATAAATCACAGAAGCCTACACATTAATGTCTTGTAGGTACTCAATTTCGATTTATACTGTCATATACATACCCGTAATTCAAATACACATGCCTTCAAAAATATGTTTCAACTTTCACTTCGTTGCAGGGGTTTATCGTGCGTTTGTTCATAATAAAATATTAATTACTTTACTTGCACATAAAGGCTTTCAAAGAAACTTGTTTTATCATCTCTGCGAATTACTAAATCAAGGTTATCATATATGGTACCACTTGGTCCAATGCGGTGAGTTTCAAGTTCTTTCCATTAATCTTAAACATTCATCCATACATTAAAACGAGTTCGAGATGTAAGTTAATCATTATTTTCAATTTTCGTTACTATTTTGGTTGTTAAAATCTGAATAATCGGTTACCAGACCTTTATATTACTGTTAATTATTCCAGAATCCTATATGATTACGATGACTGATATCTAGTAACTACTGGATAAACATTTACAAACCTTAAGATATTTCCATTCAACGTAGCAATAATGTTTTTTTCGTTTTGAAGTCATTCTGAACATTTTGACGGTACTGTTTTTTTTGGTAAGTTGCAGAGAAGGCGTAGAAATTTCCTGTGAAATGTTATAAAAAGGGTTAGAATTTTTCAGTAAACTGTATAGAGACGTAATATGAGAATGAAATGCAAAGCAAATTTCATAGCGTTGTCTTAAGCAGCATTTCCTAAACTTTGCTTCTGCCGAAACACCTCACCAACCAATTGTGAAATTACAATGTTTTCACCTAGATTACTTTTTAGTTTCTTTCACATATTCTAAACAAACAATTGATGTAAGCAACAGACAGTAGTCCACTGATAGCAAGTTCTTTTCGCAAACGGCGGTGATTATCAAAGATATTTTAAATTCATCAAGGAAATATCATAGAAGACCTTTGCATTTTCGTGAAACACATATCAACTGTTTAGCGGACGTTCTTAACTTTCTAGACTCGTGAATTTATCAGATTATCAAACAAAAAATGAATCTATTCAGTCGGTCAGCTGGTGCATATATGACTCTTCTGTCACTGACGTCATATTGTATAAATGGAATATTTTTCGTATAATATTTCATATACCTAACGTTTACTTCTGTTTACATTTAAATCTGTTTCGTTTATTTCTTTAATAACATGAAAGTTAACGAGGTCTGAGTGATCGTCAATAATAGAATTCAATTTGGTTACTCCTTATCGAATTATATTGAAAGGGTTATTCATATAGTCATTGTGTTATACTTTCATGAAATCATCCACTCATTGTCAGTGAAGAAATAAAGGGGAAAGTAACTTATTCTTGCCTAGTTTCTTCATCCTCTCTCCTTAGCTTTTTGTAGCAAATGGTGAAGGGTTTGAGAAGATAACGAGCCTTGGGTTGATGACTGTACGGAAACACGCAATGCCTCAAATTCCTTCAATGCGTTGTAACTTTGCTTGTAGAATTTTTATATCTGCTCTGTATGAGAATGCATTTATAAAAAGAAAAATCACAAATACTCTAGAGATTTCTGCATTATTTCTTTACACTAACAGGTGGTGATAAATTAATAAATGCAGGCCCGTGACAATTAAGCCAGACAGCTGAACCCACTCCAGAAGATCATAGAATAAAAATTTTCGTCTACGCGCAGTCTCGGATTTCAATGCTCAAATGGGAACAACCCTGAGATGAAAGTATACATTTTTTAAGTTTGCTTCCATAAATTTACCCATCCATATTTTGCCCAATTGAATAGATTTAAAATTGCAACTAAATCAGTCAGATTACAAACCAGCACAAAAAAATTGATTTTATTCAATGAAATCGTTAGGACACACAATATGAAGCGTTTCACAGAAAAGTAAATTAACAATACATAGAGTAGTTTGCCCATTATTATTAATAACATTATGTAACATTTGGTTACATTTGATTTGAAATTACAATAAATATCTTTTTAATATTTCAATACTGTTAAGGAACGCGAAAACGTCATTACTAAAAATCACACTCAACAGGCCTATTTCTTCTTATTTAAGTTGAACAACGTTTATAATCCTCTTATTATAACTATCCTAGTGTCACTTTCTTTCAGTCTGTGTAATCATAATTAGTATAGCAAATACGGGTCTTAGGAAGATGAGTCAAAGATTAGTCAGCTAGTAAGAGTACATTTAAGTTCAGGGGAATATTTGCATGTATTTTGCTTATTATTAGAAGGCTTTTCTAGGGAAATTATTTCAAATACACATTCATTGAACTATTAATGCCACGCCTGTGAAATAGAAAGAACTGAGAGGATATGGTGAAAAAGGAGGCATTTAAGAAAAATAAGGGAATTTAATGATTTAAAATTAAGAACATATGAATTCATAAATTAATATGATTTACTGAATTATTACAGCTTTTGCGATTTGGAGAGGTCTTATATAAACAGTCAATATTTTTTAAATTTCGCTTGAAAAACTTATTTTTATTGCCGTTCTTATATCTAACTTTGGAAATTTACTACTTATTGTTATTAAATATAATTTTTTAAATCCATAGACAGGTGTGGCAAGCAGGCCGTATTTTGTAAAGGCTGCGTCAATGTAATAAAGCAACACCTTGAATTTTGAAATTCCGGTGCCTTTCAAGAAGAAACCCCACAAATAATGTGTAACGTCTTAGGCGGAGGCATGTTTCCTTGGAAAGGCCTTTCTCTTCCTTTCACTGTCCCTTCAACTTCTTTTCATTCTTGCTGTCTCCGATTACAACATCTGTCCCACAGGGTACACATTACCTGGTAGTTTCAGACCAAACGACTTTGTGCTTTGCATTATGCAAGGCACAAGTGAAATGCTTCTGTTAGCTTTGAAATATTTCCCTTTGTTTCCGATAAGCGACGCGGAAAATGCCCTTAAATCATTTTAAATCTCAAATCACATTCATCGGCGCTCTGCTCGGAAATTCCATTCACCATTCCATCCTACGAGTCAACTCTTACCCTCTATTTTAAATCAAACCGGTTTTATTCGAAGCTTATTAATATCATAGTGAGTGAATATACAAGGGAAATTTAATAACTCATTACGGAATAAGTATTTTCGAAAATAAATGCTTTCTTCCGACTGTTGGTGGCTAATTTATCTATCGACTCATTAAGAGACTGATTTGCAATTTTGTAATCGTGTTATTATTTATATACTTTTTAATTATTTGATCAATTATTATTGTTGTTAATTTTCAACTGTAATTGTACTTTTTCTGTTTGTTGATTTATTACCAATAAATAAAAAAAATAATTAGATCAAAAAATACATTTAGTATAATTAATCAGACTAATTAGACTAATTAATTTTATTTCGAAATATTTTGAGCCAGAGAAATCAACAAAATTCCACTGTTAGACCCAAGACAATGAGACCATGACCTCTTATCATCAAATGGCTGCATGAGTCATTAGCCCGCAATTTAGTGCGGTTGTGCTCTCATCCTAGTGCCCACATCATAGCCTCATCGTAAATGAACAAAGGAAAACAAATTTGATAGCAAAGTAAACATATAGGTACAATGTTTTACCTCTTAAAATCAGTAGATTTAATGCACGATATTAGTGAAAAAGTCATCTAAACATCTAGCCGAGTTTTTAGCACATTTTTATGTTGAAAAAGCAGGCCTCGGCTTATACTCGTGTGAGGATTTCACTTACCTGTTCCTCGGTGAAAAAAGACTGCGTAGTCGGAAATCGGCTTGTAAATTCCTCACTCACTCAATTAATCAATCAGCTTAACCATTCTTTGTTATTTTTCCTCAATCACGTGCCGTCCGTCGGAATTGTAGGATTGTTATCAATCATATTTGATCGGGCGACGTCGGATTTCCCACCCTAGGCTTATACTCGAGTCAATTAGTTTTCCCAGTTTATTGTAATAAAATTAGGTGCCTCGACTTATATTTTGGTCGACTTCTACTGGAGTATATACAGTAAATAAATATTTTCTCAGATAAATTTAGCGTCTTCTCAGTAAGTGACAGAAAGACCTAATTGAACGCCAAGAGTGATTGCAAATTCTATACCACTGGCCTGTATAAACTGTGAAGGTCTTCTGTCAAAAGCATTAGTTTTTCTAAGTCTAATTAGGTAACAAACACTCTATACAATATTTTATTCGTAAAACCGTTTTGGGAAGTGAATCAATACTCTTAATGCATAACGAAATAGCGTAACTATTATTGAAGAAGTACAATTTAATGCAGATCATTAGGTCTTTGGGATTCGTTCTGATTACAGCCATACGCGTCGATTTACTTGAAACCATGTTCACATGAATTCAGGATTGGCTGTGAAGTTTAATTTACTTGAAAAATATTTCGATGAGATCAGTATATATAAACGGAGACTATAAGAGAAAAATAATTTACGCTAACCATGGAAATGTTTACAGAGAGAGCAATTGTTTTACAATCAGTAACCCGTGTAACTTAGAATTCACTGTAGGAATCCACACAAAGATTGATTCGGGAATCAACTAATTCCTTTCCAACTATGAATTTAAAGTGGATAATTTCAAAATAGATTATAATTGGTTGGTAAAAAATAATTACCAATCCTTATGGGCTGATGTATTTTTCAAATAATGTCAACACGAAAGCAATACAGTATATTTTTTTGAAATGATAATGCGATAATTTGATTCAGCAAACGTTGATAGCCTTAAGAGGAAAAGGAACGTGAACAATGTACGTTACATACATAGGCGACGTAGATATCCTATCGGGACAGGAAATTTTATTTTATTGTTTCGAAACGGAATTACTGTCTGTATTTAGATCTTTTTATCTTCCAAAGAAGACGACCAAATATTCGAGGCTTCTTGCTTGAAAGTTTAAAATAATGAGGTTGGATCTCAACGACGATGAAATAGAAAACAAAGTCCTAAGCGACTGTGTCTTGCGAATATCGTACTCAAGCCGATTGTCATTTAGGCTTGGTATTATAAAAAGTACTTTAACTTTAAGCTTCACTTTAACTCTTACAATATAATTATACAATCGATAATTAAACTTTCCCTAGTCATTAAAATGATGACTAACTTGAGATGAGTATCTGATTGAAGCCAAGTATAATAATGTACAGTCAGATTTTTTTATCTACTAATCTCAAGATTAGGCGTAACTAAAATGTAGCGGAATGGAGTGGATTAAAATTGAACTATTCTAAGATTTGAAGCTCGCTCGATTTGGTTTTTTCTTTAATCATTATTTTAAGCACTGGTGATGGTTTAACTATCGAATATATTCCCGTTTAAAAGTTAAAGTGTATGTTATAGTTTAACTCCATGTTAACGCCATAATACCTTGCCATGGAATCCATTTTATAAAAAGATCGTTTTCCGTGGAACGTAGGAAATATATAATGGTAAAATCATAAATAGAGGTAAATTATTTCACAAAACATTTTATTGTCATCTTATAAGATAAAAATACCAACAATAATAGTGCGCATACCGAGTTTAAGCAAAACTCACGCACATACATCAGGTCTAAGTGCAGTCTTACCGTTATCAGGTGTCTGTTTTTATAAACAGGAAAATGAGGTCAATGGTTACGGATGGGAGTGAGTGGGTGGAACCCAATGGGATGGTTGAGGGTGAAAGTGGATGCGTGCGAAGAAAGCGCCCCAATGTATGATGGAGTTGGTGATCCCTCGATTAGTAGTACTTTTGGAACGATTTGTACACTGGGGCCACTTCTATGGCCTTCTGGTAAACGGGGGCCACCTGAATGGCTTTGTGGTAGACGGGAGCCACCTGAATGGCTTTGTGGTATACAGGGGCCACCTGAATGGCTTTGTGGTATACGGGGGCCACGGCGACGGCCTTGTGCTGTACATACTCGGGGTGCTGCGCCTTCCCGTGCTTCTCGACCACTGCTTGGAATCCGCTGTGCTTGTCCACGGTGTAGTGGACGGTGCGGATGGTGCCGTCGGGTTCGTGGAGGGAGTAGTATCCCTTGGTGATGTCACCATCGCGTTCCTCGTGCTGCTCCTTGATGTCTCCGGTCTTCTCGTCCTTGACTCCGTATTCGAACTGATAATGAGGGGGAGCCTGTAATGGAAGCACAATATGAAAACACATCGAGATATTCATACACCTTTGAAGCGAGAAAACCCCAATTTGGAGAGGAAAACATAATTAAATATCAATGGATCTCGCAAAAGCCTGAGTGATATACGAATCGTGGTTATTGAGCTTCATTTTCCAGAATGGATCCCCTGCTGGGATTTGATTCTAATAGATGAAATTGTCTTTTTATGTATATTGATTTACTCTTTCGAAAACAACTTTATCTTCTGCAATAAACAACATAAAACCTTAATCTTACTGGCGATACGGATGTTTGTATTATCATCCAACCGGAAAAAATATTCTAATTCTACATGTTATGGGTTTGATTTCAGTTACTTGACTCAGCTCCGTCTCAAATTAAAATACATCTGTAAGCTTTTAGCCCCACAGTCAAACGCTTGTTTAACAGAAAAATAAATTCTTGTCTTCTATATTTCAATTTCTATTAATTTTTTACTAATGAGCTACGGTTCTGATTTACTAGCACCCTAACTATTCCTCTTTTAAGCAATGAATTAATTAATTCAAGAATCTTATTAATAAACAATATGGAAATTTCTTGGTTCATACAAGTTTTCATTCGAATTTAAGAAATTGTTTCCGGATTATTGAAATGGTATATATTTGATCTATACACTATATAAAAGATAATTAAATCATAATGTTGCAACTAAATGATAACAGGCTGATTATCTCCTATATAAATGAAAAAGTGTGGACGAGGGAAACTTTTCAAATCTAAGGGAATACATTTACTTTCAGCTAACTTATTCTCTGATCTATGATCACTTGTTTAGAAATTTCTCCGGCGTAAAGTTAAACAAATTAATATCAAAATATATATTAAGCATTTTTAATAGTAAATCAGCAATTAATAAAGATACGTGGAAATTTAACTTACGTAATGCTCAACTTCCACCTTCTCCACCTTGTGCACGACAGGGTAAGCTTTCTGAATGACAGGCAGAGCCACTTTGTGTACTACGGGAACGGCGGCCACTTTGTGGACGACAGGGACAGCTGCATGTTGAATGTGGAAGGAATTGGCTTTGTATCCGCCACCATGCTCGTATCCCTCGTACTCCTTACCTCCACCGTAACCATGTCCATACCCAATGTAGCTGTGTTGAGGGAATGCGTGGCAAATGGCCATAGCCATGGCGATGATAGCGATGTGGGAATACATCTAGATACGATAAAAAAGAAGTTATACTCACTTTCTTAGAAAGTTATGTTCTAAATATTCTCCGTAGGGATAAGTTTAATGATATTTTATTCCGTATATTCTCGGCAAGTTTTGCAGTAATGCGCTTATTTATCTTTTCAGACCTCGTCCAGAATAGGGATAGGGATCCTGCAGATGAAAGCTGGGTAAAATAGAATTTTACCGAAAGCTGCATCGAAGAAATCGAGGAGTAACTTAGGATGGTGAGTTTAAAATTTATCTAAAAATTCTGATTATCCAATACGATGGCATGGGTATTTCCGGAGCAAGTTTCAAATTGTGAAAATAGGTTATAAAAAAGAACTTGAACATGAAAAACCTTGGAAAAAGCTTGGAGAATAAAAACTCTCCGGATTCTTACAGATTTTGCAAAGCTAACTGAAAGGTCATCTTATGAAATTAAACAATAGAGACTAAAGATTACTTTAGCAAACGAAATTTTTATGGATACAGAATTGGAGGAAAAATCAATACATTTTTGGCTAGGGTTTCCCATCTTTGTTCTTACGAGAAGAGAGGGCTAGTAGTATAAAAGTTTATGGTTGTAACTGAAGTTCCCCAGAGACTATTCTATTCCAGAAACAATTGATCGTATGTATAGTTTTGTAAAGTTTACATAATAATATCCGCATATAAGTATTGTTCTTAAAATATTTATATTCTCTAATATTCTATTCTCTTCCAGAAACAATTGATCGTATGTATAGTTTTGTAAAGTTTACATAATAATATCCGCATATAAGTATTGTTCTTAAAATATTTAAAGTAAATAGACAAATTATGTATTTATATTAATATTCAATCGATAACAATGAAAAAAATCGCTGATAAAAAATCATAGGGGGAAATATTTTACTTTTTTTCAGGTTATAACACTGCTGTCTACAATCTGGCGTTTAACTTCGCCCATTAGCTAGCATATCACTAACCATTTATAAGTTTGATCGTAAATTACCGGATAAAAATAATTTAGTTACTGCTGTCGGCGTTACCAAACTCACCTTTGTGTGTTCTAATCCGATATGGCTCAGCTCTTCCAATTGCTTGTTACTCCTCTGATTGACGAATTTACTTTGATACTTCCTCACAGAGTTTGCCCGCTATATATATATACACCCAATTCTCCCAATCTATAGCCCACAACTGTAACGTACAGTGGAGCCGAAGGTGGGGATTTAGAAATTAGCACGCATATAGCGAAAGGGTGGAACAGAAATGGTGTTCTTAGTTCTTCCGGATTTCTGAGCGAAAGTACTTTTAGTGTGACAACGCCCGAGGCAAACATAATCATCGGTCAATTTTTGTTGATTCCTTGCGCACTGCTTCCTAATTGGCGTGCGCTACACACATGCGGTGTTGCTGTCACGGCCTTATCTAGGTCACTTTGACCAGGGTTTACCCTCTCCATGCAAGATATTTTTTATGCCTACACCATACCGTACATACAAACTCTTATTTTTCTTTCGAAATTTTATACTTCTTCGGCCTAAGTTTTTAGAAGGCTCCGTATAGGGCTTGCAAATGTATTTTCTAATTTATGGATATCAATGATTATTTATTATTCCGGAAGAATTGAGGCGCAGAACATTCACCGCTTATATGGAAATTTAAGGGCGGTAACTAAATCAGTGAATTTGATATTCACAAAATTTATTAACATATCTTGCATTATCTTACTATCTACTATCACCAAATGTATATAACTATAATCACTATGTCTGATAATTTATTTCATAAATTTATTTCAATGCCCTACTGCTCCATAGATGTTTTCTCCCATAGTAGATTTATCCACCTAAGCCTGAAGTTGTGAAGATTTCTCTCCTCGATCAATTATTTTCATTTTAAAAGCAACTCGGTCATGACTTCGTGGAACTTCATCATAAAAGACTAGACTGATAACACATATTTCCTTTTATTTCATACTAGAAGTAGGCAATAACAGTTAATTTCAAAACCGGCAGTGTCATTATGGTGGAATAAAGAAATATTTGTGTTATCTATCTTGAGCGTTAATTCATTATTTATTTATTTTCATTTTTTATTTATTTATTTATTCATATAGCCCACAAACATCCATTTTCTGGACCTTTACAGTAAGGTATTAACAACAACAATCACGCAAGACCCTAACCGGAAAAATCCGACTAGCCGAGATTCGAACCCGGGACCGTGGGGTTGGAGCGATACCGTGCGAACACGCTAACCACTCGACCAACACGGCCGGTGGTTTATTTAATAATAATATTATTTACGGTAATATTTATTACTGTAATATAAGAGTGACAACCGAGGTTGGGTAAAAGGGCTCTCTTTGCCAATAAACGATCCATCTATTTCTATAATCAACTACTCCTTCTCATTATAACCCGATAATCAGTCAATATTAAATTATTTCAGTCGTTTAAATCACTTCTCTACCTTTCTTCTTGGCCGTGCAGATTCTAATTAAAATATTTTTTTAGATTTTTTTCTAATTTGCTGAAACTCACTCGATAGATGTTCTTACTACCTCAAACCTCAAATTAAATTTCAAAAAGGAATTTTATTCTAAATGTGACATACTATTTATGTAGAAGTTTCTAAAAATTAGTGACAGTCATGATTCTGAATACTTGGAATGATTTTAATGTTTTCTATTAGGAATTTTACAGCTCTTCAGATCTTCCTTTGCTCCTGTAATTAAGGATTATGATCATGTAATACAAAAGCCGTGGAAGATCTGGAGCAAGTTTTTCATCAAGCTACCAAGAACAGGAATATTTCAAGCTGATATTCTGGAAACTAAATGTATATTTTTACAATTAAGTCGCAGTAGATATTATATGTTCCTAAGTTTCATTGATTCATTACACAACGATATAAATTAATGGAAATAAACGCTGGAGGCGTTCGATTAAAAATGCATTTAATCAGCGAACGATACAAGACGGCAAGAAAAATGAAAGTTACAAAAAAGTAGGCTAAAAGCTCCAATCAACCCTTACTGCGCGATGAAAAGCTAATTAGAGGGTATTTCACACTACACAAAGGTAAACCATGCGTTTCAAAATCAATCTGAAACATTCCTCTCGATAAGTAAACGTTGATGAGAAAAAGTTGAGGAATCGTGAAAACCATAGCCCACGGAAAGAGAGCCTATAGTACCACTAAAGAATGTTACCTTACTTTAAAAGACTATTATTTTATTTATTGAAATTTTATAAATGTGAGGATAAAAACGTTGCCATTTGATCCGCCAGGTGGTAATAGATCAAAGCTAAGCAACCTGTACTGGAATATCGCAGAGAAAATGCTGTTAAAAAGAATAGTCTTAGAAAGTCGACATTTTTTCCTGTAATGTGTTCGAATATGGATTGTTTCCGTAATTTATCCTTTCGGTGAACCAAGAGATGAAAACTAATTGAAAGACTCTTCCCTGCTTTGATTGAAATAACTCAACGTAGTTCCGTATGACTAAAAAGACGTTTTAATGATTTTGAAGGAATATTTATACGGTAAAATTTATAAAACACCTGAAAATCGCTGAAGAATATGAAAAACCAATAATGTGACATTGGAACGAAAATTGACTTTAAAAATCTGAGAAAGTGTATTTATAGGTTTAACCTCGTATTTAAGTTCGTAGTAACGTATTTGATTAATAGCATTTAGTAACTATATAATTACTGTTTAGTAGAGAGTTCACTAGATTGTTTGTTCAATAAGTAATAATTTAATCATAACATCAATATGAACAAAAATTATCAAATGCTGAATAATATTTATCAGAAACTGAATACTATTTATCAGAAACGTTTATAGTATGTTTTTCGCAAAAATCAAACGTAGAATTTATGAGTTACTGGTATAAAACTTCGTCCTTAATAAAATTCACGGTTAGAGGAAACGTTTCGCGTATCTCCATCATGGAGAATGAAATGTAGACTTTTAATTGACAAATGAAACTCACAATGAAATTGATTAAACTGTGATCTTCTTCTTCAAGTATCAGAGCATCACCAGTAAGAGTAATGATGCGTGAGAATTGCAAGGGTGTGAAGAGATGAGGAAATAGAGGAAGGAGGGAGTTGAACGAAGGAAGTGATAGGGAAAGGCGAAGACAGAAAAGTGGGTGCGGACCAACAGTTGAAGGAAAGCTGTCAGTGAGTGGGAAAATGCTTGGATTAGCGAGGAAAAGGGAATGGAAAAAAAGCTTGAAAACTGACAGGAATCGTGGAGATTGGTAAAATCGAGAAATTGAGTCCGACCGTCTGGAAATGTCTAAGGTGTCTTTTCATAACATGATATGACAATATGTTGGAAAATTATCAGAATATTCATCATATATCATCAATATTCATGTTCATCAAAGACTTTTATTATATTTATTTGATACATTTTATGAATCCAAAGAGCATAACGGTTCCAACTAAATTTTTTCGATAATTCTTAGCGAGATTGACGACATTATTTTCGGAATTTTTTAGAGTACTGTTACACGCTTCTATTACTTTCAGCAAAACTATGTGTTGATAAATTATTTATTATTATTATTATTATTTATTTATTTATTTATATACGGGCAGAGCCCTATTACACATCATGGTTACAACTAAACTTGATAATCTTGGAATATTAAACAATACAAGATATATTCACAAAAAATAAAAAGAAATATATGAAAAATAAAGGTATAAACATTTGTATACCCAATTAAAAGGAAGAAAGCAAATCACAAATACAACAAAGTTAAAATTATTTCAGAAACTAAACTACATTAGACATAACAAAACTCCTGAAAATACAGTTTGAGACATTAAAAAAGTCAATTCCATTACAGTATTTATTGGCTTCCCTCAAGATGCGATAGAATGGTAAATAAAACATGTAATTTCTATGTAAGTCTAAAATCCTAATTATAATGGCAATTTCGTTGTTTTTTGGCCAATGAATTCCCTCAACTTGATAAGGAGCTACTTCTTGGTTTCCTTATGTTTCAAATAAATATTTAAGACTCCTTTTACGGAAAATGAACATTAGCCCTAACGGCAGAGGGGTCTCGTATCTAATTTAATATGTTACGTTACATTTAGTGGGTGTCCGATGTTAAGAAGACCAGTTGTATTAGTCCACCTGTAAATACCCCAGAATTAAACTGTCTGAGCGATTTTACGCTGTTCTTAATCAGTAAAGTATTCTTCTAATCAATTCCATCCAATCAAACAACATACCGTAAACTCTACTTTACAAGACTTCAGCATGACTTTTTATGAGACTCTTTTGTCGTTAATTTCAAAAGTGTTAATTCTATACTAAATAATATGAGTAATACAACCATTATTAAATCCCAAATTTTTATCACGGATCATTTTCGTTGCTTGGCTACATCATTAGGTACCATCAGGTAATCCAATTAGATTCTGAATTTTTCTGTATTCTAGAATCAAAAACAAAAGTGCGGATGTTCTTAGAAATATTGTCGTTGTATGCAGTAGCATTACTGTAACCACTCTCAATTTTTAGTCTGAGTTGAAACATTCAGTTGATTGGCCTCGCATCCGGCAATAATAAGACATCTGCAAAAAATGCTTTTTCAACTTCAAAATATATAAGATAATAAAAAATCGAATCTTAAACAATTACTTCCCATAAGTATCCTATGTAAGATTTATTATAAGTTTGCTATTGTAATATAGTATGTATAGAAATATAGTTAAAAATGTATCACAGCCAATTGCTTTAGATTCCTCTACTTTTGTCAACACAAATATGATCGTGGAAGAAGAACAACTTTGTGTTCTGCATGTTTCCCAATTATTTGATTGACTCCCAGGGTATTTTTCAAGGTGAAATAGACAAAACTAAGTGTTAAATAAATATATACTAGATTAGACAAGAAAACGGTATTTTGATGCAGATTTAGATTTAGTATAGCTTAACTACAATAGAATACATTCGGAAATTTTAGGCTCTAGAGAAATTATTTAGATTTCGATAGTTATTTATTTATATTTCTTATGAAAGAGATAACAATTTTAAAGTATGTTTCTTGAAACAATCCTTAAGTATATTTAAAAGACAGTAATGAATTAAAGATCAGACCAGGTTTGGAGAGCCGCTGTAATTCTTGAAAGAGGAGAAGAATTCTATACATTTTTTGATATCCTTCATTGTGAGTGAAGTATATTCAATGAGAAATTGCACAAATAGATTAAAATAGGTATAATGTTGATAAATTTAGCAGAAAATCTATTTTTAGGAATAAAATAATGACAAAGAGAATTCTATCATTTCCTCTTTAATTGATAACAAGAATTGTTTTTTTTACGAAAATGCAACTTCCGAAACGAGAGCTATACTAAAACCTCGAGAGTACTGATATTTTTAAGAGCAAAAATACCAATCATGAGATTAATGAATCTACGATTTCGTGGCTGTTCTATTAAGGCTTCTAGATTCACATTGAGGGATACAACCATTAATAATCAAATACATCATTAACTGCAAAGATCAATTCTTTATTGATATAATGAAGTAATGGAAATGCACTATGACATATAATTTCAACATTTACACAAATTGCCGCGATGCATCCACAACGTAATAAGATGAACAATATGTTGACGAATGACATGCGAGGAGAGCGTATCCGTGGATGAAGCTGAATGGAATGGTGAAAGTCGCTAAAACACGATGCATGAGGTACAAAGGTGAGAACAACTAAAGCCACTCTGCAATTGACATTGCGAGTGATGAGAGGATGTTACTATGGAAATTGGGGAACGCAGAAAAAGTGTCCTTATGTGCTCCAGCGACAACTCCCACACGGTGGTTATCTAATAATATTTGCCGTAGGACTTGTGGTACACAGGGGCTACGGAAATAGCCTTGTGGTACACGGGGGCAACTTCGATGGCCTTGTGGTAAACGGGTGCCACGGCTACTGCCTTGTGGTACACGAGGGGCTGGTGGTGCTCGATATTCTGGGGGTGCACAGCCTTTCCGCTCCTCTCGACGACGGCGTTGAATCCGTTGTGCTTGTCGGCGGTGTAGTGGACGGTGCGGATGGTGCCGTCGGGTTCGTGGAGGGAGTAGTATCCCCTGGTGACGTCTCCCTCGCGTTCCTCGTGCTGCTCCTTGATGTCTCCGGTCTTCTCGTCCTTGACTCCATATTCGAACTTATAATGAGGGGGAGCCTTCAATGAACAGAGAAACGATTAGAATCAACTATAATTCTTCAATTAAATTTGTATGAAGTCATTAGATCTTTAATCTCTGGCATGTACGTCCGTGCGACCCGTTGACTTTACCCTCAAGAAATCAAAGATTACTACATAAGTGAGTTTTTGTTTTCCTTTTGTGTTAATTATGTGTTTCCTTTTATTTACATAATTATATAAACAGCTTAGAGATATTTAATAAAAAATGATGATTTAAAGAAAATATAATTAACTGTTAAATGAATAATTGACATTCATTAATTAACTAATAGGTTTAGGAATAATGTATTGCGAAGAGGGGTATGGCAATTTTAGAATTTTAGCAATGGAGATTTCTTTCCTCGCGAAATGCAGAAATGATATTAATTATGTTAGTAAAAATCACGTGGATCTAACTGTTAAAAGTATACATGTATGTGTAATTTCTTCTTTAAGTAATAATTTTCGTTCATACTTGTTTCTATAATAATTTCCTTCTTGTTATTATTTCGTTTAAAGCAAATACTGAATATATTTCATATAAATTCTTATAATTATTATGCCAAAATAGTTCTGCATGAATACATAAGAATTAAATATTATTTTAGAAGTATATTCGCATATAAGAGTGATTTGTAACAACACATGAAAAGGTTTTATTCCTCAGATTTCGAATTAGATTTCCAAAGGAAACTTTGGAATGAATTCTTCGTTTTGCTAAACCGTCCGTGTATGTTGCTATGGTCTTCAAGAATCTACTGACGTTAGTCCTCGATTTGGAGAAACTGGTGGATTTTTTTACAATTATTCGGATTGTAGAGATAAAAAAAATGGTATTTATTTTGAAATCTAGATGTTCAGGCGTTACATTTTTTGTATTTATTTTATTGTTCATTGACCGATACTGTTATATTTAATCAAAGACTATATTATAATTTGAAGTACGTTTAGATAAGAATTATTTTATTAATGTAATGTAAATATGCTCCTGATATTTTGAATGTATTCGTTGTGAATGATCACGTAATTGAATTCATGTGACAATCAAAAGATCTCTGTTGTATCAAAACCTTAAATTTAACATTTAAAATGTTAGATCGGTATAATGTATGAGAAAGCCTGTCTATTAGTTAATCAGCCCGAAGCCCGTTTTGAGCCTCAACCCCTCTAAAACACCAAAGCTCTGAGAGGGAATGAGGTCACTAATCAAATGAGGAGTGAGGTAGTTTGCCGTTTCTTTGCGAGGAACCCCGTATACTTACGTAGTAGTCGATCACTTTCTCCTGCTTGTGCACTACAGGGACAGCAACTTTGTGAACAACGGGAACAGCAACTTTGTGTACAACAGGGAGGGCCACCTTGTGGATGACGGGTGCATGTTCAACTTGAATGGCGTGTCCTATTTCCCCACCTCCGTATCCTCCGTATCCTCCATATCCTCCATATCCCCCATAACCCTTGTATTCCTCTCCTCCTCCGTAGCTGTGCCCGTATCCTCCTCCGTAGCTGTGCTGAGGGAATGCGTGGCAAATAGCCATTGCCATGGCGATGATTGCGATGTGGGAATACATCTGAAAAGAAAGAAACTCGATCTTAAGAAGAAGAATCCTCTCCGTTATATTTAGGTAATTGTTCTTTCGAAACCCATTTGCTACATATTTTGCGATACCATATTAGTTTCTACTTTGAAGCCATAGTGTTATTATAGCATAAGATCTCATGCTAACATAGTATTTCATATTAATGCAACTTTCTCAAGAGATATGCAGGATCTCTCGTTGCCAATCTAATTAAAAGGTTTTATGGCGCCAGTAGCTTGGGTCCTACGTGTTGATAGTGCTACTACTGAGGAGTATCTGTAGATTTGATTTTGAAATGAAACGCAAGATAGATCTTTGTTATGAAAATCCGTATTCATTAAAGGTCTATAAAAGACCGTAACCGAAGAGAAAGTCTACGATCAGGATAATTTCTACAACAGAGGATTTAATTCTTGTGGCTTAATTGACGCTGAATTTGTTATATTTTCAAATGCAGTCCTCTGGAAAATATTTGTGAGCATAACTTCCTCTTAAAAAGATACTCTTCCCATAATTACGTGACTAGTATTTTATCATTATTTTCTGAAAGAAGAATAGTATTAATCATCAAGACAAACGTAAAGTTAGAAATTTTCTCTATCTAGTCATTATAAAGGAATATCACTGGCTGATTTTACAGCATATTTAGAAAAGTTTCCACGAGTCTCTCCATCGGTACCATTTCATCCCAAAGGCAGGATTTCCTTCTTATCATCCGGCAGCAGCAAATAAACCAAGGAGAGAGGTTTAAAAAGACTAGGCATCATGAAATGTAAGGTAATTCAGTCTAACTATCCTCGTTTTGCAACAGTTTTTAATTCTACCACAATTACCCAATATCAGTTTTTATAGAATTCGATGAGCAATGACTAGATTTAATGACACAATTCTACGTCAATCACCCCTCAGTGACTTTTACGTAATCAGAGCAATGAATAAGGGATGGAATTGCGATAGAAGGAAAATAATATATTATTCAAAATCTTTTCTAGAGTACAAATAAACAAGCCCACAAGTACTTTACCCCTTGTGAAGTAAATCTGGATCGGTCAACGCTGAAAGGGCAGCGTACCCTATACGTACCTTTCGGCGATGTTAATCCAAATGTGATACTGCTTCGAAAGGCTTGCTTCTCCTCTGATGGATGGATCTGCAATGATACTTCTTCGCTCAATCAGCTCACTATATATACACTTACCGGTCTATAGGGGGTAATGGTAACATCGAGTGGGAGAGAGAGAGGTTCAGAAATGGGCGCTCGAACGGGGAAAGGGCTAAACGGCAATAGTGCTTTACGTTCTTCCGGATTTGCGAGGGAAAGTACTTTGACAACATTCGACCATTTGACAGTTTTTTTACGACCCCCTTAAACTTATCAAATCAATCTGAAACATTTCTCTCAGTAAGTAAGCGCTGATGAGAAAAAGTTGAAGAATTGTGATATTCGTTGCTCACGGACGTAGGAAATATAGTAGTAGTAGTAGTATTGTTAAAAGTGCTTCGACAGCTTAGGTCATTTCGCACATTGGCTCCCTCCGGGGATCGAACCCGGGACCGCTTTCACCAAAGGCGAACGTGCTGTCCACATGACTATCCGGGAGCCCTGTGAGAAATATAGTATCACTTAAAAGTCTTCAATTTCTATAAGAGGATTTTTGTTTATAAGGAACATTTGTATAGATGTGAGGCTTAAAACGCTGTTACTTTATTCGCGAAATGGTAATAAATCAAAGCTGACCAACGTATAGAAAAATCTCTCCTAGAAAAGGCTATGAAGATAATATCTCTAGAAATTCGAAATTTTTTCCTTTAATTAATTATTTTCCTGTCGAATAAGGATTGTTTCCATAATTAACCCTTCAGTGAACCAAGAAATGAAAAATAATTGGAAATTTCTTCCCCGCTTTGGAATTTCTTGGATCGGATTGGAATTCCTTTCACTTAAATGTAGTTATGCTTGACTAAAAGACGGTCGAATTGACTCACGAACCATTTTATACGATAAATATTAATACGTTATCGGAAAAGCACAAAATATAATCAAAATTACAGTTATATGATTTTGAACCAAAAACTTACTTTAGAATTCTTATAATGTGTGTTTATATGTCAAACTTCATTTTTATTTTCAGAATACAGATTTTAATGAATGGTACTAATCTATTTACTACATAATGACTAAACCACAAGGTAATAAAACTCTACTTTATCAAAGTTTATTTTACATTGTGTTTAAGATAATGCTCCACCAAGTGAAGGTAGAAGTAATTGAAGTTGTTACATAATTATTGTTAAGTGAAAGATAATTAGATTGTTGCCGTTTGCGCAATAACAATTAATGCTATAGTACCATTAATATGAACAAATATTGTGAAAATACTAAACAATATCTGTCAAAACACTTCTTTTTATAGTATGTTCTTCGCAGATATTATAAACGTAGCTTTTATGAGTTGGTGATAAAGGCTTCTTCGTTAATAAAATTCAGGGATAGAGGCAAAGTTTTGCGGATCTCCATCAAGCAGAATGCAATGTAGACTTTTCATTAATGATAAATATTAATGATATCATATAAAAAATGAAAACTTATGAACGATATCAGAGTATGATCGCCATTTTCAAGTACCACAGCATCACGAGTAAGCGTAATGATACATACAGATTTGATGATGACATGATAATGAAATTATAGATGTAAGAGTGAGATGAGGAAATAGTGGAAGGGGGAAGTTGGACGAAGGAAGTGATAGGTAAATGAGAAAATGGAAAAAAAATGTGCGGACTAGCGGTTGAAGGAAAGCTGTCAGTTAGTGGCAAAATGCGTTAGATTATCGAAAAACAGGGAATGGAAAAAGTGCTTGAAACTGACAGGAATTCGGATTAGTGGTAAGGGGCATAATGTCGTTCTCTTCAAGATATTGATCCGATCAAATGGAAATGCGTTAAGTTTCTCCATTATATCACATTATAATATTCGAGTATTAATCATTACTCATCAAGGATTCATACTAATCAAAGACATTGCGTTGTTTTTATCAGATAAAGTTCTGAAATCCGAAGGTCATAACTGTCTGTTATGTTGAATTTTTAGGGCACTGCTATATCCTCCTACTGTTTTCAGCAAGTGTCTTGATAAAGTCAAATTAGAAAGAGAAAGTCGTTATTTCTTCTTGGGCTAATGCATGCCTTCAATCTGTTAAGAAACTTCTTTATCGTCCCAAAGAAATATTTCAGAGACATTTAACTGAAAATAAATACTATCCCATAAGGCCCGAGAGTCTCATATCCAACTGAATATACGTATTTTATTATATTCCGTATGTACGCGATAAAATAATATTATTAGTATATCAGTAAGAGCCCAAGATTAAAACCATACGAGTTCTTTACACACTGTTCTCAGACAGCTAAGTTCTCTTAGATATTAATCAGTATCATTCAGCCAAGAACTCTGCCGTATTAGACTTCAGCATATCTCTGTATGAAACTGATCTGTCGTTAGTTTAAATGACTAACTATTTTTATTATTTTATTTATTTATTTTCAAAAACTACGAATAGGCACCAGACCAGGTGGTAGTCATATCGTGGGGGAAAATTACATAATCTGCCTGGTATTTACCTTAGTAGGGAGGAAAACACCCCAAAACCTCCCGAAGGCAGTATGTAATACATATAATTACAAAATTTACTAAAATGTTTCACAATTTACAATAACCATACAATATTTCAAAATTCACCACAATGTTACTATATTTAAAAAAACTACAATATTTCAACAAAATCAAGTCACCCTTTTAATTTAATACATGAATACATGGTAGGAAGAGGGAAAAGGTTCTAAAACTTCTCCAGGTAAATTGTTCCATTCTGCTACTCCCCGATTTAAAAATTAATATTTACAGACATCTGTTCTCTATTTAAGGGTAACGACTTAATGATTGTGGTCGTTTCTCCTGAGGTAATCCGGTTCCCTGAGTCTATTGTTTAATTCTTTCAAGGAAGGCTTTCCAGTAATAATTTTGTATATATTCCCTAACCTTTTTACTTGACGTCTATATTCTAATTTATCCCAGCCAAGTTCTTCAACCATTGCAGTGACGCTATCTGTCTTCCCATATCTACCCAACACGAATCTTGCTGCTCTCCTTTGCACATTCTCTAATTTGTCTGTTAGTCCTTTTTGGTGTGGATCCCAAATGCTATCGCCATACTCAAGCATAGGTCTAACAAGTGTTAAGTATGCATTTTCCTTAACTTCCCTACGGCACTCCCTAAGGTTTCTGATTACGAAATGAAGGGTTCTGATCGCCTTCCAGGTTATGTTCTCTACATGAATGGCCCATTTAAATTATTATTGAAGGTGATACCTAGATATCGAATGTCCTTTTCAGTTGGCACGCATGAGTCTCCTATGTCATAATTAAATTTAAATTTATTTTGGTTGAAATTAATTAGTTTGCTTTTGTTAGCATTACATTTTAATTTATTTTTAACAAGCCAAAAGATTAATTTTGTAAGATCATCCTGTAATACAGTGCAGTCTTCAAGGTTTCTTATTGCTCGATAAATAATACAGTCGTCTGCAAACAAACGAACGTTCGATTTAAGGATTTTTGTAAAATCATTGACATAAATTAAAAATAATAAAGGTCCTAGCACACTTCCCTGAGGAACGCCTGAGGTTACATTAGTAGCTCTTGATAAAATTAGATTACGAATGTTTCTAGATGAAAGAGTAGAATGCTGAAGTTCTTAGAGATATTGTTGTCGAGGGTTAGGTAGGGTTAATATTCCATATAATGGAATAATAACCCTATCTATATAAAGGAATAATAACTTTAACATATTGCAACATAACCGCAACTATAATACATATTTCCAAACCAACCAAAATTGTAATTAATCGATTTAATTTATTTAATATAATGAAAATTGAATAATTTAACATTTAGCATTTGTTTTAATGTTTAATATTTTTTGATGAAATATTTGTCTAATCTCCAAGTAGTCATGAGATACGGTTTGATTGGTTAATATCTATATTGACGTATCTATAATATATTCTGCTTATTTATCCTGCTAAATGATTTGGAGGATTAATTTGATTTTAATTTTTATCATGAAGTAGCTTCTGATTAGTACTGTAGTATTAGTAAATATCATTATTTACCACATCTTTTTGTTCAGAAATGATGAATCAAACGTGCAAATTACAGTTCTGAGAAGATATTTTAAGTTATCAATGAATTACGAAAATATTATTTTTATTTTATTTGTAAGAAAACGTAATTCTAGAGCATGATATATGAAAATACACTATTTTGGGGTAGAGTGGAGAGACAGAATACGTGAAGTAAACTTCAGGAATTTTCTGATTCTATGGAAGCAATATAAAATTCGAAAAAATCTGTGTTGATATTTTCGATGAAGAAGAAAGTAATTTTAAAATATATTTCTTAAAATAATTCAGGAATTTAGTTTGAAACACGGTATACCAATATACACATGTATTCTACTACAATAATCTAGTAAAATCAGATCCACGGAAAAACAGGTTTGAAGAACCACAGTAATTGTGGAAAGAGGGGAAGATGATATACATGTATATTTATTGAGATTCTCCTTTGTTAGTTGGCTCTATCCAATGCGATATCGCCCAAAGAAACTAATTTATGTATAATATTAATTTTTAGAGCTGTCATCCTCTTCTAGAGAGTGCAGTGATGACTAAGGGCATTTCATCAAAGTGACTTCTTTCACGACTGATAAGAAGAATATTTTTTTTGCAAATATACGAGTACCGAAATGAATTTCTCTATATAATGAAACCTCGAGAGCACTGAAATTTTGAAGACTCGAAAAACTAATCACGAGAATGATGAATCTTGCAAACCACGTAAACAGAACGATTTCGCGGCTGTTCTATTAAGGCTTCTAGATTCACAGTGAGGGATACAACCATTAATAATCAAATACATCATTAACTGCAAAGATCAATTCTTTATTGATATAATGAAGTAATGGAAATGCACTATGACATATAATTTCAACATTTACACAAATTGCCGCGATGCATCCACAACGTAATAAGATGAACAATATGTTGACGAATGACATGCGAGGAGAGCGTATCCGTGGATGAAGCTGAATGGAATGGTGAAAGTCGCTAAAACACGATGCATGAGGTACAAAGGTGAGAACAACTAAAGCCACTCTGCAATTGACATTGCGAGTGATGAGAGGATGTTACTATGGAAATTGGGGAACGCAGAAAAAGTGTCCTTATGTGCTCCAGCGACAACTCCCACACGGTGGTAATCTAATAATATTTGCCGTAGGACTTGTGGTACACAGGGGCTACGGAAATAGCCTTGTGGTACACGGGGGCAACTTCGATGGCCTTGTGGTAAACGGGTGCCACGGCTACTGCCTTGTGGTACACGAGGGGCTGGTGGTGCTCGATATTCTGGGGGTGCACAGCCTTTCCGCTCCTCTCGACGACGGCGTTGAATCCGTTGTGCTTGTCGGCGGTGTAGTGGACGGTGCGGATGGTGCCGTCGGGTTCGTGGAGGGAGTAGTATCCCTTGGTGATGTCACCATCGCGTTCCTCGTGCTGCTCCTTGATGTCTCCGGTCTTCTCGTCCTTGACTCCATATTCGAACTTATAATGAGGGGGAGCCTGTAATGAAGAGAAAACGATGATAATACTAAAGTTCTCGATTAATGGCTAGTTCAGACTTATTTGTCCCATCTAACGCTTGAATTTCAGATGACGAATTTAAGAGAAACGAGTAGATTATCATTATATAATCAAACAAAATCCTTAATTTCCCGTTTAATTCACAGGGATTCATTATGTCTTTCATTCTCAAGCGATGCATGTTTGTGCGACCCATAGATATTACTCCTTGAAATCAAACATCGTTAAACAGGTTAAAATGTTGATGTCATTTTGGTAGAATTGGAAGTAACTTATAAAAAGTAAAAGATAGTTTAAGGATAATTACATTTATGTACGCATACATTGGGAGCGGCTTTGTATGATAAATACATAATTACTGTTTTCAGAGAATTTTAATCCACAGGTAAAATAATAGTGCACATCGAATACTCGATGCGTGGGTGCTAGGGATAACAGAGTCAATAGAGAGATAAGACCCAGTAGAACATGTTCGTCCTCACAGAATACACATACGGCTTTAAATGCTTGGAATTGACTTGTTCGGCAAATCATAATTTTTAATCATACTTTAGCTGATAATAATTTTTCCTGCTTAATTCTATTAGTAATATCTTTAAAATCAATCACAGCATATATTTAATAATGATTCTAATGAAGATGATGCCAAAATACCTCTATACGAATACTTCATAAGAATCAAATGGAGTTTAAGAAGGCAGTATGGTATCGTTAATGGAATTGATCTCTTTCGACCCCATCGATCTATAAAAATTTATAATGAAGTTATCATATGGAAAAGTTAAGGGTTTGTTGGATTTCTATGATTATTT
Organism: Sympetrum striolatum; assembly: GCA_947579665.1. Classification (NCBI taxonomy): domain Eukaryota; kingdom Metazoa; phylum Arthropoda; class Insecta; order Odonata; family Libellulidae; genus Sympetrum; species Sympetrum striolatum. The sequence goes on along the minus strand of OX388346.1, from coordinate 72,188,914 downwards.
AGAAAGAAGAGATAAAAATAAGTGTCATTTACTTTAATGTTCATAAACTGAGCTTGCGAAATCTAATGGACTAATTATTTCTTAATATGCACCACGTTTAGATACGATTAGATTAGTATTATGGAGAAATATGCTCTTGTTATTTAGAGTTCATAAATTATGATTGCAAAAATAATTAAACTAAAAGCGCAATCAAAAAATTCTTGTAGCATGGAAAAGTAAAATGTGAGGAATTCTGTCGTGTAGTAGTTCAAAGGCAGGTTCAAGCCTCAACCACTCTAAAACACAAAAACTCTGAGAGGGAATGAGGGGACTATTTAAATGAGGAGTGAGGTAGTTTGCCGTTTTATTGCGAGGAACCCCGTATACTTACGTAGTAGTCGATCACTTTCTCCTCCTTGTGCAGCACTGGGACAGCAACTTTGTGTACAACGGGAACAGCAACTTTGTGTACAACAGGGAGGGCCACCTTGTGGATGATGGGCGCATGTTCAACTTGAATGGCGTGTCCTATTTCCCCACCTCCGTATCCTCCGTATCCTCCATATCCTCCATATCCTCCATATCCCTTGTATTCCTCTCCTCCACCGTAGCTGTGCCCGTATCCTCCTCCGTAGCTGTGCTGAGGGAATGCGTGGCAAATAGCCATTGCCATGGCGATGATTGCGATGTGCGAATACATCTGAAAAGAAAGAAATTCGATCTTAAATTACTTTGAAGGAGAATTCTCTCCGTTGTCTCTTTCATGTTTGTTGTTATTTCAAACCCTTGATAGGTTTGTCGCATATGTTTCGTATGATTTTCACTTCATAGCTCCGTTGTAAGCATTGTTTTTGTAGCGTCAGTGCTCATGCCGTCATAGAATTTAATGTTAATACTGTTTACTCAAAAAATTCGCAGGACCTTCTCTTGGCCGATTTCATGAAAGATGTTTAGAATCTCAGTAGCTTTTAGTGGTCAGTGGTTTTACGTATTGATAGTGCCATGATTGAGAAAGAAGTATCTCTAAGTCCAATTATTGAGTGAAACGTCTATTAGATAGACTTTTTGCATGTGAATCCGTATTGATAAGGTATTTATAAAGTATGATAACCAAAAAGAATGCATGTGCAAAATCGAGACAATCCCTACAATAGGGGGTGTAATTCATGAGACTAAATCGACACGGAATTTGTAGTATTTTTTTAAATGCTATCCTTTGGCTATTTTTTAAGTAAATCTTCCACTGAAGAAAATACCCTTTTTTCATTACATTATTCTCATGTCATTAGTATTTTCTGCTGTGAATAGTATTGATCAATAAGATAAACGCAAAGTTAATTTTTCCCTTGCTAGTTCGTTTGCACGAATATCATAGATTGATTTTTAACTACGATTCCTTTAGAAAATTATTCCGATTAGCTAGGGTCCCTCCATGGGTACCATTTCATCCTAAAGGCCGGTTGAGTCCCCATCTTCTCCTCCAATAGCAGCAAAAAACCAGGGTGGGAAGGTTGAAAAGAGTAAATAGCCATTAAATTCCTACTGAGCATTAACGCCGTAAGTGGAATAATTAAACGTAATGAAGCAGAATTACCAAATGATTAAAACATAGCATTATTCTGGAAATTTATAGATTGAATGCTACAATTCAAAATCAATCATACCTTAGTGGCTTTCATGTGATCATAGCCATGAATAAGAGATGAAATTGAGCCATAAGGATAAGATATTTTGCAAAATCTCTCCTAGAGAACTAACAACAAAAGTATCTGTTTGCGAGTTGGTGCGGTATTTCTTGTGAATGAGATCTGGATCGGTGCACGTTGTTAGGGCAGCGTGCCTTATACGTACCTTTAGGCGATGTTAATCCAAATGTGATACTGCTTCGAAAGGCTTGTTTCTCCTCTGATGGATGGACCTGCAATGATACTTCTTCGCTCAATCGGCTCACTATATATACACTTACCAATCCAAAGCAGGTAATGGTAACATTGAGTGGGAGAGAGAGAGGTTCAGAAATGGGCGCGAGAAAGGGCCAAACGGCAATAGTGCTTTACGTTCTTCCGGATTTGCGAGGGAAAGTACTTTGACAACATTCGACCATTTGACAATTTTTTTGCGACCATCATACGCCGCGTTCTAATTATTTCTAGTTTCTATACGTAACATACATTGGGTTTACTTTTTCACTCTCAATTACGTAAGGCCTGGGTTTCAACTTCGTGTTCTAACAGTCTAACTGAAGGGGTGTGTTTTTTTTATATTTCTTCATACATTTCGAATAGCTAATTTAATATTTCTTATTTTCACGTTTAAATGTAATAAGTCCTAGATATATATGCCTCAATAAAATTTATTGAGATAGTAATTAAAATTGTATTATAGCTACAAATTTGGTTTCAGTAACACTAATTCTATACTTTTCATCCTGTATTTTATGAAAAATTCCTTTAAAAAAAACAAAGAAGATATCTTTTAAAAGAATGTTGACTCAAGATCCAGAATACCGAAAGAAACTTTTAAGATGTAGATAGACCAGATTTTAAATAATGGGAAAACCTCATTAGAGAGTGCATTAATCACGAATCTAATCAAACCAGATATTTCCCACTCATTAGTTTTTTAGGTCTGCAGGTAAGAGAATTGATTTTGCTGATATGCCGATTAAATTCATAGTATTTTAATTGGTACCGAATGTTTCTACATCGCGTATGAGGGAATTGGCTCATTAAACTCACGCTCAGAAGTAGTCATTAAGTCTACTATGCGGAAACAAATTGATTATTTTTTCAATGTTGTTTCAAAAATTCTTTAAATGAAGTTTTATTAGATTTTCTCCCAATTTATTCATGTAAAATATAAATGTATTCAAATTATTTTTTAAATTCCAAGTAATAGCCTAAGATAATCATAACATTTTCGGTGAGTTCATGACGTCACATTCCATAGCTCTAACTTATCTGCTTTGCTACCATATTTTCTTAAAATAATTATTCCACTTCCGACATTTTTTATGCAGAAAATTTTTCTTTCTGATTTTTTCATTACTAATCGCTTATCCAAGCGTGTATATACAGTCGTAAATTTTTAAATTTGAATTTCACCGAATATTTTTATGCATGCACTTCTGTTATTTTGAGTGACTTGGAATTCACCACTGCGTGTATTAATACATTCAAGTATTCACAATGAAGTGAAAGTTTTAATCATATTTTATTTATCTATTTACCTTGTTAGCTGAATTTATTTCATCCTGCTTGAACCCCTAACGATGAAATACACATACTCGAATTTCATACTACATAGCATCACCATAAAAAAGCGAGAAGAGTAATAAAGTATATTTGTTTGATTAATTAGGATCATAGATAATGGTTGCAGTAATTAATATACTCGTACTCTCAGGGGAGTTGCAAATATTCTATGATCGCTTACATGTGGAACATGGTGAAATTTAATTGCTCGCACGTCCCTTTCAACTGTGAAAATATTTACGACCTTCTGTAATTCGAAAGTATCTTTCCCTGTGACATGTATTACCATAAAATGCGACACCTTTCTACCTTTCGCCGCTACCAATTTTAGGGCCAAGGTACGCCTAATGCATTTACATGGTACCCTCATTAAAGGGATACATTTTTTATTCGATGAAAACGGACTGGACATTTTCTCTTGTCACACATACGCGAAGGGTGGCTTTTAAAATGCCGAGGAGTTACTTTCATATTTTTTGTTACGTAATCAAACGTAAATCAATCGGCTTTTTAAGGGTATCTCAATTAGCTGCCGTAAATATATATGCGTAGGTTTGAATGTATTAAACCATTTATGTCATTGAGTAATCAACTAAACTTGCCAGAATATTTTCCGTATGAGATATATTTGTCATAACTCTTTAGTCCCATTTTTTATTTATTTCAATCGTTATTTTGATTTTTAACCTTGAATAATGAAATGGAGTACTGCATTAATGTTTTAAAAGTCACTTATTAATTTTTATAGTATAAATATATAATTATTAAATTGAATGATACCTGTGAATTGATTAATAGCGTGGCTTTGATTATTTTATCAATTCTTATACCATTGTTATTCTTGTTATTGCATTTTCACTGATTTTTCAATGCACCTTATTTGCACCTTTATAGAACCTTAAAGATAAATTATTATTATGATTTCTTTTCCTTTTTAGAATCCCGTTTAACGGTAGTCGGTAACGGTTTTTGCTCAGCGCTTGCTACGATTTTATACTGCGCTGAAATTTAATCTACGTTTAGAACTAATGTTTAGTTACGATTACTTAGGATGTTTAAAATACCAATCTGAAATAGTCTTTAATATTAGCAAAATCATCATAAGGATTATCACGTTTAATTTCAGTGAGCAGTTTGACTTAAGCTATGAAAAATATGTAGTGCTGCTCTCCGCTTTTGGAATGGGAGCTCAACTTTGGCTCCTAGCAGGAGATTTTACTTATTGATGGAAAAATTTTAAACGATTAATAAAAATTCCAATGGTATCAAGTTTTATGAAATATTGCATTAAATCAATCGCTACCCGTGTTCGAGAGGAACGGTCTGAAAATGTTTCTTTTTTATTGTTCTGTAAACGCCATTTGTGGCATACAGTAGCAGTTGGAGGGGCACTGTAAACTATGGCTGTGATAGTGAATTGAAGGTCCAGATAAAGTTCATGTACTTTTTTAAAGAATAACGATTCATCAATACCTTAAGCGTATTTTTTCTATAAATGAAAAGAGTTTCGATATAGCAACGAAAATGGAAACATAGGATGAACATGTTTTATTAATATAAGGATACAGTATAAAGATTAACTTTTATTTACCAAAGGAAAATTTTATTTGGAAACGACAATGGTTTAGACTCATAAAGTCATCTTCAGGTGAGATCTGAGGATGTAAAGGTTAATCTTTTCATTTGTTTCCGATGGAGACTTAGCACGAAGCCACGGCCCAAGTAGTGGATACTAGGATATTTAGAATAGAGGACTTACAATTTGTAGTGTATCTTTCCTTGAGGTGATTGACCGAAGAAAATAGGCATAGCAGCTAGGACCAGCTTTCTAAATTATTTTTTTTACAAACCTCAGGCGATGTTATCTGAATACAAAATTTGGATGAAAGGTGTGATTGAAACTAACTCTCTGTCACACTTAGCTAGGTGGCTAGCAATTTTAATTCGTAAAAGTAAATTATAATAACTATTGACAATAATTGGGATATTTTGGTTGTTTCATTCAATTTTTCCTTTAGAATTCCTATTTTTTTATTGAACGATTAAAAGTAATCACATCCATTTCTCTGAATGCGACGATTGTTTAAGTTTATAGCTGAGTTAATATATATTGCTGTGGAATAGAAATAAGTTTTGAGATGCACCATAAAGCTACAAACCACAAGCTACAATGAGCTAAGTTAATTTCGTAATATTTAGAGTTGCATTTTATGAAATAATAAAGGTTTCATTTTCATCGATTATTTAATTTATCTCTTATGACTATCAGGGTAAATTATGGCGATACTATTGCAACTAAGTATTCTATATTCCATCAAATTTGTGTCATTTCGAAAATGGGCATAATAGAGGTAGACTTCCTCATAAATGTCAAGTATCGATAACTTATCAATATTTTCTACTTTAAATATCACTCTTCTTTTAAAGGTGTTGAGGGTCGATTTCCTTGTGAATTACAATGCAGTATTCTTAAAAAAATAATTGTAAACAACATAATAGCGAGTAAACATCCATTTCTTAATAAATAGACATTATAATGTTCAATGATTCTTTATTCAGGTAATGGTATGATGAACATGCGCGCATGAAAACATAATTTCAAACAATTTACATAAACATAGCCGCAGGGGATCATCAATGAACTAAGATGGGGATGATAGCGAGACGAGAACAAAGCATGAAAGGGATGTGGATCCATGAATGAAGCAGGATGCAGTGGTGAAAGTCGCTAAAACACGATGGATGAGGTAAGAATGAGCAGAATCCAGTCCGCAATGAGATGGCAGCGTAGATGAAGTAGATTCAGGGAGAATAGTGGTCATCCCTTAACCCTAGTCAGGATGGAAGTATGGATATGATGAAGCAGGTAACATAGGACGAGTCCTTACACAATTCAGCCACACCTTCCGATGAACAAGATGAATTCCTAGTAGTATTTGCCGTAGGACTTGTGGTACACTGGGGCTACGGAAATAGCCTTTTGGTACACTGGGGCCACCTCGATGGCCTTGTGGTAAACAGGGGCCACTGCTACAGCCTTGTGGTACACAAGAGGCTCGTGGTGCTCGATCTTCTCAGGGTGGTATGCCTTACCCTTCTTCTCAACGACAGCTTGGAATCCGCTGTGCTTGTCGACGCTGTAGTGCACGATGCGAACGGTGCCATCGGGTTCGTGGAGGGAGTAGTAGCCCTTGGTGATGTCACCATCGCGTTCCTCGTGCTGCTCCTTGATGTCTCCGGTCTTCTCGTCCTTGACTCCGTATTTGAATTGGTAGTGAGGGGGTGCCTGGAAAGCAAAGGAGGATGATTATGCTACAAAGTCTCTATTAATGACGAGCTGAGACTTATTAGTCCATGTTACATCCAACCCCTAGACGATTACTAAGATGACGATTAGCGTGTAACAGCCAAAAGATCAGATAGATTCCTGAGGAAAAGGCTGTGAATGGCATGTTAAAGTGCATACTTTGTAGAATATTCGTTGTATCTTTAAAGAGTAGACATTTTTCCTAAAAATATCATTTCCGATAGTGCGAAACATCGTAATAATTGTACGAAAAAATAGAGTACTGTTGTCACTTTATTTATTTATTTACGACTTAATTGAGCGAAATTGGGACTAAAAAGTCCCATCTTCCATTTAACCCATAGTGTTTTTACTTACAGACTTTACTTTACAGACAGAGTATCGAAGCATAAGTTAAATTGCAAATTACACTTGGATGAAGTCTCATTTTCAAGAGTAACTTTACAATATAAATTTCAAGTACAGTAATTCATGGGGCAAGAAAAAGGCCTCTGGTATAAACGTTTAATTTAAAGTGATGAATGAAAATGCAAAATTTTTAAAATATGCGAGGATAAGATATCATTTTAAAATTTTATAACAATTCACAAAATATTCATTTGTATCCCTAAAACATACATTCATACATACGAAGGACTTTATTTGGCGAAGTATTGCTAAAGAAATATAGTTACTGTTTCATGATATTTTATAAAGAAAAGACTAATGATATCGGCGTAACAAAAGAATCTTCATATCGTCAAAATTTAAACGCAAACAGGTCGTCTTAATTTGATCCTCGGATAAAAAGGATAAAATTTGTTTTATCGTTGAAGTTTTTTTTCTACAGCAAATTATTATACTACGTTCACTTTGACCTGCGTATTAATAACTGTCTTCCGGGCAATAGAGGTTGGCGAGAAAGGATATGAAAACATTAGACCGATATGCGAAGAATCATATTCTGATCGAATTCAGCGTACTTACGTAGTAGTCGATCACTTTCTCTTCCTTGTGTTCATATGGGATGGCCACTTTGTGTACCACGGGGACGGCTACTTTCTGCACCACTGGGAGGGCCACCTTGTGGATGACGGGTGCATGTTCAACTTGAATGGCGTGTCCTATTTCCCCACCTCCGTATCCTTCATACCCCTTGTATCCCCCATATCCCCCATATCCCCCATATCCCCCATATCCCTTATATTCCTCTCCTCCACCGTAGCTATGCCCGTATCCTCCTCCGTAGCTGTGCCCGTATCCTCCTCCGTAGCTGTGCTGAGGGAATGCGTGGCAAATAGCCATTGCCATGGCGATGATTGCGATGTGCGAATACATCTGAAAAGAATGAAACTTCTTCTTCATTCCCTGCAAGAGGTCTTTTTGCAGTACCCCATTCTCCATCGTCAGTAACTAGGGTTTACTGGTAACGTAGTAAAAAGGCAGAGGGTTATATATACAACTATACTTATTGCAACAAGTGTTAACCAGTAATTATTTGTCCGTTTACGCCAATGGCAAACGTGCTCATTTAAGTAATAAGGATAAATTTCATCTTCCACTGCAACTTAAGATCCTAATGGAATACATTAATTGCCATAAAAAAATGATTAGCTATTGTGAAACTTTTCGTGTTAGCAAATCTTGAGGACATATGGATGGCTGAAGATCCGTATTCTACAATCAATTTTGCAAATCATCCTATGCGAATCACCTTTGATTCACGTTGGTACTGCCCGAAACAATCTATCGGGTGACACATACGACAACTTGAGGGTTATCAAGAAATATTTTCATATCGCTCCCTGAATTGACAAGTTATAAAAATATTTAATGCAGTTTCTAAGTAAGAAATGTAAGAGACTAAGTGATCTTTTCTTTCGCATTAGGTATATATAATATACACGTTAACATAAACGTTATTATATATTTTTTATGTTATATATATTAATTCTCTCCTGGGGGTGACTCGCCGTCGACATATTTGAAGTCATCAACGTATGAAATTCATAGAAAACTTTTAAACGATCAAGCTCGGCTTTGTGGAACGGTGCCATAATTGAAAAATTCAGTAATTTCCACAGGAGTATATTTAGCGTGATTAGTTTCGTCCAGCCTGAATATGTACATATGTAGACGAAACTATTATTGCCATGGAATCATCATAATTCCATTAGTCTCTCAAAATGGAATTAATAATGCAAAATTTTAATGGTGTTTAACTCCCGAGTTGGTCCAATGGTTATAGCGTCCGCCCAACAGAAAGGAAGACTTTTCACGTCTATTAACATTAGGCTATTTTTTTATGTAGTCCAAATCGTGCCAAGTTACCTTAAATCCTAGAATATGAAAATTCTCATGAATTCTGCCGCTTTATTCTAAATTTACAATAGCAAACAAAGTTGTAAATAAGATACAGAATACGGAACTAATTGCTTTTGGAAAAGAATGGTTTAAAAATATTAGTTTCATGCCATAACTTTATTAAATTTAGATTTTACTTCGTATTTACTGAAATTATCATTTTTTCCGAATCAGACACGGAGGAATTTCATGTAAAGAGAAATATAATATAAGAGACTATAATTATAGGATCAAATTAAAATTCTGATGAAGGGTGAGATAATTCTTACTTAAGATAAAGTTTCAAAACCCTTATAATTAATATCGATTTGGGAAGATTAATTTAAGAATATTTTGAACGAAATTCCAAACTGTGAAAAACCAATAATTATTAATTTAGACCGAATCACCTGTGCAATGTTGCGAAATCCTCAAGAGACTGTTACTGTATAGAAGTATATAATCTCCTATTTATAACAAAACTAAATGTAGGGCTAAATGTATATTCAATTTCTTCACGTTGGACGTTGAGCCTTAAAATATTACGTGGTACTTACCTTCGATTTAGTCCTTCCAGAGATCCGATGGATTGGTTTGCTCTCTTCGAGTGCTGAGTGTGTTTTGATGGTGAAGCTTAAGAGTTCTCGCTATTTATATTCCATCCCTTCGATAGTAAAATCGACGGTTTGTTTACCGTTCAAGTGTTACGTATGAAGAGATTGGCGTTCGGAAAGGCGGAGCCTAAACCGGGAGCGATCAGGGTGTTCACGGCTCTTCCGGTTTCCAGAGAGAAAGCACTTAGTCTACGGTGCGCAAATTTATTCCGCAAAAAATTCCATAATTGATCCCTTTTTCTAAGATTGCGATTATTCCTATCTAAGCCTCATGAAAACGTGAGAAATATTCGCTCGCCATACTTCCTGATTTGAAATGCACCAAATGATTGGCGAAATTATACCCTAAATATGAATAATTGAATTGAATTGATTTTATTAACGGGCATAAGATTGCCCTTTTTCATTTAAACATGATTATACATCAAACTACATATATTTTGTCTAATACAAGATATATAAATTAAAATATGAACATTACAACATATCTTTATATAAAGATATAAAGAAATTAATATACTTTATACAAACATGAGGAAATCAGAATATTGCAAACAAATATTAAATCATTTTAATACAAAACATAATTGAAAGAAAAAAAAGCAAAAATTTAAACACAGAAAACAAGAATAAACTGTAATTACATCTTACATGAACAAACAAAAACAGGAATTAAATAATAGCATAATATTACAAATTTTTGAATGTAGACTTTATTTGTATAATATTTGTATAAAATATATCCACAGACTGAGCACCAAAGCATTCATTACCTAATTGTTGAATTCTTGTGATAGGTGAGTTGCATAAGAAGTTCCTAGTATATTTTTCTACAACAAAAGTATCAAATGATCTCGTCATATGTTTAGGGACTCTTAGTTGAATGAGTGATACTAATTTTATGCAGTCAATTTTGCCATTCATCAATTTATACAAAAAGATTATGTCTGAAAGGTTTCTTCGGGTGTACAGTTCTTCTAGCTCTATACATTCAGACAATGGAATATTGTGAATACAATGAATAATCAAAACTGATTCGCATTGTTTACGATCCGATGTAAATTAAAGAAAATTTTAATATTAACTAACCCGTAATTTTACTTGACGAGTAAATTTTATTAAAATATGATCCTTTCCTACGTAAAAATAGGTTTCGCATCTTCCGTTTACATTAAGGTGGTCATGAAGAAGATATGCTTTAGTGAATTTATTGCAGCCATTAAGTTGCGAATGCCTGCAATTACTATCGATCAATAATTCATAACTACGTAAAAAGCAGCATTCCTTCACAAATAGAGGCCATTCCACTTGTTCGATGAGTTTCTAAAGTAATTAGCTCAACTGAATTTACTCTGTATTTCAAAAATTACATATAAATTCCTCATCGGGGCATGTCTTAAGAAGCCGATGGAAAATTGACGACTTTATGTCCTAATTAACAAAGGATGAAATTTAATGACCAATCAATCGCTTGCTGCCCATATGAAAGTGGAATGCATTCGTATATCACGATTTTCTTTCTCCTTGAGGTCATATGAAAGTGTATTTCCTTACTTTTCTTTCAAACTGATTTATTCGATACTGAAATCAGGTAAGGATTCTGAGCAATTTGTGTTTTATTGGCTTGCTTCAAAAATTAAAAAAGCGACTTAGGTATAATTCATAAATTCATCAATGTGGAATAAATTTGGTAAATTCCATTTCAAGCATAATTTTTTTCTCTTCTCACCACTATGAGCAAAACTTTGATTAATATCTTCCAAGCCTTAGCTTTCGGAAGTAATTATAAACTGTCATTTTCGATGCCGAAAACGAGCCGAATTGCTATTAGTAAACAGAAGAGAGTAAAAAATCTAAAGGATACCAATATTTATTTCTCTAAAAGTAATTCAGGGATAGTGAGTACAACCATTTATTCAAAGTTAACATTAATTGAATCGAGCCAATCTGCATTTAGGTAAGATATTTCAATAATCTTCCAGTTGTTTTTGGAGGTATCAATATATGGAAGGTATATATTTTTTCAGGTCCATTTTATTTTCATTATTTAACTCTGTCCTATGACAGGAAAAAGTACCAATTATCTCCTTCATTTTGCATGATGGATTTCCACCATATCTCGTCCGATTCGGTGAATTTTATTCTGTCCTATGAATCTTCGACTTTGCTAGTTTCTTCGCTAAATCTATCGTTGAACCATTTGGACGAGAAGCAATATGAATTATATCAGAGTGAAAATAAGAAAACGCAACCTTAACCCGTTATCGGAAAAGTATGTTTTTTCACAGAAGGGCTGAGAACCCGTATTAAGTCATTAGTTCATGGCTCTTAATTTTTAAAGAATACTTTACTTACTTAAAAAACAAATTATGATGTACACCATGACTTTCATCAACATGTAACTATAACATTCTTCGATAAAGAACCCGCTGAATGTTGAAGTTTGCGCTGATATGGCTTTTTAATTATAATTTAATAATTAAAGCATTGTTCACCATGTATTCACGAATGGTACATATTTTGCATTTACCATCGACACGGAGTACAGAAAATCTATTTTTCATTAACTTTCCTCTCATTCTTGCTCATGTCTGACGTGATATCAAAGCTACTGAGGTGTGAATAGTGCTAGATTATAGAATGCTTGTCGAATGCTGAGAAATGCGTTACTCATAGGATAATTGTGCAGCTTTAACTTTGAATTTGTTCAATCTCAGCATTCTGAATCAAAAAGGAATTAGGTTTAAACTCAAAGAAAAATAGAAGCGAAAAATAGTGACATTTTAGGGATTCGAACCCAGGTCTCCCACCATCCAGAAAGATATTGTATCCACTAAATTAGCATTTTTTGAGGTTTTTTGTCACGGTTTGATGGTCTACGGGATTAGAATTTCTGCCTGGAAAGTGGGAGACCTGGTTTCGAGGCCTAGTCATGTCGCTATTCTTCATTTCTGTTTATCTTTTGGTTTCTAGGTGCACGCGCGAAGTAAAACGTATTTTCCTCTCCTTCAAACTACCTCATATCTCATCTTGCCTAGTCGCCTCTTTTCCTCTTTTTTGCCTTTGGTAAGCAATGATGTAGGTGTTTAGAATCCAACCAGCCCTCGAGCAAAACCTTTGGAGAATCAATGCATTACGTAAACGTTGCATGAGATATGTTCGAATTCTTGGGAAATAGAGAAGCTGATTATTAAGTTTTATTGTATACTAAATGACCCGGTGAACTTCGTATCACATACAATTTATTTGATTATAACTTTTTATTAGCGATTATCAATCCTAATCAACCTCCCCACTTCAATTAATTGAGATCGATAATACTGGCTTCATCGTGTACGGTTTAATTTCGTTAGGTTATTAAAGGAACCTGATTTTAATTCAAATGAATTCATTGTCTTTTATTTACATGAGAGTTAATAACAGTTATTCAATATGAAGCTTTTAGATATTTTTTTTATTTTCTGGTGCGTAAATATATGTGCAAAGATGATAGCTCCCACGCGCAAAAACACGGACACCCCAAGTTGATTCCGCAAACTTCCAACGACTGGCCTTACGATTTATATATGGTCATCGCAAAAGCCAGACTCACGGGGAATTGCAGCCGCTTAAAATCGCCTGTCCCGAATTGAAATTTTGAATGGTCGCGTTGAGATCATCTACAACTTTGATTTTTTGTTTTTGAATGGTTGCTCTACGCCTGGAAAAACACGCTGAATCCTCATTCTATTCTTTCAACTGACAGAAATCTGTGGGTAATGTGATGAACTCGGTCGGGGTGTCAACTGAGACTTTCCTGTTACCAATGTCCTACAATTGCTTCGGAAATACATCTGCACTTTGATCTTGTTGCAAAAACATTCGCATGTTAGTCGTCAATCGGAGTGTCCTCACACGACCCCACATATTTGATGATTTTAAGCACGAATTTATTTCGTCAGCTACAGTTAATCATGGAATAACTGGAAGGGTCTGACGAAAGACACCGGACAGCAGAATCATGGCTCCGCCAAATATTTTTTGGTTGTCGCGAAGATCTTTAGAAGTTTTGTCCAGCGCCTCCAGTGACCTCTTGTAAATCATCGTGCATTCGTCCCAAACGATCAATTTGCATACCAGGAGAATCTTCACCAATGCGCTGTTTTTGGCGATGTTGCAAACTGGTGTCTCGTAGATTTACATTTTCAGAGGCAGAACGTGCCATTCGTCCTCCTTCTTACAAAGTCGCTGCTATTTCCGATGAAGCCAATGCTAGGGCAACTTCATCCTGCGACCGAATCCTCGCCAAAAGCAATGTAATTCAGAACGTTTTTCCACTCCCTCAGGGAGCATCTAGGAAGTAAATTCCACCGGTTCCTTTGCTCACAGCTTCTAAAATTTAATCAAAGAGTCGTACGCAATCTTTAGTTGTTGATTCAATTGTGGAACATTTGTATGAACTGCTTTGGCTGATGCTTCGGTGTCGTATTGTTGTTATCACGACTTATTATCTGTCGCTCGCTGGCCATCAGTGCGGTTTGAACGTGAGGTAGCTCGTGGCAGATTTGACTTCGACGACCTATGTCATCTCGTCTTCCCCTCCTTAATTGTTTTCACGTTTGCTCAAATCTGTTAATTTTACCTAGAGAATTTTAAAGTATTGGAGTTGGGAATCGGAGGGGACTTAGCTGCAGTGCTAGGAGATGATAATGAATCCATTTCCAGAGTGCTGCACTTCGTCAGAAAGACAGGCCTTTTTAAAAAACTTTAAAAGAAAACATATAAAACAAGGAATAAATCGAGCTCAAATTTCAGCCACAGACTATAGTTCCATGAAAGTATGACCTAATTATCCTTACTAGAAAATGGTGCTAAATGACCGTAGATGTCGACGCACCACAATAATACAACAACAACAACAACCTCAAACTAAGTTCTCGAGTCACGATAAAATTTGTGGTTATATCTAAACCTACAAAGGCAATATAGGTAAATAGAATGGCAGATCAAAATAAATTATCGCAAACTGTTCCTAAATTCACTTTAACTAAGTCTTTTCTTAAAATCCGTTACTTTCTGTTACGAAAAAACGAAAAACGATTTGAAATGTAATACATTTTAAACAACTTCACGGAAAGAATGAAGTTTTGTATCGCATTAGACGATAGGTGCGCCACGAACGTCTATTGAAAGTAATCCGGAGTGGCGATTCCCAATTTTGACTTAATCAATTTTTCAGCTTTTGGGGTTTCTAAATTTCTTTTATTGTATAATCCACCCCTGTATTAGAGCAAACAAAACAGAGAAAACTTATTCAAATCGTTCGAGCCGTTTTTGAGTTTTAGCGAGATTGACGAACGGCAATTGATTTTTTTATATTTAGATAGATAACATTAGGGGAATCATTCTTGTGTAATATTTGAAAGTTAGTACGGCCTCGATGTGCCATTCGGGAGATCCTATTATACTTCAATTGTGTCCTGGAAACAATTTCGATGATGCACTTTTAAATGGCCACTTTCACATTGATCTGCAATACTTAAAAACACAGAATTTCGGAAACACTGATGCCGAAAATTACCGAAACGTTTGGAAAATTACTTTCCGCATTCAGCAAAAGTGTTGTCTTCCGTACGCGAGCGACTGTGGCCGAAGGCGGAAAGTGCCGCTGATTGTGATATTACGGAGAAAATGAATGGGGTTACATTGAAGGGGGTTCGAAAGGCTGAATGGAAAGTCTCAGAGAAATTAATGTGATATCCAGTTATCCATAGATAGAGATAGGCTTTTCGCAGCCCAGAAACATATCATCGCCACGCTCAAAGCAACTCTATCTAGCTGTCAAAGCGATCCACGTATCGACTGATACAGACAAGTCTTGACACGCTTTTGAACGCAATGTTCGTTCTATATCAATTATCAAAATCAACAAAATCAATCAAACATCTCTGTAAGTACTGGAAGCTTAATATAGGTGGTAATTGCAAGTTTCGTGTATGATTTTGCTCTAATGCAGAAACAGTAACAGAGATGGATAAAACTTAGATAAAATAATAAAGATTGAGAACCATCGCAGCATTTGATAGGTGCCGATGTTATTATTACTATTACGGAGGTTGGACCGAGATTGATTTCTAAATACCATTGTAACGAAAGTTTCGATATCCAATGATAATACTCGGATAACGAGTTATCATTTCAATAATAATATATATCTCGATCAATACTTGCTGGGGTAAATTTGAGATTTGAGACAGTAGCTTTGAAGTATAACTTCTTTATTTTAATGAGAAGTTATAATTAGATATTTAGTAAGATACTATTCCTTACAAAAATATTTGCTTTTAAATAATAATACGTTCTTTCATTAAATTCATTTTTTTTTTCAAATTTAGCTCCCTCAGGAATTATTTGAGAAGATTTTTATTTAATTCTCAAGCAATGCAAGCAAGCATTTACAGCTGTACATTTCTTATGCGTTTGACTCCGTATAGATTTTTGAAACATGATAGGAAAGTTTGCTTGTTTATTCTGGAAGCAATATTCTCCAGTGCTCAATTTATTCGCGGTTGCTTTATGCAGTACTTATTATTTCCAAGGATGAGTCCCAATTGTAAACAACCTCTTTTAAGCCAGTAGTCGGTCTTTTCGGTCTAGTCAGTCTGCAAAAAATATTTTATCTAAATAATTAATAATATTAGGTTGAGGTTGATTCAAATCAGTTTTAGTGTGTATAAAATATCAAATTCCTGAATTGCAAGGTTGTGGATCACGGAGAGTAAAAATTCTAACTTGGGTATTCGTAAACTTTTTTCATGTCATTCAGTCCGAGTCGTGAATACATTATGCGCGGTTGGATGTACTTTATGTGGAAACTACCAAGGTATCTATCTTGTGAACGTATCGCTATAGCATTTCTTGGTAAAAAATGTGAAACTTGTTAAACTAGTGCCATATAAACCTCCTGCACGCTCGTAAGCAAAATTTCTAAAGGAAGTCAAATTCCAAATCGTCCTCTTAAATATCAATCCATACCTTGAAATATAATTTAATTGAATGTTAACTATATAATAATCGAACATGATTGAATCAAATCGAAACAATAAATTAACATTAATTTTTAAAGTTCCTTCTTAAAATTGTTTGCTTATTATCATCCCCACTTTATGGTAAACAGTAAAATAATACATATAATTTACCAGGGGGTAAATTTTCACGGATCCGTTTTATGGATGTTTGAATGGATAAACGAAAATGTTATGTCTTGTTGGGTAAGGATTGGAATAAAATTTAAGTCAGGCAGAATTATGCCACGCATTTGGAGTGAAGTTGCCTAGCAAACGTTCATTGGATCGCAAGATTGATCAAGAGTGGATCCAATGAGGATAGTAACACTTTTACTCTTCATTTCCCGTCCCTGAGTTTGTATCATTACATTGAAGAAAAAGCCTTAAGCTTTTTAGGTTCCTTAAACTGCCATCAATTGGTGGCTGACAACATTCTGTAATTGAAGTTAAACTTAATAAAAGGAGTTTGACCATTAAAAGATTCGCCTTCAAAGTTTTAAGTTCGACTCAACTCATCGAACCAGAAACAGAATAAGGTTTTTGATGATGGGATAACCAACACACATATTTCTGGCACTTTAAAAGATTCCCTCAGCAGTCTCCTTCGACCACTGCTTTCTACAAATGTTCCGAAATCATAATTGCATTGTCGTATCATAGAAATAAAAGTATAAAAATTTAAATTAATGACTATAAAACCTCTTGCTTGATGGGACAAGTACCACTAAAATCGCATATATGAAGCCTAAAATGTATCCCACCTTCGAATAAATAATACAATTTTTTTAATACATGAAAAGCGAAACGTGATATATTCATATCTCTTTACTTACTTAGATAATTTTCCTCATTTTATAATAGTGACGGTAGGACAAGTATTATAAGAGTTAAATGATTTATGGATCCCTAATTAATGATGACTGATCTCTGAAGTATTCACCCCGGAAGGCGGTTTGAACCTAACCTAACCTTCCACCATTAGTCAGAGAAACATTAGCTATTAGAAGGGAAATTGAGTATGATGAGTAGAAAATTAATTGTCTCTCTTTTTGTCTCTGAGGCGTAATACTATGAGTAGAACCAGTCCAGGCTAGTGCAACAGTGATCCAATGAGTTACAAAAATCATTTTTCAATCAACAAGGTGGAATAAAATTGGTTCTACCATCCAGTATATTTTACGCCTCAGTGGATATCATATTGGGAATAGATAACAGTGAAACAATATAGTAAAAAGTTATGGTTATTTTCAAATACAAATGAAAATTATTATAATCATCAAGATGATGGCAAAATCTGCAATTACACCAGCGGGACTGAAGAGTTTTCGGCAGAACTGATATTTTCAGCAATCACATGTTGAGCATGATTGGTATATATCATAAAGGCAACTTATCACATGATAAGTTAACCCTCTAAGTTATCTATCTTCCCCGTTCAGAAACTAGTTGGTAGGAGCGAAGAGAAAGTACACGAGTATTGTTTCTTTGCGTTAGTTAGGACTCAGCTAGAGTATGGGACCCTTCTGTAAAGTGTAGTATTCGTGAATTGGAAAAAGTGCATCAAAAATCTATACGCTTTGAAAATAATTGCTACGCCAAAGCAATGAGCGTTACTCAGGTGCTTCAGGATGCAGGATGGGATTCTTTAAAAGATAAAAGATGTAAACAAAGACTCAATTTCCTCAATAAAGTCGGAGAGAGTATATTTTCATAGGATATAGCCGGTATTATGCGTTCTTCTTTTACATATGCCATACAGAAATTGCAAGGAAGATCAAGGAAATAGATGATAGAACAATTTGCTTTAAAAAATATTTTTCCGCGAATGATAGGCTAAAGGAATCGATCAGGGAAGTGTAGTCATAGTGACCTTGCCACATACCAAAATGCGGCTTGCAGGGTGAATATTTAGACGTGGGTCTATCAGAGTTCTCAGAGTAATTTATGATAAGTTAGATGAAGTTAGGTCAAAATATATTTAAAAGTAAAAATTAATTGTGATATTTTGAGACAATCGGTTTTTCATTCATTCAATATATGTTCAATGGGAACCATTTTTCGAATTAATTTTTGTATAATTTTACGCAGGCATTCTATTTATGGCGAATTTAGATAAATCAATGACTGAAAGCTTTATAATCTCTATTAATTATCCTGTATCATCAGATGTTTCCAAAACCTGATATGTATTGAGGTTTTTCTCAGAGCATAGATATCACTTATCAAATTATGCTACAATAAGTACTTCAATTGTATTCCACCTGTTTCTATTCTAGTAAGTCAGAAAAGAAGTCGACAACTTTTTGTTGGAGTAATATTAAGATAATAATGATGAAACTGATTCAAAATCAGCTTGGATTTGTCAATTCTAGCATAAAATTATTATATTATAGCTGAGACTGAAATAGATATCTACGATAAGAATCTGTTATGACCAAGCTCTACTTTTTGGAAGGGAGTCATACTAAATAAAATAATAGCACTTATTAACTTCCACTGAGATTTTATTTATATTTATTATATTATTTTTTATCATATTATTATTAACTTTTAATATTATTATTTTATATTTATTTATTATATTATTATTATTATTTTATTTATATTTATTATATTATATTTTATTATATTATTATTATTTTATATTATTATTATTTTATATTTATTTATTATATTATTATTATTTTATATTTTTATTATTATATATTTTTTATTATATTATTATTATTTTATATTTTTATTATTATATATTTTTTATTATATTATTATTTTATTTTATTTATATTATTTTTATATTATCTTCATTTAAAATCTAATGAAACTTTCTGTACCCGATAACAGAATTTTTATCGAAGTTTTGTTTATTCTTCTTGTTCTGATCATATGAATTTACGAATATAGTCAAAGAATATATTTTTTCAAAAAGGCGACTAAATTCGTCGATACATCGACATCTTCTTCCGGACGCCAGTCGCCTTATTTTTAATATATTCTGTGGAATTTACCAAGTGTTTTTATTTTATTTAGTATATCTACGGTAGTTGATAAATTATTCCCTCGACATCTATTTTAAAACGTGAATCAGCATTATTTCATTTGTCTGGAACATATTTTCTGTTAATTGTTTCATTAAAGATAAATTTATTAAATTTTGGAATCACTATTTCTTAGCAATAAGGAGTACAGTTAAAAGATATCCCAAGATACTAAGTGGGTGAGTATTATGCTTATGTAATGTTCAACCTCCAGTTTTTGTGCACTCGCAAGTATACGCCTGGGGGGAGTCTGGCGAACGCAGACTCGATGGCCATCTATAAATCCTTCGATTTCTCCGAGAGCAAAAACAAACGCTCCGCCATAACTCCACTTGAGAAGGACATGGGAAACAGTCTATAATATATTAATGACTGCGGAGTAAGAGTATATCCATTGAGGAAATTTAAACTCTATGCATTCCCTTCACGAATAACTTACGAATCAACTTCTCGGGAAAGTATCTGGTAAATAAATCTGAAGCTGACGGACCTGACTATCTTGAACCTAAGCCTAAATTGTAGCTGTTGATGGGACTAACTCACTGAATTAGGAGATAAAACTTTCTTCCATTAGCTCGTACATATATAAGGGAAGGCGGGGCACAACGGAGTGCTTGGATGAATGAAGTTCGTCTTTTTTCGGTGTCAAAGAGATGTCGCTTATGAGCGGCCATAACCAGTGGCGGATCTAGGATCGAGCTGTGGGGAGGCTTATATAATAATAATAATAATAAAAACTCTTTATTTGGAGAGGTTAGGCCCATTAGGGCCTCTCTTACACCTAACCATTAAGGGTTACTAATATTACTTACAGAAAAGGAGGAAAAACAATAAATTTAATAAATATATATAAAAAAAATAAAAAGAAGAGGTAAAAATATTAGAATTGGGGTGTGGGGAAAAACTTCTTGGCTGAAGGCTTTCGGAGAAAAACCCACTGTGCGGGAAAACGCTCACACAAGAAGGGGAGCGAAAAAAAAATCGTGAAAACACAGATGGAAATAAATACAAGCACTAATCACTAGTTGCATAATTGCTGACCAATATTGTTGGGTAAATTTATTGGTGGTTGACCACGGATGTCATTTACCTGAAAAGACAGAAGAAGAAGAGTAGACGGAAAATAAAGAGCTTTCAGAAATGCGATTTAAGTAATGGAGGCCTTAAAGATTGAGATTAATAAGCTACTATAATGTAATTAATAATCCACAATTAAATATTATATAATTGTTATACTGGTAAGGATAATTAAAGTTATATTGATAGATAAAGCATGATTTACCTGCTGTACAAATATTAATAAATCTAAAAATGGTATTAAGACTAAAAGAAAAGAAAAAATAAAGAAAATAGTAATAATTGTTATTATTATTAGGGCTTGAGAGTTGGGATTAAAGATTCATTTTCTATTCATCGATTTTTGTAAGAAATTTTATAAAATTAAACTCAATATACATATTTGAATTATACTTATTATTATCTATCGTTGTAGATAAGCAATATTTTCTTCACACCTCAATAGTATGAACGATGATACATTTTTTTTACTGTGACTTCTGGGGGGCTACAGCCCCCATAGCCCCCCCCCCCCCCCCCTGGATCCACTACTGGCCATAACCACAACTAGACTAACATTTTACTACTCAACTACAGCATCCATGTTGCTCTGATTTTCTTGAGAGTTGGTGTTTGAGGTTTCCGTTGTGTGATTTTTTTTGCTTCCGTATTGTGAATTTTGAGCATTTAGTAAACAAAGAAAGGTATACTTAATTGTTTACATTACAACTACATTTATTAAATGCTTGCAGAAATGGGTAGTACCCCGAAATGTTGTTAACTAATTTTGATTTCAGATATATTTCTTAAGAGACATTATGTGTTCGGAAACCCGACTCAACATCTGGTGTAAGAGTCGTGGGATTTTAAAAAGTACCTAATAAATGTGTGCCTAGTGTGTACCTAGAGTGTTAGAAAAAGTACAACGAAAGGCGATACGATTTGTAAAGAATTGCTACGATAAAACAGCGAGTGTCACTCAGATGTTACAGGACGCGGGATGGGAATCATTAGAAGATAGAAGAAAAATTCAAAGGATAAATTTATTAAATAAGTTCATAGAAATTACGTTTTCAGATGATGTAACCGATATAATGCGACCCCCCTGTTATATGGGCCGTGCTGATACTGCCCGAAAGATTAGGGAAATAGATGCTAGAACGAATCGTTTCAAAAATTCATTTTTTCCGCGAAGTATACGCGAAAGCAACCGTTTAGGAAAATAGAGTCAAGGTGATTGCACCCCCTGCCACACGTCGAAAGGCGGCTTGCAGGGTTCTTACATAGACATAGACATAGAGTGTGAATTTTGTGAAAAGGACGTATTCAATGAAGATTGTTGTTAAACCTTTATAGTAACTTGAAATTAGATAAATATTAAACTATTTTTTTTTCAATTCCACTAGTTTTAATTTTATTCCTAAATACTTATCTTTACCACTCCATTTTGCCCCGAACCCGGGGTGTAAAGGGCAAAAGAAAATATGTTTTTATTTTAAAAAATAAACGTATCAGTCCTATGTTTTCTTACAAATTTATTTTATTTTTGTGATTATTAATCTATAATTTCTTCATAGAAAATACTGTGGCTTTCTTAATTAACCCTTTTGCACTTTTAAAACGAATTTCCAACTTGGTACCCCGTTCTGCCCCGTGTTCCCTTATTATACTCGAATAATAATAATAATTGAGTTTATTGTTTTGTGGCAAGACACCCTAAACAAAATTGGATTTAACAGTTTAAATAAATCGCATAGCGCATCGCAAATCGAATAGCGTTGGAAGGAATTTTAAAAAAACTCCGTTAATTCTTTCTAAAATGATTTTACTAAAGGAAGATTATATTACGATATGATCATCTGTATTTACAATATTCCGTATTTCTCTTTCAGCCAAACTTCCTTTGTAAATTAATTGAATTAATTTTTTTAATATCAATTCCGTTAAATGAATCGATCCCATTATCAATACTTTCATTTAGTTAACTGATTAAACTTATTTTGACATTTAACATTCATTACTACTAAAAATGGTTGTGATGGTTTCGACTAAGCAGTAACAGCTGTAGATGAATTTGCGCAGTTATTTCATCTCGTTATTCTACGACGGAATATGTTTTATCGCGGATCCTCCAAGTATCCTGAACCTATGAGTAAGCTGTGTCCCTTAATAAGAATCTTTTTCTTCAGTTGAGTGAGACCATGCATACGTGTCTTGAAAATTTTGTGATTTGTGAAAAACGAATCCTGAATGATTTAATTGTTCTAAATGAGGTCAGTCTTCTTGCTCTCACTACTTCACCTGTGTAATATTTTAAATGTGAATTATATTTTTTATCGTTTGAAATGAAGCCAAATGTAGTCAGTAGTCTGGATTTACACGATGGAAGTAAATTCATAATTTGCCTGCTGGGCATCTTGCTGGATACACATGACACTAACTGGATCGGGTTGCTTCATATCTAGATACTCTACGAGGGTGTTGAGTTGAATATAAGTTAACACGTAAGGGTTTCTTTCAAGAAGTTAAGTCCTCACCGTAAAGCCAGATCCTTCTGGTTGATGGCTCTTGAAATGTCAGGTCCGTCCGCAGTGCTTTCTACTTCCACCTTGAGGCTTTCATTGGTTATGTAGAAAGATAGATTTTTATTCAGCTTTTTTTAATTTTTATTGCTCTAAGATATTTTATAAAGTTTACAGAAAATAACTATCATAATTCAATTGGTGCGTAGACGATTCTTGTTTTAACTGCTATCATAATTACTTATGAATTACAAAGTAAAGAAGAGCTAATGAAACTTTCTGTACCCGATAACAGAATTTTTATCGAAGTTTTGTTTATTCTTCTTGTCCTATCTTGTTCTGATCATATGAATTTACGAATATAGTCAAAGTGTTTAATCAATGTATTTAAATATTTAAACATTAATTTAAATTTAAACATTTGTAAAATACGCTCCATTTGAGTGAACATTGAGGATTGAAACCCCCTGCCACGCGCCACTTGCGGATTGCTGGGTTTAAATGTAAATGTGAAACATTATTGAACTAAATAACCATGAAATAATGTACCGAGATTTTTTAATGTAAACTTCAAGCATTATTGAAAGTCATAAATTCAAATTATACAATTTAGAGAAATTTGAGAGATTTCTGATTTTTGGAAAGTGTGATACAACCTCGTTCTTCTTTAGCAAAGAGTCATTACACTCAATGCCTCAATTTAAGACATTTTTATGTCAAAGAATTCGTTAAATGGAATAGATCAGGGTAATTGAGGTATTTTATGTAGATATTATGTATGTTTGTTCATTCATTCTACGGGATCATCTGATCGTGGTTCTAAATTTGAAAGTTGAATGATCACGATGAAGCACCATTAGTCACGATTCATAATTTTTTGAATGTAGTTTTTTTAATTATTCGGAATTTTACCGTGAGCCCAGTCGCAAATAATAACTAGTAGGAATATTTAAAGTTGTCCAAAATATATTCGAATGCAAATTATAACCTTCATTTATATTTGAAGTTATCTTTTATTTTCAAAACGCAGCAAATCATATCAGTATCAAATTATATAACCAAACTGCAACATTATGCTAAAATTGTGAATTTTCTCCTCGTGGTCGCAATCCATGTTCATCATACAGTTGAAATTGGTAGCAGAATCATAACCATATCCGCACAAATCACTACTATTAAATGAGTGGGACGGAAGTTTTAAAAGTAATTCTAAATAAATACTCTTGGTATTACACCCTGTTGTCCTGGAAATCCTGCTATCAAAACTGAACAAACGATGGTCAACCATAATGCTCATGAACCGCTTAACATATTAATTAGTTTGTTTGCGTTAGCAGAACGTTTTCTCCTTCCATCCCCTCCCCATTATTTAGTGCGTTACAAATGGCAGATATGGGCACTACAATTGACCGAGTCTTTCTTTCATGCACCTCGGCATCATTTCCGCCTTCCTATTCTAGTTGTATTTTCCTCGCTGTTTTTATTGCCCGTTGACACATAAAAAGAAAAAGCGCGGAGTTGCGCACGTGTTAGTATGGAGAAGGTGAATTTCTCAGTAGGTCATTTTATTATCCCATAAAGTGGCATGAAACCGCAGGAGTCTAAAGCCCGCTGCGGTTTGAGAGATCGGAAATTGAGTGTCTCGGCGCCTTCTCGTAATTCTCCATTGATACAACAATAATGTTGTGAACATAATGCGAGGAACGGCTAGTAATAATAATAATAATGTTTATTACGGGTTTTACCCCATTTACAGTTTAAGAATCATAAAAAAATTGCATAAATATAAAAATGGCAAAATTAAAATTACAATAAATGCAGCACAATGTTATAACTTATTCTAAACATATGCAATTAATAGAGATATAATTGATACGTACAAGAAAATTCCAATAAAATATCTATGTAAACATTGAAAACAAAAAGCAAAAACAGATAAACATAAATAAGTAACATTAGTTGTAAAACAAGTAACTTTACAAATGATAACATAAAATAAAATACTATAAAAAGATAAATTGAAACAGATCTAATTGAATATATAATAAGCATAAATAAATATATTAAACTAGCAAAATAATAAAAATACTAAAAAATGTATACAGTTAGTAAAGAAAAATCTCAATATTATGGTTAATGTATAGATAAAAATATGACAAAATAAAGAAAGTCTGATAAAACTTCAAAATTTATTTTTTTCATACAAAAAGTCGTCAATTGACAATAATACCAATTAAAAATTAAATATAAAAAGCTATTGAAAAATGTAAAATTGTTACAAAGCAATTTTGTATATAATGCACACAATATTATTTTACAGAATGTAGATATATAAGCACAAATACATACCAGAGAAAAGGTTTTTAAAATCGGTTTCACCTGCCCGTGGCTTCATTATGACTCAAAATAGTATTTTTCGATAGAATTTCAAGGTGATGTGACCATATGAACCGTTTCGTTATCATATCCCCTGCTTGAATACGAGAAAGCTTCAAGTCCAATTACGGTCAGGGAAGATTAATTGGACATTTCAAAAACCTTATTTCTATTGTACCGCTTGGATTTTTGGAAAGCTCAATGTTTGTATTCTTTTGTAAAATCATTCAAACAGTAGCCTCCTTTATAAGTTGCGAAACAAAAACTTCAGTAAAAATTGCTTACTAAATGCAGGAAAACTTATTCATATCGTTTATCATGAGCAGCATTCGAAAAAATGAGGGAATGAATTAGTTAAGGAAAGAATAAACAATTCCTAAGTAATCTTGCCCATAATAAACGACAGAAACTGTTCCATTGTCTTTCTTTTATTTTCCTATTATAAACCCACCTCTTCTGTAATCAAGTTACCTTTTATATTCCTTTATTTGACGAATTATTTCGTGGATCATGACTGAAAACGAATTGTTGGACATAAGATTTTTTTAAATTGATAACGTATATATTACTACATCTAACTCTAAGTCAAACGTAGAAGAAACTTCCGCTTGGAAATTCCTGCTCTACTCAACGTAATATCTAAATTCGGAGGATTTTGCTTCCAATCCTTATTTTCATGAATGGCGTTACGAGTTGATCAATTTTCTATGGTAACGTCATGCATTTCCTGAAAAAAATTATCTACACCTTATAGATAATCATCAAGACATCTAATACTATTTTTAATAACTCGTATGTCAAAATCTTAATCCCACGTATACATAAACAGTCATTCATTCATATTAATGACCTCACACTTATGCAGTTATATATGTGTATGTATTTATGTGAAGATTTATATAGGTGGCAAGGGAATCGCCTACGGCAAATCTCGTAGGGAGTGTCAAATTGAATAAAGGTCTTTATTTTCTTCGAAGTTTCACTTGGAAAAATAATAAATCTTAACTAGGTGGCACTTATTACTTCCTTTCCTATTCGAATGAGTTCAACTTCATTATAAAATTATAGATAATAACAAATATATTATAAAAATGCGCGTCTTATGCGTCATAAAATGGTGTAAAAATATTTCCATGAAATCTTCCAAAGAAAGAACAAAAAAGTATGCTGGAAGAGCTATTTTCATTAATGAGTATTATATCAATGCGGTCGTTACCGCCAGTGTAACATTGTACTTAGGTACAACTCTGCAATAAATATAAACTAATCTTTTTGCAATAATCTAGCTATTTAATTATTGGATTATTGCCAATACAATCACTTGCCTGACCGTATTTGGAGGAGGAGCAATTTTCCCTTCAAGTTGAAGAATGAATTTGTTTTTAAAATAGGTGCAGGATTTATACTAAGAATTTTTTTAAATGTAGATATTGCAGGGAAAAGATTTGTTCATATCTGTCATCAGATTACAGAAAATAGTTAATCATGGTGCTTATCCTCCCCAAAAATTTATTGGAATAATCGAATACACTGCCTTCTCCATTGTATTACAAATCCTCTCTTTAATCTGCAGATGAAAACATCCTAAGTAACCTTATATATTTATTCCTCTGCTCTAAATTAGTAATAAAAATATTATCTAGCCAGACATTTAATCACAGCATTATATTAAATATTCCTTTAATTATAACTCGATTAATAGAATATATTTACAATGAAAGGGTTGAGCTATGTATTTCCTTCAGGGGGTTTCTCCTTACGCCTCTTTGTGTTGGCGGTGCCTCGATGAGGCCATGGGCGTAGACGATGCCGCTCAGTCGGACGAAACTACACTTACGCTTGCACACCAAGTCCCCAAAACGGCTAGTTAAAATGTTCTGGTCGGGTAGCCTAGATGGTTAAGGCAGCCTCCCGGATAGAGGAAGATCCCGGGTTCGATTTCCGGCCCCGTCAGACTTTTTTCAAGTCCGTTTTTCCTTGAATAAGAATATATTTATTTCTCTTTAGGAAAAGAATACAGAGGAAGATGTTTTTCTTTTACGTCGTTCGTCAATCTAGTTCATGACTTAGGTAATATAAAAGCCGCTTGGACATAGGTGATGATGAATTTTACAATTCAATTGAAAACTCATATAATTCAAAGAAAAGCGTTATTCACCGTGTTATTGCACTACACATATGCGGTAATTTCCCTCTCGTCACACTCTGGTTCATTAAGGAACACAAGAGAATACTACGTCACGCCCCAATTGGCCTGTAACACATTATTCACTCTCCAAATCTAATGGTTCCCAATGGTGCAGTGGATGAAGCTGGCCTCACGGATGATTACTGTTCAGGTACTTCACACACTCCAAATATGAATTCTGTTTTGGATGTGTCTGTGCAACTTAAATTATAGGAGTAAAGCGATTCCATGGATTCCTTAGGGCTGTTTATTCCTTTTAATGGTCTAAATCCTTTTATTTCGTCCATTAACCCTTTTCCCAGTTCCTCTTTGACCCACATCATTTTGTTACCATTTTTAGCGAATCGCCCTCTTACAAGATCCCTCGAATCGACTTTCTCTTTCCATTTTACATCGTCAATCAATGTATTTTCCTTATCCGCGTAGTCTTAATTTATTTTGTTTTCCCCATACGCATTGCTCTCCGTATTTCATATTTCGTGTACGTGAAACAGTTTTTTTTCCCTTTTCAACGATACCTTGGAAAACAACTGTAATCAACCCCAGGATTATTACTAAACCACTGCCATCTAAGATAGCTCTGATTTCCACGAGTTATAACTTGAGATTAATTTGTATTGATTATATTTTGTAATTTCGCATTATTTACATCGACCTGATTGTATAATTTTTCTGGTTGGTGGATAACGAATGAAAACAGTATGTGCGTGATTTATCAAAGATCTTCAACTGAAGCCAATACATTCTTTCGTAAGACTACTCGTCGTTAACTAAGTAGGTTGTTAAGCGAAGCCTTCTTTAACGAAAATACCACTGTTCTCTTGAATAAATGTAGTACGTAATACAACTTGCAGTTTAACAATAATGGCCATAACATAAAATCTTACATATTTCCTACTTTCTTCTTTAAAGGAAAAATTAGGAAATACTTAACAAGTTTTCAATATTATTCTTCAGATTTTAAAATATATCTCCAGGGTACATCTCTTTGATATTTTTCTAACTTCTTCTTTGTCTATTTTAGAATGTATTAGTCTTTAATTTTAAGACATTGAGATGAATTCAGTGAACATAGTGTAATTTTCTGTCCCCCCTTTCTCTGTAGGATTCTACTTCATTCCCACGCGTTGTGTATTCTGAATTACCCCTTTGGAATCAGAAAGGGTAAAGTTTATAGCATTTTCCGTGGTTCTGCTCTAAAATTTCATGCTGAATAATTAGCATAGGCCGTTCAACTGAAACGAGATATTTTTTGATTAAACAAAAGGATTGCAATTGGATACAAATGAACTATAGCAATTACCCAATGAATTTTATTAAAGTTCATTTGGAGTTAGTGGAAAGGTTGATAGAGGGTTGTCAAAAAATGTTTACTTTACTAATATTTTTTGGGAAGAATTGATTCTTCAGTGAGTTATTCTCTAGGTACGTTTCAAAAATAACGCAAAGAAATCGCCAATTTATTCTAATAATACATATTAACGAGTTAATGTGTAACTATGGAAGTAATATTTGTCTTTGGTATGTTAAAACACGGCAAGCAAAACAAAACATAGTAAAGTATAGGGTATATGATGTAAATAGTAGAGAATTTACATGATATTAGAAGTGGGAAAGGAATATTGTGTTCCTTAATTACAATGTTATTACTGTTGATGCGTAAAGGTGAGTTGGCTTTGAAATAATTTGGCATTTTTATGTATTCTTACTTTTTATTTTTTTATATTTTGAATTATATACAAACTTACTGATGTTTAAAAAATAAACGATACGATAATATATCAAAGATACATTGAATGATTCAATATAGCACTTTTACCTTCCTATCTTATCAATAAGAATATAAAGCAGGTCAGAAGAAAGCGATGCTTACTACTTCTACGATAAATGACGTAGTTACAATGCGAATACTTGTGCGCTGATGGAGCACTCCAACAACATGCAGATGATCAAATTACTTCGAATAATATGAATTTTATGAGATATTTGCATTTCGGATTGTAGCTGGGTTGAACTTGCCATCCAGGTCCCAAAATCTTCGTATTGGTAATTTTTAACTGGAGCATTCTTGTGAAAATGTCTCTGATGCAGCAGCCATTTCCTTTCGGAAGAATCACATTCACAAGAATCATTTGGCCGATGAGATGACGTCACAATGCCTTCGTAGATTTTTCAGGATGAGACAGAATGAAAGCGAAGTCGATAATGTAATGATGGTGGTGTAGTGGATGTTGGAAATGCCGATGGAAGTGCTACGATTGCACTAATGGTGGTAGACTTGAGCAACAGGTGCAACTGCAAGGGTCTTCTGGATCACAGGGGCTACCGCGACCGCCTTCTTCAACACTACTGGCTGAGGGTGTACGGCATGACCACTCCTTTCAACGACGGCGTTGAATCCGTTGTGGGAATCAGCGGTGTAGTGGACGGTGCGGACGGTGCCGTCGGCCTCGTGGAGGCTGTAAGATCCCTTGACCACGTCTCCGTCTCTCTCCTCTTGCTGGCTCTTGATGTCGCCGGTGTGGTGGTCCTCGACTCCGTAGTTGAATTGGTAGTGAGGTGGAGCCTGTCGATTAGAAAGAAGTCAACGTTGTATAACGATTTCCTCATTAAGAAAAATTTAAATCATATTCATTAGTGGTTTATTCCGTGTTCCC
Source organism: Sympetrum striolatum (assembly GCA_947579665.1). Taxonomy (NCBI): domain Eukaryota; kingdom Metazoa; phylum Arthropoda; class Insecta; order Odonata; family Libellulidae; genus Sympetrum; species Sympetrum striolatum. Next base: position 72,158,555 of record OX388346.1, on the reverse strand, counting down.
TACAGGCAATGTTTTTTCTTGGACGAATCATTCAATTCTAGAATAAATTCCTACTTTAACATTTAGGTAGGAATGAGTTACATATTGCCCAATGTCCTTACTATGGACTCCTGAGCTACTGCGTTTGTTCAAGCACAAGGATGAAAATTATAATTTAATCTACAGCTTTACTGATTACTTAGTATTTTCTGCTTGATCCCATGACTTGTCTTTTCAGCCATTAGCATAATTATGAAAACAGTTTCAACAAAGTTGAAAAGATAATTAATGTTTTTAAGATTTGAATTTAACCTGAATTTTACAAGCCATATATCCTCTGCAATTGTAAGTAATTCCTTGATAGAACCGTAACCCGGCTTAAAATACAACCTTGTGACTATCCCCGTTCATTAACAGTTTAACTTACGTAAGAATCGACTGCGACCTTAGCGACCACTGGGGCAACGGCCACTTTGGGAATCACAGGAACGGCAACTTTGGAGACCACGGGGACGGCAATCTTGGGCACAACGGGAATAGCTGCTTGAGTAATGAAGGACTGGGCTCCGTATCCACCACCGATTCCTCCATATCCTCCACCAATTCCTCCTTGTCCAGCCCCGATCCCACCGTAACCACCCCCGATGCCTCCATGTCCTCCTCCAAGTCCTCCTCTGATTCCGGCCCCAATCCCACCGTAACCCCCTCCGATGCCTCCGTATCCGCCTCCTAAACCTCCCCTAATTCCACCCCCGATTCCGCTGTGTCCTCCTTGTCCACCGCCGATGCCTCCGTACCCTCCTCCGATACCTCCTTGTCCACCGCCGATGCTACTGTATCCTCCTCCGATGCCTCCGTAACCTCCCCCAATTCCTCCGTACCCTCCTCCAATAGCTTGTCCACCCCCAATGCTGTTGTATCCTCCTCCAATTCCTCCATGTCCTCCCCCAATGCTGCTATATCCTCCTCCAATGCCACCATACCCTCCTCCGATTCCTCCTTGTCCACCCTCATTACCGCCATATCCTCCCCCGATACCACCATACCCTCCTCCTATTCCTCCGTAACCACCTCCATTGCCACCAAAGTTGCTATAGCTATGCTGAGCGTTGCAAATGGCCAAAGCCAGAGCGATAATGGAAAGTTTTGCGTACATCTGCGAAAAAGTATAATACATAGAAGAAACTGTTATTAGACAATCATGTTTCATTATAAGGTATAAAATATGCTTAACTATCATGACGAGGATAGAAAAGAAGCAAATAAATGCCAGATGCTAATACGAATACTTTTTGGATTTACCCGAATCTGTTAGTCTTACTTGAAAAAAAACGAGATAGAAGAATGTGATATATATGCTAATTCTATATTACTGTACTCAGAAGCGATGTAAATAAAGATAAATATTTTATTTGCTATCTCCTATTGGATAATTCTCGTGAGTTATTGGTCTAAAACCAGTGTTCTAAGATAATCCAGTTCCCGCATTTATTAGGCAGACAGTAAGATCCCCTTTTGAAGTAAAATTTTAATATTTAAAATAGTCAAAGATGGGAGGATGTATAATTCTAAATATAATAAAATCTGTAAGCTTTCTTTAAGATATCCTTGTGAAGTGACATTTAAATATTTAGAAAAGTCAAATATGGGAGGGTGTAGAATTTTAAATGTAGTCAAATCTGTAAGCTATCTTAAAAATCTCCTTGTGGAGTGAAATTGAAAGATTTAAAAATTCAAATACGGAAGGATTTAGAATCTGAAATGTTTAGTAAAATCTCCCTCACCTCGGACTTGGTAAGGACCGTTCTTTGCACTTGCTCTTCCTCGGTGATGCTTCAGCTAACTGATGATCTGCTTTTCGGCGGCGGGCGTTTATATACGAAATTCGGTCCAATCCCAATCCATTTTGGGTGGAAGTTCACCCTGACTGATGGTCACTTCAATGGATGAAAGGCACTAAACAGGAACGCTTGCTTTTCGGCCTTTCCGGATCGCCGGGAGAAATCGGGTGGGCGGACTGTGGGAATTTTCCTTCACTTACTCACTTCCAGATTTTTTTCCTCTTTAATTTATGATGTAGCATCTTGTTTCCTCGCATTCGATTTCGGCTCGCGGAGAAATCCCTCTCTAATATTCTGCTCATACATCCGGACAAAGTATTCTAATCAGGAACGAAGACGGCTAGATCTTTCTTATATTTTATAAGGGATGATCATTTGAATTTTTGAAAAAGGAATTTGAAATTCAATTTTGGAGAGAATATAAAAGGTTAGACGCAAATCTCTTACTCGCAATTTTGGAATAGCATGACTCCATTACGACGTCTCAGCGCTCGAAATTCTATTCAATTACTAAATACGTGATGTTTAACTTGAAATTTAGGTAATAATTAATTTAAATTTTGTTCATTAGCAATTTGTTTACTCAACCCATTTATGGTAATACTGAATGCATTTCGCTATAATAATAATAATAATAATAATAAATGGCCATTATTCGGGCGAGATTGAGACTAGAAAGTCTCTTCTTACACCTAACACATCGTCATATGCGAAACAGAAAGAAAGAGATAGTTTGCAAAAGTACACGAAGAAAAGTAATATGTGGATTGAAAAAACCTAAGCTGAGGACTCAGGAAAAAAATTCCACTGCAGGAAAACACTCACAAGAAGGAGAGTTTAAAAAACCTGCGAAACCTAAAGGTAGAAAACTATATTTTTGATGAAGGAGAAAGAAAAGAGTTATGATAGACAGGCAGCGAAAATATAAAAATTATACAAAAAGAAAGTCGAAAAAACATAACTGCATTGCAAACAATCAGATAAAATAAATCAACTTCACTAAACTGACATTAATTATAGATGAATTAAAATAAACGTAGAACAATGGGAGATAAATCTCAAAGAAATGAAGAAAATGAAATTACATTAAGAAAAACATACAAATGAAAGATTAAAAGGTCTAGTACACTGAAAATAATCAAAAACATAGTATATAGGAAAGTTTTAGAAGACAAAAAGAGAAAATAAACAAAAAACATAATAAATTAAAATAAAAAATAAAAAGATGTGCGAAAATCAAAAAGATTAAAACATCTGCGGCTTACAATTTGAAAAATACTAAAACATAATCTAAGTTAACTAATCGTTAATTATGTACTTACATTTATGACATGAGGCAGCGGATAAGAACCAAACAATTGTGTAACAAGGTTGGCGTGATGGAGTTGTGAATTTATGTGCATTTAAGTAGCAAAGAGCGGTAGTATTACTTTTGATTCTAAAATAAAATTTTATATTATTTTCCTAGAGACGAATGGAAAGAGTAATTGAGAGAAAGAGTGATGAGAGAAAGGAGAATTTTTCATAAATGGAGGAACTAGACCGAATGAGCTAGAAGTTTAAGATAAGAGAATATAACATGTTTCAGTCAGCTTTTAATTTTTCTAACATTTTTAATACTGTGCACAAATAATTACTGAAATACTCGTTTTTAACGCCAAAATGCTAATTTGTGAAATGTTACATATAATTAAATATAATTTACCCAGGATAAATTATTTCAATGCTCATCTTAATGAAAACGTTTAATGACGAATTCGTGATTCCGCGTGGAATATAAAAAATAGGATCACTTTTCGCATTCATTTTATCTAAAAACTATTAAGCTTTGAACCCAAAGGTTTAAAAGTGGGGTATAAAATCCCTTCCCTTCCTTTATGGTCCTTTAGGGTTTCCTTCCTTCCACTTAGTAGGGCCTGCTCTACACGGTAAATATATTAAGCATCGGGGAGAAACTAAGTTAAGGACACTATGAGTATGGAGTCTAAGTTAATTATTATATAAAAACCAATCTAATACACGCATCAAAGAGTGAAGCTTCAATTATATATAAAAATCTATTTCCTAACCTTATTAACCTTTGTAACTTAATTTATCTTCAAAATACTGTATAGTATTTGATTTTATTATTTATTTATATGTATTATATATATGCTATACATGAACTACGAGTATTACAAAGCTTAAAGAGAATCTTTTCGACGATACTAATGGTTCGGGATTCATTGTCTTTACCAAAATTCACATTTTAAGGAAATTAATCGTTTTCATTGTATTCATCCAATTATTTACTAATTTCTACTCTGTTCAACAAAATTCGGCGCTTACTGATTAATTTGATTTAATAAAATGTCTTCTATATTTAACTGATGGAAGTTTTATTAAACCAATAATTCTCCCCATGAATCCACATAATCAAATTTAATCATTCACACATATTTTTTTCATTTATTCTTATCGTTATCACTAATTTTTAAATTTATTTCAAGTAGCCCACATGATCAGGTGTTAATTCTTGTGATTAAAAGTTTAATAATTCAATACAATTCAAACGATGATACCTTTAAAAAAAACTCCATTTGAACAAAACTTTTACTCACCCAGTTTTCTTGAAATGGAATCTTTTAACGTCAATAAGTACCAAAAAGTTACACCTGATTCTGTTTCGATATTACCTTTACTCTAGTTAAGATTTTTACTTAAAATAAAATTTCATTCGCTTTGAAATGTTGACATGGGTAAAAATTCACCCGAATGTTGTTATTGATATTCCCAGTACAATTCCAAGAAACCAACTTTTAACCGTATTGAAGCCACTCTATAAAAGACCTATGCAAAAACAGATAAGTTTTTGCAAATGTATTTTCTGTGCACAAAAAAAAACACTGGTAAAGGACGAAAATTTCGGCTTTCTCGTAGCACTAATTGATTAAGAACGAGGAATAACGGGTGCGAGCCGCTCTTGTTTATGTAAAACTAAAAGTGGAGTAAGCTTAGCGAATTCCCATCAAAAGACAGAATGTTTTGCATGTCTCATGCAGAGTATTTCGCACTCCATATTTTTCTCGGCGGAATGCCTTTCTCTTCCGCTCTGGTAAACCACTTCACTTTTCATTAGAGCTTATTACCTTAAACTCCTAAGCAGCTGAAAATGAGGCCCAGGAAAAAAATGTGTTATGAGACTGATAATTGAGGAAAAAATATCTCAGCCTCTCCCAAGTGATTTTTGCATGTCATCTACAAATTTTTTATGGCTTTCTCTTCACTTTCCCAATAACCCATGATTTCGCAACTCTCGAGTCTGCAATTCACATCATGATTGCAAACAATACCTTTAATCGATATTTCAGCAATCAGTTGCATGTGAGGAGTTTTATTCTTTGCGAAATATAAAGTGGAATTGCTCTATATGTCAGTAATTCATCGGAATATGTGAAAGGCACTGCCCTTCCCTAATGAAAATGACACGATCTGGATCCTAAGGTACATAACTCTCTCCTATAGACTTGGAGAGAGAGCTTTTGCTAACCTCTTGTTTTTTGCCTGCTTTAACAAGGTTTTTTTTGGGCGTGAAATTGTTCTTTAAATATTTATTCTTTTAGGAAATCATTTCCACTAGCTCCACCATTTTCTTTATTCAGTTTTCGAACAGTACAGTTCACATCAATCGCAAACATTATTTGAAATTTTATATTTCGAAAGTATTAAAATTCCAATTCCCTAAGTTTTTGATTCACCAAAAAAGCATTATAACACCCTAACCTTTCGCATCTTAAGATAGACAATAAAATTATAATCTATATATTCCAAGTACATCATAAATTACAACCCAATTCAATACACCCATAATAGCTTGAAGCTTGAATTATCTATCAAAATCTATTTCATCATCACCTTCGGAATCTCCTAAGCTGAATTAGCCTCCACAACTATATTTACCTTCAAATTATCATACGTTATATGAAGCTGTCTAATTAACATGCACGAACTTAGGTATGGAAAACTAAAATAGAATAATTTTCCCAAAGTATCAATATTTAATTTTTATTATAATTCCTAATTCGAGGATCTTGATTCTATTCTTTTAAATGCTTTAACAATTTGAGCATTTGAAATACATTCTCTTTGTTATTAAAAGTGTATAGTTAACAGCTAATCACGAGATAGCCTCAGATAAATAGTAAACTATTAACATGCACATATACAAAGATATAGTCGTAGTTTCACTTCGATTTAAGATTTGGTGAAACACTATACCATTACCCTTTTTTATAGCAGCTATCTCGGACGCATTTTCTATTCTATTCTATTATAAACTAGGTTTTAGTGCTATTATTTGATTGAATGTCAATTGTGTAACAAGTCACACAGTGAAAGACAACCACGAATTCAATAAAGTCCCAAATGTAGAATTTTAGTGTTTTTTTAATTTCCCATGAGGAGAATTTCACCCTAGTAACGCCTAAAATCATGTAAATAGATTTGTATTTTTTCAAAATGTTGGGTTTTATTCCTATCCTACTTCATTTGGAATGATTTTTTAATAAACACCGACGCATTGGGTTCTTTATTCCTTTATATTTTAATTAATTTATGCTTTAAAGTTGATCGTTAATGTGCTTTTTAATTATGGTGTCACTCCAAAGTAAGTCGTAAAAGGTTCCCTCATTTAAAACAAAATGTAGTCATGAAAAGGATATCTTCATTAGTTTTGGTTATGTCTTTACGCATGGACAAAAAAATCATCTTATTTAGGTCAAAAATTGAACCGACGACGGTGTTTCCCCGAAATTAAGACGTGGTTTTGTATTAATTTTGGCTACTTAAGGCGCCTTAGGGCGTTTTTTCAGAGAGTTTTATATTTCCGATAGCCTACGAAGTAATTTGAGAGCATGAAAATCGTAATTTGATTTTCTATTGTGATTACGAATACTCCTTCTCATTTATTTGCATTACTAATGTCTATAATGTTAATCACATTTATTTTTACATTTATTACCTTAAAACTCGATACGCCCGTCGAGATGAACAAAATTCTTCCATCTCAAATAGGGCTTATGTTTGAGTTGTCTTATTTTCGAGAAATCTTTCAGTAAAATAAGTACCGTGTATTATTTTATGGTCCACTATTAACCAATATCAGTGTAGATGGAAATAGAACAAGGATTTTTAATTATCTTAATAATTCAGATTAAGTACTACTATCGTAGCCTTTCAAATCGTTTTTCCATTCTCGAAGTACCCAATTGAGTACTTCTAAATTGGAAAAGCGGTTGGAAAGGCAATTCCCCAAAGACACTTTACTTTCCGCATAAATACGAAGCGGATCAACGACTGAGGTATTTTAAAAATCGTGCGATTCTGATAGAAAGGTGTGACCTTATTTTTAGTGGTATATGCATTAACTAAGTTATTATGTTTCTCCATTTCTTTCGTGGACGCTGTTACGTAGGAGTAACAGACGAAGGAACACTTCCCGATACACTTTTACAATTTCCTTTTCGCTTAGGAAGACGAAAGTATCGATATTTTATCCTTACCAATCTAGGAATTCTGTTTATATTAAAAAAAAATTCGTGAGTGATCACGTCAATTTCTTGACGGTTGACAAATTTACTTCTTAATACTCATTGTTCTGTAATTTCTTCCATTAATATTTTATACCTTATTTTTACGAGAGAAAATAGCTTTACAGTTTCGAGTTTTCCGTAAAAGAGAAATTTCAATTATTTTATATGATTGAATGTCTTATTCTTTCTTCATTTTTACTGTTTTAGAGTCGTGAAATCGATGAATGGTTTGAGTATTCCATTTGGAGATAACATATGCAAAAAAGTGAAACACGAGACATATTATGGTATTGTTGATAAGATGAAAAATCTTCGCAGTTTTTCATTATTTGACTTTTTTTAGAAAGAACCCTTAAGTTTTGAACCTTCAGCTTCAAATACTATTGAAGAAATCGAAGAAATATTATCTTAACCAGAAAGAATTCTTAATATCCCAAGTATCATTTGTTCCAATGCTTCTTCGACCCATTAATGGCTAAGGTTTTCAAAATGTATATATACACATTCTCCAGAAGATCACATCACAAATGCATGATAAAAAAATAGAGAAAGTAATTTTTCGTTAAAACAAAAGGTATTAAATATGTATCTTTTCCCAAATAGAAACAATAAAACGTATTTTATGTCATTTTCTATGAATAAAAAACCACCTAATCACAATGCATGGTTGCCTACTTATTCAAAATCATCAATCGGCAGCAAGGACGGGTTTTGATAACAAGATGCACCGGGACATCCGACCGAGAAGATTTTGAAAAGGATTTGTTCAGTACGAATAGTCTGCCGTTCGACTTTCCCAACTTCATTCTATCGCGGTTTTATGAAATAGGTAAATTCATTAAAATACTTACGATATTTGTAACTACAGGGTAATAGTTCATGCCTAGAGGCTTAAATAATGTTTTAAATAACGTATGTAGGTCATAAACAGGTTCTCTATTGTGTAACTACGAAAATATTCGATTTATAAATACTTAGTCAATTTCCTGGAAATGCCCTTATCGCGGTAAAGTCTCTACTTCATTGTTGACTTGAATGCCCAGTCGTGGCGAGCAATTGAAGCACCATCGTCGTCATCGAAAGGAACGTGGAAGTAATTCGCTCGAACGCCTTATCGTACTCGACGGTTACGAGGAAGTAGGGCGAGGAAGTCTCCGAGATGCGCCGGGCCTTGGATACGCTCCAGCTGCAAATATGTTTGGATGAAAGTGATAAAATCAACCTCGCCTTCGAATGTCGCTTTCTCCAATTCCACTCGAAATTATACTAGACGATATGCGAGAAAATAGGGCGTCGGTAATTATTCTCCTTTCCTCGTTTCGTTTCAAAGGGATTTAGAACTATCACTCGCTCGATTTCAGTTCCTGCTTTTTCGAGTTTCGTTCGACTTTTTTTCAATTCGGAAGAAATTCCAACGGAATACTTAGATATTATGGTACGTGAGCATTCGGCCGAATTTCTCTTGGTGGTGTTATGTCACCCTCGTTGAGCCCTCAGATGACCAGTCAATGCGTCTGAAACTACGTATTGGTTATCAAACCATATTGTATGCTATTACTAGTCAAAAAAAATTCAATGAGAAACTACTCTTTAAAATTTGCACATTTGAGCCGGATGACACGTGCGCATGAAACAAGAACTAGTACAGTTTTGAGCTTGTGCATTCTGCAATAGTGAAGGCTAGGTAATTATATTTCTGGAAGAGATTTTATGGCCTGAGGATATAAAATACCATCAAGGGTTATCAACCCTAAGCTTTGTTTGTTTCAAATCTGTAAGTTTTTAAGTTTTATAGCATAAATATATTTTTAATATATTTGAACGCAAATATGGTAAAATAATTTAAAATTTACTTCACTCATTACTCTATTTATTCACTTTACTACTATGTGTCTTGCCTCTCCTACCATTTTCTTCTACTTGATTCAATCCAGGGTACAAATTTTTCTTTTAATTTTTTTGTTTTATGTTACAGTTTATATTGATATCATTCATTTAAATCTGAACTGACGATTCATATTGATGTATCGCATGTACTTTCTAGTACTAGTGTATTAGTATTTTTTACATTTACTTTTTTCTCATCTTTTAGTTATACTATCGGTAGGTCTGCACAGTTTTTACACGCCCTCTTCTTCGTGGATGTTTCTCTGCAGTGGATATTTTTTTCCTAAGAATCTCTTAGGTTTTTTACATCCACAATTCTTCTAATATTTTCCTCATACTAATTCTCTTTAATTAAATTATTCTATAATTAATGACTATGGGTTGGATGGAATATGAGCCATTTAGCTCAAATAAGAACAATTATTATTATTATAAATATTTTGGAAATGAACGACTTTGCTTTAGGTTGATTTAAAAATTGTGAGCCAATCATTTAAGTTACCAATTTTATTCATGTATTCATTCGTACTTAATCTTTTGATTTTTGAATTTCCATTGAGTCACCTCAATGACATTTCTGAGTAACATTAAATTGTTTATTTTTGAGGGCTTCCCCTCCCATGCTTGGACAAATGCCAGACAAATTACGGTCACTGCGACAGTTGCCTCCTGTTCAAATGACCAAATTGCGACGAAATAAATAAATATTACGCAAAAACTGAAGAAATGATCCATGGAAATCAATTCACCGTGAAGTATACCAGGAACGGCATCCGCAATCACCGTTAATCATCTATTTTCCCCACTCGTTTCGAATCAAAGGAAGTAATTTATGACTCATCGCACTACTAATGGTGTAAGATGGAGTGTGGAGATTGCCTCCTACGGAAGCACACAAAGATAGCCTCTTTGGTTCAAAAGTATCCTTTCACTCCTAATCCTCGCATTGAGTTCGTGTGTCCACTTACCTTGCCTTAGTTGGCACCGTGGTCATTCATCACCCTTTGGCGATCGATCCTTAAATGGAATCATAATGAGCATTCGTGTTTTTTTTAGGGTCAGTTGAAAGAAACTGCGAACGTAAGTTCGTGTGTATGTGTGTATGCATTTAGGTGTGCTTGTGTTTCTCTGTAGTCTTATTTCCCAGCGAATAGAACTCTTCGTAATAGCTCTTCGTGTGTTTTGCTTACGCTACCTCTCCTTCGTGATTGCTTCCATCGCATGAGCATAAGCCAAATGGTAAATTATCTCTATTCTTTTTGTAAATCATTTTCCTCTCACTTATACCGTATTTCTCTATGTTTTGGATTGTATTTTCTAATATCTTAGTTTCCGAATTACATAAGAGCTCTTTGATGCTTTTTTTCACAATCATGCCCTTAGTAATTACATCTGATGGCGCAGTTCATCACAAATTCTGCTTAGTAGTAAGCTGAAAGATAAATTCTCCTTGTCTCGTTCTTCGTCTGCTATAACCTCAGCTTAAAACTAAAAAAACATATCATAAACTTAAAAAATCTAAGCAAGCTTAAAATTCTCCATGATATAAAATATCTTTTCATTTATTGTTCATTAAAGTTCATTCATTCATTCATTAAAGAATGATTTCATTCAGAAGAGCATATGTAATAATGCTCTCGGGAATTAAATTCGGTGCAGGAGCTATACTCCACAAATGTTACAAGAATCTTTTCTATCTATACAAGAATTCTATTTAATTCCATCACTCTGGATACGAGACTTCAGTTTTACGAAATTTCCAGCTATCCTACTTTTTACACTAACTTTATTTATTGTGCATCCTTTTTTTCTTTGATGAATGTTACGTATTTTTTAAGGGTTACTTGCTTCCTCCTGGGGTCTTACTTTTCTCAGTTTCATTCTGTATATAAAACAATAGGCCTGCAAAAAACTGGATGGTACCAACCAATATTTTCATCATCAATGTTTGTTCAATATTTTTCATAATTGTATCTATGCATTTTTTCTATTTCAATGAGAACTAGAACAGTCTAACAGTATAAAAACAGGGTATAAAATTACGCCGAATGAGTATTTTTTCTATTCAGTCGTTGAAACTTTCTCAGTTAATAAGAGGCACGTAACGGTCTTGTTCGAGGTTTTTATAGCAAAATCATAAAATATGTCATTTCTTGGTGAAATTTATATTTATTACAAATATGTTTTAATTAACAATGTATTAAGCATGATGGAGAAAATTCGCCAAAATTCAAAACATCACTTTTCCTGAAAGACGGTTCAAATGATAAATTCAACCTGTTAATATCTTGTGGCTTCTAAGAAAAGAAGTACAGGTCAAAAAGAAGCACCTTAGAGACATTGGTATAGGTATATGTATGGGAAACTGCAATTTAGGATAAATTTTCTCCTTGACGTTCCTTATTTCGAACTTCCAAAATTGGTGTTATATTCGTTATTCAGATTTTTTAGTTTACGCTTTCTCTTCGTTTTATTGCGATATGTCACATTTAGTTCATCATTTAGATCAGTTGATTCGATAAGCCTTCTTTTGTCATTGTCATTGTACCATTTCTTTTGTCACATTGTATGTAAGTTGATGGGAAAGTGACATGTTTGGTGATTTGTATGATAAAGTAAGATATTACCCAGCGAATTGAATTCCAGCTCGTTCAAGCTTACCTAAAATCTATTATAACTTGATTCTCATAAGACTTATCCTATATTTGGCGTCAGCTATACTTCACCGATATACTTTCTTAAATGAATGTATAGTTCAATTGCTTACGTATTGGGCTTCTCTCGCCAAAGGTATTATATAAAACCTGTATGTTAACTTTCATCGCTGCAAGAGATGATCGATGGAATGAAGTACAGACTTAGGTCATCAGCGACAGCGAAGAAATTGCGACGAAGGAAACTGAACATGAAGGTATCTGTTACTAAAGCACCGGTGATTAATTAGCGTCCGAAATAATGACTTCCTGGCAGATGACTAATGATGCACCAATTGCTGCTGATGGTCGAACGGTTGATGCACGAGTGCCTGGTGCTGTAAAACAGGTTGATGCTGGAAAACCGGCTGATGCTGCAGCACCTGCTGATGTTGCACTACTGGTTGGTGCACAAATGACTGATGATGGACAGCTGGCTGAGCATACTGTTGATGTACGACTGGTTGACGGTAAACGACGGGCTGATGCTGGAAGACAGGCTGGTGCTGTACAATTTGCTGGCGCAAAAGAGGCTGGTGCTGTACAGTTTGCTGGTGCAGAAGAGGCTGATGCTGTACAATTTGCTGGCGCAAAAGAGGTTGGTGCTGCAAAATTTGCTGATGTGGTACCTGCTGATGCAAAACTGGTTGGTGGACGACAGCTTGGTGAAGAACTGGTTGATGGGCGATGGCTTGCTGAACAACTGGTCTGTGGACAAGTGGCTGATGGGCAATGGCTTGACGAACGACGGGTTGATGCACCAAAGACTGGTGAACGACTGGTTGATGTAAGACTTGTTTCTGTACTATAGGTTGATGAGCAACTGCCTGGAGGTGTGCTACTTGCTGTTGAGGATGTGACGCATGACCGCTCTTCTCCACGACTGCGTTAAATCCACTATGACCATCCACGGAGTACTTAACAGTGCGGACAGTTCCGTCAGGTTCATGAAGAGAATAATATCCTCTGGTCACATCACCATCGCGCTCTTCTTGCTGACTTTTGATATCTCCTGTGAGTTTATCTTCCACGGAGTACTCGTAGAGATACTTGGGGGGTGCCTGTAATGGTATATATTTTCAATTTACTGCAGATTTGGACAAACCCAGTATAACAAGCTTAGGGAGAGCTTATTAGAGTAAATGATTGTTTAAATCTCTAGGCGTTACATCTTTCCAAGGGAATAGAATTTCTCAATAAAATATACTTGATTTTTTTTAAGACTCGCACTTTGAATAAGCTCCATTAATTCAAAATGAAAGTAAATAATCAATGAAAAAAGCAAATTTAACGAGTTTAGCGGGTTGGCATTTGATAAATTCTTTAATGAACCATGTAGCTTAGGGAAATATTGTCGACTATTCTTAAACTAAGGTTAGTTCGTTTATTAGAAAAAATATCAATAAATATAAAATCGGGTTTTAGAAATTAATTAATGTTTGACTATCCAATTGCATCAACTTTCTTTTACTTCATTAAGTCTGCCCATTATTTAAAAAATAATATATTGCAGATATTCTCACTAGTTAATCGCTCTTTTCGATTAAGAGTATAGATATTAATAATACCTTCAAAATTCATTCAACCTATCCTTAATTAGTTATAACCGTGACTTACACATCTGCTATTTGCAGTCTCCTTTGCCAAATATGTAATAATTTAATGAAATGATGATATGAAAATTGGACGATTACCCAAATTAATTCATTTGCTTGATTTTCAAAGTGTTTATTTTAATTTGATTAAATTATGGATAGTCTCCGCCAAGTATCACTTGATATGTTTGATATAAGAATTTATTTAAAGGAGAAATAGGAAAAGTTGGCATGTATCATTTTTCTCGTTCTTATATATTAACAAAATCCGTCTGAAAAATTATCAAAACATTGTTTCTATTCCCACATGCAACTTACGTATTGTTCAACGATTTTTCCTCCGTGTCCTGCAGCGACGACAGCTGGAACTGCGTGAGCCACTTGAGCGATCTGTTGAACACCGTGTCCAATGGGAAGCCGTTGCCCATAAGCGACGATTCCGTGTTGAGGAGCCGCCCTAGCCGAAGTAACGGCCAGCGCCAGGAGAAGCCACTTGGAAATCATGTTTCTGCCGTATTACACTGAATCGTCAAGAGTACGAAATTAGTAGTCAGAATAGAGTAATGGAATGATGACACGTCAATTGCCAAAAGAAATAGACTAACATTGGCGAAATAAATACATGAATATTATTACTACTTTGGCGGGATTAATAAAAAGACAATTACTATCACTACATTGCTTGAAAGATGTTGCATTGAAAAATTAACTTAAATAGCCATACAATATAAAACTCGTTCAAAATCTAAGCGAAATAATTTATAAGAAAGGGTACCGAAGACAATATAAAATCAGCAACTAGTTATATAAGAACAAAAAATCTTCGCAGTGGATATTTTATAATAAAGTTAATTAACGACTGTATGTGGACGAGACCGAGATAATTCAAAGTGTGCACCATGTAAAGAGGTAATATTTACTATTCACATTTAGCATATCGTCAGATTGGATTAGGAAAGAAAATCTAGGAGTTTTATGAATAAAAATTGAGTAAATTGTTATGTAAGAATAAATATATCATGTATAGGAAATAATCCGCAAAGGGAATTGTCACCGATGAATACATCAAAACTAGAATTTTGGGAGAAAAAATCACGCTAGAGTTACAAACTAAAGAACTGCAATGGGGTGGAAAGGCAGAATAATTGGGAGATGGTACGGGTCAGAACAGTAACTGCCTTCAGGAATAAAACGAAGAAAACGACAGGTAGATAGGTTTAGGAGAGTTAACTGAAACAAAAACAAAATATCGACAAAAATGAATAATGAGTAGCTCAGTTTTTTGCAGAAAAGAAGCGAAGAGATTCCCAAGAAAGAAAATGGCAGAGCTTCCTGAAAAACCGTGCAGGCCTTAGTTAACGTGAATGAATCTGTCAAACCACTCTCACTTTCAAGTCATCGATCATATCCCCTTTCTCGCATTCCAAATAAACGAGTCACTGACTCATAAAGTATAGTCGAACAGATGCTCCAAAATTTATTAATTTTGATGTTCCATTGATCTTCCGTAATTGGTAGAAGTTATAATTTATACAGAAATATTGTGTACGATAGCTTTTGAGACAGAATTATATCAATCTTTATTGTGATAGATAATAGAAAGAGAAGTATCCCAGGAAAAACACGATAATTATACTGTCCTCTAAATTGAAAAGTTCTATAGGTATGAAAATCAACGGATGATGCTCAAAAGCAAAAGTCAAATTGACAAGCTAGTGAATTATTATCCTTTCAGTTATTTTGCTTGCAAGTAAGGAAAATATCCTTCGAATCAGTATGTAGGTCACTTTCGATTTATTATCGGATCAGTTTTTTCTTACTTAAGACTCTAATTTTATGTTTCCTACACCTAAGTCTATTGAAAAGCTTTCTTTACGTAAATTCCTATGTTAATTCAACCGTATTACCGGTCTATATGATAATTAAGTCCGACGCGCAAGTGTTTTGCACTTTTTATCAGCGAACGTCGATCGAAGATAATTACCAGCTTATTACAGCTTAGATGGAGGGCCCGATTAACATCCTAATTTGCATAAGATATCCATATGTGAAGATATTTATAGTCTAATCCTCACTATATAAATCAGGAAGCTATATTAACACAATATTCATCACTCGCCTATGAGTTTAAAGGCCTATCGGAAGTGAATAATGTATTTGGAAGTTTTAGCTCAATTGACACGTGCATTCCATCACAGGTGAGCGTTATTATTTGCCTCACAGCTCAATTGCGATCAAGCGAACAGAAACTTCCGCAGCGAACTTTTCTCACTAAATGACAAACGCACAAACCTTGAACGCCCGATTCTTCACAGCCTCAGCACCGATTGTTCTTCTTTGGATGGTCCTCCTCGAATGTGATGAACTGCCTTCCATAGGTCCCCTTTATACACACACGGATTTATCCTCACTTCCGAGTGCCTACGGACACTCCTTCCTTTTTGCTCATGGGCGTGGGCTAATGTTTTTCGAGGTCCGTGAACCGCCCGAAGTCAATTAGGCATTGTGGACGGATCGAGTTCCTCCGCAATTATCTGGAGAAAGCGTATGATCGATCAAGTTCCTCTTACGGATAGAGGAAGCCCCGCGAGAAAACACCAATTCCAACGGGCGCTGTTAAGTGCCTCGAGGCTTTGCCCGCAGTCGGGATGCGCCCCGTGGATCGCTCCGTGCGGCCCGCCGCCTCTTTTTCGGTTCCCTTTTGCACCAAACGGAGAAAGCAGTTTCTCAATTTTTTCGTGTCATAACGAAAACGAAACGCGTAATTAAAGAAGCTCGAATTTGTGGCATTAAAAATGACGAGGTCCTAGATTTCGCAGCTCTGGGTGCCTTTTACATAACCGGTATTATTAGATAATGACATCCATAACTGATTTCCAGTGGCGCTATTTTTGATGGCCCAGGAAACGGACGTCGCGTCCAATTTCAGAAACGTGAAACCGGCGAAAATTAAGTGATGTAGAAACTAGATCATAAGTCACGTTTTTCCATCCTAAGGCTCGGTATTCTTAAGAAATTAACGGAGCAAGAATAACAGAAATAATTTTCTAGATATCTGGCCGTATCCAACCCCATGTTTATTATGATTATTGCACGAAGTTCCATTCTCAGTTCCGTAACGTCCCAAATCGGGTGGAGATGATGAAAACAGTTTTCACCAATTTTCCAGCTTTCTTTCCACATGTTCTTCCTACGATATTTTCGATAGTTTAGGACAACATCGATTTTTTCCTCATCTTTCTGGATTAATTCGGAGCGGGCATTTTTCTCTCAGGACGGTCAACTTCCGGATAATATCCCTCCTGCCGTAATGGTCCGAAACATGGATTTTTTTATAACTTAAGGAAAAAACTAGCCCGCGTCGGAGGTAACGATGACAGTAGAAAACATGGTTATTTCAAATATCGCGAAAGTTCCTTATTTTCACCTCAAGGCTTAGAGGTGACGCATAGGAAGAAGAATTCCCATTGCCTTCTTTTCCTGGTTCTTTAATGCACAAGTAATTGCATAGAACTCGGTGTCTATAGATCAAGGAAAGGGCTTGAGGGTGTTCGTATAATTTTGCTATAAATATCTTTGAGGTCGTTACTATCTATGAAACCATCAAATAAGATAGTATATTGTAGGAAATCATAAACCATTCTAAATATATGATTTGCTTACGTATGTTTATGTATGCTTTCACAACTTGAAATAAAATCAAATTGTAGTAGTAACATCAAGTAACGACAGTCAAATTTTGAATTAACGACTCGTTGCTAATATTTTACAATCATACGACTATTTAAGTTGAAACGCCTTTAAAGACACATTTTAAGAGATCCTTAGTGTAATAATAGAAACCATCTGGAAAATTTATAAAACAGCCAAATAGAAAATTCTTCTGTGTCGATGATGTGCTCAGTTTGCCTTTGAGTTCATTCCCTGGAAAAAAAAAATTAATAGTTGCCTGAAGACTTCCGATATGGAAGTCACAATCTTTTCCAATATGAAAAAAAATCTATCTCTGAAATAAAATACTTTCATAACTTGGATTTCTTCGTTGCAATTTATTCCGACAAAACACTTGTACAATGATATTCAAAAACTTGAGCAGTTCCAATTCAATCAGTTAAATTTCTGAATATTATTGAGCACGTATTTTGTTACAATAAATTGCATTGTATGGTGGAATTCCACTAAGTATCTTTGAGCTGTTCAATTTTACTGAATTGCTTTGCTAAATTTTAAATATTTATAAATAATAATTAATCCATCCCGTTTTTTTAAGTTAAAATATTGGAAATCCAATTATAAATTATCAATCCTTAGCAGAATAATTTTGGATTTGCCCAAAAATTCCTCCGCTGCTAAATCGAGAGGATAATTTTTAATTATTAACAAAGAAAATTATTCGTAGTTTTCCAAAAGATAGAGTTTATAAGTAGAGGATAAATTAAGCCAATTTAATTATTATACGAGAAATTTTCAAAACATTGGATTAAGTTTGATCAGGAAGTTGATCGTTAACTAATAATTATGTTTCCAATTGATGAATGACAATGATTCTTGCTTGGTCGTATCGGAGGTATTTCATAAAAAAATTACGAAAGGCTACATTTTTTGTGTTGATTTGACCTGTTTTCTATAAAATGAGCAC
This sequence comes from Sympetrum striolatum, assembly GCA_947579665.1. Classification (NCBI taxonomy): domain Eukaryota; kingdom Metazoa; phylum Arthropoda; class Insecta; order Odonata; family Libellulidae; genus Sympetrum; species Sympetrum striolatum. The sequence goes on along the minus strand of OX388346.1, from coordinate 72,140,351 downwards.
AGTATTGTAGATAATAGTTTTTGATTCAACAATTTGTTTGTTTCAAGAATTTATTTGTTTCAAGAATTTATTCGTAAAGTGATCGAAGTTTTCCCAGCATGATTTCCGAATTTCGAATCGAAACCAATTCTTTCATAATACAACTGAATGATGAAAACGTCTTGACCTTCTCCACCGTTTGACCGAACGACTGTTTATTTATTTATTTATTTATTGCATAATAACGCCGCAGTTAGTCGCAAGGACAGGAGGCGACGTTAACATATACACACAATTATAATCATATATAATCACAAAACATATAAATATACAAAGCATATATGCAATAATATCAAAATAAGTGATGCTTTAAAATAGTTATACATTGTATAAAAATTATATCATATTATATAAATAATCCTGAAACAGTTTCTGAATGACTTGTCAAGTATCATGGTAGAGTTTTCCCTGATAGGCCTTGAATATGCCTATTAACGTGCGTAACTATAATAAACACAACTAAATACCACATGAGCTTGCAGAAATAAAAATGATAAAAACTAAATAAATAAAAAATATAAATATACAATACATACACGAATTTTTTATTTATTTATTTATTCATTTGGATGTACCCTTTTTTACAAAAAAATATAAAAAACACCGCTGTTAATTAGCTAAGTTAATATGAATTTAAATAACCTTAAATAGCATACTTGTCTTGCACTTATCATGCAAGATTTCTCAGGGTTCCTGATAAGCCTTCAAGGCTAACGTAGCGGCCTCAGGGTCCACGAAGTCCCCACCGTCAATCACCCCACCAGGCGATTCCCCACTTGTCTCTCATTTTGTTTTCGGCTGGCTCATCAATCGAATTGTTGATTTTACTAACACCCTTCATAAAATATTTAATATTTATTGGGAAAGATTCGAAGACTTCGGCAGGTAGACTTCCATTCCTCGATAGATCTGTTAAGAAAAGAGTAAATAGAGGTAATCGATATTTGGCTTTGCACATCTTTCTTTGTACCTGTGATCGCATCTACCCAAGTAGTCTGCATCCTTTACTCTATCACTTATTTCCTTAAACGCTGGAATTCCCATGAATGTCTTATAGAAAACTGATAGTCTCTTTTTCTTCCCCCTGCCTTCTAGACTGTCTCAACCCGATTCTTTTATCGTCTGAGTAACGCTGCTACGCTTTTCATATCTTCCTAACACGAACCTACTTGAGTAGATCATATTTCCAGTCCTTGGATAGGGGAGAATACTCTCCTCCAACTTTACTTAGATACTCGAAAAAAACCTGATGAAAAGTGGAGTGAAAGTATGACGCACATTTTTCAAGAACCGGATTTCCTGATCTTAAAATTCCGTACTTCCAAAAATTTCTCCCGTTAAATCTTAAGGATTTAGATCTTTATACGATCAACCGAGAAAGCTGAGTGATGCAAACTCAACGTGAGTTATAAATTGAAGGTGATATTAATCATTAAATGGGAAATGTAATTTCTTCACAGCCGAACTATATAGCCGAAATAGTGGTCCATAGGAAAAATATAACTTTTTCAGTATCGTTGAAATGGAGCATAGTAATGATAATTTTTACATCTCGAATAGCTATTATTAAATACCAGCTATCTACCCCGTTCTCAACGCAGAAGATATTAGGGTTAAACGTGGTAATCTTATTTGCAAGAGGTGAATCAATCATCTCGCATGAACCTAAGTTTAGTCAATGGTACAGGTTACCGAAATAAGGTACAGTCCTGGCCAAAATTAACGCAGCACCGGCCGTAAGGATCGCTAGGGAGGTGCTGCGTTAATTTTGGCCAGGAGTGTACAATCTTGCCATAGTTGATATAATTTGGAACCAAAATCTATCATCGCTGTCAAAAATATCAATCTTACTTGCGAAACTTTTCAGGAGCTTGGTTGGTATACCTCTTTTAAATAATTTTTAATATAAATAGAATACGAAAACGATTAAAACAAAGGAAAGGGTAAATTGCACATTCGGGCGTGCACCCAGGAAAAATCCCAAGGAAAAACGGTTTTTTGGGGATTTTGGGGTTTCTTGAGATTAAAACAAACTTTCCATGCATTTGTTATGGGAATGATTTAATTCCTCGGTGATATTACAGGAAACCAATAGATATATTAAAAACTGTCCGTTATCTCCAGGGCATCGACATTTTATAACGCGCAATTTAGTGAGTCTTGCAACTTCTCATTATATTAGACGGTGATGGGCACGGAAACGCTTGACCATTTAATTCAATATCGATTAAAATAACAATAGCGACTATATAGCGCTTGTATAGTTATTCGCTTAACGACACATTGAAATCAAAAGTAATTAATTAATTAGTTTGCAATAGTGTCTGAAATAGCGTTTGAAATTCAGAATTGCTGAATTCCCATTTTATCCAAACGAGGAAATGAAAATCGATTAATAACATACTAATTGCAAATTACTGAACTCTTAAAGAATTACAGCTAATCGGCGCTCACGAGCACTATATTAAAGAAATTTAAAACAATACTTTCTCCATATACGTGGTATAGAGATTATCTAGCGAGTTATCTAGAGATTACGAGCACTATATAAAAGAATTTAAAATAATACTTTCTCTATACTACGTATATGGAGAAAGTAAAAATAAGAAATGGATACAAAAGAACATTTAAACGCTTCATTGTTCTGAAATTACGTTGACAGTTCTCTTTGGGATGCATACATGTTTGTGTGTACTATATAATCGAAGGATTGAAGCTGAAAGCAGAAAGAAACTAAATTGACAAATTAAAGACAAAAAAGAATATAAATGTAAATCCACACCCAAGAGCTAAACGCCCAACAACATTTTCTCTATTCCCTTACGCAAGGAATCTCCCGAACTTTGCCATATGTTATGATACGATTCTTTCATCGATATCCTTGTTTTGGTTCTGTGTTCTGTAATCACTGTAACTTTTAACATTGCAAAAGAAATAAAGCCTGCAATCGATAAAATGAACTTAACTTGAATTTCTTAAGGAGTCGCTTAGCCTCGTCTGGAATCGAGTCAAGGAGGACTAAGGAAACATAAAGTAACCTATTATCTGCGCAGGGAAGACATTCAACGGTCTTTAAATTTTGAAAACCGTGTATCATGAGGTAATTAAGTTTTTAGCAGACATATACACTCACAAAACACAAACGGAAAAACTTATTTTATTTATGAGATGATGTGGTAACAAGGAAAGACGATCAGTGTTTCTCCAACGATTGAGAGGAGATATTTTTAACATGTAGAGGAATGGTACATTCCATTCCATTCAAAAATGAAACGGGTCTTCGTTCCGTAGCAATAATTAATTAAAATTGGTAATCGGTTTACAAGCAAATCCGCAATATTTACGCATGCTAGCTGAATATTTGTGGAAAAAACAGCTGTTTGCTGGTAACTTTCTTCACTAATTTTCATTTTAATTTTCCTTTTTACTCATCCGTGGATCATATCAGTCCTATTTCCATTCTCGTGCCCAACATCCAATCGAAGATCCATATTTCAACCAAATAAACCTCAATGACTGAGTGCTTCATTAATAGCATGATTAAGGACGCTTTTAAAAGTAACTTCCGCTAATCCTTCGGAATTCATTCATATTAATAACATTTGCCATCGTCATTAAGGTAGTTACCGACTTCCTTATAACACAAAAGTAGCTTGAATTCGACTGATTTAGGATTCCATAGTTAGAAATAGAGATTGCCTTCCAAAATTTAATGGTAATACCAATCACTAGATGTTTCATATTAGTTGTTTGGATAACAAATAATCAGCTCCAACTATATGTACTCAGGTGACTTCTTGGTTAATGGAACACTTTCCAGAGGTACTATCTTATTCGACGCCACCTCAACTTTTAAACGTAACTCAACGATACCATTTATCCAAACATGTAGGAATCTACGAAGAATAATCTTCCTAATTCGAAAAATTGGCACAAATTGGGGATATCTAGAGGAAACTGTAGGAAACTGGAACTGGAAGAAACGTTAAAAAAAACCTTAAAAGTTAAGAAACCCTTAAAACGAGACAGCTGAGTGCACGACTAGCGCGTTACCGTGCGGACACCATAAAATGTGAATATCTTTGTGTCTGCGTAGTTGTGTACCCTTCCCTTCAAACTTCATTTTCACTTCTAATGTACAACTTTTTATTTCATCACTCGCAACTCTCAATTTAGCTGTTTTATACTAAAATAAGCAACTTTTTCTTTGATCGAATTTATTCTACTTCAGCTATATTTTAGATAGGTTCTACCAAGTATGAGCTGATAAACATATCGTGTGATATATAGGTGTTGAGATATAAGATATGATATATAGACCCTACCTAATATATTCAAAACATTAATTTTTTACTTATTAATTAATTAAATTAGCATTATTTTTACATCGTAAATGATTATATTATATTTATATGACTCCTGTAATATCTGAAGTTATGTTATATTTATAAACGCAAATTTAAGAGAACTAATTTTTATAACCCTCAATTGGGTTATAAGTTAGGAGTTTAGAGTTAGGCTAGATTCCTCTTAATTTTGGGGACTGCACTATTAGAGATTAGCCATTATCAGTTATTTCACGCACTAGGGTGTGGATGAGATTAGGCTGAATAATATACTGACCACTTACTACGAATTTAGTATGGTAACAACGAGTTGACTACATTCCAATTATTAATTCCCTCCGCTTTCGAATAGAGTAACCTACGCGATATGATATCATAACATCATTTACGATAGCCTTTCTCCTACTTTCACTGTCTTTTTCAACCCACCGGTAATCATGTACACGCAATATTGCATCATTTTAATACCGCAATCAATGTTTTCTTACCCGTACCTGATTGCCTGTTTCAACCAATCTCACGCATTCTTCCTTAGCTGATCAATCAACTGTCAACTTCCCGTGCTCTCTTTACTCTCCTATCATCAAACTTTCCCTTCAATACATCTTCCATCATTCATGAAAACTCCATTCAGATTATGTTTTTTCAAATTCACTTTTGAATCGTTTCCAAAAGCGTTCTTATCTGATTCCTATTTATCTTTTCTCCTGTCGGTGTTCTCGTCTAAACTTTTCATGAACTTCATATTACCTCTTTACTGTGGTTTTATTTCAGATAATTGACACACATCAAGGCATATTCAGGGGGAGCAAAAACGACGTATTCTAAGAGGGATAATCACATCTGTTACACTTTAAAAAAGATCAAAATACCTACTTTAATTCTGTTCTTATAAACAGGTAATTACCACAACCAACACAACTTCCAGATTTTCAGAGAAGAAGAATCAGTCGTCACTATTATTTATATGCTCAGAAATGTATTCCTAGGTTCATCTCTAGGATTGGAATTCTCAGAAACTGTCCTGATTACCTGATTTACCTTGTTGATGTTGTAAGTTTGTAAGTTGCTGCCAAGTAAAATCCTACCTTAACTTTACTCACACCGAGTTCCGTAGCTAACGGTTGTTTCAGCGGTAAGTTTATCAGTGTTTCGTAAAAATTAAGAAAACTGACACGAGCCTATGGTTTTTATACAGTGCAAAATTGAAACTCCAAACTTTTATCACACTGAACTTTGCTTGCATAGATTACTTAGTTGCCTAGATTTCTTATGATTATTATTGGCCAAATAGTCAAATAGTTCCGTTAAAATTTCTCATCTATGAATCTGTCCGTATGAGAAAATATGTGGTGAACGCATTGCACTCTCTTCCTTCCCAGGGGCTTTATAAAATTGTATCGTCCTTATTTTATTTTGCTTTAGTGCCGCATTAGATAAGCATCATTTGAGAAACTTTTCCTGTTTGAATAATTAATTTCTTGTGTGAACTAAGAAACAGACATTGGTGTTTTTAGTCTCCTCGGTCCCTTTTATTGAGTATAGAAATAAAAATAAATAAATAAAGGGTATAATCCATAAATTTTATCCTTTTATTAACTTAATCTAATAATTTTTGTAAAATTCAACTTAGTTATTGATAATCTGATAAGTATGCATCACACCAAAGTTACTTATATTATTAGGGTTTTATGAAAAATAATCCTTTTCGTTTCCCCCCCCCCTTCTCCTTTACCCCTGTGGTGATTTAAAGGACTTCACATCCTTTATTCTTGAAGGCGATACACTATTTCAATTTATTTTCTTTACCTTCGTTCATTTTTATTATTTTTAATTTGATAGAGCAGTAAAACATTCAATCTTCTGACTGATATTTTCGCTGGTCCAAAAGTCGATTATATTATTATTGATAACAGCATCCAACTACCTCCTCAGTCATAAATAATTTTTTCTCCTTCAGAAATTCAATTGGAAATCTACCCCCTGGAAATTTTTAATGATATCCAATGAATTGAAAATTGAACTGCATCGAAATCTATGATTACTCCAAAAAGCAAAATATGTATATATGCTCTTTATGTTTCTGTGCTGTCATAACTAAGTGTTTTATTTCTTCTTAACCTAACCATTAAAATATACTCTCATATACCCTCTCAAACCTCGGTAGGTTCATGCGCTCCAGATTTTCCAATAACCAAAATGAAAACCAAGAATGTTTGGTCGTCGAACTGGTGATGGATAAACTACAAATCTGTAATAGGTTCTTCTGTCTATTTGCAAGAGAAAGCTAATGGGGCGCTTCTTTCGTGCTATGTACTTAATCCAGTTCGAGTTTTCAAGCAAAGAACGGCGACTTCGCCCGGGGCGGAAGTTCGAACGCGGTCTCGACAAGTCCTCGAGGCGCCCGGCGCGCGCAACCGGCTTCCTTTCCCTCCGAGATTACGAAACACCTCTCTCCCCTTCCGGTCCACTAAAGAGACTGCGAGCGCTCTTAATTCGTCAACAGGTCTTCAGGTTTGTCCAGAATCGAGCGGCGGCGAGAGACGGTAAACGCCCGCGAGATCTCCCGCCCCGAATCTCTCCGACCAGTCCGAATCTTCCCTTCCTTATCATTAGCGGGCACTTACTTCCTCGGCCGAGAAAATTTATGCCGCGAGAATGCAGCGTCACTCCCAGAGCAATCGAAAAAGCAGTCCGTTGAGGCGCCCGGAATTTTCCGGGTTTTTTATCCTTGGCGTGGGAGAGTTAGCGAGGAAGGCGAAAAGGATTTAGGTCGTTAATGAGATCACACTCTGCCGTAAATATGACGTTTTTATGAAGGGCAGAAGACGAAGGCGGCCCTCTGTACGCTCCAGAGCTGCTAGAACCAACACGCTAAAAGACTACTTTCTACTTTCATAACTTAGCTTGCCATTCCGATCGAAAACAATTCTTTCCCGGTTTTCCATACCCTTGTTTGGATTTCCACAACCGGTTCTTATAACATGGAGGAAGTTAAAATAGTTCTCCATTTTTAATTGGATTACGTAATCCCGGGAGTTTGATGGATCATTTGGGGGATAAGATAGGAATTAATTTACCCGCTGAGCGGGGTTGTTGCTGTACATTAGCGTCGGATTATCTCTTCCACATCGGCCTTTGAGTAGAGCAAGGACTGGAAAATAATTGGTGTTAGCGTGTTCTCAAGGAAGTTTATGAGAAACTTAAATGATTTACAAGAGAGAAAATCGGGAAAACTAATAGATACTTCATAAAGAAAGTCGAATTTATAAATAGATAATAAATATTCATTCCTAATTAATATAAAATAACAATTTAGGTGCTTTAAGATTATGATTAAGGAGAGTATAATAAATTTATAGGCCAAAAAATCTAAAAGTATGACTTCTAAAAGAAGAGAATTATGGATTAGACTAAAAGGATATAAAGTATGTAGGAAAATACTCATTGTTATCATATTAGATTAAACTTGAGAAAACTGAGAGAAATACATTGATGTGCCAAAGAGAAGTTATTTCTGAAATCAGAAAAATATTCACTTAAGACAAGAGATCCAACCAGCATCGTAATAAACTATACCTTTTTATAGGCTCATATGCATTAAAAATCCTTATTTAATGCCATTTTCATAATGTATTAGTAACTCATTCCAGCTTTCATGACATCTTACATCTTCTGACTCTGTATTCTCCTCTGTTTTTTCTCTTATGCTCCACCCTCAATTACTTTCTATAGAAGTCCTTCTTCCCTGAATATTTGACTCATGCATTTCCTCTTTCAATGCTTGATGACTTCAATTAAAGCCCCCAACCATCTCCAGCACCTATGTGTTTGTTTTCCCATCAACCCAACTTACTTTTTCCATTCTATGCCACACCCACATCTTGAATATATCTTAATGATTGACTTCCTCTTATCTTAATGTCCATGTTGCAAGCACATATAGTAAATACTCCACAACTTAATTTTACCAAACTTTTCCAGATTCCTTAATTGAGAATCTATATCTATTTAGAACATTATAGGGGTACAATAGTATGGAAGATTAAAAATATTCTTGATAAAATTCTTGAAATGAAAAAATATAGGAAATAGTAAAATTGAGGAATACATAATTAATTAATGGTTATATAGGTAAAGTTCCTATAAGGAATATGGACTAGCCATATAGCATTTACAGTGAGTTACATGCAGTCAACACATCAACCCATGCTGCTATATTGGCTACTCCAGATAGAACCCACGACTCCTTCATTCAGATAGCAATTCATATTTAACATGTTGCTGTATGACCATGAAAATTTTTAGCCCCCACAGGAAATCAAACCTTGGGCTGCTTCCACTGAAGGCAATTGCTATACCTACACAGCTATCTGGGGAATTTTAAAATTCATAGATGCAAACAAAATATGAATATTAAAATTGGAGCATTTGAACAGGGGTAGATTTATAGGAGTTGATGATGTAGGCAACTTCTCTCTTTCAATTTATTCTTTGAGATTGTTAAATGCAAATTGTCATGATTAGAATACTTGGGGCTAATCAATAGTGTTCGTCTTACTAGCTGTGAACTCCATTTGATATTTTTTGCAGAGTATATAACATTAAATTAATTCTGAAAGTGAAGTGCCTTATGAGTTTAATTTAACATAAAAATTATACCTTTCTGTTAAATTCAGCTTATTTGTTTCTGTTTTGAAATGTATTAATATAATAACATTATACTTCAAACTCTTACTTGTACATGTCTAAACTCATGCATAGAAACAAGGACATCAAAGAAATGATATATAAAAATGTGCTCTATAGTTGATAGGTAAATGTCAGTGCCCATACAACTCTACTATACTTGTTTTTATACACTTCATTTAATCCACTTCTGATTTCTAAAATTTCTTCAATGTAGGATCAGCAACATGGCCCAAAACAGAAATGAAACTTCTTTCACCAAAGGCAAATGTTTACTATTCATGTGGTTGTCTAGGGGTTTTTAATCAGTGATAAATTGAGGCATTTATTCAACGTAAGTAATAATTAAGGGGATTTTATCCTTTGAACAATCATTTTCCCCTTGAAAAGTATTCAACAGAATAGTATGGGCTTTGTTTAGTTTTGTTATTATATAAAAATATAATTCATATTTTATTCATGTTTACAGAAACAGTATGGGAATTAAATAAAAGCTCATAACAACAATAACTGACCACAGATGCAATTCAAAGTCCTCTCTTTCACAGTGAACAAGATGAAAAAATTATGAAAACTTTCAAGTCAAATGAATTTTTAAATAATATTTGGGGTTTTAAATTTAAATTCTAATATGAAGGGCTAAATGACTATATATTCCTCAGCTCACTTTCACACACCTTTAAGAAACTTTTTGCTAATATTGCAGAATTCTTTATCTATGAGAGTCACTTTATTGGGGCAAAGATCTCTCTTATTCACCCAAGAACAAAGGATCACTTAACACTTTAATTTTACAGTAAATAGGGCCACTTGGTCTTTTTAAAGGAATTGCTTGAACATCAGCGATTCATATTTTATATATTATAACTGTTTTCTTTGTACAAGATTTGCCAATGACTTTATTTTCAGGTAATCTACGTCATTCAATCAAACTCTTATTGATTTCCTGATTTCCCTATATACTCTATGCAGAAATAAATTGGTGCAATCTGCCCACAGTTGACTTATCTCTTCAAGTTTCATTTCCATCCAAAGGCATTCTTCTCTGATTTGATATTTCTCCAGGTATTCCTTCCTTCATTGCCATTTTATTGTTTTACCTACTGACTGACACCCATCGATTCTCAACAGGGATACAACACTACAAAAATATGTACTATATATATTTGACCTTATTCAACCCTCGTGAAAATTGCCAATGTTGTGAGAGTTAAAATTTCATTATTTTCTTGGCATACTTCAATAACACACAGCAGGAAATGACAAGGGAAGCAGAGTCATGGTACATACTTTACATACAACCTGTACCTTTATTAGGCTTGATGTTTCATGAATTCCCTCTTATAAATCTGTCAGAAGTTAGTTTTTGACAAAAGAATGGTATTTTTCTCCCAAGTTTAACATTAAGAATTCTCTAGGCTTGATTTGTAAAATAAAATTTCTCATCAAAAATGATAATAAATAATAATAATAAAACTCTTACCAAAAAAGGTGATCTTACTGTCTTTCGATGTGAAAAATCTTTTCTTGAGTTTCCCCTGAGATAAAGTCATCGATATCACTTCTGAACAACTATAAAACTTAAATATAGATTCTTTATGGTGTAAAGATTAAATTAAAAAGATTTAAAGATGAATTTGCGGTTTACAAAATATACATGTATTAAACCCTGTTATATACTGATTGCATTACAATAATGATTTATTTCATCCCTGATCTCTGAAGCTGGTGGCATATCATGCCATGGTTTATATCTCCCTTGCAGTGCAAAATTACAAATGGAACTGGAAATCTTAAGAAGATTGCAAGTACCAACGGCTTCAATTCTGAAATAATTGATAACATCAAAATGAATACAAAGAAACAAATAGTCCTTGAGACATAAATACATTTCCCAATAATGAACCTAAATGGCGTTCCATAAAATACAAGGATAGGCATTCTGATTTTATTTTTATGATCAGTCAGACTTCACTAAATCAAAAACCTCCCTAAGTGGAAATAGTTAATAATTTTTTTAGTTGTAATTATTCCAGTTAGCTTCTGGCCAAATTTTCGTGAGACCAATGTACCTATTGAGATCTCCTCAACAACTTTTTGACTTCCTTCAGGGAAATTTTCTATGGCCTTTGGATCATCATTCTTTGGTTACATTTCAGAACAAGTGTTTTGGAAAACCAAGAAAATGAGTGAAATTTCTTAAATCATCTTCCATAAAGACCATAGACAAGATTTAGGAGATTGTCAAGCTAGATTTATTGGGAGATAAATGCCAAACAAAGTTAGGAGGCTTTTTTCTCTAAAGGTCAGCTGTTTCATTGCCCTGTTTTTACAGTTTCAGCATTTAGCAGTCAATTTAGACTTTGTAGATCTAGATTTCCTTCAGAAAAAGTTTTCACAAGCAGCAAATGGAGGCTGTGAATTGGGTGAGAGAGAAAATTTCTTAAATCCCACATTTTTTACTATCTCCCTTTATGCAAAGAAGCCTGTTTCCACTTGCTATTATAATATTTTAATTAATGAAGGTAGAGTTTGGTAACAAAAGCAAGTTTCTCTATCATAAGAAGGTAATTTGTGGTTGAAGCATTAGAAAGGTTGGAAATTGGAAATAACAAAGTCACATTTGTTTCAGATGCTCCTGTTTTAGTTTCTATACCATTAAAGAATGAGATATTTTTACCTTTCCATGAAATATCTTTAGAAAAAAATTATAAAAATCCATGTAGAATAGTGGTCAACAACCTTTTTGATAAATGAACCAATTTTTTTACAGGTCTACAGAGATAAACTACTAAGAACTACAAAACATTTCATTAAAATATGTATATAAAGTCATTAGCAGTTGGTTTTATAAGATTGAATATTTAATCTTTGCCCAAACTTTTCACCTTTTCTGGTAATGGGAAAAGGTAGTTTAAACTCCAAACAAATCACATACAAATCATTATTTTGGCCAATATTTGAAAATGGCGCAACAGTTTGGGATCTGCAAGCAATAGGACCGATTAAAGGAGTTGAGATGGTACAGTGAACAGCAGCAGGATATGTTAAGAATAATTTCAAAAGAACTGCAAGCATGATAGAAGTGTTAGAAAAGTTAAGTTGAGAAACTTTAGAAAACAAAAGGATAGTTTACCAGTTTGGAAGCTTATGCAATGCTCATACAGTATGGGCAGATACAAAGAAGCCCCAACTTACCTAACCAGTAAAAAAAAATCACAGTCATAAAATTGAACCTCCCTCTCAAAGGACTAATACTGCTAAATTCTCCTTCCTTAATAGAACGATAGATCAAGGGAATGCACTCCCTGCAGGTATATTTGAGCTGATTCCTCCCTATGTCCTCCCATACCTTCAAGGCAAAGTTAAATAAATTATAATAGCTGTTAACTAAATTCTTTTAGGATTGGCTGACTTTCAGTGATTCAAGATGATGTACTTATGTCCATGAGGTTAATAACCTCATGGACATAAGTACATCATAAAGATGTATTTTTTATCATGGGATGAGATAATATTTGTAAATATTGGATTATGTATATGTCTTGACTTTTGTCATAGGGAGGTTTTCTGAGGGGTTTCCCTACCTCCTTTGGCAGATAGATATTGTGTTTCAATTTACATGCTAGTGGTGGGCGAATAGTAACTAATCTTTACTTTGATACTCGTTACACTTCCGGATCCGAAGTAACGAGTACCCGTTTTCAGAAATACTCGTTAGGCATCGCGGGACTTCCCTGCACTCACCCTTTTCAGACCCTACTCTCTGCGTACTCCCTCCTCACAGCTTAACCTTGTGCCCACTCTCCCCTGGGTGGAAGAATGTGCCCTCCCTCCCACTTCCCTTACCCCTGCACCCTACCTTCCCACACCCTAACCCTGCACTCACCCTCCCAACGACCCAACCTCTGTGCCTTTCTCCCATTTCTTTACCCCCGGCAGGCACATTTCCAACACCCTAATCCTGCGCCTTCACTCGAATATCCCAACCCCCTGCAGGCTCCCTCCCACTTCCCTCCCTGACATCTTACCCTCAACGTCCTTCAACCCCCGAGGGCTCCCTACGACGCCATACCCGGAAGCTTTCTACCGACAGCTTCCATTACACCTTCCCCAGAAACTTTTACCCAACGACCTCACTGAACGCTTTCCCCCGACGCCCACCCCTCATACCCTTCTCCCTACGAATTCCACAAAGTATAGTTTTATTCATTTAACCTGGTATTGGAAGTGGGAAGGAGGGCGCGAAAGGTTGGGTAGTGGGTTAGAGCCTGGGCAGACTGGGCGCCACTGCTAGCTTCTGTCCCTATGAAATTGCCCGAGTTGACCTTTATTTATTTCACCTAGGGCGGAGGAGGTCTTACGGCCCAACATTCTTTTGTTAAATTATGCATATATAAGTGAAAAACTAATACAGATATAATTACAATACATAAAAGTGACATAAATAGATAAATTAGAATACTTCAAATTCTTCAAAAGTATCAGATAGATTGGTAGGGTAGAAAAATTGTACATAATAATAATAATATGCGTAGACATAAATATTATCATTATATGGAACAAACATATAGTAGATAAATAAGAACATAAACATTAAAAAGTTATTAACTAGAATCTCTTAGATTCAGATAGAATATTAAAATTTATAAATAGTTTAAATAACAATAAAGAGAAATAAGTTCACTGAATTTTTCAAAAGGTGATTTCATATACAGTTAAGAATAAAATCACATTACTGGGGTGTACACTTCATGGATCAACCTCTTATATATCCTCACAAAACCTTTAAAATCCTGAAATATCCCTAAAATACCCTCAAAAACCCTTAAAACCCCTGAAATGCACTAAGAAACCCTTGGTAACACTCAAAATCCCTTTGAAACACAGATATATATCCTCAAAAACCCTCAAATATCCTCCAACACTCTAAAAAATCCTTTAATACCCTCAAAAACTCTTAAAAACCCTGAAATGCACTAAAATACCCTTGGTAACACTTAAAATTATATTAAACAGCTTCCCATGTCATTATCCATTATACACTACTGTTTCTTGAATTCATGTTATATTCATCACAAAATAAAAGGATTAATCGACTGCTAATTTTTCTACAAGAAAATTATTTCAACACCTTGGATGCTTACCTTAATGCAGTTGGAGGTCTTAACTGCATAAAATGCTCACCAGAAGACTTACTAAGTGTTTGTGAGATTTATTAACAGAGTAGGTACTAACTCATTCACAATTCAGTAAGGTTCAAGTCCTGCAAGTAAAGAAAAAAAGGTGATTAACCCATAGGCTAACGTTTTTTCTGTATATAAGTGCATATGTACATCCATATGGAGTACCATGCATTCACCATCACTTGGAAAAAGAAACATGAAATTCATTGATGCATCAATTAATGTTCTAAGAGAAGCAGAGAGAATATCAAACTGCAAATAAATAAATTCAGAAATAAATATAAATAAATAAATAAAGAAACAAAGAAATTCTGGTCGTTTTGAATTTTTTATACCTAAAAAACTAGCAACAAACAATTTTCGAATTCTTTCCATATTTTTTGGTGGATACCACTTCTTCAAGAAATACTTGATTTATAAAAATTCACACATAATTGATTAATAAAAACATGGTAATTTTATCATGCAGCTATAGATTAATTAGCAATATCTGGTTGTATTACTCAACCTTGATTAAAAATCAGAAATCTATCATATTACCTTACTCCTAAATAATCCAAGTCTCTTGCTATTTGCAGGGTATACAAAGTATGATAACTTTTAATAAGAAGGGAGTGCCATATTAAATATGACGTAACACTATTAAGGTAAGGCTATTTAAGTTTGCTGACAAACTTAAATAGCTACATTCAAAGTTGGTTAGTTGCGAAAAAACTACAAACAATTAAAAGGTCTAAAGCAGGGTTTCCCAAACTATGTTCCGCAGAACACCAGTGTTCCACTGAGCCTGAATTGGTGTTCTGCAAAAAATTAGAGTCTTAATGGAGAATTGGAGAATAAAAGTCATAAAATGCTTTATTTATTCATATTTAATGTTTATATTATAATATTATAGTTTTATATTTTAAAGTAATTACTAAATAAATCATTTGTAGCAATTCAATGATTTTTTAAATTTACTTAATCTAAAAATAAGCTAAGTGTTCTGTTAAACTTCCCAGGTTTGCAAAGTGTTCCATTGCAGAAAAGGTTTGGGAAACCCTGGTCTAAAGCAGTAAGCAATAGAAGATTGAATTATTGATAGGAATGATACTAGAATATTGGCTCTGAGCTTTAAGTTGTTATAAAACTACAGTAACTGTTGGAATTTCAAGACATCAATATATTGAATAATAGTAATAAGTCTTTATTTAGGGGAGATTGAGACTTAAAGACACTCCTTCCATCCAGCCCATGTATGTACATGGTAGGATCTTACCCAATTATTTAGAAGAAGTTGACTATGGTTAAAGTTAGCTTAATAATTCTCTATAAAAGCCTTATCTTAGTTATGAATCAAATTTAAATAAAAATAAAGAAAAATGAAATAAATATAGTATCCCAGTGCTAAGTAGTGTTTTGGAACATTGTGCACATCTACAGACTAAGTCACTGAAACATTCTGCATCAAGTATATTATAAAGAAATTATTCAACTATAGTTCATATATGAACTGTTTGATAATCCAAGGTAAAATCTTTAAAATTTTTCATTTCCTTGAGCCTAAAACTAATTTCATCCAATTTTCTTTTTAATAAAACAAGCACAAGAAAATGTGAGAAGAAGAGTATGAACTACTGGAGTTAAGTTTTTTAACCATAGTTCCTCTTGCAAGGATGTTGGATAAGAAAACAAATATTCTACTCATTCACAGGTACACTGTCTGACATTTTTAGAGAAATCACTCCTTTATAGAGATAATGCTTGAATTAAAAAGGAGTCCTTGTGAGTGAGTGAGCATCAAATTTTTACTGAGAAACACTTGAATCCTAAGCAGGGGTGGATTAGGATAAAAAATTAAATGGAAAACATGTAAACATCACCCAATTCTAACGGTAAAATTATTTTATATCATCTTAGTATTTACTATAATCTAAAAGTCTTAATAGAAGTTACAATGCTTGGTGAATTTGGTAAAAGTAGTAGTTTTTTTAATTTCTTTGACAGCTGAAATCATATATTTCTTTGTGGTACCCACCACTTCCAAGATAAGGGGTTTTG
The DNA here is from genome assembly GCA_947579665.1 of Sympetrum striolatum. Classification (NCBI taxonomy): domain Eukaryota; kingdom Metazoa; phylum Arthropoda; class Insecta; order Odonata; family Libellulidae; genus Sympetrum; species Sympetrum striolatum. The sequence goes on along the minus strand of OX388346.1, from coordinate 72,124,051 downwards.
TCTGAAAGCCCTCTAAACAAATAATAATAAAGTCTTTGAGCATAAAAATGTATTATGATTGGCTAACTTGAATGATAAACATTTTGGTAGTAATCCTAATCAAGGAGTGAACATCTGATACAGAAGAAAACAAAAAATGGCAAGATATGATGCAACTTTAAAAAGTATGGTAATGAAAGAAATAATCACGTAGATCCAAGATTTTGGAAGGGGAGAGGAGTTTCAGCTTGTTTGTATTGAAATCTTATCTATTTTAAGATAGTTGTTAAGACAAACTAAGAATACATGAAGAACCATGACTGATTTAAATCTAATTAGAATCAGGGAGTCTGTTAAGTGCTTCTCAGAAAGGGAAATTCAATGTGTTACAATGAACTGTTAAAAAGATACTTTCAAATTTTATAAGAAGGTTCAGGTGGTGTTTCAGAGGAATTACAGAGCTGGAGCATATTGGCTATAGCATCAATAGATAACTATAGTTCCACTACCATGCACTGTAGCAGTTACAATATTTGCTTAACATTTTACTAATATACTGTAGTTTGGTTATCCTTGCCAAAAAGGTTTGGCAAGGATGCTTATACCTTTTACCACGGTAGCTAAATCATTTTTTCATTCCATTGTTTTAGAGATCATAGATCGGAATGCTGATGTGGACTGAGCCTAAGTTTGATTATGTTTGATTTATCATAAAGTTTGTAGCCTAAGCTAAAATTTAAGTATCTGGGCTGCTTCCTATAAAAATATTTTGTATCACCCATGTATGTATCTATTTTTTAAATTAAATATAATTAAGAGTCAGTTGAACAGGTGAATTATTACTGACCACAGTATATATAGAAAATAATTTACAAGACATTTACTGCAATTCCAAATGGTTAAGAGTTACAGCAAAATAGAAAGAAATCAGTAAAAACTCCGCAAGATCTTGTTTAACATAAGATTTTAAGAGCTATAACCCCCAAAAATGATCTAAGAAAGTTAAGATTAATTTAAAATGACTATAAAAGACAATCCTTGGGATTAGACATTCTTTGCAAAGAACGAGTTTTTACTCTTTGAATACTTTCTTTAGATTCAAGACAGCATATTCAGTCAATACATTACTACTTGAATGTTAACCTGGTGAAGATAACTAGATGAATGAAACTTGGCTGGAGCGCATTTGGTAGGAACTAACACATTCTGAAGTCAAGAATGCCAATGGTTTTGAAGAGGAATGTCTTCAACCAATGCATTTTACCTGTCCTGACCTATGGTAGTGAAACTTCTAAATTTTTTAGTGAAATCAAGTCTTAATATACATCTTCCATCTAAGCAAGAACTTCCAATTATTTCGATAAATACATCAAAATAAATAATGAAATCTAACTCAATGTATTTTAAATGGGGGATATATTTACCCTCTGGCTTCAAACCTGGGTCTTTCTGGTAATACTTTCTATGCAGCACTAAAGAAGATCACCACCTTTAACCATGTGTGAAAATTCAGGCAGAAATATTGGCTGCAACTGCCTCAAACGACATCCTACTTTTCCCATATATTCCTTATGTGAGACATTTTAATGTGCCCCAGCATCGAACCTAGGAACAGTACAGTCTTTTCTAAATTTTTTTCAAAACCCTAGTTCTAATGTCCATCTTCCATATAAGCATGAACTTCCTATCATTTCGATAAGTGCATCAAAAAAACAATGAAGAACTACCTCAATGTATTTTAAAGGGCAGATTTTTGCATCGTCCTAGCATCGAACCAAGGATATTTTCCTTGAACGTCATTATTGTTTTCGATAGATCATGACAATATATATAGGCTCTTTGAGTTTTGATTCTCTACCCATCTGGGAAGTATTTTTTAAAAATTCCCGAAAATCAAAGCAATGCATTTAAACGGGAAAATCGGGACTTTGAGGCCCTCTGGAATCAAACCCATGACACTGAGAATCAAAATCGCAATTTTTCTGGTGGTTACATATTATGGCCAATATGCGGTAAAAATTTCAACTCAATCACGCTTGTGGTTTAGGCTGTGAAGTAGTATCCTATCTGTATACCTATATATATAATAGACATGAATGAATCCCGAGAAGCGTCTATATATAATAGAAAAGACTCCCATACTAACATATTTTTGGCTTTTTTGGACCAACTACCTAATAATTCATATAGCTTCTTAATATTTCCATATTACTGGATCAAGATCATCAAGGGACAATTTTGCCAAAAGTAAACACACTGACTACTTGACTATCTGGGAGCCTGTAGGCAAAAGATTAGAAATATAAAAAGTAAAATTACTAAAATAAAATAAACCTGTAAAAATGTCAAGACCCATCTAATTAATTTAATAAGGTTAATTAGTCCCACGGGTTGGAAAACACGGTCCTAAACCAAATTACCTCAGATTACTGACCAAGAAAGAGAAATAAAAATTCAAGCTCGATGTTGAAAAAAATGCAATTATTTTAATTTATGATGACAAAAATCTATTATTCCAAATAATTTTGGCATATCCTCTGTGCCCATCCATTGTCAAATTCTATACCATTCAGAAAAATATTATCAAAAGGAAATCTAATTTGAATATCAATAATGGTGGTGATGGGTGAGCAATAGCCATGTTGGGGAATAGACAACATGGTATCAACATTATGAGAAAGCCTACAATGGTAGGGCAAGCAACCTCTCTCAAATCTAACATCAAGTAAAGATGGAATACATAATAGGTTATAATCTATTGGATACTTTAATGGCAATGTGATAGGATTCTTGAAGCAAAATTCTTCTGAGGGAAAAACTATTATGTATGTAGATGGCAAAAGTATACCAATAATTACTTGGAAACCTAACAATTATATAATATAACAAGCATTATAGTTCAATTGTATGATCAAGTAGACCATAAGAGTCATTAATACAGTATTAATAAGATTGTAAGGACAAGTTTTACAAATAAATACAAAACCTCAACAAACTGAGCTTACTCCAACCATTTACTCATAAGACACGTTTTTAGATCATGGATAAAAATATTTTTCGTACAAGCAATTATGATGACAAAGGATACCTTCACAAAGGTAAGTTACATTCTTTATTAAATTAGTAAATTTATCATTGTTATATTGTAATTTTTGATGAGTGGAGAATAAATAAGAGCCAATGGGTTTGTTCATCACAACAATAGGCTAAGTTAACTTTATTGGATAGAAAATACCTCATACAAGTAATCAAAATATGTAGTAGCATCTCTAAGTGGCCTTTTATTAATAAATTTGCCTTTTCATTCTAAAATATGGCTAAACATTATAAATGTTAAAGATTAATTTTAATAATGTTTTTATTTTCACTCTCCTATATTTCCATTTGCTTACACCATTATATTTTTACACTTGAGCTATTTTCTCAGTAAACTGTAATTTTTCAATAAATATGAATGAAAGTTTTTGCATAAAATCCCATGCAATTGGCATTTTGCAAATTTTCGGCTCAGAACTTAATCAATAAGAAGAGAACTATTAGGGAGAGGAGACAAAAAGCTAATTTACAAAACTTCAAGGAAAATTAAAGATACAGAAATTAAAAATTGCGAGGGAATTCTAAGCTGAAGTTGAAATTGTACCAATTTAAGAGAGAAGAAGTCTAAAATAGGAAAATTGGAGAAGATTGATTTTCTAGCACAAGTCTTTCTCATGTTTAGTGAATTTGTAAAATAAGATATAAAGTGAGACCTATCATTCAACTCATTTACTCCATCTCTCTATGGCAGGGTTTCCCAAACTTCTTCTCTGATCAAGCACTTTGAGGGTCTTTGAATTATGGTATAGCACCTCGCATAATTTGAAGGATGCACAATGACACAAGCAATAAATCTTAGAAAAATAAAACATACTAGTTTCATGTAGAATTTATTTGAATTTTGAGTCATAACTCATAGCAGGGTCAGCTATTTAGCTTTTCATTTAGCATTTTAAAATAAAAAACTGCAGCAAATTATCCTTTCGCAGAGCACTTGCTACCTTCCCATGGAGCAGTTTGGGAAACCCACAGCTATACCAAATATTTCCTTGTTTATACTTTTTAAACATATTTATTTTCAAGATTAGTGTTAAAAAATGAGCTAAACAGCCAGAGGTAACAAAGCAACTTGTATTTTGATCATCATTTGACATTTTTTAAATTTAGAAAACCAGCATTCTTCACTTTTTATGGCAGTAGCTACAGTGAGGACAAGGTTGGATCCACTAAGTATACCATTTTTTGCACTCCCGAAAGAGCATTCCAACCACAGAGTGGAATTGGTTTAGCATTATTGCTCAATAATTATAACATCCAGATTCAGGTTCCAGTTAAGACAAGATTTTTGAAAATTGTGACAATTAGCAATAAAAATAACTGAGGCTTATAATGAATTCAATTATTGCATTAATATGTTATTTTATACATATGAAAATACCAAAGGCTACATTGTAACCTGAACTGAAATGAAGGTGACAACAACATTTAAAGAAAATGTCACTAAAATGTATAAAATAAGGAAGGGTGGAAATTTATTTCCCTTCATTTATTTACAACATTATACTGACTTTAACTATATGAACTTCTGAGTAACTACACCAACATGCTAGGGGGAAAATATAGAAATCACTACTCTTTACACAACAAAATATTAAATATATTTTATTTATGATAAGTTGCAACTTCACATTTTGCATTTCTAAAAAAATAAGTTTCTGCCTTAAAAGGTTCCTTCCATCCTATTTAAAGGGTTATTTAGGAAAAAGAAACTCATAAGATCCAAATATCACCTTTACAAGACATATGTTCAGCTTTTTCAAAGGGTAGATTCAATACTTTATTTAATTATAAACTAAAAGAACCTACTACAGTAGAACCTCAATTTTACGAAGTTGAAGGGACCAAAAAATTTGCACTTTGTAAAATTCGGGCTTCGTAAATTTGAGGTTTTCTTTCAAGCAATCGAAATCTCTAAAATAACTATCCAAGTTCAGTAACACAGTGCATAATGTTAAATGGGATTGAAAGGAAGGTAATATTTCAATAAAATGAATTATACATCCAGTTTAATGTTTAATACAACAGAAAAAAAAATTCCAAACTTTTTACTTTTTAAAATAATCTTCAATTTTTATTTTTTTGGAAGTTTCAATGAAAGATGAGGTGATTTTCTCAATACCTGAAAGGTAATAATTGAATAAATCAGGTACACCATCAGTAAACATCTGAAAATTGTGAAGCACTTTTATAGAGTGTCTTAATTCATTCCTTGTAGGGGGGAAGGTGCTTCTGGTATCTTCGTAGCTTGTAGAAGAGCTATCTAAGTTCACTTCATCCTCATCTTCTTCGTCTTCACTAAATTCACTGCAGTTATGTGTCATCACATGAGAGTCACACTTGACATATGACTCAGCATGAGAGGATGCATCTGGGATGTACTGATTTAGTTGTGCCATTTCTTTACTAAGGAGGTCCTGTAGTGTGGGAACCTCCACTAACTCCTCTGTCTCTATAATTGATGTGTCACCAAAACCAGCTGATCTCCTACAGTTAGAAATAGTGTTTGCAGTGGCACTGTCTCATGCTCTGGCAATTCCTCGCACAGCATGCAACAATGTCCATGGAGGCACATCAGAGGCTTGATCAGCAATAAATGTATGCATACTAAAGCTCTGCTAGCAGAAAGCTATACTATGCAGGTCTAAACTTGTCAAATAATTATGAGGATGAAATCAAACTAATTTCTGTGTCAAATAAGAGTCACAAGCTCATTCAGAAAGAAAACAATAGATATCACATGCAATTTTCTGTGTGCACTATAGTAGTAGTAGTTTGTTAAAAGCACTTTGACAGCTTAGGTCATTTTGCCCATGTGCTCCCACCAGGATTTGAAATCAGAACTGATTCCTCATGAGTCACGAGCGTTACCGACATGGCTCTCCAGCAGCCAATGTGCAGTATATCAGCATCAAATTGAAAGGATTTAAAAATAAGACTAAGATTATACTGATTCCCTTTATAGCATAGACCTTATTTCAAAGCCTAGGAGACTCACATAAGTCAAAGTGAATGAAACTGATAGCCATGAATTCCAAGAAACTAGCTCGTAAATATTTTAAGTCATTTAAGAACTTTACTTAAGTTAATTTGAAACTCCCTCTATTTTATATATGCGTTCTACTACGCTGACGTTTAGCGGTGATTTTCGAGAACTACTTACTCGCGGCTACTTTAAACGATCTTGTCGCGTCACAAATCATAAGTCGCGATCGCAAATTCTTACCTAACCACGTAAAACACTTTTAATTAATAAATTACGTATTGAAAATGCATCAAAATTTAAGTAATAGTGACGTATTACAACAAATTTAGTATTCTTTAATTAAACTAATTTCCATGACAGCTGCAGCGAAGAACTCCCACAGGAATGCTACTTTCAAGTAAAGGGTTCACCAAAGTTCTGCGATGGGGTTGCGGCGGCTATCATATTACTAAAATTAAAGAATTCCAGAGAAAATATGGAGGTCGCAAAGGATATATATAGGTAGTAGGTATTTCTTATACACAAGATGATAGAAAATAAATAGAACTTACCAAGCGTCCGAAGATAGTGCTGGACGAGAAATCTTCGGTAGTGGACTTTATAGTTGTTAATTATTCCCATGTCCAGCGGTTGCATCTTACTGGTGCTATTTGGACTCAGAAAAAGTACGTTTGGGAGCACTACTCCGCTTATTTTATGAACTGGGGCATTATCTACAAGAAGTAGTACATTGCAATTCTCGCATGCGCTCTTCCTCTGCAAGAAGATAATTTGCTTCTGAAAAATGCCCATCGCCATCCATGCTTTTTTATTACTTTCATACAAAACAGGCAAATTTTTCACGTTCTTGAAGCAACGCGGAGCTCTTGATTTTGCAATCACAACTGGTTTCAACTTTTCAGATCGATCTTGGTTACATATCAGCATTACTGTAACCCTGTCCTTAGATTTTTTACCTCCGCGACATTTTTCACCACGGGTCCCGAGGATGGAGTCAGGTGATGCCTTTAAAAACAAACCTGTTTCATCCAGGTTGTATATATCTCGAGGGAAATATTTAGACACAATGTCATCGTTTATTTCATGCCACTGCTCAACGTCTTTTGTGTTGATGCTACCTTCTTCTCCACAGATTTTCATTGAAGTGATTCCGTATCTTTTCTTGAATCTATCAAGCCACCCATTTGAGGCTTTAATGTTGTCGCACTTCAGTTTAAGAGCCTAAACCTGAGCCTTCTCCTTCAGAATTTTTTGTCTGCCCGCGATCACGTACTTCCTTTCTAATTGACCTTTTGGTGACCAAACTCAGGGACTTCCTCCTTTTCTTGGTCAGCGATGTTTTATCCATTATTTTTCTGATAGGCACACGGTATATCACAACACAGGCCACCTCGCGCAGAGAGAGATTCTGACTGTACGCGCGCGACTTTTCCTCGCTTGGAGACCAACCTTTCTCAGGGTGTCCACCATCCAACCATTATTTTTCAAGCTTTTACTAACCAGCTAAAATCCGAAATCCCTGCAGCAGCCTTAAGCATTTTAAGATGTCACACTCCAATTTAGTACCCAAGATCTGAGCCCAAAACTCCCCAAGTCGAAAACAAATTCTTATCATGCTCTATTCTCTCAATCTTTCGTACAAATAGAAACCATATACTACTGGAAACTGCTGGTCAATACGACCCCAGGTCGTGGATTCGCGATATTACCAGAAAGCATGATGAAGAAAGAAAGAGCACGGCTACGTCTTATAAGCTATCATTTTTCGCGAAAACAGTAATCAAAATCTTTGTATCCCACGAAATTTTCACATTTTCCCATCTAAAATACATGGGATGAGGGTCTTCCCAACATAGACGATCTGGATTCAGCTGCTCCTGTTTACGGCGATCGTCATCCCGTTGTATTGAGCTCAATGCGAAAAACCATTTCAAATACTTCGTAAAACCGGGGTTCATTCACTCCTAGGGACCGGCTTCTCACTTCGTAAAACATGAAATCGAGGTTTTACGTAAAACCGAGGTCATTTTACATGTACAAAGATCGGGACCGGCGGAATGGTTCGTAAAACTGTGTCACTTCGTAAAATCGAGGTTCGTAAAAACGGGGTTCTACTGTATTAGGAAGGAATGCTATCCGACAGATATTTTTACACTTTTCAAAGGACATCCCAAACAGGAAAAGAAAAGGCTTATATTTTGATGGAGTTACATCAAATTACTTAAAATTTGTTTAATGTGGATGAAACTTAAAGCGTCATCAAATGCCACCCATTTATGTTACACAAATAACGAGTAAATTAATATGCAGCAGATTAAGTTTAATTAGGACTTCAAAATTTAGGGTGATATTTAAAAATAAAAAATATAAATATTAAAATATAGGTGAATTTTTAATTTATTTTAAGCTCTATGAAACTACCCACCAAAATCTTGAGTCTAATACAACTAAACCTGTTTCATTCAGCCCAGTTTACCTATATCCCCTTTAATTTAATTCACATGCTACTCAGAGGCAGGAGAATTTAAACAAGTTTACAATTTAAACTTATTTAGCTAACCCTTCATCAAAATCCATGTTTTTTTAATTGGGAACATATTCCAGTTTTCATCCACTTTAAAAAAATCAGCACCTTTCTCATACTTTAAACAAAAATAAGCACACTTGCAATATATTTGGCTGTATATAAAAAGCAATATCATAAATTACAGATCAAGTGATAAAAATTTATACAGCAATATCTGATTAAAGTCAATTAAAATTGTAATGCAAGTAAGCCTGGCTTAATAACATACCAAAAGTTCAAACCAAGGGATGCAGTTTAGGATGTTATATTAAATCACCTAATCGGAATAACTGAAACTAAAAATACATTAGAATGGAACCTTTTCCCAAGCATTTTCCTTCAATCAGAGTATAATAAGAAACAAAGATGACAAAAACTGAATTTAACTTTGAACGAGAAACCGTGTGCCTTAACCCAAGGTTGTACAGGAAAAAAAAATAGCAGCATGACTAGGACTGGAACCCACATCATGCCCCACCCCTTGTACAACACATAATAATAAGAACTTACTAAGGAATTGAAGCTTTATTATAATTCTGGAGAAAAGTCTTAGCTTTGTCTCCTCAAACATACATAAACTTATTTTACAATATGTATAATAAGTCTATTCAGGTAAGAAAAATAAATGAATGGCTCTGATTCTAAATAATAAATAGATCTTGTAAAAATTGAAGAAAATGACATGGGTCAATAAGTTCATATTTCACATTCAGTTCCAAAATGTCTGTGATGTCACTGTGGTAACTTCATTTTACTCAACCTAAATATAAAATCTAGCAGATGCATTTGAACTTTCACTTCCAATGGATTATTTGTCACATAAAATCCAGGAACTCCTGCTTTCTCAAGAGTCACTTGTTGATCACTCACCTATGAAAGAATTTTAGTATCATTATTGGAACTTTACAGAATTAAAATAATTTGGCCAATTTTATAATTTATCGGAAGAATCAAATGTTTAAAAGGGGATGATTTATTTATAAAATCTTGCCTATCCAATGTGTGGAAGAAAATCAGTGCAGATCCAAGGTATAATAGATGTTTCTATTTCTTTAATCCACTTCATGATAACATGTTTAACTTATGCAAATGTCATCATCAATAAATAATAGTATAAATATATATTAAATGCTATTTTACTTAAAAGATGTTCAAACCGTACAAATATCCTTGCAGTAACAACCTCAAAGCTTTCTTTCTCTCTGAAATTGTAGCCAGGATCTAATACCCTCAGATTGTTCAAACCATAAATTTTAGTTAGCAGTTTTAATTTCCTCATTTAACACAAATGCAAGTATAATATTAGTTTAGGTAATTAAAACTTTTTTGACACTCAGCTCTAAATCAAACCTCTTTTAGGTAAATAAGTTGTTTTTAGTTTAAAAATGTTGTTATCCCAAAATATTCTGAGACTATAAAGTTTAAGACAGTCCAATACGTGAGAGCATCTGCAAGGACAGATAAAATTACAAATTAAAAATAAGATGACGAAAATTTATAGGGTATGTATCTTAAGTATACATGGATATGAGAAGATAGAGATTATTACCTTTGAAGCTCATTATAGTTAAAGAATGAGCATAAAGTATGACAAATTGAAGTAATGTGAATCTTAAACGATCAAAAAGATGCATTATATCTGTAAATCCACTGTTACCACAGTGAGAAGATCATCGACTCTTAGAGATCTTAACAACCAAAAAGCTGCAACAGTGTTGTACGGTAACTCGCAGAGGTTTACCATCAAATACACAATGCTTTTGGTTAATATTCACAATATTGTGTTCGTCAAATTTCCCTTTCATAGATTACGATTGTTTAAAATTTTCCTATTAAAGTAGATAGGTTAAGTGAAAATTATGTGCGTTAACATCAGCAGCAAAATCTGCAAACACTTAAGGGCTAGTTTCTCTAAATTCGCCAATTTATACTTACTTTTTGGTCTAACTGCAAGACTATTTTCATGTCAGCTTGTCTAAGCTCTTCACCATGCTTTCGTTTCAAATTGTCTATTAGTAATTGCTGGCTCTCTGTAGGATTTTGCGAAATTACATCTTGAATTTCCACTTACAAAAAAAAATGCAGAGATTTATGATTGAAGTTCATTAATTATTAGAATCTGTAGTAAATACATTTATAAGGTTACGTAAACAAGTTCTACGAGATGAGTACACGCTATTGATCAAAACGATTAATAATTCTCCTTCCATAAGGCATGCATTTCACGCTATACATTAAGATTTATAATAGTTAAGTTTTCCATAAATGATTTAAGTGCCTCAATTTTGTTTTAAAAGTATTAGACATTAACTAAATGAAATTACACTAAAGAGAGTCTACCTACTCCTTTGCTTATTAATTATCTGCAATCTTTGCTGAAACAAGTGTTTCTCAGTGACATGTTGTATGTCCATGAGTCCTTTAACGATTTCGAATACAGTATCATTTAATAATGAATTTGCCAATCCAGAAAGCAATTCACAGGGAACTCGTTGCTGATATTTTCTACAAAAACAAGATAGTTGCAAATTAATTTAAAACAAAATATAAGTTGAAATTCCTCATTCATCAAAATAAATAACTCACGGAGGAAGCTCTCTAGCCATAGACTGTAGTTGCTCAACTAAAAAATACAATTTCCTCTGCAAATCCTCGGGATTTTGGAAAGGACTATTACCCTCGTAGGGTTCCTCCATCACACGCCATAACATAATTGCTATCAGCTGCATTTATGATAAAAAGGCATATCTTCGTACTTAAAGTCACAATCTAAAGTTCGAAACACAACATCACATGGCATTTTCACTGTAACGCCAGTACCGCCAGTACGGCGAATCCCATGTTGCATCTGTCTGCGAAGTGGCGCGTATTTAACTTCTATCTAGCTAACAAGTTGTAAGTGGAAATTAAACAATTCTCTATGACAGCAGCTACATAAGTTAAAATCGATATTATTACGATAAAAATCACTGATATTTTTTTCTTACAATACAAATTATCCCGTATACGCCCGTATAAATGCGTTCCTGGCTTGGATATTGATATAGTGCGGGATAATGTTTTTTATTGAAAATATAATATCAATTAAATAGTTCGCTGCGGTACTTCAAATTAACTTTTACGGTTCCAATGATATACCTTCTTTCTATCAAAAGAACTGACATATTGGTTATATCAGCATTCAAAGCTGTTATGAATGAATGTGGATGGAGAGGGAATTCTGTTAATTATTGAATTTAGACCATTTCTCTCGATATAATGTTACCATTTTAATATTTGATCTGTGTTATTGTTATTGAAATATTTTAATTCAAGGAAACAAACGAATTGTAATTGAGAATCAAATGATAAATGGATCCTAATTCAGAAGATTGAAAATATATCAATAAAATATATGCCTAAAACTTACAATTCTCACTCTAAGCAAACACAATTTTGGTTAATTTTATTACTTTAATAAACTTTCATTTTTTTCAGCTCTTGCATGCATCTTTCACATAAAACAACCATGAATATGTGTTCAAACTTTCTCTATTCTGCTTTAAGCTGTGAATATCCTTTCGCTTCATCATCTCATCCAATTCAAACTTTGCTAACTCCACCTTTCACCACCACCTTGGTCTTACTCTCCCTTCATCTGTTCCTCTCACATTATCTTCATCTAAGTATCTTCCTTATTCTGCTTGTATCCATACTTATTACTATATACCAACCAATTAACAGCATTCTCATTCTTACATACCTACTGACTTTATTTTAATTCACTCATATATTATTCATCAATAAATATTAGTGACTTCTGTTTCTGCTGCAAATAATTCTCATAATCAATTTCAACTGCATATTGTAAAAGCATTTGCAAGTTCTGAGAAATTTCTAATAGCTAAAGGTGGGTTAACCCACCTTTAGCTGTTATGAAAAAAAGATGCAAGCATTATTCTAAAAACAGTTATAGTCATATCTGACTCTTTTGACTGTGCTGCATGTTAAATAATTGATATTAATATATTTAATTGATAAAATATTACCTCAAACCATCCTAATCACGTGAACAAGCATTGCAATCTTTACATCTACTATGCAAACCCCTCCTGAATTTTGCAAAATTTACTAAAATTTCAATATTTCTCTCAATGTACACTACTATTGCATTGCTATTGATATAATATCTTTATGAAACAAAACAATCTTTACCAGTCTGTAAATTCTGATGTCTTATACTGGACAAATCATATTAACATCTTACTTTAGAATGTGGCTACTGGTATCTTCATGATAAGGAAAATATCTCCAGTTGTATCAATTGAATCATTGTAATTATTATTCTGTGCTAAGATTCAGTGTCACCTCACAAAGTATCTTCGCAAGATGTTTCTTCTAAAAATAACAAGCTATCAAATACATTCTCAGAGACTCTTATATATCATATACCTGGTAGACCTCTGTTTTCCACACTTATTTAGGAACACACATCCTCATACTTACTTTACACATATGTATCCACACTTACACATATATACACACTTCCTTCTCACTATATTCTTAGTTGCTGCCTACTTACCAAAAATAACTATCATGTCTTCCCTTCTTACTATAATCATCTGACTCATATTCGACTAAATATACTTATTAATGATTACTCATATTCTATCAGCTAAAAATGGTCCTATCATTCCACCTCTATAATTTATAATAAACTCGAGTTTTTAAGGAATCCCTATGTGTATTGAGAAGATAGATTGTAAAAGAGTCTTCAAACCAAAGTTTAAAATCCTGTTTTCTAAGAGCTATCATTCTGTTGCCAAATTCCTAAACGATAAATTATAAATACATGTGTGCATCAATCTTTCTTTATATTTTCAATTTTTAAATCATTTCTTATCTTCATTAGTTTTTTTTTCATTTTTAATGTTATTGAAATTAAAAATAATAATAATAATTAGTCTTTAGTTAGAAAGGGGTGTACAGGACCTGCCTCCTTATATACTTAATGCTGTTTTAATTTTTGCTTCTTTGATCTTACTTATGAGATTTGGTAATATTGTTAAAAGTGCTTCGACAGCTTAGGTCATTTCGCACATTGGCTCCCACCAGGATCTTATGAGATTTGTATGTATTGTATGTATATATGAGAATTGAATGCATATGATTAAATATGTGTATTGACTTATTCCATGCCATTTATTATGGCTTTAAAGAATCTATATGTAGCGATTAATCCTGAGATCCAAATCATATCTGACCCTGCCTTTCTGCATTAATTGAAAGGCAATGGAAACATGTATTTATGTTTATGTTTTAAATGAGTTGAAATTAAGAAAACTGCATTTTTGTCTTCCAATGATGCAGTCCTGAGAAATAATGCAGTTAGAGCAGCCAAGTATAATTCTAATACATTCTTTTTTAGTTATTATTATTATTCAATTTCTGATCAAAATCAGATCTTATTGAGTCTTGATATTACACACTGAAACATTTAATATTCTCCAGAAAACATAATGGCATTATTACATTTTTTTCTTTTAAGATATTAAGTACCGTATTTCCCGGCCCATAAGACGCACCTTGATTTTTCGGGTAAGAATCTACAAAAAAAACTCAAACTTTGTTAGATAAGGAGTGCTGGTAAACACTTCATCATGAGAGATACAATGTATTAGCATAGGGATGACATCTCCGTTAGCCCAATGTGTATAAGTTTTGCAGCAGCACCACATGCGAGATTAAACTAAACGTGCTACATTGTATGCATTCCCGATTTACCTGGGAATTTTTTTAAAGGAAGTTCTGTCATCGAAATATTAAAACTGTATTCCTTACTACTTAATCAAAAAAGTGTTATTATTGAAATTTGTAATTAACTGAACGATTTTCAATGCCTGATACGGTTAAAAATACTTAATGGTATGCATTTACCCTGGCGAATCGCCTTGCTTATTATAAGACGGAGTTATACCTGTATACCATCGGCGCATAAGACGCAGATTGATTTTAGAGTAAAAAAAGTGCGTCTTATAGGCTGGGAAATTCGGTAATATCATTGAGAAACTTTGTAAATAAATTAAAAGAGACAAAAATTTTTTTAGAAAAAAATTTTGATAATTTCATCTGTTCAGCTAGAGGTAACCAAACCTTATTAATTACATAATTATAAATAATATATAGCAACATGGAAAACAGATGCAAGCATCAAAATAGTGAAGAATATATTTATATGTACATATATACAGATACTTGCCAACTTTTCCTTATTATAGCAAAAATACATCTATGAGCTAAATGACAAAAGAATAAACTAGAAAATGAGCAAAAAAGAGAATAAAAGAGTCTTCACAGCATAGCTGCTGAAGGAAGGGAGTATTCAAAGCTGTATCAGCACAAGCTAATGCAACATCTGAAACAAAAAATAATTATATCTACGAAGAATGAGAAAATCTTACAAGAGCTTTTAAAGAAAGAGCTATGAAGGGGATAAAATCAAAAGGCATGGAATAGTGATTGTAAGTTGGAAAGAAGAGGTATGATCATTAAAAGTAATTACAATGCATAAAGAAGACATTTACAAAAAAAAGAAGAAGAAGCGAATAAAAATACTACAACATTAAAAAAATACAAATGCAATAATGTGATGGTAATGGCATCATGGGACAGATTAATAAATGAAGTGGAAGATATTTAATGGGGTAGAGAAGATATAGTACATTGACTTGAATCAAGGTGATACCAAAGAGTTTATAGCACTATGAGAGGTTATGGTATAATGAAGCTTCAAATGATTACTTCAGATTATTCAGATTAAAAAATAATAATAATAATGACGACTTCATTGGCGAATACTAGTCTTAAGAAACCACTCTTACAATTAACCATTTTGAAGTGCACCAGAACTACCATACCATAACCAGGATTCGAACTCAGGACCCTGGTTCGAGTTCAACATTGCAAGGCTAACCCGCTAACCACTATGCCACCAAGGCCTGCTAAAATAAAAAAATAGTTATAAATAAATAATAAATAAATAAATAATAAATAAATAATAAATAAATAATAAATAAATAATAAATAAATAATAAATAAATAATAAATAAATAATAAATAAATAATAAATAAATAATAAATAAATAATAAATAAATAATAAATAAATAATAAATAAATAATAAATAAATAATAAATAAATAATAAATAAATAATAAATAAATAATAAATAAATAATAAATAAATAATAAATAAATAATAAATAAATAATAAATAAATAATAAATAAATAATAAATAAATAATAAATAATAAATAAATAATAAATAAATGATAAATAATAATTAATAAATAAATAAATAATAAATAAAACAATAGAAGTAGACTGGACTAAGATAAAAGAATTGTATTGCAATCTGAACTAAAGAAAGTCATCACTCACATTGATAGAATTGACGAAACGATCTCAGGGTTCACATAGTGGTATTTCTTAATTTGTAAAAAATTCATGGTAACAAGTTTTACCTTTTTTTTTGATAGAATTGTTTTAGATCAGATACTGGAGTATGTTCTGAGAAAAAGAATCCGACATTTATACTACATGTGCTGGACAAAAAGAAGACCTGATAGCCTCTGAATACCCAATTAGAGTAAGGCGGGAATGCCGGAGAAGGAAATTAGCAACGTATTCGTCCTTATGAGTCTCAAACTAATACATGAATCAGAATTCTTCGCCTGAAGAATTTCCTTCGTCTTGGCCATATGCTTAACGCTGGACCCCAAGAAAATAATTCGGGGCACCGACACTTTTTCCTCTGCCTTTTCCCTCAGCGTTAACCCAGTTGAAGTTTTTGCTTGGGCCACGGATAATTGGAGCAGTGACCCCCTTCTCCCCTGCCCTGCGGGATTCACGAGAAGTTAACATTTACCACTGTAACAAATATGTAGTTCCATTTGATTGCTCAGCAGTAAAAAGCACGAGTTTATGAATCTGTATACTATTGTATCCTCATTATTGTTACGCTAAGATAGCGCAGTGAAAATATCTTTACTTTTCTCCGCTGTAACTCCTGCTTCCATATGAAAATATCGTACTTAGCGGCGAATTGCGGTAAGTTTTCTGATCATTCAAACCTCAAACTCTTATTCGTGTATTCAAGAAATCTTAAAAGCCACGCAGTTCTAAGTAAATCTGCTGACATGCACAATTACACTATCTTAAACCCGTGTAGCATTTTTATGTGAAACTCCATTACATTAGGTCCATTTTCGCTCGGCTAAGCACCGATTAACTTGATATAAATCTGGCTTAAAGCCAACTTTTAAGGATTCATCGTGCATTCTCCGTCTCCCATTTATTGACATTATGATCAAAATGCACGCTCTTTCTTTTTAGGCAGAAGTATTTCCATCCTTGAACTAGCTCCGTCCTACTGACGTAAGGATAGAAATAACTGGTATAGGGATTCATAAGCTCATTGGTGTGAGAGTCTGCCTTCTGCAAACACCCCTTTCCACGATTATCTTTTCTCCTCCACTCATAAGCCCCAACGCACGCTCTTTTAAGGCTTTAGTAGCGTCTCACCTCTTCAACGTCTAGCAGCATGAAGAGGTACTCAGAATGGTGAGTGTTAAATTTAGGTCTATGCATAACGTTAAAAGCTTCTAGTTTTCCCTGCTGATAAGTACGAGCTTCGGAAGCTGGAGTAAGGATAATTATTCAACGTCTCAAGTCAAAACCGCTCGGTTATCTGTCATAGCGATAAAAGCTAAACAAAAAAATTGGCTTCCGAAATCGATCTGAAAGGAAAGATCGATTAAGATATATAGTTATTTTGGGGCAATGTCGACTGGAGTTGTTATCAATCAAATCGTAGCATTGCGAGTAAACCTCAATCGCCCAATTTTTTTTTATTTCGTTATCCGGTATCTCTGATAATGGATATCATGCTCCTGCTTCCGAATCTTCAACTTCTAGAACAGAGATCCTCAACCGGAGTGCCTTATGATTTTCGAGTTCTTTAATACTTTCATTGCCATCTTATATAAGCATTCAGTTTCGAAAGGTAAGACTATTTGTGGGATTACGCGATTAATTTTTCACCAATTTGTTCGATGTCGGTATCTATGATTATATAATCAACGTTTTTAACTAGTTTGCCTTCGTGTTTCGCCAATATTCGTGTGCTTTATTATGAGGAAGAAATGTGGAGAAACACTACCTAAACCCTGTATAGATGTTTAGGAACTCCAAGCGCTAATTTAAATAAGTGGTCCTAAATATTCCTACAAACTACTAAAATTCGCCTTACTTTGTTAAAATCGAAGTTGAAGCGGATACCTGAAATCTTGCCGAAATGTTCTCCCCTCACCGGCAAATTAAGTGGGCAGGACACATGCCCGGAAAGTGGGAGACCTGGGTTCGAGCCCCAGCCAAGTCACTATTTATCACGTCTTGCACAACATTGGGAAAATTAAGTGTTAGAAATTATCAGAAATCGCGTAGAAACAGTGCGCGTCGATACGGAGGCTGGTGAGAGTGGGAAAGGGGGTAGAGCCCCCTTCATATTTTATTGCCCCCCTTCAATATAGCAGCCGTTGCCCTATTCGCCAAATTTCAGAGATCTTTATTTATTCGATTCACTTCAATGAATTTTTTTTTTTTTTTTCGTTTTAATCCAGGTATACTCGTGACGTTCAGTTAATCTTCCCTAGATATAACGGAAAAGAAGTACTTCGCAAATGGATATACATGAAGTCCATCATATATTTTTTTAGATAGACGTACTCATTTTAAAAGCGACGCTTTCTGAAGTTTTCTTTCCGAGAGGCGTAATTTCTAAAACAAAGATGCCAGGAGAAGGTAAGAACTGACACTGTTTCCTGCCTAAGGCACAATCTTGAGGAGAATCCAAAAACGTTTCTTTGACCTTTACGAAAATATTTAGCAGCTACAGCACCCCTTAACCTACGGATAGTCCTACTAACTCTTTATGTTAACAACGGAAGAGGCAATGGAAGGTCGTTCACTCATTGAGCAAACAAAAACTTGGTGGGCGAGGGTATAATGAAACGGGACGACTGGCTGTCTCTTTACCTCCTACGTCTGCGGTCTCCGAGAAGACTTTCAAGTCAAACAAGGAACTTCCTGTTCGCCATCTGAGTTTCTAACATTAAAATGATACTGGGATAGTATCTAAACGTGGAGGAGATTTTTCAAGCACTATGGAATGAATTCTATAGCTTTACAATTTTCGCAGGCTAAAAAATCTCAGTAGATTTCATATTTTCACTGTTCCTTAAATATATTCCGTGCTAGTAATATTTAGAGCAAAAACTCCGAGCCGATCACTAATTCATACCATTGATATAATTTTTAAAAGTTAGGAACTTCTATAAAATATAAACAAGATTGTTAAACATATTTGTCTTTATTTCGCAAATAACAAACATAACAGATGCGAGAAATCAAGGTAGTGAAGGGAACATCTCAGGGGAGGAAGGAACGGGAAGGGGTTTTACCAGGAGGGCACCGTTCTCTTATTCTTGAGGCTAAAAGTATGGAAACACCTTGTCCCAGTCACATTGCGCGGCACCCGCGGAGCATACGCGGAACATACCCTAGCCCATGGACACATCAGATTTTCTCCCACTGTTCTGTATTCTGAAAGAAAAAGGAAGAGACTCGCCAACCCAGAACAATACTAACTCTGAAAAGAAAGGAGTTTGAACCGTTTGAACCCTTCTTCAATAGTTTCAGAGCATTTTTTTCCTCTCCACACACGCTCTATTGTCCTTCGCAACCCAAAGACTTACCAATTCCAGGTAACCCTTTACCGAATTCCAGGTAACCCCCTCTCCAATCCTTTTCCATCCCTCACATATTTCTTACGCCTCCTAAATTTCCCACACCTAAAGAAGACATGAGTACGTCGAAATCGGTAGTGAGAAATATTATTTGCGGATAAAAACAAAGTTGTTTATCAATCGAGTGTTAAGAAATTTGAGTTTCACAGAGACAAGACCGATATAATTGTTTTAAATAACAAAAAATAATTATGCTAACATAGCCATAGAGCGATTGTTGTAGTTCGTCTTCCCTCTGATGGTGGCACAAAGATGATTCAGAATACAGGTTATAATAAACGTAAAAACTGCAGATGATGGGAATATTAGTTTTAGGACAACAATATACTCCCATGGACCATCAGCGGTCCGCGGATCACTGGTTGGCGACTGCTGTCTTTGGCGTACTGAGAGGCACAGCAACATCCTAACCCTTGGGACTCCATAGCATCGATTAGAGCCTCCTAATAATTTACCGTTGGAGATCCTCCCACAGATCCTTCGGTAAGTCACGAGTGGAAAAATATGCAGTAGTGCATCCAAGAATCATCTTAAAGAGCTCCTGCACTCTTAATCAGTCACGCGGTATGTTGTTTCATTACCAGTAGCGTCCGACCATTTAGAATCAATTTTTTTTGGATGTGATTTAAATATTATGATCAACTTAAATTATTTATGAAATATAAAAAATTATGATCTTTGCATTAAAATTTCTGTTTCACAACAACTGATACAAGATAAGAATTCGTTGTGATACTGACGCGACGGTGAAAGGAATTGCAGTGCGATGCACTTGCTCTAACAGAGAATTAATTCGTTTTCAAAGTAATCAAAACAAATTTGAAGAATAATGAGTGGTAAAAACAACTTGGGGCTTGCGGTAAGTCAATGATATTTCAATAACAATATCTATTTTTAATGCCTTAATATTTTGCGTCAAACACACCTGAGACGAGTTAAATTTACGACAATGCAGGTTGATAGACAGGAATTGATAAAGAGAATGCTTTGACTTCTAGCTTTCATAATAAATTTCCAAATATAAATATTTTACTAACAAAATTTCATTCCAATCATACAGGCCCAACACAACTACTTAAGGACTTAGCTTTTGAGAACAATCATCATAGGTATGGAACAATCATTATAAGTATAGAACTGGGGAAACTCACTTGGATGTAAAAGCATTTGATCTTTGTTTCTACGCCCGAAAAAGAAAAATTAGAGAATAACAATTTTCAAAATTTTATGTGAGTAGAAATACGAATATAGTATTTGATACATTTGTTTTAATTATGAAATTAAAACTTTTTAATACAAAACTTGAACAAGTCCAAAAATAATTTTTATTATTGGGGTCTTGTACAAGTTTTGTATTAAAAATTTTTAATTGACATGATTCCACTCCGCTCCACCGATCTGTTCCACCGGTTCCACTGGTGGAACTTCATGTCGATTTAATTTCCTGATTCATTTCTTTATATATTAATACATGTTTAATTGTGAAACTCATGAGGAGGAAACAATGCGTCTTTTTTGATTACAGGCAAATTCTTTGAATATGAATTCTTCAAAGATAAACCAATTGTTTCCAGAAACCCCACAGTAAAAATGCCATAATGTCCACTTCCAGCCCAACCTTCGAGGAGGCCCATAGCTTCACTGAATAAATTTTAACTCTGAATCAGTTCCTTTGACATTAATTTGGATAACTATAGATTTTTCAGTGTTCTATTTACGAAGAATTTGTCATTCAAAGATTTTGTATGTTCCCTCTCTTTTTAACCAAGGATGTTTTGCTTCCCACTGAATATTCTTCTGAATGAGCAGTAAATTTTTTAAATAATCTTTCTTTACCTTAATATTAAATTTGAAAGGTTCCTATAGCGGCTTTCAATGTAAATTTCAAAGTGTGCTCTATGATTTTCAAGCTCTGTATTAAATTTACTCAGTCTCAATGCAGTTTTCCACCACAGAGAAGAGAAATGAACCAACAAGTTAGCACAAAAAGAAAAAAAATATATATATATTAAGTCTTTCCTTTCATCAATGTTACAGAATACCACTAAATTAAGCCATCTGCAGCTCCATTGATAATAATTCAATTTGAATTGATGTGTAATTTAACCCTTTGATAGTGCCAATGTCACTCTCAGCGACGTTGAAAAATTTTCGTTAAAATGCCGGCGTCACCCTGAGTGACTCTTATTTCGAAAGCTATTTACATAAAAAAAATGTACTGTAATAACCTTTTTGATTAATTTCTGAAATAGTGATTGCATAATAAAAAGGTAATTGTTTTCTATACCCTGTAAAATGTTTAGCAAATTATTCAGAATATTATTGGTTTAATGGATTATTTTTCAAAAATTCTGCAATTCTCTGTAAAATAGCCTGGCAATTTTCACATGATGTAAGGCAATTCTGCATGGCACTCAAAGGGTTAAATGTCACAAAAAAATAACAGGAAATGCCTTTTTTATTATGTGAGTGTAAGGGCTCACACAAGTCATTTAATCATTTTACTAACACAGTACACAAAAGTCACAAAATAACCGTCATTGTTTTACAGAAACATGACTCCCAGTTACAAATTTGTACGTACATCTCACACAGTTTCACATACTATGTAACAGTGAAAATATCAATTCCAATTTTAGCAAATAACTTGCTACTGCTACAATATATTTTGCTCCCTATGTTTTAATTGGTTTAAAATAATTGCTAATGATCCACATAACAGAAATTTCAATTAGCAACCGAAACTGCATCACTTTGCAACATGAACCACTTATTACTTATTGAAATAATTTCAACAACACTTCAACAATCAACAACTTTAAAATTACAGAAATAATAATAACATTCCCATTTTATAACATTGAAGATCTATTATAATGACACAGAAAATTTTTCCATGACAACTACAAATTTACATATTAATAACCATTCCAAACAAAAAATGCAACTCGATAGCTCAGTAATGATAAAGAAATAAATTGTTGATTACATACAATTGCAGCCTTAAATATTCACTTAATAAGTGCTGGAAATTTCCATTTAATATAGCTGTAAGATAAGCCAAAATTAATACCAAGTTTTCTACAAAATTTTTTACCAGTAATTTTCACAAAATTTAATATTGTTAAAAAATTATTGTATCCTTAAAAATTAACGACAGCAATAGCTTTATGCAGTAAGAAACCAACTCTCAAACACACATCCATGGAATGAAGGCACAATAACATTTTTTTACAACTAATTAGTGCCACAGCATGGCAGTATAGTCATATTTCAAATACTTTTCCACATCAATGACCAATGAGCAGTAGCAAAAATTCATTTCCATCCTAGTAATTGAATTTAAAATTACTATGTTCTGCCAACACTGAAAAATAAAGGCTTTGGTTGTCTTTTTAAAATTAAGTTAAACAGATATATCAACATCAAATGCTTGATGAAATTAATTGCTCACAAAATAACAATTGCTGATATCATATTCAGTCTATACACATTTGCAGGAACCAGAGTAATCATTAAGTAAGTAACAGGTATTTTAAGTATGCCAATAAACAGAGAACAAACTGACATACAGGCATGAGGAAAACTAACACACATGATAGGCTAGCACTGTGTTAAGGGTAATGTTTGCTTTAGAAAGACAATAAAGTGACAGTTTTTACATTCAATTGTAACAAAACAACAAAGAAAGTACGCTTATCCTACACATCATAAAATTTTTATAAACTGTCGATTATTACAAGTTATACAAAATAACCCACAACAGTGGTGATTGGTGGGAGAGAGGAATTAGATATGCGATCTCCCAGGGATTTAGTAATTTCACAACTACCACGCTGGGTAGCCAATTTCAAACCAATGTAAACAACTTTAAAACTGTCATGTCACCTCATCATTTCTTCCGAGATTAGTCATGACCTTTACCATAAAGATATCTTCAGTCAATCAACATTTTCATAGCTATAAAGATGTTACCCAACAATGTAAGAACAGGTATTTACGCAATATTGAGGCCAAAAATAATCAAAATCCCATCAATAACTAAGAAAGTGACATTTATGAATAGCTGCAATTCAAATACAATTCTAAGGTGAGAGCACCTAATATATTGACTTAGCAAATGGCATGAACTTAGAAAAATTTTACCCATAGATGTTACACATTTCAATATCCACTGATTCATTGACACTTTTGGAATTGAATCACTTCAGAAGATAAGGCGAGTAAAACCTTACCTAGAATAGATTGCCAAAATGCAAATTTCACAAATATGTTGAACTTCCAAAAATTTAGAACAAAACCAGTACTGATTCAACAACTTTTACCCTCTAACAAAATGCTTTTCAGATACTATTTGCAAAAGATTATGTGAAGAATAAAACCACAGCCTCTTTAAATATGTACTGGAAGGATTGTTATTTTTGTCATGTAATAAATGAAACCTCGAGCTTAAGTGTAACATATTCCACATTAGCAGATGGAACAGATAAATTCTTAATCTCCCAGTAAAAAAACCAGCGCTGACCATCATCGATATTCAGAAAAATGTTCCGTACAAATTAGTGTGTAAAAAATGTAAGAATATGAAATTTTTTTGTAATTCTCAACTTAATATTTTAAACTTGAAGGATTTAAGTAACAAACAGCTTCTTCTAAAGAAAAATAGTTTTTACCCGATATCTAAAGTTAAAGGTTACAGTAGAAAATAATAGGATGTATTGACATGCCACGCTGGCTTTGGGTACCATCCTCATAATCACTTGTTGCTGAATTTACCAAAGCAGTTTACAAAAGATAATGTATCTCAAGTAAAAATATCGTTTGCTTAGCTATATAGATCATCTAAGTATGTAGTTCAATCTGGTTCTCAACCATACAAATTTAACAAATATGATAATGCAAGTTTTCTTTACATAATTTTTCCAAAGCTGACTTACATTATGGAATGGAATGATAACTTCTTGGTGATATTGATCAACTTGCGTAATCAGTACCCAAATAAATTTTCATTATCTGCAATAAGAACTGTTTGTAATAGATCTTAAATGAAATCATTAGGATCCTCCGAGTAACATGAAAACTAAACACAAGCTTGGCACAAAAAGCTACCAAACCTACACCCTTTTTTAACATTTGTGCAAAGAACAAGAAAATAGAGTTTTTAACCATAAATATCTCAAAAAATTGTGATTGAAAAATTGCCATTCCATCCAACAGCTTCAAAAAGTCAGTCAGTCTTTTTTGTTGGGCTTTTCTTTTCTTGCATTCCATAAGATGAGGCCTTGCTTATTTTTGTCATTCCAATCAGTTTGTACAGAAGGAAGAAAACTGTAAATATATTTAAAAAAACGATCAGAAAATTCTAACACAAAATTGAAAAAACCACTTCCACTACATTTGGGGATGGGAAACTGATTTCTATTGTAGATTTCGCTATTTGGAAGTGTGAAAATGGTTGTCATGAGAACTTAAACATAAATATAACAGTAATTCAGTTATGACAGAAGATGTACAACAATATATTATATCAATAATAAAAAAAGTTAAACAATATTTGACATGGGAAAAGATTGGCTCACTAAATATAAAAAAGTAGTAAAGCACAGTGAGCACCAAAATAAAATTTGGGATAATATCATCTCCAAAGATTATGAAAGAGCTTTAAAAGGCTATTTTTGTGCATTGTTAAGACAGTCCACAAGAAAAAATGTCACACATCCAAAGCATAATATCATCATTTTGCAATAACCTGTACCCTTTTGGTTCTTTTTTGGTGCACGCTAGAATCGACAGCACACTAGATTCGGGCACAATAATGCTTGTGCACATGCCCCATGGCGCATGGATGGCCATATTCTCCACTCAACCTGGTTCTACGTTACCATTCAAACGTTCCATCAATGGATGTTTTCAATGCAAGAGTCGCAAAGACTACAGACTAAACAGTCGGCGAAAAGTTTTTAATTGAGAAAGGATTGGCTAGCCCATAAAACTTTATATGACTGATTTTTAAAAGGTTAAAGTGCCCACTTACGCAGGACTTTAGGACAGCATAGAGGACTACTGGCATTTTTTATAAATATGCGTATATAGAAGCACATACTTTCATAGTGAAAATATGCACGATTCTGAAAATGGCATGGCCACATGTCTTACAGTGCGCTTCAGATTTGCAGGCAAATGATTTTTCAATTTCCAACACCTGAATTTTGACATGCGCATTACATTCAATGATGCGTTACTTGAGTAAATATGGTACATTTAAATGCCAAATTAAAGATCTTAACAAAAAGTATTTTTTCTAAGATATCTGCTTCTATAGATGATGAGTTTTATTTGCAATATGCTGAGCAGAGACAAAGAAACTAATACTAAGGATCCTAAAAAACATGAAAAATCATTGAAAACTGAAATAAAATTCAATTCTCCAAGGTAAAAACTTAGAACTGAGTGGTATCATATGATACCTATTATCATGTACTCATGCATGTTACAGTATAAAGATCTATTAGTGTGGCATCATTTCAATTGGATAGCTAATTATGGATAGCATAGTGTTTTACAAGAAATACATAGATCTGGTGAATTTGTAGCACTATAGTGTTGAGCGTACTAATCAAGAAAATGAAAATACATTAAATATATGGATGCAAAAATAGGAGTGTAGAAAGGGGTTGGGTTGGGTTCTTGCTTTGCAGTTGTAAACCCATCCCTAATGGTCAAGGCAATAGCTTAATCCAAGTATTTATCCATGTGAATACACAAATAATTTTGGTCCATTTAGTATTCTTTCTTTATGATTATAGCAAAATGATAAATCCCAGGGGAAAACTTAACACCAAGTAAATGTGTTCCTAATCAATAGATTTTCAAAAGGATACCTATAAGAAACTTAGTCGGGAAGAAAGAGGTGAGATGTATCAAGTTTTTATCAATACAGGAGGTGAAAGTGAAATATATCCAGGAGACTTAGGGAGATATAGGCAAAATGAAATGCATAAAGGAAAAGAATAACTGTGTTTAATAAAACTGCATAACATTGAACACAGTTATTCTTTTTCTTTATACATTTCATTTTGCCTAATATCTCCCTAAGTCTCCTGGATATATTTCCCTTTTACAAGGATTTGTTTATATTTCTCGCTTTAAATTTTATTATTATCACGTATGATTATTGCACATTTGCATTTCAATAAAAATTATAGTACGAGTAATTTACAAATTCACTTACTGGGCACATACAAAGCAATTTCCTTTAATTTCTATAATGATTTACGGGGGAAATTTACCAAACAGGATGTTCATATTCATACTCATTATATTATCATTTAAGTACACTCAGGGAATACCTGACTAAGTAGAGTTACAGGTGAGATGAAAGTCTTTTTAATTTTAATAATTTACTAATATACTAATTTTTATGCTAAACATTGAAATGTATAAAAAATTGATGCTTACTCATTATGATAAATAGAAAGATAAAAATTCAGATATTTACTACATTATCTATACATTTTCATATTCCATCATTTTTGATGGGTTGAGTTCAGGAGTAATGAGAAGATTTTGAAATGGAAATATAAAATAGATAATGCACGAATAGGTATATAAAAATTGACAACCAAATATTGCCAGTTTTTGGATTTTAGTGCATCATTAAATCTCTTCCTTAACCAGATATTGGGTCATAGTAGTTCTTAATTAACATCCATTCTATTTCAATGTTTTTTTTTAAGTAAGTAGCAGGAAGGAATAAGAATTTATAAAAGGTCATCAAATATTCTAATTTTTAAATGGTATTGATGCTTTCAAATGGCATCACTTTCACTAAAGATATTTTTGAAGTTATGTAATTGTTCTCATTTCTCTCAAAAGATTACAGAGGATTATATTTCTCAAGAGACTTTTTGTAGCAGTAGAAGATGACAGAATTTTTGTAGTAGAAATAATAATGAAGACGAAATATAGATTTCAATAATATTTACCAAATCATATATTACAAGAAATTTAGAACCTAATTTCTTGATATGTAATTTTACTTTCCTTTACAAGAAATTTAATTTTATTAGAACTCGAATTATCGGCAGCTGATTCACTGCAGTCTAGAAAAGTTAGTAAGACTGTGTAGGAGTGGATATGCTAACCACTGCAAATGCTGATTCACTAAGCCATTGGCTATCCAAGGGCTGTTACATTCTATTTTGAGTAACTTTCAGAATTACCGGTTGATTTGGAATGAAAAAGATAAAGAAGGGAAATAATGAATCTTATATTTCTCAAATTAAATTTCTTGCTGAGTAAGAAAAAATATTAAAAGTTAAGAATAAGTTTATGTATTTCACTTACAGATGGCAATGATTCCAACACCTAAGGTAAATTTAACAGTTGACCCAGAGGTCAACAAACCAAGAAGGATGTAAGTCATGGGACAAAGGACCGCTATCCCCCAACCAGCAGTATTTAGAAGAGAAAATGTTCTTCTTTGGGACTGAAAAACGTCTGTCCTTTGCACACCACTCTCTTCAAAGAAATCACCAGTACGAAAAAAGCTATCTTGCATACGATCCTACAAGAAATGTAAGATTGGTTAGGTTTATGTAATAATATCTTTTAAATAGCAGCAATGAAAGTACATAATCCGAACAATTTGTTTATACGTCTAAATATTGGTGGATAGAAAATTAGGTAAGAATTCCTTCAAATAATGTCTTAGGATTAAAAAATTACTCGGATGAATTCAATAATAATATTTAAATACCCATCAATAGATATATAGGCTGTCACAAGAAGTATACAAAAATTTACACCATATTAAATTTAAGATAAGACAATACATTTAATAGAATAATAACAATATTAGCAACAAGCAAAATATTCATCTATGATTATGAAGTAAAATTGCAGAAATAATTCATGACGTTGTGTTAAGTAATTAGCTAGCATGAATTGAGGATGATCTAAGAAGCTGATTAACATAACATAACACTGATGATGGTAACATTAGTTTATTAACATTAAGGATGGGATAGTAAAAGGGTATGCAATAAATATGCTAAGAAGGTCATAAACATATTTAAAAAGCTTAGGATCAAATACAGAACCTTCGAGAACAGCTAGATTAGTTATATTTAGAGGTTACATACATGGCCATTATTGTAGATCTATACACTCTGAACTGTAAATCTTGGAGTTACAAAGAATACCAGAATTTTGGTTAACCTAAGATTCCTAGTCTACCAAGTTTTATTGAAAGAATTACATCAATAGCTAGATCAAAAGCCTTTGAGAAAGCAAAGAGTAGAGAATGGGATTGAGGAAAACCATCCAAACCTGAATGAAGGTTGCATACAGTATGATAGATAGCAGATAATGTAGACATGTAATATTATTGCATGTAATATTTTTCAGGAATCAACACTGATGTGTTGAATTTTTCACATAGAAGGAAAATTATTTTAATGGAAAGGCATACTTATACTTGTAGATAAGGTACCTGTAAAGGGTACCTGACTTCATCAAAAGAAAATCAAAAATATAAAGTTAGGTTTAAGTTCAATTTCGGTAGAAGATGAGGAAAGGAAAGAGAGATTTTGATACTTTGGTAGTCAAAAGGATTAATGGCTAAGATCAGTAGAAAGATCAGGGAAATGTTTTCTGAAATCAAATATTGAAAAGAGGAAATCTGATGTTTTTGTGATGAGATGATTTAGTGATTCCATAATTATTTTCCATATTCCTTGAGATTAGTAGCTGAAGTTCACCAATCTATTGCTATTACAAGTCGTTCAGGTAGAAAGAAGGATTATTCATGAAATTGATATTGACCAGAAAGTTTCTCATTAGTTTTAAACTTCTTGGATTCCCTCTTGAAGATTTTCTTTGTGACATTGAACAGCATTAAAATAAATGGAAAAGCAGTGTTAAAATAAAATACAAATTTATTCTTAAACAAGAAGTATTTCTTGTGAAAATCATATCAAGGCACATACAAATGACCAGGCCTCAGCTTTTAGTAAATTAGTACACTATATTAATATAAGAAAAAATTCTGACATGAAGATAGATTGAAAGAACTAGATACAAAATAGCAAATTAAGAAATAACAAAAGTAAATAATCAAATCAATCAAAGAAAAAAACTTCAGAAATAGTGTAAAGATGACGAAGGTTTGATACTCTTGTTACATGCCATATTCGTAATAACAGACTTTTACTGTATTATGTTTACGTATTTGAAGGCCTGTTCTCATTTTCAGTATAAGTAACATGAGTATGACATCAAATCTCTCGATCTCTTAGTACCTGAGGTTTACAATCTGTCATTTAGCTTTTTATAGCAGAAAAATATCTTTTACCATTAAGTTTTAGAAAATAGGAATAAGAAAAAGATGAGAATTAAGAAAGTCAAATTCTTCACTAATAATTACAGGGAACAAAATTTTATGCAAATCTTAATTAAAAAAATACTTATATACTTCTTCAGATGGTTTAACTGACTTTGATGCTGCCTCAGCCATCTTCTACTTTGGAAAAACCTTCAACACCATCTTCCAGTTCAATGTTGAAGCGTAAGCATGAGTGTTCTACTGATTGGTACATTTATATGGCTTAAAATCCTAATTCAATGCTATTTCATTCATTTCTTGATAGCTTACCCACCATTTGTCATCTTACATCTTCTGCCTCAGTCTCCTCCTCCATTTTTCTCTGGTGTTCTACCCTCAATGAATTTCTTTAGCAGCCCCTCTCCTCTCAATATTTTACCCATCTATTTACTCTGTCGATGCATAATTACTTCAATTAAAACCCTCTTCTCCCCAACCATCTCTAGCACCTCCTTGTTTGTTTTCCTATCAACCTAACTTACTTTTTCCATTCTGCGCCAAGTCCAAATCACAAACGTTTGACTTCCTTGTTTCTTAAGGTCCACATTTCACACCCACACAGCAAAGCACACCACGCAAATGACTTTACTCATCTTTTCCGGATCCCTTTATCGAGAGCTTTAGTCATCAATTCTCTTCCCTTTATGAAGACTTCCTTGGACAAGGCCATTCTTTTTCAAACCTTTTTTATGAGATTATTTCTTTTGCAAAAGTTGAACAGTTTCTGTCCTCTGTCGTTCCTTTTCCCTAAACCGAATTCTCCCACCTCTTCCCCATCTTTGCCTTGCCCGACTACCGCGTTCCAGTCTCCCATAACAACGAGATTCTTATTGCCCTTAACCCTTCCCATGACCTCCTCTATTTGTTCATAGACCATATCTACATCATCCTCACTGTAATCACTAGTGGGCAAGTACACCTGAACTATAACCGTGTTAACTGGTTCAGACTTTACTTCTACCGACATAACCCGATCGCTTATTAGCTTGGTGGTTATCACGGATTCTCCCGCTTTCTTATCCAACACTACAGCTACTCCCCTCTGGCTAGTATTTCCCCCACTGAAAATGACTCTAACATCATCGCTCCAGAAGTCTCCCTCGTCTTTCCACCGCTCTTTGCATAACCCTAGTACATTTATGTTGGACCTCTTCATTTCTAACTTTACGTTTTCCAATTTCCCTTTCCTAAGCATTGTCCTAACATTCCATGTCCCCTCCCTCATTTCCACCTTCTCTCTTCTTTTGTTGTTGTTCCTTGTGTAAGGGTTTTGTGGAATGACGACCGAGATGGCCTTACTTCCATCACTGCCTGGCATGACACTCATCCTAAAAGGCTGAGTCCCTTTGCCAGTACCAATATTATTGTGCTTGTGCATCATAACATGGGATATGTAGTCGAGGTGGTCTCCCGTTGCCTTCCTCAACGGTGTTTTTTGACCATGACACCAACACTCATTACGGCAGCCCCACTGGGGAACAGACGCCTTTGCAGCCACCTCACTGAGCTACAGACGCTGCGTGGACTACCTTTCGCCTGGCCAGTACCTATTGATCTTTCTGGCATGGGTGACCCTACCAGGAACTATGTTCCAGCCAGTCTAGCTCTTAAGGTCATAGAAACACGCAAGCCCTTCCACCACAACAAGGTTGTAGTCCAGGGGAGCACTACATAAGTAAGAGAATTTATCTACCTGATCTAGCTTTTCCCAATCCATCCTTGTAGTTAGCTTAGCATTTTTCTTGCTGTGTAAACCTCATTATATTAGGTTTACTCATGATTGCCTTCATCTGTAATTCCCTTGCTTTATTGTTTAGTGCACTCACAAGAATTTGTTAACCTTTCTCAGAATCATGCACAATATATTTGATTCAAGTAAAATCTCCTAATTTCCAGTCCAACCATATTTTCTTTAAAATCCTCATCAGTTTTGGCCATTGGACTCTTTCGAAAGCCTAACCAAAATCAAGAAAACGTATGCATTTATCCTGCTTAAATTTTTCATTCAGCAAGAAACCTAAGAACCACAATAGCATCCCTAGTTCCTATCACTTTCTGAAAACCAAACTTCAACTCAAAGACGACCAGTTCAGTTGAAGCATACACTCATTAAAATCTTAAACAAAATGTAATGTCATCACCTCAACAATCAAAATCACTAACACAAATAACAAATCTTAAATTTAATGAAACAATCTGAATTACATTGAACAGAGTTAAACAATTCGTTACCCTCAAATAAAGGGTTGTAATACTCATTTCTTAATAAATTAATTCGTAATATAATAATTACTAATATTTAGTAATACATATTACTACTATTATATATGAATGAATCTGGAGAAGGAATTGTATATAATAGATAGGTCTATATAGACAGCATTACTCAAGGCCCCACTTAAAATCAAATGCATGGGCCATGCTCACATTGGGTTAAGCATGTAGATATACTGTATTTGACGGCATTTAAGACGTACCGGCATATAAGACGTACCGGCATATAAAACGTACTGGCATATAAGCCGCACCCTCATTACTTAAGTTGGCCACTCACAAGGAAAAAAGTTTTAATAGTCAGTGCGAAAGCGCGGTACCACAATAACTTAAAATGTAGTTTCGTTTAGTTGTCACGTTTCGTAAAAGCCAAATATTAACACAATCATTGAATGCAATTATGAAATAGGTAGTATAGACCATCTGGGCTAAAAATAGCATTCAGTATTGAAAGTTAACCTGTGGAGGTTGAACCTTCACATATAAGACGCAGGGAAATTTTTCGAGACATAATTTAGGAAAAAAGGTGCGTCTTATATGCCGTAAAATACGGTACTTCATGCATCTCTTATCTCATTTTTCAAAAGAAAGGTGTTGTTTTTCCACTTATTTGAACTAATTTTAACTCAAACCATAGTAGAGTATCCATTCTGTCTAGTTCTACAACAATATTGCAATCAATTACCTTTTTCACGTAAAGATTTGTTAAAAACTGAGCACATGCCTCCTCATCTTCTGGTACTTCTTCCATTGGAATTCTATTCACATACATATGGGCCATTACTTTCTTGCCCATTAATAAATTATTAAGGGTTGGTTTAATGGGATCCGTCCTACATAGAAAATAGGAAACATTGCGATTAGTAAAAGAAAACATGTAAATTTATTTTGAATATTGAAATTAATGGATAATAGATTAAGTTTTAAAACAAAAAAGTAACTCATTTGGAGACAAAAATGGGAAAAAAATCACAAACTCACTTATGAAAAGCTAGCTGAACATCATACAAAGCACCAAACTTTCCTTTCAAATATGGGACACTACATACAAATCCTTTTGTACGAGGTGTCAAATGATGTTTTAATTCTGGCAAACCTTTCTCTTGAGCAAATTTCAAACTTGCTTTATGTTTCTCTGCAGTGAATCGAGTTCCTTCAGCATAGAGTAGTAGCTACAGGAGAGATGTCAAATAAGTTAATTTTTAATATCTGCAAAAGAGACATCTAAAATATGTTAATGATTGGCTCAGATAATTACATAGCTCAAAATAATTATATCTATGGTTCACTCATAACTTCCACTGTGTAGAAACAAACTGTGCTAAGGTTTGGTGATAGAGAATACATAACCGGTGGGTTTGCAGTTCCAATGTTAGTCAATTTCCAAAATAAAGGAGTAAGAAGAAAATAGGAAACTGGGTAGCTTTAAAACTTATGTTTATCAGAATTGGTAATCTAAAAGTTTCACGCCTTAAACTCATGAAAACTTTGGTTACAATACATACTGTACATTCTGGTACATAAGTCAACATTGAAAACTTTTATGGGAACTGAATTAACCCAATTCAATGAGAAGTAATGTTATTCTTCAAATCAAATTTTTAGTAAAACTCCTGCCCTTTTCAATGCCAATTAATCTATCATGCTGCATACATTAGTAAAAAGGAAATATTTGTGATATGGATGAGGTAATGAAATGACTAGAATAAAATTGAAACTAATTACATACTATAAGAGTTTAGTTATTACCTATGTATCTGAGGAAATAGAATATGATTCTCAAATTTATTTGCATTGACCTTCTAAGATAATGGTAATTGAGAGTAGGAACTTGGATAAATTAACGTGGCTCTGATCAGGTAAAAGAAAGTTAGCAAAATGAGAGACAGAATGGGAATATTACAAACATTATTTCAAACCACTGTCTCAAACAATTTTTAATACAATTATATTTTATTATACTTGCAAACATAGAGGAGTGATGAGGCTCAGTGGTGAAAATGGAAGATGAGTGGATAACATGATTAACAAAGAGTTAAGAAGGCATTTATCATTTATCATCAACCATATCATCAAAAAAAGGAGAACCTAAATTAAAACCATTAAAGAAGAAATAAAATACAAAATGGAGTTGACAAAAATATGAGTTTATGGAATGGTTAAAGAGTAATTACAATTAAGTCTTGATCTTTATTGTTTTATTGGCTTTAGTTATCATTAAAAAATTTAAGAAGATATATTGGTATATTCCAATTTTTAAAAATTGGCATTTCAGAGATGCACTGATGGAAAATGAAATATAAGAGAAAGGCAACTTTGCTTTACACAGGCATTATCCAGAGCATTTAGAAACACAGATATTAAAGCTGCATCCTAAAAGGTACATAGTTGATAAGTTTAATAAAAAGTTGCTATGATAAAATAGCAAGCATTCATCAAGAGACCAAGTATGAGAACGTTTAAAGTAAACAAATTTAGAAACATGTTTGTGGTAATTGAATAACATTAGAGAAAGAACTCTGTCAGAAGATAAAATATGAGTCATGCAACTTAAAAAACAATCAGGCCAATCTCTTAATAAACTCAGAGCAAATAGATGGACACTGTGTCATAAAGCACCAAAAAACTAGAGTATTCTATGAGAAAATACAAGATGGTGGAAAAAAATAATACAGGTTGATCATGTGGAATTAATTTCCAATTACACACCAATTCACAGGTTGCCGAGTATGAATGAATATATAGATATGTGACCCTACCAAAATGAAACATAACCAAGAGGTCCAATGTAAGGGATTTATCCACCAAATATTGGTGCAACAAATCAAAGGCGATTGAAAAAATGCTTTCATCTTGCAACACCAGAGAAGAAAGAAGGTAAGCAGTGAAAGTTGCGAATATATAGACAAGGCCTTGCCTGATGATAATATAGAGATGATCATCTTCTCCCCAACATATAACAGTAAGTTAAAAATACTAATTCAAATTATTTTAAGAAACACAAGGCAGAAATAAAATATATTGATAAGAGAAGACAACATTTATCACAGCTGAAAAGATGGAAAACTGTAACTAGGATGATAGTGAATTTGAGAACTGGTAAAAAGGTTTGTCCCTCATCCTTAGAAATTTTTCTGATGTTGATGACCTGAACACAACACCAATAAACTATAATTATTTACAATACTATCAAAATATGCAAAAAGGCATTCAGGATAAAGATGGAAAAAGAAAAAATGGCAACTAAATAAAGAATGAACGAGAAAGGCAAAATGAAATTGATAATAGAATTGCGTTAAGCATGATTATATAATGGTAAATCTGAAAATTTCTCATGAACCTTAATTCTTTTTACCAGATTTTATTGGAATGCAAAATGCATTAAATACCATTACAACAATTCTCTTGGCAAATACTTTTAGCGTCACAAATGTACTTCAAAGGTTCTGTGATAACTACATCCTAAATTTGGTACAACAATGACTACTTAGATTGAACTATAGAATGGGTAGAAATTAATTTATATTTGACAACACGGAAATCACTAACTCCAATGGCATCGAAAATTATATCTAAAAAATAATTACATAGATGATTCATGAGGATTTCAGTTGGTTCTTTAGATAGATGGAAAATAGATCACAAATAGAAACCATTCTGATGATAGGTATACCATCACAATCAAAATATAGGGTAGAAATGGCACAAATGTTCAAACTGAACCAAGAAACACAAATTACAGTAGAGGTCCCATGATTAATTCAAAATGTTACCAACAAAAAAACAAAATCTGTATGCATTAAACATAAAATGTGATTTTTATGTGGTTTTCCTGAAATTTTGGCGTCTACTTGGCCCCCAACTTGGAAAGTCCTAGGTCCAAAATCATAAGCCACTAACTTTAAACAATTGGAAGATCAAAGTTGTCATATACATCAGAATGTACAGCAATTTTTCTATTGACACCTAGGGGATATCTCTGGAATTTTTTATGTATTATGCAATAAGTTTCATTAAATTATAGAAAGTAACGCATGCAAAGTCATTCTCTGGTGCTCCTGGATCCATAAATTAAGAGCAATGTTACCAGTTTTTCCACTCTCAAATAGTTTACTAGGCTTTTTTCAATGAGAATGCAAAGGGATGCAATATGAAAATAGATGCTACAAAATATTCTTTCAATAAGCAACATTCAAAATGTGGTGTTGTTTGGTGCAAGCTATCTAAGTCATGCGGTTAAATTGTTTTTTAGTTATATGCGCAACCAATCCATGGTCTGCACAGCCAATGAGAAGTTTCAAAATCAGGTGCTTGTGGAAAATATATCCAAGCTTTCACTTTCCTTTGCAAAATATTATAATAGGATTCAAAATGTATTATTTGTTTTGGTGTAGTAAACATATCAGAAGTTTGACTCATAAAAACAAACCTATGTCGGCATGTAAATTTGGTTGTGGCTCCATAGCAATTTAATGGAATTCTAAATACAAAAAAGAATAAAAAATAAGATCTTATCAATGCAATAATGACTGATGTTTCTTTTAAGCATTAAATTTCCACATGTCATGATTATATACAGGCAACTACTTTAAGGCACAATAAGCCTCGAGTTGAAAACTTAAAAGTAAATATTACACATAATTTTAAGTGAAACAGCTGCCAAATGTAATTGAAAAATAGTCTTGATTCCTCAAACTATTAGAATGATACAGTACGTCTTCCTTCCTTACACCAAAATCTCCCACATAATTTCTTTTTATAAATACTTCTCTGAAATGGAACACCAATGCACGCAAAACTTAATAATATGCATTTAACATTCAAGACTCGTAAATCCATATTTTTATACTCAAACTACATATTTAACACTTGTTTCGATTTAATCTTTGTTACATTCACGTACGGCACTACTGTCATTCCTGTTTATAAAACATTTCAGAGAAATTGAAATCAAGGACTCACATTTGATTAAAAATTGTTAGAAGAGCATCTCTACGTAAAATTTCCAGC
Organism: Sympetrum striolatum; assembly: GCA_947579665.1. Lineage (NCBI taxonomy): Eukaryota > Metazoa > Arthropoda > Insecta > Odonata > Libellulidae > Sympetrum > Sympetrum striolatum. The sequence goes on along the minus strand of OX388346.1, from coordinate 72,086,918 downwards.
AAAGATGAAGAGATGCTAGTTGAGTTGGCAACTATGCTCTCCATCTCATTAACATATATTTACATACACATTAGAAGAGATAAGGAAAATTTTCGAGCACCCAATTATAGTTAAATAAAAAGTCAGAAAACAATTATCTCAAGCATTAGAATTAAGAAATTTTGAGGTCTCGGATAACGTTAAGATATGTTAATTGTTTAGGGTATATGTATAATTTTTTAGAAGAATCTTCAATCTTGGTATTTATGCAAACATGAAAAAATATTTAATTTATAGCATGACAGCATCAGAGCAGAACATATTCCAACCTGAAAATATGCAAAAATGTTTAATACCTTTACAAGTAATGCAGGCTATTGTAGATGAATGACCTGATGTAAGAGATAAGCTAAGCAAAACAAGTGTTGATGGCATTTCAAAACTGTAGCGAAGCTTTAAATTATATTGCTGAAATCTATTAGGTCTTGGGGCTATGAAAAATACTGATATATTCGCTGAATATAATATCATGGAACCATAAGCCTAGCATTCAAAAGTACCAGCAGCTAATATAAAAATTAACATTTTACAATGTAGACCAAAATTTACCTGCTAGGGTTCAAATTAATTATCCCTTATATTTGGATCTGGGGGAAAGCTAGCATAAACACAATGCAAGAGCTGCTATTACTTTAATTATGGGTATATTCTAATTTGAACTCATGCTAAATATGCTTTAATGGTACATACAAAAGAAAATATCAATTCATATCATTATTAAATTATTATTTTTTTAAATGCAGGGAGGCAGAAAATGAAGGAAAAAATGGATGTTACGTATAATGCCACACCTGTTGTAGCTTCGCTGTAGAAGGTGAGTTTGTCATAAATTTTCAAGAGTCCTGCAGCCAAAACTACGTATTAACTGTAGGTCCCTCAACATTCAAGCTGTTAATCCGGGACTTCGAAAAAAAATTAGCAATTATACCATCTATGGTATTACATCCACAGAATCATAGAGAATAGGACTCAATATCTGCGTTGGCAAATTCACAATTCCAGACCCTTAATCCACATCCACTGTCACGTTTTCCAGTCATGTGTACAACAAGAATCAATATAAAATAATAAAAATGTCTGTTGCATATTATGTACACTCTGTATTAAAGAAAGATTTGCTTACGAATTAGGAAATACTTTGAGCTAATTCACATAATTGGACTTCGGGTCATAATAAACGAGTAACTAACCCATATTGGATCAGGATAATCTACCAATTCTTTTATTTGTCTTCCAATGGTTTCCTTATCTTTATCCCAATCTCTTTCAAGAAATATACTTTCAGCAAATTTCCAAGCCCATCCAATCGTCGGCACATATTGTATCACTTTCTTTGCATAGCTTTTGCAGTTCTGAAAAAAATAAGTCCATCGTAATAACACTTAACTACGACAAAACTAAAGAACGTTAAGATGAAAATGTTCCCAAATATGTATGAAATATTGTCTCCTAAATAAAACCCAATATAGACTAAATATCACGCTCTAATTTATCGTTCACACTGTACTACATGCATTAAATTAACAAAAATATTCAAAATATAAAATGAAGAAAACTCTTTCAAACCCCTAAAACTCTTATTCTGTCACAGAACATCCATCCGATCATCCAGTCAATTTCATAAGTATGATTCATTACTAGATACCCATGCTCCTTTCCATAAAATTTATCAAAGTCTTCTTTGTTAATATACAGCTGGACATCTGAACCAGACCACCATTCAACCAAAAACACAACCTCTGTAAGTAATATAAAAATCAAAATCAGTAAACAGCTTCATCAATGGTGAACCATTGCCTTATGCAACAGGTAATTACTTACCGGAGTATAGAGAATATTCTAAATAGTAGTTTAATTTTCTGTACAAACGTTTACTGAACGGACGAATGAAAACCCATAGTAAACACTGAATCAAATTTATAATAAGTCCTGAGGAAAAGAAGGTGATTGCCAGTAATAAATGTGATACCGGCGATCGTTTAAGGCGTATAAGCATGCTATCCATTTCCACTTATTGAGTTCCTTTCTGGAAAGATAAAGCGATAGTATACTACAGGAGATAATATTAAATTCCTACGTAAAATTAAAAATTAAAGGTGGAGGCATTCCACTGTCATTAAAAGGAGATGACGAAATGCAAAAAAAAACTGATGAACAAATTACATGTTCCAAAGAATGAATATTTACAAAATAGCAATTAAAATTGGTGAAAGACTTTAACGATGTAGAATTTGTTTAAATCTTATTTAAAAGGACGAAGGTCAAGGACAACTTTTTCAAATCCTATAATACAAGATTTTCTTTGGCTTGTGACCTATGGAATCACGAGTCATTGGTTACTCACATGATGAGTACAGATATATTAACTAACTTAAAGTAAACAGACTATTTTTATTACTTCAAAGTCTAAATTTCATTTAAATAAAAATGATTCCACAGTAAAGACAAATAAAGATTATTTAACCAACGCAATGGAAATGTCAGCAATACCAATGAAAATATTTTCCGTATGTGAGATTTGAAGAAAAATTCGGTAAATGATAACTGATAAATCGCTAGCTATACACGTTTAAATACGAAGAAACCAAATACTTTCATGCCAGCATATCGATACGGAATTGTTTCCTAACCCTAACTCAGGTTTCAAGCCAGTGGTGGCGGCAAAGAAACAAACGAGGTATCATTAAGCACGACAGATCCTCACACGTTGCGTGTGTTGATGCCTGCAGCAGGTGCCCACGTCAAACCATATGGTGAATTTTCTCTGTTTTAAATTATAGCAGAAACAGTGTTTTTATCGGCTGTGACAATGGCAGGAGAAACTCCTACGCTTGATGTCTCTTCGGAAAAGAAAGATCTTATTACGAGAAATCTTCAAGAAGTTTTAGGTGAAGACAAGTTAGCGGAAATACTTAAGGAGAGGGACTTGAAAATATACTGGGGCACCGCAACAACAGGAAAACCGCATGTTGCTTACTTCGTACCTATGTCGAAAATTGGCGATTTCCTGAGAGCTGGCTGTGAGGTCAATATTGCTGCTTATGATTATACGATTTAACGTCATAATTCATGGCGAATGAAAGTTTTGTTTTTGTTTTGTAAATGTATCTGGAATATTCACAGGTTACCATATTATTTGCCGACCTTCATGCATATTTAGACAATATGAAAGCACCTTGGGAATTATTAGCACTGAGAACAGAGTATTATGAGCATAGTATTAAAGCAATGTTGACTTCTATTGGTGTTCCCCTGGACAAACTTAAATTTGTAAAGGGAACCGAATATCAATTATCAAGGTAAATCTTAATTACCATGAAGCTTCCAGCCTAATTATACCTAATACCCAGCCGAAGCATCTAGCATAGTTCAATAATAAAAATTTTTCCTGATCAAAATTTTTTCCTAGGGAATACACATTAGACATTTACAAACTGAGCTCTATCATAACAGAGCATGATGCAAAAAAGGCTGGAGCCGAAGTTGTGAAGCAGGTAGACCATCCTTCGCTATCTGGCTTGCTGTACCCAGGTATATTTGGGCTTTATTTCATTTATGAGTTTACTGATTTAGAATAAATTTTAATTCATTATTTATTCAGCTTTACAAGCCTTAGACGAAGAGTATTTGCATGTTGATGCACAATTTGGAGGAGTAGATCAAAGAAAAATATTTACTTTTGCCGAAAAATATCTTCCACAGCTTGGTTACCAGAAGAGAATCCATTTTATGAACCCAATGGGTAAGAACACACACATCTTCATTCATTTTAATCAAGTAAAAAAATATTTTTTAGTACTTTTTCTTACGATGACATTTTTTCTAGTGCCTGGTCTTGCTGGTGGAAAAATGTCTTCTTCTGAGGAAGACAGTAAAATAGATTTACTAGATTCTCCAGCAGCTCTTAAGAAAAAATTGAAAAAGGCGTTCTGTGAACCTGGAAATATAGCTGATAATGGTGTACTAGCATTCGTGAAGCATGTGCTTTTCTCTCTTTTCAAACCAGGGGAAGGTAAGTTATAACACAACTCTTGATCTTCATTAGTGTCGTTGGTTTCCCATATCCAACAGATCCATGAATATATTATTATTTTGAGTCAAAAGGATTTCTCCCTTGCAGGGCTGTGATCATCCAAAACTCTAGTATTATTGATATTGACATTAGTTTCATTATGAGAATCATAAAACCAATGTATACTGCTATGAATATCTTAGATAGATTGTTAGTTTTGTTAATGGAAGTAAAATCTTGTATACTGAGAGATGTTTTAGGAGGCAGCAGGTCTAGTCAAGTCTCAATGTGGTAAACCTATAGGCTTAAGCTTATCTTAGAAGAAAATAATGACATATTCTGGTGACTGAAACATTTGTTTGAGCTATTATTTTTGAAAACCAGTGAAAGGATTTTTAGTTTGAAATACATGCGACTATCTATGGATATTCTTCCTGGCATTTGCCATTATCCTGTGTAACTTCTGTATGTGCATTCAGACTGCTGTATTCCTTTCATTGGTATCTAATCTTTTTCCCCTTTACGCCTTTCAGTGTCAGGGAGGCTGCTTCAGTCTGTCATCTCCACCCATCTCTTCCATTCTCTCTAATTCCTTATTTCACTCGGTGTAATTCTTTATTTCATTTGGTGATTTGTCCCTTTGAATTCCAATCCTCTCAATTCCATCTTTCCAGGTTATTCTTGGTCTACCTCTTCCTCTTTTTTTCCTGTACTTTTACTTCCAGTACTTACTTTACTTTCCTGTCGTCTTCAATTCTAAAAGTATGCCTATACCATTTTAGGTGTTTTTCCTCAATTACTCTCTCCAGTGGCCTTTACTTCACTTCTTCTCTTATTCTCTCAATAACTATTCTTTTTGGGTTTTAATTATTGGTTTTCTCAGGTATTTCATTTCGAAAGCCTGGTTTTTTTTTAAATGTTTATCTTGCCATAGAAATTTTACTCCATAGAGTGGGATCTAATACTGACAGATAGAGCTGCATTTTTGTTTTAATAGTTATCTCTTTCTCTATCAGTATAGGCCTATTAAACTGGTAGTACATAACATTTTCCTTTGTTTTCTGTTGAAAATCTCTTCGTTGTATCATCCATCACTAGTAATTATAGTTTCCAAATATTCATATATCTACTTGTTCCAATTCTTCATTTTTAAATTTAATACTTTTCTGGTTTCCTTTCTTTGCAATACACTATACTTTTCTTTATTTTTATCTCCATTTCCTTCCTTAGTTGAGTTCTTGTCCCGATTCGGAATCACTGTTTTGTTACTTTCCTTCTCCATCTAAAATCAGTTCTGCTATCTCATAATAATAATAATATTTATTTGTCCCAGAATCACATGAATAAATTGGACATTCACTGATATAGGACACATCATATTTGGTACATGAAAAGCATAAAAAAACACATGGTAAAGATAAAGTGACCATAACACATATAAAACACAGTGATAATACATATTTAAGAAATTACAAGTATATATATATATATATATATATATATATATATATATACAAAAAAGAACATTAGGTTATATAAATACTATAATTATTATAATGAATTATTTAATGTCCACCTATAAAAAACTCACAGTGTAGTAACATCTCTCCAGTAAAAATACTTTCAACTTGCTTTTAAACAAGTTAATGGATTTTATGTTGTCCAGTAAGCGATTATACATTTTTGATACTACAGCAATGGGACTTATCGCAGAGATACGGCCTTTGTGATGAGTAATATGGATAGAAGAATTGGATCTTGTCCAATGATTATGTATTATTAGTATTGAATTTACAAATATTATTTCTTATTGTTACACACAAGTAGAATATATGCATGGAGGGAATTGTTAAAATATTTAATTGCCTGAACAATGGTTTACAGGAACACATGTAAGGTTTGTTCAAGAAGCACCGGGCAACCTTTTTTGAAGTAGGAATACTTTTTCCAACTTTGTGACTGAAGAGCCCTGTAGAATAAGGCCATAAGAGGCTTATTACCATCACTCATACCAACATATATTCCTCTTAAACCAGTAGTGAGTTAAGCAATTAAATATTTGCTCTTACGCATTGTCCTCTATGATCTCTTTCCAGATGGGTCACTATCCAGTTTGATTTTCTCTATCATTTTTATATTTCCTTTTCTCTCCCAACATTTATTTATTTATTTATGGGCAAGTACCCAATTTCAAAGATACAAAAATATATATAAAAATATAGTTAATACTAATTAACAATTATTTTTTAAAAAATACGTACATTTGCAAAAATTTGTATTATAAAAAATATTAAATTACTCTATATATTCTAGTATAAGGTAACTCGAGACACCACCATAGTATCAAATTACATTTTGGTGATTTTTATCATTATTATAATAAACAGTTTATTTATACATTTTAAAAGTGATAAGAGGGCAGAAGCTCAATTTCTTAATATAAGAAACATCTTCAATAACATTTCAAGACTTGGATAAGATTTTACAAACAAGTGAATTAAGTAAAAATCGTTTCATATCAACACAATGAATGTATGTACTAAGTAATTATTACATCATAGTTATTTACATAAGCCATTCGTTCTACATTATGTTTTGATATGATATGAATGCCATATGGCATAATTACACAATTTATACTATTTAAGAAGACATTAAAAATGAAGTCCACAGAGTATATATACCTCACTTTAGTTCCTAACGTTGTTTAGTACTAGTTCCTTTAATGCTCTTTCTGAGCATTTATTGATGTCTATTTTGGTATTGGCAATTTGGTCAAAGTTTCGTGTCATTCTGTTAACTGCACTGTGGCATTTATTGCTTCTTAATCCCTGATTTTGTCTGACCAGCTAATCTGTTTCAATTCTTTTTGATTTTATTGCGATGTTAGAGTATGTAATTAATAATTGAAAAAGCTTTGTGATTCTCCATAGGATTTATTTGCACTACCAGTTTCACCAGTATAGTTCATCATGGGTATCAGATAGCCAAGTGGGAAATCTTTGTTGAAAATAGGTTAATGGTTGGATTTCCTGTGGGGATTCATTTTTAAAAATTGTAAATCACCTGATAGGCACCTTCCCAAAAATATTAAGAACTCTCAATTCTTCATAATCAAATTTAATTGATTTTTTTCATAATGATTTTCCATTTTTAAGGAAGAAGTATACTTCTGATGCTTGTGTTGTCTTTCTGCATTGACAGGCTTTGAAGTGTATAGGAATCCTGAAAATGGAGGGAATAGGACATTCTTGTCCTACGAAAGCTTAGAGGAAGCTTTTTCTAAAGAAGAACTTCACCCTGCAGATCTCAAAGCTGCTACTGAAGTGTACCTCAATAAACTTCTTGAGCCAATAAGGAAAACTTTTGAAAAGCCAGATTTGAAGAAATTAGTTGAGAAGGCATATCCAGCCCCTGGGAAACAAAGTATGTTTTCCATTTATAATATTTGATTAGTTTCTGTTGTTTATTCGGTTTCAATCTCAGTATTTCTTGGTGTCTTAATTCTTTAAAATAGAAGCTGCTGCTGATGAAATCAGTCCTCACCGCTTGGACATTAGGGTTGGGAAAATTGTTGATGTGAAAAAACACCCTGATGCTGATGCCTTGTATGTTTCAAAAATTGATGTTGGCAAGTATTACAAAATTGTTCTTGTCGGTATTATTTTACTATTCCTTTCAGTTAAGGTATGTACTCAGTTGAGAGTAAACTTGAAGTCAGTTGTGATTCATAATTTTTTTAATACAAAAAATGCATTCCTTTAAGCTATCCAAAATGTCAACAAATATCTCGAAAAATAAGAAACCTGATCAATGTATTTTCCTATTTATTAAATGATGTTTCACGAATTCCAGTCAACTCATATTGACCATTTAGATGATCCTTTTCTTTAAGTTTTTTATAAATGTTTTTCTCTACAAAATGTGTTCAAATAAATAAGTACCAGTCACCCAAGTAAGAGAAATTAATGGATTTTCAGGGGATAAAGAACCACGGACTATTGTGAGTGGCCTGGTTAATTATGTACCTATAGAAGAAATGCAAGATAGAAATGTGGTGGTTTTATGCAATTTGAAGCCTGCTAAAATGAGAGGAGTGGAATCTAATGGAATGGTGCTGTGTGCCTCAGTGTAAGTATACAAATAGTCCTTATCTATTATTTCAAATTACAATGTTGTTATTAACAATATAAATCTAACGTAAGAATTGCATCAGGTACTCATCTCTTTGGTCAGCTTCTGTTTTTCAAATTATTGTACGATTTATTCACGGCATATATATGTACAACTTTTTGGTGTCATTCATATTCTACCAGTGACTCAGAATTATACTATCCAATAGTTTTTCTTTGAAATATTTGCTTTGATATTAAGTTTATGATACCTGAAAAACCTGGATAGTAATAAAAGTCATTGCTGGTTGTTTCATTTAAGGAATAAGCTATAAAATTCATTTTGAAAGAACTTCTTCCACTTCTAGAGGATCACACCTGGTTAAGTTATAATGCATTAATGGAGTAATTATTGGATAATTAATCAAAGTACCCATTATTATGCACTCCTCATGTTTAGTGGGAATTTGTTGTGATGTTAATATCGTCATGAATTGTGTATGATGCTCAAAAATAATTTAAACACTGAAAAATTATCTTTTTACATGATTTCAAATACATTTGAAGGGAGGAACCTAGAGCAGTAGAACCATTGATTCCACCACCCGGCAGTCAGCCTGGGGAAAAGGTTCTGGTAGAAGGTTATGAATCAGGATCGCCAGATGAAGTCTTAAATCCTAAGAAGAAAATCTGGGAAAAGTTACAGGCAAGTTGGAAATTGGTCAATCATTATTTGCAAGTTATTTTGAATATTGTATTTTTCTATATTGAAGCCTTAATATCTGCACAATTTGATTATCTTTTCATATTTTTCAGGTGGATTTGAAAGTTGGCTCAAACCTAGAAGCAGGGTGGCAAGGAAACTCTCTCATAACAAAGTCAGGAAAGGTTACCAGCAAATCTCTAAAGAATGCTCCAATAAGATAAAGCTAATGAATATAGAGATCTTATGAATTTGTGCTTTTTTCAGCTCCATATAATTTTTTATGCATTTGAAAATACCACTGTGAATTAATTATATCATGAAATTTATGAATTCTCTGCTTTTATTTATACTTTTGATTTATGTTACTCGATATCATGTAAAATAAATATTTTGCTCGCCTCTCATGAAACTTATGGAAAGAATCAGAATAAATCTTATTCTGTGGATATCTTGATGGCTATTTTTTGTAAATTTAAAATCGCAAGATTATAGGCAAAGGTTCACTTATACATTGATGCTCTTATGGGATTGATACCAATTGCATTTGAAATAATAATATCCCCACAGCTAATAACTACAGAAAGTTATGAATGATGCGATGATTAGGTACTCCTGCTAAGCTATCCTTCAATATCATTAGTAAAGTTGGGTTTTAATTAGACAACAATGAGAGATTCATATATTTTTCAATTCAATCATTCCAAGAAATTTTAAATGTACGCTATTCTCTAAAACAATCGGTAGAGGCATTGGTTAAATAAAATTACTCTGATCACTTAAAGAATGGGTTCAATATATAAGAGGACAGTCTGCATCCACAAAAACGCTCTTTGAATTACGTAAGATTTATAATAGTTTTACGATAATCAATTTAACCTTATTTTAGTTTCGTCATTTTTTATGCATCTCTTCAGCCAATTATGCTAAGCGTATTTAAGTCCTGTTTGCATAATTGTAATGCACTTATAATAAGTAAATTATCCAATGGAGAGGTGATTTGAGTTAAAATGTGTCGTTTATGTTGTACCTCACGCTCCTCATGATGTTTCTTCTATTTGTTGTTTAGGGTCAGTAAGAAAAAAGATTTTTAGCTACGTCCGCATACTTCTTAATTCAGTTTACCACGGCACTTGGCATTTGCGCTCTTACTACTTCTGCTTTAAATGTTATCGGCGATCAACTGTCTGTCCTGACGTCATTAAATATGGTGGCCGGCTCCGGTTGTTTACAATCTTGAGTGAAATTTTTCAAAAGTTAATCCTGTCCGAAATCGTAGCCCAACTCTTTACCGATGAGTGAAATGTCAGCACTTTTTGCCTGCTCAAGGTGCTTTTCCAGGCATCCTTTCGAGGAGTTGTCCGAAAAACAACAGCTTTGCAAGGTAACTAATTTTGTAACATTTCAAAGCTTTTGTGTAATTCCCTTAAAAATGTCGAATAGATTATAATTGATAGAAAGGTGCCGCATATTAAGTTTATCTTCATCCCATGTAGATAGCTTTTGACGAGTAACGTTTTCATTATTTTTCTCTCGTATCTCGTTTTTATGGAATCATTGTTGTTCTCACAAAATGTCGTTATTTTTCTGCTTGGCCGCAGGAAGGGAAAGTGGTTTGAAATTTGGGCTAATTTCTTTTGATTGAATTTTCAGGAATGTAGAGGTGCATTTCCTGTTGTCAAGTGTACTTACTGTAGATCAGAATTCCAGCAAACTAAGTAAGTTTTTGCCACCATATGTCTTGATATTTTGTGTTTAAGTAATATATTTTTCGATTTTGGATTGTAGAATGCATGTGATGATGGAATTTATTCGAGAAACTGAATACTTGTTTCTCAAATGACAATTTAAACGTCAAGAGAAACGTATTATAAATATTGATACCGTTAAATTTATGTAACTTGTTGCTCCCAAGTAAATGTTGAGATTTCTCTATAAGTGGATATTAAATTAGGCAGGACTATGAAATAATAATTCTCATTGTTATGTATACATGATGACTCGGTATTTTTTTTCAGTCCAGCTGCTTTCCTTGTGTGCGACTTAGGTTAAATTTAGATATATTGGGGTATTTTACCATAATTTGTTAGTTTCGAAGAATTCTCTACCTATTTGTGCTGATTTTACTAATTTGTAACCATTCTGCTTGCATATTGAACTTTTCAGCAAAAGCAGTACTAGTACGATATGTAAGAAGTGTGAGCATAATGTTAAACTTTATGGTAAACCGTCAGCTTGTGAATATTGTAATATCATTGCTGCTTTTATCGGAAACAAATGCCAGAGATGTACAAACTCCGAAAGAAAGTGTGGTCCTCCTGTGACTTGTGAGCAATGTAAGCAGAAATGTGCATTTGATCGCAAAGATGAGGATAAAAAGGTATGCTAATTTAAGAAATAAAATTTTCTGAACTCGATTGTACTAGAGATTAGCGATTGCAACCATAGTAATAATTTTCTCTATATTTTCCTCAAGAGTCGTGTTAAGAATGATTAGTTATGTGCGATACCTTAGAAATGAATTAATTTTAGAAGAAAAAATGTATTAATTTGAGAGGCTGTATTATTTTTGTCTCTCTATTTTTTTAATCATGCAGTTTATTTTAATCAATCAAGGTTGATGGGAAGCTTCTATGTTGGCTTTGCACTCTATCATATAAACGAACATTAGCAAAAACTAAGCATACAACTGAATCTGACATGCGTTCTCACATTAAGTTGGCATCCCATAAAGCCGGAGGAAAGACTAAAGAACATCATCAAAAGTAAGTATCATTATGAATGACTAATGCTTCCAATTTTTCTGAAATTGTTTCTATTCTGGGCTACATTCCGCTATAAATATTTGGAGTTGAGTGAGATTTGCATACATTTATTTGTCTTGCGGGTCCAGGCATGGCCACCATAGGAGTCACAACAAACGCCCTAACCGGGTTGACGTAACAAAGCTTGGCAACTCTGAAGATGGAAACAGTAGTGGTGGGCCACCAGCAAAGGTTGGTCGCATAGGCAGTGCAGTGGGCTCTGTAGCAGCGGCTGCAACTGTTTCTGCATCCAGGGAACCCCCAGATCCCAATTCATCCGATCATGTTGTTGCTATGACTCAACTGAAAGAAACTATCGCTTCTCTCCAGAAACAGTTAAATATAAAGGATCAACAAATGCTAACTAAAGATAAGCTGGTGAGTACCACATTGTTTCATGCTCTTTCTTTAATTGATGTTGATCTTTGTTTGCAGCTCATTTATTATTAAGAATATTTCAAATGGTTACTGCTGATAATTTGCGATAGACAAAGATGAAGGAAAGTTTTATGCATCAGAATGCATCATTCGATTTGGCTCCTTTCCCATCTTCATTTTCTCTGTGTGTTTTTATTTCAAAGCCTATTTATTTTCGTAAAAGTTATTTATTATTTTTATATCTTAATATATTAACAAGTTCCTCCTCTTTGATGATCTTGTCGACAGTTATAACTCATAGCCTATAAATATAGCCTATTTTTAAAGTAAGTCTGCCTATAAAACTTGATTGGAGCATTTCATATCATAAAATTACTTTCTCAGGCTATCTTTCGATATAATTTCTCTTCCCGTTCATTGTTATTTATTATCTCTGGATTATCTTAGAAACAGTCTCTCTAAAGGCAGCCTTTTTAATAAATAGAAATCATTCATTGACAATTTTATTCATTCGTCCCGAAATTGTTTTATTCTCTAAAAATATGTTTTCAAGTTTAAATTTGACTTTTAAAAACTGTAGAATTTTCTATCAACTGTTAAGGTGATAACTGGGACCATTACCCAGTTATATTTTAGTCACTAGTAGTAACGTTTGCCAAACGTCTTGGTCCCTAAGAAATATTCAACAGTCTTTATGTTCAATTTCCTGCAAAATATTATCTTTGTAGTTGAAATCTAATGGAACCCCATTATTGATGAAATAGAGGAAAGCCTCATGTCAAGGCCACAAAATATTGCCCCTTCTCAATTATGTGGAATTATCACATTTCTGGTTGATGTGAAGCTAATTATCATTTCTTTAAGTTGTAAATACGATGAGCAGGGCATACAATGGATTTGCAGTAGCAGTGAATATCTTTTGAAACACCTTTGAAATTGTGCCAACAAAATGATTGTTTCCTCCTTCAGTTTTAAGAAAAACAGGGGTTTCAAAATATATCACAGTTAGTTTACTTGGAAATTGCCAAAAAAAGGTTATCAGAACCATAATTTTCAACTATCTCACTAGCTAGAATTTGTTTTTAATTTGCAGTATGTGGTACCACAATTTATCTATTAGTTATACCTCTGTTTGTAATATTTTCCTTGTTTACCCAATAAAAAGACCCAACCCAAGGCGTAGTTGTAACATAATTATTCAGGATTTGTTTTTTTTATTTTTAAGGCTCTGTTGAGATCATCCAGCCAAAACGTATTAAATTATAAAATAATGAATGAGTAAATAAATGATATTATGGACATTAATACTGTAAAATATTACAAAAACAGTGCTCATTACAATAATAGTTCATAGAAAACTGAATGACAATGTTCATGAGTTACCCTTAATAACTTCTGCATCTCTAGTAAAAATAAGATTCCCTGAAAATTTGCTCCAGGGGATTTTTATCTAGCAATTGATGATACAGAAAATTAACTTGATGAAGTCCAAGAGGTAGAGAGGTAGTTTTCAAATAATGCATATTTCTGAAAAATTCATCCCCTTAAACCATGTCTTGCAGGGTTTGATATGGAAACTTGCCCAAGAAGAAGGATAATTTACAAAAAAATAACAATGCAATTAGTTTCTATTGCACAGAGCTTACATTTCCTCTTTTCCCATTGATGATAATTTCAATACACTAATTTTAACATGGCTATTGCTACAACAATACAAGCAATATTAAATCATAGCTAACAATTGTAAGCTTGAACTAGATGAATCTTAAGAAAGTTTGTATGATTTATTTAGACTTGTTACCATTATTAAATAATATAATCATTAAATTAATTAATTATGAAAAATACAATCTATGCATTTCTTTAGAATAGTATTTAGTAGTAGTAGGCCTGGTCTACATGTCTAGTACGCATAAAAAATACTATATATGCTGCCTTTTGGTTCACATGAGTGTGAGGGAATTTTAGATTATTTTCCTCAAAGGATAAGGATACTGTGACAGTAATAATTACCCTTAATAATGGAATAATTCATATTATAATAAAAAAATACTTAAAAACTATATTAAATTATATAATCAGTATTGTTGATCTTGAGGTGTTACTTGATTTTTTGAAACATGTTGGAGTAGGTATTTCCTCATTTGTTAAACCTTAGTAATGCATTCATATAAAATATGTTTTGATCGATTCTTATGATTAATTTTAGAAGGAAAATTGTCAATCCTCCTCTGTATTTTAAACATAGCTCACTGTAAAAAGTTTTGATTCATTATGTCACAAGGTTACAATAAGGTTTTTAATGCGCACTTGAGTTTAGGAAATGTTTCTTCTAACTTCTAACTTACATTAATTGATTCTTGTAGTGTTGGTATTTCCAATGCACTAATAATGTTGGGTTATACATTGCTAGTTTAACAATTGGAAATGTTTGTAAGAGTGCTTTGTATTGTGAGGCTTTTGAAGGATTAACTTATGAAATAGGTTGTGAATTTATCTCATTATGGTTAAAGGGGTGTTGATAAAATTTTATTTTATTAGTCTAGAATTATGTGCTTATTGTCTAATATTTTTTAAATCTATAATTACTTAAAGTGTTTGCTGAATCACAATTCATATGAGATGTTAGTCAGTCTCTTATTTTTTCGCAAATGCATTCATGAAGTGGTTTCTCTGTAAATATGTCTATGAAATTGCTATATAAAAATGGCCGAAGATATTTTCAATGTCCAATGGCTTTCTGAAAACGTTGTGCATTACCTCTTAATTCATATACAAAGCTTTAATTTCTAGAATTTAGAATTTGCGAACTTGGTATTTGACTTCATATATTGGGGCAAATAAATGAAATTTTACCCGTATTTTTAAAATAGCTTTTGCAAGCTCTACTCCAAGGTAATCTTTTTAATACATTCGATGATTTCTAGTAAACAAACTACTGATTATCATCTCTTCTTATGTATCAATAGAGGCATGCAGAATTTACTCAATTGTCAATTTTATTGAAAGAAAATTTTGGAATCTTGAAATTGAAAAATATATTGGGTTGATTGGGATGGATTTGATTTGATCTCTTGTATTATAAATTCTTAAACATAAAGGCCTGTTTTCTGAATCTTTGCTGATAACTTTAAGTAAACTATGATGAAATTCTCATCACCAAAACACTGATGATTATATGTTGATCTATGAAAGGATTGAATTATGATAAGATGACATGAAGAATTTTTTTCCTTTGTGCAGATTACTGAACTTAAGGCTAAGCATTTTACTGTGGAGAATGACCTTCGTAATAAAATGAAAAATGTGCAGAAGGAACACGATACTAAAGTGGAAGTACTTCAGCAGAAGATCAAAACCCTACAAAAAGAAATAGCCACCCTCTCCAAAGTTAAGAATAAAGTCGTTAATAAGGATTTAACAGGAAGTGGTAGTGGTACTGATAGTCCATCAGTAACGTAGGTTTTAATGGACATCCTCTAACGACATTTCTACAATTTATAGTTTAATTACCAGCATTGTCTTGGACTTGACTACGCTGCTCAAAATATTTCTCAATCGTGGTACTTGATCGTGGAACTTGACGGAAATCAAAGTAAACATCCATGAATGTTAGACTCCTTGCAAATATTGCTTTACATTAAATTGCAGCCCAGGAAGATATTATAAATGAGAGCAGTATCCTTTGTTTTATTTTTCTTTAACTTGATGAAGATCCATAATTCCCGGTAAGATTGTCAAAACTCAAAATGTTGACTTCTTTTGAAGTAAGTATTACTTTTTTTTACTTTGGGAGAAATAATTACCTCCCACAATTGTTACATTCATTCCTATGTCGGAATAGTGTTGTATGTGGAATCCTTGGCTATGTGTGAGGTCTTATTTTTCTTCAATTGCCTAGGATTTATTTCTAAGTTTAGAATTGTGATGAATTTGAATGTTTGGTATTTCTATTTATATTTTAAGGGTTATAGGAAAGATTGTCTTAATTGTATTTATTGTTTAAAGATTGTTTACCTTTGAAAGCAAAAAAGCCCAGAAAGCCATTTAATCATTTATCAGTAAATCAGATTGTCTGTTATTGTATTCCTACTAATGATTTTTGCTATTCATCAAAATTTATAACGAAACTTTGAGAAAAGAAATGTTGGTAATAGTCATTTTGATGGATGTAATTTCGTAAGATTTTAATTGGAATTAACTTGAGATATCGTCAATGTAAAGTTTAAATTGTAAGAATTATTCCGGTACGAATGATTAAAAAGGCATATTGATGTAAGAAATAACATCAGATGGGCATTTCTAAGAACAAGAGATGAGTGATTACCATGATACAGCTTTCTACTGCAAGATCATTTATGTGGTGGATTCAAGTGATTTTGTTTTGTTCCTTTAAAGCAACATTCAACTCTTGTTTTCTCTATTGAATTTGAGATTATGTATTGAACTGGTTTCACCAATCTAGACAATCTTATATTTTTGTATTCTGTTACTTTATTTTTAACAGCATTTCATGAATGTAAAGAAAACGTGCATTAAAGTTAGAACGTCCAGAATTGAAATTTTTGGACACCTGTACTACCATTGTTTACACAAGATGACATTCAACCTGTATAATTGACCACCTGGAATAAATATAACATAACGAACTAAACTGATTTAATTATTAAGATATTTTTATTGCTTACATTGGCATAAAATCAAAATGCAAACGAATGCCTTAAAAAGCTGAGTGAAATTATAAAATAACCTTGTACATTTATTTGGATAAAATTTCTTACTATTTAAATAAATATTAACAATATGAGTTAAGTATGGTAGATGATTCAGAAAATTGATGAAAGATTTTTTTAAGCGTTTCCAGATAATTTATTGGAAAATTACAAACACTCATACGAACAGGGACAAAAGTAATTTAATTGGTGATTGTTAATACAGCTAACCTTGAAGTAGCAATTTTCTCTTCGAAGAAAAGGTGGATGAAACTAGTTTTACAAATCTTTCATATTGATCACAGTCTTACCTCTCGAATGACCATTTAATACTTTTTGATAAGCAGCAGGTAACTCAGAAAATGGAAATACTTTTTCGATAGCTGGGGTGAGCTTGAAAGATAAAACAAACCAGGATATTAATTTAAAATAAGATAAATTTTATTAGATAAGTATAAAAAAACCTTGCTAACAACAACATCTTGAGCTAGTGAAAATAATTCTGGAAATACCTATTGGTTTAATTTTAGGACATTATTAAAATAATTTCACCCTGAAATCAGAAGCAATTAACAGGCAGTGTCAAATTCTCAAAAAAAATTCAATTTCATTAAAGGTGTTCCCAATACAATTTCTAGCCTTAATCTCTAAATAATTTGTTTTAAATTAAAATTAACTTGACTAAATTAAGATCAAATTTTTGAAAATATTATCAATTATACTTCAAAGAAATAATCAAGCTGATTTTTGTAAGGAAAAGAACACTTTGTCATAGTTCCACAGTAAATTTATTGTGAGACCGGTTTCGACTAAGGTCTAGTGATCTTCAACATGCAGAGGATAAACCGGTCGCACAATAAATTTACTGTGGAACTAAGACAAAGTGTTCTTTTCCTTACTAACGTTATGGAGTTCCACAAAGTGACAGCTTCGTCAATTGATTTTAATTCAAGCTGATTATTTATATGGACATGAGAGTATAACTGCAGAGGGAGAACTATTTCAATTCATAGAACCAATTTCATTTAAGGCAAATAAGATAGCTTACCATTCCATGTTCTGTGAGTTCAGTTATGTCCTCCATTGCTTTTGATGATGGAATAAAGTAGCCCCATCTAACTGTAGGTCCTCCAAGAAAGAATGGTGGGCTTCTAAGATTAATATTGCTTGAAATCAAATCAAAGGCACTTCTGGCCATTCCAAGAGCTACACCATGTTGATCAGCATTTCGCAGAAGTGGTGAGGTAATGGTAATATATTTTGCAAAGCTTTGCTCTTTCAAAGCCTTTGTATACTGGGGTTTCCTCAAGCCAGCTGCATTCAATATGATATCATACCTGAAAATATGCCAATTTTCTGCTAAATCAATTTCATGACCCGAATTTATAATTGAATGAATATCTGATTGATGAAATCAAGTCTTTTGATAACCATATTTTTTAAATTTTGCCTTCTAATAGTAATTCCTAGCATGATGAATGCAGTCATGTGAACATTAGTTAGTCAAATTGAGAGATTATGGCCCCAATTGTGAATTTTCCATCTGAAAATCCTGATTTTGATAAATGTGATTGAAAAAGCATTTGGGAGGTCATGTCTATGAATCTAAAAGGACAATGTATGCATTACAGTGAGATAAACAGCTCAATACCAGAAGATATCTTCCTCCTCCATTCCGGGAAAGAAGTGACAAGTTTTCATCTAGAATGTAACAGAAGTATACATTTCAATTCTTACTCTTAATGAAAATTAATGTCTTAATTAGGTGAACAGAAAAAGGCATGGAAAATTTTTAATTACAACCATGACCATACACAGAACTAATTCTGACTTCATTCAAGAAAAGTGAGAAATTACTTTCAGTAGGCATCCAGAGGATAAACCAAATAAATCTCATTTAAAAAACGATATGAATATGAAACTATATGTTGTACAAACCTCGCATAGTAACTTTTGATACTAAGTTCTACCTCCTTCATGGAATTTAAATTGTTAATCTCATATTTCAGATTATACATACAATAAAGTATGTTTCGAGATTTCATAGTATTTCCTCTTAAGGATTGAAAATCGTTGATAATTACAGACAGAAAAAAAGATTATTTTGAAAAGAGCTAATTCAATATATAACTTGAGCTTTAAGATTGTTTAATAATGCATAGGAAGGGAGCATATGGAAGCCATGCAGTGCCTATGTGATTCATACTTAGCTCACTCACAGATTGAAAGGTTCTTTTAATACTAAAATCAGTTAGAGCTGAACAAAATTTAATCTTTACTTATTGAGTAAGATGAGTTATTTGAGCTATTCTTCAAAAAGAGGACTAACTAAAATAATGTTAACCAAATAAAACAAATTAACATGTTACTAAAGTAACAATTAATAAAGGACACTAACTGCTAACGATCTATAAATATAATTTTCTTATTCTTAAGCTAATTATTACTACCACATTAGCTTTCCTGGAATTAGAATTACCGTATTTGACGGCATATAAGACGCACCTTTTTTCTTTAATTATGTCTCGAAAAATTTCCCTGTGTCTTATATGTGAAGGTTCTTCCTCCACAGGTTAACTTTCAAAACTAAATGCTATTTTTAGCCCAGATGGTCTATACTACCTATTTCATAATTGCATTCAATGATTGTGTTAATATTTGGCTTTTACGAAACGTGACAACTAAACAAAACTACATTTTAAGTTATTGTGGTCTTCGCTTTCGCACAGACTATTAAAACTTTTTTCCTTGTGAGTGGCCAACTTGATGAGGGAGCGTCTTATATGCTGGTGCGTCTTATGTGCCCTCAAATACGGTAATCAGAACAGAGCACTTCCCTCTTAATTATTAGTACTAACAAAAGATGACAACAATTTCATTCACCAAAAATGTTTCCAATTATAAATTATTTTCATGTATAACTTAAACATTATCAAGGTGAGACAGAAGCAACCAATTTACAATTCTATAAATTAAAAACATAATCTTGTCACGGGATAAAATCTTTGGAGAGTGTTGACCAATGCAGAAATACCTTTGGTGAAATAATGATCCTAAAATGGTCAATTACAAGCCTCAAAACTTTGATTCTAAGAGCTAGAAAAAATGATTTAGGATAAAATAATTCAAATTCCTATCATATAGGTTTTTATTTTTAAAAACCATAAGATTGATATTTTGGTCTGAGAAAACTTAAGATAATTTGAAAAAATAAATCCTTTGTTTCCACTAACCATATTGGATAGATAATGTTAATCCTATACTGATTAAGGTAGACCCCTACCAAGAATCAAACCTCTTTCTCCAATGATTAATGTTCAGCCAACATAATTTTACTTGACTCTTATCAAGAATACTTTGCTAAGTGTCGAAAGATTAAGAAATGATACGTCATAGGCAAATTTTAAGTTTACATCAATGTAGAGTCACTGATTTTTAATTTAAGTAGATCGTTGAAAAAAGGAAACCATCTTTAAAAGTAAAAATGGCTCTTTTACTGTACAAAAGCAAGTTAAGAGATAGTAATAATGGAGATGGTAATAATATACCCACATTCTAATAGGTCATCCAAGAAAGAATCTATATCAATCTGTTAGGGGTAGGTAACCAACAGTTCACTACCACTTCTTCTACATCTATTACTGGTTATCTAAACCTTCTGTAATGATAATTGCAGCTAATTTATTTCAATGGAAGTTAAAAATTACATTAATGAAATCTATATGAAAACTCTACCTTCAGCTCACAGCAATTTATTTCAGATTTCACAGTTCATAACTGCTCAGGCAAGGATTGTAATAAAATAATGTAATAATTGTAATAATAATGCAGGCACTAGGAATGGCATGCAGAACTCTCATGAGACTAGTTCTCTTAGGAGACTCAATCTTCTTTACGCATTCTTCAATAGAAATTTCAATTTCATGTAAAAGGCAGAATTCCATTAATTATTTTTTTCATTAATATAAATTCTGTGCTGTATTATCAATGCAAAAAAGTAAACAGCCCAAATGTAATGCAATAGATGGTAGGCAGGTCTCTAAACTTACAAAATCTGACAATCAATAAGCAATCCCCCAATCCTGTTTTGGGGAAATACCCAGATTGATCCTTTCAGCATTCAGCTGAGAATAGCTTCCACTGCTAATTTTACCATAAAAAAGGAATTCTTCAATTGTCACGATACATAAAATCTTAAGCTCTTTGAATTAAATTTTATAACTCAAAACACATAAGCAAAATAAATTAAAGTTGATATGCTGAAGCGTGACTTCGTGAAATGGAATAGACATTTCAAGAAATGAGAATACTTAGTATCTTCCACAGAAAATTTATTTAATCACGACTGGTTTCGTTATTGTGATGACATCTTCTAGTGAAGAAACACTTAACAAAAAGCCTTATGTAGGGAGCAGAGAGGGGAAGGAGACATTAAGGAGTTGAATGGGAAGAAGGGAACAAGGTAGCAGATAGGGAGAGGAGGGGGGAGACATTAGGAAAAACATTCATTTGAGAGAAAGTTCTTATCACTTTTAGCAATCTCTATTATTTCGAAGGTATCCAGGTGTTGTCCTTTTTCCTCTTTGTGCAGCAGATGAGGATTGAAGTCGCTGCTGTGGTTTAGCTTTTTAGTAGAAATTATAATAGAGATTGCTAAAAGTGATAAGAACTTTCTTTCAAATGAATATGTTTTTCCTAATGTCTTCCCCCTCCTCTCCCTATCTGCTACCTTGTTCCCTTTTTCCCGTCCAACTCCTTAATGTATCCTTCCCCTCTCTGCTCCCTATATAAGGCTTTTTGTGAAGTGTTTCTTCACCAGAAGATGTCATTATGGTGACGAAACCGGTCGTGATTAAATTAATTCTCTATGGAAGATACTAAGTTTTCTCATTTTTTATGACAAAATAAATTAAATAAATAAAAAATGATAAGTCACTCACTTTCCTTCTTGCATAATAAGGATATCTGCGTTGGGATCAGTATAATCGATCACCACATCAGCTCCAAGGGACTCTACAAGAGGTACAGCATCGCCGCTGCAAGTGCAGACAACCTGAAACAAACATTATTTGATATCACTGTATGACACAAAACATGCTCTCATTTATTAGAATATAAAGCAACTCATTTCCCAAATTAGGTACTGGTTTTACCAAAATATCTGCTTTAGCAACTTAATTAGGAAAATATAAAATTACTTTTACTTCTGGGTCTTAGAATGCTAATACATAAAGTGCATATTATTGTAAATCCTTAACAGTTTGGCTTCAATGACTTTTAAATACATTTTAAAAATTATATCCAAAGAAGTGTTTCTAGCTTAGCTTGAATGAAGTGTTATCAATAAGATAAGCTGAAGGAATTCTCTTTTTGACCTATCTCTACTTAAGCAACTCCAAGGAGATGAAACTTCTGGCACTTACGAAACAATAAGGTGGAGTCAAGGTTTTGAAAAGATCAGACAAGAAGATAGAGTAATATTTATTACTTTTAATTGGCAGCTTAACACAGCTACAATACCTAATATCAAACAGGAGTTTTAATAATTTACATCAAATTGAAAGATCTGCTGGGTACTGCACAAATACTTTTTCTCTTTTGTATGCAAGGTGTTTCTCTTTAACCTACATGAAAGTTGTCCATTAAATTCAATGTAAGTGCAATTAATGATATACATTATGGTTAATTATTGTGAGTAATTCCTCTACTTATTTATATATATTTTCTCTAATTATTTATTTATATAAGTTTGAAAAAGCCGCAATCCTTATACTTTAAAAAATTATTTATCAGGAACCAGTTTAGGGTTTCTTATTTGGTATGAAATAATCGCAATTAACAGTTATCCACAAAAAACCTAAACTGAGAAAATTTAATTTTGTAAATGAACTAGCAAAAATCCTCTTTTATCAAGATAATGTAAAGAAATGCATGCATATTTTAAGACTTAACACGTTTCTTTGATTACATTACATACATTCCTTCACTACTTGCCTTTGCTCCCCAAGCTTTCAGCATTTGAACTGCAGCAGAACCAACACCTCCGGACGCTCCAAGAACTAGAGTCTTTTTCCCAAATGCTGATTGTAAGCACAAGTCTCCACTTATTTTCAAAGCCGACCAAGCAGTGATCGCCGCGTACAAAACAGACGCGGCCTCAACGTCGTTTAGTGTAGAAGGTTTCTTCATAACCTTAAAAAGATATTTTTCCTCTCAATATATTTTCAAAAAGATGCACTATTGACAATAAATGACTACCTACATTGGTCATTGGGACGACAGCGTATTGTGCATGACATCCGGGCTGAAAAGGAGATATGACACCCCAAACTTCATCTCCTATTTGAAATTTGTCATTTATGCCATGCCCTTTTTCTACAATCACACCAGAAAAATCTCTTCCAAGAATAAGAGGAAATTCAAGGATGTCTGATGAGCACGATTTTAGTTGTCTTCCAATATTCAGCAAAGTTGAGCCATAACCACCTAAAAATTTTATGTTATACGATAGTAGAGTAATTAAGTTCAATAAGGAAAAATGTGTACGTACCCATCATAGCTACATCCATAGGGTTGACAGAAGATGCTGAAACTTTTACTAAAACGTTTTCTGGTGATGATATTACGGGTATCCTGACAGAATTTGATAACACTAATTCTTCTAGGCCTCCATAGGAATGAATCTGCCATGCTAGCATTCTTTCTTGCATACGATGATGTGAAGCATGATTCGAGCATTTACGTTTACCGCTCAAAAAATTGTTTCTTCCCAATGACGAAGCAAGAGATCGACAACATCTTATTTGGAGCATGACTATTTCGTACTGCGTTCAAACAGCACTCGTATCAGCTGTTTTTTCGTATTTCCAATGTTTCTGAAGATGCTCTGTCTCTTTCGCTTTCTTTGAAAATACGAGATTCTAGCTCTTAGCGGAGCTTTGGTTGTCCCGGAATCCAACCCGCAAAATGCGATTTCAAGAACCTGAACCACATCCGGACTCTTCCCACAGTTAAATTATAATGACTAGCTTTTTTGTTCTATAAGTAATGCGCCTTTTTAGTTGTACTGAATTTTCTGCTTGACTTTTAAGCTAATACCATGCAAAAATTGATTCTAAAAATATTGTTAATTTGTAGGTATTTGAAATAAATATGCTTTCAATAAGCGTTAAGCAGGTACCTAAATCATAAATTACATCTACTTACGTCCTTTCATTCATTCATGAAATTTATTTTACCCTTGAAAAATGATAACCCAAATTTCATGCCTTTTACAACCATTCAGGTATCAGAAGCACTCCGAAACAAACGAATTGACCTCATAGATCTCAGTAAAGCATGCTTAAAGCGTGCAAAAGAAATAAATTCTTTAAATGCATTTATTCGAATTACGGAGGATAGTTTCTTGCAGCGGTCTCATGAAGCTAGCAAGAGACATGCAGATGGTGAAACATTTTACTATTGTATGTTGGATTACATATATTGTTGAATCGTATTAAAAGTAACATTGCCTACTAGGAGTACCTCGCAGCATCATTGATGGAATTCCGGTAGCAATAAAGGATAACTTTTGCACTAAGTCAATTCCCACTACATGTGCATCAAGAATGCTAGAAAATTTCATACCGCCTTATGATGCAACAGTAGTGGAAAGGCTTAATAATGCTGGAGCTTGTATGCTTGGAAAGACTAATATGGATGAGTTTGCGATGGGGTATACATTACATTTTGTGTAATCAATGTAAATATTTTGAGATAATGTTTAAAAGTTGAATAATTCAGTTATTTTTCTGTAGGTCAGGCACGGTGGACTCAATATATGGACCTACAAAGAACATTTGGCGCTCCGGGATAAAGTACTCTTTGAAATACAATAATGAAAACGAATTACAAATACCGTTGCCTTCTTATGAAATTCCTGTTGATGGTGCAGGGGAAGATTGGTTCATTGCCGGTGGTAGCTCTGGAGGTAGTGCTGTTGCAGTGGCAAGTGGAGCATGTTTTATGTAAGGTTATGGAACACCTTAATATTTGCTTAATACTGTCAAGAATCCTACTTTAATGCATGCTGAGGGATATATCTTGTAAATTTTTGGGAAGTTTAATTAAGTTACCAAAGATAATGATGTATGTTGGTTGAATATCATTTCAGTAGCTTAATAAACTCAACAGTATTGAACCTCTACAAACCTTTTATATATGTCATCCTATGTGGGTTTGAAATCCATACTATGATGTTAAAAATCATGTGGGAAAGAATGAAAAAACTTATTTCTGAATTCTCTTCTCACACTTCATATTTTTCGGTCCTTTATTGCCATATATTTCTTAAAATTAAGCCTTATACTCATATGTGGCTTATCAGAAATCTATCAGCAAGTTGCTTTGCTCATACTCAATACCTATAGAACATGCTGTAGCACAAACTAATTTCTCAGTGAAAGTAATTCAATTGTTACAGTTAACTTTGAACTTTACTGTCGATTTTAGAGCCATTGGATCAGACACTGGTGGCTCTACTCGAAATCCAGCAGCTTATTGTGGTGTAATTGGAATGAAACCTAGCTATGGTCTTGTATCTCGACATGGACTTATTCCGCTAGTCAATTCAATGGATGTTCCTGGAATATTTGGCCGCTCGGTGGATGATGTTAGCTGTGTTTTAGGTAATTGTGAATGAATGATCTCCTAAATTGTTTTCTCCCAAACAGAATAGGTAATACAATGAGTGAACATCTGTCAGATCAATACAATCTAATTGAGTTAGTATTTTTTTCATATCATTGGAATGCAGTATTCTTCAAGGTCAACCATAATGTTAATCAATCAAGGTCAACCATAATGTTCCACTCTTTGTCCAGTCATTTGTTAATCACTCTTATGTCTTCTCTAAACTAATGTGTAGTACAGAGGTTGCCTTCTTATTATTCTTGTCAATGCCAGCAGTGATTGTATGCCTTCTTTTAGTTTTGATTGATGGTTTAAGGGGTAGTTGTTATATAAATAAATTCACTTAGTCTCAATTAGGATGTTTTATTTTTTACTATTTTTCATGTTGCAAATCATTCTGCAATGATTACATTTTGATAAATTTATTGTGTAATTTTGTATTGCTCATTTCTTGAGGATGTTATTTATTAATTTTCAAATACTCTTTTCTTCTTATCCTCCAAAATGGTAGTGCAAATTATTTTTTGTGTCCAAATGATAAATTAAAATTTTCGCAAGGAAAAAGATGCAAGCAAAATGTATGACATGACTAACCCAATTTTCCACTCTCCATGGGGGGATGCTTTAGTCAGTTTATCTATCCAAACAGAACTTTTAGACATATATTTTGAGATACTTTGCAGACAAAAAAGTGGTTCCTCCATCTGTACAGAAATGCCAACAATCTCATTGAGGAACTGTCCATCCAAAATCTGGTTTCAAGTCCCAGTCCTATCAGAATTTTTTTAAGCCTCTTCTTTCTCGAGATTTTTCCCTTGGTGCATGTCTTTACATGAAAAGTTACCTTTCACTCTTTTCCTTGTGGTAATTTTATTTGTAGCAAGCAAAATTTCTATGCTTCTGTTTGCACAGCAGTGAATAACGTAAAGAATTAAGTATTTAGGTTTGCAAACCCCTGGTTTGATATATGATAGTATAATTCTAAATTAAGTATTCTATAATACCTCAGATCAAATTGTAAAGGCAGCTGGAGAAACATAAAGAATGAAAATATCATTGGTAGAATATTCTTGAACAGAGCATTCAAAGCTTAGCCTAGTTGAGCACCATTACCATTCTTATTTTCTACGATGGGGTTTTCTTTTCTTGTAGGATATACTTGTCAAAATTCTTAAATAAAGAACTTGAAAATTCTCACATCAGTTAAAGGTTGCATATTCTCTATAAACATTAATCCACAAAAGGTCTCTGTTGAATACTCATTTGACTAAAAATGGGTAATTTTAATTAAAGTTTACACAGATGATAGGGATGTGAGTTATGTTTTAAACTTATCACCTAGATTGCAGTAATGATTTTTTGCAGTTAGCAAATTTTTCCATTAGGTTTACTTATAACATATGCATGATGTAGCCATTTAGATAAATAATTAGTGCAACCATGGTCTCTCTTTCAGGATTCCACCGCGATAATTATAGCAGCAGTGACGATGTTTCACCTATGTTTCAGTAGGCAAAACGTCATCGCTGCTGCTACGATTATGGTGGTGGAATCATGAAAGAGAGACCATGGAATCAGCCCATTGCCTTGGAAACCTTCGATCTTACTATTAGTGCAACATTTTCAATTTCATTTTCAAACTCTTATGAAGGGAAACTCCTGAATTCATTTTATTATTAAAGAATTAATTCCTAAGTAAAGGCTAAATTGATTTTTATTGATCTAATTTTAGAAACTTTTAAAGATAGCTTTTGATTGTTATCTGAAATAAAATCGAAAAGAATCACTACTTTTGATGATCAAAGGAAACTTATGATTGAGTTAGGTTTCTCATTTGATTATGGAGAAGTATCACATGATAATATCTAATTGCGGAACATTTTTTCATTTATCCCAAACGTTTTGTAAATCTTATGAAAAATGTAGTTCCAGGGAGTTACAGATTGCCAATTATTTTATCGCCTACAGGTAATATTTCTGGTCGTGACTCCATGGATTCAACCACTGTTCCTGCATCTTTGGAGGACATATTGAAAGAAATGGGAAGGGAGGCTCCATGTGATGCATCTGGACTTAGTGTTGGCATACCAAAAGAATACCATTGTCCTGGAATGTCACCTGAGGTAATATCCATGTGGGGAGATGTAGCAGACGCACTTGAAAAAGCAGGAGCAAAAGTTATAGAGGTGAGAATCATTAAAGTACATGATCAAATGATCTGAAACAATCAATGAGTATATAATGTTCATGAAATGGATATGAATAATATAGAAAACATTGTTTCCTATTATTGCCTATTTGAGTTCCACTGATGTAGATTTGAATGGAATAGAAATTGATTCATACTATGAACAGATGTACGTGGTGAGTTAAAAAATATAACAAAGCATATCACTAATGGCAAAAAAAATCATAAAGTAACCCGGTGAAAAATGTATTGTAAAAGTGTAGTACTACTACTACTATCTAGTAAAAATGCATTAATATACAGTTAGAACTGATCCTTTGAACAGATTTCAATGGATTGTAAAGCCGTCCAATTGGTGCAAATTTGAAAAGGTATTTTTCAGAATTAACTTGTGTTTCAGACAAATTGAACATTTTCGTTGACCATTAAGATGCAGGGTAGTTTTTTTGCAGATTTCCTTAGGAAAAAACTGCATCTTATAAACCTAAATGTTTTTAGATTTGCCAATAAGTCTGGGCTTCTTTTATGAAGATGGAAATTCAATGATGAAAGTAGAGATGCACAGAAAATTTAATTTTGAGCACATGTCAAACATCCAAGGAAGACCAGGAACCATGACTTATCTCCTGATAACCAATATGAACTTTAAAGGGGCTCAAAAGAAATTGATTCAGCAGGTAGCTAACCAAAGATATCTTATAAAACTATTCTTATGTATCAATTAATTCTTGAAAAAATTCATATAGTGCTATTAATTAGGATGATGGCAACAGTAATCATAAATTAGAAGTTAGTGATAATGGGTGAATTACAGTTGTAATATAATTTACTACAGCTAGTAGTAAATGGATATATATTTAAAAGATCATATTGGAAACTTTTCTTAAATCCAAGAAAAGTTATGTTTATGAAATCATTTTTCATTCTCATAAATAATTCATTCAGTTAAGTTTTTCAGAGGTGAGTTATTTTATGAAAAGTTGAATGTAAACACTTATAGATAATTAACTTTTATTTTAAATTATAAAAGAATTATTACATTGGATTTGGCATGGTGATATCTTTCAAGTGGTCACATTCTGCTGGTTAAAAGCTTAAGATGTACTTATAATATGAAAGCACGTTTTGTTGTATGTACAAATGGTCGTGTTTACACAACAATTTGTGTATTATACTTACTCCTTTATCGGTAAAAATTGGGTAAGTTAGGAGAAGCATATGAATTTAATGAATACTGTTTGAACTGATTGTGCAAGAAGAATGTTTGGCAATAATAAGAAAAACGGAATGAGTAATGTCTGGACGTATAAAACTTAACTGATATATAGTCTATGTGCCCTCCCCTGGACTACAACCTTGTCGTGGTGGAAGGGCTTGCGTGTTCCTATGACCTAAAGAGCTAGACTGGCTGGAACATAGTTCCTGGTAGAGTCACCCATGCCAGAAAGATCAATCGGTAGTGGCCAGACGAAAGGTAGTCCACGCCGCATCTGTAGGTCAGTGAGGCGGCTGCAAAGGCTGTTCCCCAGTGGGGCTGCCATAACGAGTGTTGGTGTCATGGTCAAAAAACACCGTTGAGGACGGCAATGGGAGACCACCTCAACTACTTATCCCATGTCATGATGCACAACCATCT
This sequence comes from Sympetrum striolatum, assembly GCA_947579665.1. Lineage (NCBI taxonomy): Eukaryota > Metazoa > Arthropoda > Insecta > Odonata > Libellulidae > Sympetrum > Sympetrum striolatum. The sequence goes on along the minus strand of OX388346.1, from coordinate 72,057,664 downwards.
TTTGCAAAATAAATAATCTCTGTATCAGATCATAACCTGGTCATGATGAAAACCAAGCTTAAGTTTAAAAAGATCATTCAACCAAAACGTGCACCAAAATGGAATTTAGAAGCTCTAAGGGGTGGGATGTCTTAAGAATTTCAAGAGTCAGTAAACAAGGCTCTTTATAGTAAGGGAAGGGAACTTACCACTAACAAGGAATGGGAAAAGTTTAAAATTGTGCTCAAAAAACTGTTGGGGGGATTAAACAAACCAAAATTAGAGAACTATGGCTAGGCTACGGAAAAATTGGTGGAAGGGACAGTGTAATGAAATAGAAAAGCTGGTGGAAAGAGGGAGGGCCAACCTAATGTATAGAAAAGTAAAGCAACTGACGGGGAATAATTTTTGATTGTGCATAAACCTAATGAAAGGTAGAACACTCATGAATGAATAGTCTATGGGATCAGTGTGTAAGGAGTATTTTTCTTTAGTTTAGGTCTAGTAAGCCCGAACAGAATCACAGTTAAAAGAATTTTGATGAGAAGGATGTAGATAAATTTGATAAAGAAAAAATGCTCTTTAAATGTGCTGAGTTAGATGCTAATTAGAAGAAATATATGTAGCTTTAATAAAGAATGAGAATAAAATGAAAAAGTTTGTTTAAAGCAAATGATGTATACAAAGATGAGGAAGTACAGTTGAGTAAATTTGGGAATGTGCGTGCCCTTAAACGGTATAATCATATACATGAATGTATCTATATCTGTGATTATTCTTGTAAGATCATCATTTTCTTCCTCCAAATTTGTAAGATCATGTGAAGAGTCACATACTATAAGTTTTTATCTGAAAAACAAAAGTAGTGGTATTATAATTTGTGTATTGATGGCTGAAGTAATTTTGCACACATTCTCCTCCACTGGGAGTCAAACCCAGGATTGCTCACACTAAAGGCTATTGTGCTATTCATACTGCTATCTAGGAGACCTGTTTGGGAAAGATCATCATTGCTTTCATAATTATGAATGCTTCACCTGCATTAAGAACAACTCTTTTTCAAAATTTGGTCTCATTCCTATTTTCTTCTTGTTTTTTTCTTCTGTATGTCCACACTCAATCTTTAATGAATTCATTTTTAGGTATCTCTTCCTTACACACACTATTCCGTGGCATGCTATTCAATCCTCAACCAATGTGAAGTTGCTAGTAATATGGCACGCTATGATGGGATTGAATTCGGAATTAGAGGCACTGAAACTGTTTCTACCGAGGAAATGATTGCCTCTTCTCGAGCAATTGGCTTCAATGATGTTGTAAGAGGAAGAATCTTGGCTGGAAATTACTTTTTATTGAAGAGGTAGGGAAACCAACTTAATGCCAGTTTTAACTTTGGCCCTCTAGCCCATAATTAATGAATGTTGGCTGTATGGCAGTGTGGTAATTAATGGCGAGGGTCTCAATAAATTAAATTTTGTGAGATGAAGCTGAAATTTCAACCCAAATGTCTTAAGGATGTGGAATTTCTCCTGGCTGATACTATTAAATTTGTTAAAGGCTCATCACTAATCTAAAAAATATTCAACAATTACTGGATCATTTGAAGATCCTAAGATAAATCCCTATTAGTAGCTTATTTTGCTTAAAAATGTAAATGGCTGAGAAAAAGTTGAACTATATTAGCCGCTAAGAGCATTCAGCTGTCTTCCTTCAGAATGAATCTTTATACAGCTGATTCCTTTTTTATATTCTGAAACTGGCTCTGAGTGTGTATCATTTGACTCTCAATTTAAAGAGGCATGTCATGGTTAATGAAACAGCATAACTTTGTGCAAATGACGAAGTAAGTCATTATATTTTCAAGTTTCATTTATAATAACTATTATTTTAGACTATTTAACCATAAGTATTGTTTCTTTAAATCAAATGTGAAGTGTCTTGAATAGTTAGTAACTAGCATGACCAACATTCAGATACATGTGTTTTCATGGTTACTTAGAAGGTATGTTTTACATTGAATTTATGATCCAGAACATTTACTTTATCTATAGATGTGCTTAAGTATAAAGGATGTTGTATTTCTTTGAGTGTACCTGAGGATGGCTGCAAGGCCAAAATCTGTTGTTTTTTTTAATTGTGTGGAAAATATGAAGTATATCTATATTATTTATTTATTTATTTATTTATTTTTACATATAAGTTTATATTTGGCATCTGGCTTTGTTTGGTATCCTAAAGATCACTTTGATGCAAACCAATCTGATACAGAATATTAATTATCAAATAGAATTGTCATAATTTTGTTAGTTAGTTTTATTTTTCAAAATTAGCTATTTATCTGCAGAAATTTACTTTCTGATTTTCTGGGACATTATACCATTTAAAAAAATCGATTGAAGAAGCCTTAACAATGTGGAATTCCATTCTAGGAATAAGAATAAAAACAGTGTCAAAAATTCCACTTAAGTTTTTAATACACAACCTGTTTCAGACAATTCTGTCCATCATCAGGCAAAGAGACCACAACTGCATTGAATATATACAAAACAATGGCCAATGAGGAAGCAAGGTGAGAGAGGGGGGGAAGGGTTAGGGATATTAGGTGAGGGAAGCAGCGGAAGGAAGCAAACAGTAGATAAAAGTGGAGAGTGGTTAGGAAAGAGGTGAATGTTAGTCAGCGTTTAATTATGGTGTATGTGGTGTAAAATTTCTAATTGCTCCAAGTAGTTAAGTTTATTTCCTTTAGGATGGCTATGGAGGAGGGTGTTGGTAAAGTCTGAATGGTGTTTATTATCGAGTAAATGTTTGTGGAATCATCTCTTTGCCTGATGATGGACAGAATTGTCTGAAACCGGTCGTGTAACTTAAGTGGAATTTTCGACACTGCGTTTTTATTCTTATTCCTATTATACCATTTATTTTAGCATTATATTTTAACTATTCTTATCAAAATTATCAGTAAACTTATTTTTACAGAAACTATCAAAAGTTCTTTGAGGAGGCCCTAAAGATAAGACGACTGATTGCTGATGACTTTCAAAAAGTTTGGGATTCTGGAGTGAATTTTCTCCTCACTCCAGTGACCCTTGGAGACGCTCCTCATTTCTCGGAGTTTTCTTCCAAAGACAATAGAGAACAATGTGCCTCTCAAGATTATTGCACGCAGCCTGTAAATATGGCAGGTAATAATAATAATTGTCCATATTTGGGTGAGATTGAGACTAGAAGTCTCTTCTTCCATCTAACCCATGGTAATGAGTAATTGATGAAATCAACCTGTATGTATTGTCCCTTCTCTCCCTTTCTTTCATTTGGGAATTTATTGGTAATGTGGGGAGCATTTGATTTGTCAGTGACTTCAACACAAAATTGGGCTTAAATCACAGGTTTCATTTTATTTCTATGTTCTTCGACATTTTTCTTGTATATGCTTATAGAAATTCAGTTTAAACTTTTAATAAGAAATGTTTTTAGAGCTTCTTAAGCTGATTAGCTTGTGTTTTACTGAAATGGAGAAAAGTGAATTCCAAGTATTGGTAAAGCACTACATACAGTAGAGGATCGTTTATCCCAACTTTTTGGGACCAAGGTCAATTCGCATAAAGGATATGTTCGGATATTAGGTATTTTAACCTGCATGAGAAAAAGGAACTGAAAAAAAGGCTTTGATGGGTTACAGTACGAAAAAAGTGACGATAATTCACATAAATATTATTAAATACTTTTATTTAAAGAAAACTATTCATGACTGTCCCGTAAGGTTTTTCTTTTCAAAATGACTACCGTTGAGTCAGATTCTGCAACAAATTGAAGAATTTGGTCCTTCTGTGATTGCATATCATGTATAGTTTTCCTGCTAATATTGTATTCCTGCTGAAGATTGGATGAAATGAAACCACGATCTAATTTGCTTATTATGTCCACTTTTTGCTGTAACATCAGCACCTGTATTTTTCTCTTGACGTTCCCACTGCTTGAACTAGCTGCTGGACACATTTCCTTCTTATTGTTATCCATTCAGAAGGTTAATTAATATATATTATAAATACTTACTCGTTCACACCTGCAAAAGATCGGTCCAAAACACGCGTGGCGGCATTCAAAATTATTGTATATCTATCATAAAATGTTCATTGTTTGGATGTGTTCTTTGTTTAGATGTTCGGATAAACGATCCTCTACTATATTGAATGTGAAAATAATCAAGGAAACAAAAGAAAAGCTAAAACGTATTATAGGGACCATAGGGACTGTGCTTTATTGCATGGTATGCTTCACAAGTTTTTCACTGAATTTTGTTGTGGTGGTAGTGATGCAAAGCATGAAGGACTACCAATGGAGATCAAAACCAAAGAGAAGGCCAACGAAATCCACAGTATGGTGTTTTACTACCACCGTGTGAGATAGCCTAAGCTGTAAACATCTCTAATAAATAGATATTTTATACCCTGAAGAAACATTTGAGTACGAGGAAGCTGCTAACAAGATGGATGCTGTGATTGCTCACAATTGGGCAAGAGCAGAATCATGCTACCATTTACCAGCAGTATTTAGACATGTTTAATCACAATCCAAATCAGTTTTTGAGACAATATGTACGGTTGATGTAACTTAAACAATTTGCTCTTAACCTGTGATCAAGGAATTGTCATTGGATTTCCCCTAGCAAATATGCTCCAAAGATATCAAAAATGCAGCAGCTGGTCTCTTTATCATAACATTTCACAAGAAATGGTGAAAAAGCAACCACATTTGGGGAAGAAAAAATTCTCTTTCTCGAGCATCAAGCACCTACTCACATGTCTGCAAAGTGTATGGCCAAAATTATGGAAGTTCTTTATAAACTGCTACCTATCCTCCAGATTCAACCCCTATATATTATGTACAGTAGAAGCATGTTATAACAAAAGCAGACAAAAATTGGAAAAGTACTCTTTATAGCCGATTTCTAATACAATATGTCCATCTTCTTGAATCCTAGGGCAGCAAATGCGTCAGAATGGAACTGTAGGGTTTTTAATTCTTACGCAAATGTTTCAGAATGCGTAAGTAATTTTACATCATAAATATTATTTCAATGATTAAGCAGGTGCGACATGGATTCATGTCCAATGATCGACTGATGAAAGAGTGATTTCCCTTATGTGGAAAAAGGACCCATAATTCATATCAAATTGCTTTCTCGAGATATTTTTCATTCACACATTTCACAAGCAATGACAATGTCGCGAGAGGGAGAGAGGTTACCCTCTGAATCCAAATCAGCACTGCTTTTATCTCCTATATCCTACCCATCCTAGATCAGAGTATTTGGTGCCAAGTTTTGTATGAAAAGAAATCTCACAGGTGGATACCAATAAGATGGGAAATGAAGTAAGAATCCTGGCGCTGACTAGAGGTGATGTCAACGAAAAGAAACAAGAGACGTGGGGATAAGATGTATGGAGGAACAAAAGGAAAAGTGAAACTTCCGAGAAGTCTCTAATCAAAGCTCCCTGAAGCATTTTTGCCAAGGAAGGGTGAGGCAAGCTGTGGGAAACAAATTCGTGGGTTAGGTGATGACAATTTTCGCTTTGAAATTTTTTCTGCTCTTTGAAGAGATATTGAGCCTCAGATTACTGTTTGCTTGTTGGACTGTCTTACTCACATCAATTGACAATTCCGAGATATGCCTCCTCCATAACAAAGATGGAAACATGGCACTCTTTATACTGATACTTCATATATATAACCACTCATTATGAAGGATGTAACTCACTATCCTCTTTGCTGTGAGATGGACAGCAGCCAAAAAATCACTCCCTACATCATAACTCTAGTTATATGCCGTACCTATTATAACAGATTTCTACTGTACTTTCTATTTGCAATATTGAGGAAATGGCTTAGAAGTAAGAACTCTACATCAAATGAAGAGATCATGTCAGAAACAAACTCTTTTGTCTTCCATAACTCAAAACCTATTATCTTTAGGAGTAAATTTGTTGGAAACACATTAGAAAAATTAGAAGGAGACTATGTTAGAAAATAAAACAATTTTAGTAAAACAAATTTTCATTCTAAAGTCAATGACTCCCTTATACATACCATCATATCGTTGTGTATCACAAATTTTCACCAATAACATAAGTAATTGCTGTTTCTTTTGAGTTTTTCTTTACTAAGTTTTAATTGGGTTAATGGTTAAGTGGGTCAAATAATTTAATGTAGCTCATTTCCACCTATTCATTTATTCCCAGCATTAAAGTATAGGGAACTGATGATATTACCACTTTTACCTCACTTTATGGTTTACATGTACCAGAAATCTGCGAGTCAATCTTTTGAAGAATCTTTATCCATATTTTATTCAATTTTTTTCACTTTGTATCCAATAAGCACCAATAAATAAAGTAAACTAGAAATGGAAATGTGTTCCTGGCAAAGTGAACTAATTTCTCTTGGCATAGACTCAATGACTTCACAGTTATAAACTCAAGAATGTTGGGAGATGAGAATCCTAGCAAACTAATAGGACATAAACATTCCCTTTTTTATGGGACCCTTTGCCTTCTCCTCTCAATTCGTAGCAAGGAAATAGGGTAAGGTGATTTGCACGAGATGGCATGCACCCAGGAAAATCCCAAGGAAGAATAGATTTTCAAAAAGTCCGGCGGGACCAGGAAATGAACCTGTCTCTTCAGATTGCCAGTCTAGTGCACTGTCCATTGAGCTATCCCACCAGAGCATTCTCTCAAGCTATTCGGGAGACTTTGTGGGTGTTGGACATTGCGAGTTCATCTGCATGATGGTGTAATGCCGGGGATTAGGCAGGGGAGTGAATTTTATTTTCTCCATTAAAAGGCACTCAGAGGACGAGGAAGGTGGAGGCTGTTGCGATGGTCATTTTCTGGGTAACCAATTTCCTAGAACAGTAGGGACAGCGGTATACCGCACCCGTAGACCTTTTTCCTCCCCACAATAAGATCTTTTCCGGTGTGCTGGTGGTGGTGCCATATGGTATCCATCCGTGGAAAGGGATTCCAGAAAGAGGTCATGACCAATGTTCCTCAGATTTGAAAGAGAAGGTGATGATTGGGTGGTAGAAACCCACGCCAAGAAAGAGGTGAGCTTCTGGGCGTGGGAGGGGTGTGAAAACTTTGAAAATCCAGCAGTTCTCCCCAGACAAGTGCGAAGGAGGATTGGAATGCTCCGCCGGGTCCATAGACGCCTACACCCTCCTTCGCCTTTGAGTGTGACCATGGATTTATACATGCGCCCCTCTGCCGAATCTCCGGATGACAGTAATTAAACGGCTTTTTTATATGTTTTATTATGAACTTCGGAATGATAATTTCCAAGAGTTACCCCAACACCTGACAAAAACCCTTAATTATCGTTATCACCAGACCTCTCTTAATCCATGAGAGGTGCAGCATAACAGTGGCATCATTTGCTGTCAAGGGCTTCATAGAAGCACCTGCCACACAAAGAGAAGGGAAAGATTCCGTCTCGTCTGACTTTTTTAAAGTCTATTCTTCTTTGGAACTCTCAGTTCATCTGGAGTTTCAATCCAATACAAAACCCATCTTTAAGGAAACATCTTATACGTAATTTTAGAATCAGTAATCAATTATCAAATTTGATCGAGGATCATTATATTTTATTAGTATATTATGATAGGTTTTTATATTAATGTTGTACTTCCATTTATTTTCAGGGTGCCCAGCTATATCTATTCCAATAAGACTCTCCAAAAGAGGATTGCCTCTCAGTTTGCAAGTTATTGGAAAAATATATGATGATGGAAATCTACTTAAGTTAGCCAAATGGATTGAAATGGCAGCAAATTTTCCTCGATTAGTGATTGAGTGATTATCTATGTTATCACAAAGCTGATTGTATTTATAAAGTTGTTTAATAAAAAAATAGAATTGAGTAACTCTTATTTATTTAGAGTAGGTACTTATGCCAAATTTTTCCTACTCTTTGTGAAGAAAACATTGGAATAATGTGATAAAAATAGGTAATACATGGCAAACTTACTCATTTTCCATTGGATATTGCTTATTCTTAGCAATTAAATACATTTTTATATTGAATGATTTATGTAAGTAGGTTGTCTAAATATTAGTTGGAGTACTTATTCCCCTAATTTATAAAATTTTATTAATTTACGAGGGTGAATAAACATTAATGCTCCATGATATTCTTTTACCTAAATTGCTTTCTGTGGAACCAATTTGAAAACTCCTACATTTGCACTTTTGGTCTTGCGTCACTACTATAGTCCAACCTTAGGTACGTACTTATCATTGCAATAAAAATTCAGAGAAATAAGTGTAGCCTTTTATTACTCTCCATCTGTTGTCAACATAAGCTGTTAAGAAATTTTTTCGTAGCAAATTTTACAATTGGTTTCTTACTTAGCTATTTGGAATTGAATAAGCAGTTGTTTGATTGTTCCTCAAGTCATAGCATGGATACTGATAGAGATGGATTTTATAACGTTGAAATGTAAACAACATCATTTTTCAGCAAAATCTTTTTCTAAATTGATTAATTTAGTACCTATAATTTAACAAGTAAATCTTTTCATTTTACAGAAGTTAAGGTTTTTGTTTAATGGTTATGTACTCAACCAAGTCAAGAGAAATCTTATGTACACAGTATAATATATAACTAATGTAAAAATATTTTATTGTTAAATAATATATCATTTTCATTATTATTACAAAATTAAAATATCAATATCAGACTTATGTAAATGATTCCCCTGTGATGTGGTAATGTGCTATTGTTTACCTCTTCTTCAAGCCCTATTACAATATTCAAATTAAGCTGTTGATGATGTTATCTTATATAACTGATGAGACACAAAGAGAATTCACCATATACTATTTCTAAAGGACTTTTAATATAATCTGGACAATATGAGAGTACTAAAAGTTTGTTGGTGATATAAAGATAACTTTTGCTGATTTGAGCACACATTTCTCTGTCGCCCTGTGTGGAAATGTTTCTGGCATCCATTGATGATTCATGTAGCATTGTCTAGCAGCTCTGAAAAGGCATTTTAGATCTATTTTTTTTTTTTGAGAATTTGCTTCTGTCAAAATGATAAAATTTCTTTTTCTCAGTTATTAAATTTTATTTTAGAGGTGAGTGGCATTTCAAACTAGAAATTTCTTTGATTAGCTCTCATTTATTAGCGCAAGTAGTTTTCATAAGTTTTAGAATAAGAGATCATTTGTTTCAGCTTTTACTGGATGATGTAGCTATTATTGAAAACCCTGGCTTCATTCAAAAATGAAGGGTGGGCGATATGTAAGGAAGGGGAGATGGGCAGAACCGCTCATTAAGGAAATGGCACTTTCTGTGCTTTCCATGCCCACTTCTTATGTAAAGGTTAATCAATGATGCATTCAATGCAATTGCAATTTGATGCAAAAGAATTTTCTGTAAATAGACTGCGTTATAGTAGCATTGTAAAAAGTACAGCTTAGGTAATTTTGCACAAGGGCTTCTACTGCTAATCGAATACGGGACCGTTTTCACCAAAACTGAACGCGCTACCCACGGCCTATCCGTGATTGAAGTTACATTTTCATATAATCTCCGTCTATACGCTTTGTGACTATTTATAGTAATTTACGTCGATAATTAATTCAAGAGGTAAGGTGAGATTTTTGATAAATAAGGTTTCGATACATAATTACATGCATATATATTAATTTTGCGAAAAGTTGAGTTCATTGGACTTTTTCTTTCCCGTTCCGCATAGTATTTATTATTATTTCACCATGTAGGTACAGGATTGGCTATAAATTACTGAAGGTCCATCGATCGGTATGATAGGGCTATATGTTTTTAGGTTTAACTTTGGGTGGGCATAGTAGTAGATACTTAACAAACGAAACAACCAGGGACGGATCCAGGGGGGTGGTCCAGGGGGTCCGGACCCCCCCCCCGAAATATCACTTGTGCCTATTTTTCGAAAATGAAACTCGAATAACACAAATAAAACACAATTTATTAAGCAATCACTAGCGAAAAAATTCGAGTTTGTCTAGCACAATTTTAACGTCACGCTTTGTGAAAGCCGAAATATCTTCTATTTTTTAATTTTTCGATCGGACCCCTCCCAAAAATTTTTCTAGATCCGTACCTGGAAACAACTTAAAGTTATGCACCTGAATTGAAGAAATAAGTTTGTGGTAAAACTTTCGTAAACTAAACAACTGTTTCCAAATGTTATGTTCGTAAGATTCGTAAAAGCTATACAGTATATATCGTGTGTTTGAGGTTATTTTTATCTCTGGCCTCACTAAATATAGCTAGGGATGCGTTTACATATGCAGCTTTGAAACTCGACGTAGAGCGATCTCAGGGAAAATTTTCCTTCTATATTTAGTATAAGCATTTCTGCCAACTATTCGGGTTTAGGTAGTCTCCCACCTACACCCTTCAGGCTTCAATAACCCCCTTTCGAGCGTTAAATTCTGGAATATCACGGAAAATAAGCTATGACTATAAAGTGTTTTACTTATATCTTTAAGTTACATCAAGCTTTGGATCAGACTGATCAGAAAAATTGTTACCGACTCTTTTCATAGGAGAAAATTAATTAGTGCATACCAACTCAAGATGTGCTTCATTATAGAAAACCTTTTAGAAATCATGCCTACCCCCTCCTAAATCAAATTTCAATATTTATCCGTGAACTCATATCACGCAGGCGTTTTCCTACCTACGCTTACTACGTTTTAACGCTTCTTGCGCCTGATGGAATCGAAAACCTCGGAAAACCTACTAACAACCGTGTGAAACCAATAAATGATTGGGTCGCAATAAAAGGCGGAAATTTTATATTAGAGGTCGTATAGGAATTTAATTACGCAAATAAAATCGGAGCTTCATTAGGCGAAAGTGTCCGAAGCGGCCTTACAAAGCCAAATCTAGTTAAGTGTCAAATTATTTTATCTAGTTGTACCTAAATTTCTTCATTGAAAATACTGACTTCGGATTAAGCCATTGAAATTCATAAACGCAAATATTAGGTTAATATTTTGAAATGTTTGTATATTGAAGTTCTTCTTTCTGTTTTGCTGATAATATAATACCTAAAGTCTTGACCTGCTAGAGGGGCGTAGCCAGGGTTCGCCCACACAGGAACCCATCTCCTTAAACGGGCACGCCTTAAAGACGCATACGCCTCCCCTCTGCCGCCTCTGCCGTACGACATCTACCCACATTCCTAATTCCCTAACTTCTGAAACTTTCTCGCAACTGCCGAGGCCAACAGAAAAGCTCCGATCGCTCAGATACTTAGGACTTGACATCTTAAAATTAACTATCCTCTTAATTCGGATGAAGTACTTAGAAAGAAAGCGTAACCATTAAACGATGAATAATACATCTTATACCAAGCCTACCTAGTGGTACTTGCTGTCTCCTGCAAAGAATAGATGCAGGTTGGACATTTTAGGGCATGTAGGCCGTACGGGTCTCCTTTTCAGATGCGTTTAAAGGCAGCAGAAAGTAGGATGTCTCCGAGAAACGCGTTGCATAATCAAAGCTAGGAGCGAATAGAAAAGGAGTTTCAATTTGATTATCACTGACATAATTTAAGTTGCTATTGAAGATACTAGAAGGAATTATAGAGTACGGAAAAACTCAAAAGATTAAAGTGATGGAAAAATATGAAATTATTCCGAAAAGAACATATCGTAGCGAGATAAGTCAAAATGATATTATCTAATTTTTAGGCAATACACAATAAATTGAAATTTATCCTTGAAAATAATCAAACCTGTTTTATTTTTGCTTAGATGAAAAAGTATTTCTAGTGTCGCACTACTTTCGTCTGAGCATAAGGTTGATGTCTTTACACCCACGGTTTTAAAGTGATTCATTGCTGTGGTATCATAATTTCATTAATCTCGATTAAATGTATCACTGGAAACATTCTGAAAATTTTATATAATGATGCAAATCAGCTGAAGAAATTTTGCGCCCTTAAAATATTTTCTTGTTTTGACTAGAAATTCGCTTTTTAGTTGTTACGGTTGTTGCCGCCTACGCTCTCCTACGCTCTTCTCCTTCATCACTGTTCTCTTCGATTCTTAGTCTCTGGTCTCAAGTCGCTGGTTCTCATGCGGGAATTTGCGGAGAAGGCTTTGTATATAATGTGAAACCTTTAAGCGATCATTAATCTGTTATATAAAAATAACATGGTCTTTGTTGTAAAAAAGTAAATTGAAGATATTATGCCCTAAGGCAGTAGTATCAAAATTGATCACAATGTCAATTCAGTCTTTATTTTCGGGAAAAATCCCTCCAGTGTTGGAAGACTTTAATGAAGGTGCTGATTTTTTTAATAAATTTCATGAAGAGTCCAAACACGAAAAAAAATTTGAGGTGATATCAACTCATACTGGGCTGAGGTGAGTGAATTTTATGCATTCGTACTTATGCTTTCCGATGATATTATTTCGTCGAGCGCTGAGTTTATAGTCCATTTTCTCTAATATTTGTTAAATAAACTATAAAATTCTCAAATTTGATGTTTTATAGGAGAATTCTTGATAGACTTCTCGCTCTTCCCGAGTTGTATGACAAGTCAGATGCACATGCGAAAAAGCTCATAAATAGAGGTAATCGAGAATTCAATGCAGAAAATTTCGTAGCAAGCTATAAATCATACTGCCATGCCGTGCCTTATGCAACTGGAGAGTGCTTGGTTAATGCTCTTGAGGCAAGATCATCGGTGCTTCTGAAATTAGGTTTATATAAGGTAAGAATAGATGTTTTTTCAATGTTTGGGAAATATCAACAAAGTGCATTGAGATATTTCGTTAATTTTATTTAAAACTATTGTTGATGTACCTTTTCATTCTTATTTTAATTATTCCAAAGTTCAGAAATAATTCAATTCGTAGAAAGAAAGTCTGACTTATTTATTATTATTTCAGACATTTGTTTATACTTTTGATTACTACATTTTGGAAAAAGGATTTGGGTAAAATTCTACTTTTTTTACCAGGATTTGTTCAAAGTAACGAATCAAGTGTAATATTAACCTGAAGTGATGATTGATTTCAAAGCAAACAGGTGCATGATTTATTCATCAATCATTGCTTTCTCGTAATTTTTAATAAAGTCCTCAAATTTAGTTCAAAATCACCATTAATGTGAATCCATTCAGCAGCGATTACAGTGGACAATTATGAATTAGAATGGATGTTGTTTCAATCTTTTAGCATACATTCAGGGATAAATACTCAAATGAGAAAGTAGTTTTGCTAACCTATACAACTAATAATAGCATACTTGAACTTCAAGATATTAGTTCGTGTTGAAGTAGTTGTGTATTTCCCAGTTGCTGATATTCTGGTAATTTAGACTGTAGATTGGTTGTGGAATTTATTTTCTGAGTAATTATCTTGTATGTCGTTTGAAGCAATTTTTTTGGTTTATTCATTTGAGTGATTTTTCAAATTCTGTTGAGTGGTTCCTTATCTTCGTGTATTGAATGTTACTTCCTTTGATTTAAGCAGTAGAACATGGCGAGTATTACATGAAGAATATATACTATTGAATAAATTGTGAGTTTTGACTTCTCAGTGATTATATTTTCACTCGTCAGGTACTTTTGCAGGAGTTAACTCAGTTTCTGTGGTGTTTCTATTTCTCATGATCATAAGATGAACACACTTTTAAGCTCTTCTTTTGTTATTCATTTGATCTAGAAGGTGATTTGATGTAGATTTAACGATTCTTCATGAAGGAGATGCAGATAAAATTTTGTGGGAGATCCTAATTTTTATTTCATTCTTTTTTCAGGAATGTGTTGTAGATATTAAAATGGCCTTAGACATGGAATGTTCTAATGAGCTTAAGTGTGTTTTGTATAAGAGGTTAGGCTTATGTCTAACTAATTTAAAGCAGTTTAAAGAAGCTCTTGATGCTTTCCGAAATTCTGACAATGCCTTACAAAATATGAAAGGTGTATCGGTAGATTTGAAGTGTAAGTATTTACCTGATTTTGTTATTATTTGTGTAATATATCCCTATCAATTTATTGAATAATTTTTGGCATTCATGTCATATACAGTTTATGTTTAATCACTTGCCAACACAGGGAATCAGTAATATGATGAAAGGTAAAACTATTTATGCCAATGACAGTTTTTGATTAAATGAAACTGTTAAATTATCCCAATATATTATGAGCGGTAAGTTAACTTGAAAAAATTGAAGATTTGTTTCTATAAATCTTAATATAAACAATATTCAATTCCTTGAACTTCCTTTTATTTAAAATTCGGTTCTTTTTCTGTGTATTCAGCTCTTGATTGTCTGATGATTAGATGTTCTGTCATTGGATGAAATAGCTTTAATTCATTAATGCATTAATAATTTATTTGATTCACTTGATATTGTCCATGTGCTTGTACACTTGAAGCAGGTTTGGTCCTCCATCCAATCAGTTGTAAATACTCAGTTGACAGTAAGTAAATTAAATATTTGCGATCAATTGGTTCATGAGCATAAATATATTACTGTACTCACTCCTACACAAGGAAAACTTGTCTGCTCTTGAAAGAATCGAATTCCCATCAGATGCTATCTTAATGTTGATTTTTATGTAGATGGTATAAGACATGAATGCCATTTTTTCTTAAGTGTTATTTAAGTTTTTATTTATTGCTGATAATTCATTTTTAGCATCAGCACTATGGTCAATTTATCTCTAGAATTTATAAAATGAGGCAGCTCATATTTCATAAGTGATTCTTTTTGTTGCATTAGTTGCTTTCATTTTCTTCAGGTAGAACATAGGCAGGCATATTTATTACTAAAGGATCAAATGTTAATCATATTATTTTAGGCAGATCTGAGTAAGAGAACATAGACTCTATGCTCATTATTTTGGCATTATTCTATGAGTGACATTATGTAACGACTCTTAAGAGATAGTGACTGTAAGGATCCATCCTCCCAGGTAATAAATCGGAGTTCATATTTACATCCAATATATTAAAAGTTTACTTCCGTCAATTTTTTCCGTCATTACTAATTCTTTTGCTGTAACGATCTTTACATTTAAAATATTGTAAATAACATTTATGTTAGCTAAGTGTGAAAGTTGGCTGATCACCATGGATAACATGCATTAATATCCTGTTTAAACTAAGTCAGTATTCTCCCTAGTTATTTACTTATTTTTTAAATCTCTTTAATTCTTGTATCAATGGGCAGAGTGTGTATGTATTTGTATATACATATAAGATTCTCAAGATAAAACACAGCCTCTATTGCCAAGTGTATCACATGTTTGCCTCAAGTAGAAGCAATCCTAGGCCTAGTGGGGGTTCCTCATACAAATGATTTTAGCTTTCTAAGCATATTACTTGGTGCCATGAGATAAATAAAAGGATCTTATCAACTTAAATTCTTATTACCATGATAGGGAAATGGAAATAATTCAAAGAGCTCTTGAATAAACTCGTTTTATTTGTTAGTGCAAGAGATTAGTTGAAACTATTCCCCCTGTTGTTTAAGTTAAAAGTTCCTCCATCAGATGTAATCTTAATATAGGGCCTTGCCTTTGTGGTAGTGAGCCATCAGGGAAAGTTGCAACTTCTTTAATAATTAATTAAATCATAAACATTTGAAAACAATCTTCAAGACACAACATGGAGAAAAGTGTTTAATATTTTTTCTCATCTGCTGTAAAACATTTCACATATAAGAATCCCAATGTTCTGAATTTATAAGGTGCTATGATTAAAATGTATTTCAAAGACACAGATTGTGTGTCAATGTTTTTTTTGTAGTGATGTGTTTTTGAGAAGCTAGATGAGGTAGTAAGGCTCTAATTACTTTAATTGCTACTTAACAAATGTTTTCATAATCTTCAAACCATTCCTGGTTTTCTATGACAATGAAGAATTGATACTTGGCTTAGCTCAGATGCTGCAAGGTGCATCCCCAACTATGTATCCATTTTTATTTATGTTTTCCACTTGGATCACCTAAGCATCTGTTTCTACTTATACTATTATTGAAAATTTTTCATGGCAGGTATCGCATACTTTTTTATCAAATAAAGTATGTTTTTGGGACATTTTTGTTAGAAAAATTGGCAAGCAATTAAGGTGTTATGTCTAATGGGAAATTGTAGTTAATATATTTATTTATATAGTACATATATTTATTCACATAAGGGAGTTTATAAATAGATGAGTTCTATTCACAAGTACTGTCTTCGTAATTTATAGAATCAATATTTTTGTGAGTTACATATCAATGAATCTTGCCTCTCATAGAAAAAGATGTACTGAATTGGAGAGATTATCATTATTTGGATCTAGATACTATAACATGGACATAGCTCATTGACTGTCGTAAGATCAAAAATATACTGCTACTGCTATATATTTTCTTATCTGAAATTCATTCAAGTTTTGGAATTACATTGGAGGAAAAAATAATTATGCCGTTTTAAGACCTATTCTGTTTGTTGAGGTACTCTGTGGACCAACTTCATGATTACTTATGAAAAGGATGTTAACTAACAAATGTTTTTATATGCAGTGAAAGTTTAAATTGATGGAAAAATTATTTTCTTAATAAACAGAGCAAGACAAGGAAAAAGGGGATTAAGGTGGGTGTAAGGGAGAAATTGTGGTAGGTGGAGGAAGAGAGTTACGATCACAAAGAGACTGAGGAAGTCGTAAATTGGTATATGTTAGTTAAATTGTAGTTACATCGTTGTGGTGGATTATTTCTAATTGCTCTTAAATGTTCTTTTTGGAGCCTTTTTGTTCATTGTTCATTCTTTTTGAATTATTTTCGTCAAGGAGATGTTTTGCAAAACGAAATTTTAGTTTTATTTTTAATACTAACTTTGTGCTCATTTAGTGTAAGGTATATATTTCTCAAAGTTAGTCCACTATAAATGGATCGGAAATCATCACATGCCAATTTATAAATTCCAGATTTAAAGAGGGGGTCATCTTTATTTTTATTACAGTTAATGCATTGTTATGGGTGGTATAAAAAGTGGGTCTATAACTGGGAGGAAGAATATTAGCAAGTTGGTAACTAATGGAGCCTAGAAAAGCGAGTTTTACCCATTTAAATTTATCAGAATGAATAGAAAGATTTCCATAAGTACGTATTAAGTTCAATAAAAAAAATATTACCAATTAATTTTTTTGAGTGACCATTGGACCAATTTGTCTTATAGTACTTAACTCCTTTATGAAGTATGAGAGTATTTTACTCTACATTTGAAAGTGTATGCAGATCCTGTGGATTCTGTGGAGCCAATAATTATAATTGCAAAAGATACAGAAGGGAGCTCTTAGAGCTCATGTGGTTTATGATCACTCCAAATATATAATGATACAGAATGAAAGTTGTGAAAATATGCCATCTATCAAAAAATTCAGTGCTAAATTTGGTATTTTTGATGGTGTGACCTCCAAAATCATAAAGTCAATCAGATCCAAAGCATACCTACAATAAGCTGTTCATTACACAGATGCTCTCTTCTATCTTAATGAAAGGTAAATGTGCAGATAAATTGTTGAAATACATCAGAACATCACATACTGAGAACGCACTCTTAGATCTCTCACGACTTTCATAGCTGAATGTTTCTTCAGTGCTATTCAAGATTGATACAAAACCAAGTGGTGTTATGAGCATGTGCTGAGGGAAGTACCAGGTACTTTACAACAATGGGTATGCAGGGCTTGTGCTCTTTAAGAGAAAGGTAAAGGATTGGTAGAAGTGAAATATGTCGATAAGGCTCTAGAGGAGCATATTGTATGAAAGAGAATGCTGCACTTCAGCTCAAAATTTTGAAAACATTGCATAATTGAGAACAAAGCATATCATGCTTCGCAGTTTACTCGGCAACAAAATTACCACAAGAACAAATTCTTTTATTAGTACAAAGCAAGTCTATATAGAAAGGCTGCTAAGGAATAAGTTATACCACTGTTAGGATGTATAGGAGTTCTTATAACTACGATACTACAGAGAATTATGTGCCATAGAAGAGGAAGGTCATGATGTATTTTTAAATAAATTTTTATAAGAAACATGCTTCTGACAGATGGAATAAACATGGGCAATTTTTAACCCTTAAACTGCGGGAAACGTTTAAAAACGTTTTCCTCTCAGAATGCGAGAACTGCGGGAAAAACGTTTTAAAACGTTTGACCTGCTCTTCCTTGCCCATGCTTGGCCTTCTTCAATTTTATGGCGGTGCCTGTGAATGAGACGCACCCTCACAAAATCGTTTGCATTGTCCTAAATGTGGAAAACCCTTCGCCGGGGTTTTCCGGCCTCTGCGTAATTCCAAGATTTGTAGTGCACTCATAATTTCATATTTTCCTCACTCGTTGAAAATCAATGTATCTACTAACTGTTTGGTATCAAATTAATCAGCTAAAAGCAACGGAAAAAAATAAGACAATTAAATCATTGGCAATTGCTTCCACGTTAGAGGAACAACCAAAAGTCTTGAACTATAACCGCTGACCACGGGCATCGGAAAAAGGTCTACCCGGATTATGGGGGTTTTCTGCCTGCTGCAATTAGTCTGACCCACCAGGAGAAGGGACCGTTTCTCTAACTTGCCTCCCGCACACGACTGTCGCGAAAGAAAAATACACCCGCATCTTAAGGGTTAAGGTTCGACTGCTCAGGAAAATTTAGTATTTGAAAACATTCCTGGAGTAAGTTGGCTTTTACTAACCCATGAGATTACAGTAAAATCATTTTTCACAAAAGACAAAATTGTGGACTTCTCCTGTACATAATATCCTTATATAAGGTCCATTCTCTATCATTGTAGGTGAATAAACTACATTAGGGGAAAGTTTTATCTCTATTTTTCTGGATAAAATTTACCTGTATTAATACAGTTTTTTAATAACCCAAATTTTTACAAATACACTAGTATTTTCTTGAAGAATGATCTGTAGTATATTGCAAACAAGAACAATGATACTATTTTAATGGAGAAGTATAACCTATACAATTCCATGTCTTAAAAAAATCCCATATGATACTGATTTGCCATCAAAATTGCAGCTGCTTTTAAACTCAAAAAGGTTTAGTTAAGATACAGTATTTTGGTCTATTAATCCTCACCTCCTAGTAATGGTAATTTTTATATCTTGAATATATGCCTCCTGTTGTTAAAATTCACGAAAAAGCAACTTTACCCAAAAACCATATCTTTAAGGTTTCTACTCTGCCCTGGTATTCCTCAAATCTGCTACTTAAAATTATGAATAAAGAAAGAAAGTCTTATTACAATATTTATAATCTTATGATAAACCAAATTACACTGTTAGAATTCCTCCAGTGGGGTCCTCCTATTTATGTTTAGTTCGTGTATACTAAAGGGATGAATTTTGCTAGTAATGACTGATAACAATCGTTATAGAAGTATATTTTGATGTTTGTATAGCCTAGTAGAAAGTGATTTTTCCATTAACGATTATGTCATAAATTTATCTCATTAAAAATATTGACATTCCTTTTCAGTGAATGGGAACGTCTAATCATTTAACATGACTTAATAGTATATAAAAAAGTTGAAATTAATTTGATTCCTTTAACTCCTTACTAATAAATATCTTTCATTTGAATGTTATTAAGGGATAAATTAAGTATGACAAGCTAAGGGGATGTCTTACCATATCATTTTTTAAATATTAAACTATATGATAAGTTTTTATCAAATTATATTTTTAAGACATTCCTTCTGTTAAGTATTTTACTTAACTCAAAACTTACTGATAGAAGTATTGCATTTATTTATTATGTTCAATTTGGGCCTATTTTAGAATTTTTTTTATGTTTCTCATAGAAGTTATATACATATTTATCAATACCATTACCTTTTCAGGTGAAATGAAGCAGTTAATTGTATCATCATTGACAAGTGCATTGACTGTTGCTAAATTGACGGGTGCTCAGGTACAAGAGAAGAAAGACGAACTACCTCCCCTTTCCTATGGGAAAAGTCAACCATTTTCAGGTCTCTCTTCAGCAGTGGAAATCAGGTTAGGCAGAGAATTAATCCATTGGATACTTAACCTACCTGTTAGAATGATGGAACAATTTTGCTTTCATGATTTACTGGAATAGAAACACTAGAAAAATTTTGAAATTATCTTCAATGCTGTGTCTCCCACGGAAGCTTGGTTTTTGTAATTTCACGAAGGTAGAAAATAAATGAAGAGTGGTTAATTCAAATTTTATGACAAGCATCTCCATTATGATCAGCACTGCAAGATATTTGTTCTGAATATTTTTCATCTTGAAACTTATCTTCATTAAAAGGTGGAGGATTTCCCTGACATGAAACTTTGTAGGCAATACTAAATGTTTTGCTGAGACTATGACATTGTTTCCCCCAAAATTATCATTTTATCTGTGATTAGTTAGCTTTTAATCAGCGGAAGAGTATTTATATTTAAAACAATCTCACATTTACTTTGTTTGCTGAAACTATCAAAAAATTTAATTGGAGATATGTAATTTTGTAGCATGTCTAAGGGAGGTTTATTTCATTGTCAATTCCTTGAATTAGTGATTACTGGCCATAGTAAAGAGATAATCAGCTCATGCAAGAAATAATACATGAAATTCATAGTTACTTCATATAAATGATGACAAATGGCCACAAGTAGATGGTTACTACATGGAGATGTCACCTTAGCATGATCTCATGTTTGTAGACTGCAAATAGTCTATAGATTTAAAAGAATTATGTGTAGTTAGCATCTATTATCTATTATTATCTTGGTTTAATAGCTGGCTTTATTGTCTCCATAATGTACCACTCTTAATAATAATTATTTTTACATCTATTGGGTATTTTAACATTATTATTTTTGTAATCAGTGGTTCAAAACTTCTTCACAGATGGAGTGAAAGCAAAGGAAGGGAACTGGTAGCTAATCGTTGGATTGAGCCAGGAGATGTATTGGCAGTGGAGTCATCTTTTGCGTCTGTGTTGCTAAAACTCAAAGTTCACACAGATGAGACTGAAGCTCGATTGACTCGCTGTTCTGAGTGTATTGACTCAGTCATTTCACCCATACCGTGAGTATCTCAAGCATTAGTGATCTATTAGAATTTCCATTTCAATAAGAGGAAAACGATGGTAATTTTGCCATTAGAAAGAAGGTAATTATTTGTGGATTACCGTAAAGGCTGTTCTTTTAACCTAGGTAATCTCTCAGGAGTATGATTTAATCCTTTTGATAAAAACTTTCTTTCATAACTTTATGCACCCATATTTGCATGTTCACTTTGGACCTTCAAGGGTGGTAGTTGTAAGTTTTAAAGGTAGCTAGAATATACTTGTGCACTTACAAATTGCCCAGAATTCATGTTTAACTCTTTAAAGGATTGCTCTTACTGGTCTGTTCTACCACTGCTAATTATTCTTTCTGATGAGACAGTTCAACCTTGAAAATATGCCTGTTTACCCCAGGCATAGTATTTCACAGATTGTGATTGGAAATTCTCATAATAAATCGCACTTCAAATTTTAATATAAATTTTAATAAGTCATGTGCCTCGTTCTGTTGAATTTTCATATTGCAGTCTTAATCAGTCTCTAATTATGTCTAACAAGAACAGGGTTTTATATTGTGCTGAATGATTCACCATTTTATCCCCAAATTCACAAAATGAATAACATTTCCAGTTGCTGGGTAGTTTTTGTTTTCTCAAATACTGACATAATGGTTATTAATCTGTTAATTTTACATTTGCCCAGCAATATTCCTAACATTTTGCTTGTTTTTTCCAGTTGCTCCCAGTGTATATATGTATCCTATTGCTCAGAGACGTGTCGTAAGAATGCATGGGAAAAATTTCACCGCTTTGAATGCGGACATTCAAAGGTGTTGGGCTATCTAGAGTGGACGGGTAGGCTAGCTTTACAGATGATGCTTTCAATTGGTGAAACTTTGGTGGCCCAAGTAGCAGTAGATGTTGGGTGTTACAATGAGCTCTCTAATGTTTGGGGAAATGACCAAGGGGATGATTTAAATGATAGACAACAAAAGAGGTCTGAGCAAGAGGAATGTTATAGAAGAATCTATGGGATGGTGGATCATCTGGGGAAGGAAAATGCTTGGAATAACTTTAAATTTCATTGGGTAAGCAGTCTCATGTGCTTATAATAATGAAATCTGTAGCTGAATTTTTTATTTATAAATTAATAAAAATTTAAGATGATGTAAACTAGAATTATGGCGCCGAAGAGTAGGTAATTTACTATGCTAATGTTAATTTTTTCTGATTGATGTTAATTAATGAGTTCTAGATTAAATATTTGTACAATTATTTGGTTTATATTTAGAGTGCATTTAAAATCA
This sequence comes from Sympetrum striolatum, assembly GCA_947579665.1. Taxonomy (NCBI): domain Eukaryota; kingdom Metazoa; phylum Arthropoda; class Insecta; order Odonata; family Libellulidae; genus Sympetrum; species Sympetrum striolatum. The sequence continues at coordinate 72,035,279 of OX388346.1, read as the reverse complement.
TCCATTTCACCTATCAATAAACTCCGTGGAAAAATTAAAGTATATTCATTCTTTGCAAACATTGCGTTTGAAAACTTATCCACCTTTTACTATTGGATGCCGTTAAACATTGGCCAGCATAGGAGGGGAAGCAAATGTTCATTAACAAAATTAAAATAAAGGGTACATTAAAAACTAAATAAACTAATCCCTAATTATAGTAGAGTAGATAATGAATGCCCTATTCTTAGTAGTGTATTTGTCTCACAAATTGAGTAATCAATAGGATTATCTAATTCTATTAATATTCATTCATCATTTGGGTCACTTTTTGTGTGACTAAAATTTCTTCAAAGATTTAATATCTTTAATTACTGTATTTGCTTTTCTTGTTTGGGAGCATATTTATACTTCTGGATTAATTTTAATACTACCTAGACATATGACTAAAATTTTGGAAGAAATTAGCTTTTTTTGGGAGACTAGTGAAATTTTATTTTATATTCTGCATTAATTGGTATAATTCACTAGGATGTGATTATTGAAATTTAGCATTGACTCGTTTTTCTTATTCTGATATTCTACATTTAATTGGTGCTATCCCAATTCTATGTCATTGATAAAACTTTACTTGTTGTGAAAACGCTATTTATGCTAACTACCTTAGGTTTTGTTATATTTTGGAAAAGTATTATTCATATCCCATTGTCAACCTGTTACATCATATGTAGTTACGTGGTGATATTGCTTTTTTCAACAAATCATCATATTCTTTTATTTTTTGACTCTACATCAGTAGAGATTTAAAAAATCCTTGCTTTGTTTTCTTTGTCAATTTTTTTAATATAAGCATCTGCAAACAGAGTTACATATGCATATAGCATTATTTTATATTATTATTATTATTATACATTCTATTTGCTAATTTTGCAAAAAGAATAATTTAATTACAAATTTCAGTTACATTATATTTCTGCTATGGTAATCAACATCATTGTGTGTGGTTTTGTGATGAGAGATCCACATCAATGTGATTATTAACATTTTAAGTCGGTGTTTAAATAGCGATTTTGTAGAAGTTTCTCTAAATTACTTTTTGCATATCTGACATTAAAATGTAGCATTCACTTCCTGAAATTAAATTTTATAGTTATATTAAGGATATAATGCTATAATGATGCATTGTCAGCAAAAATGTAAGGCTTCAACTGTAAAAACTGATTGTCATTTGCTTTCGGGATGAAACCTGAACTTTTAGTATGTTTTTTTATTTGAAAGATTTATGGAATGCTTTAAAGTTTGAGAAACTATCAGCAAAGTTTTGAAAGGGATAGGAGAAAGAAACATTGACAGAATATATATTGGTTGGGATAAAGTGTTAAGAGAATGGGAAAACCTCTGATTTACTTGTTGCCTATGGTAGATATAATTTAATATAGTAGAAGTCTGTTATAATGAGTACTGCATATAACAAGAGTTGCATTATGACTAGTGATTTTTTGGCCATTATCCATCTCTCATAAAAAAGGATAGGGAGTTACGTCAATTTTAATGAGTGGTTATTATTGAAGTATCGGTATAATGAGTGCCACATTTCTATGTTTGTCTTGAAGGAAGTATATTTCGGAATCCTCAATTGTTGTGTGAGATGAAGTCTGGCAAGCAAACAGTAATCTAAGGAACATTATCTCTTTAAAGAGGAGAAAAATATTAAATGCAAAAATTGTCACCTAATTCATGCTTTAGGGAGCTTTGATAGGGGACTTCTCTTGTGTTTCACCCTCCACTTTGTCCCTCCGTACATACTATCCCCTCGTCTCTTGTTTCTTTTTGGTGACTACGCCATCATATTAGCATCCTCCCGTGGGATTTTTTTTTCATACGAAACTTGGCTACACATCGTCTGATCCAGTATGGGTGGGAATATAGGAGATAAAAACAGTGCTGATTCGGATTCCAAGGATAACTTACCCCCCTCCATTGCAACGCAGTCATTGCTTATGAAGTGTGTGAATCAAAAATATCCTGAGAAAGCTTTTTATATGAATTAGGGCTATCTAATGATATATATTATTATTTTTGGATGATTATCGAGCAATAATTTTCCGTATTTTATGTTAGAGGACATACTTTGGTTATGGTATATGAATAAATGAAATATTTTTGATGCAAACATACTTTTTTACGCATTCTGAAGTATTTGCACAAGGATTAAAAGTCCTACAGTTCCTATCTGCCGCAATTGCTAACCCTTGAAATCAAGAGGATGGACATTTAGTGTTAGTACATGGCATGAGTACGCTTTGTAATGAGTACTTGTCCAATTTTTGTCAGCTCTTGTTATAACGGACTTCCACTGTACATGCATTATAACTCCCAGAATTATGTTAGTATTAGTGTGAATAAGTCTTTCTTTTCTTTATCCTTAATTTAAAAACTAGAAAAAAAGACAATTCCTTATTTTGATAGATACAAGTTGATATCAAATCTTATGAGATCAAAATATATATCTAAAACTGGACTTGTTCTATTCTACTAATTAGTGTTTGCTCAGGCATTTGGTTTTACCCTCATTCTTTTGTCATCTCATAACTTCTACCTCTCCCTCATTGTTATATCAATCTCTAAAATGTCACAACTTTCTTCTGAATATCCATTTTAATTAGAAAGTAGAAGACTAAGGGCATGAAATTCATCATCATACTGTGATTTTATGCAAGTTAGGTGTGTGATCAGAAGAGCCAAAGTATTTTTTTCTAATTGTATCCTATGGTTCACTATTCTGCTTAATAATAATGCTATTTATCTAATAATTACTCTTTAAGTTTTTCATGAAATTTATGAAGAAATTTTAAATTTTTATATGCCTTAGTCACGATTGACCAATGCCTATTATGTTAATTTGATGTATTTTTGATACAGTATCCAAGGAGTATCTAACAAAAAATGAGGTTGACCATAGTTTATTTTCTATTTTATGTTAATGTTATGATGAAATAATTTGTCTGTATCATGGTAGAAGGTAATCATCATGTTTATTTGAAGAGGTTGTGTGACACGTATTCTCATAAGAAATCTCAGTGGCATGTTCTGGTCTTATATTGCAAAGATTCACAAATGTGCTTTGGAAAACAGGGAATCTGCATCTCATCTTGAAAATGCATCAAAGGGATGGCTATTTTTAAGCACATTAATACCAATAGTCTTATACTATTGCACTATCTTTAATTGAACTCCAGTATTCAAGCTTTTAAATGTGAGTAACATTTTTGTGTTAAAAAAAGACCACTAAAACATCTAAGGTTTGTTTCAATTTAATCAAACCCGAGAAATGTCTGCCTTAAGAATATTGGTTAGTAAATAGCAGCATGTGTTTGGATTTTTATAGTGATAAACCTTGAAATATCCAATGAGGCGATTTAACTGAACAAAATTTTGCCTCCACCAAAAGTAACAGTTTGTAATCTTTTTCTTACTGTAAATTAATAGCCAAATGTGTGAAATAGCCAAGATTATCTAATTTGCAAGTTAGGACATGAGTAATGATTTTATATTTTAGGTGGATCTACAAGTCATGTTTCAAAAAGCTAATTGATTCTATTTCATCTTAATACATGGATCACTTGCATACATTTAGACCACTCGTATCATTTCAGAGGTTGAACCTAATTTGTAGAGGATAAATTATTAATCTCTTGGTATGGAAATCCCTTAAGGATAGTTAAATTGCTTTTACTGACTGTTTTTAGTTAATAAATGTTTAGTAACTAAAATTTAAAAACTAACATTGCTCTAAAGAATTGTTTGATGGATGTTTGTTTAGAAATTGGCACTCTTTCCTTAAACATTTTCTGTTTTATTCCCACCAGACGGCTTTTTTCATATCCAACTTCTTACTGAGGAAGACTGAGTTCTTTTCCTCAATATTATCAAAAGATGAATGCCATTCTCCTAAGGCAGAAGTGGTAAAATTAGCCGTTGCCTTTAGAGCATTGCTGCATCTTTCACAGGTAATGTTGAATTTTGTTTACATCTCTCCATAAAATTTATTACGTTAAACTCGGAGATCAATTCTGTGTGTATAGAAGCAGACTCACTCTGTAAAAAATCAAACCTTTCTTGTCTAAGGAGACATCATCTAGAGAACCTGCACCACAGACTTGTGGAGTAAGTGTGTTGTCCAATGTCTTCTTGTTTTTGATGGATTTATAGAGTATCTTTTTATTGACTACAACCATCAGTGAGTTTTCATTGCTATTCATATGAGAGAGAAAATCTGTTTTACGTTTATGAATATAATCATTGAGGAATGGAAAAATAAAACCTCACATTTTTTTATCATGCATCCTAGGGTAAATTTTATTCCTTGATAGGTCAAAAGGTCATGTTTAAAATTTTTTAAGATAGACTGCTTAAAATATAATTTTGTTCTGTGCTGAAACTTTTATATTCTTAAATGATTATACAATTTCATCATGTACATGTTCCTGGAAAAGAAAGATCTTAGATATATTTGTCTGAATGAGTAATTCTTTGCTTGTGTTATTATTCACAGTTCCATGTAGGCTAACATTAGTGTGTATTGTATAGCTTTGAAGTGGTTAAGTTGCCAAGAATGACAGTACATTTCATGATTTTGTGTAACTAGCTTGTGAAGACCTGAGAAACCAGAATGAGAAGTCTTTCTCACCTGAATGCACCTTTGTGCGAGAGAAGTCACCAAGCTGATTTTCAGATTCTAATCAGACTGATACCGTCATACTTATAAATTTTATGTCAGTGTTACCATTTTATTAGTTCCCTGCTCAACCTTGTTAGCAGAGCGTAGGTTTTTTGCGGAAATGTTCTTGGGTTAAATTCCAAAGGAAGCAAAGTGGTCTTAATGGTAGGATGGACATTCAGCTGTAGAAATAAGTGTCAAAATCTTAATTCTCTGTCAGATTGGTTATCATCATTTTCATCATCATCAGCCCCTTATTAAGACAATAACCCATGACCCAAATTTCTTTAAACCTCATTCTGTGAATTTGTTTGAATATAGTTCACTAGTTCAAATTTATATTGCATGATTTATCTGAAGGGTATAGTTTGTTGGAATAGCCTAATCTAATCTATCAAAATTATATATTTTTTTATTGTTACGTTACTGTCATTAGATAGGTTGTGCTTAATCACTTTAATGCTATCACTCCTGTTTGCCATTAGCCTGTGTAGCTTATTTGAGAGGTGTATGGTTTACTTAATAGCCTATGTACTTGTTCTTGTTGTAAATGTTCCGTGTCGAGTCACTGCAAGACACAATCACTATCAACTTCATCACCCTGTCTGTTGAGCCAAAACTTTTAACGAAGCATGCTGTCTTCAATGAACTTGCAATTAAATGGCTAATGCAGTTCTGTACTTGTGGCCAAACTGATCTAAAGTGCATTAACCACTTAACATTTTCAGGGTATTTGCTTACCAAATATGCACAATTCAGCGCTTACTCTGAGTTAAAAACTTGTTTATATATAACATATTTTGAGTTATGTTTCCCTTTCTGCATAATAGCATATTTCAAATACCTCTCTAAAAGATACTATTCTTATATCACACATTAATTTTTGTCCCACCAAAATAAATTCTGAAAAATGTATAGGTGGTTGTTAACGCCATGACCGTGCAGGATATGTGGTCCAACCCTTGCCTTTTATCATCCGTTGGATGGGGAGTTTCTCATGGTAAGTGAGGGTTCAAACTCCCTTCTATAGTTGACGTTTTTTTCATTTGGTTGTTGTTAAGTGCTTTTGCATCATTATCTATGTGAGAGCAAAATAGAGGTATTCAAAATTATGTAGCATGTAACTTGTTTAGTAATAATTTTTTTTCATCTCAATAATATTGCTTAGCTGTCTGCATTTACTAATGGTGATCATGTTAATCAAGAGCTAAATACTCTGTAAATTCCTGGATGTAAGTGATTCTAATCTATTGGTCTGTCGTATAAAAGCAGTGTAATCAAAGTAAAACTATGCTTATTAGAATATAATCAGAAGTTGCATTACATTTAGTTGAAAACAAATTATGATATACAGAACTTTGATATATGATACTGTGATATTTGTGGTGTTATCTTTGGTTCTTCCAGAAAATATGTATATTTAAAAAAATATAAATATATGCTTTCATCTTTTTACCTAATTTCCTTTGTGAATAATGCAGAATAAGTATTTCAAAAGCATTTGTCACGTTCATTTCTCTTTTGAATATTAATTAGGTAGGTTACATTATTGATTGAATTTTATTTTGTAAAATGCTTCTCAGAAAAATGGGATATAACTCGTGATTGAACATGATTTTGACTGGAATGAATAGAGCATGCTTTCTATAAAGTTACTATATCTTCGATATATTTACAGACATTTGTGACCAATTTCAAACTTACATCAAGGATTTACTCTGCTTTTTGCATATCTTAGTAATTTTCTTTTAATAATTCTTCCACTCACTCAATTCTTTGATAATGTATGCATTTGTCTGATAACCTTTGTGAAAATGTGTCCTAGTTTTGTAGCATCTTCAAGGTTATCAAAATAACCTTTAGTTCAAGTTTATTGAATCATTATTAAGAATATTTATGTTGTATGAACTGTTTTGGTTGTTGGGAAAAATTATTAATGAGATTATTATTGTATTTAAAATAATTTATACTCTGTTGGGCTGATAAACTTACAAACAGACAGGTATTGTCCTTTAGTTAACCTTCTTCCTCAAAATAGTATGTGCCATAAACAATCAAAATAATCTTTATTGTAAAATCTTTAATTCATATTCATCATTCATAATTATTTCAGAGATTACCTTGCGTTTATTTGCTGTATTTTACTCAGTGAGGGAGAGCTTCTTTAGGTTGGATTTGCTCTTTTTTGGTTCTAATTTTATTTTTTATCTGTAATAAAATCTACTTATTTTCAACTTTACCTTTGTGAATGAGGTCCTTTTCAAAAAGATTTTTTCCTCGTAAATTTACTCCTTTTGACCATAGTTAGAATGTGCATTTTATGTAAGGCCCAACTTAATTTTTCATGAAAATTTCTTGCTGAATATGTTGTTCACATAAGATGTTTTTCTGCTGTAATTAGAGATATTCCTATCCCATGTTCGGTTCTTCATTCACCTCCGAATAAAATTATGATTGGATGCTTTTAGGTAAATTTTGGGGATACTACTCATCATTTTGGTTTATAAGGACTAAAGATAAAATATTTTTAATGTGGGATTAAATGTCATCATTTTTTATTTTTTCATCTGGATTAATCATTAAATTTAAATTTCAGGTGTCATTGAAAATATATATTGACATTTTTTCATGCTGGTCTATGCGTAACATACTTGGTGACTTTTCAAGTAAAGTTAAAGCTTGAAATAATCTATTTCAAAGTTAATATATTTCAAATTTCTTTTCTGCTGGTCATTTACTTTTTCCTGCAATGAATTGCTAATATTGAATATTGACATTTAGGTCAATTTCATCCTGAAGAGCACAACTTTTCTGCCCTCGGATGGAACATTCCTGTTGCTCGTGCCATATTTTTGTCTGCCAGTTCAATGAATCACTCTTGTTGTCCCAATGCTAAATGCAGGTAAATGCATGGAGTATAGGTTATGATCCTATCCTAAGATATTAGAGTATGTTTAATAAATCAATGGTCACATTTTCTCATTATTTATTTCATGATTCTTTTTATAGCTGGTTAAAAAAGTTTGTGATAGTGAAAGCAACAAGAGAAATAGCTCCAGGGGAGGAAGTGGCAATCTCTTACATAGGCAAGTTCATTTTTAAATTTGGAAGTTAGAGTTATGATTTCAATTTAAGAATATTATTCAGTGAGATAAATTATTATTATAAATTCAACTTTAAAAAAATTGAAGTAACTAATTGAAAATTGACTTTTATAGGACATGACTACAAAGAGAAAGACTGGGATACAAGGGCTCGATATTTAAAGAATAATTATTTTTTTGATTGTGAATGCGAGGCTTGTTCTAATCCTTCACATTATCCGGAAATGGTTAGTAATGTTTTATTATATTTTGATGCTATTTTATGAAACATTTGTCAAGGAATCAACATGTTGTTCATAGTAATGATGAAGGATTAAACGAACACGTGGTGGAAGTATGAAAAGTGGCTTTTCCAAATTGTTATAATTTATGAATGTAAAATTATCTTTTCTCTATTGGTTGGACTGGTGTTAGTTAGAGTCACTCAACATCTCATTTCTGAAAATATGTAAAATCACTAAGCTTTTCCTGTATCAATGATCTCTTTGAAATGGAATATTTACCTTGACTGAAGGAACGACTAAGGCCAGCTTTTGTAATTTTTCAAATTGATCAAAATCACCTATTATGAACTATTGAGATAGATATCCAAACGATCAAAATCTGTTTTTCAAGGAAACTGATTGTGTAACTCTTGTTGACATTTGCTAGCTAGCTTTGTTGACAGTTATGCTGCAAGTTTGAACTAAGTGCCTGAGTTCGTGAATGTGCATTTCCAATTTTGAAAGTAAACAATCCAACAGATATTTCAGTGCCTTGTTCTTCATCTGAAATAAATTTTCTGGAAAATAAAATTGCATTCTTTGAGTTTTTATAGACTTTCTCATTGCATTACCTATGCATCGTTTTTAATATGTACATGCATAAGCTGATACATGAAATAATATAGGTGTGTGAGACTTTCCGAGAGTATAATTTAACTGGATGTCTTGATTATGTCACTACGAGATGTATTATTACTATCATTACTATTTGTACTATTGATATTTGTACTATTGCTCATTAGATTAAGTATCATGGTGTTACTATGAACCTTAATAAAACCATTTTGACTGCTGATCATCATAACATGCTGTAAGTTAGATTTGAGGGGAGATATTGATCCATTGCTTGCTAAGGAAATCCTTTAGCAATACAAGTTTCCATAGAAATTCATCTTGAATGTGTAGAGCTTCCAATTTATGAAATTATTATTACCATTCATCAATGTGTAATTTTTTATGATTATTAGATTTAGTAATAATTTTATGATGCTTCTTAGCAATTGTTGTTTCCTATGAGATTTTTTAATATATCTCTAATTTTATCAAGATTTATTGATAGTAGGTTTTATTAGTATAGTTTCAGTTATTATTTTAATGAATAGACATCATTTTTTTAGATAATAGATTCCATTTTGCTTTTTTATTGTACAACTTAAGTTACATAAACACCTTTGATCATTTTTTTTAACAAATAACTTAATAATTTGGCCGGATGAAAGTTGCAAACTTGCTTATGGCTTTTTGCAGCTGTGAAGTCATGAAGAGCCATGAGCAAGACAGTCAAAAGTAAATGAAAGACACATCTATGGAGATAAATGTGTCTTTCCTTTACTTTTACCTATGATTATTAGGCCTGGGTGGTATTTTCCTCTAATGCAAATAATATTCCATTTTCTACCTGGAATGAAATTTCAACTTGCTGAAGGCTTTTTACTTTGATTTCTTTTAGTACTTCAAGGCCCACAGATGCTTAGAATGTGAGGGACCAATGTTAAGGAAGGAAGGTGAAGTTATTTTTCCTGAAATTTGCAATAGAGAAGAAACTAGTGAGATACAGCTTATAAATTCCAGTTTTCAAGATGGTAGAAAAGAGAAGAAAAAAAACAAGTGTAAACTGAAGAAAAATCCCCAGAAATGTAGTGCAGTAGAAGAACAAAAATATCAGGAGGGTTATTTAGTCTGCCAAAATTGTAAATCCATAAGAAGGGAAAGTGAAGATTTACAAAAAATTTGTGAAGGGTTGACGTATCTCTCTCAAGGTAATTTGTACTTTCTGCTTCATCAGTAGTTCATAAACATTGATAAATCATCGCAGTTTCTTGATTTAAATATTTTAGATATTTTGTAAAATTTCTTTCTTTGATCTTTCTCTTTTGTAGGCAATTTTTCCTTGAGAAATTTAGCATTTGATGCTGCATTATTTTCCCTAGGAAAATGTTTAAAAATTTACAAGAAATGTCTTTATAAAAACCACATGAGATTTGTTCAAATTCTGGATATGATGGGCCGCGCTCACACTAATAAAGGTAGTTTAGACTGGATATTGAGGAATTACATTTATTTGTTAAATTGTATCAGAAATAAGTTTAATTTTTCTATTTATAGGTGATTATTTATCTGCTGTTGACTGTGTTATACAGTCTCTCCCAATTCTGGAAAAGTTGGACTTTGGAAACATGCTTTACGCTTTTCAATTGCAGAAGTTAGGCGAACTTATAATTTTCTGCTTAATGGAGATGGAACGTTCAACGGTTTTCAGGTATTCACTACCTTTGATTTTGAAATGTTTTAGCTTTTAATGTTTGCTGACATGAAAGTGAACTTACTCTTCAGCTGACTGAATTACAAAACTTTTGAGTGTAGCCACTTCTGCTTACTTGGTTTATCATTTCAGGTTAAAGTATAAGAGAGCCAAAGAGTGCCTTTCATCTGCCAAAGAGATCTATCTTTTGAATGGCGGTAAATGGCTTTGGGTGATGAAGGAGCTTGAAAAGCAAGAACGGGTGCTAGATGTCATGGGACATTGGTTAAAGAAAGATAATGGACTCCCTTTACAGGAAACCATGAAACGTCACTTTCCAAATGTTGATTGGCACAACCAACAATTCAACTACATTTTCTTGTACTTGGACTATTGGTTTTCGGAGAGTCAGTTATCTTGAGATATTATATATTTATGTATACTTACCTAGAGGACTTAAAGATATTTTTATGCCTAAAGATATTTAAGATGACAATGTCTTAAACAGGGTGAACTCATTATTGTGTCTGAATTAGTACAAGCAAACTTGGGACATTTCATGATGTCTATCTCTCCGTCCGATCAATACTTGTCTAAATAATGTAGCTCAAAGTCAGTCATATTTTTGTTAACAGTTTTTATGGAAGGTAACAAAATTATAGAAATTTGAGCATACATATGAAGGACTTAAATAAAGAATCTCTTAAGAAGATCAAATTCTATCACCTCTGTTTTTGTGCTCATTTTCATAAAATTAATATTTATTGTTCGATCATACTCATTTTATAATGTTCATTTATTTGCTGTTAGTATTTTAATTCACTTCTCTATCAAACTTCATTTTTTATTTATAGCAGCTGAAATGAGAAATATGTTCTGTCGATTATTGTGAATCAGGCGTATACTTAAATTTGTTGAAAAGAATACTTTTCCAGGCCTATCATTTTGCAATAAGGCTAAATTTTAGCTGTCATTAGTTTTAAATGCTGCTTTCAAGTAATGTGCCATTATTGTAAATTGAGATTTAGTATCAAGTGCCCTTGCTTGCCACAGAAGTCAGTATAATTTTTAATTTTATCATGGTACTTTTTAAATTAAACTGTTGCAATTGCTGTAAATTCTTGAATTTGAATGTTGGCAGATGTGCCAGTATATTTTATTATTGACAAATCATTTTGAGATTATAATTTCATGAAACTTACTTAAGGTGTTGCAGCCATTTTTTTCAAGATATTACTTTTCTTACTTATTAATTGCTTCTGTTATTATTTGCATGAAACAGAGGTTTTATTTTGATCTCAAATGTCATGCAAATTGAAGGAATCTTGTTTCATATTTGAATCATTTAAGAGGTTCAACTCTTGTGCAATATCATTGATAATTATAATTTTAAAGTTTCCTATTTTTTGTTAAATTTTATATATTTACACATATATATGATATTTTCTTGTGGTTTTGATAGGCAACTAAAATTCGACCTTGTATTTGGTGCCTTATATAAGAATATGTTGTGTAGCACTTCTTTGTTTTTTAAAAACTTGGAGAAGAAATGCACAATATTGCCATATTGATTGTCTAGGTGGACAGTTGGATATTAGGTTGCTTAGCTCTCAAGAAATTAATTGTTTATTTTAGGTACAAAGTAGTACATGAATGTGCTGTGCGACAATTTATTTGTTCATATTTCATTTATGGTCTCTCGTTTGAAAAGATCTGAAGGAAAGTTTATTGAGTTTCGTAATTTGGAAAGTATATCCACTTACAGAATTTGAATCTCTAAGTCTTCCAGTTATCATGATTTGCTTGTAAGGGAAGATAGAAATGTGGTACATATTTCTAAAAAAATGACCTTCCTTATATATTTTTATTTTTAGTATTGAACTTGTGTATCGCAATAGCTGTTGTATTGCTACTTATTTTTTGTGTACTATCTTTGTTTCCAAATAAAGTTTTCCCATTGGGATCTCTTATTTCTTTCTTAACTGTCCTCATTATTTAGCTCAGGGGTTCCCAACGGGTGGTACTCGTACCACTAGTGGTATTCAGGAATGTTTCAGGTGATATGAGCGAGATGCTAGTAAGGGCCTCCTTGTGATCTCAAATAACAGTTCTAAATTTGCTGACGTGGTAAGCGTAACAGTAGAAACCGAATAGACCTACACGGAAAAAAAAATGTGCCTGCCGCTGGGCTGAGTATACTGATTAAAAATGTTTTATAAAAAATATTTAATATTGTAAATACTACATTAGTTTGATTTAGTTAAAGTATTTTCATTAGTATTTAGAAGTGATGTACACTTAACATACCAAAGTGTTGCTATTTTTTAAATTAATTAATACATAGCTCTTTTTTATACTATATATGTAGTTTTTTCTCCCATTTTTAATGTGCATTCAGAAGTTAATTAATTATCCGAATTTTCGATTATCTGAATTTTTGATTATCCGAAAGGGGTCCGGTCACAAATGATTTGGATAATTGGAGTTCTGTATGAGATTTTCTCGCTAATTTAATTAAAATAAAAGAAATCATTGTACACTATTCTAACAGTGAATATATGTTTCTAAAAAATATAGGACAAGTGGTATGTAGTTGCTGAAAGGTTGGGAATCCCTGATTTTGCTAATTAAAGATAAGACAAATGATTACAGTTACAGAAGGGAAAAGTACGTGGCTCGGTAGTTTAGTGGTTAGAACAACCGCCCAGAAAGTGGGAGACCTGAGTTCGAGTCCCAGCCAAGTCACTATTTTTCTCTTCTCGTACAACCTAAAGATAAGACATTAAATTTGACTCTGGAATTGACCAGAGGTGGTCTCTGGAACTGCTTTTGGGTGTCTGCCTGGTGGCAAAGATTGTGAAACATTAACATCATAAGGAATGGTGAAGTTACATACAGTAGAAGTCCGTTATAACGAGAGCTGACAAAAATCGGAAAAGTATTTGTTATAACACGATACTCGTTATAGCCGATTTCTAACAATAAGTCTAATTAAGTCCGTCTTCTTAAATCCAAGGGCAGCGAATGTGTCTGAATGGAACTGTAGGGTTTTTAATTCCTACGCAAATGCTTCAGAATGCATAAAAGAGAATGTTTGCGTCAAAAATATTATTTCTCATAAACCATAATCAAAGTGCGTCCTCTAACATAAAATGTGGATCATTATTGCTCAATAATCGTTGAAAGTAATAATATATCATTAGATAATCATATTAGTTAGGATTTGGTGATTTAGCATAATAATTAAACATGGCTTTCCAGTAGTGTAAGTAGTTACGAGAGTCATGCTCGTTAGACACGATAGTTTCTCTGGTGCCGGCAATTCTTCAACGCAGCTGGTGAGAGCAGAATTCCTTCTCCTCTACTCTGATATATTGTCTTCCCCCACAGCAACTCTCATCTCATCTCAAACCTCCCCGTTCAACTCCCACCCTTCAAAGCCATGCACCTCTTACTTCCGATATGTTAATCGAGGGAACCAAGAAAAAATGTGTTTCTTGTAATGGTGCTAATTTTTCGGAAAAAATAATCGAAGAAACTATGTAAGAACGAAAAGGATTTTATTTGAAACATTGTAAAAAAGCAATATCACAATTGATGGCCAATTGCTTGCATCCTTTAGTTTATTTTTAGTCCAAAGATTGAGAATCAGAAGCCAATCATGTACCGCTTGCTCATTTACTTCACTGGATTCACCGCTAATTATGTGGATATTCCTCTTCTTCCTTGAAATCTGTTCAGCCAACCATCTGTGCTACGGAAATTGTCCAGTTTCATGAGAAGGGCAAGCTCTTCAGTTTTCTCTTTTATCATTGTTCCGCTGATTGGAATTCCTAGAGATCGCTGCTGGGTGAACCATTCAAATAGAATGGACTCCAACTCCGTATTATCTGCTGGTCGTAGTTTTTTGCACCCTCCTGGAGTGTTTTGAATTATGAATGCAGACTTTATTTTTTCTTTGTTCTTCAAAATCAATGATGACAGGCCATACCGTCTGCCGATTTAGGATTTAATCGGTTTCTCTTTCACACAATTTCAAATTCTTTTGCTGAATCTAAAGCCTTTCTTTTACTCTCCATCACCGAACTGTCACACTAGAAACTCAGTTATTGGAAAGCTCTGAACGGACTCACGCCTATTGATCGACTGATGGAAGAGCGATGAACATTACGTGGAAAGGCACCCCTAATTCATATTAAATTTCTTTCTCAAGATATTTTTCATTCACAAGCTTCATATATAACTAATGACAGTGGCATGAGGGAGAGGTTACCCTGGAAATCCGAAACAGCGCTGCTTATATCTCTTATACTCCTTCCCGTTTGACGATTAGGTGCCAAGTTTTGAGTGAAAACAAATCCCATAGGTGGATGCCAATAAAATGGAAACTCGATTCAAACTGCTGACTAGAGGGATCATCGCCGAAAAGAAACATGATACAAAGGGATAAGATATAGGAGACGTGAGGGACAAAGGGGATAGTGAAACTCGTGAGACGTCTTAGATTATGAGATATGGTACTTCGAAGGCGTATATAGAACCGTTACACTCGTTATAACCATACCTCAGATTTTGATCACTTGTTATAATGCAAGTAACTCCCTATCCTTTTTGCTGTGAAACGGACAATGTCCAATGAATCACTCGCTATAACGCAACTCTCGTTAAATGCCGTACTCGTTATAACGGACTTCTACTGTATCTTAACAGAAAAATCATGCGTAGCTTCATCATCATTCAGAGTATTGTCTTTTATCTTCAAGATTAGGCTTCGTGAAATATGGCTCTCATGCATACTCCTTGTAGTCTTATAGCTAGCAGCCATGTATAATTAATCTGATTTAAAAATTTCGTTGAATAAAACGTTGTCAACCTATGTATATGAGGGTAACAATTATCATCCCAACTTATGTATTATTCATGATATTGTGATAGGTGCAATGTCAGATACTCTAGAATCTGCATAGAAGGGGTTGCTATGGAGCCCCATTAAAGATATTTATTATTCAATTGTAATTTTACAAGTTAACATTAGCAGTACTCATCTGGAACAGAAATTTTTAACATTTAAAGACAATTATCAATGCCAAAACAAACTTACAGAAAAACAATGAGACTGGCAAATTCAAGAAGTTTTATTCCCTCTTAACTTAGTTGGTATAGTTAATTTGCAAAATAGCGGGGGATGGCATCACACAAGAATTTATTCTTCTCTGGATTCAATATGCCCCTTACAATTATATATTGCTCCACTTCTTGCAGATGTGCTGTAGGCTGGTTAAACCCTCATTTTAAACTATTCAATGGTGAATCTTTGCCAACTTTTTCTGGGAAACATGGCATAATCAATTTAACATTATTTCCACCTATGACTAATAAAGGCAATATTTTGCCATAAAGACAATTTGTCTGATCTTCATTAAATGCTATGAATTTAATGAGCTTCCTACTAATACATCCTTTAAACAAAAGATAGCTTCAGAGAAAGAGATAAGGGAAGCTCAAGTTATTTGAAACTTGAGTTAATCTATGCTACTCAGAATGCAAAGAAATTTCCATTCGAGGAAATGAGATAGTACTAGGTATTTCCATTATGTTAAGCACACCTTGTTTTTTTTTAGTGATACTTCACCAAAATTCTCGTTATTTGAACAAACCTAACTCAGCAGTCATATCCATAACTGCAACAGTAAACCAACAAATCCTTAATGAATCGTAAAAAAGAGGAAGGGCTCGATAAAAACCATTGGTCAGCAAGAATAAGTTCAGTAAATTAGACAATATAATGGCCAAATAATATATTAATTACATCATTTGACACAAAACAGGCAATATACTATTTTCACTAGATACATCACCAACATTTTGTTGCATTGTAAAACAAGTCTCCAAGTCAATATTGTCATCTATAAAATAAAATGACAAAGCTATGTAACAACATTTACTCATAAAACCATTACGCATGGTTATGTCAATGAATAACTTAAACTGTATTCATATTCATCAATCACACAGTATTCACACATGTACCCAATCACACGTCAACACTTAGTCATCTGGAAACTTGTAGGAATTCACTTCCACAGTTATCTGTCCACCTCTATAATTTCCCCTCTTCTTTTTGGTCTTCTCATGCCTGAAACTCTTTCCTTTTGTGAACTTCAGATCCAAGTTAGCTCGTTCTCCCCAAGATCCCCTAGCACCTCTCTGAAAATAAAACTCATTATTAGTAAGCATCCCAAAAAAACGAAACAAATTATCAGGAGAACATAGAATCCAGTAAAACCATCCCAACATTTATCAAAGAAAATTTTCTTGAATGACGCCTAATGAAAATTTAAAGCTATTTCAAATCATTAAAACAAGGGGAGGATCTCCAGAATAATTCTCATAACTTAAAGAAAACTATTTCGTAGTCACAATGTAAGTTTGTTAGCAAAATGCAACCTGAAATTCACCAAATTTTAACTTCAGGTACCCAAACTAACACAATCTCATCCAACTAAACTGTTACCAAACTTACCTTACTAGAGGCAAATGATTTTAATTACAGAAATGAGCAAACTTTATACAACATTTAAATGATAGATTTAAAAATGCGTATTTAAAAATTACTTCAACATTTTTTCAGTTGAAGTTATAAAAATCCAAAAATATTTTAATCTGTCAAACTAGAGACTTTTATAAATTTGATCTTGAAGCAGCTAACTTGTGTTTATGTTAGGAAACACAATGAAAATTTACCAAACAGTGATAACTTATTCATGAGCAAAGTAATTTATAAATAAGAAACAAATTTCCAGTCAGGAATGTTGATACACAAGATAATACCACACTAACGGTAGCAGACTGGACTAACCAAGGATCAGATTTCTTCAAATTCGCTACATTCCTCAGACAGATTTCTTACGTACCTCAATTTAGAGCTCAATCATCAAATGTAATCTTTTTGTTAGATTGTGCAGAATCTGCAACTATAGCTCCGCTATTCTTATTGAAGCCCCCCCTGTCTCCACCTCTTCCCCCTCTGAAACCCCCCCTGCCTCCTCTACCACCACCATCTCCCCATCCCCCTCTTCCTCCCCGGAATCCACCATCCCTGTCTCCCCAACCACCCCTACCTCCTCTGCCCCCCCTGAAGCCACCACCTTCTCCATCTCCCCCCCAGCTACCCCTTCCTCCCCTGAAGCCACCACCACCATCACTATTTCTTCCTCTGAAGCCACCACCATCGCTGTCTCTTCTACCACGGAAGCCACCCCCATCACTGTCCCTTCTACCACGGAATCCTCCTCCATCACCGCCCCTACCTCTGAACCCCCCTCTCCCTCCCCTTCCCCTCCAATCTCCCCCATCACTGTTCCTACCCCCTCTTCCTCCCTCTTCTCTTCCCCACCCAAGGCCTGCCCTCTGTGGCTTGTTCCATTGGTTGCCTTCTTCTTCTTCACCATCATCCTGAAAGTAAACAAAAGCACCTACATGAAGCAACAAAACATGAAAGGGACATTCCTTTGAAACCAGTTAACCTAAATATTCACAGTAAAAATATTTAATGGAAGGGAGCCTCATTAAAGTGAAAAACCTGTGAGAGAAATGAAATTTAAGATTACTCTTTACTGGATATGGCCCTTTCATGAGATGTTGCTGGAATGCAGGTGCTGAAAAAGAAAAAATATGTTACCTTAGCCTCAAATGAGTTGTCACACAACCTGGGGTCCACCTCAATCTCCTCCTCACGTATTCTTCGAAATGGCTCGCTTTTCTTTGAGAGAAACAAATTAATATTAACCCAAAATTGAAAATCTTTACCAGGGTAGGAACAAACATTAACAACAAAACTAAGAAAATGTAAGGTATCCATATTTAATGCAGCATACACCCGAAAGTAACATTCAGATTCAAATCATGCAGTAAGAACTTGCAGATTTGCCTTGATAGTTGAATTGTATACGTATTTGGGGGGGAAAACTGATGAATCCTACCCATTGTAAAAATAAAATACCATACAAATTTATTTGAAAAACTGGAATAGGATCTTGAAATGAAAAATAAAAATTCCCGTTTTTTCCCTTAATAACATAAAAATGAGCAAATTATTGTTATTATTCAAGAATCTACTTTAATTCAAGCTAAGGATGGGTTATGATTACTCTTTTAAAGGTATGCCAACACGACTGAATAAGGATGCATCTCTTTGAATACAGTCTGGATAAAAAGACTTTCATTCATCAAACCATTGTATACCATTGAAGGCTGCATGAAACATGTATATTGTATATCAATGAAATTTTTTAAATAATTTTAATAAGTAACTCACCCTCCTCTCACTTCCATTCATATCAATTAAAGAGTCCTGAAAAGTTAAAAAAAAAGCTTAAGTTTCACAGGCTGATCATTGGATGGACGAATCTGTAACTTCGGTTTGAGAAACAAAAATCAAATTCATCAATTGCTTTGTAATAATTTATTGTTTACAACAGTATTGGCTAAATTAACAGTAATCCCTCCTGGTCAACAACAAAACTGTGCAAATATAAAATAACAAATAAGAAAATATAAAATAAATAATACGCATCCATTCAAAGTCAGGATGAGTCCCATACAAAACTTAAAATGAATGCCTTCCATATAACTAAGGTACAGAGGATGTCCCAAATAACAGCATACATATCTAGCATTAAGTAAATTTACAAGTAGCTGAAAAAATGCTACACCAATCTCTCATTTTTCACAAAAGAAAGCTCTACCAAATACCTTCCATTATGAAACTGAAAAATTTTAACTACTGAAGAATACTGAGGCAGTAAAGCACAACAAAATTCTTTAATATATCCAGAAAATACTGAAAGTAAATATTACATCATGGTTAACATTCAGAGACAAATTAATTAAGCCTCAAGGTAATGAGTAGAATAATAATGAAACAAGGCAACTCCTCTTTCATCAACAAACTAACAACTCATCCTTCATGAGAAAGGAAAACAAAGAATTTCTTCACAAACATTTAACAACTTAAGGTGTTTCTTTTCCTTTTATGACTTACTTGTTCATTGGAGAAAGATTTATTCTTGAACGAAGAGTCACCGCCTTCATTAGCTGGCTTTTTCTGCAATAAAAAAGGGATAATAAATAATTATACCAATCAGAATATTAAACAGGAAGTATTTTATGTACTGTCAAATTCAAGTCAAAGTCTGTATCATTTGTCTGATTACAACTGATGAATTACAATTATTACGTGGAAATATATATCATCAAAATCCACATAAAAATATTCTGAAATATCAAGCAAAATCAAATAAAATTTCATGTGTTACTACAGAGGCAGAAGGAACTTCTTGAGCTCAATTTCCAAAACCTTCCTTTGACCTGAGCTCATTTTATATTAACTTGGACTTGTTTGTACAACTAATCTCACAAACAAAAAAACACAAATTTTTGAAGTTCCCAATTGCCAGTTTCATTGTTGTATCAGAATGATTAAAAATTTACTAATTACTATACTAAAGAGCAGACAAAATATAACAAAATAGTGCAACCGAAGTGAATTCACCATCACAAGCAGTGTCTTCAGCATTTTCCCAAAGGGAATGTATAGGAATGCTTTTTTGGGAACTCCCTGAATGTGTATTGTACGATTTAAGTAAAATTCACTCATTAAAACAGTTGGAAAGATCATGACGTTGTTAGATTCTTCTACTTAGTTCAAATTTATCTTGCTTATCACACAGTCCAGTTCATTCTATTACGGTCAATTAGACAATATACCTTTACAGGCTCCTCATCTTCTTCACTCTCCTCTGAACTCTCTTCATCCTTTTTCCTCTTTCCTGGCAATGGCTGAAATATAGAAAAAGTCAATTTCAATACATAGAAATACAGAGAAAATAACCAATATATTATTAGAGATTTTAATGAGCATAAGGTCACTAAAAATGCTGCACGTTTCCCCACCCCTGGTCCAATAACTTAACCCTTTGTTTACCCAATGTTGCCTTGATGGAAGAGGACTGCTAGATACTTTAAAAGGCAATTTTCAGATCTTGAAGCTAAATTTGAAATTATGCAAGAATTTCTGAATAGAAATAATTCCTTATTAATTTCAAAAGATTTTGTTATCTAATAGTATTAATAATGATACAGCTGATATACAATATTAAGTCTAAGGTTTAAATGTAAGGTAAAAAACTCAATATACCTTAGCGGGAGTTTTCTTTTCTTCTTCTGAACTCTCCTCTTCAGAGCTTGACTCTTTCTTAGCAGCTGGCTTTGCGGCTACAGCCTTAGCTTTTGGCGCAGGCTTCTCATCCTCTGAGGATGACTCTTCTGAGCTCGACTTCTTTGCAGCCACTTTAGGTGGGACTGCCGCAGCCTTGGGTTTTGGTGGCAGTTTCACTGTCTTTTCGTCTTCGCTGCTTTCCTCCTCAGAGCTGGACTCCTTCGCAGGTTTCTTAGCTGACTGAGGGGTAGCTTTCTTAGGAAGAGGCTTCTTTTCTTCCTCTTCGTCAGAAGATTCTTCTTCGGATGACGACTCCTTACCTTTCTTTGCAGGAGCTTTGGCTGCAGGAACCTTTCCAGCCACTGGCTTTACTGCAGGAGATTTAGCTGGGACAGCCTTTCCCTTAGGTTCATCATCTGAAGATTCTTCCTCGCTTGAAGACTCCTTAGCAGGTTTTGCAGGGGACTTAGAAGCAGCTAGTTTACCAGCCACTGCTGGAGACTTGGGAGCAAGTTTTGCAACCTTGGGTTTTGGCTCTTCCTCGTCCGATGAATCATCTTCGCTTGAGGATTCTTTTTTAGCTGCCTTGACAGGAGTTTTAGTAGCTGGAATTTTACTGGGAGTCTTCACAGGTGCCTTTGCTTTCGTATCCTCTTCAGAAGATTCTTCTTCGCTAGAAGATTCATCTTTTTTAGCCACCTTTGCAGGGACTTTAGCTGAGGATGGCTGAACTGCTGCTTTTGAAACTGGGGTCCTCGCAGGTGTTTTAGGGGTAGCCTTGGCTTTCTCATCTTCAGAAGAGTCTTCTTCACTGGAAGATTCTTCTTTCTTCACAGCCTTAGCTGGGGCTTTAGCAGATAATGGCTTAGCTACCACCTGAGGAACCTTTGCTTTTCCAGGAGTTTGACTTTTAGCTTTGGAGTCATCCTCCTCAGATGAAGATTCTTCACTAGATGACTCTTTTTTAGCCACCTTGGCTGGTACTTTAGCTGGTGATGCCTTAGCTAAAGGTTGACCCTTTCCTTTTGCTACTTGTAAATTTTGATTCTTGGCCTTTGGTTTCTCCTCTTCTGACGACTCTTCACTTGACGAGGATTCTTTTTTGGCAGCAGGTTTAGCTGCAGGCTTCTTGGGTTGTGCAGCAGCCTTTACAGGAGCTGGAAATGAAAAAAAAATTAAAAAAAATAATAATCTCTCAATGAAAATTTAGCAACATGATATTTCACCAAAAAACAAGTCAGTCCTTTCATATGTGTTGAATCAGATCTATACGAGTACACCATAGTTTTTAAAAAACTAAAAACTTAAGGAGAAATGTATTAAGTTACTATTCAAATCTTAAGCTTACCATTATTAAGGTCTTTAAATT
This sequence comes from Sympetrum striolatum, assembly GCA_947579665.1. NCBI lineage: Eukaryota > Metazoa > Arthropoda > Insecta > Odonata > Libellulidae > Sympetrum > Sympetrum striolatum. The sequence goes on along the minus strand of OX388346.1, from coordinate 72,013,383 downwards.
GAATGGGAGTAAAAATTATAAGCGATTGGCACATACCCTTAATTTTTTTTTTCAAATCCAGAGGAATCTATGTATTGATTGTATAGCAATTAGCAACCCTTTAAAACATTTGAAGAGTGAAGACATATTTAAGTAATTAATTACTTGAATAAATGAAAACTAATGGCCATATGATTCCAACATTTTAAACAACTAGAGGATAGATCTTTGAGTAGATAGAGAAAAGTTATACATAGATAAACAATGATTAGACACTAAACAGTACTTAATCACACTTAAGCTAAACCTTTCACAGGGTGTAACTCCTAGTTAGGGAATAATGACCACTACAATGCATAAGCTTACAGGAATACACACTGTTAGCTTTCACATTGATTATAATTCTATGAAAATATATTCATTGCTTTCCTTAATCTATTTTAGGTGATTAATTAGTCAAGTTCATTGACGTAAAAAATTAGTGAAAATTACCATATTCATTTCATACATTGATCACTTTAGTTTTTCACCAGAACTGACTAAAATTCTTCTATAAAGATTTTCTATCCAAGTACTTAAAAAAAAGCAGTAAATTTTTCTCAAATATAAAAACAAACATGAAGATGAAATGGAGCAAAGGACCGCAGCAAAAGCAACAAAAATACTACATTAACATAGGCTAATTTCATTAATTAAGATAACAGTTACAATAAAAATATCTATAAGTATCTAACTACAGAATGAGCAGGAAGATGAACCCAGACCCAGAATTAATAAAAACAAATGAGAATGGATGGTATTACTTCACCAATGAACAATTTATCATTTATATTATATGGCCATGCTAGCAACTTAGGATCTACAAAGAAAACGTTCAATTAAATCATTAACTCAAAATTAAAACGGATTTTAAGAATTAATCAACCGAAGTACTAGACAAACATGAAAAAAAAATAAAAAAATCAAATTTGCGTGATTCAAAGAGGAGCATAGGCGCAATACATCCGTGATCAACCACTTTTAATATATGAAATAAATGATTTCACTCCAAGTTGTCTTTCCAAAAACGCATATAAGTGCTTTGTGAAATCTATGTAATTGGACAACTACCAAGATCAAAGACTATTCGCTATACTGTGTTAGAGTACCTATCGCTATAATCATCCATCAGATACCTGATATTAAAGGAAACTTGCAAAAAATTTCTCAGAATTAACACGAATGGTATCAAGAAAAAGCATAATTCACTGCTTGCGTTACCTTTAGACTGTTCTTCACTGCTTGAGTCATCACTACTTTCTTTCTTCGGTTTTGCTTTGACTGCGCTTCCTTTCTTGTTGTTTAGCTGAGCTTTTGGCTTATCTTCCTCAGAGTCACTTTCATCAGAACTGCGTGGAAATTAGGTTCAAAGAAATGAATCACTATTCAAACCCTTTCACTGACATATACTCCTAAAGCTGACTTAATAAGACATCGTATATAAAGAATTACCTTTCTTGTTTCTTAACCGGTCGTTTAACTGGTGCCTTGGCCGTTCCATTTGCTATTAGTTTCTTCTTTGCCTTAACAGTATTTTCTTCGTCGGATTCTGTAATTGGACAACAATCGGTAAAACACAAGGGATATTTGTAATCAAAAAGGCAAGAGGTTGCATGCTGTTTACCTGAACTACTCTCCTCAGAACTGTCTTCAGTTTTCCCGTCAGCCACAAAAAGCTTCTGCTTTGATGTTCTATAAAAAATCATTAAAAGGGAATACATTAAATTAAAAGTTTAGATGACCAATAACAATCACAGGATAAACAGTTACTTACGCTACAAAGTTTTTCACAACGTCAGTTAAAGTGGCGGAACCTTTCCCAAGCAATTTCTGAAATACAATAGAGAATTAGAGATTTAAATATCTTTACTAATTTAAATAAGGATAAAAACAATCACAATCATAAATGCTTTCTTTGCTATGCATATTTAAACGTCTATTGAAACAATACGGCCGGAACGTTAACCACGTGGTTTAGGTATGGTGTGGTTGAGTCGTCATTCCAAGTCTAAATTACACACGAATAGAGAGTTAACTTACCGGTTTAACTTTACTCTGATAAATTTGTGCTATACTTTTGTCTTCTTTTGCCAAAAAGTCATATACTAAAGACTTAGCAATGATTTCCTCCTTCAATGCCATGGTGTAAGTAATGCACAACAAGCCAGTAGAAAGATTTTCAAGGAAGAGGAGACGAGACGCTCGTCAAGAAACTACTCGGTAGGCGCCGGGAGCAACTTGTCGTCCAATCGGCGGATCTATGTATCTTATAATACATTAAAATATGTTTCAATTGTTCTTCGCGATATAAATTGGTCTCGCTTTTACATTTCAAATAATATTTGCCTTTTTTTCAACTTCTCTCTAGATATCTTAGTTATTTTGTGTATAATTAAAAAAAAATGAAAGTCACATTATGACAACTTCAACGTGTGTCAACCGTCTGTTTCGAAATGGATTTATTAATTTACTCATCACTAGCTAGCGTTTTAAGTGCGTTTGTTCCAGTAATTGTTAAGTTTGTAAGTCGAGTTTAGTATGTAGCAACGTGACATATCTTTTATGTGTAATTACCCAATTTCATTTCGGCAGTAAACTTATTACATCCTTTTAAAATCATTCTTGCACTTTTTTGGAATCAGATCGTACGTTGGATTTACAGAAAATCCAAGCGAGAATTACAACTCCAGGAAGAAGCATCGGAGTTGAGAAAGCAAATGAACGAGATATCAATGGTAGACGAGTTTGCTAAGCACGCTAAATTACAAAGAAAACTGAATAAAGTTAACGATGAACTGAAGAAATTAGGTAATTATTTGTTGTTTGAAAGGGTTATTTCTATAACATTTCCAAGTTTTACATATAATTTAAATTACAGCCAACGAGAGGCTTGCTTCGTCGCTTAAGGGCAAACTTTATGCTACGTATTCGTTGCAGATTTTATTCGTAAGTGGAATAAATCAAAACTGAAATATTTTGAATTTTAACTGCTGATTCATCTATTTTGAAGTTAAGATAATATGAATTAAAGACCTGTCTTCTTCTTCTTTTTCAGTATTTACTTTTACCATGCATTGTATGGTTCAACAGAGCTGTACCTGTAATGGTTTTCCCTGAAGAAAGGCTTTGGCCTCTATCGGAAATACTGAGTTGGCCAACGGGAGTGCCAGGTGGTGTCAGTGTTGCTATATGGATCTTTGTAACAAACAGAGTGGCTGTAAAAATAGCTTCATGTCTAACATGAAGGTAATATGAATTTTTATTGTTAATCTTTAATGACGAAATCATCTATTTGAACTTCATTATACTAACTTTATTCATAAAAGCCAAGGAAATTGAACAAATTTTATTTTTGTATACTTTTTTTGGGGAAATATTTTCCTTTGCAACTTGACTAGAATGCCTTGTATTTATCAAACAAAGTATTGGTGCCTTTCTTCCATAGAAGTAGTAAATATGATATTTGTAGGTAGATAAGTAGTTGTTTATGTTATGAGTTAGGTTGATGTGACCCTCCAAGATTATTTTTCCTGTTACTAAATCTTTTATTTTGAGTAAATATTGTGTCTAACATCCAGTTTAATGCTACTTGTTCTTGTGCCTAGGTCTATCTTAACCATTTATCTCCTCGTTCCATTAAACTCTTTGTATGATCTTAGTCAGATGATATTGTTAAGATATATTTTCTTTAATTCATTAATTATTCTTCTGTAATGCTATTTAATCCCATTAGCTTTTGGAATTATTCTATCATATTGTTTTACTCTGCGATGCTTAAGGTCATTAAGATCCAAAACTTGGAGCATATGCCTGAAATATCACCTTAATGTTTGCTGATGATTGATATTCTTAGAATTGTAAGTTAATCAAATATTTCTATTCTTTGGAATAACATAAATTTTATACTTCAATTACATTTATTGTTTCTTGCTATGCATAATTTTTTTACTTCTGTTAAGCTCTCATTGCTATTGATATTATCATGTCTACTTTACGTTGTTAACATTTTTAATTAATTTGTTTCATGGATATGAGGATACATTTACAATTTAATTTTTTAAATGTAGCATATGTGATATTTTTTTGCCAAAAAGTTGGATTAACTGACTAAATTTTACAGAAGAAGTCATCAGAAAATATAGGGTTTTTTAGAAAATTTTGCTCTGATGGTTTAACATGCATCCTAGGCTTGAAAATTGTTGCCTAACGAATGGAAAGACTGCCTAGATTGTAAATGATATACTATATTTTTAATTAAAGAGGTTACAAATGTTACAATATATATATGTGTGTATATATAGATGTAAAATTTTGCAATATTCAATTTACAATGCATACGTTAATGGCTAATCTTAAATATATTTGTTGAGGGTTACTTCATGGGTACAGTGGAACTTTGCATAGCGAGCATAATTCATTTATCAATCTTTCTCCTAATACAAAACTCTCATTAAGCAAAACAATTTTTTCCATACTTACATAAGTGTTCTACCTTTCGGTAGGTTCATGTGCCCTCAAATCCCTATTAAGTGCTATATCTTTAATTTCCTTATAGTTAACTCCACCCCTTATGTCATCCACCATCTTATGTCTTTGTCTTCCTCTCTGTTTTTTACCCTTTATTCTACCCTCAATTACAGTCTTCAACAAACCCCCAACTCTCAATATTTGATCCACCCATTTTTTCTGTCGATACTTAATCTCTTTAACTAAAGCCCTCTCCTGCCTAACCATCTCCAGCACCTCTGTGTTTGGTTTCCTATCAACCAACTTACTTTTTCCATTCTATGCCATATCCACATTTTGAAGGCCTCCTAACGTTTGACTTCCTCCTTTCTTAAAGTCTGCGTTTCTCACCCATAAAGCAAGACACTCCACACCAAGGATTTTGCCAATTTTTCCCTGATTCCTTTATCAAGATCTTTGGTCATCAATTCCTTTTGCTTCAGAAGCCTTTAAGCCTCTAATTTCTTTTGCTTCCATGGCCAAGGCTATTCTTTTTCAAATCTCATCTTCCATCCCATGAAAGAGTACTTCCCAAGTAAAAAAACTTATCCACCTGTTTTAGTTTTTCCCCATCCACCCTTATTGTTCACTTGGCATTCTTTCCCTTAGTGAACCTCAATACTTTAGTTAATAATGTTAATTTTCATTCCAAACTCCCTTGCTTTATCGTTGAGAGCATTTACTAATATTTGCAAACCATTACGGAATTACACAAAATAGCTTTATTGCCTGCATACCTTGTAGGCTTCACTACTTCCCCACCAACCTATACTTTCTTGTCTATCACTTCCCAGGCTTCTTTAACCATTTCCTCTACATGTATATTAAAAAGTGTTGGTGACATAGGACACTCTTGTCTTACCCATTTCAGCCTTATCCAATTCCTCATCAGCTATCCTTACGCGGGCTGCTTGATTTAGATACAATTTCTGTACCAATCTCCTATCTTTCCAGTCCAACCCTAATTTCTTTAATATCCCCATCAGTTTTTGCCACTAGACTTGATCAAAAGCCTTTTCAAAATCTACAAAATGTACACATAAACCTTATAAAATTCTAGGCCTTGTTCTGCGAGTACTCTCATCAGCTCAATTGCATCCCTTGTTCCTTTCCCTATCTGATAACCAAACTGGTCTTCTCTGATTTGCCCTTTAACTTTTACTTCTATCCGTCTATTTAGAACCCTTACAAGTACTTTTGCCTCATAAGAGATTAGGCTTATAGTACAATAATCCTGACATTCAGTGTCATTGTTATTTTTCTGTAAAGGAATCAAGATAGTTTTGGTAAAATCCTCTTTCTATTGCCCTTCATCATAAATTTTCATAATTAAATCATAGAAACATCTCTTACCCTTAACCCCAGGTTCTTAAGGAACTCCGCTGGGATCTCGTCACCCCCATTGCTTTATTCCCTAACATATATGCAGTGCCCGTTCTATTTCTCTATCAAGTATCTGAGGTCCAACATAAACTTCTTCAACTTCTTCCTCACTTTTTACTCCTATGCTGGTGGGTTTCATGTTTTTCCTATACAATTCTTTAATGTATTCCTTCCATCTTCCCCTTTGAATACTGGATCCCTTAATATATTTCCCTTGCTGACTTTAACCATCACCATTTTATTACTTATTTTATTCCCCGTCAATTGCTTTACTTTTCTATACATTAGGTTGGCCCTTCCACTTTCCATCAGCTTTTCTATTTCATTACACTGCCCCTTCCACCACTGTTCCCTAGCCTTATTTGTATCCTTTCTTAGTTCATTGTTTAGTGATCTGTACATTCCGCTTTAATGCTTGGTGTTGACTCTTTTCCATTTCCTTCTTTCCTCCATTTTATTTAACATTTCTACTGTTGCCCCTGGTTTCCTGATATTGTGTTTTTTTAACCCCTAGCAACAGTTTTTTGAGCACTATCCTAGACACAATTTTAAACGTATCCCATCCTTGTTAGTGGTTAGTTCTCTTCCCTTGCGATCAAGAGCCTTACTGACTGGTTCTTGAAATATTTTAGACTTTCCACCCCTTTGAGCTTTTAAATTCTATTTTGGTGTACATTTTGGCTGAAGGATCTTTTTAAACTTAAGCTTGTTTTTCATCATGGCCAGGTTATAATACAAATCTAAATCAGCACTAATATTGAGATTTTGAACACTATTTCTAAACCTCATTCTTACCAAAATGTAATAAATTTGGTACCTATCAGTATCCCTGGTGTTTTCCATGTGTACCTCTGTTTGTTGTGGTGCTGAAAGAGTGTTTGTGATGCAGAGATTATCTCTCTTGCAAAAATATATCAGTTTCTGTACTCTGTGGTTTCTATTCCCTAGTCTGAATTCTCCCATCTTTGCCTTGCCCAACTACTGTGCTCCAGTCTCCCATAACAACAAGATTCTTATTGCCCTTAACCCTTCCCATAATCTCCTCTATTTGTTCATAGACCATATCTACATCATCCTCACTGTAATCACTAGTAAGCAAGTACACCTGAACCATAAACGCATTTACTGGTTCAGACTTTTAATATAAATATTATATATTGATATAAATTCCAGTAAAAAAATATAAATTGTTAAGGAGCAAAATTATCTTACCTGTTCTTTGATTTCAGTCTGAAGAAAACTTGGATGTGATTTTGATATGCAGAAAAAAAAAAGAAATAATCACTTTATTATTTATGACACATATCTAATTATTTTTTTACTGGAAAGCAATCTAGAAAAAATTGTATTCATCAATGCTTCAGTAAATGATGAAAATGTGACGTATCATTATCATTACATAAATTTATGAATGATAATGATAAATAATGAAGAATGATGCTTTTCAACTTACCATGGAGCAGTTTCCCATGCTTTCAGCTTTTATTTCATTGGGCTAGAAAATTGTTGCTTAGCTGTTTCTTTGTCCTCCTCCAGCGACAAACTCCTCCACAACTTCTTGCTATGAAAGACACTGTAATTACATAAGATCCTGGCTGTGCTCTTCCACAAGCTCATCATTGTTATCCATCTTTAGTCAGATGATATTGACTAAAGACGCAATCTCTTTGACTTCAGATTTTTCCTTTCTGTGTCTCATTATATGAACTGTCTCTCATGGGGGCTAGTTTTAGAATTTATTTTGCTTGCTATGAGAAGGGCTTGTTCCAGGTGAGATTCCACTGTTTTATTTCATAACCTATCAGTAGTATTTACTTTGTCAGTACTGAGAAGTGCTATAAAAAGTTATGTTTTATTATAGTATATTACATTATTGAGGCCAGAAGAGTAGGATTCTTTATTTTAGTATTTGTCTAATTTGTAGGTTAACATACCTAAATCTAATTACTAAAACAAAATACACATGCATGCTGATAAATTATTTTTTGTGCCACAAAATGATTAAGTAATATCTGGGGACCAAACCTGGAACAGGCTCTTTAATTCTTGTTGAAAATAGTTCTACAACACTTTCATATGAGGACTATTCAGTAAAGACTAAATAGGGTTATTATCACATAATCAGGGAAAATATAATGCCAAAATAATGTTTCATAACAAAAACAGGTCTTGTGTAATTGGTGGACAAAATTTGAATAGTGCACAAGTCTGCATACAGAGAAAAGCATCTCACCATGTACGTATATTTAAGTAGCTGCTTTGAATATTTTCGTCAGCCTGAAGGTAATGGCATACCAGAGTCCATTCAACATCATGAAGGCACAGATTCTCCCCATTTAAAATGCATAGGCCCATATATTTTAAATGGGAGAAATTTGCGCGACGTTGCAAAATTTGTGTAAAATCATAGAGTTGGTCGAAATTGTTTCAATTTTTTTCAGTGTTTAGTATCAGTGATACCACACATAACACCGTGATTATATTTTGTTTATTTGCAACATATTGGCAAAAAACAACAAAAATGTTACATCTCAAAGAAATACGGCGTTTTGTTCCGTTTCTTTTGGAACGGGTGCCATTGATTCTCTAATTCGAGAAACATGGGATTTTTTTACATCAATTTCAGCTTCAAACCTTTCTCTTTCCTTCAGTGTTAATACTTGGGCAGGTGAATAAATTTTAGGGAAATTTTCAACAGAAATTAATGGATAAGTCGAGATTTTCTCGCAAAATGCATTAAAAAAGTAGTCACCTGCCACTTTTCGTCCAATTCGCCCACGGAAAAACATCCAGCGAGAGAGTTTCTTAGAAAATAGTGAATTTATTTTCTGTGCAAGTCCAAACCCTTTAAGTTCATAAACAACTTAAGAAAGACAATTTTTCTTACAAATGCTGCTTTGTTTCCTTTTTGCCTTTGAAAAACAATTACATATACATATAAAAGAGAAAAAACAACATCATATGCATACAATAAACAATATCATAAAAAAGATGAACACAATACCGTATACATACAAAAGAGAAAAACAAAATCATTTACATACTAAAAAACAATATCATATATATTATAAAAAGAGAAACACAGTATCATATACAAATATATACCAAAAAAAGAAATCAATGTCATGAAGCTACAATAAAAAATTAATTATTTGTATACAAAAGCCCTATGGAGGATATATAATCATCATAGATATTGCATAAAAATAAAATCCAATAAATAAATTAGAATCTTCAAGTTACAATAGAAATTGATCATATAATTACAATAACCACTTAAAGGATTTGTCAAACATAAGTATTTTTGTGAATTCCTAATTGATTTACTCGATGGAATTGTTTGTTTAATTCCTAATTGAGATAAAATATATATTTAAATATTTGATATAAAATATATTTTTAAAGCCTTCTGTTTTGATGTTGTGTAGGTCAATATCCTTTCAGATTGTATTTGCATTTCTTAACATTCTGTATGTTGGAAGGAAGTAGGTATAATTTTTACTGAGATAAAGGATTGAAAATACCTTATCACTTCTTGTTGGTCTTGCAGGAACATGGTAGTTTACAAGCTCTAGAAAATCTCCACAGTTTATTTTGTTGTTGATAACTTTTTGCAGGAAGATCAATCCAGCCTGAGTTTGTCTTGCTTCCAAAGTTTTAACATTCAAAATTGACCTTACTTCATCATAATTTACTTTGTAGAGATAAGGTTTAAATTTAAATGCGATTGAGCGCAGGAACTTATTTTGTATTTTCTCTATATAGTTGATTTGTTCACTATAGTATGGGGACCAGATCACTGAGCAGTACTCTAAAATTGGGTGAACTAGAGATGAAAAGAGAATTCTCAAACAGTTAATGCTATTGAAATCTTTACAAGCCCCGAAGATGAATCGCAACATCTTGCATGCTTTGAGAGTCATCTGTTCAATGTGTACCTGAAATTTTATATTACTATCAAAGGTTATTCCGAGATTTGAAAATTGGTTGACTTTAGTAAGGAAGGAATCATTTATTGAATAGTCTTAATAAATAACTGCATTGTTTGTGGTGAATGACATAGAATGACATTTCCCAATATTAAGATCCATTAGGTTATCCTGACACCATCTACCAGGGCATCTTGAATACATTTACAGTCATCTCTAGATCTAAATATTGTAGGATAATGTAAGAAGTACATGAGCGGAGTTGTATTTCACAACAATACCAATGCAAATTATAGAGTAAAAATCAGAGGAAATAAGAAGCGTAAAATTATAAATAAATATATTTATTCATAATTTCGGAGCGTAGACTACTTTGTCTGGCTATTCCCATCCTATTTACCAGAGTCAGATGAATTTTGAATGAAACAAGTATGCATTTTTCATGAAATAAATTCATGCTTTTCCAAATAATTTTAAGCCGTATTATTTAATTTAACTAACTCCATACCTTCCCATCCTTAGTTGACCAACATATTCTGCAGATTTTATTCATTGTTGTTTTATCTCCTAGCTGTAGAGAAATTATGTATCTACATTAGGGTGGATTGAAATAACTTTTTCTTGAAATCTTTCACTTGCACTTGCATCTGAAATTGCATTATGTAAAATGGCCTTCAGACTTCTGTCTAAGAATATATTACGTTGGTCATAGTTTGCTTAATTTTTAAGAAAGAATCTCAAATTTTTACGCGAAAATGAATTATTTTTTTTTTTAGGAAAAAATGCTAAGATTCAAACTGAAAAACTTATCATATTTATCAAAATTTGCCTCATTTTTAACCCAAAATCTCAATTTCTTAATATGAATTCCAATTATTGTCATTGATAATTATTCCATTTAGAAGAAAAAAATCCTAGTTTTCTCATTTAAAAATTGATTATATTGATCAAAATTTGCTTAATGTTTAACAAAAAATCTCAATATCCTAATTTTTGATGATATTTATTCCTTTTTAGGGAAAATATTCTTGCAATTCTCACCCAAAAATTTAGTATATCGTTAGAAATTTGCTTCATTTTTAAGCAAAAATTGCAATTTCTCATTGGGAGCATTAATTACTATCACACAGAGACCTTTGCTGTTACCTTACTCAGGTACTGATGATGCATGGATTACCTCTATCTTGGCCATACCTATTTACCTTTTCAGTACTATTTGGAACAAATCTCCTATCACTTTAGATTAGTAGGCACAATAAATCTAAGCCCTTCCTGCACAATACAGACGTAATCTGTTGAAGGTCTATGGATTGTTAAATATGTAATTGAAGGTAAGATGAAATAGTAAAGACTGAGGATGGGGAAGAAGAATTTTTAAAGTAAACAGAGGGATTTGGCTATCAAAATGTGGAAGTAACCTCATTAGGTAGGGAAATTTGAGATTTATGGACCTACTAAATGCTATAATAACCATATAAAAAAATATTATTGCTGTATTAAAAACACAAAATGAGTAATAAGGTGAACAAAAGTATGTTCATCACATTTTCAAATAAGAAAACTATTTCATTCCATAGATATAATTTAAATGGAGAAAATATAGCAACATCTGATCACTTTAAATAATTGGAAGTTATATTTAGCAGAAACTCTATTTGGGAAAACATACAAATCGTTTCATAACGAAGGCCTATAGGACATTACATTATACCATGTGAAACTTAAAAGGTAGTAGTAAGAAAACAAAGGAATTGGGGTACATAACCTTGGTTAGGTCTGTCTTAGAATACAAGCTTGTATGCTGTAACTGCATGGAATCCTCATGAGAATTGTTGCATAAAGATATTAGAAAAAGTTTAAAGAAAGGCAGGTCGTTATGTTATGGGTAGGTTTAGGAAAACAGATAATGTCTCAGAAATGTTTAAGGCTTTTGGATGTGAATTTCTGAAGAGGAGGAGGAAAATAAACAGGCTAGACTTTATTTTTCAGATAGCCGCAGGGAATTTTTAAGACTTCAATAGAAACACCAAACGTTTTAGGAAGAAGCCATAATCACAAAATGAAACTTAGGGTTCAAAGAACGAGTATAGCTAAATCCTCTTACTTAAATAAAGTGGTGCCTCGAGGTACGAGTTTAATTCGTTCCAGAACCGAGCTCATAAGTCAATCGGCTCGCATCTCAAAGGAATTTCTACCATTTAAAATAACTGAATTCGATTTAATCCGTTCCGGACCTATGAAAAATCCCCAAACCATTGTAAATTATGATTAAAGATATGTTTTCAAATATCAAATAAACATGTATAATTAACAAATACATAACAAAATATGAAATAAAAGATTTATTTAGCATAATAGTCTTACTTTGGAGACAGACGAGTGCGGCTAACGAAGGTGAACGGGCGAGGAGAAGGGAGGGGGGAAGGGATGCAGGCACTCTAAACACGTACGTAAACGGCGCTTTTTTAGAACTTAAAACTATTTTCGTAACTTTAAAACTAAAACTACACTTTCCTTATTTCAAATGAAAGAAAAAACTTAAAACAATGCACTTAACTTTAAACTTAAACTAAGCTTAACATTTACGTAGAAGATCATTTAAGAAGAAATCTAATATTTTTTCTAGTTTGAAGCTGTTTGTATATAGATAATTGTGGAATTGATGAATAATTTTGCAGACAAAACGTGAGAGAAGTAGGGAACTGCCTGATAGGGTGATGCATGGCAGAGACTTATCAGTCCCTCGAGTATGTCCCAGGATCACCATGAAGGCCTACCAGGAATCTTTTTTTTATATTTTAACTATGAAGTATTGAAATTATTGTAGCCTCATTTTTATTTCGCTGCTCATGTAGTTATTAATTGATTCTATTATTGATTGTTGAATTGTGAGGTGTATTGTATATGAGGGAAGTTGCTGCGACCAGACTTTTGCCTAACTGCAGTGGAATTATGTAAATAAATAAGTTATACTTACATATAGAATCAAAATGCATGTAGGATTGGCAATTTAAAGTTTTTATATGTAATTTTATCGCTAAATGTATCACTTTATCTAAATTTTGTAGAAAATTATAGTTAGCAATATTTAGTTTTGATGGATATTTATTTTAGTTTTGATTACATTAGAAGTTTATGTGTAATAAGTAACTCGGATGAAAATCTGGTTTCTCACCACCCTTAACTAGTTGATGTGTAACAGTGGCAGGAATTGATTTTCCAGGTGTCTCTCATTCAAATCTCTTGTAGCACAATCTTTGTAGCACATAATTTCATTTCTTTATATACCGTATTTGACGGCATATAAGACGCACCCTTTTTCCTAAATTATGTCTCGAAAAATTTCCCTGCATCTTATATGTGAAGGTTCAACCTCCACAGGTTAACTTTCAATACTGAATGCTATTTTTAGCCCAGATGGTCTATACTACCTATTTCATAATTGCATTCAATGATTGTGTTAATATTTGGCTTTTGCGAAACGTGACAACTAAAAGAAACTACATTTTAAGTTATTGTGGTACCGCACTTTCGCACGGACTATAAAAAAGTTTTTTCCTTGTGAGTGGCCAACTTAATGAGGGTGCGTCTTATACGCTGGTGCGTCTTATATGCCGTCAAATACGGTAATTGTGTAGATTTGTGGTCTAGATTCAAGTCTAATGAACATGGTCTATTTAAATTAAATAATTGTATCCTTTATGTTTTAGGATTCCAGGAATTGGAAGATTGCTGTGATGCCTTAAACAATTTGGTGTGAAGAGACACTCACCTAATAAGTCTTATTTTGTTATAAGTTGTTTTTTAACTTGAGAATGGAGTGCATTCCATTTTTTTAATTTGGTGTACTACTATCTGGTATACTTTTTGCAATTATTCAAATCCAATGTGTCAATTTTTAATTATTCTTTACTTTTAATCATCCTTCTGTTTGATTAATTTTGGAAGATTTTTGCTAATTGTTCTATTCTAAGATTCTAAAGAAGATGTTTCTCGTGGGGACATTTCTCGATTTGATTATTTCATTATCGTTACCTTGGGTTGTGTTACGTGCACACTGAATGTTGAAACCAAACAAAGACATTTAATTATTCTACTAATGTTTTGCTTGTTGTTTTGTGTACTATTTTTAACTTGTGTTAGTGTGGAAATTACCAGATTTGAGACTGCTGTTCAATTATCGTAGGTTGCATCATGATGCAATTCAGATCTCATTGTACTTCCTATCCATGTGATAAAATGTGAAGTGGGCATTTGGTATCATAACCATATTTTTATTACGGTGAGGCTGTACATTTTTCTGTTCATTATTGTGTTATTTTGCTTGGCAGTTTGTTTATTTATTGATGAAGTGCTAGATTTTAGTTATTACAAAGACCTCTTAGTACGTACAAGAACTTACAGGATCAAAAGTACAATTTTCACTATGGAAGGTTAGTTTTATTCTAAGTACCAAATTCTGTTGAATATCTCATTTTTAGAGCACATTTTTGAAGACACAAATGCTTTTTGTAATAATTTTTATAGAACGTGATATTGAAAAAACTTAGGCTTCTGTGCATTTAGGAATAATAATTTATTCAGTCATCAAGGAATTTTTACATCTTTCTTGTCAACAGGAAGTTATTTATATTATAATTTATTAACTATAAGGACTCAACCTGTAAGCTAATGTACGAGTTCAGCCATACAATTCTGACTGCTTTTTCCTATATTTGCAGCATTAAATGAAGAACAGTGGGAAACTCAGTTCTCCACCGTTCTTTTGTTGACTGAAAATACTGAAGTATCTATTGAACAATGGCAGGGTAATGAATATATACTGTTTAATGTTAAGGGCATTGCAATCAGTTACTTCTATAGCCATGTTAACCACTTGTCCCAGCTATCACATATTTTGTAGCTTGTGCTGAAAATTTGTGATCTCTTCAGTAGAAAGACTTCCAAAAGATAAGTTTCAGAGAGTAATGATTGATGCAAACTGCACAAGATGGAAAGTGGTTTACAGGAAGTGTTAGGTTGGGTGTTTTACCCTATTTTAACTTTGATTTTTTTGTCATTACTTTGCGTGTGATGGCAGTTTACTTTATTGCAGACTTAAATGTAATCATTTTTTGTTTAAATTACAGATTATAATTGTGATTTGGTTGGAAATTGTTGTGCCAATTGCATTGATTTCCTTTGCTTTATTATTTTTCACTGACCTTCATGTAGCAATTCTTGTTGAAAATGGCTTATTCATTGCTATGACTTCAGGAAAGCAATACATTTCATAAACCAGGTGGATATTATTCATATGTCATGCTCATAGATGATAGTAACAGATGTACAAATGTATCATACTCAATGATTGCATTCAGATGGATGCGAATGATAGAAATGTATATTTTTCAATTAAATTGGTGAAAGCCGCTTTAGAAGTACAAATCATATTTTAGAATTCTTTTGTGCCTTTCCCATCTTGATCCAAAATTCTTCTGATTATGAGTAATAAAGCAGTCTGATATTTGTGATTTAAAAATCAATTTGTTCCCTGGGTGGATAATATACCCAATTAAATAAATGTTAAATCTAAGAACTAATTTTATTTCATTGTCACAATTCTCTTTTGCTAACTTCAATTTCAATTGAAATTTACTTTGGTGAAATCTAAGCTCTTGTTGACTATAAATTAGTCATACATATATTTCTTTATTTCATTTCTGTGTCATTTTGCATTTTTGCTGAACAATAGAATTAATTTTTAGCCAAATGGAAATTTAACAGTATATTAACCAAATGAGAAATTTGATAAAGAGTGATATGTTTTAATTACAATTACAATACTAATTACATTACGTCATTGGTTGAATGCTACTTGAATCAATTGGAAAGTATGGCAGTTCTTGAAGTTGTGGCACTTATATAAAAGTTCTACTAGATATAAAACACTGTTGTGGAAATTCAAATGAATTTTCCATATCTTCCATGTAGAGTGAAAAGTAATGACTGATGTCAGTGTTGAATTCACATATACGTATTTACAAAATTAAATATGAATTATTATATACATTTTAAATAACCTAAAGAACAGTATTGCTGCACGTTATGAATGCCCTAAAACATAAACAACTTGAGATCCAAACAAAAAATTGGAATAAGTTCTGCCTTTGAATCTAAATACTTTCTTGGAATTCATATGCTCACTGTGAATTCTTCTCTGAAATGAAAAAATGGCACTAGATGTTCCCAAATAAAATTTATTGGATATGACATAAGTTTGTTACACAGCAATGTTTTCAGGTGAAGATAAATGCTATACAGTTTTACATAGTTATGCAGTGGGACAAGGAAGGAAAACATGCTCTATCAAGGACCATCACTACAACTTTTACTGGAATAAAACAGTTCTACAAAGTCATGCTAATTTCAATGTATCCCAGTATCTTGCGTGTGTGGGTTTAAGCATAAGTTTCTCACTTTAGTAAAACAACTTTAATTCAAACATTATTATTTATTAATATTTTACCTTTGAATCCTGTGTAACTCCCATTAAAATCATTTAAAAATTCCAGTTCATGGGACCCAAAAATGGATGAAACTAGTTTCTATTGTATGATTTCAAAGGAGATTATTTGTCTTGGAACTCGAGTGAGGTTCTTGGACATTTTAACTTTGAATTCAAAGGTTCTCTATGATTTCATAGATGATAAAATTTATTTCAGCAGGTACAGCAAAGAAAGAAGTGTACTACCTTTTATGAATACATCATATTTTCTGTCTCTCTTGTAGAGCTGGTATCTGTTTATGAAATTTCTACCTCATGCTTTTTTAATGACGCTAATTCATGGGTTATAAAATACGTGGTGTTTTTGGGTCCGGCTGGCATTACGGCCCTGGTACGTGGGGGTGTCAAGGTTTGCAGTATGTCACAGTTTTAGAACTGCGATAAATATCAACATTTCTGCATGTTTAAATTTTGAATTTAAAACTTGCGTGCTACTTACCAGGGAAAGTTGGCAGCTCTGATCCAAGCGAGCGCGAACTTTGAACGGAAGTAGTTAAGAGTGCGAGCAGAGTGTAGTTTGCTGCATGGGTATTCTTGTGTCTATGTGCGATGCTAATTATCAACAGATTAGTGGAGGGAGGCCCAAGCATTACAGTCCTGCTACATAGGGGGGTCGAAAATTGGAGAATTTTCATTATGGAATTTGTGTTCAACCCCTTAGATTTATTCCAATCTTTCATCTCATTCTCTCTCTCTCAACAATGCCTTGTTGTCCTATATGTATTTACATCCCTGGTTGCCTCCGTGGCCAGTTCATGACCTAAATTTAACAATGCAATATCTTCCCCTAATTCATTATTTACAAACATGATGAGACTAAGATGAAAGATTGGAATTAATCTAATTAAGAAAGCTATATTAAACTAATTGACTCAAAACATGGTACCATCTTGTGTAGATTTTATCTTAGTGATAATTGAAAAAGCTTTGTAATTTTTCACAGGAATTTTCTCCACTTCCTCTGCGAGGTCCAGTCTTTGGCTGTGTATCTCCTGATGCAGTCTTTTCTTGCATGCAGTGACAAAAGAATTAACGTCATTTGTGTTTTGGCAGATATTTTTATGTACAAATTGTTAAGAAACGTATACATAATTTGGAAATAGATTTAGTAAGACATGCTCTCTTTTGGTGCCAGTTTGTGTTGACGTTTTTTGTGTCACTGCATGCAAGACGAGACTACATCAGGAGATACACAGCCAAAGACTGGACCTATTGGAGGAAGTAGAGATCCTCTGCCAATTAAACAGTGGTACGCTCACCAACAAACATACCTTTCCCAATCCTTCATCCCTAATAGCCCTTCCCAGTAAACTCTTTCCTTTTTCCTTAAAATCCCCCCTCTCTTTCCTCTCCTACCTTTCCCTCCACTTCCTTGCCTACATAGACCCAGATTTCCTTTTTATTGTCACCTGAAGTTGCTTCCTCAGGAGTGAAACCGGTAGTGAAAATAAATCCTGTGGAAAACTACAAAGCTTTTTTAATTATTATTATTATGGCTTTCAACAAAGTTATGCCATCCCATATCGAATTTTATCTTAGTAATTACTGATATTGTGAATCCGTAAACTGATATTTCCAATTAAATCTTAAGTTATATCTTCATCCTCAGACTTTTCCATATTATTGTGAATACTTCCATTATTCATTTTTTAAGGGACAATTTCTTAAGAATTATCATATTTTATAATTATTCACATTTAATCTCATAAAACTCTTTATAGTTAACTCAAGAAGATATGATTTGATCTTTGCTTGGTTAGGATGGTTCGTAAAATATTTGTTTTTTTGTTCTCAGGATAATCTCTGCTTGAAATGTTTTCATAAG
This sequence comes from Sympetrum striolatum, assembly GCA_947579665.1. Classification (NCBI taxonomy): domain Eukaryota; kingdom Metazoa; phylum Arthropoda; class Insecta; order Odonata; family Libellulidae; genus Sympetrum; species Sympetrum striolatum. The sequence goes on along the minus strand of OX388346.1, from coordinate 71,995,175 downwards.
TTTGCTAAGTCTGTTTTGCTAACCTCTCTTGTCATTTTAAAAATGTAAAAATGAACTTTTAAATTACTTTGTTTTTGGTGCTTTAATTTCTACCTTAAAGATGAGCTTATCCATAAATTTTCTTAGCATATGAACATGTAACAAGTGCAGAGTGCTATATAATTAGTAATAGTAGTAGTATTGTTAAAAGTGCTTCGACAGCTTAGGTAATTTCGCAAGTGGGCTCCCACCAGGAATCAACCGCTTTCGCCAAAGCTGAATGCGCTGCCCACATGGCTATGTGAGAGCCCTATAATATAATTGTCTTAAGACAAGTTAAATTTAACATTTATTTTAAAAGACGTTTAGAATGAAGTTTTGACAAAGTTTGGGTTAGGTAGACTTATAATAGTATTCAAATATTATCTTTAATTAACTTCTGTTCTAATGCTTTCTCGCTTAAATTTTGAGTTTTGAGACAAAAAACAATATACTCAAAATATGGAGCAAAAATGTAATATTCTATTTGATGATATACGTTTTAGATTCTGGATTGTGTTGAAATTTCGATTTTATGAGATATCGATGTTTCATATCCTTATTTCATAGCTTATTGAATAGACAGATGAGTTTCCCTGTGACGATGAAATAAAATTTTGGAATTATTTTCACAACCGTCTTTTTTCTAACTTATAGGGGACGAATTGGTCTCCAACGAGTATCGAACCCGAAGCGGCTCCACCGTGGACGGTCGTGCTACTAATTAGATCAATGGAGGGACATTTTGTGAAACGTCGATACATCTTTTTAATATTTCTAAGCTCATGTTGAATCTGAAACCTTTCTCCTCCTTGAATCCTTCGTAGTAACTCTCCCACGAATGCCTTTTCCGGAGAGTAAGCCACCTAGTTGGCTTTCTCCTGAGTATCATTCCTATCAGTTATCAGCTCTATAATTTTTATTAGTGTCTCATAATGTCTTATTCCGTCCTCTTGTTTAATTTTCATCATCCACATCATGAAAGTTTTCTGGTGACGGATATCCTTTTTTCTGAAGCATCCGCTTCCGTGCAAGAAGACTCTTCGCCTTTCGCTACACTCGGCCTTTCTTCCGTTTGCAGTGAAATCCTCATCCTTTTGCGGGCCTTGGCAATTATAGAGCAACATAAAGCGAAGTCTTATCCTTTTTTATCTCTTATTTATGTACTTGAAGTTATCGATCTCAATAGGTCCTCCGTTTATCCGTTTCGTCAACCGATTCCTTTTCTTTCACATCCTCATTAATTTAGCTTGACCGTATTTATTTTCGTAACACAATGAGTGGGTCAAATATTGAGGGGAGAGGGATAGGTGAAGACTGTAATTGAGGGTAAAATTCAGGGGAAGAACAGAGGGGAAGACTAAGACAAAAGATGTTGGATGACATGAAGGGTGGGGTTAACTATAAGGAAATGAAGGAGATGGCGCTTAATAGGGATTTTTGAGTACATATGAACCTACCGAATGGTACAACGCTCATGTGTGCATCTCACACTTTTAATAATACTAGTACTACTATTATTAAAAGGGCTTCGACAGCTTAGGTCATTTCGCACATTGGCTACCACCGGGAATCGAACGCAGGACCGCTTTCACCAAAGGCAAACGCGCTATCCACATGACTATCCGGGAGCCCGTGTATTTACAGGTTCCTGTTTATTGACGGTTCCCAGTAGTTTCCCTTACGGGTTGACTACCAACATCTGCAAATCGAATGGATTGAATACGAATTCTCTTAATTAGAATACATCTGTTCTTTCTCATGAATGGGTAATGTTTATTTGTTGAACCATTTTGTGCAGGACAAGGTACGTGGAATCCTCTATTTTAACTTTGTGCTCTAATCTATGTTTTTTTCTCAAACCCAACATTTAATATCTGCTAAAAAGAGGTAATCTTATAAACTTTACAGCCTATACCTCTGTTCTTTCGTGTGCCTGGACGCTCTTTCAGATGCTACTTCTATTCTGTGAAAAACTCGAATAGATCCTACATTTCTGTTCTTTATTTAATATTCTCATCACGGAATTTAAATCTCTGTCTCACGTAAATTTGGGTTACGGTGTCTCATGATAAGGCATTCTCCAACTTATAAGTTATAAGGATAATATCTTCCCCTCTTCCGTGTCTTTCATCAATTTAGATATTTTATAAAATTCGCAGGCATTTCTTGAGAAAAAATATTGTCCAGTAGATTTTGTTGTTATTTTACTTCTATTACTGCTGCTATCTGAAGTAGTTAATTCGCTTAAAATTTCCTAAAAACTTTTAAAGCCCTCCTGGTTAAGAATTACTGTTGAATGGAATGTATATTAATATTTGCTTCTCGACATTTAACAACCCATGTGGATTATTTTGTACGTAACCAAAACATACTGTTAAGGGGAAACAATTTCTCGTCGACAGTGTTCACATCTTTCAATATCCTTTCGCTTATGCAACCAACAGTGTACTTGGACGAACTAATCTCGTAATACATAAGATACAGGATTATTTATTAAGAGAGAAAATGATTTCTCTCTTCTTTATTTTAATTGTAATAGAATAGGAATTAAAATTACCTCAAACAAGCCAGTCAATTTCTGAGCTAAATCTTAAAGTATCATTGACCATCGTCAGAGGTTACAAATCTCCAATAGTCGTCTTTGTCGGCGTTCTTCGTCTCATTCACGGGTATTAGGATACTTCAAGTGCGGGTCCTTTCTTGTTTTCTCCAAATACCGGTGAATGAGACGAGGGACGCCGACAAAGACGGCTATTGGAGATTTGAAACTTTTAATTCTTCAACAGCCGTGTTCCAAATTTTCTTTCTTTACATTTATCATTGTAGTAAACACAAAGTCTCGCGTGGGAATGCTTAATGTCTTTGAAATAAATGTCACTCTACGAACGTGCTGTACTATCTGGTGTACACATTGATTCATGATCCTGTCCTAATTTTCATCTTTTCGAGCCTCCTTCTCCGCCTTTTCGAGCATCTTACTTCTATTGAACTTTCATTGGTCTCATCCATGAGATCACCAATAATGTCTACTTCCATTACCTAAATTTAATCAAAATAAGAATTTTTATCTTACCATATAAGATGCATTCGAATGCGGCCTTTCATAGTAATATTTCCAAATTATTCTTTAACGTTAAAACAAATTTTTCCTTTGAACATTTTTCCCGACATTTAATATTTAGCAAATCAATGAAAATTAATTTTCAACAGTGGTTATTTGAAATTTTACTATCAATAATTTATAAACTAATATTTTTCTCTTTCCTTATATTTATTCACTTATAGTTGCTAACTAACTATATATTATCTGTTTTACCTCTCGGTTGTACATTAGGACGAATTATAAGTTGAAAAGAAATCATCTTACATCATTTTCTATCAAAAACGCATATAAAAGATTATATGAGGAGATCTTGTCCCCACTTAAGATAAATGTGAGGTTTTACTTTGTTTCTCTAGGGTTCCCTAATTATGCTTTTCTACTCTCTTTAAATTCAGACATCCGATATTGGAATTTTGATTACGTTTTACCATATTTTTCCACTAGTTATCTTTTCCATGACAATTAGTTTCTTGACCTGAAGATATCTGTTGTTAATCTTTTCTACTGTTTTTTCTGACGATTTATAAAGCTGAAATACATCCTTTCTTATTCAATCGAGAAATTAATATCTATTGTGAAACGATAGATGGAGAATTATTTCTGTGAACTCACTGTTGAATTTGGGACTCTTGAAAATTTACAACGGCGTTGGTAGGATGGTGCATTTTTGCGGCAGATTCAACCTTGGAAAAAAATCCTGGGATTCATCGTATAAATTAGCAATTTAATTAACATGTTTTTCCCACGTGTTCGTTAAGTTCATGAATAATGTTCGGCCAAATTCTTCATAGACGAAAATAATTGTCCTATAAAATCGTCAAGAAGTACTCGTTTTTTAGCGAGGAATTTTGCGTTCTGTTAAATCGAAGGTGAGCGCTTAGTAGCAAGTATCGTAAGTAGTCATTTTTAAGTAATGCTTTTTGATATATGCGCATCATTTCCCCTAAACGTACGTGAGTAAAAATGCCCTATTATCCGAAACGGGAAGATAGCTTTCCCTCAAAATTCCTTTGTGGAGCACGTCCTCAAGGAAATATGCCATCCGTGTACGTTTCCGTCGACAGTAGCTTTCCGAAGAGGCAGAAAAAATAGATGAAATACTGGGAGACGAAGAGTTGCATACCGAACGGGCCATGACGTCACTTACATGTGACCGCGCTGAGAACCACAGATCCTTCACCTTTTCCCTCAAGTGGTAGGAGAGGATGTTCCTTCCCCTTCCCTCCTTACATCCCAAGTACCGCTTGCTTCGAAGTCAGTCAGTTTGCGGCCGATAGCGGAGCGGGTTCCATCCCGTATCGAAAACCATCAGCTAGAGGACGAAGCGAGTGTCGTTCAGAGAGGATATATCTTTAATTCGATCAAGTGAGAGATGTGTGCTTGTGTGGAGATCCGTGTGGCCTTCGAATAGAGAAAAGTGCATTTCGGGAGGTTATTCATTAAAATTAAACTAATATTTAGTGAGATGAAACGGTTTTGTTTGGCGGTAGTTTCAGTTCTTTGTTTCGCTTGGTTTATTTTCGCAGCTTAAATTTTAACAAATTCGTATATTTTTCTTCGGTGTTTCAATAAGCATCACCTTTACCTTTTATGCTCGTTAAAAAGTCATTGCTTTTGCTAAACCCTGAGTAAATTTTCACCATTAAACGCGATAACATCAGTATCGTTCGTAGTCAATATTTGATTGTAGCTTCTATACTTCTCCGAATTACATGCTCTTTTCGTTCGTTGGATGTGACTGGGCTTAATCATATTATTAAATTTTACATAAAATATTTTCGAACTCTATGAATAGGAGATAGTAAGCCATGTTATGTTTATCTTTTATGCTTCACGCCTATTCTCTGCCTGTGGTCTCTGCTACAGAATCAAGAGTTGATTTCGTACGTACAAATTGCGGTCTTCTATATATCCTCAACAAGAGCTGTACCTCACTGCGGAATGTCTCAAATATCTTCGGTAAGTTTGTAACTTTTTTTTTAGTTTCAGTACCTTGAATCACTTAAAGTATATAGTTAGAAAATTTTATCACTTAGAAATTTCATTATGTATAACCAACAGAATGTGTAAATATAAAAATTCTGTGAAAGTCAAGCCTTCAACGTCTTGTAACGGTACGTTAATATCGTTTGGGCAGAGCTCAATCAAAAATAATTCCACTTCATCATTTTCGTAATTAGCATACTGTCGATGAGAGGGTTGCCGCCAGTTCGGGGAGGCAACAGCAGTAAAAAACTTGATCTGCCAGCCGAAAGTCCAGTTATAGGCGGAACATTCAACTCTCGCTTTATAAGAATATTCACCGGAATAATTAATCGAAACCGTGGTATTTCCGTTGTCTAAACCGTATCGCTCTTAATTAGTTCTGTTTTCGGAATATTTCGTCGTTGGGCAGTTTCTGAATCTGGGAGCGGTTATTGCATGCTTTCTCGGTCGTTGAAGTCTCCAGCCCTCATTGAAATTAGGTAATGTTTCAACCTCGAGAAGTAACCATCAGACGTGTGGCTGAATCAAGGTGATGTGTACGCCTTCTCGGGAGAAAGGGATTCCTAGATTTAGGGACCTTCGCTAATTCTTATGGATGCGACCTTGGGCCTTCCACATCGATTTTTCGCCACATCCGGCGTGCGTCTATCAAAAAGTGCCGCCCACCCGTCTTCTCCATAAAGTCTCTCAAAACGATTGACAAACATCTCCCACTCTTTCTCAATTCTCGCGATGTTTATCAGTTCTTTCCTCACGTACACTTGTCCTAGGGGGTAGATCGTAAACGTGCGGGGTAGGGGAAAGTGCTTTTCCGATCCGGACTCGAGTTTTTACAACCGCAACGGCGTAACTTCCTAGTCTTTGAGGCATTACACAATCTTGCACGCATTTTTTTAGAAAGAGGGGAATAGAATGTATTTTCATACTATCTCGCAGCCGGTTTCGTGTCTCTAGTCTTGGCTACCCTGAATCATAGCCCCACCCCACACCCTACCCATCCAATGGTTCCAGACCATGTAACGGGATTGAGGAGCGCAGTGGTGTGGGACAGAGAGAGGAACGCTCTGAGGTAATGTGGATGAGAGGGGGAAGCTAAGTGAGGGGTGGGACAACGGATTCAGAATCTCTCCTTCTCTCATCCAATTCCTCCCTGAGCCCTCCTCCAACGATGCGAGCGATATTTTTCGGTGCGTGGGCAGAAGACACCTTATCAAGGGTTGCTGACCTCACAAAAATAGTTAACGCTCCGAAGAGATCCTCGCTCAGTGGGGATTTGCTTCCTTTTACGTAAGATCGTGGATTCGGGTAGTTTTCGCGCACGGATAAGGAGAAAGGCTTTCCGATATTGTCTATTCACCGGAGCGAACTAATTGCGCTAATTATAGATTCTGAAATTCATTTTCAAATCCAGCTCGATATCACGTTTATCTCGGCAGAAGGGAAACACTTGGATTATGATTTATCTTCGAAATCATTGAAAATTTTTTATGTACTAAAACATATTATGGCTAAAGACAATGTCAAAATTGGTAATTTGTTGTCTAAAAATCGTCACGTCAAAAATAAACCCTACTTGTTTTAAAATATTTATTGAGCCTTATAATTTCAACAAACTCGCCGTTAACTGCTTCATTCCGTATCAGTATATTTTTGTGTAGTATTTAACACAATAACTGGTCATGTGATGTTTAAATATCTTATATCTCAAAAAGAGAGAGTCCTCTCATCTCTTACGACTCCCTTCTTTGAAGTTCTGATATTACATTAGCTATTTCAATACCCCAAACTAACTTAATAATAACTAATAAACAGCAATATCTCACAAAGACTGAACGATTTTCAATTGGCGAGAGGATGTTGCTGAGCCAAACGAATGCCGTTTCTCTTTTCCTTCGACTATCCTTTTGGAAACCACATTTATTGGAGAGGTCGGGTTAATGTAGACTTAGGCAACCTTATAGCTCCTTTTTGAATAATTCAGGTAATTTTATCAGTAATACCATCATTTGAATTTGTTTTTTTTTTGCATCGGAATGCAAACCGTTGCTTCCTCAACGGGCAGTATTATCTATTTTATCCTGATATAATCTTACAATAATAAATCTTTTCTATGTGGTTATTTACAAAAATTTAGAGTAAAAATATATAAACGGAAATGGATATGACGAAACTCTGACTGGACCGGAACACGAACCTGTATCTCCAAATTGCTGGTCAATTGCCGTGACCATTACGCTATCTTGGCAGGACATCCAGACGTGCCTTTTGGAATACTTTGTAGGCAAGGACGTGTGGACTGTACGGGATTGTTCATGGCCTCGTCCTCTTTGAGTTTTGAGTGTCCGGTGACAGGAACGTAACCAGTCCATTTTTTTATGACCGATTTTCCATGTGATATTTCCTAGAGGTACCCCTCACCTTAAACCAATTTTCTTTAATACAGTAAAATTAACTTCAAATCTCTAATAGTTTTGTGTCAAAACTCTATCAATTATTCAAATTTACCAATACTAGTTCTATTTCCTCCTGTGGATCTCGCATTTTTAAACTAAGTCTACCATTCATCATCCCAAATTGCAACACTCTGACCGCTTAGCCTAATTGATGACGTTATTTGGAGGAATCCATCATTTCCTTAAAGTCTCTTCGCCGCCAGCACAATTTATAATCGCAATTCCGCTACTAAAACTTTGGGAAATGGAAATTTTCGCCACCATCTGAATTTCCTCGAAGCGAAACCGAGTGAGGAAATGGAAAAGCTTTGCCTCTGTGGGGTTTATGACCTTAGTTTTTTCTCAGTCTCCTCAAGTCCTTCCGTTGTTTACATTCCATTGCCTCGCGTGATTCCAGCCTCTGCTACGAAACTCTTCCCTACCTTTAAGATATTTCATCTTTTGGAGAGTGAGGAAAGTGGAAGAACCAACCGAACCAATTTAGATTTAGGACTGTTTAGAAATAGAGTTAGGTAATATTTATTTTCTCGCTTAGTGACGCTAATAACAGAGTTCAAGCAGCTTATTTATTAGCAGCCTATTTGTAATGTCCGAAGCTCATTTTATACCGAGGAATTCCGCTTAATTATCGATATCCTCATAACCAGAGAGACCGCTCAATCTTTTGGGTTGGTCACCGTGGTTCAGGTTTCACTCTCTCTCAAAAATAAAAAATCTGAAATCATTTTAATCGTCAATTCTTTATCTTCAAGAATCAAGATAAATGCTGTTGTCACATGTGTAGAAGTTTTTCATTTTAAAACAACTTTAAAGCTACAAAAATATCCTTTTAATGACCTTGCTGAGGGCGAAGATGAATTAATATGACATTTTAAGTAACTTTCCATTTTATCCGATATTATTAGACATTGAAAATACGGACGAGTAAAAATCTTTATTCCATCAACATCTGTATCTGAATATTTGCTTGCAGTTACTGAGACATCCTTTTCTTAACCTTTAAGCGGAGTTAAAAGATTTGAGCGACTGCGAAGTTAAGATGAGTAAAAGGTATTAAACTGGTGAAAGATAAAGATATGCGAAATTTAACTTCCTGTAATTTCTTCCGAACGAACAGCTACCTTTCGTGTAGCAATTCAAATTGAACAGGAACTTTATAATAAAGATGGACCGTGTGACAAAGTATTTTAGATAGTTCGTGAGCTAAGGAAAGAAATATATTATAGGTTTGATTATTTTAAATGCGGAGGAAATTATAGGTTATATGGAAATAAATGGTAAACATCATTTAAGGCTATATATCCTGAAAATATTAATCGTGTATGTATATTATCCCAAATGACTCATTTTCGTAAAGTAGGTGTGTTAATATCTGTCCGAGCATCTACTTATTCTATTCATCAAAACAATCATATTTCATATGATTTTCAGTTTAACTGCGAAATTCATCCATAAAAAGGTTCCAAGGTCACGATATTTAAAAAAATTTTATCAGGTTCACCTAATCTAGTAAATTTTCTCTTTTAATTTAATTTTGCGTATTTTTCAAGATTAATAACGAGATTCACGTTAGATCTTTGCAGGAATGGCGAGGAAAAACATACATACATGTATCCCAGGCATTTATCATCGTACGAAATCATATGTCATTATGACAATTTTCTTTCATATCTAGCTTTGTAGTTATATTATTTACCTCTCCAAAATATCGTGGGAACTCGCGTGTAAAAACAGCAATCTTTGAAAAGATTTTCCATTTCTTGATCGCAAATGAAAATTGAGACTTCTTTCAAAGTTTGCTAAGAAAATTGACTGTGAAACTCTGAAACTATAATAAGTCATGAAGTTACAAAAATTAGACTTTCCAGTTTGAATGTTACTTAGCAATAATCATCAAGACAGATTAACTCAAAACTCGTGGAAGTCTTTATGAGGGAGCCGTAAAATTCAGTGTCCTCGTATTCGTAAGTGCCCACAGTATCTCACGTGAAGGTGCACGAAAAAGCGTTCATACACTGTGAGACCTGATGAAGCTCTAAACAATGAAGTATTCAAATGGTCACTCTTGGAGGGTCGACCAAAGCTTGCACTCCTAACAAGGAAGGACTACTATTGTCCTAGATGGCGGTCGCTCTATTGATTGGCGATCTCATTTCATTCTTAGATTTTGTATTCTTTACCCGTTTACGAAGATTTTCCCGGTTGCAAACCCGTTTCGGATCGATCTCGGTGAGTAGAAAGCGTCTTTATTATTCTACTAGGTCGTGCGCAGGTCTTTAAATTAGCATGTGACTCTAGGAGCAGTATTTCACGCTTAAAAGCCGTAACGGAATGAAACTAGTTTTGCGAGGAATGAAAACGGGTCTTCGACTGTTGTCATCGTTTTAGGTAAAGTGAGTTTCTACGTAATTATTTCTGAAGGCTTTTAGGAGAAAATCACTATGTTGCATGGGATACCAAATTAAATTTGAAATTCAAAATATTTTTCCATGTTTACTTCGGATGTAATTTTTGTATCTTTTATCTTATTGTAGAAAGTTGAATTTTGCCGCTATTCGTATACACTGCCAATGTGGATTAAACGTGAATTTGTGATTAATGTTGATGACTGAATGAATAGTGTACTAATTTCACTATAATTGTATAAAATTAATTAAATTAATTAATCGATTTATATGAATAATACGTAACTTCAATCGTTTCTACTGTTACCCTTTCTAGCTGATTTCTTTACAACAGTAAGGGGCATAATTTGGTAACTTTGGTAAATAAATAGGTAGTAATGTTATGAGTTAACCTAAAACCCCTTTCATTGTGTAGTGTGTTTCAATACACCTGTATTAAAAAACTGATTACTTCACAGCTTCCGGTTCCAAGAGTTACCATCCGAGGTTTGAGTCCTGTTTATTCCATGGTATTTCCATTGACTAGAGATTTCTCAGTATAAACATTCGCAGTTCAGAAGATTTATGTGTCGCAAGATTCTATTAGATATTGTTTATGCATTATAGTGGAGCTTGATTGAACTCATTGTGGTAATCTCTCACGTCCAACGGACTTGAATCAGAAAAGGTACGTGAGTCAATCCATCTTCGTTCATTCACCTAGTCTCTCTGGCCGCATACTTAGAATCTCTTTTCAACGAATTACATCTTAAAGTCCATTTAAGTAACTATTCCGTTCTACTTAAAGCTAAATTTTAGAAAAAATATTAACCCTACTCTTATAAAAATTAGTATCGACTTAATTTTTAACGGTATTATCTTTCTCGAATTCCAAACTTTTTACTCTTTAATTTAAGTTGTTTTGAAAAGTTGACCACTATTCATAATTAATCCATTCCTTAGCCGTTGTAAAACATATCTATGTTCCACAAAACAGAAGTTACTTCATTAAATTTCCCAAATTAAATTCCCTAAGCTTTGATCGTTTGCTACGGTAAGCATGGATTAAATAAATCAGTTTATTAAAATAAAGTAAACGATGATAACAATGAAATATTTTCAGTGACAATGAATTTCATTGTGCTGCGGAGAAGAATACGGATGTTGGGTGAGGAAATGAGAGAATGATTATTAAGTACAATCATCGTTTGGTTACAATTTGGGGACTGTGGGAGAGGATAGAAAAATCATAGATGATGTTTAATAGCAACGAGCAAGCTAAGGAGAGGACGAAACCGAGATAGCAATGTTGTGTCAACAATTTTAATTTGACCCAAGAGCAAACTATGATTGGCGGAACAAAAGTATCTTGTTTGTCGGTAATCAGGTAGAACTGAGAGGTGTACCGAGTAATGCAAAAAGTTTCCTTACTCTACCGTAAATCGTAGCTAGTTTTTTAGCTCCGTCTTTTATTTCATTTTAATTAAAATTATCAAAATATTAAAAGGTATCAAGCATATCCAAGTTTTAAAGCATAGGGATGTTTCGTATAATTGATAACAATAAAGATTTGAATGAAACTTTAAGCAAATTAAAATTTACAAGGATGACGGTGGTATAATGTATTCAGTAACTAAATATTTTATACGTGTAGTAGAATGGAAAGGAAACCTTCTCTTTCTTCTCTCATTCACTCATAAATTATAATTCGTACAGTATTTTGACCGTGAGCTCCGGATTTACCATCATTCCTCCATTTATATTGCCGGAATTTATGACAATTGTGTCATTCTATTTCTCGCCTACTCATCAAATCACACATTAAAAGAGTAGAATGTATTTTTTCTGATAAATTTCCAATACCATATGAGATGCATGCTGTATGCAAAAAAATGTAGTGGCTTTAGCCAATGTTATCTATATCACAGTGACAGGTTTTGGTAAAATAGCGGAAAACTGCTTCAGTGATACGAAACGTATCGGCTCGAACAAAGAAGTCATTTGGACGAAAGCGCTTTGTTCTAGGTCACCTCAGAGTGCTTTAAGACTCCTTGCACGAGTTTGGTGCGCGAGCCATGAGCGATAATAAACAGAGGCTGAAGATTTTCAAGTCGTGTGCTCACGTTTCCGGGAAGTCCATTGAGCCTACTGATGATCTGTAGAGTTGGAGAGCCACCGAGAATGTAGCGGTACAAGAAAGCAGTCGGAATGGACCAATACCGTAAACCGCGGTGACCATATTCAACGTTATCGAAGCCGCAACACCTATCTCACCTATCGAGTTCAAAGGGAGACGAAAAAAAAGATAAGGTTATTTTTTCCGGCGTTGTGGAGAAAAGCGCAGATGGAGAAGCATCTGCCCAATGGTCGGCGCCACGAAAGAGGAAGAGCGAATGCGTTTGTCATTCGGAATAGCGGGCATTTTAACGGTAATATAGCATACGCTTCTTGTGGGAGATGCGTGTGACATTTGTTTGCTCGCATAATATTTGCCCGGAATGAGGACGGATAAGTTTTTGAGGGATCTGCAGCGAGGCATACGTTCGTGGGACCGAAATGGTTTAGAATGGAATGTTAACTGTTCTATACCTACCGAGAGAGGTGAATCCAGAAATTCTTATGTGTGCACTGCACGGCTCTTGGGAAATATATCATGTATGGAAACGTTATTGATATGTTGATCTATGCAATTTTCTTTTTGTTTAAATAATTATTCCCAATCAAATTAGGTATTTTTATTTTCTTTTTGTAGACCAATTGGTGCTTTTTAATGTAACACTTCGTAACCAAATGAAAATCCATCTTTAGTTTTGTTTATTATGCTATACCGATGTAATTCTAAGTTACAGAGAGGAAAATTTCATTCCTTAAGAGATCATAGTGGTACAATGACTCCAATTACATGATTCTTACAATATTATTTTCCTAAGTAGATAAAACTTTCTGATCCTATGCCCTTAATATTCCAATTTGCTCGTAATATTCGCATTTATTCTGCTAGTTTAGTTTAATTGCAATGGAGACTTCATCTTTATAATTTCATTAGAGAAACCACAATTTATAATAATAATTGAGAAATATATTTAGATATTATTATTTAATATATAAGATTTCATGGTAAATTATTGTCATAAGTTTCATGGCTATTTTAAAATATCAGGAGCTACATTCTGTGTATTTTAAAATTTTATCACTGCCGTTTTAAAATACTAAGGGATAATTCAACTTTTTTGGTGGACGCTAGAATAAGACGTACGTAATAACTCCCAATTGTTCGAGACATTTATGAGTCTCTTTCTAGCAATGATTCTTGAGATTGTGAGCTACGAATAAACGAATATTTTATCTAATGCTAAATTCTTTCTGAATCAATCATGAGATACGGGAATGCAGTGAATATGTGCTTTTTTTTATAAATTACAATTGCATTTTAGTCAAAAAAATTAATAAAAATAAAATGAAAACAATTATCCATACGATAAAATATTAGGTACAATTTCGAGAATAAAATTTGCCCTTTTGCAGTGCACTGAGAGAGAGAGATTTTCAGTTGAGACTAAATTATATCTTAAAAGGTAAGGAGTTTAGTAATCGTATATTTAGTATACATTATTTAATATATCTTTCATATGATATGCATATATTGAAGACGAATGTTAGGAGTAAAGGGCTGTAGGGATAAGCTGATTGTTGTTAACGAGAATAAAAAAAAATGAGGTCATGAAGGCGTCGCTAATTCTTCAAAGCCCTTTTTACAGTTGAAGAGTTTATGGAAAGGTTTACACTACGATATTCTAGTATGTTATGCTAAATTGTCGTGATATTTTGTGCAAAATAAGAAAAAAAAGCTGAGAAGGCATGCATTAATAGCAGGTAACTAACAGACGGTGAAGGTGAATGAATAAATATGCTCTTCTTTAGATAATGCCTTAATTTTCAAATTTCTTGAATATTTCCGATTCCAATCCACTGTTATTATTTATGTCATAAATTGCCTTATAAATAGGTTTTGGTTATTTTTAATTCAAAAAGTTAAATCATGTTTATATGTTCGTTGAAAGGAGTGAGCAGATGGTATTTTCTAAATAGCTTAATAAGAGTTTATAGCGATGATAATTCGAGTTAATAGGTTTGTTTTCTGATAGTTTACATTTAAATGGTGGACGTCGTGAAGACTTCTGTCACCTTTTCCTGAGTCGCTCTAGGATCCTTTGGACTTATTAGTTGTTTAACGCGCGGAAATAGTTTATACGAATCGGATTGGATAGAAAATTATTTTCGCTGATTACATTCTTTGTCTTGCAGAAAAACTTTTCTCACGCTTAAAATATTAAGTAAAATTACTTCCTTCGTCTGTCTTCATAAAAATGATCAAGAGCAGGCCGTGCGGTCGCACCGCTCTCGTTTTTGTTTAGGATCAAGCAGGAATCGGAAATGATGTAAGTGATCTTCCCCATCGCAATAAAAAGTCCCTGCTTCGATCATCAAGCAGCTCTTCATCTATGAAACTTTTTGTTACTGTGAGTCCTGTTGCATCCGGCTGACCCTAAGAAGTTTTGTTCTGTAGAATGAGCATTTTTCGTGAGGATAATGTCCAGTTATTTCGGTTTATTTGCAGGATTGAGTGAATTTACCCATGAATTCCGAAGTGAGAAATGGACTGAATTCAACGCTTGTAGGAAGCTATTCACAGGTACCGAGCGAGGGTTTTTATCAACCAAATGATAGAAAATGAGACTAATAGTCTTTTAAATGGAAGTGAGAAATTGCCTCTCCCTTACAAAAGCAAAAGTAATTTATGTGTCAAATGGTTCTTGCAAATTAATAACGGAGCTGGTAATGGCCGTCCCCGGCGGCGCCTAATCGTTGGATTATTAACGGTGAATATGGGTGTTTGTGACGGAGACTAAGGAGTTATTTTTGGTATAGGAAAACGCCAACGGTTTATGTGGAGGCAAGTGATGGTAATGAGCGTTCAATTTTTCAGTTTGTTTATGAATACGAGTTATATGGTGACCTCAAAGGAGAATTTAACGCTGATGAGGATGGCTCATCAATTCCAGAATAATATGTTTTTTCTCTTGTATTCTCACGTTTTAAGCACTCAGCATTTGGAGAAAAGATGTGCTAGATCACGGGTTCATGCATATCTTTAAGTTCTCATTTGCAAAGAAGCAGATGCGGATCAAATAAGACTTGGCAGTTAAAACAATATTATTAGCTCTCTCCTTCTGACTGTTGAAATCCAATTTAATCCGATATAATAATATACAATATTATTGTAGATAAACTTAACTGCTAATTTTTAGTTCTAGCTCCACGTCACGCTTTAAGTATATTTCTTGCCAAATCCCTCCCACCCCATCGGTCCGCGAAGAATTAACAGAAGTTTAGCATTCTTACCGGTAAAAACGAACGAGGAAAAATCTGACGATACTGGTCTCAGAAAGTTGAATAATAAATTAATTTTCCTAAATAACGATAAACTGTGATAGACACTGACACAGCAATATTTGTGTTCATCAATTCCCAATTAAATCACACTCCCATCTTCACGGTCTTTAAAATACACACGTTTAATGACTGGAAAGGCTTTAGTAACAGAACCGGAAATGTACGTACCACGGAAACAAGTTCGTCGCACCTTCAGCTATCTGAAAATCAAAGTAACGTGATTACGGTATGAGTAAGCGTTTTGCGATTCTAGCGGAACCGTAACTCTGTTTGAATGTAGAATCCATTCCTCTTCCGTGAGTACAGCAGAAAATAAATGATGATTCCACGCCTACATTATAACGATGATGCTCTTGTTTGTTTAGGAAGTACTACGTTTTCTACGTGAACATGAGTTTCTTTGCGGTTACGAGTTTACGTTTTTATAGACAATTAGCTAAAAGTTAAGTATCGACTATAACCATACCTTGTATATACTAAGGCAAATCAAGTAAATGAGAAGAATTTCCGCATTTTTCATTCATTCATTCAGTTGTAAGAATGAAGTAGATTTTCCATACCGTTATAATTTCCAGGCTCGCAGACAGAAGACTGATTGGATCCTCGTCCCCTTCTCCATTATCTACCAAAAACTGTAAAGAGGGGATGAGGCAACTAAGCAAAATCAAGATAGTTCTTACTTTCCTTTGACAGGATAATAATAATAACAGTCACTTCTCTAATGGAAACAGGAAAGTCCCAATTACATCCATTTCAATAATTATTACTATTTACAAAGACACACAACCATTCCCTAGCCAGAAAAATCCGACTAGCAGGGATTCGAACCAGGGACGCTAACCACTCGGCCACCACGGCCGAGAATGCGGTGAGAATGAATGTAAGTGCAGCACAATGACCCTATGGTTGACACTTTTTGTTGCATTCAATAAACAATGATACACTTTCTCTAAGAATCAAAATCAGAGAATAATCAGCAGTTTTCATATAATTATAGCGATAAAAAACAAGACAGAACATTTTCCTCTATCTTGTATCTAGAGACAAATGAAAAATACTACCCTAACTAAGAGAAAGTGGCAGGAACAACGAATTTATTACCATGTATAAATACGAAGGCTGTCGTAAAAGTAATGAATTACATCAATCTTAAGTTGTTAAATTTAAGTCTCTTAGAAAAACATTTAAAAAATTAAAAAATCCTCTATACACAATAATTCTTTAGATGATTAAGTTTTCAATGAAAATACAGCGACCAAATTTCTTGTACGTGATCTTATGAATCCGTTTTAACTATACAACGCTACCATTTAATCTCAAGGTGTATTTAAAAATTCATGTTCAGATTCCTGTGTATCACGGGTATTTGATATAAAACCAAGGTCTGATTAAGTCTCCGATATTCAGCCATACTTTCAGAAAAATTATATGACAATAAGGAGCCAAAAAAACGAACGCGTTCATAATGAAATAAACAGGGAGGGAATAAGGAACGGGAATTATTAATAGCAACCAGATGGATTGGAAAACATTCAGGAAATACTTCCGGTGACTGATTTAAGCAAAGATAGGGATTGATAGGAATAATCTTCCATACCTCCCATTTTGTGGTTTATTTTTTCACTTTTCATTTCGTCAGGCAAATGGGAGGTCAAGAATTAAAGTGAATGTGAGTGTGAGTTGCCTGTTTTAAAGTATGGAACAAACTGACGTCGAAACTGTGAACTTCTTCATTCATCTATTCAAATTTAGTGTGGAAATATTAAGATGAATTCAATTTGAAGCTATCTAATACAATTAGGCAAATTACGAAATAAATATCATACTTGGGGTTGTGGCGTTGGTCTTAATTGGTTAGATAATCCTCCACAATTCCTTGTGCTAACATCGTATCCGAATAAACTACAGGCGTAACTTTGTGGTAGTTATTAATTATATCAAAATCCATATTGAGGAAACTTTTACTAAACCACAGAAAAGGTACAGAAACGACCATGGTTTCGCAGCATGGCTGCAACATCAGGTCAATGATGCAGCCATGCTGCGAAACCATGGTCATTTCTGTATCTTTTCTGTGGTTTAGTAAAAGTTTCCTCAATATGGATTTTGATATAATTTCGTATCCGAACTTCATCATCGCTATGACTGTGTCATGACCGATCTTGGCTAGAAGATAAAAATATCTTGCCTTTTCTCTAAACGTAGCAAGAATGGATGCCGCCGAAGATGGATGTTTAAAAAGGTCAATCCAAAATGCATGCTTTAATCCATTACTTCTGTGCAATTATTTTTATCTTAACTCCTAATGACAGTGTTCAACTGGAATAAAATCTTCTGTTTAGACATGTTATAGAAACGGGAACGTGTATTAAAATGAATTGTGTGCTCCTAGTTATGGTCCTTTGTGTTTTCGTGTACCTTTGAGTGTTCATATTTTCCCATTATTCGTCCCTCAAATACCAAGGGAAACATTCGTGGTGCAAATGAATTATTTCACCTGCCCTTAATTAAGGAACATTGTGATGATTATTATGCTAAGACGTGCTGAAGCAGGTGGAGAATTCGTTAGTTGCTGAACTGGAGCGCTCAAAAAAGTAGACTTTTAATGTGAATAAACATTGAGATCGTTCCCAAAATATGGTCCCGTAAGAAAAAGGCCATCCCATCATTTGCACTTGAATTAGTGGCATCTCGCAGTACGTTGAAACTGGGTCTCCCGGAAGAAGTTGTCCGAGACATTAGATTACTTGAATCTGTTATTTTCTTGCCGGTATGTCAACCATTAGGGTTAATGTGGTAGCATGATGTGAACGCGACTTTAACGAGATCCCGTGGAAGTTCCCGAGTGCTGCACATTTTGCCGATGGGCAAAAAGTAATGAACCGTTGGTCGGTAATGTGGGTGCTTCTCCCCCTTCTACGCTACGATCTCCTAAATATTTGCTTTACTTTACAGTAATTGGCAAATTTTAAAGAATATGGCGAAGGCAAATTAAGAATGGGATTTTTCTCGTTATCATACAATTGAATCAACATTGCCTTCTTTCGGTGTTACACGAGGAAAGTATTATACGGTGCTTTTCTTGAGTGAATTCACAGAATTACACTAGAGTATATAGCAATACACTGCACATTTTCCTTATCTCATGCAGTTAATATATCTTTCGCGATTTAACTTCTTAAAGGGATGTGACCACTTTTTGTTGTGTTGGGACACTGCGAGCAATTCGGACTTTGAATTGACGCCTATAAAAGCAAGTAGTCTTGCATAATAGGTCTGGAAGAAAACGTGACTGATTATGGGTTACTGACGTTTACCTTGAGCAAGTTAAATGGAGAATGCGGCTTTAGTAACCTGAGGCGAATGTCGGTCTCTAATCAAGGTGGAGGACGCCTGGAAATCTTTCGCTCGGCCGCTCTTGAACTTGAGGAGACGAGGGTCAAGGAGTTTCTCCAAGTGCAGTTCCTACGCCACTGATTCTTAAGGCACGTTGCTTGTACTCTAGTATATCTTAGTCTTTGGGGTTTTCAATGGTAGAATTGATGAAGCCACTGCATTTTGTTATCTATCCATCAACATGTAATGAATGTTCTGACAAATAAATCGAGAATAGAATCGATTGGGTATTTTTTTCTATACGCGAGGTCTCATGCAACTAACGAAATCCCCATTATCATGAAGCCAGTAACGTCTCGAAAACCCATTGGAAAATGTGGCATCTGTTAAATAATTTGGAAATAACACCAGGTAACCTCCCGTATCTTGCGTACATTCACGAAAAATATTATTTAACCTATGCTCAACAATTATTTTATTCAATTAAAATTCAGGATACTTTTCGGTATTACCTATCTCGAATTTTGATGAAAGATTTATTGAGATTCAAAAAAAAGGAATCATTTATGTCCTCATTACATTACTCGTATTACATTCTTATTGTTATCTATAAATATTGTTTATCTTTACTCTTACTCGATTCATCACTAGTAAGAAATGTTATTGGTGTGACTTGGTTGGAAAATGAATTGAGGTCTAATCTGTGTGAATACATATACAAAACCAAATGTATGTGTATCAAATTATGACGAAAGTGCATGATCGAAAGAGAGTTGTTGGAAAGGAGAACACAATGTAAGAAATTATTCAGCTAAAATTAAATATTGATAAGAATGAAGAAGAGATATTACGATTTCAAGAGAGGTATAAAATAGGGAACGATGGTGAGTTCTATATCTTAAGGCTATCTAAAATATATCGATGGCAGAATTCAAATGATGAAGGAACTCTAATTCTGAAGTAGTCATTCCAAGTTAATCAATTTTTCAACAGCCCGGTTATAAATATTTCTAACCATTATATAATTAATGAAAGTCAGAAATATTTAGATAAGTATCTCGTGTACTTCTCATTTCAACTGATTCGGTTACTGAAATGATTTTAACTCAGATGATACTGGTTATTTTATTGACACTGGTTTTAATATTATTAACACGTTGACTTTAAGATGAATACTGCTGTGGAAAGCGATCATTGTGGTATCAAATCTGTCATTCGGTGTTGTCATTTCCTCTAACTATCTTCTCATACTTTGATTCTATTGCATGAGGGTTTCTATTTTGAATAATTCTTCAAATCTCGACTGTGAATACTCGATCATTAAATTTCTTGGTTCTAACACGGTCACCATACGGTCCTCTCACCAAAATCGTACGGAAGAAACTTCGCAGGGATTCATCACATTTCTGAGAATCAATTAACCTTCATCATCGGTTTTCCCCTTTCTTCGCAGGTGTCTCCAAATTTCTATCAGAAGTTGTTTCAGTTTTAGAAATAAATCGCCAAGTAGAAGGATAGACTCTCGTTCCGGTGCATGATTAATTGTTATCGCAAAATTTTAAAATGCTTTTGGGGAAACCATTAACACATGAATACATTGATGATTTTATGGCATTGTTTGTCTTGATTTTACGTAACGTGCTTAAAAATCTCAGGTATTGCATGTAAGCAATGCTTTTCCGCGTCATCCAAATAGCTTCTTAGACAGAAGGAGCGAAGTGGTCTGGTTGCCACTGACCCATTCAAGAATCGCCAATGCGTTGGCGTTGTTGGGGACGAAAAAAAGGCCATGGGGTTTGGCGGCCAACCAATGTCGTGTGAAAGTAATAACGGGACAAAGGAGGCGAATGATAGGAATCCAAAGGCCTACGTGAATCGTCTGGCAGGTGCGATCATACCCGCTTTTAACCTCCGTACATCATTCAGAAGGCAAAGATCGATTTTGAACGCTGACGTTGCAATCAGTCAATCGATGCACGTGCTTTCCAACTTAAGTCGTGCTGAATCGGTTAAATGAAGAAAATTTGGGAAATGGAGGCTGATAATATTTCATTTATGATGGATAATCTTATTTGCGCTACAACTTAACGCTAGTTTGTTCATCACGAATAATGAAATATTTTTCGGAATATGCGTTGGGGAGTAATTTATAAATTACGGAATTAATTGTTTGAGAAGTACTACCTGATTTTCCAAATTGGGCGTAACGGCTTCGTTTGAGATGAAAAATTAGTATTATGTGAACGTAAATGTTCTTCATTTCAAAGTTCAAGCTCCGAAATGGTTACAAAGGAACCAGAATATAAATAAGTCTAAATAATTGCGGAAATCCCTGCAATAGGTATATCTATATTTGAATGTATCTAAGTAATATCTCGCGTCATGTCTCTGCTGAAAACATAAGCAAGACTCTACTTAAGCAGAAACCTTCCGCTCTCCACAATAATTTATTGTTTCTCATTTACATTTGCAGATCGATGGAAAAAATTCAATATCGTCACTTTTACCGAAAATCGAACCATCTCTACATATAGACCAATTCCTAGTAATCCAATTCCTAGTGTTTTCTGTACCCTTTGCACCGGATGAAGACGCAGGGATGTCGAAACCGGTCGTACTTATAAAATCTGTGGAATATAGACAAAGTTTTATTTTATTCTTGTGCTTTATTACATGCATCATGTTCTACGAAGTAAAGGCCGAAGTTGTTGAATGATAATAATCATTGCACAATAGTAGTTTTTAAGGAATGCATATAGTTGGAATTATGAGTAATTACAATAATAAAAATTTGCTTCAAAGCTGACCTTATGAGTATAGGGTTTTCAAAGTCTGTGTATGTTTATACATAATTTAAGATAGCAATATTGTGCACTATACATAAACCTTCTCGTATGTTGTTATAATTTGCTTTATATGTATTCAAAAGTTCGCATTAGCTTCGTAGAGCTATCTTCATAATGATTAAAATTGTAGTGGTTTAAATAACGGCCTGTTTAACTTTCGAGATCTTTGATTTTAATTGATTTCTTTGTGCCTTCATTAAGACAATCAGTTCCATATCGCTTACGGTTTCTCCTTATGGACATCTCACGATAAACAGCAACGAACTATCATCAGCGTTCTCATGACGGGTTTTCTTAGTCCCAGGAGAGAAAGGAGTTCGACGGTACCCAATTCTATTCAAAATTTTTCCTTCCTCCATGCTAATAGTCATCGTGATGTGGGTATAACTGTTTAAGAAAATGATACCGTTTTCCGGAAAAGAAAAGTTTCTTGCTTCCTCACGTCGCATAGCCACAATTTTTTCGGCTGGTGTGTGTCAGCTTCCGCAGAGGTGTGTCTATGAAACGGATATCAACATTGGCGGTCTCGTTTCGGGTGAATGTTTTCTCCCTGAGCCTTGGTCTGCGTAGGCGATGTAGGTTTCTCTTTGCGAATGCCAAGGACATCCGCCGACGCCGGAGCTAAAAGAACATTGGACGAAATTGAAATACCTTTTTGCTCCATGGCACTGAGCTATAGCGTGAAATTACCCTCAACTGCTCAGTTGAGCATTCATTCTTCTACCTCTACATTTATACCCTATACCGCTACTATCGGGCAACCGTATACCTATATCGATACTTCTCTTATTCAAAGAAAAAAAAATTTCTAGATGATAGAGATGCGAAAATTTCTTCATTAGATTGATCTCGAAAAGCCCGTACTGCATGCCTCTCACGATTTTTTGATACAGCTTATTGCGACTCTCTTAATATTAAGTCATTTCGGTCACTTAAGGGAAAAAATCAATGTTATTTTAGTAATTTTCTTTATCAAAGACTCACTCACATCTCTGTAGTGAGGGTTAATGTCTACCAGACCTCTTCCGTTTAAGGCATTTGTCACTGACACATTCACAGCTTGACTGAAATCGATAGTTTTAGCAAATTGGTATTTTCTACATGTATAGCATTAAAATTATCAAGGCGAAGCTGACAAATCGTCAATTGACTCCAGCAGAAAAATAATCGCGCAAAGATCAGGCTACCACTATTTGGGTACCGACTATATTCGTACTGATGGTTCCTCGTTAGCTCATATCTAAGGTTAGCTAATACATGTATAGCGCCGATAAAATTATCTAATTATCTTGCAGTAATAGACAAGTTTAGCGCATTTTCCCCCCTCAGTCCGGAGCATGATGTCAAAATATAATGAATTAATTTATTAATACCCATCACCGACTGAAACCAACCAGATTGCTTCCGGGATCAAAACAAAAACCACTTTCACAAATACTGACGTGCTATCAACTACGCTAACCGGGAGCTCAATCTATTATTTTCTTCATCAGATCTTCTATATATTATCTCTACTGCTGCTATCTACTATTTCTATATCAGACCTAAGTCAGCATAATTTTATTTAGAATCATTTTAGCCCACCTTCTGATTATCTGCGTATTTTCTTGATATCCCTACTAGAAATTCTCCCATTTTATTCCATTAATAAACAGCGTTTCACAAGGCGGGCGTATAAGTTCTACTCTATCGGGAAGCTCCCAATATCTTCCGGATTATTTCAACCATTGGCTCAACATTAGGTATCCATACAATTCTATTTATTATAGAATTTAAGTGATTCAAGAGCTTAGTTTTTTATTTGAGTTTCACGGACCTTCTAAATTAGTAGCACTATCGTCGTCACAACTTTACTTGTTGAAATGTCCTCCCCAGGCTGATGGTAAAGAAAAGTTTTCTATTGATCTCTTGCGAAAGGCGTCCTCTGTTTGTGAAATATGGACCTTTCCCGTACTGCAGATCACTCATGATGATTTGCCGCGGAAGGGGACTGCCCTCTCCAGTCTTTCCTGTTGAGGTCAGCCCTTAGGAATGCGGAATAAGTTTCCAGAATACGGAACCTCTGCAACATTCTGAATTTGCATTTGATTCATCTCTTAAGGCTTGATTTGTTGTCAAATGAAATTCTTGTGTACAAAATGATAATGGACATGCATTCGTATTCGTGAATTGCTTAGGAGTGATTCTGTAGCGTATTTGACGAATAGTTTTATAACTTGGATTAATTCTTAAGCTCGGAGAATTTCTCCCTCGGTAGTTGTCTGATATTTTAATTTATTTTTCTCTTACTTAGCCTTATTATTCCCATCACGGAGTTTATCATCTGATGATTATGACGGTTATGATGTAACAACAAACTTTGGTTTTGGCATTAATTTCTACGCTATTCCTGCAACCAATTCGTCTCGTGTACAGCTGCTGTTGATTTGTTTGATTTCTTCTCTTCTTCCATACCAAAATTTCTTCTAGAAAACTTTCCTTGGTAGAGTTCTATGTCAAATTTCTTATTTACTTCATTGAGTTACCTTCTGCAAACTGTATGAAACAATAGACACTCTTTGATCTCATTCTTTATATCGGCAAATTAATTGTTTTACTAATCGTCCTCGTTATTCCATAGGACTGTTACGGATAAGTGCTAATTTCTTCTTTCCTGTCTTGTCGTTCCTTCACTTTGATCAATGAATTGCAAACTGATGCTCCTACTACAGTGCCGAAATTCTATCAAATTTGCTGTCGATCTCCTATGAAAATTATCTTTCCCGGCTCCCGGAACTGACGGAAGTACGCATCTGAAAATTGAATTCGCCCTATTCATCGATTTTCCCCAGAGCCCTCCTTCGTTAGTATTTTATCCACTCGCGAGTCATATAACGCGCGATTTTCCGTGCTCATGTCCTTCTTCCCCTACTACTTGCTACTACTCTCCTTCGTTCCTTCCAACAGCCTATCATGTCCTCTCGCCAGTTTTGAAAGCAAGCCTCCTCTCAGTTACTCTCCTAATGACCGTATTCACGTTCATCCGTTCTCTTGACCCGATAACCTCTTATGTTTGTAAATGGAAGAGGCGGGCCCATTCGATGTTACAATTGGATTGCAACATCAATTATAGCCCGATTGATCACCTGAATATAAATTATCGCTACCGGATATAAACACGATAGTGGTTTACTAAAAAGGAATCGCTTAAGGTGGAATTCTGCAGTTTACTTTCTCTTCCCTATTTAATTTTTAAGCACTTCCATGTCCCTGATGGGGCGTATTCGTGCTAAATGATTAATGAAACTGATGATACATTTTTTGTTATTTTTCAGATATTTACAACTTGTTTATCCGCTGCAAGGAGAAGATGGATATTCCCCCTGCCGTCCATCAGTATTCTTATTATTGCTCTAATAGGAGTGTCTATTGCGACAGAAGATGCTGAAAGGCAAAAATGTGCTGGAGGTGCTGGGCTAAAGTACACGTGGGGTGATGCCTTGACTGACTCTCCAGACTGTATTGGCCCAAATGGCTCACCTTATCCTAAGTAATTTATTTTAAATGTTGAAAATTATTTATTAATAGGCTTGAAGGGCAAACCTTACCACTTTTGTGGTTTGTGTTTGACAAAATCAAAATTCTTAACTTATCATTTGAGATTATGACTTTTCAAGATCTCTGTTTATTCCTGTTTTGTCCAAAGTATTTTCTAACATATTCTACAGTATTGTTCCAAAAGGTATTGCATTGTTATTTGAGTGTCATATCTATTGCTCAAATATGTATCCCAGGGTCTGGGAACATTCCTTCTTTGAATAACATTTCAGTTATCTCATGGATAATGTACAATTAATAAATGGGTGGAAATAACTGTGCAAAATTCCACTTTAAAAGTTTTTTAACACCGTGACCGGTTTCGGATGTTAGTCCATTATCAAGTGATGAGTAATAATTGAATGTATTGAAATGTACAATTATTCAGTCTGACAGCATCTAAGACAAATTGAAGAACTGATGTAATACTTGTATGTAAATTATGACGTTAAAGCCTATTGGTGGTATTGGTCACTGCTAACTAAACCTAGTTGTATGCTATTCCTAGTTTGGATGTATATGAATTAAGTCATACAAAGAGTTCTTAAAGTAGGGTTTTTGGATAATTTGTCATTTTTCTTGTGTTGTGAATGTAACCGATGATATATTATGAACACAATTAATTTAATAACCAAATTTTGAAGGGTGTATACACCTATATGGCCTTTGATTCCTGAGATTTAAGTGAAAATACAAACAACATAAAATTAAGTTGATTGTTAGTAATATTGGTGAAAAGTTGCATGGGTTTGAGATGAAGACTACTTGTAATTATAAAAATATTCATATTTGTATTCCCAATATAGGGAATTTGCCTTCTAAATTATATTTCTATTCTAAGTATAGAAGAGTATTTTAAAAATCTAAAATACAAATTATGAAAAAACATTTTTGAAATTCAGCTTTTAATAACTTTATCTGCATACATCATGAATGCAATTTTTTGCTTGTTGCTTGAAATGTGTCGAAAGTATAGCGTTTTAGAGTCTTGGTGCCCTTAAGCTTTGCCTTTGCCTAATGGCAACACTGGTAATGGTCATTATAGAAGCAAACATTGCTTTAGACCAAATAATTCACAACATTCTTAGTTCCCCTAACAGTATCTTTGATTTTCTTATTATTTTCCAATGATGCCAAGGCTTAATAGTAGTTCACTTAATTTTTGATTTTGACAATCTCAACCATTCACTATAAACTATAACATGTGCAGAAAAAGATTGGTCATGGATGTCCATCTTGATTTTGCTGTTAGAAAACGAAACTTTGTCATTCTCTGTTGAGAATCTTTGGAATCTCTTCCGACATACATCACTCGAAAGTTATTTCACTCTAAATATTTCCACATTAGTTTTTAATGAGTGATTGTTTGCAATTCTACCTATCCAGATAAACAGTTATTATGAGCTTTAAAACATTTATATGCTAATGCTCCTATTGGTTACTCAATTCTCACTGAATACTTCTGTGACAGTTCATAAGCTACAATATCAATATGAGTATTCCTAGTGTTCCAGAAATATAGCACAGCATTGTTGTTCAGATAGCACAGAGCAACATATCCATACATACTTTTGTATAATTGACCTTTTAACAGAAAATGTTTATGAAAAATGTGAAGTCAGATACACATTAATAATAAAAACCTCTACAGAATCTTATAATTGATCTATTTATCAAGAAAACGAAAGTTAGAATGAATTACATATAACTTGATGATCACAGTGATTTGTGAAGGAGAGAAAATTAAACAATAAATTTAGCTGAAAATTAATTTGAAAATATTGGACTGGATCTGTACTTAAGATCAACCTGCATACTTATAATTTGTTGACTGATTTTTCAATAATATGCGTGGAATAAAAAGTAATTTTTGAACACCTAATCCAGATTATTGAAAAAATGTGTTAAAATTCATTATCAAGGAAAAATTTAGGATTTAGAATGAGTTAAGCATTTATGATTATGATATATATTATTCTTCATATGGATTAAATATATTTTTAAAAGTACGGGCTCGGTGTTCATCCTAACATGGAGCTTAACTATAATAAAGTCAAGTTTAATAGTTATTTCAGTGAAGCTTTTTTTCTGGTCTTACATGATTCTTTTTGTGTACCAAACAATAGGTCCATGGTTGCTCGATCATTTCGAGGAACTCCATCAGGCTCACCTTGGTCAATGCAAGCACCATCTTATCGTACAGGAAGATCACGCCAGTCACTAGCAACCCTGGACCCGAGTGTCACTCAAAAAGTTCTTTTAAGAGCACATCAGATTTCTAATGGAGATAATTCACTGCTAAGTACATACACTCTAAGGGAAGGTAAGTTGATTAATTCAATTTCAATATGATCAATCTTAGATTCCTAATCATTGTTTATTATTCATCATGGTGGCCTTGAAATTTTACTATTTTTAACACATGTTTACTTTGGTGTATGAAAGTTAGAATTGGTGATTTTAGAGAATACCACTCAAAATGCTGCATCATGTTGCTTTAATAGCAGTTTTAACATCAAAATACTTTCTTATCTATTGACAAGTCTGCAGACAGTTTTGTAGCATAGATCAGCAAAAATAACATGTCATGTAAAAACGACCAATCATTATGATTGAAGAGTGGTTTTCTTAAGATTTATTTTCTCTATAAAATTATTTCTTTTATATATTTATGTCAAATAATTTTCATTTGGTAGCTGATAAAAGTCAGAATTCAATAACTGAATATTGAATAATTATAGTTATGCTAATTTTCAGGAAGAGCAAGCAGTTTGGGTATGAATATCAAGAAATCTGAGCCTAGTTGTGGCTCTACTCCAGCTCGTTTATGTAAAACTCGCTACAACACAACAGCTCCAATGTATGGAGTATCACTTACATCTGGACAACCAGTAACCATAGTACAGAAATTTCCTGATCTTCTGCAACAAGTTGTCTTTGAAGTTTGCGAGTATGTGTCATCAATATTTACACTAACTATTTGTGGGAACTAATGGAAAGAAAAAAAAACTAATCTCATATCATTTAAAAAAATTTATAGTCCTATTATGGAATATTTACTTGACCATTTATTGTATTTTACCAGTTTTAAGATGTTTCAAAGAATATAGATCCACACTACCTCTTAATCGCCAAAATAATGTGTGTGATGTAGCTTTTAAGATTAACTGAAACAGCTTTGTTCAGTCAAAGATATTTTTTCTTTCTTGATTTTCCTAAGTGATCTTTTGCAATTAGTTTAAGGTATACTGCCTATTCATAGAATTCGCATAATTTTTTGTGATAGAGTAAATTCAATTTTGTTGGCTTTTAAATTCTTGAAATCTTTTTGAGGATTCCTTCAATTTTTTTCTCATATATTATCAGAGTTATCAATCAAATTTTAGTATTTGATTCAAATGATGAATTCTCTATTTTGCATTTTGATTCAATAATGATCTATTGATCCAAAGCTATTCTGTGACACAATTTATTTGATGAAAAATTCAATTGATGTTTAAATTTACCATTATAATTCCAAGTTTTAATAGTATTCCACTGTTGTGTTTTCTTCATTCAATTCAATTCACTAAAAAAGTAATCTTCCTTATCAAAGCAGTACATACCGTATTTGACGGCATATAAGACGCACCCTCATCAAGTTGGCCACTCACAAGGAAAAAAGTTTTAATAGTCCGTGAGAAAGCATGGTACCACAATAACTTAAAATGTAGTTTCTTTTAGTTGTCACGTTTCCTAAAAGCCAAATATTAACACAATCATTGAATGCAATTATGAAATAGGTAGTACAGACCATCTGGGCTTAAATAGCATTCAGTATTGAAAGTTAACCTGTGGAGGTTGAACCTTCACATATAAGACGCAGGGAAATTTTTCAAGACATAATTTAGGAAAAAAGGTGCATCTTATATGCCGTCAAATACGGTATTTCAAAATAAATGAGAGATCAATTTATTGACATAATAACAAAATACTTAGAAATTCCTTTTGAATGAGATGTCATTTTGTGTATTGTTATTTATTTATTAGAAATCAAGCATTGTAAATATTTTTCTATTATGTGATTGCATTTAACATATACTATCATTATTTCAGATCCAGTGAATGTGATGTTGTTCGAGGAGAGTGTACGCAGACTTATGTTCCATATTTGTTCCTGGTCATTCCTCTTGGACCAGTAACATTGACTGGTCAGGATTATGTTCTAGTGGAAAGTGGTTGCGTGTGTCGTCCAAAGTATGCATCAACTGTGACAGAGCCTAGTGCTATTTCAGCAATTCCAAATTTATGACTGTGAGATGAAAGGACAATATATGAGTGAGACAGCTGTTTTGAGGCCCACACATGGATGGATTTCACTGTGATTTTGAAAATGACTTTTCTAAGGGAAATTTGTGAATTCCATCAGAAAGTTTTCAGTCGCTCATTGATGAAGGTCAATATGCAATCAAGATTGGTTTCAAGAGTAGAGGTCAGCAGCTTTTTCTTCATCTGCATTGATGAAGATATATTATGGATCGTTTATGAGGTCTTATTTTCCATTAAAACTATTTATTTGACATTTTAAGAACATTCTTATTTTTCATTTTTATCATCTGAATCTTGGGAAAGCATCAATCATCACTGAGATCATCATTTCTTTGTTTAATGAAGTATTGTGAAGAATGAATTATGATTTACAGAATGTATTCTTCCAATTTGAATTCAGTATATAACAGCCAAACTGTTACATTTTCCTGGAATGATTTTCAACTGATACTGCAAAATTTACTAAATAGTTCCTATTTATGTATAACTCATTTAATTCAATAACAAATTTGCGACTGCAAGAAAGGTATTGAATATGTGAGTGAAGGACAGAAATGTATATCCCAAAAGAAGATTCATAGAAATTTTGAAATTTACTGATTATCTTATTATTTATACATTTTTATATCCTAATTTTCTCCAAAATGCATTCTATTTTATAAATATGCTTTCAAAAATATAGCCGCAAGGAGCAGTGATTTCATGAAATTAAAGGGAGTTCATGGACATTATTGCAGACTGAAGAATGCTATCTATTTATGACGAATAAAGTTCTGTAAATAAGGTACACATATTCATATTTTGAAATTAAAATTTTTCTAACACCCCAGTTCTGTTTTATTTCAAGCTCATGAACTTTCATTTGCAAATGTTGTTTCCCTTAATTTTCTTTTATTTAATAATGAATCTTATATTGCAATTAAATGGTTATGCAAAATTGAAACACTAAAATTATGGAAAATTTTAAGAATAACTTGGCTTTTAAAATTTTTCTCATGTACCTTTAATTTATTCAAATTCATCAAATGTAACAGTTTTACAAATGATGGAATTGAAGTTAAACTTAGTATAGGTAAGTGTGTCTTGACACAGGGTTGTACAGTCCTGGCCAAAATTAACGCAGCACCGGCCGTAAGGATCGCTAGGGAGGTGCTGCGTTAATTTTGGCCAGGAGTGTACAAGAAGTGAAAAGTATTGACTTGGCTATGACTCAAATGCAGGTCTCCCACTTTCCAGGCAGGTATTCTGAACACCATCTGCCTTTAATGTCTATCTTTAATGGTTGATGTGTTAATGGTCCTCAGTTAGTTGATTCTTCATTAGCTGAATCTCTAGAAAGAGGTTTCTTATCCTTGAATGTTTGATTCTGAGGCTGCAGTTTAATTCTTTCCTAGTGTATTCAAGAGTAGGAGAATTTCGATATTAGGTTAAATTTTTTATGCTTCTCGATACAGTATAACCAATTTATTGTTTTCCTGTTAGTGTTAGGGAAACTAAGAGAATGACTGAGAGTGAATGAGTCATCAAATCATTGTGATGAATGTTTACTATCATTATATCTCGATGATTTTCAGGTTTTTTTACCATGCACTTACTTAGAGTTATCATTAGTTTTGCTGCATCCATAATCTATGGGTTGAAAGCCTGAAGAGCCAGCCAGAGAACCAGAGCCAGAATTTCCACCATGGAAATCTACAACTGTATGTTTTCAATTTTCTTGAAATCAAATTCATTCTCTTTTCACCATTGATGGTTTATAAAAACTTCTTTCAGAACTGCTATGAATAAGATGGGTTACAAGCAGTCCACTAGTAGAACTCCTTTCTCAATTTTGAATTCATTGGTTACTTCATACTGTAATACAGAGGCTGTAGCATTCTTAGAGATGCTGTATAAGAGAAGGATATACTAACTCAGCATCTATCCCTTGATTCTACAGTGTTTCTATTGTATAGGATGTACTTGCTTATTGTTAGTCAAAGTCTTGCACAAAGTCCAAAAAGAAGTGTTGCCTAGCAGTGAATAATTGCAATAAAATGGGACCAATCTTTATTCCACCACCTTTTAGATATTCATTCATTACTCCATCTGCTTGTGCCTGAATTCTTCAATCCCTTTCAGTGTTTAATCTTTTGCTGTTTCTTATTGAATTTTCTGTATTTTAGTTTTCTTGGTGTGCTTGCACATATTTCAGCTACTCTCATCATGGCCTCCATGACTTTGGTGCCTAGTTCTACTTCATGAAGTTTCAGCTGGAACTAATTCTAATTTTCTTTTAGTTATCTAATAATTTGTGTTTCCTACCTTAGATCAACTTTTTTCATGCCATTCAGGGATTGATCTTAATTATACATCTAACAATACTCTTGTCAATTCTGGTTATTAAGTTCTTTAAAACTTTATAGTTAGTGACTGTGTAGAATTTGTTTACCAACAGATATTTTATTTAATCTTTTACACCATTGGAAACTCTACATGTTCCTTCCTATGTGGATTCTTTTTAAAAAAAATATATCATATTTAATGAGTTATAACATGGACCACAATTTTTAGAAATAAATTTGAAAACACTCTGCTGAGGAGCTGCCAACGACTATGAAAGCTAGTCTATTGATACTTACAATTTGCTAGTAAAGAAATCTTTTTCAAGTTCTTTTATAACAAAGAATGATTTTCAGATGGTAGCATATTTGTGCCATTCACCTGGTTGAGTGTTAAAATGTGATTATTAGGTAGTTAGAAGTATGATTCTCTAAATCTCTTGTTTCCAGAATTGATGGAAATTATTAAGTATTCACCGTATATGTCGGCATATACGTTGATCCGGCGTATAAGTCGACCCCTTAAATTTTGAGGCGAATTTCAGGTTTTAGCCTAAAATCAGCTTATAAGTCGACCCAAAAAATAAACCAACACCACTTCCCCAGCTCTCTTTTTTATGGGAAGAAAAACTACGGTATCCGTAAATATACGATAGCTGAAGGAATATTTACTGCATAAGATTAAGACACTAATAGAACTGTTTCTTTCAGCTGCCATGTCAACTTCTTGCCTCTGGTTAACTATTACACAACTTTCTTTCATTGGTATCACTCAGGCTATACAAATAAAAATGCGTTATGAAACAGAAACACAATGGTATTAAAAATTTATTATAGAAATAATGATAATATAGTGTGGCAATCTCAAGTCACTGCTAAAACAACTTCCATCAACTCGTCTCATAACGTTAAGTCGAATCAGAACAATCGCATAGACAAAAAAAAGATATGATGTGCTTATTTCTTCATTTGTATAAAGAAAACATCGAAATATATATTAAATTTTTGTAAAATAAAAATACATGAAGAAATTAATATAATTTGTAAAGAATATATATGCACCAAATTTATTTTAAAGATATAAAAATGGTTATTAATTTAACTCTTTTATTGGGAAAACATGTTATAACGTAACATAATTTCAGCCACAATTGTATTTCGTGATGAAATTTGTTTTATATGATATCTATATTAATTAGACTTGCCAAAAATTAGTTTCAGTAAGAAATAATTGTGGTGAGTTGCAAGAGTTTGTGTACAACATGTGTTAAGCAGGTAGTTTCACTTAATTACTCCTCGGTGGTAAAGGGTTGAACTTTAAGTTCAGCATATAAGTCGACCCCTTGTTTTTGAAAGATTTTTTTAGGCTTCAAAGGTCGACTTATACGCCAGCATATTTGGTAATCATAAAAATTATTCATTGTATATAATCAAGAAAATGAGATGACCTCCTTATCATGTTCAGTGCTGACTCTGGTGGAAGTATTTATTTTTCTCTTTGGCAAATTCTGCTGTTGATGCATGCACTTGGATGATCTGTAGATGAATATGAGCTTACCATCTCCATCAGATATACTTTCTATTTTATCAATATAATTTTTACATATCTTGTGGACCAAGAATCTTACCTCCAAGTCTTCCATTATTTTTACCATTGTAATAGAATAAATCATCTTTCTTCAGTGTTAACAGGCCTTCTGATTTTCTTCTAACTTTGTGGAGTTTGATGTCCCATTCCATCTTCTTTGCTTTTATTCAGTAGCACCAATAGCTGATCTTAGCTCTTTGAGCTGTGACAGCTGTAAGAGATGCAAATGTAGGATGATGGGTTTTTCTCATGATGGACCTTTGTAATGTCATCACTTCCCATGTACATAAATGGGTAATGTAATATCTTTCACTTCCAGATAAATTCCTATTATAGAAGCTCATCATGAAAATCATAACAACATTTGGAAGTAAAAGGGAGTACAAGGAGAAAAATTCACCGGGCTGCCTTACTGCCAGTAGTTCCATTTTCTATATTTAATGACCAGAGATAAATTGTTATGCTAACCTGGGATACATATCAACTCCAACCATAACCAAGAGCCTTCCACCCCAATGAGACAATGAACTGTGGTAGTGAGAGAAGTAGTATTTCATAATATGACCATAACTAACTATATTGAGGGATACCATAACAATATTTATATTCCAAAGTCCCATTCATATTTAAGAATGTATCTTATATAATATCATATATTGATAGTTTTTCAGTAATTGCAATGTTAACTATGCAAATTTGCATAGTTAATATTGTAATTAATAGATTCATAATTAATTAGATTCAGAAAATTGCTTGGAGAGTAGTTATTCATAAAACCTAAGTTGGAGTATTAAATATTCTTCTATACATATTTATTCATAAGATTTAGAATTGGATTGTTTCAGAAAACAGTGTACAGTGCTTATACTTTCACATGATGGGTATGGGAGAAAATGTCTGAATGAAAAGAATATATTGGAAGACTAGAACATTATATAATTGAAATATAGAAAATAACTGTAGAAAGGGTCAAATATTACACAATTATCTTGTATTAAATGATTGTTTTTTTTCTGGATAAATAAATACACATTAACTGAGGATTAGTATTTGCGGAGAAAATGAAAGGTTTTATTAATTTAAAATTTACTCCTGGTGTTTCACTTATACCTTAGGTGGACGAGGTATAATCGACTTAATTCATCACAATATATTAATTAGAAAGCTTTGGCTATCTCATACTGAACGTCAGTTGATTATCCCGCTACATATTTTCGAGGTATTCCTTCGATAGTATATTGAAGATTTCTTTCCTATCTATTTTTTATACTGTAATCTAGTAGTTTCAGAAACTCGGAAAGACTTCAGATGTATTCAGAAGGAGAAATAACAGAAATTCCAAAGGAATTTACATTTATATTTTAACCCCACCACCTCGCTTTAATCCAGGATGGTATTTCGTACCCGCTCTTCCGTCATACCCGAAGAACTGGTAGAAAATGTAGTCTTCACACGATAGCGTCTCTGGCTCCGCGTTGAATTAGTTCCGTTTCCGAGTTTGTTTATTAGAATATATTTCTATGGTTATGTTAAATGAACCGCTTTTGAACTAACAATAAGATGCTTCATTGCAAAATATTGTTAAAAATGTGATTAATTTCCTCAGGAAGAATGCAAGATTAGATATGACGATTTCACAAGGTTGGAGAGATTACAAATGCCTTTGTGAGAAGTGTAATTTCCCTGATTTCTTTCTGAATCTAAAAAAGTTGAAAATACAATGTATCGCAAACCCATCAAATAAACAACAAAAGACTGTTTGTTTTACTTGGAATGTTATCCTATACAAAAATTGAATAGTAATGATAAGAATGCCCAATGAAGAGTATAGCTTACAGTGGCTGACGATGTATGTAATGTCTTCCATGGTAATGTGTACTATATAGTATGAATAAAAATCTTATTTCTCGCAAGCTGATAGTGAAAAAATATTTTGCCAAGATAGTCCAAAATTGGAATGAAATTTTCGTTGTGAATCCCCAAGCAGTAAGTTGCTTTATTAAACATATCAATTGTGAGTTTTGACGTGATTTGTAGGGGTCTATTGAATCAAACTGAAATTGAGTTAAATTTCCCTGCCTTGCATCTCGTTTTATGGATATTTCAGAGAATCTATACACCTAATTCCTGGACGGAAATATCATAACGGATAAATACATAATAAAGGATAACAACAATCAAAGAGAAAAGAAGGTGGATTTAATTCATCTATGGTTAGGTGGATAGTTTGAGCTTCATCCGGTAGCAGTGCTGTGGAAGTAAGTGGTCGACGTCGTGAAGCAGTGAGTGTCGTTCCCATGTTAGAGTCGTAATGGCATCCATGCTAGTAAAAATCTGAATTTTGTGTCCTGTGGATATATTTCCAACTGTCACACCCGAAACCTCTTGGAAGATTGATAACGAATGGAAATAGAATAATTGATTATATCCATGTATAATTTCGTGTAACTTACTTCTGCAGCTTCTACATAGGGTTAGTATACCTGCATTAAAAAATCACTTCGAATATAATAACGTGATGTTGTTTTAGTTGCTCTCTCGTAAGAATTGAATGTGCTTTGCTTATTGACGCTTTTAATACAGTCGATAAACAATTCGATATAGTTGCAACCGTAATAAATTAGTTATATTTTGCGACCTTCCATACTTTTATTTGGTTGTTCCCAGCACGTTCATCTTGAATGACAATACTCGTTAAGTTTTCATCTTTCGAAAAGTATCCTATCAGTTCTAATATTTATGTTACAAATCGTTAGTTATGTTGTTCATGTTAACTATAAGTATTCCTTTGCGAATTAGAAATATCCAGGAAATAAGATTTATTTACATTTGACCTAAGTGTGATTATAAACAAGGTCCTCATATATGCCAGTTTTATATTTAGCGTGTACTTTTGCAATGATTTACAACAGAGCCACGAATGAACTTGGTGGAGATACTCGGCGTTTCTGCAGTTTTTAAGATGAAAACATAGAGAATGAAACAATGGCGCAGTACTTCCAAATTTCATATGATCAGCTGAAACAACTCATCCCAGGTCTATCGGGAACGGTAGGGGAAGATAACGTGCAGTATACAGTTGTGAACCATGGTCAAGAAGTTGCGTTAAATAACGTACAATTAGGAAATATTCAAGCCCAAGAAGATGCTCGACAAGTTTCAATCTCTAACAGCTGCATATCCGAGCTTAAAGCTGAACAACTAAATGGACAATACTCCATAGCTCTGAAGAGTGACACACCGGACCCAAATAAGTAAGTACCCACAATTTTCTTGTTTTTGATGGACTCTCATCTAAGAGCAGAAAAGATTTTGAAAATATTGTTTGCTTTTTAAAGCTGTGCTGAGAAATTAGGTTCTTAACTATGCTCTAAGGTGTTAGGCAAGCGAAGTTGCTTGAATGCTCTCCCTTCTTCACCGTTGTGATTTTTTGAGATTTTCACATCGCTCCTTAATACGTAAACGTACCGTCATTTTAGCCATATCGTTGACTCCATGATTACTATTTGCGAATTGACTAGGTAAACTAGGTGTGCGTTTATTGCAAGATTGATCGGAAAAGATGGTTCGGCCAGACAATACTTCTCAGTTCAGACGTATGCTTGTCTTCGATTTTGCCAATAATCTTATCAAATTGATTTCTAAAGTTTTCCTATATTCACTAAAAAATGAAGTATACCTTTAAATGAAAAATGAGGAACTGATGAGATCATGGATCATTCTTGAAGTTTGGTTTACGTATCTTTCCTTAGCACAAGTTTTTTCTCTCTTCTCTCATGACATTTTTTCATCTTTGGACTTAGAAATGGCTTACCAATTCCCTTGTGTTTTGTGAAACATGTTGTCATCAACGTTATCACAATCACTATTGAGTATTAGAATTGTGAACTATATGTTTGAAATATATTTCAGGTATTGCACTATTTCTTTTTGAAGTGTTTTCGCCAAGTTTGCCTTGAATATTCCATTTTGTGATATTTGTTCCCATAATGTAAAAGTGTTTGAAAGAGAACTCATTTATGTCTTGTTTGTGTAATTTAATAATTATATGATGTTATGTCTTATGTTTACATCTCTTGGTGAAAATTGTAATTATCCTTCGTTAATTATGGGAATAGAAATTTAATGCTAAGTTATAATACTTATGGCCCTTAATCCTAAAGATGACCTTTAAAGGCAAAAAGAATTGTTACATTTTAGGTTTATGATTGACTTAATTTACTATTTCTCATTATGTAGTAGTTAATTAATCAGCTTAGATATCATTTGATTGAGATTAGCAATTGTTTTTATTTTATTGAGAAACTCATTTGATATATGATTATAGTATCAAGGTACTAATAAAGAAACCAACTTTGTAATGTGCACAATCTTTAATAATCCAACACAACCTAGGTTTCGTTACAATGTAACATCTCCAATTAAATTAATTAAAATTTTAACTGAAGAAGTTACATTGTAACGAAACCTATGCTGTGTTGGATTATTAAAGATTGTGGATTCATAAAAAGTTGGTTTCTTTATTAGTATGACGAAGGAGTTCCACAGAATAACACCGGAAACCGTCTCATAATATTAAGGGACTGAAAATGGTGAAAATGCATATTGGATAAAATGGTGTACAAGTATGAAAGTCTATAGTTATTATTGTAAAAGTAAATAAATTCAACATTTAGTGTTTGAGTAAAATGTGGTTAATCGATTTCTTAGGCCGTTTCAATGATGTTACTTCGAAAATCAGCTAGGAAAATTGTTTGGTGGCCAGTAAATAATTAAACAGATTAAACTGTTAGTTTTCTTTAAACTTGCGATTTTTTGAATGAGAGAGGTGCATTTTTAAAAGCAAAGGTTATTTTATATAAAAATAGGCATTGTTTTCTCTCTTCTTTTTATGTTTAATTTCCAATGTTACATGCTTCATTTAGGAGTAATCCATTCTGAAGATTTTGGATTGTGAAAAGACTAATCAGAATTCATGTTCTGTTTGGTCCATAGCCATAGATCACAAGTTACTGGAAATTAATTTTCATTAAAGAAATGACTGTTTTGTTGCCATTTTTTGCAGATTAAACTCCAATTAGCAGTTATTCATGTCATACTTTAGTCATTCAGTTTAGAAGACAATATATAACAGAAGTTAGTAAATTAATGTTAATGAAAATATTCAGCTAAAATATTGTTTCCCAGATTGTTTTAGTGTGTTGTACATCTAACCAGTAGTTCAGCCTCTATGTGGCATGGATGCTGACTAATTTATTCAGGTTTAATGAATTGATTGATTTTTTAAATAGACTTTTACCATTGCTTTTAGGAATGAGTACTCTAGTGGTGAAATTATGAAAAATACTCATTTTTGCTCTTTATCTAGATAAATTCCTTAGACAGTGATGTTAAGCTTTTATGTGCTTGTTGTTGTCTTGGATATTCATGTTTCAGTTATAGGTGTATTTTCCATGTACATTCCTTTAGGCTCATGACTTTTGGTTGAAACCTTCCTTGCATATTCATTGGAAAACCCCTTTAAATTTGGCTGTTATTGTTAACTTTTCTTTCTCAATGAGGCTACATGAAAGGTTAAGTGGGAGAAAAGAAATTAGTTTTATATACTCTTTTTTCGCTGTTTCAAATTTACTTACAAGTAAACTTACAAAAGTAAAAAACACACACATACTTGTTAAATTCCACAAATTTTAATAAAGCTGTTGACTGGTTTCGGTGTTAAAGCACCATCCTTAGAACAGAAGTTATTTCAAGGAGCAAGAACATATACATAAGAACAAAAGGAAGGGGGAGGAGATTTTAACAATATTTCTAATTCAACACATTTCGCTGATCATCTGATTAACAACGATCATTTTTCCGACTTCTCCCCCCGTATTTTAAACTGTGGACGAAAAGGTAACAAATTAGACTGGTTAGAAGAGTTTTACATACGCCTTCACCAATTTTATCCCATTCCTTTAGCTAACAAGGTTTTGTTTTCTAACAGCCAGTCCCCACTCTTCAAGACTCTTTTCCCCCATTTTCCCTCCCCCTTGTGATGCAACATTGTATTCTTTTTACCCCTCCCCTTCCTTTTGTTCTCGTATATATGTTCTTGCTCCTTGAAATAACTTCTGTTCTGAGGATGGTGCTTTAACACCGAAACCGGTCCACAGCTTTATTAAAATTTGTGGAATTCGTACAAGTGTGTGTGTTTTTTAATTTTGTAAGTTTAAAATGAATTTCCACCAAATAGCACTGAAGTTGATTTCCTTAACTTGCATTCAAGTATTTGCCTTGACAAGAAATTCATTGCTATAATAAACCATATTGAAGTGTTTTGTCTCCAAAATGTTTCAAGCTGACTGAAACATCGCTAGAGAATTATGTGGCACTAAAATGAAGCCATCTTTAACAAATACGCAGAGAAATTGAATACATTGCATTAAGTAGCTGCACTATACTAGTAATACTTGCCATGGCAGAATATCATTCTTCACACTTCATGTAGAAACAAAGTTGTTTTCTAGTAGATACAACTTGATGGACATTTCCGACAACATAACTTGTTTCCAGAAACTATTTGTGTCAAATGATATGGAATCAGGCGTAACTTTGTGGTAATTATTAATTATAACAGAATCTATATTGAGAAAAATTTTACTAAACCACAGAAAAAATACAGAAACGACCATGGTTTCGCAGCATGGCTGTATCATCAGGCAAAAGGATAGGTAACAACACAGAATATATACAAAAAGGAGACAGACCAGGTGGCGAATCAGAAAACAGTAATGGGGGGAAGGGAGGGAGGAAGGAGTAAGGTGAGGTGGGGGAGGGAATGGAGACAAAGGAAGGAATTCAAGTCGAAGGATACAAAAACTGGGGAACAGCATAGATACAAAGTAACACATTAAGTTGAAAGGGTAGGGGGTGAGGTGGGAAACTATAGTTTTCAAAGTAATTGTGCTTTAGATCTTTATTCATTATCTCACTTCATCCATGTATAACTTAGGGAAGGCTTAGCTTAAGTTTTACTTAGTTATGAGCAAAGAAGATTTTTATTTGTCTTTCGGTAAGTTATCAATCACAGTGAAATATGATTTTAGGAAAGAAATTGGAAAATGGCTGTTTATGAATTAGAAATTTTGAGAAATCTCCAAAAGCTCTCTCTGTCAGAGTTCTGTACACTATTGATGCCAGTTCCAGAAAAAAAGTGAAAAGCCTGAATCACTTCTAAAAACTTTCAGTGTTCCACGCCTTTTGATTGTTTCTGGAATTGGCAACAATATATTACAGTGCACTGATAGAAATGGCCATTGGGAATCTCTTTAAACTCTTAATACAGTAAAACTTGTAAGTGACCACTTCTATGACTATACAAAAGTGGTCACCTTAGACAATTTTACTCCCTAAAAGAACAGACAAGAAGAGATCATATTTAAAGGAATTCTAAAAAGAACCAAAAATGTCTTTGAAAAAGTATTTCTTTTAAGTTAAGAGTAAAAAAATTTGGAAGAAATGAAATCGACATGAGTTTTCACAAAGAAGGAGATTTAATTATTTATACATCCATGTCATCTTGTTTGAATTAAGCATATTTTTCAAATTGGTCAGCATTTATCCTTTTATCAGTGGGGAATGCTATAGGT
The DNA here is from genome assembly GCA_947579665.1 of Sympetrum striolatum. NCBI lineage: Eukaryota > Metazoa > Arthropoda > Insecta > Odonata > Libellulidae > Sympetrum > Sympetrum striolatum. The sequence goes on along the minus strand of OX388346.1, from coordinate 71,954,165 downwards.
ATTTTAACAAGCATTTCCAACATCTCTTAAATTTACATTTAAACCCTGCAATACGCCAGTGGCATGTGGAATGTGGTGTAAAACACCGAACTCCCTATCTAACCTGGAGAGCTATTAGCTTCTCCAATACTTCACAGGAAAAATGACCAAAAGTAACTTTCTTTCCTGGCAATTACTTCCCCTGTATGGCTTTTTTGTTTTCTCTTTATAAGATAAGGATAAGGTTTTGAAGGTAACCCGAATATTTTCTGTGAAGCCTTCTTCACTGAAATCACTGCAGTTTATATAAGCTACATCTATCTATCTATCTACATAGATTTCTTCTAGCATCCTGTTAAGTATTATATCAAAGTTTCACAAACTCCTTTGTGCCTTTCTACCAAACATCTTTGTACCTCTCTACAAAATTAACCACATATAATTCAATACTTAGCAATTAAAGTTATAAAAAAACCATATTGGAACACCAGATTTTTTAAAAACATGTACAGTAATCTTTTGCAATAACAAAATTGAGGGGACTGGAGAATCTTCATTTCGTTATTGAAAATTTTGTTTTTGTAAGACTCCATGTGTGTATGCAACACACAATGTCGTAAGGTACTAGCATTCAAAATTCTTAGACTAGTTATGAAATGGGTATTTTTCTTTTATATGAAAGATGAGGTTTAAGGATCTAAGATTTGGTTACAATCATTTCTTGGAATCATATGTATCCTGTATTTTATAAATTATAGCACATTTTTACAAATCTACTTAAAATTTTTCTTTCTAATGCAATAATTCCAGGAAAAGGGAAATTACAAAATAACTAAAGCATACAAAAAAAATCTGCTGTGGCCAACACATGACTTTCTCCATATTTATTGAAAACAGAAGCCTATGCCGGTAATATATAAGTAACTCCTAATCAATGAGTGTTATAGAAAAATGTTTCAAAAAGAAATTGTAGTAAAATACATTATCTATAACTTTTGTACAAATTGTATATAAATACATCACATTCTGTCAGAGATATTTAAGAAAAACTTCCATTTCTGGAAAACAACAACTTACGGTTGTTACTCTTTTACTCAAGAATAACTCCTAAACAATCATTGTTACAAGGATAATTACTTTTAAGATAAGGCGCCCACAAACTTTTTTACCACAGACAGACATGCTTTGGAAAATAGTGAAAACGAACTCTATGGGCCCCAAAACATCTATTTCCGTTGAAATCTGGAGGTCAAATTTTTTTGCTAATACAACTCTTTCTCTATACTACGTATAGGGAGAAAGTAATAATGAATGGTCCACAAAAGATAGGAAATTCAACTTTAGTTTCAAACAGTAGCATGAACAAGAAAAGGAAACAAACCATTTACAGTGAGAAGGATCACACATTTAAAAATTTTAAAAGAGCAATGAGTGTATTTATAAGAACAATACAATCTTAAAGTGGGCTGTTCCTCATGAACCAACTGGAAGAAACCTTTCATTAAATAATACTTGTCATAAACTTAGAACACAGAGGCTTCATCACACTATTTTGGTACTACTTGTTATTAAAAGAGATCACAAGATCAAGCTCATGGCTTGTTTTCATGAATTTGCATATCTTTAAACAATTTTGAAGAACTCTGTTATATTTCTTTGCCTTTGTGTATTACTCAAAGAATCTAAGATTACACTCTGAATATTGCACATTGTTTTTCCATAATCATCTGGAAGATCATTGAATTGTAACTGCAAATTTTGCAGTACTGAAATCGCTCTTAAAGTATCAGCCCTGGTGTGTTGGACTATTTTTTGCATATCATAATCTGAATCACCATCAGATGCTGTTGTTTCAGTATAATTAGGCTGTGAAGATGATCCAGCTATGCAAATTTGTGGGTTTGCCACAGTACAACTAGTTGCAATGTCACTGTCAATGATGGCGAAAGCTTCTTCGTTTATGTTCATAGCACAAAGTTTTTCTGCCTGTAACAGTTTAATTTCTGGCAATAAACTGGGCTCAGGTTCTACCATTGAAGTCTGAACTGCTGCTTGGTTATCACTTGAAAACTGAAATCCTGCAGATCTCCAGCAATTTTGTACTGTTGTGGGACTAAATAAATCCTATGCTCTAACTACAGCTCTCATAGCATGCAGCAAAGTCCATGATACAGTCCTATGCCCTTCCTTCTGCATCTCTAAATAAATAGAAATTTAAAGGTTTTGTCTTTAAATTTATTATCTTTAAAATCTCTATTATCGAAGTCTTGACTGCAAATATAGGGAATATAATTTTTCTTTTCTCTATATGACTACATGCTTCTTTTAGTGAAATAATGTGTTATGTTGCAAGTCAGAACAACTGCAATGCGCTCTTTACTTTTCTGAACGCCATGGCATTTTGCGCTAGAGTTGAGGCTGGCAATGCCTTATAGAGGAGTCCAGTTTTATCTAAATTATATCTACACTCTGGAGGATAGCTGGAAATTTTGGGACCATTTAACATATGCCATTCATTTACTACGTCTTCACTAATTTTGGCATCTTATCCACAGAGTCTCAAATTCACTATATTGTGGCGAGTTTTAAAAATTTCAAACCATTCATTGGAGAATTTGAAGTATTCTGAAATATTCAACTTAAGTGCAAAATATTTCGCTTTTTCTATCAAAAGAGGTGCCGAGGTTGGTAGATTATCCCTAAGACACTCCAAAAATTAATTAAATAACTGTTCTTCTAATTCTGCCTGCTGTGGTTTCGAATTATTTTGCTTTAGATCCACATTCTGCGAGGGCATTTAATATATTGTCTATCACGGATGATACTACTTGAAGTTGAAGCAGGTATGGTAAACTTTGCAGCAATACTCAGCTTGGATTCTCCACTTGTTTTACTCGTCTTAACAGCATCAAGAATTTCTTTTTTCTTTCCAAAGACGTTTTCTATTCTTTTTTCCCGAATCTATTTTACTTATAACAGTCCCAATTTCCTCCTGATTATTAAGGATACTTTGGATTTGCACAAGGAATGAAACATGCACAGATGAAAATGGTTTTCACGTTATTCGCTGCGAGGCGTAAACTCCTCGTGATTTTATTTTAATATGCTGCAACTTTGGTAAGCCCGTTTCAGATGATCATATTTTTGGGAGCACCCGAGGACGTCACATTTTACTTAATGCAAGCGATGCTAGCAGAACATGTACAAAGGGGATAAACTCGCGCTGAATTTCTCTCTTTTGAATAGACAATCACGACGAACGGCATCAAATATCTAGCTCAAACCCTGCTTTTCTTGACGTGGTTGTACATTCGCTTTATAATGCAAGTACTTAGGTTCACTTGATATATTATAATTATCCGTTTCTGATAACGTAATTTGACATAATAATTCCGCGAAATTCATAAGCCTAGCGCTGGTCTATGAGCCCCTTCTCCCTCATATTTTGTTGTGCTTCTTGTAAATAAAAACATCTTTAATTCCTAACAAGTTCGTAGCGAGCGGCAGCTCATGGACCAACACACATGTTACTTTTAAGAAAATTTGCAACTGGTTGTAGCAAAACAACAGGACATTTCGAAAATTTGACATCGTATCTTCTATGAAGAGAATAAAAATTACATTTCGTTATTGAAAAATTTTGTTTTTGAGTGAATTTCATTATTTCGGAGTTCGCTATTGCGAAGTTCTACTGTATTGTGTTCTCTTTCACTTTCCAAACATCTGCAATCAATAAATTCAATAGTCTAGAGATTGTAACCTTTAGGCCGTTTTCAGACGGGACGACTTTTCGCCGGCCGCCGTTTACCACACGTTGCAGTGCTTTCAAAAAGTCGTCTCGTCTGAAAGGGTCCTAGCGCCGTGCCGTGGACGGCGGCCGGCGAAAAGTCGTCCCGTCTGAAAGGGGCCTCTGAACAAGTCAATGTAGCACTCTGTGTATTTACGCCGTAGACGGCGCACCGCCGTGCCGGATTGAAATGGGCGCCGTGTTGACAACGGCGGCCGTCGACGGCGCCGAGCCGTGAACGGCGCGCTTCGTGTCGTTTGAAGACATCTATTAACACCCATGGTTATTTGAAAGCTCGGCGCCGTGCCGTGGACGGCGGACGGCGAAAAGTCGTCCCGTCTGAAAGGGGCCTTACTGATTTACTTTTGGAAATTTACTTAAACAATTGAATGAAAGAGTTATTATTGTAAACTGGTCCCCTTAAAGGAGGTATATTTTGTTCATTGGTCCTCAAATAGGTGGTCACCACTCAAAATAGAGAGGTCCCAATGCACAAAATAGATTATAAGTAATTCATAATACTTTTGCAAGGTTTGACAAAGATTGGTCAACTGTCTGTTGATGTGCTGAAAAAGTATTTTATTTCTCTCTCTTGCAAATTTTAAAGGAGTTGAAAACACAGGGATTCCTATTTTGTAATGAATGAATTCAAAATTCCGAGAAGAAAAGCATTGCTATAGTTCAGCTGATTTAGATGTTACTTGATCTTTCCATATCTTTATCATATATCCCTCAAACTTTCTTGAACCATTTTTATGTTATTTTTCCTTTTGTTTGTAGTTTATCTCTTTTCCTGAACATTAATTTTTTATGGAAGTATTTGTAACGTAAACTTAGTAGTTTTTGATAAATAGTCTTTCCTCTTCTTAAATCATAATTTGAAGAAAGTATGTTAGTGTAATATTTATGATGATTCGATCTACTAGTGATGATGATCAATAATAGCTATCTTCATAGCAAATTATTAATTAAAAAGTAAAGTGAAATTATATATTTTTTTCTATCTCTTGAAAACCTGTTTTATGGCAAGGAAGTAACAAAGCTAAATTAGGTTATAAATAAATCTACTATTACTTTGGAATCCATTCCAAAACTCATTGCAATGAAGTAAAATTATAAAAATAAGGGATTACTTGGAAGAGGCTTTAGTATTTAGATGATTTCCTATCTCATTATTTAAATGTCAGTTTCTCTTCAGGGTTAAAAGATTGGTTTTGCTACTTTTTTCTCTGTAAATACTTAAAAGTTTAATTTTTAAAATCTTTTTGGTTGTTTTCAATTAAGGAAATTCTTTTTAAATCAAATGGTTAATGCTAATTTATTTAGCTTGCATTAAAGAATTAGTTCCTTCTTCATTTAACTCACCTATTTATTTATATTTTATTTTCTGTTTATATTTATTTATCTTCAGTAACTGTAATTTATTAATACATGCTGTTAGTTTTTGCCTTTGATACTATTTATATTACTTTTACCAACATTTATTTTAAAGCAATATTCATGCCTCACAATGGAATGTTCGTGAAAGTTTAGACTCATGTCTGTTTCAATTTATTTTGCAGCATTTATGTATTAGAAAGTGTTGGTTCGAGTAACCCAGAGACAGTGCATATACAAAATAGTGTGTCCGCTCAGGCAGATCATCATCAGAACATTTCAGCAGGTTCAAATCATCTCCAAACTATTTACATAGCTGCATCACCACAGCAGGTTGTACCTGCAGTAACCTACATCAGTGTTCCACATACTGTTGTGAATGAAGTAAGTGAAACGCCTGAACTCAGAACACCTACAAAGAACAATTGCCAAGTATTTTCCACAGGAGAAGAGGTGCAGGTTCCTACAGCTAACAGTTCATTGAGCAGAAACAAGGAGAATCTCATGTCATCGGAGGAGAAAGAAGCCGAAGAATCAGAGGAAGTCATTCACAGTTCTGTTTTAGCAGGAGCACAGGTGCGAAATATTCAACAGAGTGGTACAGTAAATCGCCCAAACTCTCAAACAGAAACAAAACGCCCCTCTTTACAATTGATAGCTCTGTCATCAAGTCCGACAGCAGCGTCTCAATCTCGACAAACCAATTCATCCTGCCAATTGTCTACTACCCAGGTATCCCTTCCAAATGGACAGCAGATCTCTTTGCAAGATTATCGCCGAATGAATCCACAGATAAACTCAGTTCAACCGAATAAGGGTTTGGCCAGAAGTAATTCGGGGATAAGACAGTTTAGGGTTAGGAGGCCACCAAGAAGAGGTGCCTCAGTACATTCACCAGTGAGGCAGTCTTCTCCAGCCAATAGTTTGACCCCAGGAAGAATGTTTCTTGTAGATCATAGTGCTGAAGGAGAACCTATGCAGTATGTTGTGAGGAATGACTCAGCTCAAGAAAGTAGGGAACAGGAGCAACAACAGGTGGCAGCACGGCAGGATTCGAACACGTGAGTTTTATATTCCGGGAATTCTCTGTTTTTTTTTTGTATTTTGCAGTAGTTATGAAATTTTGAGTTTTGTGAAATCTTTATATTCCTGATGAGCAAGAATATGATTAGTCATAGATTTATCGTATATTATTGCTTGTTATGATTAATGTTGAACTGACTAGCTGTTGAAGAGATTAAGTCGAAGACTTTATTTCTGGCGCAGATTTCCCTTTCTTCATCAGTTATCAACTGAATTGCTGCAGTATGGGTTTTTTACCTTGTATACATTCATAATTATTCCTAAAAATCAATATCACTTGCAGATTATTATTCAACTGGAGGTCTCTACTACTTGTTGAAGTAATTTTAATGTTTAATTGCACATTTCATGAAAGTTCTTTGTTTTTTTAATAAAAAATCACATGATCTTCATATTATCATTTTACATCCAAGTGTAAGGAATGTGAAATTTTTCATATTTGCAGGAATAATAGATCTTCCCTTTGAAATAATTTTGGAACCTTCATCATATACCTTTCAACAGTTCAATTTCATCTCATTTTAATAATTATTATTTCTTTCTTTTGCATATTTTTACCATACAGATGCATGTATTAGGTTATACACTGTTTATTCTAATTGTATTCATTCCATTTGCCAAGCAGTTTATCTTTTAAATCTTTAAATATGTAATAGTAGAAAAATTTCTTTGCTAAGACAAATCTCACTTGAAAATTTGTACTAGAGCTATTTTTATTCTGGAGAGGAATAAAAATCCCTCTATAATGGGTTTCAGAACAGTAATTGTATTTGATCTTAAGGTCTTTTTTTGTAAATAAGATATTACAGACATGTAATTTTGTGCCATTGGACAAAATCTTATAATTGCTATTTCTTAAATACATTTTTTATCATTCTTAGACCTTATGAAATAGATAAGCTAAGTTTCCTTGTAACTTGGCAGACATAAAAGATAATTTAAAGATGATTTTCCTGACTTGAGAAATAAATATTTGAAGAATCTCCATTTACTGCTTTGGAATTTTCAAATTCAATTTTGATTTGGTAAGCTTATTAATCCTTTTATTTGTTTTGTTTATTTATTTTATGTTTCTCTTTTACTCTAGCAATGGGAACAGTTATAAAATATTCTCACTAGTGACACATGGAATTCAGAAAGCTTAATTATAAATATTTTCCTGCTAAAATAAATGACTGGATCATAAGTCTGCAGTCATTTGAGGATAGGCCATCTGTTTTCTGAAATAGTTATAAAATATCTGTAATGAAGGATCCATATTTCTGTCTCATGGAAGTAAATATATATTAGATTCAACACAATATTGAAATATAAATCTTTATTTATGTATGACACATTTTAAAATCATTTATATTATAAATAAACTGAAATTTGTAGAAATATTATTAGGTTTTAAAATAATCTTTTCAGCAGTAAGTTTGCTTGTTGTAATTATTAGAAGAGTTATTGCATGCAAATCGTGCATCAACAATTATTCATTTTATGATATCAAAGAATCCAAATTCAAAAAAGTTGATTTATTTAATTTATAATTATATTGAATATTTCAGTGCCTGTGTAGGGTATATATGAATGTTTTGGCTGCAAATACCAGGTAGTTGTATGAAATTAATATTTGGACGCAGTCTGCGAGTTGCATGACTTATCCTTGCACATTGCTTCAGCACTATAAACGATGAAAGGAAGTTAGGTTAGGTACTGATAAAATATCTAAGTTATGATATTGTTATCATATCAATGAACATGAAATATGACTCTGAATTATAATTTTGTTGTATTTAATTGATTATATCTTCAGATATGCTCAAAACAAATCTAACATGCACTTCATATTCTACTTAAGATGTTTATAAATAAAAATATATTTTATGAATAATAGAAAGTATGTTTCTGAATTGATTAGATGGTGTCTCAAAATGCCAGGTCTGAACTCCTGGAATTTACAGTAAAAAGTATTTAAGGCAGAAGCCCAAGGAACCAAGTCAATTTTCTGGCTCAAATAGGTTAACACAAGTTTCATGTTGCACAGATTTGTGATCATACCTTAGTTTCATTCCTAAAATTAATGTTTATGGAAAATAGAGATAATATAGGTAAGACACCTTAAAATTCTGAATACAAGCTGTATACCAATAGTAAATACTTTTGAAAGCAAGAAAATTTAGTTCTCTCTTTTTGTTGTAGTGAATACTAGTTGTTCGTAAGCAGGGTTGAAGAAATGTACATTTCCATCTACATCAGCAAACCTCGTCTAAATACAATAATATAATCAATGCTTCTGGATTAGGAAGGTATTACTGCTTAGGATAGACTCAGTTAGAAATTTTACACTGAGACTCAGTTTTGCATATCTTACAATCCGCCTATATGAGACTATCCACTAAGATTCTCTAAAGATGAATTATGTTGCCTTTGAGACATTAGGGAAAGAAAAAATGGAGTTACAATTTCTAGTTGAATCATAAATATCTTTATCCTACGATTCCCGCTAATGGCTGTAACTGTAGATAGAGTCACAATATACTCCTAAACACCATCTAAGTTATATTAACTTTGATATATTGGGACTCTATCTATTAATATCTTTGATTAGAAAATTCTTTAAAATCTTGCTAATTTCAGGCAGTGTAGTTGCTTAGATGTAATTTTGGAGATAAATTCATGGAATTAAAAATCTTACCATTTATACTTGCCAGTTACAGAAGCTTGTTTGCATCTTAGAATCCTTTCTGTTCTTATACTACTTTCCCTATAAGTAAATAATTTTGTGGATATATTAGCACTTATCATTAAAAGTCACTTTTTACAGTGTTTTAAGAATTACTAAGCAGTAAATTCAATTAACTTCTATAACGTTGAATGCTTACTTGTTTTCAAATAAATAGTTCAAAGATAATATTATCTTCATTCAATACAATATTTCATTCCATTTCATTACTATATTTTTATAGTAATTTTCTCTTGCATAGATTTATTAAATTTCTACCATTTATTAGTTAAAGTTGTAACGACTAAAAAATATTTTTGATAATTCCCATGTATTTACTGTTAAAATCTCTCAGAGAAAATGATTTGAAGTTTTCTCACTCTTAACTAAACTACTCTTTAATGTTTAGGTCAACTTTTCAGTTTTCAATTGAACTTTTGTATTCAGTGGGTAACTTTTATTCAGGTGTAAATGGTATTCAGGTTTGTAATAAGCCAGCTGACTTACATGCAACAATAATACTGTACAATTCTCCAGTCACCAAAAAATCTTGACCTTTATTTTTCAGAACCATCATGCAACAGAACCACTGCAAAAATCACTGTCTTGTTTCATATAAACTGCTTGATGGTGATCTAAGTTTCAAATAGGTTCAAATATGATAGTAGTGCTGTAATTAAAATGCTACCTGAGAACCAGATTGTAATCATATAGATCATTTTATTTTTTATAATTCCTAGTAAATAAGTTAGGAAGTAATTGAAAACCAAAGAAAAACTTATATACTGTGCTTATCTTTCAAAGAGGTTGAGAGATGTTGCCTTAATACAATAGATTTATATTGGTCTTAAATTTTTACACAAACCAAGATGAAATTACCAGAAATATCCATAGAAAAGATGGGTGCAGCCCTTGCAAACGGTTGAATGTAAGACATTTCAATGATTTCCTATCTTTTCATCTATACAATGTAGAGGTTGATGCTTTGGTGAAAGTATTTGCGCAATTAATTTAAGTGAAGCATTATGTACGAGTCATGTTTTACAAAGACTTAGGGAAAGATTTGCTGCCTGTGCCAGAAGATTTGACTGTAAGAAGCAGGTGATACAGTAGAAAGTTCCAAAATGCTGAAACTTCAATTTCCAAAAGTCTTCCTAAATCTTGTCAGAATTGTGACAAATTTCAGTGAGATGTTCAAGAGAAAGTAAGTAAATATCAGGTTCTACAGTCCTATTTCTATGTAGCTTCTTAATTAAATTGATTATAAAAGTAATCAAATGTTATTCTAAAATAATTTAATGATGATGTGACTCATCACTAGTGTCTTAGATGAGATTGAGTTTTTAAGAAAGGAAAACACTCTTAATAACATTCAGTATTTTCTATAAATTAGTAGCAGTTCATATTTGTAGTCTTAAAGAATACATCGTAAAACAGGAACATCTTTTGTCTGGAGTATTTTGCTGTATGGGTGAAATGCATCTGGGTCTGGTCTGAAATAGATCAGGAAAAGAAATAATTAGTTTGAAAGAACCAAAGGCAGTCTTAGAAATGATACAATGAGTAAAGGATGGATTTGATGTGTCAAATATTGAAGGATGGTTTGAGGTTGGAAGCTATATAGGTAGGGTTCCATTGAGTAGGCAGAGAGTGAAAGAAGAAAGTTATGAGAGTTGTATGTACCAGTTATCAGACAGCAATTGCATTGGTCCAAATTGGTATTCTTGCTGCATAAAGCTCTGGTTGCAGAGGTTCAAGAGGTTAAAACTTACCACCATCTGTGGTGACCTTAGCCATGTGATTATACTTCCTTAAATACAATTAAATGTAACTTCATGGTAAACTGTTGACTTTTTGTTAATTTGATCCCCCCAAGTGTTAACTTCTTCATGATGAGAAGAGAAGTTTTGTATCTGATTATCCAGTATTGTATTTCTTAAGGTGTGTCCGAAAAGTACCCAACTTGCATTCATATCTTTGCGCCAGAGCGGCCTCTGTGGGGTATGAGCGTAACCAGTAGTCCCTCACGAACTACCTGGATATCCAACGTGTTTTTTCTATATGTCGCATTGAAAATGACTGAAAGAACAGATCAACGAATTTGCATCAAGTTTTGCTTCAATCTCGGCAAGAGTTGTACGGAGACGATTGAAATGATCCAGAAGGTCTTTGGGGACGAAAATATGGGCATAACTCAGATAAAGGAGTGGAACAGGCAGTTTAAAAATGCCCGCACATCTGTTGACAGTGACCCTGGTTCTGGTAGACCTTCGCTGACAAAAACACCGGAAAACATCGAGTGTGTGCCACTTGAGATTGAAGGAGATCGTTGATTGACTGTTCGTGATTTAGAAAATATTCTCGGAATACCGAAAACTACTGTTGGGGAAATTTTAACCGAGAATTTGGGAAAACCGTGAGAAGAAAATGACCGCATTTCTGGTCAAGCATTGAATGGAGACTTCACCACGATAACACGCCAGCGCATTCATCGAACCTTGTGCAGCAATTTTTACCGAAACACAAGATTGTACAGCTTCGCCAGCCTCTGTACAGTTCCGACAAAGGAAAGCGGTTTGACAACATTGAGACCATTCAGAGTAATGTGATGCTGTAGCTGAAGACCATTCCAAAATCTGCGTTCGAGGACTGCTTTAAGATGTGGAAGCACCGCTGGGAGCCTGTGGTTCAATCAAACGGGGACTACTTCGAAGGATGCCACAGCCCGGATGATGAATTATAGCACCAACGCGGAGATATGAACACAGGTCGGATACTTTTTGGACACACCTCGTATATTCAATTGTCAGAACCAAAAGAGATTGGTAAAAATGATGAGAAGGTCAGTATTATCCACGGGATTCTCTATGTGGTTGAGCCAGTTTTATAGAGACAGTGAACTATTTGGGAAATCAAGTGAAAGATTTTTCTGAAAAAGTTCTTCAATATTAGGTGCAAGAAATCACAAGCACTATTTGTAGTATTAGACTTACTTTTAGGGTGCACTTTTACTTCTAAGTTGCCAGTAAAGTTTCCTGTGCTTTAGCATACTTGAAATGAGGTCTGTTTATCTCATTGAACACTATTTATTTGCCTTTGATTTTATTTTTAAATTTAAGTTTTATCTTTTGGAAAGAATAGCATGAGTTTGAATGAACATGAAGAATGCTTTTGGAATAATTCATTTTGTATTTGCTTTATCAAGTGTATGATATTATGATAGTATCTAATTAATTTTGTGACATTCAATCTTTTTTTTATTACTCAAGTTATTATAAATATTTGTATTTTATTTGTGAATAGTCTTGTTTAAAGAAATAGAAAAATTTAACATTTCTCTTAAAATGAATTTTGTTCCTATTAGGAGTGATTCTTGTTTTCCAAATCACTTGTGAATAAATTTTCAGAATCTTACAAACTCAGCTGTAGTAAACTTTCTCAAAACATTTTGGAAAGATGTGTGAGCGAAATCTTTTTTTCAGTGGTTTTCAGTTTGGGCAAGGTGATGAACGTCAGCAAGTGGTTATGGTGGTTTCTAGTGGATCTGGTGAACAAATGGTAATTACCATGCCAGCTGGTGAAGCCCCTTCTAATATGTCTTCAGTGACAACTCCTGAGAATTCTCCTCGTGCAGCTGGCAAAATGACTCCGTCAAACAAATTTGCTTCCTCCCCTTCTGGAGCAGTGATAATGAGTCCCAATCAGAAAAGGTAGTGTATTCTTTCTTTTATGATGGGCAATTAATTGATTTTACAGTTGTTAATTTTTCACCTATATATTAGCTTCAATGCTAGGTCCTATCTGTTTCAGTAACTATAACTTGCCTCCGTAAAATTCAGTTTAGTAAGATTCAATTTAGTAAGATTCAATAACTAACTCCAGATTCAATTCAATAACTAACTGTAGATTTGTGATAAATCCCTCTGGAATAAGATAAGAATGTGTTCATTATTAAAGAATTGGTCTGGTAAATTTAGTATATTTTTGATAATATCTGGAATTCCCATTCATTCTGCATTTTCTACATTATAATCACTGTAAAAACATACCCTTCCTTAAAAAATAAGCTATCTTTTAACAAATAACCTAAGTCTATTAACTTCTTAGGTAGTATAAGCTCTTTGGCCACACTTTTTTAATGTTCTTGCAGTGTGAAAATAGTTTAATTTATAAAAAATTAAAATTATAGGAAAGGTTTAATGGTGTATAGAAATTATCAATGCATTCTGAAAACAATCCGAGTAGTTATGACTTCAGAACATTTTGAAAACTATATTCTCCTCGACATGTGATTGGCTAAATTAATTAGTCCACAAACTAGGGGTTAAATTGAGAAGGGGATATTTCTATTATCAAAAAGGGGCATTTGATTAGTGGGTGACTTTCAGATGAAGTATATTTATTTGACTATTAAGATTGAGATCTATCTTTTCAAAATGCACCTGCGTAATTATTTACGTACCACATTATTCATATATATATTACGGGTAGTCTTATCTTTTAATTTCTTTATGTTATGGGGTCCTACCATAAAGTCATGCCCGAAGCAATTGATGTATCAGTTTAATTGACCCAACCCAACCTTGTGTGTGGTCCACAGTTGTCTGGTTTGCAACTCTTAGGACATTTGTATCCCAAATCCTAAAGATCCAATTGTCTGGAAATCAAATGACTATTCATGGGTCTCTCCACCACAGTGAATGGAACTACAGTTCTCATTATTTAGAAAGATGAATGAATAACAGCCTTAAGTCTGGCAAAAATGTTGCAGAGTTCTTATGGGTGTGCACTTAATATTCTGATCATTCACTTACCTATGAGATGTTTGCCAGATGAGTCCTGGGGATCCAAGATTGCTGATGCTGCACAGAAGATGACACAATTAGACTACTGAGGAACTTCAGCATTTGGTAGAGGAGAATGACAATGTATTATACTAGTATAATAATGTAACCTGAATCTCATTTAGCCTTTACTGACTTGCCCTCATTCGTCTATCTATACATCCCCCTAAATTCCTAGTAATTCACTGTATCTTTTTAAATTGGAGGTGCATGAATGTTTGATGTTAGGGTTTTGTGAAACATTGATCTGTGATATATGTTATTTTGTGAAGTTATTTTGTCATTCTGTTATTATTTTATCTCATATATTATTCTGCTAAGAATATTACTTTAAAAAAGAAATTTAAATTAAAGGAAGATGGTGTATTCATTAGATACTTTGTGATTTATGGTGATGAAAGTCCATGTAGGAGAGTTTTCAGTTCTCAACATTATGTCATTTCACCTGGAGCAATGTGATTATTTGTTGGATAACATAACAAAATGTATGGTCCTTTCCAGTATTTGGAAATGTTCCTTACATAAATTGAATATTCATTTCAAATTTATGGTTAATGGTAGATATCTGGGGGTTACACCATTACTTTTTTTCAGTTAGAAATTTGAAGGGTCACCATCCTAATCTGGACTCTTAGCTCGCTTTTGCAGCTCAGGAGCGCCCGACACTCCCATCATAGGGGACCATTAAAAAACTGACCACGTGGAATTTGATTTAAAAAGTTATTAACAATTCAGATGAGCAACATTTAATTACCTTTGTCATCTCACTCGTCCAAAGAGAGAATACAATTCGTGATTTTGCTAGAAATTACCTGTTGACACATGGCAACGTTACCGTTGGTTTGGGTTGGAGGGAATTTCTAGCAAATATCTAGAAATCCTTCCCCCCCAACCCAGCCCCCGTTGAGATTCAACAGGTACCTCAGCTAGTTGATAATAAGACAGTAAACCAAACCAAGTTGGCCAGTGAGCTATTTAAAACATCCGCCTATCTGACTGAGCAACGGGTATTGCCATGTGTAAACGGGTAATTTCTGGAAAAATCTTAATTTTTATCGTAGAATGTCGATCAAAAGACGCTTGTATATCTCTTTGGACGTGTGAGACGACGAAGATAGTAAATTGTTGCTCATTTGAATTGTTTATAACTTTTTAAATTATATTCCATGTGGTCAGTTTTTTATGGTCCCCCATGATGGGAGTGTCGGGCGCTCCTGAGCTGCTAAGGGTCCAGATTAGGACGGTGACCCTCCAAATTTCTACCTGAGAAAAAGTAATGGTGAATCCCCCGGATATCTACCATTAACCAAATGTATATTTTAAGGTGAATAAATCTAAATCAAATCTCAAATTTTTCTAATTTACGAAGATGTGTATAAATTTCTGATTTTGACTTAGATTCCTTTTACCCTTATTTATATTCTCTCTTTTAGATAGGCTGACTATCTAAAATATGCTTTCACATTGTTTACTTTTATATTGGTTTATGAAATGTAAATTCCAGTCTCTTCTTTATCCTCTTGTACATTATAAAAGTAATTGTCATACTCAATGACTGAATTAATTTTGTTATTTGGTAAAAAAATAATGGGAAAGATAGTTAATACTCTTCTCAGTTGTTTTATATGGTCATTAAAAACATACTTTAAATTATTATTTTCAGGCATCTCTTAGTAATGACTCCAATACTCTTCTTTTAATTCAGTCTCTCATATGCATTTTCTTTTAAGGAAGAAACTGATTCTGAAATGTGAATCCTGAATTTATTTTGAATTAATGTTCACTATCTGTTCTTCTTTAAAAGGTCAATTGGTCCAGAAGGAGTCATAGAACAATCAAGTTCCACCGGTTTTATTGGCAGTCCAACTTTAAGTAAACAGTGTATAGAGGTATGTATTACATATTTTTGCTTTAGTAAAGATATTTATAGTGTATAATTATCTTTAAATAGAAGGGAAAACCTACATAAACTGATCTCATTCATAATATTGGGTAAATTCACGAGTTTCATCATGGTCTCTTAATTAATTTTATACAAAAAGTTAATCATTAATTGTATGGGATTATTTCTTTGGCATTTTGAAGCTCTCTTGTCAGAATATGTCCTTCATAGAAAATTTTAAATGACCATAGGAATTTAAATTAAGTTTTTTGATAAAAATTCAGATACCTAATCTTAAGACCCAATGCACACTTGCATTTTAATGTTGCGTTGAATTTCTAACACTTGTTAATGCAGCATTGATGCATTGTTTGCTGAAAAATCAGTACACACGTGTTTTGTTTAAATGTTTTGTTGCAGCATTGTTGCCATAGGTGATGTAACATATAGTACAGATTCTTCTCTTAGAGGTGGATGAGTACCAGAGAAAGCAGGTCATTTTTGCTTACATTTATTTGATAAAGAAGAACTTAAACATAATTTGTAATTGTGAATATATTGAGCTAGTATCTAATCAATTATATTTTAGGGTAATGTTTGATGAAAACTAAACATTCAGTAGACTCATTAAATATGTAAATGTTAAGCTAAAAAAAGCATCTTACCAAATTTGTTATTGAAAAGATATTCTATCCTCAAAAACCAAAATGATCATTTCTAGTGCATTGGCAGAGTAATTTATACATTACGGTTTAACTATTTGAGGAAGTACAGCTAAAATTCGACTGAGTAGGACAACATGAATTCAAGATTAAATTATGTAGTACAATTGTAATGAGGATAAAATATCTAATATAGATCAATTTTATTACCATAAAAATTTGAGTTTCTTTGTTTGAACATATTGTGTAACATTTTCCTGGAAAATACCTTATTTAATTGAAAATAACGTGCACCCTTTTGGATCTATTTTTTGCTCATAAATCAGGGTATGTGTTAGAATCAACGGCACGCTAGATTCGGGCATAATACTACTTGTGCACATCCGGATCCTCAGCTGACTCTGGGTCTATATAACTTTTCAAATGCTTCATCAATGCTCTATTAATGTTATCACTGTAAGCCCCCAAGGATTACTGACTTAACTGTTATCTGATAGTTTTTAATTGAAATGGATTTGGCTAGCCCATAAACATTTTAAATGAACGATTTTGAATTACGTAGGAAAGGGAAGTTGCTAGCCCCGGGATACTCAACCTGGTGCTTGAAGCAGCCTTGTACAGTGCCTGCCAAGCTTTGGTGAAAAGATTTGTTTTATTTGCTGCAGCAGTATTTCTTGGGATTGCACTAGTGGGGTTAAAGTGGAGGTTTGGCAGGGAAGGGGTCAGAAACTTGGTTGCCCTGGTCTTGGGTTTTGTAAACATCCAGGGTGATGGTCTGAACATGTCTAAACTTTATCCCTCTTATCGCCTATATCCTGATTAACAAGACGTGTGTGTATGCACATTTTGTTCGTAATGCAAAGATTTATCTTGACTCAGCTTATCAGGGTATCAAATTCCCCATAGTCAATGACTACATGCATGCTGCTGGAACACAGCAGGCACATTCAGCAAAAACCTTCATACCAAATGTATTCCTCTTAATCAAATCTTCTTCAGTGATAAAGACATTCCCACGTTGTGAGGTTGTGATGAAATTATATACAGTAGAAGTCCGTTACTGCTAGAGCTAACATAAATCAGAAAAGTACTCGTTATAGCCGATTTCTAACTCTAAGTGTAAGTAATCCGTCCTCTTGAATCTAAGAGCAGGGAGTGCGGCAGTATGAAACTGTACGGATTTTAATCCTTATGCTTATGCTTCATAATGCGTAAAAAAAGTACATTTGCATAAAAATACCATATTTACTTGAAAATAACGTGCACCCTTTTGGGTCTTTTTTTTGCCTAAATAATCGGGGTGTGCGTTAGAATCAACAGCAAACTAGATTCGGGTACAATTCTACTCGTTGCCACGGCCCATAGCGTGGGGCCGGCCACATCCTAGGCTCACCCTGGTTCCATATAACTCAAACGTTCCATCAATCTGCTATCGACATTTGGACTCTCTACATGTGTTTATACTGTATCGATGTTTGCACTATGTATGAAACTATAGGTTGATAGATTTTAATTGAAAGGAAATTGGCTAGCCCATAAATTTTTTAAATGAACGATTTAGAGTTGGCACTTACGTAGGACTTACAGCATTGACAACTACCGGCATTTTGCATACAGTGCATATGTGTACAGATATACACACATATATTAGCGTATGCCTGTACAGTATTAGACGTATAAGGTGCAGCGAATGGCATGACCTCATACCTTAAGGCGTGCATTACATTCGCCGGCATATGATATTTCAATGTCCGACGCTCGAATTTCAGAGTGCCCATTACTTATGATGGTGCTTTATTCTTTATTTTCAAGTTAACGCATAATTTTATTGATTAATACATCTTAATGAAATTTCGTTCCCTAACATAAAATGTGGAAAAATATTGCTCAATAATCATAAAAAAGTAATGATGTGTTTTTAGATCATTTCAATTCATATCAAATTTCTTTCTCGAAATATTTTTCATTCACACCCTTCTTAAGCAGTTACTGAGTCACGAGGGAGGGGAAGAGGTTACCCTGGGAATCCGAATCAGCACTGCTTTTATTCCCACTGATCCTGGATCAGACAATTTGGTGCCAAGTTTCGTATGAAAACAAATCCCACGGGTGGATGCCAATATGATGGGAATTCAATTAAAAATTCCGGTGTTGACTAGAGGGGTCATTGCCGAAAAGAAATGAAACGAGGTAATAAGACGTATGGAGGAATAAAGGGGAGATTGAAATGGTGTACGGTTAACTAGTAAAGTGATAATCATGCCAATTGATGGGCTTATTATCACCCTAGACAGAAATGTTATATGGTACCTGCTTCACTTCCTGAAATGCCCTTAGGTGCCCTGACACAAAAAAACAGTTGAGTACCCCGGGGCTAGCCCATCAAACCTTTATAATGACTGATTTTGAATTAATTAACAATTTTTTTTAATTGAAAGGGAATTGGTTAGTCCATCAAAGATTTTAAGTGACTGGTTTTGGATTGGTTAATGTACACATTTATGTAGGACTTAATGATTGCATAGATGACCACCAACATTTCATATAAAGTGTATATGCATATAAATATACATATATAGCAGCATATGTGAGTATAGTAAAAACACATGTACGGTCTGCAAATGGCATGTCTTATGGTGCGCTTTAGGTTTAGTGTGTGGGCAAAAGATTATTCGATTTCGACGCTGGAATTTTGGGGTGCACATTACATTTGATGGTGTGTTATTTTCGAGTGAATGCGGTATTATTCAAACAAGTACAAATGTAAGTTAACCTTTACCATAGTATGAACAAAATATTTAAGGTACAACTATAGGTTGTAAGGTAAGATACAACAAATACAACATTCCAAAATACTACAATAACCAAGGATAACAAGATTAAGGAGCTATTGTTCCATTCATCTTTAATGACATACAAAATGATCTACGATGATCCTCCCATTGAATGATTTTACGAAAAGGGATGCAAAGTGCACCACCCAATGCCCAACAGTGTATTATGGCAATGCATTAGTCTTAAGTCTGCATTGCTGTGGTAAACTGCAACAGAAAATCAATGAAAATATGATGCATAACACACATGCATTGACGCAAGTGTATGTGCATCTCTCAGTCCAAGGTTGAGTAACCCAGACTGCTACAGCATCAATGCTGCATTAGCACATGTCAGAAAATTGAAAGTGTGTATCAGGCCTAATGGACTCGTGAAGAGAATTCGTACATGGGGAATTGATCTCCCCAAAGATTGGTACGCAGGGAATTGATCCCCCGTGCTGATGTTGTACTACCGTTATTCAGTCTTATGTTAATCTACATGCCCTGGTTATTGGTTAATGTTATAAATAAACTAACCGGGGGGTTGGGTTGGTAGTACAACTTCCGCGCAAGGGATCAATTCCCCTCGTACCAATCTGTTGATAGATCAATTCCCCATGTACGAATTCCCCCTGGACCAATTCACCGGGCACCTTAAGGACTAACCCTCCTCATTGAATTGGACTTGAAATTGCTGTAGTGGTTTCATAATTTAAAGGTGCTATACACATTCTGACCAAACCACCCAACTGTCGGCAGCAATGGTTGGAGCATATTTAGGCCTGTCACTCAACAAAAGCAGTCAGACTCTATTGTCAGATGGTTGGTCCTAGAAGACCATCCAACTGCCGACAACCCCACTCTGATTTCTGTGGCGTTACAATGAGTGCAGCATTTTTGGCCAATCCCTATCCAACTCAGTAACATAAGCACATTGCGCTAACAAAGTATCCAGATCTGAATTGGTTCTGTTTTCCTCTTCCTTCTACCCTTTGTGGAAGTTGGGAAAGAATCGAACTTTACTTCACAAGATCTGAGAATGAGAAATATTTCGTAAATTGGTTGGGTCGAGTGAGGGAGTTTTGTCAGGTGATTGGGTCCAAACCTGTGTAACATATTTAACTCCTTCCTTTTATTTTTGGCATTTGGCTTTCTAAGTGGGATGGTTCTCATGAGGTAATTTATACTTGAGGCGTAAGTTTCTTTGTAGATTCAATGTGAAATGACTTGTGATGCACGATATTGGATACTGAAGTAGACACTGTCCTTCATCAGTATTTGTAGGAATACAAAATAATTTGTAGAAAAGACCATTATAGGATAGTTCTATGTTTTATTTGTTTTAAGTTTTCAATGTTTTAAACAGGGTCAGTTTTTATCCTCAGTACATATTAGGACATTAACCGTTGTTAAAAACTTGAAGAAAATTCTTTAGTACTGTCCCATTATTACCATGGGACCTCAAGCAAGGTTAGGTCTAAATGTACCTTTCTTCCTTCTTTGTCTAATGGTTTGGTTTCTTTGTTTTCTATCTTGGTTCTCCAACCTTCCCTCTCCCTTCTCTCTCATTTTCTTTACAGCAATGAACCAAAATGCAAGTTATTTATTTATAAAAATCGGGAACACCTCATGAATTTTGACACTGATTTCGACAGATCCTTGTTCAGCCTCGTTGATCTCTCTTAGCGACCTTCTTTTGTTTTTTTCTCCTTCTGCTCGCTGTTTTCAGGTTAATTTCAGTCTCGAGGTTTCTTCTGAAGATGCTACCCGTAGTAGCGAAACGTTCGTCAAGACCTTCTGTGTTTTTCTTTGACAGCATAAGGTATATCGTGACTCCCTTTATTAACATTGCTGTCAGTGGTGTTTTAATATTATCAAAATGCAAGTGTTTAGTGCAGCTGATGATGTCACACAACAATGAAACCTCTCTTTAATTAAAGTTCATATGGATTTAACTGGAGAGTTTTATTTTATATCTCAATGAAATCTCAATCTAATGTTTTTTTTACCATATCAAGGGAAATCAACTCTAGATGGGATAAAACGTATGGTCTGCGAAAGAAAGTGTGTATTTGCTATAGTTAGGATTTTAAAATTTCAAACTAAGATCAGGGAAATCGTTAGATACGAGGACGTTAGATTGGGATTTCTCTATATATTGAAGTAATGCCACTAAGAAACTCCTGAGAAAGTCTCTCGTAATTCAATATGTCAATGTCTGTCTCTTTGAGATTACTTCTACCTAATTTAGTTGGTGCATACTACTTACCAGGAAATATATTTTCATCAACATTGAGATCCGGTGAGAAAATTTCCAGCTTGCAGTAAGCAGAAATAGATAATAATTAATTTTTTTCACAAGAGCATAAAAATCTAGCAATGTTTAAAAAACCAGTTCTGTGGTATCTGTGAGAATGTGTTCAAGTAAGTATGTATACTTCATAATATCCTAGTGACTGAATTATTATGTATACATTCGAAAGATATGTTGTATTTACTTGAAAAAAAAACTTGCACCATTTTGGGCCAATGTGCTATCGATGTTTTGTTGTAAGAGCCCGCAATGACTACAGGCTTAACTGTCGGCTGATAGTTTTCAATTGAAAGGGAATTGGCAAGCCCATTAAACTTTTTAAATACCTGATTTATGATTTGGTTAATATGCTCACTTATGTATGACTTTCTGCATAG
Source organism: Sympetrum striolatum (assembly GCA_947579665.1). Taxonomy (NCBI): domain Eukaryota; kingdom Metazoa; phylum Arthropoda; class Insecta; order Odonata; family Libellulidae; genus Sympetrum; species Sympetrum striolatum. The sequence goes on along the minus strand of OX388346.1, from coordinate 71,932,337 downwards.
ACTACTGGCATTTTGTATACAGTGTATATACTTATGAATCTGGATTAACATCTTCGCATTTAACATTTTTCCACATTTAACGTTTATTTTTTGAGGTCCCGATTCATTCCCTATTAAAATGATGTAAAAAATTTCCTTATTTAGCGTTTCTGCATTTGGAGTTTTTCTGCATTCTGTGTTTTTCTGCATTCTCTACGTCATAAAAAATTTTCCCCCACAAGATATTTTACCCGATTTAAAGTTTTTTCATGACAGTTCATGCAAATGATTATCACCAGCACTAGTTTTCAATAGGTCGACAGTCCACAAGTTTTCACTTGAAGATGCTTATATATGTAGCATAGGTATTGGACTTATGAACATTAAGATATTGTATACTCTTGGTAATACGTAAATAATTAAATAACCGCATTTTCCCCATTAGTAGTTCTAACCCAATTATGATCAAGGCGTAGTAACGTAGTTGAAATCGTCGAAATTTTCCCGGTCAAAATTAACTATAATGTCAATAAATTTAAAATTTCAGAAAAGTAATATAGAGATACAAATTAATTGTTGATACTTACTAAATGTCAATATTAATAATACCTCTGTCTCCATAGGCATTTGTTTCTCATTTTCGCTTGTATATTTGCTAATTTTCAAACTGTAGGGCTCAGGCGGCAGTGGTTAATATCATCCGGTTTCTGAAAAATTTTGCATGCGAGATACTCATATCAGTACACAACTTTCCCGGGTAGGGAAAATTTGATCTAGAAAAAAAAACGTTTTTTCGGCCCACCCTAATATACATGTATAGTAAACAGATATGGTGCTGCAAATGGCGTGGTTGCATGTTTTAAGGTGTGCATTACATCCTCCGACAAATGATTTTTCAATTTGTAATGCTCAAAGTTTGGGGTGCGGATTGCATTCAATGACGTGTTATTATGGTAGAGTAAATATGGTATTTTGGAATTTTTTATTTAGTATGACTACAATTATCTATTGATGTGAGCTTGCATTTCACACTTGATGTTAATCCTTTCAGTGTGAATACAGAGTATCATCTTGATCATGATTATCACTGGAAAAAGTAGTGACTTGTAAATGCTTCAAACTAGATGGGCTTTTATTATTTTCTTCAACTGATGCCTCTGTAATGATGATTTTGCTTTTTATTTTTTGTTGGCTTATTTTATATTTTTATGGCAGATGAAACATGTTATTTTTCCATTTGATTTTATGAAACCTTGGCAGTAGTAGTTAATTCACATAAGCTGACCAGAGTCATATGTTTGTAGGAGCGGAAGTTGGTGCCTGGAAAGGTAGCTCATTGTCAATATTGTGGATACCATTCGGAAGATTTTAACAGATGTGAGAGGTGTCGAAGAAAAGTACCTGTAAATTGCAAAGAAATGCCTATAACACATTCCAAGGTCAGTAAGGAAGGAATTTCTTGTCAGGTGAGTAATTTGCTACTCATCCTGTGGTCAGCTAATAGAATGTTAAGAATACTATGTCTCTCATAGCAGTGGTAAATAACATTTTGTCAGAATTTTTATCCCACAACTGTAAACACATCCTCAATGAGGTGTCAAAGCACCACTTCCTCTATCTCTCATTTGTTATGTCACTTTGATTTTTATTCTGAGAGACTGAAATTCATAAACCAGGTCTATTATCATCTCTTTTAGGGAAAATAATGTGTTTCGCCAGAATTGTGTTTTAACTGCTTATTTTATTTCAACTTTTGTTTTGCTTAATGTAAAATATAGAACAAGACAGTGGATGGAGTTTTAAAATTTTATTTTTGCATTTAGTGAGCCCATTGTGTTATAAAATGGAGTATGCTATTAGAAGCCTATGCAAATGTGGTGTGCTATTTGTGTCATGTATGTAATTTATAATTCAATATTTGTTGTTTAATTTCACAGTTGTATTCTTTTATGTTAAGGTCCTTACCATAATTGTCTAGGTAGTATTTAGTCTAAAGGACAGTGAGAATGTGTGCACTAACGATGTGGCATGGTGATTGGCAACCTTTAATGTCTAAATAAATTGTTGCTAAAAATTTACCTTCATTAATTGCAATTTAGCAATATCTTAAAGTTTTAAAAATCTTCAATAGTTAGCTGTCTTTGTATGCGCTCAGCACCTCAATGCCACCTATTTTCAGAAAACCAATTACCCAAATTACCAATTTTCTAAAAAACACCTGTTGTACACTCCTGGCCAAAATTAACGCAGCACCTCCCTAGCAATCCTTACGGCCGGTGCTGCGTTAATTTTGGCCAGGACTGTACATTTCAATAGTTATGCTATCATCTTCAGAGACCGAATAATAGTATTCTTATCCACATTCTTCTACCCCTGAATATAATAGCATTGCTAATCTGGGCCTTCCTGTTGTTTCCGAAAACCAGTGGCAACGAGGTATGGACAAAGATAGCTATCAGAGATTTTTAAACTCTAGTTCAGTTCAGCCTTGTTCAATATTTTTTTCCTAAGATGGTCTTTTACTTTTCGATGAGATTTGGAAATGTTCTTCCCATTTAGTTTCAGCTGTCAAGAGTGGTTTATAGTATTCTAGTAGATGTCAATAGTGCAATGAAAATGTCCTTGGTGCTTCCTCCTCATTCGCCACATTTTAAAGTATATGAGATGGATATCTCTAAACCTCATTGAAATTTAAAAGATACTGTCTTGAAAAATGTTGGACAAAATCAATAAAACATGACCATAGGTCAAGAAAATTAGAAGAGAGTTGCATACATCAGTGTTAGAATGTGTGTGCAACTGATAAAAGTACAAGAAATGAAAGAATAAAGAAGGAAAATATTATACACCTATCAGGATTCAAACACATGAACGTATTTAACATAATGGGTGGTCTTTTACTTAACACTTATTATAAATAACTTTAATATAAAACAAATATAGAAACGTGCCACTTGTTATACTGATACTTCGGAAATAACCACTCATGATTATGGACATAGCTCCCTACCCTTTTTGCTGAGAGATGGACAAGGGCTAAAAATTACTCATTGTAACGCAACTCTTGTTATATGCTGTACTCCTTATAACGGACTTCTACTGTATTACATTTTTCCAGCAAACCTATTGTTGTGTAATCAGCCTGTCAAAGCTAGTCAGAATCAAAATTTATCTGTAATCGGTTATAGAATATATATTGAACTAGCTGAAGTATCTCACATTTTAAAATTGTTTAATACTATTGTTACAGCTTTGATCGTAACACATGCCTAATCTTTTTAGGTAGATAGCAAATACCAGGCTATAATTATTTCCAAACCAATAAGCAAAGAATAGAAAGTTATAATAAAGTCTGCAAAGTCACCTAAATATTAGATCAAATATCCTTTGAATGAACAATTTCTTCGATGAAGGCAACATTCGTTTAAAGATTCTAAAAAATATGTTCTAAGATCACTTTAGGATAAGCAGTACCACATTTAAGTAGACATTTTCAGAAATGCACAGATGTATATCGGAAACAATGATTAAACACGACAGATATATATTATATATAATAGATATCACTATATATATAACAAAAATGCAATCATATTGCAAAAACAAAAACAAAGATAAAACACCAATGACGGAAAGATAGTAAATGTATCTTGAGTGGAGGCACTTAAAAAACAACAAATCAATCACTTTTTGCATATAAAAAATATAAGCTTGCTTTATTTTTTGATTAGGTATACGATGTTGAAGTTTAGCTACACCGTCACTACTCACCGTGCAACTCCTAAAACATTACAATCACTGAATCTATGAAATCTTCACTTAATCCATTTTTGTCAATTGCTGATTGTTTATCGATACAAATAGATTAAATGTAATACTTAATTTAGAAGATTATATTTGCTGCAACTTAACATGTTTTTAATACGCATTCAGTTAAATTGATCAAGAGAAAACAATTTCATACAAACACACTACAACATAACCCATTTATTCCACGGAATATTCAGTAAACAATTACGTTGGTATAAATAAAATTTGATTGCAACAGATGCATAAATTTGAAAATTTTTTTAAATACGTTAGTTTGCATGATTCTTCATAACATATAATTCATAGCTGTAAATGCTGATATCCCATGAAATTTCTTCCTCTTCGTACTAACGCTCTAATATTAACTTATTCTTAGTATTGATTTTAAGCGGTTATCAATTCTCAATGTGTTCTTACAGATAAACTCATGAGCTCAGATTCCACAATGGCATTGATCGTCAGGGGTATGTGTTGTGTACAACCTCAAAATTAGAATATTCACGTATTTTATCAAAATGTGTGCAATTTCAAATCGCAAATGGTATTCCACGACCAAAATAAGAGTCTTTATTCTTTCTTTTGGTGCTTGATTCAACTTCCTATGGCTTTTATTTATTATTTAATTTTGCAAAAGAAATGAACCCTGCAACGAAAGAAATGAACTTTGTGTATTTCTTATGGAAACATTTAGACCCGTCTGGGTTCAAACCATAGACTTCAGGTAAGTTAAAAGTACCTTATACTTTGCGCGGGGTCGACATTTAACATTGTAGAAAAATTTCAAACTTTTGTGACTCTCACTTCTCAAGTTTTTAGCAAGCATACACACGCCCACACACTATTTTATACGTATAGATCTTACCCTTAAGAGGTATTTCTGCTACAAATCATATTCAATGGTTTTCCTGCTCTTATTAGCTAGAAATGGTGTATGAAAACTTTAATTTCACTTGATTTATCTGATAAATAGTTATTCTTCATGCCATATTGTCATTGTTGATAAATTGTTGGCAAAACTAATAATTTATCCTCTTAACAGAAATTTTACAGGGGAGTACGCGAAGGCATATTGGCTGACACCATTCAGAAATCAGAAAGGGCACTCCGCAGAAAACCAAGAAAACAATTTGAGGAGCCAGGTATTCCCTTTAACTTTTTAGTCATTAAACTATTCCTTCTTTAAATCCATTGTTCTCTTTTGAAAGATCTTGTAAAATATTTGAAATTAGTGTTAAACTCTGAAATTATTGTCACAGCAACCATAATTATCTTTTTTTAGTTATTCTCACCATCTCCTCCGATGAAGATGAGGATGCTGAAGGTAAAACTGATGCCAAATCTAAGGAAGAGAATGATTTAGATGCAGATAGTGGTTTGATTTCCATGAATCCTGAGGTGGATCCAGTATTGCTTCCAATGACTTCCATATCTGCTCTTGAACCGGTAATAAAAGATAATGAAGAACCTGTTTCTGAAGATGAAACTGACGTTGGTGAAGAAATAGCTGGTAATTAATGTGTATCTTCACTCTTATATCTAATTAATATTGCAAATATCTGATTTTTTAAATGTATCTAGTTGCCAAAGAAACTTCCTCTATCTACTTCTAGTGGCAAAACTGACATTAAGCTGAGTTAAGGAGAGTGTCTCTTCTCTTTTTTATCTTTTCTTACATTATGAATAATTTTATGGAAATATAATTGCAGAAGCTATTATAAAATCATTATCGTTGTTATAACTATTTGCTACAATCTATTGTTTTGTGACATTTGAATCTCAGAATAGCTTGATATGGAATTAGATTTGAACTTGGTTGGAATCTTAGGCTTGATTTATTCTTCTCGCGAGATGGGGTAAAAATTACCTCGGTTTCTCAAACTATCCCTTAGTATGAGAGTTTTTATATTTGATCGATAGGGAAGAACTTGATAACTACCATATTTCCCGGCCCCTAAGACACCTTGGTTTTTCAGGTTAGAATTTATATAAACTACCAATGAATATCTTCTAATTTCAACGCTTTGTACTGTTTATTTATGGCACATTCCATTAAATGAATCTAATCTGTTTAGAAATGATGAAATGAGTTGAGGTTCACCTAAGAGCATCAATGTATGAAAAGATGAAACTAAATCCTATTACAAAATGGTATTACAATTTTTTTAAGAAGTGACATTGAGGAAATATTAATACCTTACTCTTAAATACTTGAAATATTAAATACTATGCTGCTGACTATGAACTAAAAAAAAATTATTATTTTTTTGTATCATTATATTTTATAGTATTGACTTCTCTTTCAAAATCATCCACTATATATTTAAAATAAAATTAATAGGAATACTATGCAAGCTATTATTTTTAAGGATAATTGTATTAGTTTATCACCATTTTTAATGCATTATTCACTCTCTTAATTTGGATTTTCTTTTAGCTGGAGTAAAGGAGTTGCACAATGGTATTGGTGCAGAAAATGTGGAAAGTCGCCCTGTGTACCTCACTTGTAGAACCGTACGGATTGGTTCCTACAAAGCTGTTCCAAAAGAACGCGTGATTATATGCAAGCAAGGGATAAGAATATGTGTTCCTGACATTGAAGATGGTAAATCAGGTTTTCTTTTTCTATAAATGAAATGTATAAGTCGAATTTTTAATGTAGATATGATGAATGATTTTAACCAAAACGGTGCAAACTGGAATGGAAGCCTTATATTTCTTGTTTTTTTTTTCAGGTTCTAAGTTTGTCACTATTATGTTTAGGCTGAAAGATGTTGTTAGGGCTCTAATTCATTTTGGGCGAGCAATGCCTGTGATATTCCTTTATACTACACATCCCTGTGCTGTGAAAATTCGCTCCATGTTGAACATGTCTGCAAAGAAAGGACCTTACTATGATCCTACTTGCAATGGTAAGTAAATAGAAAAATTAGCATCTATTGAAGGAATCATCCCTTTTTTTAGAATGAACTTTTCTGGCAAAATTATTTTACATAAATCATCAATGTAAGAGTAATTAGTAGTTTTTATGTGGAATTCTACCTACTTAGCATGCTAGGTGTTTACTTTTACCGACATTGTTAAGAGACAATAAGAGTTGCCAGCCTCTGTGGTGTTAGTGGTTAGAGTGCTAGTCTTGCAATACTGAATTCCCAGGTTTGAATCCTGGTTAGGGCATGGTTGTTTGTATGTTAATAAAAAATAATGGCTTTATTGCGAAAATGCTATTGAATTTATTAAAATATGCCAACTAAATAAAGACAAAATTATTATTATTGTAAGTAAAACACATACATATACTCCCTTTTGAGGTAAGCTGGCTTACAGCCTTTTTATTAGTCTATCTGCGATATTGAGTTCGATAATGAGCTATCAAATTTAAATTTTGCCTTTAGAAACATTTCGTTGCTAAACTATCCAGAAATATATATTTCAATATTTTTAATAATAAAAATGTTTAAAATAATTTCGTTTTATTTTAAAATTAAATTGCTGAAAGTGTTCTCATGTTGTTGAATAAAGGAGAATTTATTGTAAATAACAGTATAAGTATTACTCAATCTGTTATCTGGCTCCTGCTCAGCTTCCAGCAGATGGATGCCAAGTATTCACTCTGTATCCATACTTAGGGTAGGGTGGTATTCAATGTATAGCCCATTAACAGACATCTTTTCGTTTTATTGGATTTGCTAGTAAATATTTTTATGGGACTTGTACAGCAGCAGATTCTTGGTCCTGATGTAGGCCAGGGTTTATTTTCCTCAGCCTCAGAACGTTTTTGGTTCTACTTCCCATTTTGGCCATTCCCTTGAAGGTTTCTGTGTAAGATGTCTTAGTGACCATTCTATCAACGACCAAGACAGTCTAAAGTGATGACAAAAAACTTTCTGCCACTTGAAGAAAGGAGAATCTATCTATTTAAAATGGTTAGATCCACTTCATTAAAAAATGGATTCTTAGTCTATTAGTAGTCTCTCAACATGTCCCTTGCATCACGTCCCATCTATATGATAATAAAAAGAAATTAATGAGATTCAAATATTGTCATGTAAGGCTGTGACGAAGGTTCTTCATATAATTCATCTGCCATATTTACTCTTTTAAAATATAGTTCCATCAAATGTTAATGCTCATCAATAATCCCTAAGTTCGAGCATTGGAAATTGTTAAGTCATTTGCCATATGTCTCATCCTTAAGAGATTGTTAGTGCATCAGAAGAGTTCTTTAAATATCCTGTATATTTATTTCACAAATGAGGTACAACTAAAGCAAAATAGGGTTGATTTTATGCTATTTATTACTTCCACTGGCATTTTACATTGTTAATGTGATTTTCCAATAGTAGAAAATATCTGTATAAATAATTCCATTTATTTAATGGAAAAATTTAATCACCTTATGATCCTCATTATGGAGCTTTTTGCTGATGATGTTAATTTTTTTAAAATTAATTACGGTAACTCTTTTAGTATCAGTAACAGGATAATAGTATATAAAAATGAATGGAGCTTTTGTCTTATGAAGGCCATTTCCATGTATTGTGTAGTTAGTTTGTTAATTGAGATAGACTTGACCAGCCTTTATGGCTTCATCCTTTAAGTTAGAAGGCATGTTACTAATTCTTGTTCCCCTACTCTGCCATTTTTTCTGTATTTTAACATACAGAACCCCAACTGCCACTCCCTTAGGGAATTAAAAGAATTTATTGAGAAGGCTTAAACTTATTGAAAACTGTCACAAACCTTATTTCTGATGCCCAAAGTAGACTCATCAACACTCCTTGAAGTGCCCTTACACAGAAGAATTAACTGTGTAAGGGCAGGTTAGTCAGTAATATTGATTATTTAGATGAAAGTGTGTTGACTTAACTGTAGGTAAAACTTGTATATCGCAATTTAAAATTTACTTCATCCATGGTGGTTTTTGATGTGTCGCTACTAGAAGCTGTCATTGGTATTTTCAGAGGAAACTCAGAAACGCATAACTCTACTGCCAGAGAGGATGACTGAAGACACAAAGGCCAGACTAAAGATGCTGTTTAGTTCGAAAGATCTCCTCATCGAACTTGATAACAAGGATGCTAATGAAATTCTTGTTAGAGCCTCACCTAAAGAGGTAATATTTGTTTGGATTTTCATCCCCATCTTTTCTATTTAATTCAGCGCTGTTAATATGAATACTTTGTCAAAGGTGCAGGAAACTATCAAGAAGACGGTGGCAGCTGCATCACCAACTATGGGTACCCCAAGACCTTCGAAGGATTATTTTCAAAAGTAATTTATGGTTTAACTTTGAAGTTCGATTGAAATAATTTTGGCTAATAGTTGCTATTTAAATCAATTTCATTAATATCTGAAAATTAAATTGTTACAGAATCCTTATCTACCCGCCACCTCCGGCTAAAGGAGGAATCACTATTAACCCAGAAGACTACTGCTGTTTGGGTGAAGAACAGTTCCTAAATGATGTTATCATTGACTTTTACCTCAAGTATGTCTGGCTTTTGATTTTTACTTTCTCCCTATACCTAGTATAGAGAAAGTGTTGTATTCGCAAAAAAATTCAACCTCCAGATTTCAACGGAAATAGATGTTTTGGGGCCCATAGAGTTTGTTTTCGCTATTTTCCCAAACATGCCTGTATGTGTGTCTGTCTGTCGTAAAAACGTTTTGTAGGTGCTCTGTCTTAAAAAGTAATTCACCGATCATTTCAAAAAATTATATTTAGTATTTTCCTAACAATGCCAAGAGTTTATTAGTTTTTGATGAATATCGCTTAACCCATTCGGATCGGAGGCCGCCGATCGGCGGCCTAGCGGAAGGTACCCAGGAGCGGAGGCCGCCTATAGGCGGCCTCCACTTGAAGGGATTACAGTAAACCCTCGCTAACACGAATCTCAAGGGACCGGGCAAAGTGTTCGCGTTATGAAAAAATTCGTGTTAACCGTATCGCGGCAAAAAAGTGCGATTATACCTGCTGATATATTGACGTCTATTATGATGTTGACGTTTAAGTAACGATCACAAAAATCTCTATTAAATCTTTCTTTACCAATTGGTAAGTAAATATATTCCGTAGTTTAATTTTTGCGATAAACTTAAAATAAATTGGTAAATATTTTTTATTTCACATCACAGTCAGGCATTACATAAATTAAAAAAAAATAACCAGTCTTCAAAGTCAACATTTTTGCTTTTATTAGGTTTGACGAAATCATGTAAATTCTTTTGCCGAAGAGTAGGGCGCTAATGGTCCATGCAGTCAAGTCTAATCCGATCTAAGTTATCGGAAAAGGTCCTGGAAACATTTGCCGTTGCTGCATATATTTGGAGCACATTTAGATCCGTTGTGACTTCTCCACGGGTGGGAGGCTCAAGCGACTCCTCCTCACTTTCATCTGAGGATGATTCTTTGCTATTCAGGAACATACGGCCAGATCATTGTCAAACTCCAAATATTTTGTTCAAACGTTAACTCAACCTGGTAATTTTAAGCAAAAACTCAATTTAAAGATGTTTTAAAGAAGATACAATCAACGCTCAAACTGCGGAGATATTCTCACGATACTTACCATTGCCGACGAAAGTGTTTGCATAAGCTATCATTCCTCAGGTGTGTCCTTTTCAGTAGCCGCTCCTTGTCCAACAGCATAATCGACATCAATATGGGTCCAAGCTTTATCGAAGCAACTTTTAACATGCTTTGCGGAAACAGATTCCCAAGCTGCTCCAATCGCTCTTAAAGCATCCAAAAGAGTCCAACTTAATTTAACACTTCCTTCCGCTGCGAGGATCGCTGCTCGTACCAGATGAGTCCGATAATACCTCTTCAGTAGAGCGATGATTCCCTGATCCATTGGCTGCAAACGACTGGTTGTGTTTGGTGAAAAAACCAAACCTTGATGTTAGTCAACTCCATTTTTCTTAGGTTGTGGGCAGCGCAGTTATCCATCGTGAGTAACACATGACGATTCTGAGCAGCCATACGTCTATTAAATCGCACAAGCCATTCACGAAATGCAGTGCCGTCAATCCATGCCTTCTTGTGGTGGGAGTAATCGCAGGGCAGCTTTGAAAGATTAATGTGCTTGAAGCATCGGGGGCTCTTCGATTTTCCAATCACCCACCATCGTCACTTCTAGCTTCCGTCCGAATTGCAAGTGAGAACAACGGTCAATCGCTGCTTACTGTGACTGCCTCCATGGCATTTCTCTCCCTTAATTCTCAGAGTGCGGCTTGGCAAGAGGTTATAAAATACACCCGTTTCGTCCATGTTAAAAACGTCTCGAGGAGAGTACTTTTCTCGAAGAAGTTCAAAATCAGCCAGCCACTCATTGACACTTCCTTCGTTCACTTTATTTGCTTCCCCACATATCACTTGCGAAGAGATTCCATGGCGTTTTTGAAATCGCCACAGCCAGCCACTGGAGCTCTGAAAGTCGTTCATTCCCAAAATGGATGCAATTGATAATGCCTTTTGCTGTATAACGGGTACACTTCTAGGCATGTCTGCTGCTCGAACGTGATTAAACCATTCCATTAATTCATCTTCGAGGTCCTAAAGATGTGATCCAAGCATGCGCTTTCCTTTCAGCTCAACACCTCCTGATGCAGCCGCTTCGTCAATTTTTTCGTGATTTTTTATTATCGTTGACAAACCAATGAGGAGATTTTGGAATACCAAAATCGTGGGCAATCTGAGTTTTCTTCCGTGCTCCGCGTTCCACCTCACTTAATATTTTATGCTTCGTTTGAAGATAAATACTCATTTGCTTTTGTTTGCTCATTGCAAAAAGAAATTTTGTTCCTGTAACTACAGATGTTCAGTAAAGACTCACTTACAGTCGTCGACACGAGAAGACTAAGAAAATTCATCCGAACTTACTCCCTGACTCACTCCTTGCCTACCATTCTCACTATCTCATTGGGCCCCTTGCATTTTCTTGGGTGTCTTACATTATATTGGATGCCCTACATTGTCTTGGGTTATCGTTTCAAAACGAGGGACCAAGGCAACGTATTATCCTCAAAGTCATGGTTCTTATTCTGCCAGGAAGTTCGCCTTAAGCGAACTACATGATTCAAGGGATGGAGGAAATTGTTCGAAATTCGTCTTAACCGAAATTCGTGTTAAACGAACAAAACCCCGTAAGACACTATACATTCCTGCCGGGACCGTGATACTGTTCGCGTTATCGAGAGGTTCGTGTTAAACGAGTACGTATTATCGAGGTTTTACTGTATATGCTTTACTCCTACCGCAGACTTCTTTGAGAGAGCTAAAATTTTGCCCAGCTTATCAGTAATGTTTGTGCAGCTGAGGAGTTAAGCTGTTTCTGTCTTCCTAACTTTTTTCTTTACTTTGCGTAGCAGTTGGAAGTGCGATTTTTTTATTTCTCTCAATATGATTTGCTCGGGATCTAGGTAATTATTTTTGATTTTTGTTTGCTGTTATTCACAATAAAGTATATAAATACACTAGAAAACAGAAAAATTAGATTCAGTTTCTGACGAAAGTATTAAAATTGCTAGCCGATATGACTGGGTTAACGGGAAGTTGTGGTTTATCCAGAACTAAATTTTATTTCTTAAATATCTCTGTCAGAATGCAATTTAGGTATATACAATTATTTACAAAAGTTATAGATAATGCACATTACTACAACTTTTGTTTGAAACATTTTTCCGTAACACTGATTGTTTAGGAGTTATTCTTGAATAATGGTTAACCGGAAGTTGTCGTTTATCCAGAAATGGAAGTTTTTCATACATATCTCTGTCAGAATGCAATGCAGGTATATACAACTATTTACAAAAGGTATAGATAATGTGCATTACTACAACTTTTGTTTGAAACATTTTTTCATAACACTGATTTTTTAGGAGTTATTAGTTGATACTCGCTAACCGTAAGTTGCTTTTTATCTAAAAATTGTAGTTGTACTTAAATATCTCTGACAGAATGTGATGTATTTGTATAAAATTTGTGCAAAAGTTATAGATAATGTATTTTACTATAACTTCTGTTAGAAACATTTTTCTGTAACACTTATCTTTTTAGAGTTATTTATAGATTACCGGTATAGGCTTCTGTTTTCAATATATATGGAGAAAGTTGGCCACAACAGATTTTTTTCCTTATAGTGTGGTTCTTTCTTCCATAAATTTCTTTACCTTTTCTTTTATGCATAATTGACAAAGAAAATGAAACTAATAAATTACCTAAAGCTACAGCAATCTAGTTACATTGTGATTAAAAAATCAATTAAATTCATATTTATAACTAAAACTTCTGGCTACATTTTAGATGGTACCTTTTCTAAAGCAGCTCTTATGGTTACTGCTTGGTACGGCTTATTTTCAATCCCCTCTATGCGTGTTACCCTCAGCGTGTTTTTTCCTTGGTCATCCTACAAAGCAGAGATGTAAAGTTCCAAGGATTTTTTAATCAAACCCTGCACTTTTTCTTTTTTTTCAATAAATTTCAGTTTATTTAAACAACAGGCAAGATTAATTGGAAGTCCCATTCTGGTCTTAAATAACTGAATAAAGCATCTATCTTCTCTCTGTTGTAGAACTATGCACTATTGATATTGTTTTACTAAGATTATTTTGTAATTTAGTCTAGTCCTCTTGATGTATCGTATTAAAATGATTTTTGAATTATTTACGTAGGTACTTAACCCAGAGCTGCCTCTCTGAAGAAGATCAGCTGCGAACGCATGTATTCAGTTCATTCTTTTACAAACGCTTGACAACTCGGCCAGTGCGATCGGCAAGGAGGCATCATCCCATGGAATTGGATTCATCAACCACTCCTGCTGAAAAGCGGCATGCTCGGGTTAAAAGTTGGACTAAGAATGTCGACATTTTTGAGAAGGACTTCATTGTTATACCTATCAATGAAAGGTACAGTTATCTTTGAAGTTACATACATTAGCTGGAATTGATAAGCTTCTAAAATAATTTGTCCCCATGTGGAAGCAGTTTGTTTAGTGTAGGGTAGTAAATTGTTGTTTTACTCATAGAGCATCAATATTTTATGTCTCTAAAAGTGAGTGTTGTATGTAAATATTGTTGTAGCACCTCATATGTGCGCTTTTTTTATTCATGCAGATTGTTTTGTATTCTTTTAGCAAATTTGGTCTCTGTTTCCCCTGCTGTTTGTTGGAAATTCATTCTGTCTAAAAATATTCAGCTCTTGAAGTAAATATTAACATTTTTGTCTTGTTCATTGTTATCTTAGCTTGCGATAAAAGTAAACACCACCACTAACTAGTGTGATATTGAAACTTGTCTTGGATGGTTCAAAATTGTTGGCGTTTACTCAGAAAATTGTATATCGAAAAGACCAATGACTTTATTTATTACTTAGTGTACTAATCAGGTACATCCCTCAAGTTTGGTTAGTTGATTTAAAACTATCTTTTTTGATATTATTATAATTTTCATTATAAATCTCTTAATTTATTTCCATCAAGATTTTTATTATAATTTATAATTTTAGTTTGAGATTATGAAAATGTAACATTGTTTTTAACTCATAGCTTCCAGGATTAGCATTCCATCTACGTTATCACTCCAAACCCGTAGGTACCGGGTTGAAATCCTGGCTGATTAGATTCTTCTGATCAGGGAATGGTTGTGTGTGTTCGTCTTTTTTGTTGCCTTGGTGAAGCACCCAAGTTCATGAGAGCTCAGAGGGGCTTCACAAATAAAGGACAACAATGGCTAAGCATGAAAAAAATATAAATAATGTATAGCCTTTGAAAGTTGATGTCATCCTTTTGTTTTAGTGCACATTGGTTTTTGGCAATCATCTGCTTTCCTGGACTGGAAGGATGTGTTAGACTGAGTGATGGAACTCCTGTGAAATTACCACCTCCTCAGCCAAAGTCATATAGAAAACCTAAAGGTAACTTTCATATTTTGAAGAAACTAGCCAGTATAATGAGGAAACTTAAATTAGGGTGCATGCTATTTGCTCAATTATAATTTCTGTTCATGATTTTCAAAAATTCAATGACTGCAATTTTTGAATTAAAATATAGACTAAGCTATTATAACTGCCTCATGCTATAGTTTTTGCATGGTTATGTTCAATATTTATACAACACCTAGTGGTGTTTTTGTAAGGAAATGAACTACTTGGAGAGAAGGAACTTAGGGTACAACAGAGGAAGTATCATTAATTATTTCATTCAATCTCTTACTTTTTTCTAACACATCCTCCTTATCATTGAAGTTACAAATTATCATCTAACCTCCTGTTTCATTTTCATCATCATCCTCTTTGTGATCTTATATGTGAGATATCTTTTTTAAATTTATGTTGGTGTAACCAATCTGCAATATCCAGTTTACTCATGCTTCCCATAACAAATTCTGTTTTTGCTACTGTCTAATAAGATTAACTTGAGTACTCTTCTAATTAATAAATTTTGTCTCTTTCAATTGTTGTTGTGTTTTGGTAAAGATTTGGTGTGTATAACTGTGATACTGTTATGTGTATTACTCAGTTATTTCTTTAGCTAAATTTTTATAATAATTTTTCCAGTCGAAATGCCGAAGTGTGAAGTGGAAAGCAAAGAGATGCCACCACAGACTTGTATGATGAAGTCGATCCAAATTGGTTCAACCACCATCACCCCTATCACACCCCCAGGAGTGCCTGCAAGCAACTTGATGATGGCATTAGGAGATAAGGAGCCAGTAAGTATCAACGAGAGAGATGGAGGTACAATAGTGGATGACATGTCGGACCGCGATGAGGCAGAAGGGGAGGAGGAAGAGGACATCCAGATGCCGAGTGAGAGTGAGGATGAGGCGCAGCAAGAGGGGAAAGAGGAAGAGACTAAGGCAACTGTGAAGGACGAAGAAAAGCCAGTGGAGGAAACCACTAAAGAGATCGTACAACCTGCTGATGAGATTAGGAAATCTACCGATGACAAGGTAAACTGAACTATACTAGGCTTTATGAAATTTATGAATTTCCCCCTTTTCATTGAAAAATAGACACATTTCTGAAGAAAGAACTTCGAGTGTTTCCACAAAATGTTTATTACAATGACTGGTCTGAGTCTCCACCAGAAGATGTCTACCCAATGATGAAACTTTTTGTTGAAATAAATCTTATGTGCAATATGCTTGGTGTTCTTTCTATGGAACTGTCTGCAGAATTCCATGAAGTCAAGCTTGTACATATTAATTTTAATTTATACATGTATTATGAAGTTCATTTTTGATGAAATGATCTTTCCAGATATTTTCATACTACTACATCATTGGCTATGTATGCCTGTTAAATCGTTACAATCTTGAAAATCTGTCATAATTAACTGTTAATTACAATAGCATTGTATAATAATATTTTAATAGTTTAATATAATCCCTGGGCTATCTATTGATTCTATTAGTTTAATAGTGTTTTAATAATTTTATTTGAAATGAAATAAAAGTTAGAAAAAGTTTCATTGAATATTTTAAAATTGCATAATGTGTCAAAATTGCATATAACCCACCACAATTACAAATTAGGAAGATAATTAGATTTAACATGTTTGTGAATCAAAATCCCAAGGAAAAACAGATTTGAAAATAGTCTGATGGGGCTGGGAATCAAACGGATTCCTGGCCCTGTCAGACATTTTTCAAGCCCGTTTTTCCTTAGGATTTTCCTGGGTGGTTTCCCTTATGTGCAATATACGTTTAACCCTTTCCTTTGTGAATCAAGTTTGTAAGTATTCTTTTTAGCCGTAAAAATGAGTAACATGAATTTTTCTCTAATGTAATGTTACCAAAATGAATGGAATATTATCTTTTAAGATTATGCTTTAAATATTTCAATACCTTTCTTGGTTGCCTGGGGATGAGTGAGGTATGATAATTAAATTTTCATTTAAATAAACACCTTCAATGAAGTTTGAATATTACAAAAGCTTCCTAGTTTAAGCAATATCCCTGAAATTGTTGCAAAAATTGTAATTCATTTCTAAGATCTTTTTAAAGATCGTACTTTACATGTACAGTAGAAGAAGTCCTTTATAACGAGAGCTGACAAAAATCGAAAAAGTACTCGTTATAGCCGATTTCTAACACTGAAGGTTCGTCCTCTTGAATCTAAGAGCAGCGAGTGCGGCAGAATGGAATTGAAGGGCTTTTAATCCTTATGCTAATACGTAAAAAAAGTGCATTTGCTTCAAAAGTAACATATTTACTCAAAAATAACACGCACCCTTTTGGGTCTTTCTTTCGCCTCAAAAATCAGGGTGTGCGTTAGAATTGAGGGCAAACTAGATTCAGGTACAGTACTACTCGTTGGCATGTCCCATAGCGTGCAGCCATCCGCAACCTAGGCTCACCCTAGTTCCATATAATTCGTCAAACGTTCCACCAATCCGCTATCGATGTTTGGACTCTATACATGTGTTTATACTATATCGATGTTTGTACTATGTACAAAACTGTCAGCCGATTGTTTTTAATTGAAAGGAATTGGCTAGCCCATCAAAATTTTTAAATGAACGATTTTGAATCGGCACTTATGTGCATTTACATAGGAATTTCAGCATAGACGACTACCAGCATTTTGTATAGGCATATAGATATATATTATACCTGCAAATATTAGCGTATGCCTCTCAGGTATAAGACATGTAAGGTACAGGGAATGGCGTGACTAATATCACTGGCAGATTATATTTCAATGCCCAACGCTCGAATTTCAGGTTGCCCATTACTTACGATTGCGATTTTTTTCTAGTTGACACATTAATGTATGTGTGACTCATAAATCATAACAAAACAGGGATCTCTAATATAAAATGTGGGAATTTATTCCTCAATAATCTTCAAAAAATAATGGTGTGTCATTAGATAATCTTAATTCATATCAAATTGCTTTCTCGATATATTTTTCATTCACACGCTTCATAAGCAATGACTGAGTCGCAAGGGATTAGAAGAGGTAACCCTGGGAATCTGAATCATTATTGCTTATATACCCTATGTTCCAACGGATCGTGGATCAGACGATTTGGTGCCAAGCTTAGTATGAAAACAAATCCCACAGGTTGCCAATATGATAGGAACTCGCAGAATTAAAAATTCCGGCGCTGATTAGAGGGGTTGTCGCCGAAAAGAAACTAGAGACGAGGTGATAAAATGTACGGAGGGATAAAGGGGAGAGTGAAACTCGTGAGAAGTTTCTATTCAAAGCACCCGGAAGCATCTTTGCTGAGGAAGGGCGAGGCGACTCGTGGAAAACAAATGCATGAATTAGGCTACAATAATATTTGTTTTTAATATTTTTCTGCCCTTAGAAGAGATAACGTGCCTCAGATTATGTTGGCTTGTCAAACTTCGTCTTTCATGTCAATGGACGATTCTGAGTTATGTCTCCTGCAAGACAAACATAGCAACCAGGCACTTGTTATAACGTTACTTCAGAAATGACCATTCGTTATAATGGACATAACTCCCTATGTTTTTGGCAGTGAGATTGACAACGGCCAAACAATCCCTCGCTATAACTCTCGTTATATGCCATACTCGTTATAACGGACTTCTACTGTATGTATATATGAGTTTATTGTTTTTTGTATTTACTCACCAAGTTTTTTTTGTACTATTTTGTGCTAAAAAAAGTATTAGCTATTATTAAACTGATTTCACTGCTTTAGGTTCCTGAGAAAACAGAAGCAACTTCTGAAGAAAAAGAAGCAATCAAAGAAACTCCAGAAGAAAAACCTAAAGATCCTGGAATTGAATATTGCGCTCCTAACGTACCAATAAAACAGTGAGTTTACATTTTTTATAGGAAATAGTCTTTCTTTTAAAGTTCTTAGACAAAAAAAGCTACCATGTAACTCATAGTATTTAATATTCATGGAATTATACAGACGTATAGTTCAGTTCTTAGATATTGTAATTCCTTTTTCATTTATTGGTGAATGATGGAAAAATATGCATTGCTATGTCATTTTCTCATTTTCCTTGTCACTCTTTTATTAGATTCTTTATAATCTTGGTTTGAAAGTGCTTAGTTTCATTATAACATTTATGAGACGATTTTCAGATATATTGAAAATACACAGAAATTTAAAAGCTCTAAATTCATAATTTTGCTAAAGATATAAGATAATAAAAAAGGCAATCAGGATGTTTGAATTTAAACATGAAAAATAAATATCAAGCCTTTAAAGACACATACAACTTAAAATAATAACTTTCTGGTGAACATGCTTTTTCGTAAAGGGAGCTAAGCCAAAGGAGCCCCAGGAATCTCCATTCAGCTAATTTAAGTTATAGAACAATGTATTTCTTCCTTCAAACTTTCATGATTCACCTTGTGTTTTTCATTTCATTTCATTTGCAATTAAAAATTTGACCACTATAAAAAAGTATTATTTCCTTTTGGATTACATATATATCTTCCCATCTTAATATTCATTGATAATTTAAATTTTGGTCCATGGTTAACAAAAGAAATATTATTGGTAAATATCATTTGTCCTTTCATATTCTTTAACAGTATTAGTATACTGTTTAAAATAAAAATGTTTTACAATGTTGTTGAAATCTTTGCCTTTTATATATAAAAATTGCTGCAACAACCTGAAGATATGACAGGAATTTAGTCTACTACTCTATAACTTGGTATTTTGAGTCTTTAAAACCGACATACATCTGTAATTCTCTCCTGATCACAGCTTGTGTGCAATTTACGGACTTTCAACTTTGTCAGGTTTTGCCGTTGAAGTTATTGATTCTACCAAGGTCAAACATCTATTACAGACCCTGCATCCTCATATTTGACTCCTTGGCTGGCTCAAGTCGCTCCAGGGTCGTGGCAACATTGCGTGACTATCTACGCATAGAATATAAAGTCAAGAAAGGAAAAGAGAAGGAATTTTCCAAAGATACTATCAGAGGAGCCTGTCCTCGTGTCCCTCAACAAACCAATTTTGTGGACTGTGGAGTATATGTCCTGCAGTACGTGGAAAGTTTCTTTCAGGTAATTTCTTTCATCTATTCCTTAATGCTCCCACAAATATCAATGTTTAGCATAATCAAATTAAGGCAATTGAAGAATGAATGAAAACAGACATCCATTCCCTAACCAGAGGTTATTTTCTTTGTTTTGACTCGAACTTAGGTGATGGTAAACTTGCATATTAACCATTCTTTCACCTAAGTCAGCTACGACATTGATGTTATTGTCATTTTTCTTTCATGGATGTGTTCTCAGAAAAAGCATCTTTTTAATTTGCTAATTTATAAGAAGAAAATTATGATAATAACAATGAAGGACAGTTTTAATTCATTTTACACTGCGGACATTAGGCCAAAAGTCTCCAATATCACATCAGAAAGAACGGCTAATTTTAATCAAAACTATTACAGTAGAATCCTGATTTAAGGTTTTTCAGGGGGTCAAAATTTTAGACACTAAATGCTGAAAAACACTAAATGAGGACCTGCCATATTTTTAAGGTTTTAGGGTCTGTAATGATAAGAACAGCTTTATATGAATAAAAAAATATTATTTTAAGTCACTAAAAGTTGTCACATGCAAAATAAAAATTCATCAATTTAATATGCTCTTCCCTAAAGTGGGTTGGAAAACACTTTTCAGTAAACAGCCAAAAAATGGGAAGTATAATTAAATATGGTAAGCAATTTGTGGATGATACAGAATTAGGATCTGACCAATAGAAAATGTAAAAAAATGAGGCATAGGATTAATTTGGTAATCTTTTTTTTATGCAGCCGTAATTTGAAGTTTTCTCCCCCTTCTCCTTCCAAGTTTCAAGATTGTCGCAGCTCATGAACTTCAGTATCAAGTCCATTTTCAAAATTTAAAATGAAACTCTACGTGGAGAGTATTTTATTCATGAATGGTGAATAGGTGGTGCTTGCTATGAACCGAATCACACTTCACATGCATTAAAATTTTTGTTGTTTTCTCGATGAGATCATTATTTTCAGTCATTCTGTAGTATTACTTAAGAAAGGTCTTAATGGTATCATGCTAACCTCAGCGTTTTCTAGGTTAAATTTTACTGTCGTTGTCACCGCAGCACCTAGTAGATGTGCGAAGTATTTCAAAGAAAAATAGAGTTTAGGAAAAATCCCACTGGGAATGTTAGCTAGAAGTTTATCAACATTAAACATTCTATTTTTGTGCATTTCTCAGTCATCTCGATGAATTTGTACAATTTTATTCTGTAAAAGTGAGGTTTAGGTATATATGTATCTATGTACTCAAAATCATTACCATTGCATCATTTAAGATGAGCAAAATAAAGATGTTACATTTAGCAAAATAGCGATACTTTCTGATTATGAGAATATTAGTGATTGTATGAAATAATGAGAATGCCTTATTTAGCAATCAATTTTGATCTGCAGCTCCAAGAAATGAAACTGCTGTAGCACACACATTTTTCGTATGGTGTGCAGTTCGACATTAATTTTCTTTCCACGGAGCTACTCTCCCAGGAAAATTTCAATGATTTCAACTACGTTACATGCCATATCATCATTGGGTTAAAACTGCTACAGGGGAAAATGCGGTTATATAATTATAGATTATTACCAAGAGCATACAATATCTTAATGTTCATATGTTCAATACCTATGCTACATATATAAGCATCTTCAAGCGAAACCTTGTGGACAGTCGACCTATTCGAAACTAATGACAGTGATAATCATCACTGATGTTTGGATAATCATTTGCATGAACTGTCATGAATAAACTTTAAATAGGGTAAAAAATCTTGTGGTGAAAAATTTTTTACGAAGTAGAGAATGCAGAAAAGCGCAGAATGCGGAAATGCTAAATAAGGATTATTTTTACATTGTTTTAATAGGGAATGAATTGGGACCTTTCATTTTTAAAATCCCTTTAGAAGCTGTTCTTATTCAGCTAGAGAGCTGGGAGAGGTGTCATTTTGCAACATTTTAAATGTTCTTTCTAATGATAGTGATATTAATGAAAACAATATTTCAATATCCATATAAATACTTTGATTTATTTTTTTTTCAAAAGTACAGTCCTGGCCAAAATTAACACAGCACCTCCCTTGCGATCCTAATGACTGGTGGTGCGTTAATTTTGGCCGGGAGTGTACATAAATTAAATTTCTCATAATATTTGCATATATACTTAGTTCTGTTTTGAATCATAGAGTAAAATGTGAATGTGGGGTCTTAATGAGTTCATTGTTAAAAAAAATACTTTTGTTGGTGGTTTTCCAATGTTACCCAATTTTATCGAGACAATGTATCTTTAACACTCAGGTAATTTTTATTCAACATTTTTCCAAAAGGTGCATAGTCTAAAACATTCCAAATATGCCTAAAAAAGTTAGTTCTACTGTAAAATATTTGGAAATATATTTCAAGGCATTATAATAGGTCCATTAAAAAAATATTCGTAAGATGCTTGTTTTTGAATATTTATTATTCAGTATACAGCTACATTCAGGAACACAGCAATAGTTACAAAAACAATTTTTACACAAACAAAACAGTACATTTTAAACTGAAAGATTGGACGTCTGAAAATGGTGCTTCTTTTCCTTACTTCAGTCTTCTCTAGTATAACTAGATATTATGCATCTAATCTGCTTCAATAGACAATCGGATATAATGAAGAAAGTATGGTAACTTGAAATATATACTCCAGGTAGTGTTTCTCCAGTATTGGCCTTGGAAGATATCATTGCATATTTAAGCTATCCAGCATCTAAATATTATTCAGAAAAATTAAATTGATTGCTTAGTAAACCTAATATGAACTTTTGGTTTATGGTAGTTAAGTGAGGTTTATAAAGGTCTATCCCTAGGCGCCATTTTTGCAGCTTTATCACAGTTTTTTTCCCACGACTCGAGCTCGGAGCTGATACGGGACCTCGACTTATCAACAGATAAGAACGAGAGGTAAAGAAAGGCATGCAGTACGATTTGAAAAGTTATAAACATTGCAATATGCAACAATTTGATATATCCGTTGCGTCCCTCGTCTTAAGACAAGTACATGCGTCTTTTGATCTACGCTCTACGATGAAAATCAAGGTTTTTTATGTTTTCTGTAGAAATTACCCGGTAAGTTATGGCAACGCTCTATTGCCAGGAGATCCAGAGGAGAGGATTACATGTATTTGAATGCGGAAGATATTCATATCCCTTTAATAGTTTGTTATTCATATCCATTTTACATTCCAACCCAACACAACCCATCCCAACCCAACCCAACCCATCCCAACCCAACCCTCCTGGCAATCTAGCATTGCCATAATTCATCAGGTAATTTCTATAGAAAACATAAAAAACCTTAATTTTCATCGTAAAACGTAGATCAAAAGATGCATATACTTGTCTTAAGACGAAAGATACGACGGATATCTCAAATTGTTGTATATTGTAATTGTTTATAACTTTTAAAATCATACTGCACGCCTTTTTTTACCTTAAGGTCTGATTATTCCCGCTGCCCGCTGTTAAGTCGAGGTCCCTTATCAGCTCCGAGCTCGAGTCGTGGGAAAAAAATTGTGATAAAGCTGCAAAAACGGCGCCTATGGATGGACCTTTAAAAAACCTCACTTAACCACCATTAACCGAACTTTTTTATATTTAACTTGAATGCTTGAGTTTCTTCATAGAAATAAATCAAATTGAATAAGGCTTAATGTATTCTGAATCTTTGCAAAGCTTCTGTGCAAGATTATCCTTCTTAAAAAATGGAGTCAATTTCTGGTGCTCTGTTAACTGTTAAGAACTAAATAACTTAAGTATAGAAATAAATTAAATAATTAAATTTATGTGAAAAATAAATAACTAACATGTGGACTTTGCATATGCAGTAGAGGATCGTTTATCCGAACTATTTGGGACTGAGGTCTGTTCGCATAAAAGTTATGTTCGGATAATAGTTATTTGAACCTGAATGAGAAAAAGGAGCTGAAAATAAAGCTTTGACGGGTTACAGTACGAAATAAGTGACGCTAATGCACATAAATATTATTGAAAACTTTCATTTTAAGAAAACTATACATGACTGTAAGGTTTTTCTTTTCTAAATGAGAACCATTAAGTCAGATTCTGCAACGAATTGAAGAATTCAGTCCTGTGATTTTATATTATATATAGTTTTCCTGCAAATATTGTATTCCTGCTGAAGATTGGATGAAATGACACCACATCTAGTTTATTTAATATGTCCACTTTTTGCTGTAATGTCAGCACCTGTCTTTTTCTCTTTACGTTCCCACTGCTTGAATTAGCTGCTGGACACGTTTTCTTCTTATTTTTATCCATTTAGAAGGTTAATTAATATTGTTTAAATACTTACTCGTGCACACCTTCAAAAGATCGGCGCAAAACACGCATAGCGGGGGCGTTCAAAATTACTGTATATCTATCATGAAATGTTGGTTGTTTAGATGTTCGGATAAACGATCCTCTACTGTAATAACTCTTCTGCTTATAAGACCTTCTTTAATGAATAATATGTATAGTATATACTTGTACTATGTGTACAAAATTGTATTCTATTGTATGCAAAATTATAATAACTCCTCATTATTATGAGGCTAATTTTAGAAAGAGTGCTCATCTTATATTGGAGTGAATATTGTGTTCAAATTTTTAGAATAGATCGTCTAAATATGTCTGTCTATGACTTTGTTTGTATTTCATTGAATTTTTTATTTTTCAGAATCCAATCAAAGATTATCGCATTCCAATCCGGTCTCTCACTCAGTGGTTCCCGGAGGAGGTAGCCCACACAAAGCGAGAGGCCATACACGAATTAATCCTCAAGTTGATGAAGGAGCAAAACATCACATGCAAACTCCCAAAAATCACACTTCCATCTGCCGCAAGTCGAGCAAATCAGCCCAACCCCCAGGATGAGGAGAGCATGAAGAAGATGGAAATTTGCAACAAATTAGTGGAACCTGGCCAACTCATCATCAAATCTAAAGAGGGTGGACATAGGTTGGTGACCAGTGGCTTAAAGGTTATCTCGTTCTCGAAGAATTCATTGAATCTGGTTTTGGAGACGCAATGCGAAGATGCGGGATTGGTATCCGAGATGCAGATGAGCGAAAAGGGAATGCAGGCGAGCAGCAGTCAGGAAGAGAAGATGGAAGTGGAAGAGGGGGAGGCAGTTGAAGAGGAAATGGAGGAAGGGGAGGTGGTGGAACCAATGGAGGGGGTGGAGAAGCCAACGGAGGTGGAAGGAGAGATGCGCGTTAAGCAAGGGGATGAATCCCACAAGGTATACACTTATTCGGGATCACCTCTGGCATCTAAAAGGAAGTCGATAAAACAAGATGTGTTAGAGACAGTGAGAAAGGAGAGCAATGACATTGACAGTCCTAATAAGAAGTCCAAATGTTAAAAAGGAAAAGTTCTTCTCTAGTTTATGTGACATTCTGTACATATTTATGGTATGCAATGACGTTTATGTATCAGTGTTAATGCATGAATTCTCTCATATATCTCATTAGGAATTGTGTGACTGGCTATTTTCTTTTTTTACTGATAACAGTGTCAGTTTTTTCAGGAAGAATTGCATCATGCAGATGTGCATGGCTCTGCGAGTGACTCTGTTTCTTCGTGTCGTTTTACTGCCTGTCTCATGGAAAGTATATTCATTTTATAAATTTTTTATCTGTGGAACTGGTAATTGTTGGCTTTATGTTTCATGATGCTGGCTTATTCTTCTTAGTTAAGAAAGGGACTTCTTTTGTGTAATTTTCCAAGTGGTTTGGGCCTGTTGTAACAGTGGACCCTGTTTTATGCTGAGTAATGTAAGTTATATTCAACTCTAGCACAAGAAGAATATCAATATCTCTAAAAACCACAGCCCATGTACCATTTTTTTCTTGGTAGTTGGGTTTAATGGATAAAATTTACCATCTTAAAATTGCCCAGTAAGTATTCTGGCCCACATTGGGCTACTATTATAATCAATTGGCTGCTTAGGGCATTTTCCTTCCTAATTTCCTAAATGAGTTTAAATGAGGAAATTTTCATTGTTAATCCATTATGTGTTTGGCAACTAATTAAGAAAATTTAAATGCTAGCAGGCAGACTGTTAAAAGCTCGTTAATTCATAAATGTGATTTCTTTCTGATAGTGTAACTTGAATCCATTAATGTATTCATTTCCATGTCATGATTGATACATGTGATTTAGAATAAAAAATTTCCTTTTGTTTATGATAATGTTTTTATTGGACTTTAGAGTTCTAAATGTAATAGCATCAACCTTAAGCACAAAAAATAGCTGGTTCTGTTGTTGACATAGGATTCATAATTCGACTGATTCATTGCAAATGGTAAAAGTGATATTTAAGACTGCTTGTGAGACATATTTTTCTTATCACAAAATCATTATCTGTGTTGTACTCTTCTCTCCTTTTCTATTTTGCCTTATCTTTAAGGAGTTCTTTTGGGCCCATGACTGTGATGGTACGAAGGAAGTGAAGATTTAACAAAACAACTGCCTGTGTCGTAGCTGATTATAGCTCTGAGATAGGGAGACCTTTGCCTATAAATTCTGTCTAGGGGAAGAAAACAAATTAAAAAGTAGCTTTGTGGTGTTTTATTTCTTGTTTACTCAGTTGTAAACATAATGGATGAACCAGAGTGAAATTGCAGTGTTTATTGAGTTGTTAAGCATAGTCTTGAAGAGATAATGTTCTGTGATTGTTTCTCACCCCTGCTGTTAAACAATTCATTATGCACCCCTAAAGGTCCTGTGAAAAATAACCAAAAAAGTAACAATGGAAGGTGCTGTCTTTGTCTAAAATGTGTCATGACATCATGTATATTATTGGGGAGTCATCGGAGACCTTCCTGGTCTTCATTATCATACAGTAATAAAAAGTGTCTTTAATGTTGACCAGAAATCTGAAAAATTATTTGGCTCTTTGATGAATGACTGAGAACGACCATAGGCTTTGAAAATCGATATACATATATATATATATATATATATATATATATATATATATATATATTAATCTTTTGATGTTCCATGTTACTCGAGGTGATGCACGTTCAACAACTATTTACTGAATTTTATTGTTTTTATACATCTTTTCAATTCTATATTCTAAGACAATATTTATTTATCTATCTATGCATATTTTAATTTAGTATATCTTTTTCAATCTCATCTGTACAACTGATTTTTTCAATTTTACTTTTTATTTCCTCTTTTTATGTATTATTACATGAAATACATAGTATTTACATAATGTACTTCATCCGTCATGTATGTTAATATTTATGTATATATTTTGTACTTATACTTGTAATATATCTGTAAAGAAAAGAGGCGTATGCTGGGCATGGACGAGAGGGGCCAGTAGGCCTCCACTGCCCCCACCCATAATAATAATAGTAAGGTCTCAAGACTCTGTAGGTCAAGGTTGTTCGGAGAGACGACCTCAAAAATAGGGTGCGTGGAAGGAGCTCGTTCAGGGAGTCCGGGTGAAAGGTCCTCTTTTGGGAGGGCCTTGGTGGTTTCCTCTCCGTTCTGTTTCGCAGAGCTGTATCGCCTAGCTTTTCATCCTTTCCCGTGTTTGTGGGAATTGTTTGACTAGATGTTAAGTCTACTGGGAGTTGAGGCTGCTACGGCATGTGGTTAAGTTGTTAGCCACTTTGGAGGTCGGCATCCCTTGGTGCTATTCCATAGGTGAGAGAGTCTTTGAAAAGGGCCTCGGGGTAAACAGCCTTGTGATTGAGGGTATCGGTGGGTAGGTCGTCCAGGTAGATGGTGTGGTCTACAATTGCGTATCCGAGCTCATACTTCCTGTACAAAAACTCATAGAATTTGCATCTATTTATATAGAATTATCTTTTAAAATTTATTTACAATTTTTTACAAGTAATTTAATGCTATTGATTAAAGTTATTGTTCTCTAGAAAGATTCCTACAGTATTGTTGCTAATCTAAATCTGCTTATCGGTACAATAGTGGGGATGTTGTTTGCGTATGACGTGCCTCGCTCGGTAGTCTTGAATTAGGTATATCAGTATATACAATGCATTTATAAAATATTGCACATATGTACAGTTCATTCAAAGTGTCGACCATTTATATCTATGTATACTAGAGATACACATAAGATACCATATATTACGGTTAAACGCAAATTGTAGAGAATGTGTACCTACATTCGGGTGGTCCTTATTCTCGAAACTTTAAAATTCTTTTGGGAAACACCCTAATATTGTTCTGTTTGGTTAGGAAATAAATGGTTTAAAATATTATTATAATCAGACTACGGTAAGGGGTCGGCTCAAATGGTCTCGTTAGTTTTGTGGAGAAATCACTATACAAGCTATTGGGTGAGCCTGGAATTGTGACCTCCAGCAGGTCGAGTGATGAACCTTCAGCGATGAGTCCAGCAGTGCTTTAATTCCGCATACTCCTTTTGGTCGGATGCCAATGTATCCATATCCACCCCCTTTTATATCCTATTTTTATGTGTACATCGTTTAACTAAAGTAATTATATTACATTATATTATTTTTAATTTTCTATCAGGATATTTCTGGTTCGTGTATTTTTATTTCACAAAGTTATTACTTCTTTCTCATAAAAAAATTAAATGAACTAACAAAGGATATTATATGGGTTAGTGTTCATCCAATCCCTCTAAATTTATTCATCTTCATTTCATACGGTTCTTCAATTACTTATCCAATCCAGCTCCTTTTACGAATTTTTTGATTTTAAATTCACTCAGCAAAGAAGCTGTCGCAGAGTGTCCTTTCCTCAGATTTTCATTTATAGATTTTATCTATAATTCTTAAGCTTTTGCGTAACAGGATACTCGAATTGGGTTCCTTATTACTCCACGTGGTGGTTGTCATCAAACATTTCGCCATAATCACGTAAGAAGAGGGCTATTAATCCAATCAACTAGGATTGGCTTAATCCTCATTGGAAGAGGCAAACAAGGATGCTCCATATCTATCGCTCTCTCCCATGAACTTCTTCTTCCCCCTTGGACAACTTCCTTGAGTCCCAGAGAGGCACATAAATGAGTTTCCCCCTTTCTCACATGCCTCGGGTGCTACGACCAAGGGCCCCTTGGAAGGACCCCCACTTGGGGAGGACCCCCACTTTGGGAGGACCCCCACTTGGGGAGGACACCCATTTGGGGAGGAGCAGCCTCTGGACGAGAAGATGGTTGCGAAGTTAGGGGAAGATGGAGGTGCAATACACGATTGTGTATCTATTATTTAAATAAATAAAATGAAAATATTTACCACAGGAATTTAATGCAACAAATTACTGTGGAAAATAGTTTCATTGTTATTAATATAAATGGCCTTCCACAAAGTTAGGTCTTAACACATTTAGTTTTGATGATCTATTAGTAATCCATCGAACTTGTGATTGAAAATGCCTAGCATTTTGTACTTCCTCCAAAGTATGTTATTATAGTTCGGTAATTGTTACTTCACCTTACCAATGATGGAACATAATGAACAATGGTTCTGATTATGATAGAGCGAAGGATTACGAAGAAGATTGTGGTTTAGAATTATTCTGAGAACAAATGACGATTGAGAGTAAATTTTAACTTTGCCTATGAAAGTGAGCTTCTTAACCGAAAGTGTAAATGGTGAATTGACTGGGACTCGAACCCAGATCTCTCTCGGACAGGTATTCTAACCTAAGGAAACCAAAAAGAACACCCGCCCGTTCTCTTTCTCTGATTTCAGTGGTGGAGATGTGCCGGTCAAA
This sequence comes from Sympetrum striolatum, assembly GCA_947579665.1. Taxonomy (NCBI): domain Eukaryota; kingdom Metazoa; phylum Arthropoda; class Insecta; order Odonata; family Libellulidae; genus Sympetrum; species Sympetrum striolatum. Next base: position 71,902,769 of record OX388346.1, on the reverse strand, counting down.
GGTCCTGAATTGTTTAGTTTCAGACAGATACCTAATTTTTTACCTACTCTGATCTGCCCTAATTACTTATTTCTCAGTCATGAGACATGCATATGGAACCGTGAGGGAAAGGAATACCGTTCGCTGTAAAGAAAAAAATTAAGAAAGGCGAAGTCATGTCAATAGGAAAATAATAGGGGGGTTTAGGCTGAAATGAGAGAAGTGACAAGCGATGGTGCTTCTTTAATTGGAAACTCAAAATAGTGAAGTGGCAACGTGGTTCTGGGACGGTCGGGGAGGTAAGGGTTCTTCGCAGTTCCCTCCCCTCGTAGCACCGCGTGTTGCGTCTAGGTCTTCGCAGTGCAATCTAAAAATTCTTAAGAACGGTCCGCTAGATTCGCTATATCTCCCCTTAGTTCCTCCAGGTCAACACTGCTTGGGGTTGAATGGGGTAACTCTGAGGGGGAACACAAGACGGGAAGGGTGACCTTGACCACATTTCGTCGAGAAGGTAAGCTGCAGAATTTGTCATTCGATTGCAGTTGAATGGAGGGAGTGTGACGCTCACAACCCCCTCGAAGGGTATGACTAGGTTGAAATTAGGAGCATACAATACCCGTTTTCTATACTTATTATCCTTTGCTCTTACTCTCAATACATGGCCGCATGGTGTTCTTGTCTGCCCTACAATGGAAATGGGAATAGAAAATTTCCGTTACAGTACGCGATACGCCACTGTTTTCGCGCGATTCTCCTTCGTGATTTCAATGGTTGTTTCATGAGCAAGTGTCTACTAGAAAGATTCTCAATCTGTCGCAGATCAGCAAACCTCTATGATCACCTGTATTCCGTACCTAAATTTAAAATCCTCCCAATGTCCCAATTCTCACGATTAGCAGCTGAGTTTTACTTTATCGAGTTGAAATGTTTCAATTAGCATGTATGAGCTACGTTTTGCCCAAGTATTCGAGGTTGGTGGATCCTCAAATGTTCTGGAATGCATCTACTGCGAATTTTTAAATGCGACAGCTCTAAGGCTACGGCCACACGTGCCGGTTTTCACGCTGTAAAATTGGCTTGTTTTCCCGCTGCTTGAAATCTTGCCGTGGACCCGGCCACACGGCGCGTGAAAAACGGCAGTCATTCTCAATCATTGCTGGTGAGCGAACGTTAGAGCAAACATGAATCCGTGTCATGCAAGTCTAAATAAAAATGCAGTAAATACAATATGTGCGTTGTTAGTTGTTCGTCGTCGACGTGATCGGCGCAAGAGAAAATTCTGGATCCGTCCAATTGTCCACAACAGATTAACGAAGGGGAAGTTTGTGCTTTTACATAACACCCTCAAGAAATATCCTGACAAGTTTGTTGAGTACTATAGGATGTCCACCTCTTCATTTGAAATACTGCTATCGAAGGTGATTGTGGAGATCTAAAAACAAGACACCACGATGCGGGATTGTATAGAAGAGAAGAGAAACTCGCAGTAACATTGAGATGAGATTTATTGTTTCAAAGTAAATTATACATGTTGGCAATACCATAGTGTTATAATATTTTAACTTTACAAATATGCCATTTAGACTAAAGACTCCTCCAACTCGTTTGCTGCAGTTACCGGGGTATCTGGAGTGGATGAAACGAGGCTGCAAACAGAAGACAGATTTGAGAACTGAGGTTGAAGGTTTCTCACTTTTACAGTGTAAGTCTGCATTAACTGGATATGTTTAATTTGAAAATCCAGTTTTTCATTTAGATTCATTAGCTTTATTCAGGTCATCATTCATGTTCCCGGAGGTTCTGTAAAATAAGTAGGCATTAAATATAATCGCCTTCAAAAATTAACGAATGACAGCGATTGCCGGGTTGGCTACAATGCAAAAAATATAACTACTGTATTAACATAGATTACGTAGTATATAGTATACACTCCGTTGTTAAAAAATAGATTTATTACATAACATATGTGAAGGCAAAGCAAGACCGTAGCGGAACGGGAGGGGGAGGCAGGTTAGGCAGCGCTAAATATGTAGTTGGTGCCATATAGTAATTTATATGACTATATTGCGATCCCTTACTTTGCTTAATAGACCTTCTCAAGAACCTTAGGCATGTACAGACAAGCAAAGTAAGGTAAAAAAGATGATAATTTTTCATAAATAAATTAGTTTATGTTAAATATGCTACTTACTGTCTTTGATCACATACTGATTGAAGAAAGCTCATTTGTTTGTAGTAAACATAAGGCTTCCTTTTTTTACTTGCATCTCCACTTTTACCGCCATCGCTTCTAAGATATCTGAGGTAACTATCCTTCATGCTCTTCCCACGTCTTTGCACTTCTTTTCCTGTAACAATGAGAGTATAATATTCTATTTTAATTTTCCGCATAGGAATACGGAAAATGGTAATAGCTAACCTTTTTAACAAATATTAACTGAATATAGAAATATATACCATAGTCATAATTAATAATTCTTACTGCTAAGAATTTTTCTTTTGCTATAATAATTCCATTACTTTAAGATATTTGGGTTCTGGAAACTCCAATTCGATCTCTACACTTCGAATTTCTGCTTGGGCGTTCTACTATTTCAAAATTATTCGCGATACTTATACAGCCATTTGGGATACAATGAAAGAGGAGTATATGAATGTGCCTACTGTAGAAGAATGGAAGGGGATCAGTGATCTTTTTGAAAGGAGAGCAAACTTTCCACATTGTATCGGAGCTATTGACGTCAAACACATCCGTATTTTGAAGCCACGGGGTGCAGGTAGTGAGTTTTTCAATTAAAAAAAGTTTTTTTCAATTGTACTAATGGCAGTCGTTGATAGTAATTACTATTTTAGATATATTGATGCAGGGTCATTTGGTCGTGAGGGTGATTCAAATATTTTGAAAGCAAGTGATTTAGGCAAAAGAATTTATAAAAAAACTCTGAGATTACCTCCACCAACGCTTTTACCTAATGATCCATCCAGTGTACCGATGCCATACGTGTTTGTAGGTGATAAAGTATTTGTAATGTGCGAAAACATCATGAGACCATACCCTGCTAAGAATATGACTTGGAAAGAACGAATATTTAACTACAGGCTGTCAGGCTCCCGGATAGTCATGTGGACAGCGCGTTTGCCATTGGTGAAAGCTGTCCCGGATTCGAATCCCGGTGGGAGCCAATGTGCGAAATCCCCTAAGCTGTCGAAGCACTTTTAGCAATACTACTACTACTACAACTACAGGCTGTCTAGAGCGAGGCGCTATGTTGAATGTGGTTTCGGAATTTTAGCTAATCAATGGCGTATATTCCATCGCCCTCTTGATGTACGCATTGACAATATCGTACAAGCTGCGTGCTCCATAACTTCGTCAGGCAACAAGATGGATACAATTTCGAGGACACACTAACATGCCCAATGGAGAGCATTCCATCTATTGGAACAAGAGGAAATAATGAAATCTAGATGATCAGGCGTTACTTTGTGGAAAGCCATTTAGATAATGAAGATAAACAATGCAAATTTTCCACACTTTAATTTTACTGACGACCAGTTTACCGGAAGATGCTACTCCGGTAGCGAAACCGGTCGTCAGTAAAATAAAAGTGTGGAAAATTTACATTGTTTTTCTTGATTGTCTAGAGGAAATAATGTTGAAGTACAAACAAGGGATCGCTATAGGTCTTACTACTGTACCAAAGAAGGCGATGTGCCTTGGCAAAATCATTATTGCAACATCTAAGGCTATTAAATGAAAAACGTTCTAATGAACGAGAACTTGGTAAACATTTGCTGCATAAATTAGAATGTATCCCTGATTAATCTCCAATTATCGTTGAAAGGTTTTGTCCTTATTTGTCAGTATTTTAATTCAGCTCGTTAAACACGTCTATCAAAACGCTCTTTTGGGTCAAACTCATACATTATGCTAAAGAAACCTTTTTTATTTTGAATTAATTTCCATTGCAATTCTTGGACCAAAACAAATTTAAATAAAGAAAGAATACTCACCGATGTTTTGTTTGCTCTCCTCGTCCATTTCTTCCCACTGGTCTCCTATCACATTCCTGGTGACTGTCATCCAAGCACTTCTCTTCAGTTCCCGGTTCTTGAAGTCTTGATGCTTCATGTCATAAATGCATGGGTTCTGTTCCACCTCCAAAATTATTCTTTCACTATCAAAGTGATCCAAAGTGAGAGCACAAGTATTGCAATGACCGAGCAGCGAGTAGTCCTCCACAGCAATGTGAGACGCCGCGTCTTTTCCCGCCCGTGTGGCCAGGTAAAAGCTTAAAATGCAGCAGAAAAAATAGACCCCCGCCTATTTTTCGGCGGGCGACTTCGGTGACGCGCCGGCTAAAATCCCCAGCTGCGGGAAAACACGCTGCTTGTGGCATATCGCATAACATTCAATGCTGCTCATATTTGTAGCTTGTTTTCACGCTGCAAATCTGCGTGAAAAAACGCACGTGGCTCCTTCTTCATGCTGGGCATATTCGTTATCTCTCACTCTTTGTAATTACTTCATGTCATAACTTACTTCCACAACAAATAGATTTTTTATACAAGTTAAGCCAATGACGCGGCAGCCGAGTTCCAGTACTTCTTTTCGTCAGATGCCTTCCTCCGTACGCTATGCCGCAAAAATTCTTTAAATTTGAACCGACGGAAAATGAGGCATCGCAGTGTGGGTTTGAATCGACATAGGCTCGCCAATGTATACGAGAATAGGTTGACTGCAGACATAGAAACATGGCCATTGGTGAATAGTTTTTGCATACGAATCTGCAAGTCGCTTCCGCTGATCAAGTCCGCATGCTAAAGAAACATTTTCGGCAAGTCTTTTTCTATGTGCTCACTGTGCGCCAGCGTTCCTCAGTTTATTTCACAAATTTTTCTCATTTATTCATCATGGACGGAAAAAACTAAGATAATAGGAAATACAACACTAGTGATGTAAGACAATCTATTTCATTGCACATACCGTTCCTTCAGTTCCTTCCGTTACCTAAGTAACTTTTTTCTTGTAATATTTCTTCATCGATAAGAATATGTTACGAAGTAGAATGGCGTAAAACCTATTTCAAACATGTGATTGATTTAAATCGTTTTCCTGATATTTACCGCATATCTCCGTAACCTTCTTTTCCATTGATTTGAAAATAGTGAATACATGCCGAAATGTCGTGAACGACTTTCAGGATTCCATTCTTGTAAAAGAATCAGTAGTATGAAAGATATGTGAGACCGATAGTAAAAATAATTGAAGAAAAAGCAAAACTTAGCGATGGTAATGAAAAGTTTTCGTGAGTTAGGTATAGCTTTTTTTGATCCAGAGATCAAATGATTAATTAATCTGTAATGAACTTAACTACAGAAGGAATACTAAGGTATGCTGAATTCCTATTCTTATGAAATTGCTTATGGCAACGGAATTTCCGACATGAAGGTGTAATTACGTCATATACTTTCATTCTCCATTTGCTCTCTTCCCTTCCTTCTTCTCTTCCTCATCTACCTAAAGAAGTTGCTGTGCAATCAACTAACGATATTGGAATATAAACAAGACCTCCCATTTAAATATTCAACATTTTAGGTTTAAATTAATATACAGCTTATAATGAGTCCTATTTTTCGAATACTATAAATTTCAAACGAAAATAAACAACTTTGCAATCACGTAACGTCTCCGAAATTCTGCGATCCTATTAATGAATTCCTCGCTCTTTAGCCGGATGAATCAGAGGTAAGCGTATCAATTGGGTATTTGGACATCCAACAAAATGACATATCATTCGAAATAAGCCTTTGGCTTATTTCGAATGATATGTCATTTTGTTGGATTGCATGTGGATGAAAGGATCTTTAAGAAATAGAATATTATTAGAATGTAAATGTCTTGATTTTCTAGTAATCGTTTTCATTGCTCTTTTACGACGAACATAAGCTGTACCGTATGCGTGTTTCCATCTAAGCCTGCCAATTTTCGGAGAGTCAATGTCTTAAAACTATGAATAATTATTCCGCAATAGAAAAAGGACATTTTGTAAATTGTCTTCATTAGCTGCTGTTGTCTTACGCCAAGCCCATACGAGTGGCTTGCTGTTAGTCAGACTCTCAGTGTAAACAGAAGACCTCTTACGCGTGATTATAGAAAATCCGTCAGAAAAGAATGCTCTCCTTCTTACGATTTTCTGTTTGCATTGAATCTGCGACCATTTGAAGATGGTTCATATGGCCAGAAAGTGCCTTTGCTCAAAACATTTCTTTATTTTCACGTTTTTGGCTCAAAAGAGTGAAGATAGATTTGGAAATAGTCTCAAGAAATCTAAAAGCCCTAAATTTAGTATTTTTAGTTGAATTTCCAGATATGTTATCTTATGTTTTGGCTGATTGGTTTGGAAAGAAGAATACAATGCTATTTACTACTCACCAGGAAATTGGAAACGTAATTACCGATCATCGCTGTTACGCTGATATCTATAAATTTTTACTGGAGGAGTTGATCTTGGCGTATATATGCGTATGTTGTATTTTTTGTCATGTATATCATGTATTTTTTCAACTATCATACGAATGTATGATATTTCTCCTTAGTTGTTTTTTGTATTATTAGAATAATTTGCTTGCTATTCAGCGAAAGAAACCCAAACTTTGGAAAAAAATAGTAATCAGTAAAGTATCTCGTAAACCTAGAACAATTTCGTTGAACAGTTCAATTTACGAGTCTCCTTAAACTTTTTATTACTCTCGAGACGAATAACTTGTAAATAGTGAAATTGAGATAAATGTTGACATTTTCATTCATAGTTGGTTTCGGGTCGATATCTTAAAAGAAACTTCAATAATTGCTTTTTATTTTCGATAACAGAATTCGCGGTGGCAAAACGGCTGTTGTGAATAAACCTACGTCGGAAAACACAACGATATTGAGAGAATTTGTAATAATTAACGTATGTGAGGTTTATACGCTAATTTTTTGTGATACCAAACTTTCTATTAATGATATTAATTTGCCTAGTAATTTTGCATTTAAATGGTGGAACGTAGCTGAAATGTTTATGACCAAAGTATTCTACGCGAGCAGTCAAAAGGGGCGCCGTTTTGTTTCTAAATGAGTTATACTTTTGAAAATTTGTCGTAAGATAGATTGTAGAATTTCATTGTGGATCGGGAGATTTTGTTTTTTTTCTAGGAAATACACCTCATGAGATCGAATGCAAGAGGTAAAAGAACAAAGTATAATACCACTTCCCAATATTTAGCTTAAGAGAGTCCTTCACTTCCCTTACGTGGGGCTATTCTATTCTGCATTATCCCATTCATTGTAAGCTTTATTTACGCCAGCGGTGATGAGAATGAAATAGGTTCACATGAACCGCAAATTGAGACAGACGATCCTTGCGCAGACGTTTTCGAAAAGGGAAAGAACAAAGTAATAATGGACGTGAATTACGCTGCACAGCTTTTAAATAATTTTTAAAAATTTAAATAAACGATGTAGAAACTCATAGCCTACATGCTACACCATTAAAGAAAAAATATAGAAGAGAAATTTACCGCGGCTGGGTTTGGGTCTAGGCTATAGTTGCATGGTATTTTTAATGTTGCAGGAGTGGTGCCATCTTTGATTATATCATTTGATTAACTTTGGTTATACAACAAATAAGATATTAGATGTTATAAATAGGTGCGAAACAGCAAACCTTAGCTACCACTGCGAGTCACCCTGTGGAAGAATAAACGAGGACGGAAGGTGCTACAAAAAGCTTAATTTTACTGAATTTGCCTTCTTTTCCGGTCCCATTGGAGGCATCCCAGCCACCTACAGAGGCTAATGAATGGTATATTGAGGCATGATCATCAGTTTTCTTTGCAAATGACATCCTTTTACGCAAGTATATGGTCGTTTTACCCGAAAAAAATTATGAATATTTTGATGTTTTTATTAAAATTTCGAAACTTCAAGGGCAAAAATCTAACATGCTAATTTCTGATAAAAAATATCTGTAATGTCCATGCGGGTGGGCCACTTTTGCCGGGTATTACATTTCAATCAGAAAATAGTGGCAAAACGCTACCTAATGTACACCACGTCGCATCATGGCGTCAGAAATTGATCTCATATATGAATAACGTGCTATTCATTGCTTTCAATAAGCACCTATAAGCGACCAGCTGAGTCTCACTGTGTATATGGGGAATCAGAGATAATTGTAACGGTGATGGATACTTTGAAAAGAGATAACTAGTTGCGAAAGCCTTTGTTGATGATGGGTACGTAATCCCTCTAACAGGTTCACTTGTAGATGGGTAGGAGAGTAGGAGAACCATATGCGGAAAGGAAGTCAATGTTAGCATTGAGTTGATAAATTAACATAGTTTATCTATTGAAATGTTTAAAAATTAGAGTATTTATAATAATGCCTAGTGCCTCCTCACTCTTTCCACCCCAGCCACTCCCATCCCTCCCTCCTACCACCCAGCCCAGTCCCATCCCTCCCTCCCACCAACCAGCCCACTCCCATCCCTCCCTCCCTCCACCCAGCCCACTCCCATCCCTCCCTCCCTCCACCCAGCCCACTCCTATCCCTCCCTACCTCCACCCCGCCCACTCCCATCCCTCCCTCCCTCCACCCAGCCCACTCCCATCCCTCCCTCCCTCCACCCAGCCCACTCCCATCCCTCCCTCCCTCCCTCCACCCCGCCCACTCTCATCCCTCCCTCCCTTCACCCAGCCCATTCCCATCCCTCCCTCCCTTCACCCAGCCCATTCCCATCCCTCCCTCCCTTCACCCAGCCCATTCCCATCCCTCCCTCCCTCCACCCCTCCCACTCCCATCCCTCCCTCCCTTCACCCAGCTCACTCCCATCCCTCCCTACCTCCACCCCGCCCACTCCCATCCCTCCCTCCCTCCACCCAGCCCACTCCCATCCCTCCCTCCCTCCACCCAGCCCACTCCCATCCCTCCCTCCCTCCACCCAGCCCACTCCCATCCATACCTCCCTCCCTCCACCCAGCCCACTCCCATCCCTCCCTCCCTCCACCCAGCCCACTCCCATCCCTCCCTCCCTCCCTCCACCCAGCCCACTCCCATCCCTCCCTCCCTCCACCCAGCCCACTCCCATCCCTCCCTCCCTCCAACCCGCCAACTCCCATCCCTCCCTAACTCCACCCCGCCCACTCCCATCCCTCCCTCCCTCCACCCCGCCCACTCCCATCCCTCCCTCCACCCAGCCTACTCCCATCCCTCCCTCCCTCCACCCAGCCCACTCCCATCCCTCTCTCCCTCCACCCCGCCCACTCCCATCCCTCCATCCCTCCACCCCGCCCACTCCCATCCCTCCATCCCAGTACCACACCCACCTCCCTCCCTCTCCCCCTACCTCTCACATCCTTCCCACTTATCTAAAAACTACCATCCCACCCATATCCCACCCATTCAACCTCTATCGCACCCATTCCCATCCCACCCCTATAACACCCACTCCCATACCTCCTTCTACACAACCCACTCCCTTCCAACCCTCTACCCCACCCAATCCCAAAAAATCCCCCTTCCCTCTTTCCTACCCCCTCCCATCCATTTCTCAACCCGCCCACTCTCATCCCTCCCTTTACCCAACCTACTACATTTCCACCCTCTATCCCAACCGCTCCCACACTTCCAGCCCACTGCTTCAATTAGACTCTTTCCAGACATTTCCAACCCTATTGCCCACCCACTCCGAACCCTCTGTCCTACCAAATACCTTCACTTCCTCTATATCGCCCAACACTCACTCCATTCCATCCCTCTCCCAAATAATCGCTTCCTTCTCTTTCTCTACCATAACCATCTCCCATCTACTACCTTCACTTTTTATTATCAATAAGACACTACGAAAAATATGATCAAACCAATGAAAAGAACGAAAATAAATTAATCATACATAGATCGGCCTTACACATCATATTAAATCCATACATTCGGCAATAGTTAATTTGGCCAAGGGCGCAAAGTTTTTTTACATCCATAATGAAACATTGTATGATTATTGTAAACTTTGAAATAGTTTTGTAAATTTTGTAATTATATGTATTACATTCTGGCTTCGGGAGGTTTTGGGGAGTTTCCCTCCCGACTTGGGTGAATACCAGGAGGATTACCTATGTAATTCCCCCCACAATACTACCACCTGATCTGGTGACTATTTGTAATTTTGAGAATATATAAATAAATATTTTATACATTTCATGACGTGGTACAGAATATTCAAATTATACATTCCCCGCCTTACACATCATAATCAATCTATACATTTGGCAATGGTTAATTTGGCTCAGGGCGCAAAGTTTTTTATATCCATATTCAAATATTGTATGATTATTGTAAATTTTGTAAGGGTGAATACCAGGAAGATTATGTAATCTCCCCCACGATATTACTACCACTTGGCCTGGTGCCATTTAGTAGTTTTTGAGAATAAATATATAAATAAAAAATATATTTTATACATTTCGAGTCATGGTACAGTATACATGTTCCTGCTTTACAATTGTTTATACTATACATAATTGAAAATATATTTGGGCTCATAAGAAAAGACTTCTATAGAATAAATCTTAAATCTGTTAGGTTAAAAATTTCGATACTTAAATATAGCATAAAGGGAAGCGCGTATGACATCAGCGAAAGCGGTCCCGGGTTCGATCCCCGATGCGGACAAGAGTATTCAGCCAGTACCATGGAAATATTGGGAAGCTCTCTGAAAGAATAGGTCGAGTCCGTCTTGAAAAGTTTATTCTGGCGTCGTGTGAGTCGTTGTGCTGAACACCTTTCACCTACAGTAAATATCGTCTGGCAAGATCCATAAATGTGATGACGTGCCATGGAAAAAAGAAATCGCTAAATGACCTCAGCCGTCGATGCACCATAAACCCAATACCTAAAAAGAAATCGTTAAGAATAATAAATATTATAATTCTGCAGTTACTTACCATTAACACAAAAATCCATTAATATGTAAAGAACTAATAGTTTTGCAAATCATGGACTTATTGCCAAAACTATACTTAAATAACCAATAACGATACATAAAAATACTTTTAAAGCAAAACCCACTTTTATTTACATTTTACGTCCGTTTACTTTATAAAGGTCCAAAGTCTATAAAGAAGAGTAATTTACCCATTTGGAATATTTCATAACGTACGCTTTTAATGGGAGAAACCATACGATCATATATACTGTTCATAAAACACGGATATAAAATCAAGGAAATATTCTCGAAAAACTTTGGCTTAGCTCTTACAAAAATACTATTAACCTATTTTACTTCATTTTATTACTAACTGATCCAATTAAAATAATTTGTAATTTATAATAATAATTTTTATAATTAATAATTTTATAATAATAAAAAATATGTATGTATAGTGTAGCTCTAGAATGAAGAAGTCAAAACTGATAATTTTTATCCTTCTTACGTCCTCGCTTCTTATACCTCAAATTCGGAAGAAATATATTCTTAACTGTACTATGAAGATAAATTTACTATTTAACTAGGTGGGTTTTGTACAGAAATTGGATATAATCAATTTGAAATCAACAAGTTCCGATTCACAAGTATAAACCCTGTTGATCTTCGTAATCGAAACAGAGCTCGAACGCTACTGAAGCTCAGGAATTGGTCGAAGGATGAAAATATTAAAAGCAAACGTGAAAGTAATTTACGACCCTCTTACTTTTGAAAAATGTAGTATTTGTTTTTTTATCCAGTTAGAATGTTCGTAATAATGCATAATATACTTATTTTTATGTAAAAATATCTAATAAATTATTAATACGGCTATAGGAGATCGTAAACTTCAATTCATTAAAAACCGTGTCCCAAAATTTCTTTCTTTACTCACGAAATGACGTTGTGATTGATTGATAGATTGGCGGTTATAGAGAACGAATAGCCATGATCAGGGCCTGATATTGATTACCTGAAAATGAATTATTCCTGAGAATTTCAGTCGAGTCATCACTTTGAAATGCTTTCGGATTATGAAATGAAAGACAGAATGAAAGTTACAACAAATGAAAACTTGATAACCTCAATTAGAGATAAATATTAATTTTTCAAACAAATTTAATTTTATTTGAATTTGAGTAGAGAAAATATATTTATTTAAGAAGTATGAATTTAACTTCCAGCAACCACAGCTCAAATTTTGTTATTTTGACACTGTCATCTTCGGACCTGAAGGTAGAAACCGGTCGCCCCAATAAATATAGTATTAGCTTATCAAAATTATTTGAAATGTTTTTGCGACCTCCATGGATATTAGATTCAAGAAGCATAATATACGTGAGAGGATAATTTATCTCTATTCTAATACTAATTTGAGATCTCCTTGGAAAATATATTTACTGATTGCAACTGATTTACGTCTCACAAAAATAAAAACAATGAAAAGAGCTTTGCTGATATTCGTTGAGATGATGTAAACATAGTACAGAAAATCAAATTCTTCTTCAAAATAATCGGAACACGATTAAACAATCTGACCAAAATACTGGCATAAAATACGTTAAATACAAATTATTAGAAAGATATGTTAAATAGATCAGTCCCAGAAATTGCTACAGTGTAATTACTTTCTGAAACTAAATAATCCATATACCTATGCCGCCGTTAATTTACGAGTAAGTATATTCTATTTCCTTCCATCTTTACAGAGACAGAACATAATTAAGAGAATGCGTAATCATAATGTATTAAAAGCATTGAATGCCTATCGCACGGTTGATGATGCAAAAGGAAAACTGATATGAAAGTAGCTCAGTAAACGACTGTGATGATTTTATAGTACGTGCAAGAGAAGGTAAAATTGATTAGAAAGTTTGAAATAAAGATCACGCGGATTTCTCTCCATCCTTTTTCGGCAATTTAATCTGTAATGGTGATGAATTTTCGTATTTGAGGGTACGGAGAAATATGTTAAGTACAGTTAAGAAAGCCGTACGTCGTGAAGGTGAAGAAAGAAACTTTTCTCTCGTCAAAAAATACGATGTTTTCCTCTAATATATATATATATTTTTTTTTCTATCCCCTCCTCATCACCGCCACAGTTCATTGCCTCATCGGGGCGGAGGGGTGTTAACGGAGGTTAGAGGCGATGCATAGCCAAGGTTCAACCATGCTAAGAAGGCTTCAACAATATCTCCGGCCAAATAATGAAAGTGGCATTCACCAACCGGTAATAGGACAGCCTGGTGAATTATTGTCCTAACCCCCCCAAATACAAGTACAATTTTCATGATGAGCTTCCTTAATGGAAATTTATCCGGACGTAAAAGCACCACCCATTCGGATGTCCGGGAGGTAGTGGCATTGAAGAGGTCCATCATGAAGAAAAGAATTACTACCCTGCAATTCACAACCTACAACTGCCGCAGCTTGAAGAGTGAAGGACGACTGCTGGAACTACTCAATGAAGCAGAGAAGATAAAATGGGATTACATCGGTCTCAGCGAAGTCAGAAGAAAATCAGAGGAGCTACTTACACTGAAGGAAGGACACTTATTCTTTTACAGGGGTACCAAGGATGGAAGAAATGGAGGCGTTGGATTTTTGATCAACAAGAGATGGAAGGATAATGTGGTGAAAATCGAAGGTGTATCAGATAGAATTTGAAAACTCATACTGAAGATCAATGAGCGTTACTCAGTACAGGTCATCCAAGTCTACGCACCAACAGCGGCAAGCAGCGAAGAGGAAATTGAAAACTTCTACCAAACTCTCGGCACTGAACATGACAAGGAGGCCCACTACTATAAAGTCATTATGGGAGATTTTAATGCTCGTGTAGGGCAGCGGGAAACTGATGACACTGTCGCAGGACAATATGGACTGGGCCAGAGAAATGAGCGAGGTCACCGCTTAGTAGAGTTTGCAGAATGCACCAATATGTATATAACAAATACATACTTTAAGAAAAATCCTACAAGGAAATGGACGTGGAGAGGTCCCAATGGCACAAAAAATGAAATAGACTACATATTGGTAAACAGACTCTACACTGTAACTAACTGTGAAGTTTTGAATAATTTCAACACTGGAAGTGACCACAGAATTGGTAGATGCAGAATCAATATTAACCCCCGAATGGAACGAAAGAAGTTGGTTTCTTGCAAGAAGGAGGAGATAAATATTGATAAACTATCAGATAACGAGAAAAAGTTTCAGCTGGAACTTAGAAATAGATTCTCAGCACTTCAGGAAGAAGAACTCGAAACCAAAGTTATGGAAGTTGTAAAGAAAGCGGCAGAGGAAGTAGCAAGCATGCCAAGAAAACCTAAGGATAAGAAATTTAGTGATAGAACCCGGGAAATGATGAAACGACGGAAGGAACTGAAGAATTTAAACACTCCAAGAGATAATATCGAATATGCCGAGCTTTGCAAAGCCATCAGAGTAGCAATCAAGGAAGACGTGAGGAATTTTAATGAAAAGATTGTGCAAGAGGCCATAGAAAATAACAAAAGCATAAAGAGGGCTAGAAGACGCCTAGCAATTGGTAAGAAACAGATTTTAGCCTTACAGAAAGGAGATGGCACCACAACATATAACAGACCAGCAATATTGAGGATTGTAGCAGAATACTTTGGCAACCTATACAAGAAGATAGGAAACGCCGAAGAGGAGAACCAAGATGAAAGCCAAAGCTCACAAAATCTCCTCTCAATCCTCCCAGAAGAAGTAATGGCGGCGATTAAGCAGATGAAGAATGGGAAAGCAGGAGTAGCAGATGGGGTGTTGGCGGAATATCTGAAAGCTGGTGGAACAGAGATTGCTAATGTTTTAGCACAATTATTCAGTAATTGTCTAAAACAAGGAATGATTCCCAAGGAATGGAACCACGCAAGGATTGCCCTTCTGCACAAGAAAGGAAGCAAAGAAGATTTGAAGAACTATCGCCCCATTAGCCTCCTTCCAGTGTTCTACAAAACATTCATGAGGATAATAGCGGAACGTCTTAAGATGACCCTGTCTTCAGCCCAGCCTAGAGAACAAGCGGGATTCCGGAAAGGCTTCAGCACTATGCACCACATCCACACATTACAGGAAATTATAAACAGAACGAATGAATACGAGATGCCACTCGTCCTTTGCTTTGTAGATTATGAACAGGCCTTCGACTCGGTAAGTACCTCCTCCACCCTGAAAGCTCTGAAGAATCAAGGGATGGATTCTGAGTACATCCGCCTCTTGCGCAGTGTCTACGAGAATGCCACAGCTTCTGTAATGCTTCATGAAGAGACCGATGAATTCAAGATTGAGAAGGGAGTTCGACAAGGTGACGGTCTATCTCCCATCTTGTTCACAGCCATTTTAGAAGAAGTTTTTAAAACCCTTGATTGGGAAGAGAAGGGGTTAAGAGTAAATGGGGAGTACATCAGTCACCTCCGTTTTGCAGATGATATAGTTCTCTTTGCAGCTAACGCAGAAGATCTAACTTCAAGACTTGAAGAGCTAAACACAGCAGGACAGAAGATAGGACTCAGGATAAACCTAACAAAAACAAAGGTAATGTATAATTCTTTTACAGTGCAAGAGCCAGTCAAACTTCAAGGAAAACCTCTGGATGTTTGCTTGGAATACACATACCTGGGACAACTTGTAACAACAGGAGAGAAAAACAGGATTAATGAAGTAAACAGAAGAATGAAACTTGGCTGGAGCGCATTTGGAAGGAACTCACACATTCTGAAGTCAAGAATACCAATGGTTTTGAAGAGGAAGGTCTTCAACCAATGCATTTTACCTTTCTTGACCTATGGAAGTGAAACTAGGGTGTTAAATGCTGCAATAACCCAGAGACTTCAGACAACGCAAAGGAGCATGGAGCGCTGCATGCTGGGAATCACAAGAAGAGACAGGAAACGAAACACTTGGGTTAGAATGATGACTGGAGTTACAGACATAATAGATAAGGTAAGATCACTGAAATGGAGTTGGGCCGGCCATATTGCAAGAAGAAACGACAACCGTTGGACATCTGCAGTTCTCAACTGGATACCAAGAGATGTGAAGAGACCAAGAAGACGACCTATGGACAGGTGGAACAGAGACATCATCAAGTAATTAGGTGTAACGTGGCAACGAGAAGCTCAGGACAGAGAAAATTGGAAAGTACTTGGGGAGGCCTACATCCGACGTCGGATTGAAAATGGCTGATGATGATGATGATATATTTCTATATATTTCTTTCTCTCTTTTGTTTACAATCTCGGTTGCTACTTATGTATATATAAGTAGCAACCGAGTTTGTAAACGAAAGAGAGAAAGGGATTCCCGGGAAAACGTTTGAAGGTCGATGTAGCCTGAGAGGCTTTCTGTTGGATAAGGAAAATTGAACAGGGATATCAACAGAGGGTAGAGACGGTACATCGTTTGGCCTTCAGAGAATTCCATTTCCCTGTAAACTTTCCTTTTCTGTATACAAACACATACACTGACCGCGAATTACGGAATTCAGAGTACAAGGGAAAGTATTTCCAAGGCGTCCGAGTGTATACGTAATTACCGAAAGGGAAAATGCATCGACCTGAAGACGACAGCTGGAGATAAAGGGAAAGTGTTTTCATTTTTACTAACCCTGTTTGAAAAGCATCCAAATATTATGGAGCCATCATACCTTAACTACGAATGAACACTAGACATAGCTTTCAAGATAAATAAGGGGGAATGCAAAATTCAAATTCTGATTTGTTACAGATTTGGGAATTGGCTTTGAAAATGTTAGACGTTTATTACCAGTGGCATAAATAAATGCTCGACATTTTTTTAAATCAGATTAAAATAATGGAACTAATTAAGCGGAAGTAATTAATTTATTATTTAATGAGGGGAAATTAATATAGATATGACTCTTAAGAATTAAAGAAAATACATATTTTTTAACCGAGGCTTGTTTATTTTAATACGCATGCAAAATATATGTTTAAAATCTGCCGACTTTCTTCTAGAAGTATCAAACTTAATTGGTATTATATTCAGATTTAGAATATTAAGGAGAATTCATTTTGCTTTAATCGTTCATTTAACAGTTTTCTTTCTTATATTTCACTGAATTTATTTTAGCTACATTACTTTACCTTAGGTTAATCATGGCGAGCAATAAATTGATTAAATTGAACGAAGGGAAATTTCTCTTTGACTATGCGTTCAACAGCTTATTGCTAAAAACAAAATGTTGCGTGCATTTCTTATGCAAAGTGATATTTCAGTTTCATAAGTAATTCTCATCTCAGGTGTCACTTCCTAACAAGACATTCACACGTGGTGATTCGAACATAGTTCATGAATATGGAATTAGGAAAACTAAGATACTATCGGTTATTCTCATCATTAAAATTAATTAGTGTTATTAAACAACAGATTTAATTTATATTTATATAACCTATATTGTTATATATAACATTATCAACTTACCTGCTTTGGGTCACAGAAATCCTTTGTTTTGTGATGAATGTAATTTTCCGCAGGCAGACGAGACATCGGAAGGAAAAGGAATTTCCGAAAGGATATTGAATTCCATCACCAGTTATCTGGGAAAATAATTATACATATTGAGTAAATCTGTAAAATTAAAATCTGTGATAATATTCAAGAATAAATTTGCATTTGCGGGTTCTAATACTTCCGATGCAAAACATCATTACAATTGCCGAAAACCGAATTGCCGATTGATGACAAAAACTAAGAATGAAAAATTGCCAAAAATAATTAACCAATTAAACCAAAATTATTTCAATTAAACATGAAAATCGATAGTTTGTAATGTAATGGCTTTAATTATAAACGTGGTATAAAGGCAGTGATTCAATTCATCTAATTAGTACTTATAAGAGCGTACTCGAAAAAACGCCCGGGTTTTTGGTACAAATTCGCTAAATAATCTATAAACAAAAAAGATTGTTTAAGGATATTTGCTTTCATTTAAAATATCGCAGATATTAGAGTAAAATTTGCGTCTATCACATTGTTTATTAAATCTCGTTCTAATATTATAAAAATAATTGTAGTAAGTGTAAAAATCATATTTTAGAATACAAGATGTCAACCTTAGGTCTGAAAGCGAGTAACCATACAATTCAATAGCATCACTCGAAGATTACATCAAGGATACGACTATGAACTAAATCGAAATTCAATAAAAATGGGAAGAAAGAAAGTATTTAATGAAAAGCATTGTGATCGCAGTAATTACGAATAATTACGTGGCAGAGACAAAAGGCTTATGGGATTAGTAAACGCCACGATGTAACATGAAATGCCATTAAATCATTTAACCATAGATCCTACTCTAATATGAAAAAAATAAGGATTGTTGATACTTGCAGACTTAATAAATACAACTGAAAAGAATTAAGGCTATCTTGAACCCAAAATTTGTTTAGAAAAAGTTGATATGAATGATTTATGTAGAAAAGATATAATACTAAACAATACCTGATATTCAAACTCTAGACTTGGATGTCATATTCAAAATTCAAATCTTACCGTTACAAAAACTCGGGAATTATCTACATAAACCCTCGGCAAATGTTGGTAAAAATCGGATATTTAAAATCATTAGTGGGACAAGTTTTCTTCCGGAAGTAGCTACTAACATGAGCTCAATTGGAGAGGGCGACCAAATGGCAATTTGATATCCAAATTTTTGTTCCGATATTTTTTCATGTCTTTTCTTCGAAAATCAGAAGAGGGTATAACCCCGCAGAATCGATTATAATATTTTAAAATTTATTAGTTGCAATTGTAAACGTGATTATCATTAACGATAAAGTATTAAATTACGATTAAGAACTGACTTGATAAAAAGGATGAGTACCAAGTGATCAGAAATACGGGGGCATACCAAAAGAAACAATTAAATAAAGAATGGTAAGATATATGGTATTGCAAGGTCTAAATATAACTGAACGAAATTCTTATGATATACATACGTAACCATATGAAATACAAGAAATCCAACGACGACAGATACGCATGACTTAACTTGCAGATCATTACAATGAATTCCTCTTTTAAATATAAAATTAATCAATTTAGCAGCCAAAATTTCAATTCGTTATTTACTGCTTGCATTGGGGGAAAATCCTCCACGAGGACACGTAAAATTTGAAGAATATGTTTACTTCCTCAACTTAACGAATGATGATGATTCCACATAGTAAGGGAACTTATTTAAAATCAATTCTACTTTTATTGATAGTATAACGCACGTTCATGAAATTTAATTCTGACTTTTCTTTTCAGAACAATATAAAGACGTATAATCGCGAAGAAAACCAAATAATCAATCCGCATAGCTGAAATAGAATTGAGCTATATTTCCAACTTACCTTATAATCAAATTCCTGGAAAACCACCTCTTAGATCTAGACGGATGGAAATAATTTACTTAATTTTAATCGAATAATCTTTAAAACTTGACTATAAACCGTAATTAACTTGCCTAACGCGTTAACCTGTTCGCACTAGCTAAGTTTCGAGCCCAAAGAAATTCAAAAAATTAACGGTTTTATAATAAAAAACTATAACACCTCCTTCCTCGATGAAAATTCTGCAGCAAGTAAAAAATTTTCCGTTTGATCATGTTTGAACAATGATACTCGTCTCCCATTGGCTGATTCTCATTGGCTGCTTCTCATTGGCCAAGCCCACTTAATTGTTAATATAATTTTCATTTACTATAATTAAAATTACGGTGAACTTTTTAACCATAAAAGTTAATCGAAATTTAAATTGAAAAATAACGAAATAACAAAAGTTTCAAATAATTATTTCTTTCGTGTAATATTTTAACAAGTTACCCATCGCCGGAGTAAACCAAGATGGCCGAAATGACAATAATTAAATAAAATTAACACTCATTAAATAATAGTATAAAATTATATGAAAATGGTGCAAATTGATTCTATATTTACTATAAAATATTATTATATTGGCATATATTTAAGACTTTGTTAAAGCCCCGGAACAAAAGAATCTTGAAAGTTGAAATGTACAATTCAAATAAGTAATTGCACACCTCTCCTAATCATTACATCAGACATTAATACTTGATTAATTTCGACACTTGTGAGAGATATGTTTTGGATCTATAATAAGCGTAAAACTAAAGGTTTTTAAGATTACGAACTCTCTTCTGTACGATATCCAAAAGATCGGCGAATGTCCTTCAGTTGATGATCTCCATTTTAATGCTGGCTCAGGAATTTTGCTTCATCCACTCTACCACACCTCCTTCTAAACTTAATTTTAAACAGTATTCAAAGAGTGTCCCTGAAAACAAAGCTTAGGTTATTCTTACTCCAAACGTTTTTCATCGAAATTCCAAACTTCACTGTCACAACACTAACGGACTTGCATGTCAAGTCTCTTGTTCACGTTTTCACTCTTTGTCAGATAACACAGAATGTACCGCTGAATTCCTTCTTTTGAATGATTCCTATCTCCTCGTCGCGAGATTTTTAACGAGAAATTTGTAATACACCTTTGCATCTTGAAAAGCATGGACACGGCAGCCATTTAAGAGGAATAACGAATACCACGAAATGAGAGCCCTCAATTACGTAAGTCAGAAAAAGGTTTTCGATTCGAAAAGTCTTAGAAAGTGCGCCAAGTTGCTATGAGATCGTCTCGTGGTACCTGTAAAGCGAAAATGTCTGTAACTGAGGTGAAGTGAATTCACAACTGTGACGTATCGTCAGGAAAATGTGATTGTTATAATCCGGATTATGTGTCCTCTTGAAGTGTAACGTGAGTTGTGAAAGGAAAGAGCCTTTCGAGTGTTCGAAGAAGCTGATGTTTGGTCATAGATAAAATGGCGGGCAAAGCTCCTAGTTTTGTGTTTCTGAGACTGCGTTCCTCGTAGAAAAATATCGCCGTCGGAAGAAGATGGACCGATTAAGAATGTGTAGGTGAGTGCTGGTTATTCTCTGTTTGGTCATACTATTTCAAATGCATTACAAGGTGATTATCATGATGTGTATTAGTACTACTTTACTTTATATCTCACGAAAATGTTAAATAGTAATATTAATGTTTAGTAATGTTAGTAAATTAATAGTAATGTTAGTAAATGCGTTGAGATACAAATTAGATACTATATGCATTATAACTCTCCAGAATGCCAAAAAGGTGTAGACCCCCTAATATAGTTACGTACAATATCGACATAGGCAATATGTCATCGTCATGGAAAATGAAGAAGTTTATATGGTTTCCCCTTGCTAAGAGAGATTCAATTGTGTACACAGTACTCACGAAAACTACTTGGATGGCAACATTCAATTATAATCTAAGTGAAGTGACTGAAATGTCATTTCAGCTTTGGCGGAGACACATAGAATGTTTCTTCTTACTCTTGGTTACTTCTAGAGATGTTTAACAGAAATGACACATAGTTTATGCATCTATTTATCCTTCGAACTCATGACATTGTTCCTTGTCAATCATTATATTTCCGGTCACATTTCAATGGCTGTGAAATATAATTGGATTGACAGCTACTTTATTTCATTAGTTCTTTTCATGTTCTTTGATAAAATAAGTTATCAAAAATAGCCGTAGTGTTTTGTGATATCCGATGAATCATGAATGGTACACGGTATGGATAAGTTAGATAGATAACTAGTAGAAAACGTTTCTTAGGATGAAATGTTTAAAGGAGGAAAGATGCACTCAGTTCCTCTGAAGTATTTTATTTCAGCACGTCATTGCGCATGCTCACATTCTTATTCTTTTGTTTCGGCGATGCCAAAAATGTTACTATATTTGCACTCAAAAATATTTGATTGTAAATTTAAAAAAAAACTTATTATTACAAATTTATACATAATTAAATTAATATCTTCTCCGTAAGTTATTTTATATGGAAGAATGAAGTATTTCCTTCCAGCTGGAAGTGAGCGAGATTTAAGATTTGTATGTATTCTTACAGTCGCTTTTTCTTGAATTTATTTATTTATTATTTTATATTTAATATATATTTATAAAAACCTTCTGTTTTACGATTATTATAGATCCTAAACACTAAATTCGCATGTGTAATTTTATAATGGGTTTTAATTAATCAAGTATTAATCTTTGATGTAATGATTTGGAGAGGCGTGCAATTACTTCTTTTAAGTTTGAATATCAACTTTTGAAGATTCTTTTGTTTCGAGAATTTAACAAAATCTTAAATATACGCATTTATAGTATTATATTATATTTAAAAAATAATCAATTCGTACCAATTTTATAAAATTACTTAATGCGTGATAATTCATTTGAAATACCTTCATTTCGGCCATCTTGGATGTACTCCGGCGATGGCTAACTTTTGTTAAAAAAATAATACACGAAAGAAAGAATTTTTTTAAATTTAGTTATTCCATAATACATCAATTTAATTTCGATAAACTTTTATGGTTAAAAAGTTCAACGTAATTATAATTATAGTAAATGAAAATTATATTAACCAATGGGTTGGCCAATGAGAAGCAGCCGATGAGAATCAGCCAATGGGAGACGATTATCATTGTTCGAACATGATCAAACGGAAACATTTTTTAGTTGCTGCAGAATTTTCATGGAGGAAGGAGGTGTTACGGCTTTTCATTGTAAAACCGTTAATTTTTTGAATTTCTTTGGGCTCGAAACTGGTTAACGAAAGTTAATTACGGTTCATTGTCAAGTTTTAAAGATTATTTGATAAAAATCGAGGATATTATTTCCATCC
Source organism: Sympetrum striolatum (assembly GCA_947579665.1). Classification (NCBI taxonomy): domain Eukaryota; kingdom Metazoa; phylum Arthropoda; class Insecta; order Odonata; family Libellulidae; genus Sympetrum; species Sympetrum striolatum. The sequence goes on along the minus strand of OX388346.1, from coordinate 71,880,016 downwards.
GTCAATATCTACGAGGAGGTTTTCCAGAAATTTGATAATAAGGTAAGTTGGAAAAATAACTCAATCCTATTTCAGTTATGCGGATTAATTATTCGGTTGTCTTCGCGATAAAACGTCTTCTGATTGTTTACGAATTATCGTCAGAATTTAATTTCGTTAACGTGCGGTAGATTCAAAATAACCGTTGAAAGGATTTGAAATCAGTTGATAAATAGGTTAATCTTCACAATTCGTTAACTGATCATTCGTGAAATTAAGCGAGGACATAACTTATTCTGACCTCAAGTTACGTGTGTCGCTTTGAAGAATTTGCTTCCCATATAAGTAGCAATTAACTTATCAATCTTTTGCCGGTTAAATTAATTAATTCCATGTTTCAATGAAATATTCAAATGTGATCTGAAATTTCCGAATTGAGTTTCTGTCTTCGTTGCCTCTATAATTTCTTTGGGTTACGTATGCTGGTATCATGTTTTCGAAAATTTATCTTTCCTTTAAATACCATCCATTTTTCTATAATATTTTTTGACCGTAGCTTTAGATAAGCATTTATATCTTATCCCATATCTTCGTGTTGTCATCCTGTAGTTAGCAAGTAAGATTGTCATCGTAATTTAAGTTAATATTTAAGTTAATATCGACAATTCATTGTAAAATACTACTATAACGTACAACTTTTCCTATCAAAAATTTCAGCGACATTATAATTCGTAGTAGATTCTTATGGAAAAACAGGCATGAAAAGATTGATTGGAATGGGACTTGAACCTGGATCTTCCAATGCCGGTTGGTTCGTATCTCCAATGAAGTTACTCTTTAAGACTGTTCTATCGGTTTAGTAAAATTGTGTCCCATAACAGATTTAATGGTGAAATATCAAATTATTTGCATAGATAATACCAGCGATAGTTGTAACGGTCACTCAGATTCGAATTTTGAATACGGCAATATTTGCGTGTTGGATTTCAAGGAGGTAGATTATAAGATAACTTTTGAGAATAAATTAAATTTTATTTACTGTTTGTGATATCCATCCACGTTGAAGAGAATTTAATTATTTTGAGAGCTATATAATATTGTTGCTGTCCTTTTTGCGAGTTTTGATTGTAACGTTTGAATAGTTAATGAGCAATCCTTTCGGTTGAGTCACCTCATTCAATCAATTTCATTCAACCAATCATTATTTACTTTTTCTTCGGGTAATAAAATTGTACAGCATCTATCAAGCTACAGTAGATTAATTTGTTTTTCATATGTATTAAACTTCTGCGAAACTTTAGTCGTTGTTCTCAGATATGAGTGTCGTCGAATGGCTACTATCATAAAATGTATTTTAATTCTTAATTTGTTTTTATATTATCGAGGGTTTCTATGTTTTATTTCTGGAATTTTAATCTTTTAATTCCTTCGCGTGAGTTACGTTTAATATCTTAAACCACTTACTAACGGAAATTTGTATTTGAAAAATGTGTACTCGTAACGCACACATTGCATATAATTCTCAGTTTATTTATTTTTAGATTGCCGTAAATCCTAAATTTTAGTAATATGTTTTTATTTTTTCAGATCGTGTAAAAGTGAACTGATCTCCACAACAGAGCTTTTCTTTGGGATATTCTTCGATAAGATGAGAAAGTACTTGGTGTGGATGAGTCACAGAATGTGACCGTGGAAATCGGATGATCGTAGGTGCATACCCCAGGTAAGGAATATCCAAGGACTTATTTCCATCCTTAGAGTAGTTCAGCGTTATTGCTTCATATTTAACGTATTGAATTTTCTATTACCTCGGATTTTATATAACCGAACGGATCTTAGTTCTCTCGTTTTGGGAATATTTTCTGTATTGTGCGAGGAGTGATTCATCGTATCATTCATTTTACGATGTAGAAATGAAATGAATTAAATTTTAGTTTATTAACCATTTATATATCAATTTACTGTTGAAATACATCGTGCCTCAGATGTATGAAACTCCTTGATTTTTGGCGTGTAGATTGCCGGTATATAGGATTTTCGTAAATTTATCCTAATGTTTCATTTTAATTAAGTGTTTCGTTGTAGCATAGATAATTTCCATGCAGTAACGACTCTCGTACATTCTTCTGAGTTATTCCTTTTCAGAATTAAGCGAGAATGTTCGAGCAGTAGTGTTATGCTTACGTGGAATTCTCGTTTGCCAATAATACAATAGGAATATTACACTTAAACAAGACATTTTGTAGCTACCTCCCTTGGGGTAAATATTTCCTAAAAAATCGTACGCATTTGAGTAAACGTTTCTACCTGCTACATTGAATTAAGTTTAGTAGATCTTTCAGTTTATTTTTCTTGAGGAAACTTTTAATTTTAGCTAATGATTTTATCTCGATGGATTCGAAACTATATTTCCCATATGTATGCTGTAATATGTTAATTTCTTTCTACTTTGTTCGTGTATTTAAAGTAATTGTTTAGATTCAGCGTTAAGTCGTTGTTTTCAGAGATTGATTTTCAAATTAGAAACTACTGATTGCCTCAACGTAATGTTCTGAAGGCATTGTACTTTCTTCTGGATACCTATTTCCTTTATTTGCAAATGCAGTCACCAATGCCGTTTTTAGTTTTCAGGTTTCTTCAAGTTATAGTACTCTAAAGGTTTTAATAATTTATTATGTTTCCAAAGTAGCAACAGGTAGCATATTTTCACCTCACTTCTTCTGCGGTGTTGAAGGCATAGACATTCCTTATCGTTAGTTTATTCATCTTATTCATTCTTATAAATGCGTGATTCGTATCGAAAATTTTTCCTTTCTTTCTTTTTCGGTATCAAGATTTACTTAAGGATTATGAACGACGTATGTCAGTTAAGTTTGTATTTAATATTTCGAGTCGAGTATCAAGGAAAAAAAAACTCCCTCGAGATTCTTTCCTGTCATAAGCATAAAACTAAGTAATTAACCTGTAACTAACCTTTTTCGAGATAATCATTCGCACCTTCACATTTATCGATTGATCTATTCTTTCGTTAACTCTTTTACATGATCATCCGGTCTTTTCTCAAGCACCAGTCGCAGGCAGCCAATATTTTCCTTGAGTCATTTATTTACACTTCTCTTAAAAGCTTTGACCGGTAAACAGGTGTCAATAAATTTAAGTTTATCATGTGTAAGACAACGAACAAGCTGTGTTAAATAAATAGTAAACGACGAATAATTCATTGCGATCGTAATTTTTTTAACCTTATAATTAGGGTCGGATAGTTAAACTAACGGTCTCATAAAGGTAGCACGAAAATGAATTAAGCTGAACTTAGTGTAGGTTATTATTTAATTTCTTTATCATTACTTTCTCTTTTTTTACGCCATTGTGAGATTCTGAAATAATAAGTAGAGTAGTATTTATTTTAAGTTAAGTAGTGTTGTGAAACTATGGCATCGACGTGTGTAAATACATTGATTGATAATAAATACATAATTATTATCAAGTTTATCTAGATATTTTTGCACAAATTCCACGTATATTTTTAAATTCAACTAACTTAATCGAGGCCCGACCTATTGCAAGAGTTAAAATGAACATTTTTATGCATCATAAATAAATAAAATAAATTACCACATCTTCAAAATATTTTGAAAATGAATTACACGAAAGAGAGAACAAATTCTAACATTTGTTAAGTTTGACATTGCTGGTAGAGGAACGGGTATTTTAGTCCGGTTATATTCAAGCATAAGACATTTCTGTGACTTTTAATGTTATTAGACTGATTTTAAATGTATTTGCGTCTACCACTTCGGCTATGCGCTTCCCAATTTTTACCGGGCTATACTGTTAGCTAACCTAAGAGATAATTTAGGTAAACTTTTAACTTCTAATAAAATGGGACCCATTTACGCAATAAAATCAAAAATTACATGAAATATCTTCTTTTGCTTCCTAAATACCTTTAGGGGTTTCCCTTTTATATCATTCAAATTGAAGGAATAGTATTATTTATGTATTTTTAATTATTCGGGTGAATCTAATTCTGATTAGTGGAAATCTCAACGATTCTCGAAATCTAAAATGCGTTGTGGTTTAATGAGAGCTCGAGTCTGTTTTATAAACTAAATAATAATCACTAAGTAATTGATCATTGATGAGTAGTTGAGGTTTGTATAAAATTGAAGGAATCGGGGAAGTTGTTTTTCTATTTCGTTAATTTTAAATTTGAGCTGTCTAACTGTGAATGGAACCTATATGATAAAAAATGTTTTACATGTTATTCAGCCATGAAAACACGAATCAGAAAATGGTTTGTTATGTAAAATTAACTTCCGTGGAGAGCTCTTTTGGTCTGTTCTGATTGAGTCCTTCCAAACCAAATGAATAAGTTTTCGGACATTACTAAAAGAACAGATCTCTCAGAATGTGGCTGCAGTTTTTGAGAATCGATTTATTGCTTGTTTGGGAATAATTGTATTCGTATCTTTTAGAAGGAAAATGTATGAGAACAGGAAAGTATCGCATCGAAAGAGTGATCAAAAATCCTAAGTTTCCTACTTCTTTCTCTTTTCGGAACTCAAATTGGAATTGGAGTGAACCATTATTACAGAGAGGGAAATTCTGAAACAACAAACCGGGTCTGATTCCCAGAAAGAAAAAATGAATGTCTCTAAGAACAAATTGATCATAAAGTAGTGGACTACGGTTATAATAAGGTACAAGTAATGTCTCTCTTTCTTTAAATTTTGCTTTTAATCTAAATTCGCCCTTAAAGTAAATTCATATGATTGCTTCCTTATACAAATATTATAGTTAATTGATGAGGCTTCCGCTATCCATTGAATGCGATTAAAATAATATTTTTGGGTGAAAATACCATCAGTCAAAACACCTGCACTTAGTCCCCTCAGTCTGAGCCCTCGTTTGGCATAAATAACCTTCAAAAGAAAGCATGCATTGACAGGGAAATATCGAGTGCATGAATGCCAAAGATACGTAAAGTATACTGTTTGTGAACTCTTCATAAAACACATGTACTAATAATATTTATTAATCCAGAGACATACATAGGCATGTATAGGACAAGTCAATCAACATATTCACAGACAGTCAATACATAATGAATAGAATACATAATGTACATAATAATTTTGGAATAATGAGTAATAAAAATTCAATACATAATGAATTACAATAACATAACACACTCAAAATACATGATATTTAGTAGCAATATAGAGTTTAATCACACTTTCTTTTCGATTATAAATTCTTCTACGCTGTAGTAAACTTTATCTGTTAAAAATATTTTCATTTTGTTTGAAAATGCATTGATATTACTCTCCTTTATTGCACTTGGTAAGGCATTAAATATTCTAAGAGCCATTACCTGGAAGCTCCTTGCATATAGGCTAAGCCTGTGAGAAGGAGTTCTCAAAGACAACCTTCCTCTAGTGTCATGGGGATGTTCGATTCTGCCAAGTTCAAACTTACTTAAGTTCGATTTAACATACATAGCAGTAGCATAAATATAGGCTGAGGGCATTGTGAGTATCCCCAAGTGCTTAAAAAAGGGCCTACAAGATCGCCTTCTTCCAATCTTAGCAATTACTCTTATAACCCTTTTTTGCAGTATAAAGATGGTTTTCCAATTAACAGAATTACCCCATATTATAATACCATAAGTCATCACAGAATGAAAAGTGGCAAAATATGCAGTTCTCAGCACATTAATGTCTACTACTGAAGTTAATTTTCCTATCAGGTATGTTGCTTTGCTCAACTTTGTTCCAAGATATTTAATGTGGTCATACCAGCTTTATCTTGGGTCAATTACAATTCCTAAATATGTTATTGGGGTTTGATTTGGGTTTTGAGCATTCTTGGCTAGAGAAATTTTTAAACATTGATACTTGCTTTCATTTGCAAAGAGTTGATTCTCATTAAACCAATCAGTAATATTTTTAAACTCTATCTCATTGATTGAATCTACATCCACCTGTTCTTTGCTTTTTGTGAGGATAGCAGTATCATCAGCAAATTGGAAAACTTTTGCTCTACAAGAGTAATGTAGGTCATTTACATATATCAGGAACAGATATGGTCCAAGGACAGATCCTTGAGGAACCCCATACTTAACTAGATTTTTTGGAGACAACTTATTATTTACATGCACACATTGATATCTGTCTTTCAGGAAACTCTCAATGAGATGCAGAGGAGTACCTCTTACACCATAGGAGTTTAATTTTGAGAAAAGCTTGGCGTGACATACACTATCAAATGCCTTAGTTAAATCACTGAAAGCAAGGATAGTACTCTCATTATTCTCTAAAGAGAAGTAAACATCACTAATCATGGACATTACACAATCAATTGTTCCTCTACCTTTCAGAAAGCCAAATTGTGTTTTGCTTATCAGATTATTCAATTCAAAATAGTTATTTAACCTTAAAAGTAATGCCTTCTCTATGATCTTAGATATAATTAGTGTAATTGCTATTGGTCTATAGCTAGAGGGATCTTCTTTATCACCTTTCTTAAATAATGGGATGATTTTAGTGAGCTTAAGTTCTTTTGGATAGATACCCGATTCAAATATTTCATTAATCAATCTAGTAAGAGGTTGTGTCACAGTGTGAGATATATTTTTAAAGTTAGAATTCACCCCATAGATATCGCAGCAGTTGCTGCTTTTCAGACCAGAAATTAAATTACAAATTTCTTTTTCATTGACTGGTTCTAAGTAAAATGATTTTTGGCAAGAAAATTTAAGTTTACTGTGATCTTTACTATGCTGTGGAATTTTTGAAGCTTTTACAAGATTTTCAATAACATTAGTAAAATAATTATTCAAAATAGTTAGTGACAAGCCAGTTGAAATATTCTTTGCTTTATGATTAGTTTCAGTTTTAATAACTTTCCACAAAGCTTTTGTTTTATTATTTGAATTTATAATGAAATTATTATTGGCTTCAATTTTTGCTTTCTTGATGGCTTTCTTATAGTCTCTTTTTAATGCTAAGTATTCAATTTTTCTGTCTTTATTTGAGTCTCTTTGAAGATGTTCATAGGCATTTAACAGTCTGTCCCTCATGTGAAACAGATCATCATTAAACCAAGATATTTTACATGTATCAGTCTTAACCTTTCTGGCCTTTTCTGGCATGCAATAATTTAAAAGGTCAATAAATATAGACCAAAAATCAGAAAAATAATCATATTTCATAGGGGTGTTATAAAGAAATGACCAATCATAAGTTCTTAACATGCTATTCAGCATGGTAAATGACTCCTTACTTAATTTTCTTGAATAAATAACTTTTTCCTCCTCATTGAAAATAGTTTTTTGCATATTTACATAGCTAAGTAAACCCATATGATCAGATAGACCAGTTGGAACTACAGTAGTTGAAAAGTTAAAATTTGTCAGTACATTATCTATACATTTACCACTTGCTGGTCTAGTGGATTCATTTACCATGTGCTGAAGACCAGTAGAGTGTATCACATTTAAAAACTGAAATAGCTTAACATTGCTACTGTCTTCATCAAACTGAACATTGAAATCTCCCATTACAACTATGTTACACTTTAATTCCATCAGTTTCATGAATATATGAAATGAGTTATTGAGAAATATATCAAAATCTCCATTAGGAGATCTATACATAGCTAGCATTACCAAGTTATGATATTTTAATCTAATGGCTATAACTTCACAGTGGTATTCAATAGCCATGTCGTTAATTTGTTTTAATGGAGAACACTGTACACCTGGTTTAGCATAAATTGCAACCCCTCCATGTAAAGTTGAAGTTCTACAATAATTTGATACAAGACAATGAGAATTAATACAAAATTGTTCAATTTCATCCATCTTCAACCAGTGCTCACAAATACAGGCAATGTCTACTTCATATTTACCTAACAATAACTCAAACTCATTCACTTTTTTCCTTAGAGACTGAACATTTTGGTGTAAAATATTCAGTTTACCCATACTTTCCTGTTTACTGATGTTTGATGTAATTTGATTTTCACCATTTTGATCACTAACAACAAGTCTTTCACTCTTAGGTAACAATTCTATAGCTGTGGTTTTATTTTTGGCCATGCTCTCAATCATATCATTAACATTTATATTCACATTACTATTAATACCTTCTGCCATATAATGGCCATCTACTACTCTGTTCAAAAGTTTCCCTGATTCCATAATAGAGTTGTCACATTTTCAATTACCCTCCTTAATTTGTAAGATCCTTTATAATTAAGGTGGAGGCCATCTTTTCCCAAACATGTTTCATCAATGACTTTGTTTACATCCAAGAATAACACTTTTAAAGCTTGACATGCCCATCTAATATTTTCATTAACCTTACTTATAAATTTAGAATTGATATCCCTTCTAATGACAATCCCATTTACAATTATATTTGCGTTAGGAAATCTTTGTCTAGTGGCTCTAATGAGACAATATATTTCACCCATAACATCTTCAGGACACTTAGCTATTTTTAAATTGTTTGTACCTAAATGTAAGACTACTGAGTCAACCTTGTCGGAGCTTTCATCCTCTAGTTTACGCTGCATCTGTTCTGCTCTAATCCCTGGGAAGACTTTTTTCTCAGCACCTTCTACCTGAACATGTTTCAGCATAGAATCACCCAGTAGCAGCACCCGGTGGTTTGATGCTGATTCTGCGGACTGGATCCTCTTCTTCACTACTTCACTGCTCTGGGAGGTCACTAATGGGCGGGTATTATTCACACAGTCCACATTTTCTGATGTATTTAAGACTTCATACTTATTTTTAGTTCTGAGCCTTTCATTGCTACTTACAGTTCGATTCTGGTTGCGTATAATCTTCTTTTTTCGCACCACCATTGTAAAACCACTATTTTCCCTAAATTTTGTAAGTTCTTCTTCCAACAAACTTTTCTCTTGCACAAGTAATGTGTTCCTTTCTTTAAGAACTTTTACCTCTTCCATCAGAGATGAAATAACGCTGTCTTTCCTTTCAATTTCCTTCTTCCTCATGGCGTCCCTCTCATGTTCTGAACATGTTGTGCACAACCAGAAACTATTTTCATTTACATCTTCAATATTAGCCCTTGCACACTTAAAGTGAATTAGAAGTGAGCATATATTACACTTAATTCCATTTACTACGCGCTTGTTACATAATCTACACTTATTGGAGGTATTTTTCTTATTATCATGGTTTTCCATGACGGCAACTTCAGCACATGGCGCCATCTTGATTTTCTGTAGTCACGTTCAGAGAAATTCACGACAAAAATTAGTGAAAATAATTCCTAACTGCCGTCAGATTTTATCCCCTTCACTCACGCACGACCACTAAGGTATCAGCTTCCGATCTATTGATTAATAATCACGAATAAGTCCTTATTAAATCCCTGATTCGTTTGTTAATTGCTCTATCACTAAACGCGTCCTAACCCTACCAGCCCCATCTTGCAAAAAAAAAAATTAAAAAAAATAAAAAAATTGAAATGAATACTACTGAAATGTTTTGAATTTCTGAAGGATTTTTCCGTTATTTTTAAATTTCTCTAATTTTTTACATATTATTTCCTACAGATCAGACCGTTTTTTTTAAACAAAACATTGGAAGGCACAAATGGATTCTTGCATGGACCAGTAATGTCCACTACGAAAACGAGATGGATACATTAAGTTTATTATTTCTGCAATCTACATATAAAACAAATATTGTTGCATTGACTAGATTCTGTCGTAATTTTAATCTCAAATATTAGAAGCATTTAGTTTATAATTTACAAGTACCATCCTTAATATTTAATAGAGTATAGGTATTATATCAGATAATGTTAGGCAGAAGTATATACTCATTTCAAAAAGATATATACATCTTTCTTTATCAGCAAGGGAAGATTAATTCTTCTCCACACATCTGAGGACTCAGACGGATTAGGATAGAGTATCAAGTCGAAGGAGAGCCACCATTCCCATGGACAGGTAAATATTAAGCTTCTATTGTTGAGTAGGCGTTGTATTTCCTACATTAGAGGTGAATTATCTTTGATATGATTGCCTTTTCTTGGAATTTTATTATTTTTTTCAATTATTCTGTCATAAATACATATTTCTTTTTCTGCAAGGTAAAATTCAATCTTCCCCACAAATCCGAGGACTCAGAAGGAAGAGGAGAGAGCATCAAGTCAAAGGTGAGCCACCATTCCCATGAACAGGTGAATATTAAGCATTTAGTGTTGAGTATAGATAATTTTATCCTCAATATTAGGTAAATTATCTTTAATATTATTGCCTTTTCTAGGAATTTGAATTTTCTTTCAATTATTCTGTCATAAATACCTTTTTTTTTCGGCAAACAAAAATTTTATGTTCTCCACACATCCGAGGACTCAGATGGAAGCATGAAGTCGACCGAGAGCCACCATTCCCATGGACAAGTAAATATTAAGTTTTTATTGTTGAGTATACCTTGTTATTCCTCCATATGAGGTAAATTATCTTCAATATTATTTCATATTCTTGTAATTTTTTTTCTTTCAAGTATTCTGTCATAAATATATTTTTATTTTTCTGCAAGGAAAAATTCAATCTTCTCCACACATCCGAGGACTCAGATGGAAGAGCAGAGAGCATCAAGTCGAAATTGAGCCACCATTCCCATGCACACGTAAATACTAAGCTTTTATTGTTGAGTATAGATAGCTTTTCATCCATATGAGGTTAATTATCTTTAATATTATTTCCTTTTCTTGGAATTATAATTTGCTTTCAATTATTCTGTCATAAATACCTTTTTATTTTTCTGTAAGGTAAGATCCAATGTTCTCCACACATCCGAGGACTCAGATGGAAGAGAATAGAGCAACAAGTCGATATGTAGAGCAAGCATTCCCATGGACACGTAAATATTCAAATTTTTTTTTTAGTATAGATTTTTTTTTCCTCCATATCTAGTAAATTATCTTTAATTTGATTGCCTTTTCTTGGAGATTTTAATATGCTTTCAATTATTCTGTCATAAATAATTTTCTTTTATGCCAAAGTAATGTAAAATGTTCTCCACACATTCGAGGAATCAGATGGAAGAGGATAGAGCATCAAGTCGTAGGGGAGCCACCATTCCCATGGACACGTAAATATAAAGTTTTCATTGTTGAGTATAAATAGATCTTCGTCCATATGAGGTAAAGTATCTATAATATTATTGCCTTTTTTTGGAATTTGGATTTTCTTACAATTATATGCTTATAAATACATTTCTCTTTTCTGCAAGGTAAAATTCAATATTCTCCACACCTCAGAGGACTCAGATGGAGGAGGAGAGAGCAGAAAGTCAAAGGAGAGCCACCATTCCCATGGACAGGTAAATATGAAGCTTTAATTGCTTAGCATAGATTGTTTTTCTTCCATATGAGGTATTTTATCTTTAATATTATTGCCTTTTCTTGGTATTTTTTTTTCTTTCAATTCGCTGTCATAAATATATTTTTGTACAATGAATTCGAAGGAGATTCACCAATCCCATGGACATGTTAATTTTAAGATTTTAAAGTTGAGTATTCATTGTTTATCCTACATATGAAGTAAATTATCTTTAATATATTGGCAATTTCTTGGAATTTTAATTTTCTATCAATTATTCTCAAATAAATACATTTTACTTTTTCTGAAATGAAAAATTCAATGTTCAACAAAAATCCGAGAACTCAGATGGATGACGATAGAGCATCAATGTTAAGGTGAGCCACCATTCCAAAGGATCCGTATATCTATATCTTTTATTGTTGCGTATTGATTGTTTTTCCTCTATACGAGGTAAAATATCTTTAATATTATTGCCTTTTCTTTGAATTTCAATTTTCTTTCAATAATTCTGTCATAATTACATTTTTCATTTTCTATAAGGTAAATTACAATGTTTTACACACATCGGTGGACTCAGATGGAAGAATAGAGATATAGTTGATTACAGTCGAACTATAGAGATTCAAGTCGAAGGTGAGCCATCATTCCCATGGACATAATATCATTTAGCCTAAATTGTTGTATATAGATTTTTATTCCTCCATATGAGGTAAAATATCTTTAATATTATTGCCCTTTCCTTTAAATTTTAATTTTCTTTCAATTATTCTCAAATAAAAACAATTTTCTTTTTCTGCAAGGTAAAATTCAATATTCAAAAACATCCGAGGACTCAGATGGAAAAGGAGAGAGCATGAAGTTGAAGGCAAGCCACCATTCACATGGACACGTAAATATTAAGCTTTTATTGTTGAGTATACATGGTTATTCCTACATATGAGGTAAATTCCCTTCAATATTATTGCCTTTAATTGGAATTTTCTTTCAATTACTCATTCATAACTACATTTTTCTTTTCCTTCTAGGTAAAATTCAACGCTCTCCACACATCCGAGGACTCAGCTGGAAGAAGAGAGAGCTTGAAGTCGAAGGAAAGCCACCATTCTCATGGACACATAAATATTAAGCTTTTATTGTTGCGTATAGATTGTTTTTCTCCATATGAGGTAATTATCTTTAATATTATTGCCTTTTCTTTGAATTTTAATTTTCTTTCAATTATTCTGTCACAAATATATTTTTCTTTTTCTGCAAGGTAAAATTCCATGATCTCCACACTATCGATGACTCAGATGGAAGAGGAGAGAGCATGAAGTCGAAGGAGAGCCACCATTTGCATGGACACGTAAATATTAAGTTTTTATTTTTGCGTATAGCTTGTTTTTTCTGTACATGAGGTAAGTTATCTTTAATATTATTGCCTTTTCTTGGAATTTTAATTTTCTTTCAATTATTCTGTCATAAATACATTTTTCTTTTCCTGCAAGATAAAATTCAATGTTCTCCACACATCCGAGGACTCAGATGGAAGAGGAGAGAGCATCCAGTCGAAGGAGAACCACCATTCCCATGGACACGTAAGTATTAAGCTTTTATTGTTGAGTATACATTCTATTCAGAAGTTTAAGGACTTATTTTTGTGAATATTTACTTTAGTAAACTAAAAAATAAAGTAATTTAATAATATACTTTTACTTTAGTTTCATTGCGTTACTCTTTCATGAGGCGGTAGTGAAAGTTGGTCATTGGTCTTTAATATTTATCTCTGTAGCAAACGGAACTGAAATTTTTTAGTCAATTGGATATAGATAAATTTAGAGAACTGTACGAGGCAGGATATATATTCTTGTTTTTTATCAATTTACAAACCGTAAGTTTGTTTAAGATGGATCGCCTCTAAGTTTCTTACGTTACTTCATTGAAGAGAAGGTACTAATGTATAACTCATAGCATTTCTAATTAATATATCGCGGACAACGGACAAAATGAAACCAAATCTCCTTAAATTTGTTTTCGCGAAATAATAGAAAAATGATTCAATTATTAACAATTCATTCATAATGAATATCTAGGTTTTATTGTCTCTTCATTTGTTTACAACATTATATTCCACTGGGCATACCTGTAGCTCTAATTATTTTTCCTGCAACACTCATATTATTTATTTAATTAGATTTTATATGATTACCTTCTTAAATTTGGTTTAATTCATGTATCATATAATTTATGCAAGGATTCTTAATTATTAAAGTTTGGATAAAGTAGTAGAAATAAATTTTATTGAAACATGGTGAATCTCTAATTTACGACGCGCACATATATTATTATTATATAAATAATATTGCATTACAACGCACTGTTGTGCTTTGCAGAGATTTCGCTACTGAAATACATGATTTAAGTACTGGAATGAACGCGAATGTGTGTCATTGACTAAGTTTCGATTTTGGTGAATTATAACATATTATTTACTTTAAGGGTGGAGTCGTGGGACGGCGTTAAGGCGTTACCTCGGAGGATGGCGTCGGAAGGAATTTCAACTGGGACAGAATACAATAAACACTTCCTTGAGAAATAAAATTTGTGACTTATGATGTGTGAAGTTTATCTGTGACGTGATCATCCCATTTATGTAATTTTATTCTAAACTATTTAGTGAACCATCTATTGAACAATACAGTGAACCTTTATTGATATATATACTATTCGAACCTCTAATAAGTATTAATATTCCACTTGACTAGTGGTGATGCACGTTTAACAACTATTTTTTGAAGTCAAATGTTTTCATCTATCTATTCAGTTTATATTCCATCTTCAAAGATAATATTTGTTTAATAATCTATGTATATTTTTATGTATTCTGTAAATTTTCTAACACTCCCTTTCATCTGATTTTTAACAATTTTAAAATATGCTAATCCATGTTTTTATGCCACTGTCACTGTAATTATTTCGGTATGTATTTGTACTGATACCTGTAAAATATCTGTAAACAAAAGAGAGGTCTTTGGGGCAAAGAAGATGGGCCCTCACCTGCCCCCATCATCAATAAATAAGAATAAAGTCGTGGGACTTCGTAGGGAGAGTTCGTTCGGGGAGATGATGTATATACGAGGCCGTTGTGGAGACGAGGTCCGGTAGAGTACGGGGAGAGGGCGCCCGGGGTAAGGGCTTACTCTACCAGGCGCCGGTAAAGGGGCCGTCGCGGAAGGGGTCGTCGGAGTATAGAGCGTCTCGGTAGGGGGTGTCAGGGGTAGGGGGTCTGGGAAGGGAGGTTTGGTAGGGCGCGACTCAGTGGTGCTCGGGGATGCGGGCGTGGGCAGGAAGTGGGACGGGCGGTAGGTGTAGTGGGAATAGGGCTTGGGTTGGGGATGCTGGGGCTTGTGGGTGTTCTGGTAATGATCGTCCCAGTAGGTGGGCGAGTCGGATGGGGTTCTTGTGGTAGAGGCAACGGCGGGAATGGATTAGGGAAGGGTGGTGTAGGGGGCGACGTGAGGTAGGTACGTCGGGAGGAGGAAAGGGGGGATTTTGGGGCAGGGAGCGTTGTGCGGAGGGGGCATCGCATCCTACCTCCACAGGGCCCAGCCTAACCCTCAGGGCCTTCCAATGGGCACCCCACGCCCCACGCCACGCCTTCTCGAGGACGACTTACCTCCCCAGGTCCCGCAGTACCCCAAGGGGCTTCCCGGGGACACCTACATCCCCAGGGCCCACCCTAATCCCAGGGCCTACCCTTTTCCCCAGGGCCTTCCCGAGGACAACCTCCCTCCCCAGGGTCCCGCTATACGCCCTAGGGCCTTCCCTTGGACTCCTTTTCGTACCCAGGGCCCGCTCTACTCCTACAAGGCTTTTTCGAGGACTACCCCGTCCCCTGAACTTTCTTGGTGATTCCCTCCATTCGCAGGGCCTGCGAAACCCCCGAGACCTTCCGGGGCCCGCCCTACCCCAGGACCTTCCTGGGGCCCGCCCTTACTCCAAGACCTTCCGGAAGCATTCCCTATTCAAGAGGCCTCCACGAGACCCGCCCTACCCTTATGGAACTTCTCCATTTTTCTGGGTGTGCCCTCCCTTCCATGGTCCCTCCCTACCTACCAGGCCCTATGTCTCCCGAAACCTATGTTCTATGTTTCCTATTCCACCCAAGGAGTCTTTTATTTATTTTTTTAGCAGGGGGCAGGTGAGGCCCGCTGGCCTCCTATTTCTTGCCCCAGAGATCTCTACAAGTTTTGCAGATATTTTACAATTATTTGTACAAAATATATACCAAAATAATTACGTACATAAATATTTAAATTACATAAAAGTTATATGAATGTATAAAATAGCCCATTTTAAAATTGTTAATACAGCAGACAGGTTAGATAGAAATTAATATACATATACTGTATAAAATATGAATAAATAATAAACATTATCTTTAAATATGGAATACGCACTGAATTGATAAATCAAAACATCAATTCATAGTTATTAAAAGTTAAAATGATCAAAATAGTACATCAAATAGTAGATCAATGTAGTAAATGTCCGTATAATTTTTCAATAGATGATTCAATAAATAGTTAAATATTGAATTACATAATTGGAATGTGATCTTCACAGATTAAGTTCACTTCATAAGTCGCGGATTCTATTTCTCAAGTGAGTCTTTATTATATTATCTCCTGAATGAAATTTATCCTGTCACTATCCCTCGACGTAGTCACTCGACGGTGTTCCCCAACGTAGTATCGATAAGAGTTTCTCCAACGACGTCCTTCAAAGAAAAATAATATCCATATTATTCCCATAAAACAGTCAATGAGACACATTCACGCTTATTCCAGTACCAAAATCCTGTATCGCATGAGCGGTGTCTCCGCAAAGCACAAAACTTTGTTAAAACCCAATATAATTTATAAACTCAAATAGCAAAATTTCGGCGCATTTTCATAGTTTTATTTTTAATTAAGATTTTCACTAAATACTATCCATATTAGTACATATATTAAACTAAAATAGGAAGATCATTCTTTAAAATCTGTTAGAATAAACAATACGCGTATATTAGCGAGACAAATTAGAGCTACAGGTATTTGCAGTGGAAGATAATGTTATAAAATACATACAACATCGCAGATTTAAATGATGTATGACTTCCTTTGAGCGTTTGATAGAAGAGTGTTGCCGAAGACTAATAAAAAGCCATTGTTTCACTACAGACTCGTTAAAGAATAATGCAAACTATCTAAAGCAAAAACGAGTAGAATGTCAGAGATCGTTTACGAAGACAAGGACTTGAACTCGTGAGGAGGCTATAAGGTGAAAATGGCACGAACCCGTAGAAAAACACTGTTGAAAAAATCTTAAGAGTGAAAGTAATTGAAATTTGAGGAAGAATCGACTTTGAGGAGATTCTTGAACATAAGGATACATACTTGAGCTCTTCTAAGAAAATGGAAAGAATGAAAGCAAATTAATAATACTAGATAGGACAAAATTTTAAAGGTGATATTGGAGCTAAAGCGGAAGGAATGAAAAGGAAAGCTCATTGAACTAATGCCATCCGCTTTCACCACGCCGACTTTGTCCATTGAAAAATCTAAGCACTCAACGCTCGAAGAATAATGAGTCACCCATCGCCGCCATCTTTATCGTCTATTTATTCATTATCTTATTTATGAATCAGGTATTATTGACTTAGGTGAGAAATACTCGTAAATAAACCTTATTTAAAAATAAAATACGATGAAATCGGAGTATCAGAGAAAGTTTAAAATACAATCCTAATTTTATCATAGGAAGTAGCACTCTCATTGAAATTACGAAACTTGCGCTCTAAAAAAGCAAAACTGACGACTGATTATCAAAGTGAAATCCATAGCCAACTCAAACGCTGTTGCTCAAGCCAAGTGATTTTTATTTATCACAACAACGGTTTTAAAAGTAAAATTTAACCAACTATCGCTAATGCCAGGATGGTTTATCAGTAGTGTTTAAAGATCGTAAGTTTGAGCTAGCAATTTATTTATTTTTTCGGAAAATAATAATTCTTTAAAATGACTCTCCATATGGTGTAACATTAAAACTATATAACTTAATTAAAATGTCCAAATTATTTTGAAAAAGTATAAATGCGCTGATATAACAATAGCGTGGCTATACCACAAACTCACAAACTTATTTTAAATTATGAAATCATATTATTTTCAATAGTTACAAAAAGATTTTAGAAACATCAAACAGAAAGTGAAGTTAAACGACCAAATAAGGAAGTCAATATTACATGTCTCACATTTCGTATACACTCTCAATCTGTATTACCTTGCGAACTTAACGGTTTATTTTTAAAAAAATAATATTAAGTCTTTAAAATTACACTCTGTTCGTGAATATCTTATGGAGAAGTGTCGCCATTACTGTGATTGAAAGGCAAGCAATCATGTTAATAAAAACGTTTCTATAATCTTGACTGGGGAGATATTAAATTAGATTTACAGCTCCAAATAGGCGCAAGTTTTGAATTTCGCATTTTACTCGAACACACATTTCAACGTTAATTGTTAGCTGTCGATTTCCTTTCACTTTTATGAAGCAATTTCAATAACCGTATAAGATACTCTAAATTGAATTATGATTTCTACGACAGCTGCTCCGTCAATCTTTCTTTCCAAAATATACTTACATAAATAACATCAGTATGTACGGAGAACAGTCCGAAGTAGTCGATACTTTTATGGTGAATTAAAAATGAAAGAGTAGTCCATGAGTTAGAAAATGTTAAATTTTAATAACGTTCAAGCATGGAATTGACTCATTATTGCAAAAATAAGACTGATATATATTGAAAGAAAATCTATTGTGACGGACATACGGATGTTAACATTGGAAACCTTTAACGAATGAAAAGAAAGGGAATTTGTTCGCAATCAATCATACTGAAATAGGAATTATAATAAAATTAGATTCCATTTTACTTATCTTATTCTTTGCTCCATCCATGTATGGAATATCTTTTATCAGCAATCCTAATCTGCTATGTCTTCCGAGTTTGAACCTAAAGAACAAAAACAGTTAATAAAATATTAATTCGAAAACAACAAAAAAATCGTAAATCCAAATATTTACAGTATCGTTCAAACTTAAATAGAAGTAGTAATCATTTAGGATTCAGATTATACTCAATGTATTCTGCATTCCATTTCTGGACCGAATATCTCCCATAAGCATCGCTATTACTCTGCTCTGCCGTGATGGAGTAATGTTCCGAGTGCGTTCCTAAAGAATAAATAAAAAAGTAAATGAAATAGTAAATCAAAGCAAAAATCACTACGTTAATTCATAAATATCGACAATACAAGATATAGTAATAGCATTAGATTAAATTATAGGTACTTGTTGTAATCTGTACTTGATTCAAGGACCGAATGTCTTTTCGTTGTATCTCCGCGATTTCCCTTCCCTTCCCTGCTCCTCCGTGATGAATAGCTTGTTTGTAAAGAAAAATAAAAAATAGCAATTCCTAATAAAAACATACTGTATTAATCCATAGATACGCATCATTGATCATACTTATATAGGAATAGAAATATCATTTGTTTTAAAGTATACTCATGGCATTCTGTGTTCCATCCATGGATGTAAAATATTTCCGCAGCATCGCTACGTTTCTTCTCTGGTCTTCTGTGATGGTGAAATGCTTTCTTGGTGTCAGACCGTTGAGGAATACTAAAACATAGCATTACTGATGATCGCAAGTAACATCACCTTGAATTTATTGAAGTACCAGGTTATATGAAAGAGTTATATTTGTGGCATCCGGAAGACTTCGCTTGATAATCCTTGGTTGAACGCCCTTTCCAGAATCATCCAAAAGAATCATCCAAAAGCGTGACAATTCACCTCCCCGGGACTTGAGAAAAGAAATAACCAAACATTAATTAATTTTTTCCGAAAATATTGTACGATGCAAATATATGAGCCAGCAGATTTTACCCTTCGCTCAAACTATGATTTCCAAGGCATTCCTTTTCGTGTCACCGAATTCAAGGTGTTTGGGAACTATCGGCTCGAAATTCAATATATGGTTAACAAGTAGTTAACAAGACAGTAAGTTTGAGCCAGCGACTTACTTATTACGAAATAAAATACTAACCTAAATAATTACTACCCTTCGTAAATAACTCTATCAATTTTCCCTAAATTCGATTGAAAAAATCTGATGTGGCCAGCACATGACTTTCTCCATATATAAGATGTAAATATTTACCTACGACAGTAATTTCGGACTCTATATTCCATCTAAACTTGGAAGACGAGTGATTAATTTATATATTATTATCTTTGACGTCACAAACATTATAAATAATGTTTTTCGGGACATGATCGATGAAAAACGATGAAATTGGCCTTTCGCCCATAGAGCCAAGAGCGCCCACGAAGTACATAATCAGCAACTTCCTTTTTATCAGTATTTCATGATTAACTCCTAAACAATCAATGATACAAAAATATATTTCAAACAAAAATTATAGTAAATTACATTTTATAAAACTTTTATAAAAAATAGTGTATACCCTAATATCATATTTATGGAGATATTTTGAAAACCGGAAATGAGCTTTGAAGAATGAAGCTCGACTTCCGGTAAACCGATTTACTCCAAATATCAACTCTAACGACACCAACCAAAATACTATATATGAAATTTGGTGTTGATCCAACTAATAGTTGTATGTAAAAATGCAATATATTAATTCATTTTCAAAAATAAAATAAAGCCTTTAAAATGTCGAATTGTAAATGTATATTTTTGGGAAAGTGTCGCCGTTATGGTAATAGAAACGTAAAACGTAAATCTTATACTATATTCTAGAATGTAGAGACTTAAAAACAATCATTATAGTTTGAAAAATGTGCAATTTTTGATTCTCTCATTTTGATTCAACACACGTTTCTTCGTTAAATGTTTGACGTTGACTTTCCATAACCTTTACTAAGCAATTTTAATAACCATTTACATTGTTCTCAATTGAATGTTGGTTTCTACCAAAGTTGCTCCGGCAGTTTCTCTTTAGAGATTTTATTAACATCGATAGCATCAGTATTTACCAAGAACACTGCGAATTAATCGATACGTTTGAATTTTCCATGATATACGGAATGTAAAATATAAGTGCATTTTCAGGCTGACGCTAAGGCATTTATGCGAATATAAGAGTGATTACTGATTGAAGCTAAAAGTAAATCTAAAGTGACGTACCTCCGCAAATACATAAGTCCTTTAATGAAGGCAAAAATCGCGCTTCAGAAAAAAATTATTAACATTTATTAGATGCACAGTATTTGTACAATGACTATTGGAATCGCTTTTTTATAATGACACAAGTTTCCAAATGTTTATTTCTTTATATATGCATTAAGAATATATATCAGCTATAATTATATTAAATACAGTGGATATAAAAATATGAGAAAATAACTAAGACTTACTATCCAATGCACCATTGAGTATAATGTACCAAGGTGTAATGTGTCAAACCATTGAGGAAAACCCAGAAAATGGTATTACAGATCATCACAGGTAACATCACTACATTAAAATACGACGTCTCAACGAAGTATTTTTTTAAATCTCATACATCGTGGATATTCATTTAATGTTCTATATTCTTGCATCGAACCATTAAGTTGGATGAAGGCCGCAAATGTAAAATTCCATGGCAAGAGTGGCATTCATGATCAATTATACGCCATAGTTTCGCTGCAGACCTGTGAATCAGTGTGTAAATAAACTAAAGTCAAGATGTTTACGATGTAAGAGAATATTTACAAAAACAAGACCTTGAACTTGTGGAAAAACCGGAAGGTGTAAATCTAACTAACTTTTGAATGCTACATTTGAAAAACATAGCAGTGGAATTTTTTTGAGTAAAACGTAGACCTCAAGGTGATACCACCTTACTGTACTTAAAATGCTCGAGTTATGATAAGGAAAAAGAGAAAGTAAAGCAAGTAATCTAAATTCAAAGGGAAACATTTGAAGGTAAATCCAGACTTAAAACTGGGGTAATGAAAGGGAAATCACAGCGACCTAATGGCATCCACTTTTACCACTGCTCCGGCAACTTGCTTCCGCGAATGAAAAAGCTAAATACGCAGTGCTCAAAGAATATCGAGTATATATTGCACTTATCTTTAATTAGATAATCAAATTAAACAAAAAATCTTGAAATTAAATTAAATTAATTGGAATAGATGTTTAAAAATTAATCCTCATTTAACCGTCAAACTCGCATTTAATTTATGTGCATTAAAATAACAAGTGAATTTCTCGTATTTTAATGCTCTTTCGAATTCTTATGACCTTGCGAGCTCGCTAATTTATTTTCGAAAAATAAAACAAAGCCCTAAATATTAACGAACTGTAGATGTATAATTTATAGAAAAGTGTCGCAGTTACAATGATAGAAGTGCAAATCAGTTTGTATATTTTGTAAAAACTATCCTATGTTTTAGACGGAGGAAAAATTAAACGTTCATTTCAGAAAGAAAAACATGTATTGATTTTTTGGAACATGTTTGTATATATTCGTTACATCAATAAAATTCGTAGCTGAATGAATAAAATGTAGTTCAATAAAGTAAGTTGGGGCCTAATTTTCATAGCTATATTACGAAATAAAGGGGTAAATAGGTTGTTGAGAAAAAAATATAAAAAAACGCCAAAGGTCTACTATCCAATACGCAAGGGTTAGTTAATATGTCAGACAGATAAGGAATGTCGAAAAAGTAATATTATCTTAAAATACTAAGTTCCGTTGCAGTATTATTTTAAAGCTCAAACATCATGGTTATATATTTAAAATTCTAAAGCCTTGTGTCGCACCTGGTAATTTACAAATATATAAATATATACATATATACTGCGGCATAATATTAAAGAAATACTGTCACATCAGACACACGCCGGACGCTTTGATTTTGATCGATAAACCGTTCTGAGTTAATTTCCAATTTTAAGAATATAACGTTTTATTACAAGACTTAAATAATGTATGAAAACTTATAATAATTTAATAAGAAAAGCATTTGGAAATGTACTGCGTCGTTAAAAATATGCTACTCACGTACGGTTAAAAATTAGAAAGTAATGGTTTAAACAATGTCAAAGTCCGTTAAACGATAAGCCAAAAGATATCACTGTAAAAATAACTAACCTAAATCGGGAATCCGGAAGACAATCTTCTGATTATCCATCGTTGAACACTCTTTCGTTGTCACATCCTAGACACCTCCAAGAATCATTCAAAGCGAGAGATTCACTTCCTCCAAACTTGAAAAAGAAAAAGCGAAATTTAATTAAGTATTTAATTAGTTATTTCCATAATGTATTGTAGGCTTAATGTACATACAAGTGCGAGCAGACGCCGGTTCCAATCGCTCAAACTAGGGACTCCAAAGCGACATCTTTAGACTAGGTGGTATACCAAAGCGAAGATACAGGGGTATTATCGCATAGCGATTCAGTAACTTAATTAATTCAAAACCAAACGGGTAGGTAGATATCTCAAATGATCTCTTCGTGAATCAAGACTAAAAGATAGATTGTTGACGAATGGAATGTGAAACACGTTAGACTGAAATTCACGGTAAAGGAAAAGAAAGTAAATATTGAGAAGCAGCTGACTGTCAAGGCCGTGACACGTCGTTCACAAAATGATTTGGCATAGCGATCGAAATAATATTTTACGACTCAATACGAAAATCACAACTTTAGCACAAAATATAGAGTAATTAATCATTATGCACATACTTACCAAATAAAGGTGATCTCAGACCAAGTCCACGAAAATCTTCACGTCGGGAAATACCAACTAGTTTAAAGAATATATATTTCTCGAATGAAATTGATCAAACCTTAATGAGGTTACAGTTTGGAAGTTCTTCGCATTTACTCGATTTCGAAACCATTAGATTTGTATAATTCAATACTCAACGGTTTATCGTAAATAGTTCTGGCAGCACCTCCACAGTGGGTGACGTCTCCGTAGCAACTGAAATTTAAACCTTTAAAATAAACGTTGAACCAAATGCTGCACTCTGATTAGTCGGCGAAGTGGAAATTTCCATAGATCCACCTCCTTTATGCAAATGTTTTACGTAATTTATAATAAAAATCGAAATAAAACTTATTTTAGCGCAACACAATTTATTTTAAATTTAAAAATTATTGGAATAAGAATTTTACTTTGAAAATATTTTTTTCTAATCCTCGTATGTAACACAACCACCTGGGTTACGTTACGCTTCAAATTTAAAAAACTGCTCTGCAAAGATTTCAATTTACCAATAACTATTTTGTAAAATGGCTAGATAGAAAATAAAATGTTTTTAAATATTATAATCAAGAATGTAATTAATGTTTTACATATAAAAATCATGAAACAAAGGAATGTGAGTGACGATCTGAGAATTTAAATCGGAATATTACCTACTAAATATAATTACGATTAATTCAATGATGTAATTATAGCTAAAACGTAAAAATCCATTTAATTTGGGAATTAACTTTGTTTCGGTAGGTAAATATTAACTCATATTACATTTACTTTTGTAACCTCGGAATGTTATGACAAAAGTTTGATTTGATATTATGAACCTAGCAATAATGTTGACTCTTCCCAAAGACTCCTTCAGAAGTATAACAACTTATCTCTTTTATTGAAAAACAAAGGCATTCACATTACCTGTAATTACGTTCTGAGGTATCACTTAGCTCATGGTCAACAAAAACCTAAGAAATACGGATTATTAGACACCAAGATTCCAAAGAGATATTTTATGCAACCGAAACTGGCTGTGTTATTCATCAAGGAATTCTAAAATTCTTTTCTTTACGATTTCAGCCGAAGACAATTTGTATTTTTAACTCCAAATTCCTTCCGTTGCCTCAGGTTCAGTCTCGTCATAACTGTTCAAGCTTGTGAGAAACCCAGAAATACCAAGATTACAATTTTATATACATTGGGGATGGACGTTATAAAATATTAGACAATTGTTGATGATATGGATGAGTGAAGAATTCTTAAGAAGGACATTGAATGATTTAATGCTAATGAGAAGTGTAGATAACTGATCATCAAATTAACATACTATATTATTATTTAAATTTTCACTATGTTAATATTCTTTTTAATTGTGGTTTCATCGGTATTGAAAATGTACAGTTAGTTTGTGTTACTGTACAACAAGAACAGGGAAGATATAACTTACGTTTCCTCCTTACGTATTATCTCGCCCAGATTCACTAATTCAATTTAGTGCCCCTTCGTATTCTTATAGAGGATCCGATCTCTTTCTAAATCACCTTCGTCACGAAACATACTTCTTGGATCCATGAAGAATATACAGACATGCACTGTTATCACTGACACACTTATCGACTTAGGCAATAAATACTTCTAATACAAAGGTATTTACTCCACTCCATTGCCAGGACAATTTTCCATCCGAAGGAAAAAATGGAAGACTCCTTCAAAACTCTACCACATGTTTTTAAGACAAACTTGAGAATGGCGGAAGTCACGTAATCAGATGACGAAGAGTGCCATTTCGCTATTCAAAATTTCTAGACCATAATTCTTCTAAATCGTTTCGAAAATGCGTCGCAATGTCCCTCATGGACTTCATAGGAGAGTTACTTTGATGTGAGCGAAATTCAAAAGGAAATTATTAATAATTGAAATAAAAAGTAGTGCTTAGGATAGGGTTCTCCGTGAAATTGCAACGCCAATGTGAGTGGATTAAATTAGTTACATTTTTGTCTCAGAATATTCGTGTTGAAGCAGTTTGTACGAGATGAAAACACAGCTCTATCATAGTGCCGTTTCTAAATGTCGCGAGGAAATTTTTAAGTGAAAACAGTGCTGCGCAGTGCTTACAGTTGAATAGTATTTCCAAGTATAGTAGTATTTAAAAATGTAAAGGGGACTAGTATTTCTTCCGCGATATCCAAAATCAGTCACTGAAGAGTGGCTTATTTACCATAGCAACAAGATGGACCATCTTCGTGCTGGACGTTAATGTTCGCGGGATTTCACTGCATGATGTTTAACTGACACTAGTATTACAGGAATCAAAAGGTAAGTGCAACAAGAAGGTAAACATGTAGTGCGATTTTCTTTGTGCTTCGTATAAAAATGAGTCGAGTAGCTCTACTCTTCACAAATACTCACTATAAAAGGTTTAAGGTACGGGGATGAGTATGTAGACCCAGCTAATCCCTCAAGTTATTTGACAATCTCCGCATCAACTTTGTAAGTATACTAAAGTTCCATCAGATCAACTTTAAAAGCAATGATATGTGAAAATATCTGAATCCATCTTAGATATCTCTGATTCTTAAGCATTCGTTATTTAACTATCCCATTATCTCTCAGTAAATTCATCACTGTTAAGGCAGCATGAATCATTTAAAGTCCACACCATTAGCCAAAGAATGTTTGAAAAGGATCAAGCGGTTGTTAGGCATTTCTAGAAAGAGGTAGTTAGACCTAGCACTCGTCTCTCAAATTCCTGATAGCTAAGATAAGCTGTTTACCTATATAAAGAGATAAAGTGTTACAAAATGAAATGGTGGTCTATGAAGAGTTATCATTATTGCTAGGGATATATTATCACATGTGTCTTGACTCATATCAAGAACTTGTACCATTTCAAAAGTAAATGTAATGTTAGTTATTATTAGTCTTCAATATATATTGATCGCGAATTCGATTATGCTTTTAATTTTTACTATAATTACATTAGAGCTTAATTAATATTTTTAAAGGTTGCGTTCCAATTTAAGTTCGCATTTCATTACTCGCATTCCTTCGTTACATTATCGCGAAACCTTAACGAAATTAATTGTTTATCATCAGTATAATATTTAAAACATTTTAATTTTTTCGGGTCTTTTAGCAAAATGGTTATTAATGATTTTATATTAAATACTTTTTGAATTTGAAGCGTAACGTAACCCAAGTGGGATGTGAAATTTACCATTTTAATAAAATATTCTCAAGTCAAATTAATGTTCCAATAGATCTAAAATTTAAAATAAATTTCTTTACGCTTGAATAAATGTTATTTCGATGTTCGTAATAATTTCTATAAAATATTAAAAATAGGGCAATGGGTCGGAATTTTCCATTTCGCCGACCAATCAGAGCGCAGTATTTGTTTTAACGTTTATTCCAAAGGTTTAAACTTCAGTTGCTACAGAGACGTCACATAGTGTAGAGTTGCTGTCGGTCTTTATTTTGACAAGCCGTTAAATTTTGAATTGTGGATAAACAATAGTTTCGAAATGTAGCATATGTGAAAAATTTGCAAAGTGTGACTCAATAACTGTTTGTTTAATTTTATTCGAAAAATATTTATAATAATAATAATAATAATAATAATACTTTATTTAAACGGACAGATGTCCTATTACAAATGTTGAAAATGACCAAGGTAACATTAGAAAAGTTTGAAAATAAACATATGAGCTTAATTAAAGAAGATTGACACAAATGAAAATTACAATTAAATTGGAGATAACACATTACATGTTACAATAAAAGAAAAATACACCTTAATAATTCTGCACCATTAAACATTTTTTAAAATAAAATTTCTGAATACATTGTGTGAAAAGTAAAATATATCAGCGGATTTACAATGACTATTAAAATCTCTCATTATTCTAAAAATAGGCAGAAAATACAAATAATTATTACATACATATGGAATATGAAATAAATGATGGGATCTTGAATGAACAATTGGAACCCTAAAATTTATAAGAGATAAAAGATAAGAAGACTTGATATGATTATTTAACAGAGAGTGTAAGAATAGAACTCCATTTTGCTTCCTACGAGCAGAGAGTGTGTGTATATTTAGTAATTTCAATGTCTTTTCATATTCTCCACTTTCTCTCTCAATTCCAAACTTAAAAGCCACCAGTCTCAGAAATTTATTCTGGACTCTCTCTAAGCCTAAGTCGTACTTATGATAAGAAGGGGACCAAACTATTGAACTATATTCGAGAACTGGTCGAACTAGGGTGATATATAAATGTCTATAGCAAAAAATATTGTTAAAATCCCTACAATTTCTATACATGAAACCAAGAATTTTATAGGCTTTAGTAATTATGGTATCTATGTGCCTACTGAAAGACAAGTCGGAAACAAAGAGAACACCCAAATCCAGTTTATGGTCCAATCTAACAAGACTTTTTCCAGATATTGAATAGTCAGTTATTATAGGTGACTTGGATTTGCAGAAGGACTTGGCAGCACCGATCTGAGATCGCTTGGTAAACGCAGTGATAGTAGTAGTAGTAGTATTGCTAAAAGTGCTTCGATTGCTTAGGTCATTTCGCACATTGGCTCCCACCGGGATTCGAACCCGGGACCGCTTCCACCAAAGGCAAAGGTGCTGTCCACATGACTATCCGGGAGCCTCATAGGGTCTATTTCGCTGGTACTGCTCGGCGGCCGACTGTCTTGACGTCATTGATATGACCGCCTGACTGCCGAAACCTCGTTCAACGTCAACACAAGGAGTCAGGATTATATTTCGGATCTGTTTATACGCTCTCTATGACCTTGCAAACTGAGTACTTTATTTAAAAAAAATAAGCCTTCAAATGACTAACTGTTGATGAATATCTTATGAAATATTGTCGCCCTTACTGTGATAGAAAGGCAAACTGTTATGCAAATGAAAAGTTTTCTATATTCTTGACTGGGGAGAAATTAAATAATCTTTAATCTAATCTTACCAAATAAATGAGATCCCAGACCAAGTCCTCGAAAAGCTCGACGTCAGGAAATACACGATTATTTACATAATAAATATTTTTCGAATAAAATTAAACAAACAGTTATTGAGTCACACTTTGCAAATTTTTCACATATGCTACATTTCGAAACTATTGTTTATCCACAATTCAAAATTCACCCTCCCTTGCCGTTCTACAACCCCACTTTCAATACCTTCCCCCCTACATTAACTTACTTATATATAGCCGTGTGTATCCTGTTCAGTACCTGATGATGGCCGAACGTGCCGAAACCGGTCGTTGTTTTTAGCGTTTTGGTGGATGTGTAATAGTAACTTTTTAATTTTATTTTTACTTGTAAAAATAAATATTTTAACAACTTTATTCTTTTTAATATTGAAAGTAATTTAATTCCCATTTAACCTTCGAGATATCCTTTCCAAGCCCTCATTTAAAAGGATTCAGTTGTCATTGGATTGAATGGAGTAATATGTCTTGACATCATCATATACATATGGCATATCGTAGATGGGGCAAAGGGGTATTTTATAATTACATAACATCATTAACAGAGATCTAAACAGGATAAGTCTATGATGGGAACCTGGAGGTACACCAGAGAGGACATAAAATATATCAGAGGTTGTAAATTTTAGTTTAACTAATTCATTTATACCATATAAGTAACCCCGGAGAACACCTACTGATTTCAATTTACGAAGTAACACATCAAAACAAACCTTATCAAAGGTTTGGTAACGTTAGTATGTTATATCTACTTGAAGATTCATTTCCAAAGCATTCTTTATATAGATTTGTCTTACTTGACATATTCCCTTCCTAAAACCATGAACAAAATTGTATAAATAAAAAAGATTTGAAGACCACAAGGTTTTCATTCTTGTACAGAGATTAATTAGGGAATTTTCTTCTGAAGAAAAAAGATAAGGTGACACAGAAAAATTTCCAATGCAGGTAGAAAGAGAAAACCACATCAAAAATGAACTGCATGTTATAGTCTCACAGTAATGTAGACTTCAAACAGCACTTCTGTCTTAGTCAAGTTTCGGTTGTGTTAAGAGTAAGAAAATAATTTAAACTAGTTAATTAATGATATTTTTACATTAATTCACTTGCTGTTTAATACGCGTAACAGCTTTTGCTGATGATGCCGTTCGAAATTACGCCTCAAAATTTAGCCAACATAACTCAAATTTGGCACATCCAACAGTTGCCATCTTGTAAAACAGCAGAGCAACAATACCAACCAATGAATTGTTCCTAAATTAATCAGGAATGCATCGAAATAAGCTTCCAAACATCGATGAATTCCATCGTCCATCATAGTGATGAATTTAAATAAGTGCCCAATTGATATAACAAAAGAAAATATTGAAATCTAGTTTGAAGTGTTGAAGGGTAGGTGGCGTGGGCGGGACTGTATGTTTACTTTCGTTCATGGTGCCGGTTCTGTGGACCTTAAGTTGCTACGAATCTTGTTTTTACTTTATGTGAATTCGGGCAAAGATCTTAGAAATCATCCCAAATACTCTGACTTACATCCAAAATTAACAGGACATGGATAGCCGGATTTGATAACCTTGCAAAACTAGATTTCTAAGTTAACTTAGCTACAATCGAGGTTGAATCATGTGAAACTCTAGCCTGCTGTGGCCGGTAATATCTTTGTTTTCATTATCAGAAGAGGAATCGCCAATCATGCTTAGTTACATCGAAGACAATTCTCTTAAGGCAATAGTGTTGCATTGCTCTGGTTCCTGTATTTACGCCACAGCAATCCTGGTGTTGTTGTTATTTACTGACCAGAAATACGAATTGGGAAAAATATCTTCGCTTCTACTCATTTTGATTTTGTTATTCCTAGAATTTATCAAGTGTTCCTTAAATGTGTGCATCCATCCGTTTGATGATTCATGTAGCCGCCGCGACGAGAGAACTCGTGTATTCAGAAAGCAATTACAGAAAATTAAAATAAAAGACATTTTGAAATGTTTCTTGATATGTGGAATAGCAGTGTTTTGTTATTTTATAATTTTCATAGTTTTTGGGGCAGAAGTATTCAGTAAGCATGAAGAAACTTTGATGCTTAGCTTACTTATTTCTGTTCTCACGATAGTGCATGCCTGTGTCAATCTTGGCTCACAGTCAGCGATGAATATCTTCCTTGGAATGGAGCCCCCGAATAGAATGGGGAAAATGGTGCAGCGGAACATCCATGGAGCTTTGCTGGGATGCTGGTTTGGAGCGTTTCTTATTCCATTGGATTGGGATAAACCATGGCAAGAGTGGCCTATAACTTGTGCGTTGGGTGGATTATTTGGATTCATCCTCTCAAATATAATGTCCATTTGTGTTGAACTTCATCAACAGTCAAAGAAAGAGAAATATGGAAGGAAAATTTTGTAGAATTATTCATCTATTTATTTCACTTTTTTATTTTTCAATTGTGTGGATCTTAAGTAATACGCGTGAGATAGGCAAATAAAAGAATCTAAAGAAAACTTTTAATGTTTCAAAATAATCTGTTAACATCATTCAGGATGGTGGTGTGAAGTGAAATGGTGTTAAGTGTAAAATCAATCACAAGTACTAGGAATGACTGCATCGGATTGAGTTGGCGGATGGTGATTGATCTCTCTTATCTTCTTATGATCTTATAAATCCGAAGTTACTTTTCTGGATTAAAAACGTAAAGTATTCAAAGTGGAAGTGATTATTTGATATCTTTGCCATGTTATATTTTCCAAAGACAGCGTTTAGATAAGCTATTACACGTATCACTGAGACCTGTATTCTTGAGGTAAGTTCTTCGCTGCACCTGGCAATAGTTTAAAAATAAGGGTACTTATATGGCCAAAGCAGTTAACTTGTCTTCTTTTACTTTTGTTTATAACGTGAGTTATTTAAACCGTTTTTTCCAAGGACTGTATATTGTTCATATTATCTGTGGTTTTTCTTCTCTCTTTTTAAGTTTCTGTATTCTCCTCTCTCGTTATACCTTTGGCAGTAATATTTTCCTAAATACATAGCTGAAATGTTAACCAATTCTGTGTCGCTTCTGTGGCAGGATACTGTAATTTCCATTTATTGTATTAATTGAAACCCAAGTACTAATGTTTTTTCTGCCATACGAAAGCATCGATTTAGTCAATGTAGCTAGCTGCTAATGGCTTGTTTAGAAAACTCTCTGCTCTTGAATTGCACATAACTTGTTAAATATTAATTTTGTTAGCCATGATGGGTTTTGCTGTTTAGATTCGTAACAAGCATGATTTTACTTGACTACTTGATAATTCAACTTTCCAAAGAACTGCAGTTACTTCATACTTGCTATGTAATGAAGGACCAAAGATTTCTACCTGAAAATAACACTTAACTCAAGGTTCTTCCAATGCAATTCTGAGTAGGTTTTGGCAATTATAAACGATCACCTAGCATTTAAAGAAAAATGCATAGGACTTGAGGACAAAAGTAAGCAATTGATTAAGGATGAGCTTTATTCTATGAAAAGTACCACCAAGCATTTTGAATGAGTTTCTTCAGGAATTCTCTAAGCTTTCTTGTCTACTGCTTTCCTAACCTCAATGAGACTATCTGTAGTGGGGGCAATTCTAATTCATTCCTCACTAACCTGATTTTTAACTTAGCTTCCTTTCAGTTGGTAAATCCCAAACCTTTGGTTTTTGTGGCATCTATTTTCATTTTGATTATACGTTTTAAGATATTTCCTATATAGTATGTGAGCCACTTCAGCATTCACTTGCAATTTCCTTCTTGTAGACATCTAAGCAAATCATTTTTAACCCCAACTATCACTTCATATAAATTTCTCATTGAGCTATTGTCACTATCTTTTCCGGAAACCTATCACAAATAATGCATTATCTTGCTCCCCTCATAACTCTGCCCAGTTCCTATGACGTTCTGCCTGATTCTAATGCAGTCCAATCACATCCCATTAATTTTTCTCTATTTTTCTAAATTTACAAAACATATATCCTCCAAGGCTTTGTGATTTAAGCACCTGCACTCAGCTCTTTGTTGAAATCAGAATAGTTTTATTAAGATCCTCTGGTCATTTTCCGTAATTGTGATTAATATAATATTATTGATAATTTTGTGCATAGAGTTAACATTTTGTATTAAGATCACAAGGTTGTAAGAAGCAGGTAGAATCTCTTCAACTACTCCCTCTTTCCCTTTATAACTACCATCTTCCTACTTAGCTATCTACTATCTCTTGTGTTTCCAGCTCACTTTCTATTATTATGTTGATATGCTTCATGTGTCTCACATTCAGTGCTACATTGGTCCCACAACCCATTGGGGGCAATGGAAAATGTCCTGCATGCATTGAAAATATACTTTTTTTTAATGATTTCCTAATGATTCAATCCATGAATCTAAGGCCTGCTACCTGAACGAGATGTTGTATGGGCTTCAATTAGCGAATAATTTTATTTTCTAAGTATAAAAATAGCGTATGTTACATGAGAACCTTTAGAATGAGAATTATAAATAGGGGGCATAAGGAAAACAATGGTCGGGATTTAAAGTGTCTCATCTACTATCTTTAACAATGTTTTCATCTATTAGTGAGATGTAAGTCATGAGTTTTTATTCCTTCATTGTATATAATGTTCTTGTATATATATATATAATATACAGAAAAAATGTCAATTGATTGGGTAGAGAGATGGGAGTTTTGGCTGCGAAAAAATTAACCAAGAAATTATAAATTTTCAACAACTTAAAAAGTATACTTATATATATATATATATTAATAATTTAATTAATTTTTTTCGCAGCCAAAACTCCCATCTCTCTTCCCAATCAATTGACATTTTTTCTGTTATTATAAATTGCTTTTCCTGGCTCATGCAGTAACTATTTAACATACTTCCTGACCCAGCTTTTAATATTTTACCATTCATTTTAATCCAGAGTAACATTGCTTATTTTCAACATTACATATTGATAAACCCTGTTTCCTCTTAAATGAAATCAATTTGGTGTCCAATTGTATCCTGTGGCATTTTTCATTTGTACCTTAAAGTTTTGTTTTATGTGTTTTAGTCTTATTCATTTTTTTGCTTTCTTACATCAAATGTTGTCTTTAACCTTAAATTTACTTAATGCAGAAGTCTCTGTCTTCCCATACTTGCCGAGCCTAACCATTGCATTCCTATCTCTCATAACAATTAAGTTATTTCTCTTTTCTAAAGCTCATCTTGACTGATAAACTTGGATATGAATTACTTTGAAATACATTTTGTAAGATGTATTTTCAAGCAGCTCTGCGATTAACTTTCTTTGTAGTTTCAGTTGGGCTCATTAAATTTCTCTCGCATTTCTCCAAAAGAACATGTGGTTTCATTTAATAATATCACATTTCTTTGTCGTATATTTTTTATTGTAAGTCCAGCTTTCCTATCATTTTATATGCAATAAGCTTTGTTCAGAAACCTCAGCTACAAGCTTCAAGAATAAATTTAGTTACATCTCCGTGAAATTACGGTTCTTTGAATCTCTTCAATATGCTAATGCAATCACTTTGATTTTTCCTTCCAACAGAAATTGTTCATCGAATTTTTTACAACTCCTTCGAAAGACATAAACTTCTTCCCCTTCTTCTCACAACAAATAACATAGAGCTCTAAATTTTCTTTGATATTTCCTTAACAAATTACATATTTACAATGTAGGGAAAGAATGCATCTAAGTTCTTTTGCATGTGCAGTTTGAATATCCTAAGTTTCTTACGTTTTTACAAGCTGTAGCAAATGATTGGCTACATTACAAGGAATAAAGATAAGAAGCAGGACAAAATAAACCGAAACTTCAACGGAAGGTCAATGCGTTTCTTCAGGAAAAATGTGTCTTATCTTATCATGGTCGAGATTAAGTTGGGGGAACCTGCCATGTGTACATACTTTTCACTGATAGTCAAAGGAAATTGCAGTTTTCTTGATATTTAATTTACTTGTAAAAAATATTATAATCACAAATTGATGGCTTCTATGGATATGATAAATAGCAACTTGCAAACACTTTTGCAATATTTGTGTTCAAGGAAAGTACTTCCTCATTAATTAACCTCATTCGTACCACCATAAACCTTTTGATTCACATCTGCAAAGTTCATTTATTTCTTATGTTGTGAACATCACATCTGGAACTCATTAAACCTTATTTTTTCCTATCGCCGGTTTAATAGTATACAGTTACTGTGAAAAGAGAATTTAAAATAGCCTCTGAAGGTTATCATTTGAAATCAGTCAATAATATCATCAAATACTTTTTTTTATAATATTCGGCAAATACAGACATCAGTGTTACAAAAATCGAGAGTAATTCTGCTAAGAAAAAATAAACAGCACCAATAACAAAACTGAGATCAACACAAAATACACATTTGAATTTCAGAAACCAATTAACTTTCCTCACTGTGAAGTATGAGAAACATTCTTTGGCAGATGTGACGGAAAATGTATGTAAAACTTACTGTGGAAACTGCTCTGTGATAAAAATTATAAAATTCTGCTTCCTTCTATCTATAGTCTTCAAAAATCTTTTTTGCGCACAGAATATGAAAAATATATAAAATTATTACTAGGAATATACGAATGTGATGTAGAAATTAGGATCCAAGTCAGTGGCACACTTAAGTTTAACACTGGAATGTCCTGTGTTCGATGCAATATTACAACATTGGCTGCTGCCGGTGGAAGACAGTTAAAAATTTAACCCTAGCTATAAACCTTCGTGCTTCTCAAAGAATTTCTTCTTTTTGACTGGATCTGGAATGATCTGCAAGAAATGAAAGATGAATTTTAAAAAACTTAAATGAACTACTAGTTATTTTCGAGAGATTACCTATTTCAGTCTACCATTATCAGTTAAGATATGTAATTATAATTCCTTACTGTATCTCCTCCTGGCTTCCATCCAGCTGGACATACTTCACCATGATCGTCAGTATACTGAAAGGCTTGCACTAGTCTCAAAGTCTCATCAACACTTCGACCGACTGGTAGATCATTCATAGTAATTTGCCTTAATATTCCTTTATTATCAATTATAAAAAGTCCTCTGAAATAAATATCGGTATATGATAAGAAACATAAAACGTTCAACCATTGCATTGATATGTTAATAGCTATAATTTTACCTAAGAGTGTGGCCTAGATCCTCCAAATACACTCCGTAATCCTTGGATATTTTGTGGCTCAAATCGGACAGTAAGGGAATTTTAAGTTTTCCTAGGCCACCTTCAGACCTTGGTGTATTCATCCAAGCCAAATGAGTGAAGTGAGAATCAACCGAACAAGCTACGACTTCGGTATTAATTTTCCTGAACTCTTCTATTCGGTCATTGAAAGCTAAAATTTCCGTAGGACAAACAAAGGTGCTGGAAATAAAATTAATAAAAGTTACCAACGAGGTCACAGTAAAAATCATGAAATCAACGGCAATATAATACTTACAAATCTAGTGGATAAAAAAAGAAAACAAGGTACTTTCCTTTGTAATCAGAAAGTTTGATTTCGGTTATTTTTCCATTAACAACTGCGGTACCTTCCCAATGAGGAGCCGGCTTGGAAACTGCAGAGAATGTTTTCCATATTTAGATGATATTCTTGTGATTAAGTTGGAAAGCCGGTAACTAGAACAAACTTACTGACTGCATTGGTCCATTGTAAAGAATGCCCGAGATTTTTTCCTGTTCCCTGTGGATATACTGTGCCTCCCGCATAAGAGTAACATGTTTCATCGCAGTATACATTGTTTAATATAACAGGTAATGCAACGGAAAAAAGAACCACGTACGCAATCGAAGCCATCTTGCTTGATACCACAGCATTTGATACAGGGGGATGGGTATAAGAATCCGTCCTCCAATAGAATAAGGGATGTTTGCAATGGCTGCGGTCGTTGCTATGACAACACTGTAAACAATACGATTACCGCTACGACCGCTACAGAAAAAATAATGTGTACATTTAGCAGTAATTCATCATCATGTAAATGGATTTAGAATATCGAATTAAGTCAAATAATTGAATGCATTACAAGTAAATTTATGATAACAGTTACAACGGATGTTCAAGGAAATTGAAATTATGCGTACGTTATTTATAGAAAAAATATATGATATCGAAACCGAAAAGCAATGTTCAAGTTGGGATCACTCTACTACGACTATCTCTGAACGAATCGATAAAATATGTCGTAATTTTGGCTCAATACAGCAAAGCTAAATTTCCGTCAGTTGATCAAAAATGCCCACCACCAACTTGTGTTTGTTTAGATGATTGTTTGCTCTAGGAATTAACAAGAAGATTATAGATTGCCATCAGAGAATCATTGGATAAGTCAATTAGAGGCCAAGCTAGAGTATCAGCCGATAGAGGATAGTAAGTAAGACCGATATGAGGATACCATCAGGAACAGGTTCTTATATATTTATAATTGTAAGATGTAATACAGAATATCTAAAAAAAACATGTAGAATTTGTATTTCAACCATAACTGGCGGAATCATAACCATTTTCAAATTGTAGATGATATATGCCATCAAAATCACATTTTCTTAAACCTAAACTATTCTGAATGAAGATTATATCAGCAATAATCAATGTAGTATCAAATCAAACTGTATAGCAAGATTAAAACCCTCGAACCAAACTGAATTGTATTTTATAATCCTATTAATCGAAGCTACTTACGTATTTTATGATAATGATTTGATGTAGCTATTGAAAGATCCTCTGATCGCACCAGATGACAAAAAATTATTTTGAGGCACTAAAACTAATATTAAGAATATCCTCAACGCCTTGCACTCTTCTGCTTTAGAATTGGAGAAGATTAATGGATTACCAGGGTTTGACAGAGGCATCTATGGCCACATATGTGACCTCTTTGGGTGCTCAAAACAGCCTTAGAGTCACTACCTGAAAAAAAGACCTGTATTTAAATCGTTTTATTTTCCAATATTGCCAATGACCCCAATTGAAAATTGAAATATACTCTTACAGTTTACTGAGCATATGATTGTGCTTTTGTATGAAAATTTATTATTTTAAATCATTTCAATTTTAGGCAGCACAAGGGTGACTTGAAGGATAAGATTGAATGCTAAATGTGGATTTAAGATATCC
The DNA here is from genome assembly GCA_947579665.1 of Sympetrum striolatum. Classification (NCBI taxonomy): domain Eukaryota; kingdom Metazoa; phylum Arthropoda; class Insecta; order Odonata; family Libellulidae; genus Sympetrum; species Sympetrum striolatum. The sequence goes on along the minus strand of OX388346.1, from coordinate 71,842,675 downwards.
TTCTTCCCTGGGTTAGGTTTTTGTGGACATGAAAAGAGAATATTATTCTGAAAGTAGAGACAATTATTATTTCCCCTGGAGTGATTCAATTCTTCAAGTTGAAGTAACGTGAGCTAGTCTCTAAAGTTGTCCATTGCCCTTTAAAGTGATTACATGTAACTCTTGATTGTTTCAGAACATATGAATGAGCTAAAGAAGAAAAAACATTTTCCCAAAGGCTCCAAAGCATTTCAAAATCTCCTTTATGTGAAGAGGGCTTTAAAAATAAGTAATAGGGAAGGGAAAGAATTTCAATATAAAGAAACTGTGTGGCCTATATAGAATACACAACAATTTTATGTGCATATTTAAATCAATAATACAACGATTGAAAAGGTGCAATGGAAAGTTATTATAATAACTTTACATTGCACCTTTTCAGTCGTTTTATTGTGTCACCATAATACCAAACTATAGTTTGTGACAGTTAGTAGTTTTTCTATTAGGAATATTTCGAGTAAGGAATGGAGACAAGTCATAGGAGTAGATTGGAAGAACTATATGTTATGTGGAATGAGGGATCAAAAGCAGAAGTTAAAGCTGATAATACTGAGTACTAGTAATGCTAAGTATTTATTAATTCATAGAGAAGTTGAAGGGTGGAATGCCTGTGTAGGTCTTAAAGCCCTTACCGAAGAACAGAAAGGAGTTGAAAAGAATGCTCATATTTATCACAGAATAGAAAAGTAATTGTGAAGTTTTAAATATGAAAAGAAGTTGGTTAACCAATAATTATTTGTTATGTGTTGTTGGGATAACTGTAACCATAGCATATCTAAAAAATTATAGTAGTAGTAGTAGTATTAGGGTTTATAAGGTGCCTCGACAGCAAAGGTCATGTTGCACCATATACAAAGGAGATATATGTATCATGATATTATATTTTTAACATAAATAAATAAATAAATAGGTACTTATTTCCCTAATTAATGCCCTGTTGCTCAAATTCAGAGTTTATCAAGCAGTCCGATTTGTTTTAGAAGAGATAAAACTGTGGAAATTTGGTCAACATCATCTCCAAGGATTGAGGACAAGTCCCCTCTGATCCCTAACACGCTACGTATCCCCTCATATTTCACACACTCTAGCAGGAGGTGCCAAACAGTAGGAAGGGAGTCGCAATCCTCACAGCGGGGAGGGATCTTCTCTTCAGTGAAGAGATAAGAATGCGTCAATATAGTGTGGCCAATCCTAAGGCGAGTGAGAACTACCTCCTCTCTTCTACACTGCCTGTTAGAGGATTTCCAAGGACTTACGACCTCCTTCACAGCTCACAGTTTGTTCCCGGCAAGATCATTCCATTCTTTTTGCCACTGCAATATGGCTTATCTCTTCAGGGAGCTTTTAAGGTCTTGAGCTAGTACCGTATTATAAAAAATTATAAATAACGCTAAAATTATTATATAAAGGTGTTGTATGCAAATACATGGATACTGTTATACAGTCATTCTGTTCACAACTTATGAGACTATTCATGTTTAAAAGGTTGTAGAAATTTTTTTAACATTTGTAAAGGTGATAGTTTTATTTGAAAGGTCAGCAGTCAATCTACAGCTATCATTCAATAATTAAATAAACGAAGTTTATCATTTGAAGGAGTTCTCTTGGAAATGTTTTCAAACATTATGACTAATGATATTAATCAGATAATTCATGATCTTAAACTGAACAAGAATCAAGAGAACAGTCCCAGCTTTGATTTGAAGCAACTCTCATTATATTATCAGAATGTCAAAGGACTTAGCACAAAACAGGAGAAGCTGCAGTTGGCCGTTCCATGCTTCAATGCTGATAACATCAGCCTTTCAGAAATGCTAACTAGTGGTAACAACTCTCATGAGATTGGTTTCTCTTTGAGTTTTAAGGTTTTTTAGAAGTAGAGATTGCACCTAACCAGTTCCAAAACTCGTGGAGGTGATGTCTGTTGCTCAAGATGGATGGTGATGCCAAATAAAGGATATCACTTTGAGTCAGATTCCGACTTTGTAGAGGAATGCATGTTCATAGTTTCCTAACCTCTGTAAACCATTAACTGATGAATGAATGATCTTTCCTCATATTTTGTCTAGATGAATTTTTTGAACAGGTAAATTCGGAATTAACAAAAATTAAAGTAACAAAAAATGCCGCTAAGTGCATTAATAATGTCATTGCGATTTGATAAGTTCTACGAATAAAAGTAATTGAAATAAATGTAATTGATTAGACAAAATATAAGACTGCATAATGATATGCAGCAATGTAAAGTTTGTATAAGTATACTTGTATTATAATATGTAAGGTACTCTTTGTGAGATAAAGTGTGAATAATATTTAATCAATTATAATATTTTTGACTGCAATTTAGACATTTTATGTGAGGTTTAATCAAATGTCACCCTAAACAAAATACAGATTCCAGTATATTTTAATTGAAACGGTTGCTGTTTAGGGACTATTAACTTAAACATAATTAACTTTAAAGTTAAAATTACAATATTAAAAGAAAAAAACATCCATTTACTTTAGATCTAAATTTTTATTTGGAAAACCAAAGAATGAGATGATGTTACATTATCAAAAAGTTGGAATGTGTTAAATATAAAATTGTTTTACTACCAAATTGCTTACAGATAGAATTAGAAGGTAAAGAAAGTATAAGCAATGTGGAAAAGAGAAAAATTCATTAATCAGTACTATTAACTTCCCTGAAAACCATTAGAAGACTCAATTAACGCAGTTTAGATTGTAAAACGAAAACCACAGATATTCGCAAAAACGTATCTCACAAAAGAGAGCCGGGGATAGCATTCACAAATTATCACCAACTAGCATTTAACAGAGAAAGTACGGGTAAAATTTCACGTGAAATTTTACCAAAGTACGGAATATGGATGTCTCACTTACTAGGCTAAACTCACGAGCAGGTAATGGCTAAAATTTTATAAGTTTTATGTGTTTTAACGATTATAAAATTTCAAATCTAACAATTTCAGGATTTCAATGAGCGGGATTACGGGTTAATTCCCCTCACTTATTAGTTCCAAAACTCGAATTTGAGAAAAGATGAAGCAAGCCGTGCGAACTGTGGCTTGTATTTAAACTTGCAAGCCTTGCAAGGATATGATACTAGTTTGTCCGGTTGATAGTTGTTTACTCCGTTATTTTTGTATCTAAATTTTAAAATATTGTTCTCACAAATTGTATCTCATACAAAAATGGATTCTATTAATGAGGATTCCTCCGACAAAATCAACGGGAAAAGAAAACTTGGAGATTCAGATGAAGAGGTTGAAATAAGTAGGGTTCAATTTACCGTGTTTTTCTGTATGCAGTAATTTCTTATACCCAAAAATTTGTTTAAAAAAATAATTCTACAGGTACTTAGTGATTATGCTTGACTATGAACCAATTCATTCACCATCTCATTTCTTTTTTCATAGAAAAGAAGAGTCAAAGGAGAGCCGTCCATCGACTTTGCCCATATTTAGACACTATAAACAGGCATGTTTTGGACTTCGATTTCGAGAAATTATGCTCGATTTCACTTTCTAGAATCAACGTTTATGCATGTCTTGTGTGTGGGAAATATTTTCAGGGTAAATATTACGTTGACAGTAATTATAGCTGAGTTTATTTGATGGTTTACTGAGTATTAAAGTGAATTAAAAAAATTTGACCATGTCATAAAAGGATAATCAAGTCATTTCAGGTTAAATTGGTTCATTAATATACATGCTTTCTTTTTAGGCAGAGGAACGAATACGCATGCATATTTGCACAGTGTGGGTGAAAGTCATCACGTTTTCTTAAATCTTCACACTTTGAAGTTCTATTGTTTACCAGACAACTACGAAATAATTGGTAAGTATTAAGTTGATATAATTATTTGGAAAGAATCCGAGGTTAATACGCTCGTTGAATTTTGACAGATTCATCATTGGATGACATTAAGTATGTCCTTAATCCAACGTTTACCCGAGAGCAAATTGATGCTTTGGATGTCAGCGACAAGCTATCAAGAGCAATTGACGGCACTATGTATTTACCGGGAATCGTCGGCCTTAATAATATCAAAGCAAACGATTACTGCAATGTTATCTTGCAGGTAGGTGACTCTTCTTCATCACTTTATTTGTAGATATTTCTTAATCATGCAATGATTCACTTTCTTCTTGTAAAATTCATCTACCAGTTTATATTTTTAAGTTTATACGTATTACGTATGATTTGAATTTGAATAACAAGATATGGCATTCTAACTAAAATTTGAGATTCCATTCATTGGTCGTAAGTCATATTTTCCTCTTGTCCTACTTGGCGAAGGCGTAAAACCCCTCCAAGTAGCTCTTTCATCTATTCTGCAAATTAAAAAGTGAGTGGTTTAAAGTTTCCTGGTAGAATTTTTCTCGAGTAAAATTATTGAATTACATTTTTTTATAGAATCAGTGTATTGCTTGAGATAATAATTGCTATTTGTTACCATGCATTCGATTTCTATACAACCATTTATTTTCTTAAATTTATGATCTTCAGTATGTTATTTTTGGCTGAAAAGCTACGATCCTCTTTTCTTGATGTAAATAAGTGGTCTGTAATGAAATTCCTCCTGAAGGAAATAATTGTGGTAAGATCATCCATGTAATCCTAAAGGAATACAGTGAATTTAAAGAGTCTACTTTTGGGGTAAATCAACAGACAGAATTTAAGGAATAGTATTTAGAAATTTTTGGTGATGTGGCAGCGAGGGTAATTTGGAATGAAATGGAAATACTATGCAAGTTCAACTAGCAATCAAGAAATTCTACCCAACTCTCTCACTCTGGAAAGTAAGTCTAATCAATCATATTTAGACAAGGAAACTCAAAAGGAACAGACAGAATAGAATGGAAGTAAACATCGTTAATTTACTTTTCACTGTTTCTCCATAAATATCTTACTGTAATTGTTTGCAAATTTGTATTGTTCTTTATATTAGTAGAAATTGTCTGGTAGATTTTTAATGTGTGTGATAGGGGTAGGAATTATCAATGAAAAATTTAGTTCTGTATTCCAGTAGTATGTTTAGGCTTAATCAAAAAAAGGGGTTGAGAAATCTTCTGAGAATAAATTACCCTTCAGTAGAACTAATGCCACAAACTTTGGGACTAAGAGAAAAGGTTTTCAGGTTTTGTTGAGGTTGTATGGAGAATGTTAATCCTCCTGGTTAAATGTTGGTGATACACTATAATTTTTTCAAAGAGGGAGATGTTTTGCCTGGTAATAAGAAGAGTTTTGAAGATAAAAATTGAGGGAATACTTTAAATTTCTAATTTTTTGTGGAGAGGTTTATCGTGGGCTCTATATATGGCATTGCAGATGGTCCTAACATTTTTTTTCTGCATCTTAAAAATATTAATGATTGGGTGGAGGAACCCTGTATGCTCCGTAAGAAGCATGGGAGTAAAAGTTGACATGGTAGACCTTTTTTAGAACACCAACACTTAATGAATTTTATGATCATAAAAATCACCCCCCATTTACTGAAGGGAAAAGGACGTGGCTCGGCAGTTTAGTGATTAGAACACCTGCCTGGAAAGTGGGAGACCTGGGTTCGAGTCCCAGCCGAGTCACTATTTTTCTCTTCTTGTACAACCTTGGGTTAAGCTGCACGCTTTCCTGTGCTAAGTCTAACTCCATTTACATCATTTGACTTAATGAATGTTTGAGTACTGATTGCATATTGAACATAGAGCTTAGTTTTTGTACAGATAATCAATATGAACTGTCCACTTCAGTTGAGGGTCAAGATGAATACCTTAAATCTTAATTGCATCAGTGGTTAGATCATGGTTACTACTGGGGTAAAACCAAGCAATTTCCACAAAGAAGTAATAACCAGCATTGTTTGCATTTTAGGGTTAAGCAGTTTGAATTGCACCAGTCTTTCATCACCTGGAGGGCTTTTGCTCTGTCTCTGACATGATCTTTCATACATAAGTTGGTCCTTATACATTCACATCATCAGCATAAATAATAACACTATTATCGTTGTCTGTTGTTAGACACCCACGTAAATTACTAATTAAAACAAGAAAACGAATAGGACTGAGAAAGGAGCCTTGAGGTACACCAGAGGGCACCTGTTTATTTATAGATACAGAGACTATCTGATGTTGCTTGTCTAAATAGGACTTAAGCCAGTTATTGGCTACACCTCTAATACCTAGAGAACAACATTTTGTTTACAGAAGTTTATGATTGACAGAATCGAAAGCTTTACTGATGTAAAAGAATATACCAAGGATACTTTTGTTTGAATTCAGTTGCTCGGCAATGTAACTGACAGCATGAAAGAGAGGACCTCATTTATAAACTTGCCCTTGCGAAAACCTAATTGTGAACAGGATAAAGTATTGTATTTTTCTAGGAATTCAATTAAACTAGCACTAAAGATATATTTAAAAAAATTGAAAACTGAGGGAATAGGGATATTGATATATAATTATTAATACAGTTTTTATCACCCTTCTTTCTGTAGATAAGTACCACCTTAGAGGTTTTCAGAGCATTTGGGAAAATTCCACTCTGTAGAGATTTGTTAATTTGATAAGTGTGGCAATATATTTGCCACAGGAAATTAGTTATTTACCTGGAATGTCATCAGGACCAGTAGAAGTTTTGTGCCAACTTTAGAGAAATAGGTGAATTATTCCTGTTCAATACAGGGACAAAGCTACATGGAATAAGAATTAAATCTTTGATTGGTAGTGGAGGAGTGGTTAAGAGATAAGTTTCCACAGGTATAATGTTGAAGAGGGATATCAATGAATGAGTTGTTTAGAAGATTGGCTAAGCCACTTGGATCAAGAGGTCTGTGATTATTATCATTTAAGGTAGGTAAAGAGGTAGATCTACAACTGCTAGTGGTTTCATTGATAATGTTCCATGCAGTTTTGGTGTTATTTGAGGCAGACATAACTGAGGAATCAATATATGTTCTTTTCCTTAAATTGAGGAGTTGTCTATATTTTCTCTTAAGGCAGGTATATTGCAAGTAAGTATCAGTGTCACCACAATACTGGGCTTGGAAGTACAGACTTTTTAATTCTAGAGAAAGCAAACGGATTTCTGGGGTGACCCATTTCTTAGTGGCTGTTTTCCTGGGTTTGATTTTATTGAAAGGAAAGGTGATATTGAAAAGGAGGAGAACTTTGTTGTAAAACAAATAAAAGCTCTTGTTAAAAGAGCAGGCACTGTAGATGTCAGACCAATCCTTGCGCTGTAAAAGATGATTAAATATCAGGAGTTTAGATTAACTAAAGATTCTGAACGAGGGCTGATAATGAAGATTGGGCTGATTTGTATCCTAAGTATCTCTTGAAAGAATAGCAAAATGATCAGATAAAAGAAAGTCAAAAACAGTTATGTTAGTTTTTGATATGTCAAAATTAGTAAAGACATTATCAAGCAGAGATTCAGAATGAAGTGTGATTCTGATGGGCTTATTGAAAAAATATGGCATATTATAAGAGCTGAAAATGTTAATTATTTTTTCTGGCGCGGGCTGGTTTGCAAAAAAACAACACTGTAGTTGCCAGCTATGAAAGCAATAGGCCTCCGTGTCGGATTGAATAGAGAAAATAGCAGATTGTCCAATTTATCTGAAAATGAATGAAAGCAGGCTATTGGAGAACGATAAATGACTACAATATGACCCAAAATATCTCCAAATTTATAAGAGATACCAACTCTTTCAAATATGAGTTCTTCATTCAGGGTATATGGATCTAGTGGAAGATCTAATAACTTTGTGGTTTTTTTGGCAAATATTACGACCCCTCCATTTCTATGATGGGACCGACAGAAAGTATTTGCAGGAAAATACCCGGAATTTGATACTGATACCTCTTTCAACCAATGCTCACTAATACACATGAAGTCTGGATTTTCCTCTTGTGATTAAACTTCCAGTGAAGTTAGTTGTGACATTGAATATTCATAACTAAGATATTGAGTACTTTTAAGTCTTTCATAGATAAAAGAAGATCATTGGTTGGTCATGATGATTTTGGTTTGATTATACCATTGCTATATCTAGTATAAATTCGAGGTTTGGAGTCAAGAATCCCTCTACAGATCACATCTGTAGGCAATATATGAGTAGATGCAAGGAGTGTAATAGAGCAGTTTTTCAGCTGTGATAGTGGGGGGGGAGCATTGGTGGTGCAAGAAGAATCATCACTAGCCGCAGGCTTATCACTAACAGAACAGAGATCCGTGGGAAAGTTTATGTCTTTATTGTTAACGACAGTTGAATCTTGGACTGACCTTTTCAGAGGGAAAAATTTGCCGACTGTGACATTCGAAGACTGCGGGGCTCTATCTAAAACATCGTTAAGCAATGATTGGGGAATATTCACTTTAAACAAATGATGAAATTTATTCGACCTAAACTCCTCGAACCTGAAATTGTAGTTTGCAAATTTTAGGAAATGCGCACAACATAAATGTTGGCCCCTCTAGGAACACTGGCGATGCCTGCAGCAGGTTGAGATTGTCGTAGAGACATAAAGAAACAGTCGAGGTTGGCCAAGAAATACATTTATTATCTTAGTTGTAGCCTAATAGTCTGGAATGGCGGGCAGTCCTGCTGGCCGATCCTGCTAGAGGTCGAGCGGGTGGACCGAAAGGCTCAGTAATAGTGCCTGCTCTAGTCTTTTGGCATGGTCCTTTTATACTCAGGGGGAACAAAGGGTATGACATTGTCAGGAATCGCACTGACTGCGATACATTCTATCAAGGTTAACCAGATTGGAGGGGGTAGACGACGTTGCTAGGAGTCGCACTGGCTGCGATGCACGTGACCAGCACGTGGCTTTACCCTTACTCCCGACAAGATTGTATTATTTTTACTTGAAAATCATAATTAAATAATAATAATTGAAAATGGAAAATGATAATGCATTATATATTATTCATTATATATTATTCATTATATATCATTAATTATAATGTATTGAATATTTTATTTATTATTATTTTAATTTTATTTTATTCATTATTATTATTCATTATGTATTATTCATTATAATTTATGGAAAATGATAATTCATTTGTTGGTGTTTATTTGACTGGAATTTAATAACATATTTCTTAAGTGTAAGAGTGGAATACTCATCTTGTAGGCGGTACTTTTTACCTCGGAATGTCATTTTGTCTTCTAAAATACCTAGGAAAACTTAAAGAGATGTGGATTATCTTGTAGAGCATTTTAAAGAAGATGAACCTTGTTCTTAATGTCATTACTCTTTATAGGAACATAAAATGAAAGTTGCTTTTTCCCCTAAGGCTTTGTCACACGTGGCTCCCCTCAGGAATTACTTCCTGAGAGAAGACAACTACGCCAAGGTCAAAAGACCCCCTGGGGATAGTTCTTTTCTACTAGTCCAGCGCTTCGGAGAGTTGATGCGCAAGCTGTGGAATCCAAGGAACTTCAAGGCTCATGTATCTCCTCATGAAATGCTTCAGGCTGTAGTCCTTTGGAGCAGGAAGAAATTTCAGTTCACAGAACAGGGCAAGTAGCATTCTTCTTTTTTTAAATGATGAGAAATATCAGTCAAATCAGGAAATTGCTGTAAGTATTGTATCATATTTTGGGAGAGAAAATCTTTTTTTTTTAATTGCAAAAAATATTAACAGTAAGTCGCATATTGAATCCAGAGTGAAATAGACTATAGAGCAACTCCTTTTAAACAAAATTGAGGCTTTGGCTATCACTGCTCTAAATACCTCTTTTGCCGATGATGGTGCAATGCAAAGATAAATTCGTCCCCCTTTATTCTATATATTTGTCTCAGCAATATAACTTAACTTTACATTGGAATGGGTTTTAGATACACCTAAAGATTTGTGGAGGTGCCATACTTAATTCCAGCAGGTATAGAAAATTCAGTACGAACTTTGGATTAATGGATTGTTTACTTTTTTCAACAGGTGACCCCATAGAGTTCTTGTCGTGGTTCTTGAATGCACTTCACTTGGCATTGAATGGATCCAAAAAACCGAACTCTTCAGTGGTGTATCGCACTCTTCTGGGTTCAATGAGGATATATACACGCAAGATTCCTCCAATAGAGCTGGAGGAGAGGCAACGAGAAGCTTTACTCACCACCCAAGAATATGCAGAAGTGTCCACTGAATCTCCATTTCTATACTTGACCTGTGACCTACCTCCTCCGCCTCTATTCAAGGATGAATTCAGGGAAAATATCATCCCTCAGGTTAGTGTACCGATGCTAGGGATTCCAGTGATTTTATTAGCATGAATTTACTGCATTCAGAAAGTTCAGGTTGTATTATTTTGTTTCAGTTCAGGTTACCTTTATTGTAGAAAATACAGAAAAAGAATCTTAATTATAGGAAAAGAAGAGTTAGTAGAGTTAGATAACATTGGGGAAGATATTTTGTTGGATTAGGTGACAGCAGCCATGATGGGTATGTAAGATAGTAGATGGAATACTAGTAGAATACTAATAAGATAGTGTAGATGGAATACCGGTAGAATTGATGAAGTGCATGAAAAGAAATGGAGCGAAAGAGTTGAATACCTTGTGTGATGAAATATTTAAAAGTGGAAAATGGCCCAAGGATTTCCTCTTGATGGATATGATAGTCCTAGAGAAGAAGAATACAAAGAAATGTGTTCAACATAGTACGAGTAGTCTTATAGTACATGTAGCAAAGATATTGCTCAGAATATTAAATAAAAGGTTGATTAGGAAGATGGAAGAAAATGTGGCAGAAGATCAGTTTGGATTTGGGAAAGGCTTGGGGACAAGAGATGCATTAGGAGTGCGAAAATATTTTGTTCATAAATAAGAAGGGGAAGAATTTATATCACTATCTTATACTAAATAAGTGCCTGTCCAAATTCTTTACAATGTCAAAGGATTATCACCTAATTTTTTGTGCATTCCTGAGTCAATATTTTCAGAAAAAAGGAAGTCATCATCTCTTTTTCTTAGGCCTGTTATTTCTCACAGGATGGGTTTTTCCTCCTGGATTTTGTTTAGAGGCACCAATTAGTGGATTAGGGAGTTGTATGAAAGATTACATGTTTGTGCAGTTCCCATTCAGAAGCCTAAAGCAGTTGCATGTCCATTGCAGAGGCTACTACAATATAAGCCTGTCATTCCAAAAATGATGAAAAAACATGTAGTGATAACTCAATTTCAATCCATTGTCTGGAACAGTTACAACTACATTGTTCAACTACCATAAATGAACTGCTCAGCCACCCAAATTTCCAAGTCCGCTGGCTCTGTGTAAAAATTAAAAAGTCTAGCAGAAAAATCTGCCATGTTTGTGAAATCGGTCTTGATGAATTTGTACTTGTCAGTAACCTAGTACAAGTTCTGGCATCAAAATTTAGGGTGTTTAACCCTCGAGTACTCGCATCCAAAATTGTTATGTCAGTACTCGCATTGGGTGGAATCAACCCGTCATCTTCCGAAGGGGAAAATTGTCTCAAAATGTAGTGAATGAATTTTTAATTCATTAGTGATGATGTCATATTAATGGTTGACCTGGTTATTAAAATAAAATCAAATAAATAATTAAAAATTGGAAAAATATTCTGTAAAAATTTGATATCTCTGACCCCGAGTATATGGCTGATGAATTTGGAATATTGCTTATAAAAAGTAAACTGTTTAAAAATAAAATAAAATTTAATATATTAATAATATTTGTTAATTATATTAAATTTATATAACATCTCTAAAAATTAAGGCAGAAACAAGATCAAAAATGCAATATTTTACGTAAAGGTCTTTCATCTACATGGCACTACCGCTAAGAAAAATTAGTTTAAATAATTAAACTTCCATTTCCGATTTGGCGAAAATGCATGGCTGGTTCAGAACATTCTAAAACTCAGCTACTATGAGAAAGAAGAAGTAAAAAAGCACTAATAAAAAGATATGGAATTTTAAAATTCACATGGGTTGCTTCGACCCAGACGCGAGTACTTGAGGCTTAAGAGAGCATCATCAGATTAAACAAGACTATAGATTTTTTATTTTTAAAGATTTATCCTGGAAATACCTTAAAAATACAAAGCTGTAAGTTTTTTAATAAAAATGCTTGAAATTTTCTTCATTGCTCAACTCTTTCAATGCTTGGCGCATATCAATTCAGTAGGACAGTTACTACGACAATGATGCAAACGTGTAGCTATGAACACAAGTAGCTGCAAGTGGAGGCACATTAACAGCTTCTGTAATGAAAGAATAAATCATTCACAGAGGTGACCTTAGTGACCATTTGTTATTGTTTTGGATGGCAGATTGTTTTATTCAAGAATTTTCTAACATCCAGCAGTAATGATCTCCTTTTCAGAACAACAAAGTTCAATGTGTTTCAGTGAATGTTCAATGACTTTAAAAACAGATGATTTCTTTATAAAATGTAAAAATGTGCAATCTCCTTAAGTCATTGCTTTCCATGAGCCAATGCTAAATTTAATAGACCATTGCAAAAGACTGGAGAGGGTCAACTGTTTAGGTTGGACTACATTTTTTCAATTTTACGCAAATTCTACTCACTGATATTAACGTTAATTAATAATTGTTAAATTAATTAATTAATTGTGGAAACATCCAACTAAATTTATTACGATTCTAATTTTAATTAAACAAAAAGGGGCTAATTTTGTGATTATTAATGCTTTTTGTCAGCTCACTAGAAGTCCATGTCTTCTGTTATTAATGTATGTCCTTATCATGTCATGTATTTTGCAAATTAGATTATATCTCTTTTCAATGCCTTTGTTTTAATTTTGTTTTAGGTTAATCTGTACACCTTACTAACAAAATTCAATGCTCAGTCAGAGAAAGAATACAAAACATATAAAGAGAATTTTATGAAAAGGTTTGAAATCACCAAACTTCCTCCTTATTTAATACTCTACATCAAGGTGAGTAGTTTAATTTCTCTTTGAATTTATTTTCTTTTCAGTTATATTAGCTTAATTGAAAGATCTGCAAATGTGAATGTTTTATTTTAAACTATACATCAATAAGAAGGTTACATAACACAATTTCCACATTGAGTTATATAATGTGACTTGGTCATTCTTTGTGTTTACTTTGGAACCCTAATTTAGAAAGAATTTGCCTTTATGTAGCAAAACTTAGCAAAATCAAAAGATGTACTTAATTTCCTTGGTCAAATTTTGTTTGCTCAATCACAGCTTATCTGGATGGTCCACTTTAGACGTCCATTAAATCTGTTCATGATTCTCTCCCCTTTTCTTTTCCATTTCATCTAAAAGTTTCTTCTGTAATATTTTTATAAGGATTAGTGATTATCAACTGAAAACAAATTCACTGGAATATAATTTATCAATCATTGCTCTACCATTTTATTCCACTTTCTAATTTCCTTGTCACCCAAAAATAAAACACACTCATATTAGTAATATCTACTCCATTAAATGATATTGGTTTTGCCCTATCAATAAGATATCGTCTTTTCTTCGCTACATATAGTAAACATCATGTTTAAATTGTCTTCCAACTAGCATCTCCTCACTTTGACTGTACCCAAAGAGTATACCAAATTACTTGAAAACAATGTGAAAAGAACTCAAATGTGCATGCTTCTAAAAACAAGTTAATGAACCCAATAAAATTTTGAAAAATAATTTAATCGCTTGAACCCAGGTTTTTTAATCTTAGAATCCTTATAACTCATCACTGTCAAAACTCTGATTTATGATAGCTTTTAAATGTCCTCATTTATGTCTGATGGCAACAAATCATTTAAATGTTTTCTATAATGTTTTCTACAATGTTTTCATACATATATGTAGATATAAATATATTGTTTTCTATGTTTCAGAGATTTACAAAAAATACATTCTTTGTGGAAAAGAATCCTACAATAGTGAACTTTCCAATCAAGTAAGTAAAATATATCACCAATAAAAATTCATCTCTAATTAATTATTTAATATTAAAAAGAAAATGCCAAAATTTAAATTTCAGATTACATAATTTTATATATAAAAATGAAATGATGTTTGTGATGTTGTCTAAAACTCGAAAACGGCATGACCGATTTGAATAATTTTTTTGTTTTGTTCATCTCGGTACTGAGGTGGTTTAGGATAAACAGAAATCAGGTAAAACCCTTAAGGAACAGCCAAAATATCAAAAGATCATTTCCATAAGAAATGCACGTAAAGTTCATTTTTCTCGCAGCAGGCTTCATTTCATTTGACAATTTAAAATTAGAAATAATAGTCCTACAAAGTCGAATCAAGCGCCAAAAGAAGGGGAATAGAATTTAGATTTTTATTTTGGTCGAGAAATATCGTTTACGAATTGAAATTTCAAGAATTTTGATAAAATGCGTGAATATTTTATCAAAATTTCGAGGTTGTAAGCAACCCATCCCCCTTGACAATGAAGACGATTGTCGATTCCAAGTTCATGTATTTATCCATCAAAATGCATTAAGAATTTAAGTCAAGTTAAAATTAATCCTGATAATAAGTGACACACTTCATGAAGAAGAAAAAATTGCATGAGATTTTAAAATTAACTGTTACAAACAATATCCTGTAAAGAATTGCACGGAAAAAAGTACAAACATTTAAATTTTAATTTTTTACAATTTTGTGATTACTTTTTGAAAATTATTAAGCAATAATTTCCATATTTTATATTAGAGGATGCACTTTGGTTATGTTGTATGAATCAACGAAATACTATTTTTGATGCAAAATACTACTTTTTACGCATTCTGAAGCATTTGCATAAGGATTAAAAACCCTAAATTTCCATTCTACCTCCCACTATTTAGTTTTATAAATTGGCTATAACAAGGACATTTCATAGCGAGTACTTTTCCAATTTTTGTCAGCTCTTGTTATATAAGACTTCTTCTGCATTTCCAAACAGCATTCATCGGCCTTCTATCTCTCCCTCAAACTTCTGTTTCTCAGGGGACAGCCCGGTTTTCTGTGCCTCAGGTCAGCCCTGAGGTCTTCATAAAATTGTCATGGATCTATGAACTTTTCATACTAGTTTCTGGGATCTTGAGTTCATAATTATTCCCATAGGATCTATACTAAGCCAAAAATGTAATTATTTCTGAATATTGAATACCCTGGGAAACAAAATATTTTTCCATGAGAACCCTGCAACAGGGAATTTAATTATGGCTGGATAGCAGATACCCTTGGTAAAACCCAGAGCATGGAAACCTTTTTCATTGTATAATGTACCTCGTGCTATTCATCCCTTCCTAATATATTATTACACTAATAATCATATATGGCCCATAATATTTCTGGCTATGAAGTAGTGTCTGTTGTCATTCACTCTGCAAAAAGTATATGTAACCATCTGCCAGATTCAACACTTTATTCTGTTTATTTCTAATTATTATTAAGTTAGGTATTTTTTTAAATGTCCAAATTGTTTTTCTATTCTTAATTATTGAAATATACTGTGCAAACATTGGCAGTCTATTCCCCTATTTCAGCGTTTCTTTCATTAATAAAATCAATGAAATTAGCTGTCACTTTGTGGAACTGCATCATAAAAACACTTAATAAAATAATAAAAACACTTTGTCAAAGTCTCAGACGTTTATTAATAAAACACACGACCGGTTTCAACTATGAACTAGTCATCTTCAGGCAATGGCGAGGACTTTTATTAATAAACATGTGGAACTTTGACAGAGTGTTTGTATTATTTTATTAAGTGTTTTTATTTCTTTAATTATATGAAAGCAAAGCTATAAGTAAATTCTGTCTTTTATGGTTCAAAACTGTATTTCATAATTTGATTATTATATGTTATAAATTATATATTTGTTGTTAAACCTTTTATCTTATTCAGAAATGTCTGGATTGTAACATAATTATATCACTTTCTGATTTTTGTTTTTGGGTCTTATTTTACACTTCTATGTTTCTTTTTAGGATATTTCTTTGGGAGATTCTTTTGGTGATGATTAGTTTTAAATTTTGTTCTTCATATTGATTCACTTTTAACAGTGCCAATGCCGTTATGTCATGGCTTCATAAATGTCGCACTATTAGCATAGATCTATTAGGTACTTTGATAGAATAAAATGGAATGCATTTACTTGGTCAACATAACCTGAAGCTTATGTGCTGTGTTTTATAAAGTGAGTTAAAATGCAATCATTCAGATGACTGAGAAGTGAAATAGATTTCTCTACATCTACTTGTTGAAACATTTGATTGAAATTAATGTTTATTTTGCAGAAATGTTGAGTTTGGTGATATCCTAACTCCTGAAGTGAAGGCAAAGCATGCACACACTAATTATGATCTAGTCGCCAATATAGTGCATGACGGAGAGCCAGGGAAAGGGACTTACAGAGTGCATGTGCTTCACAAGGTAAATGAATTATCATTAACTAATTTATCATGCAGTTGAGATTTCAGATTTTCATCTATGATCAAATTTCCCTCCGAAAGTGAATGCCTTCATGTGTATATTTATTTATCTGGTCTCGGAAATTAAAAATACCTTGATTATATTATCCCCCTGCAGTTAGTTGCTGGGACAGCCCCTTTATCCAGCACTACACTGAAAAGTTATTACAACATTAGTATTTAATAAACCCATCCATTACCTACATTGCTTACAAAATATACCAAGTTACTATTTAAACAGCACACTAATCTACAGCCACTACTAACATCATGTGCGTTCAAAATTTGAGTAATTCCCCAGAAATCATGTACAAAAACATAATGCCAGTCAGTATAGCATAAAAAATAATTAAATTTCTTGAAATATATTAACATTAGTTGTCAAAATTACTTATCAATTAAGATTTTATAGGTCTGTGATGGCTACTGTAGCTGCCATAAGGCCCTTTCACATGCACATCTCTGCACATTCAACACAACTTTCAGGGTCATAA
The DNA here is from genome assembly GCA_947579665.1 of Sympetrum striolatum. Classification (NCBI taxonomy): domain Eukaryota; kingdom Metazoa; phylum Arthropoda; class Insecta; order Odonata; family Libellulidae; genus Sympetrum; species Sympetrum striolatum. The sequence continues at coordinate 71,825,701 of OX388346.1, read as the reverse complement.
AACGGTCTGGTCATTGCTTTCACACGCAAGCATTTTGCCAGGTTAGGGAGAGGTTGACCAGAATGAGACCGGAAGGATTTTGTTGCCAATTTGACAAGGAGAAGCAGAGTGACATTGATATCTCAGCAAATGATAGCTGTCTTACTGGTTGATAAAAAATAAAATACATATGCATGAGAATTTGTCAACAATATAGTCAGAAATATTCTACATGGTAAATTCAGATAGTAAAATGTGGTGCAGATAATGAAACCCAAGCTTCATCCCCTAACTTCATCATAGAAACAGTAATAACTTTGCAGATAACAGTGGCTGTCAACATTTTTTTAAAAGGAAGTGTGTGTATTCCAAAAAAGTCAACCTTATGGAGGCATTGCAACGGTTTTTCAACCTCTGTGCACTGTTGATCGGAGGTTAATCTGAAGTCGCAGCTAAATACATCAGATATTGAAATGGAAAACTAATGTTCTATTAAAGATGTCATCCCAAAAAAACTGTAAATGAAAATTTCTTCATTAATTTCACATGCAGAAAGATTTTCCTCATGTGAGAAATAAAAAAGTTTGATACATAAATTAGGCTGCACAACTAAATTTTTACGAGTTTACGTTCCAGCTAAATAATTTTTTACTAAGTTCTGTTTGCTTGAAAAAAAAACATAGTATGCTGTTGATATGTGTGCCTATTGTACAAATAAGAAATGAGGAAGAAAACAGTATTTTAGACTGGTTTGGTAGAGAGAAATGGCAGTTTTAAAAACTTCTTTCATTTAATTTCTGCTCTATTAATTGTTTTTATTCTTTGAAAGCATAAAATCTTCACCACAATGAAATTAAAGTCATTCTTATGCCAGTAAAATCAAAGATGAAGTTGAAATCGGCCAATGTGAACTATTCACCTTAATTTTTATCCATTCAAATCTTGAGCTCCCAGTAAAGGCAGCCTGTTTATGCCATAGGTCAATGCTGTCATGAATTTTGAAACTGATAAAAGATGAAAACTGCACATTATTTTATTTTCCATTTATTTATTGATATTCTTATTCCAACAGAGCTCTATATATACTGTCTCGTGGTCACTTGTTCCTGGTGAAATCTTGCAAGTTTTGACTTGTTCCTGTGTTTTTTCGGAGAAATATGTATTCTTGTCCCTTCCCAAAAAGATATTCCCATAACTTCTCCTTCCCTTTCCCCTCCAACCCTTCAGGACATTGAAGCAGCTTTTCAATAATTTCTGTACCAGAAGATGCTACTTCGGTAGCGAAACTGGTTGTAAGCAAAATAAAAGTGGAAAATTTACAGTGTTATTTTTTCGTTACCTAAATGGCCACAAGGTAACGCCTGATCATCTAGATTTCATGTCTAACATGTTACTCATTCTTATGGGGTTGTTTATTAGCTGCTTGAAACCTCCCTCCCTCTCTCGAGTGTTTATCAGGTATCGTTATAATTATGTGTATAAATACAAAAGGGGAAACACCTATTCTCTATAACTCTACCCAAATTATGAAAACCCTTTCGATATTACTTCCATGTGGTACAATTTAAATTGCTTTTTTAAATTTTTCTTGTTTTTGTATATTTAGAAAGAATTCTATCCACCATTAATGTAGTATTTATATTTAGAAAACTATAAAAACTGTAAGAAACTAAATATATGTATTGAGGTAATCATAATTTTTTCTAGGGAACTGGGCAGTGGTATGAAATGCAAGATTTGCATGTAACTGACATTTTACCTCAGATGATAACTTTGACTGAAGCTTATATTCAGGTAAGTTTCTATTTTTTAATGTACTGGTTTCCTTTCCAATTATTAAATAAAAGTTTGTTTTTCTTTGAATTTGTCTTTTAGGGCTTCATTATATTGTATTTGTTATCATGAATAATTCAATTCAATGCACTAAAGATGAAAAAATTTAGGTTTCATCGGCTTTTTTTAGTAACAAGCTTCTTTGATTGAGGCTTTTTTTTACTTTATTAATACGTCATTAATGGTCATAAATTTCATGTAATTGACCATGGAACTGTAGAATGAATATTAACCTCTAATTGGAACATACTAAGTTAATACTGGAAACATGAATTGAAAAAAAGGACATTACAAGTCAACAGAAGAGCTAACTGATTCTTGGCTCTTGCAGAAAATGAAATGTGAGAACTTTGAAAATGTTGAAGAGCAGAAGAAGCTGCAAAAAAACCAGAAAAATTGATGGGTAGAAAGCTTATTGAGATAACTCCGTAAATGCTATATAGAAGTTAAAAAATAACACCAAGTATCAAATTCCTAAGCAATTTTATTGGAAGAGAAAAGAAGGACTAGATTATAAATTTCAAGTTGTTTGTGAGGGCATGCAGAATAGCAAGAGCACGAAGATGGACAGAAAGGAGCTGTTTTTGGTTGTTTCGTTCTATCCTTTATTTCATTCATCAATTCTCCCACAATTACTCCCATAATATTTTATTAATTCATTCTGTGCACATTCATTCCTCCAGTTGTTAATAAATGATTTTGAAATCATGGAAAAAATAGAAAAACTAGATTGAACTCCTTTCTGTAGGATTTTGTTAATCCTAACATTCTTCACAGTAATCATTTATCCTTTCAGTGCATTAAAATATGTCAATACAACCATGACATTTACAGCTAATGGTTGTGTGAGTAGGATATCTTTCCTTGTAGATTCTCTTTTTTTTCATTCCTGGATTGTATTGCCAAACACTTGCATTTTAATGTAAAATTTCAGAATATTGCAGGCTTTTCATTATTCCTACAATATTGGCCGAGGTATGAGGGGTGTTCAATAAGTCATACACTTTGACACAAGATCACACATTGAATACCTTTCTTTGCATTTCTCCAACATTGGACTGTTTTTGATATGCTTACTGAAATTAGGGGTACAGTCTACTTAGCGTGCACTAAAAATGGGTATGTTTCAAGATTTTTTAAAGGATCTATCAAACATGTCCTAACCATTCATTTTGCATATTATTTATTTTTATTTATAGTATAAGTAGAATCTTAGTTCATAAACCAATAATGCCCAACTCCCCCCTGAAAAATGTTGAGCTCTCAGAACATGGTCCTCTAGCGCAGATTCTCCACGCATAAATAATTACCATTAATGTCTGAATATAGCCTCCGTGCAAATATAAGCCCCCTCCCAACTTACATTCCAATTTTACGCAAATATTTTAAATATCTAAGCATGAGAAAGAAGTACAACTACTTTGAGCTTTTACAAATTTTTAATCATATTGAGCCTTCACATATTTTATATAAATTGTTTTCCTCTATTCTTTTCTCAGAAATAATTAGAGTAAACTATATTTTACTCTCTAAATGCAACAGCAATAATATGGATAAATGCACATTTTTTCTTTTTGTCTGTGATTGTTTTTTCTATTCACTTGCATCTGTCACATCACTTTCTCTTTTATCACAAGGAGACCAGTCTTTATCATCATCATCATCTGAGTCCATCCAAATAATTCCATCCTTTGTATCATCAAGTTCGTTAGATATGCAACATTTCTTAAACTCTTCATCACAATATTTTCAGAAATTCCATTCCAACACTTTAGCACCCACTGAGTGATGAGAGAAGGTTTCTTTATTTTTCCTGATAGAGTTTTTTCCTATTCCTCCTCCAGCACCCACTGAGCATAAGTTGCCTTCAACCTGTCCTTAAAGGGCTAATTTATTAACACATCAAGTGGCTGAACAGGCTCGTCATTCCTCCTGGGACTATAACCATGTCAGAATTTCCTGCCCTGAGATACTTTTTTACTTCATCAGTAACGTTAATGGAATCTAGCATAAGCATTGACGGCATGTTGAGGAGAGCTCCTGGTCTTCTCTGCCAAACCCCTTTCACCCAGTCTCTCGCTAACTCTTCAGTCATCTCTCTTGAACCCTTACAGAAATCCCAGGAGGTTTATTTTACCTTAACCCTCGAGTACTCGCATCCCAAATTGTCATGTCAGTACTCACGTTGGGTGGAATCAACCCGACATCTTCCCAAGGGGAAAATTGTCTCAATGTAGTGAATAAATTTTTAATTCATTAGTAATGATGTCATATTTATGGTTAACCTGGTTATTAAAATAAAATCAAATATATATTTTAAAATTGCAAAAATATTCTATAAAAACTCGATATCCCTTATGCCGAGTATATTATTGCTGTTTGAATTTGGAATATTGCGTTCAAAAAGTAAACTGTTTAAAAATAAAATAAAATTGAATATATTAATGATAATTGTTAATTATATGAAATTCATATAATATCTCCAAAAATTAATGCGGAAACAAGGTCAAAAATGCAATATTTTACGTAAAGGTCTTTCATCTAATGGCACTACCGCTAAGGTCCATTTGTTCAAATAATTAAACTTCCATTTCCAACCTGGCGAAAATGCATGACTGGTTCAGAACATTCTAAAACTTGGCTACTATGAGAAAGAAGAAGTAAAAAAGCACTAATAAAAATGGAATTTTAAAGTTCACATGGGTCGATTCGACCCAGAGGCAAGTATTCGAGGGTTAAAATAAAATAATTGTTCAATGATATTATTGCATGACTAAAACAATTGGGCCTTATTGTTAGCCCCAATTTGGCAAAATGATGTCTTTTGAATCAAATGCTCAACCATTAAACACATTTAAGTGCCTGAATTTGTGTATTTAAATTTTAAAATTTTTATGTGGTTAATATTCTCCTATGTTATTTTCCATTTCAGATTTACGAATTGAAGACAGATTCCAAGAAATCAGAGCCATCTGGATGACATATAAAGTACAAATAGCTTATCCATTATACATTGCTACTGATAATGTACGATGGAATTTTTTGTGTCATTTTGTAAATTGGACTATTAAAGTAATTTGGTTCAACTATGATGTGTAATTCAAGAAAATCAGAATTCAGCAGAAATTGAAATAGCTATAAAGGAGTAAATTTTATTGATTTTTAAAATTATTTTACAAGATTATTTATTTTTATTTAGTTTATATCCTCACAAACGATCATATACAGACAATTACGGGAGAGGAATTAACAATCAATAAACACGTAGGACCATTCCAAAACCAGAAATATCATATACCAGATGGTTAGCCTGAATTCAAACCTTGGTGTTGGAGCCTTAAGGGACCATGGTGTCATGCTAATCACTCTGCCACTGTGGCCGGTAATAATTATTCTGAATACTTTATGTATTGGATGTGGTTATTGTTCATGGAGTACATTTGTGGTATTTTTTCTTTGTTTTGAATTGAAAAAATATTTTCTCTTTTTTTTATGTATTCTCGAAGTGCTTATATTGAGTAAGCCAATTCTTGATAGTTTATTTTTCCTCCTTACCGATAAATACTTGTCTGTGTCAGGACTCATACTGAAGGAGAGATTCAGCAATGACCCATCATATGTTATAGATAATTGTGATGAGTAAAATGCGTAATAATTTCTCTTTGGAAATGTGGAAATTCGTAATGAACAATTCAAAAATCATCTAAATCCTACGTTAATATAGTTAGGGTTCTCCATGATTCATCAAATGTGAATTACATGCAATTAGTTGGATTTGATTTTGTCTTATGTAATTTCCCGTAACAAAACAGCAGTTGCTAATTAGCATCCGTTCAAGGATGGACTGAAATCGAAGAACATTGTGATGCATGCATAAGGTTTAATCTCCATTGTCACTTCTTTGCTGTGATTCACACTTTAATGAATAAAAATCAAATCAAAGTTCTACGTAAGATCATTCGTCATCATCCCAAAAACAACAATAAATGAAATTTACAACTCCCATATCTCAATTTCTTTCGCAATAAGTTTTACGTCACACAAGAAATGGAAAGTTATTATTTTTATTTCTTAAAGGCTGATGCCTTGTGGATAGCACTTTTCCTTGTCTCTTGCTGTTCGGTTCAATGCCATGTAGTTGCTGCATCCTATCCTCTTCTGAATCTCGTCCAAATACTTCTTTGTAGGCCATCCTTTTCCTTTCTCTTCAAGAATGGTAGTTACGAATGCATTGTGTTTGTTCTCCATTTCCGTTTCTAATTCTCTTTCTTCTTGCATTTCCTTCAAAACTTCCAGATTTTTCTTTCTTTCCATCAAGCTTGTTTCTTTTCATCTTCCCCTGTATCCACATTTCCGAAGCTGCAAGTGAACTACTTTATAATTTGCTGCTATTCCAACTTTCACTCCCTCACAGCATTCTACTCCTTACAAATGATTTTGCAAAGGATTTTCTGATGTCTATATTCATGTGTTTGCTGGTTAAAATATCTTTTTTAATCATAAATGCCTGTTTTGCCAAAACAATCCATCTCTTGACTTCCGTTAAGCGTTTATTGACCTGTGTGATTATACTTCCTAAGTAGCAAAAGTATTCCTATTGATCAATTCTGATTTTGCTAATATGTATTTTTATTGTTTTTAATTTCTTCTATATTTTTTCATACTACCATTACTTTTGTTTTTTTTATTCATTCGCTATTAATTTACATTGTTTAAGAGTGTCTGATAGGATTAGCAGCATTGAGTTATTTTTTTCTGAGTACTATTACAATGTCATCAGCAAATCTAATACAATGTATTCTTTCACAATTGACTTTTTCTCCCATTGTCTTCTCCTTCTTGATCTGAACAGTATCCTCAATGGACACAATAAATAGATATGGAGATAGGGCTATTCCTTGTCTAACTCCTTTCCTAATCCTGTCCTCTTTCTCTACCTTACTGATGATCATTAGATGGAAATTAGATATTAACGTAAGTAAATGCTCCGTAGTTAATTTCTTCGAAAAGAAAAAAATGCGTCCAAATCACCCATACAAAATTAATGGAATTAGTATCAAAGTAGTAGATTCAGTTAAATATCTCGGGATCAACATTACTAATAACTTAAATTGGAGCACGCATGTTCGAAAAATCTGCGGCAAAGCAAGTAAAAGGCTTGGCTTTGTAAAGCGTATTGTCGGTAAATGCGACGAAAAGGTGAGAGAGCGATGTTATTTTACCTTGGTCAGACCCCTTCTGGAATATGCGGCAAGTATATGGGATCCGGCGGATGAAACGTGTACTCGCGAACTCGAGAAAGTGCAGCGTAAAGCGGTTCGTTTTGTTAAGAAATGCTACGATAAAAAAGCAAGCGTTACAAAAATGCTCTCAGACGTAGGTTGGGAATCCTTGAAAGAAAGGAGATTGGAAGCTAGGCTGCGATTGCTTAATAAATTCAGGGAAACTACATTTTCCAAAGATACAATCGGTATCATGCAACCCCCCTGCTATGTCGGTCGATCCGATAATGACCGTAAGTTAAGAGAAATAGATGCTAGGACGAATCGTTTCAGAGATTCATTCTTTCCGCGAACAATACGTGACAATAATCGAATAAGGAAGTAATTTAGATTCAACTGGTGTTTACACCCCCTGCCACACGCCGAAAGGCGGCTTGTAGGGTATTAATGTAGATGTAGATGTAGATCATTTTTGTACTGTGGTTTTGATACAGTAGGTTAATCATTCTTTTGTTTATTTATTTATTGTGTTTTAAGTTCGCTCAACAAAAAAAATTACAGGGCAAACACTGATACATACAATAAATTGTTGTACAATCTTATACATATAAGAGAAGAATTTTAAATTTTATTTACAAAACAATTTTGTTTAACTGCGAACAGAAAAGGCTTCTCTTTAGAAACAAATCAAGTTCTAGACAATACATGTTAAAGGTTTGGCACAATCTATATAGTGTTGAATTATTAGCACAATAATTTTTTTCCACATTTTTTAAATAAAATGCCCTCTTTGGCCTTACATTAAATTTAGGTACATAAAAATTAATTTTACTCACAAGGTTAACATTTTCCCCGGTATTGATTAAGTCAAATAAATACAATAAGTCCATCTTAATTCTTCTTTTCTCAAGACTTTGGTATCCATACATGTCCAAAATAATATCATAACTCAAATAATTTTCAAACATTGGATACATTTTTGTGTGACAATAGTGTACATAACGTAGAAATCTCTTCTGTACATTTTCTATACAATTTACATATTTCTTTATATTAGGATTCCAAACAATAGAGGCATATTTTAACTTACTTCTAATAAATGAATAATATAGAATATTCATCGCCGTTGTCGATGTCAAATATTTTGAAACTCTTTGAACAAAACCCAGTATTTTTTTAGATGAAGCAGTTATATTTATTATATGCGGTATAAAAGACATTTGTGATTCGAGTGTTACGCCTAGATCTTTAATTTCATGAATTTGTTTAATCATGTAGCTTTCCATTCTGTATGCGAAATTTGTTTTCATCCTTTCGATAATAAGTTACGTGATAAAATTTTTCACAATTGAAGTAGAGTTCATTGTCGTGAGACCATTTGATCAAATTATTCACGTCTTCTTGAAGTTTGAAACAGTCATTCAAAGTTATTATTCTTCTAAAAATCTTCACATCATCTGCGTATCGTAGACACTGGGAGTTTTTTATAACAGTTGGTAAATTATCAATAAAAATTAAGAATAATAACGGACCTAAATTTGAACCTTGTGGCACTCCGGACGTCACCGTTTATCCTTCCAGTTAAGTCCTATCTTCTTCATAGTTCTACAGAGTAGCTTCTTTTTTCTATGTCTATAAAGGTACGATATGTCCTTCTGTGCGTATCCACCCTTCTCTCCAATACCATCCGTAGGGCCAGAATTGCTTATCTTGTTCCTCTGCATTCCCGAAAACCAAACTGTTCTTCCTCTTATAGTGTTCTATTATTAGTACAGTCGACTGCTAAGTTATGTTCACTTGAAAATACATATATTTATGATATAAAAAATAATGCAAAAGGCAAATGAGGAAAAAATCGGAGTTTTATATTGGATTGGTTGAGAGTAGTGGCAGATTTAAAAAGTTTAACGGGTAAAATACGCAACCTGCATTCAATATCCGCTCTATGCGTTGTTATTGCTAAAAAGGCATACCTTCTTCATTACCGTGTTGATAAAGTCATCCTTGCTCAAATATCATCAGAAATGAAGTGTCAATCGACTTATGTAAACTGCAAATCTTGATTTCATCCTTTCGAATCTGGAGCTTCGCGTAAAAGCGGAATGGCGTGAGGCTAGCTCCACCGCTTACGGGGAAATATGCTGGGTTTTTCGCCTGTTTGCCCCCTCACTGACTGTAATGTATGAAGCGGTGTGTAAAGCTTTCTCCCCATTTATTTGTGAGATATTTATGTTTTCATTTACCACCAAAAGTATCAGTAGCAGGGGCGACTTATCTCTGATAACGCCCGCCCGCGATCACGGCGTAATCTGAGCAGCCATAATGATTGAAGAGAATATACTATTTTTTCATTTTCTTTTTACTGCACAATCATTTTAGCTTATCAGATCACACCGTATCGGCGTAATCTGAGAAGAGGGCGCGCGGCTTTTCAACGGATATTTTCTCCTTGTGATGATTTTAATAAATATATTCCGCCTTGGCTTGTTGTTAGCTATGCATTACGCATCTCTTGTGCTCCTACTTGCCTACAAGTATTGTAAGTATAGTAAATATTAAAACAACGGAAATTACAGTTCACAATTTTAGTTCTAACTTCCAATTAAAATTCTTCTAATTAAATTAGCGTTTATGTTATCCGTTGACTGCATATCTTTTAGTCTTCCGAATGGAGCCACATCATTGTCGTTTTTTTAATATTTCTCGATCATCCGTCATCTTTGCTACAAAGAACGCATATCTTTTTACGAACACTGGGGATGTATGTACAAGGGAAATGAAGATACCTTAGAACCCCATACTGTAAACTAATGTGAAACGCCTTATAGACTAATGTACACCGCTGAAATAGTTGTGCGGCATAAAAAAGTGAAAGATATTCATTAAAGTTATCTTGAATGAGGGAAAATAATCCGTAGAAAGTGCGCGATAATCAAATTAAGCTATGAGGGAGTATCCGAAATGTTCACCGCTACTGCTGATAACAGAGTTAGCAGCTGAGTGAATTCGCAGATAGTAGCTTAGCTGCTAATTTAGGTGGCAATTTTAAACGTTGTTATCTAATAAACTTAAGGGGAGAAACCCTAAGGACAAAAACACTATCATTTACATTCGATTCTCTATCATGTTCAACTAACCGTCACAAAATCGCGATTCCACCAGAGATCCTCTCCCAGTAAGAGTATTTGCTGCTAACTATATAACTAAGTAGCTTAGGTCTTTCTACCTATGCAGAGATTTAGGTTCCATGGATGCGTTTCAACTATAATCAATATCTTTGGCTGAGATTCACTCGAGGTAGGATGGTTGTACAAACCTGCTTGGTACAAACCAGTACTTGGTGTAGTGACCTCTGGTTTGATCTAAGATTAGAATGAAGAGATTATTCACAGTTTGGTTTGCTTCAAATATTAAGAACTTTTCTCAGAATCCCGTTTTCTCACAGATTTACAATTTCTGTGTTATGCACAATAGATGCACAATGTAAATTAACACATGTGAAATACTGGAGATGAAAAAGACTGCCAGCTAAAGAAACTCAGTTTTATATAAAGTGGCAAAGCTTAGATAATAGCTATAGGTAAAGAACTATGACTTCTAGCAGCTTAATGTGATTTAGATAATTATATTAAAATCAGTTCTATGATCAGAAAAAAATTAATGTAAAAATATAGTCTCAACTCATACAAAACCCTCTGTCAAGGATACAAATATAATTATTAAAAATAAAGATATGTTTTTCTTTACCCTAGATTCCTCCCAGGCTTGCCCCTCCCTCTTGATGGTCCTACTAAGGAACTAACTAACCTGATCATCATCATCAAGGGCTTCTCTGCTTTTTTGAAAGAATTCAAACAGGAGGTGTAAGTTTATAACTGAGAGACGAAAAGCCTTAAATGTGTCTGGAGCTTTCAGTAAGAACATTCTTTATCTATATTTCAGTATTCTCATCTCTCCATATACTTCGTATAAATCTGGGTGATAGAGTTTTCTGACTCATAAAATTCATGTTCCTTTAAAAGATTTCTGTAAAATAATTCAGTTGAATCATGCTTGAGTTGACTCTGTAATATCTCTATTCTTCTTATTATGAATTCCTCTATTATGTGTGTTTACGCAGAAAGTTATTTGATGTATTCAAGAGTTGAAGGAGGAGTCAAAAGCAGTTAACAACATCATATGAGGATCAGAGAAATAGATACTAGGACCAATATCTTAAAGAATTAATTTTTTCACGAAAAATATGTGCAAGTGGTTGATGAAGGAAGTAGGTTTGTGGCTGATAAGTAAATCATCTTTCCTTTATACATGTTTGTTTCTTTTTGGAGGAATCCCAAAAAAATAATGCCTAGTGATTGGTCCTCTGGTTGGTTCTACTTGCATTGCTCACTAACATTTTCGAATTTCATTTGATTGCAGTCTGTAATTTTACTCCATGGGGTAACTGAGTGGTTCGTCAAACTGACCAGAAAAAAAACACTCAGAAATAAGTCAAAACTTCAGTAAGGAATTCCTTACATAACTTCTAAGTGATGAAATTCAGAAAGTGATATTTGAGAGTAACGTATGTATGAATGTAAATTAATAGTTAGTCATTGTTCATAAAATGTAAAATTATTTGGTGAAAAGTAAGTTTGTCAATGAAAATAAACTGATTCTTTTTTAAACTTGAAGAACATCAAAAAATTGGTAAAATCTCTCTATTTAGTACATAATCAGTAATCTACAATTAGCCTTATAACTTGATCTACTCTGATACTGAGCACTGACAATTCCCTGTAATTTGCCTTGGAGAAGGAGTCATTCAAATGAGATTGATTATTGGAATAAGAAGGAAGCAAAGTTATTTTTCTAGTGATTGGATTTATTGAGTAGACGTGAGATTTAAAGTAAGGGGATGAATAATATTGTGATGAAATGACACTTGGCTCTGTATAAAGAAGTTTCAAATTAAATATAATGGTAATTAAGGTATATCTTAGAATTAACAGTCAACGTGGAAAATTACTAAGCATCTTTTAATTATGATATGATTTCCCAACTTTCACAAAGCCACACCTTTGAATATCTATTTCATTTTTCTTTGAATATAAGGGAGGAGATGGCACAAGAAGAAATCTGCTGATGATTTTAAGTTATGCTCCAGTGAGCAATTGAAGAATGTAAAAGTGAGTTTGAAAGAGGATTTTGATTGGAAAATGCTGGATTGTATTGAACATAGAATTTTTGCACAATTGGTGAAGCTAAGGAAAAGGCAGAGCACATCTGAGCAAAATGCTTGGAAGATTGTTAGCATGACAGACCCCTGGAAAAAAGGCAAAGAATGTAGGTTATTCATATGTATTGAATAGATTTATGAAAAGAATAGATGCATAAGAGAGAAATCTAAATAACAGTGAAGTAATGTGTAGTGTCTATGAAGATGAAAGTGAAGTGAAACCTTGCAAGTGTATGATGTGAAAATGGAGGAAAGGACTAGAACACAAGTTAAAGTAGAAAGAGTGAATGGACCAAGGATATAAAGGATGGAAATATATAGTTCTTGGAATCTGATGAAAATAATTAATTATTCATCTGACATTGTCCTAAATAATCTGGAAATTAAAGATATACTAAATAAAATAATTAGTAGATAGGTGGCTAAGGAAACACAGCAGTAAATGGCCCAAGAAATGAGTTTCTTCGTATTGAAATAAACGTGAGACAAGGATGCAAGAGTTTTGGTTGCACAGGTGGAAAGATGAGCGAGCTCTAAAAAATGTGGAATAAAAAAAAGTATGAGATAAAAATGAATTGAGTTTGTTATGTTTGTTCGGAAATCTTGAGTTTACAGATAAGAGCAGAATCATAAAGCTAATATATATTGCGCATGTTTGTGCCAGTTATGAAATGAAGAATAATTCTGAGAGAGATAATGTGATGGATGTTATCGTGGATAGGAGTATTGTGGAGAAATAAAACTGGTAACTTAATCTAAATAGAAAACAATAGGAAAGAGCATGAAAGTCTTCTGTTTGTATGCCGAGTAGTGTTGTCCTGGAAGTCTCAAAATGTCTTCTCCGTTTTACTTCTTTTTAAAAGCCATAAAATTCATTACCTATATCCATATTGAAATACATTGCTATACTTGGTTCAGTAACGAGAGGAAATTTGGTAAATTTCTAGTTTCACATAGTCAGCGTTTTATTTTTTTTCTCAAGTGGTTTCAGCCCGATTTCGATGATATTTCGGGGAAATTAATGTTATTCGCGATTATATAAAAACTAATAATGCATAATATGAAATAAAAACAGCTAAACCGAAATCCATCTAGCAAGCCTTAAGTTCCACGTAGGAGCGAATTCAGTAGAAATTTCCAACTTCTTCGTTTCGAATTCACGTCGTATCTTAACTCTCAAGTTTTAGTTCCTTAGAAATTTACCCTTCCAGTAAATTCCTAGTTTTACTTGAGAAAAAAATAAAACGCTGTCTGAAACTAGAAATTTACCAGAAAAAGTAATAGGTAATTTTCCATCTTGGAGCGACGTAGTTATTTTAAAATGTTTGAAAGTGGGACTTCAGATAGGATATATCAGATATACTTCTCTGGTGTAATTTTCACGGATGTTTATCTGTAATTTTCGACCAGTGAATCATAAAACCTTTTTGCTCAAGTCTACAACATTTCGGAAATTGAACGACAGCCGAGAATTTTACCAATTTTTAAATTGATATATATTTTAACTGTAGTGCACTACCTATTTCAGGATCAGGATATAATTCGTTACTTTGTTTTCCTTACGGAAATTGTTAATTCCATAGCAAGAGAACTGGATCGGAAAATTAAAATTTGCTTGTCAACAAGGTTTCAGTTTTCTCCAAATGTATCCATGTAATATACAATCCTTTAAAACCTTGCTCCTCGCTTAACGATTGCAATTCAGTAGACAGTTTCAAACAGTCGTGGTGAACGGGATTACTTATGATTACTTATTCAAACTTATGAAAACGATACCGCTTGACGTACGGAAGATGTTTTTCACCTACTCGCGCGCGCTCTCTACTTTCAGAAACGGAATCACTAGCTTAGCTACGGATACGGCAGTTATCGTGGAAGGAGTGCTTATGTGTGTGTTTGTGTCGTAAGAACTAATTGTGAAAGTTTCCAAATACGTTCCTTCTTGTTCTTTAACACAAAGGATTTTTCTACATTCATATGTAGGTGAGTAGATATTCGACTGTATGATCTTTATGTTTTTTCATCGGAGTTTTCTTACTTTTACTCTGCTTGAAACTTTTAACGGTTAAGTTGTAAAGTTTTGTAAAACTCATTAAAACTTTACAAACTCATTCAGAACGTATTAAGATGCACTTGGTTAATGAAATAATCTTATTTAAATCATTTTAACTCTACTACGCTGCCACTTGACGTGATCTCATTCCTTTTAATTAGATTAAGAGCTTCACTTATCGTGAAATACGTTCCGAAAACCGTGAAATATTAGGACATGGTAACGACAAAATCTTTGTTGAAGTTGAATTATACTCTAGAAAACAGCCTGCATATCAAGTCTTCGTTGTGTAATTTTAATTTTTTATTGAGAATGATCACCTCAGTTTTACTGAACTGCTTGCAATCTTTTAATTTCTTATTGAATTTGCAATATATAATTTCTTTTTTCCCTTATATGCAGTTTGAGGTGTTTTTATTAGTGGGATAGTTATTAAATACGTGCATTTGAAAATAAAGTATTACAATTGATGTCTTAAAGAATTTAAGGCTGGACTATGATTGTTTTATTTAAAGGTACTTTCAAGGTTAAAAAACACAGTATCTTTCATTTGCTCAGAATTGTCAGTAAAAGAATTACGATAGACATTTTTGCGTCTACGATAAGCCTTGTAAGCTGCTTGCATTGTTTTATTATTTCTACGCTTTCTCGTATTTAAGTTCATCATTCTCGATGGCATAAGTTAACCAGCGCTTTCAGTAGAGATTGCGAAACTGACTGAATTTTTACTTTTCGTTTCTGAAATCAATTTATGAATTCATAGTAAGGCTTGATTGTACGTTCGTTGTGCCAAAGTTCGTTCTTACATAAATTCGTCTTAATTCTCTGTCGAAGTACCTTCAGAGGCAACGAAGCTTGCGTAATTATAATCATGTAAATTTAGATGTTTCTGCATGTTAACTTTTACATTCCGAAGGAAATACGTTAAGCAGGATAGTCGGTTGCTAAAGTAGCAATCTTCAATTAAAATGCGATAACTGTTTCAGGAAAGTCATTTTGCATAAGATTTCCTTCGACGATTCGAGGTCGAGGCGGTCTAACTATATGAGGAACTCATTGAAGTCTTCGAATATTCTCTTAAGTGTAATCGAAAGCAATTCTTCGAAATGAACAGTTTGGCAAGAAGCGGTAGGTGTGCAGGTGCTCCCCGTTTCAGTCGCTTCCGGCACTGGCAGGTGGCCTTCTATGACACTCATCCGCTGTCATCTTTGCATATACTTCCCTATTTTTACGTCGGCCAACACCGGAATAAACGAATGAAATCGAATCTCTGGAATGACTAAATCCGAGATTTTGCGATAAGACAGCGATAAATTAGACTTTGCATTTACTAATATTATATCGGGTTCGAGCCCTGACGAGTCGACAAACTTTCATTAATATAAGGCAGTGGTCGGCTAACCGCGGCTCGCGAGCCACATGCGGTTCTTATGCCCCCTGAGTGTGGATCTTCCGCAAAATACCACGTGCGGCCTCCACGTACAGTGCGATTGTAACTTCGTGACGACTAGTTTTCTTATTGAACATAGCTTCAAAGAAGAAGCAAAGAAAAACGGCAGACGAAAAATGTGAATTTAAAGATGAATATACCGGGACTTTCGCGTGTATTCAAAACTTCATTGTCCTTCCGACTTGTCTTATTTGTCAGAAAAATAATAACGGCGCGTAACAAGAGGGTGACACTTTACAACTTAACATGTGTTATTTACTACTACATATCCTGTCGGTGATGCAAGGAAGAAAGCAGTTGAGAAAAATCAAGTTGTGTATTTAATTACTGGATGCAATATTCCAACAATGTTAATAATGCAAGTTTTGTGGTTATTCATGAGATTGCAAAGAGAAGAAAACCATATACAGACGGCGAATACATATAAATTTGTATTATAAATGCATCCGAAGCTATTTCGGGATTTTTAGAACAAGGTAGGTATTCCAAAATAAAATTCAAGAATTATACCTTTATCTGATAAAACAGTGAAAGATTTAAAAAAATGTCTTCGAATATAACCAACCATGATGTTAGAGTTATTTTCAGTGGAGTGAGCACTAGCCAGAGAGGTTAACTATTCTCCCGCTCTGAAGAGAGAATCCGTGATAGCAGCCGATCTAATAAGAGATTGCGTTATGTCGGTTGAAGTAAAGTCTGAACCAGCAAGAACGGTTATAGTGCTGTGTGTACTTTCCCACAACGAGTAAAATGTTGCTTGCATACTGCGAGCATATCGATAACGCTAATTTCAAGTCGGCATCCTATCAAGAGGGTGCTCAAAAGAAAAAAATGGATTGAAAATACTCTTAAAATTCGCTGCATTTTATCCGGGACCAGGGACTTCCTGGTGATATTTACTATGCAGTACAGTAGCAGTTCACCATCTCTAACAATGTGAGAAAATTCAAGCAGAAATATTTGCTGCAACTGCCTCAAACGACGTCCTACTTTTCTTATATATTCCTTACGTGAGAAATTGTAATTTGCTCTGGCATCGAACCCAGGAACAACATGTATTATCTAATTTTTTTATTTAAACCGAGTCTAAATATTCATCTTCTAGAAAAGCAAGAACTTCCTATCATTTCGATAAGTGCATCAAAATAAATAATGAAAAACTACCTCAATGTATTTTAAATGACAGATTTTTGCATCGTCCTAGCATCGAACCCAGGATAATTTCTGTAAAAGTCACTAATGTCTTCGATAGATCATGACCATGTCTATAGGCTCCTTGAGGTTTGATTATCTACCTATCCGGGAAGTATTTTTTTTTTATTCCCGAAAATCAAAGCTATGCTTTTAAATGGGAAAAATCGGGACTTTGGGGCTCTCTGGTATCGAACCCATGACACTGAGGTTCAAAATCGCATTTTTTCTGGGGGTTTCACGTTATGGCCAATACGTCGTAAACATTTCAAATCAATGACGCTTGTGGTCATTTCACTTGATGTAGACTTGGTGTATGAACAAATCGAAGAGGTTGGGGGAAGGGTTAAGGGCAATAAAAGTCTCATTGTTATTGGAGACTGGAACGCGCGGTAGTTGGGCAAGGCAAAGGTCAGGAAGAAGTGGGAGAGTTCGTTCTAGGGAATAGAAACGGCAGAGGAACAAAATTGATAAAATTTAGTCAGAGAAAAAATATCTGTAACGCAAACACACTCTTTCAGCACCACAACAGACGGAGATACACTTGAGAGAAGCCCAAGGTTACAGATAGGTACCATATTGATTACATTTAGGTAAGAAAGAGGTATAGAAATAGTTTAAATAATTCGCGAAGTTATTCTGGTGCTGCTGTAGATTCGGCACCACATGGGAATGTTGAAAACCGAGCTTAAATTTAGAAAGATCTTTCGGCCCAAACGTACTCCAAAATGGAATTTAGAAGCTCTTACGGATGGAAAGGCTAAATAATTTTAAGAATCGACCAGCAAGGCTCTTGAATATAAAGGAAGGGAATTTACCACAAATGAGAAATGGGAAAGATTAAAACTTTTGTCAAGGATAGTGCTGATAAACTGTTTGGAGGGTAAAACCATTGAATTGCTATAGTATTATTATAACTATAGTTATGGGTACTATAGTATGGGTAACGGTAGAAATGCTAAAGAAAATGGAGGAAAAAAGGATATGGAAAAGTTTCAGTACCGAGCATAGGCGTAGAAAGTACAGAGCACTAAACAACGAACTAAAATGGGTATCAAATAAAGCAAAGGGACAGTAGTGGAAGGGACAGTGTAGTTCTTTTCTGCTCCGCTGCTGTTGCCACTAAAATTCGATGAAGTCCTAAGCTCTACAGAGCTTGTCAGAAGGTGCTTAACCAGGGCAACAGCAAACATTGAAGAACAAATACAACTGATCAGATATATAAGGTCAGCCGGGATTCGAACCCGGAGGTCGGAGCGATAACGCTAACCACTCTGCCATCAAGGCCGGTAATTTAAATGGAAAAGCTGATAGAAAGCGAGAGTGCCGACCTAATTTATAGTAAAGTAAAGCAATTGACGGGGGATAAAATAAGTAATAGAATGGTAACGGATAAAGACAGCAGAGGAAATAAATTAAGTAATCCAGTCATCATATGTGGACGATGGAAAGAATACGTTGAAAAACGCATGTGGAAAACGTGAAACCCGTCAGCGTAGTGATAGAAAGTGAGGAATTAGTTGAAGAAGACGAAGCTGGACCTGTGAAACTTGATAGTGGGATAGAACTGGCTTACAGGATACAAGAGGGAATAAAGCAACGGAGGTTGACGAGAGATGGAGTTTTTTTAAGAATATGGGGGATAAGGGTAAGAAATGCTTCTATGAATTGTGTAGGAGAATTTATGATGAAACAAATGGCCGGAGGAATTTACCGAAACTATCTTGTTTCCTTCACAGAAAGAAAACAACGCTACTGAATGTCAGGATTGTCATACATACAATTAGCGTAATATCTCACGCGTGAAAAGTACTTCTAAGAGTTCTGGATTGACGGATATAGGGGTAAATTAAAGGGCAACTCGGAGAAAACCAATTTCGTTTTCAGAGAGAGAAAGGAACTGGGGATGCAATTGGGATGATGAGATTACTTGCAGAACGAATCCTTGAATTTAAGAATGATATTTGAGTATGTTTTGTAGATTTTGAAAAGGCTTTCGACAGAGCACAGTTGCCAAAACTGATGGCGATATTAAAGACAATCGGGTTAGACTGGAAAGATAGGAGATAGAATTAGTACTTGAATCAAACAGCACGAGTAAGACAACTGACTGGGAAGCGGAATGTGCTGAGTTGGGAGGGGGTTTAAGACATGGGTGTCCTATGTCACCAACGCTTTGAAATATATTTACTAGCCCTGAATAAAGTCCTGTATTATTATTATTATATATGCAGAGGAAATTGTGAAAGAAGCCTGGGAAGAAATAGACAAGGGAGTAATGTTTGGTGGGGAAGTAGTGAAGTCGGTAAGGTATGCAGACGATAAAGCTATTGTGTGTGATTCCGTAAAGGGTTTACAAACATTAGTAAATACTCTTAACGATACAGCAAGGTAGTTTGGAAAGAAAATTAACGAATGTAAAACAAAAGTAATGAGGTTCAGTTTGGTAAAGAAAGTTACATTACCGATAAGGGTGGAGGGTGAAAACTTAGAACAGGTGGACGAATACTTTTACTTGGGAAGTACCTACTCTTTCTTGGGATGGAAGATGCTAATATTAGGTTCGTAAAAGAATAGCATATGCCAAAGAAGCCTTCATGAAGCGAATAGAATTGGTGACCAGAGGTCTTGATAAAAGAATCAGGAAAAGATTGACAAAATCCTTAGTGTGAAGTGTTTTTCTGTATGGGTGTGAAACATGGACCCTAAGAAAGGAGGAAGTCAAAAATTTTGAGCACTTCGAGGTGTGGGTTTTACGTAGAATGGAAAAGTAAGTTGGGTTGACGGGAAAACAAACACGCAAGTGCTGGAGTTACCTGAGGATGAGAGGGATTTAATTGAAGTAATTATGAATCGATGGAGGAAACGGGTGGGTAAAATATATAGATGAGTACATTGAAAATGTAATTGAGGGTACAATTCAAGGGGAAAAACAGAGGGGAACACAAAGACAAAGATGTTTGATAACTTAAAGGGTGGGGTAAAAACCTCCAGGAGGTGAAGGAGATGACTTTGAATTGATATTTTTGATGTACAGTCCTGGCCAAAATTAACGCAGCACCGGCCGTAAGGATCGCTAGGGAGGTGCTGCGTTAATTTTGGCCAGGAGTGTACATGAACCTCCCGAATAGTAAACACTCATGTATCTCTAACCAACCAGTAAGTCGAAACTTTAATCAATAGCAGTTGACGAAGCTTGTGACATAAGTTATGCGGAGCAAGTTTCACCATTTGTACGATTTATTTCATCTTCAGTTCTTAAAGAAGAACTTTTAGGATTATTTCCACTCAAAAGTTAAAACACGCGGTAGAGTCGATGTAGCAAATGCTATAATTCAGTGCATTGAAAAATCCACTTGATAAAATTGTATCATTTTCAATAGACGAAGAGAAAAGTATGACCGGCTTTTGAAACGGGTTTGTTGCAGTTATGAAAGAAAAAAATAATCACGAGATACTTACCATAGTATCATTCATGAAGAAGCACTTTGTGCGCACATATTTCCAGAAGAAATTTGCGAAGTTATCGAATTGGTGATTAAGATTATCAACTCCTCATTAACTAAAGCTCTTTATCATCCTAAATTTAAAGAATTTTTAGTTGAAATGTTGTGTGTGTATAGGCAGATATTTTTCTGCATAGCAAGGTAAATACGTTTTCAAAGGAAGGTTATCAAGAGGAAGGTTTTACTTCCTTATTAAAGGTTTTTTTTTGAAAGGTTTCACTTCCATATTAACAGAAATTAAAGCATATCTCATGTAAGCATATCATATCTACAGGAGAAAGAGAAAAACATTTTTTTCGATTTTATAAGAACTTATTTAATTTGAAAACAAAGAGGAAATAGAAAGCATTACCAAACCCTCGTCACTGAACATGACAAAAAAGCCCACTACTGTAATGTAGTACTCACTATCGCAGAACAGTATGAATTGGGTCAGAGAAATGAAGGAGGTCACCGCTTGGTAGCGTTTGCAGAATGCACCACTATGTATGTAACAAATACATATTTTAAGAAGAATCCTACAAGGAAATCGGTGTGAAGAGGTGCCAATGGAACAAAAAAAACTTGTTGGTAAAAAAACTCGACAAATTAAGAAACTGTGAAGTTTTGAATAACTTCCACACCGGAAGTGACCATAGAATTATAAGATACATGAAATAAACATCGAAAAAGCAGAAGAGAACGATTGCAAGAAATAGATTATTAGTTTTAGCCCATTATCTAATTGCCTAAAATAAGGGACTATAAGCAATGATTGCCTTTCTGCACAAGAAAGGAAGCAAGGAAGACTTAAGGAACTACCGCCCTATCAGCCTCTTCTCTGTTGTGTACAAAACATTGACAACCATTCCCTAACCGGAAAAATCCGATTAAGCGGGATTTGAACCAGGTACCGTGAGGTTGGAGCGTTAACGCGCTAGCACGTTAACTACTCCACCACCACGGTCTAATCTTCCTCGTAGTACCAGAACGTACTATATAACACGGAAGTCGCATTTATCAGTTACATCTTCTGAGAACGTCCTTTCCCTGAACTCATTTAGTAAACTTATACTTTGAATTAATCTTCTATCTTCTACAGATTCCCATTTCGCGTCCTGTATCGTCTGAGTAACACTCACTGCTTTATCGCTACAATTGTTTACAAACCGCGTCGCCGTCCCTTGTATCTTTTCTAATTCCCGAATATAACGCTTGTCGGTACGGTCACTACATGCTTTCTCAAGGTGAAGCCTAACTAACTCTAAAGGCCGTCATACACGGGGAATATATTTCCTGGAAATAATTTGCAGTTATGGCCGACACTCTTTCCTGATTGGTCGAAATTAGAACATGTTCTATTCTGAAAATATTTCCAGGAAATATTTCCCCATGTATGGCAGCCTTAAGTAACATCGCTCGCGAACTTTTTCCTCGCTCCTACCGATTATATTTTTAATAAACCTAAGTTTCTTATGTGCTTTTCCACATATATAACGGATGTAGATACTGCATGATAAATTATTCGCCAGATTTTCTCCAAGATACTTTACCAATTCTACTTTTACTAAGTTTACCCCACGAATGCTGTACGAATAATCATTTCCTGTTGATTTTCTTTCGAAGAAGTTAAAACTGTACACTTGTCTACATTTTGCCAATCATCGCAATATTTCATAATTCTATCTAACTCGTTCGATAGAGATAATCTAATAATCCTCTAAACTCTCTATTTCCCTGTAATTATTCTGTGTCATCCGCGAATATCCTAACTTACCTATCAATGTGATTGCTATGGTTGTTGATGCATACTAAAATAGTTACGGTCCGATTACGCTACCCTGCAGAACATTCGAGGTCACTTTAACCAGCTAAGAGCTAATACCTTCAAGTACTACTCGTTGTTCTCTGTCGATGAGAAATTCCTTTATCTAGTTAATTACTTCTGCTTTGATACTCGAAACTCCTAATTTGTACAATACATAATTTATTATGAGGAACTTCATTGAAGGCCTTTCGAATGCCTAAAATTATCTCATCTATTTGGTTTCCGTTATAAGCAGATTTCAGGATATCGTGGAATTCGCAAGGACGAGTCTTACTGAAACGGTGTTGCTTTCGAACTGTGAAATTCTCTATATGAAACGTTCTAACGTAGGCCTGTAATTATCTGAATCATCCTTTAAGACGCTTTTAAATATTGGACTGATATTCTTAATTTTCTAATCTCTCTGGACCTCACCTACGCTCATAGACTTATCAAATATTAAAATTACTAGTATTATAAGTGCTTTGACAGCTTAGGTCATTTCGCATATTGGCTCCCAACGGGAATCGAACCCGGGACAAACGCAAACGCGCTGTCAACATGATTATCCGGGAGTCCCAAATGTTACTTTAAGACTAAGTGCTACGCTCTCCGCAGCTTACTCGAACACCCGAGTCAGTGTGTCTGTAGGGCCAGGAGATTTATTCGGTTTAATCTTTCGGAGTAGTTTAATGGTGCCGTCTTCTCTGAAGGTGATTTTTGACACCGCTTCAGGTCTATCAACCTTCTCTAGAGTTTTGTTTTACTAGCAGTGCGTGCTAATGTCTCTGTGAGACGTAACATGCAGCACATATAATAAAAATTTTCAGTGGAACTTATATCAACTGATTGTTTTTCTGTCATGATTCGCTAGTGTATTTCACGAACTGTTAGAGGTCAAAACGCTTCGGAAAAAAAATCTTTCAAGATGTTACCTTTGCCCTTAGTATCGTTGATAACATTACCTCTATTATATTTTAAATAGCCTACTGTCTGATCTTTACCTTGGACCTCACGTACGCATGTCCAAACAGCGTTTTTTTTCTAGTCTAGGTATTCACATTAAACCTTTTTTAATTGACGAAGGGCACATAGCATAGTTAGTTCAGTTATTGACTCTTTTAATTTAGGTTTTTGCTCTGGTTTTTCCCTCTTGTTCTTCCTTCCATTTTCCTTTTTCGTTCCTTGAATAATTATCGTAAAAGTAATTTAAAAGGAAGCTGGTAAGGAAAGATCATATACAATTTTTAAATGTTTTTATTTTGACAAATGCCTCCACGAGGAAATTTTGTACACCTGAAAGAGAAACTTGCGTTTCTACTGCTAATACTGACGGAATTGGATTGAAAATGCGTTGAGAAGTATACTTGGACCTCTATGTGCTCTATTTCAATAGATTGATTGATATTTTAAAGGAAACATTGTACTATTTGCTAATTAATTTATTCTTGAAGTGGATAAATACTTTCTAAAGATTATGTAGGCTAAATACTTAGAGCTCAATTTTTCCACCTTCTAAAGGAGTGAGTAAAGATTGCTAAATGGATGCGCAGGAAGGAGAATCTAAAATCCTCAATTGAAGATTCTGTAAGTGGTTTTCGTACACCCATAACTAAGCGATGTCAACAAGGTGTATTTACTGATAGCTGTTTTCGACTCACTTTCTAGAGATTACTTGATAAATCAATGAAGCTCCCCTCAACCTAAGATTTAAAATATAATAGATTGGTCTTTCTATAATATCAAGAGTAACTTTAGTGAATTATACCCTCACACTCTTGAGAAGTGAATATAAGAAATGTGTATAATAATACATGATTTCGCCTATCCTGGTGGAATGCCATAGAACTTTTCACGAAGGACTTACATAACTTCTGAACCGATCGTTCGTAATAAATTCGTGTGGAAAATACAAAGTATTTTTATTTATTCTTTAAGAAAAAGCGAATTTTCGGATGTAAATGCTTATCGCTGATTTCTGTGGATTCCGTTTTCTGTTGATGAATTCATTTCTTAATTCTAATCTTTAATCGGTAAAGTATATGAGTGATCATGAAAGTTAGCCTGAAACTGAATATTGATAGAAACGGGATCAGCACCGGATAATGATTCGTTTTGTAGAATAATTAATTTTCGGGAATGTACAGAAGTTTAATTTCGGCATAATTTCTTTCAATGTGGATTCCCACTTATTTAATATCGCAGAGTTAACTACCGACTCAACGTCATCCGTTACGGTCTTTCTCCAGAGATAGAGTCAATATTTATATAAACAAAGAACAAACATATTCGTTGGTTAAACATAAGTGTTGGTTAGTAACTTAAAAAAACATAAATTCTGCATACCCTTACAATTGCAGCTCAGAACAGCTAGAAATGTATGTAATTCGAAAATATTCGCTATAGAACAAGGATAATGATTACCTTATCAATAAGGCAATACATGCCATGCTTCTTAAGTTTTTCTTTTAAAATAAATAAATATTACTTGAAGATTTTTCAACTTAAAAACAGCTTATATTAGAATTCCTGCCTGGTGACAGGAAACTTTAATTTTATTAAATTTTAAACTTTATGTATACTTTTAATTTATATGAATGACACCCTCGGAACAAGAGCGCAACCTCTGAGGCTTGTTTGCCCGCAATGCGCGAGTCGCTACTTTAAAATAAATACCCCATAAACGTCAATTTACAATAAGTTCAGCATTTCACAACCTAGAAATTCCGTGTCTCCAAATAACAAAGGGATATTTTCTCTTTCGCAGCGCAGTCTGATTTGTATATGAGGCGTATTTACCAATAAATTGCTAAAAATGAGCAATAGTCTCCCCTAAACTAGCATGAGGTCTGCATGGGCCTGGCCTAGGCCCGTGAGCCTATCTCCGGCGCGGCCCGAGGACCGGACTCGGACCGGCTAAGCAGGCAGTCTATTGGGCTCGGGCCGGGCTTGGAATAACTTGGGAAGGAAAGCATTATTCGTCCATAAAGAGCGTTAGTTTCTTGCATAAGGGCGAAAGCCTCTTAAAGTTGTAACGCATGCTTAAACAAAATGCTCAGTCTTCGTGAAAGAGTAAAAAAATGCACTATTTGTTCACAAATCACAACGATTAATAACAGGGCGTTTTGTGGAAAGATCGGGCTCGGGTCGGGCTTGAGAACGAAAATTTGCATCTACATTCGGTCCGGGTTTGGTTCGGGCTCAACGAAGAACAGGCCGGGCCGGGGTTGAGAACGAAAATTTGCATCTACTTTCGGTCCGGGTTTGGTTCGGGCTCAACGAAGAACGGGCCGAGCCGGGGTTAAGAACGAAAATTTGCCTCTACTGTCGGGCAGGGTTGGGTTTGGGCTCAACGAGGAACAGGCCGGGCCGTGGTTGAGAACGAAAATTTGCCTCTGCGTTCGGGCCGGGTTGGGCTCGGGCTCAACGAAGAATGGGCCGGGGTTGAAATTTTCGGCCCCTGCAGACCTCTATCGGCAGCACGGGCTTCCCGTTTCACCGGAAGGAGGGATTGAGTAGATTGTGGGCACGTCACAGGGATGACGAGTCGATTTCTAACCGTATCCCTTTGGTTATATTCACCTGCGTAACAGGAACTCTGTTTTACTACTGGCTGTTCATACTAATTCAAATTTGTGCTCTACCGCCACTCGCACCGAAAATAACCATTTTCAACGCGTCCATTTCGTCGTTTGATTACGATGTCAGGTGTTTGTTTAAAGTATATTTCGGTCCTTAATCGTTTTATTTTGGGCCAAATGTCGTCGTCGGAATAAACTCTCTCCGTTTTAGTATCTCATATATAATATGTTATATGTGCATTCATTGGTATTTTTGTGAAATAATGAGATAATTACCATAGGCTTCCCAAGGAATACCGTCTGTATTATATTCAAGTAAAAGTTGCTTGCATTCTGCAGGCATATGTTTAAAGCTCTATTTGGTTTGAAAATTTAGGATAAAGGGAACCCAAATTTCTCTATGTTAACATCGATTCTGTATCCAAGTACGTACTAAAATTTCAAGTCGATGACACTTGTGGAGCATCGTTAGAATTTGTATCCCTATAGGTCTATGGTTATATCCGGAGAAGCGTCTATATGTAATAGATAATTTCAAAGAGAAGAGTTACTTGTAATGATAGGAACTATCATCTACCTGGCATTTGCCCTAGAAGGGTCCCACGTTAAGAACACAGTCAGGGAAGGCAAGAGGAAACCCCATCGCTCTCTTGCATGTGCAAATATAATATTCTTGGGTCTAAATTTAAATGGGACTCAGCCATATAGGAAGAGTGTCGTCCCCGGCAGCGATAGGCGTAAGACCATCTCGCCCGTCATTCCTAGAAACCCTTACAAGAAAAGAAGAGAGAAGATGGGCAGAGAAACGAGGGTGGAGATATGGAATTTTAGGATGATGCTTAGAGAAGAAAGTGATGACTAGAGAGGTCTCTATAAAGGAATCAAGAATAGATTGGTAAATTCCCATGGAGGGAGTCAAACCTGTGGAGGCCTTCGAGATGTGGCTTAGAACGGAAAATGAAGTTGGGTGGACAGAAAAACAAACACGGAGATGCTGGAGGGAGGAGTTAATAATGGAAAGAAGAATTGAAGTAGTTAAGCATCGGCTGAGGATATAGAGAGGAGAGGGACTGCTAAGAATTGTAATTGAGGGTAGAATTTCAAGGGAAAAAACAGAGGAGAAGACAAAAGTTGTTGAAAGACTTTTAGGGTGGGGTAAACTATTAGGTAGAACACTCGGTTGTGTGATTCATGAATTGATCATGACGCACTCTCTTCACCGTTGCCACCTGGTAATCATACCAACTTGCAGCGTCTGCATGAAATAATTTTCAATTCATCATATCACTTAAGAATACCTACTCCATTAATTTCACTGAAAAGGGTATGCACCCTAGGGAACGTTGAGTCAGTATTTTTATACCCTTTTCCGATAGCACAATTTGTACATCGTAACTGAAGTAAGCTTTCTTTTTTGAAATGATATCGTCCTTCCGCTATTTGTATAAACAATAGCTATTTAAATGCCATCCATAACACCTAATATACTAGGAAATCTTTTCTTGTGGACTTCAAATTAGCAGTAAAAGATGTAATACGCACGAGCCCTTATTATTGAAAAAACTGTTTCCATTCCTTTGCGCGCTCCTTTACTGAAGGATAATGTACATCAATCATATAATACTAATACTACTACTAATATATACTAATTGCGCCGTTATTTATTCTCTTTCTTGCTTCCCACTGATACAACGCAAGGGCGCAATGATTTAGCAAGAGTTAGAATCAACCGTGCACAAAAAATATTCAATAAATTGCATTGAAAATTAACATTTTATGTAACGAAATCAGTAAATTAGGAACCTTTCTTACCGGCTAGTCCAGCTGAGGTTATAAAACTTACGTTAGATATACAAATATATTAGGATAATCTAAAAATGTCCCTAAAAGGTTCGCTTGCCTAGCAAAAGAGTTAGCGGAAACATTAAGACATGGCCTACCATGCTTGTCAATGTCATGTTTGTTTACAAGAAATATTCAACTACTTTTTTATGGGTGAAAGCAATTTCGCTATGGAGTGAATTTAATTCTAGCAAAATTTGGAATTCTGAGCTACAGAATCGCTCAAGCAATTCCATTCGAAAGAAGCGCAAGGATGGCCTGCAATTTGGAGCAATATTGAATCCCGCTCGTTTCGAAAGTGTTATAGAATCAGACCCCTGTAGAGGAAGGAACAATATTTGTTTTG
Source organism: Sympetrum striolatum (assembly GCA_947579665.1). Lineage (NCBI taxonomy): Eukaryota > Metazoa > Arthropoda > Insecta > Odonata > Libellulidae > Sympetrum > Sympetrum striolatum. Next base: position 71,797,694 of record OX388346.1, on the reverse strand, counting down.
ATGTGATTGAATCGGTAGGTGTCGGAGAGCGGCCGATGGGCGGTCGGGAGCAGCATCCGGAAGAATGGGTTCGGCGGAAGGAGGACACGGAGTACATGGACCCCGCCTTTATCCGGGCCCTGAGGAAGGACCCTCAATACAGGACCACCAAGGTAAGACTATCATCATTTTGCCTCAATTATTGCTCCGCAAATACGATTTTCTCTCTATTATAATCATCATTTCATGCAATCTTATGAATAAAGTAGAGAACTTGTATTTGTATGTTGCTATTATTTTAATAACTAAAACCATAAGGAAGTTCAAGCAACAAAATACTTTTTTTATTTATATAGAGCACAATATAAAACAAAACACACAATATCATCATCAGGTTGGTGAAATAAAAAAGGTTGGGTTTTACAACCTAGGTTCTGCATTGTGTTGTAATCTTTGTCTATATAAATTAAACATTATTTTGTTGCTTGAACTTCGTTTTGGTTTTAGTGATGGAATACCACCAAGTTAAGGCCGAGATGATTTCGTTAATTATTTTATTCCCTAAGCTGGATGTTATTTCAATTCGCATTCATTTCCTCTCTTAGATCCACTCGTTGTTTATTTTGGGGTTTTCCAAGCATCTCCATCTCCATTCCTTGTTCCTTTGCTTCTGGCCATTCCACTTTTTCGTACCTTTTTCACTCTACCAAATTATACGAATATTTCTTCCTTTTTTGCGGGTAAGTAATGAATGAAATATCAAATTAGTCAATTCCTTTTTACTCTCCCCCCCTCTCAAGGTCTGAAGAAACGATGATAATTGGAACTCTTTGCCAGGGTCAATGTGTCAATTGATCGCGATTTCTTTGGCGGGAATCCTTGTAGTATGAGTTTGTCTCCTTTGCTTTGTCTCGTTGTCGGTCCTAGGTATATACCCTTTGTTGGGCATTTCGTGCTTCAACCTGGAACTACCTAAGTCTGCCCAGTATCGTCTGTTCACGTATTGGTACCGACCTCTATGCCAAACCCAGGGTCTCACCAATTAGTTCGTTACCCGTACAAAAATAATCTGACCATTCAACCCGAATACCGACCTTCATCTTTAATTTCCCTTAACACTTTTGCGGCTTTCTCTGGCATCGTAGGCAGCTTGTCTCGTTCATACTCCGAGGACCTTCCGCGGTTTATTCGAAACAGAGTCCGTTCATCAGTCATACCGATTTTTCCTTACCGTGTACAGTGGAGTTAACCTTTCATCAGTCACGCCTATTTTCATAACACGAGCTGTCGCGCGTTGTATTCCATACAACAGATCGTTTTTCGGCCAAAATTGTAAAATTAATTGAACTAATTATTATTTCTGAGTACTAGACTTTAGGTTATAATATAATTCAAGAAGAATTATTTCAGAAGTAAACAACTTTTAGTAAAAAAAAATATTATTCACCTTTATTTATTTACATGCGTTCAGAGAGTACCTAAAAACCTAGATGTCTATTAGTTCCGAAATTTAAATGCGTCTGATCAAGTTTAAGACGAAATAAGTGAAAAACTCCATATAAACGTTATAATAAGAAAAATAGAGTTCACCGACGAAAAACTTACCGAAGCGGTTGCGCATTGTATGCGTTACAACAGTCGTCACTTCACTGATTTACTCGCTTTCGCAGTCGGTTACAGACTAAAAAGGAGCTTTTGACGCCTTTACAAGTTAATGGTAAGTGTGATTAAGGAATAGACCCGGGCATGAGGTTCAAGGGACCACCCAGGTAGAAACGGGAACCGAAAAACCGTTTGTGTTGTACAGAATACAACAGCGCGACTGACGGAGGGTTAAAAATAAAGGTAACAGCGGAAGACGTAAGTGAAACCGCGAAAATGAAAGCAACTCTAGGAATGGCATTTACGTTGGCGAGCGTTGATGGAATGTGCTCAACCGATTACTGCTGGTCGTTGAAGATCATTGCTTTCAGTATTGCGTTTCGTATCTTTTTCCGTACCTAAATGAAGGAATGGCCCAGAGGATGTTGATGGTGTTTTTTTCGCATTTTGGCAATAGCTGCTAATCACAATCAGTGCAAAATTAATTGTTAACGCGGCGTACTGTGAAGTTGTTATTAGTAGCAAATGAAAAGTTCGAAAGGCGGATTCGCCGATGCGGTATCTGAATAATATATTCCTTATGAGTATCCGGAAAAAATCCCTTTTTGGTTGTGAGTAACTGTACAAGATAATATACTAGTGTTTTTGAAGGCGGATCGAGAGATTTGCTGTAGAATTTGCTTCGAATCCCGGCTAGTCGGATTTTTCCGATTAGGGAATGGTTGTGTGTGTATGTTGTTGTCTTACCTCTGTTTGAGTCCAGAAAATGGATTTTTCTGGGGTATATGAAATAAAAAATAAAAATAAAATAAATGAATAAAAATAGGAAGTGATATGACGTCATTACGGACCCTTAAAAAAACCTTTAGCTAGAGGATTTAAAATATTGGATAATCAAGAAAAAATCGTTATCTCGAATTTAGAATAAACTGAAGAGTAACATCGGAGGAAATTTGGCTAGAAGCGGAAGGATAATCAAATGATTAGTCGAAAATTAAAAGCGACGAATGATATAAAGGTAAAAATAGAGGATTCTGTAATTGTAAAAGTGAAGGTATCCAAACTTGTTTTTTCCCATTTCTATCTCTATTGCATATTGTTTGCTCTTTCAACATGCCTTTTTGCAACTTTGTGTCTCTTTTCCATCATCAAATTGTTTTCGCATTAGTATATCCATCCCAGGAGTGACCTGAGTAGTATGTAAAAACTTTAAGAATGGCGTACATTAGGAAAAAACCTTCTTTTAATCTTTTATTGCCTTCTCAACAAATAATATATTGAGTAGCGAGAGTTGATAGTGATTTTGAGTTTTATGTATTCTACTCACGGAAAAGATTCCAAAATCCGCACCGAAGGAACGGCGACGTCGTGCAAGTTGATGATTATTTATAAATGTTTACGTTACTATCCATAATTGTCCTGTTGGTACAGAGATGTCGACAGTCAGACATTATGAAAATCATACCTTAAGAAAATATTATATTTCTTAATCGTAGCTGTTCCGTTGAGAATTAGATTCGTAATTTGAACTGGATTGGAACTAACTTTTAAAATGAATCTTTTGTAGGATCTTCAGGCGATCTTCGTGGGTGTGCATGGCCTCGGCAGTCCTGCTTTGCCCCTTCGAGATTCCGCTGCCATCCGAGCTCTCTGCCGCGCCGTCAGATACGACAGAAGAAGAGCTAACGACATACTTTACTAGTGAGTACACTTCAATTTTATTGTTACTTTTTAAAAGAGTACTTATGATGCAAGGGCTGCCTAAACAGCCATTGAAAAAAACAACTTTTTCCCCCGATGTATCCCACTTTTTTACCAGTTAAGCACAATTCTGGTATTGTTGCCTCTTGAACTGTCTTTTAATACAACTGTTTCTTAGACTTTGCACGTTTTTCCTTTCTTACCCATTTTCCTCTCTTATTTATCGCATCAACTCGCGTTCTCCTTTACTGCGAAATATTCTTTTTATAACCGCAATCATTCTTGCGGATATTTTTGCGTTCGCGCGTTTCTCCATCTAAAAATTTCGTTCTTGATTTTTGCTGAATTTTAATCTATGAATTACTTATGGTAAGTTATAATTGTGCTATTCACAACCTCGGAAAATGAAGTATCTGAATTAATTTGCCACAGTCATCCGTTTGGACTCACGTTTCGCCCACATCGTTTCGCCCATGCAAATTATGAACACTACAATGTTCAAAGAAATCAACTCCAATGTTATTTGGTGGAACTTCATTTTAAACTTACAAAAGTAAAGAACACACACACACTTGTACGAATTCCAAAAATTTTAATAAAGCTGTTGACAGGTTTCGAACCAAGGGGATGGTGCTTTAACAACGAAACCGGTCAACAACTTTATTAAAATTTGTGGAATTCGTACAAGTGTGTGTGTGTGTTTTTTACTTTTGTAAGACTACAATGTTCATTCAATCATATCTATGGTTTTGTTAAGATCCTCTGAACGTATGACGCGTGAAATATTCATGGTTTTTGGGTTCTCTTCCACGTATTTTGTTTTTGTCGGACGACGTTTCGACCGCATTCCAGCAGTCGTCTTCAGGTCGAAATGCATTTCATGTTTCCTCAGGTCCCCTTTATAGGGAAGGGGAGCCAGCGTATATAAAGGGGACCTGAAGAAACATGAAATGCATTTCGACCTGAAGACGACTGCTGGAATGCGGTCGAAACGTCGTCCGACAAAAACAAAATACGTGGAAGAGAACCCAAAAACCATGAATATTTCACTTGAACGCCACGGAAATCTACGAAGTTATATTATGTATGACGCGTGTTTGAAAAGTAAGTACCGTTTCGCTCTACTGCCGGATTACCGTGAAAACCGCCGCACAAAAACGCCACTCAAAGTCGCCAAAAAATCCACATCATTCTTTGTTTCTTTGGCTTGCATGAACGTCATCACAACATCGTGGATTTCATTTAGCGTTTTTTTCATCTTTTGAAAATTTTAAGTCCATTGACTCTCTCGTCGACTGTGAAGTGCGGTCATTCATTCGATTCTAATGCAAGAAACATGAAACCAGCTGATGTTCATAGTCAAATCTGTGAGATTTATGGTGAAAATGCGATGAGTGTTGGATTGGTTTGAAAGTGGGTGCGAAAATTTAATGAAGGGTGAACGAATGTATATGAAGGAAGGAGTCTTCTGTCATTAAACAGAAATTGGTAAGAAAAATTGATGAAAAATGGGCAAAATCTTCGTCCGAATTACTGCCCCTGCCAGGCACCTTCTGACTGATCCTTCGCATGCAACGGAGGCCAGCGCTACAATAACAATGACGATGTAAAAATGCAGATAATCAATGGATTTCTTCATTGGCGGAATATTTTTACGTAGAGTAGTATCGAAAGCTTGTTTTTCGATATGGTAAATGCCTCAGTAAAGGTGACATTGTAGAAAAGAAGTTAAAATTGCGTACTTTCTAATGGAAATAATTTTTGTACTATCCTGTTTTATTTTTTTTACGTCAAAGCGGTACCTACTTTTCAAACATGCCTCGTAGATTAATACATGATGATACAGTAAATATCGCGTTTGTTTCTAAACAGTCCATTCTTTGGTATGATTGGGTTTGACAGGCAGTAGCACTGACGAATGAAAACCGTCTCATCAAAATTTTTCAGCGTGAAACGTTCCTTAATTTAGCTGAAACAGTTTCTAAGGAAGTCGTTAAAACTGTTGAAATGTTCATGTAGGAATATTTCCCAGTCACATTATTATTCTATGGTTGGTTCTAAAGTAAGTTGGAAATGTACGTTTGTTCTATCTTTCGGTTGTTTCATGTGCATCAATAATCAAAAATTCTTACCTTAAAATTCCTATTTCCTTCTTTTCCTGGTAGTGTTTACCCTTCCCATCAGGTCATCCAACACCTTTTGTCTTTGCCTTCCCCTTTTTCTCTTCCTCTCTGTTTCTTCCCCTTGAATTCTACCCTCAATTACAATTTTTAGCAGTCCCTCCCCTCTCAATATTTGACCCACCCATTTGGGTGAGTCAAATTCAATTTAAGCCCTCTCTCCCCCAAACATCTCCAGTACTTCCGTGTTTGTTTTCCTGTCAACCCAACTTACTTTTTCCATTCTACACCAAACCTACATCTTGAAGGCCTCTAAACGTTTGGCCTACTTTCTTGGGGTCCATGTTTCACACCCATACAGAATAACACTCCAAACCAAGGATTTTGCCAATATTTTCCTGATTCCTTTATCAAGACCTCTGGTCCCCAATTTCCTTCCATTAATGAAGGCATCTTTGGCCTAGGCCAGGGGTTCCCAACCTTTTAGAAACTAATTGTAAGTACCACTTGAAATTATTGGAAATTTTGGCGTACCAACAGTCCTATATTTTTATAGACATAAATTTACCCTCGGAAAAGTGCCCAGTGGCTTGTTTTATTTTTGTTAAATTACTGAGAAAGCTTCAAATGCAATTATTAATACACTTTTATTTCGGATCTTTCAACCCCTTTATCAACACCACAAAATATATCTATCATATTTGGACGTTTCTCCGGATATATATACATCATCATCAGCCATTTTCAATCCGACGTCGTATGCCCAATTGTCTTTAATATCCCTATCAGTTTTGGCCACCGTATTCTATCGAAAGCCTTTTCAAAATCTACAAAACATACTCAAACATCATTCTTAAATTCAAGGATTCGTTCTGCAATCTCATCACCCCTCTCTGAAAACCGAACTGGTCTTTTGCGAGTTGCCCTTTAATTTTTCCCTCGATCCGTCTATTCCAGAGTTTCCCAAACTGTGTTCCGCTGAACCTGAATAGGTGTTCCGCGACAATTTGGAGCGTCATTGGAGAATAAAAGACGTTAAATGCTTTATTGATTCATATTTTAAGTTTTTATTACAATATTATAGTTTTATATTTAAAAATAATTACCAAATAAATAATTTGTTCTAATTAAATGATTTTTTTAATTTTACAAGTAGAATTACCTAACCTAAATATAAGCTTAATGTTCCGTAAAACTTCCAAGGTTTGCTTAGTGTTTCGTTTAACTTCCCAGGTTCGCGAAGTGTTTCATTGCAGAAGAAGTTTGGGAAACCCTGGTCTATTCATTGCTCTTAGAAGTACTTCTCCCGCGTAAGATATTAGGATTTTTTGTCTCGTTCTTTGACGGTTGCGTTGAATTGCGACAGTGGTGTCCTATCACTGCCGGGCTCGACATTCTCCCTCGAGTCCCGTTAATGCCTGTATGAATAATAGTATAATTGCACATCGTAACAAGGGGTAAATTATCGAGGTGGTCTCGGTTGCCTTCGTCAACAGTGTTTTTAGCGTGACATCATCACTTATAATGTGCTGCAGAAATTGTGTATATTAATGTCTGTCCCCTACCGATTGTTCTTTCTGGCATGGACTCCAAAGTTTCCCTACAGTCTGGCTCTTTAGGTCAGGGGTACTCAACCTGGTGGCCGAAGCGACCTCGTACAGTGCCCGCCAAGCTTCGATAAAAAGATTTTTTTTATATGCTACAACATTATTTCTTGGGATCGGGGATAGAGTGGAGGTTTGGCGGGGAAAGGGTCAGAAACTTGGTTGTCCTGGTCTTAGGTTTCGTAAGCATTTTAACCCTCTTATCGCAAATGTCCAGACCAACAAGACGCGTGTGTTATATTTAGTTCATTATGCGAATGCGAAGATTCAGCTCAGCTTATCAATGTATCAAACTCCTCGTAATCAAGGACTGCTGCTTTTAGGAACGCAGCGGTGCACATGCAACGAAAACCTTCATACCAGATGTATTCCACTTTATCAAATCTTCTTCGGAGATAAAGACTTTCTCACATGAGAGGTTCTCACATATGAGATGTGAGGTTGTGATGAAATTATATACGTTGTAATATATTCGATCTTATTTCCCATGGAACTTTTTTTTTCAAACGGCCAACGGTTAACTGGTAAAGTGATAATATTGCCAAGGGATGGCCTCAATATCACCCTGGATGGAAATGTTATGTGGTGCCCGCTTCGCTTTCGGGGTGCGCCCCTTTGCGCCCTTTGGTGCCCAGGCGCCAAAAAAGGTTGAGTACCCCTGATTTAGGTCATAGGAACACCCTTTTATTACGACAAGGTTTGTAGTCCAGAGATGGGCTAAAGTAAGTTAAGGACAGTAAAAATGATATTAGTAAGTACCTGTGCCATCCTTCAATTGGAGTATTTTTGTTTGCAGCTCCGGTGAAAACGCTTCCTGTTGGTACATCTTGCTCTCGGGGTCTGTGTTCATCGATGGGTCCATGTTTCTCCCCAGATCCAGGTGAGTCAAGCGAACGTCTGCTCATACATTACACTGAATAAAGATAAGAGTTTTTCCCACACGCCAAAATTAAATTTCCGTATTAGCTCGAAAGAACGCAACCCCGAATTTAACGTGACTCCGAAATTTTCATAAAGATATTTAGAAAAAAAATTATACTCAGAAAAGAATTTAAAGAAAGTAAAATTCAATCAGATTAGGATTTGAGTTTGGTTTTGATTGAGTTTATGAACAAACTTTTACCATGTTTCCAAAGAGCTAGTATATGCTTTTCTCCAAATATTTCATCCCAGGAATTAGTTTTCTCCTCTAAATACCGTATTAGCTTGAATATAACTCGACCCCAAATTTAACGCGACTGAAATTTTCATAAAGATATTTAGAAAAAAATAATACTCATAATAGAATTCAAATAAAGTAAAATTCAATCTGATAAGCATTTATTTAGGTAATTATAGCTAATAACAAAGGTTACATTCATGTCAATAAAATTAAGTAATGTAAAACATTCGTTCAGTCGCGTTTAAACCTCTTTAGGAAAATGTCCTTGTTTATATTACATTCCATTACTTAAACCACGAATTTCGCGAGATTCGATTTTTTAACGGAAAATAAACGGTCGAAAAATATCGCGTTCTATTCGGGCTAATACAGTATTTCTCATTTACCGGTTTTCTTAATCAAATGAGCGTGGTATTCGCACCTAAACACAAATCGCTGGAGGTAAATTGTGTTACAACGCATAAAAGTCTACCGTAGACTCTTCGGACCGAATTTTAAGAGATCGCTATGGAAAGGAAGAAATCGAGCCTCAATGTGCAATCCAATGAAGTCCCTCCATCTCATGCAATTCCCATTTCAGTCGAATCCCTGTGCTCGTATCGAGTGTCCTACACGGAGAACTTCATTGGGATTCCAAACTGAGCCATATTCTTGTAAGCGAAGTACTGCTATAAAAGCCCCGTTTTAAATGTGTTTTTAGAGAAAGATCTTTCTCTCTTAAGAAAAATGTCGAACCAAGAAAATTAAGAATACTGAAGATACACGTCGATATTTGCCAAAGGAGAAATGAAGATGATTCGGACCTTTTTTTTACAATAACTAGTTCAATTGAAAAGAAATGCACATGACGACATCCAAGGATAGAGGTAGACTTCTGGAATCAACTTCACCAAATAAGAAAAAAAATGTATGATATCGATTTTAAATGTACGTCGTAAGTTGCTGAAGAAATATGACTCTTCCAACAGATTTGACTGAAGGAAAATGTCCTGTACGATTTTTTCCGGTAAAGCATTGATATAGATGAGAAATAAAAGGATTGCTAAAACACTTCCCTGCGGGACGCAGGAGGTAATGTCATTGTTGTTCGATAAAATATGACTTAGATCTCCGATATTCACTTTTTGTATCCTATCCTTGAGTAATGCTTCAATCCATCGAACAATTTTCTGTATTTTACCATAAGTGGCTAACCTAGCCTCACGTAGGGCCGTTTTTAAGCATACGCGGTCGCGTAGGGCCCCGTCAACTTAGGGGCCCCGCCGCCAAGCCGCAAAAAGGACATAAAACATTTCCATAATAATTTAAATTTTTATTAAATAAATAAAATTATAAGCATAATAAATTCAATTTCCGTACCATATTATGATATTTTAACGTTATATTTCGCTAGCCTCAGATGTAACGGATTTAAAACGAAGTGGTTATTCAACTGTCGTTGGAACGGTGCAATCATCGCACTGCAGCATTTTACTGGGGTCTATAGGGCCCCATACAATAATGTTGCGTAGGGCCCCCAAAATTATAAGAACGGGCCTGGCCTCGCGCTCTTAATTATCTAGCTTAATGTTGTAAACCGAAGAATTTAACTTGGCTGGAGCGCCTTAGGAAGGAACTCCCACATTTTAAAGTTAAGAATGCCAATGGTTTTGATTTAGAAGATCTTCAATCAATGCATTTTACCAATGATCCCAGGCTCTCCTGGCGGATAGCTTGAAAAAAAGGTGTCTTGGGTTTCCAACTAGGTTAATTCAGGTGACATTGCTGTCGTACTGGTGATAGCAATGTCACCTGAATTAACCTGGTTGGAAACCTTTTTGCATTTTACCAGTCTTGACCTATGGAAGTGAAACTTACGTGTTAAATTTAGCAATAACCCAGCGACTTCAGACAATGCATGGGGGCATCGAGCGCTGTATACTCGGAATCACAACACAAACAGGGACAGGAAACGCAACACCTTGGTGAGATCGATGACTGTAGTGACGGACCAGGCAAGATCACTAAAATGGAGGTGGGCTGGCCATGTGGCGATTAGAAACGACTACCGTTGGACATCTGCAGGTATCAACTGGATCCCAAGACATGTGAAGAGACCAAGAAGAAGACCTATGGACAGGTGGAATAGCGACATCATCAAGTACTTAGGTATAGCGTGGTAACTAGAAACTCAGGACAGAGAAAATTGGAAAGTACTTGTGGAGGCCTACATCCGGCGTCGGATTGATATCTAATGGCTGATAATGATATACTATTATACTTAGACGCTAATGCTGTTTAATTTAGACGCTTTTCAGGATATACGATGTCTTTTCAAAAAATTCCTGATTAATGATTTTTTAAATAAATAAATTGTATTTACAATTAAACTTAAATAAATCAGTGTTATGTGAGCACTCTTCACTCTTTGCAGAAAAGTCTTCAAAGAATTTTGACTAACTTTATATTTTTACGCAAATTTAGCAACATCGCCCGAATTTCTCCCATAGCAATATTCAAGGCCGTGCATTTTAAATGCTGTCTTCATGACGGCGAACTGAATTTAATTATATGTCGATAGGAAGTAAATGAAGATGTACTTGATTAAGTAAATGAAGATGTACTTGTACGTGATGCCCACCCGATGTATCCTATTCACTTGATTTAGAGCGGTGTATCTCCCAAGCTCCTGAGGGGGCAATTTTATGCTTAAATTATTATGATTAGTAACCTTTATTCGTGGAGATTTGACCCCTGTGGGCCTCTCGCACAGCTAACCTCTGAAGTCAAATACGTTCAAAGTGTATAGTTTACAGAAATATCTAAGCTACAAAAACGTTAAAAATACAGAATTATAAAATGCACTGCACAAAGTGTATAAAAGAGTAGGGTGTGGTGAAAAACTCGTCGGCTGATGGACTACAGAGGAAAATGTAAAACACTCAGGGAGAGGGTCGAAAACACAGTGAGTTGTAAATAATAACAGGTATATAGCGTTGTGTCTTGTTGAAGTCCCGTAAGGAAAAGCCAATAAAATCCAAAGATAGTGGATTAATTGGTGAGTGGTAGGGGATGAGAATCGAATAAGTAGCATTTGGGATTCACGCGAAGTTGGTGGTCCAATGAGGATTGTTGATTCGACGGCCATCGACAACGAGGAAGTAATCAGTTAAACACATTCTGTGCGCTCTTTTCGCAAGGGAAGCTTGAAGGGTAGATTGAGGAAGGACGTTGGTGTTAATACACCACCTGCCGTACGCTACCTCGCTGGATATACATCTAAACGTAAATTCTGAATTTATTTTGACGACATTAAGAATCGAGCCAATGTAAGATTAACAGAAATTGGAAATTTACGCTCAAGTTACAATAATTAGTGAAGCGTAGGAAAAATTAATCACTTTTTTATTTGCTTTGGAGGTTGAATGGTGGATTGTATAGCAATCTTGGGTGTGTGAGAAGACTCGCACGAGAGCATAAAAAGCTAAGCACCTCGGAGTAAAAGTGTGTAAGGCGATTGGGCTTGGCAAAGGAAGAATGACTGGCATTTCAATTACGATTGCATTTAATCTGCAAAGTAAAGATTACTCGTTTTAGGAAAATTGGAAATTAAATACTTCGTTTCGGTGGGAATAGCTTTCCAAACTCGCAGTTACAAATTTGCGAAAGTTATGTAATCCATCATTTCTATCAAATTTTTTATCGCTTATAAATGGTTCTTGCACATTATTAGAAAATATTCTACGTCGCGTCCTCTTGAATATTTTCAGAACAGCATTCCTTCACAATGCGAATAATTCGGTAGCCCAGGGGCTCTAAAACTCGGGGGCGTCTCTTGTTGGTCACTGGTCAAGGAAATAGATTACAGTGTATATAGGCGACTAAGACAAATCGGTCGAACAAATGGGCTAAATTGTTTCCAACGTTTTAATTTTAATTACATTTAATCATTATTGCAGTCGTCCGTATTTACAGCGAGGTCGAGATTTATTGGTATCTTTTTACATTTAACATTTTCCCATTAAAGATTATATAAAGATTTAACCATACGTTTAAGTAGATAGGTTTCTAGAGTTGAAGAAAAGGCAGTAAAAGGCCGAATAATTCATTGAAAATAGTGGTTTAGAAGCGTTGACGTCGCTGAAACAAAGAACTCTCGGTCGTACATCCCAAATCCGCTGTTTCCTTTATGTCTCAAATTTCCCACACTTTTCCGTGGGATTTCTTCGAGAGGAATTTCCGTGTCCCTTTTCACGCATTCTCTTTTCTAGAAACGCCTCCACACGAAAGCAGTCTTTATTCGAAATGTTGCCATCGAATAACTCTCGTCCCTGGATTCTCGACGGACTCGGTCGAACTGACTCCGTCAGATCGATTCCCAATGACTACTCTTCGCTTTATTTCGTTCAATTAGTCTTTCTACGTCTCTAGTTCCGTAGTTACGAACGTGTGAAAGTAGAGTCGGCCGAACGTTCGTCGGTAATTGGGATTTCGCTCCTCGGTCGCGTGGAATTCCAAAGGCGTGCCGTACGGTGCTGCCCCCATCGCCCCTGCGGACGACCGCCGCAACCACTCGGAGTTCAGTGTGTGCCTCTCGGACGCTGAGTTCTGTTTCCTGTGAAATAACGGTGCTGCCTTTCGCCACATCAGAGCTGTGTGCTTATCGTGTGTGTGAGTGATTCGTGATTCTGTGTGCTTTACATCGTACTCGCCGCTGACGGATACCATGAAAGGTGAGCCTTGGTCGATTACATCCGAGGGAATGCTCCTTTCTTGCTCGTAATGGCCCCGACGATGTAGGCTATGAATCAGTAAATTGGTTTTGTCATCGGAGGACGATCGCCGTTCGGGGCCTCGCAGCGCTTTCCGTGAGGTGTATTGAGTTAAAATACGAGGTCTGTGAAGAGTGATTTGGCAGTGTCCCCGCTACGCCCTGTTCAGCAGGTGGATTTGCGATTGAGCATCAATTTCAGATTGTGGGAGTGTAGACACGGAATCGACCTGTCACAATTACGCATTTATGTTCGTCGGAATGGTCGGTGTAGGAACATCTTCCAAATGCCTGCAAATGACGTACCCTTCCGTATGTTGACTATTTCCGAGCTGCGTTAGAGGGATTTTTGCAGTTTGCTTTTGTGACGTCACAGATTCGCCCCTTCCGAAGAGTATTTTCGAATGACAAGTGGAACCGAGGGGCGATTGAAGCACCCAAAGGAGCTCTCGATGAATGTTTGTTATCATCGAATTCTGTCTTTGTTTGCTAATGTAGGACGCATTCCATCTCATCTTCCTCAAAGTCTACAGCGATCATTGTGCTTTCCTCCGATTGTCAAAAATCACTGTTTTACACATTTTTGCCTTTATAATTCCTCCTTTTAATTGAAGATTTGGCGAATCTAATATATAAAATCATACTTCGCAGAGAAAACTTATCGTCAGAAATGTAGGCAAGGGAACAACCTGAGCGTAACAGAATGGGTTTGACAGCTATACATGAATTAAAAGGAATGCGCTGCTATGATTTACACGGGTTCCCCAAACGCTATTCCTTCACTGCACCAAATTTCGGGGTATCCCTCATTTGTCACAATAAATACCTCGGAGTTAGGATTAGCAGCAGTTTATCATTTGAAGAACATATTCGGGATAGATTAGGAAAGGCGAATAGAATGCAAAGATCTTCTGAATGATGGATGCTCATCGAGCGTCAAAGAAATAGCTTACTTTTTCTCATTCGACTTATCTAGAATACTGCTGCGCGGATCCACACGAAGTAGGATATCTCGTATCATTAATCTCATTGTGGAATTTAAGGTCCAACGAAGAGCAGTTAGTTTCGTTAGAGGAGATTTCGACAGCAGCGTAGCAGCTATGACAGAATCCCTCTGTTGGAACTGACATGAGAAGATTACCGACGTAGACTTTTCGTAAAATTCGTCATTTCAGAACTTTTAGACGAAGTAAATAACATTGTAATTTCAGTAAACTAGGAACGCGTTCTTAGAGAATTATCGATAAAACGCCTCAAGAAAGTAATTGCATTACTTTTGGTCAGCCACTTCCGAAACGTTATTTTTTCAACTGCCGGAATCGAACATTTAATGAATATTTATAATTTCATTACATCCGTTGAAAGTTCAAGACAATGTTTTCTATGTCACTCAGTGCCGATGATGTGTTTCGAATGTGTATGTTCGAAGTTGCCGCTCGCGCATATTTCGCCAGTATTTGGTCTCCATGTCCTAAGAGACGCACTTTATGTAAACAATAAAATCCGATTGTGTTCATTTCGCCCAATCCACGGCAGAGTTCGCCGTCCCGTGACGTCAATGTGTCGGCTCTGTTTACGTCATCGGCAGCCTTCCTTTCAATTTTTTCATCCAAATATCAATTCGTGCCCTTCGAAGACCCTTTACACGAACATGTCTATTCTTTGGAGATTTCGTTTCCCCATTTTGTCGAAAAATTTCGGCAAAATTTGAGAACAACTCGTTAGATCGCTGTATGTAGTCGATCATTTCCGTATATGAAGAATGATTGATGGTTATTTCCGAAGTTTACGTAAAATATTTAAACGGTGAAAATGCAATTGAATAATTCGTTCGATTCCTTATTGTTTCAGTAATCAGCCATTTGAAATGTTGACGCAAATGAGAGTATGGCATTATTTTCACAATGTTTTCTTCGAGCGACGTTGTCACGCGTGATCTCAAAAGCTTGTCACACACAAAACTTTGATTTGGCCCCCTAATTCGGAACGATCGGCTATTCTAATTTGCGGCAATTAAACGAGATGGCGCCTCTCCGATTATCTTCCTTTCTACGCGATCCATCGCCGACGTTTTAATCCGTAAACTTGTCCGTCGGTAAGTTTGTATTGGCTTGATTCGAATCATCTCTTTAGATCCGTGTCTCGAAGAGCGTGTTCTGTGAGATCGACGGAGAATATTGCACTTTACGGTCGTAAATGATTGACCACAGCTTGAATATTTGCAGATTATGAGTAGTACTAGTAGGAAGTGTAGTCGTCAATATTTATTCCATCGTGTAAGAGGAATCTCCATCGAAGGAAGATTTCAAAAATAATTTCCGAAATCTAATTGGTCCTAAATCATCGAAAACGTCTTCCGTCAATTACTTCGATAAAATTTGAGTGTAAAGCCCTTCGTTTGAATTGAAAATCCGTGGATTGAATCCGTTATTCGAATTTTTGATTCGATCTAACGGTGACGATGATGGAAAAGAGCATCACATCGTCAGACGTAAAATTCTCATTTCGTGGTAAAGGCCATTTCGCCCGTGGGCTCCTCTGGGAATCGAACCCTGGACCGCTTTCGTCGAAGTCGAGTTCACTTGGCTATGCGGGAACTCCGTCTGATTTTGTATGCGAAAATATTTGGTCTAGTTAAAAAAGTATTTCAGAGGTTGAAAACGAAATTCGTCGGTTGCCGACATCAGCCTTGATATCGACGCCTTAATCTTTAATTAATTACGCCCGTAATCAATGTATTCTCATTTGATCTAAACCTCCGTCTTAGAAGATCGATCTATATCTTTTTAATTTTAAAATCTATTTAATAATTTAAAGCAATTTCAGTTTCGATTTCTATTTCAATGAAACTACCGCGTTTCCTTCTCCAAATCTTCTCAATGTCGGCACTTATCCTCGATCGGCTTATTTTTGTTCAATTTGGCGCCCTCGAGGTCGCCCTTGGTTCGATGGAATGTGGCGAATGCCGCCAGGGGCGCTCTGATCGCCCTTCCGCTTGGCAACGCCGCCCAATCCATAGCACGAGACGTCGTTTGTTTTTATTTCCGCGCCAAACATCGCTCGAATACTTCGTGATTTGCTTCCATTTGTCTCGATCGATCCCAAACGTCACCAAAATGCGCGTTTCTTTCGAAACAAAGGCTCGAATGCAATCGTTTGTTTCCGAGCGATGTAACGGAGGCTGCGAACTGTGTGCACGTCATCGGAGGAATCGCTGAGGGCCCGAACAGACTAATATTTTGACGAACCTCTTTGTTCCTCTTATTCGCCGCAAATGTCATTTGAACCACTCTTCCCTTTGGCGTTGTCTTCGCACTTCGAAGTTGTTCTCCTCTGCTTCATAGGTACCCTCGTTCTCTTTGACGGATTCGGACATCATATTCGGAAAATGCCGCCTCTTTTTGTCCTCTCTTTAGCGTCAAATGTCACTTCCTCTCATTGCTGCTTCATATCAGTCGGTCGCCGACTTCTTTCCTCGGATGCTGTCCCGGATCAAATTCTCTTATTACATTCATATCAAATGTTAAATTCCTCCTCGTCCTACTCTCATTTCTACCTCGTCGTAATCTCATTTCTACCTGTGTTGTTTCGTTTAGGTCTCCTTTGACGTCCATTTCATTTGGGATTTGGTCGAACGAGTCAAATGTTTTTTCTCCCTATTCTTCAGATGACAACGGAATCGTCTCTTGCCCTTTTATCCAGTTTTTTTTCGTGAATTTCACCGTTTTTGTATCCGTTTCGTTGCCCTTTCGGTTTGCCGTTCTCGCGGTGGCTTCTTATGTCTGTCTGATTTATTACTAGAAAATAATCAAATAATATTCGACGTTTCTTTGTTAATCCTTTTAAGGCTGAGTTTCGCCTGATATCTTTTCTATAAAATTTGTCGAAATATTAATAGGCAAAAGCTGAATTTACGTATAAATAAGTATAAACAACGTGGAAACTAAGAGATAAATTCGTCGTCAGGAGGAGACGTGGGCAATACTCTAACACAAGCGAATGGAAAAAAATACTACGCAAGTAGTTATAAAAATGTAAAAAAAATTTTCCATTTTTTGTTTTAGTCGTACTTACAAAAGTATGCTGTACTCGGAAACCGTAAACGTGTCGACCTTTATCCGAGGTAATTGAAAAATTTTGAATTCCCTGGCCTCGTAAAAACTGGGGTCGATTATAACTGGCGTACTTACAGTATTGAGTTTTGCTACCCTCGTTATATTTAAATATTGGGTCCTATTTCCCGTTTGTAATGTATTCTATGTCATCCCCACTAAATATGAGTCTGCTTTGTTCTATGACGCGCCTGTTAATAATTGATTTCGCTACTGTATATCGGTGGATGAATAGGTTGTTTGAGTAGGCTTACTGGATGACCGCGAAATGACGATGCTCGTGCGTTTTCAGAAGCGAACGCTCAGACAAAAACCGTCGAATTAATACATTGTGGGTAAATAGCGTATGTTTCCAAGGACCATTTGATAGTTTTGGATGGGATTTTTATCGTATTGGACAAAACCAGCCGCAAGTCCATTGCGTATTTGGAGTAAAAAAGGCGAAACTCAGAGATAGTGGTTTTAATTCATCCGATTCGCAATTCCAAAAAAAGTTTTGTCCTTATTTATAAAATTTGTAACTCTCTCGGGATACCCCATTAAATTGTTCCATTTGCTTCGAAAATTAATTTTGTGAAATATGATTAGAATCGCGCAACGGAAAGACGTGCCACATCATAATTGAAGTTTATAAATTTCAAAATGTTTTACCTGTATTCGGTCATCACAACGGAGACTTAGATAACGGATTTCGCTCGTTTTTAAATTGTTTTTTTTTTCATTTTTTATCAATGCATTATCAGACTTTAAATGTGATTTTGTAAAATATTAATCAGATCCACGCAGTAGTTTGCGATGACCAAATATAGAGAGTCCAAGTGGCGCCTCCGCTCGGATCTCGTATGAAGTTCACCGCCGTGCATCTCCTCTTGTGCTACCAGCGTAATATTGTAATTATCGCTTGGCGATGTTTTCTTTTGTTGTAAACTGAAGATGTAAACTTATAGAAAAGCTAGAGTGGCAGAGTAATGGGTTATTGAGGTTGACAATAAATCTCCGTAAATTGGTAATATTACAATTTGCAAAGTGCAGCTGTTTGGGAAATTAGTCATTAAGTAGTCAGTAGCCCAAGTCACATCAGGTACAGCCGTTTAAAAAAGTGGGATAGGTGGGAGATTATTTTTTTGTAAACTTAAACTTTTTTAAACTTGCACAGAAAATAAATTCACTAATATCTCAGAAACGTTCCCGCTGGAACGCTGCTTTTCCTGGGCGAATTGGACGAAAAATAGCAGGCGAATGTTCTTATTACTACTCCATAATTTTCACAAATTTAGCAACATCGCGCGAGTTTCTTCCACTTGTACATTGACACGTGTATTTTAAACTGTAGGAATTATGTCTTCGTAATGATGAATCAAGAATGTCTTTCCTCACGCTGTTTGGTTCACGTACAGATTCTTTACCAAACTGAAATCTTTCCAGTCTAACCCAATTGTCTTTAATTTTCCAATTAGCTTGACCTCTAGACGCAATCAAAAGCCTTTTCTAAATCTACAAAACTTATGCATACATCCTTCTTACATTCCAGGCTTCGTTCTTCAAGTACTCTTACAACCCTAATAGCAGTCCTCTTCGTTATTTTCCCTCTCTGAAAACCTAACAGATGTTCTCCTATTTGCCCTATAATTATGCCCCCAATCCGTGTATTCATGACCATTGGAATTACTTTATCCGCGTGAGATATTACTAATTTTATTCCCCGTCAATTGCTTTATTTTCTATAAAAGAGGTCGGTCCTCCCGCTTTCCTCCAGCTTTTCTATTTCATTGCACTGTCCCTTCCTCCCTTGAGTTTTTTGTTTCCCTTCTTAGTTCGTTGTTAAGTGTACATTCTATGTCTATATTCCGTGTTGATCTTTTTCCATTTCCTTCCTTCCTCCATCTTATTTAACATTTCTACCGTTACCATGATTCCCCAATTTTATTTTGCTCATATAATCAATGGTACAAGTCGTTACTTGGTGGAATTCCATATCAATGGAAAAATTAAAAACTCACTTAATAAAGTATCACTTGCCTGATGATAACTCTGTGAGTTGAAACATGTCGCAGTAGAGGAAGAAATATATTTTGTGGAATTTTACTAAGTGAGTTTTTCATTTTTCCATTTATTTTGCTCATCTCTTCCAATAGGAGCACTGAAACTTTTAACACTTGAATATTCGCGTGGGATTAGTATGATCCAGGCAATGTATTTCCTCCTATAAAACAAACTATGTGAGGTATTTCAACCAAATTTTTGTTTAGTGAAGATTTGCAATATATGATGATAATCTGAGAATCTCGTTACTTTTAACTTATGAGAAGTATATAGTTTCGGCGGTATCACCAAATTTTCAAAAATGTAAATTATTATTTAATGAACTTTAATGACACTTAAATTATTTTTAATCGGCTTTATATAAAGTGATTCATTGGTAAGTACTAGGTGCCGAATGAAAACAATATAATGCACACCTAATGTAAAAAAGAATTTACGCTACATGTTTGTCAGATATTTCCAAGTTTTTACAAAATATTTTTCAAAGTATAACTATTCTTCTTGGTTTAAACATTCGAAAACCATTCCTTCGATACCAAAGTTAAGAGAAATAACCTTTTAATAATTTACATTATTCCGTTTTGGGCTACCACACTTACAAATTACGAGAAAATCGATCATTTTCACTTATTTTGTATGTATAGTTATTTATCATTATGCAGGAGTATGACCTGGGTGAATTTTCTTATTTGAACATATCCTGAATTAGATTATCTTCTATTTAAATTACACGTGTAAACGTTTGCGTATCTCCACTCTCTTTCCCTACCAAAGGTGGAGAAAACTGGATTAAAATATTGAAAGTGGTTGGAAATGATAATAGTAATGTATACGCTGGAAGCAATAGTTAAAAATTGATATCAATTTTAATGTAATTATAAAATGGTTTATCCGCTCCGAAAGATAAGGTGTGGCCAAAAGACCCCTCTTCCCCTTTGAAGGGCTTCGCTGAACAAAGGGTTCTTTTTGTTACAGAAATAAAGTTGGAAATACAAAGCAAAGGGTCAAGCAAGAAAGGTTGCAACAATGTTTTTGTTTAGCATTTCTTGGCAAAATAGAAATGACATTTGAATGCTTAATTTGTACGATTGTTAATGAATAAGGAATTTGAAATATTCTTTAGCATTTAAAATTAAAATAATCTCGTTGAATATATAAAAAAAACATACTTTAATGAAGGATATTGTTTAATTAATACACATTTCCTGTATTCACTATGAATTACTTCGTCGTCAAATGATTAGTAAAGGAGCTGAATTTGTTCCAACTGAAATATTTCACGAAAAACAATATTGAATCTTGGAAAAAGTTGGTAGTACTTTGTATCTTTGCGTTTATAGCCAATCTTCATTGTCAAGAATAATAATTTTATCCCTTCTTTAGTATATTCAAACTAAATTATCCTAGTTTCCCTGAAATAATATACCTCATTCTTTGGTTTAAAATCGTTGATGTTTGCTCCATAGCATCTCAAAAGTTAAACATACTCCTCAGGATTACAAGATACTTTATTGATTCTTATAGAGAACATACGTGTTCAAAAAATTCCAATATACGTAGTTAGAAAGAGCTACTCAAATAAAAACTTTAGAATAATTCGTGTTTAACGGTTGGCAGCCCTGCTTCCGAAAAGTTGGTTCGCTGAGTATAGGTTTGCAATTGTATTGTTGACATCAACTAGTTTAAAATAAAAGATATACGCTCCAAATTCATCGTATACACAATATTTTTAAAAATAATTCATTTAATGGATTGGTAATAATGATAAGAGTAATTTCATGATTTGAACGTGTCACTAATCGATTTTCAGTGGTAGAAAACACGAATGAAAATTTCGAAAAAAATCCGAAAATATTTTTTCGGTACATATTTTGACCTTTGTCTGATAGGAGTAAAAGCCATTTTTTTTCGACAAATGACATAACATATTGTAATTTCGCTATAATATACACAGTAATAAATTTTCTTCTTCATATTCTGGAAGTTTAAAACTCCCAGATCAGTATTTAAGAGGGATAAATATCTAGTATATACGTTACTGCAATTTTGGATACATGTTTAAACATTTTATTAATTTTTAATTATTTAAATCAGGCATAACGTTAAAAAAAGCTATTTGATTTTTTTCTAAAAAACATATATGAAATAAAATGCATTGAACTAATCGTTTTGCCATTATAAAGGGTTAAACAAATTCAGAGAATTATGGGGTCTTATTGGCTCCGCGAGACTTACTACTTAAAGTTTTAACCGGACTAAGTCTGTAATTAGCAAGAGGTTTACTAAGAAACTCCTGAAATTCATTTCTAAATCCCTCTCTAACCTTAATGTTATAGATTTGCTATTTACTTGTTTTTACGAGGCCTTTTAAATTTTGATCTCCGTCTGTTGTGGTGCTGAAAGACTGTTTGTGATACACAAATTATTTCTCTTACAATAATCTATCAGTTTTTGTCCTCTGTCGTTTCTATTCCCTAGTCCGAACTCCCACTTCTTCCCCACCTTTGCCTTGTCCAAATACCGCGTTCCAGTCTCCCATAACAGCGGCATTTTTATTGCCCTTAACTCTTCCCACAAACTCTTCTATTTGTTCATACACCAAGTCTACATAATTTTCACTGTAATCATTGGTGGGCACGCACACATGGGCTTTATCTTTTTTTACGGGTTCAGACTTCTACATGCATAATACAGTCGCTTATTAGCTCGGTGGCTATCACAGCTTTTGTCCAACAGTTACTCCTCTCTGACTTTTATTTCACCCTCTGTAAATAACTTTCATCGATCCATAAATCACTCCCGTCTTCCCACCGCATTCTCCTAGTGCATTTCTTTTGGACCTTTTCATTTTTACTTAAACATTTTCCAGCTTCCTTTCTCTCAGTATTGCCCTAACATTCCACTTATATTCGTTTCTTGTCGTCCCTTGTGTAAAGGTTTCGCAGAATCACGACCAAGATGGCCTTACTGCTGGGCACGACACTCTACCTAGAGAATTGAGTCCTCTTTTTGCTAGTACGAATATTATTCTGGTTGCGCATTATAACGGGCGATAAATGGTCAAGGTAGTCTCCCCTTGCCTTCCTCAACAGTGTTTTTAACGCGACACCATCACCTACAGTGGCCGCCCCACTGGGGTACAGACGCCTTTGCAGCTGCTTCTTTGAGGTACAGATGCTGCGTGGGCTACCTCTCATCTGGTATCTACCAATTGGCCCTTCTGACCCTACCAGGAGCATAGTTCCGTCCAATTTAGGGCATAGACACACGGAAGTACTACGAAGAGTAGGGTTTCGATTGGAATGCTGTGACACATGCAGAATTATCTTCCCTCGAAAGATTATTCCTATTAAAATAATCACCTTTGTCTCCATAATCTGTCTATATCCGTCTGTGCATACATAGATCTATTCAAATATCCGTTTTATGCCGCAAGAAATTCGCTTCGAAGTGATTTTCGTCTTAGAGCATTCATCTTTAAATGTAAAAGAGTGCGTATTGCTGTAATTGGAGCGAATGGATAAACAGAGATGAGCGTCGTAAGAAAGGTGATTCATCCGAGGTTTTTATCAGCGAAAATGTAATTTGCGATTAGAAGCTGTAAAAAATCGATGATTTACAATTTCGATAAATTAACGAAGTGAATTTAGTTTTGTTTATTTCGTCGTAGATGACAACCGACGCTTCTTCTGAGCCATGTCATTTAAAAAGCTCGGCTTTGGTCCGACCATAAGAACCAAAATCAGTTGTCGGAGAGGAAAAATTATTGAACGATGCTCCTTCAGAACATTCCAAAGCCATCGATTAGTCTCTAATCCGTGGTTCTGTCGTTGGATGGGGTGAATTAAAGCTGTGAAAAATGTACGTACGTTACCATTCGATATTCGAATGAAAGCGAATTCTGTCCATAACTTGATATTTCGGCAGCCATACACTCGAATGTAGTTGCTTTATTGTTCATCCGATGTCGATTCGAGTGAATTAAGCGAAGTATTTGATCTCGCCATTAAAGCAAAATTTTACCGATGCGTCTTTCCCTCTTTAATTAACTCTTTTCAGTCGAAGGATGTTCCTGCAACGTGTAGCTCAGGCGTCTCTTTTTTGCTGAATCCATTCTTTAATCGCTTAAATTCTGAATGTATGCATAACAATTCGATGTTTAGTTTCTCACTGATTAATTTACCCATATGCTATACGTATAACTATAATGAAAACGTAGCGTTCTAGAAGTAATGGGTAGACCCATCATTCTTTTTATAATCAACTTCTGTGCAAAGATCTCGCTTTCCTATGATTAATATTAGCAGTGTATCGTATTACAAGGGAATAGTGGGCTCTGCCGAAAGCCTTTCGCCTAGTATTCCATTACTTGTGCGTACTTACGCTCGATCGGGTATGCCAAGGTATTCTTAAATCTACGTCACAGAATCAAAATAATCCGAACGTACGCGTTTTAATTACGATTCGCTCTCCGTCTTACATTATCTCAGACGCGGTGAAAGCGTCTGAGTGTAGCGATCGGACCATAAATATGTAAATAGCGTAGATATGTCTATTTATAATCGATAAGGTTGTTTAATTTTCGTTTCCGATGTTTTTGTTGCTGCGTCGTTATCAATTTCTTCAGTTTCCACCCGATTCTTTCGTCGTAATTTATATCTTTCGATTCTTTTTAATTCCTTGTTTTGTCCTTGTGCGATTTAATCGAGCTCTGTTTATTATTACGGAAGAAACTCCAAAATTCCCCCCACACGCTTTTCGGTTGCCCTATTTTTTCCCGAATGAGCGAACCGTCCTTCCGAACGAGAGAATGCGCTAAAAAAAGCACATCGTCCATTTTCTCATTTTTTGGAACAAACTCGAAACATGGGAAGCGAGGGATTGATCGGAATGCAATGTATCGATAGAACATCGAAACCTTCCATCGAACTCCTTTCGCTATACCATCGACTCCATTTCAATCCTCCGCCATTCATTTGTTTCGTTTCGACGAATTGCGCGCGACGGAAGTTTCGAAATTCAGCTGTTCTCCCACGAATTCGATGAACGGCCAGCAAAGACTTCTTTCGGTAAAAAGATGTCGGATTTTTCCAGAAATACTTGTATAAAATTGAGTCGCGAACTAAAAATTATTCAAATCACAAGCAAGTGAGAAGTATCTTAATAAAAATGATGAACGACTTTATTAAAGAGCGAGTTTGGGCTTTGGAGTCTCACCTTCTTTCCAGCCCTATTTTGTAGAATATTTCGATAAAAAGATTATAGGGCGAAAGCTAAGGCAAAAAAGGGAAATCTTTTGTGGGTTCATAAGAAAATAGCGTTTAGAAAAAATGAGAAACTGCGGGAAAACGACCAAGAGAATGGAGGTGCAAAAGCGAAAGCTACTCGTAGTTTAGAATTGAAAAGAGATAAAGAAAGAGGAAAATTAGAAAAAAATGATATGCTCGGAAACGAAGCTAGGATAAAATAGTGAGCATTAAAGTATTGGAGATAAGTAGTAGAATATAACAATATAATAAAACAAAAAGATAGAAACAAGAATATTGTATGACAAAAGTCTGAAAAACACTCTATGCACATACAAATGCATTATAAAAATAATACCTGGGGTGAGGTTAGTTTCTACATCGAAAGGAAAATGAATAATATTTAATCAGCAAAATTAACGCGTGAATCAAGGTAGGAAAATTTATAAGTAAAGCCTTCAATCTGATTAAAAAAAAATTATATTTAAATAAAAATAAGGAAAGATCACGTGCGAAGACAGAGAAAGTATCCCAAGGTAAAATTGACTTGAAAAAGTGTGACGTAATTCGGAATTTTTATAATTAAGAATTTTCCCGTCACACTTTTCTCAAGTCCGTTTTTCTTTGGACTTGGGTGCACGTCCTTATGTGCAAGTATGCCCTTTTCTAGAGAAAGTATCTTGTGCGTAGGAGTGAAAATCGTAAAATCAGTTAAGTATTTATATGAGATGTAACTGCATACGACAGGGCAATCGGTCGTCGTATTTTAAATTAATCGTGTCTCTCGACTGCTATTTTAAATATGTCCATAGTGCTATTCGAGATGTTGTTTGAGAATTGATCTCGGCTTTCGTAGAAAAAGTGCGTGATAATGTCGGGTCCAGCAGGGAGAAATGTCGTATTTGGGATGTGTATGAAAGAGGATTATCTCATGCGAAATTTATGGCAATTATTCGCTAATAATTTCAGTAAAAAATGGAAAATTGAACATCGCATCTTTGTTTTTGAGACCTTTATCGAAACTTTGGTGGCGCAAATGTCGTACTCGTCTCAATACTGCTCGACATTGCCCCCTCGTGCCGTTCCATCTCTCTTTATCTGAAATCTAAGGTTTACATCAACACACTCTTTCGTATGCCATCACCCAAGAATTTCGAGATATTCTATATGCTCCAGAAATCAATGACCATCTTTGCCTCTCGTTTACAACGATGCGTGGGCAGTAGAAAACTCGAACAGCCGACTTTTGAATGATGTTTCTTTCAAAAATAAAATAAAGGTTTATTGTTTTCTTAAATTTTCTTAAATGGCATTATTCGCGTGTATTTTTACTATATAAAAAGGCGAAAGGATTGTTTTCCGATGAATCTTTATCGAGAAATCTCGGGTTGTCAACCGTAAGCTCGTTGGTTGTTATTTCCAAGAATCGTTGATAATTTTGGCTAATGACAACGTTTCGGCAGTTAAGGTTAGTTTAATTAGACCCTTTATTGGCGAGGTTAGGTCCACTCTGAGAAAGGCTTACAAAAATACTTCGGTGGGGAAGCAAATGACAGAATAGGCAATCTCACAATCCCATAGGCTGCTTAACACTTAGAGAAATCGATTTTTCAACAACCAATCCCATTTTTGACCCTCTTCAATATGATAAATACGTCGCATTCTTAGCTTTCTGAATTTAATGGAAATTTCTTTCCCGAATCTTAATTTATCGACTCCGTCGGCCTTTCGCAGCAGCCAAAAGCAGGATTCAACGCATTCGACATTCCGTCAATAGGCAGCGATGACGACGCAAGTGATTCACTTGTTCGGAGCATAAATGCAATTGAAGAATTCGGTAGAGTTCGATTAATTTAGAGAAAATGCAAAACCGAGGAGGTCCCGATTCTGGAGCTTTCATCGTTTCTTTAATTTGGAGCGTGGATACTTCGTTGGAACTCCGCGCAGCGTCGCCACCGTTGCCTTCAACAAGTGGCCGTCATCGACCCGTTCGCGATAACACTTCAACTTCAGCTTGCATTTCCTTAACTTTTCCGTATTTGTGGATGATGATGTGTATCGATGATAAAAATTGAGACGCTTCGTACGGACATTGACAATGAAAAATTTAATTTTTACACGGGTCGAAATTTCTTGCCCGTGTCCCGATTGATGGTGTGTTTACGAATCCGCTGTGAATTTTTTTCCTCGAGAACCGGGAAATTGTAGTCTGAATGAGAAGCGCTGATTCGAAAAAGGAAAAGACGTAAACGTATGGATCTAATGACAGGCGACGGAAGTGACGTCACCTGGCACTATTCCAAAGCAAATGAGCCAAAGGCTGATCGATAAGAATATTTGTTTGTAATGAGTAACGTGACAGTCTTCTACCTATTTTTTTTGATTAAATATTCCATTTTCTACCTGTAATCGTTTTCATTAAAGTTAAAACGACGATAATATTTAAATTTAATTGATTTATTTCTTTGTGCTAAAGCAAAGTATAATCTGTGTGAGTTCCGATTGGTAGGAATCGTGTTATTAACTCTCTCCCGACTGTAAATTCGAATGCGCCCGGCTGGGGGGCCTAAAATGTGGATTCCAAGTAAGGGTCGAATGACGGTCGGGCAGGAAGTGATTCCAAAGCTCTGTGAGGGTTACTCGTGGGGAACACGAAGGTTGCAGTGTTGTAAACAGCGAACCAATGACTATTCGGATGTCCCGAAGTTGCGAGATTCGCTGATAGAAAACTGAGAAATTAACAAAGAGGTGTCCTCTTACCCATATTATGGGAATAGATCAATGATCATTACATCCGTGAGACTTGGACGAATAACCACAACAAACGAATATTATGTGGTAAAATCCTATTCAGCGCTGATTTGAAAACGAACAGAAATGTGAGAGAATTTGTAGTGGCACCATTCACAGGAAATTTAATCGATTGCTTTTCTTTATTCAACGAAAGGTATATACCGACACCTGATTGTTTTATTTAATCTTAAATTGCTTATTGGAAGCTTTTTGTTTTCTAGAAAGTCTACCCCCTGTATTTTGAAAGAGGATTAATGGTGAACTGTTTAATTTTTCAGCTTCGGCAAGCGGAGCTTCGGAGGGCGGAGGCCTAACCAGTGCTTCGTGTTGGAGCCTTCGGAGATGATGGTGGTGAGTCTTTTTCCCGAACGCTCGATTCGTTGTAATTCATCTACTGTCTTACCTTTCAGCGATAGACTCGTGAAAACACAGAGAATACACGCTAGTAAAACCCGGTTAACATAGCGCGTCCCATACAGGTGAATGAAAGTAGCTTTGAACAGCAAAAGTTGCTTGTATTTGTGGCTCTTCATCGAGCAGTGTCTTCGAAGGGTCGGCTCGATTATAATTCTTCTTTCGATTAACCTTATACTCGCTAGGAAAACACCGGGATAGTGTCACAAATTTTCGCTTTCATGTTTTCTGCTTGAAAATAATATATAGATATCAAGTGGTTTATGTCCAATTTGTAGAGGTGTTTGTTTTTCGCAATAAGCGAAAAAACCAACAAATAACGCGAATTTTGGCTGATTTAGCGAAATAACGCTAATTTCGACAGTTTTAATATGCTGCACGGATTTCGGCGATCTTCGCTTCATTCATCATTTGTAAGAGAGGGAAATGTAATTTTGGTATGATTTAAATAAATTTACAATATATAATTGTGTTATTTACGTATTTTTTGTCATATTTTTGATCACTCATGACATCTTTGCTCACACGAATTCAGCTTTGATCTTTTGCAATAAATTCACAAAACTTTCTTTCCATTATGGATTATCACAAAATCTCGCCTAATTCCACGAAGAAATATGTTTTGTTTTTCCTAGCATCTATCGTGTCAATATGTTTTTAATGAAAAAATCATGTTTTGTTGATCTGCAGCTGTGAAAGCAATTTCTTTAGGTGTAAAAAGCACAGCTTTAAATAAATTTAATTTAATATTTTGTATAATTTCCAGTTAATAATATTTTCAATACTTTTAATGTTTATGCTAAAGTGTACCTATTATTATTCCTTTGCTGAAATGAGACACTGTGAAAATTAGTAACACCAAATTTATGAAACATAATAAAAACACAAAACACCACAATTTGGTTTTCAAGACAACAAATTTCAGAAAAAATAGAAACATTTTCAAAAACCTCTACCAATTTGCATCTGGATATTGGAGTCGGGCAGGCACGCCACACTTTTGCTTACCACGTAGATCGTGACACCTTCTCAAGGTAAAACACAAGTCCTCGGTATCGGGAGGAAGACCCCAAATTCCGGATTTTTCCCATAAGTGTGGATTTTAGTAGTTTTCTTGACGTACTTCGTGAGACGATGGAAAAATGAGCGTCAAGATATTGTTGGTGGACGTGCTTTTGTGACGTGAATGGCAAAGGTTTCTTCCAATATGTTCTTGGGTTCGACCCCAGAGTATTCCGAAGTACACCATACCACAGTTTTCTCCCATAAGAAATGTGTTGCGGGGAATTTAAGAAACTTTTAAAGCGGTTTCCGATGGACGTTTGTCACTTATTGAGGATTTCGCTTAGCCTTCGATTCTTTCCGAAACTAT
The DNA here is from genome assembly GCA_947579665.1 of Sympetrum striolatum. Taxonomy (NCBI): domain Eukaryota; kingdom Metazoa; phylum Arthropoda; class Insecta; order Odonata; family Libellulidae; genus Sympetrum; species Sympetrum striolatum. The sequence goes on along the minus strand of OX388346.1, from coordinate 71,768,796 downwards.
CTTCGTTAATAATATTTCTGGAAGAAAAGCCAGCAATAGCACATCAATCCATCGATTTGCATCCACCCTTTTTCTATTGTCAGGGCATTTCGCATTTCTGAAAAATTTTACATGGAGAAATAACCACCACTCAATCGACGTAGTAACGTACATTTTGGAGGTATTATTTTAAGTGTTCATTTAGGAAGGCTCTCTTCATATTTCCTCGTATATCGTAGGTTTCGTTTGATTGCTCCACGAGTGTACTATTAATAGAAATTCGTTGTCTCCGACTTAATCATTCAGAACGTTGCTTAAAACTCAGTAATACATTGCTAATGCGAGTTTAACAGATTTGGAGCTCGTTATATGAACATTTTTAGCAATTAAGTTGATTAAATTTACTTTCTCTAAGCACTGAGAACTGTTCAGCCGTCCATTAATGCGCTAAATTTTTCTCTCGGGTTCAAAAGAATAAGGAAAAAAGCATTCACACCTTTAACGCAATATACTGTTGCAAAGTTCTTTGTAATGTAGATTACAAAGTCGAGGGTGGATTCTTAGATTCATTTAAAAATAAGTGCATAATTCATATCTGGGGACCCTGAGAGGGCCCTAAAGCAAATGTTATCAGTTAAACCAGAGTTTCCCAAACTATGTTCCCCGGAACACCGGTGTTCCGCGACAATTTGGAGTGTCAATGGAGAATTGGAGAATAAAAGTATTTAAATGCTTTATTGAGCCATATTTTAAGTTTTTATTACAATATTATAGTTTTATATTTAAAAATAATTACTAAATAAATAATTTGCTGTAATTAAATGATTTTTTTTTAATTTTACAAGTTGAATTACCTAACGAGGAAGTTCCCAAAACGGCTTGTTCAAATGTTCTGTCTCGGTAGCCTAGTGGTTAAGACAGTCTCCCTAATAGAGGAAGATCCCGGGTTCGATTCCCGCCCCAGTCAGACTTCTTTTTTTTCCAAGTCCGTTTTTCCTTGGAATTACCTAACCTAAAAGTAAGCTTAGTGTTCCGTTAAACTTCCCAGGTTTACAAAGTTTTCCATTGCAGAAAAAGTTTGGGAAACCCTGAGTTAAACCATGAAAATGCCTTTCTAAGACCCCAAAAAACCTTTCATGATCGAAATATCGATCGATAGTCACCATCGACTGCCTACTGAGAGTGAGTTAAAAAGTCACTGCGTCAAACTTTGCTGATATCCGAACATCACATGTCTCAATATATAACTGTAATAGCATCCCAGAATCGAACCCAGGGTCGATTTTCTTATCTTGTCTCTTAATAACAATTGCTTGCAGAATGATGTAACTTCTCGTGCACATACACATGGACCATATAGGAACGCTTTTAATGATTTGACTACCTGGTTTTTGAAGGCGGGTGTTAACGTAATGACGTAACGTTTTTATTTAATAATAATAGTGCACACACGTCGTGAGCGCGTTAGAGCTTAATATTCACGAACTTATTTAAATCTCCCTAGAATTCTTAAATAAGTTAAATTCTGTTTTTGCTCATTGCTGTTGTCTAATTCCGGGGTATTCTCGCCTACCAAATTATTTCTTTGCGTGGAAATCAGATAATTTGAGCTCGTACAAATTATTCAATTTCTCTTAGATTTTTTCTGATTTACTTAATGTTTGCCTTTCTTTGTGTGCTGTTAACTTTCATTCCTTAAGGAATCGCTTATCCGCGAGCATATGCTTCACTAGCATTTATTTAGCGTTTCTCTGCATGACTTACGGGTTCTGAGGTGGGCGTATCTATCGTTTGTTTCTTTCAAAATCACTTATTATTTCTTGTATCGTACGGAGTATTATTTCGAGATGATTTTGTGAGTTTCAATTTATTAATGATAGCCGGAAATACGTTTACACTATCTTAAGGAAAGTTAAAAAAAGAGACCGGAACATGTTCCTCGGTCTTTCGCTGGAAGAGCAACTGGTCTAAGACTTCAGATTTTTTTATATTTTTTCGTATCCTTGACATTTTTCAAGGCAAAGATACCGTTTACCCTTCTAGTGTCGAAAATACTGGGAGCATCCGTAAATAATTAACTTTTTTCATTCCTTATAATTTTATCGTCATGTCCTATTATTATTACATCCTTATATATAATTTGCGAAGAGTCCGTCTGTCTGTCACCCCCTTTATTTCAGAAACGGAACGGAACTTTATTCGAAACAAACTGCATTGTGTATCTACGAGTTAGAAATCACTAGAAAAACTATTCTCATTACTGAGAAGGCTAGGGTTCGAACCCAGGAATCCACAATATGGTTCCCTAAGAAATGCACGTAAACTTCACTTTTATCGGTTGCAGAGTTTGTCTCCCTCAAAAAATTAAATTAGTAACACAAGTCGTACAAAGTCGAGACAAGCACCAAAAGAAAGGAAATTGAGCAAAGATTCTTATTCTGGTCGCGGAATATGCTTTTCGATTCATATTTGCGAACATTTTGATAAAATACACCAATATTTTATCGAAATTTTGAGGTTGTAAACAACCCATCTCTCTTACGTCCTTTGCAATTGTTCAGTTTGAGCTTATGAGTTAATCCATAAGAAGGCATTGAGGATAAATTATCAGCTAAAACTAATGCAGAAAATAAGAGATAGGCTGTATGAGATAGAAAGAATTATATTTATAAATTTATATATAATATATAATTATATTATAAACATTTGAAGTTACAAACAATATCCTTTTAAGAATATCGCGGAAAAATATACGAAAATTTAAAAAAATTCAAATTTTGTTTAATCGTCTGTAGCAACCAAGCTTTATTTATATCAACGTAATTGTTAACTGTCTTTTCGTGAATTGAAACGGTTTGATAGGTATTATGCCACTAGAAATTGCTTTCTCTCAATCAATTCAACGGAATACATAAATAAATTGTTAAGTTGCGAATGTTTTTAATATTATCTTCTGAATTAAGTACAAATTATATCTTATATATTTGCATCCATGCATATTTAGCGATTGACATAAATGCATTTAGTGAAGATTGATTTCCCTTGATTCGGTATTTGTATTTCAAGGAGTTGAGCGGAGAGTGGTCAAAATGTAGCACATCGCATATCTGTCCTAAAAGGTAAAGAAATTTATGTGTTGTTGTGTGCAGAATGTAAAAGTGATTCATTTGTGTTTTTCTAGTGCTTCCACATATACATTTACTATCTTTCTGTCGTTGGTGTTTAATTTTCGTTTCTGTTTTGGGATTGCGATTTCGTTTGTGTTATTTGATTGTGTTCCATGTTTATGTTACGAATTTTAGTTTTGAGATGGAAGTCAGCTCTATAATGCAGTCAATTTCCGCAAAGAATATTCATCTTTGGTTTTCAGAATGATTTATTATTTATCTCTGTTTAATGATCGTATCCGTTATCCCTTTGTGCCTTTCTGAAAATGTCTCCGTATCCTAATTTGATCTAATATATATTTATATGTTTTAAAGAATGTTTTCTCAATTAAATAAATTGTTCATTCAAAAGTATATATTGAATATTGAGTTAATATGGCCTTTTACTCATAATTATAACTTTCATTTTATGGTTTGTTGGTTTGTAAAGAATTATATTTTGATATTTGCAAATTATGAAGTATGAATTAATATCAAGGCTGTAACAATGCTATTTATCAATATTAATATCCCTCTTGAGAATTAACAGGCACTTCTCTTGTTGCTATTGTCCATTTTTTTGTAAATAGTATAAGATATAATGTATATTATGAGATACAACATAATCTGAGATGGCTATACCCGGAAATTGAAGATAATTGATATAATTAATGATAGAAAGAAACATTTCTTAATGTATAAAATGATCACATTTGTGTAAGTTTTTCCAAGCATTAAATATCCCACGCGCGCAAAATATTTGCGCGGGCTCAGCTAGTCTTTCTAATTGGCATTCTGTAAATTGGTAGGCGAAGTAGGGCTTAATTGGACTAAATAAGGATTGTTTTCTAAGGATTACTTAGATGGCTGGAATTGGGAATAAAAAATGATTTCAACAATCTGAATCGTGAAAGAAGCGTGTTTTCGTCATCATTTTAATGCTCTTCATTTCAGAAGGACCTCGATGTGAGCTAATGTCAGTTTTCAGTTAAAATGTGGCGGCGTCTTGCACCATCGAACCCCACAGTGTAGTATAATATTCGTGATTACAGGCCTAATATTTCATTGACAGCTTCAAATTTTTAAAATCGCTGGATCTCGTAGTTGACATATCACCCTATGGGTCTAATTTACACTTGATAATTTGACCTTCTACATTTATTTTCTTATACTATTCCTCTTTCTGTTTCTGTGTCAACTTCGCAATTGAGATTTGCATTTATTCGTCTACAACCTACTCTTTTATACCTGACTTACCTACTTTCGCACTTACTATGAGATAACAAGGTATCGTCCTCTTCATCTTCAGCTTTACTCCCGGCTTCTACTGATATAATTTTTTTTACAATGGAAAAATGAAAAACTTCTATATTAATATACCTGTTGAGAAAATGAATTGCATTTATAAATTTATCTATTATATATAGACGCTTCTCCGGATATACCTATAAGTTATATATATATATATAGGGGATCAAAAGTCTAACCATGTTCCACAAGTGCCACCGACTTGAAATTTTTACCACGTTATGGCCATGACGTGTAACCTCCAGGAAAAAGCCGACATTGAACCTCGGTGTCATGGGTTCGATTCCAGAAGGCCCCAAAGTCGCGATTTTGTCCATAAGAATACATGGCGGGGATATTCGAAAATTTTTTTGAGGCACTTCCCGGAAAAGGAGAGATTTGAAATTCAAGGGATCGCTAGATGCCATGCATATCTAAAGGAATCCTTTAAGACATCTATGAATATTATCCTTGGTTCGATGCTAGGTCGGGGCAAAAATCGGCCGTTTAAAATGCATTGTGGCGATTTTTAGGATTTTTTTTGGACCCTTTTCCGATGGCATAGAAACTTGAAATTCGGTATGAGGTTAGATACCATAAAAATATATCATAATCGAATTTTACATATCCGCTGATGGTCCTTGGTTCGATCCCAGAGGGACATTTAAATTCCTCAATGCATTTCTTACGGAGATAACGGAAACAAATTTTAGGTACTTCCCGGCACGATATCGACTTCAAACTTTGCATATAAAAAGATCAAGTCCATACAAATCAAACAGTGCATTCACAGCTATCAATGTGTCCTGGGTTCGACACCAGGTGTCTCTGCAATCAGAAGTTGATCCGATTTTTAAGAATTATTTTGAAACCTTTGCCAATAATATAGAAACTTCGAATTCGGCATTAAGATAGAGATCATAAATAACTTTCAGAAACCTTTTTTCTGATTTCCAAGATCGTCCTTGGTTCGAATCCAGAGAGCCATTTAAATTCGTGAAAATTAGAACGTCTTTTGAGGCAGTTGTAGCCCATATTTCTGCTTGAATTTTCACACATAGTTAGAGATGGTGATCTTCTATTGTGCTGCATAGTAAGTTCACAGTAAAGACCCGGGTTCGATGCCAGACGATGGAATTTCAGCGAATTTTAAGAAAAATTTCAATCCATTTTTTTCTTTTGATGGCCGTCCCGATATGATGCCGACATGAAAATAGTGTTGTCGATCTGCTTGCAGTATGCAAGCTACATTTTACTCGTATAAGTAATATATAAGTTTATATAAGTAACACCAAGTAACGGCTTCTCCTATTGATTATTAATTTTTTACGTTACATGAAACTGCGAAATAGTTCTTAATATCACATTTGTGACACTAGGAATTCGAGCACCATGCGCAAGAAATGTTTCATTGAATGACATTCCATTATATTTGAACACTAATTAAAAGTAACTTAATGTAAAATTGTCAGTACGGATGTAAGATAACCACTTTAAAAATTGAGATACATGTTTATTGCTCCTATCCCTATGGAGAACGTTCCAAGTTCTCCACGTTTTCTATAAAACAGATCGCTAATCAGTTATTATTTAATTTTTTAGGTTATAGCTACTTGAAATTTCTCATTACGTTTGAATTTTTCTATTACAAATGGTTTACAGATAAATTAAACTGCCTATCTGCGTACTCCTCACGACTCGTTATTATTCTCTGAGTATCTTATTTTGAAGAAATTCGTTGGCCATTCAGAACTTGGACCTTAACCGAACTTCAATCATCGTGCATACATCCTTTATTTTTCAAAAACTCTTAAGAGTTTTCCGGTGGGCGTATTCTCAACTCTCACGTTGACCAGTTCAAATGTGGCGCGGTAATCAGGAGGCGAGAAGACGTTTTGGCCAATAATGTCAGCTAAACAGAATATAAAAGAATATAATGTAAAAGGATATAATGCTAAATAGAATATAATGTCAGCTATATAGAATAGAAAAGACCGTTAGGAGGTTCGGTGTGCATTGCCAAAAGAAGGATCAAGGAAGATTAAAAGATAGAAAGCGAAGAAGCCCAGCAAGGGCAACTGAGTAAAAGGAGAAGGAGCGCAATTAGAGAGATAAATGAGGCAGATTTGAATCGGAAATCCCATGTTTGAGATGAGACGGCGGACGATAATAAATCGACGGAGGAAGTGGAAGAGGAGCGAATGGAGCACAAAGAAAATGTTTAGCGATAAAGGGTTATAAATGCAAGTTAATAAATTCAAGCTATACAAAAATTCGAGTGAAAAGATTTTTAATAAGGGTTAAAAAACAAACTCCATTACACTAATACCAAAAATTTATTCATTTAAAATATATTAATTCGTGTTTTGTTTCATTGATAAACAATCGTTTATCAATAACATTGTGTCATGATAGCTGAGAGATGAGCCAATGCACACAAATTGTACAAATTATGCACGAGACGTATGTATTTGGTAAATGCTGTCTGTGTTTTAAGTTATTAACTGATTGTGTTGTGCAATGAGCTTAATCGATCGTAAAAAGTTGGAATTAACCAAACATAAGTCTAATTAACCACGATTTATTAATATTTAGATATGTACCTCGCTAGCCGCCAGTGACGTATGGCGTGTCACAAGGTGTGGTGTAGGCGGTCCTGGGTTCGATTCCCGAAGGGAGCCCACGTTCGAAATGACCTGAGCTATCAAAGCACTTTTAATCGGAAGTTACGAAGTTAAGAATTACCAGAAGTAATTTAGTTCCAACTTCACATTTTCACTTCTTTTTATTCGTTGGTTTATTCAGAAGCACGTACATTCTTTCCCTTATCCTTATTATTTCCATTGAAGAGATTCCTCAAACACCGTTTTGTCAGCCGGTACGAGGACCTCTGGCGGTGGTTGGTGCCTCTATTTGGAGCGCCACTTGCCTTGCTCACAAGGCATCACTTTTACGGATTAACGCGGCGTTGTAGTTTAGTGGTTAGAATATGGAAAGTGGGAGACCTGGGTTCGAGTGCCAGTCATGTCGCTATTTTCACTTCTCTTTTATCTTTGACTCTGAAGTAATGCATAATGAAAACGTTTAATAGGGACATACACGTGCAGCCAGTAATTCCTGTATCGTCGTTGGTCGATGCGCATACAAGCGCTTAATTTCACAAAAGAGGACATTGTAAGGCTTTATACAAGAGAAACGTATAAAGGGCTATCAATGAGAGTGGGAAAGCTGTTTCCATTGTGTTTTTTAATGGTCATCTGTGTCCGCCGCCCGAAACCATTTTTCTTGCTTCTCGGCCGTGACGATGAGGTGTTCTACTCTTTGCGAATCTGTATATGCCGGTTTCCCAAGATACTTTGCAGGTTTCGCTGCTATATGTCGCTATTTACCAGAATCATACATTTGTAGGATGAGGATGCAGTATGCTCATCCATATTGAAATGGATGTAATTGAGATATTTCTGTTTCCATTAGAGAAGTTATTATTATTATTATTATTATTATTATCATCATCTGTTCCTAAGAATAGTACCTATTTCAAATGGATTCTGCACAATCGGTGGATTTTAATGTTTGATACAGCCGTTTAACTTCCTCTCTCTTTCTGTATCATCTGATTACTTTTCTTCCTTGACTACCTTCTCTTGTGTTATTTAACATAACAACACTTAACGTACGCGTGACAACGTTCCTAGATTTCGGCCCGTTCTCGGACAGTCGCCGCGGCGAATATTGATCTCGGATATAAGAACCAAAAGCTAAAGTTCTACTCAGGATGTCTTCTCGAAATCAACTAAAAATAAAAATTTTGACCTTTCTTTCAAAGTTACTCCCGAAAAGTGTTTCTTCACGTCAGAAATAAAAACGTTTTAAGCTACAAGTTATTTGGGCTGTTTGGAAAATCTGGGATGCACGATCTAATTTTCTTAACGTTTCTTTCCACTCAAATATTTTTTTCTAATGTTAATTTCTGTTTTTCTTAAAAATACATAGTATTTGATTTGTATACGTGCTAATGATACAAAGAAAAAATGAGAAATTCCATGTCAATGGTAGTTTTTTTAAGTGTGAAGGGTGAGAAACACAGCCTTATATGTCATTTCCGCTGTATTCATTGTTGTCATTGCTATAAAAGCACAAACTTCTCTACACTGTTGAGAAAGCCATTCTTACCCAAATATCACGAAGATCAAATCGACTAATTTAAGGTACGAATCTTGATTTTTATCTGGTCAAATCTGGAACTTCGCATGCATAAGGTGTGGGGTGTGGCGTTTCGGCCATACTGTCTGGAATCGTGGAACGAAGAGTAGAATTTGCATTCTCCGTACTTTATTTCACTGACGCCATCTTTAACCGCCGAAGAGTTGACATTCCCGCGCGTCTCACTGCAGTTGCCAATCAAAAGTCCCTTCGATCTTTCACAGGGATTCCAGCATTCATTAATGGCATCCTTGTCATGTCGATGTTTTTATACCGATTTCAGTTAGAATTATGCTCTCTTTTAGTCCTCTCCTTCAAATTTGTTTGACATACCTTGATGGTATTTACGATCACATATTTTTCTATAACTTTTAAGATGTATTTTTCGGATGTATTGTCGAAAGCCTTTTCGATGTCCGCAGCTATTATGTATTCATAGACTCAATTTTGATGACTCAATCATGTCCGGTAGCGAAAGATAAGCCCCTGGCGGCAACTGAGCGCGTCTAGATAAGTAACTACGAATACTATCAAAATGTAAATGACATACGTAAACTCATTCGCTCTTGTCAGCGATGAAACATTTGAACGATAGTCTCTTAAAGTATTGCTACTTTAACGGCCAGAATCGAAAAATATCGAATGGTTTTTTTTATTTCAAATTGTTGTAAGGGCTAGAATTGAGAAATACCAAAAAATATATTTATCACATGAATATTCCAAATCATTTCAGCATTAAAATTACCAAGTGGCAGTTATTTTATATTTACTAGCATTTTTCTATCAAACATGTAAATTAAGTATTCAATACGTAAAATTAGATATCTCTTTGGTTAATTTTTGATTAATAAGTAAGTCATCGAATTCGATCTTCAGTATCTCTGTTTACTGTTATATAAATAATAATTCTTTCGTTGTTGAATTAAAATACCTCAAAATAACACGAATTTTATTATTCTACTTTTACGTATATTAGCACTACACTAAACTCGTTTCTGCGACTTATTTAATATCCGAAGATTTAATATGATAAATTTCTTTAAAAACTTTAACAGACTCCTCAACTATTTCAGTCTCTAAAAGATAGTCGCTAAGGGCAGCGATAATTATTCGAGCATCAAAAAGTAATAGTTTTACAAAATATTGAAGATAAATCACTGTTTTTTTAGTCTAAGTCATCAAAAAAATTATTTATTTACAAAAGAGTTAGCTAGAAAAAAATATGTATATTTTTGCGAGAGAAACATGAGTCATTTCTAGAGAAAGGAAATAATTTCCAGCAAAGATACCTTCCGTTAATATAAAAATATCCGATCGGACTATTCTAGTAAAGAGAATGAGTTTTTATTAATATTAATTTTTATTATTATTTTTTATATTAATTATTATTATATTATAATAATTATTATTACAAAAATTCATTCTTTGAACATGAACATGGCAAACAATACGCGACAATAACCGAGTAAAAAAGTAGTTAAGATTCAACTGGTGTTTACACCCTCTGCCACACACCGAAAGGCGGCTTATATTAATGTAGATATAGATGTACTTTATGCATTTATATCATTATTCATTCACAATTTCAATATGTTTTCATTACCTATTAATATATAGCTAGTGTATATAACAAAAGAACTATCTGTAGCAGCAAATTTGATGAATAGGTAATTCTGTAATTCTTTTCAGGCAGTTTTTCAATATTTTTGGTCGTTAAAAGTAAAGTTTTATCCCTTATTACCTTATTCTAATTGCACAAGGCTGAGCTAAAAACCTGTGAGTAAAGAAATCCGAAATCCGTATATACCTACCTCAGAGGAATTCCCGACACCCAGATGTTTTGCTGGATTGATTGCCTTTGATATGTCCGCAAAAAAACAGCGCATGCCGATTTTGAGGCACGTAAATGCCCTCATCATCGAAGAGTTGGTAAATTTTAAAATGGTTTTAATGGTTTCCGCAAAAAAATCACAAACGATATTTCAAGTTTCGTACAGGAACATTGCGCTGCAATTGTTATATAATTATTTATCAATTGGTATAACTAATTCTATTAGGAATTTAATGTTTAGGATCCTACGTATATCGAATTACGGAATGGAAGAAACATGTTCCAATTAAACTGAAACAAAATCCCGCAATTCTTTGGAACGTCATTTTTTCTGCGGCTGTATTAGAAATTCGTCTAAAATGTATACTTTTATATTTGCCTTCGCTTTCTTTCAATAATTAATATTTTAAAACTATTTTGACCAACTCAATATTACAACGCCAATTTAGCGTCCTTTGAGATGATGAAACCGGACTTTTGATTTCCGCTTATGATTCCCCTCTTAATTTATTAAGAGGCCGGATAAAGAAATGAAAGGGAAGAAGTCAGTCATAGCCGGGACTCGAACCAGGATCTCCAACCCTCCAGGCTTAGCCAATCAGTCGTGGTAGCTTAATTTGCCGAAGCCTGGTAGGTGGGAGATCCGGGTTCAAGCCCTAGCTACTACATACCTTTTCAATTCTTTCTCTAAATTCTAGCGTGTGGATCATAAGATTCTCATCGCTAATAAATAGACTGAAAAGAATAAATCTAGTCAATTGGCGATTAATTAATTAGTTGTAATCGTCTCCCATTCACAGCGCCGTCGGCAGTTGAGAGTGCTTTGCTCGAACCGCCTCTTCGGTACATGTCGAGTCCGAAAATTGACAGGTAAATTGTACTGTCCGTGACTTATGTCGACGATGCCGTAACTATCGTTCGTGGCACATTGGAATTTCAGCAGGACCTGCTTCATTATCTGATTAAACGCCCAGGCGCCTAACGAAGCTGTGTTGAATACTTTAAAACGATGTTTTAAGTTTGGTAAAAATCCGTTAACGCAGTAAATGGCGTCGATAGGTTGACACTGAGAATAAATTAAGAATTTCGATATTCTATTTCGGAGTTAATTCGAAGTGTTTTGCCGTGTTTTGTTTCTATATGGCTCATTTCCATTGGGATCTACGAATGAGTACAAGTCGTAGTTCGCTTTATCGCGGTGCGGAAGCTCTTCATCCTGAGGAAGTGCTACGGGAAGCCGTCGTATCAGTCGACGATGTTGAAGCATCGTTGGTTGCCGCCCGCCCTGGTCCGTCGTCCGGCCATCAGGCGCCGATGGGCGTCAGTAGTGTGCGTGGGCGTCGAGACGCCCAAGCGGAGGATGGTGCCGCTGTCTTGGTCCGACTCCTCTCAGGTGCCGCTATCTCCGCCCATTTTTGGTCGAAGATCAAATGCTGATTTCCGTTGACTGATGTTATTGAGATGTTCTCTGCCTCGGAATTTAGAATCGCAGTTCGATCCTGATTCAATGGATAGATTTATAGAATTAACAATTTATTTGTTGGAATTAGTTCAAAAATAAACGCGATAAAGCGGAAAAAGTGTACTTTTCCTCAACTTTCGAGATGACGAGCTCATCCGGAAAATGGGAGAACAAATCCGGATGGTGAGGCCTCAAATCCGGTCATTTATACTTATTTGTTATTTAGTTTTAACTACGCGTTCTATGTTTTTCTTTGTGTTAAATCCGATTTAATTGCTAAGAATTTTGTATTAATCCCAAATAATGATTCTAAAGGAAAATCGGCAGTTAATTTCCTTTAATTCACTATATTATTTACTCATAAATGTTTATGGAAGGAGTTCTGAAGAAGAAAATGACAGATGATCTCTTTGTAACATTGTTCTCCCATTGCTTCAATTTCTCCACTTTTCCAATTACTCTTTCTTTATTAGTACGAATTGTATGGAAGATCCTTAGTCTTTTTGTTTCATTTGCTTCAATGTTGTGAGCCATATTTAGTCGTGTTTGTCTGTCATCATGTTTGTAATCATTCGTTCTAAGAGGATTCTCACAATATTCATTCAAAGTTTAAGGTTTCTTCTTCTGTTTTGTGTCGTTTTTCCTTAATTTTGCTCAGCATTTCATATCTCATGCAATTAAATGCTTTCTTATCTATTTAAGACACTTAATATGTATTTATCATAATCATATAAACTCCAAAATGTTTATAATTATCTTACGTAACCCAGATGTAAATCAAGACAATGAAATGCAAGTAGTTTGAAATATCTCTTTTTCATGTAACTTTTACTTAAAAATATTATTAATTCTTGAATATTGATAATTCCTTTTGTTCAAATTTTATTTTATAAATATTTGTGTTGCTCTACAATTTAACCGTTCAATTAAAGAAATGCATAATGCATTTTTATCAATTTTAATTTCAGTTTTCAGTTAAAATGTCGGCTGAGATGGTCTTTGTTGCTAGTATGTTATGTTTAAGAATATAAAAGTATACATTTGAAATGTTATTGTCAAAATTCACTAAAGAGTATAACTTGTTAAAGTTGCTAATTATGCAAAAGTTTGTCCCACAGTATCATTGAGTATTATTATGAGTTAATTACTTACTGGTCATTAATTCTGTTACTACTCACCCTTGAATTGAATGTGTTTTCCATAAGAATGTTAATATTACACACATTCACGTTTTTCCTTACATTGGAAACATTTCAAGCATCAACTGAGCTACTATCTATAATTTATCTACTGAGATTTAGTACTTAATCTATCTTCTATTTCTTGTTTTTCATATTTTTAAATTAATTTTTTTTGAGCACATAAATAGTCTCGTTTGAGAATATAATAACAGTGAAATATCTTTCATTGTTTCTAGCTGGAATTCCATTCTTCATTGTATGAAGAAATATGATCCAAAAAAATGTAAAAAATAATGGATTATTACTAAAAAGATGTCTTCAAACAGGAGAATATTTCATAAGAATATTCTCTTTTTCATATTCAAACTATTCTCAGTAATAACTATTAAGTATCGCCCTTTAATAACTCTACTTCATTTACATATTCTCCACTATAGGATTGCTTTGCATTACCTCCCTTCACTCGTAGCTAATTTATTTTAGGTTCTTGGAGTGCAGTGGTTTTGAATTTTGCTGTAATTTTTCTGCAAGTAAAGATGATATGACTTTTGATTTTGTTTACAGATCGAATACCCGGAGTCCCAGCCCAGTGGATCTGCAATTGGCATGCCACTGGCATCTTCTTCATCTTCCTCTGGTTGTCCTACTGTTGGTGGCATGGACACCAGGAGAGATGCATCTGAGCATGAAAGACAGGTGGGCTTATATTGTATGGGACTATATTGTAACTGAATAAACTTGAATGTGTATTAGTTAGTCACATTAGATGACCCTAATCACTTTCTCAAACGTAAACATATGTGAGAATATTTGCTACTCACACTCTAATAGAACAGTTAATCCTGTAAAAAAATTCATGTTTACTATTAGGTAATTAATCTAGATAAAAAAATAGTGAAGCTCTGAGAATACTTCAACCTATCTAACTAATCTAATTAACCTCATCTATTTTCAATATTTCTGCACTTGCAATCCATGATTAACCTTTTCAAAAACTATTGAAAAGTATTCGACTATTGCATCAACTCCTCTAAATTTTTATCGAGTTGAGCATCACTTGAAAACTTGTGAAATCTATGTTGTGCATCACTAAGCCAAGCCTAATCTATGATTCCCTATGTTTTTAAATTTGCTACAAGATTCTTTATTTCCTTACGGACAATGCTAGTTAAACTTATTTTCCAATATTCCTCTGACCCCCTTATGTATTGGAATAACTGTAGTGTTTCTCCAATCATTCTTTCACTTTCCTTTATTGTAAGATATTGTGGTTAACACTCTGAGATCCAGTACATTTGCTTTGCCCTCTAACCTTAGTTCTTGTAACCTGTAATGTCATCCAATCCAGATGAGTTATGCAAGTTTTTTAAGATGTTGCTATTTCTTATCCCAAAGTATTCATAATTATTTCCAAGTGTTGGTATATACCATTATGGCATTTTTTGTGGTGTCCAGATGGAGTGTTTCTTAAGAACATAAATGAATATAATCTGAATGCTGAACGGCTCCTTTCATCAGAATAAATATTTCCAATCTTGAATACTAAAATTTATAACACTGTACGAATCATTAATTGAAAATTCACCTTCACCACTGATCACAAAGGATGATTCATGTAACATCATATGACATGAGGACTTTAAGAACAAATTCCTTCAGCAACAAGGTAAAAAAACTTCAAAAGGGAAATTTAACAAAACTTAAATAGGAATAATAAAAAGGCATCATATCCATTTCTGTAGGACATTGTACTCACTCAATAATCAGGTAAACTGTAAATCTTGTTCTTAAATAAATAAATGTACAGCTAGTTCCAAAACAAAATGAGTTTCCCCTTAGGATGCTGCCTGCATCGCAGGCAGACGGCACTAGTGTCTTCTTGAGTGTTTTTTTTTTCTTTCTCTTTGCACTTGGAAAATAGTGAAGGCGTTTGTGGCATTATTTTTTTTTTTAATACTAGCTGCAATTCACTATCATATATCCTACAATTACTTGTTTTTTTAAAGTTTCATAGGTATAAAATTACTTATGTTTTTATTTATCTTCATTTTGCTGCTGTAATGTTTTGTAATTGTAAGGAATTTCAAGCAACAAAATATTTTTAATTAATACAGACATAAATTACAAAACAATACAGGACCTAATTTCGAGACCGCCTGGACTATTCATCAGACCTGATAGTACTTTGTGGTCTGTAATAATTAAAACAATTTGTTGCTTGAAATTCCTTGGTTTAATACTACCAAGTATCGAAAATGAAAATCATTTCAAATATTAGGAGTGGAAGTATTCAATAGATTAAGTACTGGTGAGGGAGAAAGGAAATTAATCATACTAAATAAAACATAAAAGAATATTTGACAGTAAAGTAATAGTGATAAATGAATAGATATGGACAATATTAGACAAATAGAGCAGTGAGTGGATGATTTGGGTGCAAGTAAAGTTTTTCTCTCACTGTAATCGTAGTCATTAAATGTCTGAATGTATTTTATTTTGTCATTCCAGTTTTCTTCGGCATCATCTTCATCGTCTTCGGGAGCTGGGAGTGGGCAGATGCCCTCATCTTCCCCTTCTACAGGGGTCACTTCTTCTGCGGGTCTTGGAGGCAGGCCTGAGCTGTACCTTCGCTCTAACAGGAGTTCCCACAGTAGCGACACCTCATCGGCATACAGTGGATCCGATGCCATGCAGAGCGTACAAAGCTCATTGGATGCTGATGAGGTGGACCTCTCTGGCCTCGTCGAGTCTGTCGTGGACTCTGATGAGGAAGAAGACTTGGCTGAAAGCATAGACGTGAGTCCGAGTAAAAATAACCTTGATTTATTTGTTGACCGTATATCTGTTTCAAGAAGTACATTTGAAAATAAGAGAGGGCTTACTGAGATACAGTAATATTACTTAAAAGGGATGGCTATCAACAAAGGAATTCATTTATTGTTCTGACTGGTGAATTAAATGATGACCCGCACATCAAGGTAGCGTATGTGGAGTTAATGCTATCATAATGAAGTCACTTTCTTCTCTCCAATAGTAACATCGCTACCCAGATATTTCGTGAAGTGTAATGCAGTATGAAAATGGTGTTCTAGTAATGCGCTTGTAAAAGATTTACATACATTTACTTTTTGGTTGAGTAAAACACTCCTGTAATATCATATCATTTATGTACTTTGATTTTTGCAGAGTATTGAGTATACTTATAGCTTTAGATGTGACTTCAATTGCATAAATTGTAATAATTCTGTTTTTTTTTGTTTAAAAATAAATTATGGAAGTACTATTTCATAGTATTTGCAAAGAAAATATCTTCACCTTAAAACCTTTTTCTAGTTTTTATAAGTGAGTTGACTTAGTTTTCAGTGAGATTTTGCAGTTTTAATCTGCTGGTAAGTTTTTCAATTTTCACAAAGTTATCATCAACAGACAAAGACATTGCAAATTACTTCACTGATCTTTCATTTTCTCTGCTGATTCATGCCAAGAAAGTCAAAATTTCCTCATAGCATTCCATGCATCATTAAGAGATTAATTGTAATTCCTTCCATTTCAAGCCTTATGTGAAATCGGTTTATTATTTAAAAATTTGCGGCTATTAGTTAAAAAAATGCAAGGTTTTGGAAAGCTTTCTCTTTGAGGTTCTACCATTGTTAATTATAAATATGGATGCTAATGTATATACTTCTAGCTAAGTTTGTTAAGAATCATTGAATCACTTATTATGTATTTTGTTTTTTTTCCAGAGTCTAACTGTTCGTGATACAGTGAGGGAATGTTTGGAGAAGGACCCATCCGAAAGAAGCGAAGAAGATGTAGAAATACTTTTGGAATTCACTCAACATTTAAAAGCATTCACCAATATGACTCTGGCAGTCAGAAGAGCTCTTTGTAGCGTTATGGTAAGTTAATTTGTTTAAACAAAATCAGTTGTTCATCTTCTCCTTTATTCAAGTGAGAAAGGGCTCATAAAATGGTTTTCTCTGAAGAGAGATTCCCTCTCTTTCTGAGTTGAATTTGCAATTAAGGCATCTCTTTTAAGCTTACCTGCTTATCAAATTCATATTTTGAGTGGAATACCAATTCTGAAGTATGTTTTAAAATGATATTCCTGCTTTTTAACCCTTTGAGTGCCATGCAGTATTGCCTAACATTATGCGAAAATTGCCAGGCTATTTTACAGAGAATTGCTGACTTTCTGAAAAATATCTATTAAACCAATAATATTCCGAAATATTTCCTAAACATTTTACAGGATATAGAAAACAATTACTTTTTCGTTATGCGGTCTCTATTTCAGAAATTAATCAAAAAAAGTTATTACAGTAAATTTTTTTTACATAAATAGCTTTCAAAATAAGAGTCGCTCAGGGCGACGCCGGCATTTTAACAAAAATTTTCCAACGTAGCTGTGAGTGACGTTGGCACTCAAAGGGTTAATATATGCTATTAAAGCAATCGATCTTGCATTTTTACCTTGGAGCCATGTATGAATGAATGCATGAAATAGCTTTGAGTAAATTTGCGGAGTTTTTCTGTGTACATCTAATTGTGTATGCTTGCCTAATCTATATAATTATCAAACAGTTTTAGGCTGTTTTACACTTTATGAAATTTTAGCATAAACAAAGGTATTTAATATCTTCCATGGGGTCCTGTAAATCTTTCTCATAGTAAACATCCAATGAGTTTTTTTCCCTTTTGAAATGTTTTTCGTAAGCAAATATTCATTTGAAATATTGACGTTCAATATCAAGTTCATTGAAGGTATACTTTTTTATTTGTCAACTTTGAAAGTGTTGTCATAAATATGAGAAACCAATCCGTTTTATCGATGACTAAAATTTATTTAAAAAATTCTAGGTGTTTGCAGTGGTGGAAAAAGCAGGGACGGTGGTGATGACTCATGGGGAAGAGCTGGACTCTTGGAGTGTCCTCATCAATGGGCACGTGGAAGTTGAGCTTCCTAATGGAGAGATACAGCAGCTGCATCTTGGAGACAGGTAATTTATGTTAGAAAAATTAAGCCTAATCAGTCACTGCAATAGTTGCCATTTAACACAAGAAAGAAAGTTTTGAAGAGTTGCCATCCAATCAGTCCCCTTTCAGTTATTAACTAAACATTCATAGGGATGATAGCTGAAGATATGACCCTGATGTTGAACAGACCAATAATCCAGTGACTTATGAAAATTCTAAGATATATGGAATATTGTATGCTTAACCCTCCTTCAGTCGTACTGTTGTATTCTGTACATCTCAGACGGTTTTTCGGGTCCTGTTTCTACCTTGGTGGTCCTTTGAACCTCATGCCCAGGTCTGTTCCGTTATTGCACTTAACATTAACTTGTCAAAGTCGTCAAATGCAGGGATGTCGCAACGAACTTTTTCATAGGAGTGCAAACCCAAATGAGAAAATTTAGAATTGCTAAAAAAAAAGAGAGAATTCATGCGAACATTTTGGTATGGGGCAATGAGAATGCACTATATTTAGTGTATTTAAATTTTGATTAAGAAAACTGACTTCTGATTGGGGGGGCAAAATGAGTATATTGCCCCCCCAGTGAAATTTCTTTTAGTCTTAAACCGACTGCGAAAGTGAGTAAATCTGTGAAGTGAAGACTGTTGTAACACATACATTTTCTTTGAGATGTTACTGTCATTTATCCGAATGTATTAAAAATTATTCCTAAACGTTGTTGCCTCATTCTTGTTGGATTCATCAAATGCATACTGACTCAAAATCCATTCATTAAAGTCATTCATTTGGTTGTCAAGAAAATAACCAAATACTTTTTGATTTTAAGTGCTCTTATCACTATATTGAGCAGGAATAATAACCTCTGAAAACATTTATTTATATATCTTATTTATAAAGTATAAACATTTCATCTTGCTACTAAATTCCGAAGCAATAAGAATTATTATCCATCATTCTTTGTTAATTACTGAAATAGGATTACTCTGTTCGTATTGAGGTGAAAAGAGTGTGTTATTTACAAGGGCTAAATTATGTTCTACATTAAAAGTGAACTGGCGCTAAAGGTGCAAATACGAATAATTTTACTGCTCCCTCCATTGGTAAATTTCATAGCTTCCCCATAAAGTACAAATATTTATGTATAATGTGGGTAACTTATCCACAATGAACTGAAATGGCAATCTTTGAAAGAACCTTTTTGTTTTGGAGTGGCTTTTCTCATCGATTTGATCTCAAAAGGTCATTTTAACTAACCAAGTTCTATCCATTAACATTATATGGAATCAACTTTGATTCGGTGGTGGTAAATGTAATTTTCTAAATTTGTAATCTACAGCTTTGGCATCACACCCACAATGGAGAAACTGTTGCACAAAGGCACGATGAGAACAAGATGCGATGACTGCCAGTTTGTGTGTATAACACAGGCCGACTACTATCGAATTCTTCACCAAGGGGAAGAGAACACGAGGCGGATTGAGGAGGGAGGCAAAGTTGTGCTTGTGACGGAGCAAAGGGGCAGTGGACCAGAAGGGCCTGGATCACGTCGTGGACACATTGTCATTAGGGTAATGATTTTATATCTAATATTCTAATCATCTCACAAAATAATATTTTATGCTGTAGGCAAAGTTATTAACAACAACTTGGTTAGTACCGTGTGATATCTGATATAGGTTGGAAATTGAAGTATACATAGTAAAGAAAGTGCCTAATTGTCCTTGGGTACTAAAGATGCAGAATTTCAAATTGTGCCAACAAATTTCTCACCTTTGACTAAAAAGAAAGCGAAGAATGTGCGTAGGTGTTAGGAAATGGAAAATGCTCTCATACAATATAAAAGTGGATCTATCGGAATGGTTTTCATATGTTTGCAAAAAGATAAAGTGGTATGCAATAGCGTAAATTGTTCTGGGTCACTGTTTGAATTCTAAATTGTCAAGCCTGAATTTTTTTGCCAATTGAAATGATAGAAAATAAATTAAACTATTCGAATCCCTCAAAAAAGAGCCAATATTCCCCAAATGGATCAGCTCATCAAATCTTATTCTAACTGTAAAAGCAGCAATTGATAAGTCAGTGACTTTGATACCAGATGGTACCAGAATCAGTAGTTTATAAACTGTTAAATTGAAGTACGAGCTGTTACCTGAGTCTCCATATGTCCCCTTTATGACTACTTTCTATATGCAAATTTGAAGAGATGGCATGGTTGGAAGAAATTACCTACTTTCAGTAGTTGCTCCTTAAAGCATTGTTGCTAAAAGGTCCTCAATAGGCTATTAAATGTACACAAACTTGTTGTAAAGTAGATATAACTTATCCATCTTACTTAAGAGACCAATTCCTCCTCAAATAATTTTATATGTGCAATATAGGCAAATGCCTTATATTTTAAGACATCAATTTTTCTTCAGCTAGAATCAACCTTTCGACATATTTTGAAGGTTTCATTCTAATTTTAAGATTTTGCTTGTTGTTGAAGTTCTCGATTCTACTGTCTCTTAAAAAGGAAAAGTGGTTATCTGCACTCCATGTAAGATCGTTCTACCAACTTTAATTCTGGATCTTTAACTATTTTATTTTTAGACTTTAGTTGCAGATTTAGTCTAATATTGTATGAAATTCCTCATTGATATGTTATAAATGGTTTAAGTTCGTCCACTGTCACAAAGGTAGCAAATGCATTGGCCTGTGTGTTGCTCATTGTAGAAATTCATGCAAAGTTGCATGAATTTCCAGAAAAAACTACCAGGGGGAAAGTTTCTGAACCCCTTAAATTTATTGATAAACTAAGAAATAAATATTTTTTCATATGCCTGCATTTATTTGAAAAATAATTTTTGTTTATTCCATGACTGTTGCAAATTAACCAAATATAATCAAATTGTCATGCCATCACTTTCTCTTAAATACTGACTATTTTCATACAATTTGACCAACTATATTTTTACACAAACTTTGCAATGTCATAGGAATTTCTCCCATTAGTAATACTTAGGTCTATGCATATGTAATGGTATCTTCATTATGGTGTGCGAACATCAGGAAAAGTGATACTGATGTTAAAAAGATATATTTTCAAATTGGAAGACGAAGATGTATCTATGTAATTAATTCCTTTTAATGTCATGAACCTATTTATTGATTGTCGATATTGTTTTGCCTTAAATGAAACAGTCCAATGTCCAAGTTTCTGTTCAAACTTCACCATTTTTACATTTTAAACTTTTTTCATGTGGTTGTTCAACTCTGATTGGTATCTACATTTTTCGTTTCATTTTTTTAGGGTACACCAGACCGTCTGATGCTGCAGCTCATCGAAGAGAATTCTCTCATTGACCCAACTTACGTGGAGGACTTCCTTCTCACTCATCGGAGTTTTATTCAGTCTCCAATTTGTGTGGCAAAACAACTTCTGGAATGGTATGTTCTGATGGTGCAGTTGGAATTATTTTGGTTTTTAAGCATTTACAACATTGAGTTATTTTTTCTTTATTAATACAAAATTACAATTCCACCCTTGTTCCTTACTCAAAAGTTTCAGCTCATAACTCCAAGTAAACTTATAAATCCATCCAAAAAACTAAAAATCGTATTTACTCAAAAATGATCCACCAAGGAATGTAATTCAAACCCCAACATTTGTTGGAATTTAAGAAATCATTTGCCTGCAACTCTAAAGCACTCCTTAATGTATGTTGTCACGCCATTCACAGCACTGTGTACATGATTACTGTACTCTTATACACAGCAAAATACGCATATTTATACGCTTATACATTGTGTATATAAAATGCCAGAAGTCATCTATTTCCTAAGTGTGCACCAATTAAAAATCTGTCATTTAAAAAGTTTGGTGGGCTAGCAAATTTACTTTCAATTATAAACACCCTCGATTCTAACGCAAACCCTGATATTTAAAAGACCCAAAAGGGAGCTCAATGTTTTCAAGGAAATGTAATTTATATAGCGGATATAGATGTACAGTAGAACCCCGATCCATCGTTCCCGCATTTGTCGTTTTCCCGGATTTATCGTTTATTTTCTATAGTCCCAACTTAGGCCCATAAGGAGACATGTAAAGTAACACCACATCCATCGTTCATCGAAATAATATTTTCCCGCATCCATCGTTCTGATTTTTGGCCCAATCGAGGAAGAAAGACAATGTAATAGGAATAGCGACAAAAATTTTCTTTGAGAGCTTGGCATGAACTTTTTTTAAGACTGTCATAGTACTTGCTCAAGACGGCCGATTTTTTAAACACATCTGGGGCTGTTTTAATACATTGTATCCTATTGGAGAGCTTTCACATGGGTGCGTGCAAGAGTCCTGTTTGGCCTTCTCAGTTTACTGGCATATTTCACCCAGTTTGTACCGTCTCTAGGAGTTCAGTACGTTTTTTTTTTCGAAATCTTTCGGGGTTTTCTTTGGATAAACTTTCGTTATGTATTCATTTTAATAGTGTGAGCTGAGTCTACATTTCCCGTTTTGATCGTTTTCCTACATTCATCGTCTTTTTCTCTCGGTCCCTTCAAAAACGATAGATCGAGGTTCTACTGTATATGCCTGGTTATTTTGAGGATTCGACCACTTCCTAAGGATATTCCTCATTAAAAATTTAAATGCAGGTTGCCTTTTGAATTGGTCTTGCATACCAACACCATTCATTCATGAACAAGTGAATGGTGTCCTCTCTCTTTAGCTGTATTGAATGGTGGGTAATTTGGAAGGATATATCTATGGTTTATCCTGATCTTTTTTCCATTGCATTATTATTGCAGTATCCATTGAACAATTTCTGTTTAAAAAGAAAATGGTCATATATTTTTCTGATGATGGAAAACTCTTATCACAACTAAAATTTAATTTTAAGCTATTATAGGTACATGTTTTCAAAGAGTGTATGTGCTTCAGAATGTTTACTAAATGTAACTGGTGTAGTTGTAATTTGTTGTGTCCCTTGAGGAAAAAGAACTCGAAGTCTTGAAATTGTGGACAAATACTTGGGTATAAAACGTTGACATTTAATTTCAGGTTCAATGATCCAACGGTACGCGATAGAGTGACGAGGGTGGTACTGCTGTGGGTGAATAACCATTTCACAGATTTTGAGACAGACCCTGCAATGATGGAGTTTCTGGAGAGATTTGAAGCTGGCCTTGAGCGAGAAAAGATGGATGGGCAAGTAAGTTGCATCTTTATGACATTCCTGCAAGTGAGTGACTTCTTAGATGAGTCAGTAATGTTAGACCGCAAAAATGGAAAATCAAAAAAAAAATATTTAGTTCCTCTGTTTTCATTTTGGCATTTGAGATAGGAGCTTTATTGTGAAATAAAATGTACTCTCATTTACTCTCTCTCAGAAATTTGATTGCATTTATAGTTTTTCTCCTTCTTTGATCTTGTCTATAATTGATTTTTTAATAATTTAACTTTAGCAGTTGGTGACTGTAAATGATAACTTATAAGGCCAATCAACAAAAGGGTCTTTTATGGGAGTATTTTATTCAAGATATTTTATGGATGGCTCAGTAAATACCCATCTACTTGCATTTTTTGGTAGATTCTCTGATAATTCTTGTTTCTATTTTAAGCTGCGTTTGTTGAACATTGCGTGTGCTGCAAAGGCGAGGAAGCGCACAGTCACTTTGGCTCGGCCCACACGAGGTGACATCCTTCATTTCTCCATTCTGGGTGGATACGAAAGAGGGTTTGGAATCTTCATATCCAATGTTAGTTTTCAATGCTTCTGTTTTTTTGCTACCATTTTGTACGATCAAATCTTAATGAAGTTTTTCATTTTGTAGGTAGAGAAAGCTTCGAAAGCTGAGGATGTTGGCTTGAAGCGTGGTGATCAGGTGTTGGAGGTGAATGGTCAGAGCTTTGAGCACATAAATCATGCACGAGCGTTGGAAGTTCTAAGGGGAACCACTCATCTTTCTATCACCGTCAAATCGAACTTGCTTGGTCAGTATCTACTTTTAGTATGGACTTTGATTTGTGTGCTAACCACAGGAATGTTGTTTTTGCATGGACTTCGTTAATTGTTTGTTATCAACCGTTCAGTTGTTTTCTATTTATGAAGATGAAATTTTTTCAAGATTAGTTTTTCTAGTTTCCTCAGCGGTCATTTACAAGTTTTGTATTTTATATGCAAGCAGTGAATAATACAACATAATACCCTGAGTGTAAAGTAATTTTTAGGTAACGTAAAAATAGCTTAATATTTCTGAAACCTATTTACACTTATAAGTTTACATGCTCTTAATCAATGTAGACATTTTAGTACAATAATGGTATCAATGTCTGCAATTGCTTGGAAACCTAAATTAATAGGCTATATTAACTTTATGAAAACGTGGATCTCTAGAGACCCTTGAAGGAAAAGTACAATAATTAATAAAACTTTTAAATGCAATGAACCACTTTTGGTAGGTTAAATAAAATGGATATATTCTGTGTCTTTTTTTGATTCAAAATAGAAACACCTGCATATTTTATGTAATACCCTGCAAACAGAAGAAAGTGGTTCTAAGGAAATGGAAGCTGTGATCCATGGCACTTTTGGTTGCGTAATACATGCCCTCGTCTAATGAAAAGATAGAAAAATTTGTCCCATTTTAAACTAAAGTTTTATTTTTCCTTGTTTAAGATACAGTTGAAAGACTTATCAGGAATTGTCCCATTCTTTCAGCATTCAAAGAAATGCTGCAGACTCCAGAGAACTCTCCTCGTCCAAGGAGCAAAAGAGTCTCAGAGATTAAGCGTCTTCAGACGGATCCAAGAGCCAGGTTTTCTTCTGTGGAGGACACCAACCACGAATCACGGCACGGCCACGAATCGGAAACCTGCATTCCTCAGCCGCCTCCTCTGCCATCCACCCTCCTGCACTCGGACACTTCTCCCAACAAAATCAAGGACCAGAAAGGCTTTATGACTCTCGGACCAAAGAAAAAGTTCCCCCAAATATTTTGGAAAAACTTCCTGCCAAAGAATATTTCTACGTATGTTTTCACTTATATTTTTCTATTTTGAATCAATAAAAATATTTCACTTTCAAGAATTGTCATTCTCAGTAACATCAAAAATTGGTTATGGTTTGATGTACATGGATTAGATAATTTTATATTTAACTGAGAAAGATTTGAAATACACAGGGTCTATTAATGCCCTTTCCTTGTTATTGTGCAGTACCATGGTTTATTCCAGTTTATCCCAATCCCAACATGTGGGACACATACCTCAAGCAAAATTACTAGTCTTTATGGTAGAACTCAAGTTTTATCTTATTTGTTTTGTATGTAATTATTTTTCCAATATAAAGAACTCGGAAAGTAGGACTTGAGATAATAATGATTAGAAAATTAGGTTTATTTTGTAAGATTTGATATTCCAACAGTATTTTTAGGAAAAAGTGCTAATGGAAAATGCAATCCTTAGTCTGAATGAAACCTTTCTGTAATCAGGGATAATGTGAATGGTGGAGAAGAGGCTGTCCCAGTGGCTACTGCTCCCGGGAACTCGAGTGGCATTGGAAATGGAACTTTGTCTCACAGTAGAAGCAATCCAGATCTAGCTGGGGGGCTTAGCGTGGAGTTAGGCCTTGATCCTTCGCACATGATGAGTTGTCCACCTGATTACCCAGAGCATGTACTCAAGGTTTACAAACCAGACCAAACATTCAAATATCTGCTTGTCCATAAGGTTAGTATGAGAAAGAGGTTCTCAATCTCAAAGAGTTGAGTTGTAATTTTTAAGATATCTTAATGATGGAACCCTATTCTGATGTTTTATCACTACTGCTGCTCAACTTTTATCTGTTGAATTCATCAATAATCTAATCAACAAATTATAAAATCCAAGTACTGAATTTCGTAATTTCGTTTGACTTCAATCTGGAGAAGACGTTTTGATACATAGGTTGCTCTCCTATTATTACATAGGTTACCGTTGATTATGGTGAGAATTTATCAACTCTTGGGTGAAGTTTGGCTCAACACTATGAACATTCTGAATTTAAAATTCACAGAATCAGGCGAGATATGGTGGAAATCCATCATGCAAAATGAAAGAGATAATTGGTACTTTTTCCACAAAAGTTTTTAATTGTACCACCGGTTTCAACAGAGGACCGTCATCTTCAGGTACAAGTTATACATGTATGATTTGTATAACTTGTACCTGAAGATGACGGTCCTCCGTTGAAACCGGTGGTACAATTAAAAAATTTTGTGGAAAAAGTACCAATTATCTCCTTCATTTTACATTCTGAATTTAGTCACACCTTTTCAGCAGTCTTATATAAACTTCTTTGCCATTATTATATTGTAATCTGGCTGTAAATGATAAATACTTACTCCACTGTTATTTGGGGGTAAACCAGAAAATTAAATTTTGGTAATAATGTGTGAAGGGGGGAAAAGTAATGACATTGATTTTTTAAACCACTCACAGGAAACTACGGCGCATGAAGTAGTGATGCTGGCATTGCAGGAATTTGGGCTCACAGACCCAAGCTCGAACTTCAGTCTATGTGAAGTGAGTGTCACAGAGCAAGGAATCATCAAACAGCGTTGTCTTCCAGATACTTTGCAGAACTTGGCTGAAAGAATTGGGCTAAGTAGCAGGTCAGTATCCTTTTCTGCTTCTTTCCCTTCCATCATTTTTATGCGAGAGATGCTAAGACATTTAAAACCTTCAAGAGCAAAATACAGATAAGTTTTGCATGGCTTTGGTAATAATTCCCCATTTCTAATACTTGAATTTAATACATATCAAATTTTTAAGAATCAATGTGTTTACTAGTTTATATTATTGAAAATATGTGTAATGTTTCGGAGAGAACAAATGTTTACATACTTTTTCCATTGCAGGTATTACCTAAAAACAAATGGATCAACAGAGACACTGGTGCCTGATGAGCTAGCTCCAGAACTCAACAGGGAAAGCCAAGTCCACTTCCTGCAGCTGAATGCTGTTGAAGTAGCAACACAACTCACTCTTCAGGATTTTAGCATATTCCGACAGATTGAGAGCACGGAGTATGTGGATGATTTGTTTGACCTCAAGAGTAAATACGGGACACCAATGCTCTCACAATTTGCCCAGGTTGTGGTTTTTTCCTCTTTACGAATTCTAAATTCCACTTTAAGTCTTTAATTGTATTGTCTTTGCACATATCTTATTTTCTTAATATTCAATTTCATTCCAGTTGGTGAACAGAGAAATGTTTTGGGTTGTTACCGAAGTCTGCTCTGAACATAATCCTGTCCGTCGTTCTAAGATCGTAAAGCAGTTCGTTAAAGTGGCCAGTAAGTATAATCTGTTGGGAATTGAGGGTTAAGTACTCAGCTAATTTTTATAATTACAATAGAGGTTTGCTAATCTGGAATGCTTCGTGCGTCGGAGAAGCTAGTCAGAGGAAGCCTATATTATGTGCTGGTTGCAATATTAATTTTTGACGTACGTTCATATTTTTTAGGCTATTATTTACTTCATATTTCATTCACTACAACATGTTTTAGTTTGTTTCCAATGGGCAATTTTTGTAATATAAATAACGATTACATATTGATATGCAAATTTAGACTTCAACATTCAACAATCTTGCACTCATTGGGATTTAGGGGCAAGTTTTCATTGATAGAAGGTAGCGATATTAATAAATCAATGTTTGTTTCTGCATTCGAAATCCACCCTTTCATTTCCTCACTTTTCATAAAATATTTCCGGCACTAAATCACTCCTATTCATATTACTTTGAAGGTCTTGTGTTCAGCTGTAAATTGTTAAGGAAAGACATAAAGATATATTGAAAACTATACCTTAATTCATTTGATGACTTTTGTTGTTCTTTTTTTAGGGCAATGCAAGGAATGTAAGAATTTCAACTCCATGTTTGCAATAATTTCGGGCCTGGGGCACATGGCAGTGTCTCGTCTTCGAATGACTTGGGAGAAACTGCCTTCCAAGTACCTCCGTCTTTTCTCTGACCTCCAGGACCTTATGGATCCTTCAAGGAACATGTCCAAATATCGGCAGCTGGTCAGCAGTGAGCAGTCCCATCCTCCCATTGTGAGTGGCTCATTTAATTATTTGATATTTTCATATTTGATAAAGAATTTATGTGTTGGTAACACAGTCCCTTTAAGCAGATTATATTACAAGTGGGGACCTGTAATATCAATAGAGTATCAATCTGTAATTAGAGATCTATCAGAAATGTATTTCTGATATATCTCTAATAATCTCTTTCATTATCCAAATTTTACAGTGATAGTTTAAACAGAGTTACATATGAGTGACAATTATCCTTTTTCACACAGATTCCATTTTACCCTGTCGTTAAGAAGGACTTGACATTCATTGACTTGGGGAATGACAGTCGCGTGGAGGGTGGCTTAGTAAACTTTGAGAAGTTGAGAATGATTGCGAAGGAGGTTAGGACATTGACCAACATGTGTTCGTCTCCGTACGACTTGATGACAATGCTGGAGAGAGGAGGCCAGCCTCCCTCGTCAGCAATGGTAGCCCTCAATCAGCTCACCACAGGCGCTATACATCATTCGCAGCAGCATCCACAAGGATCCACAGTGAAGAGAAGGAAGAAATCAACTGCCACTCCCAATCCAAAGAAGATGTTTGAGGAGGTAAACGCTCATTGGCAACGTCACTGATTTTCAAGGGTTTTCTTTGTTTACAGAAATTTTTACAAAAATTAAAGTTTAAATTTTTTTATTTTAAATTTAAATATTTAATGGGGCCTTGCCTTTAAAGTTACTGATTTTATAATTTTCGTGGATGGAAACTTCTCATTTTCAATAATTTTGCAATTTTCCCTTGAGAGTTATTTGTTGTAATTAATTGAAATATAGGTGGGTGGAATTATATTCGTAACATTTCAAAATTCTAATATGCCTCTTTACTGGCAAATTTTCCAAACAGGTTCAGTACAGTAGAACTTGCGTGATTCAAACTTCCATAATATGAAATAAACCTTTCTCTTTCCTTGATCCAATTTATATCCAAACAGCATTAATAATTGGTAGTTGATTCAAATTTTGTTTTGTTCAACTCATTCACAACTAATAGTTGTGCTTCCAAAGAACTTATTATAAAAATTAAATTATAATACCACTCAACTGTGTTTACATGTGAATGTTCCTCTTTTTTCCTTGCTTGTGGTTTCACATGTATTCTTTTGTTCAGAATTGGCTGAATGAGCACTCTGATCTCCTGGTAATGTTATCTATGAAAAAAAACTCATAACTCTATAAGATATCTTTGGCTATTTTATTTTTACAGCCATTTTCACAATATTATTGGCTATGCCTCTTTGGCTCCATCAGAAGCCCTAGATACAATTTCACAAATACCATTGCTTTACATTAACATTTACATTTAAATCCTGCAATCCACCAGTGGCGCGTGGCAGGGGGTGTAAAATACTAACATCCCTATCCAACCTGGAGAGCTATTAGCTTCTCTAATACTTCACAGGAAAAATGAACATAAGTAACTATCTGTCCTGGCAACTACTTCCCCTGTATCGCTTTTTTGTTTTCTCCCGAAGATTGCATAAGTTTATAACTGGGATAATAATATCAGTTATCTCCTTCCCGAAATCAGTAATGATAAATTTATCAAAAAGCTTCCGTCGATATTCAAGTCTTCTATCACTAAGAGTGTTCTATCCGAGTAATTCTATCATAGACGAAACACTGCTGTCTAATCTGAAATCTCCTTTAACGATTCTTGCTGTTCTACGTTGAACCATCTTAAGATCGGATTTTAATCCTACTTCCTGAGGATCCCAAATCACACAGTAATACTATACTATATAGTAGAGGTTGAATCAGGGAAAAATACGCAATTTATTTTACTTTAGGTGAACATCCCATGATAAAATGAACAAGTTTGATTGTTCATTTTATCATGTACCATTTGATAATTAATGTTTTTTTTTTCCTTTCTAAGGCTCAGATGGTGAGGAGAGTAAAAGCATACTTGAATAACATGAGGGTGATATCGGACGAAGAGAAGTTACATATGCTATCGGCTGAATGTGAACCTGGACCTACTGTGGGTGGAGGAGGAGGTGGAAGTGCTCCATCTTCTGTCCCAGTGCGCAAGCGACATCCTTCACCCACTCTCTCTACCGCTAGCAGCACCAGCAGCACCAGTGAAGGGAAGAGAAGTACATCCACCACTGGTCCCACACCAAACATCTCTCTTGGACCTAAATTTGGTAAGAATTCTTTACTTCATGGTCACATAGCTTTAGGAATATCAATCATTAATTAAAATTTTAAGTTACTTTATAATTGATATTGAACATCATAACTGCCACTTTAATTAGCTAAATGTTGTCCCTGGAAACCCTTAAAGTTTGCTCTTTTACTCTGTATGGGCCGCTTTGTTTTCTTTTACTTTGTATGGGCTGCTCTTTGTTTTTTATTTACTTCCATGCTTCAGTCATCTTTTATTCCAAATTCTATCTTTACTGTTTGTTTCCTATCAGGAGTATTGTAAGGTCTGCCCTTTGCATTGTATCGATTCTCAATTACTCATCTAGCAATTCTATTTTATGAAGACAAATAGTTATGGATGAATAGCCCATTTCTTAGTGAGGAAGTTAGTTGCAAGGAAACCACTACAAATCAACTTTCTTATGCTGAACTATTTTGACATCCCCTTTACCAGTGGAATGGACATGTTTGCCACAGTTACAGATAATAACCCTTAACTGGAAGCTAATTTCTCCGTCAAAGTATTAGTTATTTATTACGTATGACATAACAAGGTACATGAAACATCATTGGGATTAATTAATCCATTATACAATGATGTTTGACTTAGGTTGATTAAATTTTCATAGCACTCGAACCTAATTTGCAGTGATAGGGTTAATTGGTGGCATTTGATTGGTTATAATTGAATGAGATGTTTACTAACAAATATGTTTCTTGTATAATACAAATAGAAAGCAAGTTCTGTTTTTGCTCAGTGGTAATATTCTTTTATTTCTGCGGTAATTTTCAAAGAGTTGTGAATTTTCAGTTCAGTCAATTATCAGTAGAACATGTATACACATGTAGAACACCATATACAGTCAAATCCTGATTTAATGTTTTTCAGGGGAGACAAAATTTTATGCTTTCAGTGAGGACAAACCTAAATGTGGACTTATATTTGTTAGCTGTTTTTGAGTCCATATTGAACTAGGACAGTTTTCCAAAACTGAAAAGAATTATTAAAAGATATTTAAAGTGAAATAAACAATAATAAAAGTTTGATATTTAAGAATACTATCATATTTTTATTAGCATATAAACCTTGCAGAATTAGAAGCTGATCCAGTACAACTTTAAAAAATAGCTTATGATATGAATAATTCTTGTGATTTTCTGAGCTATTATGGATATTTTTAGAAGTCATTCATTCAGTACCCAAGTAAACAAACTGAAAACAGAATATAGTTATTTTTGAAGGTAAAATTGAGACTTAAGAAATATGATGAGGCACAAAGAAGTCAAATTTACCTTCCTCCTGCTTATGTATAAATTAGAGGGCTTTAATCAAAGTGATTAAGCATTGACAGAGGAAATGGGTGGGTCAAATATTGAGAGGCTCTGCTAAAGAATGTAATGGAGGGTAAAATTCAGAGGAAATAAAACACAGGAGAAGATAGAGAAAAAAAAGTTTATGGAAGATTTAAAGGGCGGTATAAACTATGAGGAAATGAAGTAGATGGTGTTTAATTGGGATTTTTGATTGCAAATGAACTTTCTGAAAGGTAGAACACTCATGTCTGTATGTATTCAGAGTATTCGATGATCATGTCTCTGGCTCAGTTTTTGTTGAAAGTTTATTTTTGTATCTTTCTTCATTAGTTATTTATGTTATAATGCAAAAATCTTTGTTCTCCAAGCAAAGATGTCTCACTTAAGAAGTCATCCAATAGCACATGATATATCATTTGTGGCAAATGTGCTAAAATCATGCTAGTAGAGCATCATTGTATTTCATCACCTGGATTTAGTGGGTGTATATTTAACCAAGTTATTTGCTTACAGGTGCTGCATCTCCTCAGGCAGTGAGGAAGATGCTGGCATTGAGCGAGCCAAAGACGAGGCCTCATCAGCCAAGACATCCTCCTGCCCCCCCTCTCCCCCCGTCTGCTCTCCCTCCTCCCCCATACCACCCCTTTCCATTCCTTCATCACCAGCCCCCTCCCAACATAGCCCCTCACCTCCCTTACACTTCCCTCCACTCGCAGCACATGGCCCTCACCCCCTCACCTGGCCCTCATCGCCGCAGTGGCGTTTGTGGACGTGCAACTCACGAGCGCTCCCATTCGGACACGCCTGCATCCTCCCTCCAGGGCATTTCTACTCCTATGCTTC
This sequence comes from Sympetrum striolatum, assembly GCA_947579665.1. Taxonomy (NCBI): domain Eukaryota; kingdom Metazoa; phylum Arthropoda; class Insecta; order Odonata; family Libellulidae; genus Sympetrum; species Sympetrum striolatum. Next base: position 71,736,317 of record OX388346.1, on the reverse strand, counting down.
TTCCTCAGCCTGTGGACCTCAGTGCAGAAAGCAGTAGTGTAACCAGCCTCAGTAACCTTCCTAACCTGAGAAAAGCTTCCGGTATGTTATGTCCCCAGCCAATTCCTCCCCCTAGACGCTCTCGCAGGGCCTTTATCTTTCCTCATCAGTCCACCGAGCTGGATTCTCCCAATACTTACGCTTGCTGTAGTTGCACGGGTTGGGCTCAGCAAAGCGAGAAAGCAGGGGAAGGAAGTGCTTCCGAAGTGAAGCATTTTCAGACCGATGTGCATTGTGAGGGACATTTCCTTCCTCTAATTAATACGGATGCGTCTTTCTCAGATTTGTTGAATTATGAGGAATTGCTCTTTGAAGAAAATGTATGATTTGCCAACTGTGAAAAACGGTCATGCCATGCGATGGAATTCCATTGAATTAGAAAATTTTATTTATTTGATTGAGTTGGAAGAAATTTGCGAAATCCCTTGAAGTATTTTTAAAATTTTGTTTGTATTTGTGTTCTCATTTACTTTTTTGAGTATGAAAAGAGTTTTTCTTTTATCTGGTAAAAATGTTTCTTGCTTGTCATTTACTATCGAATCCACAAACCATGCATCAATTAGCTTTTATTTCTTATTTTGTGCTTTTCTCAGCTTGATGCTTCCTCTGATTATTTATGTATGCTTTCTTGTGTTTAATGTGCTGAGAAATTAATGACTTACCCATATTTAAGTTCTGCTTTTCATGATCTCCAGAAGTGATACAAAATTCGGGAAATTTTATCAAAACTATGACTATATGTTTTTTTGGTAGACACACGCTACACCTGAAATGTCTAATAGTCAAATCTAATATTTGATAAATCCTGTTAACTGGCAATTTGGTTTTGAGTTTAGATGTGTCTACAGTAATTGTTTTGTTTCATTTTCTTTTTGAATTCAGAATTTTAGTCCAAAAAAATATATCTGGTGCTTCAATATTTTTAAATTGATATTTTCTCATTTGTAATATATTACTGTGATTTTTTTCTGTATATATTTTTGGAAGAAAGGTTAAAACTTCTTATGTAAATAATATGCGATACTATAATACATTCAAATTTTATAAAAACAGGTAGTCTTCGGTATAACATTGGTGTGATATCTTAATTTATGGATGCCAAACAATGGTACTTCATTCCATTGGATATTTTCTGTACAATTATTTCCAATCTTATGGCTATTGTAGCAACTTTGTGGTGTGCTGTATCGCTAGCCTCTCTCTCTTCATTCCTCGCTCCATTGTCTCCCCTTGTTGCGTTCTAAGGACCCGTGATGTCAACCGGCTGCTCCAGCCTGAGCTCGTCTCCCTCCTCTGTTCACCCCCACTCTTTCCCCCATTGCGACTTGGAGGCAAATGGAATGGTGGAGGGCCCCCCTCCTGTACCCCGTCGATGGCATGCCCCCTCCCCCCCATCTCAGCCACGCCGACAATCCTCTAGCCACGGTGAGTCTCTTTTCTTCCTCTTTGCTAACTTTTGCACATCTATGAATTCATGTTTTACTTTTATTCCTTTAATTATGGATATTTAATTCCTAAAGGAAAATTCTGTGTACCTATCATCTTATCAATACAAAATCAACTTTTTTATTTCATAAAGTAGCGATACATTTTAAGAATAACCTCTCTAATCTGTCAGTGACTTTGAATGCAAGTCTATCGTTATGATTTTATAAGCAAAATGTAATTAGTATAGAGGAAATCTTGATTTGAATTTCTTTTTTATAACAAAGATTGATTTTAGATGGTAAAATATTTTTGCTGAGCAACTAGTCGAATGTTAATGAGTAATTAGTAGGTAGTTAGTTTTTTGCTTGTCTATACCTATTGTTTCTGTATTTGACGGTAATTATCAGTTATTTAGTCATTTATATTATCTTATTTACATAATTGGAAAAAATACAATTTTTCACTTGTGAAGGTTAACATACATTTTAGTGTTAATTGGCTGATGTTGGAAAATTTCGTTATAAGTTCGTAAGGAGAAGAGGGATTTTCTAAATAATACACAATAAATGACTTAAAAAAGGTTTAAAACTCGATAAAAATGAATATGATCTTTCTTTTTAAATAAATTTTCATTAAAATATAATATAAGCCTAAAACACACTATGGGAATTCCAAGCTAAAATATTAGGAAAAAAAAGTGTTTTATACTCTGATAAATGCTGTATATATTTCCACCTCTGTAAGACACTGGGTTGGATTCAATTCAATTCAAATTTATTCAGCCAAAGTTCAGTATAGGCAACAATAACAATAAGGTCAACCAATAATAATTCATAATACAATACAAACATTCATTAATTTGTTGTCAAAACATTCAGTAAGTATATATTTAATATTACACACTTGGTAGTGTATTTTGTGGGGAAAATATGATCCACTTTAGCCGAGGAAGTTCTAGGGAAATCTTATTCTACTGTGAGGGGGAAACGCTGTTGATGGAAGGAGAGTCAATCTTTTTCCAGACGGTTTGGTAATTCAGGGATGTCTGCATCTATCAATGGGTAATAGCGAGTGAGAAGAGGGCATATGCAATACAGATTGTTAGATAAAGTTAATGGCAAAATCCGTTAAGTCTTTTGCTTCTTGAGGTTTCAGGAATTGTAAAATTTCATTTGATTGAGAATTGCCCAAGCTTTGTCTACTATTGCTATTGCGTAAATTATGTGAATGGATCTCAGAAATGAGAAGCAGCTCTCAGAAAGATGAAGAGTCAATTAACTGGGAGGACTCCCAGGTAGCCATGTGAGTTATGCATTCAAATTTGATGAAAGCTATGCTGGGTTTGACCTCCAGTGGGGGCTCATGTGTGAAATGACCTTAGTTAGATGTTAAAGCGATGGCAAGAATTTAGCAAAAGCACAACGACTACTATTCAGAAATTGAAAAGTTTTTTTTTATTGCTTCATCATTCCCTGCATTACAACCCTACTTTCTTCCAATAGCATGTCTCAAAATCTAGTTATTTGTGACTCATCTGTGCATAGTTTGATATAATATTGACCTAACTCACTGTTGTGTATGAGACTATCGATACAGAAGGGTGAAAGTTTAGGAGAGTAGGCAAATAATATAGGATATTTTGGACCTGTTAAGGCCCCTTTCTTACCGTATTTTCAATACCCAATCCCTTTGCGGACATTGAATCCTCGGACCTTTTACTGCTTATGGCAGTGGCGCAGCCGGCATTTGCCAATGGGGGGGGTCCAAGGAAACGAAAAATGCCTAACTTACAGGGGCTAGTATATTCATGCTCGTTACTTGGCACAAATATGTCAATTCTTTAAAAAACTGAGTACATTGTACAATAGAGGAGTTTAACGCTTAGGTAGCCAACTGATTACACTTTCCTAGATAGTAGTTTACATAATAATAATACATAGGAAACTTATCATAGGTGTTGATTGGATTTATAGTTTGGATACGTCCAATATCTATGAAAAAGTCATTTTTTTCCTGTGCTGAACTTTTTTACTTTCTCCATATACGTAGTATAGAGAAAGTATTGTTTTCATGAAAAAAATCGACTTCGAGATTTCAACGGAAATACACGTTTTGGGGTCCCTAGAACTCGTTTTAAGCATTTTTGGAATGATGTACGTTTGTATGTGTGTGTGTATGTGTGTATGACTGTGTGTCTGTGCTTGTGGGCGCTCTAACGTATAAACTATTAGTTGTATCAATACCAAACCTCATATATAGTACTGTGGTGTGTGCTGTCAAAGTTGATTAGGTTTTGGAGTAAATCGGTTAACCGGAAGTCGTGCTTCATTCATCAAAGCTCATTTCCGGTTTTCAAAATATCTCAATAAATATGATATATAGGTATATTGCATTACTTATAAAAGTTTTAGATAATGTGATTTACTATAACTTTTGTATTTAACATATTTTTGTATCACCTGTTGATTAGGAGTTATTAGTGAAATACTGATAAACCGGAAGTAGCTGATCATGTACTTTGTGGGCGCTCTAACATGAAAACTATTTGTCGGATCAACACCAAATTTCATATATACTATTTTGATTGGTGTCGTTAGAGTTGATTAGTTTTTAGGGTAAATCGGTTAACCGGAAGTTGAGCTTCATCTTCAAAGCTCATTTCCGGTTTTCAAAATATCTCCATAAATATGATATTTAGGTATATACCGTATTTTCCCATCGATAACGCGCACCTTATGAATAACGCGCACCTAGAGCTTTGTAGTTATCATGAATTTGTATAGATACCGCGCGCCCAGGGGTTCATTAACTCCAAACAACAGAAGGATCAAAAAAAACAATAAACAAGCCACCACAATATGCCGCCTTGTTGCTTTTTCGTTATGATTCGTAAGTCGAAACGAGACATAGGTTTGTGTGCCCTTTTACTTGCTATATAAATTAACTTTCAGCAAATCAAATGAAAAAAAAGAGAATGAATGAAATGGAATTTTCTTGTTCAGTTTGCTTTACTTTGCTTTGTTATTATCGCCGCTCAGCTGTTCTAGACACCCGCCAAGTTTTATGAAAGTACCGCCTACAAGGTGATTGTTTCAAAACTGAATTGAGTTGGTAAGCTTTTGTAATTTAGAATTTTCTCAAGAAAATTACCCATGGAGAAGAAAAATATTGTGAGAAGAAAATCGTATACAGCGATGTTTAAGTTAGAAGTCATTAATTTCGCGAAAGAAAAAGGAAATCGCGAGGCTGCAAGAAAATTTAATGTGGGAGAGTCCAGCATACGGGAATGGAGGAAAGGAGAAGCGGTGATAAAGTGTTTACATCAAAAGAAACGCGCAATGAGATACAGGAAATGCTTCTGGCCTGAACTTGAAAAAACACTTCTCAAATGGGTCATTTCCGAAAGAGCGAAAGGAAGTAAAGTGTCAACAACTTGCCTCTTGCTGAAGGCAAAAGGACTTGCGGAAGAATACAAAATAGAAAACTTTAAAGCCTACCCATCATGGGGATTTCGTTTCATGAAACGAAATAATCTGTGCATTCGCACAACTTCGAGTGTTGGGCAAAAACTACCCCAGGACTGGGAGGCCAAGGTAGAGAAATTTAGATTATACGTCAAAGAAAATCTGTGTGGTGTGGATCCTGCACATTTCGGCAATATGGATGAAGTGCCTGTTAGTTTTGATCTTCCTGGTTCCAGGACAGTACATTTAAAAGGATCCAAAGAAGTTTCCGTAGCCACAACTGGACACGAGAAGTCGAATTTTACGGTTGTCTTAAGTGTAACATCCGATGGTGGAAAGCTACCACCCTTGGTTATTTTTAAGAGAAAAACATTGCCCAAAGGAAACTTCCCGAAAGGCATCTTGATTGCTGCAAATGAGAAGGGATGGATTAATCAAGAGATGATGAAAGTGTGGGTTGAAACTGTGTGGGGAAAAAGGAAACAATCCTTTTTCAAACCAAAATCTTTATTGATAATGGACTCTTGCCGTGCTCATATTACTGACAACACGAAACAGATAGTGAGCAAATATTCCAAGCTGGCAATAATACCGGGTGGATTAACAAAAAAGATCCAACCGCTAGATTTAACCATTAATAAATCATTCAAATCAAAGTTACGTTCTTGTTGGGAAAAGTGGATGATGTCTGGTATGAAAGAGTACACAGAATCGGGAAGGATGAAAAGAGTTTCTTATGAAGAAATAAGCCGGTGGATCTTAGAAAGTTGGCAGGGTGTCACAGTAACTTGCGTAAAAAATGGATTTGTAAAAGCTTTAGGCAATATTTCAACACCAGTGCTAGAAGATGAGGAAGAGTCAACTTCGGAGAGTGAAATCGGTGATGTGCCTGAAGATATAATAAATGCACTTAATTCATTTAATTGTGATTCAGGTGACGAATTTCTTGGATTCGAGTGATCTACCCATCCTATAATATTCTATTTATATGTACGTGTATATAATACGACGTACTCTATGTATACGTGAGGTACTATGTATTAGAATAAAGAAGTACTACGTATTAGAATAAATGAAGTTTAGAAATTATGTTTCTTCTTTTCCTCATGGATTTATGAGATGAAATAACTGTAATAGTAGCAGATCTGTATAAAATAGAATGCAATTAGAAAAGCATGCTTCCATTATATTTTTGCGAGACTATTCTTTAAATTATTGTGTACATAGGTATGTAAATGTTTGGGGTTTTTCAATTTTCATTACATAACGCGCATCGTCATTTTTTTCGATCATCTGAATATTTTGGTATAGATAACGCGCGCGTTATCGATGGGAAAATACGGTACTATTATTTATAAACGTTTTAGAAAATTTAATTTATTATAACGTTGGATGAAACATATTTTTGTATCATTGATTGTGTAGGAGTTATTTGTGAAATACTGTTAAACCGGAAGTTGCTGATTATGTATGTTGTGGGTGCTCTGGGCGCTGGGGCGAAAGGCCATTTCATCGTTTTTCATCGATCATGTCCCGAAAAAAATTATTTATAATGTTTGTAACGTAAAAGATAATATGATATAAATTAATCACGTAGGTATCTTCCAAGTTTAGATTGAATACAGAGTTCAAAAATACTGTCGTAGATAAATATTTACATCTTATATATGGAGAAAGTCATGTGCTGGCCACATCAGATTTTTAGTGTAGTAGATGTAACTTTCCGAGTCTTTGAGAGTTCTTTCTTCCAAGAGGGTTCTAAGCGTGAGAAGGAAAAAAAATTGGTTGGGATTATTTGGCAAGCGACACAAAACGTAACATCCACTCATTAGATCCCCACATTGGCGCCTATACTTATTTGAATATCTTTCGTTAAGAGACAATATCATCAGCACGTTTCTTAGGAGTGACTTCATCCCTTGTTTTAAAAATTAACTCCTCTTCTAAGAAACAAAAAATCATTTATATCAGATGAAATGTTCTGGTAGGCTTACAATTAAGCCTGATTTCGTTATACATGTATTAGCTAAGTATTCAATTGAATGCGTCACAAATCGAACATTAAAACTTCGGCTGCATTAAAAAATACTGTTTACTCTTGATTATAGTTGATATTATAATTGAATTTGCAGAATTAAAGTTACACACCAAGGTGAAAAAAAATGAAGTCGTCAATTTACAGTTATTTAGACTAAGTAGTAGTTAGGTTGTTTAACCAGCAGAGAGCTGACGCAAACCCAGTCTTACGCATTGAGTGTTCAAAGAAAACAAAAATTTTCCATGAATTGAAGTTTTGAAGGGGAATTGCATGACCATGCGGTTGACAGAATAAGTCATGAGATTCGTTGGATTCTATTACCAGAGAAAAAATAGTGAAAGGAGGAAAAAGGAAGCTGGAGAATTTAAGCCACAGTTTTAACAGTTCATCAAATTTATTTCAAGCCATCAAGTCACTGTTTCGATAAATCTGTGCGTACCTTACGCGCACAATACCTTTCAGCTGACTGATTTGCTTCCAAAATGGTATATAATTAATAAAATCATCGAAAATTATTTTTTAGTGATATCTTGTATTGCTCCAATACTTCTTCAAATTTCTAAGGAAATTCGGTTATCGAATTATTTCCGTAAATATACAGCAAATTAACAGGTAATCATAAAATAAGGATCAGTACATTTTCAATCAGCCCGAGTAATCAAGAGTCTACTGTACAGAATTTTGACCGTCCAGAATGCTTAATAAAGGAACCTTTGGACTTGCCGCTAAAATCATCTTCAGGTGTGCCCTCCGATAATATGCCGAAAATAAGACAATCCTAATTTATGCATCTAATAATGGTAATTGCATTAAAAATACATTGCCATTAACTTTAGAAAAAACTTTGCCTTCGTTTTTCCGATAGAGGCCTCGAGCTATTAGTGGACTTAGAAAAGAATTTTCATACGTCCATCTGTACCTTAAGAAATTTAAACTAAACTCTCTTTCTAAGTGTTCCCAGTGAATTTCTCAAAAGCACTACTCGCGAGCCTAACTTTGCATTCACACCCTAAAAACAGTCACGTGCAGAAGATCTGAGCGTTTTATCAATCTGTTTGCCTCTTAAACGTAATCCTAATCTCTGTTTTCAGGGTGTAAGTTTCGAATTACTTCTCGAATGTTCCCTTGTATTTTTGCGAGGAATAAACGAATATCACTTTCGAATTTTTCTGATGGGAATCTTATCTTATGGGGTGAATCATCTAACAAAAGGAAAGGCTTAAGAAGTGCATACGTTGAACATTGAGTGCAAAACACTCGTATCTTAGTGTCCCCTTGATATCGATGTCGGCTCTAGGCCTGCTCTGCTACCGAAAACATCGCCTTAGCTGAAATCGGAGCATATATACGGGTACGTGGAGCTTTCGCTGAATTTATCAAGCAGTGTATCTCTAAGACTTGCGTGGTGATTGGGGTTTTGTACTCTTCAGCAGAAAAAAAAGCTCAGAGATAGTCATAGGACCTGACTCTAGGGGGGGGTTTGAACCCCTAAAACCCCCCCCTCGCTGCGCCACTGGCTTATGGAGTAGAAAGCCTATTGAGGACATGAAATTATTGCAACAGATTTCTTTCTCCACCAAGTTACACTTTGACTTAAAATTACAAGAAGACACTAGGATGTGTTTGGAAGTGGATTTTATAATACATTTTCCATAAAGACAGAAGACCCAATCAGTGAACAGGAATTATGACTGGTCCACATTTGAAATGAGCCAATTCCCAATTTAGTGTTTGATACCAGGTTGCATGAATTATTATTCTATAAGAAATCCATAGGTTATCTTTCCAAAAATATAATGAAATTTTACATACGGTAAGAAGAGTACATGAGAAATGATATGGTGCTCAGTTCTTGGACGGAATGGAAAGAAGTTATTCTTTTGGTTGTTTTATTGGCCTCCGGATAGGGACATCAGATGTATAGAGCAACTAGCTGATTCGTTAGAGAATATTCGGAAGAAAATGAAGGATCCTATCACAGTTGTTGGAGGGGATTTTAAACCTTCCCCATATTGATTGGGAGAATTTATCGAGTTCGTACTCCGGTAGAGAGAAGACTAAATCGCAGACATTGATAGATATGTTTTCACTTCACCCTTTAGATCAACTTAATAAGAAGGTTACGAGGGCGATTCACGAAGGTAAAGGTAGTGTACTTGATTTATTAGCCACTTCGCATTCTCACTTGTTTGATGATCTAAATGTTATTGCCGGAATTTCAGAGCATGATATCAAAACTGCAGTTATGAAAGTGGAAATATTAAAATCCCTCAAGCCACTGCAGCAGATGTTTCGCAAAGCAAGATTTTTGGAATTCAGGAATAATATCAATGCGAATAGGGAAGACTTCTGTTGTTTTTTGAGTGGTAATAATATTGAGGATAGCTAGATGGAATTTCTCTGAATATTAAGAGAAAGCTTAGCTAGGTTTGTCCAAAATAAAGCCGTTAGGGAGCATTAGGATCCGTGTTGGATGAAACTTAAGTTGTGAGTGTTGCATTGGAGGATTTTACATTCGAGACTTTGATCTTGAGTGGCAAAAATATGCAGAGGTGTGAAGATTGGTTAAGGATGAATCACAGAATGAGTTTTAAATTAAATCAATTTTATTATATCCTGTGGCAAGCCACCCGAAGGACAACAGTAATGGAATCATAGCAGTCGAAACAAAGCAATATCACAATATTAAACAAATAATCAAACAATAAAATTTTAAATCTATTTATTGTTCTTGTATCACAGATTGTAGTTGGTAGTTAATTCCGAAAATTTATGGCAAATACTGTAAAAATTTGGTTTTACTTGTTTTTCTGTAGAATCTGTAGCTAGTTTTTATTCAACTCCAAACACTATAACCCATAATGAAAATTCAGATGGTGAGCTCTATTGCCAGTATGAAGTCCTCAAACATAGAGAGCTCATCATCTATGAAGGAAAGTCCTGAGGTATTGAAAACAAGGTGAGACGCTACACTGATAAGATGAAAGCAAAAATTCACATTGACTCTTGCTCTCTCCATCTCCAGCAGCATTTCCTACCACTCATGTTGCTATCACAGATCTCTGTAAGTCCCTCAGCTCTAGTGGTTCACTTTTCCCCACAAAACGTACCATGAAGTGCTGTGTTCATGTTGTCCAACTGTTTACATAACCCCACTAGATTTGCCTCTTAAAATTTAACTTTACATCTAAGAAGACAGAGAATAAAGTTATTTGGGAAGGGAACCAATAAAGGGGACCATATTAAAATAACACATCTGTATGCTTTCAGAAGCTCCTTATCTCCCTAGAATTCCTTAAGAAATCAGTCTTGAATCTTTGTTGCTTCATGTTATGTATCACTTTTTTTACTTTCTCCATATACGAAGTATAGAGAAAGTATTGTTTTCATGAAAAAATTCGACTTCGAGATTTCAACGGAAATACATGTTTTGGGGTCCCTAGAACACGTTTTGATCATTTTCGGAATGATGTCTGTGTGTGTGTGTGTGTGTGTGTGTGTGTATGTGTGTGTGTGATAGTGGGCGCTCTAACTTGAAAACTATTAGTCGTATCAATACCAAACTTCATATATAGTACTGTTGTGTGTGCTGTCAGAGTTGATTAGTTTTTGGAGTAAATCGGTCAACCGGAAGTCGAGCTTTATTCATTAAAGCTCATTTCCGGTTTTCAAAATATCTCCATAAATATGATATATACGTACATTGTATTACTTATAAAAGTTTTAGATAATAATATTTACTACAACTTTTGTATTTATCATACTTTTGTATCACCGGTTGATTAGGAGTTATTCGTGAAATACCAATAAACCGGAAGAAGATGATTATGTACTTTGTGGGCGCTCTAACATAAAAACTATTTGTCAAATCAACACCAAATTTCATATATAGTACTTTTATTACAGTCGTTAGAGTTGATTAGTTTTTGGAGTAAATCGGTCAACCGGAAGTCGAGCTTCATTCTTCAAAGCTCATTTCCGGTTTTCAAAATATCTCCATAAATATGATATTTAGGTATATACTATTATTTATAAATGTTTTAGAAAAGGATAATTACTATAACTTATGTTTGAAACATATTTTTGTATCACTGATTCTTTAGGAGTTATTCATGAAATACTGATAAACCGGACGTTGCTGAATATGTACTTCGTGGGTGCTCTGGGCTCTATGGGCGAAAGGCCAAATTCATCGTTTTTTATCGAGCATGTCCCGAAAAACATTATTTATAATTTTTGTGACGTAAAAGATAATAATATATAAATAAATCACTCATCTTCCAAGTTTAGATGGAATATAGAGTTCGAAATTACTGTCGTAGATAAATATTTATATCTTATATATGGAGAAAGTCATGTGCTGCCCACATCAGATTTTTTACTATATCAATAATGATCCCAAAAGTCTAATTGACATTTCTAGGAGTTGATTGAAGGTCAATGGAGAAATGTATGACTAGATTTTTCTTGCTCTGATTTTGTATCCATGAAGATAAATTTAAATTTGTATAACTATGACCAATTATAAGCTTCGTTAATTTACAATATTCATTGCTAAACCTAATTTACATATTAATCCACAATTATTACAAACAGAAGGTACATTTGATAATTACTCCTAAATTTCCTGTATAACCTTACATATATAATACACAATATTTTTGTGAACAGTTACCAACTAACATCAATAACTTGTCAATTGCTGTTAAATAGCTGTATTTTACATTTGAATTTGCAATACGTGATTTGTCAACTACTTATCATGCAAGATTTTTCAGGGTTCCTGATAAGCCTCAATGACTATTGTCTCGGGAAGTCTCCACTGCCCATCATCATTCTCATCTCCCATTTCAGTCTCTCTTTATTTAGCTTATACCCTCAATTAAACTGCTAATAATTTTTGAGAAAACCTCAAATATTTCTGCAGGTAGACTGTTCTTTTCTTTGATATCTCTATTTTAGAAAAGAGACTGTATGAATATTGATTTGATACCTTACATGTCATCTTTATTTCATTTCCCCTGCATATAGACTCCCAACCTATTTCTTTTAGCATCTGTATAACGCTGCTACATTTTTCATATCTATTGTACAAATATCCCCTCATTGCTCCATTTCTTCTCCTTTAAATCAGCCAATTGTGGCCTTATGCTTGATGCCAAAGTTATATGGCCTCTTGCAAAAATTGAATCATTTGACCCCCACCAGAAGCATTAGACTTTATAAATTATCTGTCATTTGCTTGAGAGGACCTCCAAGAAGGCTCACACAAAATGCCATCGAGAGCTTCAATTTCAAAATATTTTAATTCCTAAAAAATAGGACTCGTGCATCATTTCTTAATCTATCTTCTCCGAGCAGTTCTGCTTTTAGTTTCACATGCTTTATTGTCATTGCCAAATTTGTTTAATTTCCTTTCTTGTTAGATAAATCAGGGAATAACTGGGTGGAGATTGAATGGTGTTGTTGTTTTCAAAATGAGTTGTTTCAATGTGTTGTATGTAGCAAAAGCACCTTTTCCTTCTTTTCCATCCTATTTCCTTTGTTGTACTGATCCTTTGCCTCCACAGAATACTAATTTCTTGTTATAAATTCCTTTATGCTTTCTCTGTATTATAATTTGTATATAATGAAATCTTTCTTATATCGTATAATTCCAAGAATCTGAATTGATTAAAAAGTGATGCTGAGATCAGGTGAGTACTCATTGCTTACTCTAAATTGTAGTTGTTTAATCTATGTTCTTTAGCATTCAAAAATAAAAATTATTTGGCAATGCGCCCCTCTTATAATCTTTGATTTATCATTATTAAAAAGAATTTAAAGAAATAAACAATTTTGAAGATTTCCAAAACAAATAATAGTAAGTGTGTGCTTACAAGTTAATTTACGCTTAGTTTGAATGTCTCCTTTTTCCAGTTGGTGACAGTGGAAATATTGGCCCCCCTTTGAGAGAAATTCCACCCCGAGCGAGAAGGCCACCTGACTACAATGTGGCTGCCCAGATGGCAGCACGAATGCATCAGTTGGGTCGAGCGCATTCTCATGAGGGAGTAGCGAGCTGTTATCACTTAGGAATGGGTACTGAGCCTGATTATGATGATGATGATGACGACGATGACGACGGTGAGAGTTTTAATAGGTTCTTCTTCCTAATAGTCTATCAATGGTCTCTTACTTATAATTTCTTTCGAATAGTTAAGGAATATTCTGATTGGTCATAGAATAACTAACAAGACAATAGCATTGAAGGGGACGATGATTGGAGATTTGGGAAGGAAGCTATAGAAAAGCCTTATGCTTTATATTTCTTTATTTTTTGCCTGAATTAAGAAAAGAGTTGGAGTATTCGAAATCATAGCAAAGTGGAAAAATCTATTGTTAATAACATCCATCTAGAATCTATCGTAATAAAATTGTCCCTGTTCCTTTTTTTACTCAAGTTTTACTTTATTTTTGATGGTTTTAAGTGTGCAGTCATAAGATTCAGGGATGAAATCAAAACACTAGAAATATCATGTTTGTTGAGTAATTTCTTGAATAAATCAAATGCTTGGCTTATCATTTATTTTGGTAGTTTCCCTATTATAATAACTCGGGTCAAAATTGACCAGCATATATGTAAAATCCCAGTTTTCAATCGGTTGAAACTTTTTCAATTTAATGGGCATACCAACCATCGTGGAAATTTTTTATTTGATACCATGTGATGCAGACTTTCAAATGTCTTTTAACTTTTGTAATACTTGTTTTTAATGATCACGATTATATATTCTCACACTTCACACTATAAATGGCAGAGAGTTATTTTAGAGCAAATTGGGACAACAATAAAGAAAATTACATAGGCTGACTTTTGATATTCGATTCTTGGAAATTTTCAAAGGTAAATATTAAATAAAATGTTGCAGTAATATGCAAGGATGAATGAACTTTGAAAATAATGCATTGATATTATCAGAGCTGCTTTCCTGTTTATCTCAGTTTAGAGAGGTACAATGAAGTTTATTGTGGATTGTAAGCATGATTAGTATACTAATTTTTTAGAAATTAGGTAGAACACTTCTATCCCATGGCGTTTTTTTTTTTATGAAAATTGAGGCGTTGACGATCTCAAATGCACTGATAGTGCAAGTGTGGATAGTACTTGCTATCCCTCTGGCTTGATGGAAGTTTCTCCCTATACTTGATAGTTGTTTACAATCAACAAGCTTGGCTTTGTTTATAATTTAGTGACTAATGAGATGGTAGAAAGAGTAAATACTTGGATGTAGGTTGCAGAAATATCCTCTCGGCCATGGCAACTTTTTTATGAGTGCATGCATGAGTGCACTTGGTCAGAAGTTGGTCACAAAATTTTTCCTAGTGCCGAACAAAAATTTTGAAGAATGCATTATTTGATGCCTTATTTGTGAGTGATTAGTGTATGAATTAATAAAACTGATTGAGTAAAAAAATATGAGAAGATTTTACAAAAAGTTTGAAAGTTGTTCCCAAAAAAATGCAAATATATTTGGCCAGGACTTTTTTTGCTTGCTAGAAACATATCATCTCGGTGCCACTTTTGCATTCCCACCCCTGCTCTAGATAGCACAGCATTGCATGTTGTCTTATTTTGACTTTATAAATCACTAATTATTTATTTTTATAATCAATCCTGGGAAATATTACTCCCTATTATTGATAAGAAATATTTGTGCTATGAAAATAAATTTTGTGGCATTTGATAAGAAATGTTTTGAAAACATCTGTGATGAGTCTTAGATTAATTTGAATTGTGAGGAGAAAATAAATCTAAAATTCAGGTACTTACATTTTTGTGATGTAATTAATTATTTTTATCTCATCTTGTTATAATTAATGAGTTTGTACATTATGTGATAATGTTTTTGGGTTCCACAGTGTTGGATTGCAACATTTCGCCAACACTAATGTTCACTTTGCCTGAAGAAGCCAACGGCAGGGTTGGTAAATCATTGCAATCCAACTTTGAAAAACAATATGAAACCCGAAAACATTATCACATAATTTAATCAATACACAGCGAAAGCCTTTGCACCAAGTTTGTACATTAATATACGAAATTCAGAAAATTGTTAGCCTAACATCAACAATACATCACTAGTTTAATGTGTTACTTACTTTTTTATATTAAATTCTGCTACTTCTTTTTCATCTAGTAGATGCATTTTCTTGAGCCAATTCTAAGTTACTTGTAGTCACTCCGTTCATTTTATTACTTTTTCCAGAGAGAAGTAATTTAGGCCTTAATTTCTTTAATTTGACTTTTCTGCTGGGCCATTTATTATTTTCAGGGCTTAATTTGTTTCCTCCCTGCCAAGTTGGGTCTTTTTGATCATTAATCTTACTCTTCATAATACTGTTTAATTTAAATGGTGATGTGATTTATGCATTTTTTGGTTACATCTGGAATATTTCTTTTGATATTAATGCCTTTTATAGTATAAACATCTTTATTTTAACATAATTCAAAGGGCTTTCTATCCAGCTGGACATCATACTCTATCCTTAATTGCATGAAAATTACTTAATAAGTTTTTTATCCCTTAAATACATACTTTTGTGCTGTTTCTATTCTCTCTCCTGGGGATGTAGAAACCAATTTAAATTTTTCTGGTGGGTAGCAGGATAGATTCCACAAGACCACTCAGAGTAAAGAAGTCATATACTAAAACAATGTTTTAGGCTTTTTATTTTTGAGGATTACAAATATTCTTTGTGAAATCTATTCCCTAGATGGATGTTGTTTCAA
Organism: Sympetrum striolatum; assembly: GCA_947579665.1. NCBI lineage: Eukaryota > Metazoa > Arthropoda > Insecta > Odonata > Libellulidae > Sympetrum > Sympetrum striolatum. Next base: position 71,720,575 of record OX388346.1, on the reverse strand, counting down.
ATTGCGAATTCCTCTAATGATCTCGTTATCATCCTTTTTTCCTTATTTATGCTAGCATGTTTAAAGACAAGTAATAATTTCCTGCTTCAAAATTGATGTATAATATTTGGTAAGGATTCCTTGGACAAGGAAAATTATTGAACATTTTGATTTAGGTAAATAATAACCTGTAATTTGCATGCATTAGTTCCCACCCTCTCCGTTGCCTCACAATTATGTGTGAGGTGTTAGCCAGTACAATCATACTTATGTTAAGGTCTTCATATTCTTGAGATTCAATATTTAATTTAAAAAATTGTAAATTTCAATTAGTAAATGCTTATTCATATCTGTTCTTATTATTTTGACTAATACTAAGGAAAGTGATTTGGGAGTAAAATATAAGGTTTTGTATAATATCGGAATACAGCCTTTTTGTGTGTGAGTGTGTAAGTATGAAGCTGTGCTTTTAATAAATTATTAATTTGGAAAGTTATTGTCACTTTGCCAAACATTCTTTAAATTCTAAGATTGGATTACTGATGATGTCAGTTTAGACCCTCATCTTTGGAATTACATTGTTATAAATAGAAAAATCTGTTTGACTGACTTAAAAGACTGCTTTGTCATGAAAGATTTTGACTTTTTGACTTCAAACTAAAGTGGTAAACTAACTGTGAACTTTATTTTCGTAAAAATTTTGACTGAAGGTATGAATGTGGGGCCCCTAAGGCGATTATTGTAGAACACTTGGGACAGAAGATGGAGCTAATTCAGCAAAGGTAGGCTTGCTTTCTCAGATATGTGTTTACACTTTCCCGTAGCAGGAAATGGTTCCTAGTCATTTTTCTCTTTTTACACAAAAACATCTTTGAAGATGTCTACAGGGTGTTTGTTCATTTGGTGGAAATTTCTTTTCGCTCTAATTGTAATTTTGTTTGGTGATGGCCATTCTTTCGGTGGTTTTTCTTTTGTCGGCTAGTATGATGATCTTTAGAATCTGTCTTTGTTTTGTTGTTGCATGGTGTTTGTTGAGAGTGGAAATGAAGGTTAATATTATAGTAACATAATAGTTAGTATTCCGTAAAATAAGACACTGTGTAAGATTCAGGTGCTGAGCCTGGTATTGGCAATCCAGAGAATTCTGGGCCTAAAGACTTGCAGATTATAGCAAGTTTATTTTCCTCTTCAATAAAAATTAGGGGTCAGTTGTCCTTTGCACCCCACATCTGCTGCTTCCCAAAAGGGACATCCTGGATCAGGGTAATGCCATCCATAACTTGATTATACCGTCGAAGGACCCAGAAACACCGAATAACTCCAGTGTTTCCAAACTACCAAGGTCTTGAAATTATGATATCCCCAAGGTCTCGAACTCAAGTAACATACTCGTAGCACTTTTATTCAGTTGTTCTATCTTCAAATATTTTTGTAGGTAAAATCTCTACTTCATCATTATCAAGGCATCTAGTATTCCACGATAAAATACCATTTTGAACACGAATAACATGGGTGAAAGATAGTGTTTCATCCATCTTTTACCATGTTACTTTTGTTCATGTAAATTCATTATTGAAACGAATATTCATCCAATGGCATCATTTTATTTCTATGGGAAGTTTTTCTGACCGTGCATTGATATCTGAGTCAACAGAGATAACCCTGACCCTCCTAGAAGTTCTGAATTGTTATACTGAGATGCCTTTTGAAGAGGAAAAGGCCTTGAGAAGGAAAAGAAAGGAGGGGGAAGTAAGAATATATGAGGGAGTGATGGTATCAATGGAAAGGATGGGTGAGGGGTAAGAAAAGAGATAATCATTGATGACTTGGTTAGGATCAGACGAATTTCTCAAAATTTCTAATGAGTTTTCAAATTCTCCTGTTGATTGTCATCTCTCACTGAAGGAGCTTCTCCGCTGCGCTTAAGTAGTTGTGAAGAAAAACAAGAAACTGAGACCACAAAACAGTACCAGTTAGCTGCCAACCATTTTGGTACCTCTGCTTCTCTCGGGGTCTATGGAAGCTTAGTTTATTCTATTTCATTTTGAAATGACAAGTTTTAGCAAAATATGAATTTTGTTCCAAATTTTGGCTCGTTTTGGATGTTACATATTGGTCCTCATGAAGATGCAATTAAATTCTTAAATAAAGACTTTACTTCAGCTTGAACCAACTTAGCTATTTAGATGCATTGTATAAAAAGATAGACATCTTTGTTATGAAGATTGCAATATGCTAGACTAATGCAGGCTACGCTATGTCGAGGTTGTTATAAAAAACAAAAAACATCTTATAATATAGTGAAGATAAATTTCTATTTCTCATCCTTGCTTCTTACAGCGTGGCCACAGGACCTTGGGAACCTTGAAAAAACCTTGAATTTTTGCTGACCTTCAAAAACTGAGAAAATGCCTTAATTTTTTTACAAACCTTGAAAAATCCTGATCCAACTCGTTGTTCTGGTTCAATCCGTAATAAACCACTCATTTAAATTCTGGCACCAGCGCTGCCTACGCGAAAACTCCAAAACCTCATACATAAACAACCCTCGCCATTCGTGCCGCTGATTCGTGTGAACATTAATTTCGGGGTAAAGTTTGAAAGTTGTAACTTGTTTTTGTTGGTATAAATTCCAAATTTCAATTGAAGAATTGAATAAAAACCAAAAACTGTATTTTGACCTTGAAAAATCCTCGACCTGACATGGAAAAACCTTGAAATGACCTTGATTTTTTAACATACCGTTCTGCGGCCACCCTGTTCTTACCTTTCTGCTCTTTATGTCATAATATAGAATTTTCTATTAAACCAGTTTCTGTGATTTCTTAATTTTAACTCTTAGTCGTGGAGCTGCAAAGCATGGTTAGAATTGTGAGATTAGAAGAAAAGGAATTGAGGAAAAGAAATTAACTTTACACGAACTTCCTTGTACTGTTATATAAACTTGAAAAGTGCTCTTTCCTTAGGAATTTAACAGATCTTTTTTTCTCTTAGCTGAATAACTCTTTATTCCTACACTATCAGTATTGGTTTAATAATATACAAAATGCAGGTATTAAACATTCCTTACTCCAATAAAGCAGCAAATTACTTGTACCTTTCTTAGCATTTTCACTTTTTGTGTTTGTAGTATTATGTATTTATGTTCAAGGTGTTTTTATTGTTATTTGTAGCCCTTTTGTATAATATGACTGGTTTTCATGATTTTGGAATTACAAAGACTTTTGAAGGTCATCTTTTGCTTACATCTGAATATTTTTTATTTTGAAACAGATGACGAGGAGACACAAGTGTCAGCAGTCTAGCTCTCTCGATGGACCAGCGCAATTTATGGAGAAAATTTCCCACCGTATTGAGTCACTTGCATCAGTGGGCTCTGTTGTCGTCTGTCGAATGACGTCAGTGGTGATTCAAGTGTTTTTAATTGACATTCAGATCAAATAAGCCAAGTCATTCCAAAGAATCGGCTACATGTATGTATATAGCTTTCGTAATGAAAGAAGTGATCTGATAAAATATCCATATCATTCTTCACTCATACTGTCTGATTTAAGTTGAAGAATACTCGGCAGGCATTAGAGTGAGAGTGCATCTAAGTGTTTGTCTGTGGAAATTGTTCTCATTCCAATGATTAATGGAAGACAGAATCTCCTGTAACATACGGTTTGAATCTCTAGTGAGTGTGATATCCCAATGGAAAAGTGAACTTGTTCTTGTGATTCACCTAGTCCTGCCACATAATTGGTTGCTTTTTATCATTCCATTTTCTGCAATTGGAATGTGTGTCGTGATGTCATCTTCGTCTTCTTTCCTTTCTAAAACATATCTCAATTTCCCTAATTTTCTCCACAAGAAGTGAATGTGAAATAGAATTGCAGACCAACTACATTTTTATGAATGAGTATGAATGGCAGTTATTTAACATGACCAATTTGAGTGAAAACAAAGCTTATATTTTTCTTTCCAACCACTGGAACTCTCTGAGATGTGTTTTTGTGGCTTTTGGAGCTTCAATGTGCTTCATATTTTTTGGCACAGTTGCAACAAAAAGATCTTTTCTATACCATGTGATGTCAAAGGAAATTTTTTGCCCACTCATTATATTTTTTGTGATGTAGATATTGATTTTATATTTTGGTTAAATTGCCATTGCACTACTGAACTTCGTATGGTATATATGAAACATAAGTAATGACATTTAATTGCTATGGAATTGCCCGTGGCATTGTTGTTATTATTTCTTAGCTTTGGACCCTTTCTGGTGGTCTGCACACACAATTGTGCTGTATTATTCTGTACAAAATACAATCTCAAATGCACCAAGTGAGAAGTTGGGTTCTTATTCACCTTTGTTTCAAAATATAGAACTGAAGTTATTCTCTCTGAAAGTTGTTTCATATGAATGATGAATAAAATGCCAAAAGGGCTTCTGGTGCTCTGTTATGCAACAATACTCGTGAGCAGTACCTTTAAGAAGTTCTCTACAAAAATTCCAGAGCAATCATGGGAAAATGAAAACAAACGCATGAATCATATAACCTGAAAGAGAAAATGAATCTTTGAAGTAAACGGAGCATATAGGCCATATATATGTATATGGCCATATATAGGCATATAGGTTCATTTAAATAACAACAGGTCACCTAACTCAAAAATAGTCATGCATATACCATATGAGTAAAATGCTGCTTGCATACTGCAACTAATATACATACTTATGCAAAATGTCAACTATCTGTCTTCACAGTATAGACTCCGAAATAATTATGAAAATTCAATCAATATGTTTTAAATGGGAGATATGTGTACCATCTGGCATTGAACCTGGGTCTTCCTGGTGATACTTACTATGCAGCACAACAGAAGATCACCATCTCTAACTATGTGTGATAACTCAAGCAGAAATATTGGCTGCAACTGCCTCAAACGACGTACTACTTTTCTCTTATATTCTTTATGTGAGAAATATTAATGTGCTCTGGCATCGAACCCAGGAATATCTTGGTCTTATCTAAATTTTTTTCTTAAACTGAATCTTAATATACATCTTCTAGCAAAGCAAGAACTTCCTATCATTTTGATAAGTGCATCAAAAAAATAATTAAAAACTACCCCAATGTGTTTTATATGGGAGATATATTTACCGCCTGGTATCAAACCCGGGTCTTCCTGGTGAATCTTCCTATGCAGCACCATAGAAGATCACCATCTCTAAACTATGTGTGAAAATTCAAGCAGAAATATTTGCTGCAACTGCCTCAAACGAAGACCTACTTTTCACATATATTCCTTATGTGAGAACTTTTAATGTACTCTGGCATCGAACCAAGGAACAGTATGGTCTTATCTAAATTTCTTCCTTAAACCGAGTCTTAATATAAATCTCCTAGCGAAGCAAGAATTTCCTATCATTTCGATAAGTGCATCAAAATAATGAAAAACTACCCCAATGTATATTAAATGAGAGATATTTGCATTGTCCTAGCCTCGAACCCAGAACATTTTCTGTAAAAGTCATTAATGTTTTCGATAGATCATGGCCATATCTGTAGGCTCCTTGAGTGTTGATTCTCTACCTATTCGGGGATTATTTTTTAGAAATTACGAAGTGCCTTATTCATTTCTCAACAATGATGATATTCATTATCTTCTGATGATGCATTTCTGCTAAGCATTCAACCCAATGGTCAGATGGTACATCTGCTTCTAACGTCTACAAGTAATGATACTAGGCAAGATGAGGAGTGAGTGAAGCATATTAACACCCTTTTCATGGCATTTCATAAGGAGATACTGTAATCAGCACAATTATTCACTCATACCTCAGTAGCTTTCATGCCATCACAGTCTTTATCAAGATCGTGAGAAAAGTAAGTGAAACATACATTTTTTTCTCTCCTTTACCAAAATATAAATATTCCATTAATCAAGATACGGCAGCAGGAACTTTTGATGATGACCTCATTACAAAGCTCTCTTATTTTGTTTCCTCATTAATGACTCATTTTTTCAGGTGCCTTCCCTTTTCTTTTAAAACATTCTAAAATAATCCGTGACAAGGGGAACACAAGGGGTGCATAACACGGATTTGCTTAAGACTTTCAGGGCATATGCCTTGCTCAAACATAATATATCTAGCCTTAAACTTGATGACACCATGCCATTGTTTATCTAAAATTTTCCATTGAAAATTGAAGTTTGGCAACCTTGCAATGTACATTTTTCACCCCTTAGATTGTGGCAACTCCTTAGCTTAACTACAAGCGTCATTGATGCAGGAATTACATAGAGATACTCACTTCCCTGCTATCCCAGGAAGTGCCCCAAAAAGTGAAGTGCACTTCCCGGGATAATACATAATATATTTGCATAATGCATTATTTAGAAAAAATCTGACATTCGTGGTCTTCTAGAATTGGGTCTATTATATAATATCTCACCTTTTATAGGCATATATACTGTTGGGAACACTTATGACGCGGAATGCCTGAGTCGCAATTTAATGGGGTGAAAAACGTTGATTGCAGGGTTGTTGAACTTCAATTTTCAAAGGAAAATTTTATACAAACGATGGTATCATGTCTTCAAGTATGAGGCTTGATTCTATAATATTTTAGCAGGGAACATACCTTATCTTAAGTAAATACCTGGTGTTCCAGTTGTTAGTGCTCCAATTAGGATTCTTGGTAGGATATTAAGAATTACCAGCTGATTGCTGTATAAAGTTGCTGTTCTAAAATTTTGGAGTAGAATGAGAATATTACTCCTGTGTAGGTTTTCTTTTTGTCAAATGACATCTTTTCTGCATATCAACATGAATACAGTTAAGTCCATCATAACAATTACGGTATATAACGAGAGTTGTGTTATAGCAAGTGATGTTGTCCATCTCACAGCAAAAAGGATGTATCGGTATAACGAGCGCCAAGTTTCTATATTTTTCTTGCAGGAGGCATATCTCGGATTCATCAATTGACGTGAGAGACAAAGTCCGACAAGTGAACGGTAATCTGAGACATTATCTCTTCAAAGAGCAGAAAAAAATTATTATTACCTTTTTTATTAATTTATTTCCCTCAGCCCGCCTGATCCTCCCTGAAATGCTTCTGGGAGCTTTGATATGAGGCTTCTCTCAAGTTTAACTATCCCCATTTTTTCCCTCCATACATCTTATCCCCTTGTCTCTTGTTTCTTTTTGGCGACCACTCCTCTATTCAGCACCGGAATTTTTAATTTAGTTCTTATCATATTGGCATCCACCCATGGGATGTTTTCTTATGAAACTTGGAAGCAAATCATCTAATCCAGCAAGGGCGTCGCCAGGGGGGGGGCAGCTGTCCCCCCCTGGAGAACCATTCGTATTTTGGTTCGGGATGTGTTGTACAACAATTTTTAGGCACGAGCGTATTTGAAAAGAATTTAGACCCAAAACAAAGTCAAGTGTTGGCACGTGTAAACACCAGTGATGGGAAAAGTACTTCCTCGTAGGAAATTCATTTATACCTCCAGCGCAGCAAAAATATTTCAACAATACTTTGTAGTAGAGTCCTTCGCCCCTTCCCTCCCAAGAGAAGAAAAGTTCGGTTTCAGGGGGAACAATGTAGTTAGAACTGCCTCTCGATGCGATCAGAGCGCGAGGTTATGCGATTATGTACTCTCTCTCAAACTACCTTGAATATCGTCCGACAATTGCCGGCAGAAGACCAAGGATTCAGTTTTTTTTCGTTTTCCCTTCAAAATGGATATAAGAATGTTTTGCGGTGAATATTTTGCAAATAGGCCCAAGCAGTGGCGCAGCGAGGGGGGAAGTTTAGGGGTTCAAACTCCCCCCCCCCAAGAGTCAAGTCCTATTACTAGCTCTGTGCTTTATTCTGCTGAAGAGTACAAAACCCCAATCATTTGGATGATAAATTCAGCGAAAGCTTTGCATGCCAGTAAATATGGCTCCGATTACAGCTAAGTTGATGTTTTCGTTAGCAGAGCAGGCCTAGGGCCGACATCGATATCAATGGGACGATACGAGTGTTTCGCACACAATGTTCAACGCATGCACTTTACATATCCTTTTGTTAGAATACTCACACCATAAGATAAGATTCCCATGAGAAGAATTTGAAAGTGCTGATTTTACTCCTCGCAAAAAATCAAGGGAACATTCGGGAAGTAATTTGAAACTTACACCCTGAAAACAGAGATTAAGATTACGTTTGAGAGACAAACAGATTGATAAAACGCTCAGTTAGATCTTCTGCACGTGACTGTTTTGAGGGTGTGAATTCAAAGCTAGGCTCGTGAATAGTGCATTTGAGAAATTCACAGGGAACAGTTCTAAGGAGAGTTTAGTTTGGATTTTATAAGGTACAGATGGACATCCGAAATTTTTTTTCACAGTTCGCTGATAGCTTGAGGCCTCTATCGGGAAAACGTAAGTTAATGTCTATGTAGTTTTTTGTAAAATTACCATTATTAGTTGCATAAATTGGGATTGTATTATTTTAGGGATGTTATCAGAGGGCACATCTCAAGATGAGTTAGCGACAATTGCAAAGTTACTTGTTCCTTTATTAAGCATTCTGGACGATTAAAAGTCTGTACAGTAGACTCTTCATTACTCGGGATGATATAAAATATACCGATCCTTATTTTATAATTACCCTTTAATTTGCTGTATAGTTACGAAAATAATTCAATAACTGGGTTTCCGTAGAAATTTGTAAAAGTATTGGAGCAATTCAAGATATCAGTAAAAATTAATTTTCGATGATATTATTAAGAATATACCATTTTGGAAGCAAATCAGTCAGCTGAAAGGTATTGTGCGCGTAAGTTACTCACATATTTATCGTAACTGTGACTTGATGACTTGAAATAAATTTGAGAAACTGTTAAAACTGTGGCTTAAATTCTTCAGCTTCCTTTTTGATGCAGCCAATTTTTTCTCTTGTGATAGAATCCCACGAATCTCATATCTGGTTATGCAATGCCAATTCAAAATTTCAATTCGTGGAAAACTTTTGTTTTCTTTGAACACAGTGCGTAAGACTGGGTTTTGTATCACCTCTCTGCTGGTTAAACCACCTATCACTTAGTCTAAATAATTGTAAGTTGATGTCTTCATTTTTTCCACCTTGGTATATAACTTGATTTCTGCAAATTCAATTATAATATCAACTATAATCAAGAGTCTACAGAATATTTTAATGCAGCCGAATTTGTACTTTCCAGTATGTGACGCATTCAATTGAATACTTGGCTAATACATAAATAACGAAATCAGGCTTAAATGTAAGCCTACCAGAAAATTTCATCTGATATAAATGATTTTTTGTTTCTTAGAAGAGGAGGTAATTTTAAGAGCAACGGATGAAGTCATTCCTAAGAAAGCTGCTGATGATATAGTCTAATAACGAAAGATGTTCAAATAAGGATGGGTGCACCAATGTGGTGATTTATTCCAAAAAAAGTTCCAATTTTCCTCAAGAGATGGCATTAGTGGCGAAGTTAATAAACCAAAGTTCCAATTTTCCTCAAGAGATGGCATTAGAGGCGAAGTTTATAAACAATAGTTCCAATTTCCCTCAAGAGATGGCATTAGTGTCGAAGTTTATAAACAAAAGTTCCAATTTTCCTCAAGAGATGGCATTAGTGGCGAAAGATATTAACAAAAGTTCCAATTTTACTCGTAAGTTTTAAAATATAGCGTTAATGTAAAAGTTTAATTTAAAAAGTTCGATCAGTAAATAGACCTTTGCCATTTTCGATGTATTCATGGGAATCGAATCTTTTTTGAGACGCTTACTTCTAAAATATATCAATAATTAATACAATATCAATAAACAATATAACAATTAATTGATAAAAGTAAATAATTTAATACAAATAACTTTTTTATTAAAAAAAAGGAAACGTATGAATTATGTCGATGTTATCAAATGCGTACTTCAGCGATAGAGCACTATATTAATTTTTTTCTTCGTAACTTTGCTACGTAGAAACATGGTTTTTAACACAGTTTGTAGTAAATTTTATGCACTAACTTCCTATTTATTTATTTCTTCCAAGTCTTTTCGATTGCACTAGCAGCGATGCAAAACGAAAATTGAGTGCGCAACCAGCAGAATGGTGACGTCACATTCTATTTAATCATCTAATTTCTCCAATACATTGCAACTTGTGGCAATGATATTTACATCAAATTGTATCATAATCTACCCTTTATACATGAGTAATTTTTTCCAGCAATGCGCAATTTGTTTGATGATCATTTTTACATTTAATGTATCGGCTTTATAATCCGGAAGTGGTGTGTAAAAAAGAACACACCGACATCCCTCATTCCTGTTATCGTCGCTTGATGCTCCCACTAAGTCATACGCCATTGCCAGACAAGAAGAGATTATTAATATATTAGAATTATTATATCTCCTCTTTCTATTGAAGGAATCTTTATATCTTTTTTCTCTATTGTCAAATCTCAAATAAAGTCAAATTGTCACGATCTCTGGTTATTGTCCATACCGAGATCGATAGCCATAATTGAATTGAAATTCGATACATTAAGGCCCGGTATTATAATGTGTAGTTATCTATAGGATAACTTTAACATCCAGGTTAACTCAAAAATTGGGTATTATAATCGATGGTTAAGCCGTATCTGTTAGTTAAAGTGTTTGTTATCTTATCAAACAGATTGGGTTGTGATCAAGTCCTTAACTGATTGATAGCGCAACGCATCATGAGAGTAAACCAGTGTAAACAAGTAATGGCGGACAAGCTTTACTGCTAATTTATCAACTCAGTTGGTTTGTTGATGAAAATTAAGGGTAAAATTTCACTTTAGGACTGCAAATATAATCATTATTAAGGGAGTTATTCAATTTCTCCCAAACAGTACCAAAGTGAAATTTTACCATACATATTTTTAATTTCATATAATTATTTCCTTATTTATTCATAAATGCTATCATGATCATTGAAATATTTAGTACTGAAGTGTAAAGCCTTCTTGTGCTTTAAAGTAGACCTCTATAAAAATATTTCCTTTCTTTGAAGTTTCACAAAATTGATAATACTTTCTTGACAGGTATCAGATGACTCAAACTCGGATTGTGCTTCGTATGGTAAAACATTACTTATTACTGTCCATAATCAAATGAAAGAGAAATTTTATTTAAACGAAAATATTGCCAGTTAAGGTCCTAAAGACAACTCGTTGATGTTGTCACTGATGATTTCTTCTCAATGCATGTGGAATTGGTATGCCTTGCTTATGTTTACAAGGTTGGATTATGTTGATGTCCAGTTTGGTATGAAAGATATTTATATTCTGTAGATGAATTTGTAAGAAATAGGTCAATGCAATAGTCTTGTCAGTCCTTATATTCTCAGAAGCATAAGCATATCAAGCAAAATGTCATTATTGTAACAATATGTGCCAAGCATTATTTCATGGTTGTTACATCTTTTTCGACTTTACTTCTTGGTTAGTTCTGAAAGTTTTGACCAAGAAATATAGATACCTAATGCATTATAATCTTTAATACTTGGAGTAATGAATTTTTATAGATTACAATTGTAATTCTGACAGTATCCCCATAAAATTTTCTGAAAAGGATTTTATTCATGAGTGCTTGCATTTCCAGACTGGAACTTATACTCTCCATCGTTTCCAGTAATAATGGAAACATCTCACCCAGAGAATGAAAACAATGGTACAGTAACTTCAACAGTCTTTAAAGTTATCATTCATGCAACTTAATTTAAGATAATTCTAGGAATGCCCTTTGATTGTATCTTGGTTAAGCATACCTGTAGCTTTCAGAATTTGTCACCTCTCTGACAAACTTGAGCTTTATATTAATCTCAATGTGTTAATGAGTACCAATAGCCTTGAAGTAGGATTCACCATTCTTGAAATATGAGAAATGATAAGTTGTTTAATTTCAGAGAATATAACTACAATTTCAAGTCAGGGTGTGGAAGTAGTGGAAAGTAAGTTTGAAGTATATATGCAAGATTTGATTATTAATTTCCTTGTATTGTTTCATTCTCAATGATATATCATGATTCATTTAGCAGTTGATATAATTGGAGACAAAAACAATGAATCTGCTAAGCATAAGATCCCAGGCAATGGAAAAACAGGCAGTATGCAATACTTATAAATTTGGCTTTAAGCGTATGCCTTTTTTAGAAAATAATAAGTATTCTTTTCATAGAATCCAAGATCCAGAAGAATTTCAGTAAAACAAATCCAAAGGAAAGTTTAATCTTATTAACAGAAGCAAAGTTAGAATTAATCAATCTACAGAAAGAAATTTTAAAGAAAGAATATGAGGAGAAGCAAAGAAGAGAAGAGGAATTACATGCTATTAAGATTAGAATAGCCAATGCAGAAGAAAAAAAACTGTTACTAGAAATTATATTGAAAGAAAAAGAAATAAAAAAATTTATTTAGGTGAATTTCAGTATTTACTTTGAATCACCATAAGTTAACCAATATTTTTTTAAAAATGTATAAATACAGACTAACATTAAACCTTTGTGGTGTTTCACTTCAATTATAGTACTGAAATAAAATAAACTAATGAAATTAAAATGTAAAATTAGGCCAAACTAGCAATTATGCTAAGTTGTTACAACTGATTATTACACAAGCCTTGAAATTTATAAGACTCAAAATTTTCAATACATCCATTCTGTCTCTAATCATGAAAGTTTTGTAGGATCAGGTACGGAAGTATTTAATAAATAGATCTTTCCCAGCACCAATATCCTCCTTAGATTCACTTTGGTCTCCTACCTCTTCTTCAACCTCCACTGGTTCTGATTTATTATGCTGTGGTTCCTCGTTTTTTGCAATAACTGCCACATTGTGCAGCACTGCACATGCCACTACAACTTCCATTGTGGTTTCCAAACAAATTTTCATACCATTTGACAGGATTGGGAAGCGTCGCTTCCATACTCCGAACATTCTTTCTATTATGTTTCTAGTTTTTGTGTGACTATCATAATAATATTTTTGATACTGATCTATGGGTTTCCTAATTGGTGTCATCAGAAAATTTGTCTGTTTATATCCCGAATCTCCCAGCAATACCCCGTTTCCGAAGTGTTTATTTTCTAACTTATTCTTCAGTGAAGAATTGTTGAAAATTGTTTGGTCATGGGTTGACCCTGGCCATCTAGTTACTATATCTGCAATCTTCATTTTTGCATCGCAGACAACTTGAATATTTAGGGAGAAGTAGCCCTTTCTATTTCTGAAGCTTTCAGGCTCTTCACCTCCTGTAACATCATTTATGATCAATTTCAATCTATCAGTGAAAGACAAATATTAAAACTATGAATTTAAATTTTAATTATGAAGTATTTGTCAAACAAGTATAGTTATATTTATTATATCCCTTCTTAATTTGAGAAGAAATCTTTCTTATAAGAGACAAGATGAGATGTACTTAACCATGAAACTGATCCTTATTATTTTTTAATATCCGTATATCTTAATTATTTTACAAAGATATGGATGATAGAAGCAGTAATAAAAGATATTATTAATTTATTAATTACAGCAACATTGCTTGAGATTTTAAGAACACTTTATACCTGGTGATATGATTTTTATGTGTGTGCAATCTAAGCAGCCAAAGACCCTTGGGAATGAGGCCATGCTGTGAAATTTTTGCATGTTAAGTCCAATCTCTCGTTTGCTTGTTGGTAGATTTATATATGTCATTGATTGTTCAGCAATGGCTCTAGTCACCTTCTTAACTGTTCGGCTAGCAGTTGATTTATGGACACCAGTGAAGTCTGCTGAAGCGATTAGCATCGAACCAGTGGCATAAAATCTTAATGTCAGTAGAAACTGTTCCATTGCTGACATCGCCTTATTTCTTAAAATAGGAAGTGTAATGATCAAGCATTATTTCATACATCAGATACTTTGGATTAACTTTGCAATACCTTGTTGTTCGATGCTCTATTTTCATCGCAATTTTTTCTAAAAACTTAACCACTGTTTCTTTATTTAGTCTAAACCTTATAAAAAACTCTTCTCCACTCAATGTGTTGAAATAATACGGTCGAATCTTAAATATTCTAGGATTTCTTGTTCTCAGCAGTACTCGAAATAAAAATTCATCGTCGTCATCCTCAATATCTTGAAACGTTTTCAATACTTCCATTTCTTGTCTATTATGTGAGGTAATAATAAATATCGTTATTAGAGAAGTACTAAGAAAAAAAAATAAAACTCAAACGGTCCTAAAGTGAAATTTTACCATATGTATTTTTGTCAATTCGAAATTTCCCATTAATTATTAGAAGCACAGTCAGTGTTACAATAAAAAAAAACAAGATAAGTATTTACCATCATGGCTTGAGAATTAGGTGATAGCTCATCTCTTGAACCTGAAGGAAAATCGTTGTATAGTACACAATATAGTGAAAATAGAATTAATTCTGTTATAAAACATCACTTCAATAGTACAAGGTAGATTCCTACACATCATTTGTGAATCGCTATCCACTACATTTTCCAAGCCCTTTCCGTTTAAACCAATTAAACTCCTACACTTTTCGTACACCGGGTTACGTTTAATGTTGGATGGACCTCCGCCGGTCTGCCTCAAACTTTGTTTCTCTCTAGCCATATCCTTTTTCGTATCTTTCTTAATAGCGTCGTACTTCGATTTTAGCTTTCTCCACGGCCTTGTGCTTCCCGTCTGAGCGTCGAATTTATCACGAATTATCATCCATGCTGCCTCCTGCATTTAATTAGTTCTCTCATGTAGAATTTCGTATTAGATAGCAGACATGACGAAAACACGTAACTTACCTTCTGCTTCCATGTAGTTGAGTTACTTATTTTATTCTCTACTACATTTCTATTCTCCTCAACTAAATTTAGTAGCAAGATCTGCTCTTTCTCTGTGAAGTTTTTACTTCTTTTAGCATCCATTCTTTATTCCTTAGATTAAGTTAAGGTAAATAAGAGTAATAGGAGATAACTTAGTAAATAGGTTCCCGCATGAATGGAAAAAGCAAGCGGAATGGTCGAATATTCGCATTACGATTCGTTTACGTTCAAACAAAACTCGCAGCAACAGGTATGAAAATTATTCTCAGGCAACGCAACACTTAGTTAAAGTGATAAATAACTAACCATGAGTCGGAAAAGTTTTATAATACCGGCCATATCGCTAACCGATAGTTAAGCTTAACCTTCATGTTAACTATTTATCGGATTTAACTATACATTATAATACCGGGCCAAAATGTACTATATAACACTTCGACACTAATGCCATCTCTTGAGGAAAATTGGAACTTTTGTTTATAAACTTCGGCACTAATGCCATCTCTTGAGGAAAATTGGAACTTTTCTTTATAAACTTCGACACTAATGCCATCTCTTGAGGAAAATTGGAACTTTTGATTATAAACTTCGACACTAATGCCATCTCTTGAGGAAAATTGGAACTTTTGTTTATAAACTTCGACACTAATGCCCTCTCTTGAGGGAAATATGAACTTTTGTTTATAAACTTCGCCACTAATGCCATCTCTTGAGGAAGATAGGAACTTTGGTTTATAAACTTCGCCACTAATGCCATCTCTTGAGGAAAATTGGAACTTTTGTTTTTACAATCTTCGCCGCTAATGCCATCTCTCGAGGAAAATTGGTACTTTCGTTATTAAACATTGACATTAATGCTGCATCTCCAGAAAAATGTGAACTTTTTTAACTGAAAAATAAAAATATCCCTAAGTAAACTGTAACATTACCATAAGTTGAGATATAATTCAGTATCATACTTATACTATATTTAGCAAAAGTCTACTTTTCCTAGGAAGGCGGGTTAAAAAAATAAATGTTAACTTTTTTAACCAAATATCTTTTTCTATTTATAATAATTAAAGAAATGTTTAATCATTCATGTTCCAATATTGCATTAACTTTGATATTTTTCCTATTTATAAGTAACCTAACAGTTTCAAACTTTTGGAGTATGTAAAAATGGTTTATTATATTGATTTTTAATAACGAAGTCACTCTATGTTTCAAATGCTGTAGGAAAATAATGAAAATTTATTTCATTCCTTTCGAAAAAAAAGTCAAAATTTAGCGCATAAATAATTTTTCGTTTTTTTATGAAACTTCCAGTTTAGCAGTTTTCGACTATGACATACGATTAGTAATATTTGTATTATTGTAAAATTAATCCTTATCACTGTCACCAACCTGTAAAAGTATAGTTTAAAATTATGTTTTTAAATCGTGTTAAACTTGGGTCCTATAAATGATATTATGACTTTTTGTTATTAATAAACCATTCTTAACGTACATCCAGCCTAACAAATTCACGAAGCAGGGTTACTAAACTCAAAAAGAAAATCATTCAAATATATTTATTGAGCTGCTCTTTGTTACGATATTAAAATATGCAAACACAGATTTGATTTACAACAGATTAGCGGATGAGCATGTGTCTGAGAAAGACTACGAACATGCAAAAAATGTGTGGGAATCTTTTGTAGAAATTTCCCTTCTCCGGAAGTGAAGTTTCCTCAAGTTTCTCGATTGAGTTTGTGTAATCATATGGGTAGACCCCCTTACATGTGACTAGGTTCGTTTTCTCACCGAATAACTTGCTAGTATATTTAAATGTTTTTAAATTTGTTACCAGTGAAGCTAATGACGCTGGCATGAATCGACATGTGTCGAGAAATCTAATGGTGAAATTATTTTCGATTGACTTTGCGAATGAAATATACTTTTCCTAGGTGTTCGGAATCACATTAACTTTTTTTATCATCATAGTCTAACTCCCGAACCAAGAAATGACCGTCATACGATGAAAGATTATGAATAAACACAGGTAGAAAATTTGGCATTTTGTACTGCAGGTTGCAAAAAGAATGTGCGGGCCTTCGATACTTACCTGTCAAGTGATCGTGATCTCTAACGGCATCTGACTTCAACTCTTTACCACAAATATGACAAGACAACGCATTCTTAAAATTTGCCTCTTCTTCCGGGCTAAGCGATTCCATTGGTACAACGTTTTTATACAACTTGAATACTCTCCTCGCTTCCTCTTTCATTTTCTGCATAAAGACCTGTGCGGTATTGGGACCTCGGTGAAGCTGTGGTGTCTCACATCCATTGAGAACATAGCAAAAGCTGAATGGTTCGTGTTTCTGAATAGCGTGCGTGTAGGATGCGTTAGGTAAAGATTCACAAGTGCTGATACCTTGGAGAATACATTCAAAGTCTGCATATATTACATATGGAACTGGAAATGAATGCCCTAGTTTGGTAAATTTTAATATCTTATCCCCCTCGATAGGAAGCTCAATTCTTGCGGGTTTTTTACTATTACAGTTCGCTGTATGCATCTCTAATTTTTTTTGTCATGATAATGCATGATGCATCGTTTGCAAATGTAAATTCTACGACATTTTTGTTATCTGAAGATGGATTAGACTCTCAAAGTTTTTAATCCAGCAATAATGAGCCATATTGTCATTTGTAATATATAATAGGTCACGATGATCTGCGAGCTCGGTATTTACAATTTTTATTGGATAGACATTGTTTTTTATCGTCTAGCCCGAAAACGTTAATAGAAATTTTATTTGTTCGCTCGAATTTAGGAATATCGGAGAGTTTGACTGGGTATTCAACACAATCTCAATGGTACCCATTGTCGAATTCATCCGTATTATATTTGTAGACTCGTTGAGGGTCTTTATGTATGTTCTTTCCCCAAACCGCGTATTTAAAACAAAACTGATCGTCATTCCTAACATTCACAACAGATTTTCTGCTTACGATCTTGGGTGGTAACTCAATAAAGGTTGATCCGCGTAACGGAGTGTAACGATTAATTCAGAGTTCTAAACCCAAGATTTTACTCAGCGCCCACCCTGATACCTTCACCTGCATCTCGGATTTTTCCTTAAGTAATTTTCCAAATAAACTTTCTAAAATTTCCCCAACGTCATCGGCTAGCAAAACCCTAACGTTTCTCGTTTTGAATGCTCGTTCTATCGTCTCCTCACCCCTCTCAAAGTTTGCCTTAACCACAATATTAATTTTAAGGGCAGAATTACTTAGCTCATCCCTTATCCTCGGAATTAAAAGAACGGAAGTATAATTTAGAAATGATATAAGGTCTTTATGCGCTTCACTCACCACCCAGTAGGTTTTCAGTCGACCCTTTATAGCCCTGTCAATCTCAACGATCGAATGGTCGCCGCCTACTTGAGGGTTCAACTGACTGTACTCCATCCTAAAAGTTTTGAAAAAATTGTGAAAAAATAATACTAGGGAATAACTCAAAAGTATATATACTAATACTTACTCAGATTTCTGTTTAAACTGTTAATACTTTACTGTATTTCTTCTTAGAGGAAATAATTCCAAACAGGAAGAATAACTCCAAAACCTTGAAACGGAAGAATGAAGCAAAGTCACACCAAGTCTTCAATGATGAAGTGTAGGAGTAAATAAGAAAGTTCCCCTCATTTAGTTCTATTTAAATTATTAACCCCCACTTTTGTTTCGAGGAGAGCATTTGATATCGTCTTTGGTCAGCAGAAGTTACAAGTACTGCATAATCAGCGGATTCTAGGAGTACATGCGTGTTGAAAGATTATTTCAAAAGAGAATCCCTTATTCCACATAATTATTTCTGTTGGTGAATAAGTTTATCTATAAGTGCCCGAGATCCATCATCTATCCACTTGCGTGAATTTTTAAAAATGAGTTAAATAATTCAGAAGAACTGTTCACAAATTATCAACATAAAATGAGCGAACTATCTCTAGTAATTCAGATTTTTTCTCGTTTTTCATAACCTTGCTGATTAATAAAACACAAAATTACTTTCAAGTATTCTAAAATTCATACCAATAAGGCCGTGTACTCTTGTGAAAAAGCAAAAAATATTTTAAACAGAGTAGATAAATTGACAATTTTTGTGAATCCGAAAGTGGTGAGTTGGAGGATGCAAAATCTAGTATTGAAAATATTTTCAACTAAATAAAAATTGTCCGTTAAAACCTATGTAAGCATTACTTGCCCTAGTAAATAATATTTTCAAGCTGATAGGAATAAAATTATGGAAAACTTTTGATGAAATTTTATAAGAAGGAAAATTAAAGATTACTACAAGGAAATAAAAAAGAATATTTTGGAAACATGCAATTCTTAAATAAGCAATTCTAGCATTCAGTTAATCAATTGATAATTAATTTTTAAAGAAGTGTGAACATTTTTATAATTCTATCTAAAAATGCGGCGGGGAAAGTACTAGCGGGTGGGGGTAAGTGGCGGGGCAAGCGGTGATGTGCGAGGGAGCGCGGGAATTGCTTTTAAACATTGTTTTTAGTAGAATGACCTTGAAACGCGCAAGGATAGACTTTTTGTATCTACTCATAGAGATCTAAAATATTCTCCAGCACTAAGAATAAGGATCGATTCGTAAGCATAATGAAACATTTACGGTTTGATCACAGAGAAACTCGGGGTCAAGCTCTGAGAAAAGGAAAATTTGCTTTAGGTTCTGAGCCTTGGAATACATTTATAACTGACTCCCGAGCCTGCTACAACCATGACGAGTGTTACGGCCGATGAACAATTATATCCTACGAAGTGCCAATGCCCATTCATCCAATACATGCCGAGTAAGCCAGATAAGTTTGGGATCAAGTACTGTGTATTAGCAGACGTGAAGTCTAAATATTGCCTAAATGCATTTCCTTATTGTGGAAAAGATGATGCTAGGGGATCAAGGCAGTCTCTTGGAGAATATGTTGTGCTATGGTTGGCAGAGCCGTTCAAAAACTCCGGTATCAACATAACTTGCAATAATTACTTCTCTTCAATCAGCCTCGCTGAAAAACTAAAAAAACAAAATCTCACTGGTTGGAACGATAAGAAAAATAGAAGAGAATTACCTCCTTCGGTTCATCACAGCGATGAAATGTACTCAACTAGAGTTTATAAAAATAGACTAGGCCATAGCTTGACAAATTACCAAGCAAAAAATATAAAAACTTGCTTTTAATCAGTAAAATGCATCAGGACGTGATGATTTCTGACTCAGAAAAAGAAACCGGATACAGTTTTGTTTTACAACTGCAACAAAGTAGGAGTAGATATAAGGATAGCATGTGCCGGAATTGTTCAACTCATTCGGCAGTAAGGAGATGTCCAGTTATTTTTTAACATATTCGACCTGGCCTCAATAAATAGCTGGGTTCTATTCAAAGAAACCACTGGGCGTAAACTCAGCTGGAAGGAGTAAATTCAAAGACTTGTATTAGAAATTGTTGGAACCTCATTATAGATAGAGCTTTACTTTACAGGTTAGATGGAAGAGGAGACATTTTAGTCTCAATTCTCAATCATAATATAAATATTATTATAAATATTAATTTGTAAGAACAATAGCGAGGCTTTATTATGATTTAAAACCTTACATTGTGAAGATGATGAAGTGTTACTATAATGACTTGGATTTATTGTAAACTAGCGAATGATGGAAGGAAATAATATTTTAAGAATGATGTAAGTATTAAAGTAAGTCTAAAATACAAATCAATGTAATAAAACTAGCACCAGAGTGGATAAGCACAGAATGAGATATGAATAAGAAAAGGCCATTCTCGATGAATGCATGATAAATTGCTAGGTTTTCCATGAAGGTCTGATCACTGCCTTCACTTTACAGCCGAAAATGTTAGTAACCCTGCTTCTTAATAGTTTATAAACTTATTCGGGATCCCCAAGAGTTTTGACAAATCACATGAAACAAATCTGTGCTCAAAATATCCCTTTAGTTATTTATTCTGCGAACGCATAACTCTGTTTAGAGATCCGTTCTTACGATTGGTAGCCCTGATTTATAAAGTTAGTACCCTTGACATTAATTCAAATGTTCAAGACAGGTGATTGAATGTAAGCTTGAGATATCAGTTTGAGATTTACCTGAGAAAAACATTGGAAGTACATTTTATAATGATTAAACTAATATGTTGGCAACCCTGCTAAACATTTTGGCTGAGTTTTGGAAGGTGTGTCCCCATTAGTTC
The DNA here is from genome assembly GCA_947579665.1 of Sympetrum striolatum. NCBI lineage: Eukaryota > Metazoa > Arthropoda > Insecta > Odonata > Libellulidae > Sympetrum > Sympetrum striolatum. The sequence goes on along the minus strand of OX388346.1, from coordinate 71,699,491 downwards.
CGAGTCTAATCATCTAGGTGGCAGCAGCGTTAGGGGCATTGCTTTTTACTTGGTACTTAAGATATCTTTGGCTGAACGCCGATGGGTTGTGGGTTGGGTGGGCGAGATTCCTTTAATTAAATCGTCTATAATTGTTTTCACAATCTCTGCACTTAAAGATAACTTTGGCTGAACGCCGATGGGTTGTGGGTTGGGTGGGCGAGATTCCTTTAATTAAATCATCTATAATTGTTTTCACAAACTCTGCACTTAAAGATAACTTTGGCTGAACGCCGATGGGTTGTGGGTTGGGTGGGCGGGATTCCTATAATTAAATCGTCTTACGAAGTCGCGCCGAAAAAGTCGCAGGGCGTAAGTGAACAGGCTGTGTCGACTTCCATGTATTGGCCGGTGACCGAGTTCGGCTAGTTCACGCAAAGTCATAGGTAATCGACAGATGGCGTTGGCGAGGTTCAGCGGGCAATATGAACGTAATATAGCATATGACGTCCATACTTTCAGTTCAGTTTATTATAATAATACGAGACTACCAATTGAAGATCTTTCAAATTCAGCTATTAAACGGCAGATACTTATATACGGAAGTAGAGCAAAGAAAAATTAATAGAAAGTGTTAATTTTCAACATTTTATTTTGAAAACAAACATTAAAAATTGATATACTTCTATGCAAGTAAATACTATCTCCAACAAAAAAGTTGTACATTTAATTCAAACAATACACGCCTGAAATAGAAATAGGAAAGAAGAGCAGGAAATAAATAACATAAAGAGTTCATATTTCATATTTTATTTTGAAAAACAATGAATACATTATGAAATAATGCAAAGCATCTTACTTTGGCATAAGGTGAAATAACAAAACGAAAATTCAAAAAATATGAGGATAACAGACACCAACATAAAGAACTAACAAAAAACATGAAATGAACACAAAATAACGAATTTTATCCATTGTCATTTCTCACAGGAGTAACATTGGTGAATGGCTGCCCAGTGGAACATTAGCTACATCTGCCTTCGTGGGATTCATAGACAAGATGTTTGATTCCATGAATGGGAGGACTCAGGAAGCTGGTTATAAGCCCTTAAAAAAAGGAGTGACTATGGATAGTCCTCACATAGAATTTTGGGAGAAAGCTAAGTTGCTGGTGAAGGAATGGAATATGGTGAAGGAAGCAAACGAGGATACAATGAACAATGCCTCCATCACAGAAAGGATGGCTGAATCTGAAAGCATTCATAATGTTATTCCAGGATTTACTCTGTGGACCAGATGCTGTTGCAAGCAGTATCTCTGCACGTGCCGTCAATCAGGATCCCTTTGAGAAGTTATTTGGGTGCATCAGAGGGAACTGTGGGTTGAACACTCGTCCAACAGCTGCCCAATTTATAAGCAGCTCAAAGATGTCTATAGTGAATGGCCCAGCATTTCCATCCAATGTTAGTGGTCGCAATTGTGAGGAGGATGATAACTTTGCAGCGATAAGTAGGACAATGAAAAGGATGCTGAATACTCTGGCTTCATAGTCACAAACAATGAAGAGAAAGCAGATATGGAGACATCAGAAATCATTGTGGCATTTCTGACCACTTCCATCTTAAGAAGTGTCTTACGAAACTGTCAGTGCAGTGGATGCAGGTCGGCATTGTTTGGGCCCACTGACAATGACATTTCAACAATATATTACAAGGAATTGTGTGGGCAGCAAAATTCTCCTAGCAAAGAATTACTTGATTTGGTAGTGGGTGCCACGCAGATAGCAGAAAGGATTCTGAATAGTACACACAGCTTTGAAAAAATTGGACTGCATATAAGGAGAACTATTGAGGATGAACTTTTCTTGGATTGGATCCAGCAGAGCTGCCCAGAGCAGGCAGAATAACATACCAGTCAAATATTAAATATTATTGTGAGGAAAGCTATGGAGTTACCTTGTTAAACAATATTACTAATTGGGAAGAAACTCTACCATAAATAAGCATTGCAAAACGAGAACCCTACATCAACTCCTGTGAGAAACACAATCTGAATGATAAACCCGACCAATTTTAGTAACCAATCAGCAGTTACTGTCAGCAAAGTAATGCTAATATAGCAGATGAAGAACCTGAAAGAAAAGTAAAGGTTTCTATAGTTGAGTACATAAAGCAACTCCAATATTCAAAACATCTTCTTAAAATAAATCAAAGAAAGCTCCTTAAAATATTTTACTTACCATTGTAACCAATACAAATTCCAAGTCCAATATCCTTCAGCTCTTGACCCAGTATGATAGTGCCTGAAAGAGAAATAATATTTTTACTACTGAGAATTTCAAGAGGAATCATTTAGCATTAATATGAGCAGTTCCATAACATTTCTTACTTACTTAAAATTTTATTCTCCTTTCACACCACCACCGAATTATTTTCTTCACATCACCATCAAGTATTTTGCTGGTAAGGTCTTCTGAGTGCTCTGAGCAGCACTGATGGATCCAATCCAAGATAAGTTCATCCTCAATAGTTCTCCTTATATGCAGTCCACCTTGGCACCTCGGAAATTCAACACAAGCAAAAAGAAAAATAATGTAGTATGTGAATAGCAGGCACATTTTAGGAATAACTTCGCAACACTACCATGAAAAGGAATACTTCCTGAAGCCAAAGATTGCAGTGCACACTAATACTAATAACAGCATTTATTACAAGAAATGACCTTTGTTACTGCCATATGGAAATATTACTACAGTGGCTATGAGTTTACTCCTCAATTTTTACAGACGATATTATGCGAACGCAACACAGATAGCTTACCATTACCAGCACTACCATATCGTGATATCACAAATAAAAACTACATAACAAATAATTAGCTAACTCAAGATAGATTGTTAGGCGAGGACTGAACAAAATCGCAAATGCAAGATGGCGACGTACTACTTAACCATATATAAGAGCTTAATCTTAATTATTCAAAAGCATTACCTCAAAATAATGATATTACTAATAAAGAAATACATTATAGTAATTTAAATAACTCAGGAACGATGATTTCTATTCACATCTATGAACGATTCCACACAAACATACGCAAGATAAAACAGCATATCGCAAATGCAAGATGGCGACGTACTAGTTAATCGTAAATAAGAGCTTAATCTTAAATATTCACAAGCATTACATCAAAATTTTAATATTACAAATAAAGAAAAACATTATAGTAATTTAAATAACTTAGGAACGATGATTTCTAGTCACATCTATAAACGATTCCACACAAACATACGCAAGATAAAACAGCATATAGCAAATGCAAGATGGCGACGTACTAGTTAATCGTAAATAAGAGCTTAATCTTAAATATTCACAAGAATTACATCAAAATTATGATATTACAAATAAAGAAACACATTATAGTAATTTCAATAACTCAGGAACGATGATTTCTAGTCACATCTATAAACGATTCCACTCAAACATTTAATAAACTCAATATAAAACAGCATATCGCAAATGCAAGATGGCGACGTACTAGTTAATAGTAAATAAGAGCTTAATCTTAAATATTCACAAGCATTACATCAAAACTATGATATTACAAATAAAGAAACACATTATAGTAATTTAAATAACTCAAGAACGATGATTTCTAGCCGAGTGTTACGAATTTTAACATATTGCTTAAACAGCACTGACCACATGTTGCGAACTTTAACTTATTAAGTAAATATAATAATTTATATCAAAGAAAATCATGATTAATACGGTACTAAGTACTTACATTTCTCTCGGTTTGGGGAAACAGAACTTTATCGTCTCCTCCCTGGATTTACATCCTTTCACAGCACACTTGTAACTCATACTTAAACTTTCAACTTCACTCAAGGAGATCAGAATCAGAATGAATAAATTGTAAGATGGCTGCCCCAAGCTAATTTCCAAGATGGCTACGCCAAGCTACCCCCACTCCTCTTTTTAGTACCAAAAATCATCAAGGTAATCGATAGTTGGCGCCAAAAACAGTGTTACAGGTCTCCCTATCCCAGTAAATACCCCCTGTAAGTGAACTAACGCTGCTGCCACCTAGATGGTTAGACTCGGAACTAATGGGGACACACCTTCCGAAACTCAACCAAAATTTTTTTATGAATTTTAAATATTATAGAAGGATTTGGCATTGACGAAAACCACAGATTGGAAATTTTCACGACGAAATTCGAAAAATTCTTCCGCCATCGTATTTAATGGAGGTTTTTTCCGAGGCACGAACGAGTGGTTTTATATGGTTTCCGTCAGATGGCATAACAATCTTGGCATAACGTGACTGACTTTTATCAACAATTCGGACTTTTTTCCACTTATTCCGAAAATATGAGTTTCATTGGTCCAGTATGAATGGATAAAATATTCTAGAATATGAAATTCTGCAGATTTAGGACAACGGTCAATACTTTGTTTAATTAATTAAAATTTAAACAAAATACGAGGTAAAACACCTTATCAGCATTTGAGTAATGGTCAATCTTAGAAGTTATGCAATATTCAGGTCCTTGAAAATCATAAAAGTATTTAATTACGAATTTTAAAAGTAGGTGGTCAAATGACCACCTCCCTTCCTTCTAGGTAGGCCGAAACTGCCGTGCTCCTAGTGTTAATGAGTTTGCCATAGAAGCGTTCAACTCCTCTAGTTTTCAATACATTTAGTTTTTAAAAGATTTGACATATTTGTAGTAAGAAGCGGGCATGAATAAACTAGCCCCTGTAATTTAGGCATTTTTCATTTTAACAGGCAGCTTGCCCCCCCCCTAGCCCAGTGGCTGGTGACGCCCTTGTAATCCAGGTTGGGTGCATGGGCGTCGCAGGGGGGGCAGGGGGGGGCAGTTGCCCCCCCCTGGAGAACCAATCGTATTTTGGTTCGGGATGTGTTGTAGAAACAATTTTTAGGCACGAGCATATTTGCGAAGAATTTAGTCCCAAAACAAAGTCAAGTGTTGGCACGTGTAAACACCAGTGATGGGAAAAGTACTTCCTCGTAGGAAATTCAAATTTATACCTCCAGTGCAGCACAAATATTTCAACAATACTTTGCAGCAGAGTCAACAGCCATCCCTCCTTTCCTTCGCCCCTTCCCTCCCAAAAGAAGAAAAGTTCGGTTTCAGGGTGAACAATGTAGTTAGAACTGCCTCTCGATGTGATCAGAGCGCGAGGTTATGCGATTATGTCCTCTCTCTCAAACTTCCTTGAGTATCATCGGACAATCGCCAGCAGAAGACGAGGGATTCAGTTTTATTTCGTTTTCCTTCAAAATGGGCATAAGAAAGTTTTGCGGTGAGTATTTTGCAAATAGGCCCAAGCAGTGGCGCAGCGAGGGAGGGAAGTTTAGGGGTTCAAACCCCCCCCCAAGAGTCAAGTCCTATGACTAGCTCTGTGCTTTTTTCTGCCGAAGAGTACAAAACCCCAATCATTTGCTTGATAAATTTAGCGAAAGCTTTGCATGCCAGTAAATATGGCTCCGATTACAGCTAAGTTGATGTTTTCGGTAGCAGAGCAGGCCTAGAGCCGACATCGATATCAATGGGACGATACGAGTGTTTCGCACACAATGTTCAACGCATGCACTTCTTAAGCATATCCTTTTGTTAGATGACTCACACCATACGTTAAGATTCCCATTAGAAGAATTCGAAAGTGCTGATTCGTTTACTCTTCGCAAAAACACAAGGGAACATTCGAGAAGTAATTCGAAACTTAAACCCTGAAAACAGAGATTAAGATTACGTTTGAGAGACAAACAGGTTGATAAAACGCTCAGTTAGATCTGATGCATGTGACTGTTTTGAGGGTGTGAATGTAAAGCTAGGCTCGTGAATAGTGCATTTGAGAAATTCACAGGGAACAGTTCGAAGGAGAGTTTAGTTTGGATTTCATAAGATACAGATGGACATCCGAAAATTTTTTTCACAGTCCGTTAATAGCTCGAGGCCTCTATCGGGAAAACGTAAGTTAATGTCTATGTAGTTTTTTGTAAAATGACCATTATTAGTTGCATAAATTAGGATTGTATTATTTTAGGGCTGTTATCGGAGGGACATCTCAAGATGAGTTTAGCGACAATTCCAAAGGAACTGGTTCCTTTGTTAAGCATTCTGGACGATTAAAAGTCTGTACAGTAGCCTCTTTATTACTCGGGATGGTATAAAATATACCGATCCTTATTTTATAATTACCCGTTAATTTTCTGTATAGTTACGAAAATAATTCAATAACCGGGTTTCTGTAGAAATTTGTAAAAGTATTGGAGCAATGCAAGATATTAGTAAAAATTAATTTTCGATGATATTATTAATAATATACCATTTTGAAAGCAAATCAATCAGCTGAAAGGTATTGTGCGCGTAAGTTACTCACATATTTATCGGAACTATGACTTGAAATAAATTTGAGAAACGGTTAAAACTGTGATTTAAATTCTTCAGCTTCCTTTTCGATGCAACCAATTTTTTCTCTTGTGATAGAATCCCACGAATCTCATATCTGGTTATGCAAAGCCCATTCAAAATTTCCATTCGTGGAAACTTTTGTTTTCTTTGAACACTCAGTGCGTAAGACTGGGTTTTGTATCATCTCTCTGCTGGTTAAACCACCACTACTTAGCCACTGGGCTAGGGGGGGGGGGGCAAGCTGCCTGATAAAACGAAAAATGCCTAACTTACAGGGGCTAGTTTATTCATGCCCGCTTCTTACTACAAATATGTCAAATCTTTCAAAAACTAAATGTATTGAAAACTAGAGGAGTTTAACGCTTATATGGCCAACTCATTAAACTTTCCAAGATAGTAGTTTACATAAGCAAACTATTGGAAACTTATAAGTTTTGTTTGGATTCCTAGTTTGGATACGTCCAATTTCTATTAAAAAGTAATTTTTTGCGATGCTTAAGTATTTTGATTCTGTAGATATTAACTTCCCAAGTCTTTGAGAGTTCTTTTTCTAAGAGGTTGCCAAGCGTGAAAAGGAAAAATATAGTTACGGTTATTCGGCAATGATATAAAACGTCTCAATAAATCACCACATTTGTACACCAATCCTTATTTGAACATCTTTCGTTATTAGACTATATCATCAGCAGATTTCTTAGGAGTGACTTCGTCCGTTGCTTTTAAAATTGCCTCCTCTTCTGAGAAAAAAATCATTTATATTAGATGAAAATTTCTGGTAGGCTTACAATTAAGCCTGATTTCCTTATTTATGTATTAGCTAAGTATTCAGTTGAATGCGTAACATACCGAACAGTAAAAATTCGGCTGCATTAAAATATTCTGTAGACTCTTGATTATAGTTGATATTATAATTGAATTTGTAGAAATCAAGTTACATACCAAGGTGGAAAAAATGAAGATGCCAACTTACAATTATTTAGACTAAGTTATAGGTGGCTTAACCAGCAGAGAGCTGATACAAAACCCAGTCTTACGCACTGACTGTTCAAAGGAAACAAAAATTTTCCATGAATTGAAATTTTGGATGGGCATTGTATTACCACGTGGTTGACGGGATAAGATATGAGATTCGTGGGATTCTATCACCAGAGAAAAAATTAGAGAGTTTTAGCAAGCACTTAATGGTGTACCAATATTTTCCGGAAACCTTACTGCGCATGCACAAACCTTTACGGTGTCTTCACGGTCTTCACCGAACTCACGGGCACCTCAATTCTGGCGCATCTCACTTAGGCGTTAAGAGGCAGACGTAACAGCGACCGTGAGGTCAAAATGGCGAAGGAAATGGCTAAGCAGGAGCGCGTACGATTTTCAGCCTGGGACAACTCGGTTCTCCTTTGTCGAATTATAGGTACGAACCCGTTCGAATGTCTGATAGGAAGTGCAGCAAGAAGCGGTGAAATCTACAAATAAAAATTTAATAAATGGTGTCTGCAAGAGCATGTATTGCTGGAGAGGGACAATATCTAGGTAAAATTCTAGACTGGTCGCGTCTAAACTCTAGACGCGAAGCCCTTGCTGTGTGATACAACCATGCAAATGTGTCCTTCTTTTAACATACCGAATATGCCGGCGTATAAGTCGACCTTTGAAGCCTTAAAAAAATCTCTCAAAAACCAGGGGTAGACTTATACACTGAACATAAAATTTAACCCTTTACCACTGAGGGGTAAATAGGCGATACTGCCTGCTTTACACTTGTTGTACATAAACTCTGGCAACTAACCACGATTATTTCTTACTGAAACTAATTTTTCACAAGTCTAATTAACGTAGATATCATATAAAGCAAATTTCATCAGGAAATACAATTGTGGCAGAAAGTATGTTATGACATGATTTTATAATAAAAGAGTTGAATTAATAAACTATTTTACATCTACATCTACATTAATACCCTACAAGCCGCCTTTCGGCGTGTGGCAGGTATTTTCATATCTTAAAAATAGATTTGACTCATAGTTATTCTTTGCAAATTAAATTAATTTCTTCACACATTTTTATTTTACAAATATTTCATATATATTTCGATGTTTTCTTTTTACAAATGATGATCAATAAGCAGCTCATGGTTTGTTTTTGTTTATATAATCATTATGATTCGACTTAGTGTTAGGAGATATTGGAAGTTGTTATAGCAGTGTCGTCATTTGATATTACCACTCTATATTACCATTATTTCTGTAATTAATTTTTTATACCATCAAGTTTCTGTTTTGTAACTCATTTTTATTTGTAAAGCCTAAGTGATGCCAACGAAAGAAACGTGTGTAATAGTTAAGCAGAGGTTGACATGGCAGCTGGAAGAAACAATTCTAGCGTCTTAATTTTATCCAGAATATATTCCTCAAGCTTTCGTATATTTATGGATACCGTAGTTTTTTTTATAAAATAGAGCTGCGGAAGTGGTGTTGCCTTATTTTTTGGGTCGACTTATACGCTGAACATAGGCTAAAATCTGAAATTCACCTAAATATAAATTTTAGGGGTCGACTTTTATGCCGGCACATACAGTAAATCATTCTCTAAAAGTCATAATATTAACCTTAAGTTAGATTGTAAAGAATTAATATCATAGCTATGCTCTGAAAATTACGTTACAGCTATTTTGTAGATTAAGTTGTTTTATGCCTTTATTACCTTTGTATTCTAATCTTTGCCTCATAAATAATTACCATCATCATACCTTCAAAACAGAAATTCGATTTCTGGAAAGTGCATTTATTATCATATACATCAAATAGTAAAAGAAATCCAAAGGATTAAAGTCACACGAATAGTAATACCACCAATATCTACAGAAGGCCCTGTCTTTTCAAGTCTTCGAATGTCTTCCGATTGACCACATTTCCTAAGGAATCTTCGTACTCTTCCTCCTGCTCTGGCTGCCACCTCTCTCCCTGTTTTTGGTTCTTCAATTTCTCCCAAACTGAAAATTAAGAGAAACTTAGAAATCTAGGGCAAAATGAGTGACGAGCAATGTATCTCCACAGAGATAAGTAAAAGAGGGGAGAAAAAAACATTGAGAAAATGGAATAAAATTCATTATTATGGCAACCTCCAAAGATCCGTAAATCATGCGAGAAAATAATTTGACACGATTTGCAAAACAAATGAAGACATTTCTAGGAAGACTCCTATAGATATTTAGACTGATTTCACTGTAAAAACATAACTGGCATGGAATACATAAAATTATTCGTCGTTTACTTACGAGACAATGCATCTTCAATCTGAGTGACATTGGCAAAATGAGCAGTATTTGGGATTCCCAGACACCTCATGCCGTGGGCATGCCTCCATTCCTGCAACAACAACAATAGGTCAGATTTCATACAAAATGTTAAAAAATATTTAGTTGTGCAAAGCTATTTTCCTTTGACTATAAACACAGAAATCACTTTCTGCCCACAAATCAAATTGATTTTCATCTGAGCCCATTATTAGGCCATAAAAGTTGGTATGAATGTTTAATTCTTGTTTCAGCAGAGCTCAATGGAGCTGTTATTTATAAGAATGTAACATTCGCAAACTTGGTGGATTGTAAAATTATCCAGCAGCTTAGATTGTTATAGTGCCCGCCATTTGGCATTGAACCACCAAAATGAATGAGTCAAAAAGTATAAAGGGAAATTCATTAAATCACTAAGTAAAGAAAGGTAGAGTTATTTCAATTTCAATATAAACAAAAATAGTTAATTAATACTAATTTTCATACATTTTATTTGAACTTCTTTTAGGGATTGAGAAAAATGCCTTAAGTATGTGTGCAAGCAGATCGTAAAAGAAGTGGAATCTAATAGCTTATCATCTACCAAGAGTAAATTTTACCAGTACAAAAAACTATAAACAGAATAGTGTCAATGCAAATAGAGTACAAAAGGTGACTTACAGCAAAATGTCTCTGGAAAGCTTTAGGTCCTTTATAAGTGTAGTTACCGCAGATCTCACAGTTGTAGCTAATGTTGAGTCCATGGAGCTTATACAGCCAATATGGAATGGGCTGCAAATAAAAAAAAACAAATGAAATGAGTAAAACATAGCAGAGAAGGGTAAAGAGGGGCAGAGAGAAGTGAATTACCTTTCCATCCCACCCCAAAGGCAAGTTCTTGGGATTGTATGGAATGTCATCTGCATCTTCGTCGTCATCTGATTCTGTAGCGCTTGCCTCCGCCTCTGAATCATCCCTTTCTCCCTCTGTCCTCGCTTGCTTCCTCTGCACATTCTCCTTCGTAGCCGCTCGTTGATCAGCCAAGAGGTCTGCAAATCTACACAAATTGCGAAAAGCCAAAACTATTAAGGTGCTGCACCAATGACAACGTTTTCAACATGAATCATATACTGAATTAGCCCTAATATAACGCGATAATTTTCAACCGTTTATTTTCCGTTAAAAAATCCTATATGTGCTAAATTCGGGGTTTAAGTAATGGAATGTAATGTAAACAAGGACATTTTCCTACTGAGGTTGAAACGCGACTGAACGTCCGACCGATTGTTTTACATTACTTAATTTTATTGACATGAATGTAACTTGTGTTATTAGCTATAATTACCTAAATAAATGCTTATCAGATTGAATTTTACTTTATTTGAATTCTATTATGAGTATTATTTTTTTTCTAAATATCTTTATGAAAATTTCTCTGAATTCTTTTATGAGTATTATTTTTTTCTAAATATCTTTATGAAAATTTCTTTGAATTCTATTATGAGTATTATTTTTTATCTAAATATCTTTATGAAAATTTCTTTGAATTCTATTATGAGTATTATTTTTTTTTCTAAATATCTTTATGAAAATTTCTTTGAATTCTTTTATGAGTATTATTTTTTTCTAAATATCTTTATGAAAATTTCAGTCGCGTTAAATTTGGGGTCGAGTTATATTCAAGCTAATACGGTATTTAGAGGTGAAAACTCATTCCTGTGATGAAATATTTGGAGAAAAAGCATATACTAGCTCTTTGGAAACATGGTAAAAGTTTGTTCATAAACTCAATCAAAACCATACTCAAATGAAAATCAACTCTAACCATTAAATGAGTGCAGAACAAGGGTACTTCTCTTTCAAATCATTATTTTGGTGACAAATTACATGAGTCAAAGACCAAGTTCCCCATGGTTTTACAGTGATTATTTCTAAATCAAACCGTCTAATCAGATGTTTAAAGTAACAATACCTGTACACTTGTGCCTCTAAAGTTGCAATTTCTTTCTGCCTCTCATTGTCTTTGCCTCGGCCAGCTTTGCCTGGTTTGTTCTTTGCAAATAGAGATGGATCCAAAGATTTCTTTCCTTTTGTGGTAAACAGCCTTTGAGCTCTTTCTTCTAAAGTCCTGAGAAAAAAATAACCATTATTACAATTATGTATGGCCCAGAAGGAGATCTCTCAAGAATTATAAAATTGAGGATGAAAATGGCAAAAGCCTTCTCGACATCAGAGTTAAGTAATTATGCAATTAAATTGTTTTCTTAAACTTATCAGTGTACAGTAATCATAAGAGGTCACTAACAGCGTGGGCTAAACCATTTAAACCCAAATGAAAGTTTACAAATTCGGAGAGTTTAGAAAATGCAGGTGATGAAATTCAGCTCATTTTAAATCAATTTAATCTCAGTGAAGATCCACTAGTTAACAATATAAAATTAGCAACAAATCAAAATTAAAGACTACATGCATTGATAGCTGAAGTAGATTTAACACTCATGGTCCACTGCAGTCAATAAGAATCAGCAGATATATTCAAATTTGTACAATGAAAAACATTTTATATTAATTAATGGGCATCCTTATTGATTTTTTGTATTAATTGAAGATATTCCATTGTAAATTTACATCCAAATGTAATTTTTCCAACCTGCAGTTTTAATCTCAAACATTTAGGTTGTGATAACAATAAATTAAAATAAGATGTAACTCAAATAAAATACCTTTGCTTTTAGAACTGCAATATAAAATACAAATTAGGGCACAGTTCCAGACAATTTTTAAAAATTAATAGTTTTGTAACTTTCTTTGGTGTGAAAAGATGAACTTCTATTATTCCTTGATAAGTATGTAACTCTTGAAACATTTAAATGCCTTTACAATGACTTGACAATGATCTCGTGTGATGCGTTGGATTACTTACCCTCCACACTTAAGTCCGAGCGCCATTAGAGCAGACTTCAAACGATCCAAACCCAAAGAAGCCAATTCTTCCCAAGATGAGAAAGCAGAGAGGTCCAAGTGAGCTCCAATGTTGGTCAGAGCACTGCCTGCTTCTTTCTGAATTATAAAGTTCATTCATTTCTTACTAAATCTTTCAGGCCTTACTTTTTTTAACAGCAATAAATTTTAATTTCCTCAAACATTGACTTACCGGCCATCCTGGAAAAGTTCCATTCTCCCAATGGGTCTGGAATTCCAGATATATATTGTCCATTTCGACGCCTATGTCCAGTAAAGGTTTGACTCTCTGGGTATAGTCATGCAGATATTCCAAAAGGACTTCTAGGTATTTTCTGTACTCGGAATTCTTCCTGTCTTTCGGGATGTCACACAGATGATCAAATGTGGTGAGGTAGGTTATGTAGTCCACTTTCTGATTGAAATGAGTGACATTTGAAATAAATAATGTGAATTTTCAATCAGTATAACTTTGCGGATCAATAATCAGGAGGTATGTGTAGCATTACCAGAATGCAAAATAAAGTTTATTTTGCTTGGACAAAATATTCCTCTTACATTTAACAGAACAGTACAGTAATACATGTTTAAAAAAAAATTATTAAAACAGAAATATTATAAATCTGATTAATGAAATTTATGCTTAGATAAGTTTTACGTATGCAATTAATAATAATTAAAATACGATTTTGGTAAACAGGCTAAATTTTCTAAGGCTTTCATTTTCTGTGCCTCCATGAGTACACAAAGATCCATCCCAGTTTGTTATATCTTTATGTCTTGCTGCGCTTATTTGCAAACAAACTGTTGAAAATTTAGGTTGTACAAGAAGTGAAAAATAGTGACCTGAAGTCACTATTTTTAACTTAAAGAGTTATCTTGGGTTAAATTGCACGCTTTCCAGTGCCAAGTTAATCTAAAATTCCATAATTTTTTAAAAATATACTTTGCATTCATTGCTTCAGAATTATTCTAAAATCGAATACACCTATGCAAAGATATCCCTACAATATAATAAATTATGACCTCTATTTTCAGAGTTTTAGGGTGTACAAGGAAACAAATAAAAGCTCATTCTTAAATGTATTGGTTAATATTACCTCAATTCCTTTCAGATTTATGTATTTTTCGTAACATTCGTGAAGATCAAGATACTTTCCATACCCCTCTTCATCAGTGAATTCAACCATATCTGAAACGATAAAAGATTTTACAGGTAAGTAATGTCTCTGTACTTTACGTAGCCGACAAAAATGGAGTACATACTTGCGGTTTCGTCGGTGGGATTCTCTCTCAGTTTTGCCAATTCCTCAAACTCAACCGACATGGGAATGCTTATCTGCAAACAATTTTTGATGGATAGGGGTTAATAATTGATTCAAGGCTATTTTTGATAGTAATCGACAGGCCATAATACAGAAATGTATTCATTTAAATCTGTTCAGGTTCACGACAATGGAATACCTACCTCATTAGGATGTCTGCGATAAAATTCTTTTATTGCCTTCAGCCTAGAATAAAACTCGGCAAATTCATTAGGTCCAGATAATGCTGCTACTTCCTCTTTTCGTAAACCGTCCTTATCTTCGTATAATTCTTTCAAATTTGTAGTACTTTCCATGTAGTGCTGTAAATTAGAACGGAAAGTTTTAACAGGGTGAATATAAACACAAAGTTAATAACAGTTGTACCGCTTAACTTACATCTAGCAGCATTTTCAACCTGTGGTCTGAATTGATACCTTCTCGGAGCTGAAATAAAAAGCATATAATTTGAAAAATGGAAATCAGAATAATGGATGGAGAGAGGAAGATTTTGAGGGAATTATATTTCTAACTTACTGAAGACTTTTTATGTAACATTTCTTTAACCATAGCATCCATTAATCGCTCTCTCTCCTCGTGATACCTTCTCTGCTGTTCTAAAATAGTTTCCATTGCGGATATGTCACACTGACTACCTATATTAAGTCAATACTCTGGTAAGAAGATATGATGGTAAACAACGGGAGGTACGTTTCTTGGTCTTCATTTGTTATTTCGATGTATCGAAGCTATCGAAGTATTAAAGTTACGAGGGCGTTCATTATGTCTTCTTAAAAATGATACTTCATCAGATGGGAAAGTTTCCCGTAAGTAATGCCTACAGTGAGCATGAGCAACGTCCATCCAGCAGAATTAAAAATGGTTAGAAACGTTGAGGAAAAGAGGTACGCATTCCAGATGTTATTGTAGCTTACCGCCTACATTAATAATAACCAGTCACGGGTCTTGCGCACAACATGCAAGTGTAGGACTAGCTGTAATGCCTAGTATTTGATGAAAGTATTTGCTCGACGGTTTATATTTACAATTGAAAAGTTTTCTTGAAACTCAGCTTCAGCTAGAATTTTATTGGTTTTATTTTTACTACTATTTAAGATCATAAGTTTCGTTCATCTCTGTAGATACAATAATCAACTTTGCTTTGCTTTCAGATGACTTTAATATCGCAGATATGGATCCTTTATCCTCGGAAGATGAAGATTTTCCTGGTAGACTTTTACACCAGGTAACTTTGGTGAAAGTGAATGGCTTTGCCCTCAACTTTCGCTGTTTCATTTTTCAACATCAGAATTCTAATTCTTGCCTATTTGCTTGAAAGGATGTTTCTCTTACTTCGTTGATTTAAGTGGTGATTTTGAATTAATCAAGTAACACCAATAGCTAATTTCTCTCTTGATAATAAAATCAGTTGAGGCTACTAGGATGAGATAAGAGTCGGTCATGGAATAATTAAGTATCTCTTACACATTACTGTTCACTTCTACTAAATCTCACTCAAACTATCTCTTTCTAGGGCGTATTGCATAGTAGAGTGTCACATAGTGAATACGATTGCCCCTTGATGCCGGTATGCATGGCTAGTTGCTAGAGGTTATGTAAGATGTTCTCTTAAGCAGAAAACTGATTAGTCTGTAATAAAAATCACTCGGTTCTCGTAGGATACTGAAGGAAATTTCTGTATTTCTTCCGACGGGAAATGGTTACCGCTTGAGAATACTTTTGTAGATTTTTCTTTCTGTTGTGGTTGGTCATATTAGTTTTCTTATGCTATTGTGCACCCTACTTAAACTCTTTTTGGGTTCCTTGAAAAAATGTATCATAATTGACTCTTCACTCACTCAAAGGAAATAAGTGTGATAACGTGCCCTTATGTTTAATGTTCTTGTCAGTTGTTGAAGTGACTGTTTACCTTCTTATTTCAAATTGTTGATGAATGCCATTCTGTGGATGGATCTCCTGTCTTCCTAATGCAGGGTCTCAAATGTAGGGGGCCTCTAGTTAAGGTTTAAGATGTCGCTGTCATTGGCCCCTTCTTACATATGCTGGCTTAAGATACACTGGTCTGAGAACAATCTTTCAATAATTTTCCCTAACGCTGGTCCATTTCAAATTTAATTCTATTCATTGTGGACAATTCAGCTTTGAATCCAGTTTTGTTTCTTTTGGGAAAGCAATGAAAGGAGAACTTAAAAACAGCTGTGGAAGTATTAGCACAGGAATAAGAGTTTTTATCTTCAGTAGCAGTTCTAGAACTGGCCCATTGTGTTTTGAAAACCTATTACAAAAAGAAAATGCATAGCGATTAAATGAATAATTCTGAGCAAAATTTATTAACATGATCATCTTATTTTTCAGGATGTGATAATCGGGAAAGGCATGTAAATAAAGTACAATTGTCATATGGAATAGGGTATCACTAGTATGCTTTTCTTAATTGCAATCAAGCCCTAAAACCAGTGTATGAAATTCATATCTCTGATTTTAAATTTCAATATGGGAAAGAAAGTAGATTCCAACCAATTTTGCCATACAATTAATTCAGTCATTATAAATCTATTTGAAAACAGAATCCCAAGCATTGATGCTATGAGTGTGAATATCTATGATAGACTCTTTAAATGAGTTCATAAATGATGAAGAATATTTCCATTATATAATAATCGAATCCATCCTAATTATACATGATAAAGTAAATAAAAATATAATATTAATAAAATAAAAAAAATTAAAATGACTAAAGAAGTACAGTTGAACTCCAATTATCCGAATCAATTGGGACCGGACCCCATCCCAGACCCCAGATAATCAAAAATTCTGATAATTAATTATCTTCTGTATGTACATTGAAAACGGGAGAAAAAACTACATATATAGTATTAAAAGAGCTATGTATTAATTAATTTAAAAAATGGTAACACTTTGGCATTCCAGGGACGGATCTAGAAAAAATTTTCGGGGGGGGTCCGATCGAAAAATTTAAAAATAGAAGATATTTCGGCTTTCACAAAACGTGACGTTAGAATTGTGTTAGACAAACTCGAATTTTTTCGCTAGTGATTGCTTATTAAATTGTGTTTTTATTTGCGTTATTTGAGTTTCATTTTCGAAAAATAGGCACAAGTGATATTTCGGGGGGTCCGGACCCCATGGACCACCCCCCTGGATCCGTCCCTGGGCATGTCTATTCGGTTTCTACCTGTATGCTCACCACGTCAGCGAATTTACAACTGCTATATGACATGGTGTCCTAAAGCGATTTGGGTAGTCAGAGTTCGGATAGTTGGAGTTCTACTGTAGTTCAAATGCCAGGTAACTCCTGTTAACATTCCTCCCCACACACAAAAAGGTGTTTTGCAGAGTATTAATGTAGATCATATGTTCCCAAACATTTTTTCCCAGTCTGCCCAAATAATGAAATTTTCTTTTAAAAAGGAACATCTGGTTTCTATTTGATTATATTATCTTTTGAAATGAGATCTTTGGCATCTGAACACTCTCAAAAATTGAAAAATATCTTGGAATCCCATTTTCTTTTTCTCCCTGTCATGGACCCCCTGTAAATCTATCTTGACCCTTGGTGGTCACTTTGGGGGCCCATGATCTACTTGTAGAGTCACAGATATGGTTAATCTGAGAAAACATTGGAAATTTATTTGGGTTAATAAAGCTCCAAATAGCTGTTGTTTGTAAGCAACCCATCATCTGGAAGTACCTAAACCATACATGTTAGGGATTTTACTCCCTGAGGTAATTCTAACCTATTATTCTACTATTGGAAGTTACTTTAAAAATGGGAGAGATTATCATTTAACTTAGGGAAATTAAAATTCTTGATTATTTGGTAACTGGTTAATTTTGCCACATAAGTGATAATTGTGGTGGCTGATCTCTATGCCTAATGATTAATGTTGTTTTAAGGAATAGGGCGTAAAAGGTATCTACTTTCAATCACCTTTAACCCTTCCTTGACGGTGTGGGGTACTTGAGGACCCCAAAATAGCTAAATTCAATAGAAAAGTTTTATTTTTAACCACATATGTTTCTTATTCCATGTATTCGTGCATCAATGTTTCTTTTATATTATGAATATAGAAAATTGGTTTCACATTCTTATTTCCAAAATAACTTTAGTTTTTGGATGGGGTACCAAAGTACCCTGCACAGCCATTTTTGCTTGGATTGCTATACACAATGTCATGTCGCGTGTTTGTGGAAATTCAGTCACCCTTTCTTACAGATTTTTCAATTGATTCATTATTTATGTATATCATGAACAGTAATTATTATACATTATTTAATTAAAATAAGATAAGGTTATTCAAATTTAGTTGTGATATATTATCCCATATAATGGTCAAAACTCTAATACTACCTCCAAAAAAATAAAAGATAATCTCAACAAAATGATCAGTAATGTGTTTCTAAACATAATTATAGGTTAAGTAAAAGTAAAACAAAAAAAGAACGTAATATTTGCGAAAAAATCATTGGGGTACCCGAGTACCCCGCACAGCTGTTTTTGGAAGTTTTCACGGCACAGTCAAGGAAGGGTTAACTCAAGTGTTTGTTGCAGTCTTTGTTGAAGTATTTATTTGTCTTTGAATTGCATAATTGCATTAGTTGTTTGTTCAGGCTGCCCTTTGGGACAATGCTGAACTCCTGGAGGATCTGTTGAGAGGGGAAGAGACTGCTCATGTGAACAGCAGGGACTCCTGGGGCCGCACCCCTCTGCATGCAGCAGCTGCATCTGAGGATTCTCGCTGCCTCAGGATTCTCCTGGAAGCAGGAGGTTGGTACTCACCAATGTCAGGAAAGCACTTTCAGTATTAGCTAAAAAGTCAAGTGCTTTGAATCCCCTCAATTCCTGTGTTTTCTGAAAATATTTAAAACGATGCTGTGGTTAATGTAGATATCTAGTGCAGTTGCAATAAGAAGACTGAATTTTGAAGATATGAATGGTTTATCCATTACGCTTAACCTTTAGCGGCCACTGGAGGTAGCTTGTTAACTCAGGCTCAGAAAATGTGAAATTAGAGGTCTAAAACGTTTGAAATTGATACGAGTAACTACATCCGTCGGTGGTAGACTGGTGTGACTTGTGATCCCCAGTGTGGCCCCAGCCGTTGCTTGAGTCAGATCTTCTTTATTTTTTTTTGAAACTTGTTCATGGTGTCAATCGACAAAATCAAGGTGAGTGAGTTTTATATTCTAGTGAAAGAAAAATTTTATTTTGCTTATTATTGTGCAAGCGAAAGAAGGATAGAAGAATGCGGGTTGGATGTTCATCCTGTGGAAGGCCTGCTTGCTAGGAACATCAGTTGCCTCTGTGCATGATGTGTTCTGGTCAATAAATTTGTTTTGTTCAAATATCATGAAAATAATATTTTTTCACTTTTCTATAAGTAAATATGTATTTAGAAGCAAATAAAAGCCCAAAAAAGCAAATTTTATGATGTGTGATTTTTTCCACTTTTCCCAACAGTTATTTTTCAAAATAAATATACTTTTTGCAAGATCGGTGGATACTGTTTTTTTTAGAGTAGTGGGATATCTTGTGCGTACAAATTTTAGCTCTTAATATTGAAAAATAGGGAAGTAATGATTTTTTTCTGAAAAAAGCCGATTTTTTTTTGAGTTCTCACATATATGACCAGTTCCTAGAGCACCATCTATAAATTGAGCAATAAAAATCATTAGGATTGTTGAAGAACCGTTCAACAAACATGAAGCACCTGGTTAGAAGTCCTAAAATAGCCTTGTGTTTTGTACAACTAGGTTTTTTCGGCGTGGGGTAACGAGTTACCCCGTGTGGCCACTAAGGGTTATGTTATAAGAACCAGTATTTATCAGATTGCTGTCTCTTCTCATCGATAGCCTTATTCTGATGTTTTGAGCTAATCAAGAGATGAATTTTTTTTGGATTTTTGCCAATTTGGCAATTCTACAGCTAATTACGGCAATTTTATGTAATCTGATAACTCTGGGATGGTGGTTGTAATTACACTTATTTTGGTGCTCTGTTGAAAGTGCTTCCATATATTCTATATTTTGTGTATGCTAATACACAGACCAATTTTAAATACAATTTTTCAATGCCAGAATAATGGTAATTCAGTATTAAAGGCAAATGTGATTGTAAGATTGAAAATGAATAAAAAATAAAGAAACATACTTGGTAAGTTCCACACTATATTGCATTGACTATCAGTTTCAGTAAAAAGCCATCTTCAGGTCCTCTTTCATGAGAATGCTTTTACCGTATTTTTGTTTAGATTAAGATATTAATTTAGACAAAGTAAATGTAGTATTTCTGCATGTAGCCATATATTTTGCATATATTATTGCTTTCTCCTGAAGTTATATTAGGTTTATCTAGACCTTGTTAACGTCAATGAATTTTCTTTCAGGTGATGCAAATATTTCTTGTGGAGCAAAAGGTGAAAACCGGGTAAGTGTGTTTGATTAAATTTTATGAATAATTATTTACACACCAAAGATTATAACAAAGCATCCGAATTATATATCTGTCCTTCAAGCTGATCTCCATGATTTATTAGATTTACTATCATTGGTAATCTGCAATATTGCAATAATAAATGCAAATATTTTGGGATATTCAGGAATGAAAATGGCCAAAAAAAAGTTGATAAAATACAGTAGAACCTCGAATTACGGACACTCTCACTAGCGGGCACCTCCACATGAAGGGTTCATAAGAAACATTAGTATGTATACCTCTCATTAATGGTCACTCTGTATAGGGGTCGCAGACAGTGGGTTTCCTCATTTCTAAACCCCTGTACCTCCCATTAGCGGTCAGTCAGGGATAGGTATGATGAGTGGAAATGATAAGACATTGGAACTAAGTGGCTATATACTTGGTGATTTTGAGAACCCTCTTATTATAGGGAACGCTAAGAATCCACAATGTTTTAAGGGTGTCCGGTTTGATCATTTAGATGTCACATGGAGATCAAACAGTAAATCGTGTATGACGACAGGAATAATGACAGAGTGGCTGTATGTTTTCGATCGAAAAATGAAAAGACTGAGACGTAAGGTTATTTTATTTCTTGATAATGCTACTTGCCACCCAAACCTCAAACTTAGAGACAGTTAGATCTTTTCATGAAACTGATGTAAAATGACTCTTAGCATTAAATGAAAACATGAGCAAGGAAGAAAAAGTTGAGCCAGAGAATGGAGTGAAAGTAGAAAGTGACAACATCCCTAAGTCATCAGTAGATGCCGTCAAACTCATGTGTAAATTAGAGGTGTTTGTACAAAATGACGAAGACACGGAAAGCCTGAAGCTATTAAAGGAAGTGAAGATGAAATTTGAAAAACGAAATGCTAATAGAATGCATACATTTGTATAAAAAAAACCATTAATGATGTTTTAAATAAAATTTGTTTTAAAATAAATATGTACCAACATACTGTTCAATTTTTCTATTATGTACATTCCCTCATATCTTTTACAAAACTACCGCTCCTCCCGCTAGCGGACACCTCCCTATAACGGTAATTTCTTTATTCCTCGTAGGTGATCGTTAAAGGGAGGTTCCACTGTATTTGTATTCAAAGAAAGTAAAGTAGCTTAGATGAAGTATTATCTCAAACTCATCTTGAACATAGAATTAATCACAAACCAAACAGTACCACCAATGTTAATAGAGAATGAAAAAATCGATGTTCATCATGAATATTTGATAAAGAAGAAAGATTTCAATTTATAAGGCGATTATCTCCCTATTATCATGTATACAAATATATATTATACCTTATATGCCGGTGTATAAGTCAATCCAGCATATAAGTTGATCCCTAAAATTTTTATGTGAATTTCTGGTTTTATCCTATGTTCAGCGTATAAGTCAACCCAAAAAATAAGCAACACCACTTCCCAAGCTCTATTTTATGGGAAGAAAAACTTGTATCTATAAATATGCGATAGCTTAAGGAATATTTACTGCATGAGATTAAGACAAGAGAACTGTTTCTTTCTGCTGCCATGTCAACATCTTGCCTCTGCTTAACTATTACACAAGTTTCTTTCATTGATATCACTCAGGCTACAGAAATAAAAATGCGTTACGAAACAGAAACACAATCGTATTAAAGGTGAGTGGTGGTGAGTTGGGAGAGAGACAAAAATATTTTTGACGCAGCTGCTTCCATTTGGTCAGAATGATACTTCAAATTTCGATAACTGTGATGTCATTAATTTGATGAAAATCTTTGAAGCCAATTAAAAAAAAAAGTAACAAAAAATATTTTGATGACTACTGTAAACACTTGCCCAAGTCATTAACTATTTACCACAAAATTTTCATTGAGTTATGATAAAATTTATTTTTACAAGTAAAAATTACTAGTAGGGGAGACCGGGGCTGGTTGGCTGAGTTTTATTTTCGGAATTTCTGTACTCATTTTGGTTTGACTTTTTGAAAAACGGTTTGCTCTGTCACAAAGATACAACCCTTGAGCATATATGTGAATGTTTTCATCCATGACAAAAAATCAGGGAAAAAGTTATAAACAATTAAATACGGCACCAAAAATCGGCCAACCAACCCCAGGGCCGGGGTAGGTTGGCCGAGTTTCGTAGAATAAGTGAAAGACATCAAATGCATCAATGGAAAATATTTATTAGTGAAAAAAAGTTAATTTGCAATTTGGCCAACCAGCCCCACGCAAAACCCGGCCAACCTACCCCAATGGATGTTTTCGAGAACAATCACGGTTTACAAAAACAAAAGTGAGGTTACCCTGAATACCGATATACCATTTTGTAGGGTTTTGAATACCCTTTCCAGCGGTACCACATTTTTGGAAATCGGATGTAAATTGACTCGTGTTAAAAAGATTACTTTACAAGAACAGAAATTTACTCACCAGTGTCGAAAAAAGAACGTCCTGTGCAAACGGCAACATGAAAAGACCTGAAATTACGTCGCTACATGGACGAAGTAGTACCCTAACAAAATCACTATAGATGTTGCCACTGTGCCCAAAAGTCTTTTTAAAAAAGACACTCGGCCAACCTGCCCCTTCGGCTAACCAGCCCCGGTCTCCCCTACACATCCACAAGTTAAAAAGATGCTAAAAACAACGACCGGTTTCAGCACTTTTAGCCATCATCAGGTGTTGTAACAGGATACACAAAACTATACATATGTGAGTTAATGGAGGAGAACAGGAGGATGAAGAAGACAAGAAGGGGAAGGTGTTGAAGGGGGGGATGTAGAACGGCGAGAGATGGTGCATAAGAGAAGGGGAGAATTGTTAGTTGGAATGTACTCATTGGTGACTATTTTCCCAGATAATCAGTGAATCAGAGTTTGTCTCATTTCGTGAATTGTCATCTTTTGTCCTTTCTCTAAGTGGTGAATAATGGTGGGTTGAAAAGAAGATGTATGTTTGCTTATAAGTAGGTTTTTAGCGAAATGGGAATTAAATGACATGTTTTCAAAAAACTTTTTGTGCTTATTAACATGAACAGAAAAACTACGACCCGTTTGACCTATGTAAATTGCATCGCAAGTTAACTTGTATATGCCGGAACATCTGAGGGGCTCGTATTTATTCTTTTGATTATTTAAAAAATAGTGGAGAATTTTTGGGTTGTAGAAGGCGAGTCTTATATTTTCTTTGGGGAATTTATTGGCTATTTTGAGGGAAAGGTTGTCAACAAAATTAAGTCTACACCACTTCGGGTGGTCTATTGCAGAAGAAAAAAGAAGATGAAAAAATTTTTCCGATAGATAATTTCCTCAACTTCTTCTGAAGTAGCCTGTCAATTAAACCTGTTAGATAGCTGTTGGTGTACTTACTGAGTTCATTGAGCTATCTTTGTGGCAACATGGTGAGCTGTGACAAGCAGGTGACGTCACTTCAGATTCAGCCAATCCTGTGCGTTTTCAATCGTGTGACTAAACATGAAAATTTAATTATCTTATTGATGATTTCTTATAAAAATAATGCATATTTTAAAATAATGTGTAGGCTAAATAGGTTTAAAAAAATTTTTACTGTTAAGCTAAAAACAGTTTACCTATATTTTCTTTTTAGTCATATACCCAATTGCATTTTGTATTGTACAAACTCTTCTTGCCTTTTGTCCTCTCCATTTTAATTCTCTTTAATCAGCATATAAAACAACTTTATTCCTATTTCATAACCTTTGATTACCCTGTTAAGAATTTTGATTAACTTTCAGTCACTTTCCCTTTGCATTTGGTCCTTCTTGTTATTTTATATTTTCAGTACAGTTGTGTACATTTATTTCACAAATGTTGATTACCTAGATGTTCCTTTACTTTATTTTTACCTGGCAAATGTTATGCAGAAATTTATCTAGGTTTTCCATCCTGGTTCTTTGTGTAATTAAACCAACATTTTGGGTGATCTTTTTATTTTCAGACTTATGCTATAAAGTCATTGAATTTTTGCCTTTTCTTTGAATTTTGAGGAAGTAAGAGAGATATTTTGACAAATTTTCTTTGTACAGCTCATTTGGGGTGTAGAGGAGGGTTTGGGAAATTCCCTTCAAAATTTACCAGTTATATTTGACAATCCTCATTGAAGTCTTAGTGTATGTTTAATGCTAATAAGTAACTTTAGTCCTGTTCTGAGTGTTTTTGATTCCCCACAGACGCCTCTTCATGTGAGCAGTGAGCATGGCCATGTGAGCAACGTGAAAACGCTAGTGCACTTCTGTGGCAGTCAAGGTCTGGTCACCAGGGATGCGTGTGGTCTCACCCCTCTGGACATAGCTGAAAAGGGAGAACATTCAGAATGCATGGCCATCCTCAAAAATGCAGCAGGTCTGTGCTTCTCTCTTGTTCTCCTCTATTTCAGAAAAGGCTGCTCAGAAATGCTTTTAACCTAGTTGGCTGGTTTGGTAGATATGTCAGTATTAAAATTATCGGGGTTTCACCGTTACTTTTTTTCAGGTAGAAATTTGGAGGGTCTCCGTGCTAATCCGGACCCTTAGCTAGCCTTTGCAGGTACTGAGTGCCCAACCATAGGGGGGACCATAAAAAACTTACCGTGTGGAATACGATTTAAAAAGTTATAAATCATTCAAATGAGCTACAATTTATTATCTTCGTCGTCTCATTCATCCTAAGAGATATACAAGCGTCTTTTGATCAACACTCTACGATTAAAATTAAGATTTTTTGTGATTTTGCTAGAAATCACCCATTTACACACGGCAACATTGCCCCGGGGATGGGTTGGGTTGCGGGGAGGGATTTCTAGCAGAAATCTGAAATCCTCCCCCCCCCCAACCCAACCCCCGTTGAGATATTTAAAACACCTGCCTATCTGACTGAGCTGTTGCCTTGTGTCAACGGGTCATTTCTAGTCAAATCACGAAAAATCTTAATTTTCATCTTAGAAGGTCGATCAAAAGACGCTTGTACATCTATTTGGACTAGTGAGATGACAAAGATAATAAATTGTTGCTCATTTGAATGATTTATAACTTTTTAAATCGTATTCCACACGGTAAGTTTTTTTATGGTCCCCCCTGACGGGAGGGTCGGGCGCTCAGTACCTGCGAAGACGAGCTAAGGGTCCGGATTAGCAGGGAGACCCTCCAAATTTATACCTGAAAAAAAGTTGCGGTGAAACCCCCAGATATCTACCATTAACCAAATTATCAATTAAAACCTTGATGACAGTTTGATCAAAAATTCTTCTAAAGGGTGTTGGATACCCAGGAAATATTTTGTTGGCCCATCTTTCTCTTTTTAGTTCTGTGCTTAGCCGCTGTCTATTTTGCAAGCAGTAGGTGGAACGGGCTAAGGGTAGAGGCTAAGCAAAAGAGGGTCCTATTCAATCCCTTAGAAAAGTGCCTTTGGTTCCTACAAGAAATTTCCTGCTGGCTCTGCAAATTTTGACAAGTTTAGCGTGATGGAATATAAAATGTCCCTTTTCATTCAAACTGTTTCTCAGTTCTTATTTCCATAGTACAAACTTAAATAAAAATATCGACTAACTTTGTTCCTCGCTGTTATCTATTTTATATATCTGCTGCTATTTTCTACTGTCTGATCATTAGGACTGCTCAAAATAAGGCTTTGTCACAACCTATTGATATATTTCATTCTTATATTTGGTGATTTTTGTTTTTTTTTTTTCAGTAAAAATTTCTTAACTGTAAGAGGCATATCTACTTTAACTGAGTTATATTATCATGCTTAAAATTGGGGATTTTCTACCCTTTTTTATGTAATTCTATAGGCTTTTAAATGAATCATCCCCTACACTTTGCTATAGTAATAAATAACTTAGTATATTTTGTCACAATACCAGCATAGAATAAAATGATAAATATTGCATTTAGATAATCAATGTCAATTTGGAATGAATTTCACGAGCATTAGGTGATTAAACTCTTCAATAATCATACTGGAGACTAAAATATACATGAAAATAATTCAATCATCTATGGTGCATTGATTGTAAGCATGGAAATAATTGAAATATATATTCAAAAATAGTATACTATTATTCCTACTTCTCAAGCATCTGTTGGTATGTCATTCCTTTTGCTATTTTTATTTCTCATGTAAAGTAAATTTTCTATTCCACCATATTCCAGATGCAACTTCCTTATCTGAAACTCATCATCCAATACATATTTTTGATCTTTATGACGGTAGATGCATAAATTATTTACAAGTCCTCAGATGAGTATCTATTTAATTTGAAATAAATATCAGATTAATATTTTACTATATTCCTTATTTGTACGTGTAGTTTATGATGCTGATTATAATTTATGTTTGTGGAACCAAGGAGATGTTGGCTTGAAAAGAAAACACTGTTCTGTAGCATAGAGCAATCTATACGGATACCCAGAAGTAAATGGGGGTCCATAGACAGGAGTCCGTCTAGGTTAAGCAGCAATTATTTCTTAGATATTCCTGTTGGTTATCCTCCTTTTTGGGTTATCACAAGAAATTTTTTTCGCGTTGCTACATGGCAAGGGATTTTAGTGAAGTTACCTATCTTCTTTCGAATAAAAGAATTGAAAATCACCAAACTTGGAGATTATTGACTATTCCTCATTGATTTGAAGCCAATTATTTATCAATAGAGCAGGTTCTTCCTATCATTATAGCATTTATTTGTGTATTCATTTTATGTAAGGAGTTTTTAAGTTCTCTTTGTTTCATTCAAAATTAAAATATTTACTTGCATTTTGTTTTAAATAAACAACATTTATCTTTTCAATAAAGCTATGAATAAAAATTTAAACATGGTTTCCTTTTTTCAATTGTTTGCAAAAAACCTATCACAGCGAGCAGCAGTTTGAAGTTAAAAATTTTAGAAAAATTCATTACTAAGCAGTCCATGGAATATAAAAAGATATGTATGCAAGGGATCCACCAAAAAAGGTTTGGCAAACTTTACTTCACAGTAAACCATTTTGGGCCACTTGCTTTACCAAACACTTCAATTACATGAATATCTTGTTTGTTCTAATATATTAGATGTGAGGCTACTATTTCGAAAGTTGACAATATTGGGTCTTTGTTGATGGGTAATTATCATTTGGAAACTGGGCTCAGGGAACCACACCACATGCATATGTTACGATGTAGAGTCTTAGTTTATACCCTATTCATCATAACTTTGGCATCAGATCATAATATTTTTTCTTTTGAGTTTTTGTTCTGGTTCATTCTAAAACAAAATTTTTGTTGTTCAAGATTCACTTCCAATCTTGCAAATGATAATATAACATAAAATAGAATTGAAAGTGATATAATTTAATAGATATTGAACGTAAATGAACATATAAAGCAAGAGAAATAATAAAAAATAATATGCAGTTGATGCATAAATTATTTTACTGATATTGTATGTATAAATGAAATACTAAGGAAAATATAGTGAAACTTAAAAATATGTTATTTTCAGAAGTATTGAAACACTACATACTCATTAAAAAAAATCTGATGTGGCCAGCACATAACTTTCTCCATATATAAGATGTAAATATTTATCTACAACAGTAATTTCGAACTCTATATTCAATCTAAACTTGGAAGATGAGTGATTAATTTATATATTATTATCTTTTACGTCACAAACATTATAAATAATGTTTTTTCGGACATGCTCGATGAAAAACGATGAAATTGGGCTTTCGCCCATAGAGCCCAGAGCACCTACAAAGTACATAATCAGCAACTTCCGGTTTATCAGTATTTCCTGAATAACTCCTAAACAATCAGTGATACAAAAGTTATAGCAAATTACTTTTTCTAAAACTTTTATAAGTAATACAATATACCTATATATCATATTTATGGAGATATTTTGAAAACCGGAAATGAGCTTTGATGAATAAAGCTCGACTTCCGGTTAACCGATTTACTCCAAAAACTAATCAACTCTGACAGCACACACCACAGTACTATATATGAAGTTTGGTATTAATACGACTTTTTGTTTTCACGTTAGAGCGCCCACTATCACACACACACATACAGACACACACACACACAGACATCATTCCGAAAATAGTCAAAACGTGTTCTAGGGACCCCAAAACGTGTATTTCCGTTGAAATCTCGAAGTTGAATTTTTTCATGAAAACAATACTTTCTTTATACTTCGTATATGGAGAAAGTAAAAAGATTGCTTGTCTTTTTGCTAATTGCTTTTCAAAAGTGTACAATACATCTTACAATTAATTTAAAAATGTACCATTGTTTAATTTTGATAGAACTATTAATTTAAATACCATTCACCTGTAATGCAATGACTTTTATCACAAACTCCTATCTCTGGATATATGCAAGGGTGCAAGACCTGACGTCATTTCTAAAATTTATTAAAATGTTGCCATAGTTCATTGGAATATCCCCTACTCATAGTATACAATAAGTCCTTGTATCATTGGGTATATCTTAAACTCCTAAAATCCAGTTATATTACTCCAATTGTAAAATATGGGGAGAAAAGTAACATCTCCAATTACAGGTTATATGCTGTTCAGTAAGCATTAGCAAAGGTATTCGAAAGTTTAGTTGTTGGGAAAATCCATTTTGGTATAAAATCTGTAATCATTGAAAAGCAGCATGGGTTTCCTCAAGGCAGATCTACTACTACAAACTTACTGCTATTCCAAGATTTTATTATGGCATATACACAGATTTCTCAAAAGATTTTGATAAAATTATTAATTCCATTCTGATAGCTAAATTATAGACATGGTTTTGGTGGAAAAATGTTGGTGTAACTACATAGCTATATATCTGACTGAGAACTTTTCTCTGTGACTGAGAAGTGTTAAGGTTAATGAACTCTGCCCATACAAATTCAAGGCTAACTCTTGTGTACCACAGAGATGATTATTCCATTTTTACTCAACTTCTTTAACAGTGATACTGATCAGTATATTCTGCCATTGACATCTTTGCTACATGCAAATGTACTAAAAATTGGTCATTTAATCCAATCTGAAAATGATTTCCTTGCACTATGGTATTGTGTGGTAGGTATTCCCTGAAAGAATATATAGTTTGAGCACTCGGGCATGATGCCTCTAATATGTCAAAATGTCGATGCCCGGTGAATTGGTCCGGGGGAATTTGTATGTGGGGAATTCGTATGTGGGGAATTCGTACGTGGGGAATTGATCTGCCAACAGATTGGTATGAGGGGAATTGATCCCCCACGCTGATGTTGTACTACCAACCCAACCTAACGCCCCCAGTTAATTTATGTATATATATGTTATATAACATTAACCAATAATCCGGGCATGTAGATTAACGTAAGACTGAATAACAGTAGTACAAGATAAGCGGAGACTCATTCATTCTCTCAGATTTGAAATTTATTCGAACAATAGTTTTGTCTTTGTTTATCGTATTTTTATATAATAAGGATCATAATTACCATTAAAAATGTTGCATTCCATTTCTTATAACATTAACCAATACTCAGGGCATGTAGATTAACATAAGACTGAATAACAGTACTACATCATCAGCACGGGGGATCAATTCTCCGCGTACAAATTCCCCCGGGCCAATTCAACAGCAACGCGAAATGTCATGCCATATATTTTTATAATAACCCCTCTCCCATAAACTTTGACTATACCATTAATGGCCTTGTGGTACTTGATGATGTTGGGGTTTAATTTGATACATCACTTAGCTTTCAAGCACATATTCTGACTGTGAAATCCTGTAAAACTCTCAGGTTTGTGAATAGGATCACCGAAGACTTGAGCAGAAAAACATCAAGAAATATTTATACTGTTCTCTAGTTCGTCCCATTATAGAATATTCCTCAGTTGTATGCTGCTCTTACGAGTATGAAGCTCATAAACAAACTGATGAGAAGGTGTAAAATAGATTTCTCTGCATCATTGCATACAAATTTAACTCAGTCAAATAATGATATAGTCTCTTTTGATTTAAATTTGTCTTGAGACAAGAAGAGTCCACTCTATAGTATATTACAATATACTTCATTGTAACAAAGAGCCAATTGATCTAATGAGTAAAATAAATGTTCTTATAGGAATAACTTATTTTTTCAATTCCAAAGAGTGTGCCACCTTGTAGATTAGAACTTGGAAAGGAACTGAAAAACATTTGGTGACTCAATAACTACTCTGAACAGCAACCAGCTCAAGATATCGACGGCGAAATATTAATTAGAAAATAAGTTTCAACAATAAATATACTAAGTAATAGTATTAAGGTCTCAAACAATATCATACAACAAAGTAGTAGTATTATTGTTAAAAGTGCTTCGACAGCTTAGCTCATTTCACACATTGGCTCCCACCGGGAATCGAACCCGGGACCGCTTTCACCAAAGGCGAACGCGCTGTCCACATGACTATCCGGGAGCCCCATACAACAAAATATCATTTAAATTGGACTGCTCATTGACAATTAGTACAAAAATCAATGAATACGACCGTCAATTCAGGAAGACTCCGACTTTACAAGACGTCGCAAAACTCTCTCTCCAATACAACATTCACCTCCATGTGCTTTCTTCGAATGTCCAGGCTAGCCCAAAGCCGAAAGTTTCTCTCTATCTCCTCCTCTAGACTCGCCTTTGAGCTCACGGTCACACAGTGCAGCGGAACACAGACATTGACCGCTGGCTGGCGCACCTTTCAGAGGTAACCGCAGAGTATGATCATGTCGATACTCAAACTGTTCACAGAGATTTTGTATTCTTCCACCATTTGGTATAAAAAGCGATCAATAGTCAAAGGCGTCACCCAAGTCACCAAGTCAAGCCACTCACGCCTCGAACGTCACGTCGGCACGGGATTATCGTAGAAATTGCCACAAGAGAACGAGTAATTATACATGCTTCTCACCTATTCTATCGATCAATGAATTGGTAGCGTCTCCTATTATGAGGTTAGCTGTCCCACATCTCCACTCTTCTCTTCTACTTGCTTTCCTTTTCCTCTCCTCATAATCCCTAATTTCAGTCCAATTCCTTAAATTGTCCAAGCGTTCCATCCGTGGTCTCTCCCTCCTCCTTCCAGTTCCCTCCCTTGAGTACAGTCCCCACAAAATTTCCACATTCTTGCTTTCACCTCATTCAATAGCCTGCTTCCTATTCTTCTCCATACTTCTTCGCTTGTTCTACCTCTGACCTCTTAATTTTCAGCATTATTCTGGCAAACCATGTGTCCAATGCATTTATTCTCTTTTCCATGCTTTTTAAGATTGTTCACGTCTCACTCCCATACAGGAAAACCGGCCAAACATAACACCTCAACATTTTTTGTTTTAATTTCATGTTTATCTCTCCTCTCATTAGATCCTAGTATTTTCAAAAATTTTCATTTGCCGTTGCAATTTTCGATTTTATTTTATTACTGCAGTACCAAACCTTTATCTATTCCTAACCTGCAGTACTCAACTTTACCTATTCCTTCCTTAACCTATTCTACGTGCAATGAGAAATCATAATTCTATCGGAGAAAAAAATAGATGTATTAAACTCAAAGTTAAAGAGAAAATTTGGAATTATGATTAATTTAGCAGTATATCTGTGTGAGACTTAATATTTCAAAATGTTTTACTAAGTACATACTAGACAAATCTATTAAATGCAAATTAATTTATATTTGAGTCATAACATTGATATTTATGTATTTTATATTGTATCAGTTCCAACTATATTTTTACTTTATATTATTATAGATTTTTACCTTGTTTGTAAAAGTGATAATTGTTATGCAGAGTAATTTTTATGACTTATCTTTAATTCTACCTTACCTAATATTCGTTTGTAAAATGTAAGAGGGTAAGTGCTCATAAAAAAGTTTATTATTATTTAAAAAATATTAGTGGGAAGAATTAAATAAAATTTAATGAAGTATGAAATTGTATACAAAGTAATTTTGAATATAATGCACATAATACAATTTTGTCGAATTTATGTTTCTAAGCATATAAAATAAATTAGCTAAAATTGATAGGAATTGCTTTGAACCATGGAGTACTCGCATCCCTCATTGTCATGTCAGTTGGGTGGAATCAACCTGACATCTTCCAAAGGGGAAAATTTTCTCAAAATGTAGTGAATAAATTTTTAATTCATTAGTGATGATGTCATATTAATGGTCAATATTTTATGTAAAGGTCTTTCATCTACCTGGAACGACCGCTAAGAAATTTAGTTTAAATAATTAAACTTCCATTTCCGATTTGGCGAAAATGCATGACTGGTTCAGAACATTCTAAAACTCAGCTACTATGAGAAAGAAGAAGTAAAAAAGCACAAATAAAAAGATATGGAATTTTAAAATTCACATGGGTCGCTTCGACCCAGACGCGAGTACTCGAGGGTTAACATATTATAATATTAATGTACACTCCTGGCCAAAATTAACGCAGCACTGGCAGTTAGAATCGCTAGGGAGGTGCTGCGTTAATTTTGGCCAGGAGTGTACAATGAATTATTGTTGAATTCACAATTAGTACCATGAGAATTATCTTGCTCATCAGAAATATAAAGATTTAAGAAAATAACACATTATATCACGCACTCACGTTTGGCATTTTATGTTTCAAAGATGATATTATGTACATCGATTTTATCTAGCTATAAATTACAGTATCTTATCATCTCCGTAAATTTGCATGATTCAACCATGTCATTGAGACCCTGAAAAATGATTCCTGAGTGCTCTCGTTTCCAAGGGTAGTAGTTTAGATGAGATATGATTGTTGTTTAGAGCCATTTTGAATTCATAAGAAATCAGTCGAAAAACCAATGTAGCACTCTATAATATCAAGTTTATAGAGAATTAAAATAAATATCAGATTATTGATGTTTAGCCCTTGGTGTAAAAATTGTTGGCTTAGTTTATTTAATTCTAGATCCTTGGATTTTTTCCAAAATAATCTTTGGTTCGACTCCAGATTGCTATAAATATCCTTACATAAGAAATACATAGGCAGAAACTATGTTATACATCTTCAATGTATTTCTTTAAAATATTACTTTAAACCAGTATTTAAACTGGATTCATAGGAAAGGCTAGTGAAAGGCCATCTTTTAAAAATAACCCTCCATTAGATCAGCCATTGCCACCCTTAATTGTTTTACCTTAAGCTTACCTTTTTGCTACGCTTACTAAAAATTCACCAGTCCTCATGAATGACATGTGTGGAGCACAAAAGAAAGAATGAGATTTTAAAACGTTCAAAAATTATTTGCATTTCTGAAATTCTGCAAAGAAATAGAATGAGCACATACAATCAGTTTTTAACTAGTAAATAGATTTATAACCTTCGCTACTTAGAAAAACTATAGTATATAAATTAATTTAGGTCTTCTAATACAAGAGAAGATGCATGGCGCCGAACTTCGTAGATTCTAGTTGAGGTGCCACTCACACTCTTTACATTCGCGCTTCTATAATTACCTCGTGGATCTAATTAATAATTTACGAAAATCACATTTATCGAGTAATATTGTTTTGCCTGGAAAAAAAACAATAAAAATGGGATAACTCTTTAATCACTTGTGATGGCCGAAGAAAGACCAAAAATGCCGAAATTTATAAACAATAGCGATGCGGTCTTTCCGTTATCCGATTCTAAAAATATTTCATATGATTGATTATCTCAGCAAATTTAACAATTTTATGGGTAACCTGAAAAGAAATCTTACAAATGATTTTCTCTCTATGAATAATAACCACCCTACTTTAGATGCATGGAAGTAAACCTCTTTAATTAAGCCTTAAATATCGAGTATCGTTTGAGATGCGCGCAAAGGAGCGTGCTTTATGCACGGGAGGGAAGAAGAGTGGTTGTGTTGGTATGTGTAATCAAATGTGTGCAAATAAATATTTTAAAACTTCAAATAAGTAGTTACATGGAGTCCATAAACTGATTAATATATTCTACATTAAACCCTAGTGTTTGGTATTACCTCTGGTGATGAACGGCTTCGAGTAAGGAGTATATCCGAGGTTCCTCCGCTTAGAAAAATTAACTTCATTTTTGTCGTTCTACAATTTCTAGTTGCAGAAGAGCTATAAAGTATAACTTTCACAGTCTAATTCTCTTTTCTTCTAACCATTCTTTTTTTCATGATACCACTGAAGTAACTGTAATTACGGGGCCTATATATTTACCCCAAATAAAATATCGGAAGTAGAAATTTGCGTGATCTTTTGGTGAACTTTGCAGGTTTACTGATTCTATGAAATAACTTTTAACCAAAGCAAACATTATAAGAAATTCAAGAATATACGCAAACTAATATTCGATTTAAGATTTCTGATTGATGATGAATTTCCTTCAAATCCTACGGTAGTCTCTACTTGCGTGCTTTGAATAGGATCGTGCGAAAAGATAGTGCCACAATTCCGTATCCAATTCTGACGTAAAATACACTCCCACGGGCAGGACGCATCTTGATATCGGTGCCCGAGGAAAGAAGGAATACAATTCTACAACGCGCGGTTGTTCAAGATTTGTATGCGTCATAGTAGAACGATTTAAATTCACCTGTGCGATCACACGTGACTTAGATTTCAAGTCCATTATTATTATTTCGGGTGTGTGCTTGCAGTCGATAATGGTTGCCGAAAAGCGAAGCTGGAAATGCATGTAAAATATCGCGTAAGACATATCTCGAAATGTTAGAAAGTGCGTTTGAAATATTGTAAATTATCCTCTCTTCTCTCGATCCGGCAAAAAATAGCTGTCCTTGCATCGAGCGAAAATAATTCTCTGTGAGTGATGAACTGATTCAGGAATTCTGGGATAATTCTTAAAAATTGAATAAAATTGAAAGGATCAGAGCGTGAAATTACTTCTCAACTTCTACGAAAACATTTGTTTCTCAATGGTTTGACATAACAGTGACTAAATGCCCAAAACTGGAATTAATGTCGCGCGAAATCAGAGCGAGCGTATTGATGGCTCGAGGACGTTATAACTGTAGTTCCCGTTTGCGGTCGAAGGCGCGTTTACTGTAATTGATTCGCTCTGCGGGTCTATCTCTAGTTCCTATGAATAATTCCTTCTAATATTTTATTTCGGAATTAATGATCCTAATCATTACGGAACAAGAATCAAGTTTCGTCGAATCATGAAAATAAGTATAAATATTGCTATTAGTTATGCCTTTTCGATCGTATCGTTAAGATCTACGAATTATGACTGAGAAAACCTAATTAAGTTGGAAAAGTCGTGACTTCTGTAAACGAACATCATTCGGCCACACCACATCAACTGAAAAGTAACTATTAGATAACCCTATTAGAAATTGCTACTGGTTACCAATAAAATTTTCCATTACAAACCAATAGACTTAGAACCATTAGAAGCTTTATTGGAAACCAGTAGAAACCATTGGTGTTTTGGCCATTAGTTTCCTATATATTATACTGGTTTCCAATTAATGTGTATTGGTTACCAACAAGTTCTGTTATGGTTTTCTAGTACTGTTTATGGTTTCCAAAAATGGCGGAACTCGCACTCAAGCGCCAAAATTTATCTTCTACCAGTAAATTCATAGGAAACCAATAGAAATAAATGCAACCATTAAAATGTCCAAATAGGCACCCCATGTAAACCTGACTATTTCTAATGGAAGCTTTAATGGTTTCTAATGGTTTTACAGAATTTTATAATACCATTAGAACTTCCATTAGAAACCACTACGAATAACAGGAAACCAACAAATACCATTAAGGAAACCAATAGGAACCTTCTAAAATTTTCAACTGGGAAGCGGAGGCGAACCTTTTTATATGCCAAATATTACAATTATTGTTTTGTCCAACTATTTCGGAAAATAACGACTCGCAAGCATAAGGCGAAGAGTAAATTGCCAGTAGACAGTTTCTATTTTTTTTAAAACAGGTTCGGGATGGTACTTCATGTTCCTCTTATTTCATATTCTGCGTTTTTCTTATTGTGACTAATAACCGATCATTAGCTAGATCAATAGCTTCCATGTCCTCTCTTAAATGGACTATTTTTGTTTTTTTTGGAATTAGATTAGAATTAAAATCAATTATTGCATTTCTAAATATTCGCAGGTTAGAATCTCAAGAATCACTATATTGAGTATATCTACTCCGTTAGCAAAATAAATTTCGATGTTTCTGCAAGTTGCCTGAGATTTTGAAATAACTGTTTGCTTATCGCCTGTTATTACTGAAGAAATTATTTTGGTATTTTAACTCAATCTGGTTTTTTATGAGATTTTTTCTGAGAAATACTTAAATCTATTAGAAATAACATTACGGTTAATAACTTGTAATTTGACTGCAAGTGGTTCAGTTAAATTAATCATAGCAATACTTGTCTTATTAATACTTTGCAACTAGGCACAAAGCAAGGTAAGGTTGAGATGAATTTGCACGAAAAGGTCGCGCACATAGGAAAATTCCCAATGATTTGTCGGACAAAACCGCAAAGCCCTTGCCTACAAGGTCTCCCGAACGACATGTGAGAAAGTTCTGATTCAGGGTTATTTTATCATTGTCTGTAGGCCCGTGCGCACGGGGGGAGGGTTTGGGGGTTCGACCCCCCCCCCCATGAGGATCCTAAGGATCCTTCATACAAAAAGTTCCACGAATGATGAATTGAATGTAGGATAAAATGAAATTATTTTATTTAATGTTTCATTTAGTAAACTTTTTCTTCCAAAATTTAGTGCTTCTTTCAACTTTCATGTTAACGTCTGTCAGGACTCCTTGTTTCGTCTCGGTGAGTCACACTTTCGCGCTAATCAGAAATCGAGTTTCACGAACAGAAGGGCCTAAAAGCCCACGCTACCAGCGCGCACCTGACTGAAAAACCCCTCCCACGAGCAAATCCTTCGCACGGCCCTGATTGTCTGTATTATAAAAATGACTGCAAATGTTATGAAGAATATAATTGTTATATCATATAATATTTAAAAAGGTTTTAATATGCAAATCTACTGTAAATATTTACTAACTAGTGAATCCCTTGTAAAAATAACGGGATTAAAATTAAATTTAGTTTAAAAAAATATAAATTTACCTGATACTTTTGGGGTAAGGGTATCACGCGCCCAGTATTAAACGCCGGAGACATTGTTTTGTGAAGTTATGTATGAACCGCCTTATGGAGCATTGTTGTGGGAGTGCGGTCGTCGCTTTGGGCTCAAAATAAAGCTAAATAAATTTATTGCTTATTTAGTTATTATAATTTGCCTCTCGGTAATTTTCATGATATTCGCCTAAATACACGGCCAAAACGAAAATTGTTCACTTTCTGGAAAACATTGCCAATTTTCGGTTTCTTTTTTACAGTTTCTCGGAGAGTTCTGGACGTAAAGAGCTAACTTTACACTTATGTTGTAGGAAATTTTATCTCCTTTAAAACATGTAAGAAAATTTTCTGTGGAATGCAGTTCTAGTACAGTGCAGTTACAATTCATAACTTAGTTATCTTTAGGTAGCGGTGTAACGCTTCGTATGCGAACTGTAACATGAAAATGAGCACCTGCTGAGGAATCTGACTGTTCTTTTCACCCGACTTAGTTTTCTGAATTTCTCAAATTTTTGGCTGCACCGAATACCATGCAGGGAACAAAAATGACAAAATAGTGGCAGCTATGGTATTCATTTCACTTTTGGCGATGTAAAAAAATGAAATCCGAAATATAGCTACATAATTGCTGAATCAATACAAAGTTTTATATCAGTCCAATTTTTCACCTCTCTCTAGTGAAAGGCTTTCAAACGACATTGTATAAAAGTAGGAAATGTAGTCACTTGTGTCTTGCAGCAGTGAAAGAATGCCAAGAGGCAACGTATGGTCTTCTGGCTTTAAAATTTTCTGTAACAAATGAACAAACAGAAAATTTTAAAGCCATATTAGCCACATGGCTGATAAAAAAAACCCCTTCTATTCTTTAGATGAATTCTTTGAAATGAAAACAACATTGTAAATTGCTACTTTGATTTCTCTCACAATGTACTGCTTATTGTTTGATGTATATTTATTTCTAATCTTGACGTGACCCATATCATTGTATGATTTTTTACGGTTAAATAAAATATTATTCTTATTATATGTAACACTGTCAATCTCAGTCAGCGATCCTGGCTCGAGTCCCTGTCTTTTTGGACCTTTTTTCATATCCGATCTTCCCTGGGAATGTCCCTAGGGGCACGACCTTTTTTTGCACATTCACCTTTACCTTTCTTTGTCGAGGAAATCATTTTATTTTCCTTTCGTACTACGAGCACCATCAGTAGTAATTGATACCATTTTGTTTAAATCAATTTCTTTTTCCGTAAGTGCATTTACAACTGCGTTGCTAATATCCCCCTTTTGCTGTTGTTGCTAACGATGTTCTACTTATTAATTCCTCTTTAATATAATCCCCAACCCAAGACCGAATGAAAATTTCTGAGCGAGCTGATGCTGTTATATCAGTACTGTCAGAGAAGACTGAGAGACACAATGCCATAAGAATATATATCTGTTTTTAGATGGTAAGTTATATTTTTAGCCATGTCCACAATTCTTTCTCTCGCCATGGTCCAAGCAAAAAGCAATTATTTCTATCACATATTCCCCGTCACTAAAATGTTATCCACGTTTAGCAATTACATTGAAGGCAACAAAACTAGAAACGGGAAAAGACTATTGATAAATTTTATTAGGGATGTATTCTATTTTTTCTTCATGTTCTAATTTTTAATTGCCTGGTCAGTAAATTCCTCTTGCTCCTCCTTGTTTTTCTCTAGGGGAATCGTAAAATTTGTCTCATAATCCCGTTTTACTGATATCCTGAATACAACTGGATCATAAAACGCACACCGATTTATTTCCTGTATTAACTTAAACTCTATATTCCACCAATTTGGTAACCCTCTGTTGCATATTTTTAGTAGTAGGTCTTTTTTTATTTTCACTAGTCGTTTAGAGTAAAACTAGAAAAAAATTACGAAAGTAAATCTTTAAATATGAAAAATATCTTCACTTCAATACGTGTTTAACTTAATTACCTGTTCTTTGTTTGTTCTTCGTTGTCCGTGGCTTTGGTATTTCGTGGTGTTCATTACATAGAAAATGTGTTTCATTGCGGAATTCTGGAAATGCAATTCTGTTTGAAAAGAGTAAATGTTGCCAACAGTGCCGTTGCTTCTGGCGCAGAAAGAAAACACGTTCAGGAAATAAATTAAGAATTAATTTAAGGTTTCTTACAAACCATAAGAGACCCCTCCTCGACTGAGTGACCCAATTTAGAAAATTTTGGAAGGGTGGGATCTTATTATAGGGAATCATTCCTGTAATTCATACGATTTCCTCGCACTTGTTGGGATTTCGTGAAGTTGCCGTTGAAACGCTTTAGCGAATCCGAAACGAAAAACTAAATTAGTATTCGCCGAAAGAAACATGGTTAATGGTGGTTATTTTATCTTTCTGGTATTATTTGCCGTACATAATAATGATAATAATATTTTATTGATCGCTAACTGGTGAAAAAAACCAATTGCGTTTGATATAATAAAATAAATCTATACACAAATACAAAAACATAATGAGAAAAATTAAATCACTAAGACTACATATATTACAAAGGACATTACAATCACAAATTAGAATAAATTTTTCGTTTTCAATATGCAAGGGAATCGCGCAGTATATCAGTATTATTCAAGGGCATCGTTGGCTGATTTTCAAATAATGGGCTCAAATTCAAAACAAAAATCCACTCTCCCAAAAGAGTCACAAAATTATGTCATATGCCTAGAACGCCTCGGAGAAGCATTGAAATTGATAAGTGAAACAAGTTTGCTCGAGTATATTACACCAATTAAAATATCGCGTAAAAACAATATCGGCTTCTACTTACGGTACGTCTATTCTTGAGGAATTCAGTTCAATTCTTATATATTTCTGACAAATCGTATTATAGTAAATTTTATTAAAGAAGGAGCCAGTTGTTTTACGTGGAACTTCTTTGTGGCTCTCTAACACCAACATAAGAGGTGAGAACACCATCAACGGTAACGTTTTGGAATCTTCAATTAGATATGACTGGAGTAAATTTAATATTCCTCCGCAAATCCGGAAGAATCCAGGAAAAATCCAGGCTTTTTAATCACGAGACCATGGCCCGCCTTATCGAAAGCTTTAGTGAAGTCAATATATATCGTGTCAGTTTGGAATCCCAAGCGTATCGAGGAAGTCACATAATTGGTATTAACCATGAGATTGGTTGTTATATAGTGACGCGGAAAAACGCCATGTTGCTTCTCAGGAAAAAATTCACACAATGACGCAATGACATATCATGAAGGAGTTCTTCAAAGACTTTCGAAAATGTAAGAGGAATAGGAATTGGTCTGTAATTACTAACAATGGATTTGTATCCATTTTTAAGAAGAGGAGTAACGGTTGCTTGTTTTCATCCACGGGCTGATTGATCATGCAAAATTTTATTGAATAATGAGAGTAGGTATGTACACTTAAATTCACCTGCGCATACTTTCAAGATATGAATAGGGATGCAGAGAGTGCCAGGATAGACACTAGTTTTTAGACCACGAAGGGTTGTTACGATGCCAGCTTTAGTAAAGTAAACAGGAGAGAGAGTCGAGATTATATTCGTGAGAAATATCAGAATCGGAATGGAATAAGAGGATAACGCAATGGAATATTTAAAATAGGATGCAAAATATTCAGAGAATAAATTGGAGACGTTCTGAGGGTTACTAGCAATGCGGTCGTGAAAACAAACAGAATCCGGAGAGCACCTCTTTTCCTTCTAATATACCTCCAGAACAGTTTAGGATTATCAGTCAAGAATTACTCATTCGAGTATGAGTTAAACTTTTGAACTTGGTGAATTTTAAAACTATCTCGCCGTAATGTAAAATCAATGTAATCAGACTCTTCTCCAACGGGGATAAGATATCAAAGCGGAAATCAGCTCTCAATTGAACCAAATTGGGTATTTAAAGGCGTCACAAAAAGTAACTGGACACGATCGAAAACAGCACTTTGCAAAAAGGACAAATCGCAACATTCATCAATAGAGGAAGTGAGACCAAGGATACCCCATTGGCAGTGGAGAAGAATATTCTTATGATATATTTAGTCTTTTCCAATGAAAAAGGGCACTAACTGATTATCTCTGATGTTTAATAACACCGATCTTAATTACAAGAAAAATCGGACTGTCTGAATAACTATCCGAAAAATTGCTGAAATTAAGAAGAGTATTAGAGAAATCAACTGACTCTACAAAATTTTTATATATTTGTTGGCTTAGATTTTTTTCTAACACGCATTGCACCATGCTCATAGAATAGACATAGACGAGCAAACTACGACATTTGTCAACAGATTCGCTGGTTTTCTTTTGCATGATGATTCATGTTTCATTCACTCTTCAATGTCAGAAATTTATTGCAATGACCTCCTATATTTTCTTTACTAACTTTTCACCTCAAAATTATGTTTCATATTTGATAATACACGTCGTACTATAGTGAGGCATCAATATAACGCATTTATTTCATAACTGAGTGGACGACCCTTCCGTATACCCCGAGATTTTCGAATGAGTTCGAATACCTGAGGATGGAGATCAATCGCTGAAACTTATCTTGAATTTGCTATTATTTTTTTAATAAACACTGTGGAAAAAGTACAGTCCTGGCCAAAATTAACGCAGCACCGGCCGTAAGGTTCGCTAGGGAGGTGCTGCGTTAATTTTGGCCAGGAGTGTACAACGATTCTCTTCTTCGTCATCTAGTTCATTTATAGTGAGCAAACGCCCTACAGTAGGGGGGAACGAGGCAGGTTTACAGTTTTTCAAATATTATTTTTCTCTTTTTAGTTATTGCACTTATTTACCCTTTTTTCGTACTCATTCATTAGTCGAACTTTCAGCTTTATTGTGGTTTCTTTTTAAGACTTGAATTATAATATTAATAGTTAAAT
This sequence comes from Sympetrum striolatum, assembly GCA_947579665.1. Lineage (NCBI taxonomy): Eukaryota > Metazoa > Arthropoda > Insecta > Odonata > Libellulidae > Sympetrum > Sympetrum striolatum. The sequence goes on along the minus strand of OX388346.1, from coordinate 71,657,026 downwards.
TGATTGTTCTTCAGTGAAGCCAACTGTGTAATATATGTGTGTAATGTGTAGGATACTGGGGAATGTTTGCATTCTCTTAAAATATTCTGAAATCTAATTTTACCATAGTAAGCTTATTTCAAATTCTTATAATCATAAGCTAGAGTCTCAGAATAAAAACCAAAGGCTGAAGCAACCTTTTTTTAAAGACAGATATTTCCTAACTTCTACTTCTTCATCTCCATCACGTTATGGTCACTCTTTTTACTTCTTTTGGTTTTTCTTGTCTAATTCCAAATCATATTTCCATCTAATCACAAGGGCAGAGCGGATTTACAAAGCGTGTAAAGCTGGCCCGTGTGTCTTGTGTAAATTTGCCCCTCCTTCATGTTTTCGTTACAATTCAAACTCATTCATGAGGTAAGCAACAATCGACTAAATAGCCTAAAATACGCTATTACATTGGTGCATAGATTTCCTCATAAGAAGAAAAATTAGAAAAGTTGTCTACTCCTGTAAGAGGTGCAACTCCAAATCTCCAAATTGTCCTAAGAGAAAATGACCACAGTGTCTCTACTGACATGACAGCTGTCGTGTTCTGATCAACGATACATAAGCATTGTGTGAACTAATGTAACAATTACGGCACAACGGCGGTTAATTTCCGAGCCGCCCTCGTATTGAAAATGCGTGCCCAAATAGAAAAGAAGAATGTCACCTTAGTATGTTAATAGTGGACCTGATTAAAATATGTAGATTTAATGGGTGTTTTCCAAAATTAAAAGCTTCTATTCCAATTTTTCTTTGAGAAGCAGTGGTGGTAAAATTTCTTAAGCTGCCGAGGCAAGCATATGTAATCCACAAAGCAAACGTTTCGGAGTTCAAGGGTTATATTAACGAGTGAATGGACAATTACTACTGCTTTGTGAGTGCAAATTCAGTAAACGATAATTGGATAGAGTTCCTGCGTAAATCAAGGTATTAATTAAACACGTTCCGACTAAAAACATGCCGGAGCGAAAGAAACCACGCCACGTAGGACGAAGCCTAATTTGGGAGCATTGTATTGAAAACTGTGGGCTATTGGTGATCGGAAAGAGTTTTGGTCGTATGTGCTACTCGTGGAGGTCAGTCTTCTGTGCCTAAACTAATAAGGAAAGAAGAATTTACTGCAAATACATCGACAGAAAAAGGCTAACTTACTTAACCGGAACTATCAGAAATGCTTCACTATAGACAAATGTCAAGTTAACGATTTTACCTCGCGGAATGTTTCGAAGATGAGTCCCATCTACATATGAGCTGATGGAATTGGAATGTTATTGCGACAGATTAATAGGAAAAGCCACCAGGACCCGAAGGTATTCCCGCTATTAAACACTAAAGTCGATGAGCTTGCTTTCCTTCTATTTTTCTATTGATGGGTGTACTGTCTCAATGTCGTGGAAAAAGTAAACTTCACTCTTATACCTAAGGATGGGCGGACTTTAAGACCAGACGACTATAGATTCATCTCTCTGACTTTTATCTGTTGTTAAGTAAAGGAGCATATTATAGCAAGCTCAATTATGGGCTTTCTTGCTGAAATAAGCCAGACAGGAATCAGTCAGAACCAGCACAAGTTCTGTAAAGGTAGGTGTTGTGAGTCTCAGTTGACCTTTTTTTATGAACGACGTATCAAAGGCAGCAAGGTATTCGGTCAGATGTAGTTTTCCTTCAATTCAATTCTTCAACCCAACGACGACCTCTGCAGTTCTCTACTAGACTCTAAAGGATGTAAAGAGACCAAGTAGATGACGGGTGGAATAGAGACGACATCAAGAACGTATGCATCACGCGGAATTACGGGAAGCTCAAAAGAGAGAATATTGGAAAACGGATTGATATCGGATTGAAAATGGCTGTTGATGATGTGTAAATTATTTAACTTTCGATATAATTGTTGTCTATTTGTAGACGAAAGTAATCATCTTTTCAAAAATAAATATATTCCGTGGATGTTAGGAAGGGTGACTGTTCTCCAGAGAATGGGAGCAAAAATTAGATGATTATTTTTATTAAAAATTGCTTTATTTCAACATTTAAAACGCTAAAAGTAATTATTTGGAATGCAGTGCGAACATATCTAAATCTTATTTCAGCGCTAGCTTACTGGAGCTGTGGGTTAATCTTCATTGTATTAGCGCTCCTCCTAAGCCTGTGGAAGTTACCAAGCGTATTATACTTCGTATATCTCTCTTCCGAAAAGCTGAGCTATCAGATGCATGAATAAATTGTCAGTATTCTAGCGAAAGATTTGCGGATGATGAAACCCCAACTCCCTCCAGCTTCATCCCTTCAACTCCTCCATACAAAAATTAGTTATTCCTCGTATGCAAAAAGTGGTTCTTTACTCACCCTCCTCCCCTCTCTCCTCATTCATCCACAGCCAACGCCACTCGTTAAACTTCCTTCAAAGGATTTCGAATTTCCTTCAGGCATTTTATATTTGTTGATGTGAATTTCAACGCTTACTTTCAGTCTCTCATTTTACGCCAGCATTTACATAAATCCTCTTTTCTTCTTCTCTACATTGAGATTTACTTCTGAAATTATACTCATATTTTTCTCGTACTTAAAAATTTGAGTATAAAACATCTGCCTTTTTTTCGTCCGGATTTCGTTTATCCTTTCCCCATTGCATTCTCCGACTCGAGGAGCTCAAAATCAAATCTTTGTGCGAAAAATAATAAATCACTTTACAGCATAGACGAATCACAATAAATTATGACAAAAAGCTCGTCGTTGCCCAACGTAGAGGCCGGTCAAGATGGCGATCAGTCCTGTTTCCAGCATGAAGGGAATTGTTATGGGATTAATAAATTTAGTCAGAAGTATCAGAAAATAGCTACATTCAAATATGGTACAAATGACCGCCAAAAGCCTTTCGCTCTTTAGTGTGAATGACCCCTGGCACCCCCGTGTCATTTTCACAGTTTTTATTGTCGTTCAGTTAGAGGTTGGGTGAGACCACCCTCTCTTAGAGATGCCTTCACGGGTGTTGCTCGACAATAATGCCACGTGTAATGCGTACCCAACCCAGCCTTCAAATAGGTTCATAGTCTTACTGAATAGATTTTGACCCCGATCCAGTTTATTTAAATATAAATTTGGGATAACTTCTGATTCATTAGAGTGGTTTCTATCCTCGAAGAATTTGCCATTCGAAAACTTGATCGTTCGGAGAATTCGCTTTCGAAGAATTTGTTTTCGAAGAATGCTCCCATCGCCTTTGGGAGTCATCGGCCTCTCCCTAATGTAATCTTTGTTTGTCAATTGTATTCCTTAAAGGGATCCCCATGTCGTCCCGACAACACAATAAAATTAACCCAATTACACATCAATAGTACTCCCAATTATGAACAGTAGTGAAAAATAGCGACCTGTTGACTTTTTAATCTTCTATAATATAAAATAGAGTGTGGGGGTGTGTGTGTGTGTGTATGTATGTTCGCTAAAAACTCGAGAACCGAGAGTCGCAAAACTTTAAAGTTTTCTACATTATTAAAAGTCGACCCCGCGCAGAGTATAGGCTACTTTTTATTTCCTTAAAGTCCACAGTTCGAACCCAGATGGGTCAAAATTTTTCCATAAGAAATACACGTAGAGGTCATTTTTTTCGTAGCAGGGTTCATTTCTTTTGAAAAATTAAATTCGAAATAATGGACCTAGGAAGTCGAATCAAGCACTGCAAGAAGGAAAATTGAATAAAAATTATTATTTTAGTCATGGAATATCGTTGGAAATTCTAAATTGCGAACACTTTGATAAAAAACGTGAATATTTTATCGAAATTTTTAGATCATAAACAACTCATCTCCCTGACGATAAAGGTGATTGTTGAGTCCCCAGCTCATATATTTATCGGTAAGAACACATTAAATCAACATTAATAATAAGTGATAGATTATATGACGAGGGAAATTTAAGGAGATATTAGTAAATGTAGCTATGAACGATATACTGTGAAGAATCGAGCGTACAAACATACGAATACCAGTATTTAAGAAAGATTTTAAATTTTATGGAAGCATCTGTAGCAACCAAGTTTTATTTATATCAACGTGATTGTTTACTGTCTATTCCGTGGGATAAATGGGTTTATAGTACACATGAAATTTCTTTCTCTCGATCGATTCAACTGTGAATTGGTGTAGAAATCCGTGCGTAAAAAAGGTAAAGCAAGTTTATGTTTTGCTATATGCAGAATGCAAAACGTTATTTTTTGTGTTTTTTTTTAAAGTTACTTCCACTTCATATAAATTTGATATCTATATCTACCTATAATCATGATGCATGTGTTACGATCAAGACTTTACCAAGAGCAATTATCAATTTAAATTTCCCCGTTGAGATTCAACGGGCGCTTCTGCTAGTATAACATAAACATGAAATAGCCTTGCTTCTTTAACACATGTGGGATTGACGCTGCATAGTAGTCCAATGGTTATATCGCTATCTTCTGTTTCTCCTTGGGTTTATTCAGTCCTTTACGTGCGATGTCACTCTCTCATCCTTTCGAAGTAACATTACTCTCGCGCCGAGCGAATGTCCAACGAGGAAGTGGCGTTACGTAACTCAACGGCATTTTCTCTTTGCGAATCTATTGCGATGATATACGCTTGCTTCGAATAGTCGATTGTACCAAGAATGGCTTTATTGTAAGTTGAAAGTGGAAGTACTCGGGTGTTATAGATGAAGTGAGAGAAAGCATTTTCGTGGAATGTACGTTTGATTGATTCATTCTGTGATGTCCTTACTCTCGACTCGTGGAGATTCGCCAACGGAAGTTATATAATTCTTTGAATCCCATCTCTAAATTATCGGAAGCGGCCTTGGCATTCTTCCCTCTTTCACTCCATCATTTATCGTGTTTTCCTTCTTTCCGAGCTGGAAAGGCCTCTCGAACCATTTTCATTTCTGTGGTCGTTCCTGAAATCTTTCATATGTGGGTGTTTAAGAAGTATAACGTTACTTTTACGAATTTGGTACAATATGACATTAGGGTGGGGGCAAGAAATCGGAATTCGAATTTCTTTGACGGGAATCTCTTAATAGTTGCCAAATGCCAATTTTCACAGAAAGTCAGGATTTAGCTGCTATAAAATTAAGAATTAAAATAAGGTTTTATCCTACGAAAGTCTTTCATTTAATTTTATAGAGAATGTTTCTGGATTTAATTTTCATTCACGCAGCTTGTCTGACAAACATACAGATCGGAAGATATATGGGTTTTATGTGAAGTGGACTTTAAAATTCGAGTAAGTTGATAATTATAAACGTTTTTCCTCTATTTATGTGGATTTGTCATAAATTAGTTCAAGTAAGATGCTTTTTAATAAAAATATTTTAAATAGGCAAGTGACTAGAATTAGTAGGTTAGACGGGGAAGAAAATGTTAACATACGAATCAATTAAATTAACCATTCTTACCAAACCATAATTAATTTAAAATTTTAAACTTAATTATTACAAAAACAATCATTAGTAACACCAGAACCGGCTATGTCTACAGTTTCCAAAAATAAAATATGTAGGTTAATTTGGTGGGAATATTTATCAGATTGAGATCAGATTGACAAATCAGAATCAAGGTTTCGAGAGGGTAGATTTGAATTGAAAAAAGGTTGGTTGAAGTATTGAATCTTTTAAAGAAGTAGAATGTTAGAATTTGAACTGTCCATCATCAAGGACAATTTTATATTATTCGGTAAATTTTGAATCACTCTATCTGAAATCTTTTAAAATTGTTAGAGTCAATAGTCGAACTCATTTTGCAATCAAAAACTGACTTTAGTATAACTTCTTGTAGTATATTTGGGCGTGTTGGCAGACATTTGTTTGCTTTATAGTAAACAGCTATAAAGCTCTAGGATAGTTTGTTTATAGACATTAGCAACGGATTGTTATATAATTGTGGATTGTTGTTCGAGAACTTACTTCGACATGGATAATACGTTACACTTCTGAAATGTGGTGGCGACATGCCAAATATAAAAGATCTTTTCCAAATAGTTGTTTTAATACAGGCTCCCCTCCAACGGCCAGTATTGACAGCAATAGTGCCTTATCACATTGTTTATTTTTTTTCTTCCTCCCATTTTCTCACTTCAGAAAAAACAACCTTTTCCTGAGTACATCCTTTTCTATTTTCGATATGAGGAACTATCAACTGCTCTCAATCGACGCAACTTATTTTAACTTCCAACTTCTCTACATTTTCTTTATTAAATATATATATAATTATGTGAGGCAGTAATTTGCCATCCCAATACGGCCCAGAATCATAGAAATTTAAAACAATATTTAAAAATATAAATGTCTAAAATGTATTTAAATATTTCAATAATATATACTTGCATTTTTACCCTTTAAAAATTTATATTAAAACATTAATAAAACATTTACAACGAATTTTTGCATTATTTAAGAGAATTTTTTTGTAAAGTCTATCTTCCGATCTTTACTTTTGTCAGACGAGTTGTATGAATAAAAATTATAAAACTAAACTCTATAAAACTAAAGAAAAAACGTTCCTTAAGATAAACCGTTCTAATTTTATAGCGGCAAACCCCTGATTTTTTTAATGAAAAATAGCTGTTTTTTTATATCTTAGGGTTGATGAGGCAGGTTATCTTTATTATATCGCCTTTACTATGTTATCAACTTCATCCGATCGAGTTGAAACTTTATCAATCTCACTTTTATACCAATCGTCAACTTTAAGAAGTTCCCGTCAAAGGTACGGCTTAAATAAATACTCTGATGTCTTGCAACCACCGTAATAAATCCATGTTCTTTATTCTTATTTTTTGTTTGTTTTATGTTATTTTGTATATTGCTATATATTTTTAAATGTGAACTGATTCTTATTTATGTATCGCATGTAAGTACTTATTGGTAGGGTATATCTTTATTTTTTAATGTTTTTTTCTTATCTTTTAGCTATTACTATTAGTAGGTTTGCGCAGGTTTTTCACACCCATTTCCTGCAGTGGATTTTTTTTCCTAAGAATCTCTTGTTTTAGGTTTTTTACATCCACAATTCTTCCAATTGTTTCTACTTCTAATTTTATAATTAATGACGATGGGTTAGATGGAAGAAGAGCCTTTTTAGTCTCAATCTCGCCCAAATAAAGACGATTTACTATTATTATTGATATGGCATCGCTCATTACTCGGAAGTCCTTATCAGTTTTCAGGGTCCCAAACCTGGAAACTTCGTTACAGACCATCAAAAAAGAATCGCTTGGTTTCTTTGGAGGGTCTTGCAGGTTCCCAGTTGGCAAACAATTTTCTCATAGAATCACTTGAAGAAAGTTCCATCAAGAGGTCCCCGCGGAAGCGAAGAAAGTACAACGACCCACCACACAAATAGTCGCGCCTCTCAGAACAAAGATAGCGACCTCGAACCTCGAACCAAGGGCCTCCTTCGAATCAAAGACCTAAGTAAACCATGTCGTATATATCATACTGGGTTGTAGTTTCCTTAATTTAAGGCAAGTGCTGAAAATAGTCTAAAATGATGCAGGAAGCTTTCATAGATTATCAGTCGGAATCTAAGCCCATCGTTGGCACCTTCCTCCATGTTCCTCCATCTAGTCGAAGTGAAAGAGACCGCGAGGTTTGGGATATTCGCTTCCTTGTCAAGGCAGCGAATTGCGAACTTTATGCTTGTTGCAGTGTGGGGTGTCTATTCTATATTCTCTGATGGACTCTATTTTCCTAATCAGTTGCTTTGGCGTATGGTTTGCGTAAAAAAATCCTTGATACGATTCGTTCTTTTATCCATTTCCCTGATCTTCTTCGCAATATCAGAACGGCCTATAAGAATGCCGCATTATATCAGTTACATCTTCTGAGAACATACTTTCTCTAATCCTAATTTTTCCCATAGGAATGGGTTGAGCGAATTTTCGGAATTTTTTGAGGCTTTTTCCGGAAACATGGAGAATTGAAAGTCAAGAAATCGTAGTTAAGCATCTGACGTTGGTTTTCTAATATAAACTGCAGAAGTGTCTATCCATGATGATCGATCACAGCCCAGCGCTAAATCCTCTCATGATAGACACAAGGTGACGATTAAAATAAAATTATTAGGTTTCCACGTTTGTCAGATACTCATTACCTGGCCAGTGTGTTGGCGTTCAGATTTAATTTTAAATGAGCTTTGGACCATCGAGGCGGTCATTAAGATCGATTGAACTAAACTTTCCCTAAAGAATACATTGATTTGATGTATAGAATTTTTTAAAAGATCCTTCCTTTGGGAAACTGCATTCTGGTTTTTGGTAGGGGGCGTCTTTTACTTGCATTTGCAACAACGTAGACTTCGATTCTAGGTCACTATATAGACTCCTCCGTAAGAAACTATGGGAAAATGATAATTGGATACTGTAGAGGCGGAAAGTTTCAGGGGCTAATTCGATAAGTTTTGTTTGGGTCTTGGTGACCCAAGGTGGGTGGGTTGGTGGCACAGTTGTTACTTTCTCCATATACGAAGTATAGAGAAAGTATTGTTTTTCATTTGTCATCATTTAATTTGCTTTACGGCCCCCTCTGTGCCTCCTTTGATGAATCTCCCTTATATTTTTAAATAAATGTAAGTCAAGAACTTTACCCATTAGTTTACGGCTGGGTTATTGGATAGTTTTTAGTATTCTTTTACGTCTCCCAGAGAAACTCTGCCGATATGTTCGATGGTTCAAAGGCCCCTTTGGAACCGTATTTATATGAAAGAGCGTCCTTAAATGCAGTCCAAACCATTCTGCGTTCAAGAAGAAGTGAAAATAATCCTCCGAGAATTATAGGTAAAAGAAAATTGACATAAAGTACATTGTGTTGTACCAGTTGAAGGATTTAGCGGAATTAAGGTCGCCTCAAAAATCAATCGCCATTAACATATGGTGAATGGTTTCGACCTTTTTTTAGTCGGATTCTGACCAACGAGAATTAAGTTAGCGAGTACGTATGGTATCATCGTACCGAATTGTTACATTGTATGCTAATTCTGCTTTTTTGTGGTGTAGTAACTGTCCATTGAATGATAACTATTTTCACCAGTAAAGAATTATATTTTCTTCATCAGAGGAACCCGAAAACACGGTCGTCTTTTGAGAAATAACATCGTTCGTATTCCTTACGCATCGCTTCGGAGTGAAAATTTCCGATCTGCTCTTTTGCGAGTTTTGCCTCGAATTCCATTCAACTCTTACCATAATTACAACCATTAAACTACCGAAAGGATAATTTTTAATTAGATGTTCGCTTCCTTCCAGTTAAGCCCCATGAATGGCTCTGCGCTCCATTTATCTTCAAAGAAATAATATCGTCTGATTCAATCTGTTATAGTAAACAATTTGACAAACATTGGATAGGCGTATCTTAATCAGACTCTCTTCGCTCTTGTTGTTATAACAACGTCGAGATAGGAGGTGATTAAACAGCCAAACATTTGTTGGTACTTCGAGAGTAGAGTGACCAATGAAAATGAATAAAAATTAATGGTAAAAAAGTCTAATTTCATAAGTGAGTCATAATGTTCAATAAGCTAAGCTTCCTTTTGGCCATATCGCTGACATTTTTAGCTTTAAATTCTAAAATTATTTTTTTAGTACGTTTAAGTTTTGAATTTTTTTATCATCGGCTTCACGTTCAATTAAGTTCCCTAATTCTTTCCGGGGATGTTATCTTGTAAATGGGAGAGGTTATTTCGATAACTCGAAGAATTTTAATTGAAAATGCAAACATTTCTTGATGATATGCCATTTATTTCTCAACATTGTCTCTTTGTACCTCAGTACACTTTTTCTAATGTATTTATGCCTATAAAAAGTACGATTTACGCACTCACAAATTTGTGATGACGAAGTCGTCGCGCGTGATCCTTTCTCTTTTGAAATGTGACAATTCTCTTCGCTCACTTCGCTGCTTATTGATGGATATATATGTACTGGCGAATCCTTCGTTATCGATTGAATCAATCGGCAATTTCGTCAGCTCCCGAGTATGAATGTTAACTGTGTAACTAGTTCTGCATATTTTCCACTTTCTGTATGCATAAATAAGTGCAAGATTAAAACAGTTTTTCTTTTCTTTGGAAGTCTTAAACCTCGTTTCATCTTGTCGTTTTCTTTCAATAGCTAATGTGCACATGTTCGTAATCTTCCACTGTTTGGTGGTCTTCTGGATCGCCATCAAGTTAATGCATCTTAAACACTAAATTAAAGGAAATTTTCATTGTGTATCAATTTCTTGTAATGCGAATCTTGTTATGGCGACCAAAATTCTGCATATAGGAACGTAAGTTAAGCGATTACTGTTGAGTTCTCTCTTATTTAACATAATTGGCGACGCCTTTCGGAATCTGAGTCTTCGGAGAGAGTCTGAGTAATAGTTGGAGGCGTTCGGCCTTGCCCATAATAATCTCTAATTATTCTCAAAGTCGTCAACTGAATTAATTAGTAATTGGAATAAATTTATATGTTAGCATTAAAAATTATGAGTTAATTATTGTTTCGTCATTCACATAAAAAAATAGTCTGTGGAGACGTTTTTAGAGACGTGGCTGTAGTCAAACTTTCTCGTTCCTCTTCATCTTGAAATGGCACACTTGTCATTTCCACTCTCTTGTATCGCGGTTTGCATTTAATTTTCTCGATCGTTCGTAACTCATTCGGAGACTCGAGAAATTGGTAGATGCCCCTTCCGGATGCCCTTGTTCGGTTGCCCCCGCCTAACTCCTTCTTCGTCCGCGTAGACAGCGCAGTCGTCGCTTTGGTCGATTGCTTGTTTGTTTCCTCGGTTTCCGTGGCGACCGGTTGTATCGCGCCATGGATCGATAAGGAGATGCCTTTTAAAGGCTCATCTGAGGGTGCAGAGACAGCCTTCGAGGCCTGCAGCTACTTTGTGGACGACGTCTGCGACGGAGGTACTCACCCGCTTTCTCTTCGACGATCTTCCGCATGTCGTTACGACTTCGTGATTTACCCCGAAGGCTCCTCAATATTGTCACTAGTTACTCCGTGAGACTGTATCGTGTCTTTCTGCTTTCCTTCGCAGTTATTCCCCTCTGATAAATGCGCCTTTTAGTTGTGATTGCTATTTTTTTCCGCGATACTTTCCTCTCTCTAGAAGCATTTCTTGCGCTGCCGAAGGCCGACTTAATTGTCGCTTCATCCGATATTCACATTCTCGTAAACCCCCCGTTTCAGCGTTGTTTTGTTTTCGTAGTTTGTTGGGTTTGTTGCAAACTTTTCCGTTGTGGCGCAGGTGTGTTCGAAACGAATCTTGACCGCCAAATCGAATTTACGTCCGAATGAACATTATTTTATTCTCATATATGATTTGAGCATTCACCCACGATCCTCAGGCATTGAGTTTCTGTATAAATTCGGGCTTTTGAACGATAAAGTGGCGTTTTCTGTTATTATGTATAATGATTATTACTATGACCAATCTCGAACGCACTCAAGAGTTACGCTCGATATTGATGATAAAATATATACTGGTGATTTAAAAAATGTGCAAAACATAGAAAAATAAATTTTATGGGTCGGATTTAAGTAGAAACTGAGAAATATTCACGATCAAACCGACCTCACGGAAAATCGAAATGATTTAAATGGTGAGAGAGTTTCTTTCCGATTAAGCTATAATAACGGGGAAATATACAGTATAAAGGTGGCACGCGGCCGCCAATAGTATTATTGTTTAAAGTGTTTAGGTAATTTTGCACATTGGCTCCCACCGGGAATCGAACCCTAACCGCTTTCACCAAAGGCAAACGCGCTGTCCATATGACTTTCCGGTAGCCTTTGGATAATTTAATGTTACTGTTAAGTCATTATTAGTTGTATTTCTTCTCACATTTATATCTATTATAATTGTTAAGGAATTCAGGCTAATGTATGAATTTGCGATTGGTCAGAAAAGCATTTGCCCAGTTTGAAGATCTCTCGAATTCTTCTTTAATGAGACCCATCCCCAATTACTGATTGCCTATGCCGTTTTACATTTTAATAACTTTTTAACAATCCCCTTTTATCTCGGCGACCATTCATTTGGCATTAATAGCTTCCTTAATTTATGGCGACTCATTTTGATCGTAACAGCTCCATCGCTGCATTTCGGACTATGTAATTGCGAATTTGTGTGATTACAGAAGTGAATACAATGAAAAAGTGAAATTATAATATTAATAAATGAATTTCAAAGTTCAAGCGCAAATTTTAAGCAGGCTTAGAAAATTCTGGAGCGCAGTTTGTGCTATTGTAGCCTTTTCCCGTTTCGAACTTGCGTTTTCAGGGAAGTGCTTTCGCCGGTATTGTGTGAGGTCGGGGATTTGATCTCCGAGGTCAGTCGCCGTTCGTCGTATTTCCATCACCAAGTGGTCAATGCCAATCAGATTTTCTTGCATTTCCGCATTATTGTATCTGTTTGTAGACTTTGAGAAGGTAATTCACAGAATATGATTGCTGATAGTACATCAGATATCGTGAGCGTGTTAAGATGAGCGAAATTTAGATTTAAGGAGAAATCTAATTTACGTAACAAAAAATGATTAGTAATTATTGATAGATGATTTCCGTGTGACCAAGTGGTCTGTGTATTTTCCTTTTGCGAAAGCGTTCTTGGATTCGATTCCAACGGAAATAAAGTTTGTCTTCCACCAGACAACTAACCAAAAAAAATCAATGCTTAAAAACCTAAGTTCGTCATCGTTGGCTAACCTTGTATGGATTATAAGTAAGACCAAGAGGAAGAAGGATTGTTTGGTTTACATGCCATGAATTCAGTTATTAATTTCTTAATTGTGTTGAATAAATTTTAGTTTGTTGCCTTAATTTCCCTATCCTTACCCTCAAGTGGAAAATTTTTGTGAAGGGTTGACTTTGATTGACCAATATTGCCTTTCTTATTCCTTTTAGATTCAACTTTAAAAATAGAGAAAAGTGTTTTTTGGATGAAAACTCTGTATCAGAGAAAAAATTCAGGATATGCCTGCGTATATTTATAATTATGAATGAATGAATAACTTTCTGGTACTTCCCTAATATATTTCCTGTGCCTTATCACTTTCTACTGCTACTCATTATAAAAGATAGCAAAATAATATAATATTAAATACATCTCTATTTGAGAGTGGATGAGCTTAAGTTAATGTAAATCTCTGCTGAACCCACTTTCTAAATGGGCACCCTTAATGCTTAGAATGGCCATCATGTAGCTCATTTGCCAAAAGTTGTGTGCTCTGTCATTTTAATTGCAATTATTATAATTATTATATAAAAATTATAGCATTTATTTTAAGTCAAATCCAAAGGAAAAACAAACAACTTACTCAATTTATCTTACAAACACACTTAAATACATTCTTGTTCATTTAACCCTTAAAACTGCTGGGAACATATTTGTACGTTCTGTTAAGGTAACAGCAGGAAAATGTTGCTGCGCATTGTGACCTGCTTTTTCAATTTTATAGTCCTGCCTCTCAATGAAGCATTTGATTGTTCACTCCTCTCTAATATTCCGGAATGGGAAGGGTTTTCCCTTATCCTAGTTTAACAGCTTTACTCTCCTCTTAAGAATTTCCTCACTTGAGTTTTGGCTGCATTCGAGTGCTTATTACTTTATATGTAAACAGTCCTACCAAAGCCTTTCAGCAAAAGATTCATTCTCCTTTAATTTTGTAATACCAGATTAAAAATTAGTCATTATTGTTAAAAATTGAGATATCTACATATTGATTGGTATCAAAATGATCAGTAAACTGCAAAGAAAATTAATCTGAACTGAATATAGAAAAAAATCTTATTAAATAAATAAAAATAAGCAATTGCATTTCCAAGACATGTAATTAAAATTCTCAACAATAACCACTGACCAAAACCTTAGAGGAAAGGTCTACCCTGATTATAAGAGTCTGTATCTGCTAACCCTAGCATGGGCAAGAAGGAGAAATACCTCTATTACTTTCTTCCCCACAAAGTTGTTGGAAAAAAAGAGAAGCAGAAATAGCTCCTAACACAACGTACTGTTGAATTATAAGAAATGTATATTAAAGAATAAAAGCCACTTCGTAGTTTGAAGTCATGTGCCAACCAAAGCCAATCCTGCCAACAGACCCTTTCGGGAGGCTCTCTTCTTTGAAGTTTTCCCTTCGTCAGCCATATTGGCTAGGAGCAAATAGAAAAGAGGGGTCTCCTCCAGAAAGGGGCTTGTCTCATGCAGACATTGGTGAGGGCACATGTGGCCTTATTGTCCTTCTTTGGTGTATCTCCAATAAATAAAATGATTGATGCAAACTAATGAAAGGTAGCTCTCCCATTTAAAGCAATTCTTTGGGGAAAGGAAATCAGAAACGTTTCGGAAGAGTAGCCTCCATTCATCTTAATGATTATTTCCCAGTAAAATATAATTAATTTGTCAGAAACATCCTATTTGTTGGTAGCTGGGGAATCACACGATTCTGCACTGATGAACTTTTTAAATAATCTTTTGATAAACAGTTCAACTCAAGTGGTGTGAATCCTATTCAAAGAATTTTGTCATTGATGAAACACTTCTGTGTAAGCTAAAATCTCTCCAACATGATAAGATAATCTTAGTTTATGTAGTTATGATGACACCACATTTTCAAGTATTTTGACTTACAATGAAAATTTATAAACAAGTCCTTGTGCGGAAAAGTTATAAAAGAAGGATTTTTCAAGCTTTTTACTTTCAAGGATATAAACTTGTAGTTAGCATTGTTTTTTAACTTAAAATTTATTAATCTCTAAAAAGGCTCAGCTCATATTTTTAATTAAGAAGATCTTATTTATAAGTCACGAAGTTGAGATTACTTCATCTTGATTCAGAAGCTCAGTTAAAAACAAATTTAACGAAAACATAAATTTCAGAAGATTTGAAATATTGGATGCGGAATAGTATGGGATGACCTCAAATAATTCTCTTTGAGGAAAAGGATTACGCTTTTCTTGTTTTTGACTTCAGTTATTTATTCTCATCATTCCAATAATACCAAATGAAACCCAGTGAATACCTAGCTTAATGTATCAGTGGCTAATTTACTACTTTGCCAATTGTTATGTTATCTTTTTTTTTCTTAGCTAACTCGTGAGGATATTGATGCACTAGGAAATGGAGACTATTATTTTTGTTATAGTTTTTCTTGATGGATTAAGAATATTTCTATTGAAGCAGTAACTAAAATTGATTAATATTTCAGTTTTAAATATAATATGAGCTTATATAGCTGAGCCTGGATTAGAAAAAAACGATTGCTTGCATATAAAACAGAATGATTCTACCAGCAAGATTTAGACTTACAAATATGATTGGTAGAAGCTACCGATGAATAATCATTGCGAATTAGCTGTATGTTACAAAAGAAAACTTCTTGTATTTATTATTTGAGAAACTGTACTCTTCATTAGGTTCATACTTCTGCCGTGTTTCAGTTGAAAATTTAAAAATGATCTAAATATGAAAATCTGAGCATAACAAGAACATATTACTCTATTTACATAAAAGAACTAAATAGCCAGGAGCAAAATTTGTCCCATGTTATGTAATGTTTTGGTGTTACAAATTACTGTATTTATAACCTCAGAATAATATATCAAGAAACAATATAATTATAATTAAATTCTATAATATACCATATAATAATAAATTCTATAGAAATTATGAATTCTTAAGAATTGTAACTGTTGCCATACAAATGTAAGAAACAAGTTGATTACTTATGCCTTTACACAAACCAACAAACATGAAATTCCATAAACTTAGAAGGCTTCTGAAAAGACCAATAATCAGGTAATGATTTAAAAAGGAAAGAGAATGGCAGTTTACCCAGATATCTTTCTTACTCAAGTTAAGCACTCTCTAGTCAACTAGAGCAGAAGGTGTACCATGGCTTGCCACGGCTAATAGTATTCTTAGAAAATGATGAGAAATTCAAATGAGTTAATTTAAACTACGCACTAAAAATATATATAACAAATTTCCTGTGATTGCTAACCCTTTGTTGTATTTATCATTACTAAATGTAATCTTCAATGATTTAAGACTGAGAATCACTACTAAGAATACGATTAATTAAAAGAAGAATATCATCATAGACTATATGATTGAACAAATTCACTCTGTGAATTATATATTAGTAGGTAGGAAGCATTAATCAGGCTGTGCTTTGCAGTAAAAATGTTTTCTTATATTGTGGAACTTGGCTTAGTTACCTGCTGTTAAATACTCTGTACAATTACTGTTATTTTAACCATTGTGTTTGCAAACAATTTTTCCCTCCTTATTATACACCCAGATTTCCCCTTCCTATTTTTCTCATTTTGAAATACTTGTGCACAAAAAAATCCTATGAGCTCAAGAGGAAGAAAAGAATCAACATATGATACCACTTCCCAAACTTAAGGATGAGATATATTTAGTGTCATTTGCTTCCCTAATGTTGGCTCTTTTGCATTATCTCATTCATTTGAGAGGTTTGCCGACACCATGGGAGATGGGAATAAGAGAGGCTCACATGAATCGTAAATAAAAACAGACCATCCTTGCGCTGACATTTTTGGAAAGGGAAAGAACAACGTAGTAATAGAAAATTACACAATACAATTTTCTTTGACTCAAATATTTAAACAAAACAAATCAAACAGTCTTAAAGCCAAAATCATTTTGTAAGTTCAGTATTTACTAGAAAGTCGAACAAAGAGTTATGGTTTATTTACACTAAAGCCACATGGTCATTTAGTTGTGTAGATTTAAAAACATCATCGGGCATCTTGGGAGGGAATTCAAAGAACATCATCGAGGCTTGAAGAATTAATGACAAATTAATTACAATGATAGAAAACTGAATTCCCTAAATAATTAGCCAATGAACCTTATCCATGCATAACATATTTTCTCAGTTCCATTTTATTGACTAATGGAGAATTATTCACAGCAGTCTCTCTGATACAAACTGCAATAATTGAAGTTATATTCAAGATATTTCCCTGAAACCAATGGTAAATGAAAATTTCAACATTTATCTCTATATCTCTCATGACAAGTTCTTCATAACATGTGAAATACAAATTTTTTGACAACACATACATTTAGCTGCATGCCAAAATTTTTCTGAGGTCACATTCTACTTAAACTAATTTTTTCCAAGTTTTGGTTTCTCTTAACCTATGTGCTTATGACAAAAAGAGCAAATGAGGAAAAACCATAATGCAAAACATGCATATACAAAGAACAAGAACTGTTTCTGAATGAGAATCTATGTATATTATATAACATTATATGAAATTAATATTTCTATAAGATGAAAGAGTGAATAATAACTCTAATGCTCTTAATGCCCAGCCCATGAGGTGCACAGAATACAGGTCAAGATGGTTTACCAATGCTGATCTCTACTGTGCACATATTTCCTGTGAGTCAAATTCTCAAAAGGAAACACTCATTCAAAATGTTCATTCTCTCTTTCTTTGTTTGTTGGGCTATTTTGAAAAAAGATCATAATAAATATTCCATGTATCAATATTCAGCTGGAGGAAAAAATAGCAGAGCCAGTTCACCCCTTGGGTTACCCACCCTGGGACCATCTAGTTCTAAAGACTTATGAAATGAAATATAATAATAATTTATTCAAATGAGATTGAGAAGTAATTATCTCTTTTTTAATCCATCCAGTATACTATAAAAGTGAAGGATAAATCATGTATAAGATATTTAAAGTTATACATTACTGATTAAGAATAAACCTTGGTCAAAGATTATCTTATTCTTAAATTTTATCCATCACTTGTAGATGTTACTTAAACACCTGTTACTATAAGGATCTCAAAAAAAATTTCATATATATACAAGTATATTGCCAAGGAATCTGGAGAAACATCAATTTTAGAAATATGTGCAGTTTCTATTTATCTCGCATTAAATATTTCGTTTTGTTGTATTACTTGCAATGATAATACATATCGAAGGTAATGTATCAGAAAGTCTTGATTAATTGCAGCACCTAATATGAAAAGTATGCAGGGAATAATCTGACATTATTTTTAGATTAATATTTGCCATTTTTTGTTAAGAATATTTCTGTAAATGTTGTGCAGTTTCCATTAACTATTTTCAGTGGGACATCAAGTTTAAATTTATTAAAAGCTTGATTTTATCAATTCGTTGCAATAAAGGTACTCAAAGATACAACATTATTTCAATGATTCATTTGTGGTTGCAGTGAATAATTGAAGTTTGCTTTACTTTGCAGATGAGAAAGAGAGGCAAAGACAGGAGAGACATGCTGCGCTCCGCAACGCATGCACTCAAGGAGAGGCCCCTTCTGTTATCAGGGCAATGGTGCAAGGTCTGGGACAAGAAGCGGAACTCATCATCAATATGGCTCCTAACGGAAGCAACACCCTTCTCTTCACGTGAGCACTTGTTATTTCTATATATTTGGGAAATTTTTGACTCTACGATTAGCAAACAATTGGAGCTCTTAATACTTTGGTGTCTGCTTCAATTTTTACTTTTAATTAATGAATATGTCCATGACACAAATGTTGTGTCACATCAAATTCTTTTTTTTTGTAATTACATACCTTGGATTAGTTGAGCAGCTGCTATATTTATAGTTGTAGATTTTTTACCCTTTGTAGCTTCAAAGGTAGCCTAAAATGGTCTAGAGAAGAATGAGTTCCTCTAGAGCAGGCATGCACAAACACTGCCACAGTGGCTGTGTCGCCACGGAATGCCACGGGACTCGGCCTGTGGCAACCTACCTCCCCTACCACTACCTCAACCCCTGCGAGTTCATTCCCTCACTCGCTACCACGACCTTGGTTCGACGCGACGCTTATGCAGGAGTGAGAGAGAAAACCTTATCTTTCGCGCTAGACTAGGCCTTTGCGGTCATTCAGTCTTTTCTAGTTGAATAGCACCATGGCAAAAAGGGTTTTGGCCTCGGTAGGAGGTGGAAGTAACCCTTCCTGGGAGCTTTGTAAATATTGTCATACTACTCTTGTAAAAAGCATATGCATGAAAACCACTAAATAAATATTAAATAAATTTTGTAGTTGTCCGAGTTATTGGTTTCAATAATAATAACAAAGCCCCATTTGTCCGTGCTACGTTTGACCATTTCTGTCCCTGAACCGTCTGATGCTCCTACTGCTACCACAACACCTTCGTCTTCTGTAGCCTTGCCGCAACTTAGATTCCCCCTCCACACAACACAACCGGCTGCCACCGTGCCATTTTCTTAGAACAGGCCTGCTGTAGAGGAATAATCATAAAATGAATTTTCTCTTCCATTACTCTTGACCTTTTCCCCTCCTACCCCAATACATGCATTAACCCTCGAGCGCCCACGGTTGCGTTTACGCCGGTTGCGTATACGCAACCGTGGGCGCTCGAGGGTTAATAATGCATTTCCATGCATGCAATAATGCATTTCCACTTGCTTGTTTGTCTGATCATAAGTTGCAATTCTTGAGTCTGCTGGTGAAATGTAATAAGATATTTTAAGATACCTTCTTCTAATGTAATTGTACAGTGCTGTTCAAAATCATTGAAACTCCCAGTGGCATTTATGAGTTAGTTTCATTTTCAGATGCTGAAAAATGCCACTGGGAGTTTCATTGATTTTGAACGGCAAATAATTTTTATCAATAACGAGTTTGATTGGATTGTCAATTGAAAATTACAGTAGGTGTTCATAACGAGGATAGAATCATAATAGCTTTAATGAAAAGATTGAATTTGTATTTTGGCAGTGCATGTGAGTCGGGTCTCAAGGAAACAGTGAAGGTGCTGTTAGCAAATGAAGCAGATGGCAGAATCCATCCTGTCACTAAATACTCTCCTCTTTACATTGCCTGCTATTATGGCAAGAGAGATATTGTGGAATTATTACTTAAGGTAAGTCAAATTAAGATAAAAGAAAAAGTGAAGGTGACATGGGATGGTGCTTTCATGTGTCTGCCTTAGCTAAATAGTATTATTTTCTTCTTCTTCCAGGAGTAGGCCTTAAGCCTGTTCCGGCTTCACTTTCCCATATTGGTCTTCTAACACTCGTTTTACCTAATGGCTTATATTCCAAAGCTTGCTTTGGAAATCTTTCTCTAGGTATTCTCAATACATTCTCTTTCCATCTGTTTTTGTTTTCTATTAACCTTTCTGACATCGCCTGAACTCCTAGTTTCTCTCTTATAGATATACTCCTTATAAGGAGATATAATATATTATATCTCTCCTTGTACACCCCTTAACTGCTTGAAGAAATCTCATTTCAGAGGACTCTATCTGTTTTATTTTTGTTTCATTGTCCAACATTATATTATATATATTGTATTATTTATTTTATGCACATTTAATTGTTGCCCCTGTCTGCAAGTATAGGCTAGTAAAAATAGTTCTTATTAATGGAAATATTATAGCAGTATAGAGTTTTTTTGGGTTGAAATTAATGAAAGAGTGTTAGATTTGAATTAATTATATTGAATTACATATGTATCCAGTCCTGATTAAAATATTATTGCAACATTCTTATTTGTGGTCTTATATTATGTCTATTACAATGCACCTTCTCTTCGTTGTGTCCTCATCATTTGTTAATTCTTCAAAGTAGTCAGTTGCACTGTACCCCAGAGTAATTTGTCTTTCTGTCCAGCTTCTTATTCAAGTAAAATCTGAATTATTCTTGTGAACAGCATTCGACATTTGAATGAACATTCGACAGCAGTTGTCTAGTGTATAAGTGTATAATGTACACTTGTTTGAATTTATATTGTTGAAACAGCTTATAGTCAAATAATTCTCATTTCTCATACTAATCTATCTCTTTTAATGAATTTTTTGAGTTCATGATAAACTATAATTTTCAAAATTCCACCCAGCTCATTGATAATAATTTTAAATCTTTCGGCTAAAGATTATGATAAGATCTTTTTTCATTCAACCCTCTTTCTGTGCCTCTATAAATGCTTGAATGATTAGATTTGACATTCCTTATTGGCTGCTTCCTATTCAACAATTCTGCAGTCGATTGTTGTGGTTGAACTTTGTATAAAATTCACGCATTTTTTCATGATGAAATTTTATTTTATTAATTCAGTTTATATTGTTACTTTCCAAATCACTGAATTTTTCTTAAGAAAACTACATGAAGAAAGATTTTACTTTCATTGTAGTGGAAAAATACATGTTTTTAAATTTTTAACTATTAACACGTTCTGTGCGGTGTCAATTTCATTGGTTATAATCTTATGACTGAATTTTTTAAATATAATATTTACATATTTAATAAAATAATAATATAATATAATAATAAAAATATGTAAATAATATTTCAATTATACATAGAATGTTAGCTCTATATGCTGCAATAAGTTTTTTAAAAAATTAATGCTAACATTTATCGTTTTTTTTTATATTTATGGCGTGATATGCCACTCTAAGCCACAGGATAGGACGAATGTTAGCAGCGTATGCCACTCTCCGCACGGAACGTGTTAATGACCCTTTTAATGCAATCTGACTAATAGAATTGACTTTAAGCTTGTTTACAATTACAACTGCTCAAGGGATTTTCCTGAGTGAGGCTTACCTTGTTCCAATGCCATTAAGTCAACCAAGCAATTAAAATGGTTGAGCTTATAGAGCACATCATGTTGAAGCAAATAAAACATTGCACATCATAATCCATACAATAGAAATAGTAAGAAAATAATGAAGGCTGCATAAAAATCTTTAATTAGTCTAATCACACACAGGGAATGTTTATGGGACTAACATGAGATGGGTCTTTAGCAGAAGATATGAAAGGTAGAAGAAAGTCTGAGGGATTTGATTTAAGCAGGCTTTCAAGTAGCAATAAGAGAACATAGTTGCTAAAAGAATTACGTTGGAAGAGTTTAGGGGAGAGAAGAACAAAGAAAAGTTCAGTATACTTTTTTAAGGTATGCACAGTAGTTAAGTCTTACACAAAATATATAGATAAATCTACAAAAGAGAAAAGGAGCATTGTTCTGTTTATACATTAGAGTTTAAAAGTCCCTAGGAGTCATAGTTTGCAAGTACCCAACTGAAACTCTAAAGAATATTCATATATGGAATGGAGAAGGAAGTTTTCCATCTATGAAGTGCAAGTGGAGTAGGGGGTGGATGTATGGTGGACACTTATCCTTGTGACTGTTGCTGCAAAGGAACCAGGAACCCTGTGTAACTTGTATGATATATAAGGGATGTGAAGTTATGAACAGATGTTAATTTACAGAAATTTGTGTAGGGTAACTTAGATTTTACATGAAGATGTCCCATTCACAATGGAAATAACTGTGTTGCAACTGTGCACAGTTGTGGTGACAGATGTAATTCGAGTTGATGTTGCTAAATTATATATGTTCTTTAATTGACAATATTGCACCATTACTGTCATTAGTATTGTATATAATATTTTGTCAGTCCATAGTATGGAAATTTTTTAATGTAAAATAGTATTGTAATAATGTTGCCATTGGACTATTTTAGTTCATCTGCAGCATGCAAATTAGTTATAATAATAATTGCTTATACTGTGATATTTACATTACTTTGAATGTTTAGACAAAAATTAAAAATGCTCATAAAATAATTGTGCGGCTTGAAATTACAGAAACAGTAGGGGTTTCTAGAATTGCAGCAATGACATATTTACGGTATTGTGTGCAAATGAGCTTAAATGATCAAGTTGAAGTGTGGTCAAAAGGGATTGGGAATTCATTTGTGCCTGCAGAAGACAAAACATTGTAGTAAACATCACTGAAGTGTTAGCGAGTTTTATGGATCTAATTTATGGTTTTTCAACTTTCGAAGAAAAGTGATTCCCATATTAAGTTTAGGGCTTAACTTCAATCCTGTTTTATATTCCAAATTCTGGTGAGTTCTTCTGGCCTAATGTGTCTGTAATTTAATTCTACTTATTTGCTGCAGTGCATTGTGGTGGTTATAAAGCAAGTTGTCTGTTAATATGACACATATAAATTGAGGAGTTATGTAAATATGGCTATTGGTCAAATGGGGCATGTCCAGTCTAGCAGTTAGTGGCCTAGTTTGTTATGATGCTCTGAAAGTGTTTTATCTCAAGATGTGTCCTCTGAAATACCAGGTACTCATGCGTGATGCTATTTCAACCAATATCATATCAATTCAATCAAAAAGGTAATCAATTTTATTTTTGGTATGGTTTACTTCGACAAGGGAAAACCTAACGTTGCCCAACCAATGTTGTCCCTCTGCCTATTGTTATTATTGAACTTTTTCCAATGCAAATTAAAGTCTTGAATAAGAAGTAGAGGAGTTCTAGAAGTTTTTTTCAGTGTTTATATTACATTTATTGTAAAAATATTTCCCTTTATTATTGTTAAAGTTTATTTTCATTTTTTCTCACAGAAGTTTCCAGAGTTAGTGCAGCAGCAGACAGTAGAGAAATGGCTGCCAATCCATGCATGTTGCATCAATGGTCACGTTGCCCTTGCTGAACAACTGCTTCGTTTCCCATACCCACCACATGTAATGCAGAAATTTGTGTAAGACTTTGAAAGGATTCCACTGCTCTTTTGTGCTATATTTTATTTATCAATTTGACATTATTTGCATAATAAAGGAAGTAGACAATATGCTAATGTGTTCTTTAGTTACATATTTCCATTAATATCAAACTTTAAATTCAGTACGATGCATTTTGAAATTCCAAGCTTTAGGAGAGAGAGTATTATTATGAGAGGGATGCTACGCAACTTGCTTGAAAAGAATCCATTTTAAATATGATTAAAGTAGTATTTTAAAGTAGCTGCAGTGTATTTCTTATTTAATAGTAAATGCCTTTGGGAATTGCTGGAAGATCTTTAGATTAGAACCTCAAAGTAGGAATTCCACCATGCCTGTCCTCAGGATTTTTGTGTATCCTGAGAAACATTTTTCAGGGAAATCCACTCTTAGAACACTGTTATGCTCACAGTGGGAACCTATACATAATTTTTCTTTCATGCTGTTCATGCTCTTTTAGAGTTATAGATAGGAAAATGTATTAAATAATCAGCAATAGGTAATATAATTTCACTTTTAAGAACTTGCATTTTATCAAATATCTTGAAAGGCCTCTGATGATTGTAAAATAATAATAATAATGCCGTCTTTCTTTGTTGGGCGAATTTTAGCCTAGGAAAGCTATTCCTCCAATTAAAATGTATTAGATATGAGAGAGTTACTAATTACCTTTTCTTAAAGTAGATAAATAGTTTTGAAGGAACATGTAGGCTGAATATTTTTAGCTCAATTTGAAGCATTTAAGGTGCAAAGTGCAATCAAGGAAAGAGCATTTATAATTCGAATGTTGAAGATTCCATAAGGCATTTCCATATGCCTAAAATTCGGCAAAATGTTCAGCAATGCGTTTTCACTGATAGTTGTTTCTGAGATACTATCCTAGGGATCATTAACCTCCCCAGATTTACAATTTGTCATTAGATTTATAGGTTTTATATCAAATCAGGAGAACCTTAGTGAATTATACCTAAACACAATGAAGAAATATTGAATAAAATCAACAATATTTAGCCTAACTTGATGGAACACAATTTACATGCAATCCAGTTACAATCACTGGACATTTGGTTATATCAGTTATAGCTTAATGTGCTATTGCTGAACAGGCACTCAAATTGGCATCAATTCCACTGGATTCATATGAATCTGGAATAGACAAAGAAGTCAATAGTCAAGAAATTTTTCTATAAATGAACTATTTATAAAGGGTTTTGGAAAGTAAAAATTACTTAAATGTAACAATTACACAAAGTGAATGAAGAATATCACAAGTGAAATTACTTTGGTTTTAAAGTAATGATTGCAAGTAAAAATTACCCAAAATGTAATTGTTACCTGTAATCCGATTTCTTTTACTCAATTACTTGCCAACACTGGTTATGTAGTATGATCTTTCATTTGATCTCTTTGTAAATGTAGCACTTGTGTACTCTCTTGTAATCTGTTGCTTCACCATCTGATGATAACCAATGTTTTTGTTGTACTTAATCACCAAAAAAGAACTTTTCATAAGAAACTCAACAAAAAATTATCCATTAAAAGAATATAATCGCTAAACATCTATTAAATGAGCCAAATATACATGTATAATAATAAATTACCTAAATTGCTTAGGAAATAGGTATAGAATGGATTGATGCCCCAATATGCCTATTCCAATATTAAATTTTGTTACAATGTAAGTATTCTCATGAAAAATAAACAAATTGAAATTGAATGTTTCCAACATAACTTTTCTTCATTAAAATTGACTGAAATTTTGTTAAATGGATGAAGAAAAACTTTCACCAGTATTTCCACCATTTTTCTTATGGAAATTATCAACTTTTCTTAGTATGTTGGAGATTATTGGATTCTGCTCCTCGAATTCAAAATGAGCTGCCTCTGGACATTAAAGTTGGTATAATGTCAAAAGTATGAAATCTTAATATGCTTTAAAAATAGAGTGTGGATGAAATAAAGCAGAATTTGACACAATGTAATCCTGTATGTTTTGAATAAGTCAAAAAAATGGAATGCGATAGTCGATAGTAATGCATACATAAATGTAATCATATTTTTAAGGAAAACATTTTGTTTTTCTTTCTGTGCTTATAAAAGAAATTTGACTTAAATCACATATGATTCAATCACATAACTTACATGAAATTCACTCAAGACTGATTTTTTAAATACTTTTTACTGTTCTTTTCATATCTGTAATTTGAAAAATTCCTCATTCTATTATTTTTAAATGAATGAAGTAATCTGAAGTACATTCTGCCTCAATTTAACTTATGATAATGCATGATCTAAAAATTGTGATTAATTTTACAGTGGCAAATGTTATATTAAGTATAAATTGGACCAATTATTTAATTTTGTCATTGGTGCCTTGTGTGTTGACACAAAACAGACTTAAAATAAACTTGCTCTTGTCAGTTTGCA
This sequence comes from Sympetrum striolatum, assembly GCA_947579665.1. Classification (NCBI taxonomy): domain Eukaryota; kingdom Metazoa; phylum Arthropoda; class Insecta; order Odonata; family Libellulidae; genus Sympetrum; species Sympetrum striolatum. Next base: position 71,630,983 of record OX388346.1, on the reverse strand, counting down.
TAGTATACTTCCTTTATTTTGAAATGGTGGCAAAGTTCCAGCAGCACATTCTATTTCTGTTCTTGTTTTGTTTCTCAGTGATCAGAGTGGACAGTGGGGATATGAGCTTCCATTTGATGTTAACCACAAGGATGTCACAGGCCAGACAGCTCTCTACCAAGCCTGCTATTTAGGAAACAAGAAATTGGTGGATTTGTTCCTCAAATACAAAGTAAAGGCTTACAGAATAAAGGTGAATACCTAACGGATTACCATATGATGAACAGATCTCCTTGAAAATCATTGTACTGATTTCTTAATTTGATAAGTATTGATTCATTGAGTTTATTATTTGCTAATATGTTGTTATCCAAAAGTGACTAATTCTTCTACAAATATAGCTGTTTGGGTTTTCTTTCTATTTTGCCATGCCAAAAAAGCCCCCTCCTTGCTAAGCCCTCTTTCAGGCATTTGTTTAGAGTGCTTGTTTCCGATTAACCAATGATTGGAAAAGAAGATGAATTGTATAACAAACTAAAAACATGCCTAATGATACATATCTGCTCTAGCCAGTTCATGTCCAATGGACTCCCAATTTTTTCACACTTTTGCCTTTATCTTCAAAGGCCAAATTCAGAATGTGTTTTTGTTAGCAGAAGGTTTTAATTGGGTCTTTTTAATTGCAAATAGATAGCCCTCAGTTTCAGGATATGATCATTCTTTGCCTATCCAGTCCAATTACGTCCTTCTTTTAAAATATATGTAGTTCACATAGCAGTATTAGGAACTTTCCATTTTGATGGTAAGTTCCTAAAACTAGACTAACTGTAGACTTTACCATTCTAGTTCATCCTCCTTATTTAATTCCTCTCTGTTTGAGATTGAGGGACGTAAATCCATCATCAGCTTTAAACGTTTTCTTAGTAAGTTTATTAGAAGACATCCTCAGTTTCTGTTTCATGTTAGAAATCAGCATCTTCTACATTTTACTGATGTTGAAGAAGCCTCTTCTTACTTCCTGGCACGTATAACTACTGGGTGGAGGTATTTGGATGATGGTATCTAAACATTGTCCAAAAGGCAGGCATAATGGCTGTAAGACTTAGTAAAATGATCACTTAAAAAAGAAGACAGAAGGTTGTACTTGCCTAAGTTAAATGCCCTTTGGTTTATTTGGGGAAACCGAGCAGCATATACATATATCTATTATATACAATTCTTTCTCTGGATTTATTCATTGATATAGGTAGATAGATAGAATACTAATTCACAGGCTAAACCACATGCATCATTGAATTGAATTTTTTACAGCATAGGCCCTAATGTGAATCCCCTGGAAAAGTGAGAAATTGATCATTCTGACCATGGGTTCAAACCCAGAAGGCCAAAATCCCAATTTTTCCCATTTAAATGTATTGCTTTGATTTTCAGGAATTTCTAAAAAATACTTTCCGGATAGGTAGAGAATCAAAACTCAAGGAGCCTACAGATATGGTCATGATCTATCTAAAACATTAATGACTTTTACAGAAAATACGCTGAGTTCGGTGCTAGGATGATGCAAAATCTCTCATTTAAAATACATAGAGGTGGTTTTTCATTTTTTTTAATGCATTTATCGAAATGATAGGAAGTTCTTGCTTTGCCAGAAGATGTATATGAAGACTCAGTTTAAGAAAAAATTTAGATAAGATCATACTGTTCCTGGGTTCGATGTCGGAGCACATTAATATTTCTCACATAAAGAATATAAGGGAAAAGTAGTACGTCGTTTGAAGCAGTTGCAGCCAATATTTTTGCTTGAGTTTTCACACATAGTTAGAGATGGTGATCTGCTATTGTGCTGCATAGTAAGTATCACCAGGAAGACCCGGGTTCAAAGCCAGACGGTAAATATATCTCCCATTTAAAACATATTGGTTGAATTTTCACAATTCTTTCGGTGTCTTTACCGTGAAGAAAGACAGTTAACACTTTGCATGTGTATGTATATTTATGCTGTGCTATAGAAAAAACCATTCTCTAAAGAAAAAAAATCTTATGAGCTGTCCAATTTAATTCCAAGGTTAGAAAGAAGCAGAAACATTATCTAAGTAAAACATGAGGAGTAAATGGATAACATAAGATAAAAAAACAGAAGAGAAAACAGTGACTAAAGATTGTGAAAATTTTAATGAAAAAGGAAAGAAATGGTGATTTAGATTCTTAGCCATGTGTACCTACTTATGGATAGTTCTCTTCAGAAGAAAATCAGAGCATCCTACATAGGATTTTATCAGTGTTAAATTTGTATTATAATATACAATACTCTGTGGATGTTTTTATCAAATGCTTTTCTTAACTTTTTCAATTCAAAGAAAGACCGCTTTGAAGTATGTGCTAGTATTGCTGAAGTATAGCAGTGATGCTCAGTTTTCTATACTGTTTGTTTAAATATTTTTATGAGAGTTCTTCCTCTGTGTAGTCTGCGGAAGAGAAGCAGGAAGCAGTAAGTGAAGAGGAAAGTGAAAGTGTGTATGATGCAGTGAGTCCAACTCGTAGAAGGATATCACATGGAATCCAGTCCATCATGTCCAAGCTGAATCTGAACAATGGGGAACTGTGGAACAATTCAGAAGTGGGATTGAGTGGATGGCGCACTGGACGAAGAGGATCCAATGTCAGGGAATGCATGTTCAACCCATTGCAAGTGAACATCCATTGCAACAATGGTGCAGAGACGGCACTGCATGCAGCAGTTCGTGGAGGACACCATTCCATTGTCAACTCTCTGCTCTCAGTGGGTGGAGCAGATCCCAATCTGGCTATTCGCTCGGACCCACAAGGAGGCGCAGATGATGCTGATGAAGAAGGCAATCAGACTGTACAAATGAGGGCATCCAGTGGAAGGGACGATGGTGTGTCTACTGCACTCACTGAAGCATGCAAAAACAGGTGTTCATTTCATTTATTACTTCTTCATATTAAATATAGCATTGCTTATGTTCCTCTCTTATTCCTTATGTTAATATACATTAAAAACGGATATTAACAAAAAATAATTGAGAATATATTTAAGAAACTACTAATAATTTGGTAATCTCCCATGACATTATCATTCTTTTATACAACTGACTGTATTTACAATGTTTCTTTGAAATTTAATTTTGCAAACAGAAATAGAATGGTAAATGATTCAAATGAACTCTCCATGTAGGTATATCTTGTAAGAACAATTTTAACCATTGGAAGTAGAACCAGTGACTAATATTTGTAGATACCTGAAAAGATACAAGTTACATTTACCATTACTAAATCTGCATCAGCTTTTAGTAATGCACAAGTTAGTAATTTTTGTAACTTTTTATCATAACAGAAATCTGTAATGAAGATCTCAGAAAATTGGCTCTACTACATATAATCTATAATTAATTCTTACCATTATTTGTATAGTTCCTTGTTATTTGAATAGGAGTAAAGTAAGTAAAGGGTAATGTTAGTTTACAATCCTGATATTTTGCAAAAATTCATTTATATAATCAATATTCTTGCATTTTTTAATGGAAACCTATGTACCATAGTTATATAAAGTTCTTTATACTATTTCCCTTCTTTTGGTTTTTGTATTGATTTTATTCAGTAATTTTTGTAGTTAAATTGTGCCAAAGAAATAAATGCTGCGATTGATAGAATGAACTTTTACATACATTCCTAAGGGAAACACTTTGCCTTGCTTTGAGGCTGAAGCAGGAGTTGCTAGATAAATTAAAACTATTTTATTATCTGTCCAGTGAAATTTAAAGTTTGAAAATTGCACAACTTGTGGTTTTCAAGGTTTTAGCTGGCATACACACTAACTCTTGTAAACTCACTACTTTATTTATAAGGTATGTATATTGAATTTTTGTGTTTTTCTGTTGATATCACAAGGTATTAATATATGGCTGATCCTTTTTGGCCCTTGTAACATAACTTTAGTCTGTTTCTTTTACCCTAAACAAAATGCTTGTTTTAAATGACTTTTCTATGCTTTTTAGATGGGAGTCTTATTAATTATCACTTACAGTAATGAATTTAAATATTATTTAATAGTTAGCACTTTGACAGAAAATATACCAAAAGCCTTACTGTATACATATCTGCAGTTAATAAGGAGGATAAAAATGTATTGTAAATTTTGAGAGAGACTGAAAAATGAGAGATTTAAGAAAAATTTAGATTAAAAGAAACTTTCAGTGTTAAAAGGAGTGATTTGGAAGAATAGATGAGAGTTGAATGAAGGAATAGTAAATGATTAGTATTGCTTAAGAAGTAAAGAAAAATACAAAATATATTTAGGCAAATTCAGTTCAAAGTAACATCCTAAGATAGTTTTAGGTGTTCATAAATGGAAAAAACGCTGTTTAGTGTTAAATGAGGTTCTCAATTTTCTTGCTTTGCAGGGATGTGGCAATGGTAGAGCTTCTGCTGAGATATTCTGCTAGAGATGACCGGTGCCAGGCTCTTAGAGTGGCTCTATCCAATGGTGATGAAGGCATCTTGGCCTTGCTGTTGGCCACAAAGGCCCATCGAGATCCTGAGTACAGAGTGAATGTAGAGAATGGATCAAGCAGTGGTGCACGTTCCAGCAACCCCTCTGCAGTGATGATCAATTGGCATGGCCAGCGCGACCTCACCCGCCTTAGGACTCAGTGGTTAGTGGATGCTGCCCTCACTGTCAACCCAAGCCTTCGAACATCACGCCCACAAGCAGGGAAGCTGCGCAACTTACCTGCCCTTAACACCATCACCAGGCTAGACATCTCGGACAACTCCCTCAAGTCACTTCCAGTCGTCATCTTCTCCATGTACAGCTTAAGGTTTGTATCACTTTCAACAACTTCATGGCGTGTACTTTTGGATCGAGTAAATCTCTATTGGGTTAGAATTGTTAATTACAGTATCCAAACTTATCGGGACCGAGGTCTGTTCGCATAAAGGATATATTCAGATAATAGGTATTTTAACCTGAATGAGAAAAAGGAACTGAAAAAAGGCATTTGACGGGCTACAGTACAAAATAAGTGGCGATAATGCACATAAATATTATTGAAAACTTTTATTTAAAGAAAACTATACATGATTGTTCCCGTAAGGTTTTTCTTTTTGAAACGACTACCCTTGAGTCAGATTCTGCTTATAAAATCACAGAATCCTTCTGTGATTTTATATCTTGTATAGTTTTCCTGCTAATATTGCATTCCTGCTGAAGATTGGATGTAATGACACCATGGTATAGTTTATTTAATGTGTCCACTTTTTGCTGTAACAACAGCACCTGTCTATGTCTATGTCTATGTAAGAACCCTGCAAGCCGCCTTTCGGCGTGTGGCAGGGGGTGCAAGCACCTTGACTCTATTTTCCTAAACGGTTGCATTCACGTATACTTAGCGGAAAAAATGAATTTTTGAAACAATTCGTTCTAGCATCTATTTCCCTAATCTTTCGGGCAGTATCAGCACGGCCTATATAACAGGGGGGTCGCATTATATCGGTTACATCATCTGAAAATGTAATTTCTCTGAACTTATTTAATAACCTGTCTTTTTCTATTGACATTCCCACCGCTTTAAGTATCTGCTGGACATGTTTTCTTCTTATTTTTATCCATTTAGAAGGTTTATCAATATAGTATAAATACTTACTCGTTCACACCTGCAAAAGATCGGTGCAAAACACGCATAGCGGTGGCGTTCAAAATTACTGTATATCTATCGTGAAATGTTTGTTGTTTAGATGTTCGGATAAATGATCCTCTACTGTATGTATTTAGTTTATTTTAAAAAACTTTGGGAAACTCTTCTTCAGAGGTATCATTGAACAGAGACAATCTCATCTCACTCTCATTGGTAGAGGACATGAAAGGGACCTGAGCATGATGTACTATTCTATCCCATGTCTGGTCCTTTTTACGCATATTTTTATTACTGGGATGTTACAAGTTATAAAGCAGATATCACTGCTTAACTACTTCCATGTGTTCCTCTGAAGAAAAAATTTCTCACTATTCTGTGATACCTGAGCAGAGTTGCAGGACACAGATTACTGGTTTCAGAGGGAAAGAGGCGGCACAAGAAGAGGGATGGAGGGGAGGGGTTAAGGAGGTTCGAGGGTCAATGGGGTTAAAATGAGAACTACTTGTAAGATAAAGGATGTAAGAGGGAAAGGTCAAAAGAAAATTCAAGGAACCATAGTGACAGATAATTTATTGTTGCTCTATGGCATTCAAACAAGGAACTTTAGTTTCAAAATGCAGTATGTTGGACAAAAGCTGCTGGAATACTGTTTTACTAAAAGATGGTTATCAAAACGTGAGGAGGAAAACTATAAACATTGTGAAAATTTGTGGAAGTGTGTCCAATATAAACAGCAGGGCACTCATTACAATTCAATTAATAGACATCAGACATATATTTTGAGTCAAAAAGGTCATTCTGGTTCCAAAGGAATTTTCCTGAATTTTTATTATTGCAAAAAACAAGCATAAGGTTATCTTTTTTTGAGGAAGTTGGCAAGCTTATTAGAGGTATTAGTTTTAAATAGGCATGACAATGCACTGCAAATTTTCAATGAACGACTGAGGGATGTGGGAAACAGGTGGTTAGTTAGGACAATTGGGAATTTTATCAACAATAAAAGAAGGGTTGGCTTATTAATTTGCATACTAATTCAATATTCATAACCAACCTATAATATAACTCACACTTTGAGTTTTAAATGCTGTTACCATCATATAGTCTTCATTGATTGCTACAGTTATACATTATTTTGAATTTGATTTCTCTTAGGTACCTGAATGTTGCTCAGAATAAAATTGAGAATCTTCCTAGTCGTCCTCACGTTGGAGATGATGATGGGATGACCAAATTGCAAATAACAGACGGTTTATACTCTGCGCCTGTTCTTGAAGAGATCCTGCTCCAGGTTTGTGATTCCTTTCAATTCATGATTAGATAGATGATTGACTCATAATAGATAGCCGTTGCTTTCATCTCCACTATGAGTGGAGTGTAATGACTCTATAAGCAATACTTTTCTTGGCATTCCATAAGGAAAGACCTTAACTTCTGCTGTTGCTCAGCTTCACTCATACCTAAGTAACTTTCATCTCATCACAATCATGAACAAAAGGAGATAAAAGTTGCCTTTTCCTCTATGCTAAACCAAATGGAAAATATTCTTTTCATCAGGTTGTGGTGGCAGAAACAACAAATATTCTAGGGAATTATTAGGATAGTTCAGTGAAAAGTGAACAACAGTAACAAATAGGTGTATGCACTTGTAGATATGTGCCATTCTTATGGAATGTCAATTAGTTTTGTTCCTTTTACTTAAAGAGGAAATGTTTCTAATGGAATTATCCTTGCGCCTTTTTCTCTAGTTAATCTATTAGTCTTTATTTCAATTGCTGGATTAATGCAGACTGAGTTGTGCTATCACAACTCAGTAGTGGTCAACAAATTGATGGTAGACTCTTGTCCTTCAAAAGAATTAATCCTTTTTCTTTTAGAATAACCGTTTGGAGGATATCCCCGAAGAGATATTCTTACTGCCAGCTTTGGTGTCGCTTGATGTGTCCAACAACAAACTGCAGGTGCTGCCACACGCTCTATGGCAGGCACCCAAACTAAAGGAGCTGAATGCAGCATTCAATCTGCTCAGGGACCTGCCATTGGCCACTCCTCCAACTGTTGCTACTCAAATGGAGCCTATCCTGTCTTCTCACTCATCCATGTCTTCACTATCTATAGAAGAGGCCCTCCCTGCTGGGGAAGCGCCGTCAGAAGGGTCCAAATCATTGCTTGTCCAAGCAGAGTCCATTCAGCAGGCCATGCAGAAAGCTAAAGTTCTCAGGTCAGCTTTGCATACTTCTAGAGTTGATTTACTTTGTTAACCATGTTCTGATTTCTCGATGAATCTAATGTGTAGATTTTTCTCATAGGATAGCCATAATAATTTCTCTTATCTTCCCTTTCTATTAACTGTATTATTTCTGTCACCTCTTTACCCTTAAATACCCAAAAGTGTTTGGAAGCTACCTAAAGCTTGAATACTAGAATCCAGTTAAACTGTAAGCATGATTGAATTACGATTTTAAAATCACATAAGCCATAATGGAAACCCCTGGGAAAAGTAATAAATTAATAAAAAATCCATGGTAAACACTTTTACTAGTCCACTATTTATTTTCAGAATAACACAACCCAGGTTTCGTAGCATCAAATAGCTTTGAATTGTGATTGAGAACCTTTGCTGTGTAGCCTCCCTCATCTCTTACCCCCCTCCCACGTCCCCCTAGGTCCCTATGTTCCTCCTTCCGTTATTTGCTACCTTCTCTCCCCTCCCCCCTCCTCCTTCTTTTTTGCTGATATCTTGACGTTCATGAGTATATATATTTGGAAGTGTTCTTATTTTGTCACCTGAAGATGTAGCGACACTACGAAACCTGGGTCGTGTTATTCTGAAAATAAATATGTAGTGGTCTAGTAAAAGTTTGTTTACTATGGATTTTTTACAAGTTTATAAGTACCACAAAATTAACTCTGAATCTGTATAATTTAATAAATCAATCTTAGAAGTTAGGTTAGATCCCAAGAAGCCCCAAAATCTTGATTTTTTTCCATAAGAATACATTGTGAGGAGGATATCTGGGAATTTTTGAAGCACTTCCAAGCAATGGAGTGAGTTGAAATCTGCAGGATCACGTCACGTGTATCCAACAAAAACTGCTGAGGCATCTTCGAAGATGAATCAATGATAGGTTGGTGCAAATATTCTCTCTAAGAAATGTGCATAAAGTACATTCTTATCATTCGCAGGCTTCATTACATTTGCAGAGTTAAATTAAGAGAAATAATGTTCCTACGGAATTGAGACAAGTACCAAAAAACAAAAAAAATAATGAAAGATTGTTTCGGTTGTGAAGTATCATTCTGGATTCGAAATTGAAAGTACAAAATTTGTATTAATTTGTGGTTTAAAAAAACAGTTCCCCTGATGATTAAGACATTGTTGAGCTCCTCTCTCATACCAATGTATACATGGAGAAGAAAAAAGGCATAATGATGTACGAGGAAGGAGAGCTGACATTTCCTGATTAGTAAAGTATTAGTAAACCATTGATTTTGACTTTCAGCAAGTAAGTTTAACAAATAATTTAACTTTATGTACTGAAGATGGATTAAAATTTGTTTACTTTTCGTAAATTACTTTGTGAATGAAATTTCGAATAATAAATGTTTTTGTTCTCAAGGTAAAAATGTGAACGGTATTGTTTTAGCAACTAAGTTAACATTTAATACCCATATCAGTGTTTTTAAGAAGGCGATAAAAACATTATTCTCCTTTTGAAGGTGGTAATCCTTTGTGAATCTGGTATTTACAATTACTATTAACAAAATGTCTGGCCAGACTTAGTCTTGGGGACGGATGAAAGAAGTGGGTCTCGATTTATCTCTAATAAAAAACACTCTTATCACTATCCTGTTTTTGAACTCCATAAGAGGATGAACAATTAAAAGGCTCAAGTTCTGTTGTAGATTGTCTTTTCATTTTTGCTATTTCCTTTATTTTTTCTCAATTCCCCTTTCTTGTGGGAAGGAGATCATCTTTGTTTGTCAACATTTAATGGTGTTCTTCTTATATATCATTTAATCTATTTGTGTACAGACACCTGGAGTTGAGGCACCATACCATTTGGAGAAGGAGCGTGGAAGTAAGTGAACAGGTTCATTGCGGACTTGGCATGGAAGATGCTGAGGATGGAACTGTTGGCGGAGTGAAGCTGTCACAGTTATCTGCACTTAATTTGGCCCACAATGCTTTTACTCGAATTCCTCATGTTCTGCCATGTCTTGCTGTTAATCTTACGCGTCTCAATATGAGCTACAACAAGTAAGTACCTACTGTAGAATTTGTCATGATTCACCATCATCTCCTTTTGCAGGTCATAGGTGCACTGAAAAACTCGGCTAGGAAGTTAATTGTACTTCTTTATTACTATTAAAAGTTTTTGCATTCCCTTCCCCATACTCCCTTTCCTTTGCTTTTTTAAATATTGTAATGTAAGTAGTCAATATGGCTATTTAATTTGCATTAAGGAAAGGATGAGACACTCTAAAGGTAAATTATTTCAAACTTCATATCCTTTAACCTTCATTCAGCATAAGCTTTATTACCAATTAAACTCATTGCCTTATTTGAAAGCATAGGCCATAAATGAGGTGAAATTTAAGGATCTTTAAATTCATTTATTCATGAAAACATACAAACAATAATCATACTGTAAGTGAACAGTAGTCTTGTATGAAGAATGATGAAGAAATGTAAACAAAGTAATTTAATCAGTTTGTTTGTTGAAATTTCAGTTGCTAATATTTGATTTAGTTATCGATTAAATAATAATAATTATTATTATTATTCAAGAAGGATCATGTAAATGATATAGATTTAGTCACTCAAAACATAGTAGAATTATGAATTAGGATGAAAAACATTCATAATTTTCAGCCAGGAATGATTTACACTTGTTTTTAAAAGATATATCAAACCTCATATTCTTGAGCTACTCTGATGGTATGTTGTAGAGAATAAATCCCTTGGAGCTTGTGATGCATCATAAATTACGCTTAGTAGTAATTTTTCCTTCAAAGAGCATATTCAAAGTGTAATAGGAAAGTTGAATGGGATGCAAAGGTTAGCCAGTAGAATTCTGAGGAGATGTTCATCGCGAGTAAAAGAAATAGCATACTTTTCTCTGATTTGACCTCTACTTGAGTATTGCTGTACAATTTGGGATCTGCACGAAGTAGGATTAATTTCCAATCTTGAGATGGTTCAACGTAGAGCAGCTAGGTTCATCAAGGGAGATTTCAGATTCGACAGCAGTGTTTCAGCTATGATAGAATACCTTGGATGGAATTCTCTCAGTGATAGAAGACTTGAGTATTGACGGAAGCTTTTTGATAAATTTATCAGTACCTATTTCGGAGAGGAGATAGCTGATATTGTTATCCCAGTCACATGCTTTTGCGATCTTTGGAGGAAAACAAAAAAGCGATACAGGGAAGTAGTTGCCTGGACAGATAGTTGCTTTTGGTCGTTTTTCCTGTGAAATATTAGAGAAGCTAACTGCTCTTCAGGTTAGATGGGGATGTCAGTGTTATACTCCCCCTGCCACGTGCCACTGGTGGATTGCAGGGTTTAAATTTAAATTTAAATGTAAGTTCCTTATGTAGAGGCCCTAGCAGAGTGGATTTTGTGCAAAAATATGTGGAACATGTAAATTACTAGTGTAGCAAGTTCTATGATTAGGTACTTCAGCATTAGTCTTATTCTGTATTGCTTGAGATTGAGTGACATGCACATCAAAAGATGGAGATCTATCCATGTGTTTGGATTTATTTGTAATTTTCCAAATTTCTCAGGATTTATTATGGATATTCAATAGTTTAGAGTAATCATTATTGTGTGTCCTCTTTCCTGTATTTAGGATTGAAAGATATTGTTTTTTGAGGGACTGATGTTTAACCTCCAGATCCTCAATAAATTATCACTGATCCATATTGATGACAATTGTGCTTCTTTAAAGAAGTTCCAGAACTCTAAAATCTATTATGTTCCTTAACCCTTTAAGTGCGGCGGGCTGATATATCGGCTTTTGCCGCTCGGCTGAAAAGTGTAGTGGGCTGATATATCTGCCTGATCGGCCAATTATCATTATAATATTTATCATATATTATTTTATTATTTATCATATATTATTTTATTATTTATCATATATTATTTTATTATTTATCATGTATTATATCATCATATATTATATTTATCATTATTAACCAGTTTAATCTCATTGATAAAATAAAAACTGCATGTAGATATGTAAAGAAATAGCTTTATATTGTTTTTTTTATTAGTTGCTACATTTTTATTAAAATACCCTCTGCATTTCTCGTCAGTACCCCAGGAAGAAGGATAAGGGGGTTACTAAGATAGGGGGCACTAAGAGAGTTAATTGTCATTTATTCTTAAGTTGTATTGTATCATACTTCATGATTTTATGTACACTCCTGGCCAAAATTAACGCAGCACCTAGTGATCCTTACGGCCGGTGCTTCGTTAATTTTGGCCAGGACTGTACATACTATTATTTCACTAAATCTCTTTTTGCTCTGTTATTAACGTATTTATTTATCTCTGTATATTTTAATTGCCTGACTTGAAATTAAATCGATCTATTTTTCTTATCTTAATTATATTTGCCTTTTAATTTAAATATCAGACAGTTGTGCTTTCTTAAAAAAGTCTCTAATAATTAAAATAAGTCATTTTGACTTTGTGATGAGCTAAGAAAATTGTATGAAAATGCGATATTTATTTTTAACTCATTTCTGTTTTATACAATTGCTATACTTTAAGAGATAGCACCTGAATGTGGTAATTAGATACATGCAATCATGCATTTCAGCCTGAGAAGCATGGGACACATTACATCGTATCCTGGCTCTCTGAAGCAGTTGGACCTGTCTCACAATCAGATATGCTGTTGGCCAAGTTTGCCCCAATTGGTGGGGGGTCCTATTGGGGGGCACTCTGCACTGATTGGTGAGGGAGTTGAGGCCGCCATTGCTTGCTATGCTCCTGCTGGTCAACCTCCTGATGTTCCTCTCCTAACATCTCCTACGTCCGATATTGTTTCTGGGAAAATTCCCTGCATTATTACAGGTGATCAATTTTTTTATTGCTTGAAGATTACCAATAAACCCAATTTTACTTAGATAATCATTATAATACCTTTTCACATTCACATGTGTGTATGTTTCTATATATACAGGATTGTCCAACGATTTTGCTGTTGCAAGACTTAAATTGCAAGTTTCCTGTGAACATTTCTAACTTAGTGGTAATTAAGAATAGGCTCATTTCCTTTGATTTAGATGCCAGTGTAAATTATAAATCTGTTGTTTCTTCTTAAACTTGATAACCTCTTCACAATCATCTTTGTCCACTATGACAAACAGTTCCGTTGACAAATATTTGCCTAAAACTTGAGAGACAGAAGTCTCACAGCCTTCAAACTTGGGAAAACATTAAAACTTTACTCCTCAACAATAAAAGGCTACTTTTTCCCTCCCTTTGGTTTCTGGTTCAACTCCAGATGGGTCAAACCATTCCCATAAGAAATGTATGTAAAGCTTACTTTCATTGCTGCTGGCTTTATTTCTTTTGCAGAATTAAATTTGAAACAAAAGTTGAAGCAAGCACTAAAAGAATGGAGATAAAGTGGTAATTCTAATTTTTATCATCAAATATTGTTTTTGATCTGAAGTTACGAGAATTTCAATAAAATAAACAAATATTTTATGGAATTTTGTGTATTCATGGTTGTTGTTGAGTATTGCATATTCATGATTCTTGCCCTCATTGTCAAGTAAACTTCATCTGTATCTTTGTTAAGATTTGTTTAAATAAGTTTACTTTTGGTTTCATTACCTTGTGTACAGAATAACCTACCTAACATTGTGAAGATTAATTTTAATGTTTATTAAAGTATCTTATGACATTCATATCATATGCCCTGACATAAGGATCCCCATTATCAATAATAAAGTCGGAGTTATTTTCCACTGCATGTTTAATTATTTCTTCAAACATCAAATCATGGAGTTGCTATCTTTTTCTCATACATATGTTACACCTCAATGTATATTTATTGTAAAATTTGGCCCTAACATTTTAGTAGTTGAAATGCATACTTGGGTGATTTCATTTAAAAGTGGGTCTTACAGAGCTGTAGGGAGTTAAGTGTTGCTGGTTCTTTTCTTTCATGTGCTTCCATGAATGAAAAAAATTCACAGAAAACAAAGAGAGGACTTCTACCAACCTATTTTAATCGTTAAGTCATTGCGCCTCAAATAAGTGGGATTATTCCGCTTACAGTATTCTGGCTCGGTGAGGAAAGTAAGGCCAAACTACCTCACTACCTCGTCTTGCTTTGTGAACCTCATCCCTGGTCTTTATAGCAAATGGTATAGGGGATGAAGTTTTATCGTATCTTTGGACTGAATATTCCTATGACAAAATGCTGATTTAATTGGAAAAGAAGTAAGTTAAGATTGTAATTTGCAAGATTCGAGCTACTTCAGATGTTTCAAATGCTGCAATCCCCACAAAATGCAAAGCAGACCTACTGACCTCCAGCTGTTAGGGCGACCTACAGTATTTCTCACGTGTGCAAAAGTGGTTCCCTTGGTACGCATACTCAGTTGGATAAGGAAGAGGCTTTTCTAGCTAATTTACTGCTCAACTTTATATTTTTTCTGTAGTTATTAGTCACTCGAATGAACAATAGCTCACGAAGGTTCCACGAAAATCCACTGTATTTAATACTTATTATATACACTATTTTATACTTCTTTCTCTGAAACAGTATTATTTTTTATACAAATGTGCAGCAGCTGAATTTTTGTTCTTTTTTAAGGGAGAAGGAGTGGACTTCGCTCAATCCGCAGTGTGATCCTAAATGCTGTGTGTGTACATAGGAGACACCTCCGACTTGACAATCTAAGGACTCTCATCCTTGCTGACAACATGCTCACCCGCATTCAGCTCTCCACAGATGATGACGGAGGAGTCTCAGCCAGTCCGTCTCACTTGCCCATTGATGATGATGACCATATCATAGGGTCGGATGATTTGGTCAGTGTTTCACAGCTCTATAACTTATACTACTATACTTAAAATTGCCAATATTTTCTTGAGTTCGTTCTTAGCATTTTGCCTTGAACTTATATAATTCCAAAGGAAACTCAGTTAAATCTAACTGAAAGCAATCCAATTGCAAATTTGTTTATTTTCTGATATGTCTTTGTATATTAGGTTCCCCCTCATTTTACGAATTAAGAATTATGGATCACACATCCATCGGTTTTGTTCCATTTAAATCGCAATTTTTTTTGCAATCAAGGTACTCTAACCCGTGTTGACTTGACTTTGTATATGCTCAGACTTCTCACATCTTTATTGCACCTGGATGTGAACATGCAGTCTTGTAACAACTATAGTTAGTTGATTAGGTCCAGTCTTATCAGGTTTGTGTTTCAAGCAGTTGCTCTAAAATAATGTTGCGTGAATTATGCAATGCTATGCATTGTATGTTATTAATAAAGCATATATAGCACCAAATAAGAGGAGACAAATTGCCATCAATAGACAAGTGTTTGAGGTTTTATTTTACTATATAAGTTAAATGAAATTGTTTGTGAAAGCGCAAATCTAGTAGTAAATCTAGTAAATTGGACGAATTTCTTCAAAAATTCAAGTTTTCTCTCATTTTCATTTCTATCTACAATACAGAGGGAAAATATGATCCTTAATTTGACCAATTCTGTCAAAAGTATTAGAACGAATGCATATTCGAGTAGGTTTTCTGGATTTTTTAGCATGTTATAGCAAAAAACTGAAATGTTTGGCAGAAATTTTGAGTTTTCACTGACTTTTTTGCCATCTGCAAGATAAAATGAAATTATACTCAGTATTTGGATTGATATCAATGGAAGTTTTAAAACGGGTCCAAAATCGACAAGGTTATCTTGATTTTTTAGACAATTATGGCTAAAAAACTAATATCTTTTTTATGAAAATGTCGAGTTTAGGCTGAATTTTTTTGTAAACTGCAAGGTGAAAGGGAAGTTAAGTTCAGTTATTGGTTGGATATCAGCGGATAACTTAGAAATGTAATATCTGGCGTGTTTACATAGGCTATAAATATATTTCTTATATGCAGTTTACTGTTTCACTTATGTTCCTTGTTTTGATTCCAGAGCACTATTTACATTTCCACATTCATTTCAAATGGACAAATTGAATCTTGTTTTAGGATCTTCCTGGTATGATATTGACTTCAAAATTGGGAATAAGTTAGTATTATGCCTACCAGGTCTATATATGTATTCACATCTTGTAAAAGCGTTCTGGTTTTGACATCAGGTGGTCTTAATTCCACCTTAATTCAGGTGGTCTCAATTAGAGATGGGAAAAACGATTGAAAAAAAAACAATGGAGTAGTTTTTCGATTGTTTTCAATTGATTGTTCCCACCTCTAGTCTTAATTCCACCTTAATTCTGGTGGTCTTAATTCCTCCTTATTCAGGTGGTCTTAATGGTGGAAAGCTAAAATATTTCTACGAAGCATTTCCTGAGAAGATAGATATCCATAACCCGACATTTGAACTGCAGTCATGAACATGTTTTACAAACCCAGTTAACCGCAGTTCCCTGATGGTCCTTGGTTCGATACCAGGGCACCATTTTACATTCAATCAAAAAATACAGAATTTCGTTTGAAAACCTTCCAGATATATTGACTTGGAATTTAGTTACGGTCAGAGTTGCCCCTAACAAATATGCAATCTCATCTTACCAAAAGGTCCTCGGTTCTACACCAGGAGCCTGTACCATTTGAAATGTAGGGTGAGAATTATGACTTCTTTTTGATACATTTAACAAAAGAGTAGAAATCTATGACAAGGCATGTGAAAAGAATTTATGAATATGTTTTATAAATGCAGTTTAGTTGGGGCACCATTTGTGTTCTACTACAAACTTCAAAAGGGAATTGCTGAATTACTGTATATTCCGGCGTATAAGTCGAACCCTAAAATTTTGAGGCGAATTTCAGGTTTTAACCTATGTTCAGGGATAAGTCGACCCAAAAAATAAGGAATCACCACTTCCCCAGCTCTATTTTATGGGAAGAAAAACTGCGGTATCCATAAATGTACGATAGCTTAAGGAATATATACTGCATAAGATTAAGATGCTAGAATTGTTTCTTTAATCTGCCATGTCAACTTCTCACCTCTGTTTAACTATTGCACAAGTTTTGTTTGTTGGTTACACAAATAACTCAGGCTACACAAATAAAAATGCATTACAAAACAGAAACCTAATTGTATTAAAACTTTGTTACAGAAATAATGGTAATGTAGCATGGTAATATCAATTCGCGATACTGCTAAAACAACTTCCATTAACTCCTAACGCTAAGTCGAATCATGACGATTATATAAATAAAAACGAACCATGATGTGCTTATTAATCTTCATTTGTAAAAATAAAACATCAAAATATATAATAAATTTTTGTAAAATAAAAATACATATAAAATGAATATAATTTGCAAAGAATTACTATGCGTCGAATTTATTTTTAACATATGAAAATGGTTTATCAATTGAACTCTATTATTATGAAAACATATCATAACTTAATATACTTTCGGCTACAAATGTATTTTGTGATGAAATTTGTTTTATATGATATCTACATTAATTAGACTAGCCAAAAATTAGCTTCAGTAAGAAATAATTGTGGTGAGTTGTGAGAGTTTGTGCAACAAGTGTAAAGCAGGCAGTATCACCTATTTACCCCTCTTTGGTAAAGGTTTAAATTTTATTTTTGGCGTAAAAGTCATCCCCTGGTTTTTGAGGGATATTTTTAGGCTTCAAAGGTCAACTTATACCTCGGCATATACAGTATGTTTGAAGACCTTCCCAAAATGGTATCGACTTGAAATTTATATCATCAATATGCTTGCTGAATGCTAGCAACTTTTAATCTTATAAACTATTTCTGAATAAACTTAAACCAATTGTCTTATAATGATTCTCATAAAGTTTAGTTGTTTGGTGTAAGAAAACAGTGCTTTTAATGAATTAGAGGTTTGAAGACTCTCCAAAAGTTTCAAGTCTTAATTCTGTCCTTAGTGTTGTCTCCAGAAGCAGTAGCATTGCAGTATGTAACACAATTGAAAACAACTTTTTTGTAGAGTTTTTTAAACCTCTAATTATAACTTAATTCTAATAACACTGTCCATGGGAGGTTTTTGGAGGGGTTTCCTCCCGTCCTTGGGCGAATGCGGGACATTATATTTTTATGTCCCCCTCTACCATTGTCACCTGGTATTAGTACCAACTTGCAGCGTTTAGATTAAATAAATAAATAATTGTTGGGTTGTGCCTAGAAAAATCTAAGGCTACCACAGATGATATTATACATTTCTGTGGTTTGTGCCATCTGTGAATTTCATTGATGCTTAACAATCCTAATTCTAAATTTAAAGCTATAATATACCTTTATTTATCACTAAGTAGCTTTACATGGTTTTTATATGTCAATGGGTATGATTTGTTACTTTGGTAAATTTGTCAAATTTTAATTTTCAATATTCCTAAGTTTGAACTAAAATTGATGTTGATGCCTTTCTATTTCAGGACTTGAGTCCATTATTGAGTGGTGCTAAGTCCCGCCTTATGTTTCCAAACCTCAGTATGCTGGACATCAGTAACAATCACTTGAAAGAGATTCCAATCAATATTCATGAGTTGAACAATTTGTCTGTGCTCAACCTCAGTGGAAATCCAGGTGAGTTTATTGTTTATATTGTTGTGAAATTAATCAGATCAGTAAATACTCCTTTTCAATTCCCTTATCTGTAACAGCTATTACTTTGGATTATTAACTCTAAAAGCAGGATGAGTATTAGATAGCATGAAAGTTATCCCTGTGCAGATGTGAGCATCTTTGTATTTAGATCATTAATTTTAAATAAATGCTGTTGATGAATCATTTTTACAGTATTACTTGGTAGGATTCTATAGAACATTGCTTGATATCTACATGTTCTGCTGGGTTTAACCTCAATTATCTGTCACTATAAAAAAAGAACTTCATGGTTTAAGCTGCAAGTACATGAGTATCATCTTTTATTTATTTATTCATAATTTATGGGAAAATCCCTTTACAAAAGCATAAAATTTTAAGTACATAAGTTACTTCATAAATTCACAAGTTACGTATATAAAAAGATAAAATCACATATAATCATTAGCATAACATAGGGAAAGTAATTTAGCATAAAAAATATCAATAATATATGCCAATTATACCAAGTCATCATTAAAAGCATATATTGAAATAAAACTCAAATTATTACAGTTCGTTTAGACATGGATAAAAACAATCATGACAAGTTCAATAAAAGATTAAGGTAAAATTTAAAGGAAATAGTTATGAAAATTGAGAAAAATATATATATATATGCCAATTGAGTTGTATGAAGCATTGTTGTGGGCATACAGTCGTCATTTTATCCCCAATTAAGGTTAAACAAATTGTGATAGTACTCATTTAGAAAATATACTTAACCTCTTTGTTTAAGTACTTTTCCTGATGTTTGCTAAAATACCTGACTAAAACGAGAATTCTTCACTTTTTAGAAAAAATTGCCAAATTTCGAAGAGCTCTTTCTGCAGAAGTTATTAACGTATAGGGTTGAATTTACACTTATGGAATTATAATATTATGGTACAATTTTGGAAAATTTTATCTTTTTAAAAACTGTCTGAACAATATTTTCTGTAAAACGCACATTTTAGAAGATATTCAACAAAATCTGAAAAAAGTACGCAAATTTCACTGTTTTTTTGGGCATTGCTTAGCCTGCACAGGTCTTTTGAAGTAGAAGAATCAGTCACATACTACTGGTATAGGTCCTAACAACTTAAAAAAATAAAATGTGAATGTCAAATTATACATCCCGACCTTTTGCAAGGTTGGATGTATAATTTGACTGGACTATAATTGTTTCATGCCATTATTAATTACTCTTCACAATAACAATAAAGTTCATAACTATGGGTTTGCTTACATGGCAAACAATGCAATACAAAGTGTCTTTCGCTCACACTCTTGCTGTAGATTGACTCTGGCTGATTGATAAGGTTTAAAAGGTTTTCTTCTTTGTTTTTTTACTCTATTTGTCTTCTTTAAGACGAAAATTTATAAATGAACAAGTGGATATTTGGAAATATTTGGAATTCCTGATAAAACAATTCTGGTTTACAGCATCTTATATAATTGTATATGTTCTCCTTATTCATTTTAGATGTTATACTATATCCAAACATGCATAGAGTTCAGCATAAATATTATTTTATTTATTTATCAATGTATGTAACCTCTCTTCAGGCATTTTTCTATCTAATTTTCAGTGATCAATACAATATTTCAATATGTGGCTATACTCCGCGTATCGCCACCGCATTGTTGGTTGTTATTTTAGTTACAAATAACAATGATTGTTAACTTGGAACTGAGAGAATAAAGACGATCTTAAAACTCGTATTTTGATAGTCTTCAAATCTGTTACACGAAGTCGAGGTCTTCTCACACGAAAGTTTCAGAAATTCATATTTGATTGCGACAGTTGTTTTGTTATATGTCTAAGTCGTCGACTACATTAATCGTCGGCTACAAATATATTTAAACCCTGAGCTGTGTATGATACAGGGAAGAAACTGGCCAGCAGGTTCCAAACAAGGACATTGTAATAAAAAAATATATTTTATTCACCTTATGTTGTAAGAAGTAATTTATTCCATGTGTATGGATAGAGAATAGCTTGGTAATTTCCATGAAATGTTTTATTTTACTACTGCTTTTGGCTACTATCATCAGGTCATTGAGCTATTCAGCTAAAATTAATTCAGTCACATTTTGAATGTCTTCTGATGAGGTTTGATTCATGATAGGAATTATTTGTTTTTAAAATATTTAGAAATAATATCATTAAATTAGTTTTCAACCAGCTGTGTATTGATTTCTAGGGATCTGTGAGCTTCCCCCACAAATGGGTCTTCTGTCACGTCTGTGGAATTTAAGCACAAGAGGCTGCAGTTTGCAGGAGCCCTTGCGATCTATGATAGATTCTAAGAAATACAAGACTATGGATGTAGTTGGATACCTGAAATCTGTGTTGGAAGATGCTCGGCCATATGCTCGTATGAAGTTGATGATTGTGGGGGTGCAGGGCATTGGCAAGACTTCTCTTTTGGAGCAGCTGAGGATGGAAGGCAGCATGGGGAGTGCAGGCGGAGCAAGCGGAGGAGGAGCTAGTGCCAAGAAAAAGCAAGCAGAGGTATCGCAAGTAGATTACGTTGATTATGATTAATCTCTCAGTTTCATGGGTGAATCGAATATAAATGAGACTTTATGAAGCAAAAAATTTATTGAAAGATAAAAATGATTTTGACAATTATATTTTTCTATATATTCTCTTGATTTTGATATATTTTTTCCTAGCAGTTTGCAAGACTTTTCAATCCTTTTAACAAAGAAAATGTTGTCAACTGCAAATTGTACAAAAAGCACTCTACAGCTTTGTCATTGCCAAATATCTGCTTATTTCAAGGTGTTCAAAACCATGAAGTACTCAAAATACTTTTATGTTAACACCTGACTTGTATTCAAGAATGTTTGTCTATCCAGTATCTGATAAAAATTACTTTTCATTGGTTTATGTTCTTTGCTGTTCAGCACCAAAATATTTAGTTCACAACTAGTTTTAATATACAACTCTAATCCATTTCACAACTTCTCATCAGGTGGTTTACTATTATTAGTAATGAGGTGAATTATATTCTATAATGAACAAAACGTTACGGTGAGTGATTCATGACCTTGATCCATTATACCAAAACACATTTCAGCTATAAAGCATTGCAAGTACACTCAATGTGGTGTTTCAGGAAAACATTTTAATCTTACAATTAGTGGAGAGAAATATTTTCAACCATTTTTCCCATTATTAGTTGCAGATTAGCTCAAGCAGCAGTCTGTTTTATATGCATGTATCAGCTAAGATGAGAAATATTTTATAGACTTTTTCTATTTATATTTCCTATGACTTTATTTTTCATAGAGTTGCGCTTTACTCTCCCTTTATGTCTTATGAAAACAAAATGCTTCCAAAAGGATGGTGATTTCCATTTATTTCATACAATTCAGGAGCATCAATGCCACTATTGTCTCGCTAAATTTTGGCTTAGGATTAAAGCTTATTGATATAAGAGTTATTGATTATTGTCTTTAAAAGTTGTTTCTAATGGAGCAGCTTATATGGAACATATTTATGCACTCTACCAAGGGATAGCATCCAGTTGATGTTTCAAGATAGATTTCTGCTGCAGCATCTCATAAAGCATCAGTAATATAGTGCATCTTTTGTCCCTCATTTTTATTTTCCTATGATCTAATTTTTTAATGCCCCTAAATATGTATTCTCTGCAGTTAAACATAATTGTGCTTATTAAAACATTTATTACGTAGTATAAAGGCTCCTAGCCAATTCTACTTGGGTGTGCTCACTCTCTTTGATTGTTGGCTCATACTTAAATGCTCCTAAGGGGTCAAACTCCTTCTTTTGTGTCCATATTTTTATCTCATAGTTATGAGATAATGAAAAGTTGACTTACATTACTTAACACACACTTTCATCATAACTTCATTTTATAAAAATAAAGTTATGATGAAAATGTTTAAATAAAAAATTTTATAAAATGTAATTATCACTAAGTGTAAGGCTGTTTTTAATTTTAATTTATTATATTATAAAATTAGCGAAAATCATTGTTTGTGAATTCAGATCTTTACAGTATTTTGTGAAACTTCTCGACTTTCTTCTGCTGAATGTGGTATAATTTCAAAGTTTTATTTTCTTTTCCATGTTTTCATTAGCACTGGACTAAAAGGATGGGAAACAAAAATGTAAATATGAAAACTTCTAAAGGGACCAATATCTCAACAGTAGGAGTGGATATTTGTGATTGGGTGTATGAGAAGAGGATTAGAGGACAGTCCTCTTTTGGTCCTGTGATATTCAGGTAAAATTATTTCACTTATAATGAATGCTGAAATCCACTTATAGATCAGTGCAATGATATTTAGCATTCAGAGTAATTCTTATATCTCCCAGTTTATGGAGCCATATCAAGAATTACATTCCAGAGAGGTATTTAGCAAACTGAAAAACTTTGGTTTGTTTTTAAGTTTATTTTTGAATCATTTTAATTTAAGCAAAAGTAGGTAGCTCTTAATTTGAGGAACACCAACAATACGGGCTTAGTAATAAATGTTTTTCATCTGGTCAGTAATTTGTACCTGTCAAGACTGTTTTTTACTCCTTATTTGAAATTTCACATTCAAGTACGAGAAACAAACATCAAAATTCTTATTGAAATCTAAACTACCTTCACACGAGGAAACTCTTGTGGCAATTATTTTCTGGTTGCAACTGAATGAGTTACATAATGTGTTTACACATACTTAAAAAAGTTTTAAGAGGCACCTAATTTCTAGGTCTTGCAATTTCTAATGGCACAGAGATGCAAAAGAAAGTCTCAACCCTGTTCACATGAACTTTGGTATAATAGAGTCATGCCAGCTTAAGCAAAGCTCCAGATTTGAACAATTAAAATCAAAATTTGTAGTTTAAAATCGATTTTCTGTCAATTTCAACATAATTTCTGATGATATGTGTAAAGCATTGACTTAATCAACTCTATGGTGAAAATCTTATGGTTTCATAGCAATAACAGCAATGTATAGAACATAAATGAATGAAATATTGCATTTTTTACCAGTGAAGCTTTTTTAAACTGTCATTACTCTATCTATCAAAATAAAATTCCAGTTTTTGCTCATTTGCTCTTTGTATCATTAGCACCCACTTAAATCGCTTACTATTTACAGTAGAAGTCCGTTGTAATGAAAACTGACAAAAATCTGAAAAGTACTTGTTATATCGCATACTCGTTAAAACCGATTTCTAGCTCTATACGCCCTTGAATCCAAGAGCAGCAATTGCGGCAGAATGGAAGAATGGGTTGTCAATCCCTAAGCTGTCCTTCAGACTGCGTAAAAAAGTAGAATGTAACCTCAGAAAAATTTGTCACTTCTGAAATCAATATAAATTTTGAAATTTCCATTTGCCATTTGTTTTGGGATGATATCTTAAACAGAACTTAGTTTTTTTATTTTTAAATCAGGAAGTGTGATGTGTTGCAACAACAAAGATACATACCGCCCCATTAGTAGCATATGGTCAGTTCTCAGTGGCTCCGGCTTAATTGTAAGCCCAGGTTTGGATTTTGTTTTTGACTATGGTTTGTGACATGAACACTCCCATAGCTTCAATATATTTAATTGAGACAATCATTTTCTCTCTATTCCAAATTTTTGGTAAAACTAATTCTACAGGACATTTGGTAATTTAGTCCATTTCAGATCCTGATTTATTGTTGATCTCTGCCATTACCTGCTAGGAAATGTAAAATTATAAATCAATCAAATTTTGAATGAATAGAAATACTCTTAAAATAATAGAAAATAAGAAATTGTTGGATATTATATATTTTCAGCGAGCAGTTCTATACAATTTTACACTGTTAAAGTGAATCTCTCTACTCTCTACTATGAATGCTTGGCATATACTGCCATCAAGCTATGCCAAGATGACTATCTATGTATCAATTATGTCCACTTTTTTTATCTAATTAAACCCCTGCATTTCACCAGGCTTTTCCATTCTTTTCACTTACCCTTTCTCTCTGTACTTCCTCCTGTTGTACACCATTCATTTATCATGTGATACGTCTTATAGGCATTAATCAAATCAAAGTAAATATAAATAATAATATTTTAATTTCTTGCAGTCCATAAAATATTTTTCCCCAATTAAAACTTCCTATTTGTATATAGTACATTAAAATTTATATGTAAATAAGATTAGTCGGAGTAATGTTTGGAAGTGAAAGAGTGGGGCAGTGGGTAGGGGTAGTAGGTGAAGGATTGGGAGCTAACGGTATGGAGAATAGGAGAATATCCCTCGTATTCAAACTCATTTACAATGTTGCAATACGGTTTGTTTTTATGCTATATCAATATTTCTAGAACCCTCCTCTCACAGTGTCACTCCCATTGGCTTCATCTTTTTATGTCGCATAGACCCAAAAGAGAGATTACCACAAAAATTCAGAAACCAACCTTAACTATATTGAATTTGATCCCATTCCAAAATGGTGATTCTTGAAATGAATATCTTTAGAATGTGCACAAAGAAATTCTCTATGTTATCTTCTGTCTATAGTTCATCAATATTTTTAAGAAAATGTTTAATTCATCAAAATCTCAGAGTGCAATATTAATGAGAATAATTATCTCCTTAGGACATGGGACTTTGGTGGACAAAGGGAGTATTATGCTACACATCAGTATTTTTTGTCTAAACGGAGTCTTTATCTTGTTGTTTGGAGAATACCAGATGGTCAGAGAGGCATTTCTGAAATTTTACAATGGCTGGTCAATATTCAGGTATACTTAAATGAAAAATAAAATATTTTATGCAAGGAAATGCAGTTGTAGTTCATCAGTAATGATTCCATTATAATAATTGGTTCTTTTGAAGGCAAGAGCTCCAAATTCACCTGTGATAATTGTTGGAACACATTATGATTTGATGAGAGACCAGTCTTCAATGTCTGAGGATCTCCAGCAGATGATTCGAGATAGGTAAGAAATGCACCCTTTGAAACTAATATGTGTATACATGAATAATCACACGCATATGGACTCATACATATAGTTTGGTCTTTTTATGCTAATTTATTTTTATGCAATATATAAGTTATTAATTGTTCTCCAAGCAGAGCATTACTGACTGATTTCTTGCGTGTTTATTGAGTTTTAGAGCAGTGAGAGTTCACCTAACGTGTAGCAGCTGTTTTTTCGCATAATAACTGACTTAGTTTTGATTTACTTCCTGACCTTCTAGATACTTTAGTTTAAAGCAGTGTTCTTAGCATTTCAGTTTAACGAAATTTTATTAAAAGTTTATTAGTTAGGAATAGATTAAAGGTTAAAGCTTGATCAGATTACTTCGTTCTCGTTGGCTGTTAAAGTGTAAAGTCAGTCCTCATTCTTAATCAGCTCTGTTAAATTGATATTTGATAGCACAATTAATTATCAAATAAGGGTAGCTTCTCCAAGCACTCCTGTAAAATCTATCTTGATGACCGCTCATTACGAGGCACTTATGTATCATATCGTGGATCTTGAGAGGGAAGTTGTGGACCTCTGCTCGCTGCTCACTGTGTTGGGTCAAGTTTCGGTTCGTGCGGGTCCCTCTGTTGCGAGCCCTTAAGCTTGCCATGCATCGGCCTCTTGCCGGGGTACATAACTTGGCAAGCCTATTGGCCCCTCGTGGATCTTTTGCTTGCCAGTCCCGGAAGGTTAGTGAGTGGAAGGTGGTCGTGTGCGATCGTGGTGCGGAACAGAGGAAGCAGTATGTTGGGGATGCTTCTGCTGAACCTCTCCTCGCCAGCAATAGGTTTGAGGTGTTGACGGACCTTGAGCTGGGGCACTCGCTCGTTGTCATGGTGGAGACTGGGTAGGAGGCAGGCTGGGGGGAAGGGGAGTGTTACTGCTAGGGAGCTCCAATGTCCGGTGTATCATGTCTCCGTTGCGGCGAAGGGTCTGCCTGGAGGGAGTTGTGGAGCAGGTGTTCTCTAGGTGTATACCTGGAGGTATGGTGCCCCAGGTGATGAAGGAGTTGAAGGCAGCGGCAGGAGAGAGGGGTTGCTCCTCGTTGCATGTGGTGGTGCCAACTGCACCAGCAATGCCTCAGCTCATGGATCCAAAGAGATCTTGGGCTCCTTTGAGGACCTGATCACTGAGGTTGCTCGAGTCAAGGGATCTTCTGGAGTGGGCATTGCATTGTCTATATGCAGCATAGTCCCCCATATTGATCGAGGCCGTATGGTTTGGAGAAGGGTGGAAGGTCTGAACCGTCGGCTGAGGAATTTCTGTCGGGGCAAAGGAGTGTGCTTTGTCGATCTGTGCCACATCCTTGAATCGTGTAGGGTACCCCTTAACCACTCTGGGGTTCATTAAACGGCCAAGGCTGTGGAGAAGGTAGTGGGTTGGGTGTTCAGGGTGTTGGGTGTTTTTTTAGGTAACAATGCAACACTAGGTTAATATTAATTAAGGTTTCGGGTTTCAATTCTGAGATTAACACCCATAGTAATGGGCAAGGGGATAAGTGCGAGCTTAGAACAAAGAAACGAGTAAGGAAACAGGAACTTGCCTCTGATAATTCAACGTCCAATATGCGAAGAAGCCCCATTTTAAAGAGCAATGTGAGAGATTTAAAAATCTTTGTAGTGAATTGCTTAAGTATACATAAAAAGCAGACTGAATTCCTTAATCTTACGAGAAGTACTTGCAAATATCGTGATAGTAACAGAGAGTTGGTTAAGCGAAGATATTTCATCAGAGGAGATATTTCCTCCAGATTATATTCTTTATTGTAAGATTGACTCTATAGAATAGGTGGTAGGGTGTTTATTGCTGTAAAGGAATCTTTAAAGAGTCAGTTGGTGCAGTGATTGGCAGCTCGAGTGGAATGTAAAGAAGTGCATTGCCATGACTTTTAAGCGGTCCACTAACGTTACCTGCTTACCGTATAGAATCTCAGGAAATCCCTTGGATCTCATGATGCATCATAAATTATACTTAGTAGTAATTTTTCCTTTAAAGAACGTATTTGGAGCGCAATAGTAAAGGCGAATGGGATGCAAAGGTTAGCCAGTAGAATTCTGAGGGGTTGTTCATTAAGAGTAAAAGAAATAGCGTACTTTTCTCTGATTTGACCTCTACTTGAGTATTGCTGTATAATTTGGGATCCGCTCGAAGTAGGATTAATTTCCGATCTTGAGATAGTTCAACGTAGAGTGGCAAGGTTCGTCAAGGGAGATTTCAGATTCGACAGCAATGTTTTGGCTATGATAGAATCCTTGGATGGAATTCTCTTAGTGATGGAAGACTTGAGTATTGACAGAAGCTCTTTGATAAATTTATCAGTACCTATTTCAGGGAGGAGATAGCTGATATTGTTATCCCAGTTACATGCTTCGGGATCTTCGGGAGAAACAAAAAAGCGATACGAGGAAGTAGTTGCCTGGACAGATAGTTGCTTTTGGTAGTTTTTCCCGCAAAATATTAGAGAAGCTAATAGTTCTTCAGGTTAGATAGGGATGTTGGTGTTATACACCCCCTGCCACGTGCCACTTGCGGATTGCAGGGTTTAAATGTAAATGTATAAAGTTCTCTCGGGTTGCAAGCCGGGAGGTTTCTTCGATGTTTCTCAACGTTTCGGTCCCTATCTCCGGAACCATCTTCAGGAGCGAAGTGTTCCATGAGATTTCTCATCTGGTTTATATAGGGGGCTGTTTTGGTTCCTTTTACTTCCAGCTGTATCTTTTTGGTTTGGTGGTTGGCTGGCACCACCTCAATTAACCGCAAGCCAACCACCAAACAGAAAAGATACAGCTGGAAGTAAAAGGAACCAAAACAGCCCCCTATATAAACCAGATGAGAAATCTCATGGATCACTTCGCTCCTGAAGATGGTTCTAGAGATAGGGACCAAAACGTCGAGAGACATTGAAGAAACCATCCGGCTTGCAACCCAAGAGAACTTTATCCACAATATTCGCCAGGGAAAGCACCAGATCCTTTGTAAATGTTAATTTTTTATCATAATAGCATTAATAAATTAATTACCCAAATTCCAAATACCATCAAAAATTTTATTAATTTTTGATGGTATTTGGAATTTGGGTAATTAATTTATCATTTATAACCATCAGTGGAAACACTCTTGTTATAATAGCATTAATTATTTATTGAAATCATAGAAGAAAGTGGAAAATGAAGAAATTCTTCTTGTAAAAAAATTTCTTTTGCTTCAAAATTTTCATACATTTTGTACTCAATAAAATGAAATTATAAATTTAAAATTCTCTTAACGTATTTGGTGAAGAAATTTATTTTATTTACCTATCTTTATTTGAAATTGTTTCTTCCCATTTGCATTTTTGATAAATATGGATATTATCCCTAATTTTTGAAATTGATACTTGTAATACAGCTATTTTAACAAGTAATGAATTTATATTAATCATATATACTTCCCAATTTTGGTAGAATCTAACTAACACACTTGAGAAGAGAAAAGAAATTCATTGATATATAAACTATATTTAAACATTTTTATTTATAGAATAATTGGCTCTTACTATGATGAAAAAATTATTGCAATGTCAAAGTTTTTTTAATTTTCAGTGGATGTTACCCCTTTCAAAACCATTAAATTTTAAGATTTTTCTTTTCAAAATCATGAAGCCTTGTGTAAAGTTTGCCATGAGGTGTACTGCAATAGATATTGCATCTTTATACTTGAATATAGTTTATGTACACTTCTTTCTAAGGCATCTATATATAATAGATCTATACATGTACAATTACAATTAATGCAGATGAATACTGGTAGCAGTCAGTGCTTGATGTAAATGAAATGGCATGATGAGCGACTTTAAAAGGTCTCAAATACTTGTAACGTATAATTGGGAAATTTTTCCATTTTGATCGATGATGAAAATGTAAAAATACTCTCCATTGACATTTTTACTTCTGTGTCTGCAGCCATTCAGGATATGAGGACCATACCTTGAAGATGGCTTCAGAGACGCAAGCCAAAATGTCAAACAGAAATCAATGCCTTCACCAGAATTGAAGCTCCAGAAAGATTTCTTCATCAAGTTAAAATGTATTTATCCTTTCTTCTCTCTTTGTAACAGGTTTATAAATATTGTTGATGCTGAGAAATGTGGACTTCCAAGAGTTTTGGACACTATAGAAATCAGCTGTAAAACTCGCCACAATGTAAAACTCTTATGCAATTTAATTTATGATACAGTTTTCAGCTTGAGGCCACCAGGTTAGTGGAAATAAATTTTTATTGAATTACTTCGTTATCAAATTATTTTGCTGTTGTGCTGCTGTTGTGCCACTATCTGGTGAAGTCCTATTAAGAACTTGTCAGGAGGTGCTTCACCAAGGCAACAGCAACAATATAAAGACACATAACCATTCCCTTATCAGAAAAATTTGATCTACCGGGATTTGAACGTGAGACCTTGGGGTCGGCATAGCTAGACGCTTATCTCGGCCACCAAGGCCAGTAATTTATGTGAAATTTGAGAGATTATTCTAAATATTCCATGAGGATATTGTCAGACTTATCTCTCATAGTTTTTTTTAGATTGAGTGACAATCTCCAAGCACCATCCAAATTTAGAACGAGTCCAATGTACATTTCGCTATGACTACATTACATTACATGACAGTAACCCTGAAGATGCTGTTTATTGGCAGCAAAATGTAAATTGGACTCATTATAAATTTTGATGGTGCTTGGAGTTTGTGACTCAATCTGTAGTTACAGCCATCAGAACCTCTGAATACTCATAGTCTTTAGTATCTATGTTGCGTATTCCTGTTGAATATTTCAAGGGCAGAAGATATTTATTTTAGAATGGTATTTAACTAGCAGATGATAATGGAATATTTAAATATACAGTTTAAGTCCGTTATAATGAGAGCTGACAAAAATCGGAAAAGTGCTTAGTAAGTAGTTCCCCTAAACTACAGCTATTGATTGAGCAGATTCTTTTATGTGCAAACAAAATGACAAGTGAAGTAATCATAAATTTCTGTCCAATGGTAAATTGAAGTTATTCAGAAGTTGCATATTTTCTCTAGAAGGAATACAATCAAATTTACATGTCAATTATCTTTATGCTGAAGCTTATTACTAGCAAAAATTTAGCCATCGCTTAATAATACTTTTATCTTTGTTAACTATTGAAAATTTTCAAATATTTTGGAAATAGCGTACATAATTTCATTTAAATGCAGGCAGCAAGGAATTGCTTCTGGAACAGAGGGTCCCTGCAAGCTACTTGGCATTAGAAGAAGTGGTTGGACACATAGCGTGGGAAAGAAGGATGGCAGGAGGAGACCCTGTACTGACAGCTGAGCAATACAGAGCAGCTGTGACTAAAGAAATGTTGGCACGTCATCACAGGACATTCAGGGACTCCTCAGAGCTTAACCAAGCCACGGCTTTCCTTCATGAGAATGGTACGTCCCCATCATTAGTTTTAGATAACATGTATGATGTTCATTTATATGTTGATTGAGCTGAGACAGGATGAATATGCTTTACCTGGTGAGCAATCATTGTGTGATTTAATCTTTAATGTATTTCAAACATTAGCAGCTGGTGTGCTAAAATAAGTATTTATAGTTTTACAACATGAAAACTTACATTTATTGGTATATTATAAGAATATGAAGAGGATGAAAAAAAAGTAATGGTATTTTGAAGAATAGAATACCAGAGGCTGGCAGAATCGCAAAATTAATGCATATAAAAATTTTATTTGAGAATATTAAAAACAAAAATACTACTCTAATATAACTTATATGGCACCAACTTAAAAAAATTACTTTGGATGTAATAACATGAAAAGTTAACATAATGTAAATGAAATAGTTAGGAATAGAATAGTTAGGCTTTAGAATGGAACTGTAAGGTTTTTAATCCTTAAGCAAAAGCTTCTGAATGCATATAAAAGTTAATTTATGTCATAAATATTATTTGATTGATTCACAAACCGTAGCCAAAGTGCAGCACAGACTCCCATCCAATGATGATGAAAATGAAAACGACTGATGAAAGAGCTGTCGTATGGAAAAGACACCCTTAATTCATATCTAATTGCTTTCTCGAGATATTTTTCACTTGCATGCTTCATAAGTAATGACTCTGTCGCGAGGAAAGGGTACAGGTTACCCTGGGAATCCAAATCAGAAATGCTTTTATCTCCTTTGTTCCCACCGATCCTGGATCAGACGATTTGGTGCCAAATTTTGGTATGAAAACAAATCCCATGGCTGGATTCCAATATGATGGAAACTCAATTAAAATTCTGATGCTGACTAGAGGGGACATCACTGAAAAGACACAAGACAAGGGGATAATAATAATAATAATAATAATTATAATAAATGGCCTTTATTCGGGCGAGATTGAGACTAGAAAGTCTCTTCTTACACCTAACCCATCGTCATATGCGAAACAGAAAGAAAGAGATAGTTTGCTAAAGTACACAAAGAAAACTAGTATGTGAATTTTAAAAAACCTAAG
Source organism: Sympetrum striolatum (assembly GCA_947579665.1). Lineage (NCBI taxonomy): Eukaryota > Metazoa > Arthropoda > Insecta > Odonata > Libellulidae > Sympetrum > Sympetrum striolatum. The sequence goes on along the minus strand of OX388346.1, from coordinate 71,599,039 downwards.
CTGAAGGCTCGGGAAAAATTTCCACTGCAGGAAAACACTCACAGGAAGGGGAGTGTGAAAAACCTGCGAAACCTACAGATAAAAATTATATGTTGTGAAGAAGGAGAATAAAAAGAATTATGAAAGACTAGCAGAGAATAGATAAAAATTATGCAAAAGAGACAATACACATTCACTACAAGTAATCATATCGAACAAAATATCTTCACAAATGACACTAAATCTAAATACAAGAATTGTAGCATAAAAAAAAGATAAAACACATACGAATATTTCAAGAATAACAAAACGATTAACTACATTAAGGTTGAGGGGATAGGATGAATGGAGGGACAAAGGGGAGAGTGTAACTCATGAGAGGTCTCTAATCAAAGAGGATTTTTTGCAGAGGAAATGCAAGGCGAGTTGTGGGAAACAAATTCATGAATTAGGTAACTATTTATTTGCATTTAATTTTTTTCTGCTCTTTGAAGAGGTAACGCACCTCAGGTTACCGTTTGCTTTTTGACCTTGTTCTCTCATGTCAATTGACGGTTCCAAAATATGGACCTTGCAACACAAATATAGAAACATGGCACTCATTAAACCGATACTTCAGAAGTAGACAATCATTATAGTTATAATGGACACAACTCCCTATCCTTTTTGCTGTTAGACAGACATCGGCCAAAATATCACTTGCTATAACGCAACTCTCGTTACATGCTGCACCCATTATAATGGACTTATACCTCTGTACATCATCCCCATACTATGTAATGAGGCAAAGCAGGTCCTCCAGTGCCGTATGTCCAACTCTTGTCATGAGATGATTTGTTGTCAGAAATTGGAGGTTCATTGTGGCAACAGTGTAATCAAAGGTCTTTATTTAATGTATTATTTCTCCAGTAGTTGTAATATTATGTCTCCAATAATTCTTTTTAATGGAGTTGGACATAGCCTAAGGAGAAGTACTCCATCATGGCTATTTTGTCTTATAATTCTTATGGTTAATCTACATATCTAATGAAAAGGGTATATTTACACATAAGGGCATGCTCCCACTCAAAATCCTAAGAAAAAATAGACTTGTAAAGTCTGATGGGGCCGGGAATCCAACCCGGATCTTTCTCAGTCAGGGAGCCTGCATTAACCTTCTCAGCTATCTGGCCAGAACATTTCTCAAGACGTTTTGGGAATTTTGTAAGCAAGGTCAAGCTTAATTTCAACATTTAGCATCAGTTGGTATGGCCAGTGCCTCCATGAGGCCATTGAAGGTGCTGCTCTGTCTTACAAAACAACACTTGGCTGTAACATACTAACATAACTGGAGAATATGAAATTTATGTGCAATATCTCCTACATCCCTCTTTTTGTAATAACTAGTAGATGTAAAATTAATATTTTACTAAAAAAAATTATAATGCTTTTTTGAATGCAGGTGTTTTGCTTCACTATGATGATGCTACTCTCAAGGACCTATATTTCTTGGACCCTCAATGGCTGTGTGACATGCTGGCCCATGTTGTTACCATAAGAGAGATCAACCCATTTGCAAGAACAGGTAATGTTGTCAAATTCACTTTCACTTTATTTTTTCTTTCTTCGCTGCTATTTTTTCTGCAAAACCACCCTTTGAGGCTATGTTCATTAATTGTTTCATGCATTTTTGTGATGATCACTTACCCCATCCCATCAATCCTCTTGGTGCATTCAGTCCTAAGAAATGTCTCAGTAATGGATTTTTTTTTTGTTACAATTTTATGTTTTGCTATGCATTTAATATTCTGTTCACCTTGATGTACTTTATCCTTTTGAAATTCTGAAATTAAGTAGAATTATAATCTTTTATTGGTGCTGTGAGGGAAAAATTAAAATTTCTAAGAAGCCATGATCAGTAAATCTTACTTACTGTAACATTTAAAAATAAGTAAAAATCTATTATAGTGTATCAAGTAGAAATTTATAGAATGCCAAATTGAGTCTTCTTAATTCAGCTAAAGAATTATAGTTTTAGTTAATTATAATCCTTTTCATTTAAATCAACAATATTAGGGGTGATGATTTTAGTCTAAGTAACTTATTGATTGTAAGTATCATTTATAACAAACATAGATATCTCGGAAGGTTTGCACTATTGAAAATACCACGTATAACTTTTCATGTGAGAAAACTGGTTCTGTTAAACACAGCTATGCTTTTAAGCATTTGCCCCTGTGCTTTATTGATAGTCAGAACATATACAGCGTTAACAAGGAATTGTTTTCCCTCTGTATGAGATCTCATCTAGTCCCACCTAAGCCGCATTGAAAAGCAATCCTTGTCATCATTTGTGCAAAAGAGAACTTCCCAGCTATGGCATGCAGTCAAAAAAAAAAAAAAACATCTGTTTGTCCTCTTAATTTTTGGGCGTTATTGAATTACCAGCCCCATGGCTTCAAATTCAACTTTTTCAATTTTTCTGTATCTTACATAATGAGAAAAGGTACTTTTGCATATTGACTCCCACCGGGAATTGAACCCGGGATCGCTTTCACCAAAGACAAACGCGCTGTCCACATGACTATCAGGGAGCCTGGCATGCAGTCAGTCGATGGGGAGAAAGCAAATTCAAATTTAAACTCGATTTTTTTTTACCAAATGATGCATTTTTAATTTTTTGGTCTATTTTTAGCAGAAAGCGAGAAACCTTCTCTTTAAAATGTTGTGTCATTATATGTTATTATGGAGTTTGAAGGGAGAGAAGTACTGGTCACTAAAATAAAATGTTTAGAAACAGTCTATAAAGATAGTCACCCTTACATATGCAACTCTGCTGGAAGTCTACTATTTAATATTTATTTCCAATAGATTTCTGCAATGCAGAGTTAAATTTCTTAATAACTATAATATTCTAATGTTCTTGTAACGTTTTTGTTGAGATACAGTGGTTCTCACATTTGTTTAATTGTAATATAACTTACAGTAAAGAAGATTCCTCAATCTATAATTCTTTTGAAGAAATGGTTGAGTATATTGTAAGGATCCCCAAGATTGATGTAGTATAGGTATATCTATTTATTCAAGTTTATGTTGCAAGTTGGCCTTCTGGCCAGTAGGCAGCATATAAAGGGAACATAAAAATTATTTTAAACCAGGCCCCAAGACAGGAAGGAAACCCCTCCAAAAACCTTCTATAGGCTTTTTTTTCAGAACTTCTGCTTATCTTATCCTCATTTTTAATTTTTCTCTTCAATATTGACGTCTATTTAACAGGTGTGATGAAATTAGATGATTTGAAGCATGTATTCAAGTCATCTTCCCCATCTCTGTGTGCCAATGCTAGGGGGTACATAGTGAGTCTACTGAACAAGTTTGAAGTTGCCCTGACATGGGATAGTAGGACGCTGCTAATTCCTTCGTTGCTGCCATCAGAAGAGCAAATACGTTCCCCTCATTCCAGCCATTTGTTTATTCGAGTGAAGGTATTATCGGATAACTTTCTACTTCATTATGAAATGTGTTGAGTGATTCATATTGATTGGTGTCACATCATCCCCACAGATCCCAATCAGAACTAGAGGCTGGGCTGGAAGAAACAAGAAGCTTCCAATCTCTGGTGCTTCCACTATTGTTGGAAACTCATTATTTTACCCACAAAATGAAAAATTTAAAATTCAGAAACCAGTTGTCAAAGGTCCTGCAGGAACTACTACTATAAGTGGTAAGTAACTTTCAAATTGTTATTTTCTGTCTGTAACCCTTTAAATGGTGTTAAGGGAAAAATTAGGGATTTTCTAGAGCAGGGTTTCCCAAACTTTTTCTGCAATGGAACTCTTCTCAAACCTGGGAAGTTTAACGGAACACTAAGCTTATATTTTGGTTAGGTAATTCTACTTGTAAAATAAAAAAAATCATTTAATTAAATCAAATTATTTATTTGGTAATTATTTTTAAATATAAAACTATAATATTGTAATAAAAACTTGAAATATGAATCAATAAAGCATTTAATGTCTTTTATTCTCCATTGACACACCAAATTGTTGCGGAACACCTATTCAGGTTCAGCGGAACACCGGTGTTCCACGGAACATGTGTAAATTTTAGCAGAAAAATGTCTGATTAATTCATAAGCAAGCTTTTTCAGAAAAATAAGTATGTTTTCATATTGTTTTAGATTTGACTACAAAGTGAACCCAGATCTACAGATCTCTATTCTACAAAGTGAACCCAGATCTTCTATTTACCATACAAATGTTCTAAATCAGTTGATTGAGGGTATTATTTATTGGTAAAGAAAATCCTCATATTAATTTGTGCCAAGTTAACCCTTAATTTCTTTCATTGAGTTTGAATTTTCATGACGGAGACCTCATTTTCATGCAGGCAATATTTCCTATTAAATTTTTGTATAGAAATGAAATGAGCAAATGCAGAAACTGAAGTAAATTTTTCATTCAAATTTTGACTGTATTCAATTTAAAAGAGAGTTTTATGTATTTATTTGACTGAAGATAGCATTAGTAAACATGTCAGTTGTAGTTCAATTTTAATTGGTTTCAGCACCTTCAAGTGGTCCCCTTTTGGACTCGGATGAGGAAGTCAGGGTGATGGCTGGAGCCAAGTGTGAGCTAACACATCGTGGGGAGCCAGAACTCTCAGTTCGGAGACTCCTCCTAATGTCTTACTTCCCAAGTGGCTTCTGGTCTCGACTCACTACTCGAATATTGGCTGATGATGCTATAGTACAAGTTGTGCGGTCATACTTTGTACTTCCAAAGGAGGTAGGAATCCTATGGTGTGAATTTATAATTTTATATGCCATGATTTCATATGTTTCGATCTTTACTTCCTTATATATGTTTAGATATGTTCATCTTTATTTGACAATATGTAGACTTAACAGTCCACCAAACAACTCATCTATTTCTCTATCTTCGCTTTTATATATCTTTGTATATTTTGAGTTTATTTTGTTTTCTTTGATACCTCCCGCATGGATAGGAAACTGTTGGTTATGAATTGCTTTTCAGTCATCTTCATAGAATGGATATTTTTCGTCAAAATGGTAAATAGTAGTATTGTTAAAAGTGCTTTGACAGCTGAGGTTGTTTTGCACATGTGTTTCCACCTGGAATTTAATCCAGGACGCTTTCACTAAAGTCGAATGCACTTCCCACTTTGCTATCCGAGAACCCTCCGAGAAATTGATAGGTTCATAAAATTTTTGACCTTTTCTGTTGCAATATAATCTTCCAGTAATTCCTTTTTCCAGCATGGAGGCAGTACCTTCAAACATAGTATCCAAGTACTACTTATCTAAGAATGAAGCTAAGGCCAAAGTAGAATTATCCTAGATTCCATAAAATCTTCTTTTTAATGATGAATACCGATCATTTTTCATCCCTTACAGTCCTGAACCCTTGGGTGCTGGTGCTGAATGTGAAAAGTATCAAATAATCCTAGCGAATGAGTTGATGCAAGAGGGTGTTTGCAAGGCGTTTGAGTGTCATAGACTCCGAGCCCGTACTTTAAGGGTTGGCTAAAATTTCCATATTGAATTTCCATAGTGAATATTTCTTATCCTTGATACTGCCAACCATAATTTTTATCAATACATTTTATAACATTTTGTAATTTTTTTCACACTTAAAATTATAATAGGGGCACATTTCTGTGTAATGTAAAAGTTTCTTAATGTTACATCCATTTTGTGCATTAGATATTTCAAATTCTTATCTTAAACTGTCTTGACATGACTTTTTTATATAATTTGCAAGAATATAACATGAAAGAGGCTGATTGTTAGCCTTCACATCACCAAAAAGACAGCGAAACTGGATTTGGGTATTCTATGTTGCTTAGCCAGACCCCGCAGCACTTACAAAAAATCTGCTGCAATCCCAGGGTAGTTCGTAAATTGAAATTATATTTCAGATTTCATATCAAGAAGCCTCGTAGATTGGCGTGGAATATGATACTTGATAATCCATCACCATTTACTTAGTTGTTTTCCTTACTTTATCTCGAAATTTGGCCAAAAATAGTTTTTTCCATTTTGTTACCTTAAATGATCAAATATTCATCGAGCACTAAGACTTCAACTAGTCAAAAGATAAAGAGTTATAAAAGATTATGATATCGTTGTTTTTTCCAATAGTTTTTCTTGAAAATCGCTATATATCAACCAACTTGAATGTTTCAGTGAATAATCCGAGGCTCTCAATTATTGTGAAAATTTCTCAAGTTTGACGTCCTGTATCTTTTTGATAACTGACAATATTAAAAACAACAAAAGTAAACATAAAATTGAATCTTTTTGCAATAGCTATGCGAAGCTTCTAGTTCAAAATAAATATTTTTGGCCCAATGCACAGCTAATTTCGATTTCAGCCCTTTGGTTGGTGGCGCCCCGTCGCGATCCTCAGTCCTGCCTATCGCCGCTGCCAAAGTTACCCTTCTTGGCACCTGTTACATCTTGTTTCCAAGCATCAGAATAAGAAAAACACACTTTTGCCAAGTTTACTGGTCATTGCGAGCAAGTGCACAAACATGCACAGTCATATGGTGACACCCGGAAATTTAAAATCACAGAATTTTTGAATTTGCTCATTTTCTCACTGTAGGATTTCAGAATTGACTTTAAAGACTTTGATTCTTTGATTTTCGATTCCTCCAAGAATCGGGTGTAAAGAGAGCTGAGAATCAGAATTGACCCATCCTCAACTAAAAGTAATTCAAAATTTACAGTATTTTTTTCTGATATTATATGCTAGAACATTTATGACTCCCTGTAGTCAAACCCAGGGTTACTTGGGGAAACTCCTAGTTGAGTATTTAATTAAACACAATCACCATACCAAGTGACAGGCATCTTTCAATCCTACTTAACTGCCTTAAAAGAATTTCTTAAAATCTCAGTCATTCATTTCTAACATGTGATTCTTTATTAGACATTGGGTCAAACCTAAAACCGTGTTGGAAGAAATAATCACTTTATTTGTTGTAGAAGCTAATTTTCTAACAATATATGAATTCTCTACTATCTCAGGTAGTACTTAAAAATAATTTCTGAGATCCCCCACAACACATTGGTTCATGGCCTCATAGAATAAAACCTTTAATGTAAAGTTTTGTTTCAATGTAAATGAAATGAATCTATCATAAATAGGAATTTCATTTTTCTATGGATTTTCTGTTAGGCCCCTTATGACCTGAAAAACCTGAGTCAAGAAATTTTGTGGTTTAGGTTGAGAGAAAAAATCCACATGGTAATGCTTGTGTATGATATGGTTGCCCAACTTTTATTTTCATATTCATAAACAAAGGACTAGTTGCATTAAGTTTTGAACTTCTGTATATTATTTCAAAGCAAAGTTAAGTAAATGAGTCTTGTGAATCTATATTACACAAACAAGTTGTTTACCTTGTAAGATTGACATAGTACACCACTAAGGGAATAAAAAACAGCTTTAATCCACCAAAATTGTTTTTTGATGGTAAAAGTTTCAACTTAATTTGGTTAGATGTTAAAATTGCAGTTTTCTCTTTTGAGTTACCATTAACAAACTATAACATACTTGTTTGTGCTTGGAAGTTTCTATATGGTTATGGGATATCATTGCCATAGCTTTTTAAGATTCATTGAGAATCATTAATGAAAGGCATGTTTATAACTCATTGTATGAGTTAATTGTTTGTTTATTGATCTGGCAATAATATATGATTCTTAACATATATCAGGTGACCCAGGACCAAAGGTTGGTGAGCCTCTTAGATGTTAGGGCAGAATGGATTCTTTGGCAGACTGGGATGGAGCTACGATATTTGGACACCACACTCTTCAGAATGAAAGAAGTTTTATCTTCTCTGAGGAATACACCTGTTGATTACAGACAGCTCAGGTACACTCTAGAATATCATATATATGATAAAAAATTGAAGTATCCTGTGATTTTCAATTAAGCCAAGTTTGAATATACAAGTAAAAGTAGCTTGCATAGTGCCAGTATATGTTTAAAGTACTGTACTTTGCAAAGTTCTATTTGGTTTGAAAATTTAGGATATAGGAACCCAAATTTCTCTATGTAAAAATTGATTCCGTATCCAAGTGACCTGGAGTCGAACCAAGGACTTTTTTAAGATGATATTACATTAAACTATTTGCTTTGGGAAAATCTGGCTGTTTCTAAAATTCCAAGTCGATTATTGGGAATATCTTCAACTGAAACTCCATTTCTTCAAACGAAAAACCATTTATGATTTCTAGGATGCAAATGGTGCCCTTATATCGAACCTATGATCATAAGAAAAAAGATAAACAATTATTATGAAAAATTTATTATTTCTGTTTACATGCCTGGTCCACCTTCTCTGTAAATGAATCATAAAAAATTTGATATTCCTGCCATACATTTCAAATGGTAGAGCTGCCCGATGTCGAACCCAGGTCTTTTGGAATATGTGAATCCATATAATGACATGGTAGGAACAGTACTTACATAATCCTAAGTTTGAAGTCAATATCATAGCGGGAAGATCCTAAAATAAGATTCCAATAAGCCAATTTGAAATGCATAGAAGAATGCGAATGGTGCTCTGGCATCAAACCAAGGATCATTAGGAAAACAGTAAACTGTGTGTTTACAAAATGTGTTTATGACTTCTGCTCACTTGCTGGGTTTTACGATTCATGTTATTGGGAAGGGATTCAAAAACAATTTTAAAAATCGCTGCAATGCATTTTAAATGGGAGAATATTTGCCCTGACCGAATGTCAAATCAAGGATAACCTTCGAGGATGTCTTTGTAGTTTTCGTTGGGTATGCATGGCTTCCAGCGATCCCTTGAATTTTAACTCTCTAAGTAAGTAACTAAAAAAATTTCGAAAAATCCTCGCAATGCATTTTTATGGAAAAAAATCAGGATTCCCGATCTTGGGGCCTTCTGGCATCAAACCCATGAAACTGCGGTTCAAACTTGCATTTTTTTATAAGGAGTACTTTTGCAATTTTTGTCAGCTCTCGTTATAACAGGCTTATACCGTATTTCTATTTTCATTCTTCATGTTGTGAATAGGTTTACCCATCTCTCTTCTGTAATAGAGAGAGTCAACTGTTTCTCAAGTATGACAAAAACATTTTTCAGTATAATGCATCATAAAATAAAAAAATACAGCACGTAAACCAATTATAAGTATCCATTAGATAATTTTTACTAATGTTGAATACAGCAGATTGAGTCAAACTAAAATTCTGTAGTTGCATTCAATGGATAAAAGTTTAAACTATTTACATAGAACTTTTTCTTGGGTTGTATCAAGGGCTCACACTTAACATACGCCCAAGCATTGTGCTAATAGTGGGATTTGCAGTTGCAAAAATGTTAATCAATGATAACATTGATAAAAATTTCTATGATTATTTTTAATACATTGCAAGTATGATGATATTTAGTATTTTATTTTCTATTGTTCTTCTAACTCAGTTTCACTTTGAGCCCACAATGGTTTTTAACAGGTTTCAAAGGAATACAGTACGGTAGTAATGTGAGTATTAGTATGGTTACTGATGATATGAAGAAATTAAGCATTCTTTATTGCATAATTAATGTACGTACATTCTTCTGTTTGGTAGGATACAAACAATCAATGGTTGTGATATGATTTTCTGCAGGAAATTTTGTTTGAAATCATGAAAAAAACTTATTTTATTATATTGAAATATTAATATTGGATATTTTAAACTTTTTAGAAGATTTTAAATACAGGAATGCTTGATTATGACCTTATTTAAAGTTAATGCTTGAAATTTTAGGTTTTGCCTGAAGCAAGAGGGTATATGGTCTGATGTGGATCTAAATAGCTCATCGATTCTTGAGATTTATTTTCCTGTGGACACAGTTGTGATCAAGAGACCAATTGTAGATGAAACTTGTGAAGACGGAGAGAAGGCATCAGAAGAGCCTATTGGATACCAAGCTATAGTCCTTGATCCCAGTCCAGAGTGCATTGCCAAACTGTTAGCTCTTGTGGTGGACCACATTGATATCCTGCTTGAAGACTGGTATCCAACCCTAGGTATGTTTCTCTTAGCAATCCTATGAACATCTTCATGCATATCTCCTCTATCCCTTGTTCTTTTCATGCTATATTTATTAGCCCTGTGATAGATTTAAACTTTTCAGAAATTCTAATGCTCTCACATATCTATTATATATAGACGCTTCTCCGGATATACCTATAAGTCATATATATATATATATATAGCGGATCAAAAGTTTAAGCATGTTCCACAAGTGCCAACGACTTGAAATTTTTAGGACGTATTGGCCATGACGTGTAACCTCAAGGAAAAAGCCGACATTGAACCTCGGTGTCATGGGTTCGATTCCAGAAGGCCCCAAAGTCGCGATTTTCTCCATAAGGATACATGGCGGGGATTTTCGAAAATTTTTTTGGTGCACTTCCCGGAAAGGTAGAGAACTGAAACTCAAGGGATCGCTAGAAGCAGTGCATATCCAACGAAAATCAGAAAGACATCTTCGAATATGGTCCATGGTTCGATGCTAGGACGGGGCAAAAATCGGCCGTTTAAAATGCATTGCGGCGATTTTTAAGATTTTTTTTGAACCCTTTTCCGATGGCATAGAAACTTGAAATTCGGCATGGCGTTAGATATCATAATTATATTTCATAATCAAATTTTACATATTCCCTTATGGTCCTTGGTTCGATCCCAGAGGGCCATTTACATTCCTCAATGCATTTCTTAGGGAGATTACGGAAACACATTTTAGGTGCTTCCCGATATTATATCTACTTGAAACTTTGCATAAGATAAGATCAAGTCATTACTAATCAAACTGTGAATTCACAGCTACCAATATTTCCTGGTTTCACCACCAGGCGTCTCTACAATCAGTAAATGATCCGATTTTTAAGAATTTTTTGGAACCATTTCCCTATTATATAGAAACTTGAAATTCAGCATACAGATAGAAATTATAGATACATTTCAGGAACATGTTCTAGATTCCCACGATCGTCCTTGGTTCGAATCCAGAGAGCCATTTACATTCGTGAAAAGTAGAACGTCGTTTGAAGCAGTTGTAGCAATTATTTCTGCTTGAATTTTAACACATAGTTAGATATAGTTATCTTCTATTGTGCCGCTTAGTAAGTTCACCAGGAAGACCCGGGTTCGATTCAAGACGCTAAAATTGAAGCGAATTTTAAGAATATTTTCAATACTTTTTTTTTCTTTTGAGGACCGTCTCGATATGATGCCGAAATAAAATAATATTGCCGATCTGCTTGCAGTATGCAAGCTACATTGCACTCGTCTATTATATATAGACGCTTCTCCGGATATACCTATAAGTTATATATATATATATATATAGGGGATCAAAAGTCTAACCATGTTCCACAAGTGCCACCGACTTGAAATTTTTACCACGTTATGGCCATGACGTGTAACCTCCAGGAAAAAGCCGACTTTGAACCTAGGTGTCATGGGTTCGACTCCAGAAGGCCCCAAAGTCGCGATTTTGTCCATAAGAATACATGGCGGGGATTTTCGAAAATTTTTTTGAGGCACTTCCCGGAAAAGGAGAGATTTGAAATTCAAGGGAACGCTAGATGCCGTGCATATCTAAAGGAAACCATAAAGACATCTACGAATATTATCCTTGGTTCGATGCTAGGTCGGGGCAAAAATCGGCCGTTTAAAATGTATTGTGGCGATTTTTAAGATTTTTTTTAGACCCGTTCTCGATGGCATAGAAATTTGAAATTCGGTATGAGGTTAGATACCATAAAAATATATCATAATCGAATTTTAAATATTCGCTGATGGTCCTTGGTTCGATCCCAGAGGGCCATTTACATTCCTCAATGCATTTCTTATGGAGATAACGGAAACACATTTTAGGTGCTTCCCGATATTATATCCAATTGAAAATTTGCATAAGATAAGATCAAGTTATTACTAATCAAACTGTGAATTCACACCTACCAATGTTTCCTGGTTTCACCACCAGGCGTCTCTAATATCAGTAAATGATCCGATTTTTCAGAATTTTTTGGAACCATATCCCAATTATATAGAAACTTGAAATTCAGCATACAGAAAGAGATTATTGATACATTTCAGGAACATGTTTTAGATTTTCAGGATCGTCCTTGGTTCGAATCCAGAGAGCCATTTGTATTCGTGAAAATTAGAACGTCGTTTGAAGCAGTTGTAGCAAATATTTCTGCTTGAATTTTCACACATAGTTAGATATAGTTATCTTCTATTGTGCCGCTTAGTAAGTTCACCAGGAAGACCCGGGTTCGATGCAAGACGCTAAAATTGAAGCGAATTTTAAGAATATTTTCAATCCTTTTTTTTTTCTTTTGAGGACCGTCTCGATATGATGCCGAAATAAAATAATATTGCCGATCTGCTTGCAGTATGCAAGCTACATTGCACTCGTACATAATAAAATGTCAGACTGTTAATTTGTTAACTCACTAGGAAAGACATTGTAATTTGTTGTATCTCTGAATACTAAGGATGTGGTATTCATATATAAGCTTTCATAGCTTCCTGTATAGGACAAGTTTAAAAACTCATTTGTCAGTCCTCATCTAACCATAATACTAAACATTAGGATCAGAATCATACAAGTTGGTTTCATGGCCTCACATGAATAAACAAATTAGGAAGATAGTAAAAAAATATTGGTTAATCTGATATTTATTTCAAATCTAATAAATACTCATCTCGGGACTTGTGTGTACACATATATGATTGATACAGCAAACTTCATGTAGAAATAAGAAAACTAATGTGTGATTATATACATTGTATAAAAGTAAATTATCAAAAAAAAAATATTTTAAAACCTATGTACAAAATTTGGTTTGATACATTTTCTCTCAAATTAAACTTTATCTTATCATGGTCCTGAAAATTAAACTCATGCTATTTATACAAACAGTCTCCAATAAATGTCTTATTCAAATTAATTTAACAAATTTAGCAACTATTCATAATATATTTTCAAGTTCTTAAAGTCATTTATGAAAGTTTTAGGAATGGTATTGATACATTTATTCCTAACATTTCTGTATTCTGATCATTCCTTCTGTATTTTGATCAGTCCTCCTATATAATTGCCAATCATCATATCTTACTATTGGGCCATTCCATGCCAAGTGGTCTAGTGGTCCCCGCTCGACCATCACGGATTTCGATGAAATTTTGTATGGACATTCACACATATCTCTTATGAACATTTGTAAAGTTTTACTATCGCCGATGGTATACTTGCTGAGATATAGAAGATTGTTTGACCCCGTGTCGCTGCCTTCTTCAACATGACTATGAGTTTTCAGTAACTTTGAGGCGTTGTATCTCAGAGAATTGTTTTATGAAGTAAACACACTTTGGCTATCTTAAACAACTTTTTGCGCTCTATTAAACAAAGTAATAAAAATAACTGTAAGAGCGACCTCCTTGCAGAAAATTCTGTGCAAAACTGGCCCAAAAAATTGCGGATCGAAAAAAAATTAAAACTTTGGCTTTTTATATTTCAAGAAGAAATGATATAATAAACGTGAAATCTATCGAATGATAACATATCAATACATAGTTTATAAATATAAAATTTCATATTCCTAGTACTTTCCATTATTTTAAAAATTGAGTCAACATTTGACAATTTTTGTAAAAAAGCCAAAAATAGGCTATTTTTACCCCGCTTTTACAAAAAAAGACCCTCTGGAATTTCTTTGAAAAATTTTTATTAAATAGAGAATGATTTCAACCCTCTAAAAAAGTATACCTAGTTTTTCATCTCGAGCATATAAGGCCCTAGAAATAGGGACAACTATGAGGATGACATTTGTAAAAACGGCAAAAATAGGTTATTTTCTGCCCGCTCTTAGAAAAGAAAGACCTTTTCGATACTCTTGTAAATAATTTTCATTTGAAAGAGCATGTTTCAAACCTCTTAAAAAAGTACACTTGGTTTTTCATCGCGAGCACGTACAGCCCTAAAAAAATTAACAAAGTTGAGAACGTTGCTATGGTGGCGCCACATGTCTTCTGTTGTTTATCGTCCTGGTTATTCTATGTAGACATTTTTAGTATATTGCGTTGGTCCATGACTGGTACTGGTAGTGACACCGTCACTACCAGTTCAGGCATTTGAACCAGTAACCCCATCGCCGTAGGGGTCACGCCCGATAGCCATGCAATACCAGCCGTACTGCTTTCACTGTTCGTTCTGATAACCTAAATGTTTTCGCTGTAAGTGCTATCGACCAACTCTTTGGGACCAATGTCAATAGTTGAACTTTCATTGATCTATCGGATATTTTAATTTTTGTTTGAATTTCTTTTATTAGATCAGCATGACGAGTATTCCTCAACATCACACTGACTAGTTTGTCCTATATCTTCAGCTGGTTTTCCAGCGGCTAACGTTATTTTGTCTGTTACTACTTTCTGCATGCGTTCAATTTTTCGTTACACGTAGGTTCACTTTATCCCTACTACTCACTCTCCGAATTTTTAACGGAGTAGATCCCAAATCCGTAGAACTTCGATTTACCGTGTCCGAAATATCCATATCGCAATTTTCCGAAGACGAAGAGTCAGTAGTGTTTTGGACCATAGAAACATATTTGGCTGTATATCTTGGAACAAATTTTTTGACCAGGCTTCACATTTGTTTTTGCCCATTTTTGAAAATCATTAGACAAGGCTAGATTGACTTTCAGCAGCCCATGTTTAGCTGTATGTTTTTTTTGTTAAATGGGTTGCAGCATGACTTTTACTTAATTTAATACTTTTCTAAAGACATTGCTTTGTGATAGAAACAGATTTGATCGTACTCTGTGATCTCAACCTCCGATCGCAGAGAAATGAGCACTTTTTCGTGCAACGATAAATTGTGTACATATTGCAGCACAATTTTATTGGAATAAAATGAACCATGATGGCAAACGGACGAAAGTTTTTCCCCAACAACACAGAAGGGCAAGGTGGGATTTTCATCTGACTCTTCGACATCCATTTAAAATTAGTGAAATCGCAATATTTAGTGCAATAATGCAAGTTCTGGAAAAAGAAGTTATAAAAATATGATGGAATACGACAAATACAGCAGCTCAGTTAAAAACGTGGCCATGCGAGAGTGCTATGTCAATAAAATAATTACAGAATACTAAGCAGCAGTCAATTTTCTAGAGTAACCTCAAGTGGAGTATGGATGAAATTTGAAGGATCCAAGAAATGAAAATATGGCAAAACTCACTATTTAAAAAAAAACTCGAAGTAACACACAACAGAATGGCTACATAGCCACGACTTAACCGAAGTCTCTACTAAAGATTCTTTACCCATGTTTCAACAGAAACTTTGTTATAATTTGTTACTTTAGTAAATTAACTAACTTAGAAGTTAATTTAGTTTACTAATTATTCTCCCATTCTGTCCATTGTTAACCCTCTTCCTCCTCCCCCTAACACCTCTCCCACTATCAACAGTAGCTAATCTGATTGGTGCCTTGGTTTTTTATTCTTTGTGTATATATATATATATATATATATGCAGTCATGAATAACTCTTGTGCTTGATAATGGACTAAAGTCTGAAACCGGTCGCAGATATTAAAAACTTTAAAAGTGGAATTTGTGTAAGTTATTCCCACCCATTTACTAGGAAGGAGTTCCACTAAGTACTGGTTCCACTGGTACTGGTAGTGACGATGTCACTACCAGTACCAGTCATGGACCAACGCAATATACTAAAAATGTCTACATAAAATAACCAGGACGATAAACAACAGAAGACATGTGGCGCCACCATAGCAACGTTCTCAACTTTGTTAATTTTTTTAGGGCTGTACGTGCTCGCGATGAAAAACCAAGTGTACTTTTTTAAGAGGTTTGAAACATGCTCTTTCAAATGAAAATTATTTACAAGAGTATCGAAAAGGTCTTTCTTTTCTAAGAGCGGGCAGAAAATAACCTATTTTTGCCGTTTTTACAAATGTCATCCTCATAGTTGTCCCTATTTCTAGGGCCTTATATGCTCGAGATGAAAAACTAGGTATACTTTTTTAGAGGGTTGAAATCATTCTCTATTTAATAAAAATTTTTCAAAGAAATTCCAGAGGGTCTTTTTTTGTAAAAGCGGGGTAAAAATAGCCTATTTTTGGCTTTTTTACAAAAATTGTCAAATGTTGACTCAATTTTTAAAATAATGGAAAGTACTAGGAATATGAAATTTTATATTTATAAACTATGTATTGATATGTTATCATTCGATAGATTTCACGTTTATTATATCATTTCTTCTTGAAATATAAAAAGCCAAAGTTTTAATTTTTTTTCGATCCGCAATTTTTTGGGCCAGTTTTGCACAGAATTTTCTGCAAGGAGGTCGCTCTTACAGTTATTTTTATTACTTTGTTTAATAGAGCGCAAAAAGTTGTTTAAGATAGCCAAAGTGTGTTTACTTCATAAAACAATTCTCTGAGATACAACGCCTCAAAGTTACTGAAAACTCATAGTCATGTTGAAGAAGGCAGCGACACGGGGTCAAACAATCTTCTATATCTCAGCAAGTATACCATCGGCGATAGTAAAACTTTACAAATGTTCATAAGAGATATGTGTGAATGTCCATACAAAATTTCATCAAAATCCGTGATGGTCGAGCGGGGCACTTCTCTGAAATCAGACCACTTGGCATGGAATGACCCTATTGTATTCTCTCTATTAGTTGTTTTTCCAAAGCTTTCTTTACAATATCGTCACCTGGGCCATATAGTGCTGTGTTTCGATCTACCTCCTTGCAGCTTGTAACCTCCATTATATTTCTCTTCGTACCTCAGCCTGTAATCCCTTATGATTTATTACAGCAAAGTTCCACTGCTATTATAATAACAATAACTTTAATACTATTACTAATGTTTTAATCCAGTTGGAAATATTTCCATGGCGTTGATTTTGTCAGGCACAAGATTTGTTCATACATCTGAGGGTCGTTTTCTTGTGACACGCCTTGTACCTTGTCCACGCTGCCTCAGTTCCAGCCTTCCAGGAGATTGGGGTCCATCTGATTCCCCACTTCCCAATCAAGGAAGATCACACCAGAATACATGGATGCTTGCTAGTCCTCTCATGCCTGAGGTTAGTTTTTTATAGTACTAAATGATAAGAATATTTTTAACAGTGAATACAGAATGAGTATGGGCCACTTTTGGCAGGATAAGGGTGTGAAACTACTTCAACCAATAGAAAATAGAACATACCGGGTAACAACTTTTTTTCTCCCTAACTACCTTAGGAAGTGCCTAAATTGAAATTCTAAAGTTAATTACAATGTATTTCTGACGGTAGAACTTTGATAGGCTGGCATCAAAGCAGGACATTTTTAGACTATGTCTTTCATTTAGCTGCTACATAAACACAATTTTTCTTTTACCAAAAATTCATATTGCTATCACAATATAAAAATCAATAAAAGTTCTGCCAAACCACTGTTCCAGTGGTTTGGCGAGAACTTTTAAGTCATATGAAAGATTGCTATATATGTCTAAAGAAGTTGAGGGATTTAATAAGAAGAAGAAAGAAACATTTTGATAATATTTCCATTAACTATATTTACAGTGTCTTCTTACTCCATATAACATGGATGAAATTAGAAAAAACTGAAATTAAAAATTGGTTAAGAACAGCTATTACAATCTAGGTTACTGAAAATTAGTTAAGATTTGTTGGCCTGCATTATTTTTTGTTGGAGAAATTGTCAATTAAAATGGATTAACATTAAGTTATTAGTCTATATTTGTGTAGTCAATAACCTAAAGTATATGTAAGAATCTTCTTGGTGGACTTGTTAATTCGAGTATAATGTATAAGTTGGAATAATTCCGTGGCAACGAATGAGAAATCTGAAGAATTAATGATTGAGCGCTACTAAAGTAAAAGTATGAGAAGTGATGGATTTACACATTTTAATGAAGGAATTGATTTGATTGTTTATGCAGCCTCTGCATGTATCTGATCATGGTTTGGAAGGCTCATCAGAACGTCAGCATCAACACAGAAGCATTCGGAAGTCTCAAGAGAGCTATACCTCTGATGGTGACAGTGGAGTTGGACCTGATAGTGCTGGATCCAGGTAAGATACCTTGTTTGATTAGTTTCTGAGGAAAAAACTCCCATCTAATGGTGAGGCCATGCTCAAAACCTCGAAATGTCATCTATTTTTATGTTATGTGGTTGGTATTAATTAAAATATTTTATTGCTTGAACTTGCTTGGTTTTAGTGGTGGAATACCACCAAGTTAAGGTGAAGACTGTTTCATTTAGTTTCTGATTTCTGCCATAATCAGTAAAGAGTGATTCAAGATCTATGTCTATTTTATTTACTCCTTTTTTACCTTACTGGGGTAACTATTTTGGGTGATTTGGAGAGAATATCATTTCAGAAAGTAGTTGATTAATAAGGCATTCAATAGAGTATATTGCTCTTGGGTGCATTTTTGTGCCAGTGGAAATAAAAATAAAGCAATTGAACATATTTTCCTTTACATTTTATCTGAACCATTTTCTTGTCTGCGATCCTCATTCTCAACTGTCATAGCTCTGTGGTAAAATGTTTTGTCTTAGAAAATATATTTTTTAAAATCTTTGGTAGTGTTTTTCTATCATTACAAACAGGTGTTTGAAACCAATTCAATAAACTAGAGTGACAGTGTTATATTTGTTAGGCTGTTGAGTCTTAGGATTTCTTGCTACACTGTGTTTCATTACAGTCTAGGCGCATAACTTCCTGAACTAAACTTTAGGAATTAAAATACTCAACTTGAGTAATGTAATCAAAATTCTTTTCAGCTTATGGATGTCCATGTACTATTTCATCATAGGTTACCACTTTTTATCGTTGTATTATTCTTACTTTTTATTTTAGTTTTTTGCTATTGATATTTTATTTGTCTCAAAATATTTTATTTTATAACAAATAGTGTAATCACAAATGAGATTAACTTGAACTCTATTGACCGAAAAGCAGTTATCTTAATGTCATGTAATAATTTTAGTGCATTGACATTGTTAATAGTTAACTTTAAAAAAATACAGTACTTAATTAATATAATTCATTTTGAGACTGGAAAGTGAAGCTCACTAATTTTGAAAATCATGGAGTCAATCCAAAAAAAGAAAGAAAACTCCATCAGCAAGAAAGCCTCATTATGGTGGTATATGTAAAAAGCCTTAAAAAAGCTAATTAAGATGTTGTAAAAAGGCCTAAAGTGAGCATAATTTTTATTCATTCTGATAGCCGCAATCCATCGGTAGAGGGTCATCCTGGAATAGGAAAGGAAGGTGATGATGAGGATGCAGAGTTAGGGGAAGAGACACGTTATACATGGATGGTTGAGGAATGCATTCTTGCTGCTTGTGAAAGACCTCAGGCCCTCAACTGCCCTGCTCATGGGGATCTGCAGCTGGCGCAGATTGCTCCTGACACTGTGAGTACATTATCTTAATCTGAAATATTTTTAAATCTATTCAATGATTGATGTCTGATTGTTAGCCTGTCAGCTATAATTGTTTGGGCTACTTCTTTCAAATTAGAATATTGTATTAGCCCAAATAGTATGCGATATTTTTTGACCGTTTATTTTTCCTTGAAAAATCGACTCTCGCTAAATTCGGGGTTTAAGTAATGGAATGTAATATAAACAAGGACATTTTCCTACAGAGTTTGAAACACGACTGAACGTCCGACCGATTGTTTTACATTACTTAATTTTATTGACATGAATGTAACCTGTGTTATTAGCTATAATTACCTAAATAATGCTTATCTGATTGAATTTTACTCTCTTTGAATTCTTTTATGAATATTATTTTTTTCTAAATATCTTATGAAAATTTCGGAGTTGCGTTAAATTTGGGGTCACGTTATATTCGAGCTAATACGGTATATTAAACATATCGATCAAGTTTAGTATATAATTATGGTCATGTATAACTTAGCAAGGAATAGGACTAGCTTTCAGCATACCATAAAGTATATATAATTCAATTTAATAAATTTTCTTTTAAGTTTGTTTACTTTTTCTATGAAGTGAAATAAATTATCGTTATTGTATTTATTCACTGGGTATACTAAAAAGACCACCAGATAGTTCTTGTGGAGCAAAACTTGGCAAATATTAACATAGTTTTTGTTTTCTCATGTGAACTTAAACTGAAATAGTTGAAAAAAGGCTCAATCTTCACATCTTTCAATCAGCAGACTTTTGCTTGCTTTCTTGTTGATCACTCAGTTGTCAGCCATTAACAATGATTTGTTATGAATAATAAGCTCTACCTGCAGAATAATAGGTTGTGTATCATGAACTGTTCCACCATGAATGGTAAGTGAGAGATTGGTGGTGAGTTAGTAAATGACACTTGCTAAGTGATTGGAGCATGCTATCACAGATGGCATTCTGAAGGGGGAATTTGTCTATGACTTTGCACCACTGTTGGAATCAGAACTGGGCATTAAATTCACTTCTGTAATGATATTGTACATTCTTATCCTGTAGTTCCTCTTGGGAAATGAAAAACATATATTGATTATGGTGATGTTAGTTATACATAATGAGAAAGGTTTATTTCTGTTGATTGATTCATCTCAATAATTAAGAAAATGTCATCTGAATTTTAAAATATACTTACAGAAAGTTGGTATGACTTACAGGTATTCTTGGATCTTGGTGAGCGTTTTCTCATTCGTCCAGAAAACATTCGCAGGGGAGCTTTGCTTGGGCGTGGAGCCTTTGGCTTTGTGTTTCGTGGAACATGCCGTCTTCGTGGTCCCAACACATGGGGAGATGTGGCAATGAAGATGCTCCAACCTGTACAACCCGGAGTCAATGCCAGATCTTCTGCTTTGATTGCCTATAAGGTCTGATGTAGTGTATTTATTTTATATGCTTATTAAAATTACTATTCTAGCTTGCTACTCTCCAATTTTTCAATCCTATATAAGATGAGTGAAGAAAATTACTTTTCTCTTCACCTATTGGGATATATATTGGGAGAAAAGCATTTAAAAAGTGTATGTATTCAAATTAATCCTCAGGAAAATTATAAAGCAATAAAAACAGAAAAACCTAGAGTCAGATTTTACATGAGATTCATACAGCACAGAAACACTTCATTAGAAAATGCATGTGATCAACTTGAATGTGACATTAACATTTAGAAAGGTGTGTAGAATGGTTTATAATATTTTTTAATTTTACCTTCTTTTAGATGTTTGTGATAAATTTTTTGGTAAGATTTTCTCTGACCGATTTATGTAATTTTATCTGCAATTAAATTCATTTTAATGGCCAATTGTAGCTTTATTAATATTAGTATGTAAATATATTGCCTAGGACGTGAGTTTTTTCATTGTTGTATTGCTTTTCAGGCAGCGCAAGGCAAATGGGAGCGTGATCCACTGCAGTATGCATGCAAGGCATATTGTACTGCAAGACAGGAGCTAAATATCCTCCTCTCTCTACACCATTCTAACATCGTTCCTCTAGTGGGTGTGTGCACCAGGCCGCTTGCATTGGTCCTTGATTTAGCTCCTCAGGGAGCCCTGGATGTGGCCCTCCGACACTACAGAAGATCTGGAGCACGCCTCATGCCTCACATCCTTCAAGCACTCATCTTGCAGGTATTTTACTTTGTCTCTCTTTACTTAAATTAAGGTAAATTCTTCTTGTTTACCTTGTTGTTGGAATTTATGTAAATATAGTAAATATTAAACTGCACTTGTAGCATCCTCCTTGCTATACTCACTGACAGCTGCTGGCTTCCCTTTGTTCATACTGGAATATCTCACACGAGAAGAGGAAGGAAATTCCATGATAAATTCGACGAAGAAAACTGAGTAACTGACGAAGAGCAAGTTACAATTTCTTCTCCTGACCGGAAAGCACACTTAAAACAGAATTATAAGTTCACTGCAGGACGTCTCACTTTAAACTGAAGAGGAAAATATCTAGAAAATCGAAGGGTTATATGTAAGATCCAATGAAAACGAGAGAAGAGTCCTTAAAAACCCTTAAAGAAGATACTTTACTCAAACAAAGATGTGCACATTTTATGACACCCCACGGTCACGCGCCTGTCGCAGGCACAGCGGCTCCTTTTTCAGGGACGTAATTTTTTCTTCAAATTTATTCTCATTTTCCAACGAAGGGACGTTTATCTTCGAATATTCTTACATTTTTGGATAAATGGAAGGTTTGAGTATCTTCAATAGCAGAGGTGACATCGAGTAAGATGGAAGCTCTGGAAAGTTTCCCATTAACCAAGGAGTTGCTGGCGTACATGTAGTCAGAGCTGATTGCTCATTATCCAGTCAACAAATATAAAGCATCTAGTGATTGGCGTAAAAATTAAATTACGGAAGTAATCCGCTACTTTAAATTACGAAATCTTGAATCAGTCGAACGCAAGTTTCTTTTGCATTTTTTGCGTTACGAACCATAAATGAAAAATCGAGCTTGTGAATGATATTTTACGGGATCACTATCAAATTTAAGAGGATAGCCAATGTAATTATAACCATCGAATACCAGAGGATTCCAGAAAGCTATGTTACGAAACTTCATTCATCATACTTTATGTGAGGCTCTCCGTCATCGAAGTTCATTTGGTTGAAATAAGGTTATTCGATCGGATATCGAGTGCAAGAATGTAAATATTGCTCTTAAGTCTATCAGTGAGTAACAAGGAAAAAATATAATAAAAGAAAAAGAGAATGATATTACAGAATTACTTGCAAACAGCGGGTTATTCTCTACCGATTTGACAGGCGCGGGTGTGTAATGCGGGGTTGCCTATACTCAGATTATCGATTTTCAATTAATTATTGCAAAATAACTAAGGCCCATTCAGACGAATGGCAATACAGTTTTTCATTACTCAACTTCCTGCATCACCACAAAAATTTTCATCAAAATCCCCGGACAAAAGTGAGTCTCCCCTTCAGTGGCGGCGGGTCCATTGGGTTCACTGGTTCACTGAACCCCCTAAGAAAACTACTGTACTATTTTCATTTATACCAATGTTCTTACCATAACCCAAATAACCATAACACCAATTACTGGACCTAACTTTTCCTTTGTTGAATCGCGATTCCTGCCGCTTTTGGTTCCAACTAGCTTGACTCCGCGCGAGGTTCACTCCCCGAAGTGAACCCCTTCAGACGTCGCGTTATAGGTGAAGAGCGGTAAGGGGAAAGAGGGGCATACGGCCTTTAAACATGGGCCTGTCGCTGCACTACGTTGCAGCGACAGCCGACGCGAATGGCTTCATAGAATTTTCGGAAATTTGTTTTAGGCACTTTCCGGTAAATTAGAGAGTTGAAATTCAAGGAATCGCTGGAAGCCGTGTATGTTCAACGAAAACTATAAAGATACCCTCGAAGATTATCCCATGTTCGACGCTAGGTCAGGGCAAATATTCTCCAATTTAAAATGTATTGTGGCGATTTTTCAGATTTTTTAAAAATGTCTTCTTGATGACATGGAAACTTAAAACCCGGCATGTGAATAGAGATCATAAATACATTTCATATACGCTGTTTAACGTTTCCATGATTATTCTTGGTTCGATTCCAGAGCGGCATTTACATTATTTATGCATTGCGAATGGGGATAATGGAATCGTATTTTAAGATCATCCCAGAACGATATCAACATAAAACTTTGGATTAAATAAGTTTTATATCTACCAGGTCGTTATATGTATTCATAACTCCCGAAAGGTCTTGTGCTCGAGACCAAGCGGCTCTACCATTTGAAATGTATGGTGGGAATTTCAATTTTCTTTATGATTCATTTACCAAGAAATTGAAAATTATGTGGCCAGTCATGTAAACAGAAGAAATGAGCCTTTCATATTTACAATTTATCTTTTACCTTATGATCATTGGTTCGACGCCGGGGCACCATTTGTATTCTACCATTTATTTCAAAGGTGGATTGTAGAATTACGTTTGAGGACTTTCCCGATGTGATATCGACTTGAAATTAGTATCATCAATATTCTTGCAGTATGCAAGCAGCTTTTACTCGTATACATATATATGGATAATTAATTTTAAATTAGAATTTATAAAAAATGTTCATTTTTAATTGTTTCTTTAAAGAAATAATTACGTTGTATTGGCTAAATACTTTTTAACAAATTCATGCATTTCATAAGTTCCTGCATCTGTAAGCTTTCTTCCTCTTTCTCCAATCTCTAAAAAACGAGCAACAGCAGGTCCTTGGTCATAATATGCAGTTCCAACACTGTTAACTGCGATGTGTAAATCCTAGAATGTATAGCTTCTCTAGAAAGGCTTGACTGTTTGTTGGATTTAAGTGAGGTATGGATTGACACAGCTCTCTCCGTGCCAGCACTATGAGAAGTTAAAGTAAGATCTGCCAGAATTAATTTGTTGTAAAATTGATGGATGTTGTGATACCTTCCAGTGATGGTAAAGCCTAGCTATTGACGAAGTCAAGGCTGGAGGAGGAGGAACATAGGGCCCGCCACTTTCCCGAACTCTATTCCTGAAAAGAAACATTTTATCCAAACTCTAGCATTTAACGCTTCCTGACTTTAGTTTAACACGCGTAGAACTTGAGTTTTTTCCTTATTTGCCGGCGCCTAATACTGTCCCTGGGCGACAAAACTTGGCACTAGCTATTCGTGTCGCCTACTTGGCATGTTATTTTATAAACTGGTGTCTGCAGCTATGTAATGGCTACCCATAATGCCTTGCAATATTGTGAATTTATGGAATTTTTTCGTATCCAGAGTACTTAGTAGTATTGTTAAAAGTGCTTCGACAGCTTAGGTCATTTCATCCAGTGTACTTATTCAGTTACCGGTGTTGTGGTTACTTGTGGCGTATTCAGTATGTAAACCAACTGCGTTACTTGATTGTGAACAGTTTTTCTCGCTCTTTATGATGAATAGTGTCCAATTTCTGAAAGGGATTAATTTTTCCTCTATTTCTGTTTAAGAAAAATGTGCAATAAAAGAACTACTTCTTTTATAAGTCCTATTACTTTGCTGAACTTATATCAGAGTCAGAGAAGCAAAGGTAGGCAATACTTCCGAGTGTTTAAGCCATAGATATATGAGAGAAACAGTTGGATTTGTGGCTGCGACTCTTCCAATGGGCTATACTGTTTCCCTTGTTTGCTCTTTGCGAAAGACAAGGACACGACCTGGGCAAAAATAGGTGTATTTGATTTGGGGCATTAATCTCAAAAAATTATTCGGTGACAGTCCTGCCAAATACTTTAACCCTGAATAAAACAATATAAGGTAATTAATTTATTTTCTTATGATTGTATTTGATATTTCGAAAAATAAATAAAACTTGAATATTAATATGTATTTTGGTCTTTAAAAATATATACGGAGAAATATGAATCGAGAATTCAAATAAAAATTTTTTTTTGAGAATATAGGGATTTTGTACAACAAAAGCATATATTGATTCTACCCGAAATATTAATTTTCATATTTCTACTGCTTTTATCCTTGGTTGTTGTGAATTATACTGCGTCCATGTAAGCAGAGGCAATATTTAATATAATCTAATAATAATAAATATTTAACCATAATTGCGGCCACTTAAGAATATACGAATTTTGAAGTGAACCCCCTGTTTTTTTAGTCACGCGCCGCCACTGCTCCCCTTGTAAGCCAGTTGGGGCATAAAGCTCTCTTTTTGGAGATACTGTGGGTTCACCCAAAATGATATTCTTATTTATTATATATATTTATCCATTGCTCAAAATCAAAGTCTTTAAATAAAAGGTCTTTCAACTTGATTCTAAAGGCATTACATTCAAGTCACAAGTGATGCCCATGATGGGTTGGGGCCCTGATGAATCACTTTATTATAGAAACCACTTTTAAACCATGAGATTCAAGTATTCCAACCTCTTGTTGATACCAAAAAATGGATTACATTAAGTAATTTAATAACATCTTTATTCTTTCCCTCCTCTACAATTTTCATACACTTTTGTTTTATGTAATACAAAGAGCAGAATATATTTTAACTATTTTAAGTTTACTTTATTCTGTAAATTCTTAATTTCATTAAGTAAGTTCAGTAAGTTAAGTCAAGCATTTTTCATTATTTTAAATTTCTAAAATATTTATTATTATATTATTAATTAATTAAAATTCAAATTGGCTAAAATAATTTTACCCCAAATTTACCCAACCATGGAATTCCATATCTTTATATCTTATGAATGTTAAACACGTTTAAAAATATATCTTCAAGTAGATGTCCTTATTTTTTCAACCCTTGCAGGTCGCCAAGGCAATAGAATATTTACATCAACAGCACATCATATACCGTGATTTGAAGTCAGAGAATGTCCTTGTGTGGCACCTACCCCCTCCATTCACCAATGACCCTACGAATGATCGTGTTCACATCAAGTTGGCTGACTATGGTAATATTCTCTACATATATGCTTCCTTCTAATGATAATTTGTAATAGTCCTTATTTTGGCTGTTTTGTATCTAACGTAGTCTTTGAAAAGTAGCCATGATTTGAATCTGAGAAATGTTGAGTATGATAGAGATTTGGATTTAAATTACTTAACATTTCAAAGGGTTTCTTACTGCTCCTTCACAAGATATGAATGTTAAATGTTATGATACCATCTTAAGTAAGTCTTATCTCAGAAACATACTAAAGCAAGCTTAAGTGAGTCTAAATTTAGGATTGTCTCGATTTGGAAACTTGGCACATGCTAGGGTAACCAATTTGTTTGTTTAAACAAGTCCTTACAATGTGGAAATATATATCCTAATTTATTTTTATACCTTAATTCCGGGATACTCAACCTGGTGCCCAAGAGCACCGGGGTGTCCGAAGCGACCTTGCACAGTGCCCACCAAGCTAGGGTAAAATATTTTTTCATTTGCTGCAACAGTACTTTTGGAATTGCACTATCAGGGATAGAGCGGAGGTTTGGTGGGGAAGGGGTGAGGTTCAGAAACTTGGTTGGCTTTTATTTGGGTTCATGTTATGAAGTCGTGATGAAATTACAGTGAAACCCCTCTACAAGGGACATTCTTGGGGCCTTGGTATTTGTCCGTTGCTGAGAGGTGTCTGCTAAAGAGAGGTATTTTCTAAAATATATACTTCTGGTCAGGACATCATGAAACTGTCCATTAAGAGGGGTGTCCGTTGTAATGGAGTGTCCGTTAGGAGGGGTTTTACTGTTTTTACGTTGTAATATTTTCTATCTTATTTACCAAGGAGTGTTTTTTTTTTTCAAACTTCCAACGGTTATGTAGTAAAGTGATAACATTGCCAAGGAATGGCCTGAATATCACCTTGGACAGAAATGTTACTTGGTGCCCACTTTGCATTTTGAAACGCCCTTGGGTGCCTTAATTTAATCAAGTATTTTCTTCATGCTGCTACTCTTTTTCAGTATACTTATTTTTTAATGAACCTTATACTCATACTCATTCCTTCTCTGGGCTGTGTTGTTGTCTGATCATACCTGATCTATTGACTTCTTATGTCTGAATGTATGTTTTTGTTTCACTGCTGTACTATTGATTTGAAGTTCATTAACACATTCGAAATAAAGCTAATGATTTCCTATGGAGCTGTCATGAATCATTTCCAGATATTTTGAAAATAATGTATTTTATAATAGTATAAGTTTATTATTATAAATTTTAATAAGTATTTAATATTTTTATAAATAATAATATTCTGTTATAGGAATAACTTTATGTATTTGAGGAGAATTACAGTCGGATGATGCTTTAATTTATACTAATAATAACTTACTTTGAAATATTAAGTCAATCCCTGCAAATATCAAGACATGTTTTGTAAATCAGTTTGATCATTTTATTTCATATTTGCATATATTTATTTCATTATTTATTAATGACTTAATCTGAAAACTTGGGATTTTCTCCGAAATTTGCTACATGTTTTTTCAACAGATTTGTAAAATACCTTCCTTCAAGTATTAGTCAGAATACTGGTAAAAGTTTCCAGAAACAAATCCTGAGCAACTTTTATAAAAGATAAGCTGAAGAGGAAGTAAGCAAGCAGCCTAGACAATCCAAGCAGCAACACATCAGTTTGTGCTACTGTTATTTTAGATTTATTCCTCGTTGATGATGTTTATGCACAGTAGAAGTCCGTTATAACAAGTACAGTACATAACGAGAGTTGCTTTATAGCGCTTGATTTTTTGGCTGTTGTCCATCTTGCAGGAAAAAGGATAGGGAGTTATGCCCAACATAACAAGTGGTTATTTCTGAAAGATTGGTGTAACGAGTGCCATGTTTTTATATTTATCTTGCAGGACACATATCTGGGAATCACCAGTTGACATGAGAGACGAAGTCCAGTAATCTGAGGCACATTATTATTTCAAAGAGTGGAAAAAAGTCAAATAAAAAAATTATCGCCAACCAACTCTTGCAATTGCTTCTGACAACACCCTACCTTAGCAAAAAAGCTTCAGTGAGCATTGGTTAGAGACTTCTCGCAAGTTTCACATTTACCTTTGTCCCTCGGTACATCTTATCCCCTCATCTCTTTTGTCATCAGTGACAACCTCTCTAGTTAGCATGGGAATTCTTAATTGATTAGTTTTCATATGAAACTTGTTACCAAATCGTCTGATGTGTGGGAATGTAGGAGATGAAAGCAGTGCTGATTCAGATTCCCAACCTCTCCCCTTCCCTCGTTACACAGTCATTGCTTATGATGAGTGTAAATAAAAACTCTCTCAAGAAAGCAATCTGATATGAATAAGGGTTATTTAATGGTATACCATTAATTTTCAACAATTATCGAGCAATAATTTTCCATATTCATAGTTGAGCACTTTGATTATGGTTTATGAATCAATTAAATAATATTTTTGACACAAATATATTTTTTTTTTTATTCTGAAGCATTTGCATAAGAATTACAAACCCCAATGTTCCATTCTGTCACATTTGCTGCCCTTGGACTCAGGATGGACATTTAGCATTAGAAATCAGCTGTAACGATTATGCTTTTTAACGAGTACCTTTCCAATTTTGTCTGCTCTTGCTACCGGTCTTCTACTGAATGTACATACAACATTGATCTGTTGATAAAGGCATTATCATTAATTTTATATTTGATATGATCCCTACTACACCACTCATGCCGAGTTCTTGAGTTTTACATTTCTCTGATTAATTAACATTTCTATTATAGGAATCAGCCGTCTTACTCTTCCCTCAGGAACAAAAGGCTTTGGGGGCACAGAGGGTTTTATGGCTCCTGAAATAATGCGCTACAATGGAGAGGAGGAGTATACAGAGAAGGTAGAAATAAAACTAAGAGGGATTTTATATAAATATTCAATTAACAAACAGTAATCTGTGATTAAAAGAGATCCTTGGTAAAATTTCTTTTCTTAAGGTACTTCTCCTAATTTCATGTGACCATGGTGGTTATAAATTAAATTTGACAAAAAGAAGGCCTGAAAACCTAATAAATGGTAATTTTAAAGATTATTGACATAAGATCAATAAATGAATAACTTTGTCAACCTCAGTTATTATTACAAACAATGAACTATGGATTTTCTTTTGTTCTCATAAAATTTGCAGGATTGAAGAAAATTCTAATTAATTATTCTGGTTTCATGAAGTTAAATTTCTCTTTAAGGTGGACTGCTTTTCATTTGGAATGTTTATTTATGAGCTATTGACTCTACATCAGCCGTTTGAAGGCCATGAGTCAGTGAAGGAATGCATTCTGGAAGGTGGACGCCCACCCCTAACCATTCGGGTAAGTTTAGCAGATAACAAATACATCTTATCATCCCCACATCACCAAAGTTATGCAGTGAGTAAAACTATATTCTATATACTATTGTAAAACAAATCTTTTCCCATTGGTTATCATCCTCTCTTCTTCTTTTAACAGGTTCCCTTTACAGATATTTCATACCTCCTTCATGAGGTTGCAGCTGAACATTTCCAACCTTAACTGAGACAATTTATATCCTATTTTACCCAAAAATTTATCATATTGATAGAAATTTGCTTCATTCTTAACCAAATATCTCATTTTCTTGACACAAAAATTAATAATTTTCGTCAATATTTTTTACTAAGTAGATGACGCGGTGAACTTTGTACCTCTTAATTCTATCTAGTATGTCTATATTTATTTTTCATATTTTTGTTATAAATGTGGAACTTATCTTCAGAAGTTTACGATATTGATATCCTCACACTAAGTCCTCGAGTAGAGAGAGAGTAAAACCATTTTAAAACTCTAACAAAAAATTCAGTAAACAATTACGTTGCTGTAAATAAAACTTGGTTGCTACTGACATATAAGAAAAATTGTAAACTATTAAAATTTTAATGTTTGTACTATTTTCCATGCGATTCTTCATAGGATATTGTTTGCAACAGCAAATGTTAAAATCTCATGCAATTTTTTCTTCTTCATAAAGTGTATCACTTATTATCAGCATTAATTTTTACTTGACATATATTCTTAATGTATTTTGATGGATAAATACACGAACTTGGAATCAACAATCACCTTCATTGTCAAGGGGGATGGGTTGTGTACAACCTCAAAATTTTGATAAAATATTCACACATTTTATCAAAATTCTCGAAATTTCAATTCGTAAATGATATTTCAAATGAAATAAGCCTGCAGCGAGAAAAATGAACTTTACTTGCATTTCTTATGGAAATGCTTTTTTGATTTTTCGGCTATTCCTTTTGAGTTTTACCTTATTTTCTGTTTTCCCTAAACCACCTCCGTACTGAGGCGAACAAAAAAAAATATTCAAATCGGTTGAGCCGTTTTCGAGTATTAGACGACGTCACGAACATCATTTCATTTTTATATATTAGATTAAATAAAAATCCTACAGTTTGCACACAAAAATTTATCATATCAATCGAAATTACTTTTATTTTAACCAAAAATCTCATTTTCTTAACACAAAAATTAATCATTTTCCTTCATATTTATTCCTTTTTACAGAAATAATCCTGCTATTTTCTCACCCAAAAATTAACTACAGTGATAAAAATTACTTAATTTAAACCAAAGTCATTTGATTATCACCAAAAATGTATTATATTGATCAGAATTTCCTTAATTTTAAACAAATAATCTTGATTTCTAATTTCAAAAATAGATAATTTTCGTAGATATTTATTCCATATTAATTAAAAAATCCCACAGTTTGCACCCAAATAATTATTATATCAATCGAAATTAGTTTTATTTTAACCAATATTCTCAATTTCTTAATGCAAAAATGGATAATTTTTCTGTGAAAAACAGCAAACAGACCATGATAAGAATTTTTTCAGGCCTAGGTTGTTAGGGGACTTAGATTCGATCATTAGTTGGTGTCACAGTTTGTAGTTGGACTTCCTCAGTAGATGTCAGGCGTTGTCCTCATTGAACATGGAAGTTTTCCGTTTTCCTTTACTGAGACTACCTTCTCTTTTCATGACTCATTCCGACGTGTATTCCAGGGATACATTGAGAAAGTAACTGGTTCCTCATCACCTGGTCATTAAATATTTTAAAACTCCGAATGTATTAACGAAGTATTTTAAACGATGTTTATAATGGATAAATGTGAGGATACAATTTATGTCAATTAAAATACAATAGAAGTCCGTTATATGAGAGATGACAAAAATCGGAAAAGTACTTGTTATAACGTGTACTCATTATAGTCGATTTCTAGCACTTAGTCTAATTAAGTCCGTCCTCTTGAATCTGAGAGCAGCGATTGCTTACACAGCATAATAGTATCACACTCATTTTAATCTTCCAGCTTTAAAGAATTAGTGTGGTCATTTTTTGACTTGTAAAACCCTTCAATTTTTTCCATCCATACTTTCTTTTTCTCCTCTATGTTATTGGTATATTCTCCATTCTTCTTACTATAATACACTTTTTGCTTATTTTGAGTATATTTTTTACCAAAGATGATTCAGTAGATGGGACTTCCTTGCCCAAAGTAAAGCAGCTTGTATTTTAAAGCTTTGTGCTTTCATTAGAAGAAATGATAAAGAAGAAATGGTAAATCAATTAAATAAAATTTGCTGTCAAAAAATAGAAACCTAAAACTCACAACTTCTATATCCAACATTGTCTTTCCAAATATACAAAACTAAAGAATTGTAAGCATGAATTCCTATATATGATATTAAGAGATGTTAAAATTGTAGGTTCAAAACCTACCCAGGAAGATGGCATAACTATCCAAGATGGTTAACTTGTATTGTTTTCTTAATTCTTTCTCTATTTCAAAAGTGCTTATCAAAGCAATTATGATGATTGCAGGAAACTCAGCAGCCTAGCTACATCATAGACCTGATGGTGCTGTGTTGGGCCCAGCAGCCTAAGGACAGGCCCTCTGCCAGCCAGCTTGTATCCATTGCATCTGCTCCAGAGTTCACTCATCTATATGATGTTCTTCCTCTTGAGGCTGCTGGGGGTCCAGTGCTTTGTGCTTGTCCTGCTCCATCCTCTCTCCTTTCCCCCTCTGGTTTGTCCTATTCTCCATTTGCTGATGTAAGGTGTTCATAGTGAATGAATTAGTAATGATTCTTGAGCTGGTAACAATATTTTATTCATTCAAATAAATGTACAGAATATGATTTTGTATATCAGAGTTATAGCATCTTTAGTCACCAAGTGATTTTCTCATCATTTTAGATCTTGAATTTGGGAACTTAGTTTGTTCCCCAAGATATACTCAGCTGTGTGAATACCGTTGTTTCAAAAGGATGGCCTAATGATAATGGCAGGGTTCCTGTCTTCACGTAATTTTCTCATAAAAATTTCCCAGACAAAAGCGAGTCCCTGCACTTAAGTTGTGGGCAGCCATATAATCATTTTTATATTCCCTCAACTTATTTGTCTACTGCTGGCTATTTACTGGAAAGTCTGAATGCCTTTAGCTTAACCTCTGCATAATTGGTTTGATTGCTTGGTTGTTTTTTGTATTCAAAATTAAGATAATCAAAGAGTTTTAACTGAAAACTCTTCCTTGGTAATAATAGTGCAGCTCTTTAAACTAAGCACATGCAGTAATTTTCCTCCTGTCAAAAGAAGAAACAATTTGAAGGGAGTATGCCTAGGCTAACTCATAGCTTTGTAATTTATTTACAAAGCTAAGAGTACTAGATGTACCTTCATTCACCTTCATCATCATTTACAGTCGACGAAGAAGGTGAATATAGGTACATCTGGTATTAACTATAACTGCCCGACAAATTGACATTTACTCTTAGTATCTTATATTTGGAGATCAATTTCCAACTTAGTCACTTCTGTAAAGTATGGAAAGGATCAAAGGAAATCAGTATTTTCATTTTACCTTACTTTCAATTTATTTAAAATTAATTATTCCCAGTTGATCTACCAATAGTGTTGTAGTGTGGGACGTATTATGAACTGAAATTTTTTTACTCTTAAATTTGGTAAGGACCTGCCCTTTTTTGTATAATTTAAAAGCCATTTATATATAATAA
Organism: Sympetrum striolatum; assembly: GCA_947579665.1. Classification (NCBI taxonomy): domain Eukaryota; kingdom Metazoa; phylum Arthropoda; class Insecta; order Odonata; family Libellulidae; genus Sympetrum; species Sympetrum striolatum. The sequence continues at coordinate 71,565,440 of OX388346.1, read as the reverse complement.
CTCATGTTTTTGTGTCTTAAATATGCTAGCATGGATACAAAAATGAAGTAATCTACATTTTTGTGTAATGAATGTGTGTTTGACTATAATCTCAGTTTAATTTAATCCTTCTTTACTTAATATGAAGTTGATATTGATTTCTTTGTCAAATCTAATAATTTAAAATTGATGTCACATTTTAAGTTGAAATGTCTTGTGCAGTCTCTTTGAGTGGCTACACCCACCTAGATACTTAACATATTGTTAAAATGAATTATAAATTTTAATTTTGAATAGATCCAATTACCAGGAAAATCACCAATGTTGAATGCTTTCATAAAAACATGTTCATCAATCAGTGGCCATTTTGCAATTTCCTCACAATATTTTAAAATTAAATTTTCCAAATTAAATAATGATGTTTGCAACTATAAAAAAATATAATTGGTTTCATTTACATTATTTATTTCTGAGAAAAAAATTCTGGATGTTGGCTATATGCTTGGATGTAGCCACATAATGAAATTCTGCTTAATTTAAATATCTGTACATACTGGATAGGTTGGCAAAGAAACGTTTGAAAAAGAGTGAAGGAGTAGTCTTACTGTTCTTTAAATCTATAAAAAAAGAGTGGTTGAATCAGAAGAGATTCTCTTATGTTTTTAATATAGGGAGTTGTGAAGAGAGTTGGGAGCTGTGGCTGGGACGAGGTGCAGGTCGGGTTGACCTGTTGGTGGCCAGTAGGGAGGGCCATGGGTTCGTTCAGTACAGCACTCTTCCTTCGCCTCACTGCATCGTACCCACTGCTGCAACTCCTATTGGTCCATGCATCTGGATTGGGGATGCCATTGGACACGTCCATGGATTGCTGTAAGCCCTCCTTTAATTATTCAATGCCACTTATTTAAAACTATATCAACTGCTCATAAAATATACAGAATGGAATAAACGAATTTTTATTTCAACACTTGTACAGTTCCACAAAAATAATAAAACGTTTACTGGTTTTGGCATAAAATCATGCCATCCTCAGAACTAAAAGAAGTTTTGTTGAGCAAGGGCTTGGATTTTGAGAGACACAAGTCTTTGCTCTTCGAACAACTTCCTGTATAATTTCGCTTGTAATGCCGTATCTGCATTCTTGATATGTGTCTCTCAAAATCTAAGCAGTAAACGTTTTATCTATTTTTGTGGAACTGTACAAGTGTTGAAATAAAAATTCGTTTTAAGATGAAATTCCACCAAGTATCGCTTGGCCAAATTCATTATACAGAATGGAATTATTAAAAATTATGAATTTTACTATTTAACTGCAATAAGCAACTTCAAAGGTCAGAAAGAAACTGAAATATTTTTGAAGGAATTAAGTAATTGGCTATGTCACATCCCATCTCTATATCTCAGTTTTATGAGCATGGCTAAAACTCGGAATTTATGTTTCTAAAGGAATATGCTGTAATTGGGTTGGTTGGCCCCTGGAGATGGAAATACTACATGTGGGATATTTTGTGAGGAGAGAAGAAGGCCTTGGTGGCGTAGCGGTTGAGGTGATCTCCTAACGCAAGGGCTGCGGTTCAATTCCCAGCTACCGCAATTAACCTGCCTGCATATTTCAGGAAGGCCACAGGGTGACTCAGCCTGTAAATGTGTATAAATGAGGAACTGCTAACTCCCGAGAGTGTTGGTGTGCTATGTATACCTTACCTAAACCTTATGTTTTCTATCATTGGAAAATTAACTTTCGACAACTGTCAAAATATAAGGAAATATATTGCGGCTGTATTTTCAGTTTCAAGATTAGGGTAACTTTGGCAGGTGAAACCTATCCAAACCCTCTTCTCTCTCATTGCAAAACTCTTGGAAAAGGAAAAGTGAATGTATGACATATTTTCAGTGAAAACCCACTAAAAACTGTACCAATAATCATAATGATGATAACAATACTAATACAAATACTGTTAGCTCCAGGAGACGGATTGTTCTTGTTTGTTTAAAAACTTTTTTCTTGCAGCGTTTTTGTATATTGAAGACATCAAAGAAAAGTCTCAGAAGTTAATGTAAAATGTGCCTTTTACAGTGCATCAGACTGCAGCACAGTTTTCTCGTATGCCCTTGGGAGTGGGTGCGTAAGGTCCATAGTGGAATTGAAGGGCCTTGGGAGAGTGGTAGTGGGAATGTCCGATGGAAGTGTCTTTCTGGTTCGCAGTGATTCTCTCCCTTCCTCGCCTACAAGAGGAGAGGGGTCCTTTGTTATAGCTCGTTTGCATTCCGGAGCTACTGCACTTCACACATTGGTTGCTGTTGGCTCAGATCATGCAAAGTAAGTCTCTATCATAGTCAAAGCAGTTTTATTTATATCTTTGTGCTTATCATTATACCACTGTTGACTTTAATTTTAGATTTTGTTTTCAAATTTTACACGTTTAATTTTATCCACATTTAAATAGATATTATAATAAAGTGAATATAATAAAAATTTTAATGGAAAGCAATCACCTTTTTGCATCTATTCATTTATTCAAGTTACCATTAATTCAAAATGTTCTTAAATTGTTACATTTGGTAGAAAATCTTCCAAATTTTCTGTATGTCCTACATATTTTAAATACTTCGATATTTGTATAGTTTAGCATTTTCCAAATTATTTTTCCTTGAAATTCCCCTTGTGGGCTCCACAAGATGTCCAACATTCACACTGGAAACTCTCTTCAAAGAGGGAATTTACGTTTTTGCTGGAAAATTTTACGGTAAAGTTAATCTACTGATTAAAACAATTAATTTATAAACAGATACTTAATATACCCTTTAAATTCTTTTGATGTGAGTGTTAGTAAGCTTAACTGGAATTGATGTCACTTCCTCCTCCATCTCTGATCGTCTGTGATTTATTTTCACTGTTTTAGTTGGAATAAAAATAGGAAAATATACATTCATATGACGAACTTGATTTTAATATTAGTAATAATAATAAAATTACTTAAGTTTAGGGCAAGATTGTGACTCATAAATCTTTTATTATATCTAACTCTATGGGTTGGATGCTTTTGTCTTTCTTACGCCAGAAAACTCACATTCTGAATTTCCTCTACTAAAATTTCCCTTAAGTCACCAAAAACATTCTTTTTCATGCTGTTGTCTTTTATAATAGATAATAGTTATCAATCATTCTGCTTACATAACTTTGGCTTAAATGTGCATAGTAGGGAAGGAAGTCAACTTTCGGTCTTGTTTATCTTCATTTTCACATTATAATCAATAATTTCAGTTTTATGATTTCTTTTGGTGTTTTTACTGTTTCTTTTCCATATCAGTTTCTTCTGATGGGTAATAATAAATAGATATTGTATGCAGAAAGTTTCTTTACCTCTGTTCAGTTACATGGAATGTATGTATGCATATGTTGTCCATGGTTGTTTCCTGGTGATCTTATTTATGTAATTTCTTGATTTTAAATGATAAGAAAATCAGCAGGAAATTTTTATAATGTCCGTTTTAACATATATGTTTACAGATTTATAATATTTCTGTCCATTGACGTTACTTTAGCCCTTTATGTTTACTTAGCATTACAGTATCTATGATAGATTTTCAGTTAAAATGAAGATGAAATAAAATTTGAATATTTTCCTTTAGGGAATGTGAGCTTTGGTGTGGCGAGTCCAAGGGAAACATTTCCATCTACAAGATTTGTGATGGAATGGTCACATCTCAGGAGATCGTCAATCATTGTGAGCCCATAATTGAGAGGTTGGAAGTCCTGCATCTTGTTTGTGCGTGTTCTTCTGACTCAGATGAAGAGGCATCCGTTTGGTCATATGTTTATCCTGGTAAGTTGTCATTCCATATAATTTACATCTCATTGCATCAAATTTGCTACTTTAGGATTCTATTCGCAGATTGACCAATTAGAACTTATAGTTCATCAGTTCGACATTATTTAATTGCCTCTTGCAAGACAAATATAGAAACTTGGCACTTGTTATACCGATGCTTCAGAAATAATCACTCATTATAATGGATGTACCGTATTTGATGGCATATAAGACGCACCCTCATTAAATTGGCCACTCTCAAGGAAAAAAAGTTTTAATAGTCCGTGCGAAAGCGCGGTACCACAATAACTTAAAATGTAGTTTCTTTTAGTTGTCACGTTTCGTAAAAGCCAAATATTAGCACAATCATTGAATGCAATTATGAAATAGGTAGTATAGACCATCTGGGCTAAAAATAGCATTCAGTATTGAAAGTTAACCTGTGGAGGTTGAACCTTCACATATAAGACGCAGGGAAATTTTTCGAGACATAATTTAGGAAAAAAGGTGCATCTTATATGCCGTCAAATACGGTAACTCCCTATCCTTTTTGCAATTAGACTGACAATGGCAAAAAAATCACTCGCTATAACACAACACTCGTCATATACTGTAGTTGTTAAAACAGACTTCTACTGTGTTTGTTTTTTCATCATCAGACCTTCCTATTCTGCTTCTGAATCCAATTTTCCATTTACCTCTATTAATTTCTTTTTTGTTCTTGCTATTATGACAATATCAATCCAAGATGATGATATAGGACACAATTTCCTAAAGTAATATTATTGAACAAATTAAATAGTGAGTCTGGGTTTGATTCCAGGTAGCTATCTTATTTCATTAATTAGAAATATAGCAAACAAATAATAGAATATCTGATTGGCATGAAATTTGAGCCTTTATTTTAAAATGTAAATCTTATCACCATTTATCTTGCTGTTTCTTGTATACTACTAGCATTGTATTTATAAAATTGTAGATGAAATAAATAAATCATCAACGTTACCTAAGTTATATGTTTAAATTTTAATTTTTTACGTCATTCTTTTGTCACAAATTCTGGAATGTATAAGTACCTAAAACTGGGATCTGGGTACCTCCATACTCATAAACTTACCTATTGCAAGAATTTTGTCTTCAGTACAGAGACACTTACTATTTGGATACCTGCCAAATAACATGGCATTTCACCTTTACCTTTCATTTATTTGTATAGTTTGAGGTAATGGAATGGATTTAAAGAGTAGAAGTTATGAAATTCTCTTGAAGGTTAAACTTTTTGTTTGCTTGTACCTCTGCTAAACTACCTACTCACCTACATGGAACTCACAAATTTTCACTTCATTGGGCATTTATAAATCTATAAGCAACAATGTCTAGGACTTCATCATCGTTTCAATAATTTTTATCACTCCCCTAGAAAATTAATTTCTTCTCTCCTTTTATTCTATGCACATTCATTCCAGGGCAATTTGTTGTGCTGTATATACTAATCCCGTCTAAACTTTTTTCCACTACTTTGTCAGGCTGTGTTGTTTATCATTGGGAGGCAAAGACAAGAACCATTCTCAACAGACTTGATTGTTCCAAACTTGTTCCTTGTTCTGAAAGTCTTAAGTCCATCAGTATAGAAGAGCACCTTAGCCCTGGCAGATGTCAGGTATGTATAAAACTGAGAAAAGCTAAGAATAGTTGAATAATTGGCCTTGAAAATGTTTAACTTAACCAGCAGTACTACTTCCAACAGAGAAAATGAGATTGTGAATATTCCTCGCTGTTTTGATCTGAAAATAAAGATAAATGTGTATTACTATTCCCTATTTCTTGCCACCTGCACAGGAACCCTTTCAAATATCCTGTCCTTGCATGCATCTTTTGCTACGTATCTATTTCCCTTTCCCTTGAGACCATTTAACATAACTTTCTCATGGTCTTGCACTCATAATTATCATATGCCATCTTTATCTTTCCATTTTCATCTAAAATCATTGAATTTATCAAAATCCATATCCTGGGGTACTTTTGGCTGAGTTGCAGATAATAGATGAATCTTTAGGTGCCAAATTTTGTCTCAAAAAGAGCTAGTGTAATCATCAAATAAGCAGCTAAGGATTTTAAACGATGCTATTCTTATGATATGCTAGTCTCTTCATGGGTAAGGCAGCCTGTGCATGCTACAAATTTCAGTAAATTCTCTGCTTCTCTATGTGTAGCTACAGCCAATCAATACACGGTTCATAACCTGAGAGCTGCATTCTCTGGTTTTGTAAATGAACCATCAGATTACATTGGTTGGTATAGCAACTCTCATTCAACGACAGGTATGGTAAAATATTTACTCTAACATTATTAGTATATCTTATCCAGAATGCTGCGGGAAATGACATCATCATTATCCTGAGGACACAACTCACCTATCTTAAGACACACATACATCAAGTAAAATATTCAAAATTGGAAACAGTCCCAGATCTCTGTGAGGTGACTACTCAAGAGATTATCTCAGTCAGAGGTAATAAAAAATATACAATTGGAACAATAGATCACTCAGTATCAGTGGTAAGTTGAAGGTTAACCCTTAAACTGCGGGAAACGTATAAAAACGTTTTCCTGCCAGAATGCGAGAACTGCGAGAAAAACGTTTTTAAACATTTGACCTGCTCTTCCTTGCCCATGCTTGGCTTTCCTCAATTTTATGGCGGTCCCTGTGAATGAGAGGCACCCTCTTAAAATCTTTTGCATTGTCCTAAATGTGGAAAATCCTTTCCCGGGGTTTTCCGGCCTCTGCGTAGTTCCAAGATTTGTAGTGCACTCGTAATTTCATATTTTCCTCACTTGTTAAAAATCAATGTATCTACTAACAGTTTGGTATCAAATTAATCAGCCAACAGCAAGGGAAAAAAATAAGACAATTAAATCATTGGCAATTGCTTCTACGTTAGAGGAACAACCAAAAGTCTTGAACAATAACCGCTGACCGGGGGCATCGGAAAAAGGTCTACCCGGATTATGGGGGTTTTCTGCCTGCTGCAATTAGTCTGACCCACCAGAAGAAGGAACCGTTTCTCTAACTTGCCTCCCGCACACGACTGTCGCGAAAGAAAAATACACCTGCATCTTAAGGGTTAAGCAGTTAGTATGAGATAAGATGTAAATGTGATAAGTGAAATGGAGAAGACTGAAGAATGGATTTTTGGAGTGGTAGATCATTTTCTCAGGATCCATAGTTGGAAATACAAGAGTGGTTATTATATGGCACCTGGGACCCTTACAGAGAAGGGGTTCCTACTATACAATGACAATAAAGTTCGATCATAAATTGAAAACCAAGGATGATGTAGTGGTACAAATTTACATGGCACCTACAAAACACAAATATGAAGAAGAGGAAAGTATTTTCAGAGATACAGAGATATTCAAGAACAAATAGAAACTGTAGAAGGAGAAACAGATCAAATTATTGTGGGCAATAGGAATACAATGATAGAGAAAGAGAAAAGAGGAAAATAGTGGGAATATATGGAAAATTCAATGAAAACGGAGAATGCTTAACAACGGTACAGCAATAAATTGGTTGTGGCAAACTCCATCTTTTAAAAACACAAATGAAGAATATGGGAGATGCACAGAGAGGGATGCCACATCCATATAAAACAGTTTTATATATGTTTACCTTGCAAGCTTCCCTTGAGCCTGTGGCAGGGGACTTCATATAAATTCAGGGAGGGTTAATAAATGAAGTACAAGACTGCAAAAGTTATGCATCTCCAGATATCAACAGTGATCTTCATTTATTGCTGATGAAAGGCCAACTGGGGTTATATGATTAAGAAGTCAATGACTGTTAGAGAATGGACTAAGAATGACATTACTTTCAACTACTTCGAACATTCTAACTGTGTTACTTTATCTCAGCATCAGGTTTGCTTTTTCTTCGTGGCATTTTCCTTTCTTGCTAGTATTCCTGCTTTTATTAATATAACTCATTATTCTTATCTTTACCTCAATCTTCCTCCTTTTTTCATGACCCAGATATTGCAAGTCATTCCCTAAAACAATCCAAATGAATAAGTAATAGTAGCATACTAAATGTTTGATTATCATATGATAGTCAATTATTAGTAAACTACTCAATTTTAATCTGTATATCTATTTTTGGTTTTGAATTCATCCTTATTCTTCATGGGTTGAATCATGTAATAGAAAAAATCATCTATATTCTCAGGTTACAAGCATGGCCATCATTGGAAGTGAAGAATTGTATATAGGGACCACTTGGGGATGTGTGATAATTGCAGAGCGACGATCCATGCGCCCAATTACTGTCTTCCGTCCTTATGAAGAAGAAGTGCGAGTTATCACTCAGCTCTCGCCATCTTCATCTCAGGAGTCCTGTCCGCTCATTGCTACAGTAGGCCGTGGTTACCGAAGTCTTATGTCACGTTACACAGACTTTGCATTGCCCTCAACACCAGATGATGCACCTATTGATGAGAGAGGAGAGGGAGCCAAGCGCTGCTCCTCGTATGTCTTGCTCTGGTCAGCTGGTGAACAGTGGGCTCCTCTCTAAACATTAAACACTGCACTCCTTTTTTAATGATCTGGCTCACATCCCTGTGCAATGTTTCCTCTCATGGTTAATTACCAAAGGATGGAAACAACTCTCTGTAACTTTCGGTGCAGAAATTAACAAACTTACCAGCAAAGCCTCTAAAATTCCTAAGCATTTTGGAATGCTGTTAAAGTAAAAAACAATGAGGTAGATTAGATAATACTCCAGATATATCTCCAAAACCCATTGTCAAGCATCGCTTCAGGTAGGTCTCCCTCCTGAATCCTCCTCATGAAAGTATTTATAATTTTAGTATTTTTCATTTCTTTCTGTGATTTTTTGTTCGTCATAATGAATATTGTATTAACTGATTAATATGTGTATGTCCTTTTGCCCATTATACACTCTGTATAAATCAGCTTGTTCTTTAATCTCTAGTTCTATCCAAAATACTAAGAGGCATGTTTCAACGAAGTCCTTTTCCTCTCAAAATTGATGAATAGTTGACAGTGGATACTTGTAAGAGTTTAAGTGGATGGTAGCAATATGTTTGAAAAAGATGTCAGGTTAGGAACTACTGATTAATTCTTCGGGAAACAATTATTTATACTATTAGATGATATTCATCTAAAAAATTAGCAGATAACTATGTTAAAGTAACTTTGAGCCTTCTAGCTAGAAAATCATTACTCATTCTATGATGAATGATATGAAAAAATGTTTGTTTTATAATTGCTTTGGTGGAGTTATCGAATATCTGGAGGAATAATGTCTGTCAATCACTGTTGATCATTGTTTGAACCAAAGTTATTGTTCATCCATATCCATGGCTGCAAGTGAATCAAGTGAGAAACGGAGAAACTGATGGCTCTCAGAGAATTGAGTTGCCTACTTTCTCCTTGTGTATAATTGTGTGTAACGTATATGTGCGCTCTTCAAACTGTGTGATGTCTAATTTAAACTGCAGTGCTTGTGTGATGTATTTTTGATACTACTTGTGGTGTCGAAATCAGACACTGTGTTATTACCATACAACATTTCATTTCCATCCCTCTCCTGCAATCTGAAGAATGAGGTAAGGCAAAGTAAAATTTGTCTTAATTTTAACGTGTTTGACAGCTTATGTGAAAGCTCCTCTTTAATGCTTTATCTTCTCCTTTGCTGTGAAATATTTTTCAGATGTGAGGCATGTTCTTCATCCTTCCTAAAAAGTGTACTTCAGCTGTTGCACTACACTTCCTCAAAATACATTGCTTAGTTATAATAAATAAGCATTTATTATGCATTAGGGTGATTTTTCCCTTAAGTGAAGGTCTCGCCAATATATGATTATCAGAATGTTAATGATATTCATATTCAAAACATTGATATCATTTCCAACACTCTACCTTAACTGTAACTCCAATGTTTTTAGATATCACAGTGGACATGAACAAAATGTTAATCTTAACATTCTATTTAATGTAACCATATATTCTGGAGGTACTTCTGTGGGATTTGATCTCTTGATTTTAAGTAAAGCTATTAGTTGTATTGTTATTTGCATTAGGGAGTAGATGATAGATGACTCATTTCATTTTATATGAAAAAATCATTCTATTCTCTCTTAGTTGAAAATTCTGGCATTTCGAAATTGGATGCAAAATATGATATTTTTATGAAAAATTAACTTTTTTTGTCTTTAGACTGAATTTAAAAATATTAAAACTTCATTTTTGATGTGATCAAATGAAATACTGCTGGGGTAACAGTTGGCCTTGAAATAGTTTGGTTATAAAGGGAATCATTTACTCATGCAGAAGACACTTTTAGTGAGATACATTTCTGAAAATTGCATGATAATTCTAATCTATTTCCCATCTTATGATTTACATTGGAAAATAAGTATCAATGATTGTAGAAATACAGCAAACATTGTACCTAAATCTTCGACCTGTTTGTCAGTCTTGATATTTTTAGAACTGTATTATGAAGCTTTAAATTCAAGTAGCTTCTTTTCTTCTCTTTCCTGATCTCATATATTTTTAGCTATACAATGATTTGTATGCTTTGACTGATTGTGATTTATCCCTGATATTTTGGAGTAAGTCTCATAGGATTGCTGAGGAGGCGTTGAACACCATACTCAGGCAAGATATTTGGGTATTTCACAAAAAGTATTTTAAAAGATATCACATAGGTAACTCCAATGGTTGAGCAGGATGAAATGAAAGTGATTGAATAACATGTTACTGGTTGTTATATCAATGCTGTTAACGTTGTACTAATGGTAAAATAAAACATTTAGAAGAAATTTATCTGGTGATAAAATATTCATTAAAAAATTAATTTCCATTTAATGACACCTTACTTTATTGATACTTTGTAGACCAGTTTCTTTGAAAATGTTTGATAGTGATACGTTTTGATGTATCTCTGATTTTCTTATTGCATTTAGTATAACTATTAAGGAAAGCTACTTATCCTCTGTAGACAACATAAATTGGTAAATAATTCTAAAGAATTCCAAGCCTTCAGCGTTGCCAAAGTTCCTAACTTAAGCACTACGTTCCTATAACTTACAAACTACGTGCTTTTATTCTGTATTATTTTGTCTGGCATAATGGAAGAAAGGAGAGAATTTTCCACCGACAGGCACGGGAAATCATAATTAAGGTTCACGATTATTTTAAAAGAGAAAAAGAAAACCATGGGCAATTGATGAGCGTTGCTAAAGTACAGAAGAGGACAGCGTACTCGTATTTATTTTAAATTATTTAAAATAGATTATTGCATCAAAGATTTCGGGGTAAAAACCGAGAATTCCTATTCAAGGGGCTGTGCAAACACGCAGTCCCAAACGTGACACGATGATGACTTGTATCTGTTGTAGATATCTCAGCAAATTATTGGTAGATTGGGGATTGATGAGAAAATATAATGAAATGTTCGCTTAAGTAAAGATTCATAAACATTACAGTTAGAAATATCATCTCCCTTTCCCACCTGATGCGGGTAATGTATAATTGTATTTTGAGGGGAAAAAAATAATTAAAAGACCGCATAAATTATTGCATTCTATGCAAGAGTAGCGGAAAGTCGTCGTCTCAAACATGCATCTATGGAACTTACGGCGAGTAAGGGGAAATTACGGGTGACTTTGGAATTTCTGGGAACCGCACTCGAATAGACACAGCGCCTCAAACTATTGGAAAGAACGGGAAAATTTGATTCTTTCGGTCTGCGAATGAGAAAATTCGCCGAAAAGAAAGGTTTTTCTATTTTAGCTAGACGAGCAACGTTGAGGCAAGTGCGAGGGACTTCAGCCTTCTAGCATATTAAATGTGAGCGTTAATGCTGATATTTTCGCTTCTTAAGCTGCTTTCAGGTTGAATATTCATCTAAAATGTAGCGGAATAATATTTTTCTGTTCCTTTGATTTTGGCTTGATCATTTTGTCACATAAATGCTTTTCTATGAAATATTACCATGCTTAAATAGACCATAGAAGGATAAGTAAGAAAGGAATGATAGACAAAAATGGGAAAATAACTACAGATGAGGAAGAGATTAAGATTCTGTGGAAGGAGTACATAGAAGAACTGTACTGTACACATGAATGCAATGGAAGTGTAGATCTAGAGGATGAGAGGACATGCGAGGAGGATTCGAAGGGTCCAAGGATTTTGAAAGATGAAGTTGAGAGAGCAATAAGAGACCTGAGGGACAATAAGACAGTGGGCTCTGATGGAATCCCAGCAGAGGTGTTGAAGGCCTTAGGGGAAGGTGCAATCAGTAGAATCACTAATCTTGCTAACAAGATATATGACACAGGAGAATGGCCTGAGGATTTTCTGAAAACAATAATGATGCCATTGCCTAAGAAAAATAACGCTCAAGCTTGCAAAGATTTCCGTACAATCAGTTTTATAGCGCATGTGACAAAGATGATGACCGGAATAATAATGAAGAGGATTGAGACTAGGATAGAGGAAAACTTGGGAGAGGACCAGTTTGGATTTCGAAGAGGAAAGGGAACAAGGGATGCAATAGGGTGCATGAGAATGCTGAGCGAAAGGGTACTGGAGGTAGGCAGAGAGATGTTCATCTGCTTTATTGATTACGAGAAAGCATTTGACAGGGTAAAATGGGATAAACTGATGGTGATTCTAAAGGAAATTGGAGTGGATTGGAAGGATAGGAGGGCATTAAAACAACTGTATAAAGGACAAAGAGTAGTGGTGAGGATAGGAGGAGACAAGACGAAGCAGACATCGATAGGCAGAGGTGTGAGACAAGGATGTTGCTTGTCACCAATTTTATATAATATATATGGTGACAAACTGGTAGAGGAAGCCTTGGAGGGGATTGGAGGGATAGTGGTAGGAGGAGAAAGTATGAAAACCATTAAATATGCAGATGATCAGGCTGTGATAGCAGAGAGTGAAGAAATGCTGCAAGAAATGGTAGAGAAAATCAGTATAAAAGGAGAGGAATATGGAATGAAAGTTAACATTGAAAAGTCGAAGGTGATGAAAATATCAACGAAGGCTGGCCCAGTACAAATTAAGTTAAATGGGAAGGAATTGGAGCAGGTCGAGAAATTTAAATATTTGGGAAGCACCATCACATCTAATGGCAGTTGTACAGAGGAAATAAGAAGTAGAATAGCTCAGGGAAAGGCAACGTTCCAGAAGATAAAAGATCTTTTGACAGCAAAGAACATCAAGATGGAGCTAAGGAAAAGATTTGCTAAGTGCTTTATCTGGAGTATTGTGTTACATGGATCCGAAACATGGACATTGAGAAGGAGAGAAGAAAAATACATAGAGAGCTTTGAAATGTGGCTATGGCGAAGAATGGAGAAAATAAGTTGGAAAGACAAGATAAAAAATGAAGAGGTACTGAGGAGGGTTGGAGAAGAACGAGTAATTTTGGAAAACATAAGGAAAAGGAAAGCAAGATGGATAGGCCATATACTAAGAGCAGAATGCCTACAGAAGACGATTTTTGAAGGAAAGATCAAGGGGAAACGACGAAGAGGAAGAAGAAAATTTGGAATGCTGACTGATTTAAAACAAGGAAAAGCATATCAAGTTCTAAAAAGAGAGGCACAGGATAGAGATGCCTGGAGGAGCAAGTTCCGTTGAGACCTGTCCGCGGACAGAAGCACAATGATGATGAAATAGACAATAGAAATATCTCAACAACGTAATATTTTTTTAAAATTTCCTACCCCAATTTAATCGATACCTTTTCCGGAGAATTTCATTGGAAATATATTAATTTTGTTGAAGTCATTCGCTCTGTTATTAAAATGAATTTCCTCTGAATTGCTCGATTCTTAAAAGATACTAATTTTATAATTAGTTTATTGCGGTTATTTACGATTTCAGGGTTGTGACTGACAAATAGCCCCATTATATTATTATATCCTCGATGAATTTGAATGTGGAAATGTAAGAATAAGGGATCTATCATTCCCGATGAGTATCGGAATGAATGAAATACGGAAGATTTCTTTGAATAATTTAATATTCAGTGATATCTCCGTCAACCTCTATTGCGCTCTGCAGTCGCCGTCCCATTCAATCAACCAGGTTTTTGAATAAACCTGGACGCCGCTCAAGAGAGGTCCAGATATCCCTGATGTGCTGCTCCAGAGACGCAGGAGTGCGCTGGCTATCTGCCGTCCACTCTTGCATGATAATTCCCCATAAATTTTCAATGGACAAAAACACTTCTTCGCCTTCTGTGACGATTTTGTTGGCATATGGCAGAAGATTATCTTCCAATATATTGCAATAATCCCTCGCCGTCATTCTCTGAGGTGCTTTCACAAGAGGCCCGGGTCCAGCTGCAGTCAGTTTGTCTCCTTTCTTTCCTTTTAAAAGTTTTCTCTGTCATTTCCGTCAGGAAAATGAAAAACAAATCATGTGAGTGAACACACATAGGCCTCACTTATTTCATGACTATACATCATTCTATATAAAGCATTCAATCTCACCGTCACTCGCTGGTTAATGTAGTTTTCTTCAAACTATCTTTCTTATCGTTTCTCTCTCCTGCAAGGGCGTCGCCAGCCACTGGGCTAGGGGGGGGGGGGCAAGCTGCCTGTTAAAATGAAAAATGCCTAAGGGGGCTAGTTTATTCATGGGGTTACAGGGGCTAGTTTATTCATGCCCGCTTCTTACTACAAATATGTCAAATCTTTCAAAAACTAAATGTATTGAAAACTAGAGGAGTTGAACGCTTTTCTATGGCAAACTCACTAACACTAGGAGGACAGCAGTTTCGGCCTACCTAGAAGGATGGGAGGTGGTCATTTGACCACCTACTTTTAAAATTCGTAATTAAATACTTCTATGATTTTCAAGGATTGAATATTGCATAACTTCTAAGTTTGACCATTACACAAATGCTGATAAGATGTTTTACCTCGTATTTTGTTTAAATTTTAATTAATTAAACAAAATGTTGACCTATGTCCTAAATCTGCAGAATTTCATATTCTAGAGTATTTTATCCATTCATACTGGACCAATGAAACTCATATTTTCGGAATAAGTTGGAAAAGGTCCGAATTGTTGATAAAAGTCAGTCACGTCACGCCAAGATTGTTATGCCATCTGACGGAAACCATATAAAACCACTCGTTCGTGCCTCGGAAAAAACCTCCATCAAATACGATGGCGGAAGAATTTTTCGAATTTCTTTGTGAAAATTTCCAATCTGTGGTTCGATCATTCTATGACATTTAAAAATTCATTAAAAAATTTTTAGCAGGGTTGCCAACATATTAGTTTAATCATTATAACATGTTCTTCCAATGTTTTTCTCAGGTAAATCTCAAACTGATATCTCAAGTTTACATTCAATCACCTTTCTTGAACAATTAGAATTAATTTCAAGGGTACTAACTTTATAAATCAGGGCCACCAATCGTAAGAACGGATCTCTAAACAGAGTTATGCGTTCGCAGAATAAATAACTAAAGGGATATTTTGAGCACAGATTTGTTTCATGTGATTTGTCGAAACTCTTGGGGATCCCGAATAAGTTTATAAACTATAAAGAAGCAGGGTTACTAACATTTTCGGCTGTAAAGTGAAGGCAGCTTTCAGACCTTCATGGAAAACCTAGCAATCAATCATGCATTTATCGAAAATGGCCTTTTCTTACTCATATCTCATTCTGTGCTTATCCACTCTGGTGCTAGTTTTATTACGTTGATTTTTATTTTAGACTTACCTTAATACTTACATCATTTTTAAAATGTTATTTCCTTCCATCATTCGCTAGTTTACAATAAATCCAAGTCATTATAGTAACACTTCATCATCTTCACAATGTAAGGTTTGAAATCATAATAAAGCTTAGCTATTGTTCTTACAAATTAATATTTATTCCTTATTAAGTAATGGATTAACATTTTTAAGATATATGATAAGAGAGAATATCACTCTATGTATCCAAGAGTACATAATTTTTTACCGCAGATTCTGCACATTGCCACTTTTACAGAGCATATTCCACTGTATATTTTCCTACATTTTAGGCGCAAATTATTGGATTTGTTATAACATCCAGGTGAGATCTGGCACTTTCTTCATTTCTGCGGTCTTATTGGCGCACTTGCTTCCCCTGATGAAATTCCCGACATTGCAAAGGAACATGAGGGAGGTGGCTCTATTATTATTATTATTAGGGGTCTTTATTAGGCGAGATTGAGGATTGAGACTAAAAAGTCTCCTCTTCCATCTAACCTGTAAAGTAAACCTCTATCTATAATAAGATTCCAATAATTTCTAATACAAGTCTTTGAATTTACTCCTTCCGGCTGAGTTTACGCCCAGTGGTTTCTTTGAATAGAACCCAGCTATTTATTGAGGCCAGGTCGAATATGTTAAAAAATACATGCACTGGACATCTCCTTGCTGCCGAATGAGTTGAATATTTCCGGCACATGCTATCCATTATATCTACTCCTACTTTGTTGCAGTTGTAAAACAAAACTGTATCCGGTTTCTTTTTCTGAGTCAGAAATCATCACGCCCTGATGCATTGTACTGATTAAAAGCAAGTTTTTATATGTTTTGCTTGGTAATTTGTCAAGCTATGGCCTAGTCTATTTTTATAAACTCTAGTTGAGTACATTTCATCGCTGTGTTGAACCAAAGGAGTTAATTCTCTTCTATTTTTTCTTATCGTTCCAACCAGTGAGATTTTGTTTTTTTTTTTAGTTTTTCAGCGAGGCTGATTGAAGAGAAGTAATTGTTGCAAGTTATGTTGATACCGGAGTTTTTGAACGGCTCTGCCATTCATAGCACAACATATTCTCCAAGAGACTGCCTTGATCCCCTAGCATCATCTTTTCCACAATAAGGAAATACATTTAGGCAATATTTAGACTTCACGTCTGTTAATACACAGTACTTGATCCCAAACTTATCTGGCTTATTCGGCATGTATTGGATGAATGGGCATCGGCACTTCGTAGGATATAATTTTTCATTGGCCGTAACACTCTCGTCATGGTTGTAGCAGGCTCGGGAGTTAGTTATAAATGTATTCCATGGCTCAGAATCTAAAGCAAATTTTTCTTCTCTCAGAGCTTGACTCCGAGTTTCTCTGTGATGTCCATGATGTCTCGCCCGCACAATATTTTGTATTCATACCACCAGATAGATACCCACACAAGGATTTACAACCTCATCGAAGAAAACAAATTGCAAGCTTGGGATCCTCAACCAAGAAACCCACCCATGGCTGGTATTGCATGGCTATCGGGCATGACCCCTACGGCGATGGGGTTACTGGTTCAAATGCCTGAACTGGTAGTGACGATGTCACTACCAGTATCAGTCATGGACCAACGCAATATACTAAAAATGTCTACATAAAATAACCAGGACGATAAACAACAGAAGGCATGTGGCGCCACCATAGCAACGTTTTCTACTTTGTTAATCTTTTTAGGGCTGTAAGTGCTCGCGATGAAAAACCAAGTGTACTTTTTTAAGAGGTTTAAAACACACTGTTTCAAATGAAAATAATTTACAAGAGTATCGAAAAGGTCTTTCTTTTCTAAGAGCGGGCAGAAAATTAACCTATTTTTGTCGTTTATACAAATGTCATCCTCATAGTTGTCCCTATTTCTAGAGCCTTATATGCTCGAGATGAAAAACTAGATATACTTTTTTAGAGGGTTGAAATCATTCTCTATTTAATAAAAATGTTTCAAAAGAACTTCTAGAGGGTCTTTTTTTGTAAAAGCGGGGTAAAAATAGCCTATTTTTGCCTTTTTTACAAAAACTGTCAAATGTTGGCTCAATTTATAAAATAATGGAAAGTACTAGGATAATGAAATTTTATATTTATAAACTGTGTATTGATATGTTATCATGCGCAAAGTTTCACGTTGATTATATCTTTTCTTCTTGAAATATAAAAAGCCAAAGTTTTAATTATTTTTCGATACGCAATTGTTTGGGCCAGTTTTGCACAGAATTTTCTGCAAGGAGGTCTCTCTTACAGTTATTTTTATTATTTTGTTTAATAGAGCGCAAAAAGTTATTCAAGATAGTGAAAGTTTATTTACTTCATAAAACAATTCTCTGAGATACAATGCCTCAAAGTTACTGAAAACTTTTAGTCATATTGAAGAAGGCAGCGACACGGGGTCAAATAAACTGCTATATCTCAGGAAGTATACCATTGGCGAAAGTAAAACTTTACAAATGTTCATAAGAGATAAGTATAAATGTCCATACAAAATTTCATTGAAATCCGTGATAGTCGAGCAGGGCACTTCTCAGAAATCTTGGCATGGAATGACCCTTTTTTAACCCGTCTTCCTAGGTAAAGTAGACTTTTGCTAAATATAGTATGAGTATGATACTGAATTATATCTCAACTTATGGTAATGTTACAGTTTACTTAGGGATATATTTATTTTCAGTTAAAAAAAGTTCATATTTTTCTGGAGATGCAGCATTAATGTAAATTTTTAAAAACGAAAGTACCAATTTTCCTCAAGAGATGGCATTAGTGGCGAAGTTTATAAACAAAAGTTCCAATTTTCCTCAAGAGATGGCATTAGTGGCGAAGTTTATAAACCAAAGTTCCAATCTTCCTCAAGAGGTGGCATTAGTGGGGAAGTTTAAAAACAAAAGTTCTAATTTCCCTCAAGAGATGGCATTAGTGTCGAAGTTTATACACAAAAGTTCAAATTTCCCTCAAGAGAGGGCATTAGTGTCGAAGTTTATAAACAAAAGTTCCAATTTTCCTCAAGAGATGGCAGTAGTGTCGAAGTTTATAAACAAAAGTTCCAATTTTCCTCAAGAGATGGCATTAGTGTCGAAGTGTTATATAGTACATTTAATGTATCGGATGTCAATTCAGTTATGGCTATCAATCTCGGTATGGACAATAACCAGAGATCGTGACAATTTTACTTTATTTGAGATTTGACAATAGAGAAATAAGATATAAAGATTCCTTCGATATAAAGAGGAGATATAATAATTCTAATATATTAATAATCGCTTCTTGTCTGGCAATGTCGTATGACGTAGTGGGAGCATCAGAGACGATAACAGGAATTAGGGATGTCGGTGTGTTCTTTTTACACACCACATCCGGATTATAAAGCCGATATATTAAATGTAAAAATGATCATAAAAAAATTGCGCATTGCTGGAAAAAATTATTGTGTTACGTATTCGCTGTTTCGGAGATGTGAAACTGGGCTGCGAGTGTGTAATTTTAGTGAGAAGTGAGAACGTAACGTTTGTCACTGGATGAAAAGCGATCTCGGAACGATTTAACGTAATATCGCTCCGTTTCATTTCGGTGAGATCTGTTAGGAACATCGTTGCCAAATCATGCACAAAAGTGGGCGGAAGTCGTCATAGAAATGTAATTTTCGGCTGCTGCTAGTAGTAAATAAGGCATGGAAGTCAATTAAATTTCTACGATTTACCTGTATTATGCAAATGATATGCGTGATATGTGTAAAACGGTAATTATATAGGCATTAAACCTTAAGAAAATAAGTCAATGTGTTATGTAACTTATGTAATTACCTTATAACGAGTCTATTTATTTCTCTCCGTAAATAGTTTGAGTAGACAATTGGATTTGAACGGAAAAGATCGGTTTTTTACGCATATATATTAGTCTACCCAAGGGCGTCGCCAGCCACTGGGCTAGGGGGGGGCCAAGCTGCCTGATAAAATGAAAATGCCTAACTTACAGGGGCTAGTTTATTTATGCCCGCTTCTTACTACAAATACGTCAAATCTTTCAAAAACTAAATGCATTGAAAACTAGAGGAGTTTAACGCTTATATGGCAAACTCATTAAACTTTCCAAGATAGTAGTTTACAAAAGCAAACTATTGGAAACTTATCATAAGTTTTGTTTGGATACGTCCAATTCCTATTAAAAAGTCATTTTTTTCGATGCGAAAGTATTTTGATGCTGCAGACATATACTTCCCGAGTCTTTGAGAGTTCTTTCTTCCAAGAGCGAAAAGGAAAAAATAGTTACCGTTATTTGACAAGCGATATAAAACGTCTCAATAAATCACCACATTGGTGCACCCATCCTTATTTGAACGTCTTTCGTTATTAGACTATATGATCAGCAGCTTTCTTAGGAATGACTTCATCCGTTGCTATTAAAATTACCTCCTCTTCTAAGAAACAAAAAATCATTTATATCAGATTAAATTTTCTGGTAGGCTTACAATTATGCCTGATTTCGTTATTTATGTATTAATTGAATGAGTCACATACCGGAGAGTAAAAATTCGGCTGCATTAAAATATTCTGTAGACTCTTGATTATAGTTGATATTATAATTGAATTTGCAGAAATCAAGTTATATACCAAGGTGGAAAAAATGAAGACGTCAACTTACAATTATTTAGACTAAGTGATAGGTGGTTTAACCAGCAGAGAGATGATACAAAACCCAGTCTTACGCACTGAGTGTTCAAAGGAAACAAAAATTTTCCACGAATTGAAATTTTGAATGGGCATTGCATAACCAGATATGAGATTCGTGGGATTCTATCACAAGAGAAAAAATTGGCTGCATCGAAAAGGAAGCTGAAGAATTTAAGTCACAGTTTTAAAAGTTTCTCAAATTTATTTCAAGTCATCGAGTCACAGTTACGATAAATATGTGCGTAACTTACGCGCACAATACCTTTCAGCTGACTGATTTGCTTCCAAAATGGTATATTATTAATAATATCATCGAAAATTAATTTTTACTGATATCTTGTATTGCTCCAATACTTTTACAAATTTATATGGAAACCCGGTTATTGAATTATTTTCGTAACTATACAGCAAATTTACGGGTAATTATAAAATATGGATCAGTATATTTTATATCATCCCGAGTAATGAAGAGCCTACTGTACAGACTTTTAATCGTCCAGAATGCTTATTAACCCTTGTGTAGGCACCCAACTTTACCTACGTTGTTGGGCACCCGGGGTACCCGGGTACCCACCTCTTTAGATCTCATTTTTGAACACATTTGTAAAGGAATTCGTTCTCTAAACATTTTATTTAATAAATACATATTTCATGAAGGTATTAAAGTCATTTTTATATCATTTGACAGGTTAGAACTTCTACAATTAACAAAATTAGAAAGGTATGTTTATTCTTCGGTTCTTGACGCCTGAATTCCTTTTTTTTTTCATTAAAAAATCAAATTTGAAGTCTTGTAAAATTTAAAGTAGAAATGGCACAACAAAACAAGTGACATCAACGTTTAGTACGTTCTATTGCGCGTGTAACCATATAAGCTAATCATTTCTGTTTTCATAACATTTGGTATTTATCATAGATGGAACGGAAAAGTGCCCATTTTTACGAGCTGTTTCACGGAGTGCTCTTTTTGAACGTTTTTTCCTCAAACGCTATTACTTCAATCACAAAGATATTTTGATAGAATATTAATACGTTTATTGTTAATTAAAATACGAAGTTTCAAAATATTTGTATGAAACAATAAAAAGTTGTTGTCGATTTTGTAAAACAACTTTTTCTCGGAAGTGGATAGCCGTAGAAATACAAAATTGGGTTCGTTAGAAAGATTTCAAAATGAGTTTTCACGGTAAATAATTATTTTTCACAACAAATTAGCGGATTTTTTTATACGAATTTATATTTAACGCCGGGATTCGCATTGTGCAGCAGTGTTGCCGAATTATTGGTCTTGCATCTCGAGCTTTTGTACACTCCGTCCCTCAGAGAGGCTTTCTTTCTATCGCCATGGTCTGCGAAGCTACGCCTAATCATATCAATTACGTTTCGTATTTTTCCTTATTATCTTATCTTATTGATCATCTTTCTTACCCTTATGTTTCGTAGAAACTGAATATATGTGATTCAGTGCTACTCCTGGCTTTCTTCTGGTATTTACATTACTGAGAGAGCCGAGCGCTTCACAGGTTTATGTAGAATACATAAAACATAGTGTCACTTTCTTTTTTTCTTAAAATTTTTTCGTGCAAAGGCTATTTGAAGAACAATAATTAATTTCCACTAAAGAGTAATTATTTGCTCTTATGTCCCAAAGAAGGGGAAAGCAGTTATTTTAATTTCAACGATGCATTCTGATATAAATATTTATGAAAGTGGTAAGAAGAAGCCCCATATAATTTTGTATTACAGTAAGTTTAAATCTGGAGGTGATACAATGGACCAGATGATTATTAGGTATACAACAAAATGCCGCACTTTGAGATGGCCGCTAGCTATGTTTTCAATATAATCGACGTAGCTACTTTTGCATCCTATCGGATATACTATAAAAACAACGAAATGCTGACGTCAAAAACCAACCAACGACGTAGATTTATGCGAAAATTAAGTGAAGAACTGGCGAAGCCAGTAATTTAGCAAAAATCACAAAATTTGAAAGTTATGCGCAATATTACAACAAAGATAGCGATTGAAAGCGCTATCGGGCAGCCAGTTATTGCGGAGGATTCTACTCTTGGTGCGTCTACATCGGACAGCTCCGGGAGAAAGAAGATCACTGGGAGCTGTCACCTTTGCTATAAGCAATTGATAAGAAGGAGAAGAAAAACAAGAAAAGTGTGCGATGTATGTCAAAAACTTGTCTGTAATTAACATTCGAAAACGTATGTCAAATCTAACGATTGATGTGAATAAAAATTCTCCGTGAAAATTATCATCGATGTACATATTATGCAGCATATATTGCCCAATAGAAGCTAACGAAAAACTACCACACAGTCAGTACAGCAATATTACTATAGCTTATCTTAAGGCGCTCGGGTAAATTTGAGGTGTTAGTACTTAAAATTTGATTTTTTTCAGATAAAACGATATTATCGCAGCTGAAAAATGAGACAAAGAAAGAGCAGGGCGAGATAGGGAGGTTAGGAACTCCCGAAGACATCAACATGGCAACACTGCTCAACAGTTGCAAATCTCGGCGTTAAATATTAATTCGTATAAAAAAATCCGCTACCTTGTTGTGAAAAATAATTATTTACAGTGAAAACTCATTTCGAAATCTTTCTAACGAACCCAATTTTGTATTTCTACGGCTATCAACTTCTGAGAAAAAGTTGTTTCACAAAATCGACAACAACTTTTTATTGTTTCATACAAATATTTTGAAACTTCGTATTTTAATTAACAATAAACGTATTAATATTCTATCAAAATATCTTTGTGATTGAAGTAATAGCGTTTGAGGAAAAAACGTTCAAAAAGAGCACTCCGTGAAACAGCTCGTAAAAATGGGCACTTTTCCGTTCCATCTATGATAAATACCAAATGTTATGAAAACAGAAATGATTAGCTTATATGGTTACACGCGCAATAGAACGTACTAAACGTTGATGTCACTTGTTTTTTTGTGCAATTTCTACTTAAACTTTTATACGTCTCCAAAGTTGAGCCTCCGTAACAAAAAAGCCGATATTTCGCGTGACTGACGCTGGCCGTTTCACAGAAGTAAGAAACATACCTTTCTATGTTTATTCATAGTAAAAGTTCTAACCGTTCAATTGATATAAAATTGGCTTTAATATCTTCAGAAAATGTCTATTTACTGAATAAAGTTTTCAAGGAACAAATTCCAACGCATATGTGTCAGAAAATGAGAAGGAAACTTCAGGTGGGTACCCGGGTACCCCGGGTGCCCCCAGGACGTATGTGAACTTTTAATGCTTTTATTTAAGCATTAAATATAGTTAAAGTATTTATAATAGTAGTATATACTAGGGATTCAGGTAGATAACGACGATCTGAAGCATCAAAGCGATATCTTTCTTTATAATCAACGTACAAGCAAAAATATACCTTAGTGGGTACCCGGGTGCCTACACAAGGGTTAAAGGAACAAGTAACTTTGCAATTGTCGCTAACTCATCTTGAGATGTGCCCTCCGATAACAGCCCTAAAATAATACAATCCTAATTTATGCAACTAATAATGGTCATTTTACAAAAAACTACATAGACATTAACTTATGTTTTCCCGATAGAGGCCTCGAGCTATTAGCGGACTGTGAAAAAAAAATTCGGATGTCCATCTGTATGCTATGAAATCCAAACTAAACTCTCCTTCGAACTGTTCCCTGTGAATTTCTCAAATGCACTACAGTAGAACCCTGGTAATCCGGACGAATTCAGGCACATAGGCGTCCGGATTAGCGGGGTTTCCGGATTAGCGAGGTTTTAAAAAAATAACGTAAAAAGCCTTTTTTCTCAAAAATTACATTGTATAGATAATGCATGTATATATTTAATAAGGTATTACAACATATGAAGTGAATGAATATTATCAGCGAGCAAAAAAGTCAGTTTTTTCTTTTGCGCTACCGTTCTTATTTTTAAATCAAGTGCACGGTCTCTAAAACGTCTAAAGAGCATAATTTCATGTGCTTCAAAAATTTGCTCCACGGCCCACTTTAATGATGTATTGAGTGCTGCCAAAGCCTCAGAATGAGAAATTTTGACCGAGTCCAGAGGGTGGTGGTGGTGGTCGTCGTCGTCATCATCTCTCGTTACTGTTCTGATAATTTTGTCATCTGTTAAAGCTTCGTTTCGAGTCAAACTGTCGTCAGCCTCAGCAGCCCACCGGAGAGCTTCAGGGTTAGATATTGGGTTCGAATTTTGTAACTGATTACTGAGTGGCGCAAGCTGAATTTATTCAGTTTGCACATTTTCTAAAACTTCAGAACCAATAAAATTTGGGAGTAAATTTTTCTACGACTTGCTGATCAATAATTTAGACACAGATGCCAAACAGTTAGCTAGATTGAACACGACATCTTTAAAATTTACCTTTTTCAGTGCATTTTCCAAATTTTCATTGTGCACAGGATCATTAAGAATATTTGTAAGAAGCAACTCACGATATCCTAACTTAATGCTTTGAATAACATTCTGATCCATGGGTTGGATCAGCGCAGTCGTGTAAGGGGTAAAAACATTGCGGAAATTTCACAGTCATCAGTGCACAATTCTTCTGCAGAAGGATGGCCAGGACAATTATCAAGCAACAATAAAGCACATTGTGATAAATTGACGGATTTCATATGTTGTCGAACTGCTGGGACGAATTCTGTTTTAAACCAATCCAAAAATAATTTTCGTGTGACCCAAGAGTTTTTTTGCCCTCGATAGCACACAGGTAGTGTGACTGACTTGAATGCACGGGGATTTTTTGCTGTTCCGACAACAAACAGAGGAGGCTTATGTTTGCCAGTCACATTTGCACATGGCATAAATTTAATCCTCGCTTTAATTACTTTCTCATTGATTACACGCAGTAACTTAAAATTGTTTAGCTTTTCTGGCTGATAAACACCAACTCTATAGCGCATGCATGGTTACCCTCATTGGACGTCTATCAAAGGGAAGGGATTATTTCTTTCGGCTCTTCTCTCATAGCTTTTTAATGAAGTGATGTTTTGAGAGGTGATACCCTGCTGCAACTGAAAATTTATTGTCTTTCGAAATTGTTTAGTCTCGCACATATTAAGCATTCCTCTAATGGAAAAATGCTGTCTCAGAAAAGTATCACAACTTAGATGTGTTATCACAATAAACGAAATACTTCGCCCTCCATCATATCATTGCAGCCAATGGAGACATTTTTCAAATAGTCTGTCCACCTCTCGTTTCTTGTTACTAATATGCGTGTTTATATGTTCACAAGAAAAAGTTGCGGATTTGCATAACTCCCAATGGACCGTCCGGATTACTGAGGGTTCCGGATTAGCGAGTGTCCGGATTACCGGGGTTCTACTGTATTCACGAGCCTAGCTTTGCATTCACACCCTCAAAACAGTCACATGCATCAGATCTAACTGAGCGTTTTATCAATTTGTTTGTCTCTCAAACGTAATCTTAATCTCTGTTTTCAGGGTGTAAGTTTCGAATTACTTCTCGAATGTTCCCTTGTGTTTTTGCGAGGAGTAAACGAATCAGCACTTTCGAATTCTTCACATGGGAATCTTACCTTATGGTGTGAGTCATCTAACAAAAGGATATGGTTAAGAAGTGCATGCGTTGAACATTGTGTGAAACACTCGTAGCGTCCCATTGATGTCAATGTCGGCTCATGACCTGCTCTGCAACCGAAAACATCTACTTAGCTTTAATCGGAGCCATATTTACTGGCATGCAAAGCTAGTCATAGGAATTTTGGGGGGGGGGTTTAACCCCTAAACTTCCCACCTCGCTGCGCCACTGCTTTGGCCTATTTGCAATATACTCACCGCAAAACTTTCTTATGTCCATTTTGAAGGGAAAACGAAACAAAACTGAATCCTTTGTGTTCTGCCGGCGATTGCCGGACGATACTCAAGGTAGTTTGAGAGAGAGGACATAATCGCATAACCTCGCGCTCTGATCGCACCGAGAGGCAGTTCTAACTACATTGTTCACCCTGAAACCGAACTTTTCTTCTCTTGGGAGGGAAGGGGCGAAGGACTCTACTACAAAATATTCACTACGTTTACCAAGCGATCTCTGCTCGATCTGGTGGCAGCTCGTACCGGCAATGTAGGACCGATCTCATAGGACCGACGAGTTTATCAACACGAGCTTAACATATCGATATTTGCGATATTCACGTATCGACTGCAAATCATCGAGAATTTGGCGCATAGAGATTTGACGGCCGCCATTGTGCTTCTTCGTGGTGTTATCTATATATTTAATAAGCAGAAGTGCTCGTTGATTCTCAACGGGATGTTAAATTTCATAAATAGCAGTGTAACAACCTTGATCATCAGAAATACTTCATAACTGTTGATAGATAGGAAATACCAGACATTCTAATTCAATATACTAAGAAAAATAAGTTACAATGAAGTCTACAAAGCCGCATCAACTCAATATTCATTATACTCTGAATGAAAAATATCTTCAACTGAGACGATATAAATATATATTCTAAGATCACATTAGGATAAGCAGGACCACCTTTAAAGTTACATCTTCATACAGGTACAAGAGGACAAATGAATCAAGCATTAAACATAAATGACAGAAATAAATTACATTTCACTCAAATAAACAAAGATGAATATTCTATACGGAAAGTAAATGTATTTTGACGCTGACTGGTATCTCAATCTTAAAATATGTGACATAAACACGAACCACAAAAGCAATCAAAATGCCAAAATCGAAACAAAGATTCAACACCAATAATAGGATAGTAATTGAATATGGAGTGGAAGCACTAAAAACAACGAATAAATCAATTTTTGCAAAGGAATGAGTTTGTTTACACATGGTAATTTAGACAAAATTTTCGTATATTTTATCAATATTCTCGCAATTTCGAATCGCAAGCGATATTCAACGACCAAAATAAGAATCTTTACTCAATTTCCCTTCTTTTGATGATAGCGCCAGGAGTTATTGCGATTGTATTTGTTTTCGTCCGCTGACAAAAGAGAAGCGGAGTCCGCAAGAACACCGAGGCGACCGATGTCGTGCTGAACCTGGTCCACTTTTTTTGCCGGGTTGAGTTCAGCTCACTTTTAGCCATTCTAGCCCGCGCTGCTCAGCGCGTTTCTGTTTACCAACTCGAACTGACTTGGCAGCACCGATCTGAGATCGCTTGATAAATGCAGTGATTGTTGAAATATTTTTGCTGCGCTGGAGGTATAAATGAATTTCCTACGAGGAAGTAGGTACTTTTCCCATCACTTGTGTTTACACGTGCCAACACTTGACTTTGTTTTGGGTCTAAATTCTTTTCAAATACGCTCGTGCTCCAGGGGGGGGCAGCTGCCCCCCCCTGCCCCCCCCTGGCGACGCCCATGAGTCTACCAATTATTTTCATGTACACCAACAGTAGTATAGGTTAAGCTTTTATCTATAATGTAGTAACAAATGTGAAGTAGTAAGTTTTTAATTATAGAATATTTATACGAAATTCTAAATTAGTTAGAATGTTTGAAAGCGAGGAAATGAGCTGGATTCATTGTGTTTATTTGATCTCATGTAGATTTTGGTCCATGTGTCGCAAATATTTGTGGAGGAAGGTACTAATTGTAAAAACACAGAACTAGATAGATTCACAAGAATTAAGATATCTAATTCTCACGACAAGCTTTCTTTCAGTTTGGCAGGATAACCTATCAATGTAGCTTACCCAATAAGTGATTAATGCTGATAGAATCATTAGCTTTCTTAAATTTTCTATATATAGCATCCACCTGAACACCATCTTAAAATATGTTTTTAAGATTTACTATGATATGTAACCAGATTTTTGGTGATTGAATCATGTTGAATGTCCCAGGTGAAAACAATCCTTTTTATTGACATTAAAGTGTATGGATGTGTTTAATAATCAAAGGCAATAATTAAGCTAGACAGGATTAAAGTTGAAATTGGTCTATCATTCAAAACATATGCTACAAGACTTCAAAATAGGCTCAACATGGTTGATCCCAAGGGTATTAGGAGTTCAGTCATTGTTAAATACATTAAAAGTGGTATTCATTACATACTTATGAATTGATGTCTTGATTTAGAAATTTATTTTACCAAAGTTAGTACTATTAATGTTTCTCATGGATATAAAGATGTATATTTGTATTATAGTTTCTTTTTAGCTCTTAAGTGGGCATATTCTTTTTATAAATGTAAGCGAATTATCAGCTTCTTTAGATGTATATCTTCTTTGTGCATAAATCGTTGAACTGCTCATGCTTTGTGCAATAAAAATACATAGATAAATAAACTAATAGTATTAAAGAAAGTATCATATCAGCGGTGGAATACACTACTTTCCCAATCAAAGGATAGGAGATAGAAGATTGTCATTCATCTTAGAATGCAATGTATTTATGATAAAAGTATCTCTTTTACATCTTTCAGTTATTTCTATCAGTAGATTCGCACTAGTTTTTCACATCTATTTTATTTGTGACAGGGTTAATGCTGTGAATAATACATATTTCCTAAGATTCACTTACGTTTTTTGTATCCACGACAAATTTTTTCCTTTTCAATATCAAATAAAACATTATTTATGATTATTATGCACTAATAAGATTAAACTGGTGATGGATTGAATTAAAAAAATATTCATAGCTTAAATGTGTAGAAAAACGCCTACGAGAAGAAGAGTACACAAATTTCTGGTAAAACTATTGTTTAGGACTGTTTGGGAATTTTTTTCTTATACTAGAAATAGCCCGATTTCCGATAATTTTACCCAAACTTTTCACCAAAGTATATACTAATGATATTAAATTCACTCTAGTGCGACACACATAAGGCAAACACACTGATTCAAACGTGAATTACAATCGTCTATTAATAAATTACTTGGCTTATTACTCGAAGTGTTTTGATTTCACAATGTATAAGCAGTTAGTTCAAAAATCTAAAGATGTAACACTGACAAATACCCGAAGATATTGATTTTAAGCTTACATTTATGTCAAGAATGAACGATCTTAAAAACGTTTTCACTGATAAGATTCTAAATGAAAATTCTTAATTGTAAGGTGACTATTTTATTCACAATTAATGGCTATTTATTGATTCTATAAAAATAAAGCACCGTGTGTATTTACTAGAATATGTGGAGGTATTGACGTGCATCTTCGAGCGGGCGGCAAAGAATCCGATAATTCCTCAATAAATTTAGGGATGCGATATAATTTGATAAAATTGCTGTCCGCCACATCGAAGGGATTGTTACTGTCTATCAATGCTATCAATCTCCTTCTCGTTACTCTTAAATAATTCCTTTTCCTACGTCTCTCCTCCAAAACCGCAGCCAAAATAAGACGCCCGTCCATGTAGTCACTGCCGGTAACGACGTAACTACACCTTTTTTGAGATCGTTACGTTCTCACACTCGTTTCGATACTTAGTGAGATCTAAAAATGCTTTTTTGAGATCTTGCGCGTTACTGCGAAAACATGGCCGACTTCTCACTGTTTTGGGACTTCTCACTCGAAGTGATAGTTACACACTCGAGGCCCTGGGTTATGATAGAATTTGATGTAAATATCATTGCCACAAGTTGCAATGTATTGGAGGTATTAGATGATTAAATACAATGTGACGTCACCATTCTGCTGGTTGTGTACTCAATTTTAGTTTTGAATCGCTGCAAGTGCAATTGAAAAGACTTGGAAGAAATAAATAAATAGGAAGTTAGTGCATAAAATTGACTACAAACTGTGTTACAAACCATTTTTCTACGTAGCAAAGTTACGAAGAAATAAATTAATATATTTCTCCATCGCTGAAGTACGCATTTGATAACATCGACATAATTCATACGTTTTCTTTTTTTAAATAAAAAAGTTATTTGTATTAAATTATTTACTTTTATCAATTAATTGTTATATTGTTTATTGATATTGTATTAATTATTGATATATTTTAGAAGTAAACGTCTCGAAAAAGATTCGATTCCCATGAATACATCGAAAATGGCAAAGGTCTATTTACTGATCGAACTTTTTAAATTAAACTTTTACATTTACGCTATATTTTAAAACTTACGAGGAAAATTGGAACTTTTGTTTATAAATTTCGTCACTAATGCAATCTCTTGATAAAAAATTCGAACTTTTGTTTATAAACTTCGACACTAATGCCATCTCTTGAGGGAAATTGGAACTTTTGTTTATAAACTTCGACACTAATGCCATCTCTTAAGGGAAATTGGAACTTTTGTTTATAAACTTCCCCACTAATGCCATCTCTTGAGGAAGATTGGAACTTTGGTTTATAAACTTCGCCACTAATGCCATCTCTTGAGGAAAATTGGAACCTTGGTTTATAAACTTCGCCACTAATTCCATCTCTTGAGGAAAATGAGAACTTTTGTTTTTGAATAAATCACCACATTGGTGCACCCATCCTTATTTGAACATCTTAGGAATGACTTCATCCGTCGCTTTTAAAATTACCTCTTCTTCTAAGAAACAAAAAATCATTTATATCAGAAGAAATTTTCTGGTAGGCTTACATTTAAGCCTGATTTCGTTATTTATGTATTAGCCATGTATTCAATTGCCTGCGTCACATACCGGAGAGTACAAATTCGGCTGCATTAAAATATTCTGTAGACTCTTGATTATAGTTGATATTATAATTGAATTTGCAGAAATCAAGTTATATACCAAGGTGGAAAAAATGAAGACGTCAACTTACAATTATTTAGACTAAGTGATAGGTGGTTTAACCAGCAGAGAGATGATACAAAACCCAGTCTTACGCACTGAGTGTTCAAAGGAAACAAAAATTTTCCACGAATTAAAATTTTGAATGGGCATTGCATAACCAGATATGAGATTCGTGAGATTCTATCATAAGAGAAAAAATTGGCTGCATCGAAAAGGAAGCTGAAAAATTTAAGTCACAGTTTTAAAAGTTTCTCAAATTTATTTCAAGTCACAGTTACGGTAAATATGTGCGTAACTTACGCGCACACTACCTTTCAGCTGACTGATTTGCTTCCAAAATGGTATATTATTAATAATATCATCGAAAACAATTTTTACTGATATCTTGAATTGCTCCAATACTTTTACAAATTTCTACGGAAACCCGGTCATTGATTATTTTCGTAACTATACAGCAAATTTACGGGTAATTATAAAATATGGATCGGTATATTTTATATCATCCCGAGTAATGAAGAGCCTACTGTACAGACTTTTAATCGTCCAGAATGCTTAATAAAGGAACAAGTAACTTTGCAATTGTCGCTAACTCATCTTGAGATGTGCCCTCCGATAACAGCCCTAAAATAATACAATCCTAATTTATGCAACTAATAATGGTCATTTTACAAAAAACAACATTGACATTAACTTACGTTTTCCCGATAGAGGCCTCGAGCTATTAGCGGACTGTGAAAAAATTTTCAGATGTCCATCTGTATCTTGTGAAATCCAAACTAAACTCTCCTTCGAACTGTTCCCTGTGAATTTCTCGAATGCACTATTCACAAGCCTAGCTTTGCATTCACACCCTCAAAACAGTCACATGCAGAAGATCTAACTGTTTTATCAATCTGTTTGTCTCTCAAATGTAATCTTAATCTCTGTTTTCAGGGTGTAAGTTTCGAATTACTTCTCGAATGTTCCCTTGTGTTTTTGGGAGGAGTAAACCAATCAGCACTTTCGAATTCTTCTCATGGGAATCTTATCTTATGGTGTGAGTCATCTAACAAAAGGATATTGTTAAGAAGTGCATGCGTTGAACATAGTGTGCGAAACACTGGTAGCGTCCCATTCACATTGATGTCGGCTCTTGGCCTGCTCTGCTACCGAAAACATCAACTTAGCTGTAATCGGAGCCATATATACTGGCATGCAAAGCTAGTCATAGGACTTCCTGGGGGGGGGGGGTTTGAACCATGGATGGTATCGCCCCTTTTAGGCTCATGGATGGTACCACCTCCTTGTACGCTCATGGATGGAACCGCCGCATTTTAGGATCATGGATGGTACCGCCGCCTTTTAGGCTCATAGAAGGTAGCTCCGCCTTTTAGGCTCATGGATGGTACCGCCGCCTTTTAGGCTCATGGATAGTACCACCACCTTTTATGCTCATAGATGGTACCGCTGGTTTGTACAGTCCAGTACAGTCAATGTGGTCAATGTTTAGTCATGGATTGTACCGCCGTCATGTTCAGTCATTGATCATACTGCCGTCATGTTCAGTCATGGATGGTACCGCCAGTGCCGGATTTAGGCAGTGGGCAGAGTGGGCAGTGCCCATAGGCCTCCACCAAAATGGGCCTCCACCAAGGTGACAAAATGTCAAAAAAATTGTAAAAAAATGGGAAACCCGACAACACACCGTTGAGTCGCGGAGAAAGAGAATTTCTCAACAAGTCAAGACAGATTGGGGGGGGGGGGCGAGAGTCGAATAACGTCCAAAAAAGGCCTCCACCCGTTGGATTGCCCATAGGCCTCATATACCCTAGATCCGGCACTGGGTACCGCCACGTTGCACAGTGGGCTAGAATCGAAAAAACCTGGACAAGGGGCTAAAAATGGTTTTTGAGAAGTGCGGTTATTGAAACTTGGCATAGTTATTGAAAAATTATTGAATTTTATGTTCCCGCTCGTCGTTTTTTAAAATTTTCAGGCGTCAAATAGATACAGGGCGTCATACTTGAGAAATGTTCACGAAAACGGGAAGTTTCGGATTTTTCGGAAAAACGTTCAAGTTCGTTTTTCGAGCGCGACATCTGGCGGCAAACTGCTTAACTAACACGAAAACTGCATAATAAGCCACAACGTTTGAAGTGTCT
This sequence comes from Sympetrum striolatum, assembly GCA_947579665.1. NCBI lineage: Eukaryota > Metazoa > Arthropoda > Insecta > Odonata > Libellulidae > Sympetrum > Sympetrum striolatum. The sequence goes on along the minus strand of OX388346.1, from coordinate 71,532,291 downwards.
GCTACAAAAATTTCATCGATATCAGGGCAATTCTAGTGGGAAAAAAAACCAAACTGGACATTTCTAGAAATTTACCAACTTTTATTTTTTGAAATATTTCTATGAATCGTTATGGTTCTGACAGCTGTAAAAGTTAAGAAGTGAATATTATGATTATTGAGAAAATATGTGCACCACCTATGATATCTCTCACTAGATTAAAATTGTCCAAATCACTCTGGTCTTCTACTGTATGGTTTTTTGACATTGAACTAAGTATAATTTATGCATTAGTGAAGAATTCATAATTATAAATTAGAAGGTAAATATCTGTTGTACCTGGTTTAAGGAAAAAAGTCATATCTCCTTTATGTGGGACACTAGAACTATAATTATTGCTTTTATAGATAGAGTAAAGATTGCGCATTATATAATGATAAAACAATATTATGTCACTGCGTTTATTCTTTAGGTATAAAGCTGCGAAAATGATCTTTTTCACTACTTTTGATGCAGATATTTCGGCTTTTTACGAGCTTCCGAGAACTGCCGCTAGTAAACGAATTTCTCTTCTTACGTACCATTTCTGTGCTTAGATATCGTTAGTCTTTGCATAAGATAGGATTTGAAGATTTGAAGTTAGTACGAGTTCAACCTTTGAGAATAAATCGCATAAGTAATTAGTTTGAAGCTGCTGCGTTTCCTTAAAAAGACCTTGGAAGCCAATTGAGCTTGCAAAGCAACTATAGCTTGCGATTCGGACGTGAGGGTGACTATCTTTTTCTTAACACAAAGCAACATTTGCGACGAAAACACTGATTTTCCTTAAAAAGACCTTGGAAACCAATTAAGCTTGCAAACCAACTATAGCTTGCGATCCGAACGTGAGGGTGACTATCTTTTTCTTAACACAAAGCAACATTTGCGACAAACACTGCTGTTTTTCGATACATAAGAATTATATGTGTATCTTCAGTAGTAAAGGAGATATAGATTTTCTCCCAAACTGTGTGAAACTAGTATATTACCCAGAAAAATGGCAATTCATTCCGAATATCCCACCCTAACACCCGTTTCACTCCATGAACCCGTAAGATTGTAGGGTATCGGGAAATATACGCTATTTCCTATATAATATACTTTGACATTGCAAAGATATGAAACTCCTCGATCACTTCGGCATCTGGTGACAGGAAGCTATAACTACTAAAAAATCCAATATGGCGGTCGTGGATTTCAGTAGTTGTCGCACATAAAACACTGCCATTGCCACATTTATCGTTTTTTCACAACAAAAAATATATCATTTTAATGCGCAAGGATGCCTCTACCTACTGTGTAAATTTCCTGGAAATAAGACATTCTTTAGTGGCAGAAAAATATTTTTTCCGTAAACCAGGTACAACAGATATTTACCAAATAGGAAACTGTTGTCGTGAGTTTTGTCAACTAAAAGAAGTTCTTTGGAGTCGGAAGCAATGTTATGATAAAAGTGTTGAAAAACACCTGAAAATGGTAATTTTCAACGACTTATTATTCGAAAAATACAACTACCTGGGTGATGGAATTAGCATAATTAAAATGCTTATATTTTCCTGGGTTGAACAATCAGGGCCGTGCGCAGGATTTGCTCGTGGGAGGGGTTTTTCAGTCAGGTGCGCGCTGGTAGCGTGGGCTTTTAAGCCCTTTTATTCGTGAAACTCGATTTCTGACAAGCGCGAAAGTGCGACTCTCCGAGACGAAAGAAGGAGTCCTGACAGACGTTAACATGAAAGTTGAAAGAGGCACTGAATTTTGGAAGAAAAAGTCTACTAAATGAAATATTAAATAAAATAATTTTATTTTATCCTATCTTCAATTCATCATTCGTGGAACTTTTTGTAGGAAGGATCCTCATGGGGGGGAGTGGGATCCACCCCCAAACACCCCCCCGTGCGCACAGGCCTGTGAACAATAACACTTCTCACTTGAATATCCCTCGTTTACCAGAAAAATTTCACCCCTCGTTTGTTCTTCCGCGACACGAAAAATCCGAATGTGTTCCTGTTTAAGAATATCTTCATTTCATTCATTTGATATTGTTCTTCCGTGTTTCATATCGCTCATGTGCTCGTTGTCCAAGGGTTCCGAGTTGTTGGAGCGTCCTCTTGCTATCTTGGAGTGACTTAAGGGAAAATGAGTGAATTCAAAGGAAAGTTGGATGAAATCGAGGAACTTTCCATTGATAGGTTTGATGGAAACAACCTAAATTCTACTGCCTTCTTTTTATCGCACTGCCATTCTGGTAATATGAATCAATGTGAATTTGAGCGTTATTATATCTACAATTTAAAAAATTTTTGTTCTCTACTTTCTTACCTCAAAAATTATACTATCTTTTGAATGTATTTTAGATCACATGGAAGGTTTAAAGTCAGATGAGTTTCGTGATACTTTGCTGAAGCGTGATGGTGTTTATCTATATTGTAGCGACATATCTAGCTGTATATTGAGAAATGACCCATGTTATAAGAATCTTACGGAAAAAATAAAGTCACTCACGACAACTCAGTCCCATATTTTAACAGTGCCATCCTTTAATGCTGCTCGTCAAGAAATATGTGTTACTTTGATTCCAGCTGGACATTGTCCTGGATCTGTGATGTAAGTTAGAAATAAATTATGTATTGGAAGAATTTGGCTTTAAATTACTTTTGCGCTGAATTTCATATGGGTATAATTATAATGATCCTCTCTAGGTTTTTATTCGAATTGCCGTCTGGAAACGTTTTGTTTACTGGTGATTTTAGAGTAACAACCGTAGATTTAAAAAAATTAAGTCAGTTCCACCACAGAGATGGGACACTTAAAGCAATTAAATCATGTTATTTGGATGCTACATTCTTTGACGAGCTATACCCTAAGTTTCCCTCAAGGGAGGAAAGCCTGAATAAAGTATGCGACCTGATTAAAGAATGGCTGGCAGGAAATAATTCTAATGAAATTCTGTTGGCAACATCAGGTATGATTCAACATTTGCTACAGTAGATTATGAAGATATTTTCATTTAAACTATGCATAAGATGTGGATGTGTTTAAGTTCTGTCCTAAATGCTTTTGATTCCAACTTGAAAGTTGAACTGAAGTTGTACTTATTAAAACTAAGTAAATTCATATAAGTCGAATTTCTCTACATTTGTTTCAGCAAGGTATGGCTGTGAGCATATATTTGTGGGAATTAAAGATGTTTTCGGAATGAAAATTCATGTACAGGAAGATAAATTCCTTGTATACAGGAACATACGTAAAATTGGATCAGCCATTACGTCTAATTTTGATGAAACCAGAATTCATGCTTGTGGTAAGGTATGTCACTTTTATTTTTTTAGTGGTTATATCAGGATTAAAAAATGCAACTCAATTCTTCCTATAGAAAAAGTAGCACTATGTTTTATTTGTATTTCCTAATTTTCTTCCATTACTTATATCCCATCCAATTGCAACCCATATTCATTTTATTATAGAAATGAACCAATCATTTACACACCAATTGCATGTTTCTCTTTGAAAGTAGATTTTGATAAATCATAATACTAAATCAAAAATGTCAACTCTGTAACATCACAGTTATTCATGAAATTGTAATATTTGTTTGAATCAAATAAGTGATCATTCTTTTATGATGGTTATTTGTGGTAATTTCTGGTGGTGTTATTGTTTATACTATTTTTTCCTGAAACTGAAAATCCACCAATTCATTAATTTGGGAAATAACTTGAAATCAAAAGATTCTACTGCATTTTTTAACATTATCTATTTATACTCACACAAATTCGTGTATCAATTAATATTCCTTGCACTGTGCATTTCCGTATGTTCATTAACCTATGTATATTTTGCTTATATTTTTTGAAAAAAATGTCTCTCTTTTAGTTAACTGTGAGGGTTGAATAGGTTAAAAGCACCCAGCAGCTTTTGCTTCCGAACCAATTTTAGCCAGAAATGCTATTTCTCAGTCTTCTTCAGTTGCTTATCTGTCGGAACTTCACTATCCTGTTGTCTTTACTCTTTGCATCCCAAGGTTTTCTTCTCTTTTATCCTAATTGTTTATTAGTATTATTTTGCAATCCCTTCTTACATTGTTATTGCTAATTTAATCCTGTACAGTCTTTTTTGAGGTTCTTCTTCACTCACTATTCTTGTTTTTGTTATATCTTACAGTGTTCCATACTATTTGAGGTTTCTTATCAATGTCCTCTTATTAAATTTTTACTGATATACAGTAAAAATTGCTCTGCTTAATTACCACCATTACGTCTTCCGGGAGAATGTAGGGAGATATTATGAATGTAGGCTTTTCTCTTAGTTCTCCTCTTCAACACTACCTGTCTTCTTGTATAGGTTGCGGAAGTATTCTGCTACTGTCCTCAATATTGCTGGTATGTTGTTGTTTTCTTCATTGTATGGCTAAGATCTGTTTCTTCCCTATACCTAGGTGCTGTCTGGCCCTCCATATGCTCTTGTTTTTTACTATGGCTTCTTGCAGGATTATCTCATCAAAAATGGAAAAAATAATGTTGTAGCAAATAAAAAATCTTTTTACTGTAGCTTGGCTGTATGAGGTTGCTTCGGGCACCTGGGTGCCTGCGGGCACCAGGTTGAGTACCCCTGCCTTAAACTAATCCACCTAGGTATTCAAGCCAATTAAACCATCTTGAAGGTTCCTAAAATTGTCACCACTTTTAATATTCATGTAGATGATGCAGTTGTCTGCAAATAAACTTTAGATTTTATTCAATCTGGTAAGTCATCTATGACTATTGAAAAGAGTAAAGGCCCTATTATGATATGTTGTGCCATGCCTGATGTTACTATGTTTTCTTCTGATAACTTCTTCAATTTTATTCTTTTTTCTGAAATGACTCCATCATTTACCACTTATGGATTTAATTCCGTTCTGTTCACTTTTTACAGCAAAATTTCATGGTCTGCCAGGTCAAATGCTTTTGCTAATCAATCTGCTTATTAACCTCTGCACCAACCTGTTCTCTGATGTACTGAGCAATCGCCAAGTCATGTTGTAAACCAAACATCTGCTACTCACATGAATTTCAAAAACCATGCTGATATTGGTTGATCTACTCCCCTTTCTCCCTATATAGTCTTCCAGGTAATTTGCTTCTTTTTCTCCTACATTTTACATAATATGTGTAATATATTTGGGCTCCTTGGAAATACAGCAGCCTTAAAAAGGTTCATACTCTGTATTGAGTACCTTCCATGTGGTTTTTTACTTTTTGAAATGTGGTACTTAGCTGAGGTCAAAAGCGGGTTTTATGGAATGAAGTTCCTAGAGCTCTTGATGCTACCTTGAGTAAATCCCATAATGGATAGCATTATGAAAATTTTGGGAACAGAAATGGAAGACCAGTACAAATAAGTATTTTTTAATTATTATGACATGAGTACCCTAAATGGCACTGTCCCAACTAGTCCTGCGTATGTATGTAATAATTTTCCCTTTTGCTCTTATCAGTTGTGGTCCGGAGAAGGGTTTCAGCAAATGGTTCGGATTTTATCTCTCATTTTTTATGAGATTTTTCGTCATAAAAACGTTGATATCATATTTATAACTGAAAACAAGTGATTCTTTTACTAATTATTTTTAAAAAAGTTATGAAATTGTTTAACGAGTTTGATATGAGTTTTAGAAGATAAGAGAACATCTTTATAGGATGCAACCTCTGATAAAAAGATTTGTTTCTCAGATTTGTCAGTCTTTAGTTGTGGAACATATTTACAGGATGAGAAATTCAGCTGTAGAAAGCCAGGTGCAACATGGAAGATTCTTCGACTATCTTGCCTTTGGTTCCAGAGGGAGCATGCTGCTAAGGTAGGAAAAAAACACTCTTAACTCTAGGAGTACAGACCTCGGATCTTCAGGGACAAGAGAAATACTTTTTCAGAAATAATTATTTCAAATATTTTTTACAGTAATTGAAACTTCACGTTTTCCTTGAGAATCTTATTTAGAATTAAAATTTGACTACGAAAGTATTTCTAAAATTAAATTATAGGAAGCATTGAGCTGAGGGTCTTCAGGGACTCAGTACTCTGTGCTGTATAACTTTGATCGCTCTTATGATGGAGCAATTCTAATTGACAATATATATTCAGACAAGTTCACATTGTTGTTTTTCTCCCGAATCTTTTCGGAATATAATTTTAGCTTTTTTGTGGCCCTAATTATTCAGTAATGCGACACACAATTTTGCATAAATTACCATCCTTATTCAATATTCATTCATTTCTTTTTTGGGAAGTAAATATTGTCACTAGAAATTGATTTTAAAAGTCTGGGTCTTTATGGACCTAGGTCTGTACTCAATCTGATGACAGTGAGCACCGTACTCAGAGTTCTAAAGTATGAATCTGTAATAAAGCTTTGCCTTTGACTCAGCCTCAATTTTAGTGCACAGGAAGTCATGTTTTCATGAAGAATCTGCAAAATTGTCTCTTTGCTTTGTGTGTCAGGATATTGCATATTAGTGGAGGGATCCAAATTCAGCGAGCGTGGAAATTGGTCCCTGCTTTACAATCATCATTTTATTTCAGATCCATCCTATGATCTACTCTTTTCTGAAGGATAAATCTAAATTAACATAGGAAGATTTATGACAAAGAGAAACAGCCAAAGGATTTTACCAAAACTATGCTACTGAATGTCAGAATTATTGTACAATCAGCCTAATATCTTATGCAGCAAAAGCACTTCAGTGTTCAGAGACTGAAAGAAATCAGTGACACAATAGGGGTGATGAAAGTACTGCATACTGCAAGCACATGAAATGTATTATTAATCTTTATTTATGTACCAAGTTTTAAGTTTCAAAGTTATCGGGAAGGTGTTAAAAAAAAATCTTAAAAATTGTTGCAATTTCTAATTTTGAGACGTCTGGTGTCGAACCCAGGACGTATTGGCAGATGTGAATAAACATTATAACTTGTTAGGACTTGATCTTATTTAATGCGAAATTTGCAGTCCATATCATACCGGGAAGGTCCTGAAATAAGACTCCATTATCCCCATCTGAAATGCATAGGGTAACGTAAATGGCTCTCTGGGATCGGATCAAGGACGATCAAGGAAGCCTAAAATGCGTAGTTGAAATGTATTTATGATCTTTATACACATGCCAAAATTTAAGTTTTTATATTATTGGGAAAGTGTTAAAAAAAATTTTTATTATTACACCAATTTCTAGTTTTTAGACGCCTGGTGTCGAACCCAGGACATATTGGCAGAAGCAAAAACACTATTATATTGATCTTATTTAATGCAAAGTTTGAAGTCGCTATCATACTGGAAGGACTTAATATAGAATTCTGTTTTCTCCATGAGAAATGCATTATGGAATGATAATGACTCACCGGTATCAAACCAAAGACAATCAGCGAATCCTTCAAATTCGATTATAAAATATATTCATGATCTCTATCCACATGCCGAGTTTCAAGTTTCTATGTCATTGTGAAAGGAAACGAAAAAAATCTTAAAAATCGCCACAATACATTTTAAATGGGAGATATTTGCCCTGACCTAGCTTCGAACCAAGGATAATCTTCGAAGATGTCTTTATAGTTTTCTTTGGATATGCACTGTTTCTAGCTATCCCTCAAATTTCAACTCTTTACTTTTCCAAGAAGTGCCTCAAAAAATTTTTGAAAATCCCCGCAATGTATCTTTATGGGGAAAATCATAACTTTATGGAATTTGTGGAATCGAACCCATGATACTGAGGATCAAAGTCGCCTTTTTTCTAGAGGTTACACGTTATGGCCAATACGTCGTAAAAATTTCAAGTCAGTGGCACTTGTGGAACATGGTTAGAATTTTGATCCCCTATCTCCTCTGTATACCATACTGACGGAAGGATCTGCAAATTTTAGTAAATATACTTAAGAATAAAGCAACAGAGATTGAGATGAAAATTAACCTGAATAACACTGAAGTAATGCGGTTTACTAGGATAAAGTAAAGTAAGCGATTAGGAAGGATGGAGAAAAACTAGAGCAAGTGGATAAATTCTTTTACTGGGAAGCACTCTTTCTTGGGATGGAAGATTTGGTTCTTAAAAGAGTAGCCTTGGCCAAGAAAGTCTTCATAAAGCGAAGGGAATTGATGACTAGAACTCTCAATATATGAATCAGGAAAAGATTGTTAAGTAAAATTCTTGGCATGGAGTCTTTTTCAGTATGGCTCCAAAAAGTGGATCTTTAGAAAACAGGAAGTCAAATGTTTGGAGGCATTCAAGATGCGGGTTTGGCATAGAATGGATGGAGTAAGTTGGGTTAGTAGGAGAAATAACACTGTGGTGCGGAGCTGGCTGGTGAAGAGCGGACTTTAATTGAAGTATTATGAATCGACTGAGGAAATGGGTCAAATATTAATAGGAGAGGGGTTGCTAAAGAAAATAATTGAGGATGGAATGCAAGGGAAAAAACAGAGGGGAAGACAGAAGATGCTAGATGACATGAAGGATATTACGAAGCTACGAAATAGTAATATGGATTTTATATTCTTTGAAGATGGATTTGTAATGTACATCAACCTATCAATAAATAGATCATTTGTATATGCATGTATTAAAGTTCTGAAAAACTAGAGCTAAAATGATCAATAGAATCTTTAACTAATTAACATTATTTTGATATCTTTTTTGCAGACTTATGTTAAGATAAATTTTTCTTATAATCATATAAGTAGTAATAAATTATTTTAAGGTTTTGACACTACTATATAAGGTGATCCTTGTCTTTCATTTCAATGATATGTGGTGAAAGGAAACAACAAATGAAAACTAAGAATAGAAAATAGAATTAAATAGACTTCAGTAGAGTTCAATGTAAAAATACAATAGAATTAGAGTGAATCAAGAAATACTTTCATAAGGCTAACTGTTTAGAACTAATTGAATGGAAAACAGAGTTGAACCTATAGTTGTATTACTTAAATTTTTAGAAGTAACTGGCCGGAAAGAAAGAAAAATAAGAAGATCAAGCCATGAATCAGTCCCATTTAGTCAACAGACCCAAAGTGATCTGCTAAAAATAATTAGAATATAATACATTTTAGAGAATCAGAAATTCAGCAGAACAGGAAATTTTATTTATAAACAAGCCATTATTATATCAAAGATGAAGTATGGGTGAAATTGCTCATTTAAATCGACTCTAAGAATTGACTGAGTTCTTTAGGTGGTAAAGATATTATTAGCCCCAGTAATTTTTTTATTATACTTGGTTCATAAGAATAAAAAAGATGTTATGAAAAATAAATAAACTTGTAAATTCTATCTAGGTTCCACAGAAATCGGTATCTGTCTTGGCAGTGTTCTCTGAAAAGCCACTTCTTTATTGCATCATTTGGTTGTGGTGGATCCCTCTCTATTCTCTTGTTCCTTTCTCTCCTTACGTGTTAGTTGATTGATGAACTATTCATTTGTTTGTATCCTTTGCCACTGGGCCCGGTGAATTGATCTGGGGGGAATTCGTACTCAGGGAATTGATCTCCCGACAGATTGGTATGCGAATTGATCCCCCACGCTGATATTGTACTACTGACCCAACCCAACCCCACCCCCACGGTTAATATATTTATAACATTAACCAGTAACCAGGGTGTGTAGATTAACATAATAATGAATAACAGTAGTTATTAACCTAAGACTGGATAACATCAGCGCAGGGGATCCATTCCCCGCATACCAATCTGTCAGGAGATGAATTCCCCGTGAATGAATTCCCCGCGTACGAATTTCCTCCCGGACCAATTCACCGCCCACGCTTTGCCACATGATTGACCTTTTTTCATTGCTCAAATTTTGCATATGTTGACTAAAATATCTGACTGCATTACCTTGCAATTATTAAATTAGAAAACATGAATTGAATCAATTCAGATCTATTGTGATGTTTATTTATATAAATTTATTAATTGGTACCATTTATGTTTCAGGAAGGAATTTTTGAACATTGCCCCAGGTACACTAGAGTTTGTTACGCTTGTCATAGTTCTCATTCAGAAATTGTTGATTTCCTCAAATATTTATCACCAAAGAGAGTAGTTGTTTTTGCATCTCCCAGAGGAAAAACTGCTCATGAGGTTAGTCTATATTGCTTTACTGATTTGTGCGTGATTAGGGTTTTGATTTTGAAAAAATAGAGAAGTTTTATGCATTCTTCTATGTTTTATGAATATTTTTGTGGAGAATTTTCATATTTCTGTGTTTTTCTTTTATAATTATGAACCATTATCAAAATTTAAAAAATACAGCTTCAGTGAAGTGAATGCCTTAAAAAAAACACCTAAGCCTTAAGTATGTGTTTTCCCACTTTTATTGATGTAAATGGCAAACAGCAGGTGCTGGTGTCTGTTGTCTACTGGTGTGGCTAGTACTCACTACTAGGTTCTCAGTTCACACGGTGTCCAATATCTCCCGCCAGTGGTTTCACCATAGGTGCAAGGTTTCGTTTTTCTCCCAGGGATCACTTTGCGCTACTGTCTCCTAACATTGAGCTTTCATTTTTTTCTACAGTTTTTGATTCAGACAATCATATTTGGTTAACCACTACTTGAATTCTTAAATAATTTTAGTTGTGAGCACAATTGGTTCATCATATAACACAGATTGGTAACTTTACTCGGGTTGATTTTTTTCCCAAACATCTATTTATAGCTCTCTAATACCTACTACACTGACCCATTTGACAAGACTGAAGACTGACAATTTTGACCACAAGCATTTATATGTAATAGATGCTTTACGTTTTTGTTTGGTCACTTGATGATGGAGATCAATCTCTGCAACTAGACGTGTTTTGTTTCCTTTTATTGTTTTTAATAAAATACTGTGGCAAAAGTACAAATTGCTCTTCTTCATCATTTTCCTCTATTGCTTGTATGTTACATTGACATATATTCAAAGCTTTCCATTCAATCGACTTAAAGTGGAGCTTTCCTGAACAATTCAGCAAGCAATGATCTCTCCTTGCAAAACCAATTGAGCCAGCTTCGAAAGAGAGTACATTATTTTCCCAATTCAAGCTATTATAATATTAGCTTATTGTTACATTTTAGTATTTCAACCAAAATTATAATGTATAAATATAGATAAAACTGGTTTTCTTCTCATAAACAACAACAAGTTTGTATCTATAAGGTTTGTATTTATAGTTTCTTGGTACCTGTTAATTTACCTTTTAAGGATATTGAAAGCATTATTTAGAAAATGAAGTAATGGTGATTGTTTCCAAGCATACTATTACCATAGCATGGCAACTGACTTTCATTATTATGCCTCAAATGCAGCTTCAAGCTGGGTTTATAATGAAATGATTACTGCTGATAGTCAACTGGTGTATGTGAACACACAAAATCAACTGGCGCCAGTAATCCTTGTGCCAGTATAAGTAGAAAGGAGTTCAACTTACTGGCACCAGTAGACTTCCCCCACTCTGTTTTCCTTCGCATCCTTCAATTTACTCTTATCAGTCAATTGATTATTGTGCATATAATCAAGCGCTGAAGCCATAACTTGCTGAAACTCCATCTTAAGAATAGCAGAAGAAAAATTATAGTCTAACTTTTCCCAAAAAAAGTTTTAATGGAACAACTAGTTTCAACTCATCATAAGATTCTTAAATCACAGTCTTCCCAATAATTTCCCCTTAAATTAATATTAGTCCTTATCGACATGCACTCTAAGGACCTCAGTTCTCGCTATCTTTGATACTGTGCCAGTTAAAAATTCTTGAAATGTGTGTAAACATTAACTGGCACGAGTTAACTTTGAAACAACTAGCACCAGTAATCATTGTGTGTGTAAACCCAGCTTAATTCTCTGTTTTTATGCAAAATGTTTTAAAATTCATCTTTCTTTGAGATAAGGATCTTTGCAAATTTTTACTGTAAAAGTATGCCTTTAAATAAGTTCTAATGATGAAGTCCTATCTGGAATGCGAAATAAAGAAAAATGTTATTAGAAATGGATCCAGGTGCTAAATCTGGTTTTAAGGAATGATGTGCAACTGGACAAGGTTCTATATAATCTTTGCATAAATACATATTTTGGTTTCTGAATCAAATGTACCCTTACAACCTGTTTTATTTTTTATCAATTTAACCAGTTTATTTTCTATAATGTTTCCGTATAACTTTGTTGATGTTTTTAAGTGGAAATTTATTTTGCATTTTCAATTTACCTTGATATTACATAAATGTTTAATAATAATAATTCCCTCTCGATGAATGCATTTTAGGTGGAGAAGGAAATTCACGATCTGTTGAAAGCTAAGAAAGGGAGGAGCAAGGAAGTGATTGATACAAAATTGTGGAAAAAGAGGCGTGTAATTGACGTACAGCAACCAGAACCAGACATCACCGTCTCTCAGTTTCAGCTGACAGAAGAGGTTGTTTTAAATTACTCCTTTTTGAATTCATTTTCATGTTAATTCCATTATTTTCTTATTAACAAAATCATTTAATATAACATAAGCAATCCTCATTTATTTGTTATCTCTACTCAAATATTTTATGACAACAAAGCACCTATTAGGAAAGTTTTCCTTTAGGGAGATAAAACAATTATGTGGCTCTTGTTATGCGAGTCTAAGTAACCCTCTTATGTTTTCTTTACATTGAAAAGCTCGTATGGAGTGTTAGCTGTTTTAGTAACAACTGCATGATCTCTAATTACAGTAGAACCTCGATCTATCGTTTTTGAAGGGACTGAGAGAAAAAGACGATGAATGCGGGAAAACGATCAAAACGGGAAATGTAGACTCAGCTGATACTATTAAAACGAATACATAACGAAAGTTTATCCAAAGAAAATCCCTAAATATTAAAAAAAAAACGTACTGATCTCCTAGAGACGGTCCAAACAGGGTGAAATATGCCAGTAAACTGAGATGGACAAACAGGGCTCGTACGCGCACCCATGTGAAAGCTCTCCAATAGGATACAATGTATTAAGACAGCCCCGGATGTGTTTAAAAAATCGGCCGTTTTGAGCAAGTGCTACGACAGCCTTAAAAAAAATTCATGCCAAGCTCTCACAGAAAATTTTTGTCGCAATTCCTAATACTTTGTCTTTCTTCCTCGATTGGGCCAAAAATCTGAACGATGGATGGGGGAAAATAATATTTCGATGAACGATGAATGCGGTGTTACTTTACATGTCTCCTTATGGGCCTAAGTCGGGACTATAGAAAATAAACGATAAATCCGGGAAAACAACAAATGCGGGAACGATGGATCGGGGTTCTACTTTATATTACATACATTTTCTTGCTATATTTTAATTTTTTAGCCACTAAGTCATTCTTTCCTTGCATTACTATAAATTTCTATTATAATAATAACCTATTCCTGTCTATAATTTCATTACTAACAGTTCTCATTCATAGCTTACCTTTCAAATATGCGTCAAGGGAAAAAAGTATTTGTTTCAGGCTGGTCCACAATAATAAAGAGCTCCTGATACTTGTCTCTCATTAAGAATGTCATTGCGTGACCATTATCCCGTTTTAATCTTTAAGGAGACCATCCTTCCTTCGAAAGAAGAAGTAGGGGAATGGATAGGGCAGAGTACTTTCTCATTTTGTTCTGGTCAACCATTCCATCGTTATTCCTTAGCCTTACTTCTTCCACCTTCTGCTTCCTCTAATTCCTGCACATTTTGGTGCATCATTTTTATTATTCCTTTCATTCCAATCTTGATGTCTGTCCTCGTGTTTCAAATATTAAAACATAATCCACATTCTTCCCCAAAAATGTTCTCATCGACAATGCATTTAATCATGAGAATCATTTGAACTGTATTGAAATCTTTTCTTTTCCTCTTTGAATGCACATGATGATGATGAATGTGTGATACTTCTCTTATCAATATTCCTTCTTTTTTCGGAAATATTTTTTTAAAGGATGGTAAGCATGATTATAATCAGAAAATGTTAATTTTATTAATAAGTTGTATTTTTTTTGACAGTGGTCCTTAACAAAGAGTGAAGATAAGCATTGTGTCTCTTCAGATTCTCACAGTATATCAGCCGAAACATCCCCCCTGGTAAGCGTAATTATTTGTTGTTTTCTTGCTACTTTTCATCTCCTTCCAAACCATAATACAGTGAAACCTGTCTTCAGCAGAATTTCTTGAGGCCATAATTTTTTTTCTGGAAAAGACAGTTTCCTGCTTAACTCTGACATTTCAAAAAAGACCTCGAAAGCCATATTGCATTCATAAAATGGGTCGCCTAAAAGGTTGGTTTGACTCAAATTCTACATGTAAATAAAGACAAAATTATTATGAAATAATGAAAGAGCAGTATTACATTGTGGTAAAATTTGTGTATTTGAAATAGTTAACACAAAAATTGATCTATAAAATATGCCTATAATCTGTAATTTTTGTCTGTATTTCCTTTTCCTTTAATTGTGTAAATATGCATCTACATTGGTGATATGATTGGATAGAATTTTTTTTTCTTACCTGCCTCGGGGACCAATGCTGGCAGAAATCCAGTTTTAGCAAAACATTTTTTAACAGTTGATATTTAAATATCTTTCACTGCCAAATTTATCCAATTTATGGCAGCTAGCGCTTGTTTTTTTATCACCTCCGACACTGTATTCGCAGTATCTGCAGCTGCCAATAACAATCGCATCATCTTCTTTCTATATTGTGCCTTCAACATTCTAATTACCCTCTGTTCCATTGGCTGAGTGATGCTTGTTGCAGGGACGAAATATCACTTGTGCCTATTTTTCGAAAATGAAACTCAAATAACGAAAATAAAAACACACATTAATAAGTAATCACTTCCGAAAAATTGGAGTTTTTCTAACACAATTCTAACATCACGTTTAGTGAAAGCCGAAATATCATTTATTTTTAAATTTTTCAATCCGACCTCCCCCCCCAGAATATTTTTGTAGATCCGTCCCTGGCTTGTTGTGTTTGCCGGAAACCAGTTTAGCTCTACATTCAAAAGGTTAATTTTAGGGTGACAGGTTGTGTTATCGAGGGAAAGTATGACTTTTCTATGTTTCCTCTTACTTTAGGCATTGAAACTTTTCAGCCACTCTTCCATGATGGAAGCCGTATTCCATGCTCTTTTATTAAGTCTCCATGTGACTGCAGCTTCTCAATGTCAACATGTAAGAAGCATAGTAGTTGAGATGATTTCCCAATGACAAGAGGCTTTAGGAGCTCCCCTGCCATATTGCCACAAATGAAAATGGTCAAATTCACTTCTACAGAGTAAAGAATAAACGTAAATTTAAAGTAATTGTTTCTATTAATGCGCTAATTTCAAGAAACAGAACTCTGAAATGCATACAAACCCTGCAGTTTTCTCTTTTACACACAGCATTTTAGACTGCACTGCCCTAAAACACATTCTGGTTTCATCCCTGTTGTAGATATCATATGTTTGATGGTCTTATTTTTTCTTGAACTTTGTTTTTCCAGTCCTCTACAGTTTCCATATCCACGTCGTTCGACTCTCCGACAACACTGTTCCAAATAAAATGTTGCCTTGCTCTGAGGCTCTCCAGCCAACCGTTCGAGGCCTTAAAATCAAGTTTTCCTAAAGAAACTGCAAACTGCTTTGCCTTTTCTTGCACCATTGCAGCTAATAAACGAATATTCCTTGATCTTGCTCACACTAACCATTCCCAAACTAATTCGTTTAATTCTTCATATTCGCAGAGAGGAGTTTTCCTCTTTGAAAGTAAACTTAGGCCTAAAATAATAGACAGAAATGACAATTATTTTATGGTGTGTTGGTTTGTAAACTATTGTTGTTTGGTATATGATGAAATGAGTTTCTATGGACTTATATAAAACTTTTGTCTGTCCATACTTAAACCTCTCTTGCATCTGCTTCATGGAAAGCATTTTTTGTTCAGAGCAGTTGATCAATTCCAGTTTATTTTTCAGTGTTAATACGTTGCTTGGCATTGCAGAAATCAATCAGCAGTTCCCCTAAGGTCCTTAGCGTTCTCTGATGTGGTCTTACTCTGTCAGTAGCACATAAGAAAATGATTCCATATACTTCAGTTGTGAGCAAGGCTACACAACGTTTATCCCTTTCCGCCGTAAACTGCCTAGAACTGCCCGAGCTTTAATGCCCACCAACGTAAGAGGCAAAATTTAGATGCCCAGCTACATATTAGCTAAAAACAATTTCTTTGTCCTGCTATGTTAATAAAAAGGGCCATTTGTCTGCAAATTGAAGGCTAAGGAATACCTGTGTCTGCAAAAACTGGCTCAGAAACTATGGTATTGCATTTGTGTGTTGCTGTCTCTACTTTCATAAACATAGGTGCAAAGGAACACTTGTCCAGTATGAAGCTCTTAATCTTAAGATCGAAATTCTAATTGCTTTTTGCAATTCTGCTTAACCCAGGTTCACGTGACCAGGAATCAATTCCGTTTCCGCTTTTGACAGTTTCCGTTTAACACAGGGTACCAATGCATGTAAAACCCTATTATGACCACTAGGACCAATATTTTTTCCAGATAAGACATTTTTCCGTGTAACTCAGGTTCTGCTTAAGGCAGGTTTCACTGTATATACTGATGATGATACCCTGCTCTAACCTTTTGATCCAACCTTAAAAGTCATCACAAAAATATCCTAAACCATTCCTGAAATACAAATCAATTAATATTGTGAAAATATAAGAATTAGTATCTTAATGGCATTTATTCGTTAAGATTTTAATATGAGTTGTATATGTCATGGAGATATTATCATATTCTCCAAATTTGTTAAGAGAATTGAGAAATTACTGGTTTTGTTTTTGTCTTTGCAGGAAAATGGAGATATTTTGAACAGAGATTCAGAGGGTTCTTTGTCCTTTTTGCCACAGTGCAGTGAAGCAATGAATCCTCTTGAAAGTTGCCAAAGAAATGATGACATTGAAATTGTAACACTCTCATCTGATGATTCATCAGAAGTTATTGTTATTGAATGATTGCCAAGATATTGAAGATTTATTATGTTCTACCATTGTGGAGATTTCCTTGTAAAATGGCTTGTGAAACACTGAAATTTTTACGAAATGGAACTTTTCGCACACTACTCATGCAGACCAGCATATTTCAGTTACTTTAAGGGAAAGTGAATCTGATTAACATTGAATTCATTTCAGATTTGAGAATCTACTCCACTTGGAGTGATCGAATGGCCATCATCCATTCCACCTATTTTTTTTGCCTAACTTCAGCTTTTTGCTGCTGAATTTGTAAATATAAATTTTAACTTTTATTTTCATTATATCATTGTTATTTCAGCTTCAAAGCTATTTTAATTGTTTATTTAAAAAATTTTAAGCATAAATATTATAAGAAATTTTTACAGTTTTAGGATGTTTGCCGCTGTCGATTTGAGTCAATTAATTGTGAACATATTTTGCAGTAATTTAGGAGATACTGACCACTGCAGTTTATATGAAAAGAATTCTGTGATATTTTACTTGTTAATTAGTATATAAATTTACTTTTTTACATAAAATATCTTGTTTGCTTTGAGCAAATTGACCTTCATAAATATTAGAGTTGAAGAGATTGTCTTGGTAAGATATGATTTTCTAATTATAAAATTATAATCAGCTTTCAATTTTCAAATTACAAGTGTTCAAATTTCCAAAAGAAAATGTGAGTGTTGTGGCCTTGAGAACTACTCTAAAATATAGTAAGAAATAGTTCTTTCCCAGTGAATTGCCTGTAGGAAGTCTTCACAGGTTTTCATTCTGTTGGTATAAATGTGATACTTTTTGCCTTCTTACCTACTTCGTCATATGACTATTAACGTTCAAAAACTGGCTGTGAATACCTTTGTTCTCTATGGTTTGCTAAGTTACAAAATTGAGGAATTTAGTTTTCTTTGCAGACATTTGATACCCAGACTCTTCATGCATACTGTAAGTTCCCTGTTTATTCGTAATACTCTTTGTTAATGTTAATTTATGTTTAATTTCTCCTTATCTTTTGATACCTTTCAGCCATTTCCATATATCTCTTTGATCCTCGTTATTTTTTTGAAACTCTTCTTTACTATCATTCACTTTATCCACATTTTAGTTATTTGACTTCATCTTTTCTGTCCAAATCAACTCCAAACACAAATCATACTAGATATCACAATTTCTTGGTCTCCTTTGCTGATTTTATTCAGCAACCATCTCATGCATTGGTCATGCAATTCTTTCATATGTAGAAGGTGATGCAACAAGCAATTATATTAGAGGTTTTATATCACTTCACATGTAACATATTTCCCGGCCTATAAGACGCACCTTGATTTTTCAGGTGGGAATTTACAAAAAAAAACTCATACTTTGTTACTTAAGGTTGAGTGCTGGTAAACTCTTTATCCCGAGAGATACAATTTATTAGCATATGGATGACATCTCCTTTGGCCCAATGTGTATAAGTTTTGCAGCAGCACCACATGCGAGATTAAACTAAACGTGCTACATTGTATGCATTTCCGATTTAACTGGGAATTTTTTTAAAGGAAATTCTCTCAATTAAATATTAAAACTTTATTCCTTACTACTTAATCAAAAAAGTCTTATTATCGAAATTTGTAATTAAATGAACTATTTTCAATGCCTGATACGTTAAAAAATACTTAATGGTATGCTTTTATCCCGGCAAATTGGCTTGTTTATTATAGGATGGAGTTATACTCGCATACCATCAGCGCATAAGACGCAGACTGATTTAAGAGCATATTGTGGAGTAAAAAAAAGTGCGTCTTTAAATCTGCTGCATTGACCTTCCCTGGAGAAGTAGTCTTCAAAGACTCATCCCAGTCGTTGATCCACTTCAAAAGGTCCAGCCCACCTTTTGCCTAGACCTGTTTGATATCCCTCTGCCTTTTTGCACAAGGCTCCCGGATAGTCATGTGGACAGCACGTTTGCCTTTGGTGAAAGCGGTCCTGGGTTCGATTCCCGGTGGAAGCCAATGTGCGAAATGACCTAAGCTGTCGAAGCACTTTTAACAATACTACTACTACTTTTTGCACAGTGCATGATTGCACTGCAATACTTATTCTCCTGGTTTCTAGATACTATCCTCCCGAACGTCCAGATTCTCTGCTTTATTCAGTGTCTGTTTTCTTGCCCCCTCAAGTTTCTCATCAACTTCCCTCCGGTAGTCATCTCGCCATGCTCCTGGAAGCTCTATGCTGAAGATATTCCACCAGTCACCTGTAGATCTGCAGTGATGGATACCTGGTGATGCAAATCACCCTTTGACATAAATAAATAGTGACATGGAAATTTGTTGGTCTTGGGTCTTATGCTGCTTGCCAAGCAGATGAATTCTCAGCATTTGCTGCAGGTCCTAGTTGCAGCACTCCATTGGATTTGCCTTAGGGTTGTAGGTAGGCGTTGCCCCGTAATCTAAGCCACAATCCAACATCACCTGTCGCCACTGCCATTCACAATCAAACACAATCCTAACAATCTGTATTGGACAAACAAAGAGAAATTTCGAAATCTGTTTGTAGGAACATAAGGCATCTTTTCTCCACTTTGATTATATGACCCTCTTCCCACTCCCTCTACCTACCTTTCCCCTCCCTTCCCCCTAACCTTTCGAAATTTAAAAAATTTGTGGATGTAGGCAATTAATCTTAAACATTTAAATTTTTATTGGTGAAGAGGGGTGAATAGCAACAGA
This sequence comes from Sympetrum striolatum, assembly GCA_947579665.1. Classification (NCBI taxonomy): domain Eukaryota; kingdom Metazoa; phylum Arthropoda; class Insecta; order Odonata; family Libellulidae; genus Sympetrum; species Sympetrum striolatum. Next base: position 71,512,572 of record OX388346.1, on the reverse strand, counting down.
GATACCACATGTGTACAAGCCTGATACACATGGGAAAATGTACTATAAAGTTGATGTAGATTTAATGGAAGAAGCCAAACAGGCAGTGAAATATGGAATGAGCCTAAGGGAAGCAGGGAAAAAGTATGATATCCATCAATTGACTATGCATATGAAACTGTGCGGCTTTACCCAAAGTTATACAAGAAGTACGTGGTTTGGTAGTTCAGTGGCTAAATTACCTGCCCGGAAAATGGGAGACCTGGGTTTGAGTCCCAGCCAAGTCACTATTTTTCACCTCTGTATATCTTTGGTTTAAGCTGCACACATCTCCAAATTCAATTCTATCCTTCCATCATTTTCTCTTAATGTCATACTATGGTGGTATTTTTGATTGGTAAATTATTTTGGATTTTTTATATGTTAATTAATGTACCTATGTTTCTTTTGATTTCTTTTATGTTCCTTACATCACGATTTTTACACCCCTCAAAAAATATTGTTATTTGTTTCCCAGTGTAATTTTTGTTTCCCAGTAGATGACCTATATAAAAAATATAATTTAAGAAATGAATATTGAAGAAGTGCATACATTTCCTGTTTATTTTGTTACTATCCACCCCCTGTATGGTTTGAATTGTTGCTGTTGCTATTCACCCTGACCAGCAGGTGAATAGCAACACCATATAAAATTAGCATTGGTGGTTTTATATTTCATATCACCAAATTGCCATTTGGAGGTAAGGAAATACACATCTAGACACATATTTTAAATTAAAAATAAATGATAGAAATTTATTTTTAAGATGCAGTAGACTATAAAATTGAAAATGTTGCTATTCACCGCATTCTACGGTATCAGACAGTGTTTAGCTACTGTGGAGAAGAATTGTCTGCATATAGTTGGAACTTCCTTCCACAAAATTTTCCAACATCCTATCCTACCAATATTGTTATATAGAGTATACAGCAGAGAAAGAAGCATATGCATCTTTCTCTGCTGTACAAGGGGTTTGTTCTGTTGGTAAACGCTTTTGGCTCACTTGCTCCATGTCTTTTTTGCTGCCTTCCTTCTCATGAAATAGTACTATTCCGAGCCTTAAGTCGCTGGCATACGTTTGTAGCATAATAATGCACACTCGGGATCTACGTATGCTAATAACCTGGGAGCAAAAAATAGTTTCTTTTATTTTCCTGAAAACGTCTACTTCCTTTTCAGTCTACTTGATAGGTATATCCTAACAATCAAAAATACTATAGTATATATATATATATTGACTCAAAAATCTGAATACGGTTTTACTTCCGTTAAGTAATGTGCTGCGATTTCTGCCGTACAAAAATTGATATTTACCAATTTATTATCATTTAATTAGTTAGTTTTTTTATTAAATAATTCCTTTCATTTACAAGAAAAAGTGAATTGTGAAGCGGGCGTGCACATTGCATGCCGTGCGAACGAGAGATATCTTTGAATTTTGGCACACGGAAGTTGGGGTTACACTATCCGCATACTGTTTATCTTTTGCTAGTACTCAATTAAATTTTTATTTGACCATATTTCTTATTGTATCATAGCTACCCAAAACGACAGCATTTTCTGAGAAAAACGATATTGGTTATCCTGGCCCTCCGCATTCCCTTTTGCGATGTTTCAGATTAATACCTATATAATCAAAATCTTAAATTCACTCTAAAATATTTAAAAAATTACTTTATGCACTTGCATATAGACAAATTACTTATCACCAAGGCATGTTCTATGCGATAATATTTCTCAATTAGTATAACTTGCTAAAGTATTAACATTTAATAAATAATTCTGCCATCGAAAATGTTGGCACTTAATATATCTAATGGATTCATTCATAATATCTTCTCCATACATTTCAATTCTCAATATGACATACATAAAAGTGAAATTTTACCCATAAAATAGTTGCTTAATGTGTTTAGCTTTGATCTATATGTGGCCATGGCGCAAAATATTACCAAAACGTGTTTATATTATTTTCCGTTATTTCAGGCAGTAAGTTACGTTTCATGACTGGATAGTGTTTTATTGACTTTTATATAGCTTATGGGTCAATACGTTGTTAGAAATTGTTCCCATTAGTCTTAAAAGTTAAGCTCATTCAGTAGAAATTGTACTATATACGCTACGTCGAGTAAGTAAAACATTGGCAGAACGTTTCGTTTTAAGAATTCTTACCATAAACTAACTTAAGAGCAAAATACTTCACGACAAACACCCCTATATTAATTTGTATAGGTATCAATGTGCTTAGATGTAAAAACTCACTTCGGTTTTTATGATTTAATTTCTGTAATAAAAAATAATGATCAGAAAATTTCATGCTGTCCCTTAAGACAAATACTGTCGTACGCGCGTTTTGTGAATGATGAATGAAATAGCTTCTTATGTCATTTGGTAAGGATGGAGATGAAGAAAAGAGACTTACGAGAAACACTTTGTCGTGTTTCTCGTAGAATACTTCATTCTATGGACATATTCTCCTTTTACCATTCTGGCCTTTTTACACGAGACAATTTGGGTTGCGCTTAAGCAATGCAATGCAATGCACGATGCAAATTTAAACGCAATTGCGTCTAAAATTGCATCGTGTAAAACACTTTAGTTTGTACCAGAAGGGGTGAGGCACATTTTCCACTTTCGTAGTAATTAAGCCCATGAAAATGGTTAATATCGAATTTCAATGTACTTGCGAGCTCATGAGCTTTATTTGTCTTTGGAAGCCTTGATCGATTCTCAACGAAAAAGCTCATTCCAATATACGATGTCGGTAGTCTTTAAATTTGTTAAAGAAAAGAAACCGATCGCTGCTTCTGACTCATGCAGTAACAAGTTATTATGGAGCCGCAGTATTTTTGGAGTAAATTGTGGGAAAAACAACGATTTGGCATGGATTTTACCCAAAAATTCGCTTTTTAATCTTTCCCGACAATTCTAGGTGATTGCCAGATCGACAACATCAATCAATCAAAAAACAACTTCCTGTACGTTATTTTTTACGGTTGTCTTTGAGAATTTCCTGGATTTAAAAAAATATTTGTATCTGTTCTTGGCCCTGTCAAAATGAGGGGGTTACGTCAATGGCAGTAGTAGAATGGCATATGGTAGTGAGGGTGTCCGATAATTTCAAAGAATTTTGGGATTACATTATATTTAACCAGAAATATAGAAATCTTTTAATGTAAACGGCTGCATTCAAAGATGGTATTCAGAAATATCACTATTAAAATGTTTATTTATTTTCAAAGTATATGAAATGCACAACATAATTAATATTAATTATGTTCTCCAAAAGGTCAGGCATATTGCTGCCATGATAAAAATAATAACCATTAGACCATAACTCATGTGGCATTTGTTTTACGTTTTGCACTTTTCACTGTAGATGGCCGAGATGGCTCTTGTGGCCAAATTAAATTAAAGACAAATGAGGTAAAAAACCTTCGACCTAACCATTCATCAAACTGATTTCTGTGTTACAGGCTTAATTCAGTCCTGCTGAGCCACTTCGAAAAGTAAACGAGTCCTTAGTGCATTTTTGCCTCTCAATTTTTCCGAACAACAACGAAACGATATATTAAAGCGCATAAAATAAATGAAGTACGGCATTCGCAGGTGGCCATCTTAAGAATGGCGCAGAGAAGTAATAGTTTATCGCAGCTTTGTCGTCTGTGTTTGCGGAAAACTGTAGATTGCACTCCCATCTTCGTTTGCGATGAAGATGAGGCTTTTCCAGATTTACCTGAAATGGTGAAGTATTGCTTAGACATTGAGGTAAGTTATAATATAACTCATAGTTGGCAGTCAAAGCTTTTGGTCTTATTATAAACAACTGAAGTAACAGGATCGCAATTTATTCGAAGAAACCTTATCATTCACATAATCTTGAAAGAATAGTGATTTTATGTTTGTTTTGGTAGACTTCTAGGAACAAACTACTATCCATTTGTATTTCATATTTAAATGTTCAGTCTGCTTCATGTGATTTTTTGGTTGTTGTCGTCGTCATCAATGTCATAACTACTCTATCCCGTGAAATTTTGCCTTTTATTTGGTTTTGTCCCTTTCTCTTTTGTCATTCCTTTGTTTTTACACCCCTTTCTCCCCGTTCGGTGGCGTGGTAGTTCGTGGCTCAATTTTCGAAAGCTCGTGTCTTATCCTTAATTAGAGTAAAAGAAGTTCCGTGATATTTTCCTTTCCGAATTCTCCTTACGTCCCCATTTCATTATCATCGACTGCTATAAGAGATGGCGTGTTATACTGTTTTGGTTAGCACGCCACTTTTAGTTAGCCACTTGGAGTTATTAGGAAAATTCTTCGATTTTAGTGTTATGTGTTGAGTATATGGCGTAGCCTAAGCGCAATATGAATCAACTTCTTTCACTCCATACAGGTTTTAATATAAATGCTGCATCTAACGATTCTGTTATCACTTCCAATCTTGAAGTTATTCAAAACTTCACATTTAGTTACAGTGTAGAGTCTTTTTACCAATATGTAGTCTATATCATATTTTGTTCCATTGGGATCTCTCCACGTCCACACAAACACGATTCCATAAGGCCCCAAAGTCACGATTTTCCCTATAAAGATACTTTGCTGGGATTTTCAAAAAAATTTTGAGGCACTTCCCGACAAAGTAGAGAGTTGAAATTTGAGGGATTGCTAGAAGGCTCGCATATCCGAAGTAAACCATAAAGACATCCTCTAAGATTATCCTTAGCTCGACGCTTGGTCAGGGCAAATGCACTCCCGTTTAAAATGCATTGCGACGATTTTTAAGATTTTTTTCATAACACTTTCCCGATAAGATGGAAACTTGAAACTCGGCATGTGGATAAAGATCATGAATATATTTTATGTACGCTGTTGGACGTTCTGCTGATGGTCCTTGGTTCAATCCTAGAGAGCGATTTACTTGAGGAATGCATTTCTTACGAAGATAACAGAAACAAATTTTAGGCTTCTCGGCATGACATCGCCTTCAAACTTTGCATTAAAAAAGATCAAGTCCTAACAAGCCATACTGTGTATTAACAGCTTCCAATAAGTCCTGGGTTCGACACAAGGCGTCTCTACAATCAGTAACTGATCTGATTCTTAAGAATTTTTTTGAACCCATTCCCAATGATATAGAAACTTGAAATTCGGCATGTAGATGGAAATCATTAAAAAATTTCAAATACTCTGTTTTATAATTCCGTGATCTCCCTTGGTTCGATCCCAAAGAGCCATTTACATTGCCGTATGCATTTCAGATGGGGATAATGGTGTCTTATTTCAGGACCCTCCCGGTATGATATGGACTTCAAACTTTGCATTAATGAAAATCAGGTCCTAGCAAGTTATTTTATCTATTCGCATCTGCCAATAGGTCCTGTGTTCGACACCAGGCGTCTACAAAAATTAGAAATTGCTACGATTTTTTTAGATTCTTTTACCCTTTCCTTGGTTGGAACACTTAGGAGGAACCATGTCACATTTTGTATATTAAGAAATTAAATGATATTCTTGGTTAGGTATTTAAAACAATAACTCGCACCCCCACATAACCCAATCCAATCAACCAATGTTAATCGAACACTCATGTTCATATTTCATGTTCACTCGTATCAAATTTATTTAGAAACAAGGCAGTATAATTTAGGCAGGAAAAAGCAAGGCTAGGAAATGCAAAGTCATGTTGACGTTGTAGAAAAAGAATCGTCACGCCAATCGTCACGATGGTGATCGTTTTATCGGTTTGTATATCGCCATATTTGTGCTGCCACCTCTACGGCAGACAGCTTAGACTCACAAGGAGATCTTTTTAGATCGATGTTATGCTGAAATTATACAGTGAGATTGTAATTAGTGTCATTGGTTTCTTACACATAAGTACAGGTTCGAGAGAAAAAAAGGGTAGAAAGATAGCTTAGTTATTATTAATTCAATCTTCGGATGTATGTCCATTAGCGTGGCCCTTCTTTACGAAAATTTGAAATGTAAAGTTCTTGATTTAACATTTGAAATTCTCTCGGGGTGCTTTCTAAAATTTTTCCACTTGGAGCTTTGAAAATAAATTTATTATACTCGCATAACGGAAAGACCGGATCGAAATTGAAGTTCGTAAATATCAACATTTTTGGTCTTTTTTTCGGTCATCACAAGAGATTACGGAGTACTTTAATTGTTTAGATTGTTTTTATTTTTCAATCGATTCAGTATTACTCGATAAATGCGATTTTCGTAAAATATGAATGAGATCCACGCAGTAGTTTTCGAAGCGCGAATAGCGAGAGAGTAAATGGCGCCTCGGCTCGAATCTACTTTCATTAACATTTACACCCGGCAATCCGCTAGTAGCGCGTGGCAGGGGGTGTAATACACCGAAATCCCTATCTAACCTGGAGACCTAAATTAGCTTCTCTAATACTTTGCGGGGAAAACGATCAAAAGTAACTTATCTGTCCTGGCAACTACTTCCCTGTATCGCTTCGCTTTTTTGTTTTCTCCTGAAGATCGCGAAAGCTTACATCAGGGATATCAATATCAGTAATCTCCTCCCCGAAATCGGTATAGTGATAAATTTATCAAAAAGCTTCCATCGATATTCATGTCTTCTCGGATTAAGAGAGTGCCATCCGAGGGATTCTATCATAGCCGAAACACTACTGTCAAGTCTGAAATCTCCCTGGACAAACCTTGCTGCTCTACGTTGAACCATCTCAAGATTGGAAATTAACCCTTCCACTGCCAGCTAATATCCTCATTGGTTACCCCAGATGGCAATTTCTGCGTTCTGAGGGATTGCATACCCTTGCAGGATATAAATTTGCCACCATTCTATTAAGCTTCTATTTATCTGAAGCTAGAGTTTCAATTTTATTTGAAGAATCAAGCATATTATCAATTTTATAATGAGCAGAGATTGTGAATTAAATAACTATAAGTCATTAAGATTTTATCATATTAATATCTATTATCAAATATTAGCTATAGCGATATTTAAGTAATAATTGTATGAATATCTATTATATATAGATGCCTCTCCGGATTCATTCAAGGATATAGATAGATAGATAGGATACTAATTCACAGGCTAAACCACAGGCGTAATTGACTTGAAATTTTTACGACGTATTGGCCATAACGTGTAACCGCCAGAAAAATTGCGATTTTGAACCTCAGTGTCATGGGTTCGATTGAAGTATCACCAGGAAGACTCGCAATCGAAGCCAGGCGGAAAATATATCTCACATTTAAAACACATTGAGGTAGTTTTCATTATTTTTTTTGATGCACTCATGGAAATAATAGGAAGTTCTTCCTTTGCTAGAAGATGTATATTAAGACTCGGTTTAAGAAAAAAAATTATATAAGACCGTGCTGTTCCTGGGTTCGATGCCAGAGCACATTAACACTTCTCACGTAAGGAATATATGTGAAAGGAAGGACATCGTTTGAGGCAGTTGCAGCCAATATTTCTGCTTGAATTTCCACTCATAGTTAGAGATGGTGATCTTCTGATGTGCTGTGTAGTAAATTCACCAGAAGGACCCGGGTTCGATGCCAGATGATTAAATTGCAGCTAATTTTAAGAATAATTTCAATCCTTTTTTTTTCTTTTGAGGACCGTCCCGATATGATGCCGACATGAAGTTAGTGTTGTTGATCTGCTTGCAGTATGCAAGCTACATTTTACTCGTATATATATATATATGCATACAAGTAAAATGTTGATCTAAATTGAATAAAAGACCTTCAAATAAATTAAATAGTTTTTCGAAATGTATTTGTCAAGTGCTTCAGAAACATCAGTTCCACACCCACATTAAAGTTTAGATGATGACACATTACCTCACCAGAATAAATCTAACTCATATTTCTCTGTTAACGAGGGACTATTTTCTCAACTCAATTATCTAGTTTGAGATTTAGGCTTTTCCAAAGATGGAGCTGAATTGAATGAAAAATAAAAATTTGCTGAAACCTGGTACAGGCACCGAGAGAAGGAATTGACTCACTTTTTCTCCATAGAGATAAATCTTGCCTTCGTAACGATATTCAAGGGCTAATATTGTGTAATAATTCAAGAGCTTTGATATTGAATATGACTCATTGGAGTGGCACCTGTTCATCAATTCATCTAAAACGAGCCTCAAAGTAGTCTTGCTGCATAAAGGCAATACATTTCGTCACTTCCTTTAGAACGCTCAGTACATTTGGAAGAAAACTATAATGGCTTGCCTATGATTCTTGAAAAAATCTACTATCGGGAACATCGTTTGATGTTTTGGAGAAAATTCAAAATACCAACCTTGTGTTCGGTCCAGTAGGCAGGTTACACAAAATATCCCCGTTTCCTTTGCTTATGGGACAGTCAAGCGAGTGACCTCCATTGGACAAAAAACTGAGTGGTCACTTCAAGATGCCTTAACCCCAGTGAAAAAATGTCATAAATACTACCTTGGTTCCTCATGGTGATATAAAATTAAAAGGTAATATAGAATAATGGCTTGAAATCACTGCCTAAAGGTGAGGAATGCTTCAGAAATTGTGTATTTTCACCAATTTCCCATAACTGTCAGAAGTGAAGTTCAAAGAGAATTTATAACAATATTTATTAGTGAATTACCATGATTTTTACTATGGATTCTGGTTATCAACTATCTAAATTTGTACGTAATTGTTTGTATTTTATTCCTGACTTTATATCTTCCAGCATATTTGAAGCAAAATATTACAATATGCAGTGTATGATTTTTTACATGTCTAGGTAGATTTACTATTCAGTTAAATGGCAAATAAGTTGCTCTATTTGTATAAATAACTTACTTTCTTCTGATTCTATTTCCATTGTCTTGTTAATTTTTTCTTTTCAACCTGTTTGATAATTCAACAAAATATTTGATCATTTAGTATCATAATGTCATTCAGCTCGTGTAATTTTAATCCATAGAAAGCAGTTGCAGTTTTTTATAATTATTTAAACTCAATCTGTTCAAAATTTTAATCTGTGATTTCATCTTAATTCAGATACACTCGGACGATGGTTTTACAAATTCAATTTGCCTGAGGTGTAAGACTCTGCTGTTAACTTTCAATCGTTTCAAAGAGGAATGCCAAGACTCTCAACTGAGACTAAGAAGGCTGAGGAAACAGGTGACGGAGTCAAGAAGAACACCTGAGACGAAATCAAGGGTGATCTTGGAAGTCAATGAACCAGAGAAAGATGTGGACATTCCATCTCAGGAAATGGTATCTAAATTCTTTATCTACTTCCATATTTAGGAATGCAGTCATATTGTAATTTTTTTACATACTTCTGCATTTGTAGACAAAATATTGGAACTCACGCTCATAATTATTTCTCTCTTTGTTTGCCTTGGCTTCTTTTCATCTTAAGCATTCTGTTTTACCTGAATATGTTTATGTATGATTGAACCAATGAGGATAAATGTGTACACGTGAAGCAACTCAATGACATCTATTAACAAATCTCAAATCTATCAATAATATCTCACTAATGAAATATATATGTGATACTGAGAAAAGTATTTCTTTTGCTCCCATTATACACAATTTGTTGCAATGAATGCGCAAAATAAAATGTGGATTTTTCATTGAATTTCCTGCATTTTGAAAACTTTGTAACAACTACAAGCACTGATATCCATATATCTACAGTTTTTTTTTCATGTTTTTACCCTTCTAAACAAGATCTCTGTTGCTTCAGCTAAAATGCTGTGTAAGAAGATCTCCTCTTATAAAAATTAATAGTAAATGTATTATGAATCAGAATCAAGTTTATTGCTGTTTTAATTGTCATGAATCTAAAAAAACTGATATAGTAATTATGTGTTCCTTCAAGATGTTTAAGGTGAGATCTTCCCATTATGACCAAATGTTAATGTATTGTGCTGTTCCTTTAAGATTTTCTTTATTTTGCCATAAATAAAGCTGTTTGCAGTATATGTTGCAGTAAATCCACATATTTTTATAAATTAAAATAACCAAAAACTAACTTTTTAAATTATAGAAGTTCAAATTAAATCACCTACTCTGGAATTAAATTCTTTTAGCATCCCATGGAATTTTTAGGCCTTTAGTATCCCTTTGAAATTATTCCAACATTAATATTAACTCAATATCTTTGTGGAAAAAGATATTGAGATGATTTTGTGGAAGCGTACAATTTTAAAGGATTTATTTGTCTTTTCAGGTGTGTGATGCTGTGAGGCCAGTAGCAATTTGGACAGTATTGCAGAATGGACAGTTGAGAGCAAATACTGCAAACATTAAAGATGAAATGATTGTTAGTGAGCTGTTAGATGATAAAACCTCAACAGAAGGAGCTTCAATTGAGAAAGAAGTGGCTGTAGAAAAATTGCATATCAAAGAAGACTTTCGACATCTTGTAAGTTTTACAATTACTTGCTTAGAAAATAATTACAAAAATTAGACCTTTTTCCTATCTTTAGGAAACCGTAAATAATGGAAAGCATTATCCATTAATGCATGACACAAGTCAAGAAATGACTATGCTGCAAAAAATGGTACTCATTAGTTAGTTTGGTCCAATCTGTCATAAACATGCTCCTAGTGTAGTTTTTTAAGATTAGCAGCAATTAGTTAGAGTCTCCTAGATGATGTTCTGGATGCACAGAATAATTTATTGGTCCCTCAGTCTAATGTACAGTCCTGGCCAAAATTAACGCAGCACCGGCCGTAAGGATCGCTAGGGAGGTGCTGCGTTAATTTTGGCCAGGAGTGTACAGTCCCTTACATAAAAGTTACCACTATGGCCGCAACCCCCTTAACAGACATAAAGCACAATAAGAGAGAGAGCCTATGAGCGTCTCTGCTTCTAGCGTGTGTTTCGTCTACCTCCTTACACATGTTTTGAGGCTTTTGTGACGTTATTTTTTAAATTTTGGTTAAAATTCATTGATTTGGTTGCTATATAAGAAATATAGTATTACAATGAAAGTTAATTCGCCTTAGATCGGCTCAAATCGCACTCATAATTCACTCTTTTTCGAGAATATTGGATAAGAAATACTTTGATTGCCCGTATTTTTCCTAATGTAAAAATTCTCATCAATGGAGGTTTAGAAAGGACTTGATTATTTAGTTTCATGCTCCACATGTTCGCAGGACGAACTTTTCTGTAAACAATAATAAGTGATAGAGATTAAATATATGATAATTAAGAGAGAATACACAACTATGAATTAGAACAAAAGAAGGGGAAATTATTAGACAACATAATGAGAATGAAAATGTATAAATAATGAAAGAAAACGTTAATCCTTGAACATCAAGCGACGTAGTGACTACCTTGCGGCGGCCTACCTTACATCTTAATTTTTTTAGCATTTTAATATATCTGGATTTTTTAAATTTTGACATAATTACTATGCTTTTTGAAGTGACATTTTTGTATGTTAGAAATTTTATTTTTTCCATTTAAGTAATACGGAATTTACGAAATTCACCTTCACTCTTCAAGTGTTTGGTACTTCACATTACTTCTTGAGAGATGGTTTTGTGGGAGCCATGGGTGCTTTTCTTCCGATGAAGGAATTCATGTTGATGGAAATAATATAAAAGCCATCATTTTGTACATATTTTTCCACCAAAGGATTTTGAATTTGGCCCTATTCCTCTATTGTAAGATGATTGAAACAAATGTGGGATTATAAATAATAATAAAATTATATTATAGTTATATATATATATATTATAAATATTTATATAATATAAAATATAGGAATAACATAAGGTTTCAATGTTTTATTCTTGTTTACATAGATGTAAGACCTTGCATGTTTATTTGAGGAGCCGAAGGATCTAGTTTCTTCGCCTAGGCCTCGAGCGACAAGATGCTACTGATTGGGAGTGTGAGAGAAAAAAAAACATTGCTTTTGACTGCCCTTGCAGACAAAATTAGCTCCTTATAAATGTTCTGTAAACATTTTTGCTGATTTGTTATGAGAGAGAAAAAACAGCAAAAGATATCGAGCAGTTGGACCCAAGCCATAATTATCAGGGTTAGAAAGAAAAGAGACTCGTGATAAACTACTTTTGCTTGACTGAGGGAAAGATGATTGGAGGTATAAAATTATGAAGTTATAAATTCAATACTACAAAGGCTAAGTTATTAATAAAATAGGAAATAATTAATGCTTTAAGAAAAAGGCTTGAAAATTAAAAGTAAATCAAAGTTGTGATATTTAAGTTTTAAATATTTTATTGAGTGTAGCTCAAAATCTCACCAATCCATTTAAATCTCCTCCAAACTGGGAGTAGGAACAATATAAATCTCTTTTGATAATTCCGTACTTGTGTTGATTGAAATCAAACTTGAAACAGGAGACTATTCTGCAATACGTATTGTTGTTGTTAGTGAGAATTTAATTATTAACTGATAACCCATGAGGTTCGGATGTGAACCATTTCAAAGGATGTTAAAAAAATATTCTTATTCTTATTGTCGATTAATCCTTATCATTGGAATTCATTTGTATGAAGTTATAGTTATAAAGTTAGTCAGTTTCAAGGCTAGTTAAGATTAGTCAAACCATGCTAAATATATTTTAATTCTTATGTTGATATGCATTTGGAATGAATAGCGCCAAATCTAGGGAAATGTTAATGGCTGGAGGCGACCGCCACAAACAACCCCAGGTAAATTTTGGTCAAAGGTCCCTTTAAACACACTAAGGTTACGTCCTTAAGGTTGGTCATAAAATGGTCACAAAACCATGCTATCGATGATTTCACACAAAAGAGACGTGCCATTTGGATAGAGGAAGGTCGATAATTTATGAATCAGAAGCAAATAGCAGTATTGTGTATTTTTTACCGTCGTAGACAGAGTCGATATGTGTAGGATATTATTATTATATATTTTATGGGAATATTATATTATTATTTTACTTTTCATAAAATTAGTTCGATTGTAGAAAAGGAAACTAGGTAAAGGTATAAAAGAATTTCTGGTTCAAACAACTGTAATTTTAAATATTACTTGTGAATTTTGTCTGCATTCACTACGTCTACCACTTGAGATTATAACAAAATATATAATTAGAAGTATGCTTAAGTAAGATTTTGTTAACATTTCATAGAAATTCATTTCTAGAAATATTCTACATTGTAAATCCTGATAGAGAAAAGTTGAGGCGTATATTTAAACCCCCTCACCAGCAACATCTTACAAACATTCATAACGCAACAATTTATTTTTACCTGGCAGCGGTCGCATGTCAAAAAGAAAGAATGAACCTTGCTTATCGATAAATGACTACTATCCAGACTAATGCAAAGAACATCTTTAACAATACTGAGATACCATTCTGTAACTGTTAATAATATAGATGTTTGTATAAACATCTGAGGGAATGAATGGAAGAATACACTATTTTTACAAATTTTCACTACGTGCTCCATCCATGTAAGATCTTATGTGGTCGGAGCAAGTCGTGAAAATTTGTAAAAATAGTTTATTCTTCCATTCATTCCCTCAGATGCTTAGGAAATGTCCTAAAGCCTTCTATTAAAATGCAGTTGATAAATTCAATCCGAGATTTATCGCAAGAACTTGCTACTAAGAAGCAACGTGCCCAGAATGCATCTGTTCGGTTTATATTTAACTTGAAAAAGTGTGACCATATTTCTGATGCATTTAAGAAAATGTTTTGCATTTTACTCAAACATTGTCAAAGAATTCATGTTCAAACGTTAGCTTACAGCATTTTGCAAACACACACTGCAGAATATCTCTTTTCTGGATTTGTCAGCTTAGAATCTGTCCACAATTTAAACACTAGAGGGAAAAAATCTATAGTAAAACTATATTGAAGAAACCACTTTTAAACCACCAAATTAATGCATTCTGACCTCTGCTTTCCTATAATATTGCTCTTTCATGTCAACGCCACTCAAAGTTGATTTAAGTAAGTGATTTTAATAACAATAACGAAAACAAATCCTTCACAAGGCTCAACGTAGATCTGCATATCCTCCATTTTTATATTCTCTCTCTCTCTTCTGGAGGCTCGCTCACCTAATTGTGGTGTCTGTTGAACGAGTTGCCCCTGTAAGTGGTAACTTTTTTGTAAGGGACTGTACTTTCTTGATAGATTTGTAGCATTCAAATTAATTATCAGTAATCTGATCTTTTTGTTAATGTAACCAGGAGGTGGAAGAAAGTAAATTTTCTAACAAAATATCAAGTATTATATTGGATTTAATGTTTTAATTTGAAGGAATTTTTTGTTTGATTGGTTAGAGCAGGTGTTGAGTATTTTCTTTCATTGTAAAGATACAAGTGGCTACAAGGTCACAAATCATTCTACTCAATTGTGATAGAAAAGTACAGCAATTGATTTTCTTTTAAGTTGAATTTTGAAGGTTTGTGTTCAATATGACCAATCAATAGAATCTGTCCATAGATGATGTTTGCTACCCAACTAGTTTATTTATTTACCGTGTATGCCAGGGCATAAGTTGACCTCTAAAATGTTTAGGTGAATTTCAGGTTTTATCCTATGTTCAGTGTATAAGTCGACCCAAAAAATAAGGCAACACCACTTCCCCAGCTCTATATTTTATGGGAAGAAAAACTATGGTATCCATAAATATACAATAGCTTAATGAATATTTACTGTATAAGATTAAGATGCTAGAATTTTTTTCATTCAGCTGCCATGTCAACTTTTCGCCTCTGCTTAACTATTACACAAGTTTCTTCCATTGGTATCACTCAGGCTACACAAATAAAAATGCGTTAAAAAACAGAAACACATAAAATAAATTCTTGAATGATTTTTTTCCTGCATACATTTTTCTGATCTTCTTCGCAGTATCAAAACTCAGTATCAGTATCTTGGTTTTCCTCTTTGACATTTTCATTCTTGCCCAAAGTATTCTGCTATTGTCCTCAATATTGCTGGTTGTTGGGCCATCTTTTTTCTTTATGGCTAAAATATGTTTCTTCTTAGAATTAGGTTAACATGTGAACAATTCCCAAGTTATGTTAGTGTGCACTTATCAATCTTACATCCTTGTTAAATGGCCAATAATTATCTACTAAGCGTGATTCTCCAATGTTGATAAGATTTTAAGGAAATATATATATTTTGATGTTCATAGAATTATTATTTCTAGGAACATCACAATTACTGCAGTCCATTTGAGAGAACAAAGGATCCTGAAGACAGGGATGAAGAAGAAACAAAGGATCCTGAAGACAGGGATGAAGAAGAAACAAAGGATCCTGAAGACAGGGATGAAGAAGAAACAAAGGATCCTGAAGACAATGATGAAGACAAAACAAAGGATCCTGAAGACAATGATGAAGACAAAACAAAGGATGCTGAAGACAGTGATGAAGAAGAAACAACAATAGCTGAAGAAGAGGAATGGATTAAAGAGGCAAATGAAGCAAAGATGATGAATTTGCATCTAGGTCTGTATTTCCTTTTGACTTGTAAATAAATGAGTTGCAAATGTCAGTTTATCTTATACCTTGTTTGAATTAAGCACGCATATTTTGCCAGCAGATAGTAACTTATTTCTGCTAGTCTTAGAGGCTGCATAACATTTTGCAGTCAGTCAGTCAGTTAGTCAGTTGTAGACAGTGCAAGATTGAGGGTGTGTTGCAGGAGTGTACAGAAGAAGAACAGGATGTGGTTCTGAGATTTTTTTGTGGGCCAAAGGATTTTAGACAGAAGAAGTGAATCATGAAATGCGTCCCCTAAAGGAGATCTGAAGATGAACTTAACAAAGGGAGTGATTTTTCTGGAAGATAATACCCGCCCTCAAAAGCAAGATGGATTCTGGAGCTGTGATGCTCATTTCTTTGGGACCAGTTGGGACATTTACCAAACGGTTCAGACTTAGCCCCCTGTGATTTACATCAGTTTGGGCCACAAAAAAATCATTTGGTTAGTTGATGTTTTCAAAATGATGTTGCTGTAGTCCTCAGTGGATGCGACAGCATCCCAAAGACTGCATTGCTGTCAGCAATCAAGGACTCATGAAGGGAAGATATTAGGAGGGAGAAAATCGTAGAAAAGTGAAATCAATTTCAGGAAGTTACTTTCATTACTATTGCCTCTATCAAGTTTTGCGACTTACTTATTGACTCACCCATGTACAATGTAATTTAAATGTGATTATGCAGAATATCTGTATATTTTTAGCCTTCAGCATCTTCCTCATCTATTGTTTAGCAATTACTTTTTCTCTTCTGATCTCATACTTCTTTCCTTATGTTTAGCACTCTTCTATGTCTCTGTTGCAGATTATTTTTTGGGTTTATCCATCCATTTATCCATGAATGAGTCCAATTTGTATCTCCATTATAACCCAGCAGGTCTAAGCTACTGACTTTGCTTGTTTTGCTGGATATTCTTGCATTTCCAACTGCATGGGTTGAATTTCCAAATGTATGTCCTTCATTTTGTTTATAACTTTACTGTTATTTTCATTTGCCTTAAAATTGACTACCAATATTCATCCCTGCTGCTATGTTATATCTCCGTCTGTCTGTAAAGTATTCAGTGCAAGGGCCTGTTGGTACCTGACCCCATCTTACATTAGCCAACAAGAGCTTGTAGTGGGGAATAAGGCTTTCTAGTCAAGATGAAGAAGAGTGAGGTTGTTAGCCCTTGCGTTCCTCAATAAGCCAGAATGCTACTAAGGGAATATTTCCTCCTAAGTGAAGAACAATTAATTACTGCCTTATTATTAGTACTGATTTATGTGCTGCCTGAAAATTTTTATTTACTACGTGCCGAAAATCTTGTTGTGAATGAAATTGAGATATGAGTTTTGTGTATTATTTTATGAATGTGTGGTAGTCGTAAGTATTCTAGGGAGTCAGAATCTATATGAAAGTGGAAATCATTGGGTCTCCTCGTAACGAATAAAGAGTAATCTGTTTCTAACTTACAGCCACTGGCCAAAAAATTCCCAGCAATCCCTGGTATTGCATTCCCTGAGACCTCGCAATAACAGCCAATGTAGCGCTTGGCCTCATGGTATTGCGAAGATGTAATCGGGAATGCAGGAGAAGGGGAAAAATTCAGAATTTCAAAGCCCCTCGATCTTATGCACCACTGCACAACTGTTTGATTTTATTGTGGGTAGCTGTACAATATAATTAGAGAACCAACTGGGAATGAAAATTTCAGCATTTACCTCAGTATCACTTGTCATAAGTTCTTTGTCACATGAGAAATAATACAGTTTTCGGCAAAGCATAAATTGGGCTGCATGAAATAATTTCTATGATGTCACGCTCCTCTTAAACAATATTTTTGCTATCCTTTGGTTTCTGTAAACTAAATAGCATGTGATTTGTGTTCATGCTGATGATACAAAGAGCAACTGTGGGAGAAAACAAGGATTTTATATTGGATCGGTAGAGAGTATTAGCAGTTTTAAAAAAGAGGGAAATGTTTTTAATCTTTAAATTGATATGAGAGCCCATTAGGAAAATCCTGATTTTCAAGTCACAATTTCAGTACCATTGAATTAATTAGCTTAGGACACCAATCACATTCCTTGTGACAACAATGTTGTTGGCCAATTTTCTGAAAGCTTCAAATTGTGCTAAAGAGAACATTGTACTGCCTTGGATCACTATAACTTCGCAAAATAAGTACTGCAATAAAAATCCCTACCAAATGCTTGATGCAGGGTGTGATAAGATTTCTCATTACAAAATATCTGTGTGCACTTGGACATTCATTGTGAATTTTTTACGGACAAAACATTGTGAGCAAAGGTGTTGTAGTACCAATTCTCAACTGGTGGAACCAATTTTCTAAAGATGGAAAAGCATATGTTTGGATTAACGCCGGTGTAGTGCTTCTGTCATTAGTGATTCTAATTGAATGCTTTTGATCATCTCCTGTATAGCCTGCACTTTGCTCCATCAGATTTCCAGTTCACCAGTTCCAGTTGTTTATCTGCTCACTCACACAAAGAACTAGCCCAGTAATTCCATGGTGATGAAGATCTTCTAATTGCTGTTACAATCTGAGTAACTATGGCAATCAATTTTTATGCAGAATGGATTTGCAAATTGTTGCAGCTCTCTGAAAAATGCTTGAATTTAAATTGAAGTTATGCAGTTTTAAGTGTCCATATGAACAGAATCGATCATTTAAAAAGTTGGATGGGCTAGCCAATTCCTTTACAATTTAAAACTATTAACTTACAGTTTAGTCTGTAGTCTGTGAGGCCTCTTACAGTCAAAATATCAATAGCGCATTGGGGGAAAACGTTTTCCAATTTACATGGAAATAGGGTGAGCTGAGGGTCTGTCCAGTGCTGTGCTGTGGGACATGTGCATGAGTTGTATTCTGCACGAATCTAGTGCACCCCAATTATTGAGACGAAAGAGGACCCATAAGGGTGCTTGTTATTTTTCAGTAAATATTGTATTGGTATCTCGTATTGTAATTTTATCTATGCAAGTTTTAAATATACAGTAGAACCTCGATCTATCGTTTTTGAAGGGACCGAGAGAAAAAGATGATGAATGTGGGAAAACGATCAAAACGGGAAATGTAGACTCAGCTCATACTATTAAAACGAATACATAACGAAAGTTTATCCAAAGAAAACCCCTAAAGATTTCGAAAAAAAAATTATCCGAACTCCTAGAGATGGTACTAACAGGGTGAAATATACCAGTAAACTGAGATGGACAAACAGGGGTCGTACTCACACCCATGTGAAAGCTCTCCAATAGGATAAAATGTATTAAAACAGCCCCGGATGTGTTTAAAAAATCGGCCGTTTTGAGCAAGTGCTACGACAGCCTTAAAAAAAGTTCATGCCAAGCTCTCAAAGAAAATTGTTGTCACAATTCCTAATACATTGTCTTTCTTCCTCGATTGGGCCAAAAATCTGAACGATGGATGCGGGAAAATAATATTTCGATGAACGATGAATGCGATATTACTTTACATGTCTCCTTATGGGCCTAAGTCAGGACTATAGAAAATACACGATAAATCCAGGAAAACGACAAATGCGGGAACGATGGATCGGGGTTCTACTGTATATCTAAACTTCAGTTAGTTTCAGAACTCCCCTCGTACTTCTTTTCCTTGTCCAGATGTTTTAGGGATGAATTTTCAAATGTGCTGTACAATAATTTAAATATTTTGTAAACCTATAGTTGTGTCATTAGTAATATGTGAAATGCTTTAACATCCAGTAGATGTGTGTTACTTATATATTAGATGTCCATTGTTTATTATCCTCTTGAGAAATGGTCAATTTATAATTTAGCTTGGAATTTACGCATAGCAGAGTATATATTTGATTTGGTTGTAAATTGTTCTCATGAAGTATATTTTATCTCCCTGGTAGTGCATCCATTTCCTCAGGTGCCTAACAAACCAGAGCCAGATAAAGCTGAGTCTCAGAAGAATGAAGATAAGAAATATTCATCCCTGACATTAAAGGACATTTCAGGTGACATCATATTCCTTACTCTAGTTGATAGCTACTTCTAAAATATGACAAGGAATAACTTTGCTTTGTCTCCAAGAGAGTGCTTTCCTCCACCCCTTCTACCTCCTATGCATACCAGGTGAAGAAGTATGAAACCGGAATAAAGTTTGTAAAAATTACACTTCTGTTATTTGAAAATTTTCGTAAGTATCGTCTTCATCCAATAAGGCTTGCAAGTCCTTGTCTTCAAACTTTTTCGGTGGTTTCCCACGGTCCTCGTTTCTAACATTAAAATCACCACTTTTAAATTTTTTAAACCACTTGAAACTCTTAATTTTGCCAGGAGCATGTTCACCGTATGCTTTGACAAGCATTCTATGCGATTCTGCACCAGTTTTCTTCAAATGATAGCAGAAAACCTATGCTGTCCGAAAATCATAGTTCGTAGGCACAAAACTCGACATGTTTGAAGTAATAGAAAAATATACCGGTGAATGAAAATTAGGTTATTGTGTGTTGACAAACTTCGTCAGCTTTTAGAGGAAGAAGATGGCACTGCAGAAGCGGTCTTACGGGTCTTTAAACTGATAGCGAGCACCATGTATTGGTAAAGTCCGGTTTTATACTTCTACACCTGGTACATTAGTATTTACATTTACATTTAAACCCTGCAATCCGCCAGTGGCACATGGCAGGGGGTGTAAAACACTGACATCCATATCTAATCTGGAGAGCTATTAGCTTCTCTAATACTTCACGGGAAAAACTACCAAAAGTAACTATCTGTCCTGGTAACTGCTTCCCTGTGTAGCTTTTTTTTCTCCCAAAGATTGCAAACGTTTATTACTGGGATAAAAATATCAGCTATTTTTACTTAGGGCAATACACTAGAAGCCTTTTGGAAATAGGCCGATGGATAAAATTTCACTGATTCAAGGCAAATGGATTCAGAAATACAATTATGCTTACAAAATAGTTGAAATAATTTCAAAGTTGATATTTCTTAAACATCACCGCAAAATATTTAAAAGAAGAGAATTTTGCACCTATGTGATGTCAATCTCATGCACATTTGACAAAATATCTATGATTATTTATATAGAAGAGCTTGCCTTCGGTGATTTTGAGTTATCTATCCTGCCGAGGAGAGCCTTAAAACGTTTTTTGATACTGTGCAGTATGTTAAACTTTTTCAGTGCTTTTTATATATCATAATTTTCATATGTCGGCAGATCAGTAAATTGTCTCCTTTTCATAAATTCAGACATTAGTCCCTACCATTAATTTGGTATAGGCTTAAGATCTCCATGTATTCTAATGAGAAAACATGTGAGCTCATACTTAACAATTGCCTTGGTCACCAGGGGTGTTTATTTACTACAAAGAAATTTTACAAAATTTTCCTTCCTTTAGCCATAGTTACCATAATTTAGAATCGAAAAAAGTATTTCTTGACCAAAATACGAATATTTTTTAAATTTCTTTTGGTACTTGTCTCGACTTCATTGGGCCATTATTTCCAATTTAATTCTGCAAATTAAATGAAGCCTAAATCCGGTAAAATGAACCCTGCAAATAGTAAATTTAACTCAACGTGCATTTCTTATGTAAAATATTTGCCCCGACCTAGTGTAGAACCAAAAATGATCTCCGAAGATGTCTCGGTAGTTTTTGTTGGATACTCACAACTTCCAGTGGTCCCTCAAATTTCAACACAACTAGTACCTCAAAAAAATATCTGAAAATCTCCATAATTAGTAGTTATTGTCATTTTCCTATTTTCAGTCTTTTGTTTGTGAGAGGGTTAGGCTGCAAATTGATTTTTTTGCATTTCATCCCTTAGCAATGTCTTTCTTTTGCATTAGTGCTGAAATATACTTTGATTTTTTTAAGGTCTTCTAAGAATCCAGACTACTGATGGTGAATGTAAAAAGAAAATCCTAATCAGCCAAAATTCAAGGCGTGGTAAGTTATCTCATCAGAAAAGAGGAATAGATGTATAAAAAACTAAATTTCTCTAAGCTCTAAGCATCTTTTTGCTGAGTTTATCACTGCTTAAAATTAACATAACTTTTACCTAACATTTGAGGCAGTAATGGTAATATAATTCTCAGGATTGCTAAACAATATTATCAATTATGTAATATTTATTTCAATCTCTTTCCTTTAAATATGGTAATTACAGTATATATTGAATTTCTGTTACACTCATCATCATTTTCTCCTTCTTTATTAAATATTAAGATGATGAAAATTTGCTGCTATAATATGCTTCTGTTGTAATTATATGTTTACTAGCAAACTTCCTCATCAAGCATGACTGAACACAACTCATATTAAAACTTTTCCTTGTACTGTAGACCTTGCCCCTCTAAGGTATCCATTGAAAGTCTAAAATAATTAAGCAACTTACTGACATGTGGTTGATGCATATAATCTAAGTAGTAAATAATATACGTTATAGTTTTGAAATCAACATAAACAAAAATTCTCCTATTTATCAAAACCTAGCCATAAACATAGTTGGAAATTATAACATCATCTTGCATTGGTTAGTTTGCATTTTAAATTTTAAGCCTATTCTTTTAAGATAACAAATATGGCTTGTCATCAAATATTATTTGGTAAACACCCCCGTCAAGAATGATGGAACTCAATGTAAATTGAATTGTGAAACTATTGTGGAAAATACGCAACTTATTCTTTCTCTTAAATATAGTAATCAGTATAGAATTTATCTAAGAATAATAGCAGTATCCCAAAATATTACGTATTCTATTTCATTAGAGGTTTAAAATCTCCAATAGACGTTTTTGTTTGCATTCTTCTTTTCA
This sequence comes from Sympetrum striolatum, assembly GCA_947579665.1. Taxonomy (NCBI): domain Eukaryota; kingdom Metazoa; phylum Arthropoda; class Insecta; order Odonata; family Libellulidae; genus Sympetrum; species Sympetrum striolatum. The sequence continues at coordinate 71,490,261 of OX388346.1, read as the reverse complement.
TTCCCCGGTATTCCGAGAAAACAATACAGGACACTGCACTTTTTGAGAGCACTTCTCAAAAAGTGCGGTGTCCTGTCTTTTAACTCAGAATATCAGAGAATGAGCAGAGGAACGTCGACAAAAAGGGCTTTTGGAGATTTTAAACCTCTAATTCCTTAACAGCCATGTCCCAACTTTCCTTTCTTTTCATTATTATATATCATTGAACTTTATGCAGTTCGTGGGAATCAAGTAAGCTATATAAAATAATCTCAAATTGACATTTCAAATTGACTGACATTTCAAATTGACTGACATTTCATATTTCTGTCAATATTTTGATCTAATTTAATCATTTCACAATGACTTTGATGCTAGAGCTTGTGTTTTTGAGAATATTTTATGGCCATTGACCATTTTTGTTTCAGTGCTGCGAATCCCAAAATTACAAGCAGAGCCAATAAGTGGGAGAAATCAAGGTGATACAGTTTTCAAAGTTTCTAAAGTAAGTAATACTTTCATTTACCCAAGATGGTGTAAGGTGTAATCTAAATATTCTTGTAATTTTGTGCAAAGGGGTTTTATTCCACATTGTTTGTGATAAATGTTATACAATGATCTTTATATATTGTAATCTTCACAGAATCAGTCGAGGTGTTGTGGTAATTCATAATGGAAAGAATCCAAGATGGAATTGTACTTCAAATTTATTTTTACAAACCAGTTAAATGACCAGTTTTGAACGATTAATTGTCATCTGCTGGTGAAGTTACTCTATATTCAAAGCCTTAACCCTTTCACCACGGCGGCCATATTGGCGATTTTTGCGCATTCATAATGATATAGCCCGTATGCGTGAGAATGAGATTGTATTCCTTCGTGGTTAACGGCAGACTAAAGGAAAACCTTTCCGAGTTTTGGAAGCGTTCCCCCACTCATTTAAAACTGATGGGTATGAGCGTCCCGGCACGCTCTCCGTACCTCGGTAAGGAACCAGAGAGCGTGCCGGCATGCTCGCCGTAACGAAAGGGTTAAATACTAGCTAGATAAAGGGGGGAGAAGGGAATGAGAAGGTGAAAAAGGTGGGGGAAGAAGGAGGTGGGAGCTAAAGACTAAGAAGGTATAGAAAAAGTGACAACGTTACTGTAAGAAAGGACAGAGTTAATCAGCAGAGAGTGAAAAGGGAAAAGATGTTCATTCACTAAGGAATATTTAGAAGAATAGCGAATTTTGAGTTGATCTAAGAAATTGAGTCGGGGGTCTTTGGTTGCAATATAGAGGATTTCTGGGACAAAATCTGAGGAGTGATTGTTCTCTAAGAGGTGTTTTGAGAAGTGGGAGGCAGAAGAGTTATTTCGAAAGCACCTGAAATGTTCCTTGGTTGTAGTGGAAAAACTACATGAGGTCTGACTGATGTAAGCTGCATTACAGTCCTTGCATTTTAATAGGTAACCTGCTTTATCTTGGGTGTTGTGATTATCTTTTCCATTGCGAAGAATTATGCCCAAGTTGAGAGGAGTTTTGAAGGAAGCCTTAAATTTATCTTTGGGGAGAAGATGGGACAATTGTAGGGATAAAGAATTTATAAAAGTTAATTTTACCCATTTATATCTTAAGGAATCTTAAGCAGGGAATAAAATTTGATCAAGGGCAGACGTTCTGAGTTTTTATGAGCCAGAAGTTTATCAATGATATAAATTGGATATCCATTTCTTGAAGCATTATATTTAATGTATTTTATGCCTAATTCTTTTTGAAAATCTAACGCTGAAAGTGGAATAGTAACCAGTCTCTTGATGAGGGAGTGGAAGGCAGCTAGTTTGTGGGAAAAGTGATGATTTGAAGAGAAGGAATTAAATGGTCAGTATATGAAGGCTTATGGAAAATAGAAAATTGAAGTTTGTTTTTACAAGAGAAATGGTAAGATCAAGAAAGTTAAGGGTGCGGTTAGTTTCCAACTCTTGGATGAAATGGATGGAAGGATAGAGGGAGTTGAGGAAATTTAGAAAATTATCTAGCTGTCTGATAGTACTACTCCAAGTACAGAAAACATCATCCACAAACCTGTACCAAAATCTAACATTTTTCAATAAATCATTTGATGAATTAAACAATTTGCGTTCTAGGTAGTTCATAAATATGTCAGCCAAATAGGAGATAAAGGGAATCCCCTAAATAGAGCCTCTTTTTGCTGGTGGAATTCACCTTTAAGCATAAAAAAGTTCTGCTGAGTACTTAATTATGCAAGAGAGGAAATATCTGCACTTAACGTAGGATCGATATCTAATTTCAGCAATAAATTTTCTAAAATGTAAATGGATTCATTAACAGGTACACTAGTAAACAAATTAGATTCATCAAACGAAATACCTTGGCGTTTTGAGGAAGTGGGAAGTTCGTCAATTTTCTCACAAATCCACAGAGTTCTTTATTGAATAGTTTGAGCATAGTACTAACAAATTTTGTTGGATATTGTTCATTTTGAGTGCTAATGTTAGGCAAGGAGATGAAACAATAAAAACCATGGTATATTAACGTATTGGTACATTATTTTTATGTATTTTTGTAAGCCCATAAAATCTAGGGGAAAGCAGATTAGAATTAATAAAACTTCATTGTTAGGGATCACTAAAGAGCCAGCTAGAGCACTTTTCACAAGGTTTTGGAAGGATAGGGTGGGGTCCCTGAGAAGTTTCATTGTTGGAGTAGTAGCAATAAAATCCATGCACTTAGATAGGTATTCAATCTGGTCCATTATCACCTTGCAGTTTCCTTTGCCTTGCAAATAATAAGATTTAATGAGTTGACTGCTCCCTTAGTTTTCTCTAAAATCTTCTGATCTGGTGGGGGAGAGGGTTACTCTAGAGATTGGCAAATGAGTACTATTGACCCGTATGGTCAACCCGTCTCCAAAAAGGACGGGTTACGAGTTGACTCGTATCCACCGAAATACAGGTTGAGCTGACTCGTACCATTATGAATCACTCTGACCCGTAACGTCATCATGATGACATATGTGAGGGATTTAAAAGCGAAGGCTCACTCTTCTTTCGTTCCTCAAAGTATAAAAGGACATTGAAAGAAATGTTATTAGGTTGATGCAGCTTTGGAGTACACACTGTCTTTTTTACATACAACTTTGTTAGTTTTCTCACCGTGAATTGGTCTGGAGAGGTGAGACTGAATTTTTTCTTATAATTATTTCCATAAATATAGATGAGAAAAGATGAAATGAGAATGAAGGATCGAATTGAACATCTTTTTTGTACCTTTCGTAATCGGTGCAAAGTATCAATCATAGTGAAAATGCCGTTTTTATATTAAGAAAAGATTAAATGAAAATCACTTACGTATTTTTTATATAAATTGATCTCTTTCAGAAAAATTAAATTTTACATGCTCAAAAATCTATTCCTTTTTCTCATCATTTTGAGGAGATTCCATGAATTTTACCTTTCAATATAACCAATAGAGACGTGTGATATCTCACTTCACTGAATTATGAGTAACTAGTTTATCTTTGTGAATGTCTATGATAAAATTCTATTGACTAATAAAAACGTTAAAGAATAGACATTACTAATAAGTACCAATGAAAAGCGTTTCTCACATAAAGAAAATAATTTATTTGGAAATAAATATTAAATTTTAAAAGCATTGTTATTAACAAGTAAAAAATCGTTCACAGTTTGTTACTCGTTTGTTATTCGTATTTTTCTTATTAATCCAAAGACCTGGTTTAAATTAATAAGAAAAATATTTCTCCCTTTTTATCTGATCCTCACATCGAGGAGGACAAATAGGTATAAGCCATTATTACTTGAACGCAATTATTAGCGAACGATATTTTCCCAATTATCTCGGATAAAATGCAGTACCATGTTTCTTATAGGTCATTTCTCCAAACATAAGAAAGGATCCCTCTTCATTTGGGAGTTCTCTATCACTTTTCACATGATTATAATGATTTTATTAATCCCAAGGATAAAAAAACACTTTCCTTTGATTTTATTAATAATAAAATTAATGAAAACTTCTTTACAAGCAACAGTTAACGATTTACATTTCAATTGAGCTAGTCAATGCTCTCCGTGTGATGGCTAGATCTGATTCTTTCATTTCCATGGAAACAAGTCGACCTTTAACTCGTCATTTGAAGTATTTGCTTTCAGGAAAAAGCAAATGATTATGCATATTAAGAGAAGGTTTTGCTTTTAATTATACCTTTTGCTCAGAAGCATTTGCTTTTACTTTTACCTTTTAATTTTGAGCAAATGATTCTTTTTATACATATGGCCCACTATTTGTATGTTATCTTTCTGGACTATTTCGACTAGATTCTATTAAAATCATTTTGATTCTAAATGAATGCCGTCATATGACTTCTAACTTCGTCCATCTTTGAAGGACGGAATAAATCAGTGGAAATATATACTCAAGTTACAGTAATCTTACAAGTAATATACACTTCTTTTCTTTTTGGTATAAGTGAACCCATTTTCAGAGATACATTTTCATTTTTATTCATCTATATCTAGCATTAAAAAATCAACAATAGGAAAAACAAACAACCTGTAAACCATTCTGAGTAAGAACCATTGCTAAATTACAACGCCTTACACAAAGTCCCTTGTATGTATGTATGTATATAAGCAGGTTTTCTTTGCGTATCGCGGCGAGGGACGAGTAAGGACTGAGGAACCAGTTTAAGACAGGTCAATTGATTCATTTTGAGCCTCTTCGACTCGTTGTGACCCATTTGGGTGTTTGAGTACTCATATTCCCTTCGAGTCAAAGCCGACCTGTGTACCATTTACCATTACCTACACCCTTTGCCTACGTCTTCGCATAGACCCAGGCTCGGAGGCGCTCTGAGAATATGGGTTGAGGTGGTTAACCATTGCTGTTCTCTAGTGTACTCATATGTGCAGAAATAACTTAAGTACAATCATACTTAATGGAGACATGTTCACGGTGGAGGGTGGAATAATGACGTCCCTTTCTCTAAACCTTTTTAGTCTCTAGCTCCCACCTCTTACTTCCCCTCCTTTTTCACCTCCCCCTTTCCTTCTTCCTCCCATTTAGCTTGCTAGTACTTAAGGGTTTGAATTTAGAGTATCTTCACCAGAAGATGGTGATCAAATGTTCAAAACTGATCATGTAACTGTTTTTATAAAAATAAAATTTGTGCCAAAAGAACAATTCTATCTTAGATTCTTTCTATTATAATCAGTTATTTATATATTTTATTGGGATATATCAATACATTCCTATATCTTTTTATGGGTTAAAAAGTAATGTTATAGCCATTCAATGTCATTTTTTCTTCTCTAGACTATGCGACGCTTGAGTGAGGAATCAGAGCTGAAGCAAGGAGGAAAAGTGGTTAAAATTTTACCAAAAGGCAGTTACTACAAGTCGTTTTGGCTTTCAAAAGGAGATAAAATGACAAAAATAGTGCAAGATATGACTGGAAAGTCAAATATTTCCCAGCTCAAGATAAAACAAAGGATATCACCTCTTGTTACTAGCAAACCATCAAGGTGAAATAATAAATTGGTAATATTTGTGTGACCTAGTTTGAGAGTTTTGTGCAATTTATTTTTGAAGACAATATTTAACATAAATCAACTTTACACCTGAAAGGGAAAGTTAGATTTATGACCAATATGTTATGTTGTGGGAAATTTTTTATGGAAAAGGAATAAATTAAAGAGTTTGATCTAAGTCTTACTCTCTCATGGAACCAATTACTACACTTTTTTATAAGTTTTACATTGTTTTTATTGCTTCTAGATATCTTTCAGTCCATGTTAAATGATTAGTAATTTATCCAAATTCATCAATAGTCTACAAACCAGCGCTGGCATTTATATTCATCCTAAATATATTCGCATAAAGTATATGTTTGAATAATAGGTATTTTAACCTGAATTAGAAAAAGGAACTGAAAAAAGGCTTTGATTGGTTACAGTACAAAATAAGTGACTATAATGCACATAAATATTATTGAAAACTTTTATTTAAAGAAAACTATACATGACCGTCCCCGCAAGGTTTTTCTTTTCAAAATGACTACCTTTGAGTCAGATTCTGCAACGAATTGAAGAATTCGGCCCATTCTGTGATTTTATATCATGTATAGTTTTCCTGCTAATATTGTATTTCTGCTGAAGATTGGATGAAATGACACCATGATCTAGTTTGTTTATTATGTCTACTTTTTGCTGTAATGTCAGCACCTGTCTTTTTCTCTTGATGTTCCCACTGCTTGAACTAGCTGCTGGACACGTTTTCTTCTTATTTTTATCCATTCAGAAGGTTTATTAATATAGTATAAATATTTACTCATACACACCTGCAAAAGATCGGTGCAAAACACGCATAGCAGTGGCGTTCAAAATTACTGTATATCTATTGAGAAATGTTTGTTGTTTGGATGTGTTCGTTGTTTAGATGTTCGGATAAACGATCCTCTACTGTATTCTCACACACAGTGTGCACTCATATTAAAACCAAAATCCTCTCTCAACTCTGTTAGCTTTTCCAATGCTCCTCAAATAACCTCTTTAGAAATTATTTTATTATTTTTACTGAATTTTTATTTTAATGCTTTTTGTTTTCTTCTCTTTGGATATAGCTACACAGAAGCATTCCCTTCATCAAGAAGTGTTTTTTCTAATAATTGCTCAATTTTTTTCTGTTGCTTGATCTCTGTGTGGGGTGCAAATCTCACTTTCAGTGAATTTACCCTGTTGAAATCTAATTCTCAAAACAATATTTCTGGCCTATCTTCAAGCAGACACAAATGTGAAAATTCAATGTTTCTTCACACATGCAACAAATACTTCACCCATTTTAACCATGAATTAATCATGTGTGGTAAATATAACCCCCAGAGGGTGTACTTCCTTAAACTGTTTAAGATATTTCATCCAATTTTTTTTTTGCTATATAATGATAATGTGATAATTTCTTTATTTTTAACTAATGAGAAGAATGTAATTTTAATAAAATATTAATTATAGTAATAAATTTTAAATCATTGTTTACTAAACATTTTAATGATTTTTAATTTTCCTAATATTAAATAGTACATAATTAAGAAGCAGGTGAAAATTAAAACTTTGTATGTATTATATCTATTATATATAGACACTTCTCTGGATATACCTATATATACATTCATTCATAGGGGATCAAAATTCTAACCATGTTCCACAAGCGCCACCGACTTGAAATTTTTACGACGTATTGGCCATAACGTGTAACCTCCAGAAAAAAGCCGACATTGAACCTCGGTGTCATGGGTTCGATTCCATAAGGCCCCAAAGTCGTGATTTTCTCCATAAGAATACATGGTGGGGATTTTCGAAAATTTTTTTGAGGCATTTCCCGGAGAAGTAGAGAGTTGAAATTCGATGGATCGCTAGGAACCGTGGATATCCAACGAACATCAAAAAGACATCTATATATCTAAAAGACATCATCAAATAATTTTTCAAGTTATAACTATTCTGCCTGGTTTATACATTCAAAAATTTCAAATTAAGAAAAATAACATTTCAAGATTTGTCCAATACTACATGTAGGGCTACCACAATTACATAAAAAAACATTTCTAATACAAAGAAATCTATTCTCATCATATATTTTACATTATATTTTGCATAAACAGTTATTTATCACTAGGTAGGAGTAAAGCCTTGGCGAAGTTATCATATTCTTTTACAATTAAATTCATCGTAAAGAAGTTTCTTTATTTCCTGTGTGTTGTGCTGTGCTTTCCAACCAAAGGTGGAGTAAACTGCAAAAATTTTGAAAACAGTTGGGAATAATATATATGAGCTGGAAGCAGGGCCGGATTAAGGACGGGGCCGAAGCTCGGGCCCCCCACAAATTTGGGGTTCCTCACAAAAAATGCGAACAAATAGGTTTTTTAATTTTTTTAGGATTTAAGTTGGCAAAATTTTTGTGAAAGTGATTCGAAATGCTGGCTGACTGACTTCTATGCTGTATTAGATGACTAAGTTAAAATTGTGATAATAAATAAATAAAATGAATTGAAGACATAATCTTATTGTATAATATAATTAATTTGTGACTGCGAAGGGGCCCCCACACATTGATCGGCCCTGGGGCCCCGGCATTCTTAATCCGGCCCTGACTGGAAGTAATATTCAACAATTAATTTCAACGATAAGGTGATGCCAAATGACCTACCTCCAGCTTTGCAGAGCAAGGTGCTCTTTTTGCCACTGGAAAAAATCTGATGTGGGCAGCACATGACTTTCTCCATGTATAAGATGTAAATATATATCTTGGACATTATTTTCAAACTCTATATTCAATATAAACTTGGAAGATAAGTGATAAATTTATATCATATTATCTTTTACGTCACAAACATTAGAAAATAATGTTTTTCAGGACATGCTCGATGAAAAACAATGAAATTGGCCTTTCGCCCACAGCGCCCACTAAGTACATTATCAGCAACTTCCGGTTTATCAGTATTTCATGAATAACTCCTAAAAAATCAGTTATACAAAAATATGTTTCTTATAAAAGTTATAGTAAATTACATTTTCTAAAACTTCCGAAAATGGTCAAAACGTATTCTAGGGACCCCAAAACATGTATTTCCGTTTAAATCTCAGTCGATTTTTTTCATGAAAACAATAGTTTCTCTCTACTACGTATATGAAGAAAGTAAAAAGATTGAAGGGTTGCAAAAATGTTTACAACTTGAAATGTATGTTTGCTTAGAGCAAATGATAATTTAATTTTGTTTGTGAATAAGGCTTTCTAAATATTTGAAATTAAAAATACTTAATATATAAACGATAAACTAACTATAATGTAGTATATTGTATAATTTTATAATTATATTAATATCCTCAACTAGCTATCAATTATTTTATCATCAAATGATAAGCAGACAGGCTGAATTAGTTCCGCCACTGAAGATTTTCACGTAAAATTGTATGAAATCATAAAAAAGTTGGTAGCACTGTTTTTTGAGTTTGTAGCCCAGGCATGCACAAACACTGCCACAGTGGCTGTGGCGCCACGGAATTGCCACGCCTGTGGCAACCAACCTCCCCTACCATTACCTCAACCCTCGCGAGTTGATTCCCTCGCTAGCACGATCTTGGTTCGACGCGACGCTTATGCTGGAGTGAGAGAGAAAACCTTCTCTTTCGCGCTAGACTAGGCCTTTGCGGTCTTTTCTAGTCGAATAGAACCATGGCAAAAAGGGTTTCGGCCTCGGAAGGAGGTGGAAGTAACACTTCCTGGGAGCTTTGTAAATATTGTCATCAGGGCCGGGTTAAGGGCAGGGCCGACGGGGCCCCCACATTTTGGGAGCCCCACAAAAAAGGTACTTCTCAGTTCAGAAAGAGACATATTACGCGAAATAACTTTTGATGATATTGTTAAGAATTTCGCGAATAAAATTTGATAGTACATTTGTTACTACTGTATACAGATGCAATTTGAAACAATTTACTTATGTTTAACTCTACTGACTTCTACGCTGTATTAGATGACTAAGTTAAAATTGTGATAATAAATAAATAAAATGAATTGAAGGCATAATCTTATTGTATAATGTAATTAATTTGTGACTGCAAAAGGGCTCCCACACATTGATCGGCCCTGGGGCCCCTGCATTCTTAATCCGGCCCTGATTGTCATAATACTCTTGTAAAAAGAATACGCATGAAAGCAAATATTAAGTAAATTTTGTAGTTGACCGAGTTATTGGTTTCAATAATAATAGCAAAGCCCCAGTTGACCGTGCTACGTGTGACCATTTCTGTCTCCGAACCGTCCGCTGCTCCTACCGCTACCACAACACCGTTTCCGCAGCCGCGCCGCGACTCACAATTGCCTCCTGATTCCTGCATGCAGAGGAAAACTTTAGGTAATAATTTACCTGAAGCCGTTATTGAATATTGCGCAGTATATGAATGCGTTATTTTCCCCCTACTTCCAATACATAGCGGTACCGTCCTTTCCCCTTGGTGGGTTAAAGTTCTTTTAATGTCAACTCTATATTCACATCCTGTCTGATCTGTATTAATTATATAATCTGGCTGGTATTTTCTCATTAGATGACACGTTTGTGTAGTGAAAAGTTCCGCGGCCTTGAGGGTTATTGCTGGAGAGACAACATCTTTACGGGAAAAATAACTCGTTGCTTTCCGCTGTCTTATTTGAAATTATTTCTTAAATCGAAACAGCCAAGATCTCGAACCAGTGAAAGTGAATTCATTCGACAGATGCTGAGACCCTACTGATAAAGCCCACTGTTGGAGCACTCTGGAGGTAACGTGCTCCATGCCCTTCCTGGGTTCGCAAAACCTATCGTATGTACATTTATTTCTCATTTGCATCTTATGAAATCGTGTTCCTCTATTTGCAATATCCCTACTCCACACAGTAACTTGAGATTTTCGTCGTAAAAATTGTGAATCTCGCGTTTCTAAGGTTGATAGCGACCATTTTGGGTGTTCCGTAGCAAGATTAACGATCAGTACGCCACAGCACAACAAGAACAACACTACTTCACAGATGCCAAACTAGATCTGCATGTTAAGATTCATTTCTCAAAGGGATAGGAAATGAATTTGTGGAAAACCGTTATGCAGTTAAGGGCTGCGCGGTGCACATTTTCGCTTGGCCCTCGTCGGCGAGGGTGGAATGGGTAAGTGGTAGAAAAACAATCAGATGGTGCCTTTTCTGCAATGCATTAACCCGTTACCGTGCATTCAAACAGACTAAATGTCTCAAAGATGAAGGATATTTCTAACTTGCGGCAAGAATCCGTAAAGTATCCAGACCAAAGCGTATTTACCAGAGTACCGCATCCATTGAATCATTCGCACGATCAAATATCCTCTTCCTATCTTCGATATGGAATTTATGAACAGTGAAGGTGATAGTGACAGCATACTTAGCTTAAAAACGGCGATTTTAAAGAGTTAATGTCCTAAAAACTAAAACAATCCAACGAAGCCGCCGTACTTCCAGGCCCAGCAGCTCGGACCCGGATCGTGCAGCGCGATCGAAAAATCGCGTTTATTTTCGTGGTCGGTAACGTTCATAAAAGATCTCTGCTGGATATTCTTAAACTATCCTCACTCAATACTTTGGTGTAATTTCCCGCTGCACATATTTTTTAAACAAAAGATATCGACTACTTTATTATACAAACTAAATTATTTAGCAGTGATAATCCCCTGATAAAACATGTTAACACCTGGCTAAGATATGTGGACGACATTTTCTGCATATCGAATGGTTCTTTAAGACAGTTAAACATGTTTTTGAATTACCTTAACTCGTTACACCCCAACATCAACTTCTCTTTAGAACTAGAATGTAATATACAACTAAATTTCCTCGATATCACATTAACAAGAAAAGAAAACACAGTTGAGTTCTCCATTTATCGCAAACCTACATACACTAATCACACCATACACGCTAGTTCCCATCATCCCACAAAACATAAACACGCAGCTTATCATAGCCTAATACACAGATTTATGCCTATTCCCCTCGATCGCGAAAATTACTCACGTGAATTAAATATCATTAAAGAGATAGCCATCGCCAACGGTTACTCCGATACACTAATTGACACGATTCACACACGCAAACTAAGAAAACTAAACATATCCAAAATATACCCCACTTTCTCAAACACGGAGAATTCAATTTAGGTGAAACTCCCATTTGTAGGCCCCCTTTCTTGCAACATTTCTAACTTCCTCACTCCTTACAATGTCAAAAAGTGGCATTTACAAATTACACTGCAACGATTGTGGGGCGATTTACTTTGGACTAACGTCCGAAACCGGTCGCGGTATTAAAACATTCTTAAAGTGGAATTTTGCACAGTTATTTCCACCCATTTAATATTCATAATAAAAAACGCTCACAAGTGGAAGTTGTTTGCAACCTGTAAGCATTTTTAAGACTACTTTTTATAAAATAACGTTTAATTCAATTTCTTTTTAAGACCGTTGAGCTATGTTCTGTTAACGTCCAAAATTTAATCAAAGTGCAGTATTACTTCGCATGTGCTTCGTCACGGAAAAGGGAATTTTTTTTAACCACTTATGCGACATTAGCTTCCCCGGTGTGACTTCCCATCCTAACACGACCTTAGGTTGATATTTCGAAAGGAGGATTCGTTGTGTGACGTCCAATCGCTGTGCAGCTACTTCAATGGTGCTTACGTAATAATGAATATTACAAGTTTTCCTCAAAGAATCCTGAATTAGCAATCTCAATCAACGAGATGACCATCGCGCTGTTTGATTAAAAAAAAAATAAAGTGAGAGTATAATTTCCGAGAATAAGAGAACGAAGAATGATTGTGGAGATGCGGTGTGAACGCTGCGTTATATAAAACACATTGAGGTAGTTTTTCATTATTTTTTTGATGCACTTCTCAAAATGATAGGTAATTCTTGCTTCGCTAGAAGATGTATATGAAGACTCGGTTTAAGAAAAAAATTTAGATAAGACCATATTGTTCCCGGGTTCGATGCTAGAGCACATTAAAATTTCTCACATAGGAATATAAGGGAAAAGTAGGACGTCGTTTGAGCCAGTTGCAACCAATATTTCTGCTTGAATTTTTGTACATAGTTAGAGATGGTGATCTTCTGTTGTGCTGCAAAGTAAGTATCACCAGGAAGACCCGGGTTCGATACCAGACGGATAAATTGCAGCGAATTTTAAGAATATTTTCAATCCTTTTTATCTTTTGAGGACCCTCTCGATATCGAGTTCCATAGTGAATGAAATGGAGACATGGAGGGAGTTAAGAAGGGAGAGAAATAAACTTTGTTGTTCATCTGAGCCATTCCCGACGCAGAAGATATCGTCTACGCATCTGCGCCAATAAAGACAGTATTTCGTGATTTCTTTACGGTTGTCGTAGCTTATTTTCCCAGTTGTTCATGAAGATTTCGGCGAGTAACTGGCTGAGGGGTAACCCATCGCGAGGCCTTCTTTTTGGTGGTAAAACACGCCGTCGAAGATGAAAGAATTCTGTTTTAAGCAGATTTTAGTAAGATTGACGATGTCCGTGCTGATGTCTTCGGGAATTTTCTTCTTAGAAAGAAAGAAAATGAGGTTTTCCTGGGCGTTTGAGCACGGGATGAAGATAAACAGGTTTTTGATATAGAAGGATATGAGCCGTGCTCCTTCGGGAAAACTGCGGGGGGATAAGGTTTTCATATTCACGATTTTATAATCATCGTTAGCGGAGACAGTGTAAGATTGTGCCAAGATTTTTCTCACTTCGGACGGAAAGGAAGCAGTTGCATCTTTGTTAAGCACTTCACTGTTTTCACTGATAAATTCCAGACTTTTCACGTAATAATCGGATCTTTCCATCAAAACGGTACAGAGCCCCTTGTTAGCTTTCTGAATGATCAGATCGTGGTCTTTAAGAAAACGTTTTGTTGACGGTATCAGGTTTCGGGCAATGATTTTGTATTTTCAGACAGAGTTTGAATTTATAACACTATTGCGGATTGTGTCGGCGAATAAATGTTTCAAGAAGATGTTCTCTCCGGTTAATGGTAATTCACAATCGGTCACTAAATTTTGAACACACTTAAAAATCGAACCCGTGATAGCTTATTTTTCTAGTGGCTTTCTGATGAGCCCCAACTGATAGAAAAAGGCCAACGCCTGTCGTCCATAAAGGGATTGCGTCTTTTTTTATTTGTCATTAACCTCATTTGGAAACCAATAGAAAAATAATTTCTCGATTCTGTCATGGGTTTATGGATGGATTAAACTTTCCGTTTTATCCCCCTAAGAATGCATTGCGTCAAATGTTGACGCAATGGGGGGGGGGGGAATTTCTGCACTTTCCGAAATGAAAGAGAATTTTCACTTTACGAACGATTAATTCCAAGAGCTACGATTATTAGTTAATTAGCCTGTTAATTAAGATACTGAAGCCGTATAAATATATAGTATTTATGTCAACGAAAAAAAATCTGCTAAAAGTTTAGAGCGCAATAAATTACCACGGTTTTTAAGGTTTTCGCGGTGAACGCAGAGGCGATTTATCTTCAGAGTAATCTGAGATAAGGCGCTATATCATGTCTACGTAGTTCAAGGTGATGGGATGTAACCAGGTACGGATCTAGAAAAAAATATTGGGGGGGTCCGATCGAAAAATTTAAAAATAAAAGATATTTCGTCTTTCACAAAACGTGACGTTATCATTGTGTTAGACGAACTCGATTTTTTTCGCTAGTGATTGCTTATTAAATTGTGTTTTTATTTGCGTTATTTGAATTTCATTTTCGAAAAATAGGCACAAGTGATATTTCGGGGGGGGGGGGGGGGGTCCGGACCCCCAGGACCACCCCCCTGGATCCGTCCCTGGATGTAACGAAGTAAAAGTAATCGGAGTTGTAACGATTACATTTTGGTCATTTTTACTCGTAATCGTTACATTTAAAAAAAGTAATTTTTACTTGTAATTTACTTCAAAGGTCGTGCGAGTAATCGTTACAGGTGAACAGGCCCGTGCGCACGGGGGGGGGGGGGGTTAGGGGTTCGAACCCCCCCCCATGAGGATCCTTCATACAAAACGTTCCACGAATGATGAATTGAAGATAGGATAAAATAAAATAATTTTATTTAATGTTTCATTTAGTAAACTTTTTCTTCCAAAATTTAGTGCCTCTTTCAACTTTCATGTTAACGTCCGTCGGGACTCCTTTCGTCTCGGTGAGTCACACTTTCGCGCTAATCAGAAATCGAGTTTCACGAACAAAAGGGCCTAAAAGCACCCGCTACCAGCGCGCACCTGACTGAAAAACCCCTCCCACGAGCAAATCCTGCGCACGGCCCTGCATGTGAGTAATCGTTACATTTGAGTAATCGAAAGTGAACATTTGAATTCCTCGCGCGCTGATCGCATCGAGAGGCATTTAACTACATAGTTCACCCTGAAACCGAACTTTTCTTCTCTTGGGAGGGAAGGGGCGAAGGAAAGGAGGGATGGCTGTTGACTCTGCTACAAAGTATTGTTGAAATATTTGTGCTATGCTGGAGGTATAAATAAATTTCGTACGAGAACTGAAAGTGTTAGGTCCATCTTCGGAAGAATAACTACAGATGTATTTGAGCGGTCTCCAGGCTAAACTGGCCGAAAGATTATCGTACCCAGGTAATAAAGCCATTAGTTGTTGTCCTAACAATTTTGCAAGCAGAGAAGAATATGTTTATTGGGTTTCTTCAGCCAACCATCAAAGGATTATTACGTGAACTCGATAAGAGAGCCCTTGACAATGCCCTTGTGTACTGTAGGACACTGGCAAGAGTGTTGCTTCAGGAAGTTGAAACAAGATTTTGCAACGTACTAAAGGAAAATAAACTAACCATTGCAGCAGGGCTGATACCTTCTTTAAAGTTCACGTGGCTTGAGGGAGAGGAAAAAGAAGAGGCTTCACGTATTTTTAAAGAAGAAATCGTGTCAAATGAAAAGTCTCCTGTACAAAAACATGACTCGTGTGTGAGCGATGAGGAGGCTATACTTTTAAATATTGTGGAAAGAGGGGAGGTTTCCCCAGATTCTGTTGAAGTGAATAAGTACTTGCTCTGTACCTCAAAAAAATTGAGTCAATCAGCCAATTCCTGATTATAAAAAATATTCCTAAAATCAAACGCTTCCCTATCATCCAGTGCTCCTGTGGAGCGGCAGTTTAGCATAAGCAAAGATATTTTGCAACCAAAAAGTGGCAACACATCTGACAAAAATTTTTAAATGCAATTGTATTGCAAATTGAATTCGTATATTTAATTGATTTTTTCTTAAATATGTTTCTGATATTTTGAGAGATTTCTATTTATTTGCATGCCGTTGATTTTAGAATCCATCTTCATCAACAGGTGTAAATTTAAGTAGAACATAAATAGCTAGGCACTGTCATTACTGTAGTAATCATAATTTTAATGCGCTGGCATTAAATTCAAATGTTAAATTGCATGTTAGTAAGTACTCCCTGTTTGAAAAAAATGTCGACTGAGATTGATGAATCTACAGGAGCAAAATAAAAAGTAATTGTAATCCTACTGATTACTTTTTCAAAAAGTAATTTGTAATTTTAACTGATTACAAATTTGACAGAGTAATTGTAATTGAGCCCAATTACATTTTTTCAGTACTTTTCCCATCACTGGTAGTTCTTAAGTATTTCATGAGAGCGCTGAGCGCTGATGGCTGAGTGATCGAGGCTGTGAGCTTAATCAGCTGACTGTGAGAAGACCGAAAACTGAGAAGGCCGCAGCACGGAGCCACTAGGTAAAATGAATCTCGTTTAAATTAGGCGAAAGTAGTAACTTACTGATGATAAAGGTAATGAAAGGGTTTGTAATCAGAGCTGCGAACTTTCATTATTGTTTTGGAAATTCCTGCAGCTGATGACTGTACTACAGCGCTTGATCCTTGGTGTTGCTCTCTTCCACATCAAGTCGTTGCTTTGACATAAGTGCAAAGAAACACAACTAATTCGAAAGAAAACTTGAATGAACCGGTACACAGTAACAATTGTCGACGATATTTCACACCATTACGTGATACCAAGGTGAATCACTGTATGATTTAATCGCGTGGAATTTATTTCCCGTTTAATATTTCCTGGTTTTTATTCTGACCAGTGTATGAACACGTGCATGTTAAAATGATATATTTCATATATATTCATTTTTCAGATATTGTACTTACTTTTGCTAAGCAACACTTGAATAGCTAACCATGGCAGTCCACACCATCATGATGGATTTCACTATAAAAGGAGAAGCTGTTAGCGATGCCGGTCAGTGGTATTCTCTATCAATTTTGCAACGTTTCCTGCAGCTTATTGGAAACTGAACTATATTTTTTTGTTTTTCAGAAGACCGGAAGAATATCATAAATACAGTGGAGTCAGTTTTGTCTTCATACATACAAGATATGAAAATCCTGCAGACTACAGAGACGTCTGATGGGTTTATGGTCATGTTTATTGGTTATAAAGGCACTTTCATTACAGCTAGAGCCTTCAAGAAAGGAATCCTGACCATAAACGTAGAATTTTATAAATCTAAAGACGAAGAACCTGTGATGAACTTCGAGGTAGGAATCAGTAATAGTTAAAAAGTAGCTGGAACTCGAGTATGCGAATACTTTACTTCAAAGATATTCCTTTGAAAACAGTTTAGGGAATTGTAACTGAAGTTAGGATGGAAGAGGTTCAATCTAATCTTATTGACCTGTACCTGTATATTGACTTACAAGGATAACTGAAGATTCTCGATATATATTTATTTTTCTGAGTTGATGCTTCCTTAAATGTTAATTACACATGTAGTGCTTAAATATTTTGAGTGGTAGCGTATGCAGATGACAGTTTTGCATGGCATGTGAACATTTTGGAATTGTCGGTTTACTATGATTGTTGTGATTTAGACTCTGAAGCTAAAATCTTATGGCCATGGAAATTCATGAACTGTTGATGAGCTTTGGCAAAGAAAGATGATTGACAAAATGAGAAATATGAAGGTTTAATTTCAATATATTTGGGCTGCGTGAAGTCTGAGATTTTTCTAGTGACTACATTCAAGTTCAGTAAGGGAAATGACAGTGTGAAGTTGAGGTTGAGTTAGCCTTAGGTTAATGTTAATGAGATTTGTTTTGATCAGTTTGAAGATGTTTTTAGTGGATAGTTTAAAATGCAGATTAATTATAATTTTAAAGGGAGATTAGAATGCAGTAGTTAGGCCAGAAAACATTGGGGTGGAAGAGGGAAGGTTCTGATTAAGATACCAATGAAATCACTTAACAGTGAATATTAAGTGAGGAAATCAAAAAATATCTTTATCTCATTCATCATTACAAATGGAGGTACTGAGAGAAACGGATGTAAAACTATCATAGTTGATCTCAAGATTTATGAATAGTGTGATATTAAGAAGTCACCCTGTTGTGAAAATAATTATCTAGTGAGGCATGAGTTGTAGCATTAATGATCCAATGTTTAATGCAAGAGAGTTGACTTTGCACAGAAAGGCTTGTATCAAAGATATAACCCTAGGGAAAGTGGACATAGAAAAATCTGATAAGCCCAATACTCATTAGACTTTGTTTTTTCATCAAAATATCTATAAAAAAAGATTGTTAAAGGTCAACATTAACATTGAGTATGAAAGAATTACAAGAGGCTTTGTACTTCATTTTTGTCTTAAATGGAGAAATGCAACCTGGTTTTGAAGAGTAATTATCATCAAGCTAGATAAATTAAATTGTGCAACACTCTCAAACTACGTCACACAAATATTACCAGATTATTTATTTCACCTCGATGGCTTGCTAGTAACAAGAGGTGATGTCCTTTGTGTTATGTTGAGGAATTAAATATTTGACTTTCCACTTCTATCATGCACTATTTTCACCATTTCATCTCCTTTTTAAACCAAAAGGGACTTGCAGTAGTCATTTGGTGGAACTTGGGAACGTGAAATAGACAGGGGGATGAATTCCCAAATCTTGGAATGGAGGGTCTGAAAGTAGGTTACAAGAAGAACAGTAATCAAAGAAGTTTTTACGAAACAGTTCTTTGTAATTTTATATGAAGCAAAGTGACAATGAAAAGAAGGGCGATCCAAAAATTGATTCATCTGCTGAGGTGGGAATCACACCCAAATGAGTCACCAACTGCATGGCAGCCTCAATCATGGAGGGATTAATTTGAGTACAGGGGTGGGTGTAATATTAAGAGGGATTTGTGGGCTAAGTAATTAAAGGCAAGTTGAGAAGACAGAGTCAAAAGATGTTAAATTATGTACAGTGAGGCTACTGAGATGAAAGATGGTGCATTGAGTAGGGCACAAAAACCTGCCTCAAGTTGTTAGACTATGGAGGGTGAAACTGAAAGATTAAAATCAGACTTTGGTATCTTTCAATAATCATCCGAAAAACACACCTTATTTCCTTCAATCTTAAGAGAGAAACTTGTGGTTTTACTATTGTAATCCTGTCGCTGTTTTGACTAATACCTTAGGTGACTGATCTAACTTACATTTTAGTTGAAAATAATCCCCCTTTTAGCATCCCAGTGATTTATTTCACAATTGAATGAAATGCCAATACTCTTTTAGATCAAATGCTGATTGATTTCCCTGAGAAAATTTAAATCTGTTTGGTAGAAAATTGATCAAAGTATTCTTACTTGAGGTTGATTTTACATTGATTCCATGCTATATTCTCATAAAGTATATGCCATTTTAATTGGTTTCTGAGAACCCTTTAATTATGTATGAACTCATTTATTAATTTATCCTTGGCCCTAAGCCATAAGC
Source organism: Sympetrum striolatum (assembly GCA_947579665.1). Taxonomy (NCBI): domain Eukaryota; kingdom Metazoa; phylum Arthropoda; class Insecta; order Odonata; family Libellulidae; genus Sympetrum; species Sympetrum striolatum. Next base: position 71,470,896 of record OX388346.1, on the reverse strand, counting down.
CCTAAATTATTTTGTTGATGATGTAAGACAAATACTCAGCTGACTATTTTCTCATTGAAAGCAAGTAGTGTACTGTTGCTTATTTCTTCTCCATAACCTTGTTCACGTTCGACTTACGGAGTTCCTTATGAATAATTTTTAAATTTATATGAACTGTTATCAATATGTTTATTTTATCCTTTGTGAATTTATCGAACCAATATGGTGCATTTAATTACTTTTTCATTATTAAAAAGTTAAGGTTTTGGCTATTTTTGGTGTTGGAAGTCAGAAACTGCTATACCGTATCCTTATTAGTTTATAATTTCATTCATTTCTTAAATAATTTTATATGCTCATATTGTTCATAGCATTTATATAATAAAAAATGTCATGATTTCAATAGTAACTCTTGATCAGATTTGATTTTGTATTTGAGGATTGCTTTTTTCTCCTCATCTAGGAATATACTGTGCATTCCTCAGATTGGTTTATCTCTTAATAATTTGGAAATAAGTTTGTCTTATTTTTATTTATTAGGTATGTTAGCCTCCAAAATGTGTATGCCATTGTTGATTCTGCATCTCATAATTATTATGGAATCATGACAGAGTAAATTTAATACCTTATTTTACTTAATTTATAGAAAATCTAAATTATAACATGTAATAATCTATTCTTTAGTAGGCATTTCAGCTAATTTAGCTATGAAATTGAGGATGCCGTCTCATTCATACCTTCAGAAAAATAACTCCTTCATTCTTTATATTTGCTTATAAGAATTTAAAGCTCACCTCGAGTTCTTTGGTGATTGTTATTCAAAACTATTTCAATATTTGAAGTTAAAAGCAGCATTAACTCCTTTTTTGCTGGAATAATTTCATAAATTTTGCTAAATATTCTATTAAATATGCTTACAATATTTATTTATTTACTTTGTGTCCTATATGTTAGTTTTAATTCTGATTCCACTGTGAGTAAGATTACAATACTTCACGATCATTTCATAACATTCACCACAAATTAATTTGAATAAAAAGCCTTTGCACAAAATTACAAGAATATTTAGATTGAATCAACTGCTTGGGCGGTGACTTCGTGGAATGGATCCATCAGGAGCGAAAGTGAAACCAACTTTTACCAGACCACAGAATATTTTATTTGGGTACGACCATGGGTCACCGGAGGATGACTCCATGAGTCGAAACCATGGTCGTATCCAAATAAAATATTCTGTGGTCTGGTAAAAGTTGGTTTCACTTTCGCTCTTAAAATTTGGATTACCTACCACCATCTTTGCTAGATGAAAGTATTACTTGTTTTAGAAACTTTCAAAACTGGGTGTTCTTGATTTCTCCCACTCATTGACTCTGCTTGTAATGTTGGGATTCGCAGCACTGAAACAAAAATGGTCAATGGCCATAAAATATTCACAAAAACACAAGCTCTAATATCAAAGTCACCGTGGAATGAATAACTTAGATCAAAATATTGATTGAAATATGAAATGTCGTAGTCGTTGAAAAGGAAGTCATCTCGTTTCCCAAACTTTTACTCTTCTCTCCTCGGGCTCTAAGCTTTTTAAAACATGGGCAAATCTTTAAAGACTGCTAATGCCTCTAATATTATGCTGCATGAATTTTAAGCCTAAATTTTCAGAAAAAAATAGTGTTAGAAGCCATTAAATACTGTACATATTATGTGCTCCTCTGTTCCTTAGGGTATGATGCTTTTAAAAATACATGTGTTAGTCCCTCTGGATGGAGTTGATTCTCTTCAAATATTATAATTATGGTAGAATCCTACAATTATTTACTCTTCAGAATTCCAATTATTAATCATATCATAAGAAATATAATTCCACCCATCATCTGAAGGCCTTTTTGCTTCTGTCATTTCCTGGAGGACTTGCTACGAATCCACCTTTGCAAAGATACCACTTTGTCCCTTACTCTTGCTTTATTTCCTAGTACTTGACCCTATTTTAACCATCCTTTTATATCCTTATGTTTGACCCAAAAATTCAACTCTACTTTGCTCCATCAAATTTACCAGTTCTCTCTCAATTTATTGACATTTTTCAAAATTTAAAGATTTTCCTTTCTGTCCAGCCGTATTTAAGAATTCTTATCCATACCAACATTTCTACTACTTTTAGTCATACTCTCTCAATTTTTCTCAAATTCAAACATTTGCTTGCTCCCTGGAGTTACATTTTGCAAATATTTTCCCTGAAATCAAAGTTATACATGGGCTGGTTAGAAGGCATTTCTTAACATGGAAAGCTTGTTGAGTGATAAGAGGCACAGATAGCTAAGTGATCCTTCTTCATTCTCATTCTATTTAATTTTCATAATTGTTTTTGATAACTCTGTTCTTTCATTAATGGTTATTCTTAGTTTTCATTTCTTCAAGGACTAGAATAAAACTTTTAATATTTGGTTGTTTTTTTCTGACTTGGCTATTATCATTCAGACTGGATACTGCGAACCCTAGTTCCATTTATTTCAAGCCCTTCTCTTGTGCAATCTTTATGCTTTCTTCAAAGGTAGATTAAATTAATGGGAAGAGAGAGGACCTCTCTTGTTTTTGTAGGTTTGCTCAATGTGTTTATTTTTGTTTTTTATTTTATATTGATTCATCTTACAAATCATCATCCCTGTCTATTCTTATATCTTTCATATCCCCTAGAATAGTGATACTCTGTTCAATTTGCCAATTGCTTTTTCAAAGTCAAGGAATTTTAAATATCCTCCTTTTATATTCTCATGTATTTCTCCAACAGTAATTGTGGGGTTAATTGGACATCCTGAGTTCCTCTCCTAATTTCAATCCGATCCACTGCAATGTGTACTGAAAAACTTTTTCTTTTGATGGCTTATTATGTATCTGAATCGATACTTTTGAGGCATAATATGTATGGAGTTTTTCCGTGACAAATTTGTGATCTATTATCAACATCTGCTCCTGGATAGTTACGATTAAATTTTACTTGATTTTTATATCCTTTATCTTGCTAAAATATAATCAAATTGGTTCCTTCATGTATCTCTGGTATCTTCCAGTTTTATCTTCTTCTAATAAGGTACTTCACAATACCATCTTGCACTGCTTGCAAAACTTTACTAACCTTTAATCTTCTTCCTTTTCACCAAAATTTTCTCAGTTTATGGCATTGAATGCAATCACTGCATTAAAATCCACCTAAATTACTGTATAATCTTTCCTTAAGTTCTTTTTAAGAAGTTCTTTTATTTCCTCATGTACTATTTTCACTTCATCTGCCATATCAGTTGGAAATTATATATCGCTGTATCTGTTGGCCGAGACCTGATTCTTACCATCAGGTACATATTGCAAACACAGTTTAAATCCAAGAAAAATTGCCACTATTCCTTCATGCCTCAAGGAATTGGTTGTCTTTGTACTCCACATTGCTTTTTCACTACCATTAAATCTTTTACCATGTCAGTAAATCATGAGTCACAGTTTATCTCAGTTGTCTATTCTGCATTGTTCTTCCACTACCACAAAAAGATTTCCTCCTGTGTTGCCTTCATCCACCTTCAAAGCCATCACATGTTTTCTGAAAAGGGAACTATCATCTGGAGCCAGAGGAATACTGGTTATTCAATTGAGGTTGTTACTCTCTCCCCTCTTCTTTCTTGTTGGCTTTGGAAGATTCAAGTGAAATTGCCAGGATATTGTTAGTTAAGAGAAATTTATGGCAGAGAAGAACTCAGGCATACTGATATATGGCACCCGGTGAATTGATCTGGGGGAATTCGTATGTGGGGAATTGATCCCCCACGCTGATGTTGTACTACCAACCCAACCCCCCTGGTTAATTTATTTATAACATTAACTAATAACCAGGGCATGTAGATTAACATAAAACTGAATAACAGTAGTTATTTACATAAGACTGAATAACATCAGCACAGGGGATCGATTCCCCACACACCAATCTGTCGGGAGATCAATTCCCCGCGTACGAATTCCCCCTGGACCAATTCACTGGCCATGCAGATATATGTGTGTAGTGTTTCATATACAGTAGAAGTCCGTTATAAGGAGAGCTGATATAAATTGGGAAAGTACTCATTATAAAGCATACTTGTTTTAATCTGATTTCTAATTCTAAATGTTTGTCCAAGGGCAGCGAGTGCAGCAGAATGAAACTGTAGGGTTTTTAATCCGTATGCAAATGCTTCAGAATGTGTAAAAAAAGTACGTTCACGTCTTCACAACGCATAAAATATTATTTTACTGATTCATAAACCATGACCAAAGTGCTCTATAATCGTCAAAAAGTAATGGTACATCATTAGATAATCCTAATTCATATCAAATTGCTTTCTCGAGATATTTTACATTCACTTGCTTCATAAGCAATGACTGTGATGGAAGGGAGGGGGAGAGATTACCCTGGGAATCCGAATCATCTCTGCTTTTATCTCCTATATCCCCACTGATCCTGGATCAGACAATTTGGTGCCAAGTTTCATAAGAAAACAAATCCCACGGGTGGATGCCAATATGATGGGAACTTGATTAAAAATTCCAGCGCTGACTAGAGGGGTTGTTGCGGAATAGAAACGTGATGTAGGGATAGGGTGTAAGGTGGACAGGGGAGAGTGAAACTCATGAGAATCCCCTAATCGAAGCTCCCTAAGACATTTTTGCTGAAGAAAGGTGATGCAAGTTGTGGGAAAGAAGTGCATGAATTAGGTGACTATCATTTCTGCATTAAATGTTTTCTGCTCTTTGAAGAGATAACGTTCCTCAGATTACTGTTTGCTTGTCAGAATCGGTCTCTCACATCAATTGATGATTCTGAGATATGCCTCCTGCAAGGCAAATATAGAAATGTGGCATTCGTTATACAGATACTATAGAAATAACCACTCATTATAATGGGCGAAACTCCCTATCCTTTTTGCTGTGAAACAATGTTCAAAAAAAATCACTTGCTGTAACGCAACTCTCATTACATGCTGTACTCGTTATATAAGACTTAACTGTAATTTGAAATTTGCTGCCAGAAGTAAAATTACAGTTGTGCTATGAATTTAGCTTTAACCAATCTCCTTATTCCCTTTGTTTCTATTTACTTCTTATAACATTTCATGTAAAAATGTTAGGAAACTATACTTCAGACTTTCATCTTCAAATTATTTACATTTTTTTTTGGGTGATATTCAAGAGTATTTAACACCCGTTACTTCTGAGCGAGTGTTTACAGTATAATCTGATTGCTTATACTTCCCTGAGTAAGAATAAAACAAATGAATATACTCCTATTTTGAATGAACAGCAAATAATGCTCTTCTAAATAACTTAATTAATTTGCTTATCAGTGCTGTTATGATTCAATTAATAAACACTCGTGAATCCCACCGAGAATGTTTAATTCTTTCAGAATTGTGTGAAAGGTGTGTTTTCTGTAAATGCACTGAACATGTAACGGCTGAATCCTGGCTATAATTAGTGTTACTATGGTGAATGTTCTTTTTGGAAGATGTTTAGCACCAGGTATTAAGTGGGCAAGTGAAGTTTGTTTATGTGGCATAATGTTGGCATTACAGCAGTCACGCTGTGTGGAGGCATCCATTAAGGAATCTCTAGGTGCAGAAAGGAGTAAGCTGTTGCCGGCAATTCGTCGAGGATCCCCACTTGACATGTATCTCACCACCTCTGGTGAGTGTGGTGTGTCCTTTATTTAGGCTCAGGAATTCTTAGTTGCCACCACTCTTAGACCATTTATTTCTTAGTTATTTTTGATTTAGCATTTCACCCAAATTTACTGATGGTCGATTAAAATATATTTATATAAGTTTTATTAATCAGTTGAGAGAAAAGTTGCTTAAAATATCATTAAAAAGTTATATCAACTGTCATGAGCTACCATGCTATGTATATTATAGGAATAGATATGAGCACATGTACTTAAAACATTTTAAATCATCTTACAAGGTCAAAATCATTACTTAAATCATATTGTACATTGATTATAAACTTCATATCCTGATGAAAATATAAAATTAGCTTGTTTTAGATTGCTAAAGTAAACATTAAACCTTTGTGTGAGCTCTTAATTAAGAATGAAATAAAGGTTTCATTTCATTGATGTGGAATCATTTTAAGGATTCAGCAGTTCTAGAATCTTACGTCAATTCTGTGATTCTATGAGTAATTAGAATTGCTGTTGTTGAATCATTTCTTGTGTTAGAGAAAGTTGACAATGGAGGTTGGTTGTGAGGTTTAATCTCCACTCTGAAGAGTTTTTTGCTAACTTCAGGAGTATTCATTTAAAAGTTGTTTGAAGTAACTTGATTGTATTGTTTTATAATTGATGGTAAATAAGTGGCAATAAGAACTTTCAGAAAAGTCTCGACTGCCCCTATTTGCTTTTTTAGAAAGCTATTTCCACTCTCACCTTCATTTGCTTATACAGTACTGCTTAACATGCCAAAGAATTGTGGGTTTATTGGTGTTTATTGAATGTTGTCTTTTCAGTGCATGCCTTTATTCAAAATGCATTTTCAATTGATCCAATGATTGGGAGACTGATTTGACTGAAAGCGGGTTATTTTCCATTTCATTGCTTTTATTGGTTGTGCCTAACACCAGACTCTTTGGTTTCTGTTGTTTTCTTATCCACAAGTTAAAAATTGATAAATTTTTGAGGTTTTTAATAACAAATTTAGTGCAGTTAATGTCAACTTAAATTGGAATCTGTCAATGCCAGTGAATGAAATTCTAATGACTAAGAAAATGCTGATAGAGAAAGCTATCTTTGATCAGAGAAACAAGCTTCAAGTTGTGTCAAATAATTTTTCCAATAAATTAGGTACATAATTCTATCGATTAGGAAAAATTTTTCTCTTTAATTTTCAGAATGCAATGGATCATATTAATTTCATATGTTGATAGAAGTGTTCAGCAAATTTAGTCCCCTATCGTACTTCTTGTGGAAAATAAGTATTTTAACTAACAAGGATTAATTTTTGTAAGATATCTAAAGGCCTAGCCGTATGAAGTCCTATATAAGTCATATGAAATTTAACTTAATTATGAGGTATAATTCAAATGACTCATATAGGGATATAATTTAATAACTCGTAATATAAGGTATACACATTCACTTGAGTTAGTTGTAATTTTTATCTGCAAGAGAACAAATGTTTACTTATTTTAATAAATTACATCACAATTTGGTCTTTATGAGCAGGTGACAATAGTTAAGGGAAACATAATTTGTCTGGCATTTTCATGAAGTTGGAAAGGAAATGTTTTCAAAATTTATATTAAATTCGAAATATATATTAAATTTTGTAAAACAAAAATGCATGTGAAGAAATGAATATAATTTGCGAAGAATAAATATGCAACAAATTTATTTTCTAAATATATTTGACTCACTGATAATTAGTTTGCAGGGCTTTACATTTTTACTTTCGACCACAATTGTATTTCGTGATGAAATTTGTTTTACATGATATCTACATTAATTAGACTTGCCAAAAATTAGTTTCAGTAAGAAATAATTGTGAGTTGCGAGAGTTTGTGTACAATAGTGTTAAGCTGTCAGTTTCACCTATTTACCCCTCGGTGGTAAAGGGTTGAATTTTATGTTTGGCGTATAAGTCGCTTGTTTTTGAGAGATTTTTTAGGCTTCAGAGGTCAAATTATATGCAGGCATATACGATAATCAATGTTTTTGTTTCCCAAAATAAACAGAAAATATTCCCATTGAAAGGATGGGTGTAAGAAGAGTCTTGATTTTGCCCCAATGAATGATGCTTTAGTATTATCACTGAACGGTTTTTGAAGTACTTTACAAAGAGATAGATGGCTGTGAACTTGTATGTAGAAGAAAATAGTTGATACCTTAGTAAAACCAGGTCTTGTTTTTCCTTTTATTTCCTGAGTTCGAATTCTGGGAATTGGAGAATATCCTCCCTAATGAATCATTAAGAAACCCAAAACCTTTTTAACTAAAGAGCTTTCTTAACAAATATAGACTTCCAATTCTATGTATATGTTGCAATTGCAACTACATTGCATGTAACGGAAATACATACACAAAATGGTCTTGGGTTCAATGCCGGTCGCTATTACAGTTGTACCCAAAGAAATTTTGAGAAAGTGAGGCTTGGATATCAGAATGGCATAACATTTCAGCAGATACATTTTAGTGTGAAACTTATTCCCATTAAGCTTGCAATTCACAGTTAAAATTTTACTCATACTACCATATTGTCATTGACTTGTAGATAATAACTGAAGTATATTTACGCAAAATTTTAGCAATTTTTCTTCATTGGAGTGATAAATTTTTCAGATGAATAAGTCCTTTACCACTATTAATAGATTAATTTTTCACAATGCTGGTTTTCTGTTCCGATTTCTATATTTTTAATCTGTAATCACCACATACAATATAAGTAGGAGTATCTTGCATGTAGTTTGTCTCGGCTTTCATAAGGTTCTAGCTGATTCTCCTACTAGTCTGAATATCTTTTCTGCAATAACGACTCCCTCCCTAACTGATCTAACTTTTACTCTCATCCTTATAATATTTTTGGATTAGCTGCCTTTGACCTTCTTTCTGAGGCCCATGTAAAGTGGGTTCCAAACACACTCCAAGGATTTGTACGATCTCTCTCTGTAACCCTTCCCTCATTTTAGGTTTCTGATTATGAAGAGGAGATTTCTATATTTTATTTATCATCCAGATTAGTTTCTGGTTACTTTCTTCTAGAATATGTAATTGTTCATATTTACCAATATAGATTGTCATCCTATTTACTTTTGTCCACTAAATGGTTTAGATCACTTAAGGAAGATTTTGTGATCCTGTTGCTCTTTGCAAGATTTTGTGATCGTGAGTTTGTTAATGTACATTAGGAGTAACAATGGCACAAGAGCACTACCCTGGAGAATAACCAAATAAACTTAAATCTCTTTAGTGAATGCATTTATGATACTAACTCCATTTTCTATTTTTCCAAGAATTTTTGATCCAGGTTATTTTTCAATGGTCAAGGTGTAACTTACCTACTTTTGCTATGAGTCTGTTATTATGGGGACCTATATCAAACATCTTAGCAAAATCAATGACAAACACATCAGCTTCTCCCATTATATCAACTAATCAGAGGAGTTACATGATCAGTCTGGCCTAAATCCATGCTATTTCTTACATATCCAGTCATTTTCTTTCAAGTATACACATATTCAGTGGACTGAATGGAAGATAGCTTCTTTTGTACCTGAAGTAATTTATGTCAGTAGTTTTTAGTTTTCCATATGATTATTTTAAATCGGGGGATATCTTTTTCATGAATTTTAGTACCACCAGTTTTTGGCGATACCTTTGCATCAAGAGCATATATTATAATGTTTCATCCTGTGTCAGTACTTAAACAAGTTAACTTTGTTTAGATTCATCAATTAATGAATTACGAATTAAGCTAAGTAATTGAATAGTAACATGTCATGAAGAAGATCGTAGTGGAACTATATTACAATTACCGTATTTGACGGCATATAAGACGCACCTTTTTTCCTAAATTATGTCTCCAAAAATTTCCCTGCGTCTTATATGTGAAGGTTCAACCTCCACAGGTTAACTTTCAATACTGAATGCTATTTTTAGCCCAGATGGTCTATACTACCTATTTCATAATTGCATTCAACGATTGTGTTAATATCTGGCTTTTACGAAACGTGACAACTAAAAGAAACTACATTTTAAGTTATTGTGGTACCGTGCTTTCGCACGGACTATTAAAACTCTTTTTCCTTGTGAGTGGCCAACTTAATGAGGGTGCGTCTTATATGCCGGTGCGTCTTATACTTTTTACATTCATCATGCATGTAGGTAGAGTTAAAAAAATTCAAAATTCACCCCTGTTTGCTTAGGATCCGTGTTCGATTCTATTCTATTCACAAGCACTTATACCTAGACATTCCATCAGCTGTAGTATTTGATCTTTCATGTGGAATCCAATTTCTTAGTGAACAGGGTCAAATGTGTGTCCCTCACAAAATCCAGCTATAAGTGTTGATTCCATCTTTGTTGTAATGGCTCCAAATAGACCCTCCACGAAGCATCCTTTTCTTGATGAATATGAAGGCTAGATGTGGCCTCTCTGGAAAGTGTATCTTTTCTTATTATTCCCTCTCATCATATTTCCATCTTAGCTGATATAATATCCTTTTGTTGTAATACATATGTCTATAATGATCTTAAGACTGTTTTTTAGTAATGCAGTTTATGTGACATGTGATCTTAAAATCTCGGAGTTAGAACATTGCAGACCACTCCTCAATCACACAGATATATATGTTTCCTTGATAAGCATTTAAATACTGTTATCAGTAACATGTTGTGTTACTGGTCTGTTACAAGTAACTAGGAAAATGGTCATTTCATTTTTACTGCCTTAGGCATGACAATTATCTCATTTTACTCTTATATTTAGAAGGTATTTCTGTGTTATAGTCCTTAAGTAAACAATCATGGGTGGATCCTTGTGTGAAACAGCATTAGATTCTACGACCATTATATAACAGAAAAAAATAACCATTACTGTCCCTTTAATCTGAATGCCTTTCTCGTGTGACACTCAGCTGAAGGCATCCCTATAATAATTATACGCACAGTGATATATGGTGACACTTATCCAAGCAGTTCTTCTCTCGATGTTGTTATCTTAATATTGAAGTGTTTAGAAATGGAGTATTTTTATTTTGCTATTGTACTGCCCCTTTGCTTGCTCCATTTTGCTGCATGCCCTTGCTTTTTCATGTTCTGCACAGTATCTTTTCCCCCTGCATGGAATACAGGTAGTTCGCAAAATAGACGGCACCCTCAGAGGAATGCTGCACAGTGAGTGGAGTCACAGTTACCCACCTTTCAGAAGAGGAGAGACAGTCAACAAGTACTTCATCACCTCAGGTAACGGACTTGATTGTGTATGCCCAAGTGGGGAATACTTCAACTTTCGGGTGATAGACTGTGAGCAAAACTGTTATTTTATAACAATAATAATAATGAGTTTTATTAAGGCAAAATTGAGACAAGTAAGTCTCATTTAACCCATTATAATCAATTTTAAAATGATTAAATTTTTTTGATATTAATAGTGTAGTGGTATTCAAAATTAACACAACAATCGGTGGCATTTTTGTATAGCCAAAGATGAAAACTTGAGACAAGGCACTTATGGAAACAATGAGAGCACTGGCTAATATAGTAAGGGTTATGCACACCAAAGAATTGGGAAGGTTAGGTGAAGAACTAAAGGTTATCAGAAATAATTGTAGAAGTACTGTTCGACAGTCATTGTGGGATTCCCCTGAATATTCTTCTTAGCGCAAGGCACAGAAGCGAAGGAATTCCTGTATGTAATCTTTCTTTTCAATGCATTCCATAATGTCTTTACTCATTCATTGTACACGCTTTTAAAATGATAGTCATCGTATTTCCTCAGAATGAGTTACTTCAGTTTGAATTTCACCCCACATATTTTTTTCATTCTTAGTTCATCAGAGCTTTTAATGACTTATTATTAGAAATGCCTAATTGATGTCATTGTGATTTGTCAAAGAAAATGCTGCTATTTCTGTTTTCAGTTTTTAAATTTTGTTTTTGCTGTTTCTGTAAAATGAAATCCGACTGCAACAAATATTTATAAGGATAGCATCTTTAAAAAACTACCTGTAAGCTCTCCCCAGCAATCTTCAGACCCAAATTTCATGCTATGCAAGTATCTTTTGCAAAAGTTTCTTCTAAAAATTATTAATGGCTGTAGCTTATTTCCATCAGCTGTGCAGGTAGAAAAATGGTGAAACAACGTTATTCATGCCCTGACTGTTATATTGTCCCCTTCTTAATGACTCTTGAGTCCACAGTTATAGTTGAAAAAGCATCACAAGTTTGGGTACATGTAGCTCATGTTGCTATTTCAATTTTCTTCTATCTGTCCTTTTATAATAAACCTGTGAGAATATTCCATTTATGATCTTCAATTCGTTATTGTCTGGCATACAGAGGACAATTTTGGCTAGAATATGCATCTGAGTCTTTTGTGTCTTCATAAGCCTTTGGAACCATTACAATTTCCCTTCAAAATCCTATAATTGTAACACATAGCTGATTTTCATTGCTTCAATAGCTATAATTTTTGTTGAAATATCAATGCCAGATTTTCTGTGATTTGGTATGAATTTCTTTGGCTATTCTATCAATTTATCTATTCCACCAAATCAAAAATTACTTATCATTCCTGTCATTGCCTCAGTTTTCTTCCCTTTACTCATGTAATTCACTCTCTTGATGGATCCGAAATATGCTTTGTAGCGTTTCTATGTTGATTGGTGTATACTGCAAACTTTAACTTGATACAAGCTGTATATACTTTGGTCCTAATTCTGTCAGGTATATAACAATGAATCCTAGTGGTAAGGATACTCAGCACACATGCCAGACTACAAAACTATTAACATTATTCAATATCGGAGCCAGTTGCACTCTGTGAAGTTGTCAGTACTATTTGTTTTATTATTTCAATTTGCTAAGCGGTGTACTATTTCACACAAAATATGTCACTCCTTTTTTTACGCCATAGGCATTTTGATATTTCCTACTGAATCAATGATGGCATTTAATTCACTCTTCTTGTGATTTAATTTATGTTAGATGCTTAAGTATCCTAAAAAAACTTTCACAGAGAATTAGAGAAATTTCTACGGCAGGATTGATTGATCATCTTAAACTTCCAAATTTAAAAAGTAGATATAATGTCGAAGGTACTCTCGGGTTATCTCGCAGGTGATGGTTGGCTGGTCTGCCAACGTTTCACCAAAGTAGATTTAATTTTAAATACTGAAATAAGATATGGAAAGATGGATGAAAATGAGTATGTCCCTATTTATTTAATTTGGTTTGAATGCAAACGTAGTTCATGCACATAAAATGCTTATAGAATTTCAGCCCTATATTTCAGGAATTTGAGAGCGTCAATCAATAAACCCACGATTATGTGAAATTCCTTCTTAAAAGGTGTATGTTAAAATTTATTAAATGTGGTATATACTTATCTACTCAAAAGTATAAAGATAGTTTTGAATTATAAGCAGTTATAAACTCTGCATATCTCTCAATCTGCCTTCGCATTCATTAGATTATTATTAACTCATTATGTGGGATAATATCGCTAAGAGACTCAAAAGAGATATACCATATTGATATCGTATGAGAAAAACTGCCTCTCCAACTATTTTATTCTCCATTAATACCAACTTTGCCATTGTCAAAGCCTTTATTAAGAATTAAATTTTGCTATGGCACAGTGGTTGTTATTATATCACCAAATTGTGAAAGGAATAATATCTAAACCAATATCCACAGGGTCATTCCCTTATTAAGGTACAAAAGAGTGTTACGATATCCAAAAAAAATTATTGATCTTCAACCACAACCAGTCCCGTAGCAATTTTCAGTTTCTTCGGCCCTTTCCCCATTCCCAAGTGTGATGTTTACCTTCATCTGTTTTCCAGTGTTATCCTAAGCGTCTTACCTTAATTTAGTTTTGTTTTTTGACACTTAAAACCCCATCAGGTCTTGTGTTAATTTTGAAAACCTCTGTATACAGAGTAGTATTTGTGTGCCTAGTTTTTGAGATGATTAGATATATATGCTCAAGGAATTTGAGTCTTGAATTGTTCCAAGCTAACTTACGTAATAGAATAACATTGTATTTATATAGCCTTTCTTCCTTTCGTATTTTTTATACTCATCTGCTAAAATGGTGTAATTTATTTGTCCTTTAAGAGGTCATGATACTTGTCACTTAACATGAAAATATGTTAAAAATGAAAATGTTTAAATGGAAAATTTGAATTCAAACTTAATTATATGTCAGTAAGCTCTGATTTTATCTAGGTTGGAAATAGCTGTAATATTTATTACGTTGAATTTAATTTGTTTTTCTCATTATTTCATCTATATACATTTTGTTTTACTAAATTTCAATCTATAATTATTAACATTTGAGAACATGGATTATTTCTAGAGTGAGATTTATTTATTTAGAGCTATTTTTATCACATATCCAATGCAATATATGTAAGCATTTTAAGAGTATAGTGGAACTTGTATTAAAGTTTTATGATGAATGTTGTTATCATGTCAAAAACATTCGTTCTTCTATCCTAAGATCTTCTACCACTTCATTCTCCCATAACTTTTACCATCAACTGTCTTTATTCTCTGTTCGGGACTTTAGCAGCTTCTACTTGTGGGAGGGCTCATAAAAATCCTTAAGAATAGGAGGATGCATTATGGGGAAAGAGTGATATTCCTCCAATGGGAAATCTCTGTGAAGGTGTTACCACTTATGTAATCCCAAAACAATTTTTAGTTCAAATTTACCTATATTTTTGTTGTTACTGGAGATTTGAATATTAATCAATACCAAAATGGCTCCTCAATTTAAAAACTTGTTAAGCAGATGTGATTAACAAGGTTCTTTGATTACAAAGTGGTATTTAATAATGAATATTATTATGGGCTTTGTTCTGTCACATTTAAATATGTTTCCTTTGGGAATATTTCTGGAAAATGTAGTAACCCTCTGTGGATTTTCAAACATATCGCAATAGATGCATATTCAAGCTTTTTGAAAAATTGAACAATACCAATCTTGAGGATGGTATCGTTGATTTTTTTATCCTGGTGAATGTAATCTCTGAGAGAAAACAAAACATATTTCAAAGAAATAATACTGGAAGGATAGGCTTCTGGCTGTTTAATCCCCCAAGCATCTGAGAAGAAAATGTGATTGAGGTAGATTGGGTTATTATTGTTATTACACCTCTTGCCATGTGTCATGGATACTTTGAAGGAAAGTTAAAATGATTTAACTTGACTCATTGTGACATCTTGCATTCTGTCTTCCAGCTGACCATTATTTTTATTTTTTGTTCAAGATGCATCACCATGGATGCAAGTTCTATTTACATGCAAAGATTCCAAATAAAATATGCATTGCCCATTTTGGCTTGTGTTATGCTGTCATCAACTATTTTCACTATGCATAATGTACTTCTTGTCCTAATATTACTCTCTGCTGTGGTCATTACTTCTAAGTGTATTTCATCAGTAGTAGTGTACTTAATATAGGCTGAATAAGAGGTTTATTTTTCTTATTTAAATAACCAAAGTGCTGCAAATGTTCAGTTTTATGCAAATTAAAATGGCGATTATAGTTTTTAAAGCATCCTCGTAAACTTTTGAAAAATGGTATCTTAGGAGTTAATAATTGCTGCGTATCTCATGTACTTGATTCAAGTCTTTCCTTATCAGTAGTTACATAAAATCATGGCTTCTTCTTTAAGAAAAATATCTTGCTGAAATCATCTGAAGCTAAATAATAAGTTATCCATGTGTTTAAAACTTTATATCCCATGGACATCAAAGGAACTACATTTATGACAGACAAACTTAGTTACGCCATTTGAAATTTTGCAACATATGTGGTCATATTATATTACCATTACTGAAATAAGAATCTTAGATGGATTAACCTTTTAGTACTCATGTTGATCTTTTATGTTTCTTTATTACATAAATTTACAAAGGAAATGAACCTTTCAGGTGAAAAACAAACTTTTTCACTTATTTTAGGAATCTAATATTTGATATGAGAAAAATGTAATACAAAATTTTAATGTTTTCTGGAAAAATCGTATTCCATCATAAAGTTGGAAAATTTATTCGTACATCTCTCTAGGTACTCACTGGATTGCACATTTGTACTTTCCAGTGAGCCAATACATACACACATACTAGTTGTCGATATATATCGTAGAATTTGATGGAAGTCCTGTAAATAATATTTTACCAGTACCTGAAAGTCATTGTGGATGAATTAAGTCAGTGATAATTATTAAGCATCTTCAGACACAATGGGGTACTTTAACTTATCAATTAAAAAAAAACTCAAATTTCATCTGCTTTTTCTAAATAATTTATTATCCAAATATTTTAATAGAATTCTTAAGATAAATCTTAATAATCAACCCAAGTTTGGAAAAATAATGCCTCTGGAGTCTTTGCTCAAGTGACAGTATTCATTGTTGAAGTGAACCATAAGTGAGGCCTTCTGAAATCTCTCTTTATCTCATATTTGTGTTTACTTCAACTTTTGCTCAAAGGGGAAAAATCTTAGTTTAGCTTGATTTTCAAGCTGTTCCGTACATGATATAAGAGTCCCTTTGCTATGCATTCCAGTAGTAGGTAGTAAAAGTGACAATTATAGTAAAAAGTAAGCAAATTAGTAATAATTATTAATATCAACTATTAATAATGATTAATCAGATTGAATAGTCTTATTTATGTCTTGGCTTTTAAAGCTGTCTAAAGCGTATTGTCGGTAAATGCGATGAAAAGGTGAGAGAGCGATGTTATTTTACCTTGGTCAGACCCCTTCTGGAATACGCTGCAAGTATATGGGATCCGGCGGATGTAAGGTGTACTCGCAAACTCGAGAAAAGCATAAAGCGGTTCGTTTTGCTAAGAAATGCTACGATAAAAAAGCAAGCGTTACAAAAATGCTCTCAGATGTAGGTTGGGAATCCTTGAAAGAAAGGAGATTGGAAGCTAGGCTGCGATTGCTTAATACATTCAGGGAAACTACATTTTCGGAAGATACAATCGGTATCATGCAACCCCCCTTCTACCTCGGTCGATCCAATAATGACTGTAAGTTAAGAGAAATAGATGCTAGGATGAATCGTTTTAGAGATTCATTCTTTCCGCGAACAATACGTGACAATAACCGAATCAGGAAGTAGTATAGATTCAACTGGTGTTTACACCCCCTGCCACACGCTGAAAGGCGGCTTGCAGGGTATTAATGTAGATGTAGATTTAAAAGATCATTGAACAAGTTGGAGGTTACCAATAATTTTCAATACATTGCTGTAACCACTGAATTGTGATAATAGGATATGAAATGTTTTGCAATTGTATTATCATCATCCTCATCTGTGTAAAGTAAAGAACTAGAAGTAATAATAAAACTTGAGTTATGATTTTTGAGTTGTACTTGAGGAGTTAAGTGATTGCCAGATAACTTTGATGGAGAATTTCTCTCATTCTCCTCCTACTTTTAAACAGTCAAGTGATGAATAGTATCATTTTTTCTTATTTCGTATAAAAGTTCAATTTTATGAAATCCTCTGTCAGATTACTTTTTTATATATTTCATAACTGTGTTATGCATTCAAAGAAACATCACTATGATAGGCATTACAACATTTTTGTTTTCAAAACTTAAAAAATTCTCAATTCTTTAAATTTTAAAAACTAGTTATGTCAGACCAATGTTGAAAACAATTTTAAAAAGTTGACCAATATATTTAAAAATGGTTTTTGTCAGGAATCATGTCAACTAGAGAAGAATATGTAGATTTTTGGGTAATTTTTTCTGTGATATTTCTATTTTTGTCAATCCCCTACCCCAACCCACACCTTCCCTACTGTCATCCTACATAATGTACTCTCTTCTCCGATTTAATTTATAATTACTCTGTTTGAAAAGTGTCTTTTTTGTGATGATGACCCAATGGGTTGAAACCATGGTCATTTAATAAAATTCTGTAGTAAAGGTAGGAGTGTTTTTTCCATTAGGCCTCAAGATGGAAAGCTACCACAAAGTGGAGGCCAAGCTATTGGATTCTAATTTTGTGAATGCTTGTTTTGGAGTTTCTATTACCATATAATATTGAATTTGATTTTAAAGCCGCCCAAAATATTAATTCACTAAATAATGTATTCTTTAACCCAAAATACTTATTGTCTGCTTAAATCTTTTTCATATTCATTATGAAGATTTATGGTAAATGAAATAAATAGTATTTTTTATCACATGAGTTTTACTATAAATTTGATTGAATGAATAAGATTGAATTGAAACTGTTTGAATTTTTTGTATAATTTAGGTTTTCGCTGTGTCTGACAATGAAACAACTCCCAAATTATGCTGTCCTTCCCAATAAGTCTCTGCATAAAGAAAATCATGTGGTGCTTTATAATGTGCATGCTTAAATAAATGCGCAAAGAGTAAAATAAATTCTTATATCAACCTCATTCTATTGCTAAACAGTGTTTGTACTAGAGCTGAAATTTATTTTTAGTAGTCTTTAAAGCACTTAAATAAGCTTAGTGTAAAGCATGGTAAACATGCTTGCAGTTCAAGAGAGAATAGAAAAAGTCATACCAAGCCAAAACCAACTCGTGGACAAGTTACCAGAAAAGTGGGAAACCCATCATTAGCTAACTCAAGCTTCTATACAAAATAATTCTGGAAGAATAATTGCTGTTTATGTCCAATCTTTGTGTGGGAAGTTTTTGTTGTGTGTGGGATTTTTGTTGTGTGTGGGGTTTTCGTCATAATCACAAATACCAATTCAGGATATATCCAAATTGTGTTGCTTAAGATTCTTTTGAAGTTGAGTGGTTAAAATTAGCTGCTTTCTTTTTGCCCGAAAGGAATTTTCTTCTAAACTGTTTCTGAAATAGTTTTAATATCAAAATTTTTACGTATACATGGAACTGCTTAGCATTTAATTGCATGTGTGTTGCATGTTCGTTTTAATTAGAATGGTATGAAATGCATCCACTTATCTGTTCATTGTTGTTGTTTTTCTAAAATTTTTCATTTGCTCTGATGGTTCCTAGATACTAGGATTGTCCAGAAAGTAAGTTTCCCTGGGGCTGTTTACTAATAAAAAACAGAATTTCATGGAAATATTTATTGCAACAGATACATCAAGTGTTCAACTATTTTTCAACATATTCGCCACTGTCTAATTTTGAATATCTATGTCATATAAGATTCATGCCTGGGATTGGAAGCATTGCATGACAACCATCTCTTTCTCTCTGTCATTCTCAAAATGCTGACCAGACAGGAATTTCTTGAGGTGAAGGAGAAGATGGAAAGAACTGCGACCAAAGTCTGGGCTGTGTATTATTGAACACCTCCTGGTAGAACTCGTGCGGGAGACTTGCTACTGTCTATAGTGCCGTGTGCAGCCTAGTGTTATCATGCAGGAAGGCAATACTGGATCTAAGCATCCCATGCCATTTGATCTGTCGCAATTTCTGTATTGTTTTGCAGTAATATTCAGCATTCACTGTCTCACCTATGGTCAGAAAATTGATGCGGCATGCCCAGAACACCATGTGCCATGAATTGCGATCTCTGTTCCACCATCTGCAATGAGAAATGCTGTCGGAAACGTCAATGCTGACTCCACGCACTTTATTTTGTGGTCTGGTGTCAGTTGCTTCGGCACCACTCAGGCACAGAATTTCCTGAACCAAAGTTCTCCGTGACAATTTTGTGCAACAAGGAGTGGAAAATCTGCGGAAAGCGACGAAGCAAAGTTCTGTAATTGTGAAGCGACCATCCTCATAATACGTTCCCCCACAAGGTCATCTGTAATGATGGATGGCCACCCACTGCGCTTGTAATCATGCACTTTTTGTTGACCAGCTGGAAATTGTCTGCACCAGCAATGCACCTTCTGCTTAGTCATGAAGTTAAGCCTATAGACACAGTACAGCTGACGATGAGTTAAGATTGTTGGCATGCTCGGCACATTCAAGAGCCTTATCATTGACCGCACTTCTGTACGGTGGGTGCTGGAAACAAGAGCCTCCATCTTCAATAGCTGCAACGATACTACTCTGAGAATGCAGGAAGTGCTTTTAGTGCATGAGCCATTGTCATTGCTCTATCACATACTCATAGTCGCTTTGTACAAGATGAGGATTTCCAGCCGTGGGAAACTAACTTAGTGGATGCTCCTCGTATGGCTTTTTGTTTTCAACGTTCCATGTTATCCTGCATGTCTCCATAAAATCCAGATTTACATCAATTTGGTACTGTCCTAACTTAACTAAACTTGGACTTAGCATTTTCAGTTAGAATGATTATTTGTGGATCATTTTTAATGTGGATTTTTTCTTGAAATATTAAGATATATTTTAATTCAGTAATTTAGGATTTTCCCAGTTTTATGTAAGTAGAAAAATAAAATGGGATTTAAAGTAAAATTCGCCCAAGTTCTATATTACACTCAATAATTACTCACAAAATACACTCCCAAAAGGCCATTCGACGATGGCAAATAATCATAAAATTGTTTTGTTGCTGTCTTTGATTCTCAAGTTTGAAGCTTTTGTGGTCAGTGAGTGTGACATGGAAAAACTACTTCTATTGATTAGCATCGAAAGTTTGAAGTAATAACTTCATCTTATAACTCTTATGTATAAAGGTTAATATACTTTTCTCAATATTATTTTTGTATTTTGTAACCAGATTCTTCAACAATAATAAACTTAATTCACATTCTCTCATATAAGTTCACATGTATATTTAATATCTCAGTATTAATATTTTATGTTTGTATTTTAATGAATCCTCTGTTCTTTAATCTAATTTCAGATGAGCGTCTTCTCGAGTATGACACAGATGCTCTACTTTACGAAGCAAGATCTGCTTATCAAAAGATACAAATCTTCCATTCAAGAAGTTTTGGAAACTTTCTAGTTCTGGATGACCTTCAGAGTGAGTGTTTTACCCTTTCCATCTTACATTTTTGTCACTTAATTTCTGTTGATGCAACTCAGGTTGTTCCTCGAGTCACTTTAATTTGTATTTAAATAGCTTGTAAAAGGTTTGACACTAAATCCATGTTTATTTGGGATTGGATAATTTTAAATCAGAGTAGTTATGTCAAGTAGATTTTGTGCAGTCTGTGATGACTGCTAAAATACTTTTCCCTTAGTGAAATGATATCGTTTAATCAAAATACCATTGACTTATAATTATTTGTAAGTATTCAGTGGAATGATAATAACAACATGGTAATATTTTATTCAGCCATTGACTGGAAATCATGATTGGGCATTGGCAGTCAATAAATACAAATATATGTAGAAATCCAGGGAGGAAAGGGAATCTTGTTAAGCACCTAGCGCTAGGGAAATTTTTGTATGTCAATTTCCTAAGCTGGAGATGGTATGGGAGGTTCAATAGGGTAAGCAAAGAAGTTCCTTAACAGAGGATAGACTCTTAGAGGCGCCTTAGGTTCTTACAAGAAGTTCCCAGCTGTCTTTGCGAATTTTGAAGAGGTGTGTTTTACGTGATGGGGTGTCAAATTTTATTCATATTATTCTTCATTCAAAAGGTTTCTTAGCTCTGGTTTACAAAATACGATTTTAAAAAAATATCAACTAAAGTTGTTCCTCAGGTACTAGTTGCTTATTTGTTTCTGCTACTCAATCATTTGTGCTTCTTAGCATTTGGCTTTGCCACGGCATACTGATGGATTTCCTTCATATCTTTTTTTATTTTTGCAATTCAGTCATCCCGTCCCCTTTATTTACCATATTAATAAATAAATGGTACTCTTGGATAAAGAAGTTAATTAATAAAGTTAATTGTGGCAGGCTTTACTCAGTGGAAATCCGTATCAAAAGAATGGTAAGAATAAAATTACAAGTACTCTGTATTTAAAAACAACCACTCCACAGTCCACACTAAAAAAACAACTTTTCTATTTCTGACCAGCTTTTTCTGATTCTAGCCCACTGTGTGGTGTTACATATATTACAATAAATGCTACTTAAAAGGTAAAGAATGCTTGGAAGGTAAGATGATGAAATTTAATTGCCAAAGACAATTTATCATTGAAAAAATGGAAGAAAATAATTTCCTAATTGGAAATATTGAGAGCTAGATGGTAATGCACGAGTATGGCAAGGTTGCCTAACTCAGATATGGGGTAATACACGTGTAAGGCGGGGTTGCCTAATTCAGATTTTCTGTTGCTAATGTTTCATAAACAAAGGCCAATTGAGTTGAACAGTCGGACATGTGCCCTCTATTTTTAAGCAAAGAATGTGCCCTGAAAGTTGCATTTGAATCCGTTTCCCACAAACCTGGTGTTCCCCTTGTGAGGTTTGTTATCTCTTCAAACGGCAGAAAAATATTAAATGGAAAAATTATCGTCACCTAATTCATGCATTTGTTTCCCACAACTCACTTCACCCTTCTTCGGCAAAAATGCTTGAGGGAGCTTTGATTAGAAACTTCTCATGAGTTTCACTCTCTCCTTTGTTGGAAGTCTTCCACTGTTAGTTCCCATGATAGTGTCCCGTGGAATTTGTTTTTATACTACTTGGCATCAAATCGTCTGATCCAGGATGAGTGGGAAAATGACAAAAGCAGTGCTGATTCGGATTCCCAGGGTATTCTCTCCCCCTCCCTTGTGACACAGTCATTCCTTACGAAGTGTGTGAATGAAAAATATCTCGGGGAAGCAATTTGATATGAATTAGGGGTATCTTTTCCATATGACGGATTCACTCTTTCATCAGTTGATCATTAGATGTGAGTCCATGAAGCACTTGATTATGGTTTATGAATCAATCAAATAATATTAACCCTCCAGTACTCGTGCCTGGGTCGAATCGACCCATGTGAATTTTAAATTTCCACAACTTTTTATTAGTGCTTTTTTTACATCTTCTTTCTCATAGTAGCTGAGTTTTACAATGTTCTGAACCAGTCATGCATTTTCGCCAGGTCAGAAATGGAAGTTTAAGTATTTAAACAAATTTTTCTTAGCGGTAGTTCCAGGTAGATGAAAGACCTTTATGTAAAGTATTGCATTTTGACCTTATTTCTGCCTTAATTTTTAGAGATATTGCATAAATTTTACATAATTAATTATTATCATCAGTATATTAAATGTTATTTTATTTTTAAACAGTTTACTTTTTATACGCAATATTCCAAATTCATCAGCCATATACTCTGCGTCAGGGATATCGAATTTTTACTGAATATTAAAATTATTTGAAAATATTTATTTGATTTTATTTTAATAACCAGGTTAACCATTAATTAATATTACATCATCACTAATGAATTCAAAATTTATTCACTACATTTTGAGACAATTTACTCCTTTGGAAGATGTCGTGTCTATTCCACCCAACACGAGTACTGACGTGACGATTCGGGATGTGAGTACTTTCCTTTTACCTTTACTGAGGGTCAATCATGCAAACATACTTTTTTAAGCATTCTGAAGCATTTGCATAGATGTTAAAAACCCTATGGTTCCATTCTGCTGCACTCACTGCCTTCGGATTCAAGGGGACAGACACTTAGTAAGAGAAATCGGCTACATCAAGTATGCTTTATAACATGTACTTTTCCAATTTGTGTCAGCTCTCATTATAATGTACTACTATATACTTTATGTACACTCCTGGCCAAAATTAACGTAGCACCTCCCTAGCGATCCTTACGGCCAGTGCTGCGTTAATTTTGGCCAGGACTGTACTTCATGCAAGTTTTTTTACACTCTCAATTCAAGATTGTACAAAAGTTCAGTTGTAATTTTCAAGTAACTTTCAATGCGTGAGAAGACCGTAGTAAAGAATATTTTTTTCTTTTCCACAATGATTATGAATATTTGACGATTTGCCATAGTAAATTTAAGAAATTAATTTTTACTCGGAAAAGATCTTCTCCATTTATCATCACTTCCTTAGTTTGTAAGTCCACATTGCTTTTTAATGTCTGTGTGTCATTCTGTCATCACCTCCATAGCTACAGGCTTAACATAGTAGCATCATGAACAAATTATCCCTTAAGAACTAAAGAGATAAGATGTTTTCAGGGGTGTTCTTTATTCAATGTTAGTGCTAATATATCAATCATGGTGAATTAACTCAAAAATATGGTAAAAAAGCTGACAAAAAAAGTTGGGTTACACACATTTCATCTGATACAGTGTGGAGATGAAATAGTAGTTCAGAGCTCTAAACAACATGCTGAGAGCAAAGAAAACTATTATATCAGCAAACTTAAGCCTATCCTCAAAGAATCTTGAGTGTTTACAAATTTGTAGCACTCTATGGAAGTTGAGAGGAAAGAGGAAAACTTTATTGTGGATAGATAAAACACGAACTCCCCCACACATTTTTTGGGGCCTATAATGGGTTTGATCTCAAGTGTTTCGAATGCATAAAATATAATAAGTAAGAGAAACTGAAGAATGCAACATTGTAACACAATCCTCACTGTTTTTGGAATGCTTTATCAAATGTTTTCTTTTATTTAAGATTTATCTGATGCTGATCTGGTATACACAGAAACTCTGATGCAAAGAGGCAAAGAGAGCTATGCCGACAAAGATGTGCTTATTCTCGGAGGAGGGGATGGAGCTCTATTGTGGGAGATGCTGAAGGAAAAACCAAAGTTCATTACAATGATTGATGTGAGTCTCTTTTCCTAAATTTCAGCCTTATTGTAATGAATATTAAATGAAAAAGATAAACATCTTGAATTAAATAAACAGGTAAAAAACTTTTCTATTCAATAGTATTTTGAGCTGAATACATATCAATTTATATTTGTCCTTTTAAACGGAGGTATTTATGCAGAGCACAACCCTTTAAGAGTTTAATTTGTGAATGGCTAATATCTCTTCAGTTTTGTGAAGCTTCTCTTTTAGTAATTGTAGCATTGTAAAATGACAGGATAGATCATTTTTCATTTGGGATCCCATGTGCAAAGTGCTTCCAATTGAAATATAGTGATATGACTGGTACTCAAACCCAGGTCTCCTGCATTCTAGGCAGTCATCCTAACCACTAAACTACTGCATCAGTTACATATCTGTTTAAAGGATGCTTTGTGGACTTTTAATGCTTAAATAAGAGATTCAAAACCAACTTTTTTCATCTATTTTGGTGCAATGCTTATTGTTATCACTATATGGTGTGCATACCTTAATTTGGCTCCTTTTCTTGCACTTTCTTTAAAATACCTACTTATAAACTTCACCGAATCAGGCGAGGTGTTGTGGTAATCCATAATGGAAAGAATTTACCAAAGATTTGTACTTTTACCACAAATTTATTTTAACAATAAACAATCACACGACCGGTTTTGATGAATAATCGTCTGAAGATGACAGTTAATTGTCGAAACAGGTCGTGTGATTGTTTTTTGTTAAAATAAATTTGTGGTAAAAGTACAAATCTTTCGTAGATTCTTTCCATAACTACTTATGATGGAACGGATATTTTGACCTAGAAAAAATAAAATTTTGTCTAAAAAATCTGGAAAAGTACTGGAATTTTATAATTTCTGGTCCAAGGCAACCCTGAATATATTTGTATATTATATGAATGATGGTATTAAGCATTATAAATTAATTCAGTATGCTGATGACGTATTGATATGCATAGGTCATCATACTTATAATTGAATTATAATTTACTGCTGAAATTGGACCTGAGTGTTGTTCAGTAATTGATTTCAAGTTTTTAAACCACTAATAAGTATTTATATTAATCAGACGAGAAAATATTCTCATGAAGTTTAGTTTAAGAATATCTCACAACAATCATGTAATCTAAAAAGGTATGTTCATGTTTTCTACTTGAAAAACATTTGTCTATATTCTGAAGATGCTCTCTGGCAATTATCCCTTGTGGGGATGGCCAATTGAGCATGCTTTCGGCTTTGGTGAAAGCAGTACTGGGTTCAAATCCTGATGGAAGCCCACATTCACCAATGACCATCTGATGACCTATGCTATCAAAGCACTTTAAACAATACTACTAATTATCCCTCCTTATAAAAGCTGGCAATAAGAGGGTTCATTTCTATTTGTACATATTTGTGCTTTGTTTAATATTGTTAATCTGATTGAAGATATCTTATTAATACCTTCCTTTTTTTTAAGATTGATGAAATGGTGATCCAGGCATGTAAAATCCACATGAGGAAATCCTGTGGTAACTGTTTGGATAATTACGATGGGCCAAATTACAAGGTACATTTTATTTAAAACTTATTCATATTGCTTGTACTAACAGTTAAGGCACGTATAGTAGAAGTCCGTTATAACAAGTATGGCTCATAACGAGAGTTGCATTATAGCAGGTGATTTTTTCATTGTCTGTCTCACCGCAAAAAAGGGTAAGGAGTTGCGTCCGTTGTAACGAGTTGTTATTTCTGAAGTATCGGTAAACGAGTACCATGTTTCTATATTTGTCTTTCGGGAGGCATATCTCAGAATTGTAAGTTGACATGGGAGACAGTCAGAGAAGCAAATGGTAATCTGAGGCGCGTTATCTCTACAAAGAGGGGAAAAAAAAAATTCAAAAATTATTGTCACCTAATTCTTGCATTTGTTTCCAACAACTCGCCTCACCTTCATTGGCATAAATGCTTCCGAGATCTTTGATCAGAGACTTCTCACATGTTTCACTTACCCCTTTTTCCCTCCCTACATGCCTTAGTCTCTTGTTTCTTTTTGGTGACATCGCCTCTAGTCAGCGCCTGAGTTTTGACAATTACTTCCCATAATAGTGGCCCATGAGATTTGTTTTCGTATGAAATTTGGCACAAAATCATCTGATCCAGGAAGGATGGGAATATAGGAGATAAAAGCAGGTCTGATTCAGATTCCCTGGGTAACTTCTGCCCCGCCCTTGCGACAGAGCCATTACTTATGAAGTGTGTGAATGCATAATATCTGGAGAAAGTAATTTGATATGAATTAGGATTATCTAATGATA
Organism: Sympetrum striolatum; assembly: GCA_947579665.1. Taxonomy (NCBI): domain Eukaryota; kingdom Metazoa; phylum Arthropoda; class Insecta; order Odonata; family Libellulidae; genus Sympetrum; species Sympetrum striolatum. Next base: position 71,444,222 of record OX388346.1, on the reverse strand, counting down.
TACCATTGGTTTTCAACAGTTATTGATCAATAATTTTCCACATTTTATCATAGAGGATGCACTTTGGTTTATGAATTTATGAAATAATATTTTTGACCCAAATGTACTTTATTATCCGGTCATTAGCGTAAGGATTAAAAACCCTACAGTTCCATTCTACCACATTCACTGCCCTTGGATTCAAGTGGATGGACATTACAGACCTACATTTACTAAGACCTCTCAATTAAGTCCATGCAAGAGCCCCAAAAGTGTATATATGCAATATATGTACTAATATCCAAAATTAAAGACTATTAAGCATACTGTTCACACGTATTTTCTTGAAAAATATTTTTATTCTGTGCTGGAATACTTGGAGTGATTTAGAATATTATTACTATTTTGTATTGGAGATTGTCTATAATGAGCACGCTTTATAGCAAATATTTCCCGATTTTTCTTAGCTCTCATTGTATTGGTCTTCTACTGTATCTGTCTCACAATCCAAAATTGCATAGGTTGTCCAAACCAAAGGTGATACTAATAAACTACTGGAAACACTTTTCGAATCATAATAAACCAAAGAGAGGTATAGTTATCTTGTATATGTATGCCAATGGGGTTAGATGCAAAAAATCAGTTTGTACAGCAAAGAAGCTCAGTTATCTGATGTTCAGTTGATTGTTCTGGCAGTAATTAATTGTAGCTTCAGTAAAGTTCTTATCAATTCATTATTATAATAGTACTGTGTAGTAAAGAACCTTTTTCAGTACTAGAAGGCCAAGTATCAACAACCTACCTCACCTTCAAATACCTCCACCTTTGGTATCACTTCACAAAAACTTGTTGATGCAGTTACTCAGCAGATACTTTACTAGTGTCTCTTTCTACAGATAATTGTGGATGACTGTGTGAAGAGGCTGGATGAGTACATAGAAGAAGGAAGGACTTTTGATTATGTGTTTGGGGACCTAACAGATGTTCCAATCTCACAAACTCCTCAAGGTAAACATTGGGATTTCATCAGATTGATACTGGAGAAGTCCTTCCAGGTTCTCAAGTCTACTGGGAAGTACATGACTCATGTAAGTTACAATTTTACTGCCATCTTTACTTCAAATTAATGCTACTGTGTAATTAGAATGATCTAAAATGTTTCAATTATTAATGGATATATTCTCTAAGTATTATGTTTGAAGTTTTTATGGATTTTCCCAAGGAAAAACGGACTTGAAAATAGTCTGACGGGGCCGGGAATCGAACCTAGGATCTTCCTCTATCTGGGAGGAATAGGGCAACAGCCTCCCGGAGAGAGAGAGATCCCAGGTTCGATTCCCATCCCCGTCAGACTTTTTTCAAGTCCATTTTTCCTTGGGAATAATCCTGGGTGCAGGCCCTTATGTGCAAAATGCAACCCTTTCCTTTCATGGATTTTGTTCTTCACTCTTGGTTCATTTACTCTAGTACTTTCACTTCCATCTGCTGTGTTTTTACTGCAATATGCATTTATTTGTTTCTGCTGCTAGCATAAATGTGCAATGTATCTACTCTTTATCGTTAATCATTCATGTCACCAAATGTAATAAAATTTGGGTCATTCCACGTCAATTCATCCAGAAACGTGTTTGACTGCCAAATTCATATTTTCGTGATTAATGGTAAGTTATTTTTCCATTCATGTAGATGTGTAATCATGCAAAGTTTATCTTCTCTATCTCAACTTGTTTTTTTTAACAGACATGTAATGTTTTCATGTGTTTTTACATCTGACCTTAATTGCTGTGACTGCGGATTAACCTCCGATCAACAGCAGAACAAAGTTGAGAAATGTCTGCTGAGGTTTAATCTCTGTCGTCACTTCTTCGTAGCGGTTTACATTTTCTGATATGAAAATTAAAAACGAAAGTTCTATTGCAGTATCATTCCCATTCAAACTGTTGATGAAAATATCTACGAGGGCAGATCAGAAAGTAACGCGCAATAATTTTTTTCTCCCCTGGTATTGCAGCTGGAATGTTGAAATTTCACGACGATATAGTTTGAAGTTTGCGCTATAGAGGGTATTTTGTTTTCATGTGCAGCTCTAGCGAGAGAAGCCTGAACTATGAAACAAACATGGCGTGCATGTTACTGTCGTCCACGTGTGAAGAGCAGCGAAGTGTATAAGGGCAGATCGGAAAGTAACGCACAATAATTTTTTTCCCAAAAAGTTTAATATGTACACTCCTGGCCAAAATTAAAGCAGCACCGGCTGTAAGGATTGCTAGGGAGGTGCTGCATTAATTTTGGCCAGGAGTGTACCAAAACCAAACAAATCACAAATTAACTTACATCTTTGACCTACTTTTTGACATAATAACCAATTTTCTCAACACATTTCTCCCATCAAAAAAATTATTGTACGTTACTTTCCAATCTTCCCTCATAGATTTATCGCAATTGGACAGGTGAAAATATTTCATCACATGAGAAATAGACAAGTTTTAGGCACTACTTAGATAGGGCTGTACAATTAATTTTTCCAGGGCTACGTTCGACCTAAATATTTTTTATCAAGTTCCGTTTACTTGAAAAAACATTGTCTGTGGTTTATGTTTGTGCTAATGGTACAAAGTAGAAATCAGGAAAAAGCCAGTATTTTAGACTGGATTGGTAGAGAGAAATGGCAGTTTTAAACATTTTTACGTTTGAAAAATGCAACTTCTCATTCAATTTCCACTCCATTCATTGTTTTTATTGCTATAGAAGCATAAAATCTTCAACTCTTAAAGCATTCTTTTCAATTATAATAAAAAATGAAGTTGAAATTGACTAATATGAGCTACGAATCTTGCGGCCGTATTCATAGATTGTTTAGCAACCCTTAGCTACAGCTAATGTGTGACTTTTTCCAAATTCCGTATTCATAGGTTTTGACTTGGTGCTGCTAAGGCTTTATTGGCATACAATGTAACTAAATAAAATAGTTATCGCTAGTGACGCGGGACCCCTTGTTTAAAATGTAACAAGCGGATGATTTCGACGCCATAATGGAATTTCTTCCTCTGGTTTTCAGTGTGCAGTTGAGCGATAAACGATATTGTGTATAGTTGTAAGTTTGTCAGTTTTTATGTTCTTATTAGATTATTAACTGTATTTTCTGTATTTTTTTAGTGTAATATTGAATTTATTTATTGTTTGCATTCTTTTTGGTATTCTATACGTAGCTGACAATATCGAGTTCATAAAAAGATTTGTTCCGTTTGCTCTAAAACATATTTTTTCTATATTTTAATGTTATTTATCATTTTCTACTCATTAACTTTTATGAGGGTAGTATCATTCCTTAATTTATCCTAAGCAACTTGTATGAAATTCAATTAGCGTCTAGTTGTTTCTGAATTTGTATTCATATTAATTCGTTCTACGATGATACTGAAGTTTTGGAAGTAAAAGGGGTGAGAAAAATAGCACATGGATGATTTTTTTAAGGGTTTATTTGCCTAAAGTTAATCTGAGATACTGTGACAGAATTTTAGATATAAATATAGATTTGCGGAATTGTGACGTGAAAGGTTACTTCGATTGATTGGGAGAAAGCCGAAGAAAGGAAGTTATACTTTTCATTTCTGAATGGAATGATTATCATTTGCCTTTAGTTACAGTATAGAGAAAAGTATGTGTTACATTTACTTTTGACTCAATAGTCGGTGTTTTTCATGACTGTTAGTATAAAAGCTGCTTTAAGTATGCATGATAAAGATAAGTGGATGAATGATAATGGTGAATGATGTTAAAGTAAGTTAATGTGAATTTATAATTTGTTTCAAAACATTCATTTTTAAATCTGGACCATCAAAAGTTTTACTTTAAGTATAGCATGCTTTTTTGTAAGAACAGTGTTATTTATGTCATATTTTGCACTTGGCAGATACATTGAAAAGGATAAATGGAAAATGCATTCCTTCAATTCTTAATATCAACATGAAAGAGAGAAACTTATGCTGGGAAATTTATTGAACATTTACATTTCTAGTTTAATTCATAAGGCTATAATGGAAATATCATTGTGACGACCCTATGTAGGATTTTCTGTGTGAGCTTGCACCATTCTCATATAAAATTTTACTTAATCTTCTACTTTGCAAATCTGCTAACATTTCTGATATGCTATATAAATTATTTTTAGCAATGCTATGAAAGTGAAGTAATAATCTACATCTACATCTACATCTACATTAATACCCTACAAGCCGCCTTTCGGCGTGTGGCAGGGGGTGTAAACACCAGTTGAATCTAAATTACTTCCTTATTCGATTATTGTCACGTATTGTTCGCGGAAAGAATGAATCTCTGAAACGATTCGTCCTAGCATCTATTTCTCTTAACTTACGGTCATTATCGGATCGACCGACGTAGCAGGGGGGTTGCAAGATACCGATTGTATCTTTGGAAAATGTAGTTTCCCTGAATTTATTAAGCAATCGCAGCCTAGCTTCCAATCTCCTTTCTTTCAAGGATTCCCAACCTACGTCTGAGAGCATTTTTGTAACGCTTGCTTTTTTATCGTAGCATTTCTTAACAAAACGAACCGCTTTACGCTGCACTTTCTCGAGTTCGCGAGTACACGTTTCATCCGCCGGATCCCATATACTTGCCGCATATTCCAGAAGGGGTCTGACCAAGGTAAAATAACATCGCTCTCTCACCTTATCGTCGCATTTACCGACAATACGCTTTACAAAGCCAAGTCTTTTACTTGCTTTGCCGCAGATTTTTCGAATATGCGTGCTCCAATTTAAGTTATTAGTAATGTTGATCCCGAGATATTTAACTGAATCTACTACTTTGATACTAATTCCATTAATTTTGTATGGGTGATTTGGACGCATTTTTTTCTTTTCGAAGAAATTAACTACGGAGCATTTACTTACGTTAATATCTAATTCCCATTTTTCGCACCACCTTTGGATGAGGACTAAATCGTTTGAGAGAGATGTCCGGTCTTCCTCGTTTGTTATTTCCCTATATATAACCGAGTCATCCGCAAATATCCTCACATTACTAACTATCTCGTCACTCAAGTCATTGATATAAATAAGGAAAAGAAGAGGCCCAATTACACTGCCTTGAGGTACGCCAGAGGTAACTTTGACTCTATTTGAGCTAACGCCATCCAGTACAACTTGTTGTTCCCTCTCGTAGAGAAAATCCTTAACCCAGTCGACTACTTCCTTGTTAATGCCCGCTAGTTTTAGTTTGTAAATTAGTTTGTAGTGGGGGACTCTATCGAATGCTTTTTTGAAATCTAGGAAAATAGCGTCCACTTGCTTTTTACTTTCGGCGGACTTTAAGATATCGTGTACAAATAGAGCAAGTTGGGTTTCACATGATCGGGTCTTACGAAAACCATGCTGGTTTGCGTCGAGGAATTCATTTCTATCTAAAAATCCCATGAGTGAGCTTACGACGATATGTTCCATTACCTTTCCGGACAGCGAAGTTAATGATATAGGTCTATAATTTCCTGGGTCCTCCTTTAATCCGCTTTTGTAAACAGGGGTAATATTAGCTAATTTCCAATCGGATGGGACCCTACCTTCATTTATCGATTTACAAAATATAATTTTGAGATAAGGGGCGACGCTTTCTGCCAGTTCTTTAAGCACTCTTGCTGGGATGCCTTCTGGCCCTGGCGACTTATTTGGCTTAATTTTGCGTAATATTTTAACTATACCGTCTGTCGTAAAAGTTATATTTGGCATGGAATCCAAAAGTCCAATAATCAAGCCATTTTTATGCAAATGAACCGTAAAAGTTGATCAGTGATATATGGCATAGCCAGATTGAAGAAATATGGCCATGTGAAAATGTTTATATACCAACTCTTATTAAATTATTTTGCTTTGCCAAATACTTTTTATCTCAAATATTTTTATTTTATCTTAACTTTATCTCTCATATATGCTATTTCAAGTTCTAGACTTATTTTATAAATATGATATTGTGAAATCACCAGTTAATGATATTCAATATCAATCATCCTCCAGGATATATTCATTGCTTCTCTATATTTATACTTCTTCATAATGAAAGAATAATTGAATATAGATGTAATAGACTAATTTCTATGAATAAACGAAACTTCCAACCAATATCCTCAAACCTTTGACAATTATTTCTGGAGAATGAAATTAGTTTATAAATCTAAACCAATTTATACCATTCCATTATCATATTGCCGCTTAAATAAAAACTGTATTTTACCCTTCATTGATTCAAAATTCATTTCAGAGGTATGCTAGACTTTTCTAATGCAATAATATTCATTATTATTACTAAAAAAATGTAATTTTCACAGGAAGCATAATAACTACCGACTTAAGTCTATATCTGTGAGTATAAATAGCAACAAATCGTAAGAAAGAACATGATACTCTCTGGGAACGATGGTTTAGTAGTCAACACACATTTCTAAACTCGTCTTGTGTCCAGTTAATCTCTTCATGACCCACTTCCCGAATGCTTCCGAGAGATAATAAAAGGGTATAAAAATGATTAAAGGGAAGCCGCTAGAATAAAAAACATGTAAATTATAAATAGCTGCTATTTTTGTTGATGTTAATTTAAAGGAGTTAAACATTTTAACGAGCAGCTTTCATTTTGGAACAAAATGGCGTTCATATAAAGTATTTCTATCAAAATCCAACAAAACAGTGAATATTCTACTAACATTCAAATTGACTTACCACTGGTCTGTCGGAACTAAATGTGATCATAAGTTGACTACTGATTGTACTTGATAGCATTTGTTGCCTTGCTTGACTAAGATCCTTCTTGAATGAATGCACCTTGGCATCCCTCTTCTTTAATGCTTGCAGTTTGTAAGGACAATTTCCACCATCTATGCCTAATGGTAAATTATTTACTATTGAAAATGTAATTTAAATGGGTGATAGTGTTATACCTAAATTCTAGTGAAGCAAAGTAGGGTAATGTTGAATTACTCACTTTTATCCTGTTTTATATACAGTAGAGGATCGTTAATCCGAACTTTTTGGGACCGAGGTTGGTTCGCATAAAGGATATGTTCGGATAATAGGTATTTTAAACTGAATGAGAAAAAGGAACTGAAAAAAAGACTTTGACGGGTTACAGTACGAAATAAGTGACAATAATGCACATAAATATTATTAAAAACTTTTATTTAAAGAAAACTATTCATGACTGTCCCCGTAAGGTTTTTCTTTTCGAATTGACTACAGTTGAGTCAGATTCTGCAACAAATTGAAGAATTCGGCCCATTCTGTGATTTTATATTATGTATAGTTTCCCTGCTAATATTGTATTCCTGCTGAATATTGGATGAAATGACACCACATCTAGTTTATTTATTTTGTCCACTTTTTGCTGTAACGTCAGAACCTATCTTTTTCTCTTGACGTTCCCACCGCTTGAACTAGCTGCTGGACACGTTTTCTTCTTATTTTTATCCATTTAGAAGGTTAATTAATATAGTATAAATACTTACTCGCGCACACCTTCAAAAGATCGGTGCAAAAAACACCCAGCGGTGGCGTTCAAAATTACTGTATATCTATTGAGAAATGTTCGTTGTATGGATGTGTTCGTTGTTTAGATGTTCGCATAAACAATCATCTACTGTAGTATTTTTTTGTGAAGAGAATTTTAAATCAGAAACCATATTGATGTATTTGCAGGTGAATGGAAGTTGTAGTCCTCAGTCTATCCAAATGTATGAGGAGCAGTTGCATAGCCTCTCTGTGCCAGTGGAGCACTCAAGCGACCACGCATTTGTGCCTTCGTTCCTTGAAGACTGGGTGTTCTATCAGGTCTGGAAGAAAAATTAGTCTCACCTGCAGTGTATTCTTTCCTTTGTATTTTCCACATTTTTATCTCTTTGTAGAATTTCGGGTAGTGTCACATAATTTCTCTCTCTCTCTAACCTTTGTTAAGACAAAGAGTGTTTGAGGAATGATAGTTCTTGCTAGTCAATAGACATCCATTTCAAATTCCCTTCTGTGGTGAATTTACCCCTTCAATAACATTTTCTACATTTCTCAACTAGTCTCTGTAATGAAATCCTCTGGCAGTTTCTACATTGAATATGACTCGATATAACAAGGTAAAGAAAAGTATTTCTGTGCAAATACAAAGGATTCATTTCTTTTTTACATGTCTTTTCTTTTGGGAAGATTTCTTTTTGAGAATTTTGCAGCTTTTGCTGGACTTGTATCCCGGTTTTGTTTCTAAAAATGTTTGATCAGCCTTTGAATTCCCTGCTATTGGTTAAGCTGACCTCTCATTGATCAATAATTATGAATTAATTTGTTTTGAAATTTGTTATGATTTGAGTAATCAGCCTGCAGCTTTGTTTACTAGAAAAATTGACAATGAATTGTCTTATCTGTAATCTATATTGAACGTTTTTGTGCTTTTTAAGTGATGAATGCAGTCTTTCCGTTATCATGGTATTAAAAATTCCAAACAACAAGCATTTTTCCTCTTCTGTGAGAAGCAATCTTAGTAATTGAGGAAGGATTTACATTGGGAAATGCTTTTGAATTGTTTTCTGCATTGCAATATTTTAAGATTACATTCAGTTGGAAACATATTGGATACCCCACAAATTAATCTGTGATGAATGCAATTGCAATTCATCTAATTAAGTATTGTTATTACTAATGTTCATCTTTTCACTATGTTATTAATTTTGAGATTGCCGTTTACTTTGTCTTCATACATATGTCAAGTGCTAGTGCTGTTCTTATCAAAGTGTTATAAAATCATTATAAAGCATGAGTCAAAACTTGTTGCATTTGATAAGTTAGTTGTTTTCTGTCTCTCCAATTTTTTTTCATTAAGTCTCCTGTCTAATTGTAAAAAGTTATCAGAATAGTTATGTATATTTGTTGTGTATTTCTACATTTTCACTCCTATACATTCTGCTGGATTTATAAAAAAACCTGGCTCAAATGTTTGTAATTCATTTTTGCAATGATATCCATTCTAATCAGCAATAAAGAACTTGTAGTTAACATTTTCTCATTTATGAAACCATGCCTGCCTCAAAATGAATGATTAAACTCCTCAAGATCCTTTAAATGCCCTTCTGTGATGAGTTTTACAAATGTTGGGAACAGAGTTATTAGTTGCATATTTAGTTTAAAAATATCATAAGGCTTTAAACATTTATTATGTTTTTTTCATATTGCGTGTTAAAGTTTTAAAAAAATACATAAAAGGAAATTGTATCGTATAACTTTGCCCATTTATAGGTTGTCCATCCATCTTTTAAATTTTAATGCCACAAGCAAATCTATTTCCATTTACAATTGAAGGGGACTTCTCTCTTTCTTTCTTATTGCCTGTAAAAACCAAGCTCTCCTATTTAATTATTAATGAACATGGGGATCCATTTATTTTGTGCTGTCTGTCTGTAAAGTATTCAGCCCGATGGCCCGTTGGTACCTCACCCCCTCCGGCTATAGAAATATACCACTATAGCAGTATATTTCTATAGCCGATTGTAAAAAGAAATATATCGCTATAGTAGTATATTTCTTTTTACAATCACTGAATTGTTCTTCAATAGTATTCATATCGCAATTTAATATAATTAAGTTTATACCCAACAATGTACATTCCAGTAATATCTGAGAATGTTTTGCAGCCATTTGAAGGTTTTCATTAGAATAATTGGTGGCAGTCATTTCACCCCTATTTAGAATTCAACTTCAAAAATCTTAAACTGAAGCATAATTACATTCTTGAAAATATTTAAATTTGTTTGATATAATTTAAAATTTAACACAAAATAATAAAAATGTTGATAACAATAATGTAGTATTTTTTTACGTGTTATATTTAGAAGGAAGGCTGGGGATTATATAACCCTTATCTCTTTTCAATTCAAATTTTTACCTCTTTTCCACAGTTCTTAATATTCTTGCACAGGTTTTTATTTTTTTTATATTTCATTATATATGTAACCCTATACACACCAAAGAAAATTGTATACAGCCTAAATGCCTCAGTGGAATTTTTCCCTATTTTTAGATTTATCTATGGCAAATGATTCCTCATCTCCTGTAATATACCAAGACAAATTTCATTTTCTTGCTATGGCAGATAGCATGATGCTTTCATAATTGCTGGAATTTACAAATATATAATTAAACCTTAAAGGAAGGAAGAGAATATGTATTACTAGATTTCATGTTGTTTTTATGCTTGTTTCTCTGCTGCAAGCTTCAGGCTTTCTCTGTATTCTTACATCTGCTTAGGTTATTGTCCTGTACAACTTTACAAGTGGACTAGAAAACACCTTTATTATGTGATTCATAAGAAAGGTATTTGAGCATAACTGCTGATAATTTACAATAAGCATACACACCTTTTCTTTAGTCACTGCCATGATTAAGTGGCTACCATTGCATATTCACTGCAATTGGAGGCAAGTTACTCCCTTTTAAATAAAATTATAAAACGAACTGTAGAGGATGGGAAACATGAAGATCCTGATTGATTTTTATCAAGAGAGGAACATTCATTGTTCTGATTTATGCAAGAGACATTTAGGGACATTGTATTTGTCAATTAAAAGTTGTTTCGACAAAACAAGGGGTTTTAAAATACTTTCCAGCTCTTAGTCTAGGGATTGATTCCAGGACATCATGAAACATTTACTGAATAACCTGATCTGATTCACATGGAATTTATCCAAAGATTGTTGATAGAAATGATGGAGTTTCATTTCTGAGAGCTCATGCCTTCTTTCTCCTTTCTGCTGAGAGAAACATTTGGGTAAACTACGATATGACCAATTAGATTGCAAAAGAAGTGTCAAATTTCTTCCAAATGTGACGAAAAATCCTATAATGCATGTTCACCTTGTAAAAATATACATTTTTGAAAATGTTCAGAAAAAGTAACATTTGTCACATGTATTGCTAAAAATGTTTTAAATTTGCCAAACAGATATACCATTTATGTTCTTTTTTTAATCTTTAATTGATAGAACACCCTTTTATAGCTAAAGAAAATAAATGATATTTGGTATTAACTTAAGTAGAGCATAATTATTTTTCAAACCATGAGCCGTGAAGATAATGAACTCTTTGTTGAATCTAGAGGATTGATTATAAACAATCGATCGAGGGAAAAACATTCTAAACCAGTGGATTTTATCATCATCATCTGGTGTTCTGCCTGTGAATGGAGACGCCAGTGGCGTGCGGGACCTGCTTCCGGGCAGAACACCACATGAAGATGATATTTTCATTCCATATTTTTCAATTTCTTCTAAACATTTTCTCATTCCTTGAAGTCTATGGTCCTCATCGTCCAAGATCACCATATCGTAGCAGTATTATTAAAAGTGCTTTGACAGCTTAGGTCATTTTGCACATTGGCTCCCACTGGATTTGAACCCAGGACTGCTTTCACCAAAGGCAAACGTGGTGTCCTCTTGACTGTCCAGGAGCCCAATCACCATATCATCAGCGAATTGGATGCTTTCTATCTCCCTTCCCCTAATCTCTTTTTCCTCCTCTGAGGTGTTGTTGATCATGTCGTCAATATAAATGTTGGTGAATGGCAACCTGGCCTTACCCTTCGATGCACATCCAACCATTGTCAATTTTTCAGTAACTTCTATGTTCACTCTCTCAAATTATTAAGGTGTACGTAGAGTAGGGTAGTATAAATAGGGATGACTGAAGCATGGAACACATGTTGCTAGGAAAGTATAGAAAATGGAAAAATATTAGTTTGGGAAGAAGAGTAGTAAGGTTATGATTTTGATAAGTAAACGAATGTTTTTCATATGCATCACCAAAAATTAAACTCAAATCCTTGGCCATTTGTAAAATATTGGTAAATAGTGAAAGTTGATTTTAAAATATAACCTTCATTAAGACTTTCCTGGAAGTCATGGCAAAGGCTGATTATTCTATCAAAGAAAGAATTGTTAGCCTAGCTAAAGAGAGACATTTACAAACAAGAAGGGAAACATGATTCAGTGAGGAAATTTAATGCAATGAATAAATAAGGAAAACAGAATATTCATTAAGTTATAATGAATTCAAATTATGTTCTATTTTGTTAAGGTTATCAGAAGCAACAGAAAAACAAAGAATTCTCAGTACATTAAATTTTAATTCATGTGAAGATATCTGAGACTATTTTTCATTTAGAAAGTAGAAGAGAAAGATTTTGCTCCATTATGTGTATGTCAATAAAATAATTTAACATATTTTCGGAGGTTAAGAAAAAAGTAGAGTAATCCAACATTTTTCGTGGTAATCCATGGTATACACGCTCTGAAAAAATCTTTTATTTTATGTAACATTCTTTAGGACTCGATCAAAAAGAAATATAGAAAATCAATCATTATCATATCAAAGTCTAATCTGAAGAGCCTCAAGGTTAAAGTATCATAATTTAAAAACAAATTACAGTACAATTTTGCATTTCAGAAAAAAACACTCAATTACTCTGACAGACATCCTTTAGAAGATATTTGCGTTTCAAAATTACCAATTTCAGGATTCAGGATTTTTTTGAAGTTTCTTTCCCACTTTTGGAGGTTCTTCGAACTCCCGGTAGAGTGACACTAACTTCATCTCTAACGAGGACGAAATGCACAAATTCAGTTTACCTGTGCAGTTTATCACCTATGACGTCATCTCTGAGCGTTAAACTGTGTGAACTGCACAGATATGACCGGTTTTCACGCAGATATAAAGTCTGTGTATTTGGACCCTATTTTGTAACGATAACCCTCGCAGTATATTATACAGTTTGTTTAATTGCCGTCCAGGTATTGCACGTACACGATGACCACGGCCTCAAAAAGAGATTCGCTCTTAGCATTTATCGACGGCTACCGGTCTCTTCCAGAACTTTGGGATACCTCAAGCGTAACGTATTTCAACCGTATTAAAAAAGCGGCAGCCTACGATGTTTTAATTGAAAAGCTGAAACCCTTCGAGCCTAATGTAACACGTGATTGCGTCGTTAAGAAAATTAATAACATAAGATCGGTTTTCCGTAAGGAATTAAAGAAAGTCAATCAATCAAAGAAATCGGGAGCTTCCGCTCTTGGCGTGTATGTTCCTAAGCTATGGTATTTCGAAGAACTGATGTTTTTGGTGGACCAGGAAACTCAAGATGCCAATGGACTGGGCAATGTCAAAAAAGGAATTTCCGTAAGTAAAAGTGCAATAATTATTTATTTTTATTATTTTATTTATTTATATTTATTATGTTATAATAACATTTAGTTTGTATATCTTAAAAGAAATTCGTGAATTTTCATAATCATTGTTCAAATGTTATTTTCTTTCCACTCGACTTTTTCTTCATTAATAAAGTAATTTCAGAAAGTGTCGCGAATTTATTTTCATGGGTTTTTGAAATAATGTAAATTTGTAAACTAAATTTCCAAAAAAAATTCTTCTTCCTCTAGAAAGACGATAGCTAAAAATGCGCCTTTCATGATTAAGCGCAGAAAAAGTATAGGGCTTCATGAAATTATCTAGTAAATGGGATGCCTCGACCCCAACAAAGACATATGGAGCAGTTTAGTTAGCTTTTTTGAGACAGTCGTGGAAAGCCGTAATTGTAATAACTCCTCCATCTGAATTTCTTCCGTTTGTTCCAACATCAGCCAACAAATTTTCGTCATTTGCATCAACTATTGCTATCAATGCGACACTGAACCATTTTTCATATTTGAAATAACGAGAGCATGAATTCTCTAATTTTTATCTGAATGTGTTTACCGTCAACTGCACCAAGGCTTGGTGATTGCCATTTTTATTCGAAATCATGAGCTACTTGTTTCCATTCATCTTTACTTTGAGGAAGCTGTAATTAAAATAAAATTACATTTTTCTTTAGGTAACAAATATTTATGCTTTTGTAGCAGGTTGCCCCTTCTTCTTCAACTTCTTCCGGACCTACACCCATAGCTACTTCATTTGCACGACCTAACAGGAAAAGAGTGTCTGCCCCTTCGTCGCATGATCACCTTACGAAAGCCACACTGTATTTGGAAGCTGAAGACGATGAGTTTTTGATATTGGCAAAGTGTTACGCTATTAAAATGAGGAAATTAACTGAACAACAACTAATGTTTGCTGATAAAGTAATCAACGAGACATTGCTTGATGGTCAAATGGGCCTTTTAACTAGAGGCAGCTACCTGGTTCACCCATCGGGGCCTTCATCCACTCCATCTCCCAGTTAGAGGTCGAATTAGCACTCTCGTCATTCTGAGCCACAAACGGCAAGGACTCAGTTATGGGGATTATCTCACGACCACGTACAGGGGAGGATGAGGTAGTCCCGGTAGGTAGTGTACCATAAAGCAGGATTTGTTTGTGTGTGATTTCTTTAGTGCTACACTCTTCGAGTGAACTACAGGAACTAACTGTGCGACCGTCACCATTCTGCCATTACATGTAGCAGAGAGAGTTGTTCAATGCAGTTTGTTATAACTCTTATGGGTTTGTTCACAAAGTAAGTATTGTAACTGATGGAAATTTAATTGTGTAGTTACCATAGTCTAATAATTTACTTATAATGCCATAGAATGTATATATCAATGTTTCTTTCAAGTATTTTAAATGGTTAGATTACAAGCATGATTTTAGGAGGCCATGCATTTTGGCTAGACCCGGTAGGACGCCATGGGATAATGGCGGCTACGTACCGGCGCCAGCGCTCCCCAACATTGTTTTTAATGCTTATACTAAAACTTCTTATAAACCTGGGGCAAAACCACGAATGGTTTACTGAATAAAGGATATACGGTATGATTCGAAAGTAACAATATATTAAAAAAGTAAATTTTTTTAATCTTCCAGAAATTTCGATCTTCGGAGCTTCTCTCAAGATTCAATAATTTTTTCCAATGAGAGGAGCAACTTAGCTCAGAAAATTTGAAATGTATTTCCATGCATCTTATCTGAGGTAATTTTTATAATCGTTAATTTCCCCTCCTTCGTGTAACTCATTCAGTACCTAAGTGGTAATCACTGGACAAAACGCTTCTTTGCAGACACCATTCTTTGCACCAACGTTCAAAGCGTTTTTACCTTCTTCTTATTGCAACACAACTGCGATTATGCAACTAACTGTCACTCTTCTTTTGCTGTAACTCATTGACCTTAATGTATTTTAGATCACACTGAAACAAAACCTGTCGAGAGAGAACTGACGAAAAATTAGATCCTACACATCTTCAGTTCCGATGAATGTACAGATTTTCACACTTATTTATGACAGATAACTGCGCAGATAAATGTAAGGTGTTTAGCATCCTTCCTGATTCTGAAATGTTTTCGTACCTATGTACGTAACTTCAATTTGGTGCCCACGGATGCTGCGTCCTAAAGTACTCTATGCATTTTTTTAACCGTTTCCCGATAAAATAGAAACTTAAAACTCGGCATAGGGATAGAGATCATAAATACATTTTATATGCGTTGTTTAACGTTTCCCTGATGGTCCTTGGTTCGATCCCAGAGAGTTATTTACATTCCTCAATGCATTTCTTATGGGGATAACGGAATCCTATTTTAGGTCCTTCCCAGTATGATATCGACTTCAAACTTTGCATTAAATCAGATCAGTCCTTACAATTCATAAAGTCTATTCACATCTGCCAATAGGTCTTGGGTTCGACACCGGGCGTCTCTAAGATTAGAAATTGCTACGATTTTAAAGATTTTTTGGACCCCTTCCCGATAACATAGAAACTTAAAACTCGGCATGTGAATAGAGATAATAAATTAATTAGGAAGTCCAGCTCCTGAGTTCGCTGGCCTTCCTCACAAGATGCAGAGGCCAAGACTTGATGTGAAAGGAAGCGAATTCGCCTCCTATATAAACCTGAACGAGAATCACTTCAGTCCTGAAGATGACTCCGGAGAGAGGAGTCGAAACGTCGACGAGCGTCGAAGCAGCATCCCGGATGGAAACCCGAGAGAACTTCATTCATACGATTCGCCTGGAAAACACCAGATCCTTCACATTTTATAAAAATTTTTAACGGTTCCCTGATGGTCCTTGGTTCGATCCCAGAGAGCTCTCTTACTCTATGCATTTCAAATGGGGATAACGAAGTCTTATTTTAGGATCTTCCCGGTATCTTATCTCTTTCTCCAGTGAGAAAAAATCGCCACAACACTGAGGTATGCCGTGATATTGTCTTTTTCTCCAGGGAGAAAAAATCGTCCGTAAGGTTGTAGGAATTTGCGTTTTCTGTGACATTCAGAGATGTAGAAAAGACACTACACTGGTGAGGAAAAATCAAAATTACATGCAAATCCAAGATGTCGTCGGGGGGTCATTTGGTTGTTCTCACATTAATATTGCTATAATTTGAACAATTTTTTGGGTATCGGAATATTAAAAATACCCTTATATGTGCTAGGTTCAGTTATTCCTCTATCAGAAAAAATATCTATAGATCGAAAGTTTTAAGTGGGATTTAAAAATGGCCGGCGTTCCTCATCCAGCAATTTTTCTATTTTATAATCAAGAAAATAAAGGCTTTGTTAAGCATAAGGTGACTCCCTAGGACAGTCGATAATTACCTTGTATGTTTTTTTATTATATTGATTACCTTAGTGAAGTGAAGTAGATAAATGTAATATTTATTTTAGAAATTAAGGAATAGAGGTTTTACAAACAAAAGTAAACTCCAAATAAAAGCTAGTAAAGAAGTTTGAAGGGAACCAGAAATTGCCCTTATAGTTTTGGAATTTGCATTATTTGAAATGGCACATTGGTGTATTTGAAACGTAAGGGCATGGAACAATCCTTCTTCCATGGTTAGGGTGCGTTTGGGGCATTTGTATTACCGCCGTTACCGCTGACTCAAGTGAATGACGAAATGTCTTGAAATTGTAACATTTATTCGCATTTCATTATGTAAGCTGAAATCAGCTGAAATGCTGGTAAAGGTTCAAGGTTACTGAATGGCAATCGTTTGTGTGACTTTAAATTGAGGGTAAATGTGCTGATGGGCATCTGGAAACTCACTATTTTGATAATGCACCAGTGGTCAGAGCATAATTTCATTGTGTGATATGCTCTGCTTTAGAAAACCTTTCGGTCGTGTAGACCTTGGTTTGATAATCGCCAGAGAATTCACATCAACTATATCAAGGTATGCTTATAACGCTTATACTCTCTTCTTATCGTCACAATATAAGGGGTTAAGTATTATTGGTTATAAACGGTGATAATTGGCTCTAATGATTTTAATTTCATTTTATGTCGATTGATTTTGAATTACATTTCTTCGACGTTACACGTCCTTCTGTTTATACGATAATTATCGTTTTGATCAACTTAACAGAGGAAAAAATCCAAATTACTATGACGTCCTGAAAGTGAAACCTAGTTGCTCAACCAAGGATGTACGAGATGCTTTTATAAAACTTTCCAAAGAGGTGAGCAATGTGTCTGTTAAAAGTACTGGTAAATTTCTAGAACTTAGGAGGAATTTCTCAACATATATATTAGCCGCAATCCTTCTTCTATTCCATGGAGTTAAAATCATTGTTCTATCTTCAATAGCAAGGGAGTTATAGAATTTCTCCCAAACAGACCTCTTCTAGAAATTTACCTCTTATTCTTACCAAATATTTTCTCTTGATTTATTTCAATTTCATGCTATACAACCATCAGTTTTTTGTTTATAGTTTCATCCGGACAAAAATCGGAATGCCAGAAAGAATCATTTAAAGTTCGTCCAGCTGAATGAAGCGTACAGCGTTCTTAGCAGGCCAGAAAAAAGGAACGAATATGATCGCTCGTTTAATTACCATCATTCAGATCAGCCTGTTCCTCCGGGAACAAGATATTATTACTCCCATGCGGATGAGCAAATGTACGTTTGAAAACAATTTATTTCTATTCTCATGTTAAAAATTTTTTAAGTCATTGTTGCCTCGTTCTTCCAATTCCATGTTTCATATTGCTATTTGACTGAAGGACTTTGTAAGTTGAAAATTATTGTTGCCACCAACTTTAGCTTCTGGAAACCAGAGCACAAATGGGCAGATGTCAAAGGAAAGAAGAATTTATCAAAACCATGGATTGTATTCCTGTGCTTTATATTCACTTCCGTCGGCGTTGGGTTCCAGATTTATGCAATAAGGTGAGTCATTCGAATTTTAAAATAAATATTCTTAACATCTGCTTTGGACATGATTTGTCCTAAAAACCCTAAATCGCTGCATAATTGGAATGAGCAGTGAAGGCCATGGTATGTTCTGGAATGTATCAAGTATTACTCTGTATACAAGAAAGGAATTAATTGCTCACGATGACATTGATTTAACAATGAACATTATGATTGGAAAATTAAATATACGTTAGGCTAACCGAGAGATGAATTAAAGGCTAAAGAGATGTTTATGGTAAATAGATGATTCTAATCTGATTCCTTCCAGTCACACTTTGCTAATCAGTTACTGGTTTATAACCTTTCTATTAGTTTTTGCCAATTTTTTTTAAAATAACACATATTTATTTATTTATTTGACCCTTTATTGGTGAGGTTAGGCCCAAGTGGGCCTCTCTTCCACCTAACCTCGTATGTCGTCAGAATATGAATAATTATAAATTAAATTAAAACAAAAAGACAGAATAGAGTGTGGGGAAAAATCTTTGCAACTGAAGGTTGCTAAAGAAAAACCCACGTTGCGGGAAAACACCCACAGAGAAGGGGGATGAAAATAACCCGCCAAAACACAGTAAAAATAACAATTAAATATAGACAATAATAAAATTACATACAGCATATACATAAATCAATGAATTTAAGAAGAAAATAAAAATATTATTAATTACAATAGAAAAATATAACATTTACTAAAGTGAGAAAGAAAAATTAAAAAAATCACAAATATAATGAAATTTCCTACTAATTAATATTAGCCAAAGAAAAAATAAATAATAAATAAATAAAGTTCAGCCAGCGGCATCCGTCGACTTTTTCAAATTTATCTCAGCAGAAAGAGGGTGAGATGAGCCTGGAAATGAAGAGAGAAAGAAAGGGTAGATGAGATGTATATATAGCTATTCAGATTTGAAGAAAATAAGGGTAGCTGATGCAGGTTCATAGTAAAAAGCGAAATAGTTCAATCTAATAGAAACCCCATTCGTCATGTGGTACAGGATAGAGAAAAATGTATCTTAATTTCTTTTGTCCCAGTCTTGATCATAGCAGTGATGAAATGAAAGCTACCGAGGTATGAGTGAATAATCGCACAAATCAAAGTCTCTCCTTACGGAAAGCCAAGAAAAGTCTTACTCATTGTGCTTCACAGCGTGGTCATATTCCGCTTTTAGCGTTCTGGCTCAGTGAGGAAAGCAATGACTAACTACCTCATTCCTCATCCTGCCTAGTGAACCTCATTACTCTCTGCATGCTCTTAGTAGCTTATGCCTGAGGGGGTGAGGTACCAACCGGTCTTTGGGCTGAATATCTTACAGACAGACCAGGGAATAGGTTTATTCTTTCTCTTCTGGCAGCCCTCTCTCTCTTGTACTCCCCTATTTTGGGTTGTCCTGTTGTATGGTTTTCTGCTAATTCTACCCTTTCACCTTCACCTGGCTCTTTTGTCCCATCAAACATTTTCTTCTTTTAGTTGAAAATATTTGCAGCTTTGGAGGCTTTTTGAAGTTTAATTAGTGAGCTTCCAGTGGCAATCACAATCAATGGTGTCAAAGATACTGAGCTAAGATGGCTGGGCTTATGCATTGAAAGTAGGCTTGTGAATTTTCACATTGCGGTGTTATTACAATGTTACGATTAAATCGGATGTAGGGCCCTATTCTGTATCTTGTTGGGACCGAACCAATTGGATCCACTTTTCACCCAGCCAACTTGAGGTCATTCCGTATCCACACAGCGATGCAGTCTCATTTTGCGATTCTCTATGAGAAGCGATTGCAAACCTGACTGGTTTATGGGCCCATATTAGGAGGAAATTCCCTAGCACTTCCAAAGGTGCAAGTGCTTCATCTCCACCAACCGAAGGCAAGGGAGTAGACATATGAAAAGTGAAACGTGGCTTATTAAAACAGACGTAAATAATGGTATTATGCATGAAGTGGTAGAACTAAGACTTGTGGTTGGAATTTGTTGTTTTCTTGCTAAAGTGGTGGAATAGATGTTATAGATTAAGATCTATGCATTTGTTAGTTCAAATTGTCTTACGTGGTTGAGGCTTGAATTTAAGGTGCATTATTTGTGGATAATTTTCCAGTTGTCAAACCCAAGAACACTTACGGTAATAAAAAATGGATATGTAACAGTCTATTATATCTCTAATGAATCTCTTGGTTTCATATTTCTATTATCTGGAAGTGCATGCTTGATTATCAGAACTTAGTGTCAGTGGAAATCGTAGAAAATTGACGATATATTGAATTTTTCAAATTTTTTTTATTCCCTTCTCGATAACATGGAAACTTGAAACGCAGCATGTGAATAGAGATCATAAATAATTTTCATATAAGAATTTTTCCATTTCCCTGATGGTCCTTGGTTTGATGCCAGAGCATCATTTACATTCCTCTATGCATTTCAAATGAAATAATGGAGTCTTATTTTAGTACCTTCCCAGTATGGTATCAACTTCAAAATTTGAATTAAATAATTTTTTATTTCTACCAGGGCATTATATGTATTCACAACTTCCGAAAGAACATGGGTTCGATTCCAGGTGTCTTCTTTTTGCAACGTATTGGGGGAATTTCAAATTGTTTATGATTAAGTTTCAAAAATATTTTACGCTACATCCCGGTAGGATAGAGAATTCAAAATCATAGGGGTCCCAGAAGAAGGGCTCTTCTTTATTTATATCTGTAAAACTGTCACCAAATGTGTGTGAGTCCGACCCCAGCTAAGTGCATAATTGTCCTATTTAAAATGTATTGCGGCGATATTGAAGAATTTTTCGAATCCCTTTTGCGAATATATGGAAACATGAATTCCGGCCTGAATTGTGAATTTGCACTAATATACCATGTTTATTGAATTATCATTTACTTAGAATACTTAGGGAATCAATCTTATTTCAAATGATATGTAACATGTCTAGTTATAATGGTAGGTCATCGCAATGGATGCATATTTCAATGATACACCCACCCCTCTTTCATTCCCTTTACCCTTCCACTATATGCACATATACATATTCTTTGACAAATGTTTCTTCTGTGCCTGAAGATGTAAGTACACTTACGAAATAGGGTGGGAATTTAAGTCCATGTGGAAAATTACTACAGTATTGTAATATTCGGTATATTTTCCCACTAAGTCACACCTTCGAATATCAATATCATTTTATTTGTCTATCAGCATGCTGAAATTGATCCAATATATTTTATTTCTCATGTTCCTCTTTATAATTAAGTCCTTAAATTGAAATTTCATCATTCCTGGGCAGGAGTGCTCAGTCAGTCTTTCTCAGTCTTATCTTACGGGTTTACTTTTCTTTCAAGTTAAATCTTTTGCGATTGAAAAATTTATTTTTCTGACGCACAAATTAAAGACCGTCAAATATGTATACAAAATCAATATTATATACTATAAGGCTGAGAGGGTGTTATCGTACTAGACTTAATGCATTTGAAGATAATTTTCCAGTAGAGAGAAACTAGGAGATGGTTTGACAAAGTTCTAGTCAGTGTATATTAATTTCTTGGGTGGTAGTGGGAAAGATTCTTTAGATTTAAAACTCATTGGATATTAGAAAATCCATCTTTCAAAATTAGTAAGCAAGGGTTAAAAAGCAATTGTGATTTTATATTTTTTAATAGCATGAATTGCTACTTATCAATTTTCATTTTTAAGTGCGATGAATGACATTCAAAACCATTAAAATTGCTTAAAAACACTATGTAAGTTTTAAATAAATTTCATTTTCAAATGAATGTCAGCATTCAAGGTCTTAGGAAGGCAATATTTGTTATGCATGTTGAATTTTTTAACTTTATAAGCAGCTAGCACGAATTCCTGTTATTTACCGGCCACGGTGACAAAGTGGTTAGCATGCCTACATGATTATGCTCCAACGCCAAAATCCTGGGTTCGAATCCTGGCTATCCAGATTTTTCTGAATAGGGAATGGTCGTATGTGTTCGTCTATTGTCAATGTTATAACTTCCCCACTCACTGTATGTGAGGCATTGATAAATAAAAAAAATAAGTATTGTTTTATTTCTACAACCTCGAATGCTTACTGTTGACTAGAAAGAATCACAAATTATAGTTTCATAATTATGAATTGATAGGAATGGAAAATAAAGATGTCAATAATTACGGCAACTGTAGTTTCTGATTATTGTTGAGGTTTTGAAGGCCTCCATAAGCACGTCTAACCCCAAAGGCAAACTGGTTTACCAACACTATTAGATGTAAATTTAAATGCCTTACTTGTGTTTGAACGTATTTACATGCAATGAAGTCATCATTCTTAATACTTTCTCTGTATGTATGACCTAAATATAGTGATCTCATAAGACTAAATTCACTTTAAATAAAGCTGCAATTATAATCATTATTATTGAATAGCATTACCTTCACTCCATTTCCAAATGTCCGAGGAAATATGATCTTCCATATTGAATTGAAAAAGATCTGAAAATCAAATATAAATGTAGAAGTTTTAAGAAATGCTATATTTTCCATTAGTAGCTTGAGGAGAGTAAGACATTGCAAAATTTTTGAGAAAAACCAAAACCAAAAATTATCTTATATGATATGTTGAGTAAAGAACCTGAAAACCAAGAACAGTGAAGAACCTGAAAAACATCAAAATAAAATGTATAAGACATCAGTATTCTCTTTTTGTCTCTTTCTAAGCCATTTATCAATAATTGATACAAATAAATTAGTCATTCTATTAATGTACCTTAAATCAGCTCTCCAATCAGCCTCCAAGAATCTTTACTCTAATATTTGCATTCTCTGTACCAACTTGCCCATGAAATTATTTCCCTATCATTGTTTTGAAAATTTAATTAAGGGTAATACCCCAGATGATGGCCTATATTCAGTTTCTTCAGGTTAGCTTTCATAATTTTCAATTAATGTTTCATGTTTCCGATAAATGTCAAAATTAGCTAATTCTTTGAACATTTCTCTATAGCAAGTTCTGTCATCCATCTTGTGTGTTTACGTAAGCTTAGTATATTACAGGCGCACAGCATATGTGATGCAATGTAGAAATGCCTCGACTGTATAAATGTGTAGCCAGAGATGGTGCAGCCAGCCCTAACTTGCAGATGAGTTAATGTATAGGATATGTGTATTCTACCAGAGGCACAAAGCTAAGCTGTCCTCATGAAATGTAATGGATAAGTTGATTAATCATCATCTTCTGGTGAAAATGGTCTAGAAGATGGTGATTACTCATCGAAACCAGTCGTGCTTCTAATAAATCTGTGGAAAAAGTACCACTTCTCTTTACTTCATTATTCATGAAGGATTTCCACAGTATATCGTATAACTCCATGAAATTCATTGTCCTCATTTACACTAAAAAAAAGTGATTTATTATAACAGAATATATGTGAAGACTTTAAGAAGACATGAAATTAATTTTGTCCATTCAAACATCTTCAGCAAGCATTTTACAGTAAAATTTTCTGAACATAATATGATAACCTTCTGGCTATCCCTTTATTGGATAAGTTTAATGAAAGTTCTGATGCTGTACCAAATTAGAGAAATAAGCAAATTGAAAACTTCTTGCAAATCTGAAATCTTTGTGTTTATATTGTGTTTACATTGTGTTTACATGAAATGAGAAGTGCATAAAGTTGAAAAGTTGTTGCTGATTGTTTGTCTTTAGTATTTAAAATGAGTGAGTTTTTGTGGATAATTATTTCCCTATTTTCATTGCTATTCTCATAAATTTTCTTTCTAGACGTTCATTAACATTCTCTCGAGATAAATTGGATGAGCTAAGTGAAGCAAATGGCAAAGTGCTTTCAGATGTACGCAAGAGAGCAAATGAAAATAGTAAGGAGTTGCAACTAGAGATTATTAGACAGCGCCTCGAGGATTCTGCCAAACCATATCGCTAACAAAAGAAGTTGAAGAGGAGGATGAAATGGTATAGAAAAGTGTCAAGTAAAAATATTTCTTAAGTAGCTCTGTAAATACTATTTTTCACATCCAATTAACTGACTGTTTATAATTGTTCTTAAGTTATAAAATATAACTCACAAATGTTGCTGCTGGACTGCAACATGATGGGGTTGATATTGTTTTAATCCTTTTTAAATTTATAAATCTTCTAGAACCAATGAAGTTGAGTAATAAGAAAATGTCAGTGGTGTTTTTATTTCTTATGATAAACGTCAATTACCTGTCTAGGAATATTTTTTCTTACAAATCTTAGTATGATAATGAACAGTACACTTGAAATAATATTAGCCAAAAATCTTATATATGCCATATATTTTGCATAAGTACCTATAGAAAATAGCTAAATCTGAAAATAGTGTTAAAAATGGTTAAAACCAAGCCAAAGAATTATACAGTTCATGATATCGTCCTATGATTAAAAGTACTCAGCCCTTTTTCTAAGAAACTTATTTATTATTTATCAATTTTTTTATTCGAAATTTAAAATCAATGTACAAATTGTTAAATGTCCGCTTTAAAAAATTGTAAATAGAAATAATAGTGCAAGTGGAATGCCTAAATGAAGCAAATTGCAGCATGAGATAAATTTAGTCTGTCAAAGTTTATAACGTCTTTATATCCTCAGGAAATATCTCACCATTATTAAGAGTAATTTGGAAAACAGAAATGTGTAATTTGTATGCCACTGTATTCTTTCAAAACTAGCTGCATAATATAGTCTGCTTTGAAAAAAAATTCTTGTATGTCTACCTAAAAGGGTATTTTTTCCTTCACTTTGCGTGGCTGGTGCTTATATGAAGCCATGACTGCAAACAATGCCACCTTGTGGATCAACTTGCAATGTCCTTGTCCACAGAGTCTCCCGAATGGCTAAGGAGAATGTTCTGAAAGAATAGCTCAACAGACAGAGCACTTGGCTGGCAATTGGGAGACCTGGGTTGGTTTCCTGGTTCCGTCAGACTTTTTTCAAATCTATTCTTCCTTGGAATTTAAATTTGGACTTTAAGAAACTCAATCTGGACAGATGATTAATGTCAGAATTTCCATGTTTTGTCTATTTTTAGAATGGAATTCCAACTTTGTTTTAGCTTTGTTTTGATTAGATGAATTCTATGCGGTAAAAAGTGTGTGCAACTGCCACTTCTTTTACAAATATGTAACCCTTAAATGCACCATTGGTGTTATGCATCTTATAACATTTGTTATTTACATTTAATTGAATAGAACTGTTCATATTCATTTTTATTATAGTTTCAAATATTTTTTTAGGTAATAATGATGTTATTTGGAAAATGCCTCATCTACCTCACAACTTTAACAATACTTTTCAATATCAGTCAATTAACACTCAAATACATACTAATCTTCACAAGTGAAAAGGTACTTTTTCCCTATTATGTATATTTAATAATTCCTCCATTAGGATATTTTAGGATAATGTGATTTTTTGGGAAGATTACAATCAATATAAATGTTTTTTAGTTTTTGTTGATTAATGCAGAGATGATGAAAAGGTGTGAGACCTGGAAATTCTTTGCAGTTGAATTTCCATAGTTGTAAATACTTATAGAATCTGTAGATGAACACAATGCCACTTATCCACATTAGATACCTTATATACATTTTCTAGATGACCTAGAAAACATCTTCTAATTGGTCTCGGCACATCTTGGATCCAATTTCCGGAGACATCTGACTTGTGCAAGTTTTAATTGGTTTGAACAATTCATTTTCAACAATAACAATATATTAGAACATTTTTTATTAAGTATTTCATTAATTTTTATTAAAAATGTTTCTGAATTGGAAAATAAGAAACAAGAGAGTGGGTACAAATGTATCCAATAGTGTTAATGATGCCTAATTATTACTGTCAATTGTAACACAAGGGATGGAGTAGCAGACATCTGACTATCTACTGATTATGTATTAACACTCAACTGACTTGACTTGTGAGTGGCAGAAACATGCTGCCATCTGAAATCAACATTGGTTATAAAAAGAACTTGAAAATATTTTATTCCCCATTCTAATAACTTTGCTTATCAAATTGTAATAATTGTTAACAGTTGGAAACTGCTATGGAGAATGCATTGTGTCCTGACTATATCTTGACTTTTATTTTAAATTTTAGTATTTTAAAACAAATTTCCTCTCTAAAATTAGGGCAAGTGTTATACAAAGTTGTGAGTTAAACACTGATAAACAATGTAACTTTTCTTGCTTATTTTTCATCATATGTAAAATACTATTATATATAGACCTTAGATTTTTTTAAAATTTATTTTGTATTGATATTAATTTGAGAAATTTAGCACTGCTTAATTGTTTAGAATATTTCAAAAGTTTACTGAATAAACGGTAGATACTTAAAACATCTACATCATAATGGCGACTAGTTTCGTCAATACATCCACATGTCACAATGGAAACAGAAGTAAATGAATAAATAGGAAGAAAGGAGAGGGTAAAGGGTTGTTGGAAGAGGGGGTGGGAAAAGAAGGGAGATGAGTGTAGTTTAGTTCGACCCCTTTGTTTGCGAGGTTAGGCCCAAGTGGGCCTCTCTTCCACCTAACCTTGTATGTCGTTAAATATGTACACACGTAAATTAAAAACAAAAGACAGAGTAGAGTGTGTGGAAAAATCTTTGATACATAAGGTTGTCAAAAAAAACACCCACAGAGAAGGGGGGTGAAAAAAAACCTGTGAAAAAACAGTAAATAATAACAATAAAGTATTTAAGATTATAACATTTTGAAATAACATTTACATAAATATATAAATTTACAGCAGCATAAGTATCATGGGTGTACCCAGCTTTTGGCCTAGGGGGGGGGCAAATCAGAAATGCATAAGTGCCTAGGGGGGGGGGGCAAATTAGAAATGCAAATAAAAAATTCTACATTTACATGTTCCATTGTTTTTGTGGCATCTAAAAATAGACGTATTTCTCGGAAATTATTTGCAGGTGCAACTTCTAAATGCCCATGGAAAGTTCGATTCCTTCCATGTAATGAGTTTGTTTACACACTCAATGTAGGTCAAACGGATATGGTCCAGACGTCTGCATGTGAATCGAAACATACTTGCCTATAAATTTTACTTTATCTACAATTTCATAAATTCAACAGTACTTCTGCATATGCACATAATTAGCCACCAAAATGTATGGGAGCTAGATCGAAGGGTCCAGTGCTGGCTGTCCAGTGGGGGGCAGCTGCCCCCCCCTCGGTACGCCCATGATAAGTATATTAGTAATTACAAGAGAGAGAAAAAATAACATATACTAAACCTAAGTGGGGAAGAAAAATGGAAACCACAGATATAATGACATATCCTACTAATTAATATTCTAATTACTAATAATAAAAGGTCAGCCAGCAGCCTCCGACAAGTGCTTGGTGTTAATGAGATGTGTATCAAAAATTAATGCTTGAACAAGCAATTTTTTTTGCTGTGATGAAGGGTTGGGATAAGGTATTCAATGATTTGATTTATGGAAGTTTTTATTTCTACTTGTTCTAGAATGTCTAGTCTTCTTGCTTTTGTTTCATGGTGGAGCGGTTTTACCAAGAAATTGCTGGTATGTCCTTTATTGCAGAGGTGAACGGTGAATGTAAATTCTGCTTCCGTGGTGCAGTAGCAGCATTTGTTCTCGCTGGCTCTTATCTTGACTGCCCTAACAGACTCTCTCACATCCATGAGAGGCACTCGTTGCAATGCAGTTCATGAACCCTGCTGTGGGAGTCCGGTTGTCTTTTGTCCTTCTTGAGGCTTATGGTTTTTCTTACTGGGAACATAGAAAGCAGCTTTAAGACCCTTAGGGAGTTGGTTTGCCTATCTAAATGAGATACTTCCTAGAAAGAGGATTTTCTCCATGAGGAAGGGGCAGGGGGGTTTGGAAGAGGGAAGGGGTAATGTTATGGGAGGCAAGGAGGCCATTAAAAATATTTTGGTGGAAATAAATGTGTAGTTTGTTTATTAATTAAGGCTTCCCTCCACAAAGTTGAGCTTGATCACATCAGATTTTAAAATTTTGATTTAAATAGGTAGATAAGTAAATGAATGTCTCATTGAAGACATTTTTCATTTCCTTAATTTACACTTAGCATATTGTGCAACAGCAAAACACTAGTTTTAGTGGACAACAAAGTTTCCTAAGTTCAACAATAACCGTGTGTCCGCCAACCTGGAAATCCTGGAAAACTCAAGGAATTTTGTTCTTCTCGAATAATTAGGGTAAACTCATGGAATTTGGCAGGTAACCTGGATAAATCAATATTTTATTCTTCTTATAAAAAATCTTTCTATGACTCTAATTTTGGCTCCTTATTAGTTCAGTAAACATTTCCTTAGAGAAAGAAACGTTTTGATGATGTCTTGATCAATTTAATGCTTGTAATATGAAAGCAGGCTTTTTTCTACATATGAGTATAAAATTTTGGCGTAAATATGCAGTATGGGATTGTATGGAGTCACAGTTTATCAGGTGTGTCCGATTTCTCTTTAGGCATGAAAAACAGAGAGTAGAGCATGATAATAATTTGTTATTGACTTAAGTGATTTGGATCATTAGTTGGCGTCACAGTTTAAAGTTGGATTTTCTCAGTGTTTTATTGTTATTGCATATGTAGGTATTAACAGTTTTCCTTTCCCCTCTCTATTCACGCCTTAGTCCTTAATGTATTCCAGGGATACTTTGAGAAAGTAATTGAACCATTATCACTGCCATTGTCTTTGATGGACCCTCCTCCATCACAGTCCTTGGAAGTGAAGGGGAGAATGTGCTGCCGTGGTAGCTTAGTGGTTAGAGCAACCAACCGGCAATTGGGAGACCCGGGTTCGATCCTCGGCTACGGCGGACTTTTTCTCCTTCACTTCCATCGTGCAATTACAATAAACATGTGTAACATGTGAAACTTCATTCATCTTAATAATACTAATGATAATTATTAATTATATGAAATTTATATAATATCTCTAAAAATTAATGTGGAAACAAGGTCAAAAATGCAATATTTTATGTAAAGGTCTTTCATCTACCTGGCACCACCGCTAAGAAAAATTTGTATATGTTGTATTGTTAAAAGTGCTTCGACAGCTATGGTCGTTTCGCACATTGGCTCCCACCGGGATTCGAACCCGGGACCGCTTTCACCAAAGGCAAACGCGCTGTCCACATGACTATCCGGGAGCTAAGAAAAATTTGTTTAAATAATTAAACTTCCATTTCCGACCTGGCGAAAATGCATGGCTGGTTCAGAACATTCTAAAACTCAGCTACTATGAGAAAGAAGATGTGAAAAAGCACTAATAAAAAGTTAAGTAATTTAAAAATTCACATGGGTCGATTCAACCCAGACGCGAGTACTCGAGGGTTAAAAGATATAAATGCTAGAGTTTGGAGTTGAACAAAAACTTAACTGGGTATCCCACACTAAAAAGAGTTTTACTAAATTTTAGCATGTTTCATCCTGCAATTAATTATATTATGAAAAAGTTTTGTTTATATATAGTTTGTATTTTATCCTATGTTAAAACAATAGAAGTGTCTGATATTTCGTGATAATTTTGAAATTTCATTTCTCAAATAGAAACAATCCAATCAAAACAAAATTTGAATACTGTTTTTATATACTCATTTTTGACTGAAAATTTCTGGATTACTTCTGGTAATTCCGTTATCCATTTTGTAAAACAACTTTTTTCAGAAATGGATTTACGTGAACTGGGTCTCCTTATGTGTAGGATGTCTAATAATTTAGAACTTAATAGGTTATAATGTTATCTACTAATGACCAATTTATTTTATTTGAGTTTATATTTAATGGCAAATACATGCCCCAAAAGCATTGTCTGTGTCTAGGGTCGGCTCTGATGCCAATGAAATATCAAGATGAATCTATAAACTGTTTGTCACAATTTTGTGGACCCTGAGTGTTTAATGATCTTATTATCACTGCATGTCTAATATTTAGCTAAAATAATATTCCTATGCAAGTCTGGAACGCCCTGGAAAAATAAAAATATTACCCTGGAAAACTCCGGAAATTTCTTAATCGTTGGATAGCGGACATGCTGAATAATCATTTTTTTCCAAAATCATTTTCGTACTTGATTCTTTAATTCTATTTGGAATTGTAATGCTGATCACGGGACACTTGTGTTGACATGAAGCGTGTTGACAGAACTAAAACTCACACGGAAAATTTTATTCATGAAACAACGACAATCAACATTTTGTAAATACCAACTTAAAAAAATAGCACTCATAACACCAATTCTCTCTTTCTTGCCATCTTCTTATTACAAAATTACAGTACTCTTAATTAGAGCTGCGTTTGTGAGGACAATTAGATATGGGAAATTTTAAAAAATTTCCTGTGTTGGAAAATGTAATATTTCTACAAGATTGAATTTTGATAGTCATCACTTTGAAAAACGAGACCACAGAAAATTATGATCTGTTTGTCAAAAATTTTAAATCACATCGCTCTCGGAATTTCTTCTGAATCCGGCATAACAGTATGAGTGCTTGCTTCTTTCTATTATTCTCTTTCTTATGGCACATTCTCTTTGTCAGAGAGAAAACCTCAAGGGATAAGAGCAAACATTCAAGGAGTGCTGTTACGTAATGAGTGCTTAGTGAAAAGTTTTGGGCTTGTATCCAGGAAAGAAAGATTTTTAGTTACCAATAATAATTCACTTATCAATAAACAATTTCAATTTTAAATGTCATTCATACATTTCACCTAGATTCAATGCCATGACCTGGTGATGATCGCACAATACACAGACAGGGTAATATCCACGCAGCCTACCACACTCCACTCCCACTCTGACTACTTCTGTTCGACACTTGTGAACTGAAAATTATCCCCAGTAAATTGCATGCGAGTTTAAAATTCAAGCTTTAAAGATGCAGAAATTTTGCTATTTTTTGCAGTTCTATAACTGTGACGTAAGATAAACCTTGACCCCCATCCTCCCACGTACCAGGACTGTAACGCCTGGCCGGACCCCCCTCCCCCCAAATTGTGTTACGTAATTTGTGTACGGCCACTAAGTGGGTTTTTGGTTGTAAGGGGGAAGTGGGGATTGGATGGGGAAGAAAAAGTTTCTTGGTTAGGTTAACGAGAGGGGAATGGTTTTGGAAGTCGTAATTGTTTAATAAATGATATGTGGAAACTATTTCTATAGCTTCCAATGTGTTCATTATTCCTTCTTTCTGCAATGAATGCTTCCTTCGAAAGAACTCATGTGTCCTTCTGACAGGTGGCCAGCAAATGTGCAACCAAAAGTCCCTAGGGGGTAGTAGCAGTGGTGTTCTGCATATCTCGTCTTCAAACCATGCCAGCTTTGTCCCACATACTGACCTCCGCAGTCATTGTATTCAAGGTATTCTTGAGAGTAAAGAAGTCTCTCTTTTTTACCCCCTGAAAATACTATTGAGAGACACCATGTGGTGTTGAAAGCTCCTCTCCATGTTTGAGGAAGAAGATAAGCCAGCTGATATTCTCCCTAAGAAGGGAAGCCATTTGGGCCTCGTTTTGTCTGGTGAGGGAAGGAAAGATTGTTCTTGAAGCTCTCTTAATTTCTTTTTCGGAATTTTATCCACTATTAACTTTGAATAACAGTTGTTCTTGGCTATTTTATAATAATAATAATGATAATAGTGGTATATTTATGGGCATTAGCCCATAAATAAACCACTATTTGTGTTATTATTATAAATCAAATAGTTATTACAAATCATTATACAGCATGGTTTCATTAGACTTTTTATAAAAGAATAATTATAAAAAGCATGAAAGTTATTATACACAAGACAAGAAATTGTTGAATATACAGAAAAAATATGATGACTTTATCTAGAAAAGAAAAATTAATTAGTCGCCATATTGAATTTTGAAAATAAAACATATTATATGCAATAGTCATTTCATCTTTCACCTTGTTAAAGTAACATTAAAAATATTGACTTTTATTACATGCCAAATTATAATTTCTCGTAGCACTGAGTATGGGTGAATAGTAAGCATAGTTACTTTCCATATATTTTAATGATAATATTGTGTTGTTTCTCATATTTTTCAGAGGAACATTAAAACTAAGTATACTTAAGATTTCACTTGTATCCAAATTATTATTCAGTAGCCTGTATAAAAATATAATACTCGAATGAACTAATCTTCTTCCCAATGGTAACAATTGAAGTTCAGAAGATATTAAATTGTAGTATAAACTAAAATTAAATTTGTGTAAAATAAAACAAAAAAATTATGCTGTACTTTCTCGAGAGTCAGTTTATGTATATCATAATAAGGTGACCGTACAATGGAATCAGTGTATATATATACATATTATGGTGTGAACATGTGTTTGAAAACTCTGAGATATATAAAAAACTATCACTCCTAGATCATTAATTATTTGAACCCTTTTTAATACATTGTTGTTAATTGAATATTCAAAACTGATGGGTATACGAATCTTAACCCTTTAAGGACTGACGTTTCCATATGGGAACAGACTGCAGCGGGGTTCTCTAGGTAGCTAAACAATATCTTGAGTGTCATAAAATGGTCATTAAACAATATTTTGTGAGCTAAGAGGGCCCAAAGCTTAGTTTTATTTGAGTTTTGGCGCACTTAAGTCAAGGGAAATATTTGTGATTTTTCGAAAAACAGGGAAATTTTGAGATGATTCCTTCTGGCAACTATTTTTTATAAGTTTTACTGTTTTTAATTTAAAGTAGTCTTTTGCTTGTATACCTTTAGTATGATGATCTAATCATCCAAATAAATGAAATAGAGCAGAGTTTGAGGATATTTGTTGTTGTTATAACGTCATTTATTTCTGCGTTCCCATATGGGCATGTCAGGCCTTCCCACTACTACGCGACTTCCTTGCCGATTGCTGTCAAGGAAAGCTATATATAGTATATTAGAGAATATTTTGAGACATAATACATTATTTTTGGTGCAACTAAGTTAAGAATTATTTTAGTTTTAAGTTGTGACAAGAAGACTGGCAATTATTATGTATATTTATGAACTAAATCTCGGAAAACCTAAAATTATATAGTAGAAGCGGCAACAGTAAATATTAGCAAATGATTATTGTACCAGATATTCAAATCCTTTCAAATTTTATTAGCATCACATAAAAATGATATCATTAGAGGTGTTATAGTTTCTATTCAGTAAAAACGTAAGTTTTCATGAGTCGACTTCACTGAAGGAGGCTCTCCGAATCCTTGCCGAGGATGAAGAGAGTGAGGTAGATGCTACCGATTTCTTCATTTCTCCGACAGAAGAAAATGAGCAAACTGATGAAGCATCGGCTGATGAAGATGAGGAAAGATTGGTTGACAATTTCACTGGCAAGTAAATGAGGGCACAAGCCGAAATTCGGTTGGCAACGAATGAAAGTATCGGTGCTGGAGAAGACGATGGGGCAAAAACATCTGTGCAGAGAAAATGGATAAAGGGCAGCATTGAGTGCACGGGAAGTTCTTCTGAAGCAGATTACTCTTCAGACTCTAAACTTAGCTGCATCTAATTGCTAGAGCTCTTCATCGATGACAAGCTCATCGCATTCATAGTGGAACAAAGTGAGAATTACGCCCGATTTTTTAATTGCCCCCAGTCCACAAATTACAGCAGAGGAGATGCGAGCCGTCATTGGCATTTTGATTGTATCTGGGTACAACGTTCTCCTGGAAAAAAATATTACTGGGACGCGAAAAAGGATGGACATATTGAATTGGTTAGTAGAGCAATGAGGAGGGACTGATTCATCCAAATAATGAAGTTTTTACACTTAGCGGATAATACTAAGTTAGACAGTCAAGCGATGGGTTCTACAAAGTCTGTCCTACGATGAAAAGGATTACACAGAGATGTTTGCAGCATTTGGTGCCTTCCCAGTTCTTAGATTGTGAAGAAGAGATGATAAGATACCATGGAAGACACAGCTGCAAGCGATGTAGTTGAGGTAAATCTATAAGATTCAGTTATTATCATTTGAAGTGGTATGTGAAATAATGTAATAGCATTAATTTATTTAGCTCAATATATAATTTATACAAAATAATTTATTGCCATATTTGAAAAGATGAGGCTACAATGGAACTGAGCGAATCAGAAAGAACCGGATTCTACAATTTTTCCTATGTAATTATTTAAATTGGAGTCCTTGCTCTAACTTCCACATCAATTTTTAATGCAAGAAGCTATTCACAATTTTTTAATTTACCTTGCACAATACTCTCATATATCTTCAACCTTATTACATACAATATTTATTATATCTAATTAACCTTAAATATTGTATAATCTAATATTAATCATACATATGTAATATAGTCCCTCCTCTGGACTACAGCCTTGTTGTGGCTTGCATATTCTTACGACCTAAAGAGCTAGACTGGCTGGAACATAGTTCTTGGTATGGTGATCCATGCCAGAAAGATCCATAGGTAGGGTCTAATGAAAGGTAATCTAGACAGCATCTGTACCTCATTAAGACAGCCATAATGAGTGATACTGTCATGGTAAACAACATGGTTGAGGAAGGTAAGAGGAGATCACATCAATTATTTACCCCTGCTTGTAACGGGCAAACATAAAAATATTGGTACCAGCAAATGGACTCAGCCTTCTTGGCTGAGTGTTATGGCTTGCATTAATATGCTAGGGTTATATGGAGTACTGTAGAAATACCGGGGAGACTTGTGGAGTGATGATGTAAGAGTCAATTTCAGTAGGGGAGTAGCTGTTGTGGACAGGAGATTGGGAGAATCCATGGTAGTCACTGAGCTAATAAGCGGTCAGGTTATGTCTGTAGAAGTCAAGTCTGAACCAGTAAACACGGTTATAGTTCAGGTGTACTTTCCTTCTAGTGATTACAGTGAAGATGGTATAGACTTGGTATATGAGGAAATAGAAGAGGTTGTGGGAAGGGTTAAGGGCAATAATAACCTCATTGTTATGAGAGACTGGAATGGGGTAGTTGGGCAAGACAAAGATGTGGAAGAAGTGGGAGAAATCAGACAAGGTAATGGAAATGAAAGAGGACATACACTTGTAGACTTTAGTAGGAGAAATAGTCTCTGTATTGCAAACACACTCTTTCAGCACCACAATAGACCAAGGTACACATAGAAAAAGCCCGAGGATATTGATAGGTACCAAATTAATTACATTTTGGTGATAAAGTGATTTTGAAATAATGTTAAAAATTCATATATATGAGTAAATGCTTCTTGCATTCTGCATGCATATGTTTAAAGTACTGTAATTTGAAAAGTTATATTTGGTTTGAAAATTTAGGATATAGGAACCCAAATTCCTCTATGTGAAAATCGATTCTGTAATCCAAGTGGCTGGTAGTCAAACCCAGACCTTTTTGTGAGATGAGATTCCATACAACTATTTGGTTTGTGCAATTCTGACGTTTCTAAAATGACAAGTTGATGTATTCGGAACGTCTTCAAATGAAATTCTATATTTCCATTTAATTGAGTGGTAGAATGCAAATGGTTCTATGCCGTCAAACCAATGGTTATAAGGTAAGCAATAAACTGTGTTTATGAAACATTCATTATTTCTGTTCATATGCCTCTTCATGCCACCTTCTTTGTAAATGAATCATAAAAATATTGAAATTCTTGCAATACATTTCTAATGGTAGAGACGCCTGGTGTTGAACCCAGGACCTTTCGAAATATAAGAATAAACATAACAACTTGGTAGGAATGATTTAAAGTTTGAAGTCAATATCATACCGAGA
Source organism: Sympetrum striolatum (assembly GCA_947579665.1). Classification (NCBI taxonomy): domain Eukaryota; kingdom Metazoa; phylum Arthropoda; class Insecta; order Odonata; family Libellulidae; genus Sympetrum; species Sympetrum striolatum. Next base: position 71,408,257 of record OX388346.1, on the reverse strand, counting down.
AGGTCCTAAATTAGATTCCATTATCCCCACTCGAAATGCATTGGGGAATGTAAATGGCACTCAGGCATTGAACCAAGGATCATTAGGAAAACAGTAAACTGCATATATGACTTCGGTCCTCTTGCCGGGTTTTACATTCCCATGACATTGGGAACAGATTTTAAAAAATATTTTAAACATTCCTGCAATATATTTTAAATAGGAGAATTTTGCTCCCACCTAGTGTCAAACGCACCCACATTTGGTGAAATTTCTATGATTATAAATATAGAAGAGTGAGTTTTCTGGTACCTTCATGATTTGAAATCTATATCTTACCAGGAAGTTCTTAAAAATATTTTTTTTCCTGAATTTCCGAATTAATTTTAAAAATCCGAAATGTCCATCATATTATCCCTGCTGTTCATGTATTATAGTTTATTATATATCTGACATTAGTTCTTGACATTATTTTGGTATGGGCTTAAAATCTGCGTGTATTCTCATAAGAAAACTTTTTAGCTCGGATTCAACAATCCCCTTGGTCGCCAAGTGTTTGTTTAGTACAAGGAAATTTCACAAAAATTTCATTCATATTGCCATGTTTCTCATGATTTCGATTTGGAAATGATATTACATAACCAAAATAAGAATCTTCATTCAATTTACTTTCTTTTGGTTCTTGTCTCAAATTCCTAAGAGCATTATTTTCAATTTGATTTTGCAAATGAAATGATGCCAGCAAACAGTAATAACAAACTAAATGTGCATTTCTTATGGAGAATATTTGCCCTGACCTAGCATCGAAGAAAGGATAATCTTCGAAGATATCTTTGAAGTTTTTGTTTGTGATTAAATATCATCTTGATACCTTTCCAGCATTCTTTAATTTTAGTTTATATTTATTCTAATATATATAACTTCGTACAGAGGGCTAGAATCGAAAAAAGCTGGCCAAAAATACAAAAGTGGATTTTGTTTGTGCGAACTTTGATACTTCTCTTAGTTAATGCTGAATAAATTCCATATACAACCATTACTATTATTATTAAGTAAATTACTTCTTTTCCTGCAAATTAAATTTACCCAGGGGGTTGAAGTCGACCTAATTTTCTGAAAAATGCCAGTCATAGATTTTTTGCAAAATTCTTAGTCAAAACCGCAAGCACCATTTACGAATAGCTAGATTTTTAGTATGGGCCCTAGCTATCAAATCCTAAATATCGAGCCTAAGTATCACTGGTTTGACCTTGCATAAGAATCTGCTCACAGATATTACTTAGCTATTACTTACTATTAGATAGCTTTCTTTTAAATTTTCAAAGTTCAACTGTATTCTTCCATAACACGCAGTTCATTGTATGGTAAGTTAAATAATTAAATATAGAAGATGTTTCCTTAGTTTTCTGATTTGATCATAATTTTGTTGACTGACTTTCTCTTGTTTTCTTTATAAGAGAAAGTCTATAAGATAAAACTTCATTTCAGACAGAAGCAAGTCATCATTCGATCATTTTAAAATTGATGACAATTTCTCGTCGATTGTCCTACTATGTGGTTGAATAATGATTCATTTAAAGAAGCCAGAAAGGTTACAACGCTGAGGACAGTGAACGATATAGCTGAAAGAGTGGTCAAGTTGATGCAAGATTTTCATGGTTTAATCATGGTTGAGGAGGTTCAAAAGTAATTTTTATTATGTTGCGTACAAGAACACCTAAAGATTTATCCTGACTGCAAAATGCAAACTTTAAAAAGAAAATTTCAAGAATAATGTTTTTTAAATGTTAGATAGTAAACATACATTTGGTAATATTGCTGTTTTATTTACTAAGTAAACATTGAGTTCTGGAATCCTTCCATACTAAATCAGTACAAATTTTCATTTCTCATCTTTTAGCTTCAAGTCGGCAGGGGTTACCATAACTCAATCTCAATAATATTTATTATGTGAGTTATAAAGGCCAACAGAAAAAAAATATAGGGTATGCGTATTTGAAGTATCAAAAATATGGTAGAAAATAAATTCCTATAAATTCAAGAGCTATTTAGCAATATAGGGGTGTGGTGTGGTTGCCTAACTCCGATATTCAGTTGCTAATTTTTTATAAACAAAAGCCCATTGAGTTAAACAGCCAGACACGTGTCCAATATTTTAAGCAAAGAATGTGTCCTGAGAGATTTTAGAGAATCCGTCAGTTAATTACCCATTAGCCTGGTGTCCCCCTTGTTGGTACAAATTTTAATTTCTTGAAAATTGTTTGGCATCAAGTCGGCACGGGTTTCGGTAATCCAACTGCAATAATATTTATTGGATAAGTTTATAAAGCCGAATAGAAAAAATAGAGGGTATGCGTAAGTGAATTTGCAAAAAAAACTTTTCCATTGCGTATTGGTACATCCTAACCTATGTATTAATCAGGAGCAAAAGTGAAGCCAACTTTTACTATAACTATATTTATATTACTATACTATATTTACTATACCTTTTACATTAATTTTCGCTCCTGATGGATCCATACCATGAAGTCACGGCCCAAGCAGTTGATTCTGTGTATTAATCCTTGAATATATAAGGAAATTAATTTTATTTATTCATTTCACTCATCACTTGGAAAATATGTTTTTACCTATGATAAGTAGAGACATTGGGAAAGTAAGAAATCAAAGAAAGGGGTAAAATGTAAATCACAATCTATAATAATTGGCAATATTGGTAATATTACCAATATTACCAATATTTAATATTGGTAATATTTTAGACGTATATGAATACTACAGGGAGAGCATTTTGCAGCAGTTTTCAGATTTACTGTGGATCAAATAAATTTTAGCAAATTTTAAGGGGATCATAGGAATATACTGTTATTCTTACAATGATTCCAGGATATGAGACACTTCTTTCACTACCTCTATAAGAATAGAAAATGGTGAATGCCATTGGAGTTGAAATAAATAATTAGAGAGAGTTACTCAAGATGTAAGAAGATCACAATTTGATTTAGGTACAGAAAATGTAATTTGTATTATGTTGCTATTCCATTGGAATCTAATGAGAATGATGCAGATCATACAGCCTCTAACTGACCAATTATTTACATAATAATATTTGTGTACTATTTTAAAAAATCTGCTAATTAGTTCTTAATCAAAACAAGGGTCTTCATTGCAAAACTTGTACAAAAAACCACAATACAAATACACAACAGTTTTCTAGTTTCAGCGCATATCTCGCCATTATCAGAACTGAGGAAAACTGCAAAGGAACACAGAGCTATCAACAAAGTTAAAGGGGAAAGGAGTGGAAAAAGAGGGGGCAAAATACCAGGCAAAGGTTGTATACAAAATAACAAAGGGGGGGATGGGGAAGAAAGTGGGTTACAGCAAGTCAGTGTTTGGAGATGTGAGGATTGATTAGGTAGATGTGCCATAAGAAGTGATGAATGGTTGTTATGGAAGAGAAATTCATTTGCTAGCTCAAATGAAAAACAGTCGTCAAGGTGAATTTAGATCCGTGATGTAAGATAATGGGGAAGAATGAGGATGAGTGACTTAGTCCAAAATGTTCATCAGCAAAGTGTGATGTACCAGATTTATTTAAGAAGACATTTTAATGTTCTGTTGCCCATTTTATGAAACTTCTCCCTGTTTGACCAATTTAAGTTGTGTGGCAGTCCTTACAATCTAATCAATAAACCCCAGAATTTTAAGTAGGATCAATCCGATCTTTAGCATTGCAGAGAGAGCAATCAACAATCACAACGATCTCACAAAAAGAAATATTTTACTACTTCTGAAGAAACTCAAATGGTTTAATTGTAAGTCAAGCATTCCCACCTTCCCGTCAATATTCTATTTTCATATCTACTGTCTTTAACCCGTGAATCAGGGAATATGTAGAGTTTCAGAGTAACTGTACATTTTTTATTTAAATTTCATTATGAAAACTGTACCTTCTAATAATGTTAGTTTTTTAATTGCATCTATCTCTTGCATCCCTGTATATCTATCTTCTGATTCACTTTTATCCTTATTCCTTTCCTAGATAGAAATATTTGGATCATGTTTTTTGCGAATGAATCTAGTGACAGGAGAAGTAGAAATGAGTATCAGTGAAGAGATGATACAGATTTAGAACTTTATGGGGTTATGAAAAAGTGAATAAATGAAGATGGAATCGGTAGGATTTGATTATAGAATATGTAAATGAGACAGTGGACATTCCCAGAAGACTTATTTCTTATCCTGGACAAAATTTTGGATAATGAGAAATAATCTGGGATAACTGGCGTATCTAAGAATGAAATAACTGAGATTTTAATTCCTCGCCAAAATTCAAATGTTAGAATTTTTAATAGCTACAAGAATGACATTTGGTAGGAATCTATAATGAAAAGATGAGACTAAGAGGTACGGGTAAAAATCTCTTCTTTCATTTCTTTACATTGTTAGAATCTTATTGTGGTTAATCTAGAGAAAAGTTTTCCCCACAAATAAAGGGGAAATATAATGAAAGGAATTGCCCTTGAACACCTAGTTCAGAACAATGATAACTTTATATGCTGAAAAGAACTTCCCATTAAAATTCCTTATCATCCCAATTCATTATCTGTGCGGTTCAGGTATCAATCTTATGATGGCAGAAAAAGTTTGTATTTCTACTTTTTCTAAACATAGACGCTTTTAATATTGCTTTACAGAATTTATTTTAACCTCAAAACTTCATCGGGAAAGTACCACAAAAGTTAAAGGGAATATTAATTTAGGTAATTTTATTCTTGACGAAGTCTTGAATCTTGTGAATTGCATAGAAAAACATGTTGTTAGATGATTGTTTATATCAGTGTTAACTCGATTTCAGCTGCAATACTTGTTTTTAATTGATATTTATCTCTGAGAAGAAACTATGAAATTCGATTAATATCGCGGTTCGATTGGAATTTGCTTAGGCGAAGTATAAATTTCTCTCTCCGAATTGAAAATATCGATAGGGTGCATAACCAAGGAAAAATTCCATGACATATCTATTAAGGATTTTTCCAAGGTATGTGTTTCAAAGTAAGCAATTATCGTTGGAGATCATTTAGCAAAAATAAAACAATTAATTCTCTAGCGAGCACTGAAAAGTAGCCTGGAAGATGTTTACAAGCATTCTGCCTCTTCAGTTTCCAAAAGATGTTCTCGTCTCAAATGAAGAGGAAGGCTTGCAGTTATAAAACTCTAATCAATGACGTTGTCAGAGGCTAATCACCATCCGAGTGGGAAGAGGGAAAACTTCCCGAAAGCTTTTATTAATTTCCACTCTCATTACACGCGCTATTGTGCGATTCCTTCTACCCAATCAAAGTGCTAGAAGGAAGGGACTCTTCCCGTACCTTCCACCTCGTTATAACTCCATCTCTCCCTAATTAACTTCATCTACTGAACCCTGCGACCCCTACGGGACCCTGATCATCTACGCCTATTAACTCCTTGCCTCCCCCACCTACAACGCCTTTCTCGGCATCTAAATTCGGAAATCTTATGTGAACGGCAGAAGACTGTTCGATTTTGGACGCACGCATTTAACATGAAAGTATATTTTCCCCTTGAATGCTTCCTCTAAAATTACCTTTCATATTTTATATAATTAGAAGAAGGCCTACTCCAGCGGAAATGGTTGAAACACCGCTTTAACCGCTAACATTTGATGTTTGGAAGGATGCAGCAATGATTTGGAAGGAAAACATAACCCCAAAATTCTTCCGATTATACGAAATGGAATTTAATGCGGGATTTTAATCAATATATAAATCATCATTCTGTATTTACAATAAGGGTTTCAATTTTAAGTTCATAAATTTTACAATTGGAAATAAGAGCTACACAATTAAATCCTTAATAGAGTATATTGTTTATACTCTCATTTATGAGACTTAAAACGATGGAACCAAAGTAAGGAATTTTGGTGAACGCGAAATGTTTCGCTGATTTTCGTCTTAAGCAATTTCAACTGCGTTCTTTTTCTTGTTTAACGACATGCTTCTTTGCAATCGAATCGAGGATTTTACCTTCATAAGCATGTATATTTCTTGCATGATGAAAATTCGTACAGGTGGTGGTACACACCTGGCCAAAATTAACGCAGCACCTAACCAACGATCGCTACCGACCACCGGAAGAACTGCCAGCACAGACTAAAAATGGTAACGGTGGTCAGAGAAGAGGATGTTTCTGTGTGATAATAATCTCGTTAAGAACCGAACCATGATATAAGCGCGGAAAATTGCCGATGGATATTTTAGCCGAAAGAAAATACTTTTCATGGCGTAGTGAGGATCCTCGTAGTTCCGCGTGAAGGTGGCGCACAAGGTTTGTTCTTTAACACTTAATTTGAAGTAATGTAAGAGACAATTGGACCTTGTTGATATCAACTTCCCCAAATATTAAATCATTAATCGGAGGTACATTTTCACCAGCAGGAAATCTATATGAAGAACTTGGGCACAATTTCTTTCGGCCGATATATACAAAACATTTCGAAGCAGCTAAGATTTCTTAATGCTAAAGACAGAGGCCGATGAAATTACTTGTTGATTGTTCTAAGCAGCACCAACCAATACTTTGAGAAGTCTTTATTGAAAAGAGATACCAAACGGCGTTGGGTCAACCCACGTTTTGGTATGACACCCTGTTATTAATCCAGATTTAATAGAGGACGCTGATGCAGAGCTTATGTTATTTATTCTCTTCCTTAATTAGGCCTTCCTACACTCGAAGGAACTACAAGATTATTTCTAATCTTTCTTTTTCTTAACGTTGAGACAGTTTCTTCGTTCCGTTGGCGATGAAGCATGAGATGATTGAAAAGTGATCGTTAATTTGTACTTGGATAATTGTGAAATACTCCTTCCCACGATTTAAAGTTTTAGAATAATGACAAGAAATAGTTAAAGTAATACAAAATTATGGCTAGGAGAAGAAGCTATTGTTTTACATTTCCATGATGGTGCACTACCCTGAAGTCAGGAACGAAACTGTTGATTATACCTTAAAAAAATTGCTTGCCTACTTTCTAACGAAAGTTTCTATTTCGTACTCGAAAAAAATTTTAAATGCCGAAATTCGACATTTTGGGCGAACGAGAGAAAGATATTAAGTTAATAATAATGAAAACGAACCATCAAGATTTTCTAAGAATGTTAGAGGTTTATCGCGGAACCATATCATAATAGTACAGAAATGTAGGAATCATATCATACACATCTCACTCCATTATCCGATGTAGCCTCTCAATACATGCGACCGGATCTCTCCGTTGGCATATTAAAAATGTATCCACATTTTTTTAATATTTAGTTCTACTATGTATGATAATTCCGGATGTTTTATTTTATGGGAATAAAAGGAGTGCTGAATTAAAGGCCAAACCCTTAATAGAAGAATCAACAACAATTAAGAAATAGATTACTTTAAGATACTCAAAATAAGCACACTTAGATCGGTCTATATTCCATTAACTCTAACTAATTTAATGAGCTATTATTTCTTTCTTTTAGCCCTACGAAGCCCATTCCATTCCATCAGCATCTCTGCTTGAATGTGGTGTTAAAGGTAAGAGAGTTAGACATTGCTTTAAGAGTTTGCAAATCGCCAATTTCTCCGCCCTTCGCCAACACTGCGCCTAACCGATCATCCCAATTACGAATTTGCTTCGCCACCCGAGATTTCTTCAGCTCCGGCCGTTTTTAAATTGTAGGTTTAGTTTTTCAGAATGATGACCATTTTACGATTAGGCTATCGGATTCCGTATACTCGCATGTGCCGATGATAAACGAAGGAACATCACATGCTCTTCAGGTTTCTCGTTAGCATCAATTAACAACGACTTCCCACGAAGGATGTTTACAGGTGAAAGATTGTGAGAAACAGGGGTACGGGAGATGTCCGTCTGATAAATAATCAAACACATTTACGAAGAAAACAAATGGTAAATAAGTCCTGCATAGAATCTCCGTTGGCCTCATTATCCAGAAAATGCACTATTCTGTATTAATAGTTACAGAAATGTCACCAAATGTGCGTAAGTTCGATGCCAGATGGGTGCAATATTCCCCCTTTTGAAATGCATTTCGGCGATTTCAATGATTTTTTTGAATCCCCTCCCGATAATGTGGAAACCTATTAACCGGAATGTTAACAGAGATCATAAATTCATTTTGTATACGCAGTTTACCGTTTCGCTGATGGTCCTTGGTTCAATTCCAGAGCGACATTTACATTCCCACATTCATTTCAAAAGGGCAAACGGAATCTTATTTTAGGATATTCCCGGTGTGATATCGACTAAAAATTCTAGATTAAATTAGTATAGTGCCTACCAGGTCGTATATGTCGTTATATGTATTCACATCTTGCTAAAAGGTTCTGGATTTGACGCCAGGTGGTGTTAATTCTCCCTTATGAAAAGTAAGGTGGAAAGTTCAAATATTTCAATGAAGCATTTCCCGCGAAGATATAAATCCATATCCTGGCATGTGAGCAGCAGTCATGTACATGTTTAACAACGTACAGTTCACCGCAGTTCCCTGATGGTCCTTGGTTCGACACCAGGGCACCATTTGCATCTTACCATTCAATTAAAGGGGAATGCGGAATTTTGTTTAAAGACCTTCCAGATATATCGACATGTATTTTTTTAAACGGTCAGAGTTACCCGTACCAAACACGCAATCTCATCTTAAGAGAAGGTTCTTGGTTCTACACACGGAGGTTGCACCAATTGAAACGTAGAGTGGGAATTTCAATTTTTTATGCTACGTTTATCGAGACAGTAGAAATCTATGACAAGGCATGTGAACAGAAGTAATGAATCTGCTTCATAAACACTGTTTATCGTTCACCGAATGGTCCTTGGTACGACGCTGGGGCACCATTTGTATTCTACATATATGTCAAATGGGGATTACAGAATTACGTTTGGAGACCTTCCCAATATGACATCGACTTGAAATTATTATTATCAGTATGCTTGCAAAATGTAAGCAACTTTTACTCGTGTATAATAATACATAGTTGCATATTGTAGCAAAAATAGTTATAGAACTAATTATAAAGTAAGTTTTTATGACCGTCAGCTTCTTTATAACTTTTGTTTGTTATCCTTTCAATAGTTTTCAGATCTTAAAAATTACGCACTCCCTTCGCATACAAAAGTAGTGACCGTAAATAAAATTATATTTAATCTTAAAATAAAAAAAATATTGTCAATTTACAATGCATAATAAAAGGGTTGAGGTGACTTTGCACATAAGGGGATGCACCCAGGAAAATTCCCAAGGAAAAACGGACGTGAAAAAAGTCTCACGGGGCCGGGAATCGAACCCGGGATCTTCCTCTATCCGGGAGGCTGCTATCGATTCCCGGCCCCGTCAGACTTTTTTCACGTCCGTTTTTCCTTGGGAAAAAAAAATTAGTTAACATTCAAACCATTAAATACCAGCAAACCAAAAATGATAGCGCTGTTTAGTTTAATTGGAATTAAATAAGAGCAAAATTTATTCTGAAATTATCAGTTATTTTTTATTTTTAAGCAATTATATCCATGTGCTATGATAATTAAACATTACTTCATTTTTTTCAGTTTATAAATATTTTAATTTAAAATGCTGTAGCTATCTAGTGATCCTTTCTAACGATAACATGTTTTTTTCCGTTGACACAAATAGTGCTTGTTATTGACAGTTATAATATACTATTTGTTTATTTTGTTGGTAGAATAATATCGGGTTTGTACACATTGTTGCCTTTCCATTTTTTTTGATGGCAAAATTTTACGTGTTTTAGGAACGAAAACATTAATCATTTAAAATTTTATACACAAAGCCAAATTCTACCTACCCCAATTGGGGAGAATTTTACACCCACCTGGCGTCGCACTCACGTATATTTGCTGACATTTCTGGTCGACTCAGCCTGTAAATGTGTAAAAATGAGCACCGGTGGTAAAATGTAATACGTAATAGTAGGTGGCAGAAACGTATTTTCCACCTACTATTACCCCCACTGTGGGCTTGAATCGAAAAAAGCTGGCCAAAAATAAAAAAGTGGTTTTTTTGAATGCGGACTTTGAAACTTCGCATAGTTATTCTTAAATAAATTCTGCATATAACTGTGAAATCATTTGCGTTGGTTTGCGCGCATTACAATTCTACAGGGGGTCAAAATTGAACCAATTTGGCGCTCCGCCTCACAAATATTGCTATTGCCATCGAAAAGTCGCTTTATTTATCTGTTTTGCTAATCGTCACAGGATTTTATTTCAGGTTCCTCTTAAGAAAGCTTTAATGAACATTGAGGTATAAGTTAGCTTGTGTACATCGTGGTACATCACTACTATTTACCTCACTTTAGGTGAAATTTTCCGTAAAATAAGGGTCCGCCATTTTGTTGTATAAATATTGCAAATATTCAACTGTGATCATTTAAACCCAATATTATGAAGCATACAGATTAGGTTTATCGTAATGTATCGTTTTTTACCCGATGAGTTTGCTCATTTTGGTTCAGGATAGGCTTGAAGTTGAAGAATTCTGCGAAAAATGGAAGACCGGCATTTTTCATGAAATTTGGTCAACTTTGACCCCCTGTAGAATCGTAATGCGCGGGAACCAACGCAAATGATTTCATTTTTATATACAGAATTTATTAAAGAATAACTATACGAAGATTCAAAGTCCGCACTAAAAAAAACACTTTTATTTTTGGCCAACCTTTTTCGATTCTAGCCCACTGTGTGCCAGTGTGAACGGTAGAGATAACTCCCTTCCGCAAGGGGAGTTATCTCTACCTAGGTACATTTAACTCCCTTACGGCTTGAGAGTTCTCTCTACCGAGGTACAGATAACTCGCATCACGGAAGGGAGTCAACAGTACCTTCCGGCAGAGATGTCTCCCTTCCGGTAGATATGACTCCCCAAATTTCCTTACATAATTAAAGATAAAATCGGTAAGTTCCACATACGTATACTATAACATCAGCCTATTTTAAAATATATAATGCAAATTATAAAGAAGAAGATGAATAAAGATTAATCATTCCCTTATAATACTTGTGTATGGTAAAACGAAAATTTGGTACAAATAAATGATTTGTATCATAAACGAGAGACACTAAACCATTGGCATAAAAAACGTTAACGAAAAGAGCTACTGAGCGACGGCAGGGATGTCTCCCCAAGCTCGGTATCTCGCAGCCTAAATGTCTTGCCGTTGAATTTATTGGATTATTTCACAAATACAGCAATAAGACAAAGTCTAGTAAATGCAAATAGTAAAGGGAAATAATATAAACAATGTATTTTCAACTTACAGACGTAAAAGATCGTAAGAATACGTTTTTTTGTCTCAGCCACTCGAATCTTAGCCGTGCTGGCTTTAGATCCGTCTTAGGATTTCCTTTTCCATCGTTTATAAAAAACTTACAAAGTTCAAATTTTCACTAAATCAAAATTCACGATTCTCTTAAAATTTCCCTTGTTGATGGTTTTTTCTCACGCTTGTAGAATGAAAACTAGCAGGCGACTAATTTTTTCAATGCATTTTCTCGAAAACTCTCGATTACTTCGAAATATAAATAACAAGAATTTTCGAACATCGAGAATAATCACACCGATATAGAGTACATAGTGTGAAGAAGGTTATTATACCAATAAACCTTTTGTTTCTTTTATGAGTCATGCAAAAAACGGGTACAAACAAACGTTAACGTAAATTTTAACTAATTCTGAAAATATTTCAGAATTACCTTTAATTCAGTATGGAAGGTTGGGCCGTTTATGTGTCTAATTTGACTGGACTATAATGGTTTTATTGCCGTAAAATGTCGGCTCGTCTTCCCTATACATTTCTTATGAGGCTATCTTTTCCGTATGTAAGAGAGTCGAGTTCAACAATCACCTTTGTCGTTAGGGAATTGTTTACGCACACTATATTACACAAATATTTCGTCATTTTTTGTCTGAATTCTCTCAATTCTGACTCAAATACGATATTCTACGACCAAAATAAGAATTATTGTTAAAATTTATTTCTTTTGGCATTTATCTCAATTTCTTTCGACCATTATTTCTGATTTTATTCTGCAAAAGAGAAAATGTCTGCAATCCATCAAAATGTACATTATGATAATTTTTTATGAGAGACGATTCGAGTCGTCCAGAATCGAACTAAGGATACTTTTTACTAATAAATTTCAATATCTAATACTCCATTGCACTTTTAACGACTCCCAAAAATTTATAATCCTGGGGAGTGCACGAAATTAATGCTCGACTATTTCTCCCATGTATTTCTTACGGGAGTCACTGCCATCTGATGAATAAATGTATTCAAATCGGTGATTAGTAAATAAGATGGCATTTCCTGCTAATTATCTTGAATATTTAAAGTCACCATTACTTAAATGACTTACTATTAACTTAACATTCACACCCAAACAAAACCTAATTCCCTATGTTACAATTACAATTAGAAAGGGTAAGGGTGTAAACGTTGAACAAACAGCATTTCAATGGACAGTCGCGACCGGTCCATTAATTACAGAAATAAAATTTTTACTTCAAAATGATTATATTACTATCACTATTTCGATAAAAGAGATGACGGAGGCTAAATGTGCGATAATTCTGTGATCGTATCAAAATATCGACTTGGTCGACCAAAATTTCAATAATGCTAAGTCAAACTTAACCTTCCAAATAGCTCAATTGTCCATTGAGGTGCATGAGCTTTTTAAAACTTAACTTGGATGCAATTCTTTAATATATTATGTTGTCATACAGCATTGGGTATGTTTGCTAACTAGTCATTAAAGTTTTACAATCTCTGTTACAAATTTATCCTTTGCCTTTTGTGACACCTTTTTAATACCATGAGGAATTTAATTAATTCTTGAATCATCACACACATGTTTAAGTGAATACAGCTAATAATTGCTTTGATAAAACAGTAAAAATTCTTTCTGATCATTACAAAATTTAAATTATAATATAGTTAATCGATGTTCTTTGATTTAAGAGTAATTTCTACTTTTTATAATATATCTTTCTCTGAGGTTAAAAGGTGAATTTGCTTATAAAATTAAAGTAAAACATTCAAAACGAGGAAGACTTTTCAAGAAAAAACCAATTTATTTAATATTTTCTACTTTCTTGAAAAAATTTCGAAAAAATGTTCTACTTCCTATCATATCTCCTGCGCGTCAATCGGTGTTAGAAAAAAGTGTCGTCCATTGTTAAGCTATGTCCACACTTGTGCAACTTTCTATTCAACAGAGGCATGCGTCATAGCGCGCGGTATGATGAATGAGAGTCATGCACTGTTGCATGCCTCTTGCAAGTTGACCGGACCTCTTTTTCATGACGCATGCCTCAGCGCACGTAAATCCAACCAGTTGGATTTTCGTTCAACATTCTGTGCGTCTTTCCAGTGATTTCGATATCAGTTTATTTAGTTTTTAAATAAAATCGACTGAGGCCGTATTGATATTGAGTAAATTCTTTACGAATTAAATAAAATGGTATTCTCTTCTCCACAATTTTCATTGGGATAAAACTTCGATCATTTTCAGGTCCACAAAAACAAACACATATGTTATAAAATAAATAAAACAAATACATAATTTTGTTTATAAATACATAATATTAAATATCAATAAATGACAATTCCGCCATAAAGTGTGACTCCACCAAAGCAGATCATTGCTGTATTAAATTCATTTTAAATCGAATATCTTAAGAGCGATAAACTTACATCGCGTAAAAACATATTTAGTGCCCTATGGTTATATATACAGGTCAAATTCCGTTACAACGAAATTCTTGGAGGAACGAAAAAAATTCGTTGTAACGAAAGTTTCGTTATAACGAGATTGAAAATTTTTGGCCAGTTTTTCACCCTTGCGTTAAACGTACGAGTACTGTATAGGATAAAGCAGTTCTCTCCTACGCATCTGTTTTACATTTTCAACGGGCCTGAAAGGGTATGAAACAAATTAAAAAAACAGTGTCAAGCTGCAACAAAATTTTATTTAATAAAAAAATCTGTTATTTTTTGCGTCTTTTTTTAAGTACACTTCAGGAATTGTTCCTCCATAATTCTTAAATAATTATACATTTTCTCGTCTGCTTCTACACTGGTGCACATAAATCTTTTAAACGTTTCAAACGCTGAAAAGGCTTGAGCAGCTGTTACAATTTCTTCCTCCGAACTCGGGGAGTCGGATTCTTTCCTCATGGAGTCCAAAATTTCTTTCTCGGTTTCCTCTTCTGATTCTTTCAAGTGACGATCCACATCAACGAAATCGTCAAATTTTAGACCTCCTCCTTTGTTGAAGGGGTTCCACAATTCTTCGATTTCCTGATCTATTCCTGATGGCTCCTCTTCTGCCTCTTGAGGCGCTGGCATTATCCTGCTTTTCCTCCTGTACTTGGATATTATCTGTTCAGAAATTGATGCCCAAGAGCTAGCTAGCATCTCTACTGCATCTTTTATGGTAAATTTTGCAGCTTGGTCACAGGTCATATGAAGCAAGATTTTTTTCAGCATCTCTTTCCGGTAATTTGCTTTCAAAGACCGAATTATTCCTAGGTCCAAGGGCTGCAGGAGGGCCGTACAGTTAGGGGAAAAAGAATAAACCCTCACATTTTTCAAATTGGGAGCCGTGTTGTGGGCTGCGCAGTTATCTATTAAAAGGAGAATCTTTTTGTTTTTCGTCACCATCTGCTTATCCAACTCCGTTAGTCATTTTGAGAAAATGTCTCTAGTCATCCAGGTTTTCTTATTCCTTTCGTACTCGCAAGGAAGAAACGAGCACCCTTTAAAAAATCTTGGATTTTTAGATTTTCCTATAATGAGCGGACGAAGCTTGTCGGTTCCCGTTGAGTTGCAGAAAAGAAGAGCTATCAGTCTTAGCTTCAATTTTTTTCCTCCGCTGCACTGCTCACCTCTGACTGCCAATGTCCTGTGAGGCAGGAGCTGATAAAAATGCCCGTTTCGTCAGCATTATAAATGTTCTTAGGGTCATAATTAAGAATAATTTTTTGCATTGAAGTCCTGGTGTCTGAGAGTGGTGGCCATACTTTTCGCCTTCTCCTGGAGTAGCGGTCCACTAACGGGAAGGTTTTTAGCCCTTGCCTCACAAAACCACCGAAATAAGGCTTCCTCCAAGTCCCCACACGCAGCAGTCCGTATGCGCTTTAGCTTTGGGTTTCGGTTGGCTTTGCGAAAACTTTCCTCGATTTTATCCGTGTCCTTCAAAAATGTTGAGAGCGTAGATGGAGAAATCCCGAAACTGGAGGCAATTTTCCCTTTCTTCCTCCCGCTGTCAACAGCTTCGAAAATTTCCATTTTCAGCTTCAAACTGAACTGTCTCCTTTTCTTCGAGACATCCATGGCACTTTTCACTTCACAACTGAAGAGCTGGTAAAGGACTGACCGTTTTCCCGGTAAATGAGGGCAAAATTACCTGAGATGGATGACTCATACCACGGTACTCCCTAATATACCCAAATGACTCATGTTGTCTGGTCGAGGGTTGAAGGCTAGACAATATTTTCGAGGGTAAAGCTCTTTAGCTGATATGAAAAATATTCGTTGTAACGAAAGTTGACATTTCGTTGAAACGAGATTTCAATTACCCATATTTAATGGCGAGCCAACCAAGATGATGAAAGATTTTAGTTATAACGAAAATTTCGTTGTAACGATATTTGTTGTAACGGAATTTGACCTGTACATGTAAATAAATCTGACAGTGGATACAATTATAAACTCATGCAAAAGCCGAGTTTATTCTGCACACTTTTTTATGCTGAGTACAAGGCCCCTCTTCTTAAACTCGAGGGAGGGCTCCCCTTATCAGTTCTCCCATGGCAAAGAAGCGTCTTTGTCGTAAATTGGCTGGAAAATTCCTCACTTGCTCATTCAACAATTCCTTGTCAATTCTCTCTTACTCAACTACCGATGCCTCAATTACTGTAATTTCATAGCTACTTCTTTTCATTGTGTACCAGTACCTGCTGCATTTCCCACCCTAGGCTTTTATTCGACTCGGTTACTTTTCCCAGTTTTTCGGAATAAAATTAGGTACCTCGGCTTATAATGAGTTTGGCTTATATTCGAGTATAAAAGGAATACTCTTTCACAAATACTGCTAGTAAGACTATTGAAATATTGGCTATTCTGTTCCACATTTAAGTGGAAATATTATATCTGGAGGGGAAAACTCTACATATCGATTTGTGTTTCGGTTACCTCAGTGAGGATCTCCGTTCGAGCCCCAGCTTATACACTATTTTTCACCTCTTGTACAACCTCAATATTATATCTTCATATTCATCTCTGTGTAGAATTGATTGAAAGAAATGTATTTTCACTTGAACAGTTTTTATTGCAAAAGAAAGCATCAATCTTAATTTTCAATATTTTTAAGTGAGAGTGTATGTCCGTTTTTCTTCCCCCAGAAAATAAACATTTTGGTTATGATCTTTCTAAACTCATAGAGCAAAAGTATAATTTAATTTTCGTGCAAGTGAACTATAGTGCAACTTCTGTGGCTCAAATATTATATTTATTCCATCATAACTCAGGATAATCCACTCTCTGCTGAGACAGAAAATTAAATGCGTAACTTCCCATTGCTACATAAAACGCAAAGGCATAATTTCACTCTAAAGACGGTGTAAACCGCATCACGCATCCGTGTAATTTAATTAGTGAAACCGAAAGAATTCTGCAACGATTAATATCTCTAAGAATTTGAAGCGCAATCGATATAAAGATTTTACCATCTTAATTATACATTATTAAATAGTTTTGTCTCGAAAAGGGATGAGTCGTTTGAGCTCACATTTCCCTTCATTAGTTAGGGACCTGACCACAGATAAGAATATTCCATTGCGCAATTAGACCGAATGTTTCAGCCTGCTTTTCTGGTGGCTATTCTATCTCTATGGGTAGTAGATAAGGGGTGACGTGGAAGGTGGATTTCGCAAACAAGAAATATAGAAATGCTTTGCGTGTAGTCATGTTTTTGGCCTTCATTTTCAGTTCTTCACGTGCAATCGAGTTGTTCACATCGAAAACGTATCTTTCAGAGGACTTACCTATATTGGCAAAGTGCAAGTGTGTTTCGTGCTCTATCACCAAGAAATTGTACTTCCAGTTTTTCTTGCTGAACATACAAGGATTAAATTGTACTTCCAGTTTTTCTTGCTGAACATACAAGGATTTTAGTCGGTTTACGAAGTGCTGCGGAAAATAATTCGAGTGTCGCGCAATTGCCCTAAGAAATATTGTGGAATTGTGACTGCACTGCTTATTTATAAAATATCATTAATTTTCTGTCTTTAATTTACAAAGTACACTTAATCCACTCAGTTAACGGAGAATGTTTGGCGAAAGAATATACGTGTTAAGAGGTGTTGCTTTTGTGAGCGAAAATGGATACAGTGAGGTTGAGCAATTACTCGGCAAATTGTTTTTTTCGTCACCAGTGGTCATCAGATATGTTGTAATGTTTTCGCTCAAAATAAAGTTTTGTAAGGAGTGCTGTGATTTGTTATTTAAAAGCGTTATTTGAGGAAATCTAAAGAGGTAAGAAAATACTATCAATTGCTTCTATGCGAGGTATGTACTTCATGCCGTATTTTTTAAACGAATCGCTATTTTTTTACTGTAAATATATCAAGTGAATGATCATATTTCTCACCACCAAATACGGAAGTTCTCACGTTCCAGTAATTCGCTTTTTATTGAATCACAATGTTATTAAAACAAAAGACCTTAAATGAAGTAATGCATTAGCTGATATAATGACGGTATGCAGATTTTATCTAATCACATGACGGCTCCTGTAAAAAAGTAATTCTTTAGAATCGAAGAGTATTTTCTGCTGAAAAATCCGAACTTAAATTACTCATACCTGTTGTATAGTTTTATTTAGAGAAACGACTGTTAGCTATTAATTTTAATTTCAGCATAGTAGTTGTTTAAATAAATGTGGCTTCAATGGAGTCAAACTGCTATTCTTTTGATTATATATATCCACACTATATAACTAAAACATTGCGTCCAGAAAGCATTATTATTAAAAATAAGATTTTTAAATACATCCGTTTGTTTTTTTAAATTAAAGTTGTTTATAATGAAAGAAGACTTTAATTTGACAGCACTACGAAAGTCGTTTTTCGGCTATTTACTTGATATTTAATTAGGAAGCTTTGATTTAAACCAATAACTCTGGTGAGCGATATAATTTAAAACAAAATTTTCAAATATATCTTTTTGTTCTTTTAAATGAAATATGGTTGTAATAAAATAGGTTTTATTTTGATTACTATCACGACTACTTAAATCGTTTTCTTGCTATTTTCTTGATTGTAAAAAAATTTGAAATAAACTTTTGATTTTAGAAAATTTTGATGTAAACTATTATTTCCGATAAGCAGTATTATTTAAATAACGATTTTAAAATACATTTAATTTTCATTGATATGAAAGTGGACTATAATGTAAGTAGATTTTATTTTGACATGAAACACTAAATTCAAAATGCTATTTTTGGTACAATATATTATTTAACTATCTTACTCTTAATACAAGGTATAGTTATTGTACAAAGAATCTTAAATAAAACGTGAATTGGTAAAAAAAGAGTTATTGGCAAATAAAGTAATATGAAAAATAAAGAATAAATTCATATTTACAAGAAAAGTCAGGGAAAACAGGATAAGGTCCACATGAGCCATTCTTGGCTCATCTGTTAGTTCCTGGTTTTCAATTGTTGTTTGGTATACTTATGTTAATATTATATAGACTGATTTAAACTATATACAGATACAAAATATTTCACAAGGCATAGAAGGTGTGATAACATTTAATATTTTTTGTTCCAAACTTATAAGAAGTCACTTAAAAATTGTCCTTAAGTATCAATTTATAGACAAACTCTCTCTTTGGAGCTACAACCCTATGTAAGCTTCCACCCCGATCAGCCTCCACTTCTCTGTCTTCTCACTTTCATCTTCTTCATGTCCTTTATGAATTAGCCATCTCAATCTGGACCTTCCTCTCCTTCTAGTGGCATACAGTCTCCCTTCTATCACCTTATTCAGCATTGCTGTTTCAAGCATCCTTTCCACATGGTCCAAACATTATATTATCAAAGATTTTGTGAACTTAACTACATCTTTCCCAATTCATTATTGTCTTTAACTCCTCTTTGGTTCTCCTTTGCCATAATCCATTCTCAATAACAGGTCGGTATATTCTCTGCAATTGCTTTCAAATCTTACCAGGGCCATACTCTTGTGTGATTGTTAGTGTCCATTTTTATGCTCCATAGGTTACCACTGGTCTGGTAATTGGTTTATATATTTGTATTTAAGTGTTTCTCTTTATTAACTTTCTCTTGAGTATCTTCATATTTGCAAAGTAAGTTTTATCCTTGCTTGTATTCTTTCATTTATTCATATTATGCTTTTTTGTAAGTTACATATTCTAGATATTTAAACTCTTCCACACTATCAAATTTTATCTGTTCTATCTCCAAATCCTGGGTGACTCTAGGTTTGCCAGAAGCATATATTTAGGTTTACTGGTCAATCTACTATCAATCCCATTTTGCTTGCTTCTTTCTATTTATTTGTTAAATATTGTTCCTCTTTGATCTATTTTTTCTTCAGATTTGTGTAATCCTAGAATATCCTTGCTTTATTCCAGTGCTGAATTCAAATTTAGTTTATTATGTATGTTTACTTTAGCCATGCTCTTCTTCAATGCCTTTTGAATCAATAAAATTATTTTGGATGGAATTTCCATGTCCTCCATTGCTTATCAGAGTTTGATCCTGTTTATACAATCAAATGCTTGCATAAAATATAGAATAGCATATGCAGTTTAACATTATGGTCATAGCATTTATCTAAAATTTGTCTGATAACAAACAGTTGGTCTATTGTACTTCTATTGGATCTACTCCCACACAGAGAATCTCCAATCATCCTCCCAGTTACTACTTTCAGCCTTTCTTTTATGATGATTTCATATACTATATTAAACAGTATTTTCCATCTATATTTCTCGAGAACCAGTTTATTTCCCTTTCTATATATTGGGCTTAGGATTCCCATGCTTTATCCTTCTGGCATTATTCTGCTTCCTATATTATACACCTAAGTTTATGTATAGCATCACTCATTATATCTCCTCCATATTTTAGTAGCTCTGCTGCAATATTTTCTTCCCTGGAGCTTCATTATTTTTTAACTTTTGTACGCATTGTGCAATTTCCTGTCTAGTGGGTTTAATTCTGAGGAAGTTTGATATATTTGATTTGATTGATTCTATATTTGATTCTTTCCTAAGCCTGTCATTTTCGTCGGTTGTTACTCTCTCCTTATCTTCTGTACAGAGAAGTTCTTTGAAATGTTCTACCAATATTTCCAGAACTTTATTCTCTTCTTGGACTACATTTTCCTCCGTATTTTTAAATCCTTTCATTCTTGGTTGGTATCCTTTTTCTAAAACTTAGTAGAACTATCTCTGTTTATTCTGTTTGCTGTATTCTTCTATATTCTCTAGCTGTTCTCCATTTCTCCTTTTTTCTTGCATATCCTATTTGCTTCCTTCTTCATTTTTTGGTATCTTTCAGTGTTTGTTCTGGTTTCTTTCCTTATCATGCTTTCTCTTGCTTTATTCTTCTCCTGTATAATTTGGGCACACTCGTTAAACCAATCAGCATGTTTTATTCTCTTGTTTCTTCCAATAGTTTCTTCCACAGCTTCTTTGATTGCTTTTCCTATTTTTCCCATTCTTTTTCTATGGTTATTTTATAAGTTTTTTCATCGGCTGTTGGTTTGCATTTTACTAGCTAATCCTTTTTGGTTTTGCTTTGTGACTTCCTAGTCTTCATTTAACTAATCTGTGTCCCATATTCTCTTAACTATATCTGGACCTTTTTCTGTTTTAATTATTCTCTCCCTTACTCTTGCTTTAAATAGTTAATGATCCGAGTCACAGTTTGGCCCTTTGCAGCTTCTTATGTCTATATCTGATTATTATCCATTATTCCTCATCTTTCACAGCTTTTTCTTGGCTGAGATTTTGCGTCACTCCCTGCAACGTCTAAGTAATTATTCTTCCATCACTTTTTCTATTAATAAAATTTTATGATTTAGATTTAAAAATGTGTTCCATTTTCGTACATTAAGATATTTCCAATTTTTTCTTGTGCAATAGTATCAAAAATATCTACTTCAACATTAAAGAAGCTCTGTTCAAATCGATGACTATTGAAGACTGAGAAACTTCACCTCTCTGAATCCAACTCCCCCCCCCCAACTTTACCCCTGCGTCTTTATGGACTTCTAAAAAATACATAAGGAAGACATCCTTATCCTCCCAGTGGTTTCAATCATTTCTTCCCCGTGTCATAAGCTGGCCACTGAATTTAATCATTTAATTGCTGATTTATCAGACTTTATGCCATTGTGTGAAAAACTCAGTGGAATTCGCACGTAAAAGTGAAAGACTTGAAATTTCCTAACAATGTAAAACTCTTTCGATGTTTACCAGAGTTCCTTGTGTAGAGTCTGTTTTTGTGTTGGAAGGGTTACTAAAAAGGAACAATGCGGATGAAGTAGTAACTAGTACCCTGTTGTCGTTGGCGAATGTGTGTTTAAAGAAATCTTTTTTTCAGTTCCAAGGTGGTTTTTATGAACAAAACTATGGTCTTGCCCTGTTTTAGCTAACATTTTCATGGACTCCCTAAAAAAGAAATTGTTTTATTCAAATTCCCATTTGATAAAATTTATTTTATGCTTGTTTCGGTACGTTGATGATATCTTTTGTTTTTGGGGTGGGAAAAACCGACAACTCTCTTCCTTCATCTCTATCCATCCTAGTATTTCATTTTCCCATGAAATTGAAACTAATAATACTTTGAACTTTCTTCACCTCACCCTACGTCTAGTTAATCAAAAATTCGAATTCAATGTTTATAATTATATTATTATACAGAAAATCAACTTATATTAACAGTGCCATCCCCTTTACTTCCAATCACCACTACTCAGATAAGCTAACCGCTTTTCACTGCCTTATCCTCAGATTATTTAATATTTTCTTTATCTACTATAAACTTTCTTCGCGAGCTTAAAACTATTAAAGAAATACCTGTTGCAAATGGTTATTATAATGGTTCAACGGAAAGAAAGACGCATTATCGACAATCGACTTTTTCCTCTTGCATCCCAATCTCTGATGGATTCCCCACGACGTGTTGTCGATCAGTTTAAAGGTAGTATTTCGCACAAACTTGCCAATCTCTTCAAAATATTCAATACTGTGCCAGTTTTTAGAAATAAAAACAACTTAAGGAAATTTTTATGTCTTCAAAAAGACAATGTAGAACCTTTTTATAAATCCGGCGTCTGTAAATTAATTTGCGACACTTGCAAATCTATCTACATCCGTCGTACTTCCCTAAATTTTAACGTTCGCATTAAAGAACAGTTCAATGCATTCATCAATGCTTCATCTTATTCCCACTCTGCGAAATCCCTTAACGTAAACAAATATTTTGAAGATAATGATAAACTCATTCGAACAATTAGAGATTGTTCAATACTTTGTATCACCTAATTGCTCTCTCACAGAGATTATTCGATACTTTGTTTAAACCTAATTGCTCTCCCGGTAATTAATATCTTTTTCAAACCCCTCTCCTCAACCTCAACATTGCCAATAGCTTCATTTCAGCTGGAATAGCTTCTCGGAAACTAATATTTTTCTTTGAAATAACTGGTTCTATTATTCGTAACAACTTGTAAAAATTTTCCTTTGAGATGCGTGTAAAATTTCGGAATACGTTTACATCATGCTGAAGTTCTCTGAGTAGCCCAATATTTCGATTTTTGTTAAACTGCTTTGTCCACAGTACTCGTTGCTTTTTTCTTTTACGTGCATTTTTTAAAAACACACCTGCACAAATGGCTATCACACTTGCCGATTATGTATCCATCACGACGCACAGTAGATGATGCAGTGTGGACAACAAATGGAATGCCTCATGAGGCATGCCCTAAATGCATGCGCAACGCATGTTGAAAGGGAAAGAGGAAGCGCAAGTTGAAAGGGAAAGGGAAGAGGAAAGCGCACAAGTGTGGATATAGCTTTAGGCATTTACGTTAACGAGAAAATCTCCGCAAATAAAAAGAGGGATTGTCCACAACGCAAACCACCATTTGAGAAGATTATCCGAGTGGCACAACGCAAATAAAGTGTAACTCCAAAAGAGAGGAATTATGAGAGAAGATTGTAATCATCGACGGAAAAATTTCAAATCGGCGCAAAAGAAAAATCAAAAGTAGCTTCTCTCATTCGTAAATATATTGAGAGAAATTACAGAGAATTAATAGAACAGAAACACTGGTCTCCTTAAAAGTATACCTTGGTCATTGCTTGATTTGAAACTCTTATACGAAAAAGTATATTAGTACACTGCTGGCCAAAATTAACGCAGTACCTCACTAACGATCCAAACGGCCACCGGAATAACTGCTAGCACAGACTTTAAATGGCAACGGTGGTCAGAGAAGACGATGTTTCTGTGCGATAAGGATCTCATTAAGAATCGAGCCTTGAGATAAGGGCGAAATTGCCGATGGATATTCTATCCGAAAGAAAATACTTTTCATGGCGTTGTGAGGATCCTTGTAGTTTCGCGTGAGTCCAGAGAGGGTTTATAACGGCGGGGACCATGAATATTCGGCTGCGGCACTGATCGAAGATTTTCATCGCAAAGCCATTATTTAAGATTTGCAAATCAAGTATTCTAGCGTTTCCAAAATGCCGCAGTGAGATATATTTGAAATGATAAAAAGTAGAATACGGTTCATAACCAAACGCTAAATTACCTTTGTTAACTTTAGAGTTGCTGAGAAAGAAATATATTCTCGTAACTACTTAGAGCACCTTAAATGCAGGGTTTCCGCGCAATATGTTTCACGTTTTGTTTCTTTCGATAAAATACATTATCTCATCAGCAACGGCTGCGAAAACTCCTGATTCTTCAACGCACTACAGTAATTTTAGGCAAGTTCTCGTCTGAGCCAGCAGTTTTTAAGAAAACCTACTTTAAGGCAAGCGATTAGCTTATGGTATCAGTGAAATCTTTAATTTAATCTTTAACGTTAATATTATTGAATATCAATATAATGAGATACGGGGCGTAAATATATACGTATATTCTGTAGTATGATAACTGAAGGTTTGTAGTATTCAGTGGGGATAAAAAAAGAGAAGTAATAGTAAAAGAAGGATTTCAAAGGAAGAGGAAACTATACCCGGTGCCGTGGCCGGGGAATTGGTCCAGGGGGAATTCGTACACGGAATTGATCTCCCGACAAATTGGTTCGCGGGGAATTGATCCCCCGCGCTGATGTTGTACTACGTTTATTCAGTCTTATGTTAATCTACACACCCTGATTATTGGTTAATGTTAAAAATAAATTAACCGGGGGGTTTGGTTGGGTTGGTAGTACAACATCAGCGCGGGGGATCAATACCCCGCGTACGAATTCCCCCCGGACCAATTCACCGGGCGCCACCCGGTGTGAGAAGAATTTAGGAAGAGGCTAGCAAAGCGTTACACATGGAGTTACACATTATATGGATCAGAGATTTGGACAATTAAGAATGAGAACAAAAAAGAATGGAAACCTTAAAAATGTGGATATGGAGGAAGATGGACAAAGAGAGAATTGAGGAGGTATTGAGGAGGAGAGGCGAGAAATACTACACTGGAAACAATTAGAAGAAAAAGGAATTGGCACTGCCCGAGAAGAGATTGTTTGCTTTGGAAAGTAATGGATGGAATGGTGGAGGGAGAAGGAAAATAATTCAAACGTTGGAAAACTGAAAAGTAGACGGGAAATTCGTGAGATTGAAGCGATTAGCTGAAAGAAGAGTGCAGTAGAAGTCCTTTTGCCGATTGCAGCAGAAAATCACGAATAAATGAAAATACGATTTGTAATTCTGTGTAACCTCTTGAAAATTCGTAAAGTTTTAATTAAAGGCAGAATTTTGGAAAGTGGGTAACTACTGTCGTTTAAAAATCAACAATAAGATATTGAAGTCATTGGAGAAAAATGTATCCAATCCTTTTTTTATATTTGTCATAAAACCTTTATTATTTCTTTATCACAATTGTATTTTCTTTGTATGTTTTTTTTCGGAGCGAGGCAAAGTGTAATCAATCTTGATAAACGACTTCTCTGGTCCCAATGAATGAAAGGATAAATATGTCACTCTCCTATTTCTGCAAGCATCTTGGTCTGTGTTCATCTGAAAATGGACAGGGAGGGATCTAAAATGTCGATTCGAAGGATTGATTAGTTACAATATACTCTAGTCTAAAGAACATGTGCCAAAACCTTTGATCTGATTTCAATTGAAACGTACGCCAGCAAAACAAACTATGCGTAATAATTTGAGAAAGAACGCGGATTTTCTACTACTAGGAAATATCCTCAAGTTGTTGATAATTAGTTGGGTTCGCAAATGTTACCCTTCACAAATGCTTTCCTGGGTGTTATTTTAAGAAATAAAAAGTGATACGTTTACAATAATAAGAAATACTGTATTTCTAGAGGACATTTTGAATGATTTTATTAAAATTGAGTTTTTATTTTTATGCTAGTCTTCTGTAACATCTATGCGCTACTACCCTTGGCTAAACAAAAGTCTATGATTGTATACATTTACATTGCTGGAACTATCAGAAAAATTAAGTAGAAGTAAATATAAATAGGCAAATATGTTGCTGCAACTAAATAACATTAAGTAAATAACCAGAAACAAATCAAACACAGCAAAACCTGTGTAAGGCGGAAACCAGTATAAGCCGGAAGCATTAGTAATATTACAGCATACACGCAAGGTTATTCACAGGAAAGTGCCTCTGGAAGGTGGAACCTGCGTAACGCGGACGGAAATCTATATTCCTTCAACCTCGCCTGTGAAAATCTAGTATTCGAATCTATGAAAGGCGGAACGAAATGGTATTAATTTCGAAAGTATTTACCATAGACTAGCTTTCCTTCCAAGTTCACTGACCATCTTGAAGGAATGAACATATAGTTATTCCTAAAATAAAGAATAATCGGAAGAAAAACGCTTGATATAGAGGACTCGATAATTTGAGGTCTCCATATGAACCTCAAGTGCACTGCCATTCTTGATTAAGACTATTGATGCACGCTCATCACGTTATCGTATCAGCAAAGGACTGCCAGTTCTCTGGTAACTTCTAACTTAAAGACAATGATAACGAAATTGTTAGTGGATTTATATCCTCGAGACGATATCAATAAGGAATGGACGCAAAAAAACTAGTTTTCCTCTTGCTGCGGTACCGATAGGATCTTTGGATGAAATGAGTGAAATATTTTCAGTAGAACCTTGTTGAAAATTGTCGTGTTTGTCTACTTTCTTTAGATTTTCTTTCACTGTTAAGTCTTGGTACTTGGAATTTTAAGGGGTGTTTCCTATTTTATCTCTTTGAAGGGGTTTTCCCTATATATACTTTATGCGAATGAAACTGAGGCATGATCGCAGTGCCTGAGCCGAAAAAATTATTCGTTCCTTGACGTTCCGCCTTAGACATGTTTTAGCGTAGTGATGAAAGTTGACGAAATTTCGTTCAAACGTTAATTGAAAGTATATTGCTGCATTATAATGTGTAAAATGAGTACCGGAGGTGAAACTCTGGGTAATGGTAGGCGGTAGTGCCGGCCACACTACCTTCATTCATACCGTTAGGCTAAGTATTAGCAGAGCATTAACTCCCAGAAGCGTGAGACGCTTAAAAAGGGAGACTACTACTACATAAATAAGTAAAACGAAATAGGCAACCATTTCGAATTAATATTCCAATGTTTGGCAGTTTTTCATTCGGCTGAATTTCACTACATCTTCCCATTATTTTATTATTTTCCTTTTATTTTCTTATTTTCCTATTGTTTTCTTATTTTCCTATTCTTTTCTTATTTTCCTATTCTTTTCTTATTTTTCCATTATTTTCTTATTTTCCTATTCTTTTCTTATTTTCCTATTCTTTTCTTATTTTCCTATTCTTTTCTCATTTTTCCATTATTTTCCGATTCTTTTCTTATTTTCCTATTCTTTTCTCATTCTTACCTTATCTTCCCCTAAAACCTTGTGGGATTCAACTTTAGCAATGTCTTTAGACGAGAAAGCTTTTGAATCAGTAAAATTTATACTACATCAGCATATTTCATTAAAGTTTTCATGATTTGTCATGGAAATCCAAAATTTTTGATTTACTCTTCCTGGTGGTTTATGTGCATGGCTTGCAAGTTAATAAATAAAAAACTAATGTTTGCAAGAAAATGCCTGATGTTGAACAAGCGATTTAACATTCATTCTTGTGGGATATTAAACGACACTTGAAAATATACGCTGGATTAAATTTGAGTAAATATTAAACCATATTCTGTGGGTTGAGGATAATAAATAATAGTAATAGTAATTTATTCAAAAATAACAATTACAGAATACAAAATTATGCAAGGATGACGGAAAGGTATGCCAGTGATTTGCTTACATAACAAAGAGTACATACATAATGCCGAAAGAAAAAGAAGAAAATAAAAGTAGAAGTTACTACGCAAGGGTTCTGCCAAACCTTAGGTTTGTCTGCAGGTTCCCAAATTTGAAAACTATCAAGTGGCGAAGATATTTTTTTCATCATTATAATTACATAATTATTATTTTTTATAGGTGATTACACAAAAATTTAATACGATACTCATTGCAATTGTTTGACTTGGAAATATTCTTTCAGTTTTTGTTTCATTTCAGAAGTGTTTGATAGCCCTTTCAAATAATTGGGTAGGCTGTTTATTGCCATAGGAATTTTTACTTCTGATCTATTTTTTCCACAGTTATTATAATACCAAATTACAAAAATCTCACGTTATCTCTCAACTACATTGTGTGGGGCCTCACATTACATTTTAATAGGGTATGATTAAAATAGTTGTCAACCGTTAAAATATATAAATAAAGGTCAAAAATAAAAAAAATACGTAGTCTGTTATAACCATTTTGTGTAAAAGACTGTTCGAACTTAGACTTATCATCTGACAATAGTTTAACGATTCTATTCTGTGTGACCTGAAGTACCTTAAGATAGCAATTGACAGTACTACCCCATACAGTTAAACCATACCTAATAATCGATTCAACAAAAGAAAAGTACGTGAGAATTTTAGCATACCCAGGAGTATAAAACATAATTTTGATAACAGATCTTTATTTACTTACTGTTTACTTTGACTTTATGTTTATCAAACTTGAAGTTTTCGTCTATAGTAATACTTGCTGAAGAGGTTCACATTTGCATTTAGAGCAATAGTTTACAAAATTTAAAATTCTGGTTCTCTAAAGAATAGAGTGTTACAAGACGTAACTTCCTTTGCTAATAATTATATAATATATAGTATAGATTAGGCATGAAATGTTTGCCATATTTAGATTCTCAGTGTTTGAAATGTTAAATTTTCCTTAAATTTCGAGGAAAACTGAATTTCACTCTCACATCCAAGAGTAGAGATAGAACACCGTTTCTCGTCTGCCATAATTGGCCTCTGATGAACGCATATTAATGATTTAAGCGTTGGAAAGGTCTTACCTCCGAGGAACAGAGTGACGTCAGACTATCATCATCGGCTGGATAAATTTTCCACTCGAATTGGCTCATGCCTATACACAAGAAACATATCATAAAGTTATAAATAATAGCTTCGAATGGCCACGAAATCATATTTTTTCCTGAATTTCTACTGATTCAACCACATTTAGTTTATTTAGTTTTTAGTGGCACTTACATTTTGGTATTCTTAGCGTGAGTATTTTTGCAAACTTCCATGTTTTTTCCAAATTCGTTCAATCAAATCTACTCAAACCGATCAAATTACCTAAAATTGTTCTGCAAACCATATTTTTTATCAATATATATTGAAAATAGCTTCAGAAATCATTTTAACTTCATATACCGAATGGAAAATGTTTGTCTTAAATTTAAATTTGTAATTCGGCAACTTCATTTTATGTATCGTTGATCCGCTTTTAGTTTCTAAAATAGAGAATTAAAAGTAGAGATAATCGTAAAACAGCCAGGAACGGAATTCCTATTCTCGCAGTAAATAAAACAATTCGATTTTTTGGTGCACCTGCGAGAAGGTTGACAATGTGTAGTGATTATTTGCGTTCATTCTTTTGTGATTGCCACCCAACGAATTCCTGCGAAATAGTTGACCTCATTTGATGCGAAATCAGTGTTGCAGAAGGACAAAGAGCCTTTATAAAATCGGGCCTTGAAATAAAATTTGTTGAGAAATGCAACGCTAAACAGTTCGTGCGGCGCTACTTCATTTTCCAGATTCAAAATTCATGGATCGGAAATATTCCCGGAGGATACTAACTAAATATGTGTAACTCCATGTAACGCCATTGAATTTGGATGAACATTTTTTGAAGTCATCTTTAATGGTTTGGAAAGGATTTAAATTTTGACAAGAATCGTATCTTAATTAAAAAACGGTGCGCACTTATTAAACATATTTTCAGTGTTTTATTATTATCTCCTTATTTTTATAATGTTACACTGTAGATATTAGATGAACGGTTCTCAAACTGATGAACCCTGACCCCTTTTCAAGATCATTCGAGGGTTATATATCCCTACCCAAAAAACAATATAAAATATATTTTTCATCGTTATTCCATTTATATAAAACTCCTTATTTCACTTCCTATTTGATCAATAACAAAATGATTTATTTTTTGAAGGAATGTAAAAGTGCTATAAATTTAAAATCTGCACAAAAGGTATATATATATGTATACGAGTAAAATGTAGCAGATCGACAACACTAATTTCATATCGGCATTATATCGGGACGGTCCTCAAAAGAAGAAAAAAGGATTGAAGATTTTCTTAAAATTCGCTGCAATTTAATCGTCTGGCATCGAACCCGGGACTTCCTAGTGAATTAATATGCAGCACAACAGAAGATTACCATCTTTAACTATGTGTGAAAATTCAAGCAGAAATATTGGCTGCAACTGCCTCAAACGACGTCCTACTTTTCCCTTATATTCCTTATGAGAGAAAAGTTATTGTGCTCTGGCATCGAACCCAGGAATAGAACGGTCTTTTAATTTTTTTTCTTAAAAAGATTCTTACCATACACCTTCTAGTAAAGCATGATCTTCTTATCTTTTCGATAAGTGCATCAAAAAAAATAATGAAAAACTACTCCCATGTATTTTAAACGGCAGATATTTGCATCGTCCTAGCATCGAACCCAGAATATTTTCCGTGAGAGTCATTTATGTTTTCGATAGATCCTAACCATATATATAGGCTCCTAGAGTATTGATTCTCTAGCTATCCGGGAAGTATTTTTAAAAAATTCCGGAAAATCAAAGCAATGGATTTAAATGAAAAAAACCGGGACTTTGGGGCCCTCTGGAATCGAACCCATGACACTGAGGTTCAAAATCGCAATTTTTCTGGCGGTTACACGTTATGGTCAATACGTCGTAAAAATTTCAAGACAATGACGCTTGTGGTTTGGCCTGTGAATTAGTATCCTATCTATCTATCTATCTATATAAGTATCTATATGAATGAATCCGGAGAAGCATCTATATATATAATAGTTTACTGTAGCCAACCCAAATGCATCTCAATCTAAAGTTGCAAGGATCCACTTCGACCACTTTGAGAACCCATATATTTGGAGTATGCCATACAGATTAATGGATCACATTAAACTTCAATCAAACGTTAAAGCGCTTTCCCATTTTATATCATCCTAAACTCCAATAATCTCGGTCCCGTATTTATTTTAGACACGGACGACCAATGCTTGCGTTGCACGGAAGAATATCTAATAAAGACGCCTCCCAATCTTTTCTCATTCCTTACTCTACCCTCTTTGCGCCGTGTACTTTACTTCGCCATTGGCTCGTTTATCTCACTTGAACTCACTCGCTGCAGGAACTTAATTTGTCGCTTCAAGTTCCACTCGGCCATTTTTATTTTCGTTGGCGCTTCATCAGCCGGAGTGCACCATCGCTCCTTCCTCAACGGGGCGCACCTCGAATTGAACCTCGTACGTTGGAATCGCCTTCAATGGTCACCGATCACACTCTACTAGATGTAATGGAAGATGGCGGAAGAACGCCAACTAACCATTTCCTTGCGGCAGAAACAATTCGCGTAATAAAGTAATTTACTAGAATAGACATCGCGGTTATTTTCAAGATTAACTTCGTCTAATAATAATAATAAAGTAAATTTATTCCATCTTGTAAAGAATAAATAATACAAACAACATGAAAAATTAATATTAAGATGGAAATAGGTACCCCATACGTATAACCTGCTTCGGGGTTACCATCAAACTCAATATAAACATAACACGGATGGCTGGTGCAGATACTTAATTAACTTACAAAAACATAAAAAATGGAAGTGGTTTAACAGAAATGGAAGAAACATTTGTGTGTTCTTTACACTTGTTAAAAGTTACACTTAAAAAAAAAAGAAAAGTAATACCTGTAAATTTCACAAAAAAACTAGATACATGTATATAACAATAATAAAGAATAATGATACTATTTCTCTCAAGTAATATAATTATAACTACCAAAGATTATCATATTAAAAAAAATATATCAATATTTTCATTTGCTAATAACCAAGACTTGGCCAACTGTAAAAAATCTATCTCAGTTTTAAACGCTTAGCACAGTTATAGGGAATATCTCGCAATTCATACTTGCTCACTTTTTAATCAGCTCTTAGGTTTTTGCCTTAACTAAACTTAAACTAACGAATACGCAGTACTCTGGGAGTCGGAATTTTGCTGGTACACATTAATGTATTTTTAAGTATTTAGGAAAACAGCCGCATAGGTCTCCTTGTCTTCCAGTAAACAGAGCCTTAAAAAAGCTACGCTCTCTTAGCAAACGAGCTAATTGATTCGTTCCAATTTAATTCCGCTGCTGGATCAAACGGTTTTGGTGACGTTTGAGGAGTTTTGTTTAATTGAATAGCAATAAATCAGATTATAAACTCGAAAAGAATTTGATAGAACTGCAAATATAGATAAGGCGTTGAATGAAGAAGGATGATGGAATGAACTCGAGTTAACGATAAAAAATCGGACGATATTTTAGATGAATTCTTTTCAGTTTCATTTCAAAGCAAATGTCTTTTCCATAACCCCTTTTGATATCACTTACAAACTTAGACTACTGTAGAAAACTCTGCAAAGAATGTTAAATTACGGAATAAGTTGTATAGAATGAGTAACCAAGCTAAAATGACGTCCTTCGCCTTCGCATGGAAATGCCATCTATATTATTATTATTATTAGTATTCGAAACGGGCGACTAGGGCTACTGGCAGATGAATTCCGTCTTTTTAGACCATCCCATCCGAGCTGAGCGCTTTTAAACTGAATGCACCAGCGTACGAAACCAATAAGCCGTTATTGAAACCATAGCGGCGCCTTTATGCGAAGATATATGCTATTTATGGATCGAACATTACAAATAAAATGTAATCGCGAACTAATCTAAAGCGGAATATTGATATGTTCTCTTTCCCGTTCTAAACCTGACTAGGAACACCATAATTATAAGTGAAGAAAAGACCGAATGCTGGTTGGCTTTGGCTATCCACCTCTTATCCATCCCAGATCGCCTATAGTTCCGATTGAAGATATATAGAAAAATCTGATGTGGCCAACACATAACTTTCTCCATATTTATTAAAAACAGAAGCCTATGCCGGTAATATATAAATAATTCCAAAACAATGAGTGTTACAGGACAATGTTTCATACAAAAGTTGTAGTAAAATACATTATCTATAACTTTGGTACAAAATTGTATATCTTACATTGAATTATGACAGAGATATGTTTGAGAAACTTCCATTTCTGGATAAACAACAACTTCCGGTTAACCATTATTCAAGAATAACTCCTAAACAATCAGCGTTACAAAAAAATGTTTCATACAAAAGTTGTAGTAAGGTACATTTTCTATAATTTTTGTGTGTAATTGTATATACCTACATTGCATTTTGACAGAGATATGTATGAAAAACCTCTATTTCTGGATAAACAACTTCCGGTTAACCATTATTCAAGAATAACTCCTAAACAATCAGTGTTACGAAAAAATGCTTCATACAAAAGTTGTAGTAAAGTACATTATCTATAACTTTTCTATGTAATTGTGTTTACCTAAATTGCATTCTGACAATGATATTAAAGAAACAAAATTTTATTCCGGTTTAACCGGAACTTCCGGTTAAGCGATATTCACCAAAAACTAATCAACTATTGGTATTGTTAGTTAAATACTAAATATGAAATTTGGAAATGATCGGATTATTACTTTTTAGGATAGAGGGCACACAAACTTTTTTACCACAGACAGACACGCAGACACATAGACAGACATGTTCGGAAAAATTGCGAAAACGAGCTCTATGGGCCCAAAACATCTATTTCCGTCGAAATCTGGAGGTCGAATTTTTTTGCGAATACAATACTTTCTCTATATTACGTATAGGGAGAAAGTAGAAATATAGCCACATAAAAGACTCTTCTGAGGCTTCTCCGATTAATAAAAAACGGTCTCTAAGCTGGGTATGTGTAGGTATAATTTATGTCTTGGTCTATGGGAACTGATCAGTGAAATTATTGATGCGGTTGGATATCTCATAAAAGAATGGGCACTAACAATAAATTGCTTTCTGTTGCTGAAATATCACCTAAGTAGATGACACTCCACCAAGTGACGATTGATCACACTAATGATGTAAGATATATATAACGATACGAAAACTATTTCGCGAGTAGTGGGTTGTCGGTTTTACTTAATTTCCACCGAGAGGAAAAAGATTTCTCGTTCTTAAATTCACACATTATTTTGTTTAGTATAGTTTTTAACAAAATATTATATGTTTTGTTGGACTAGGTGTCTCTAAGATACAAGGAGAAAGTTTCATAAACAACAAATATGTACATTGAATATAAAGATATGGGCAGAGAAGCCAACATTAATACGCAATGACTTACATGCGACGATAAAAGAAATACAAAGGGAAACATTATTGAATAATGATTAAAATCGTTTGAGCAGGAATCTAGGTATAATCGATTGAACATAACATAACAACTCATATGAAATGTGTGCTTATAAATGACTGGGAGAATAGAGATGAAAACAGTGTCGAACTTAATGGAATGGTAGTTCCTTTAGTTGAAAATAAGATGAAATCAATTTAATAAAGATATTCTAGGTTAAGAATTCCACGAAAATAAATCTCAAATATGAATCGGAAGATGCGCTAAATAAAACATGTTGGCTGCGACAACTTTTGTTGGTAAACAAGACAAAAATATCCGAACTGAAGAAAACGAAATAGGAATTGACAAAGTTAGGGATGCGAATAATTATATAATAACAATTTTGTTATAAGAAAATTATTAAATTAACTTTATATTTGAACAAAGAAAAAGTATAACTTTTTAAACCCTGAGATAAATATATTCTTAAACGACCATTATTTCGACTCATCATTATTGATGAAAAGAAATGTAAATTCTCCAGATGGTCCACAAATATGTCAGATAATAATTATGGTAATCTTATTGCTAATCCCTTAGGTTTGATTATAATTAATTCCATTGAAGCGGAAGTTTTATTATAAACAATGGTTTAAAAGATCAACAACATCCTTAAAAAACTCGGTTCTTCACTAGTTTTCGAAAGATTGGATTCAATTAAAGTGAGGTTTTCAGAGGGAGGAGTACATTTGGAAAGATTGGCGATATCGAAGGAGGTATGTTTAGTATTAGGAGGTAGGGAAACGTTACGAATTTTATCAATAAATGTTTGATATAAATTTTAAAAATGGAGTTGCTTCACTGCGACGTATTATTTATTACGGAAATTAGAAATTCTTCAATCGGAAGTGGTTGTTTTAAAATTACTCACTTCCTCAAATCAATTATCATTGAAATAATCCATCAGAAAGATTTCGATCGCCTAGTAAAGTTGGAAATACTCCTGAAAGTCTATTGGTTCGACATTTGCGTTGGTTCTTAGTGATTTTGGCCCTGCCGTGTGATCGCACGTGGGCGGCCTTATTATTTATGGGCCGACGGTTCCATCACGTCATCGTGGAAACTAGGAATCGGCAGGATTTCAATTCATTGCCTCGAATATTTGGAAGATGAGTAGATTTTGCAAGTACGTCACGCTCGCTTGAATGGATGGCCAATCACGAGCCATACATGGAGAAAATCGTTCTTTCTCCTCCGACCGAACGTAATCCCACATGACTCTAATTAACTCTGACACTCCTCCGATTTGAATTCTCTACAAAACGTCAATCTTTTTTTGACATATGAATGAAGAACGGTTCTTATTGCGTTTTATTTCCTACAGATGCGATAAGTGTGAATCATTTGTATATGTTTTTCAAATAGAATATCAAGGGCGATAGACAGTTTATTAAAACTACTCGGACAAATATCTACGTATGTAATTAATCATTATGTACGGACGTGATTTTGCGACATTTTCCTTATGGGAACCATTTCACTAGCTGTTGATCACTGATTTTATATTAGGCGGTTGGGGGATTTGATGCGTAGTGAATTATTGCCTTTGTGTAACCTGGAGCTGTGCCTATTAGGCGAGAGTGGCAAGATTGTCTTCCTGCTGCGGTGCCAGAGGCACGTGAAAGATGATTTCTAACAACCGAACCGCAGAGACCATGGACCATATTAAGATATGGAGGATCACATATTGGACAACTTATGGCGATGA
This sequence comes from Sympetrum striolatum, assembly GCA_947579665.1. NCBI lineage: Eukaryota > Metazoa > Arthropoda > Insecta > Odonata > Libellulidae > Sympetrum > Sympetrum striolatum. The sequence goes on along the minus strand of OX388346.1, from coordinate 71,372,287 downwards.
ACATGTCCCCATTACGATATAGAAGTAATTTGATTTTTGGAAAGCAAAGATTAATAACTTCAAACTAATTATGATAACGAAATATGTAAGGAAATATGATACTTGGAATTCAAATTATCCACATTCGATATATTTTTCCCACACACTTTGATTAGTTGCATTGAATCATGATTAAAGATATTTTGATCAACCAAAACAATAAAATAATTATTATATTTAAAAGTAAATAAAATTAGCTTTGCTATAATTACAGTCAGTATTCTAAGCTAATCTCTTAAGTAAAAGACTAACACATGTCTTACAGCCTACTGTCTGCCCATTGCTAACAATAATGATAATAAATAGACGAAATAAAGCGAAATGGAAAGTGGACGCTTATAATTCAAATAGGTAGCCGTAGTTCGGATAAACAAGTCATACAGGAAGAAGGACTCAATTATGAATTTAAATACGTATATTAAAACTTAACTATAGTGCCTTGGAAAATACATTTTAGAGTTCTTAATTAAGTAGAAAACTCCTGTCAAACATCAAAAGGGATCAGGCTATAAGTAGAATCTCAAGGAAACAAAAGTTTTGAAGTACCCAATTAGAAAAGATATGAACCCGAAAAACTATTATCGATATGTTACGGTCTTTGTTTGTGCCCTCTTTATAAAATATGTTTTACGTAATCCAACGCATCGTAATATAAGTAAAAATCCACTCCAGATTCACCCAATGAAAATAAAGTATTTAAAATATACCACATTCGAAAGTGTAAACGCCTTCAAATGATTACTGAAGGATATCGGACGATTGACAATGGATATCGAAATAAAAATTCCCGTGGAATGAAAACGCATCATGAAATAGCCCCTACTGAGGGCAGCGGGGTTTGATGGGACGGAAATCATAAAGGCAGAACCATAATCGGCTCATCGGAGACGCAGTCCACAATCCAAAAGATGAACCAATTGGAGGGAAAGCGTGTGCGTTAGCGTGAGTTGACGTTTCACGCGCGAACGCCTTTCGAAGTGCGTTTGGCGCCATGTCGAGTGGGCGGAGACGGGGCGTGGGATTCAACTGTCTGACGGCAGACGAGGCAATTTATATCCAATGGTCCTACTTTTTAAAGAGAGGCAAAATGAAGATCGATTTTGATGCTTTAAGATCGCGGACGCCACTGCACCCAAACGGAGGTGTCTCCGGGAGCTATCCGAGAAACGGAATCGAGGCTCAATTCAGTCGAGGAGTCGTAGCTCTCGGGTTTGCCGGATTATTGGATCGTCTTTATGTTATTAACCGTAATTTTCCAATTATAATACTCACCCACTATAAGACGCACCCACGTTATTACGAGTGCAATGTGAGAATTTTCTTATCACCATATATAATACGCATTTGGCTTTTAGAGAATGGAATTCTACGCTATTATTCGCGTATGGTCATCTGCCATCAGCAACCGACAGATCACCGCGCAAGCATGGAATTGTGCTAATGGATGGCTTTCCCCCTTGCTCTTACGTACCCCTTTGATTTCTCAATGTGACGATCTATCAGTAATAGGTTCTTCCCCTCTGAATTTTTGTTTTAATTTAATAATTTTATTAATATGCAGCAGTATTCTTTTCAGAATAAACGTGAAATCCGACTACATGTATGTATGTTGAGGTATTTACTTCAAATGTCATCTACAGCCCGAATAAAGATGATGATGTTTGTAACCATGTATAATACGTGACAATACATTTTAAAATTTAATTATATTAATGCAACCGGCTCAGTTAACTCGGTACATAAAAAGTATCCAATAAATAAAGAGAATAACAAGGCTAGAGGAAGCTTTCCATTGACATTTACACCAGTCAGCTGCAGTTTCACCAAGAGAAGCATTTCTCCAAAACATAATGCCTGTGATTGTAGAAATATTGTAGCCATTGATACTGATTATCTGGTGTTTTTTGGGAATTTACATCTCCCACCGTCAAATTAATTTTATTATATTGTATTCAAAAATATATTAAATAAATTTAGTTAAGATATAATACCTTAAACTTATTTCTTTGGACTTATCATTTATTAGTATTAAATTGTGTCGAAGATAAAGAATAAAAGAAATTTGCTCAAGCATAATCTCAAAATGAAGTGTATGCGATGCATTTAATGCAACTATTTTTCCTACCTTACGTCTACCTTTATTTTTGGCGACTTTCCAACCTAAGGTTATCAAGTTTGAAATACAACAGTATGATTTGTTTGTATCTAGCTTCTCAATAATGAATTTTTGTGGTTAAGTTACCTTTATATTATTCATATTGGTAATATTTTATTTTCAGTTATCATGACCATTAACTTTACGTTAACATAGCTTATTTACGAAAAATCAATAGAATGGTCATTGTAATTTCCATTTATGTGAAACCAGAGAATGAATTTTCATTTCAAATGACCTATAATTGTGGAGAAATGTACGGTATATGTGCAGGACTCATACTCCTGTAAATCCTCGGAAGTTATTTGAAATACTAAATAATACCTAATTTTGCTCAAATTTATTTACTATGTTAATTTATACTCGTTTTCCTTCCTTCAGCGAAAAGCATGCATAAAGTGGTAGTTATTTTCTGCTGCCGATGCTTTAATTGGGTGTGTAAAACACGATTCATGAAACCTATTTATATTAAAACGCATGATGAGGCTAAGTAATGGTGAACATGCATGCTTCATCGTCGCAAGTACATTATTAATCGACGCAAGTGCACCGATGCCATGAACTCAGACACAAGAAACGCTGTAAAATGAGACAGGAAGTGCCTGAAAAGATGCCACCGAAGATGATTCTTGATGATAATCGCTTATGCGCGCCGAAGGACAATTGCATAGAAGAGCGATTTGTTGAGGACGAATGGCTATTAGTGGCCATGATATCGCTTTCGGAGTTCAATGGAAAGAACGTCATCAAAGGAGAGCAATGGGGCGATGGAAATTTTTCGGTCAACGCTCACAAAGCTCGTTGGAGGAATTCACTTTGCTCCGTTGGGCTGACCAATCGCTCTCGACAAACTGCAAAGAAATGACCAACTTTTTCTATCAAATCGAAAAGTTTTGTTTGTATTGGGGCCAAAGGACAAACCATTCCATTGATCGGATTAAAGAAGATGTGGTCTCCGAAGTTTTAAAAACTTCCAAAGTGTTGAAGCGAATAAAATCAAATTTCTCCCTCGCTATATTCTTAGAGGAAAAATGAAACAAAGGCAGAGGAAAATGCGAGATCTGACTTTCCGTGGAATGTAACTTTCAACGCGCACTTTCAAAATACTTTTTAAGGTCTTCGGAAAGATGTCATGGCACACCGATTCTCGAATTTTGAGTCACTCAAATATTACGCAACTACGAAAACTTTGACGAAGCTCATGAAACTCAGAAAGTGACTCAAAAGTTCGAATAAAGGGAAATAACGGATAAATATCCCACGCGAAATATTTCCAATTCCAGAGGATTATAAAAGTCTTCACAGAGACCGTTATTGAGGAAAAACGATAAAAATACCTCCTAGGTAAATATATGAGAGAGAACGTCACGCATGTTTTGCTGCTATATCCTATTTGATACAGCGATACAGTGATGAACATTATGTTGGGTCGTCAATTAAGGAAGAACATTCACGGAGTGCTCGTATGGTAAGAAAGGATATTTAAAATACGCTCAAAATAATATATTCATGAAGGCGAACGGAAACAAAATGTTTGATTTACATTCCGAATTTGGATTGGACGCAAATCTGCCGGGATTAGTGTGATTGAATAAAATGGTACGAAATACGCCTTAGATTCTCTGAAACTTAAAATAAATATGATGATTGTTTTCTGAAGACTGTTCAATGGAAATTAAGACAATATGAGTTAGCATATCATTCAAAAAAGAAATTTTCTTCTATCTTTGACCTCCTTTTGCCAAAAAAGTAATTTTGTATTGGTACTTCGAAATAGATTCACTAGATTTGACTCTCCTAGAATAAACAATTGTTAACTGACAGTTGTATAATCAGATATAATATAATACATTAAATCACCAATTTTAGATGCTTAATATTATTTAATCTGTATTAAATAAGCTCAATTTGAGCAAAATTTATTTTCGTGTATTCTAATAAGATTTCAATTTAAATCTAAATGATAAGAAACGCTTACATTGACATCAAATTTCATGCGCAAAATGCGCAAATTGCGCAAATTGATACTCTTAATTGCATATATTATAGACACTTTTCGTTGCAAGTGCGTAGCGTATTTTCTCGAGTAATCAAAACAACCGAAATTGTGAGGTGTTAGCCAGACTTACTACGATCAATACCTTTTCACATAAACAAGCAATAATTAGGACTGGAAGATACAAAATGGTTTATTAATTAAAGGTCCCAAATTTGAATCAGAAACTTTGTAACATTTCTTAGAAAAATTTCCGGCTAAGTTTTCTTGAGTAGGTTGGCATTATCTCGGTCTGACATTCTATCGCAATTTTTTCTCCCGAACTTCCAAGGAATCCTTCTGTGATTTTGAAATCAAACACACTGGAATTGCCCGTTTAATCAAAGGTACTTAATGAAGCGACCTTTCTGTCATTTCCATCATAATTATCCACACAATCTTTATCCCTCTTCTCATTCTGCTTTAAATTTCCTGATTTATTATTTCAACTTTTAGGCCCATTGATTGCAAGATTCAAAACTTTATGTTTAATACCACATGTTGTTTGATTTTGAATGAAAAAATTAATAATCAATAATTAACTTCAGTTTTTAGTAAATGTTTCAAAAAAGAATGAATTATCATACATCGGATTGGTAAATTAAGTTCGTATGTAGATATACTCCTTGAATAGAACCATGATCCGACTACATCCTTACACTATGTGTATAATATTTAAATATTGAACTTCAAATTCAATTGCACGTATTCATTCATTCATGAGTGTTCTATCTCTCGGTACACCCAAGAATCCCTATTAATTTCCCTATCTCCTTCATTTCCTTATAGTTAACCTTATGTCATCCAACATCTTTTGTCTCAGTCTTCCCCTCTGTTTTTCCCCTGAATCCTACCCTCAATTACAGTCTTCAGCAATCCATCTCCCCTCAATATTTGACTCACCCATTTTCTCTGTCGACGCTTAACTACTTCAATTATAGCCCTATCCTCCACAACCATCTCCAGCACCTCCGTGTTTGTTTTCCTCTCTACCCAACCTTTTCCATTCTACGCTATACCCACATTTCGAAGGCCCCAAACGTTTGACTTTCTCCTTTATTTAAGTCCACGTTTCGCACCCATAAAGAAAGACATTCTAAACCAAGGATTTCACCAACTTTTCCTGATTCCTTTGATTCCTGATTTTCATCACTAAGTTCGGGGGGTTCCATAACAAAAAAGGCAAAAGAAAACAGTTCTGATAATAATTAAAATTATAAAGAAAATTTAATATCTTTCAGGGGTTTTGAATAGACAAAGGTGTAAAGTGTTTGAAGAGAAATGAGGAATAGGAGAAAATACTGGTTATTTTGTTGATAATTTTGTTGTCAATGTCCGTAAATCAAATTTTGTCGAGCGAGAAAATAAAATTTCATGAAATTCAGTTTTATAGTTTCTTAACAGAGTAACCAATGAATGATGATTTGCTTGTCTTACGAAAGATGAAACTATATTAATTAAATATCTTACTAGAAGCAATAATAAGTGATGAAATTCAACAGTAAACGTGAGACATCAGCATATAAGTAACTTATCTCGTTTGTCTGTGGTTTTCCAGGTCGGCCCAATTAGTGACGCCTCTGGTGGCGGAATGCATAAGCTCAATAGACGAAAATGCTCTTCCGTCACCTGCAACTCTTTTAATTAAAGGCTCTCTCAATCAAACTTCCTAACGGCTATTGAAGAACTAGAGCGGAAACGGGGCAAGTGTTGAAGTTGCATTTGCGAATTTTCCAATTAGAGTTGTCTCGTTTACTATTGCTGCGATATTCACTTTCAGCAAGTGCGCCAGAATTATCGAGTGAAACTTAATCGGATTAGAAGTAAATCAATTTATATGGAATTAAAAATATTAGAAAAATTTAATCTAATGAGAAACGGGTGTCCGCATTATAGTTAAACGTTGTCTCTTCCGTTTTATTCAATATACATGTTTTGCACTAATGAAAAGTGAGCACAGTCAAGACCTTTCTTCTTGAAGATCTTAACAAATTCTACAACAAAGAAGTTCACTGCTTCTGAATTTTCTTTTAGATTTTATGGTTCACGCAAAATGTTTTCCAGATGTCTTGAAAAATAAATGCAAATCCCTTAATTATTTTTTCTGCAACGTTTACAGAACGATTATTAATTATAAAACTTGGATCTTACTTATTACACTCTTAATATCACGCCATAAGTTGCTTAAATTTATTATTAACATATTTATAGATTGACATTGAAATTGAGAATCAGAGTTTTAAATGTTTACTATAATTATTACATATTTAGATTTGGTATTTTTTCAATAATTTGGATTTTAAAGAATAAAATGTAATGCTTCAAATCATAAAATTTTTAATATTTACGACAAATGTCACTTTGCCGTTTATAATAACCTTGTTATAAAATATAATCAAGCAGATATTATACTTAGTTTTCTTTATAAGTTCACTCTCCTACAGGCGATAATATTCTGCAGAGAAAAGCAACATATTTGTGCAAGCACTGAAGAAAACGAATATTTTCATTCAATATTTTCATCCATTCAATATTTAGTTACTTCTAACTTTTTTTAAGTAAGGTGAACACGAAACCATTATTTTATGCTTGATGTTAAATGGTGTTGGGTATTTGTAATCATTTGTAGACATTATTGTAGTATACAAGATCCGCATAAGAGTTTCTCTTTTAAATTAATAAGTATTAATGCACCTATGCACCTTTAATGCATCCTAAGGGATGCACTTCTGGATTAATTTGACCTAAATAAGGTAAGAAATGAAGGAAGTAGAAGAGGTAATAAAAACCTGCGGAAAAAGTACCTCTCCTCCTTCCTTCATTTCTCATGATAGATTTCCACAATGTATCGCCTGAATCTGTGAATTTTATTCTGAATAAGGTAGAGTCTATACATTATAGTTTTGATAGAAAAGTTGTTGACATTTTCAATTGTAAGAAGAAAACGAGTAAAAATGGGAAATAGATGAGGTATCAAAAACTTAGAGTGACAAACTACGTACGATCAATGAGAAATGAGATTAAATGGGTGCTTCAGAGATGAACTCAAACGCACGAGTTCTACGTAATACATAATTCAACTTTCACTAAAATGAACAACAAAAATCTACACATGAAATACACTGATTTCCTTGAACGACCTTCATATTACGTTGTTCTACGTGTTCGCTGGATAATTCTTCGTAAATTAAAACAATTTCCGCGTTTATAATTGTATGTATATTATGTTTACTCTTTTCTATTGTATTCGCCACAAATTATTTTCCCATCTTCCCAAATGGGCTTTAGAATAAAGTTCTTTTTCTACGTTCTTCATAATTATTTACATGGTTGCGTTGCATGTTGTTTATTTGTTTATTTAATTAGAAACGGGACTCATTGTCGTGATAGACGCCATTTAATGAACATAGGATTCAATTGCAGTATGTCTTGCACTGAACCGAGTACTACAGGTAACGAATCGTCTATCGATTTCTCGCATTTTTATCTTATGCAGATTTTTATTCTAACTTTACGTTGTATGGCGTATTTCCTTAATTTAATTTTAGGAATGTGTATTCAATGAGGACTCAACTCCAAAACTCCCTTATCAAATAAACGTGCAAGGCCTTCGAAATTATTATTCTATTATTATATTATTTGATAAATCTCGATCTCACATTTCAAAATTATGTATACGATAGACAGTGGTATAATTAAAAAGAAACGTAAATATAACATATAGACCCATAACTCAGGGTAGTATCCCATGACAATTTTCTATGCTTGCATTATGCAAGCACCCATTTACTAGTTTTAAATGAAAGATGAACTAGAGGATGTGCAGAAACAAGAATGCTAGAAGAAAAGAAGACAGTGGAGTAAATTCCCTTCCAACAAGAAACCTTCAGTACCAAAAGTGGGAGACTTTGACGCAAAGAAACTTCGGGAAATAAAATTTCTCAAAAATAAAATACTTCTTATCACAATCTTGTATTTTGTAGAGATAGGACGGGCAGAAGACTGAAAATAATATCGAGGAGCTTCAATAAAATCATTATAGAATTACTACAGCTATGATCTAATAGCGCGTTAGAGCGATTATACAACGAATAATGGCGTTGGGTAAACTGCGAAATAAAGCGATAAAAATCGATAAGTCAAAACACCTAGAAAAATAAAATGTATGTAGTAACGAGGACATTCTGAGCATAAAAGATCGTATTTCGGCGCGCAAATTTGAGATCGCGGAATATCGTGTATTGAAACTTAAGAAAACGAAAATCGGAAGAACAAAACAAACGGGAATGAGGACGAGCAAAAGGTTGCTTTAAAGTGGACAGGAGAGACCCTTAGAGAAGAGAACGTCTTTTGCAACCCCTCACGAGATCCCTTGGAAGGGCGCTGACCATTTTCGTAACGAAATAGGACATTGTCAATAGAATGAAAAGGAACGGCAGCGGAATGGGTTTCAGGGAAAAGAAATGAAGTTTGCGCGGCACAACATTAAACCCACGTAAAGGAGAGGCTATTTTACGAAGGCGCCAGCGATTATCCAATAGAAAAGGGAATCGCTTTATTGGCGAATTCGAGCAATAAAAAGCTCGTTTTTAGTTTCGATGGAATGATAAGAATGTGGAAGCAGTTTATCTAAATTAGGAAAGCTCTTCCAAATCCATTCATCCTCCACGTGCCTCCTTTTACTATTTCCTAATCTACAGATATTTGAAGCAATCGTAAAAAGGTCACAGAGGCGTGATTTGAGTCTTCTCTGTTTCTCGCAATTTGTCTGTTTCTGAAATTGTGAGATCACTAAAAAGGATAAGGCGTATTAAGGGATAGACAAGGTACGGCGCCCGGTGAATTGGTCCGGGGGAATTGATCCCCCGCAATGATGTTGTACAACCAACCCAACCCAACCCAACCCAACCCCACCCAACCCCGGTTAATTTATTTATAACATTAACCATTAATCAGGGCGTGTAGACTAACATAAGACTCAATATGACCACATCAGCGCGGGGGATCAATTCCCCTAGTACCAATCTGTCGGGAGATCAATTTCCCGCGTACGAATTCCCCGCGTACGTATTCTCCGGGTACGAATCCTCCACGTACGAATTCTCCGCGTACGAATTCCCCCCCGGACCAATTCTCCGGCCACGACAAGGGACACCTATTTGACGATTGGAAGAGGCATTCATTGGCAGAAAATGTTTTATTATTTATAATATGGCAATTAGCATCTCTACCTCAAGTTTTAAGTAACAACTAAAGAAGAATTCAGACTTTAACGTTCGAACTTAAAGATGATGTATGAAAAGAAATAGTTTTGTGAAGATTTGGGTGCATCACATATTGAGAAAACTAAGTTTGATGATGGGGAAAATAAACGGTGAAGTATCAAGTGTCACGAGAGAAAAGGGGTCACAGTGAACAAATAAGGATGGAAGAAGTTGCGGGACAAATCCTTCAGAGAGGAAAGATTCTTAAGGAGGGCAAAAGGGAGCAAAATTGGATGGAGAAAAGCATAAAGAGGTTACAGATGTAGTCTTTTGATCAATGAGAAGGAAAATTTTATATTAAAGCCTACTGTCTTGCCAATTGTATAAGGCTGGTCAAGAGGAGATAGAATTTCAATCATGACTCAGATTTTTGATTTTTATAGTCATTCATTCACTTTACAATTTAAGATTTAATTTGCTAAATTAAAGTTATTTTCTCAATCATCAAGTTGAAGCAAAATACGCAGTTCAATATATTCTCGAGGTTATTATATTGACAGAGTAAATCGTTATGTTTCGATTAAACAACGAGAAAAGTGCCAATTTTGCATAAATATTTTACTATTTGAATGCTACCCGACCTATTACTAATCGTATAATTACTTTGTTAAACTACCAATAAATACCAAAACTATTTTTATTTTAATCTTAGAGTTGACGTTTAAAATTTCCACAACGGATGAAGTAATGAGATGCCCTTCGATTTATTTGTTAAATGCTAATTGCTTCTAATTATATTTCTATGCATTATGTCAGTTTAATGTAGTATTTGATTTTTATTTCAAGGAAGCATCTTATCTGATTGCCTTTAATACTGATTCTTTACCAATATCTGTCATATTTCGTTTTTTTCAGATATTTAATTTTTGATATGACTTCTGTCTAAGTATTCCCTATTCGCTAAAATAACGGTAATATTTTTTCGTTAAAAGTACAGTGGTATCAATTAATCGACGATATTCATAACTAGAAAGAAATACCAATAAATTTACTAACAAAATGTATTCTTCTTTCGATGGAAAGAAATGGTTAAGCTACGTGAATGTTAAATTAACATGAAATCGATCATTTACGTTAATTTCAAGTATATCTACCCTTGGAATTTGGCTTCCTCTACATGACACCTTAAGTAGAAAAAGTTATTAGTATGAATTATTACAGAGGTACTTCAAATTATACTACGTACGTATACTTAGTGAGCGTTCTCCATTCCTCCCAGTTGGCGACGCCCGGACTGCCCGCAACCAGCAGAAAACATCGCGCTTGCTGGTTGCGTATTCTAAGGATCCCAGGACATTTCCCTATGTACCCAAATAATAGTTGGTTTTTCAGTCCATTTATGAAGCTGAGCTTAAGAGGTCGAAGTCTATGTGAACGCTATCCCTTAAGAGACGATATAAATGTTTAATCTGAGTCAACATTTAATTTCTTTTAAATAAAATGGCAAGTAAAAGAAAAGAAAATAAGGCTAGACGAATACGTCAATCATTATTGGAGGAAACAGACCACTCTGATAGGCTATGTCTCTTCTTATAACAAGCAATGGCGATACGTTCCAGGCCTGTGTAACTAAAATTATTCATCAGTTCTTTTTGTTTTCTTTAGATTTATTGTTGAAATAAAAGTGTGTTTACTTTTTTGGCTGCCTAAAAATGTAGGTGAAATTGTACAGGTAGCATCAATTGATAAAATCTGCTATACTAGGCTGCACTTACCTTAAGAAATGTATAAAAATCTTAAGGCTGTCTTAGAGAGTGCAAACGTCATCTCTGCTTTCTTTAATTATTACTTTCGTGTATTGACCGCGTAAAATAAATTCGTGAAGCGATAAGTTTTAGCTTGTATTTCCCTGATTTTTTTTGCAGTATCAAAATAGTCTTTGTGACAGAGAGAACGCATACTCTCTGAATCCTCTTCCAGGAACGTACGTTGTCTGAATTTATAGAGTAGATTAAGCCTTAGTTTGAATCTTATTTCTGAAAAATTCCCATTCAGCGTTCTGATGCAAACGGATAACTCTCACTGATTTGTCGCGCCGATTCTTTTACGAACGTATTGTCTTTCCTTGTATTTTTCAAAATTCAATAATACAGAATATTTCAGCAGGTCTCATGCACTACATGCATTCTCTAGTTAAAGTCTAACTGACAGTCAGTATCTTGGATCACGGAATTTTTTCTTCACTTCCACGAATGTTCTTTTAAAGGGTAGTTTATTGAATGCTCGTCCGCAAATATCACAGACAGCACATGTTAAATTATTCGTTAGGGTTACTCCAATATGTTCCCTCAATTCTTTTGTTTTTAGTTTTCCCTCGGAGGATACACGAATATTCATTAGCATTAGAATCTTAATTAAAATAATAGCTATCATGGCACTTAAATAGGTCATGCATCTTTAGCTCAAGACATCTGAAGAAAAATATTTCAGATATAACTTCCCCACTAATGTTATTTGCGTAGTCAATGCTTTCTTATGGAGTTTACAGATTTTATCTATAGAGTATCAATAATTTACGATATTTCAGAAAAAATATGATCATAGAGAGATATGAAAAGATGTTATTAGCAGCTTCCTCAACAATAGAGCAAATTCAAAATTTCTTACGTCTTCACGTGGTTTTAAGGAAGGCTCCTTAAAACATCGGTGATAGATTCACTTAAGCTGTTTATCTGCATAATCTTATCATTAGAAATGAAGACGTTTAAAAAATTAACCGACTTCCAATCACAGCCGTAAAAGAGCGTATACTGTATTGCTAATTAAAATTGAATCGAAGAGTGCGTTCTATTTTGGGGATATTGGCGTGAGATCACACAGAAGTGAACATTCAGTGGAAAAGCAATCGGCGTTTACAGTCCATCCATAACTTCTTTACGGCCGACCTCGCCGAGAGTGAAGGCAGTGGATTTGGGGAAATACGGGAGCAAAGGGAATAAAGGGAGGAAATTAAACAACGGATCGAAAAGAGCCCTCGACGACTCACTACAAAAAGTAGAAGTAAATATAAATGGAGTGCATGGTGTGATTCCCTTCTTTCTCCTATCATGGCCCACAGCATTGCCACATAATTCCTTCATGAGTATTAATGAGTGTAAATAGGAACAACTATAGCACTTTTAGCAATTGGGCTTTTATTATAAGATCTATAAAGTCTGTTGTATGTATGCATTATATCATTATGTATCCATTGTTTGTTGATCCTGAAATCCATTGCAGCATAATTGTAAATACCTCTGCTATCCATTCTCAAAGTACCAGAGAAAAGGCCTAATAATGGTGATAAAAACCTGTTCTGAAGGAAGAAACCACTCAGGAACGGATTAATTTTCATATATTTGAGATACAAAATCATTCTTTCATTTTAAGAAAACGACAGTGAATCTTACCTAGTGAACCTATATAAAATGGCATCTATGCTGATCAAACATTCTAAGAGGAGGGATATGAGATAGTTATCTCATATTCCATATATGATATCCCTATCATATCAACTATATGAAAGATTCTTACGAATAATCGTATTTAATTTTAGCAAAATACTTACTTAAATACTGCGATGAATAATAATAAATAATATTTTAGTTAAACTTTCAAACATTCTTACCACAAACTGTATTCTAAAGTTGTTAATAATTCATTGTTCATGAAACTTCACTTTAATAAACAGATGTTGAAGGCAGCAAAATGGTAGCGAAGTGAAAATAAAAAATTCGTTCGTCTTCGTTCAATGGATCTCTCAAAGGATATCCGAATAATATATAAATAAATAATTCGAATTATCTGAATGCATATTACTCATACCAATCAAAGATATTGAAAACGTGTTTATAGAGGAAACGTGCGAATCAGTTATATTTTTAAATATCAATCTCAGTATAAAATATGCAATTCTGACATTCCAATTCGATGAGAAGGATTTCTTATGAATGTTGAACTTACTTATGTGAAGATTGGAAGATTATGAACAGAAATTTCTCATAATCTTTTGAACAACATTTAAGAGAAGAATGGTACTACGAAAAAGAAATAGTGCTGAGGTTTTCAAACGTAGATTAAAATGCAGACAACTCGGTCAAAAGCAAAAAAATCTGAAAAATAGCGATCATTTACATTGAACAAAATCGTATGTAATATTGTTTTAACACGACAACTTCTTATATTGTGAAATTGTTATATGGTCCCATAAAAAACCAAGAAGAGGGTTAAATTACTCATCGAATAGTACATAATATCCTTTTTAACAAGGGCATTTTTTTGGGACCGGAAACGAAGCAATAAATATCATCTTCTAATGATAACATGATACTCCCGCGGCAAAACCAGGGACTTCCGCCAAACAGGTGGACGCCAGTGAAACGTTGATTCATTTTCATCGTTCATTTTTACTCATTGAAAAAAGGTTTCCTTCTGTAAAATTAATTTGTATGGTCTGGAAATGGACTACAAAACAGTTAATCAACAAAAAATCAATTACTGTACATTGCCTCAGAATTTATACCTCAATTTGCGACAAAATATATAGATGTATTTATTCATAAATGCTAGAAAGGATCAAGCAGAATACGCTCTACTATAGTAAAAATTATACTGCATTTATTAACTGTAACAGTTTCGAAAGTGCTAGAATATTTACAAACATTACTAATAAATGCTGTAAAAATCAACTTATTATGATATACATTTGCATTTATGGTATCATAAATTTTTACACTTCTAATTGATGACATAATGCTTTAAAATAGCGTATGAAAGCTTGCGACATTACAGGATTGTACAAGGAGTGAAAAATAGTGACTAGCTATGACCCAGCCAAGTCACAATTTTTCACTTCTTGCACAACCTCTTTTACTTTCTTAAATGTTAAATACTCGAATTTTGAATTTTTATCCTTTATATTGTTTTCTTTCCAGTTAAAACACATGGATTACGGATTTAATACATGTTATGATTATGTTAGGCTGACTGTTTTCTCATATTTTCTTAGCTCTTAAGTTTTAGAATGTAAAAGGCTATTCCTTATAAAAAATAATCTAAGAATCTAAAGTATTGTTTAGGATGTCAATAACAATCATATTTGCAAAATATCTCGCGAAAATATTCGACTTATATAGTTATCTTCGCATTAAGTTATTCCAAGAAGACTGAATACATGTTTTGATTTGTAAGGATCTCTGATTGAGTACTCAGTGACGTTGTTCTTAGATAGAGAGATCCAGAATGTTGCTGAATACTGGAGGAGCGATAGATGAAGCCGAGATCATTCCCAATGTCTCTTATCGCATTTGCCCAAACGTTTGCATCCTGAACAAAAGGACTTCCGTTTGGGAGCTTTCGCGTGAATCCTCTCCAAAGGTGTACGAGTGTAGACAAGGGGTGGTGTAGATAGAAGGCAGCTCAATTCGACTAAAAGATGATTAGGATTTGGGCTGAGCAGAAAGTGAGAAGGAAACCAGTGTCCTCAGACAAGGGATGTAGACTTTCAGCAGCCGATCAAACTCGAGCTGTTTTGGAAGGTTTTCCATTGCTCCTTAGAAATGCAAAATTATTTCTGTAACCGATCCCGAGGAATTATTTTCTTTGATAAGACGTTTCGAAACGCGGGAATTGGTAGAATGATGTCGGAGATAACTCTCAAGTTCTTTGGGGAAATTGCGTTCAGTCACTACCCAATGACGCGTGTTCCATTTCATTCATCGCACACCTCGTTTCCCATCCGCTCTTTTATGTTTTTCAAACCAAAGGAGTGCATTTGGAGGACATTTTCATAGTAAACATGTCCTCTGAAAGAAAACCGCCATTTTATACTAAATGGAGGTGATTGCGTTTAAAAGTTCATTAATATACGGGTCTCGATTTGGTTGAAGTCTTTCGAATTTTATGAAGTCTTTCGCGCATCTTATTGATAGGGTTCTCTGCAGAAATAGGAATGGAAATGATACTTTTCTCTGCAGAGGAATTGTTTTTCCTACCTAAGGATGGATTAAGTAGGATCGAAGGAATAAAAAGGAAATATTGCTTGAATAATTGATGTTTCTTTCACTAAAATGTACGTTTAAGTTTGTTGATTCCTCGCCTATTAATTCTTATCCTATCGCCTTATCAGCGATTAATTTCAAATTACTTTGCTAGATTGCTACATCTTTTCCATCAAGTGCTGTCGATAGATTTCCTGCTTCTAAGAGATCTCTTATCAATACCATACTTTTAAAATAAAGAGATTGGCTTTTTTATTTGAGACTTGATGGACATAAATTTGAAGTTATATTTGGCTTCCAGTCATCCTTTCACCTCCATTATAAATAAACACCTACGTCATGGCACCTACCGTTAGATATAGAGGAGAAATAATTGTGGTCGTTCATCAATTAAGCGCGAAAGGTTCCCTCGACTCGCCCACTCCGTGTTGTAATTTTTCAATATCTCAGTCCAATTCATCCTTTTGGTCTTCAGTCACTTTTTACTCATTGGAATTGATTTGATTACAAAGGGACTACTCATTTCTTTCAGCGTCGGGTTCAATCATATAATTCCACTCTTTTGGATGCATTGAAATATTTTGAACAACATCCCTTTCCGCCCGAACATTGACTTGCTCTTATGCTACCATTTAAACTCATTCTCTTCTTACATGCGTAAGTGTTCTACCAATCATAATATGCTCTCATATACCCAATTCAATGCCGTTTTCTTAATTTATTCGTAATTTACCCTGCCCTTTGTAGCATCTAACATCTTATGCCTCGCATTCTGCTTTCAATTACTTTATTTAGCAGTCTCTCTCTCTCTCAGTATCTGACCCACCCATTTCTTCTGCCGACTCTCAGTTACTTCAATTAAAGCAGGGTTTCTCAAACTTTTTCTGTAATGGAACACTTCGCAAACCTGAGAAGTTTAACGGAACACTTCGCAAACCTGGGAAGTTTAACGCAACACTTTGCTTATTTTTAGGTTAGGTAATTCTACTTGTAAAATTTTAAAAATCATTAAATTAAAACAAATTATTAATTTAGTAATTATTTTTAAATATAGCACTATAATATTATAATATAAACATATTGTTTTAAATTATTACTTGAAGCAGATAGTAGAAGATCTTTAAATGTATTGCAGTGTATAACACCTTTGCAAATTGTCGCGGAACACCTATTCAGGTTCAGCGGAACACCGGTGTTCCGCGAAACATAGTTTGGGAAACCCTGAATTAAAGTTATCTCCTCCCCAACCATCTCTAGCACCCCCACAATTGTTTTGATATTAACCCATCTTACTTTTTTCATTCTACGTCACGCCCACATCTTAAAGGTCTCCAATATTAATTTCCCTCTTGGTATTCCTTTTACGCATCATTATGTATGTTTCACTCCTCCAAGGACCTAGAGTTTCATTATGATTGTTACTTATTCTTACAGAAAGTTTGAGCATAACCATTCTGTTTCTTCCACCCAATCTATTCTATCAAAGAATTTAGTTTCCATCACCACATCACATCTCTAAAAATACAAAGGCATTGATTCTTGGTATCGGAACGTTTCACCCAAATCGTTTCGCCCTGGGACGTTTCACCCAAAGACGTTTCAACCAAAAGGCGGTACGCCCAGGGGCGTTTCACCCAAGACTTTTCACCCAAGGACTTTCCACCCAATAGATATTTCGCCCAAAGGATGTTTCTCCCGATGAATATGTTAGCCATGACATCTTCACTGTACGTTTTTTTTAAAGCATGTAACTCGGTTTTTCGTAAATAATTCTCGAATATTATTGTCGTTGATGATATATCACGAACAAGATATATTTTGCACAAAAATCACATAAATCAATACATAATGATTCCTATCGAATATATGGTTGGGTTGGTCATAGGTCTGGTTTGTACCAATGGTTACAACATTATTTCTTCATGGTTTACCCGTATTTCAGAAAACCGTAAGGTGAAAATATCATGGCTAACATATTCATCGGATGACACATCCTTTGGGCGAGATATCTATTGGGCTAACCGACTGTTGGGTGAAAAGTCCTTGGGTGAAAAGTCTTGGGTGATACGCCTCTTGGCGAACCGCCTTTTGGGTGAAATGTCTTCGGGTGAAACGTCCCTTGGGCGAAACGAATTGGGTGAAACGTCATGGAACCTTGATTCTTACCTTTGGTTCGTTAAATATTGACGTGAAAGAACAATGTGAGAAAATCTTCAATACACTCTTTTACTTTCACTTGGACTCTTCACTGGATTTCATTTCCGATGTATCTACATCAAAAAAACATGTTCCAGATCCATGTTTCCGTTTATTCTCTCATCGAAATTAAATTAATTCCGATTCGATTAAAAAATTGTAAAAGCTCTGTTTCTCATTATTTGGGTAAATAATTGAAAATCCCAAATGAAGGATCCGATAAAAATGTGAATAAAGTCGCCGTCCGGAATCCAAACTACTTCGTACTTCTTAAACTCATCGTCTCCTAATTTGAATCCAGCCATGTGATTAGTGCTTAAAGATTTCTAATGAGCCGCATGGATACATTAAAAAAATATATAAATTAAAATGAAGGCATAAAAATACAATTTTAAACTCAAGATGCGAAGATGTTACTTCGTGAAATGCCATAATAATGAAAAGGATTACTTCTGTTAATTAAATTTGAAGAAGATTTCGCAAAATTCTGTGAGTGTACTAAGCACTTCTTTTCCGTTGTGAAAGTTTAGCTTTAAACGTTTTTATATTTTTATTTGTATACGTAATTTGTTTGCATTAGACGCCGTTGTTTAATCAGTTATTTCACTAACTATTATTATAGCTTTGCTATTGCGTAACGCACTGCATCGCGTTCGTAAAATGAATTCCAAGAACTCTTTTTCTGTAAATATTGTAATTCTATTGTTTTTCTTCGTGAACTATGCAATGCGACGATTCCAATAATCGATTTAATGTTGCATGAGTTTAAAGTTCTTCTTTTTGCGATCTACACAGAACTCACCTTTTTCCATCTGTATTATAGGTAGGTTTGGGTAGGATTTTCATACCCTCCTTTTGAATTGATGTTTCCTTGGTGTATATGTATCTTTCTTTTCTAAGACATTTTCCTATTTTTTGCATTAAAAATTCCTAAAGGTTTTTTTGCCTTGTGTTCCTATTTACGATTAGATTGATAAAATTTCATTGAAATATAGCTATCGATAGAAGACTTCTGAGACTACGAAAATTAACACTAAATATCAACTGAAGAAAGCGTTATCATTATTTTTGACCCTTTTACATATAAAGACAATTTTAGAGGACTAGAAGTATATTAAAAAATTAATTGTAAGGGATGGGTCAACATTAAATTGCTATTAATTAGTGAAGTTCATATTTAAAACGGAAAGTTCGTCTATTTTCTTTTGCTCTCGCCTTGTAAAATTATATTAACAACCTAGCTTTAAGATATTTCCACCATGGCTTCTGGAATCAATATATAACCAAAACACGTTTCTTAATTATATGGCAAGTACCAATCCTGCTGGATAAATTTTTCACGTAAGTGTGGTTAATAGTCACAATATATTCTCCAACAGAATTGAATGTGACAACGTTAGAAGGAGGAAAGAGAGAGACCTATTACGAGGTACATAAATATAAGAGCAGTACTTTTCAGCTGGTATGTCTCGGTACATAAGAAATCCATGACTAAGCTGTTGGTGTGTGGCTTAATATTCTAAAGTGATATTTATAAGGGAATATTCATTATTCCGCATTAAATACTCGCAGTATTTTACGAAATATATTTTAGTTTTACAATTGATGGTTGTTTTTTATAGAATACTTAACCCTGCAGGCATTATTTTAAAATTTGAATTCGCACTGAAAACTTGCAAACGCTTTCCTTAGCGACTTTCGAAATTTGAGTCGAAATACTATACGTGAGCCGTGGAAGACAAAATAAAATGGGAAGCACTGAATTAAAGAGACAGATTATGAATTAGGGATACTGCCTGCTCACATCTAAAACTGAATGAAGAATGAACCATCCACAGTTTGTTTAGAAACCATCCAAGACTGTGGTAAATTCCTTCCCTATATCGGGCCAGTTCGGAACATCTTGCGCGGTCGCAGAATTTTGAATCGAATCCTCTCGTTTTCGAAAAGAGTGGAAACATCTGTCATTTCGCGGCGACTGCTCCTCGATTTATGCTCCGGAGGGACTCTGTAACACTTGCGTGAGCGATAATTCTGCCAAAATCCGCGCGAACATGGCGTTCGTTTACTTAGGCCACGTGCACCTCCCCTTCGCGACGCCCCGCCCCCTTCCCCTCCGCGCCTGCCGCTCGCTGCAGCTTCTCTCGACCGCATTCCGAGCGGCACCTGTTGCCCTGAAGCATCGACACACCACTCGCCTCGCAGAGGAGCGGACCAAGAACAACGCTCTCGAGGTAAGGCCGTTCCTCACCGAGGAAAACACAAATCTCTATAGTCGGCGACCACGTTTTGAGATTCTAAATATTTTAATGAAATTTGACGAGAAATTTTGACAGGTTCATTTCAGGATGCGGATTTTAGGACGTTACGAAATAAACTACCCTCGTGATTTAACACTCACAAGTATGCTACCAAAAAACTTAATAAGTCAGAACGTTTGTCGATACGAATATGTCTATGATTAATCCGTTCGTAAATTACTTTTTATTATTTTTGAGATAATTCTAATTTAGTGATGGACGGGTACGGTGAAAAGTATGAAAGGCTTTATCTCTAAGATGTTCCATATGTATTTTTAACGAGTGTCGTAGGAAGCAGAAAGCATCGTTATACTATATCAGCTCCTTAAATTAAAATTTCGTAGATACGGTTCGTTATAAAACTTAGTTGGACATATGTTTCAAAATAATTTCATAGGGTATTCTTTCTTTTCCACTAAATATTTATATAATCTAACAAAATAAGCTCTTCTTTTCAGTTTCATACAAATTTAATGCGTTTATAAGGCCGTTGTACGTAGTTGTGTCATTTCGGAAGTCCAATACCGTTTTTCCGTTATGAAAATACTTCTCTTACGTCGTAAGACCATTTAACTTCATTTTACATTCTTGGGTGACATTTGATTGCATATAAGTGTTATGTTGATTCTTTTAATTCTCAGGTTAACATCATTTTCCCTTCTTTTTAATGTTTTAATTATAATGGTAATATTTAAAAATTTTACTCTCTCTCTACCCTAAGGCACAAGACGGGGGTTGCTAAACTGAAAATGTATTTAATAGAGTTAAAATCTCAAAGCTAATGATTTGATAATTACATACAGTGTAACCAAACATATCCAGTCATAATTCATTCGTCTACAGAGAAATAAAATAAAGTACCTTTATTGGAATTTATTTGATATATCTTTCTGGATAATGAGGTTGACGGTATTACTAACTGAGGGTAAAATAGTCAATCACGTACTTTCTCGAAGTATAAAACATTTTCATGTAGTTACAATTTGTTTGTTTCCTGTTCGTTTATATTTGAAAATAAGGCGAGTATAAAAATTGTGATTGAACACTCTCTTTTACTTTTCCTATACTATTTCCAATATTATAATATATTTCCAAAGCATCACTCTATATTCTGTAAAGTTAATTACGAATCCTACACCTTTCTCGGCAGATCTTCAAAATAATTCCACTTTGAAATTATTTCTTTTTTTCTACTTCCAACGCGATACAACGCCAGTATATATGGAACTCGATACATATCCACGAACTGACTTTATTTCGGGAATGGGAGCCGAAATCCTGGACATTCCAGGAATATATTTTTTCCTCTTTCACCGATTCCGAAACGGTATTTAAGGGTTGACTTTAGAAAGCGATACTAAGAGAGGAAACTGTGGCACAAACCCTCGGAGAATATTCCGAAAACTAAAAGGAAATACTAATCAGCTGATGACTCGAATTCCGAATACCTTGTATTTTAAAATTATTATATGTGTGCAGAAGTGGAATTTTCATTACATGACTAAACCTGCGATCCTCTTTACTTCGATATTTAGAAGCTTCAAAATGAGCTAATTTAAAATTAGGAGCACAGATTCTACTTGACATTTCATAGTCTTAACATTTATTGCCTTTCTTAAATAACAATATATCAATACTTTCTGTTTAGACAGCCTCTTCATTTACCAAATCTAACTTTCAAATTTGGAATTGGTCAGAAATTGGAGAATTTGAATTGAGGAAGAATAATCTAATTCATTTTAGCCTTTAAAGCTCACGTAAAACATCTTTAAACGTATCAGAATAAGTCAATTTTAGGAAAAGCGGACAAAACCGCTGCAATAAAAAGGCTATTTATCGACTAAGATATTCCTCGATTGTCGAAGGAAGTCTTAAGGCCAGATTCTGTACTCTTCAGAAAGCGCGATGGATTAATATGAATCTCGTAAGAAAGAAAATGCAAATTTTTGGTCAATCAAATCTAAACTTTACACAATGTTTGAGCAAAGGAGAGCATCGCGATCTGAAATTTCTCGAAAAATTTGTAGCTGCTTGAGTTAAAAAGGTAGAATCTGAAAATCGCAGGTAAATTTTTTAGGAGAGAAAACTTGAAATTCGTTCAGAAATGGAAAAATTAACTAATATTGTTGAGTAACGGAAAACTGTGGGCGTCTGAAGAAGCGAATTCGATTCCGAAGTGCCTCTTTGGCTCTCTAGTCACGCTGAGTTAAACCAGTTACCTTTTCCGAAATGTCGCCTCTGATTCCGCGGGTTTTATTAGCCTTCTCTCACGAAAAATGCGTCCGCAGATTAGATACCCGGCGTGACTGAGCGTCGCTCACACAAACCGCGGTACCACCACCGCCGACGTTGCACAGGGAATTGTCCTCCATTCCACTCAATCATCCTTGTCTCCGCAAAAATTATATTTCTTCGGGAATCGGGAGACCTCGATCAAATTATACTCCCGACTTCTATGTTGGGTGTCATAGCATGAAATCGAGTTCAAATTCAAATCATGTCGTCGGAAATTCACGGCAAACACTTGTATAAGAGCTTACTGCTCCGCGCACTGATTTAGTTTGGTTCTTTTGTACAGTACACATAGAATTCGAAAGAATGAGTATATGAGGTAAAGTATAATAGTTTATTGATATTCTTTGCTAATATTGTAGTAATAAGAAGATGAAGGAAAAAGAAATTAAAAATCCGTGATTGCTCCATTGGTGAGATTTTATTTGAACGAAAGTCTTCGTTGGGATTTTGCGTCTGAAATCAGTCGTAAAAATTAAGATAAAATGAAGAGGCCAACATGGTGTAGTTATGAGCTATGGTTCCCTTTAATTGTGGAAATCCGTGACATTTTTACAATTATTGATTCAAATAATACTATCCACATTGCAATTCTGTGTTTATATTTAAGAAAATTACATTTTTGATCGCTAATTAGTCCAATTTAAAACTGAAATCTCATTAAGTGGAGAGTAAATTAATTTAATGAGGAGAAGCAGCTGTAATTAACTATTTCGGACTTCTTGAAGAGAGTAAATTAGAGATGTCCTCGCCTTATTGAATTCTTTAACGAGGTTTTCATTCGTAAATCAATTCCTTTTACTCACCAAACGTAGATGTTTCTAATCTGAGGAAGGGTGTTTTATCTTTCATTTTACTATGGTTTAAGATAACGAGGACCTTTCAGTCAATGAGGAAACATTTAGAGAACAATTAGGAATAATTGGAGTTAAGGCTCAGATCTGCTAGGATTCCAGAAAGTAGTGATTTAGTAGTATAATACCAATCATTCTCAACTTTATTTGCGCTCATTTGAGAAGAAAATGAACAAGGATTCATTCAAACGGTTCGGAGGATAGTTGATAAGACAGTAGATTCGCCATTTTGAAAATTTAATCACCTTCAATGACTTATGAACACTCTCTAATTTAGCTATTATCACCAATTCAAACATTCGTTTTTTATATGTATATACTACAAAGTATCTAACGAATTTCTAGAAAATATATCAAGCAGTGACCAGATTAAGCTTATTCTATTACAATTCAATGATTGATTTGAGAAAAAAAACAGGGAGATGGAATTTGTGTGAATAATTTTGCTTTCCAATTTCCTCCATACCCTGTATAAATGTATCGATTAATTGTTCCCTTCACTCATCTGATATAATAAGTAGAGGAATCTTGCAAAAATGACATCAATGGAATTTGTTCTTACTCAGTACACAAAGATGTTGCCAATTACGAATCTCGAACGAAACGCAAGGTAGCAGCAAAAAAATTCCATTCTAAAGGAAATCAAGTCTTATTTATAGCCAAAGGTTGGAGTTGTCGAAGGTCTGCTACTTCACGTCAGAAAATAAATTTGTGCCAAGAAGAGGACATTTGGAGGAAATGTCTGAATTGTCCGGTCCTTGAGCCAAACAAACAAGCAAACGGCTTCGAATATCCGCTGACAGAATCTCGAGTGTCGGTGTTCTCTCTTTAATAGAACGTTAGTCTGTTGGTGTATAACGGTTTTCCGGTTTCTATCAAACACACAATAACAGGGGCCACTTCGTGTATTTGAAACAAAAGGCATTCACAGGAAACATACGCGCATGATTAAGTCGTTTATTACTCAAGTTTGCCTTTCTTTCATGGCATCTTTCGAGAAAGTAAAAGACTAGAAAGATGTTAAGTTAAAGAAGAATTTCCACACTTCCTTTTAAGATAGTTAAGGTTTTGGAAAGAAAGAAATTAGTGCGATGGATTAGTTTAAAAGACTGAAAAATAGCTTCTAAGGCTGGAACAAAGATGAAATAAACGTGTCGCAGTTGGATAAGTGATTGCTATTTATTGATGGATTAGAACTAAGTTAATTGAATAAGATAAGATGTATCTCATTAGATATAATGAAAAAAGATTCGGAGATTTATTTTAAAATTAATATATTTAAAGTGTTTGATTAAGTTGTCTTCAATTATCTCCTTGGAAATTAAGAATTAATCTTCAAAAACCTTTACAGATTGAATTATTAGAATTCGTTCGCTATTTTATCTCATGCTATTAATCTCTATTGGGAAAATATTATAAGTTATTATGTATATAATATTAGAAAGAATGGTAATTAAAAAGTCTGCCTTATTATGGAGTTTTCAACGAATATAATTAAATAGGAGAAAGTAAATCATTCAAAGATTCTACTTTACAACTTCACAGGATTTCCTTTTGAACATACAATTTTCAAAGAGTGTGTTCAAGAAGTGCCATTAAAGTATGAGGAAGTGTTTTAATTCTTCGTCTCATAAACAAAATACTATTTACACTATTTGATATTGGCGTCCGTCCGTCCCGTTCTCATTCAGCAAATGCTACTCAATGAAAGTGAATACGTGACTTCCTCGTAGCCCTTGGGAAAGCAACCCTCGCCTAATTCAGCTTTCCTAAGCAATTTCCTTTCGAAGACCTTTTTCATCTCCGAATCATTGCAAACGAAAGGCCCTTTGATAACATTTCTTTCGGTTATCGACGATCAAATAGGACTTCCACTGAAAACCGATTTCGCAGGAAATCCCAGACTTCTATATAAGGGCATTGTGAATACTCATGAATATACCCTTTCTTTTAAATTTAAGCAGAATTTTAACGGAAGGAATAGACATGGAAACTATTTGAGCGTGGACATTCTTTAGATAAGTCCTGCACACATATTGTGCACAGTAATCCTCGCTTTAAGACACAAGGGATACGTAAGGCACACTTGGGCTCACCTTGGGAGCCGAGATGAATTTTGATACTGACATATAATAAGGTAATTGTTGAAATTCTGAGTATGAACACATTGATTTAAAAAATGGCTCTCAATTAGATTTTTTAAGAGTATTATTCTCTCAATTCAAAATTTTAAATTAAGTTCAATTCGTTTAATTCAAAATAAAAAAGGAATTCAAATTTTTAAATTAAGTTCTATTCGTTTAATTCAAAATAAAAAAGTATATATATTGAAAAAATATTTGTCAAATTATGCGTTATGTATGCGTATTTGTAAATATAAATAATCATTCATCGTTATTTGTAAAATGATCCTCATCTTCCTAAATTATGAAGCAGTTCGAAATCATTTTGTATGACTTCTATGATATGATTATTCGTCTCTCATAAGTTATACAAGCCTTTACGTTATAGATATTTCTAGCTGTCACAGAGCAATATTGGATGATCCAAATCAAATCTGCTTGGATTTCACGATTTTGCTTCGTGGTACAGTGAAATGCAAATACTAAAAGAGCAAAGTGGAAGTGAAATTTTTCATTTCCATCCAAAACAACCGTTGTGATAGTAAATGGTTTAGAAATATTTAAGCCCATATGAAGCACATTTATAGATCACCTCAAAAGTATTTTTAGAACTCACAGAAAATGTCTCAAAAACATTTCTTTGAAAAGTAACTGAACCAAGCTATGTTTTAGGATTATTTCAGTATTATTTGACTAAGAATGCCGAAGTTTCCTTTTCCACATACCAGAGGGCAGAGGGCCGTTTTCCATTTGTTTGGAATGATTCATGCCGACCTTCAGCATTCGATACGAGCCTCAATGGAATTCCCCAAATTCGACAAATGCAGTTTCAAGAACTCTAGAAATTCATGGCTTCGCTCCTTTCAGAATTCAAGCCAACCTTCCGATCAAAGTGGAATCGATCCTCCATTGATACGTAAATATGTGCGTAGACTTTAAAGTGCCCTCTTACACCACTTGTAACACATCCTCCGAGGAACCAAATCCTAAAATATTTACAATCGAAGATAAACGTATCACAGAAGGAAATATGATTACACCCTACTCGCTCACCATTGTCAATTACCATTAATATTGCTGCATGAGGTGACCATTGATTGGAATCAGGTATAGGAAAAATTTGAACGTTTTTGAGTATCTCGAGTATCGGAACAGACATTGGAATGAAATATTTTGATTAATATCCGATTCCAAGAGCAGTTCTTTCAAAATTTTGAAACCCAATCTTCCATTCTTGGTAGTAATGATAAATGGATGGATCTTAAATATCAGTGAAATTAGATTCTCTAGGTCATTATGACTAGTAGTAGTAGTATTGTTAAAAGTGCTTCGACAGCTTAGGTCATTTCGCACATTGGCTCCCACCGGGAATCGAACCCGGGACCGCTTTCACCAAAGGCAAACGCGCTGTCCACATGACTATCCGGGAGCCTGGTCATTATGACTTCTAAATATGATCTGTAATGTATAAAATTTTACAAATTATTGTGAAAATGTATCCTATCTTTGAGTTTTTGCCCAATTATTGAGCTTTCCTAAATTCTGTTCGTTCTGGTTTCTTTAGGGCACAAACCAAACAAATATTGCCATATCTTTTTCGAAACATCGTAAATATTTTTAATACTACTAATAATACCATAATGTTTCGTGATGTTTGGAATCCCGTTTACAAAGGAAAATGAATGGGAGTAATGCTAATATTTTCAACTTTAAATTTTAGGAATTACATATGAATAATTAGATATTCAGATGATTCAATCAAAGTAATTTTTCGCTTTACTACTTACAATTAGTTATTTTCACAAGTCTTATAGCAAGAAGAGTGTCCTTCTATACATTCTCAGCTTTCATGTAAAGTAATCAATAAAATAATAAAAACACTTTGTCAAAGTTCCACACGTTTATTAATAAAACACGCGACCGGTTTCGACTAAGAACTAGTCATCTTCAGGCAATGGGGAGGACTGACAACAGAAACAAAAGAACATTTTTATTAAGATTTTGTTTCCCAAACTAGTAGTAACTATAGTTCATGAAATTTAATCATAGTAGGAATCAGAGTCTTACAGAATTATTGGGAATTGTATCAAATTCGATAAGCATTTTGGTATAATTACATAATTAGTTGTAGCAATCGGTTTTTAGTGCAACAGATATTTTAAGGCGAGGTTTAAAATCGATAAAGAACGTTTGAAAATAGCAATTCAAATCGTAATGATACATAATTGTGCCCACGGAATACACTGATATGGTGAAGAGACTCAAATGATTTTTCTTGAATGCAGTAGCTCTGATGCAAGATACCTTGTGAATAAACTTCAAAGTAATTATCAGCTGTGAATTTAATTGTTCATTGAGTAGAAAAGTGGCTACTTCTTTCAATAATGTTTACCTCCGAGACCTATGACTCATACACAAAGTTATGAAAATTAAGGAAAAAACGTGAAATATGCGAACATATTACGGAGATTGGCAGTTTAGAAGGGAAATCAATCATGCATCCGTTTACTTTGCTAGTCATCGTTCAGCGTATGAATGAGGGTAGATAGATCTTCCAGTCTTTTGCTGATTTTCTGTTCCTTAAATGTAGTAGTTTCCAACGAAACATAGTTTCCCCATTAACATTTGTACTGATTCAATTGCAAATAAAGCACTATTTATAGAATTAGTATTTATTCTTAGTATTTGGTTGGGAGGTAACAACACCATTGAAATCCCTAGAAGCGCTGTGAGTTGGAGAGTATTTTCATGGACTTCAAAACGCTAGGGTTTGAAATTTTCCAACGCCTTGAATGCCCAACATTGATAGGGCCAAAAAGAATTTCGGTTAGAACTGAATTATTCAGGGGTAATTGAGCGAAATAGCTCGGAAATATGAAATTCAAGATTCGGAATTGGCGGCCGTCTAAACCACTGACAACGTTTCCTGAATATAAACGATTTTCTCGGAGAGACTGAACTCCAATTGACCAAATTCTAAAAGAGCATATTTGTTGAGGCAGTTCCCAAATGATCCTAAAGATATCATGGTAATACAGAATGTTTACCTTTCTGGAAAAGCTTATGAATCGTAAAGCTAAATATTTGAGTTGAGTTCTTCTTTAATTAATATATTTACATTATAATACCATATATTTTTGGTAAAATTAGACGAACAAATAACTGCAAGACAGAGAAAATCCTCAGTATAAAACACAACTAAAGTACAAAACGTTTTGACACCTAACCGAGAATTTATTGTTTTTGTATTTGAAATTTGAAGGAGGTTTATTTTTAAGAACTAACAACAGAAGAATTTAAAAAAGTTAAAGCTTTTTAATTAGTTAATAATCTTAAAATCCTCAAATGCAACGCTCCAACCAAGTAGAACGTTAATTTTGGACGGGTACTTCTCGGGCAGACAGTAAATATCTTGAACTGAATTTGATCGCAAGAATCGTCGTGATGTTTTCCTTTAAGAGAAATTTCGGGAACTGTGTATCATCTGACTCAGCCGACCCTTTTTCTTCACTTCATAGCGAGATATATATCTCTTACGAGTTCTTCCTCTGCTTCTTCTAAGCACTAATAGTTTACTCCTTTCACCGGCAATCTCTTTCTTTCTTTTAGTTCTAAATAGTCCTTCTTTTGCTTTTTTCTATCGTAGGAACTTAAATATTTCTAAAAATATACCCATATCTTTGATTCATTAAATTATCTCTTTTTTACTTCGTTTCCCTTCTCTTCGCCATTTCCGTTTTCAGTTTTGTATTCTTCTTTTTTCCTTTTTTGTTGTTTCCTTCTTTGAGGGTGATCGTGCTCATTTTTTTCCCTTTACTATTTCATATTTTGATTTTAAATATTGTTTTCATCGCAGCTGAATAGTTTAATAATTTTCCTTGTATATATTTTACTTTTGGTTGCAACCAAGGTATTTTTTTGGTTCCATTGACTTGATGACACTTAATTATTTCTATTTTCTGAGTTTCAAAAATTTGCCTAAAGTTACGTCTACGTCTTATGAGAAATGTATTTTCTGTAATACTCAATTTTTTTAAGGTATCTCAAAGTATCTCCCTAACTAATTGTACCTCGACCAACTTTACATCACACGAAAAATGTTTTTTTTTACTAAATTTCAAAGACAGTTATATTTTGACCATGGGCGTAAATATTTGGGAAAAAATTCAAAGATTTAAGTGGTGCGTGTTTTTATTAAAATTATCTTCAACAAACGGGAATTACATTGAAAAGTAAAGATGTGGTCCAGGGTACAACAGCTTCCTCTACAGTTTCACTGGATATCTCCTCTGCTCGTTAATAAGTCAGCGATGAGTAGAAATCCCATTAACAAACTCACAACTATATTTCCCATTTTAGAGGAAGATAACTCCAACGGAATTGAGGTGAGCAGGATTCATTAATTCATTAAATAACGGTGTGAATTTTGCCGCTCCTTCGGGAATGCAGCCACTGTCCCGGTTCCCCATTAATTCTCTGCACCCCCAAACTGCTTCTGGCGAACATATGCTGAGTGTAGCTAGAGAATTATGAGGAAGCTGACTTCCATCGCCAAATGAGCAATTAAGGGATCTCCTCGAATTAGCGTTTCCTAATTCGACTACATCAAGGTACATGGACTCACTTTTACCGCAGTCAATAAATTAGAAATTTAATCCCCAAACTTATTTAGGTATTTGACACTTAAATTAATTATTTTTACTTTCTCCATATACGAAGTATAGAGAAAGTATTGTTTTCATGAAAAAATTCGACTTCGAGATTTCAACGGAAATACATGTTTTGGGGTCCCTAGAACACGTTTTAACCATTTTCGGAATGATGTGTATGTGTGTGTGTGTGTGAGTGTGTGTGTATGTGTGTGTGTGATAGTGGGCGCTTTAAAGTGAAAACTATTGATCGTATCAATACTAAACTTCATATGTAGTACTATGGTATGTGCTGTCAGAGTTGATTAGTTTTTGGAGTAAATCGGTTTACCGGAAGTCGAGCTTCATTCATCAAAGCTCATTTTCGGTTTTCAAAATATCTCCATAAATATGATATATACGTGTATTGTATTACTTATAAAAGTTTTAGATAATGTAATTTACTATAACTTTTGT
Organism: Sympetrum striolatum; assembly: GCA_947579665.1. NCBI lineage: Eukaryota > Metazoa > Arthropoda > Insecta > Odonata > Libellulidae > Sympetrum > Sympetrum striolatum. Next base: position 71,341,946 of record OX388346.1, on the reverse strand, counting down.
ATTCAACATATTTTTGTATCACCGGTTGATTAGGAGTTATACGTGAAATACCGATAACCGGAAGTAGCTGTTATGTACTTTGTGGGCGCCGTAACATGAAAACCATTCATTGTATCAACACCAAATTTCATTTATTGTAGTTTGATTGGAGTCGTTAGAGTTGATTAGTTTTTGGAGTAAATCGGTTAACCGAAAGTTGAGCTTCATTCTTCAAAGCTAATTTCCGGTTTTCAAATAATCTCCATAAATATGATATTTAGGTATACACAATTATTTATAAACGTTTTAGAAAATGTAATTTACGATAACTTTCGTTTGAAACATATTTTTGTATCACTGATTGTTTAGGAGTTATTCATGAAATACTGATAAACCGGAAGTTGCTGATTATGTACTTAGTGGGTGCTCTGGGCTCTATGGGCGAAAGGCCAATTTCATCGTTTTTCATCGATCATGTCCCGAAAAACATTATTTATAATGTTTGTGACGTCAAAGAAAATAATATATATATTAATCACTCATCTTCCAATTTTAGATGGAATATAGAGTTCGAAATTACTGTCGTAGATAAATATTTACATCTTATATATGGAGAAAGTCATGTGCTGGCCGCATCAGATTTTTATGTATTGATTTAATTCATTTTTCGTGTATAGCTATCGCTGATGAGGACAGATACATGGAAATGTATTACTGATTTGCAGCAACGCGTATCTGTACCATATGTCAAAAAATAGCCTGGAGATATTGCGAGAAGATTATCTAAACACAGGCGTGTTGAAATTACGGCTGCTTTCGTGTATTCACTTCCTTTTTGTTGAAGTTTGAATTTTTTGTTTTGAGTGGATTAGGAGAGTTTTTGCTACAGAAGATCCCGATGGGCTATGGTTTTGTCCCGCAATGCTAAAAGAGTCAGATTGCATCTGCAAACGTGAGTGCGAATTCTGCAAATCGTAATGGGAGCAGAAAACGCTGTGAGAGAGGTCCATTGAATTTAGAAGTGGCCCTTTATCGTCATTTATAAACAATATCTTGACGAGATTGTCTCCCGATGACCTTAAGCAGTATGATTAATTAGAGAAAACTGAATGTGATCAATCGCACACAGCTTTGTAGAGAAAACGAACGGTTTCTGAATATGTTTCAATTGTTGTGAGGCTAATATCAGGTTTAAAATGTGTGAAATCTAAATGGTAGTAGATATTCAAAGATTGATAAAAGAAAGAAAGTCGAGAGAACTTTCGTGGCACTAAGATATCACGATGCGTACATAACCGCTAACATTTCTCAATCGCTATTTAATTTAAGGATAGAGGTGCTGAGAGTTACTTGACATTCAAGTTGGGAAAAAAGACAGAAGACCTTTGCGAAAATTATTTCATCTTTTTTGTAGAGATGCGTTCTACGGACGCGTGTCTCATCTGGGCTGACCAAAAGGTCGATCGCAATCATCGTCCATCGCGTCTTGTATTCAGATCTTTTGAACACAAATTTTGTTATACATTCATGCGTCATTTATTTCATGAAACTATTCCGTATTTGGGAGAATGATACAAAACAAGACACCGAAACAAAAAAACCAAAAATATTTTCAGCGAATCCATAATATCGTGGCCGGTGAATTGGTCCGGGGGGAATTCGTACGCCGGGAATTAATATCCCGACAGATTGGTACGTGGGGAATTGATCCCCCGCGCTGATGTTGTACTACTGTTATTCACTCTTATGTTAATATACACGCCCTGATTATTGGTTAATGTTATAAATAAATTAACCGGGGGGTTGGGTTGGGTTGGTAGTACAACATCAACGTGGGGGATCAATTCCCCGCGTACCAATCTGTCGGGAGATCAATTGCCCGCGTACGAATTCCCCCCGGAACAATTCACCGGGTGCCCCCTAATATCGAGTCTAACGAAGCAAAAATTATATGTGTCATCGCTGTGATATCAAATAGGAATTATTTTTCCTCGGAAAGTCTTCGACCGAAGATAACATCTAGTATCGAAATAATAATTAATACCTACTAATTTAAAGTAAAATTGAACTGATCCTGATATTAGTAATGGAAGCATAATTTGTGAATTGTATTCTTTTTGGTTGAGCTATGCAAATAGACAATCGGAATATGAATTATATGCAAATCATTTATTTTTCATGCATAAATGCTGTTGTCCTTCACCGGTGAAGTCCCCCTAAGCTCTACTGAATTTTTCAGGAGGTGCTTCACCGAGGCAACAGCAACAACGAACACATACGACCATTCCCTGAATCGGAACAATTCGATCAGCCGGGGTTCAAACCCGGGAGCTATAGCTTAGACGGAATGCTATCCACTCGGCACCAGGCCGGTTTATTAAATTTATTTAAATTTAATAAACCGGATTGTGATCTGATTTTGCAGAAAATGATTACTGAAAAATTTCTATCACGTGGTTTATCATAGAAAGGAGGAAAGATTCTTATTTCATATTAAACTGCAGTTGAAAATTAAATCATTACTGTTAGACATTATAGCCGCAAAATTTCTCAATGTTAAATAATTTGCTATTTTTTTTCTTCCTATTTGCGAGTGTTCAGTGTTTAGCGATCATCTCTGTTTTCCTTCCACCAATTTGTATTTCTAAGGCCAAGTTACAGTGTCATAATTATTACTGGTCTTTCAAATTTGGACCGTTCTGTTTAACTCTATGAGCAGAACTTATAAGTAAAAACAATATGAATAAACGCTGCTTAGGCTGTCTTTCTGGAGCTTTTCTATCGCGTGAGAGCCTCTTCTCTCTCTTGACCTCATGCAATTTCCCTTTCCAATTTCGGACGTTTCGCATTCAACGCAGGAGGAGGCAATACATTAATCCGAATCCTCTTTTCGCAGATCGAAAGGCGAGGACCGTCATCTCCGCGAGTGAATCCTCTCCTTACGGTGAGTACTCGCAAACATTCCTCGTCATATATCTAATAGAATAGAATTTTTATTAATACAAAACACTTGCATCATTAACAGAACACAGAAAGGCGCTGTTTGCAGGTTTCTATCTCGTCAGTACTGTACAATAAACATTTTTTTACAAATATAAACTTTTTAAATTTCACAGTACATGATATACATAATCCATTACCTTATACATTAGCAGAACAATTATTATTTAAGCAATCATTTACATATATACAATAACATCTTCTAAAAACTCTCTTACAGAGTAATAAAATTTATTTATCAAGAACCTTTTAAATGTTTTTAGGAATTTTAAATGATCTGTAGACAGTTTTCGTCTCATATCAATTGTTAATTTGTTGTATATCCTTCTACCCATATACTGTGGACTATTTTCATTTCACTAATTTTTATCTGTGTTTCGGATATTGCAACTTATTTTTTCCCCTTGTTTCATACCTGTGGTCTGATTGATCAATATTCAGCTTATCCATATTAAAACTGACATAGCACATGAGTTCATACAAGTAAGTGCATGAAAAAGTTAGTATACCATTGATTTTTACGATTTACGATAAGGAGTGTCAAGAAGTTTCATAATGACAAGAGATGCGTTGAACATTGTATACAGTTCTAAACGCAACAGTTTAGTTTAAAACACATAAAGAAAAGTAATTCAGCATGCTCTGATCACAACAACACGATCGTCAGATTCTCAAACCTTTATATTTAGTTTAATTCAATTTGATTCTCCTTTCCAAAAAAAACCTTGTTTAACATCAGCCGATTTGTCTTTTGTTGCGAAGAAAAGATAACATAAAAATGAAGCAGAAAATACTACTGAAAACGGATTAATTCCGCGTCGTTTTCTTAGCTGCCTTCTATTAGATGTACACCTTCTCTGCCTTTGTGAAATATACTGCTCGTATTAAGAGCTTCAACTTTAGAGATGCATAGCAAAAAGCTGTCATAAATCACGGATCTGCGGAAACTAATGTAATATTTGAATTCTAATTATGCGGAAAGTATGAAATACATACCTATCTTAAAATGGTATAAGACATAAAAATTACAGTATAAAATCTCGGGTTTATTGTTCAAAGGAAGCGGAACTCTTCGAACGCACTCCATTCCAAATGAAATTAGACCAGCGGAAAGAAGTAAAGCAAACATTTACGTACGCAACTCCTAAATACATGAGAAAATAAAATAAGAGTCTTCCGCCGTGAAAGAATAAAGCAGAAGCAAAGGAAGAAATGAGATCCTCCTCAGAAAAGATTATTCCAACCGTTCTGATTCCTAGGAAAATATCATTCCTGTAACACAACCGCTGTGTTTTTATGCGTTAATGCCGATAGTCTCTTTTACTTTAATAATAAGTAGATCTCTGAGGTCATTACATTTTATTGATTTCCAACCGTTTTGCCACTTCATGTTCCAATTTTATAGTCCCTAGAAATTGATGTCGACACTTCTTTAGTACGCACAACGTATGCAATCACACATATATTTGTACACTCCTGGCCAAAATTAACGCAGCACCTCCCTAGCGATCCTTACGGCCGGTGCTGCGTTAATTTTGGCCAGGAGTGTACATTATACTATTTTGACGAAAGCTAGCAGATGGATTCTTATATTGTACGGAAATATTTTCGTATCTTCTTTCGGGTATTATTTACAATTTGACGTATATTTTTATCTGTAAACTGAAGTTTTACCATAAGTGGGTTGTATCGCTGCGGTTGGGAATAATAAAAAATATGTATATCTATATGGGTTAGCAGCAAATGGTTGTGTTTATTTCCTATAATTATTTAAATATCATCTTCGAATTGAGGATGCAAAGATTATTTTTTCTTGCCGTATAGGATTTTTCATATGCCATCTGTTGTAAGTGCCTTTACTAGTGAATATATTATACAGGGTAATAGATTTTACATTACTTTTTGCGGTACGCGTAAGCATAGATAGATTCGGGAATAACCGAATTTATGTTAAAAGCTAATTATCAAACTCAGACACAGAAGGACTATATGTGAAAACTGGTATTAATTACCATAAAATTGATAAATTTCAGTTAATTCATAATTGTAAAGTGTTTGGAGGGTCGAAAGCAAATAAAAAATAGCTAGTTTCCCGATTCTATATTAAGTCTGTATGAACGCTGAGTCAGAAGTATGGAACGAAAGTAATTAAATGGACAGCTTGGCCAACTGTACTGAAAACAGGGCTGATGTTAATTTTAGTTTGAAGATGACATTGACCTTTAGAGTCATTTACATAAATACATGTCGTTACCCGCTTTGCCTCTTGATTAAATGCTCAACGGAAATATGCCTTGTGTCACAAACCTTTGACGACTCGAGAACAATATTCATTTAAAGATCATACAATTTTGAGAGAAAAACTTGTAAATATTAAAACCTAGTTATAGCCACGGCTTTAATATTATCAATAGATTAAATAATGAGTGTAAATCCTGAGTATCTCCTTCTCAACTTTTGCAGCTCATTACGCGTTACGCTCTCGATCATTTTGATCGAGTCACATCGAAGAAAAAGGTAATTAGCATTCTTTGGGCCGATAAAAAGGGAGCGCTCCCTCTGACATTTGTTCGAGCAAAACCTCAAACCGCAGACGAGGAGCAGCGGTAGGAGTTGCGGGAAATGAAGCAAAAAGAGAGTGAAAAATATAGAATGGGGGAAGAGGGCAAAAGAGGAGAGTGACAGTGGATACATACATACAGCGGTATGCCGCTGTAAGGGTCATCAAAGGGGATTCAGAACGAGTATTACTTGAAAAAAATTTAAAAGACTCTCATAAATACGTAGCTACTATACAATACGTTCTTTTTATTCACAAATTACTCTGAAAACCGTAGAGAACGATTTTGATGTCGGCTAAAAAAAATACTCCAACGAAATGAGTTGCACACACGAATGTGATATGTGAGATTTTTTTTGTCTTCGTGAAGGATTTTTTCTTGCTGCGTATGATTTTTCAACATTCGTAAACTGAACATAAGTAGAAGAGCATAGTTAGAAACACCATTCAAATGTTATTAAAAATTGCTATAGTTTATTGAAGTCATCGAATAGCATTTGAAAGTGACCAAGGACCGCAAAAAGCCTTCGTTATCTTCCGAGTAGAGTTTAACTTTTTATTGACCGGAAATCGCGATGATAGAAGGAAATCATTCTAGTGAGATCATTTTCCACTTTATTACATCTCGTTCTAGAATAGTATCAGGAACGAACAAAAACAATGGCTACACTAGGGAACAAAAACTGTTTAAACAGGATATTTCCTCCTTTCTAATTTATCAGGAAATGACTTGCTAACTTCGTATATCGGCTGATTCCGAACATCATGAGAGTTAATGGCATATTTCAGTGATATTAAATATGATAGCTATTAGATTTCTATACCATAAATTTATTTTTTCTCGAAGAAAATTTCGGTTTCAATCTTATTCAATGGCATTTCTTTAAGCATATCACATTTACGTATTGCATTAGCGAGCAAAATATCTTATTTTATGTTCAATCCATAACAATAAGAATAGTAAAAAATGGACTGCATATTCATTTAGTTAAGATGAGGTATTTTAGAAGAATCAAGCATTTCTATGGGAAATATTTTCTTTCTCACAATACACTTTAAGAATTATCGCCCTCACTATTTCATTGTCTTTAAAATGCAAATTAGGTTGTGGCTGAACATTTACAATTATATCATTGAGTAACTTTGATTTGATTTCTCTTACTCGTTCAAGTCTTTACTAATCCAGTTAGCTTTCGATCTAAAAATCGTCTCTATATAAATTACATCACACTTTCTATGTCTATCTTCAATTCTCCATTCATTTTATTCCTCATTCATCCAAACTCACAAAGGAACCTTCGGCTGTTTCATAGATTTCTCCGATTTATGATACGATCTCTTTACTTAAACATATAATTAAAAATACAATTTTTATATTTAAGAATAGACTGTGAGTCTTTTCTGGAAACTGGTATAATTCAATCATATATTTCATCAAAACATTGACATCCTCGTTCTTTGCTTTAATGTATGCAAATCAAATTCAAAGAGTACTCAAGTACAAACTTCCCCGTCGAAATAGGATTGAAATCAAGATGGATACTCTAATATCATCTTTGAAAATTCATTTTTACTTACATGAACGGTAATCATAGTTTTCCTGAGTTATTTTATGTTGCAATATGTAATTTAAATGGAGCAGTTGTAAAATTCAAGGAGATTAGGCAAAGTAAGAATTTGAATTGTAATTTAGATTGCAGGGAAAAATATGCGATGCAGTATGTTCAGTAAACGTAACCAAGTGCTGGTTTTTAAGAATCATGTTTTTGCAATCTAGAGGTTTGCTTCTCGAAAAGAAATTTCGATGTAGGGTATTAGTTGTAAGATAAGATTTTTTAATCCCCCTGAGCAAAACAGCTCATCAGGGGTCGCCTTTAGTGTGATACTTATACTTTATGTTTACCTGCAATAGCATATAATACTATGTACTACATTACAATATACTACAATACCACATATTACAATAAAATTGTACAGACAAATAAACAATAACCCAGAAAACATTTCTTCCCCTAATTGAACCACATAGTACAATAATCATACTGTCCACTTATCACACCTGTAGTACACAAAATGCATATTAAACAAACGTACACAATTTTATAGCCTCTTTATTTTTCATTAATATATTTATGTGTTAAATAACTTATAATTTTTTTAAATTTTGGATACAAAAATATTTTGTTTGGATATCTGGATGAAGGTGAAACTTAACTATGGACGTAATGACTTTCGATACGATAAATGCTGAAGTGAAATCTTTTTACGAATGCCCCAGATATAATTGTGCGGAACAAAACACCGCTGTGATAGCATTTGTTAAAGCGGAAGGAAATTGTAGAGGAAGAATGAGGAAGCGAAGAGGGATTGGAGATGAGGGGAGGAGGAGTGGAGAAGTAGGAATAATGAGAGAGACCAGAAAACCGCTAAGAGACAGTCTCCACAAAGCGGAGCACGATTTACCCAATGTAAATCAATGAAAACCACTTAATAATGGTGGAGGGAAATGTCGTTGATTTTTCCTGCTTTTGTATAAAAACTTTGTTTAACTCTCTAAAATTTTGGCGGTTGATAATTGAAACAGAAGCGATGAGTTCAAAAGCAATCTTTTTTTTTTAGTTTTTAGGCAGTCATTAGAGATAAAATATTTTGTTCGACAACATTTGATATCTTATGAAAGGCATTTTTGAGTTTTAGGGATACTTTTGTGATACAATATTTCATAGAGACTTAACTACTTAGTAGTCAAATTAATAAAGTTTTGGCACGAATAAAATAGGATAAAAAGTTTCGAAATTATATATTTGTTTTAGCTATACCACCAAAATATCGCATCACCCTTCTCTAATTATGAAAAAAATTCCAAAGATGATGAATTGGAATCATATTAAAGTATTAAATTAAGTTAATTATAATTATATCTTTATTCCTATAGTCTTACATTTATAACTAAACGTTTATTTATGAAAAGCTCGATGGAAATCTAGAACAACGGGTAATTATATGAATAATGTAATAAAATATTAATTGTATCGCTTAATATGAAAGTATAATTCATATTATTTCCATGTTTAGAAAAAGTTGCAAAGTAAATCTTACTCCCTCCGTCAGATAGCATTTGGATGCTGGTAATTGTATCCAATCCAACTATTGGGATTAAATCATTACTTTACAGAAATCAATTAAATATTACAGGAATGCAAATTAGAAACTGAAATCGACTCATTTGATTGTCTGTGATATAATTTTAGATAAAAGAGCATAAAATAAGCTTACAATCTTTTTCCTTGTACATCGATAAAGTAACAGCGCGTTGGAAATTTTGACTTAAAATCCGCTTAATTAATGTACGTTAATTATAATTGGAAATCGATGGTTTGCATTAGAAACTAAAGTTGTACAGAAAGCGAAAAAATAGTGACTTGGCTGGGGCTCGAACCCAGGTCTCCCACTCTCAGGGCAGTTGTTTTTACAAACTAAATTACCGAGTTCACACGTTCGCACGTGTCCTGTGCAAGTCGCACGTTTTCCTGTGCTAAGTAAGACTTCATTTCCATTGTCTGTAAGGTATTCAGCCCAAAGGCCGGTTGGTACCTCATCCCCTCTGGCATAAGCTACTAAGAGCTTGCAGGGAGGAATGAGGTTCACTAGGCAGGATGAGGAGTGAGGTAGTTTGCCATTGCTTTCCTCACTGAGCCGGAATGCTATAAGCGGAACATGTCCACGCAAGTGGAGCACAATGATTCTATGAGTAACACTTGTCTTGGCATTCCGTAAGGAGAGACCTTGATCTGTGTAGTTATTCACTCATACCTCGGTAGTTTTAATTTCATCGCAGCCATGATCAAGACTGGGACAAAAAAATAAAAGATACATTTTTCTCTATCTTGTACCACGTGACAAATGAAAACAGTCCATTCATCAGAGAATGATAGCAGGAATTCATTTCTATTATTGGAAACTAAGTTACGTAATACTTGATTGACGATTATCCTCTGTAAAACCAGAGTATTTGAATCTTAAAGTTTTTTTGTGCGTCTATTTCTCGAGGAATGCATTTTTAATTGGAACCCACGTGCCGACGTGTATTATTCTTCCTCGTAATTTTAAAACGGACCCATTGAGACGGCACGTCCTGTGAACGTGGCCACTCCATGATTTCCTACGGGAACGGCCAAAAATGGGACATCGGAGAAACGGGTGGCGTTGGTCAAGAAGGGAAGATTTGGGAATTCAAAGCACGTCCTAAATAAATCGAGCGCCTTCAGCAGACCTTTGGAGCGATTTCTTAGATTCACAACCTCACTTCTCCTTCTCTATAACGTCTAATGCGTCCCGCATGGATCGTCGAATCATTCCTCTAATATCATCCCATAAGAATTATGTAATTTATACCCTATTCTTCCCCTTCGATAACCGTCTTCCGAATTTTGTGATTCCCTTTCCTTTCATTTTGCTGACTTAGTTCTCCTCCCTCGCTTTCCAAAGAAAAGGAACACAATTTTCTTTCAATCGACTTTGATTTCAATTACAAAAAATCTGATGTGGCCAGCACATGACTTTCTCCATATATAAGATGTAAATATTTACCTACGACAGTAATTTCGAACTCTATATTCCATCTAAACTTGGAAGATGAGCGATTAATTTATATATTATTAATTTTGACGTCAGAAACATTATAAATAATGTTTTTCGGGACATGATCGATGAAAAACAATGAAATTGGCCTTTCGCCCATAGAGCCAAAAGCGCCCACAAAGTACATAATCAACAACTTCCGGTTTATCAGTATTTCATGAATAAGTCCTAAATAATCAGTGATACAAAAATATGTTTCAATCAAAAGTTATAGTAAATTACATTTTCTAAAACGTTTGTAAATAATAGTTTATACCTAAATATCATATTTATGGAGATATTTTGAAAACCGGAAATGAGCTTTGATGAATGAAGCTCGACTTCCGGTAAACTGATTTACTCCAAAAACTAATCAACTCTGACAGCATACACCACAGTACTATATATGAAGTTTGGTATTGATACGACCAATAGTTTTCACGTTAGAGCGCCCACTATCTCACACACACACACACACACACATACACACACACACACATACACACAGACATCATTCCGAAAATGGTCAAAACGTGTTTCTAGGGACCCTAAAACATGTATTTCCGTTGAAATCTCGAAGTCGAATTTTTTCATGAAAAAAAACTTTCTCTATACTTCGTGTATGGAGAAAGTAAAAACGCAAAAGTATAAAATTTCCGTTTTCTTTTTAAACACAAAAATTGTTTTTTTACCTCTCACACGGACTATAAATATTTCGATAAATGAATGATTGCGAAATATTCGATTATATTGTGTGAACGGAGCGGTTATCAGGTTTTAACGTTCGAACTTGATCGAAGTTTATAACGGTATTTATAAAATTGGCTCCGATTCGACCTAATTGACGACGCATGCTCCTCGGGTGTTATTTAAGTCACGTGATCCCAAAGGAAAATTGGAGAATATCAATCATTTCTGCGAAACGAAAACTCTTTCTCATTTCTAGTCACTATTAATGACCCCTCTAAGGTATGGAAATATTAGCTAAGGTAAGGAAAAGAAATAACAATTGATTTTGTTGTCAAATTTAGGAATTAGTAATTAAATCTATAAATTCCGTTTATATGCAGAAATAGATTTGGAGAAATGTTTATCGTCCTGTAATGACGAAATTATGAATAAATAATTAACAGGAGGATCGATTGCAAGGCTTTCAGCAGAACCATTTCCTTTATTCATCAAAGCATTTTTTTTCTGAAATTAGATTATTTATGAAATTAAAGTTACATGCGGGAATCATTATTCCGAATTTAAAGAGAACATTTTCTAGAATACTTTATAATTGGAAAATGGTACTCGAGTTGGGGTAGTTAAATATCAATTTCTGACAAAGTGGTAGAATAAATATTTTCCGTATGATAATGAATGCAAATTAAATATTCTTATGGGCGATACCCCCTCTCTTACGAGTAGTATGATGTGGCCTTTAATATTTACACTTATTTTCGGTAGAAAATTTTCAGAAAACTCCTCCGACGGTAAATAGCCTTTCGAATAGTAAAAAAAAGTTTATTCAGCTAATGACTCAATTATTAATATTAAAACCAGGAATTATTAAAATAAAAACATAAGGTTACATCCTCGCCAAACAAATGGAATTATTATAAAATTCGAGAGTAGCTATGATCTTTCATTGACAAAACAACTAAATATCTGTGCATAAATTATGCAACATCATCATCACAATCATAATTAGGTTATTCTCAATCCAATAATGCAGACTTATTTGAAATATTGTATTCCGTACACCCAGTATTTGATGCTTGAAATAGTAAGGTTGAGTCTCTTTTTATCCTATCAAAATTATTCTGCATCTTAGGTTTTTAGATATTTTATGGTTGATGAAATTACATTTGATATTAATAATAATAATGAATTTATTACGAGTATCAAACCCATTCATATAATACATAATCGGTATAAAAATATATATAGAATAAAGCAAAACATACAAGTAAATTCAAGTTCATCAATAACAAAGAAAAGAAAAGAATATAAAGCAATAAATGTATACTGAGATCACATTTGCAAAAATAAATCAATATATAGGATCATTATATTGGAAAAAAATTCAAAAAAATCAATATAAGGAATCAATGTATAGGAAAACAATTCCAATATACATCTTTAATCTTAATCACTACCTAAAGCCAATATACAAGTGCATACATACACATAATATATTTATAAGTTTATTCATGTACACTACCATCTTGAAATAATAACATATTCATATACACATTCAGGTAGTTAAAACAGGCAAAAGTACAAGTAAAATCAAGTGCATCAATAATAGAGAAATTTAGTGGAAGGAGAAAAAAAAAACATTCCAAAAGTAGAAGAGTATAAAAATAAAATCAATTCCATCGCTAACTTCTTCTTAAGGTTTCTTAGTTAAAGTGAAATAAATCAATTTCATCGCTAAGCTCATTTAAACTCCTCATAATTTGTAAAATCGGATAGTAGAAGGTTTAGTTTCTTTGAGTGTGTTTTGTGATGAATCTAAGGTTATTTCTTGTGATTCTTTGTGGAACTCTGAAGCTAAGAATGTTAGTCATATCACTTGAGTCAACCATATTGTGCAAGAGTTTATGTAGAAATATGATGCCTGAATGTGTTACATTTGAGAACATTCTAAAATTGGGTATGATAAAAAGATGTTCCCAAAAGGAAGTATGGATATTATTGAAATGATACTGTCATGCGGTGAATTCTTTTTCATCATGATTTAAAAGTTTTGGCGATTCAATCTGTTGTTAAGAAAAATTAAGAGCGCGTGTGAAATTTTTAGATTATTGGTGATTATGATGAAATTGAAAAATCAAAAGTTGAAATTGGCAATATTCCACAGATTGATTCGCAAATTGTAACGAGTTGGTCTTTGTGGTTGTGGCGATGAATGGTTTTTCATCAGATGAAAAATTGAATCGATTCCGTTAATGAACATCGAGAGGTGCGGACGTGGGAGGTGAGAATTATTGCGAGAAGAGAAGTGAAAGGAAAAACCGATGAAGAAGGATTACCAATATAGTCATCGACCGCAAGTGGAATTTGTGGCTCAGAATAGATAATAGTTGATTAATACAAAGCCTCACTTCCAATACCGCAGGATGATTTAATTTTCTACTTCACCAGACTAATTTTAATAACGTTCCTCGTCAGCGTAAATAATTAAATTTACGGTTATTTTATCTTACAAATATGCTATATTTATCTTAAAAATATGCTACTATTTCTTGGGCTACCGGATAGCCAAGTTGGCTTTGATAGAATCGGTCCCGAGTTCGATTCCCGATGGAAACCCACGGAAAAAATGAGCTCTCGAAGTTCTTTTAACAATACTACCATTAATAATGAAAAATTTTTTCCCGAAGAACAAAAAGGAAAAGAGAGCCAGATATATATGTAGACTGGCAACCGATAGTTTGTATGAGAGATTGCGTTAATAAGAAAATTGGGACTCTTACAAACTAATAGTATCCTCAAAAAATGATATGCTCATAAACTTTTAAATGTATTTTAGATGAAACGGAAGAGGCGTTTTAATTTGAGGTGTCCGATGGAGCATAATGGAAAGAGGTGAAAGGGAGGGAGAATTTTCCGCGGGATTGAGGTCCTATAATGATAAAATGAATTTTTCGATTGACATGCAAATCGTGTCACCAGAGCGCCTAAATCCCTGCGAAGGCGAATGGAGCGCCGCGCTGCGGACTGAGCTCGGACTACATTCCGGTGATTACAGTTTTTACGACGCCAACCAAAGGAAGCGAATGTTTCACTTCCAACGAGATTCGCGAAAAAAAACGATTTCGAAAATAAATTTGTCAGAGGAATTTGCATGAATTGACGTTGTTTTTGCATATTTAAGTAGGCAATCAAGGGCGCTGGCCTCGACAGTGCTACCGTTTGGGGGAATCAAAAATAAGTTCAAAGGAGGACTTATAAATTGGTAAACAGGAAATATTCAGCTATACATTATTTGAGGCGAATGAAACAGTAATCGGTGATTTCCATTTACATTCTCTGCGACACCGTTTCAAAATCTGTGGAAAAAAAATCGCCGCAAAAACAGCTATAGTTGAGCCGTTGAGTCTTGAGCTTTGCGGTACTTTTTCGGTGCTAGTGGTAGGGAAAGCGGTGTTGCCAAATTTTACTTTTTCAGATAATTGAACATTGACTAAAATAAAAAATATGTCAATAAAAGGAGAATATCTTCCCTGAGTTGTTTTGTTGTAGTGCTAATAGTTAACCCTCAAAAAATACTTTATTCGAATTTTCTGAAGTATGCGGCTTATTTTTTAGTTTCATTCCTAAAGCCATTTTAGAGAAATGGTCCATCTAACGAAGTTGAAAAAATTAAAATATATTTTTCGTTTTTATAGCTTTCAAACGTAATTTATTATTTAAACATACGTTGGTACGTTGTAGAGATAATACATGTTTTATAATAGAAGACCACATATTATCTAGTCGACGTAGTGAAAAAAGTAGTCTCTAGCTAAATTACGTTCTATTTAAATAATCTCCATGATAATTACACAAAAATTTTATGTAAGTATGAAATATATTTTTAATGAAAGTTTCATCCCAATATCTTAATCGAGGCTTGAGTTATGGTAGTTTATAATAGCTTCAACTGCGCGCTAAGCCCCATCCTCGGGTGGAACACGTAGAAAACTCTTTGCTTGGGTAGTATTCTGATATTTACTTTAATAATTTAAATTAGATGAATATGTACAAGTTGGCTATGCTTTATTGCTGAAAGATATATTTTTTAGAAACATTATTATTTTAGATATTTTTTAATATCATCGGTATGTGTAGCTAAATACAAATATACTAATGAAGTTATCTTAAAGGACAATACACTCTTACGGATGTAACTAAAGGGAATTCTGCTGATTTAGCGATATGTGTGTTCAATTTAGAAGAAGAAACATTTTCTAACATTATCTTCAAAATTACCAATGTTAGCAAGAACCTATCTTTTCGGCTTAATACAATTAATTACAACCGAAACGGTTTAAATACGCAAGTCTGATGCTTAATATAAACTACTATTTGCGGATGTATCAACCAGCAAATAAATTCGCAAAAAGAAATTACGAGTCTTTCGACGTATCGAAGTACTGATATTGCAGATTAACTTGCTTCTTTGAGATCGCTTGTTTCTGTTGCGTATTCGTTTCCATTTAAATAAAGTCTGTTAGCTTATCAGTTGACCTTACTTACCAACAAATGTTAAATCTTTTTTCTCTAGTATCGGAGATCTAAGTCTCATTGTACAACATCTGTAATCAGTCATAGTAAAAAAGTATACTAGAATGTAAAGTATAATCTAGTTTGATAAAATACGCGCTTTATATCTGAGGATGTGAAAATATTTCCCAGTCTCCGTTTTACTTAAACAGGTAATTAATCCACCATAGACATTATTCGATTTAATTTTAGAATAGCCTCAGATTATTGGAATAACTTGTGAATACGTATGCAATAGCACTCCAATCGTACTGCAGGAGCCTCACAGAAAAGTATAAATGGGCATGTATTGACAAATTACACATTACGTAAGATAGACAAGTCATATAACCAAGAATAAAAGACAAGTCATTGTTTACATACCGGGTTTGGTGGTAAAGGGATAGAGACATGGACTTGCAGTTAGCTCTCTATTTCTGTGTCAGATTAAACGCAAATTGACAATCAACGATTAACTGTAGATTAAGGTAAAAGGGAGTATTTTGTCTTTTTAGAATGCAATGTAGCTAGAATGCAGTAATAAACAATAATCTCTGCCCATTTTGTATTCATGAAGCTATCTTAAAAAGCTGCACTTCTCTGATTTATGTTTATACTTATATACTAAATTTTATAAAAAACTCATTTATTTTCTATTTATAAATTCTGTAAGAATGTTCAATATAAAAGGTGGATTTGGAACAAAACACAATTCTTAACATATACCTAAGATATGGGGATTCGGAGTTGAATTCAAATTCTTCCGCTTGGAGAGAGCTATACCGTATGACGCTAAGACGTCTTTCTCTAGACCTTTCTCTTCTTAGGAAGTAAATATGTAAAAGTCAAGCGAAATAACAAGTGACAGAGCAAAATAATGTTAGTAATACACGGGGTTACTCAATAAGTTATTGCTTATTTTCTGAAATTCTATAGTATATTAGAAAATATATTTAATTTAAAACCAATAATAGACAATTAAAAGGATGAATTTCCTCCCAAACCATAATACTGGATTAGCTTAAGTCCGTTCGTTTATCTCAACCCGTTGGGATGGTACCAGATGGAACTTGTCTTTGGTGCTTATTATTTGTTTCAAATAAAATATGCTTTCCATGTGTAATTACGCTTAGAGAATCTATAATGCAACGATTTTTACTTTCTCCATATACGAAGTATAGAGAAAGTATTGTTTTCATGAAAAAATTCGACTTCGAGTTTTCAACGGAAATACACGTTTTGGGGTCCCTATAACACGTTTTGACCATTTTCTGAATGATGTCTGTGTGTATGTGTGTGTGTGTGTGTGTGTGTGAGTGTGTGTGTGTGTATGTGTGTGTGTGATAATGGGCGTTCTAACTCGAAAACTAAAAGTCGTATCAATACCAAACTTCATATATAGTACTGTGGTGTGTGCTGTCAGAGTTGATTAGTTTTTGGAGTAAATCCGTTAACCGGAAGTCGAGCTTTATTCATTAAAGCTCATTTCCGGTTTTCAAATTATCTCCATAAATATGATATATACGTCTATTGTATTACTTATAAAAGTTTTAGATAGTATAATTTACTATAACTTTTGTATTTAACATATTTTTGTATCACCGGTTCATTAGGAGTTATTCGTGAAATACTGATAAACCGGAAGAAGATGATTATGTACTTTGTGGGCGCTCTAACATGAAAATTATTTGTCGGATTAACACCAAATTTCATACATAGTACTTTTATTACAGTCGTTAGAGTTGATTAGTTTTTGGAGTAAATCGGCTGACCGGAAGTCGAGCTTCATTCCTCAAAGCTCATTTCCGGTTTTCAAAATATCTCCATTAATATGATATTTAGGTATATACTATTTTTTATAAATGTTTTAGAAAATGAAATTTACTATAACTTTTGTTTGAAACATATTTTTTTATCACTGATTATTTAGGAGTTATTCATGAAATACTGATAAACCGGAAGTTGCTGATTATGTACTTTGTGGGCGTCCTGGGCTCTATGGGCGAAAGGCCAAATTCATCTTTTTTCATCGAGCATGTCCCGAAAAACATTATTTATAATTTTTGTGACGTAAAAGATAATAATATATAAATTAATCACTCATCTTCCAAGTTTATATTGAATATAGAGTTCGAAATTACTGTCGTAGATAAATATTTACATCTTATGTATGGAGAAAGTCATGTGCTGGCCACATCAGATTTTTATTTATCACTTACGTTTGAAAAGGAGGAACCGAAGGTGCTAGACCTCAGATACATGTGTGTGAGTCGAATATTAAAGATAAATTAAAGTATTATTTCGCCTGAATTTTAAAGGGAAGAAAATAGGTTTGGCTGTAAAATGTAGATGAAAAAATTGATCAGATCTGCGTGAAAACTGTAGAAAAGAGGAGTTGGAGCAGGACAGCGGGAGTGACAAAGAAGTCCGATAATTAAAATAGATGATACAACGGAACTAGTGTTATCCAGTGACAGAAAAATATCTGGTATCTGTCTTCAGTCATTATTTTTAGTTTAAAGGTATAGCGTGACGTATTTTTCTATATTAAAATGTTGTATCCTGCATAAAAATAAGAATCGTGGAAATCCTTTTCATTTGGTTTTGTTTGCGGCGTGAGGAAAATATTGGCTCGGTAGAATTTTTTATCAATCAATATATTTCCTGAAGGAGTACTATCAGACCTTGTCGCATGGCTTTTCTTTGCTTCATTCTGTAGTTCTTACTTTGTTAGGAAAATAACATGTAGTAATAAGTTTGTATAACTTAGCAATCCTATATGGGGTTTAACTTGTATAGAATTCAGTGGGATGTGGCAAATATTTTTTCTTTTGGTTTGGTTAAGAAATTGATGGTAGTTGACAAGTATTGCAATAATAATTAGATACATTCCTATTGATAACTTATAGTTATTAGATTTGATCAATGAAATGAAGTTAATTGAGTAATAAATGCATTCTGATCCTCGTTCCCAAGGCGAAAGGTTAAGGAAATTCACGGAATCGTCGTCGACTGAATTATTCCCTCACACAGAAGTAATTAAACATTCTGCAAAACCGTCGGAAACAAGAATCGATGAAACAAATGTAAGGCGACGAAAAAATCGGCGAGATTTAAGAACATGAATGAGAAGTTTGGAAAGTAGACTTAAAATTATTCGATCAAGCTCTGGAGCTATTGCAAACTTATTCGGGAAGAGAAGATAATTTCGAAAGAAAAGTTGGGAGTTGGCTATAACGAGAATGAAGAATTACGAAGAAAAGAGAGAAGGGATTAACGGGCAAAGGAAACAAAGGAACGATTGGGAAGCTCATATAAAGACTTAAAAAGGGCGTGGGAAGTTCGGAAGAGAGAGTAAAAACTTCTGTACGCGAACTTTTCCAATAATAAGAACATAAATTGAAAATTTTCTCCTAATAATGAGAAGTTGAAATAAGTGTATGCTGAGAGTGCATGGAATTTGCAATTGGAAGGTAAGAATAAGAGAGGAAGAAGTTGAAATGCAGTAACGAAGGATAAGGGAAATTGAAAGGGAAAAGGTGACTAAGTGCGGAGAGATTGGAGAGGAATGTGATGGGAGAGAGCTAGGGAGAAGAAAAGATAACAGAGGAAGAGGTGGATGGAATACAAAGAAGGTTAAGCGAAAGAAGGGCAGAGCTGTCTTCATTTTATTCTCTAATATTCATTCATACGACAGCTATGCTTTTATCTTAATGCTAGAAAAGGTTCTGTCGTCAACAGGCAAAATGCAAGATAAAGAAAGATAATATAAGTAAGGATGTGCTGGTCCCTTCTTCTTAGAAATACAATTCATGGAAATACAAATTTAGTCTTAAAATTCCTCTTAGTGGCAATTAAAAAGAACGATTTACGCATTTTCAATTGAATATTTCCGTATTTATTGGTCTAGGAAGCTCCATAAACCTGTGAGCTAAAGGTATATATTCTCAATGACATACAAATACAAAACCTAGAATTTTAGGTATATTAGTAAAAGCTGATACCGTAAATTAAAACGTCATTAATACAGTTTATAATCATTTACGGTATATAATTTACAGAACTACTCATAAAATTTTGAGCCAAGGTACAAAAATGTTATCAATGAAACTCATCTCCATTCCTATGTAAATCATCCATCTTGAAACTTAATTATTCTTCTCAAATTGTCTGGACGTCATCCGGCGTTAAAATTAAGTTAAAAATGAGCAAAAAAAGTCTATCAAACGGACGTTTTCTTTATCAAATGGCCGCGGATCCGCCTCAGATGGAACCATCGAGCCGCTCATGAAAATATCAGATCTTCAGTGTCTTATCGTCTACATTAAAATAGTTCTAAATCGACAGTGCATGAAGGAAAACGAATCTAATTGTGACCCAGATCTAATCAGGATACATTCTATTTTCTTTTCCCTTGACGTAATAAAAGAGAATGGGAAACAAAGTTATTGAAACACGTGAGTAATGTTCATTTCAGGAAGTGAGGATGGCATTATGATTGAAAATGTCCCATGTGGCCATGAATTATAGATAATGATGAGCAGTAGAATTTTTAACACAATTTTCCTTAATTTCTGACTTTGTTCCGACGTGTTAAATAAAAAAGAGTGATTCAGTGTAAATGTTCGTGAACTTCTCCGCAGTTTCTCTCGAAAGGGAAGAATCGGAAATTAAAGTATGACTTTAAGACTGGGTATCCTTACAATACGCAACCCGCTCTACCACATGTGAAATGCGTGTTGTTAAAATCACAGGATACATCAGCTCTGCAATTTATAAAACATGACTTCCACGTTTAAACTTCGGAGATGTTGTAGACGTAAGCAAATATGTAAACTACAGCAGGGTGAGGATAAGACGGAGTATGTGATGATGAGGGTACTAGGGGGGCCAAGGGGGACTCGTAGGAGGGAGGAATATATTAGAGGTGTAGAAAACAGAATGAGAAGAGCATCTTACTACCATTTACGTTGACCTGCAGACCAGTATTTTTAGAAAATTCCATTCTACCAGTATATTTTCGCAATATGAGGCGATGCCTTTATGAATCCTGTCTGAAGCATACGAACCATATTTTTGCTGGAAATGTGAAAACATCCTCATCTCTTCCAAGCGCAGGAAAGTAAATCCACACTCTAGCTTAGTTTATCAGTTCTTGCCTTGCGTTATGAAAATCTGTAGAATCTTACACTATAAATTCATTACTTTGTTTTCTTAGTTCCAATAATTAAAATAAGAACTCTATTAAAGATGGAATAAAGAAGAAAATTCTTTTTCTAATTCCCCAAAACCGGTAAGATTTCTAATATTATAAGATAAATAATTCTTTCCTGTAATATTTACTTATCAACGCTCTACGGAAGTTGATTGCATCCATACTAATATTGGTAATGATTACAACAAATTTCATCAAAAATGAGACAGAAGTAGGAGAGGTTTCTACGTATAAGATTTTATAAACATCGGATTCGATATAATATATAAAAAAGTTAATTTATTACGAGGAATTCTTGTTTACGTAATATTCACTGCTCTAAAGCGTAAAATTTTTAATATAATTTGCTGAAGAGATATAAAAATGATTTCATTTTGTTTCTGCCTATATAAGTAATGCTGAATGTTGCCTTATGACATGCATACGATGACAAAACATTTTTCAGGAAGAGAGAAAAAAACTCGCCTTTATCTGGCACATCATAATACTCCTTCTCCATTCGCATTTCAGTTGAAATTGAAAGACTGCATGGAGGTATTCCTCGTGCATTCAATGGTTCTGAAAGAATATCGCATTAGATTGAAGCTGTTTTATTTGAGTTTGATTATTTCCTCTCCTTAAATAAAATTACTAAGAACTTAAAGCTCTCTTGGAATGTTGCTTGTACTTCTTTATGTATAAACAATACATCCATTGCATAAATTACGAGTTTATCAAACGCGCGTTCAGAAAACTTTTCGTTGAAAGTGCTGAAATGCTCGCTTTTCTTCCATCAATACGTTACTGTGTGCCAAGGATATTGTCCATTAACATGAGAAATTGTATATATATATATATATATATATATATATATATATATATAGAAAGAAAAGATATATAAATTCGATCATAATTCGAGTATAAAACTCGAATTTTGCCTTCTGCGCAAGGCTAATGAATTAATTAAATATTCATCACTGCATACACTTTTAAATATATAGTTTTAGTTTTTTCAACATTTTTCGAATCTTTCTAATAAAAAAACTGTGATACAATCCAAAAATCGGAAACTTTTGTTCAGATATTTAAAAACTTCCCCTAAATGTGTGTTACGGTAATGCCTAATCTAAATCTCCCAACTATAATTAAGAAACGATACATTTGAGGCATAAAACTATATTTCTTATACTGTACGGATGAATGCAACCAATTCTGATAAATATATATGAAGCATACTTATTATCCGGTGACAAAATAATGAAGATTAGAATGTTAAATAAAGAAAATCGTCACTATCATTTAATTGCTTCCGTGTTTGAGAAGTTGTATTACGAAATGACGTCAATCTGTTATTAGAAAAGGAAAAGAAATTAAGGTGAGAAAGTGAGGATTGCATGTACGTGTTGGAAGAATGTCGCATTAATAACAAGACTATAGTAAACTCCCGTTTATCCGAATCGCGTTTATCCGAAATCCGAACAAACCTTTATCCGAGCAAACCTTTCCGAATGCACCTACCCCACCCTCACCCACCGAATACCATCGCGACCCATTAATTATTTGCTCGTGACACCTCTTCATATATGTACATTTTTTCCAGTGCCAAATAAGGCGGATGTTTTCTGTAAGAACCCAAAATAAACGAGCTTTGTTATTCAGCATTTAAAAACTTTGAGTTTTCAATCATACTTTGGCGCCTTTTTAACACGTCAACACAAAGTTTTCAGTCAAAAACATGCAGGCTTATTCGCAATTATATCATTAGCATTCTACGTACACACGTTTTACGGTCATATTTTGCGGTATTGACGCAATTCGGGGTGTTTTTCACGCGGGACTTCGGTTTATCCGTAATTTTTGTTATCCGAACCGGCCGCCGTCCCGATCATTTCGAATAAACGGGAGTTTACTGTATCTAAAGAATCATTTACCTTCGACTCAAATCCTGAACACTGTAATTTTCATATAATAGTTGCAATCAGGCCATAGAATCACATGGATCATAACGTGTGCATTTTCTTTTGACATTATTAAATACAGGTACATGTGTTAGAGAAGGTTGAACATTGGAAACCTCTATAGAGTAGTGAACTTCATTACCAAAGGTACAAAAGCCTACCGGAAGTAGCAAAGAAATAATTGCATACATAGGAGAATTGAGTAAAATTAAAACAATAGATCTAGCATATGTATTTGGTCAGTATTCTTCTTCCTTAGAATTTGGAGTTCATTTAAAGGGTGCCTCCCTGAATACTTCCCTTTCTGAGAGGGTTCGTGTGTGTTTACTTGAGAGGAGATGAAAGAAGATAGAGAAATTCTGTAAATATTGGTTCAACGATCAGAGATTTAGGTCTGTATCTTGTGAAAGGATAGATTAAAAGGAGAAAGGGAAGGGTGGGAGCGATGAATATGGTCGAAGCGGCATAACCTTTAATCGAGGGTTCATTTGTGTGGGTGTGGAGGAGCAGAAGCACTTGCCGAGTGGCTGACGGATTGATCGATCCGTTGATTGATAGCATATTCCGCGTGAGAAACAAAAAGGGCATCTTCGCAATGTAACCGTCAATCATCCAAGTAAGGAATTGAGAGGATGAAAACCACGTTTCAAAAAGAAGGATGGATTCATCAAATACGTAAACTGATCCCTAAAATACGTATAATCCAACAGTAATGGAATTGGCGAACAATGAAAGGAATACGGGAAAGAAACACTTAATGATGTTTGTTATTCGTTATACAGAGTAAAGTGAGGAAAAACATTAAGAAGGATATGCGTTGGGATTGAAGTATTGAGCATTGGAAGTATCTTATGAAAATCAAAGATCGTCAATTATGTTTGATCACTTTAAGTAGTGATCCTCAAATCAATGCAGAAAAAAACATTCGCAAAAAATTATTACTTCATTTTATATTAGAGTAGACCGAGGCTAAACGGATCACTCTTAAAAATGAAGGAATTTAAGTTATTTGTTAATAAAAAGGCATTATATTTCAATTGACATCCCTATCTAGGTCACAAACTGTACGGATGACGTGACTATTAAACATCTTCTTTTCGCTGCAATTCTCACTACGCCATTCTTCGCACTTGAAGCATTTATTCTTTCTCTTAATAGCCCCTCTAGTTTAGACAGATGACAATGTCGCTTGAGGAATTCATAGAACCAATCTCGGCTAGCCATCTTTGCTTCTTGG
Source organism: Sympetrum striolatum (assembly GCA_947579665.1). Lineage (NCBI taxonomy): Eukaryota > Metazoa > Arthropoda > Insecta > Odonata > Libellulidae > Sympetrum > Sympetrum striolatum. The sequence goes on along the minus strand of OX388346.1, from coordinate 71,318,160 downwards.
TTAAAATTGTGAGCGATTCCCATGCGTTCCAAATAATTAAAGGCATTTTCTTTACAATTTTTGGTGTCAGCCTAAATCCTAGTTTTGACAGATGTAATATTCTAACTACAAATCTTTTATTAGATTCGAGATCCATTACAGCTTTAGCCCCCATGACTTGGACTATACCAGTAAGAGAAGAAACTTCCTTGAAGCGATGTGTAAGGTAGCGTACGGCAGCTTGGAGCAGAGTTATAGCTTTAGATTTGACTTTCTGCACAATGTATTCCATAGCTATTGCAAACCACGTATGCCTGGAATAAGAATAATCAATAAATTTTAAAGATAAAAACGTAAGTAACATTTAAGGTTATGATCCGTTTAGTCCCATTTTTCGTGATCCGTTGAGCCCCAAATAGCAGAAGGCAATTACAAAAATCTTAAAAATTAACTCAATACTTAATGATTGGAAACTAATTAGTATATCATTGTTCAACCGCTACTACTTCATTATATTGCAAATAAGTTAGATATATAAGGAACCCTGAGCAGAAAAATCCTTTGATGTTGTTCACAAAAATTACACTGACGAAAAAATCCCGTATACACGGTTCGGCGACTCTTCCCGGAATGGCCACTGACGTGAGCGCAAGACTGCCAGCCGCTTGTTTATGTAGTTAATATACGCACACATAGATGACTTTCTCAAAATAAAACCCAGCAATACGGAAGATAGGTATTCTTGGATTGGAGAAGCGACATACCTTAGGAAGATCCGTTCAGCCCCATGATCCGTTTAGGCCCGGTCTACCCTATATCTATAAAAATATTATATTTCACATATAGACATTGTAAGAACTTAAGCTTTCAAATACAGCTCCTAAAACCTAACATTCCTAACGATGATTTTAAATTATTTGATGAATATGTACCCTAAATGATTTACTTTTTACCCGAAATGTGAATTGAAAAAGGCTTAGGTATTGTGGTTTATAATTGTTGAGATATGTCTGCTTACCTAAAATAAATAAAATATATTTATAAATAGGAACTAAGATAACGTATATAAATCATGATTTTTCTTGATAAGAATTCCTTAGTATTCATTTTTAATATGTTGCATATCTTCTTTTTCCTGATAAAGTGCATGGATGAAGCTCTAAATGTCAAAATCATTCATTAATGTCACCGCTGTGGATCACAAACAATTAATTTTTATATAGAAAAAATAGCCAATTATTTTTATAAAATGTTATTATATATACATAAGGTACGCTTTTAGAACAGTTAACCTTCAATAAGTTGCATGACAAATTGTTACGTGACAAGTCGTGTTGGTCCCTTTTGACTTGTCAATCAAGTTCGCTTTTTAAACCTGATTCTTCTAACGAACATCATGAGTATGTTTTCATTTATTATCTATGAAAATGATTAGTATCAAAGCAAAATTATTGAACTACAAATAGTTTTATATTATTATTCGAGTCAATAAAATATTGTTTACGACAATGCTGTTGTCCTAACGGTTACAGCTCATACAGCGTTATTAAGTATCTTTGTAGTTATTAAAGAAACTAGTGTATACTAGTATAGTGAATGGTAAAATCTAATTGGAATTAGGGATAAAACAAGGAATGCAGTAAAACATATCTGTTAATATTACCTTACATTTTTATCATTCAAGCACTTGGGTCAAAACGCATGTTTAGATGAGTTGCATCAATTGTCACAATAATTTACTCTATACTTGTAATTCAGAAGAATCATCAGAACTGTAAAGCCAAAATTGATGACAGTTATAGAAGCAAATAACAAAAACATGTTGATCTCTTGTTTTCTTACTAAATATCCAAATACTCATAATTTTCTTTAATGGTATTTTTTATCCAGGCCCGACGCGACTACTAAAATAAAAAAAACTATTAAAAAATCAAATTCTTTAGGAAAATATTCTATTTTTAAGTAGCTATCAAGACAGTTTTCTTTATAAGGTGTCGGAAATAAATAATTAATTGTTACTGATTTAGTCATTCCTTGTCCCGCTCGCAGACAACATCTACATGAAAAGAAGAGATAGGAATATGTAATCATTCATACGTTCTATGCAATCTGTACGACGAGGCACGATGGATTCGGATTTTACGAAATAGTAATAATCATTAATCCTATATCTTGTTACCAAATATATATTATGTTTTGGCCAAAGATTTTCTCTAATTTTCCTTAAGTACCAAAATAAGGGCAAAAGAATCGACAGAAGCAGTATGCTTTGCATAAAATATTTCTCTGGCATTTCAAAAAAATGAAAATCAATTTTTTGATCTCCACGGGAAGCCAAAAAGGATAAGTGAATGGCTTTCATTCACATGAAATGAAAGGGAACGGAATTTCACCAAAGATTCCCACCGCCTTCATTTTTCACTAAAAGGAGCGAAATGAATTTTTACCTTTCAAGATTGGATTTATATTCCACAGATCTGAATATTTAAACTCGATAGGTTCTGATCTTAACTGCAGATACCTCATATGAGAAACTCTCATTCCTAAAAACTTGAATTCATGCTGCACAGAATACATATTTTGAGAAAATCTTTCAAGTATACTCACAGTAGCTGAATACTAATTCTGTGATAATTGAACAGCTTGATTGAACCTTAATATTAGTTTTTTGAACCTCCGCATTAATACGTTAAATTCTTCTTTTATGATACCATTCATGAAAGTTAAAATATCTGTAATTGTCAATCAATTTTTTCTTCAAGAAATGATATAATGTTACACAAAATCCAAATCAATCCATTTAGAAAATAACTTTTTTGTTGTTTTTACGTTTTAAAACCCTTTCCCTATACGTATATCCATAAACTTAGGTTATTACCGCAGTCAGTATCGTTGAATAAATTATTTTGTTTGGGATAAGTTTTAACTCGCGAATATTAATATCTCCTATACTTTACTTAAATTCCCGCAAATTTTAGTCGTAAATTATTATAAACAATTACTATAAATTTATATGAAATCTCTTGAGAAGACAGGGCACTAAAAGATTATTTTTGCCGCATAGTTTCTTTAGATGTGCTATTTATAGAACCAATATTGGTCAGGGACCAATCGTTTTGTAGAAAGCAAGTGTGGGAATCTCTGGAAGTGATAGAACGAAGAAAAGCAAAGGAAGAAGTGTGCGCAACCAGAAATAGGGACGTGAAGGGAAAATCTCAAGATGCGGGAACGAAAAGAATGCGCAAAGTTAAGTGGACAGACAAGTTGAGAAATGAGGAAGTATTAGGAAGAATCGGAGAGGAAGAAACTCAAACGGATGTTATGAAAGAGGGAAGTTCTATGAATGGAGAAGAGAGTGCATCGTCAGAGAAGTAATTCAAGAAAAGTCTAGCGGAGGGAGAGAGGGTAAGAAAATATTTCATTTAGTAGATGAGCGTGGGAAGGCAAATAGACAAACAACTTTATTGAGAGAAATTGAGACTGGGAAGTCATATATTTCACAAAAGTGTATGGCGCAGTTATGCGAGAAGAACCAAACTAGTAAACATCTTAAGTTCGGCTTGTTATTCAATGAGGAATCCTCCTTAACGTAGAAATTAAATTGCGATGACATTTGATAGAATAGTTTCAAAAGAACTGAATTCCTCTATTTTATACTGCTTTCAATAATACGTAACTTAAATAAGATTTGTAAGTTTAAATATTAATTAACATTCATTTTTCTTCCTGCCAAGAGTTTGAAAAATTCCAAATTCTGACTCCGATTAAAATGAGCTGCCTACATCGATATGCCATCTCTTGACAATGGATTTATTTATTTATTCAAATTACGCTGGGATTAGGCCATCAGGCCTGGTGGCAGGGAATGCTCGACAAAATGATTTTGTTGAGCATCCACCTCGAAATCCAAAACATCCATCTTCACTAATATCCCTTTTGAGAAGAACTTACATTTAAACAGACAAACTTTTACAGTCACACTCATTTTATGCCGACAAATCCAGGCACCAATTTGTTAAAAAAGAAAGTGATCGAGCTCGAATATAAGTTCTGAATTGATGTAATCAATGAAAACATTCGTTTCTCTCGAGTATATCACCAATGCAAGAAAATGTATACTTTCAATCTTCTTACCTCATCTGATTAGCTCCATTCCGCTATTTAAATTAATTTTATTCAAAACAACATTGTCGTAACGTATTATTCATTAAATTTTGATTTTTTCCCTTTTAACATCAGTAGATACTACTTTAAATTGGTAGAAATAATGACTTATTCAATAAAAAAAATAACCTTTAAAGGAAAATTCCAAAAAAATTCTTTGTCAGTAATAAAAACTAAGGAGGAAAAAACAGCGAATAATTGGAAATATTATTAATTTATTTCACGGACATTTTTAAATCTTGATATCATTAAAAATTTATACAATCCTATAAGTAGCATAACTTCTAATTTCCTCTTCGTGTTATAGATGCCCTTTAATCTCAAAGTAAGTCTTCCAACTCAAAGCTTCCTGACCTTTCCTCAATAACTCCACATGATTAAACAAGCTTCATACCACATTAAACTATACCTGAAATGGTTCCGTTCTATCTTAAAATTGGAGAAGTAGATAGAATGAGGAAGGGATGAAATCCTAATTAAGGAAAGGAAACAAAAAAAATGAATTCTAAAAGAAAAATATGATTCAAAATAAAAAGCGAGCTTAACGCTCCTAAAACATCACGCAGCACTACGAGAGCAAACTCAGCGGCAAACTGGATCAGAAGCGGTGTTCTAACTAATTTAATTTATGAAATCAATAAAGGCATATATTTTCAGCTCACTGCGATTCCAGATAGTTATATTAAAGCGTATACATGTAGAATACGAATAAAAATAGCCCTCTCAACTTTAATGTAACGGGATTTAAAATATGTAAATATGGGATTAAAATAAGGCTTAGCGTTCGCTCATAATGAGCCGATGTATCGAGAAAAAAGAATCAAATATTTAGAAAACAAATAGTTATAAGTGAGGAAGAATAGGCAACTAAAAATACCCTTAATGGTAAGAAAATATGAAGCTAGGAAAGAAAAAGTAATAAAAGCAGGATTACACAAAATACGGTTTTAAAACAACTTTATAGAGGACCAATTACTATAGTTACGGAGAAATAATGGCCTTGGATATTAAATTTCGAGGGTCTAACGGTGATGGATGGAGCACGAAATATGAATGGCATCTCCAAAAATAAAAGCTGGTATAATAGCAGTCATCAAGGGATATTGCCCATTCTTTTCGAGAAGGATATATTTCTGTCATAAACTGAGATGTGTGGATCAAATAGTGTCTGCCTTTTCTTTTTAACCGAATCTCACAAATTGCGAGATTCTCGTCATTTGTTGATTTGTGTATCCTTTTAGCGGGAGCATCTCTCGCTGGAACGATGACAAAGCAGTGGAAATGGTGCATGAATCCCAGAGATCGGAATGAACTGAATGGTCTCCTAATTGCTGAAGAGGCAGCGACGTGCGTGGGAAACGACATAAGTAATATCTCGTAATTAAGGCGAATTTCTAAGGGTACTTGGATGAATTCGTTTCGCTGGAAACTTGCTATTCATGTTACGTAAGGCCTATAACTCTGATTTTAAATCAAGAAAGTCGCCATTACTTGTTATACAATCCCAATAACAAGTTTAGCGTTCTAGCCTACTTCTCGAGGTGACTTTTCGGATTCCACAGACTTGTCAATAAAAGTTCATTTTAAAATTTAGTCTCGTTGAGTGTCTGAATAAGTTATTTCCAGGATCATTTGCAATTTTAAATTAGATTCGTAGCTGCGTTTTAGTATCTGGAAGCTACATACATTTTCAAATCCGTGAACGTTCCAATCATAATAAGTAAATTAATGCAACCAAGGGGTTGAATTTAAACTTTTATACTTACTTGTTAGATAACTATTAGATGTTTTAATATGGGTCACTCGTTATTTACTTTGTTTTATATATAAATTTAAATGTATTTAAATTTTCCAATATATAAATATGAATAATTTGGACGACTCACTAATCCTATTAGTCTAAACAGTCGTGCATGTTATATATGTGATTTGATTTCCTCAAGTAAGCAATTTTTATCTAAATCAACTTAATAGAGATGATTTAATTTGAATTCAGTACCTCGCTTCCTTTTTTTATTCGAGCTTCTGAGTAAACAATACAAATTTAATCGCAGTTTAAATATGAGAGAGTCGTTTAAAGAGGTTCGGTACATAAATATAATGGAATTCTCGTTTGAAGACGTGCAAAAATGCACGGAACGGTGATTACGCCGCCAAAGGGAACGGAGGGCAAGGGAAGGTCACGATGAGAGGGGATAGTGAATGAGAGGAAATTGGCGAAGGGGCGAATCCAGATTGGGACTAACGATCAATTTTTATTTCCGGTTACAGAGACCACGCCATTCCACAAACGTCTTTCTGAAATAACAACTGCAAAATCACTTACGTTACAAAAGTACACACACTGAATCTATACTAATAGTACTTATAATGAATGACCAGTATTTAAATCCGGATTCCAAAAGTAATAGCTTACCTACATCTGGATATACAGACTAATCTCATACTTATTGAACCTGAATGCAATTTAGCTGCAAGCGTCTTAAGGGATAATTTCATCCCCACGTAACCACGTAAAGATGCAAACCAAGCTTCGAAAAGTACCACCGATGAATGATAAATGCCAAAAGAATCTGTCCAGCCAAATTTCATAATTTAAAATGTATTACTAACACTTAGAAGTACAGAAGAAATGTTCCCTAATTCTTATACAACGATTATCAATGAATAAATATAGTCTAATAAAATTTATCCAGGTATCAATTTTACTTTACATAGTTGCTTAATTATCCTAGAAAGTCTTTACAGATGTCTTTTAGATCAAACTCCTCTGATAATTAAGTAATGCGGAGATATATTATCTGTAAGATATGTTGCAGTGAATTCAATCATTTTCAATGAAGCCCTTTATTACACGAAGTTTAATTTCGTATGAAAGAAATAGTATTAAAGTCTTTGAATTGACTTTAAATTGAGCTCGAAGGTGATTTCGCACAGGGCCACTACTGCAGAGTAAGCTTCAGGGTTGGAATCCGGTATCAACAGAAATCCTAACGAGGTACTCCTAAATACCTACAAATCAGCAAACTTTCTAGTTAGATTGAGAGGGAATCTCTCCGTGAAAAGGGCTTGTATATTCGAGAAACTCGCTCAGGGTAGAGTTGAAGAGAGTATGATGCCCAACGAAACCAAATTGCTTCATAGAAGGAAGTTCCATGTGTGAAACAGAAGTGAGTGGGTAGACCCTTTTCAGGAAGGCGAACACGATGAGGGAAACTATGAAATAGCCAAGCATTAAAGAAGAAATCGGTAAGAGTGATAGCACTGTAGTTCTACCAATTGCCATGGCAACACCTAGTTTAGAACTACTTACATTACATTTATTTTAGATTGGCAACTATTGTTAACCCATTTGGGGAATAATATTTGAATAGTTGTTTCTGAAGAAGACCGAATCAGTCCAATAACTTTATAAAACCTAAAAGGGTATACAATTTAATTTGCCTTTTGTGTTTAATCTACTACATCGGCTAAATTCGACTTACATCGAGTTCAACTCTCTCTCATTCAATTGAATTGTATTCAATTTGACTACATTTAAGATAATATTAAATTCTTATTTTTAGTGAACATCAAGCCAATCGTTTAGTGATTTTTATCGATCCTTCTATTTAATTATTTCTAATGAAAATTAGAGAGAAATTTTATTATTTATTGCGTTTTTTCATTGTAATGCAATCGGGCGTTTGAGTTTAGAAAATGATACGTGGGATTTAAACCTTTCCCAATTAATATTTGTAGTTTCCTATTGCTCACTTTCATTTGCTTCACTTCTGCCACTTTCATGCAATGCACGACAATTTGTAATTCTCTATTCAACGCAATAAGAATCTTTTCAATAGTATAATCAGTATTTATGTTTCAGTTATTCCACTAGATGTATCAATTGAGGCTGATTTAAAAATATTTTCGATGCTTATAGAATAGAAAATTAGACACACACTATATATACTCTCTGATGAATCTTCTTCGGCAAGGATTTCGCGTTATTAGTTACGAAGAAGTAAAAAATCATGAACTTAGGCATATCATAATTCCTACCACAGTATACGTAATGCGTAGAGGTGTTTGAAAATGTTTACATTTTTACTGAAATTTGTTAATTTGATAACCAAATTGTGGTGTTTTGTGTTTTTATCATGCTTCCTAAATTTTTTGTCACTAATTTTCTCAGAGTCTTATGTAAGCAAAATAATAATATTAGGCACACTTTAGCATAAATATTAAAAGCATTGGAAATATTATTAACTGTATATTATACAAAATAGTATCAATCCGTTCTCCGGTAATCTGATAGCGCGTCTTTCCCACAATGCATCGCTCGTACATACATACAGTGTTGTTAACGTGAGAGTAATCGTTAAAAACTGCCGATAGCAGCGCCGTGTTGAACATGTATTTTAGACAGAATTTAGTTTTGTGAATTTATTTTAGAAGATTCAAGTTGAATTCGCGTAAGCAAAGATGTCATGAGTGATCAAAAATATGACAATAGATACTTAAATAATACAAACATATATTTTACATTTATTAAAATCATACCAAAATCACAGTCTCCTCTCTTGAAAAAGATGAATGAAGCGAAATTCACCAAAATCCCCGGTGCTTATTAAAACTGCCGAAATTAGCGTTATTTCACTAAATCGGCCAACATTCGCTTTATTTGTAGGTTTTATCGCTTATTGCGAAAAAAACACCTCTAGTAATGCTTCAAAGTAATATCTGCTAAAAGATAAACCACAGTCATGTTCCGAAGTAAAAAGCGGTTATTCTTTTCTGCTTCTAAATTCGATTTCAAACGGGCTTGTGTTGTTGTGAAGGTTTTACTCTTGTTAAGAGTGTTCTTGAAATCCAAAGAGAGGAACATATTTTCAGATGAGTTTGTTTTTATTCTGGCGTGAGCCAATTGGGAACGTCGAGACCTTAAGATCGCTTTCATGTTCAACATTTCTAATTTGCTCATTATTGGAAGGGAGACGTACTCTTCTTATATCGCATGTTAACGAATGTGAAGATTAATTCAGTTTAAAATATATTTTCCTTCTGTTTAAGATACGCTCAACAGAAAAACTTAATGGTTTTATGTTATTTGGCCCTGAAGGATCAATATAATTTACATAATGTTGCATAATAGAGAAATAATATACTATAAATGTAGAAAACGGCATAAACCAGTGATTTTATTCCATCGAAAAGCGCGTTTTAATAATGAAGATATTTATATCGAAAAATATTCCATAGATTTTATAAAAACCCTTGCATGACATTAAATTTCTTACTTTAGTCAAACCTCCTGTTTAGTCTAGTGTAATGGTAGTTATTACCTCAGAAATCAGAAAAGCAACTGGAAATATGGAATTAAGTTAATAGAGTAATTTTACATGAATGTAAATGTACACATGAATTTTACATAGTTGAATGAAAATGTCTACAAACGGATATACTAAAATGTATAATGTATATAAATGTATAATATATGTAATATAATGTATATAAAATCACTATTATTATTATCAAGTAGCTTTTTTTCTTGTTAAGGAAACTGCTAAAATTATTTTATAATTCTTATAAGTTTAACTCAATAGCTATTTTAATATAAACTTGGGAATGAGTGTTATCATTTAAAATTAAAAAGACCACGCCAAAAGAAGTAATAGGGAATTATAACGAAGAGCGTGATAATGTTGTCAGAAATTGTGATTTTGTTTGAAAACTTCCTGTTTCTAGAAACTTCGGACAGTAATAGCTTATTCTGAGACAAAAATATACTTCTGAAGGGAGGAAATAATGTTTCTGGTGGAAAGAGACTTCTGGAACGCCCTTATTTATGCGTAACCAAGCGTAGCAACACCCAATTCCTCTATTCCACAATAAGACGGCATGTTCCTTTCAATTCTCAATTGTGTCTTTCCTTTCATCCCGAAGAAGTCACGAAAAATCTAATTTTGTTCGTGTGGTGAATTTCAGCTGATGGAAAAAGAGAGGCAGTGCACACCAAAAAAAGATCGAAAAATTAATGAATTTCAGAATATAAAATCCGTCGCTCAGAAAAGTAAAATTGGCGTTCGTCGACCTGTAATCACCCACTCTTTGGAGAAGAATCTTAACTTCGATCTCAATTGATGATATTATCATCTTGAGTTGGTGTTTTATTCGAAGCGGCTCCGGAATTCCTTTCCGCGTGGATTCCTCAGAATGCCGTCAGAGCGATACTTGGGAAGAGTTTTTGTGGAAATAAGAGGCGGAGAAGGGATGCAGAGCGGGTGCGGTTCCCACGCATCCGAAGCTCTCCTCTTACAGCGTGGGAGGAGCAGTAAAACAAGGGAAACGGGATAACGATAAAAAACGGAAAATGGTACTCTCTTGTTGCGTACTCAGATTTATACCCAACTCCGAAGATAAACTCGGAATATTTGACTCCGTTCATTAAGAGAAGTGATGGGAGAATGGCGGAGAGAAGAGATGCACTTCCTCAGTGCTTCTCATCGATGCTGGTTCGGTTTAAGAGGACATTTCAATGGCAAATCTTCCGACTTCGAACAATATATTAAATATGCGGTGTCGTTACGTATGCAAGGGATCTAATATTTATGCAATCCATTGAAATCATTAGGAAAATAATCTTCGATAACATAAAAAGGGCGATAAAAAGTTGTATTTTCAGTGAAAATCAGTTTCATCAGAAAATGAGGAGGAGGAACTGTTTGCGAGATAATAATAATAAAAATAATAAAAGGCCTTTATTCGGGCGAGATTGAGACTAGAAAGTCTCTTCTTACACCTAACCCATCGTCATATGCGAAACAGAAAGAAAGAGATAGTTTGCAAAAGTACACGAAGAAAATTAGTATGTGGATTTTTAAAAAACCTAAGCTGAGGGCTCAGGAAAAATTTCCACTGCAGGAAAACACTCGCAGGAAGGGGAGTGTGAAAAACCTGCAAAACCTACAGGTAGAAAACTGTATTTTGTGAAGAAGGAGAATAAAAAGAATTATGAAAGACAAGTAGAGAATAGATACAAATTATGCAAAAGAGACAATACACATTCACTACAAGCAATCAAATCAAATAAAATAACTTCAAAATTTACACTAAACCTAAATACAAGAATTGTAGCATTAAAAAAAATAAAACATACGAATATTTCAAGAATAATAAAATGATTATCGCGAGATCGCACTATGTTAAATAAACGAGACATCGTTGAGCTTTGTCCATTATTTATTTATCCGGTAATTAGTTGAATAAAGTATGAACATTTTACGACCTCAATTTTATTTCTCGTAATTTAATATTCATTACATTATTAGATCGAATTCTTACTTTTTCCGTTTTAAAACTTGGAATTTCTTCTCTTCGGTGATGGTTTGACGGTCATCTTGCAAAGCTCTTTTGGTTCAATCATATTTCTTCAATATTCCTGTATACCTTATTGAACTTAAATCTCTCTCACATATTGTAGACACTTGAAAGATAACTTATGTTCTTTAGTTTCTCTCTCCTAATTAACATTTTAAGTATCTTAACCCATCGCAGATTAGAGCGAAAGTTTTCATCTATTTATAAATCCTGATGAAAGTTTTTATGTTACATGAACACGCGAAATACAAATAAAACACCGAAAGTGTCCATGATGACCGCGCTCTTAATTTGCTTTAAAAGTACAGCCTTCAAAGAGTGTTGAGGGATGGTGTTGAGTGGGGTCTAACTCCTTAAGGTTATAAGCTGGTTTCTCTTCATTTCCTGGAGAGAAATCTGGTTCCCCATGTTAAACCGATTTCGCCTGAAATGGATGAGTGGCACAACTCTCTCCAACTTCGAGGAGGGACGAACCGCAGAAGGAAGACAAATTTCAAATAAACACTGACTAAATTCAAAGTGCATTCCATTTGTGACTATAATTACTCATTTGAATTAATTTACTCCCAAAAACTCTTGTACTTACTATACTTAAATTACACCACTCTAGTTTACTTTAAAGTATAGCAAAATCGGTAACATAAGTACTGCTTCACTGAATGTTCTACTTTAGCAGAAATTTAATTAAAGCCCTTCTTCTTTTCCGCTTTTGTGACTCAGTGGAGATCGTCGGATAGCGAACTCAGAGAGTCTTCTTTCTAAAGAGTATTCTGTATCACATTTCTTATTTCCGGTAAATTTTCTACGGAGTCTTTATCAAAGAAATTCTTTTGTCAAAATCCTCACAGATTTGATCGTTTTTTGCTTTCCTAAAGAAATTATCAATTTTTCATCATCAGATTGTTTTCAAAGTTGTGCAGGGATGTAAGAATCTATGTTTTCATACTTACACAAGTAGCTTTTCATACACCTAGTCTAGAATCTTTATAATAAAGTAACATGACGAATATATTATATTATATTCCCTGATTTATATCAGGAATTTCTTATAATGAAATAGATTTCAAAATAGTTTTGCGTACCGCAAGAATCCTAATAGCTTACATAGCTTAAAAAATAATGGTCAATCTAGTCTCAAGAAATCTCTTATAAACTGAAAAGATTATCGGAAGCTTGAGATATGACCACGATTCCAGAATATCTTAAAGAATGAAATGGAATGTTACCAACCGAATCATAGCTATCTAGATTCTACCTTTGTTCTCCTACTTAAATTTGTATCCACTTTCTCGATGATAAATATGATGTTACCCCTTGTATCTTAATTAACAGATTCACAGTCTAATAGGCTAATTATTATAGCAACTTATGAATATAGCAAAAGAGTAGCTTCACATCCATCGCTAAGTCAATGGACCAGAGTTAGAGGGTTGCTGATAAATTGAAAACATCCAAATGTTAGATTAACCCTCCAAGGCCGGAATTATTTTTTTTGTAATTATTTTAAATTTCTTACGTATTTCGCTTTGTGATTGTCCGAAAACAATACCAATAAAATATTATGCCAAACATGTTAATAAAGCCAGCCAAACAAATACAAAATTGCAACATTGTCATCGAGCTCTCCTATTCTGTGATACAAAATGAAATAATAGTTGGTGCCGGATGATGCCATATGGCATCTGTAGTCTGCCGAGGGTTAAGGTAGGCGTAAGAGGCAATGGATCGAAAGAGGAGCTATAAGATGGGTACGCACTGGAAGAGGTTTCAGCAAATGAATGCTTGGAATGAATTAAAATGCTGAATCCAATCTTTACAATATTGTAACAAAATATAGAATATGTAAGGTGTGCCGCAGGCGGAGCACCATTGGTGATTGGGGGCGGCACCACAAAGGGCGCGCATCGATCCGGGACGGCGCCAACTCGGCGAAACGAAATTTCAACCGCGGAAGTCAGTGGCGGCGACGGCAAGAAGTGGAGGAATCCTCAGCTGCAAACAAAGGGCAATCGGCGGTTGACACCAATGTCATCGCCTTGCAAACAAGACGTGTTTACATCTGGGCTGAGGACTTCCTGCGAGATAATGAGAGAATCAGATAGAGCCGTATTCCATTGGGACATGAAACTACTCAAGCCGCACACGTAAAACGATAATTAATTTGATGATAATGGTAAGAGTAGTATAAATGTACAAGTATCACCCAATTAAGACGTGATTATTGTTTTAACTTAGCGTACATTCAAAAATACATTCCCAAAAACACGGAGAGAAGTGATGATTTCTAAGCTATGCAATATTTCTAAAGGAAATATATATTTCGTTTGCGAAATATTAAAAAAATTGTTTACCCAGGTATTTATATTTTTTCCCAGTGAATCATTTCTTTATTTTCCTATTTACAATCCAACGATTTATGCTTAAAAATAGCTGTTGCTCGACTGTTCAGTAACAGAGGATGCCATTTATAAACTTTAAATTAGTTTAATTAAATTTATCTTCAATCTTCATACATATATAGCTTCTTCTGAGTGGGCTTCATCTTTTTCTATTGAAAAATCTCATAGAAATACTGTAGGGGTAGTTCGGATTTTGATTTCCCATTAGAGTAAATTGAGTGTAGTTTTGCATTGACGACTAATAGTGAAGTTTGAATTAGTTTGCTTAACATAGATATAATCATATGGAATAATACGGAAGTGGTCGCACCTGAAAGGTTTAATTTGAAAATCTCAGTTCTCTGCCGTTCTATGAGGTGCTATAAAATAACTAGGAAAGTCTTCACTCTGCATTGTCTTGGTAAAAATAGAAAATTTCGTGTTTTATAGCTTCAAACTTCTTACTGATGAATGATATGTATCAGGGGCAGTCCGAGCACCATTAGTCAGATATTTAAAATTTTTGAATCAATTCCCTCACTTACACGTTAATTTGATACAAGAAGAGAGTAGCAAGTCAATCATTCTACGTTATCCACCTTAGAGTCGAGTTATCCAAACCTCTTTCACGAGGCAGCCTTTATCAGAGTATTCTCTGATAAAGGCTAAAGATGATCTGAAAGGCAATCAAGCCGTTCGTGAAATTTCATGTGAAATACTCTGTGGATTTCTTAGGCCTAGTACACACATGAATACAAAGTCGCACGACTTGTCTCAGGTTCTTGTCTAACGAATTTGATAAACATCTCTATGTCTTTGTTGATTTCGAAATCATTCTGACCGTTAAATTCAACGGACTAAAAGGTTTTCAGCCCTAATCCAGTTACGAATCCGAAAGGAAGTGCAGAATATATCTACTTAGTCGTTTGGAATATTAGCGAAGACCGGTAAAATGTCTGAGTCTGATATTTAATACGTCACACCGAAGGCGTTGCGTCTCGAAGGTGGCTAAAAAGATATCCAAAATGTCGCTCCTTTTCGGGTGATTCTGAACAACGTGCTTTTGTTCGTTTGGCGTATGTATTTGAAATTAAATCGTCACTGTATAATTTAAATGTTTAACTCCCGCAGGGTTGTTCCTGTTCCATCCGCAAACTTCATTCTTCAACTTTAAGCCCACTTCTATTATAGTAGCAATGTTTGAGAATTCCTTGACGATTTTCAAGAAGCAGGCATAGATCTAGTTCTTACTTAATGTGCTCTGAAGAGCCTTTGGGTTGAACTTTCTCTGTCGTTGCGGTTCTGCACGACCTCCGCTTCAAAGTGTTTTGGTTGGGAAATTTACTTTCCCTCACTCTAAGTAGATTAGTAGTAAAAATATTTAACTAGTCAATACTTTATCAATAATATTACTAAAATACTGACATTACTAAACTACTAACAATCTAATATTATTGATTCGGATGAAAGAGTATCCCGGGTTATCAAGATGTTTTGTCAGATTTCGATTGGAAAATAAAGTGTCGGCAAACTTCTAATTTTATTAAACATGGCATTCGCGTTTCACTCCATATTCTTTAAAAATTTACCCAACGAGAAATTCTTTGATAGAGTGAAGAATATGATAAAATCTAAGGAATATTCAGATACCAATACTTCTTTGGGTTTCTTTGCATCTAAGGACTAGAACACACTTTGAGTGCCTAAATCGCCCGACTTTGTCTCAGGATTGTGCCTCAGAATGTGCCCCACGGTTAAGCATATAATTGTCACAAGACTGCTTGTTTATAGGAAGGAACTTCTGCAAAATATAAAAATCGTGTCGAAAAGAAAGTCGCAATCTTATGATTTTTGAATAATTTTGAAACTTCTGAATTTTTCTCCTTTACCTATAAATAAACCAGGGAATTTTAAGGGAATTGGAAGCTATCATACCTTTATATTTTATATCGGAATCCAAAATAACGATATTTTTATCGATTTTGGAATTAAAAAATATCTCCTTTATCCCCGAGAACAGCAAAAAAATTATACCCAAAAGAATGATTTTTCGCAATAATTGTGAAAATGAATGGTGTAATTTGTTTCAAATAATTACTATCCCATATCCATCCGGTTTCTATCCAGCATCCGTCCGGTTCGTTTCCGGTTTCTATTCTGTTTCTGTCCGGTTTCTTACCGGTTTCTTTGGTTTCCATCGTTTCAGAATAGAATTTTTCAAATACATAATTCAAAATTTTCTTCCTGTTCCATCTGAAAGTATAATTTTTTGAAACTTCTGAATTTTTCGCTTTTCCCTTCAAATAAATACGAGAATTTTCCGAGATTTGGAAGGTGCATATATATCCTTTTCTGTTTATAAAATTCAAATTTTTAAAAAAATATTTTCAATTATCTCCTTTATCATTGAGAATAGAAAATAAAATCTAATAGAACAATAATATTAAAAACACCACTGACAGCAATGTTAATAAAGTGAGTCAAGATATACCTTATGCTGTCAACTCTTCGAGTCTCGATTTTTCTTCTGAAGATGCTACACGTAGTAGCGAAACGTTCGTCAAGACCGTCTGTGTTTTTCTTTGACAGCATAAGGTATATCTTGACTCACTTTATTAATAGAACAATGAAGGATAACAAGTTAAATTTGGTTAAAATCAAGATTTTTTCCTATACTCGGGAAACATGGTCCAGTTATGTCCAAAAATGATTGATTTTTCGTAATAATTGTAAAAATTAATTTTAAAAATTGTTTGAAAGAATTTTTATCCGATTTCTTTCCGACATCCGTCCGGTTCCTAAGCAGTTTATATACTGATTCTGTCGGATTCGTATCCAGCTTCTTTCCGGTTCGTATTCGGTTTCTATTCGGTTCCTACGCAGACTTAATCCGGTTTCTAACATTTCAGAACCGAATTTATCAAATATTTATTCCAAAATTATGAATCAGTTTTATCCGAGCGTATGATTTTTTAAAGCTTGAAAAGATGGCTTTTACTAGCCGAAACTAGTCGCCACTGTAACCTCTGAATGAGGAATAGTAAAAGTTACTTTTTCGTTTTATTAAACCTGTTTTATTTAACAGTCCTTTCGATGATGTCGGAATTCACTACATTTCGGCCTCCTCCGTGAATTTTGCCTTCTCTTAGTCAACACGTGATATATTTGATTTGATGTCAGCATTTGTACCTGGGACTTTAGTGCCTAAGTTTGTTCGTTTGTGGGTACGTGTGCTTTTTATGAAAAGGCTGCTTCTGGCTTCAAAATGCACCAGCTAATAACCATTTTCACTACTATTCTCATGTATTGAGTATATTTCAGCTACTCCTTTCATCCCATATTATCTCCCACTTTTTGCATCAAAGTCACCAAAAATTGTGACTGCATCGTACTCTTGACATAGATTGAACATATATACAATTCATCATAAATCTCTTTCTTTTCTAATTCAATCCTACGTAGGTGCATGAGCTGTGATAAAAGTCATATTTCTATACTTTTCTGTTATTCTTATCTTGCAAATTCTCTGATTTATTGGTTCGAATAATAAGAGGTTCCTTCTTATCATACTTGAAATCGTGAACCCAGTACCAAATCTTCCTGTCCTATTTTCTGGCCCACTCTTTAACAAGGTGTATTCCTTATTATATATTCTTCCTTATCTTATCTCTTGTGAACCAATTATATCCATTCTATACTTCTGCATCTCATCTGTCACTTCTTTCATATTTTCTGGCATTAATATTGCTCTTACATTCCAAGTCGCAATCCGTAATTAGTGTTTCCTTGATACTCGCAAAGGCCTTAAGCCATTATCTCCATCTGTCCAAGACGGATTTTCGTTTTCAAATACTTTGAAGTTTTGCCAGTGTGTGGCTGTTGTCCCCACGACCAACCCCCAACCAGGAGGACCAGGGTTTTTGCTCAAGGTTTTCCTTCCTCTAGCCTTTGGTGATCCTTCACCACCCTACAAAGTAGCAATGATACTTTTGTTCCAAGCGGGTATTTTATTTCCTTGCCACATCTTGTGAGCATTATTCGCCACCTGGGGAGGCGCCCGATGGGAGACTAGTAAATCCACACGAGGTAAAGGAAAAAGAGAGTTTAAAAAATCAGGTTCCCTCTACTTTATGTCCTACCAATGACCAATCGCTGGTAAGTGATTTTTTATGAGGAGACTCCATTATAGTTTTCGTATTGCCTATATCGATAGAGGGTGGTTAAGATATTATCCTAATATGTATTTCATTTGTACTTTCTCTTAAATTCTTCTCTTTTATCTTCGTTGGTAAAGAATTTCCTTTCAGTACTTCTGACTGCCTCTTCTGCTAGGGTTCTGTTGAGTCTAAGCTTTATTTAATGATTTTAACTCACGAAAATAGGCAAAGAGTCAAATATATGTTAAAGAATAACGTACTCTTCTGCATTTCATTCTTGATTTACAAAGAAGCACGGTTAAGTTTAATTACAGTTAATATTATGAGAAAACGTTTTCTAAGTAACGGAAAACATAGACACTTAACTGAGGAAAGATGCGTTTCTTCGGGAAAGAGATTACCTGGAGTAATCAGAAAGTCACAATGGGTGTACCGAGAAGCAAAGCTGCTTTCAGATGCTGTGCATCACTTCACTTCTCTTATCCGGATTTAGAACTGCAGAGCGAAGATAGACGGAGTTAAAAGTGCAGCGTTTTTATGGCCGCGAATATGTGGATGTGCTACATAAAGGAAATCAATCTCCGTAAGCTGTATATTTAGATGCGATCCATTCCAACGGAAAAGTTTATTCCGCAAACTCGCAACCAGCGGGCTTTCGAAAACGGGTCGCAGGCGCGTAGATACTGATTGTATCATCAGGTTTCGTTCGCGGAGTTCCAACGGTGAACGAATCACAGAGAGGAAAATGACTCCATCGGTGTTTTTCCGGTGGAATGAGGAAACGCTCTCAAGTTTCCAACTTTCCCGTTAGAATGAGGCGGCTCTTCAGAATCACACTCCAATTCCATTTGCGTATCGCTTTTAAGGAATATGTCGTTGGAAATGTTTCATCGACCATCGCAATTATCGTACTGTAATGTTCATACTGACTGATAGTGTAAATGAAATGTTGAGGGAGCTTGGATGGAAAACTTTGGAGAAAAATAAATAGATTATCATGCTTTTATCGTGCTTACATGTACAAACCTGGGAGAAATGAACTATCTTCTAAATAAATGATCAACATTACCTTGGCAAAAATGATCATGGCTACACAGTACGTGCATACACAGAAAGAAAAGATGTTGGAAAATTTTCTTTTATGAATAGAACTACAGCGGAGAGGAATTTATTACCTGAAGAAGTTTTCAATCCCTTTCCTGATACTGAGAAAAAGTTTAAGAAAATCTTAAATAAAATTAGGCATTAAGACTTTTATTGTTTATTATATTTGCTATGGAAAAGTTAATTGTTGTTTTGTCATACATATTATGAATTTTGCTGTTCTTACATAGAATTGTTATATATGATGTTTAGCTTGTGACTTTTCCTCTTTCTACTATCTTATGATTGTTTTATAATTGATTGTTTTATAATGTAAGTAGTTGGCATTATTGTATGACATGCGGTACTGCCACCTGGCTCTTTGCCTACTTTCAGTGCTATTGTAATAAAAATAATTTTAGGTGTATTAATGGAAGCAGATTGACAGAAATGGAGTGTGAGAAATTTTTATCGTTGTAAGGGAGAAGAAAGATGGAGGGAAACAGGATAAATGTAGGGATTGCGATGCGAAGATATAAGCTTTAAGATTCGGAGGTAATGAATGGGTGGATGTAGCTGAAGCGATGAGTATACGGAAGTACAGGAAAGAGCCGACCAAACGATGCTCTTACTCCGAACGGGAAGCCTTTATATTTCTGTATTATTATTTATAGTTATGGTATTTCGCGCGTTAACCTTTTCTT
Organism: Sympetrum striolatum; assembly: GCA_947579665.1. NCBI lineage: Eukaryota > Metazoa > Arthropoda > Insecta > Odonata > Libellulidae > Sympetrum > Sympetrum striolatum. The sequence continues at coordinate 71,298,336 of OX388346.1, read as the reverse complement.
TCTTCAAGGGAATGAAGATATTCGAAGACTATCTAACATTTTATAACATTTATACTATAACCGTTAACCTTTTATATTATTCAAGAGAATGAGATATTCTTCGAATATCTTCATTCCCTTGGAAACGAGAAAGTCTGAAATCCATCTAAACGTTTGGGAGATGTTCCATAATTATATTCTGGCTCATTTAATTTAATTTTCATTTGTCATAAATCTTCTTACCGAGAAAATTTAAAAAGGTCGTTATTTAGCCTGTTTTTAACCACTTTTATAACATTTTATTTAATTTTTGATCGAAACTTTTGGATTTTTTTCATCAGCGTGAAGTAAGTTAGTTTTGAAAGCGTGCATAGTTTTCTTATAAAAATGGCCGTGATCATAAATTGGACGATGAATGTTGTTCTCCATCTCCTAGGACTCTGAACTCAGTTTTGAAAGTTACGAATGCGTTCACCAATTTTTAGACCTTATTAGAGATGAGATCGATTCGTTGGGATGCCCCAGAGAGAGTGCAAACCCATCGAAGAAGTTAAATTAAATCCGCTCTGAGATGTCGCAAGAGAAAACACCGCAATTTCCCGATACGTAGTTAAGAAGGGCTGCCATGAAATGAATGTCCGCAACTTCGTGTTCGACGATATAAAATCAAGCGGAAGTAAATATTGGAATTCTCGGAATAAACGAACTGAACAGCTACGATCATAATTACTCCAGATATTTGCTTTGACAAAGAATCTTATGTCACACAGGTCCTCACTCAAACAGTTCCTCTTTCAATTAATTCTTAATGATATACGCAGCGACACGATGATTTTTAACAAGATGTCAATAGTTACTTAGGATATAGGACTCTATTACAAATGATAACGCGATTTCATTGGTCATGAAGATGCTCTTTACTAGTGCGCTTCAGGACTGTTCCTACTTTATCCTGCTCTTAAAGATATTTTGACTTTTTCTGTAAATTCTTGAAAGAGTAAATTCGCAGTAACTTTTTCTTCGTAAATAAGGATATGATTATAAATCAACAGTAATAATTTACAATTAATATCAATTGGCATTAGAAGGAAGACAAATAGCACATGAAAACTTTATAATTATTACTCTTGAATCTTGATTTTCATGGTTGTCAGCATATGGGGAATATGGAAGAGTATTTTCGTATTGAAGGTATAATTAATGTGATAATGAGATAATTAAAAAGATCAGTTCTTCAGTTTTTTTTCAATAATTTATAAATGACAACAGATCGTTTCTCGTTAACGTAAAAATAAAAGGTTTTATTACAATTTGTTCAAAAAATTGAGCAGACAGTCTCTAGTAGCGCCAATTTTGGCAAAAATTTTTAGTGTATTCGTTATTTTACGGAATGAATGAAACGTGGAATGTATGATCGAATTAACTTTATTTTTTTCTTTTTTTTCCTATTTTGTATTTCCATAATATTAACTTACTTTAGATTATTGTTTATGCCTAAATCATGATGTTAACTCTCTTATATAATTATTGTAAAGCGTTATTTTTGTATTGATCGTGTTTTATTTTGCTTTTTTCTAGTTCAGTCATATTTTTTATCACAAGTGTATGTATCTACTTACGGTATTCTCTGCATTTCATTTTTTATTAACTTTCATTATTTGTCTTGATAATATTTCTCTAACTCTTCTTGTAATTTTCCAGGTTATATTTACATTGTTTTCTTTAATGTCTTTTAGTTTTTGCTATCGGTAGGTTTGCGCAGGTTTTTCACACCCCCCTTCTTTGTGGGTGTTTTCCTGCAGCGGATATTTTTTCCTAAGCTTTTCTTAGGTTTTTTTTACATTCGCAATCCCTTCTTACATTTTCTTCTATTTTCCTCTAACTTTCATTGATACATGTAATATACTTATAATAATGTAACAGCTTAACTACAGGTTAGATGGAAGAGGAGACTTTTTAGTCTCAATCTCGCCTAATAAAGACCCTAATAATAATAATAATAATATTAGACCCAAGTTGGCCTCTCTTCTACGTAACCTTAATTGTAAAAAAAACATCCACTGGAATTTCAAATGATTTGATTTGGGCTTTGATTAGGAAACAGAATTCGAGGGAAAAAATCTCTTTAAGCAAATTAAAGAGCAAAAACAACGTCACCTATTAGTACCTAATCTTAGCATGAGATGTTACAATAATTGGAGAGAAGGATTAGAATCAAAATCACGAACCTCTCAAATGAATGAGACAGAATGATTTTTTCCAAGGAGGCTTTCTAGGATAAATGACCGTGGCTTGGAAGCTAATGCAAAAGAAAGAGGCGCTGGGAAATTTCAATTGTTTTCGGGACGACAAGAGACAGAAATAATCCTCCTTAAGGAGTCCATAAGAAGCTTACGAATGCTCTCTTGTATTAAATCCAGGAGTGTCGTGTAAAGCCTTCTAAAGAGCTGGAGAGAAATCACCACGTGCTACAGAATGGGCAATGGATCCTCTCAGACAAAGGAATTACAATTGAATTAAAATGACTCACGCTCTACGGATTGATTCTTTCCCTCTCAAATTCTCAGTCGTCAATTATCTTTCAATATAATGATAGTATTTTTAATGAATTTAGTTAACTAACCCACAATCTGTCCGTAAGTTGATATTAAATTTACATTACGTAAATCTCCCAAAACTTTGCAAAGGATGAATCGCTGTCAACTTATGTTGTAGCCTAAATTTTTTAAACTATTGAACTAACTATTTTAGAATAAACTAAAATTCGTACTTAGAATTTAACATCCAGAATCCCTGTACAAAAGGTTTCGGATAATTCATCGTATATTTTCTTGTAGGCCCGTTCTTATTCGAAAGTTCCAATATAGCATTTATATTATATTATTAATACGGCGATGGTATTCAAATATAACTAGAACTGTGTATATACCAAGTATATAGTATAGTATAAGTACGTATACGTATATACGCATTTGAAGGGTCACGAAGGAATTGACGAAGTATCCAAATGAGTTCCAGGATGTCTGTCAAATAATCCAAATTAGTAACAAAACGGCTAATGCGCAATGTCACAAATAGTTTTAGTTCTTCAAGTTAAATGTGTAAAAAGTTTCATCCAATTAATTTTAACCTAAACTGTGAGTAGCGATCTTCATTCACTGAAAAATAGTTCAATACGATTTAACTGCCAGTTCTCCAAAGATTTAAAATATGGCAATTCAGATTGCAAACCAGACGCTAGCAATTGCTGAAAGCAATAAACGCATCAATCAATCCTAAAACTTCTTTAGCACATTTTAACTGGACTGTAAAGGTTAAAAACTTCCCGAAATCACACGGCAGATGTCGTAGATTTAGATCAAACAAAAAGTCTTCGATTCCAAGTCAAGTATAAATAATGTCTCTTAATACTATCATCATGACAAAGATAATTGCAGGTGAACTAATTTAAGAGTAAACTTAATGTTTACGAAAATGAGAAAGGTCATCTCTATGCGGTGTAGTGATCAAATGCTGGTGAGAATAAGTGAAGAACTATAGCTAAAAAATTAACCAGATATTAGTTCTCAATAGGGTGAAATTAGACTATTTCAATATGTTTACTGCGTATAACAACATACATTATATTTTTGATTCAGTATAGCTTATAAGCATGAGTTTAATGTAATTGCTGGTGTATTTTTGCGGATTGTTTTTACAAGATTATACTCACAACTTTCAAAAATTATCAGCCGATTTTTATAAAAAGAATGAAGGGAAAGCAACATAACGTTACCTCAAATGTTGGGATAAAAACTTTAGTTTGGCGGAAAAATGGAAACTTCATGAAAATGTTATTAGCAAGGGAAAGGGAAATAAATAACTATTTGTCCATATCAAACAGCAATAGATTGTATTTTTAATTCAAATAATAAACATATTTAATCTTAATTTAGGCGTATTTCCGCTCTTCTATAGCTATTTCGTAAATCAGACCCCCTTTTCCTGAGGCGTGGGAAGCGGAGACATGAGAATAAGGCCGAATTTACGGCCCCCGGCGAAAAATCTGGAAGAGGCGCAAACGAATGAATTGCACTTTGGAGCCCTTCTTCGGGGGACAATATTGAAGTCCCCTTGGAACACTCAACCTTTTTATCACGTATAATATGTCTTCAGAGTGTATACGAATCAATATGATTAAGCAGAGCTCGAATGAATAAACTTGGAGACAAACCTTGTGACATTAAGAGACGTTCCAAATACGTAAGATTCTTATTCCGCTCATACTACGACCGTTTTTCAACTTTTATAAGTTTGAAACACGCTCAATGTAATTATAGGAATAATTTTATTGCATATCCAAGGAGAGTTAACGCATCAGCTAAATAGGGGGTATTCTATAAAAGTTGATTTTAACGATCACCATTGTGACACTGTCTCATAAAAATTTGTATCTTGAAACCTAGCCTCGTTGATCGAATAAGCAAAACATGTTTTCTGCTCGAATCTCAGATCTAATTTTAAGCTAGTGTAGTGAGATTTAAGTACCCATAGTCATATCCCAACCAAAACAAATATCAGCAAACTTCTTTAAAAATATTCATATAAAAACGCCGTTAACTTAATAAACGCTAAGATTTGAAAGGGAAATGTAGATGAGCACAGTAAGAGAAATTTTAGGTAATAAACAACAATCTCTTTTCCGCGATACTATAAATTCAAAATGTAAGTGCTGAAATATTGGTAATTCGGAGACTTGTAAATTTCTGGAAGAATTCACATCAATAACACGTCAGCATAACTTCTGGAAAATACTTGAGAAATATTAAGGGAAACACCTTTTAAATTGCCGTATGATCGTGTGTCACTTCACTGTAGGAAAATATTTGAAAGATAAGTTAATTTCATGGAAGAAGCATCCTGAAGCATATATAAACTGACTTGTAAAAGTAACTGAAATTGCTCAATATATATGCATAAAAGACACTGGTCAATGGAAGAATGTGTGAAATAAATATATCTAGAAGAGATTGCCTTTTAAGAGCTGACCGAAATAAGCAATTGAACCGGAAATTGTAAAAAAAGTCGATTGCTATTTAACGTCTTATGAGTTTTATTTTTGGATTGCGACGAATGATGTTAATTCATTTTGACCTAATGGAGTCCAATGACGTGAGTGAAACCTACAGATTTTTATTGAAAAATATTATCAATGTAGGATAACTACTTTTGAATTATATCAAAGAATTAAAAAAAACAACGTTGCCACTTGGCCTGAAGGCCAACTTGCAACGCAAACTTAAATAAATAAATAGAAAAGGTATTCAGAAATATCACAGTTTTACCATTTTCTGGATTGAACTTACACTGAAATTTACTTGTGCAATTATAACTGTACACAACTTAAGTATTACTATACAGAATGTTTACATCATCAGAAGAGAGATTTGAGGTTCTTTAAAATCAAATCGCCTATATTTATTTATATATGTTTGTTTACGTAAATCTATTAAAGGGAAACGTAGAATCAATTACGAAAATTGCATATAATTCAGTAAACGATATTTTTAACCACATATTTTGTCAATAAAATGTAATAGTGAAAAGGGAATCGTGTTAGGTGAGGAAATAAAGGAAAGTGTTCGGAGGAAATTTGTTTGCGCACGGAGAGGTGCATCTGAATGAATAAAAGAATGAATGAAAGAATGAATAAAACATTGGATGCCTCCAATCTTATTCATCCGCCACCAATTCTATTTATGCCGCGACTTTGAAGTGGAAAAGAAAAGAATTTTGCTCTTCAGATATTCAGGAACAGATTAAAGTCGCGGAAGAATGCGAGAGAAAAGAAGAGTCTTTGGCGCGTCAGAGGATCCATGAATATCAGTAATACTTCTTCAATTTCTTAACGTACTCTCTTTACGAGTGTCTTTTTACTTCAAGTCCGCTTTTTACACACCTTCTGGATGGTGAACTATTCCGTGTCTCTCGGTGGGATGGACTTCTTGGCGTTATAACCAAACTTGAGTGAAAGAAAACATTGGGAGGCTTTTGATTCAGAGGATGACGTTGGTCCTTGTTTTCTTTGTTTCCTTCCACCGTCTCCGCGACGAATCGGAAAATATCCGAAAGCAATGGAAACGTGATTTTTCCTAGATCTGAAATATAATAAAAAGTTGCCGCATAATTTTTATTAGAAATATGAATTAGAAAAGTCTAGTATACATAGAAACAAGGGAATTAATATATATATATATCAATGGCTATTGATTTCCGGAAAAGTCTGGTAGCATCCATTAGATGAAGGTAGCAAATAAGGTACTATAATTATTTCTAAACCCTTATACCAAGAAAATAAAGTTAAAAATAAGCATACAAAGCCACCTCAAATTCAAAATTCAGTCTCATATCTTTTGAATAAGCATACTTATCAATAAGAACAGGATTCGCTCAAAGGATATAAAAATATATTCGAAGATCACATTAGCATAAGCAGCATCACTTTTAAGGAGATTTTTTTAGGAAATCACAAAGGGATAAGAAAACGAATATTAACTGTGAATAACAAAAATATATTAAATATTGCTCTGAAAACCACCGATGAATATTCTTTATTGAAAGTAAATGAATTATGGAGCTGATTTGTTTCCTAATACTGAAATTCGAAGCAGAAACACAAAGTAGGGACGTAATTCACATTAGCTAAATTATAAAATTACTATCCATACGACCTGTAGAGTAATTTGCCAAAAATTATTTAAAATGTAATTCTGCGGAAATTTCCCACTGATAAATTTCATATTTAATTACACACCATTTCCGCAGCCACAGTTGCTGATCTTTTGGGAACGCTAAGTTTGCAAATCACTTTGCAAGTTTCAGGAATGAGGAAACTGAGCGACTAAGCAGATATGACCGTTGAGGACATCTAATATCTTGGTCAAGTGGCTTAGAGTTGCAATCACCCTTTCATGAGGTGATAATTCATCTCTCAGCACTATGATTTTTTTGATAAACGGTGAAACCAGTGTCAAAAGCTGTAAGTTCGTCCATTTTTAAGTAATTACACCAATCCTTTGGTGAAGTTCTCAACTGTTTCAACAAGTTTACATGAGAATAAGTTTGGCTTTTTAATAACCAATCTCTTCACCATTTCCGACCTTTATAGACCAAAAGACACGCGTTATAATGCAAAACGCAATGGCGAATTCCGCTAGAGCTTCATCTACATTGGAAGACATATTATTAGGGTGATAAGACTCTTGTCAATTAATCCACTGCATCTTAACTACACAGGCCTAGACTGCAACGAAGAAAATGAATTGTACGTTTATTTATTATGAAAACACTTGATTCGTCTGGGATCAAAACGTAGACGAGTAAGTATATCAAAAGTAGCGTATTCTCTGGTTGACTTTTAATATAGTGTTCACAATTTTACCACTATCGGCTATCGAGTTTTATAGTACGTACATCTCAGTAATATGTTTTATCCGATATTCACAATCTTGAAGACAAAATGGGCTTGTTAATCTTAAAATCTTATATCAAACTCCCGGTTGAATGGATTCTGAGTTATATTATCCTACGAATAAAATGTTTATGTTTTTAAGAAAAGTTTTGGAGATCAAAATGCTTATTTCACGATGAATTGATCGCATCCTTAAAATTATTCAGATTAATAATCAACAAATAGAATGAGGGTAAAGTCAACCAAGGTCAAAGGTAAAGTCAACCAACTCTCTAGATGAGGAAAACTTGAATGTTGCTGTTGAAATTTCCCAGAACATTGATTGGAGAAAGTTACCGAATTTTAGACATTCATAAAACGAGATAATATATTTAACATTCATAAAATATATAGAAAATTTATAAAATGAGATATATATTTCTTTCATATTAATAGAAAAAAGTATTTAAGTTAAATTACCTTTTGGATTTGTCATACGTGATATAACTATTTTTAAATGCAACGAATATTGTACATTTAATTTTCGAAAGACTTGGATTTTTTATTTTTGATCGGTTCGCTGCGAAATGCCATGCATTCGTTTCTGTTGATTCTATGATTGTGAGTGACGCTTGAGGATAGAAGACTGTAAATTTAGGGGTACGAAATTGAAATTCTGGATGGATGATCTAAAAAGAATGGGGTTAGAGAAAAGAAAATGGCATTTGGAAAAGACAAAACATTAGGTTGGCTACTAATCGTCGAGGAAATAATTTTGAAGAGGGAATTCTCAATCTTATGAAACTATCAAGCTTTGTAAGTATATAAATTGTCATGCAAACGAATTTCACATCAAATCTCGAGTACGTGTTCTGCCCGAATATTTAGAAATGTGTATTTGAGAATAATTCTGTCATTTGTAGAAGTTTTAGATAGACATACAAGAAAATAATTTGAATTTTCTTTGCCAACAAAGCAGAACGCTATTCTGAATTCCCAATGCCAATTACTTGAAGGAAGTTCGATATTGATTATATTGTTAGGTTGTGGCTTATCTAACAAGGCCTTACGTAAATCTGACAAGTTGCAGGCGTAACAAGGCTGGTTGAGATTGAGACAAGGAACACTCGATACGTCAAGAGATAGAGAGAGGTTAGATTTCGTCATTTCCGCCAGCATTTGGTTTGAGAAATGCTCCAAGGTATCATACTCATTAACTACATCATTTATTTCTTCTAAAGGGTGTACATGAAGTAAATTATGGTAATAATTTTTAACTAATTGCAGAGTTTAACTTCGGCGCGAGTAAAATATTTTCCATACAACAGGTATGACTGAATGCAAGACTTTAATTATAGACTGAGGTAGACTTAATAATAATAATTTATTGTTCCAAGGACATACAAAATATGTATAAGAAAGGTCACTGTCATTAATTGCATTACAATTAATTAAAACTACGTATAAACTGATCACTAAGTACATTACAAATCATACATCTTATCACAATAATCACACATACCTTTACAACCATTATTCAACAATAAAAAAATGCTACACCTCCGTACATTTTATTACAATTACAAAATATAATTATTAATATTAAAGATGATGTTCACGAAAATCAATAAAAGAATATCGAAAAGGATCTAAATCAAATTCATAAACAGTAATTGGTGGAGCAAAAACAGTCAGTTTTTATGGCAAAGGGTACTCTTCTTTTTTTAGAAGCGGTCAATCGTTTAATTTTGATCGTGGTGAATGTGTTGTTATATTAACTTTGAAATTTTCATCTCTTAAGATGCTGACATAAAGAAGTAAAACCCAATTTTAATTAAGAATCAGAGTATTCTTCGTGTACGACTAATTACCCTCAAAAGCAGCAATCTACGCCGTAGAAGATTGTTCCCTCTGAGTGAGGCTCCTTTCCCGCTGGAATTCCTGGCTGCTTTATTATTTGTGGAATTTGAGGTTGCAAAAGGAGGAGCCAATGGGCAGAAGAGACCTTCATCACTGGGGCACATATTTGGCGCAACAACAGGCGAAAGTATATCCGTAGGAATTCCGAGATCTTCCTCAGAAAAGAGTGGACTTCCTTTGCCTGAAACGCCCTTCGATACTTCCCCGAGTTTTCGTTTCTTTTAAAGCCCTTGGCTAACTTTGTTGAGGCGGAAAACTTAAGTTCTTCCACATTTGCGATGCAGTGAACAATAACGAAATCTGTAGGATCCGTTATGACTTTCAACATAATAACTCTTCGTTGACGCGTGTAATTTGCAAATAAACGCTCGATTCGACAATTAAGGTACCTGATACTGAGTTACATTTAAGAGAATTTTATTTGCAAATAAGTATACGTTCTAGTAAATACTAAATAATAGTAACCATATTTAACTGACAAATTAAGATTTCTGTGCGTAAATAGTTAAATTAGACTATTTTATACTGTTTAATAAAGGCTGCCGTTGATAAATGATTTTCTTCTACGATTAATTTAATCGTTGAATTTGGTAGGCCTACTCTTTCATTCAAAACGTTGAAAAACCTCATGGTTCCAAGTATTCCGTAGTTATCAACGTTAAGAGAGTTATACATTTATTGAAGACGTGTTGAGAATTGGAGTAGATTTTCAAATTAGCAAGCCTATCCAAAAATGAAAATCATATAAGTAATTTATCTACAATATACACCAAAAAAGGATTTTTCTATGCTTCCACAACGTTTTCCGTGCACTTATGTCTAATTCGTAATTTTTGGAGGAAAATAAATTGATAGCGATTCCTTGTCCTATCAGAAAACCTAATTCATTACGTTACATTAAGAATGAATATACGAAAGAAGCGTATGCCTATACTTGCTTATTTATTTCCATTCCATCACCATTACTATTCCCTACAATACTAACTATTATTTTCTTTCAATTTAATCACTTAGTTTAGAAAAGTATCTTAAAAATTTGTATATTTAGTTCAAAATTGGTTCGGAATGAATTTCACGAGTTCTTTATTTAAGATTATATTTATAATAAAGCGAACGCTGATTCAATTGAAATCGTATCATCGCAATAACCGTTTCACTTTAAGATTAGTTATACCCAATCTTAATGCTTCCATTTAAGATTTATCTTTGTCTATTGCTATTCTTCATCTCTACTGCTTTCCATAACCTTCAAATTAAACATCCATCCAAAACTATCCGTACTATTTCACTCTTAATTCGATAATTTTACTCCCGCCTTTTGAATAATTCTTTGTTCTTTTTGTTGTCATCATTGTTACTGATAAACAATAGGATGTTGAAAGAGTACCTAAGGCCAGGTAGTTAATCATGACAGTTAAATTACAAATGTAAAACAAAACAATTAAAATAAGTGGGATTTGTAAACAACTCGATCGATAAAACCAGACAATTATGTAAAAGTGATGTGCTCTCATCCAGACCTCACTGCTGAAGCAGACCGTGCAAACTCTCATAACTGTAGCACGATAATACGACCCTATCACACTCTTATAGGTTCTCTACACACAGTGAGCACGTGTTCTCTCACGGAAGCACTTGTTCAACATACGTGCACATTCTTGTACGTCGTTCCAGTGCTTTATCGTCCGATTCAAGTGCGGCTATATATCCACGCCCGTTCTCTGGGAGATGTGCTCAATTTTACATAATGCCTACAGCTATGTGTACAGAATTGTTTGCATTCATACTTTGCTGATAACTCTTAATTTTCATCTACTCCGTTCTTAGGTAAACTAACGTATTCTGTATAACTGTTTTATTTCCTACATTTTCACTTCCCCGACAGCTAGTTCGAAAGGTTTTCCGTGTCAATCTCACGTCTTTCTTCCCTAAACTATCTTCTATCCTAGTATAGTTAAATAACTTCGTTATTTTCCACTATTTGATGATCATTCTTGATGATGATGGCGATCTACGGTCATCTATTGGATTATTTCAATTCTCTAAAAACCAAAAATAAAATATCGAAACATCTCGATCATTGATACTTGTCGTGAATGGTATAAGAGCAGGAAGTTTATAATAATGATAATTTTTATTTATCTAAAGACATGCATATGCATGTATAGGACATGTTAATAATATACAATCAATCAAATCAACACAAAACAGTCAAATTTTACATTAAAGTCACATTATAACATAGATTAGAGTAATGATACAGCAAAAAATTGTTCTTAATCAATTTTCACAAGCACTTAACACATTTCATCTCTACAACATATTCTGGTTCCTCTCTTTTAAAAATTCATTAACACTATAATACGACTTTGTTAGAAGATATATCTTTAATTTTTTACAGAAATGTACCATTTTATTGTTTTTGATAGAGCTAGGTAGATTGTTATACACTTTTAAAGCCTTTTTAACAAATAAGGAAAGGGTTTAGGTGACTTTGCACATAAGGGCGTGCACCCAGGAAAATTCCCAAGGAAAAACGGACTAGTTCTGGTCGGGTAGCCTAGATGGTTAAGGCAGCCTCCCGGTTAGAGGAAGATCCCGGGTTCGATTCCCGGCCCTGTCAGACTTTTTTCAAGTCCGTTTTTCCTTGGGCCTTTTTAACTTTAAAACTTCTTCCATTAAGACTTAGTCGGTATGGTGGGATTCTCAAATTTTCTTTACCTCAGGTAAAATGACTGTGAGATCCTCCTGTTTAGAGTACCTACCAACATTCTGATGAATGTGGACTGCACATGCATAGATTAATAAAAATTTACTACGGAAACTAGCGAAATAATCGGAATAAGGTAAAGATTACTTTGATGCTATACAAACGAATACGCGCCTCAGATCAAAATGGACGTTATGAAGTAAACGAGGGGACATTGGACAAAGAAGATCATGCTAACAATTAAAGTGGATGAAAGTCGGCAATCTAAGCCTTTGGTGAAATCAAGGGATTGAATTGAAGCCGAAAAGGGCCGACGCCCCTTGGTCTCAACAAACGGTGAGGATGGTAAAAGGGACTAACGACGTGTGTTGCTCAAAGTGGCCTTTGGCGGGGTCAAGGAAGAGGATTAAGGGATCTCGGGGAGAAACCAAAACTGACCACAATCGACTGGGAAATTGTCGGACCATCCTATTCATAACCAAACATACAAGATCAAGGAGACAATTTCATTGTAATTAACGTCTGATCTGGATTATCAAATCCTCGAAGAGAATGTGTAGTATGTAACAAGATATGGAATCTGATGCGGTCAAAGAGATCTGAAGGCGTATCATTAACTCTATCTGCTACGTTGGTCGTTTACTCGTACATTTCAATTTCGTAATTATTAATTCTATTGACGTTCATATCCTAGAAATTATAAATTCTTGAATCAATATATTACGGAGTGACAAACTTGCGTAATAAATGGTATAATTTATAATAATAATAATAATAAATCGTCTTTATTTGGGCGAGATTGAGACTTAAAAGTCCCTTCTTCGATTTAACCCATCGTCATTAATTATAAAATAAGAAGTAGAAACAATTAGAAGAATTGTGGATGTAAAAAACCTAAGAGATTCTTAGGAAAAAAAAATCCACTGCAGGAAAACACCCACAAGGAAGGGGGGTGTGAAAAACCTGCGCAAACCTACCGATAGTAATAGCTAAAAGATAAGAGAAGAGAAAAACATTCAAAAATAAATAAAAACACTACCAATAAGTACTTACATGCGATACATAAATAAGAATCAGTTAACATTTAAAGAGATAGCAATATACAAAGTAACATGAAAAAAAATAGAAAAACAAGGAAAACGTACATTATCAGGAAAAATAAAAGAATATTATTAAAAAAACAGTATCACAATAATGCATACAGTATGTACTAGTCAAAATTTTATATAACATTGACATTTAGGTAACTCTAAGTTAGGAAAACATAGAAAAAAGAAAAAAAATTAAAATAATAAACAGATGAGAATTATTAGGTTTAAAGACAGGAATATTACGCACAAAGACATAGAAAGCAGGGAATTTATAGGGAATAGGTCACAAGTGTTAGGCTATATTTTATCTCCTCTGAGAAATAAATAACTTCAAGTACTTTATGGATTGAATCATTATGTTTATTCAATTAATCTATATTTCGATATCAATCACTTATCTGTATTTTATAGATATATAATCTTCAATTGGCTCCCCGAATGGTCATGAAGTGGGAGGCGCTTTTGGCATTGGTGAAAGAGGTCCCGGGTTCGATTCCCGGTGGAAGCCCATGTGCAAAACCACCTCAACTTTTAAAGCTCTTTTAACAATACTTCTACTACAATCTTCTATGTAATCCCATCTTTTATAATACAGGCCAGAGAAATCATTCCGAGTCAGATAACTCGAGAAACATAGTCACGAAAGAAACTTAATCATTTTGAAGATGCCCCCTTCAAACCGCAATCGTTATTAGATGATGTCTGAACAAACGGTCTCTTGAGAGGGTTTTGAACGGCTAACGCGTAAAGGAAGAAGAAATATTTTCACTTTCTCAAAAGAAAGTTGCCACTGCGAGTTTTTCTTTAACTCTGCTTTATCCTGACATTCATCGAAATTGGCAATCGCTTCCAATATTAATAAAGACAAATAGTCCGTCTTCATTTATGAAACGCACGCCCATCATCTGGTCCTCATCATCTCCGATATTTCGCTGTCAGAATACGCTCTTTACAAAATGCTCTGCGATAAACCTTCCCCAATTCAATCCGGACTGACAAGGATCCCGAATCTCAAAGCTTTAGCATCAAAAGGAAAATGCGCTAAGAAAATGGATCGAAGGAAATCTCAGATTTACTGTTAGTACTACGCTTTCATACGGAATAACCTCCTTTGAAGCATCTCTGCCAAATGATACTAACATTCTTAAACATTAATTCTAAAATGTATGTTATTTTGAATGGATTAATTAATGATGTTGGTTTTCAGTTAGTGAAGAATTACTAAGCAAATTTTCCAGGCTGTACACGAAAAACTAAATTATTTTGAGAGAATTGATACTTATCCTTGTTTCTGGTGAAAATGAGTTTATTTTAGCGATTCATTTAATTTACAATAGAATCTATTTATTAATAAAAATAATGTCTGTAATAAATATTTTTAATAATTAAATAATAACGTAATCCTCTCATAAATTAAAATATTCTGTTAAGGAGAATTAAAACACCCAGCTGTATTACCATCTCTAACTCTGTGTTAAATAGCAAAGATCAAGTCTTTTCTGTAAGTTGCCCCTGCCACTAATTAAAGCACATTCTTCATAGAGTAGAACCAATCAGAAGCACTTTTGCTATTTGCAAAGGAACGTAACCCAAACAGTAAAGTAAGAGTATCTTCTACGGTACTTAAATTGAGAAGGCTAAACTTAATACTGTCGAAAGGTTAAAAGCCACGAAAAGGGACAAGTACCTATACAAAGAGCATACCATAGTATTTGATAGGCACATTGACTCTCTAGCTCCATCGATAGCTTTCCTATGGGAAATATCTCACTCTGAGTTCAGAGAAGTCCCTTATTCATCAAGAATTTACGTCGTCTGTAGCCTCAGTTGGGATCGGATCTAAGCAGCGTGAATGGACCAACGAGCAACTGGAAATTCTCTTACTGTTTTTGTAGATTTCCGTAAAAAGCATAGTACACATCTATTGTTCTCGTAAGCTTCTAGTTGTGCGTGATTGAGGGTTTAATAATATAACTAGAAATAAAACTGCCTTCTTCGTGGATATTGTGAAATGAGATCAACATCACAAAATTTGGACAGGTTCAGATGTCGAAAAATTTCCTATGATTTGATAAGAAATGTCTTATAATTAGAATGGTAGATGATGACGTGAGGAAGGTTACTGTAGCATGAAATCGCCATATTCAGTTCTTTGTTTTTCCACGCTCATGAAATATGTATCAAATCTGTACCCGAGAAACAGATTTTTGTGGAATATTTGTACCTTCCTAACGAAAGAATTCATTTCACAATTTGCATCCCAAATTAATTCTGCGGTGTTTCGTTGAATGGAAAGAGAACTGCCGACAGTTTCTAATGAGCGATGACGATGGACAGCCCTGACGCTGACAAATTTATTCATCACTCACTATTTTTCCTGATGACGTACGATTTTACGCCGATTAACGATATAAAGTTAAGGATCTTCAAGTACAATGGAAAAGATATATTTTAAATTTGTTACATCTTGATCATCTTCTTTAAGGAGCTCCCGGATAGCCATGTGGGCAGCGCGTTCGGATTTGGTTTATGCGGTCCCAGGTTCAAATCCCCGTTGCAGCCCTCATGCCAATGACCTAAGCTGTCGAAGCACTTTAAAAACACTACTAATTTCCTGTAAACTCACGTTCTCGAAAGAAATTGATCTTTCTCATAGGTTTTTTCAAACATGCATGGATGAAAACATTTATTTTGATAGCTGTTTCTTCTGTATTTTTCATAAATATCGCAATATTGTTATCCAAATTCAGTTTCCTAAACTGTCTTAGCGGTAGAAGTCACACAAAATCATGCAACTAATTAATGACGTGTAAATGAAAAAATACTTAGAACTCCCAATGAGGAGATTGAAGGTTTATTTTGCCAACTATTAACTTAATTCAATACATTCTACACGAAGTTTTGCGGTTAGATAATGCGTCAGCCACGTTCATAAAACACACAAATAAGTACTATGTCCTGTAACTGTTTATTTTCGAAATTAAACAGCCCCATTTGTCATATAAAAGAATTACAGTATTATTTTTCGAGAGTATCCTCTGTAAAATTGTATCTATTTTTTTAGAAACTGATAATTTATGAATAAATTACAATATGCATATTTACAAACGCATTAATTCATCCTATTCAAAGGCAATAATCAACATTGAAAACGAAACATCGTTCCTGGTGATGCTGCACAGCGCTAACATAAAATTTAGAATTACATTGATGAGACTGCAAAGAGAAATAAGAGCTTACAGGGAATTCCAATATGGAATGCAATATATGCTTCTTTTATAAAGCATGTCGTTCCCATAAAATTATTAGTGCCTTTTTTAAGGGTAATTCACAAATAAAATTAGGATAAGAGAATAGAATATTTTGAAAAAAGGTCTGTAATTATTACGACTTTTTGAGGTATTGAAGATATTTTAAAGACGTCCTATCAAATGTGCTCCCAAAATTTCCCGCTTACCCTCAATTTTCTGCCGAATAATCTATTCCTTCCAGGGCGGAAGTGTGTAGGTGGGTCAGAATGCATAAATTTGGCAAGGACTCGATAAACACCTTAACCAATTGGGTGGTTACTGTGCGAGTGAAAGTTCTTCGAAAGCCAATAAACACATTATTCCGACTATATCTCTAAAAAAAATAGATGGGTGAAGTTTTTCCTTCAGATCTTCCTCTATCAAAAGTGAGACAAGTAAACAGTCATCATTTACATCCTTAACAACGGGTAATTAAACCATTATTGTATACATATGTCAAAACATATGTCAAAATGTTAAGTTGGCAGATGAAGAATCGTTAGGAATTTTATTTGTGCTCAATTAATACTCAAAGAAAAACTCTTCCAGTTTATCGTTACGTAATAAAAGCACGGAATTGAAAGGAATCTTATCTACAGAAGAGAATTTCTCTTTATTAGTGGTGTTGATACAGCGCAAAGAATCCTTATAAATGGAGGGAGCGAGGAAGAAACCCTTTGGGAGGCGATGGCGTCTTTAAGGTGTTAAGATGGAGGAGGCGATGTCGCGACGGATCTTCCACGCTCTGCTGCACACTCCAATGCCAAATAATAGGGACGCAGACCTCCAATTGGGACGTCGGACACCACTCACAAAATAAAACCTCAGTTCTTCTAGCCAAAAAAGTACAGTAGTGATGTTTTTAAATATGGGCACACTTAAAATAAAATCATCCATCATCATATTACCTCACTCTGATAAGCTATGCGCGCCTAATTTCATAAAAGTATTTTTAGTCCTTAATTGATATCTGCCACATTCAGTTGCAATTGAAAGGGGCGGAAAACTGGAACTTATCACATTGACAACACATCACTTTACCAATCACAGCAACAAGAGTCACATTTCATCTAACAGTACGATTAGCATTGGTAAAATTGGTGAGAATGTCATTTAGAGACATTTTTAAAAGATACGCGAATTAAACAAAAAGGTGTGACGAATCGAATTCGTTAGATAAACGTTATTTCTGGGAATTCTATGTCTTCCTCACAGCTATATAAAACGATTCATTAGCTTAAGAGCAAAACACGCCTCAAGGGCAGCTCGTCGTGATCTAACAACGACATATTTCTGAGTTTTTAAATTAGAATAATAATGGAAGTGGCACTTCATTCTCATATTCGTTTCAATTATTACAGATTGAAGAGGATTTTGATTTTCTGCTTAATTTAGCTTGCGAGTTGAGGCAGATATCGAGAGGGGATTGAAAGCTAGGGATTGCGACATCTGTACATTAATTAATTAGCAAGCAACACACGAATGCTTAAAAGATATTTACGAAATAATAAACTTTTCTGATAGTAAAAATTTTATAAGATTTAATATTTTACGTATTTAAAAAGTTATATGTTTAATTTTATATAAATTAACTTATATACATGCATAGGCAATAAAAAGATACCGCTATATTTCCATATACTTGTAGTATTACGTAAGAGGTTGTCAAAATTAATCCCCCCTCTTTAATATCAAATATTTACATGAGAGGGTTCAAATCTTCTAATTCATACAACTTCTTGATTTGTGAAACTCTCATTCGAAACTCTTGAATAATCTCTAACGATCACTCCGAAGTGACACACTGCAATGAAATTGTTCCGTAAGAAGAGCACTTTGCTACCCAACCCACCCCCTCCCACCCTCCCGTTACATCATCTGCGTCATGTGTGCTTCCATCCGCCGATCGGTGTCATCGTCGACGGACATAGGCGCCGCTTTCAGATCGCCCACTTCAGTCCAACTCATAAAATGTAATCGAAAACTTAATAAGAAGAACGGACATCCAGATAAATATGTCGAGGAAAAATTGACAGCAAAAAATTACTGCGGAGAATTAAACGATACCCTTAAAACACGAAGTACGTTAAAGGTGAACTTCCCTTACGCACGGGATATTAATTTTGACTCATCCGACGCATTTTGAGAACCGAAGACTGGGAAATTCTGATTTTAAATGTGAAAGTCAAAGGAGAGATATAGTACAAATCTGAAGCACCCTACAAATCAATTAAGTCATCGACATAAAACATATAATATAAGGAGTAAATAAATAGCAAATTGGAAATTAACCATAACACAGAAGTCCTTGTCTTAAATTATTTTTATTTCATTTACTGGATAATTAATATGCATTTACCAATCCCCTACCATTCTACATAATGTGCCGGATTTAGTTAGTGGAGTGAAATTATTAAATTTTAAATACTCTATTGAGCTAATAAGAGTGTGAGATATATTTTTCGGATATAAAACAGTGAAAATGTGAAAGAATTATACAGATTAAAGCAAATAAAAGTTCAGCTAATATTTAATGTCTGCAAATTAGAATACCCTGAAAAAATGAATTCGTTTCAGAAAGTATTATGAACAAATTTCTTCAGCACTCTCAAAATACGAAAGGCGGTTAGATATTTAATTTATCAAATTTTTCAAAAAATTCAACTAAAAAAGTATAGATAACAATTAAATCGGTCTCCTTTATTATTATGGATGACTTATACAAAATATCTCCCATAAAGCTAATCATAGGTTGAATCAGCACTTATCCCTACTTTAATTGCCGAAAATTACGTATTCTGCACGGAAAAATTACTTAACGTGAAGTTTTCTATATTGAGATTATTTATGTGTACTCCTCGTTTAAAATATAACTGTCATAAAGACAATATGATTCACAAATATATAGAAAGATTGACTCTTGATTGACGAAGTTCGGCCCATGTGGTCCATCTAACCTCGTATGTCGGCATAATATGTACACTTAGATATTAAAACAAAAAGAAAGATTACAGTGTTGGAAATATCTTATACAACTATATGATAACGAGATATACAACAATCATTAATTTAAAATGTTTAATAAACATATCCATATACTTTCCTTGACTTTTCTTTAATACTTTTATGCCAGTGGGAGCTTAACTCGCAATACTCGAGAGGTTTCTAATCGTATGAAAATTACATTTAATTAATAAGGTGCGAATTAAAGCTAAATGAATTTAAATCGATATTTCTTATAACATCTAATAAAAATGATTTAGATATTATATTTTTTGGGTATAGTGAAAACGAAATTATCCAATAGTAGGGAAGATGGATGAAGAGGATGGAAAGACAGGTCTCCGATGTTTTCGATTGGCGCCCCTCCCGTTCTACTCCTATTTCCTCGCTGACGAGAATCTTTCCTAAACTCATACGCCGTTGAAAGGGTTTCGTTGTCATTTTCTTCGGTATGAGTGTTTTGAAACGAGTTGCCAAAATTCAGGAGGAAATATCTCTCCTTCGAGAATTTCTCGTCAATCCTAATTTTCCTGTGCGGAAACATGCACCAATATGTCCTTAAAAACCTGCTTATTCGCGAAAAAAGCTGAAAAATCATCCGAGATTGTATTGACCCCTCAACGTCCTCAGACGGACAATTACGTCAGGCGTTATCCCTTCACTTCTACATCTTAAAGAAGCTTTTATAGAGCATGTTATATAATATATATACATTCTCATTAAGAAAGAGTTTTTTTCATTTTTTGTATTTTTTGTTATGCATATTACTCGTATATCAATCGGTTGTTTAAGAATATTTATGTAGAATTATTAACCTGTGATTATTATTAAAACTGCTAATGTTCTACAATAATCCTTATAATATTCTGGCATCTCCTTCAGTTACTTTTTGTATCATTAGCACGAATAGAAAATCACATGCTATTTATTATTATTATTACAATCATTTTTGCCCATAAGGACAGTGTTAGAACTTGAACAGCACATAATGAATCAAACTTCTTTCCCTTCTTCCTCTTATCTTCCCAAAATCTCTTCATTCTTTGACTGTGCTCCTGCTTCCTTTGCTCTGTCCACAATGCTCCTGTTTTCTTCTTACCACGTACTATAAATTTTGCGTTCATAACTTTGTTCCTATATTCTCCTATTTCACCTATCATTTGCCTGGTGATTCCTGCTTGCCTTAGATCTTCTTCTACCTCAAGATACCAATTGGTTTTTCTGCTTGAGCTGTTTACTACATCAAAAATCTTCTTTGTGAGTCTGTTGTTGTTCATTCTCTGGATATGTCCATAAAATGATAGTCTGCGTTTTCTGATCATATCTGTAAGTCTGTCTGTGTGTTGGTACAGCTCGTTTGAAGGTCTTTTCATCCAAATGCCATCTCTGTGTACTGCTCCAAATATTGTTTTGAGAATCTTTTCAGTTTCTGTAATGCCTGATGCTCCGATTGAATATGAATATCTTCAAATTTGTCTTGAAAAGTCAATAAGTCCTTCGAATTTAAAATAAAATTTCGGAGATATTAGCGTGTCTTCGGTGGAATTCCGCTGATACACGTACTTATACTCTAAACAGTTTCAGAAGCCCTTTAAAGTGTAGAAATCGTCTGCAAAATATCCTCAGAGTCCATAACTTCTCCCACAGAACGTACGGAAAACTCGAAGCAGACACGGCTATTTAGTTTAGAGAAACTAAATATTGGCAGAAGAATTGTTGAAGCGGAGCCTAATCTTAGAGAAACTTGTTCGTGCATCCCAATTAACGCGTCATCTAAAAGTTTTTTTATTTCTCGCGCGAGGAAGATATTCTCACAAATGGAATTGAGATAAATATTGAAATTTACATTTACAGTTTGTTTAGAGCCAATAACTTGAAAGAAAATTTAGTAATCGCTTTTTATTTCCAAGATCGGAATTCGCGGTGACAAAACGGCTGCGAATAAACCTCATCAGGACTTGAGGGGTTAATACTGACGGAGGCATCTCAATTGAAGAATAAATCAAAGACTGCTTTTGAAGTGAATGCACGCTCTCTCGTGTAAACCGTTTCCATGTATCCAACCATATATGTATATTGTGGCGTTAGGACCCTTTTTAACGCGAAGGACGACGAAAGGTCGCGGATGAAGATTTGTTTATTTACTCGTCGCACTGGAAACGTTGTAGTAACGAATAAACAGCATTGTTGGGATAGAGTTGCGGCTTTACACAGAAAAGATTCTCTCATTTGTATTTCGCCATTTATTTTACGGATTAAAGTTCTTTCTTGCTTCTAAGTTAGTCTTTAATTATTTGGTGATCCTTGCGACCCGTCGGAACACGCAAAAATATATATATATATATGTATACAGTAGGAGATCCGATCATCTGGGTGTCATCCCACGCTCTCTCTAGGTCCGAAATCCCAAGTCCCCTTCCAGAGATATCTTTCCGTTCAAAGTGTGAGACATCTCCGGGAAAAGTGCCTCGACCTTCTCGAAATATCGTCCCCAAGTGAGGAACACGCGTCCACACATCTTCACTTTCTTTCCCATAACTCTCGTCCTCCCGCCACTACTCTTCTCGCATAGACTCGTATTTTATCCTCGCAATTTCTCCGCATTTTTATGGATCTCCGCTTATGTTCGCCAAAAATAGTCTTCGCGAGTTTCTTAAGAATTGCTAACCTTAGCAGATCGATCAGTTTTTCCTGGGGTAGTGCCCGTTCTTAACAGATGATGTAGTATCCCTTTGGCATGTCTTTTCGGTTTCTACCGTTATGCTTACCACGTCAGCGAATTTAGAACTGCTATTTGGGATGGTGTCCTAAGGCGATTCAGATAGTCGAAGTTCGGATAATTGGACTTACTTGGACTACTGTAGTTAACTATGCAATCGTTCTATCCGTTGCCACTCTGTGTTCCGAATTACGACTTTCCCACGAATTTTTTTACATTACGTAGTTTCCCTTTTCCCTCATCTTTTCATACACGGGTCTTCACTCTATTTCCCATCTGACTCTCTGTCTCAAATTCTAATGGACATACTAGTCCAACGTCGTTCTGCTGTCTCCTCATATTTGTAATGCGCTTTTAAGGAACTGAATAATCAATGCCATAGCATACAGAACAAAATGTTGATGATATTAGTAGTGATGAAATATATTGCCGTTGGTTTTCTTGCTTTTCCTTTCTAGTATGGAATTATATTGATTCCAATCTGATTGTCATAATGAAATCAATATTAGCAGGTGTGACTTCGTGCAATGTTCATTTTTCTGATTTTCATACATTATTCGTTAAATTAGAATACCGAATGAATGAATAAAAAAGACTGTGTTTTGGTCCAAAACAGTCACATCGATAGACTTTTACGTATTTGTACGGTTGGCTAGAAGCCGTTTCTGGAAATTCCTGTGTTACGGTGGAAAAATGATTTCTGCAGCTGGACTGAGGCATTCCTGAATCTTTCCAATGCATGGAAATGAGGTCCTATTTGCCCACCACTCTCGAGATCGACTGGTGCATTGGATCCCCAGAGGGGACTCCAATTCCGGTAGGTCGTCCAATTGAAGCCTCACGTGGTTCGAGAGAGAGAGAGGCCTCTGATCTGTTCCTTCTTCCGGACTGTACATTTGCATTTCAATCTTTCCATCCATTTAATTTTTTTCCATTGTGTTTTAAGTTCGCCCAACAAAAAAAATCTGATGTGGCCAACACATGACTTTCTCCATATTTATTGAAAACAGAAGTCTATAACTAATAACTCCGGTTTTATATAAATAACTCCAAAACAATGAGTGCTACAGAAAAATGTTTCAAACAAAAGTTGTAGTAATGTACATTATCTATAACTTTTGTATGTAATTGTATATACCTACATTGCATTCTGACAGAGATATTTAAGAAACAAAATTTTGTTCTGGATAAACCGCAACTTCCGGTTAAGCGGTATTCATAAAAAACTAATCAACGCTTGGTATTGTTAGGAAAATACTAAATATGAATTTTGGAAATGATCAGATCATTCATTTTTAAGATAGAGCACCCACAAACCATTTTACCACAGACAGACACACACACACAGACAGACATGTTCGGGAAAATAGCGAAAACGAACTCTATGGGTTCCAACATATATATTTCCGTTGAAATCTGGAGGTCGAATTTTTTGCGAATTTTTATTTTTACTTCCTCTATACTACGTATAGGGAGAAAGTAAAAATAAAAATCGTCCATCTGCAACCAAATTGTGTTCTCAACTGACAATTTTCTATAGTTAGACAGATTAATGAAAGATTTCGAAACAACTTCATTTATTGCGTGGCCAAAGCTTTGAATCTTCGCCTTAATGAGCGTGAAGATACTTAGGCAATTCTCCTTTATATTCAATTTTTAAGGTGGTTACTGAATTTTTAGGAGTCTTCTTTTACAAGAATTCCAAATATTTTAAATGAAGATTTTAAATATCTATACGTTCAAAGGAATGATTCTACCCTCTTTTTGCTCTATCTCGTAACTCAAAAACCACTATGTTTCACGCAACTCATTCGTTTTCTCCTAGAAGCTTCTATAAATACAAATAGTCTTTAACATAAGAAAATGAGAAGCAATAGTGGGTACTTCTCTAATTTTGTTTTATACTATATCTTCTCCCTTTCTCATGTTTTAATACAAAATGACGCATTTCTATTTAAAATTCATTATTTTGAAACAAGTAGACAATTAATTCACGATAATATATTTAAATAAAATATTTTAAATCCAAATGCAGGGTCTAGAAAATTATATCAAGATATTATGAGTGAAATAAACAATCCTTTTTATGGAATTAGTTGCTGTAATGGTATAAAACATGAACCATAAAAATGAAGTGGATGAAAAGATTGGAGACTTTCAAGATGTGTGGATCGCATAGAATGGAAAAAGTTAGCTACATTTACTGTAAAATGAGAAAGGAAGTGGGAACATTGTATTGGGGGAAAGTATTTCTATCGATGAAATAAAATGAAAAAGAATTAAAAGATGGATAAGCCTTACATCGAGAGTGGAGCAATAAAAAAAGGGGAAATCAAAAACTGAAGATGCTCAATGGACTAAGGGTAAAGGCTAATTATCGAAAATAGTAATAACATATAGTATAGGAATTTTAAAGCCCATGAACGTACCATAAGATAGAAAACAAACAAACCTTGAAATTAGCTAACACTTGCTCTCTGTTTATGACAGGAATGAAGTCAATTCAGTAGCGTTTCGAGCTTTCATAGTGGACACGCCTCTGAAAAGAATGCTTCCAATGTGTTTTATAAGAAAAATAAAAAAAAGGACGTGGGTTTGCAGTTGGAGATATGAACTGCCCACATCCGATTCCCGTATATCCATCAGTGGTGTAAACATTACATCGCAGGAACTGCCGAAGTATTCATTTGCCACACATGAATCTTTCAGACTATTCAAGGATGGAAAAATGTATGAGCCTAAAAATTGGAAGAGGGAAAAAGGCCAATTAAACCACAGAAAAAATGAGAAATTTAAGATTGAGTAAGAATGGCGAAGGAAAATTATTTCATCGATTCAGGAAGTATTTTTGGAACATTTTAAAACAATTGATATGAATTTAAAGGCAGGATGAAGACGTATATCTTATCAAAATCGTTAGAATTTTTTGAATCAATAATCTTAAAGCATGACGCCGCAAAACATTTCTGTTACATTTCTCGGAAAATTTGTTTTTCCTGTAATTTGTCTGAACTAGCCAAATCTCACCGCAACGAGCACGTGATTTTTCCTGCTGAATTAATTCATTAGATTAAAATTTTAAAAATGTTGGCATAGGCTTGCTCAAGATGATAGTCTAGAACATAAAATTCTGTGGAAATTTTAAAATAGCCTTCCCTTCCTTCAAATTTAACTAAAAATATCAATTCCCATATTATTATTTACTTTGAAAGGTTGTTGAAAAAGACGGACTACAAAATTGTATGCACAATTTCAAGCACTTTAATATTTAAAACCATCAAGCAAAATTCAAATTTTTCTTTCCGTCTTATCGATTTGAAAAATATTTCTTACAATAGAATCCACTGTTTAGCCCATGACTTCGCGGTAAGTGTCCATCAGGAACAAATGAAACTTCATATTTTCAGTCCTTACGATGTCGAAATTGATAATTCTAATTTTGTTAATTGATTTCAAATGTCTGCCTACTGTAAGCCCCTACCTAGGTTTTGTACTATCCCTATAGGTACTTTGCCCGTAAGAGCTTGTCATAGAAGGATTATTCAAAATTCATCCAACCTTAGAGTTTATGAACTGTTTGTTTTTGTACATACAATTCGGAATAGGATGTGTGTTAGGATAAATATTCGAAGAAGAGAAGATTAAACAATGTCTGGCTGTGTGATTTAAACAAACAGCGAGAGTTGAGATTCTGCGTGGAAATCGGCTGAGGGTAATTTGATTGAAAATGTGACGTGTGGCTCTCCCTTCACCAAAAAGTGGATTATGATATTGTGGTCGAAAACATTTTGCTCATGCCTTCAAATCTGCGATTTTACATGTCCATTCTTAACGCATTTTAAATTGCATTTCTGTTCCAATCTTTTTAGAACATATTACAACCTGTTAAGAAGAAAAACTATGCCAATATTTATATTTTTTACAGATAAACAATGAAGTTAATAAAGGGTAAAGTAGGGTAAAAATTATTTAACACAACATTTATGCTTATGCAGTTCGTAGTTCAAGCTATAATTTGACAGTTTCATATTTGAAAGCATGTTTCACATTCACTGTCTAAACATATGTTAGATTTTACTGTAGTAAATCAATTATTAATAATCAAAGGTTTACCAAGACATACCGCGACGTTTATCACTGTCGAATTTGGAATATTTTGGCAAAGAATTCAATATAATCTTTTGAAGCATTTTCAGTATGACACTCTTAATTGTAGAAGTTGTTCCTTTGTGAAACTTCATTATGATGGAAACAGCTAACCAAAAGTTTCTCTAATTATTCTGTTTAATGCGACTGGACCGGTTTCAATCATTAAAAGTTATCATCAGCCCACGACTATTAATAGTTGAAACGGGTCCGGTCGCTTTAAACAAAATATTTTATGAAACTTCTGCTTAGTTATTTCCTCCAATATGATACTCTTTGCTATATTGAATAAAATATGTGAAAATGTTATGTCAAACCTGATCACTGAATTGTCAAAATACTTAAAGACTGATTCTTATACAAATGTTGATACTAAACTCTTAGAGAGTGGTTAAAAGTACCTTATATTCATTTCACTAAACAATGAATGGTCTGCAAAGCATTTCTTTGCTAAATATTTATTATAAATATAGTTATTATTTTATTATTAAAATGTACCCGAATTGATAACTTAAACATTACAATGGCTCTTAGTATCGCTGTTCTCATACATTAATCGAAGAGAAAATTGTTATTTGGACATTCCTGAGAAATTTGTTTTTTTAAAATTTTTTGTTAGAGTCCTCATGACCTCGTTTATTCAGCATATTGATATGAAATGCAATCCCAAGAACAGGAAATCAATCTCAGATTCTCTGAGAAAGGTTATTCTTTTGGTGGATTAAGCTTCTAATCGAAATGGCTGAGTGAAGGTTGACAGATATCTTATTGGAAAACCTTTTATGGGTCGAGCATAGAATATTTGGGAATACGTATTATTTTCCCATAATAGCTAATGCAAATAGCTTCTGTGAATATTATAAACCTTATTATATCAAAATCAGCAGCAATTGCACAATAGTTAAGCACAATTTTACGAATGGTAATGATAAAGCTCAAAACAGGAAAAATAACGAAAAAATTCCGTAATAGAGTTCGTAAATGTGACAATTGTAGGGTTAAGGAAAACTAAGACATTTCATTATTAACGAGAAATATTATTGAGGAATGGAACACGAATAAATAGTTTGTTCGATGTATTTTAAAATTCAAGGGTTTGGTATTTTGTATTAAAATAAGATACCGATGATTTTAAATGTAAACAACGCAAATGTTGCTAGTCTGAGTCCGACCACTTCAAGATTAATACTGAAGAGTTTAACTTTTCGTTCATACGGATTTTCATCAAACTTCAGTATTCTATTTATATTCAACCACACATTTTCCGTCAAATTTTACTTCAAGTAGTGACTGGTACGTGACTCTTGAAACATTTACTCTCTAACTTCTTAACTAAGGTAACTTAGAGCTCATTTACGCAGCAAACCCCACGTGAACGCACGGAACCCTTTCGCAGAGAGTGATTGCTTTAAGAGTTGCGAATCGGTAAGCAAAAACGGAAGGGGATCACGGGCGCTAATCCCCATTTAATGAAGCCGGATTTGGACGCTAACTACATGTCCACATATTCTCCGTAAGCAAAATGAAAATCCAATAAAACAGTCGCTCCCGTTTAAAACCGTCCGAAGAATGAATAAGTCAAAATCTCATCCCTCGGCTGCGTCATCGCTGTAAATGTACGAAAGAGAAGATATTTGTATGCAGACGCCTCCATTCTCTCGAACCATCGGTCCTTTCTCAGGGATAGCAACATTCTTCCGAAGAAGCAATCTCGTGAAATTTATCGATTGGTTGGTGCTGCGAAGAGCAGTCAATCGAGAGCGAGAGAGAGAGCAGTGGTGGAATCCACTGCCCATCCAATGGCCATTATCTGCCTTTTTTGTCTTTTTGGGAGCGCTTCCCGCTCCGGAAGGTGCATTCATCACGGCTGCGTGAACAGACGCGGGGTTCTGCTGATTACACGCATAGGCGCACTTTCACAACCATTCTTTGAAAATAGTTATATACATCACGCGTCGTTATACATTTCATTCAAGAAATGAAATCTGGGGAGACGTTTGCTAGATGCTTGTTGAACTTAGAAGCTAGAACATTTTTAAGTAATCTTGGAGTAAAGACGCAGCAATGGAATATCTCTTCAGCAACATTCATCAGATAAAATAATTTAAACTTTGTGACAGAAAGACATGTGGACAATTTTGACATATACGTATCATCATGGTGCGTACATAAGTTTTCCAGGCTCTAAGTTCTAACGATTGAGAATTCTTATATATGTAAATACATACATACATTTCTATTTATTTTCAATGTAAATAAATGTAATAAATGTCATCTTCGCTTTTACTAATTCAGCGATGTATTCTTCTTAACCACATTTCAAGATTTGCCTTCATAAAAATATACGATTTTTTAATACCTAAAAGCGATATTCCATAAAATTGGTGCCTAAGTACAAATATTTGAGTTAGTTTAATGCATAATTAAATTATTCCAACAAACACAAATTTAAATGCACTTCGCTTGTAGCATGTCATCGAAAATACTTTCCTAACTCTTATAAAAATATTTGGGATCCATCTCAATATATTAACTGATATCAATTCCTCTTCTAATTATGAATCTGGAGATTCCCTCAATTTATAACTTCAAATCTTTACAAATCATGATAAAAATCCAAAAATCCGTTGCAAACAACGCATCTTTAATAACATTGAAATTTAAATTTAAATATATATAGGGAGTATCTTTTTCCGTTAGGATTAGAATGTAAAGAAGATATAAAATTGACGAGTAAATATATCACTGAATATTTCTCCTTTTTTAATCGTTACTATCCCAGATAAAGAAAGTATATTACACAATATGCAATTGTGAATTTGGAAAATCTTGAAAAATAAAAACGGATATATTTGATTCTCACTTTACCTAAAATATTCTACAAATTAAATTATAACATCTAATTCATTACTTTCTATATATCTTGTTGACTAAACTGAAAGCGTTGAATATCGGGCGAAACCTTACACATTTTTTTCAATCAAAAATCGAATAACCTAATATAGGATATCCAAATTCTAAATTTTTGAAAAAAGAATATTCGCATACATAATGGCATCTTGTTACGTGTAAATTACTCTCTAAAACTCATAGATAGATTTTCTAAATATACCATCTGCTTTAATTCAAGCTGTAACCAATAGTCCGAAGATAAAATTTAGCTTGCCAATTTTTCCAAAAATGTTGAGAAATTTCATATTTCTCCCCATTTGTTCTCTCGTCTGTTACTTTGCTCGTGGCATCTATAATCCATTTAATATCTATAATCGATTTACGCCACGCTAAAAGTCGTGAAATTTTAGCGGAACTGCAGAGGAGCAATGTTTTTTTTATGGTATCGCTGTCTGCTGTCCTTTATCATTTGCTTCTTTCGCTCCCAATATTCCCCAATGCGGACCTGGATAATTTCGTTGGAACTTCGAATGAATTTATTATTAAAATTTCTCGATTCAAACATATCTAGATTTTTATTGATCAAATGTAGACATCGATTTCTCATTCTGAATGAAATTGTTGGAAATAATTTTAAAGCCATAGCTTATTAATATAAAACTGCGTCCATGACTAAACCGAATTTATCTTTAGAAGCTATGAGCTACTTAATTTCTCGTTAAAAAGTCAATCTTAACCCTCCGTCAGTCGCGCTGTTGTAATCTGTACAATACAGGCGACTTTTTCGGGTCCCGTTTCTACCTGGGTGGTCCCTTAAACCTCATGCCCGGGTCTATTCCTTCATCGCACTTACCATTAACTTGTAAAATCGTCAAATGCTTCTTTTTAGTATTAAACCGACTGCGAAAGCGAGTAAATCTGTGAAGTGACGACTGTTGTAACACATACAACGCGCGACCGTTTGGGTAAGTTCTTCGTTGGTGACTCTATTTTTGATTATTATAACTTTTACATGGAGTTTTTCACTTATTTCGTCTTAAACTTTATTAGACGCATTTCAATGTCGGAACTAATAGACATCTAGCCTTATAGGTACTCTCTGAACGCATGCAAATAAATAAAGGCGAATAATAATATGTTTTACTAAAAGTTGCTTACTCCTCAAATTATCCTCTTAAATTATATTATTATCTAAATGATAGAAATAATAATAAGTTCAATTAATTTGACAATTTTGGCCGAAAACAATCTGTTGTATGGAACACAACGCGCAACTGCTCGTGTTATGAAAATAGGCGCGGCTGATGAAAGGTTAAGTGCACAAAATAAGCATTATGAAGATCGGATTTGTTCGAATTATTTTATCAACACAGAGTTCTGCTCGTGTTATGAAAATAGGCGCGACTGATGAAAGCTTAGTGATTTTTTTATATTATCGGTATTACCTTTCACCAATTTTATCCCCGACGATTACGAACTTTCAGAAAATCATTTACAAAATATTACAATACTTGAGAAGTTCCAATAGCTATCTTGCCGAAAGATTTCTCAAGCTGTATTCCTTGGTTTATTTCATATTTTCTCATGAATCTATTCAAAAGATACAACGACTACTGAGTGTTTTCCTTTCATCGTCGCCTCTATCCGAGCGCAAAAAATTCCTCAATCATAAACTTTCTTTTAAAGGGAAAATGCTCGCATTTCTCGGTAGCCCTTGGGGAAGCGTGAAATTTTCCAATGTTTTTCCTGCACCCTCACTATTTCCCCTGTCTTATTTTCTATCTCTTTTGTGATAAGCGTATAATATCCGAGATGAATTGAGGTTTCGATTTCCGAATATCCGTTGTATTCGGAGATTTGGTTCGACACTTATTCATCAGGTTCCCTCCGCGGGCATTTAAAAGAGGATTAGGGAAGAGAGGGATGGTGAGAGTGTCATTCATGCGGCAGAGATCGCGAAATTGAATCGGTGTACTCTCAAAGCGAGCACTTCCATTGTATTGAGACGTCGAGAAAGGACACCTCCTCAAGCAACGACATTCGATTTCACTGCCCAAAGAAGCAGAAAATTGAGGCGCATTAAGCAAACCTTTCCATTTTTGGTTACGGCCGAAGATAACACATTTTGTAATGCTCCTTGGGTTCCATCGCTCCTGAAATGTCGGCTCTGGTAAATTTTCACCTATCTCGCTGAAATGGAATTTATGAATACATTTTTGCTGCCGTCATAACCTGACGTGTTCTCTTAAACAGTTGTATTATAAATACGGATTTAAGTAGTTGGGTATTGGCATTTAAGTAGTTGGGTGTGTATTGGCGATTACCCTAAAGTATAATCTAATAACAAGAATGATGGGAATTATGATAAACTGGATTCAAAAGCTATTATCCTCTGACAGAAGGGGTTACTATCTGTCAAGTTCATTTATTGATTGAGAACTCTTTATTTTTTCAATAATTTTGTCATATCTGACAAACTTGTGAGCCAAAATAAAAGAGGTAAAAGATAAAAGAGCTACATGCTAATGTGGACTCATTGAAAGAAAAACCTCAACAATCATTTCTTTACATTGGTATTAATTGAACAAGGCGAGCTATTTTGAGCTTGTATAATGGCAGCTGTAGAAGCAGTACTGTTGAAAAAGCTTCTACAACTGAGTTCTTTTCAAACTATGTGCTCCCATCGGGAAGTGAACCCGGGCCGCTTCCACAAAATGTGAACGCCCTACTAACATGCTTATCTAGGAGCACAAAAGCATATTTGCATATTCTATGAATACTTATGAAATTCTATGAAGTTATTGAAGTCCCTCATCATGGAAGAGCAAGTAATAATGTCTCTAAATGTATGACTCCGTAAAAGTAATTCGTTTAACCCTCCGTCAGTCGCGCTGTTGTATTCTGTACAACACAGACGGTTTTTCGGGTCCCGTCCCGTGTCTACCTGGGTGGTCCCTAGAACCTCATGCTCGGGTCTATTCCTTTATCACTCTTACCATTAACTTGTAAAGTCGTCAAATGCTTCTTTTTAGTCTTAAACCGACTGCGAAAGCGAGTATATCTGTGAAGTGACGACTGTTGTAACACTTACAACGCGCGACCGCTTGGGTTAGTGTTTCGATGGTGAACTCTATTATTGCTTATTATAACGTTTACATGGAGTTTTTCAATTATTTCGTCTTAAACTAAATTAGACGCATTTAAATTTCGGAACTAATAGACATCTTGCTTTTTATCTACTCTCTGAACGCATGTAAACAAATAAAGGTGAATGAAAATATTTTTTACTAAAAGTTGTTTACTTCTTACATTATTCCTCATAAATTATATCATTACCAAAAGTTTAGTACTCAGAAATAATAATTAGTTCAATTAATTTTACAATTTTGGCCGAAAAACGATCTGTTGTATGGAATACAACGCGCGAATGTTCGTGTCATGAAAATAGGCGTGGCTGATGAAAGGTTAAGTGCACAAAATAAACATTATGAAGATCGGATTTGTTCGAATTATTTTATCCACACAGAGTTCTACTAGTTAGACTTGACAAGAAAGAATAGTGTGCTATTGTTTGAAATTTAAAAAATGTGTTTTTCTTGTAATCATTCCTTCGATGGCCTTATGAAAGATGAATATAAGTCAATATACAAATATTCCATGTCGTCGACTGCGCTAAAAAGCTCCAGTATATTGCCGTTAACGTGTGAAGATAAATATCGGGAGAATCCAAAGGGGAAATGAACCTGAAATATGTTTCAGAGCCTAGTTTCTGCAGAATCGCTACGCAGTTCATCATTTTGGCGTCATTTCCGTATTTCAGCGTTGATCAATGATACGCCTCTTTTCTACTTCACTAGGTTGCTTTCCAATTGTATACTTTTTCTCCCATCATCTTTCTCGGCATTTTTTCTCGACCAAAAATATCACCGTGTCTTCTTTTTTATAATAGATATTTCGACACAGGTTATTTATCCTGTTACAATTTTTACTTTCTCCCTATACGTAGTATAGAGAAAGTATTGTATTCGCAAAAAATTCGACCTCCAGATTACGACGGAAATAGATGTTTTGAGGCCTATAGAGCTCGTTTTCGCTATTTTCCCGAAAATGTCTGTCTGTGTGTCTGTCTGTCTGTGGTATTAAAGTTTGTGGGCACTCTATCTTAAAAAGTAATTATCCAATCATTTCCAAAATCCTATTTCATCTGATACGCTATGGAGATAAAATAAAATAATAGTTCAGAGAAGTCGTCAACATGCCAACTGAGAGCAGAGAAAAGTATTATATCGGCGAACCAATGCCTGAGCGAATTTCGTCACACGTACAGGTATAAAATCACCTATCCTCGAAGAAGAATGATAGGCAAATACTTAAAAAAATTGCCCATAAAACTTCCTGCAAACTCACTAATCAAGCAGAAACATGAGAACAACATTAATTTCTAAAACCAGCATTCAAAAGGAAAACGACTCTGAGAATGAAATGAGAAATACGCCTCGCTCATTAATCAACGGAGGAACCGATTTTTGACAATTTCTCGGAAAACAGTAATCATCTTCCATAAGGGTGGAAAAATAACAAGTATAATCATGATGAAATCGCTTTAACAGCAAAATATAGAAAATCACATACATTCATGGTGATGTAATTTAAACAAGACTAACTGAAAATAACAATTCTTCATGATTCTTAATAATACTCTTATGTTTGTAAATTAAATGTTATTATGGCTCTTGTGAATGAGAATACAGTGGAAGATGACACATAAATAACATTGACAAAAATATATCTCCACCCTTAACTCTTTGACGGTGACTCAGGTAATGGATTAGCTTATCTCTAATTATATTTCCATATTGCTATTATGCTATTTTATTTATTATTTTGGCATTGGTTTAAATGTTTAAGGAATTCATGCTTAATCTCAAAAACAAATAACAAATTAATTAATTTATGCTCAATGATTAACTTTTCCATCGATTGTCAACTTTGGATAAAAAAATATTTAAATAAAAATATGAACCGAAAAATGTAATGAAGATGTGAAGTCTTATACAGCCTTGACTCCTCTATTCATACATTTTTACTTTCTCCCTATACGTAGTATAGAGAAAGTATTGTATTCGCAGTCTCTGTGTGTGTGTCTGTCTGTGGTAAAAAGGTTTGTGGGCGCTCTATCTTAAAAATTAATTATCCGATAATTTCCAAAATTCATATTTAGTATTTTTCTAAGAATGCCAAGAGTTGATTAGTTTTTGGTGAATATCGTTTAACCGAAGGTTGCAGTTTATCCGGAACAAAAGCTTGTTTCTTAAATATCTCTGTCAGAATGCAATGTAGGTATATAAAATTTTTTAAAAGAGTTATAGATTATTTAATTTACTACAACTTTTGTTTGAAATATTTTTTCGTAACAATGATTGCTTAGGAGTTATTCTTGAATAATGGTTAACCGGAAGTTGTTGTTTATCCATAAATGGAAGTTTTTCATATATATCTCAGCCAGAATTCAATGTAGGTATATACAATTATGCGCAAAAGTTATAAATAATGTACTCTAATATAACTTTTGTTTGAAACATTTTTCTGTAACACTCATTGTTTTGGAGTTATTTATATATTACCAGCATACGTTTCTGTTTTCAATAAATATGGAGAAAGTCATGTGTTGGCCACATCAGATTTTTCTTGGTTATCGGCAGATTACTCAGGTTAACTCTTGGACTCTTTATGGACTCAGCATTCGATAGTTCTTGAATGCTCGGGTTTGCTTCCCGTGGATGTCTTCACGCCAAATTTAAGCCAAAAAGTGGGAGGATATGACCCGTGTGCTATTTGCTCTGGTTGAGAGCCGCCGTGGTCGGCTACATAATTAAAGGTCCTCTTGAAAATGACGCCCCAAAGAATTCAAGGGTTGATCTGTGACGTCATTCCGAAAGAACTTTTTCCCGCATCTCGTTTGCCCGCTTTCTTCTCTCACTGAATGAACGTGCTTGACAAGGACTTCAATTTGCACCATTCTTTGAACTCATTTTATGGAAGTTCAAAATACTTTTCGTCACAAAACATTGGTTGACATTGGTATGCAATACTTGAGGTTATTTCCAAAATTTTTGAGATACTTCTTTAAATTGTTAAAAATTAAAAATTAACGTATTTTTTGTATTTACCTTCCAACTTTTGCATTTAAAAATCTATTCCTTAGTATTATACGATATTCTTAACCTTTTCTGAACAAAATTTGCTTTGAATAGTTGCTCCTTGGAGGAGAAACGTAATTTATTTCAGCAATAATTCTTCGGTTTAAATTTCCCTTATCATGTAATAAATAGCATGATTTAAAGATATATCCTAAATCAGCCGTATCACCAAAATCATAGCAGTTACAATGACCATTTACAAGTAGGTACATACGTTCAAGAATATTTTGAGAAAATTAATTTAAAGAAGGGCCATTATATTCCTACGCCGGAAACTAAATTCAAACATTATATTTGACATGAATGTCATACGTACTACATGATAGGTGAGATACCACTACTTGATCAATTTTTAAGCATATATAATGATAAATTTATGGTTTTAGACTCAATAAAATTCATTATAGAAGCAAAGAATGATCCGTTGGTAATTTATTCATACAGTGATCCTTTTATTCATTCAATATTTATTTATTTATATCAGAACTTTAAATACAGCAATTACTATTTATGTACGTTGTACATACAGTGAACAGACACAGCAACCAAAATGTCGCAAACAAAATAGACCTGATCAGGCGTACTTGAACCAGGTACCTTAGTATTGGCCGCAAAGATTGGCAATTGTTCATCATCGTATGATATTGTATAGATATTTTCAGCAGCTTTATTTGTGAATAGACCAACATTCTCCTTTGTTTGTGGCCTCGGGAGACATTACCAAAGGTAACTCGAAATGAAATTATAACTCAAGATGTTTAATATAACATGATTTATAAAACTTATTTCTTGAGTTAATTTCTTAATATGTATTGCATTTTTATCAGTTGATTAGGCTCTTTTTGAGAATAAAAAAAATCTCTCATACCCGGCAAATCATTATACTACGTATGAAAACTTAAAAGCCTAATATATCAATCTTTTACTTCCTGAGGGAATTTTGAACATTGGAAATTTCCAATACCTCCTGTTCAAAAATGTCTCAGAAAAGATATACATCGTAGCGAAATCAGCATTATCATTATTGGAGGCAGACGTGGACCCTCCAGCGGTAACTAATCACTTTGAGGATGGCCTGTCATTAATATCAGGTGAACGTCTGCGGTAATGACGAAGAAAATCTTTTTTAAGGAACTAATTGAAGAAAATAAGGGCTTGTTTGGGAGGAGCCCATTACGAAGCAGGGTTTGTACGATTGAAGGCCGTAATGAGGAAATGATTAGCGGTTTCTCCCAGACATTCGTCGAAATAGGACTCCATCGTTTTCTTCTCTGATTAGTTTTGGGGTTAACCAGAGGTCCTTGTTAAATTGTAAGACCTTAAATAATGTTTGAGAAAACTGAATGATGAATACTTCCGAAACTCTCACTAAACGTTTATTGGAATGAAACCTCTCATATCTCGTATTTAGTCGTACCACTCTATTTTTACTTACTCTATTTCATGAATTTCTAATGATAAACGAAGCGAGTATTTCTTACTAAATTGAGGAAAAGTAATCATTGTTTATATTTATTATTTGCTTAAACTTAACTTAAATAAGCAACAATTAGAAAGGGGGCAATATTGATTCGCTAGTTTTGGTGATGCCTGAATCAATACTTTTAACATTTTATTAGTATTTTCTTAAATTGTTATATTGCGTCTCCCTTAATGAGTAATCTATTACTTTTACATCGTGTCTGTAATCGAAACGTATTATCAAACAATCTGGATATGAACCAAAGAAACTTGTGGAATCCTAAATAGGAATGATATAAATTAAAATCAGGGATACTTTTTAGCATTTTAGCTTTAATGAATACACCAAAAGTTTAGTTTAAATGGGAGATGCAAGAAATAATCACATCGACTTAAGATCATATTGGCTTCGTTTATGGCTAAAAATGGGAATCACTAACAGCCTTAACTCAGTTATTGCGTATTACTTTATGATGTTGCTTCAAATTTTACCCTGTATGTGTATTGTTAGGAATCGATACATCTCCACAGCACGCTTATTTAATGTTTATAGATATTTTGGTAATATGCTTGGACCATTTTAAGATGATTCTCTATTAGAAAGGTATCCTTCGATTAAATCATAAAAGGATTTAACTTAATCAATTATTCCAGCAAATCAATTTTTGTCCATATTAAAAATTATCGTCATATTTTATGAACACAAATTGGTACATTTTTGAATTTAGTTAATCTTAACCTCGTTGCCCTAAATTTTTCCAAAGTAATACTTTTTATATAGAATCAATTTAAAAAAATAGCTGATCTTGTATATGTGGCTAATTATTCTGAAACATTACATTATATTTTGATGTACGCATATAAATCTCAGTTGTTACTCTTCTTCAATATTTTTTGATGATAATTTTTCTCTCTGACTATATGAAAACTTGTATGAAACCACACTGTAGAAGCTAATAAAATAGGGTCATTCCATGCCAATTCGACAAGGTGATGTCCCTTGAGGAAACCGATTTTGACCAAATTTGGCAGATCGCTTTGATTTGATAACAAACTGAAAACCCTCAAACCGTTTTGTAATTAACGCAATTGTTTACGAAATATTGCAATGTTTAAAAATTGAAATTTTACAAAAGTGCCTTCGTATTCGAAGCCATATCTCCGGTAATATATAAGCTAAACATACACAACTTAGCTTAATTTAAAGGTCTTGTGTTAGGAAAGATATTCATAGGAAGGTTTTATAAAATTTAAACAATTTAATATAGTTTATAACAATTTAAAATTTTCAAATCGATTTTTGACGGTGTAGCTATATCTTCGATTTTTCTCATTTTTTTATATGTTGTACATACAACCCTCCTCTACTATTTTAAAAAATTTGGCGTGGGTAATAATTCATTTAAGAAAGAAAAAAATTAGAATTAGAAAGGAAGATTGTAAATAGACGAAATGTGGAACTAATGAAAACATATAATTACGAAGAAATGAGATTGAGGAAGATAAGTACCGTATATATTCCTCCTTAAAATTATTTTTATGTAGGCATCTACTCATTAACGTAACTTTAAACCCACGCATAGGAACTCATAATTCTTTCCCATTCAACCAGTCACAACTCTCTCTCTCGATTTCTCCTCTTTCCGTCATTTCTGCGATCAATAATTTTCCTCCTCCGCCATATTTAATCCTTTTCCAATTGTTTTTGCATCATCCTGACTTAATCTCTTATCTCTGCAACACCCACATCTCGCACAGGTACTCTATTTGTCTTTCTTTATTAAGCCCACGCCCACGCGAGCACGCACAATAGATCGGTGCTTTTTAATCTCTTTTTTCTTTAATGCAAGTCATAAATTCCTTTCCTCATTTCTCATAAAAGAGCAGCTTAAATTCATCCCGTCAACGCCTCGTCTGAAAATCCCTCTTTACTCATGTTTACGATATAAGCGATGCGATTAATTAGCCTTCGCCGTGCGCCACAATATTTCGCCCAATTTCTACTCTACATGATTCTATATTAATGGACTATAGTGTTTCAGTAGTTGTTTTAGTGTAGTGCAGTGGTTTTAGTAACTTTAACACTGGGGATACTCATTAGTACATTTTTACGGATGTTATAGATTAAACTATTAAGAATGTATGTTTAAAAAACGGTCATAAATATCTATTATATATAGATTCTTCTCCGGATTCATTCATATATATAGGGATATAGATAGATAGATAGGATACTAATTCACAGGCTAAACCACAGGCGTCATTGACTTGAAATTTTTACGACGTATTGGCCATAACAAGTAACCACCAGAAAAATTGCGATTTTGAACCTCAGTGTCATGGGTTCGATTCCAGAGGGCCCCAAAGTCCGGATTTTTTCCATTTAAATGCATTGCTTTGATTTTCCGGAATTTTTAAAAAATACTTCCCGGATAGGTAGAGAATCAAAACTCTAGGAGCCTATATATATATAGTCATGATCTATTGAGAACATAAATGACTTTTACGAAAAATATCCTGGGTTCGATGCTAGGATGATGCAAATATCTGCCCTTTAAAATACATGGGAGTAGTTTTTCATTATTTTTTTGATGCACTTATCGAATTGATAGGAAGTTTGTGCTTGGCTAGAACATGAATGGTAAGAATTGGTTTAAGAAAAAAATTAAGATAAGACCATACTATTCCTGAGTTCGATGCCAGAGCACAATAACGTTTCTCTCATAAGGAATATGAGGGAAAAGTAGGACGTCATTTGAGGCAGTTGAAACAATATTTCTGCTTGAATTAGCATACGTAGTTAGAGATGGTTATATTCTGTTGTGCTGCATAAAAAGTATCGCCAGAAAGACCCGGGTTCGATGCCGGACGGAGAAATTGCAGCGAATTTTATGAATATTTTCAATACTTTTTCTACTTTTGATGACCCTCTCGATATGATGTCGACTTGAAATTTGTGTTATCAACATGCTTGTAGAATGCAAGCAACATTTTACTCGTATATGATATGTTTTAAAGCGCAGCATATGGGAAACAGTGGGATGTACGGTTGATCATAAGAGGCATAAAAGAATGCCTGCTTTTTGCTTGGAACTACTAGGTTGGACGGGTAAATATTCCTGAAATGTGTCTTGTCAGTGTGGGAATTGTTGGAAAATATAAAAAATTAATTTTAAGTTACTTAAAAAAATTAAAGATTCTATTCCCTCAAAGTACATAGTAAACATAAGTCATCTCTGTTTCGATATATAGCTATCAAATAACGCAAGAGAAGTTAGAAGAAAATATAATAGGAACCATCTATTAAATAAGTAATTTCATCCGTGTGATATAAGGATCTGTGAGTCAACTTAGTGGGTTACACATAACGTCTGCTACGAGCGAAAGGTCGAATTCTGAAATTAGTAAATTGTACTAGGAATAGGATTCATCTTCCGAAATCTACGTGAATAAGCAATTAAACCGTCTCCCTGACTTGTAAATATGTTCTTCTACGAAAAATTTTCAAACCTTATAAGACTTCATATATTTAATTCAGCAATGATACATACCGTAATTGTAGGGAAGATAGAGGTTGAATAATTCTTGTTATAAATTTATTTTGCGATAACTATATATGTAAATATATTTCCCTTTTCTGATTCTTACTTGTAATCGATGTTTAGCTTTGTTACGATTCATTTCATATATCGCAGGATGTAATGCATAAATTGTTATTTTACCACTAACTTTTAATGAAACGTCCATTTATGACGTAACTAAACGACAACAAATGATAAATTGTGTATTACAACACTTCTTCCACAATATACCAATATTCATGAAAAATATCATGTATGAGTATTTTTAAAATTTATAAAACAATATTTTATAAATTTTTATTACATAAATTTGTTATCAATTAAAATAAATATATAAATAAATTGCAAAAAGAGTAATTTATATTGAATAAGGAATCGTAAATAATTCACAGTGAAACTTTTCATGAAATATATTTCATCATAATTCTTGGCAAACATATTTAATTGGTTCTAGGATTATTCTTTTGTAAATGTCTGTTGAGGCTAACAGAGTGGATAATATTAAAAACTTTTGCCAAGTTCAATGCAGGATTAATCGTTTTTATTTCTTTGGCGACAATCCCACGTTCTTCAAAAACGATTTCTCCTCTTAATTTCAATAAGGTTTTCTAAGAATTCCACATTTGTAATTAATGCCCTTCATAGATATGTAGAGTTCGTGAAAGCATCTTTAGTCACGTATTTAAAATGGCCAAAGCAGTGTTCTCAGAACTGCTTCGTTAGTCTCTTTCTTATTTCAAGCCAAAAAAGATCAATATGAAACTTTTGCGATTCTTTGTCTTTCCAAAAATGAGCAGAAGACTTTGAAAAATACACAATTTTCTATTTTTTCGAATTGAGAGCGAATTTTTACAAGCAGAATTGGCACAGCCCCATTCAGAAAGACCTTTCAATAGAAATGGTCGGACGAGCGAACCTTTCACTCCGCTTTTTAAAATAATTCATATTTACCATGTAATTGGGTGATATTCTGACATATCAGCTTCTTCTTCCATCAAATCCAGAGTTATGGTACTCATTTATAATTTTAAAATTAAAAGTAAATTGGATGTGTACTTACATACATTATTAAAATTGAGAAACCTCAGTTACATGATATAAACATGAGAAATGATAATACAAAATTAATTATATTATTATGTGAAAATAAAACCTTCCAAGTGAATAAAAATATTTAATAATGTTACTTAAATTAAAATATATGAGAAAGGCACGGTATGGAATGTGAGATCAATGATAGAAGATTTCAGTCATTTGTTGATAGAATATATAATATATCCTTTTGCATAGCACTTTTATTTTATATCTTATTATGCAAATAAAACTAGCGAAATCAATTCTTCATTTAGTTTAATGATAATTAGAAAAAGTTATCATCCTTAAACATCATTGAAAATTTTAGTACTCGAATAAGATTTATTCTTCAAAAATCTCTTACGTAATTGCAGCAATAAGTCTGTATTCGTTGGGTGTGAACCGACGCGCAGAAAAGACGTTTTATAAAACAAATTTTGAAATAGCGTATATTTAATATAACTGTTAACTCCCTCCAACAATCCCTGACCATTCACAGA
The DNA here is from genome assembly GCA_947579665.1 of Sympetrum striolatum. Taxonomy (NCBI): domain Eukaryota; kingdom Metazoa; phylum Arthropoda; class Insecta; order Odonata; family Libellulidae; genus Sympetrum; species Sympetrum striolatum. The sequence continues at coordinate 71,256,341 of OX388346.1, read as the reverse complement.
AGCAATTTTTTCTTCAGGTAGCTAAGGGAATAACGGTAATAGGGCATGTGTAAACAAACTGTATTACTTATCAGATGAATATATATATAAATATGCTTAAATTTTCATATAGATATGGTTCTGTAACTCAAATGGTTAGTTTGGAAAGAAGCGACGAAGAGCAGAATTGTCCATATTGTACCGTTTGCATTTCCCTGAATTGTACCGGAACAATTTGGGAAACCGTAGGGCTTTGAAACAATGATTTAGCTATTTTAAAAAAATAAAGAAATTCTTAGTTGATGTGATGAATTTTTAATGAGTTATTTACCTTGAGTAACTAATCAATTAGTTAATTTACATAACAGTATGGGTCTCAAAGGAAAATATGGAAATGGGAACGTAAGTGAACCAAATTTATCTGTGGCAGCATATTTAAATGGAGATTACGGTTTAAATGAATGTGTACTTATTTATAACATCTCAAAGACAACTATAAAAATCTGATTGGGCTAGCACATGACTTTCTCCATACATAAGATGTAGATATTTATATACGATAGTATTTTCGAAGTCTATATTCAATCTAAACATGGAATATGCACTGGTGATTTATTTATATATTATTAACTTTTATGTCACAAAGATGATAAATAATTTTGTTCTATGAAAACCGTTAAATTGGCCTGTTGAGTCTACTACAAGCACCAAACTAGGATTAATAGCAAAACTGATTACATATCCAACTCAATATAATGGGCGATGGGATCGAAATCAAAATACGAACGAAGAGAAAAATAATACACGAACAACACAAACGATTAATATAAATAAAAACTGCACATTTAAACAGTGAAAACTTAAAAATTAACAAAGAATGGCGCAAATTATTAATATATACATAAGGAAACAAATAAACAAGACAAATGGAGTAAAAAACAAAGAAGAAGAAAACCTTTTAAACCTTATCAATCAGCCAGAGCTCAATCTATAGCAAGAGTGTGAGCGAAAGACGCTTTGTAAAGCGTTGTTTGCCATGGAAACAAACCCATAGTTACAAACTTTACTGTTATTGTGAAGAGTAATCAATAACGCTGAAAGCACGCTGAAAATATAAAAACAAAAGCGCAAATGGGGAAATATAAACTTTTAGTCGCAATACTTTCGGAAGAAATTTAAGCGGAATTAGAGCAACTTATCCTAAAGTATAAAGATATAATGTTTGATTTAATCTTATCTTATGTTAGAAATCTTGCATTTGACGTTGCAAGAAGGAACGGAATAGATCACATCTCAAACGTCGAAAAAGGCACTGCGGGCAAAAGATGGTTTGATGAAGAGACATCCTAAACTGTCATGCAGATAGCTTCATCCGTGTCTCGGGCTAAAGGATTCAATAAACAAAAGGTCTACAAGTACAGAATAATATATTAACTTAATTGATCTGAACTGTGATGGATTTATTTGACTTCAATTGATAAGAGTTAATGTGTGGTCCAATTTAGGAAACCAAAATTAGGAAACTGGTGTCCTAATTCGTACCACTTGCAGGTATTTATAAATTCAGGAATATTTTTCTTTTAACCGTGTGATTTTGAACATTTAGCTCTCAGATTGTATGTAGTACATAACAATGCACAAAAATAATAGTTTAATTCACTGTGTAACTAACAATTTGAGCTATATAAAATAAAATGTAAAAAATCTGATGTGGCCAGCACATGACTTACTCCATATATAAAATGTAAATATTTATATACCATAGTAATTTCGAACTCTATATTCCATTTAAACTTGGAAGAGGAGTGTTTAATTTATATCATATTATCTTCTACGTCACAAACACTATAAATAATGTTTTTCGGGACATGCTCGATGAAAAACGATGAAATGGCGTTTCGTCCCAGCTCCAAGAGCGCCCACAATGTACATAATCAGCAACTTCCGGTTTATCAGTATTTCACAAATAACTCCTACACAATCAGTGATACAAAAATATGATTCGTACAAAATTTGTAGTATATTTTATTTTCTAAAACTTTTATAATTAAGAGTTTATACCTAAATATAATATTTATGGAGATATTTTGAAAACCGGAAATGAGCTTTGATGAATGAAGCTCGACTTCGGGTTAACCGATATACCCCAAAAACTAATCAACTCTAACGACACTAATCAAAATACTATATATGAAATTTGGTGTTGATCCGACTAATAGTTTTCATGTTAGAGCGCCCACAAAGTACATAATAAGCTACTTCCGGTTTATCAGTATTTCACGAATAACTCCTAATCAACCAGTGATACAAAAATATGTTAAATGCAAAAGTTATAGTAAATAATATTATCTAAAACTTTTATGATGTATACAATATACCTATATATCATATTTATGGAGATATTTTGAAAACCGGAAATGAGCTTTGATGAATGAAGCTCGACTTCCGGTTGATCAATTTACTCCAAAAACTAATTAAGTCTGACAGCACACACCACAGTACTATATATGAATTTTGGTATTGATACGACAAATAGTTTTCATGTTAGAGCGCCCAATATCACACACACACACACACACACACACAAAAACACACACACACACACACACACACACACACACACACACACACACACACACATACACACAGACATCATTCCGAAAATGGTCAAAACGTGTTCTAGGGACCCCAAAACATGTATTTCCGTTGAAATCTCGAAGTCGATTTTTTTCATGAAAACAATACTTTCTCTATACTTCGTATATGGAGAAAGTAAAAATGGCACAATATAGGGAATTCCCCCCTATATTACAAAAAATTATGGAAAGAGCGTTTTTGTTGTGAAATCGATCTCTCTCAATTCACAAAAAAGTAATTCCGATTGAGTAATTAATGAGATATCAATGAGTGACTACCACGAGGAGAAATGTTCGACTTCATGTCCTCCATTGGGATTCTCAGAAATAATTTTATATTTCAGGGAATTATATCTTTTCTATACATTTCATTATCAATAAATATTATGTATTTTGGTGAGTCGCTGAACATTGGAAGAGTTATGAATATACAACACTCTCCACAGATTATTTATTTTGACGGCCATGATTGCCTGCATAACATTCAGTTTATTTTTAACAATGACGATCACATCTCACGTTATATCATCAGTGACGTGACTGAAACGTGTGACAGTGATGTGACGTATCAGAAAAATGAACTGAATTTTTAAATATTTATATGATAGAACAGACAGAACAGATCTTCATGAATTTCAGCTTAATTTCTTCAGAATTGCACCGAAATCATCAACTTCTAGTTGAAGCAGAAGTGAAATACAACGCAACCCAAATGAGAGGCTATTTTTAAACGCTATTGTTCCTTTATTACCTCAATCTTAGAATTAAATGAACTTAAATCGATTCTGTGATAGTGAGCACGAACTCGTAGGCAGTCGTGTACCCTTGAATGTCGGCATTTTGCATTGCATGTGTGTATAACCCTTTGCGTCGTCTGGTATACTACGGCGCTTAAAACCATCGGAAAGCTTCGATCGGCGTGTTTATTAATACTTAAATTTAATTATTTAAATTAATTTCCCATCATCAGTCATTCCATTAAAACGAGATTATTTCCTAATACAGTTAAAACTGAAAATAGCAATTTCATGATAAGGAATCAAATATTTCCGGAGACATTAAAAAAAAAATTTTTATAGAAAATTTGAGCTCTTTTTTTATGTTATTGCTGATAATACCGGCCGTGGTGGCGGAGCGGTTAACGTGCTAGCGCGTTAATGTTCCAACCTCACGGTCCCGGGTTCGAATCCCGGCAAATCGGATTTTTCCGGTTAGCGAATGGTTGTCTGTGTATGTTGTGTGTGTGTGTGATATTAATAAATAGAATGCAAAAAAGGAATACAATTAAGAAAAGTGGTTAATTGGAGGAATAGCCTTCCTAGGCTAAAATTCACCAAAAATATGACGGCATTATTATAATTAATATTATAGAATTATTACTAATACCCGGAGCAATGTTTCATATCATTTCTGACAGCGATTTTCATAACTGAAAGTTTTGTTTTGTCGAAGACAACATGATAACAGTTGGCATTATGGTATGAGAACGTAAATCATATCTAATTCGAAAAGAGTTTTTGATGATTTTCTAAATGAAATGCTGCAAAACACTGAGGATCCTTTTTTTTAAATGGCTTGTTTCGAATCCGACAGAAATATACTCTCTTAAAAAGATTTAATCAATGAAGGAGCAATTACGAAAACCTAATTAAAGTAATCAAATATTTATCTTTTAGTATTCAAGGACAGTGAATATTCAGCAAGAGGTAATCAATTTTTTCCTCTCATATTAAAAATGAAGCCTTATAAACCTATATGTACAGAAAAATTCGTTATTAAAAATCAAGAATAGCTAAATTTTAGCTTTTGTTAATGAATTAGTAAGGGGTTACTTGTAATCATTATTTTCCCAATAGAGAGAAAATATCTTCGTCATTAGAATATCCAGAATACTTAGCCAAAGTTATTCCTGTTTCTTCTTGATATGTTAAGTAATGGAAATTCAAATTCAATTCTAATATAAAAAGAAAGGTCTAGACAGCTCACTCTCTAGCCACGAGAAAACGTATTTCAAGAAATTCTGATATGTCTGGTTGTGACGACGTTGTCGACTGTACTCGAAAGCCAAAGGTCATTCTGTAGACAACATCTCCTCTAGTTTCTATTCTAGGTCATCCGAAATCCTTGTCGGGAAAATCTCTGTTACCCCTATTTTGTTCATTGAGGATGTCTCATTGAAATCAGTTAAAAGTTATGAAACACTGCATAGATAAATATATATCTGCAGGAAATTAAATAGCATTATTAGAAACAGAACAATGCTTTTTATTTAAAATCACGGAATATTCTTTAAAATAGTCAAAATTTGTCCCAAATGACTTCCTATTACCTATTACGAGTATTGTCGTATTTTGTTAAAATATATTAAAATTGTATTATTAAGGTATATGTTATATATTGCGACACTTTCTGAATAATTTGGAAATAGAATGTTCGATAAGCACATGTTAATAGATATATTAGGAGAATGGCTGATATTATGTGAGGCAATATGAAAATATGAGAGAATTAACGATAATGTTTGCTTTAAAAGAATATTTTATATTAAGATTTTTATCAGGCTTGAAAAATGTTTCCAGTAAAATGCAAATTTGCGGCTGAGCAAATGATCGAGGGACCCATCGTATAATAACGAAAGTAGAAAAGTTGGGTATAGAGTGTGGATTCAAGCCTATTTAGGTCATCCACTACTTCATTCGATGTTCATCTAAATCAATTCGTTACTCGTACTTTTTGGAATCCTAACTGAGGTATGATGCACTGATTCTAACGAATATTAATGTTAAAAGATATACCACTTTTCTACCAACTGTTTATATATTCGTCGGATATACTTCGATTTACTGAGAGTGTAATAAATCATAATCTCGAATTCATCAATGGAATCTCAAACGAGAATATCGGTTGATCGATAAAGTTTCATTGAATAATACTGATAAGTAACTTATAAAAAAGTCAATTAGGATCAATAATAAACGAATCTTAAGTTAACGCACAGAAAACCAAATTAAATATTTTTTTAATTGATTAATTAAGTTGAAGTTTAAGTTTTGAAACTTAATAACAGTTTATCTGCACAACTCACAGTTCTTCCTTTCAAAATTCATAACACACGTGCCCAGTAGACGATCTTTCACTGAAATAGTGACTTTTTCATCAACAGCTCTGCTGGTGGTTTATCGACGGGTACGTCAAATGTAGAGACAGCAAATGGAACTTAATTCTCGACATCATTTTGAATAACGCATCACTTAAAATGGCGCGAGGGTCTGATTAAGACACAGAATAAGTGTTTCTTCAATATTTTGCCTGTGAACGAACGCATTTCGGAATTACGAGAAGAGGTATTGGAATTAGCTCGAGGACGTCTAAGCACCCAATTACCTCAGACTTGACTTGATGATTACGGAAATGACGTCATGGACTCAGGTTGCTTCCCTCCAACACCAACTTTTCTCCACCCACTGGATAAATTGCCATTTTTCCAAGTTGTAACATTTGGAAGCTTTTTAAAAGTAGTAAATCAGAAATAAATAACAAGTATAATTATTAAGAACAGTTCTACAACATAATGTTTTGAACATTCCCGCCATAAAGTCATCGGCAGAGAAAGATATCTTTAAAAGATATGATAGCGATGGTTATTTCGTTTGCCTCACTCAAGTATTCTTAATGTCTGTACTGTTACTGGATAAATCGACATTAAGATTGATTAACACGTTGAATGTTTTTCAAACCTATTTCTTAGAAAGTGAATGTTCGAAACTACTCGATCTAGTTTGCAATAAATAATTCTATGTTAACTTACCATTCATTTCTATTCATATTAAATAATTTATTAAGTTCACATTTATGTAATTGATTTGTTTCATAATCGTCTTCCATTTAACTTCTCCAGCAGAGAATAGTTGCTTTTGCAGATATTTCTCAGCAACAGGGTGTGCATCGCTGTGAATCTTAACTGAAGACTTCGGGAGGAAATTTTAATGTCTCGTAAACACCTAACATTTTGGTTTTCTATTTATTTATTTTGTCATGTTTCTTCTCATCTTATAGTTATTACTGTCGATAGGTTTTTGCAGGTTTTTCACACCTTTCTTCTTCGTGGATGTTTCCCTGCAGCAAATAATTTTTCCTAAGAATCTCTTAGGTTTTTTTACATCCCTAGTTCTTCTTTTTTTTCTCATACTATCTCTTTCACTTAGTTATTCTATACTTTATGACGATGGGTTGGATGCAAGAAGAAACTTTCAGTCTCAATCTTGCCGAATAAATACGATTTATTATTATTATTATTCGTGAATCTTCACCTATTTGAATATTTGTGTAAAACTCTTTAGCAAAACCGACTTGACAAAATGAGAAAAAGTCTCTCTGCCTTGAAAAAACATGAAGTAGTAAGCAAACACATCTCACAGAATGAAGATGCTTATAATTATTGCTTATAAAACCACATTACCGCTACAATTAGCACCATAAAAATAATGTGAATTAAATATTCAATATGTAGAACGCTAGAACCGATAATATAGGATATTTAAGAAGCTCTACATCAGGGTATGATTATATTTATCAAAGAAAATATCCCGTATTTTCGAAAAAAATCTCGTGAGATGAAACAACCCTTTTCCTCAATGTAAGAAAAGTTGAGTCTATCATTTAGCAGTTGGCACTACATCAACACTATATCAGTAGTTCTCGATATCGAAATTTCTGCCTGCCAACAGGATCAAAAGTACTATTTTCATTTACTTAATTATAATTTTTAAAAGGTGTTCTTGGTAAAATGTATATTTCTTAATAAAAGACGTTACAAAGTTCGAACAGGATTAATGCATTTAAGTAGTCTATGGTGCAACAGTTTTTTCTTTCTTTTCTATTAATATTTAAATAATACTTCCCAAATCAAATTATTTTCAATTTAATTTCTGGAGTGCATTAATTATAAGCATACAAGAGCATATTAAAATTTATTTCTCGTACTTAAAGAGTAAGATGGTTTTAATATAAATACAAAAATGCGACTTTTTTTGGAATTCACATACATTTATAATCTATGCTGCTTCAATTCACCCATGAGTAACAGGGATTTAAATAAATCAAGGGCCATTAAATCGCCCTTTGGATTTTCAAGTGATAATGTTTTTAGTAATTGCAATATTTTTGTTGTGATGATAATCATCGCATTCCACATTTTTCCTCCTTAACTCTCTGCTTTCACAATTTCCTCCACCTCTTTCTCATCCATTTCACTCTACGCTCTTCCATTTCCTTAATACCCACTTCTTCTCAAATCGCTTTCCTCTCCACTTGGCGGAAAACGACGGCCGTTTCAGATTCTACCAGAAATGCGATGCCGTCTCATTTACCACAGTAACACGTACAGTACAGTAGTCGCATTCTATGATGATCGTGTAATTCCTGTAGAATTATTTCAATAAAATCATAATAGTCGAGAATTATGATGAATGAATATTGAGGACTAAAATAAAATTAAAATTCATCAAGTAGATTTCTTATATCTGATAACTTATGTGATATTAGTCTTTTTTATATTATATCTGATATCAAATAACTTATCATAGAATCTGAAATCTTCAAAACTGTGAAGGTGAGAGATAAAACAATTCTGAGTTGATTATTCATGTATTTGATGGTTAAAAGATGGAAAGATTAGGATAAAAAACGACTGTGCTTTTGAGAATAAGTCAAATATTGTTCATTTAAATCTTTATCTCAACATGGATGCTCGAAATCACAGTTAGCGCATGTTTATTTAAATAATAAATATCTCGATGTCAAGAAACAGATTTAAAAGTTGTGAGTGGCTGCTAATTCAGACATCTTTATTCGTTCCTTTATCATTATAAATGTGTATGGAGTTTAACCTCTTGTTTTTATTAATTTAAGCTATTTAATGAGAATATTTTCCTTATATTCAATGACATTTATTTTCTAAATCTTCCGCCCCTTAAGCCTTATATGACTTTACCGAGTAAATAATTTATTTTTTCGTATTTGGTGGTAAATTTTACACATTCCTGAGTACTTACGAGTGTATAAAAAGTAAATAAAATATAAAAGTGAATCAAAAAATGTGTTAGCACAAAATAAAATATTACACGTTCTTGAATTTTTCAAAACTAATGATTGGAATTGTAGTAAAGACAGAAAATCAGATAAAGTTTTGCATTTATAATTTTGATTTATAGTTTCGTTCGCCGTGTCTTAGACTCCTATGACACGGCAAGGGCGAGTTAAAGGAAAAATGGGGGCATTTAATCTAGAAAACATATTAATTACTTGATTAAAATCAGGTAAATTAAATTATTAAACAATTTTTGTAGGACGTATACTTGATGTAGAAACCTAGACAGTATCAAAATCATCTGTATTACTGTGTGAAGCGTGTAGTTAATAAATCTGAAATATATTCGTAAAATTAAGGAAAAATTCCAATGAAAACAGCGAAAAAAAATGATTTAAATATCATTAAAACTTGGAAAACAAGAGGAATATGTCACATAAAAGAACTGAGTTTGGAAGACAGATATAGAAGAGAAAGAGACAGGAGAGCAATGCGAGGTGATTGATTATTCACGAAGATCAAACTTTTAGAATGGAATTAAAGGGTAAACTTCATTCACAAAGAACTGACACTCCAAAGAATGCAATTATCCCTCCCTCTGCTTTCATTGGCGTTCATTTTTCTCTCCGTTCGGTTGGATGATTTCCGGATTTGCTAACACCGCGTGTTTGATGTGCTGTATTCTTCATACTCCCCACTCTCATACTTCCGCAAGAAGTTTGCATTACTTTGTTTTAATGATGTTTGGCTACCGCGATGGGTAATGGATTCAACCCAACCTCGAAGAATGCCAATATTTGAAGTTATAATGCGTGAGTTACATAAGCGAAAATCCTTTTCATAACTCATTTCATCTCTTATTCGAGAACTTCCGGTGCTTCGTGTGACTGAAGCCTCGCTTGATGCCCACGCAACATGGATCTTACCGAATAAGCAACGTTTTCATTGTGATTTTTGTGCATTTCTCGTTTCCCGAATGAAACACAAACGCCTGCTGCAGATGAGGATAAGAATCACAGAAAGTACTACCCTGTAGAGATTGAAGCTGTTTGTGAAATTGCTTTTGTTGAGCTTCTGCTCCATTCGAGCGAGCGGATGAGGATATTTGCTTTGTGTATACTTTCCTTTCACGAGCTCTTCTAGCATTATAGTCAACATTCGTATTATAAAGATGGAATTTTTCAAAATAGATAACCTTATAGGTAATCTTTCTTGAAAAATTCCTTCTAGAGTGGTTCAAATAATATGGATATTTAACAGTTCTTTTCGCAGACATTTTAATCAATTTTGAATATTTTGAAAGCGAATTAATAAAATTTTCAATTTCCAGTGAATGCTAATAATCAATTTCTATTCTCTTAGGTTTTCGCTTATTATTCGCTTTATGTATTCGCTTTTGCGTTGTTTTCATTTGTCTTCAGCCTTGGTTGATCCATAACGCAAACATGCAGCATTTGTTATTTCCCCTCTTATCCCTGATCTCTCTAAGTCTTATTCTCACTAATCTAATCTATAATGAAACTGATCCTATTAGGGCTAAACCTAATGAATCATTTTGTCTCGGAGACTTTTGAGTGTGAAATGTTGACGAAAGTGTATGCTGGGTGGTCTAGTCGCCATAGTAAGGCAATTCTTATCTTCTAGATAATAAAACAATGTACATAATTTTGACGTACGATTGAACACAGTTCACCAACGTAACTGTGATATTTACATGCGAAAGTTTTTCATTTCTGACACAATTTTTCTATTTTGGAAAATCGAATATAAGGCAGGATGGACTTAATAAGTAAATTTGTGAAAAGGCATTGATATTTGAGGTGATTTCTTACATTTAGGCCTCACTGGGAATCGAACCCAGGTCCACCGTGATCAGCTAGGCACAAACCACTTATCTGTTCGGTAGCTCCGAACCAACAAATCTAACATTAAAGATAGGAGAGATTATTACGTCATGAAGGTCAAATAAAATATATTATAAGCCATTAGTTAAATAATATATTTCATAATCCAAACCCAAATACTATGAGTGGAATGCGTGAATTCTACAACGGAGACCTTATAATTTTAGAACTGTCACAGGTGAAGTTTTAGCAAAAACTACCACTCCAAAAATATCGATTCTCAATGTGCTTACGTTTTTTGTTTAATTTCCTTCATTATTAACTCATTTCCAACTTCGACCGACAGTTTTCCGATAACGTAAGGTATTGCTTGGAATTAAGGCCCAAGAGTTCTAAAGTACAATACGGGTGAACCAAACTTAGCCCACTTTTTTAGTTCATAATGAGTGCTATTACACGATAAATACCTTGAAAAGGTCAAGCGAGTTTTCTGCTATTTGTCACTCGAAGTTTGCAGCGAACAACGGCCGCAGAGTAATTTACGCTAAATGACAGTCGACCACAAGCAAATTTCTAGCATAAAAGAGACCGCGACCAAATAATTGCCGTGGGCAAGTAAAAATGTTTTTGGAAAATTTCCTTCTCTTTGAACAAAATTGAAGCGCAAAATGTATTAGCGCAAAAAAGAGATTAACATGTCTGTGAATGAGCTTCGACGTAAAATTTCTTTCATTCTTAAAAACAGGGTGTTCATGCTTAGCTCAGCGAAGTAAGGAGCTGCTGAGGTCGTGGTTCAAAGAGATACGATTCGGGTAAGTCATTCCCGATTGCATAGCGTTAACGTCATTCCGTCGATGTTCGTTGGGTACTTTAATTCATTAATAACAAGAGCGCAGACAGAGTGCTTCGAAACAATTATCACAGCGAATAGTCGCGTATCTCATACTCGTGCAAACAGATTTAATACCACCAGTTTCGTCTCGTAGCGTAGATTTGATTGAGAAGTCTCCCGTTTCAAACACTAACATCTTTCTTTTCTTGCTCATAATATTTTTATCGATCCATTTGCAGGATTGGGAGTTAAGCTCGTCTATTTATTGATGGTAAAATCAAGTACTATGATACTGATAAATGATTGTTCCAAATATTTCGTTTTGTCTTTTGAATAGAAATTGGATCCAATTTTCATTTGGTAATATTTGTCCTAATGTGGCCTCAAATAATTTTCCACTGTTAAATTAATGGTAATCAACTCCTTCTGAAAGAAATAAGGATGAGAATATCTTATATGAAATTACCGATAAATGTAGTTTAGGAAATCGGTTTTCATAAAATTCAAGCATTCGAAAAATAAGTAATTTCAGTATTATATTTAGCAGCATCCCGTTAACAGAATGAAATTGAGTCGGAATGATGGATTATGGGTATAATATCTTTTTTTTGATAAATTTTCATTCCACCCTTTTACACATATAATACATCGTACATATACAATGTTTTGGTCATATAGAGACCAAAAGAGAACCAAAGAAAGGGGGAATATAGGTACCCCAGAGGAAAAAGAACCTGTGTCGGGGTTACCTCAAATTAAATTTGCATGCGGCCAAACAAAAAAAATACAAAGAAATTTACAATTACATAGAAACCATAAAAGGAAATACAAGAAAGAAAGTATTTACAAAATATTTTCTAAGTTTTCACTTAAAAAGAGCCATTTCCTTAAATTTCCTAGAAATACCAAAACCGAAATTGAATTAATCAAATTACCTTGGAGGAGAGAGAATAGTTTAGGCCCTAGATACAAATAAGTATGTTGGAAGAATTCGTACTTAGGTCTAGGTATTAATATAGACGCACCAGTTCTTAAGTTTCTGCTTTAAAAGTGGGAGACTGGGGTTTGATTCCCAATCATGCCGTGATTTCTACAGTATGTCTTTTTTGGCTTTGAGATAGACACTAAGGATGCGAGGAGGTGCCTCACATCTCTTATTATCACCTTGAATCTTTAATAGTTCATTATTCAAATGATTTTCGGTAAATTGAGTGAGATCTTCAATAAACCACAGGAGATGGAGAATTTTATTGGCTGATAGAGTTGTCTCATATCGTAGACCTAGGAGATGTAGATAGCGAGACAATCCCAACGTTCATTTCGAGGAACAAGTGTTCACTGGCAGATTACTGGCCCGAAACAGCTGAATTGCAGAAGAGTTTTCGATAGACAACACAATCTCCGAGGAATAAATTGCCCCATTCAGATAATAATTTCATTATTCCCCCGAGAATCATTTATGCGGAAAAAAGGGACTCGGATGCAAATACATCTCATACGCAAGATTTAATAAAGCCTCGCGTCCTAACTTGATCCGAAAAACAACGTTTTTGTGTTTTTTCTCTGTAACCAATCCCGTCCAGAATACATTAGAACTGCCTTTTCGTTCAGTTTATTAGCAGTGAGGGTTTGATCGTTAACCGTATGCAATCTAATTTAAACATTTACTGAAATCAGTAAAATGCAAGAAAATTGCATTGATATTCTCCTCTGAATTTTTTGATTGATATGTTTAGAAATGTATCGGATGTATTTAAACTTCTGAAATGGTATTGGGGAAATTTTCATGCTCGATTTTTATGATTGAATTCTGCAAATAAAACATGCATCGCCCCATATTCCTCTGTGAAATGAGAACATGCGATACACCGTCGAGTCCTCCTTGCCATATGGCTCATTTATCATTCAATTAAAGCAAAAATGTTAAATTTATAGCTCGAATATATTGAATTTTCTTTCGATTAAAAAATGACGGTGATCCAACCGATCCCTTTTTAGGTTCTACCAAAGATTGACTTCGTTACTTTCTGAGTGAGTCACTTAAAAGTAGACTTTAATATTTAGCGAAGGCAAAGAGTTCTCGAGTGCCCCTATTTTAGCAGCTAAAGTTGTTATCTGTAACTGAGTATTAGTATTGATTAAACACGTGACAGGACGTAATAATTTAAATTTATGATATTGTTACTCTAAACAATGTAATTTGTTATGCTGTGGATTGTTTCGAGGTTTACAAAGTAAAGTTGCTGCCAAACTAAATATTTGGTTAAATAAATTAATACTTCCTTTCTTTCCATATTCCTCCGTAACTTCGAATGATTCGTTGTTCACAATATTGATCACCTTCAGGGTTTGTGTTTGTTTTTTTTCGTTGAATTTCAGCGATCAATTCCCTTTTTAAATCGAACTGATACTATTTGTTTTGACAGTGCTTCTGTGCATAATCCGTCAAAATGTAGACTTGTGCTGACCTGTGCGTTCGCATTTGACGAGGATTTAAGGTTTCAGGTGTGAATTCGGAGTCAAATGAGACGGCAGTTCCGAGAATAAACTAGTGATAAAATTTGAAGAACGATGAAAAAGTTTATCAGGTAGGAGGAAGGAGTAATGGGAAAAGAGAGCGGGCATTCGTCGTGGTTTCATGCCTCCGGGGGTGTAATCAGGGAAGGATGACAGGGGGCAGATGGGGGAGGGGGCAGATGGTAGGGAGGGGGCTTTCATCGAATTACTGCCCCCCTTCGTCGCCGGCATTCCACGCCCCCTTTCCCAAACAACGGCAACTTTGAAGGTGTGTATCGCACATAAAGGAAAAAGGCGCGGCAACAGGGATAAAGGGCTCGACGACCCGAGACTCGACGTTTGCGGGGGAGAGCGGTTTTGTCAAAATTGTGTGCCATGCGAACGCACTCAACAATTACCCCGGAATACACTTTCCTGTGAGTAAGAGAGCGTTGCAGAGCAAATGACGGCGTTGCAGAGTGTTCACACGCATTTTAATACAGGCGGAGAGACGATCAACGTTAAGAATCGCGATTCCTCAAAAACGATCCATATATTATTTTCGCCAAATCTATTGTTGGTGTTTACAGATACGGAAAAAACAGATCTCCGAGAGCATGAGCCTAATTTGATACAGGTTGCCATTCAATATTATTCGGCTGTAAACAGACCATTTGTTTACGATAAACAAAATTCTCCCGGGTTATTTCCCAGTTGCTGGTGCTTTCTCAAACTTGCACTGCATTATATCAAGATATAATATATAATTATGTAAGAACATGTACATTTTATTTACAAAAACGAAAGAGCCTTGGATTATTATCACTATCATTATCACCAGCGCTTCCCAAATTAATTTCTCTAATTAAGAAAGCTTTCTTAAAAGTTGATTATCCATTTTTCAACTATTTCCCCGGGACCTTACAAGCGTTAACCAACCGAGCACTTTCAGAAGAGTTGTTACATTAATTATAAACAAGTAACAGCATAACCACACCATAACAAGGAAATAGCCAATTACCAAGGAGTGGAAAGCGACACAATAGCGGTGTTAGGCTACCATATTGAACCAAACGAAACGACAACAGACATCGGACGACGTCCTTCGGTAGATGAAACAAAATTAATTGTTACAGAAGTTCGAGAACTACTTAGAATTATCTCACGGATAACCGGATTTATTTAAACGCGAGTAACGAATGCATTCAGTTGTAGTTATTCTCTTAATTTGATTCTTCGATTTCCTCGACTCGTTGAGTTGATGGTCACCGACAAAATTTCCTCGTTGTAGAAAAACCAATTACATATTTTCTATTTTTCCAAATAAATAGAAAAAATACTGAAATATTTAATCGCTGTTCAATAAAATATAATCAGTATTGGAAATTTAATAATTTGTAGAAGTATCATCCAAACGATCGCAAAACGTTTTTTTTTTGAGATTTCATTAATTTAGTGATAAGAAATATCGTATTTAATTTTAAAAAAAGCTACAGAGGTGGCCAAGATGTTATGTAAATCCAAAACAACAACAAATAAAAAGTATGTACTTTTCCACGAATATTCCTTAAAACTGCATTACTGTCAATGGTATCTTAACGCCGAAACCGGTCGTCCTGTTTTGGTACATTTTTGTGTAAAAGTATTGATCATTTTTTGTTTGTATTCTATTTCAATACACAAATTGAGCTACCTCTCTAATTTACGCTTAATATTTTAAAGATTTTAAGTGACAAATTGACTTAAACTCTCAGTATTTTGTAATAAATTAGTCTAATCTAAGTCAATGTATTGTGTGCGTTATAATATTGTGTAGCTGATTCAATTCAGTATAAATTGTTTTAGCTGATAAGGTGTTTACTTCCAAATTTCATTTTACATCGATGATTCTCTTCATGATGTTAGCTTTTGGAAAAGATTTTCCTCTTTAACAGAGGAACAAAAACCTCATTTTATAAGCACATTCCTTAAAGAAACTATCGTTATATTATTATTTAGACTTTAAGAAACATTATTCCCTTTTCCTGAGAAAAGAAAGACGAATTCCTAAAGCGTGTACCCTAAAACAACAGTGGAGAAAAGCAGGGAGAGATTCCATTAAAACCCCTGCGAAATTTATATCTCAGGGATTATCGGCAGAAATCGGTGGAAGGATTTAATTGCCTTGAAGGATCAACCCCAAGAAATAAACGGTCTCAAAATGAAAGATGTCGTCTTTCCCTTAGGACTGTTTAGAAGGGAAATATTTATAACTTGGGGTAAAGTTGCAGGAGCCGCCATGTGGCTGAATTATGAATGTAGACAGTTGAAGGAGGGAGCGTTAATGGGATAGAGGCCGAGAAGGAGTGAATTGGGATTGATGGCGAAGTGCGGTGGAAGAATTTACTTTCCCTGGGAGAGATCTTAAAGTGGATACGGCCCTTCATTCGATTACACCGGTCGCGCTCTGAATACCTTTCGGTAGCCACAGACTCACCCGAAGATCACCCGAAACAAATAACGGGAAAGTCACACCAAAGAGACCAACTCGTTCTCCCGAAGATTCCAGTGGTGACTCCTCACTCTCGAAATGAGAGAGCGATAATTTGATTGGAAACTCGAAAAACTTGTAGAAAACGATTGGTGGTTAAAATTTGGAGAATGAATCAATAAAGAAGAAAGCAAAGTAATGCAATGACAGCGGCATTATAAACAAATCTGTGACCTATTACATAGGTATTACTAAATTTTGAGTCACAAGACTTTGTAAATCTTCGTCTACGTTCGCTTCCGTCACAAATTATAATTGTGTACAAATTGACGTCAATAACGAATTTTTCCAACTTTATGTTAAATCTTCCAAATGTGTTCACGAAAAAAATTTACTATTTATATTCATCAATATTTAAAACTCAGGAAAATTTACTTGAGGATGACTTTTTTGGCGTTCGTTAAAAGATTTCCCTAGCTATGTTAACAGATGCGAAAGTTCTGAACAAAACTATTATATATTTGCTTATTCAAGTGAATAATCCCCATATCTCGGACCAACTTATTACTCCCAAATGGCACTCTACGAATGATGCGAAATTACTCAAGTCTTTCTCACAGAAATCCTTCGGAGACAACTTTAATACATTTTTCATGGAGTCTGAAACTTTCATTCTTTGAAAAATAGACTACAAAGTAATATATTTGATTTAGTAGGACTTGATATATGCTGATGCAGAGAAAGTAAGCGATAAAAAAGAGTTTATGAATTTCCTCGATTGCTGAAATTTTTAACCTGGAAGCAATAGCTTAAGTCGTATCTGAGACTAACATTCATACATATTCATTTTCTGTAACCCTTTGTTGTGAATTTCAATGTTTGAGTGTTTGAAGTTCACGACTCAAGGGATGATAAATGGTTTCACTTTACGTCTTTGGAGCCATTTCAAGAGAACAATGAAAACTTTTCAGAACAAATACCAAAGTTACTACGTTCTTTAAATTAAACTATATTGACTAAGTTTGCTGATAAAGGAAATAAATAGATGTTTAAGCGTGTAAGGAAAACTTTAAACACTTCATAGAGATAAACAAATGCTAAAAAAGGTCAAAGTTGAATGAATGTTAAAAATACAAGTTTAAATCTTATATATATATAAAAATGGATGTTTGTTTGTATGTTTGTATGTTTGTATGTTCCAGATAATCTCGAAAACTAGATGTCGCACAATGTTCAAACTTTTAACATCATTAAATGTATTCCCTGGGATGATCAAGTGGTACTTTTAATTTGCCTAAAGTCCACGGTTCGAATCCAGACGAGTAAAACAGTTTGCATAAGAAATACACGTAAAGTTCTTTTATTTCGTTGCATGGTTCATTTCTTTTGCAAAACTAAATTAGAAAGAACAGTCGTAGGATGTCGAAACTAGCATCAAAAGAATGGAAATAGATTAAAGATTCTTATTTTGGTCGCGGAATATCGTTCTCGATTCGAAATTGCGAGAATTTTGATAAAATATACGAAAATTTCATCTAAATTTCCATGTTGTAAACAAACCCATTCCCTTGACGATCAAAGCGATTGTTGATTCTGAGCTCAAGCGTAATTTCATAAGAAGACGCGGAAAATTTTTAAAATTTCGAATTTTGTTGACGAGTCTGTAGCAACCAAGTTTTATTTATAGCAACATAATTGTTTACCGTCTTTTTCGTAATATAAATTAGTTTTACATTTGTGGTTAACCAAAAAATGATTTTTCTCGAACAATTCAACGAGCTGCGTATAGATATCTTGGTAAGTTGCGGATGTATTACATATATAATCTTCTGAATTAAGTATTAAATCTAATCTATTTGCAATGATGTATATTTAGCTATTTACGGAAATGGAGTTAGCGAAGAACGTAAAGATTTCCCAGATTCGGTGTTTGTAATCTTTGAAGAGTTGGATGGCGAGTTGTAAATTTGTAGCAAACCTCCTGCATCGTATGATAGACCAAAAAGGTAAAGAAATTTTATTTTGTTATATGCAGAATGTAAATTGATTTAATCGTTGCTTTTAAGTGCTTCCACTCCATATTCATTTACTATCCTACTATTATTGGTGTTTAATTTTTGTTCCTATTTTTATATTGCGATAACTTTTGTTTTATTTGTCTTCCGTGTATATGTTGCACGTATTAAGATTGAGAAGCAAGTCAGCTCCATAATACACTTACCTCCCGCAAAGTATATTCATCGGTGCTTATTAGAGCGATATATAATTTATTTCTGTCATTTAGGTTTGATTCATTAGTACCCCTATACCTGTCTGAAAATTTCTCTTTAAACGTGGTACCTATTATCTTAATGTGATATTACAATATATTTTTATATTGCCTCAGTTGGAGATATTTTTTATTCAGATTATTTGAGATTGAATATTGAGTTGGTGCGGCTTCGTACACTTCATTGTAACTTAAATTTATTGGTATTTTGGATTGAAAAGTCTTGTATTTGCTATCAATCAAAAATTGTGAAGTATGTGTTACGATCATGATGTTAATGAAATGTAACATCCCCGTTGAGAATCAACGGGCACTTCAGCTAGTAGTTAAATAAAGTGTTATGCGAGACGATACCGTGTATTGTTGTATCTTACGATGGACTACTTTTATATTCAGCGAAAAGCTCGCGGAATGATTTTCCTTTGAGCGCATCTCTAAAAATATCTCAGGAAAAAGCTTTTATGTTTAAAAAAGCCAAAAATATATAACTCACAAAATTAAACTCTTATCCGTTTATCGTAGGCGGAGCTTAAAGCGTTTAAAGCAGAAGTCGGGGTAAAAAGCGCACGCACACAGAGAATGAAAAGCATACGTATTTCATTAAAAAAGTTAGAATTTAAAGAGGAAAGAAGAAAAATAACAAATGCGTTTCGTTCCGTGTTAACTCGCCAGAGTTCTGATTTAGAGAATGAAATAAAGATACTTGATAAAAGTCCAAGTTTCCTTTTGAAAACAATTTTATCAAAATCTATGGGCAGGAGAAAATGTGCCACTGGCACATGGTTAAAAATTATATTGCCAGCAGGTGACAGCTTTTCGTCACCATTTTATTGTTGGTGGAATTTCAGTTAGGGCTGATGATGAAAAGATGATGAAAAGGTAAACGAAAGTTCTATCATAAAAATAACTTACCTTTTGTAGCTAAGGAAAGTGAGAGAGAGGTGAAGGCTATCGATGAAATATAGGGAGATGTATCTAACTTTAGTTCCAAGTTATTGAATTTCGCTTAGATATATTTGAATGTTAGACGCACTCACTCTTGTCTCTGTACATCACATCAACACTCAGTTCGTAATTTTATATTTTGGTTAAAAAAATTCTATTGACAGTAAAACTTGACATTATGGTTATAGTTGAATGTTTTGAAATCAGATATTTTTCGAGAGAAATTAAAATTCTATCTGCATCTTATAATAATTATCACAACTTTGGAATACAGCAAAAATTTGCGAATCAATTGGTTACTGCGAATAGAATTGTTGTAATTCTTGGAATAATATGCGATTAATTTTTATTAAGAAACATATGTTCAGTACGATAAATCACTTTTCAATGGATATGTATTTTCTATTGATTATAAGTGTGTTTATAAACTCTCCTAACCTACCTGAAAATAATGACCGATTGTTAAATAATCAATAACTTAAAATATTATAGCAATAATAATTAACAAGAAAACTTGAAAAGCTAAAGTAAATTATGAATAATTCGCAAATCGTACAGGAAAGCTACATAATGTCAGCAAACTTTGGTAGTATAAAATCGATTGCGGCAGGCTTTACCGTGTGGAAATCCATAACAGAGGATGTTAAGAATAAGGTTTAACAAATACTTTTTTCCACAGATTTATTTGCAAAACGACCGGTTTCGGCACAGATCGGCCATCTTCAGGTGAGTAGTATGTGAGTTGGTAGTATGCTTATATTTTCAGGCCTGTTTGGTGCAAATTACTAACGTTCTAACAATTTTCAGTCAGAGGTAATAATAATTATAATTTTTCTAATGGAAAAAGGAAGAATCACAATGACCTCCATTTCAATAATTATTACTATTTACAAAGAAACACAAACATTCCCTAGCCCGAAAAATCCGGGTTAGCCGGGATTCGAACCCGGTGTTGGAGCGTTATCACGTAGGCATACTAACCACTACGCCACCATGGCAAAAAAGGTGGTTTTTACGCTGGTGTATATTACTGCCATTAAAGAATTTAAGTAAAAGAGTAAGGAGTTTTGTTATATTATTGTGGCTTTCCTTGGGTAACCCAAAGGCTGCTATAATATTCATAAATATATGAAAATTTTCTGTTGAAATATAAAAGCCAATATTAGCCATGGAATAGAAAATTGGGCGCCCGGTGAATTGATCCGGGGGGATTCATACGCGGGGAATTCGTACGTGGGGAATTTGTCCGCGGGGAATCAATCTCCCGACAGATTGATAAGCGGGGAATTGATCCCCCGCGCTGATGTTGTACTACCAACCCAACCCAACCCTCCGGTTAATTTATTTATAACATTAACCAATAACCAGGGCGTGTAGATTAACCTAAGACTGAATAACATCAGAGCGGGAGATCAATTGCCCGCGGACGAATTCTCCGCGTACAAATTCCCCCCGGACCAATTCACCGGCCACGAGAAAATTGTTAGAGAATTTAAATTAATCGTTTAAAAATTTGATTCGTTTTAAACAAAATTCATTTTGCTATAAATAGATACATTGTTCTAGACTGGAGAGACACTGGATTTTCTGTACAATGAGCAGATCTTTCTCTCTGCGTCTATCCTCAACACCTACTCAATTTCATAGAGTATGGACTGTGTCCTGCAATATCGAGATTCGAATGGGAACAGAGTAAACGAACACATACATCTGCGTTGGGAAGCAAGGGGACAAATGAAATGACTCTCGATACATTCTCCTTAAGACCAAAAGGATTTTATGGTCCATGAGATGAAAGCAAACGCTGAAGCGTTTTGAGTGAAAGTGAACGGAGGGGAGAAAACGGAATTTGGGCGGCTTTGGACCTTTTCAGAACTGACTGCATAGGCAGAGGAAAAATAATCCCATATATTTATGATTGGATTTTGTGGAAAATCTGTTTCTATGATTTTTGGAAATATCAAACATTTAAACGAGATAAAACTGTAAGTTAGAGTGGTTGGATGGAGAGATTTGAGGGAATTCAGAATTTGAGCTCATTCTCGTTAGTTTGAGACCTTTTTCAGAGCTTTTCATTTGTAATTTACTACAAGATCACTAACTCTCGAAGAGTTTTTAATAAGTTATCAAAGAAATCATCCTCGTGCAACTATGCGTAATTATATAGTAATCCTTCCAATTCTTCTTCAATTATATTTCCCTCATTTGAGATATGTTAAGGATTTTTTTTCGTAAAAATTAGAGCAAGAATGATTGAGAAATAAAAACTAAAGACTGAAATTTTCACACATATCCTATTCTCCAGATTAATATAACTTTTGCTTTCTAAATGCTTTCGAGGCATTTAAACGAAGAATAAGAGGATGTTAAAATCTATAATATTATGCTTTAAAGCAATACATCATTAGACATTGTAATAGCAGTGAAATTTACAGAATTTGGAAACATCTTTGGTTACACATTAAACGAGTAGTTGCATTAGGTGTATTGATGAACACAAAAGTGTTCAATGAAACGAAAACGCCTGACAAATAAAAAAATCAAAACTTTTATAACAAAAATAAAGATAACAAGGGATAGGATCTTTAATTCACACTTATTCACAAGATGTCACAATAAATCACAAGAGGGAGGTGAATGTTAGTAAAATGCTAGATCAGCTAGGATGGGAATCGTTATCTTCTAGAAGAAAGACATTTAGATTTACAGGTATATTTAACACGTGGAACTGTAAAGACGGTTAGAATGAGCTACAATCGAGATTTCATAACCCAAATTATATTGGACGCGGCGATCATTTACATCATTTGTAAAAATAAAATATCGTAAACAGAAATCCGATTTGGCAAAGTAGTTCTTCATTAAAGGAGGTATAAGAGATTGGAATGCTTTACCTGTTCTCATTACAATGCCGAAAAATTCCAAACAATTTAAAAATAAAATCCATCCATCCCTTGTATATATTCAGCAATGTTTTTACCTATAATCTGTTTACTACTTACATAATTTATCTCTTGTCTAGTTATACATGTTTGTAATATTATAGGCAATATTGTAACTTGTAGTTTTATATGTTTTTTAATTGCATTATTGTATGTAGTAATTACTAGTATGCTTAATTGTATGAATTTAATTGTAAATTACATGATGCTTTGGGAGGTTTTTGGGGGTTTTCCTCTCAACTAGGTTGAATACCAGGCAGGGTAATGTATTTTCTTCCCTTAAGAAAAGATGACTACCACCTGGCCTAGAGCCTACTTCTAGTCCTTATAATTAACTAAATATTTACTCATCAACCGAGTTAAATGCTCTATTTCCCAGTTGGCTATAGTATTTAAGATATACATGTTCACTGGTTGCGAGGAAGTCCGTTCCACTTCCTTCTAAAGCAGGGAGAACTTGATTCCCTGAGACTGCCATTGTCCATCGAGGTAATCATCCAATTCTGATTGCTTATTTCGAATGGCAAATTACTGTGACAATGCTAATTACGTGATATGGATTGCTTCGTTCGTATGCGAAGTTCACATCACTCGGATCGATGAACAACGAGATTCCACAGATTGACAATTAAAGAGGACTGAAAGGAGAAGAAACCATATCTTCCATCCTCGAAGTTACACAGAATTTACATGATTAATTTTAAATTAATATTTATTTATTTATTTAAGTTTGCGTTACAAGTTGGCCTTCAGGCCAGGTGGCAAAGTTTGAGAGGAACATAAAAATGATTCTAAGACCGGAATTCACCCAAATACGGGAGGGAAACCCTTCCAAAAACCTCCCGTAGGCTGTACAATTAAACTCAAATACATATATTATAAGTACAAAAAATAAATCATAAATCATGAATAAGAACTATCATACATAAATATATATGAGATCTGTCAATTAACTAAAATAATACAGTACATGGTAGAATATCCCTATAGTCACATACATAAATATATATGTGATATAGTATCCACAATATCCCTAGTGAATGCCTTCACCATGCTTTATCACCTTGTTTTAGCTGTATTTTATTAATGCCCTATCAAAAAATGTCCAAGTGTACTCAGATCGGAATTCTTTGAAGATGGAAGTATTAGTACATCGTTATTAAATTAATATATTTATTCCGTTTCCTTATTGATACATTTCAAAACATTTTGAATTTGTATAAAGTTCATATATAATTTAAGAGTTGCATTATCATCCATCTCACTTACTCCTCTTAGAACTGTCATATAAAATTATTCAAACACGAAATGATAGTAAGGGAAATAGTATTTGGCTTAAAGGAATAATTATTTCATACAATACGGACTAGATTAGTATAATGAAAATAACAAAATTTGTACTTTTTCACAGTATTTATTATAAACAATAAATGGAAACAAGACACGACTAGTTTTAGAGATTGATCTCCATCATCATTTGATGATTTATGATAAACAATAAATACTGTGGAAAAAATACAAATTTTGTTATTTTCATCATGACGTATTTCCACAAGACGTCGCCTGAGTACTTTAGATTTGCGTACAATCAATTATTTTTCCGAAAATAAAGGAAAAATTCCAGATAACTAGGAAAAAACTATTTTAAATTTTCCTTAACGAATGTCATAGTTTATTAGTTTTATCGGTGCAATGTATTGACTGATTCTCCTAGGAAATTACTTTCCTGAAATTCTCCGCTTAAAGTTAATGATTATAACAATCCAATGCCTCAGTCTGGTATTTTGCATTTTACAGTACTCTCAACTGATATTAGTACCTTCAAAATCTACGTGTGCTAAGAAGTAAGACAGGTAGTAAGAAGGCCAAACCTTAGTAAAACTATCCATAGAAAGGTAAAGAATGTAAACGAGCAGCATCTATAAATACTCTAAATATATTATTTATATTATTATTTTATTTCGTCATTCATCGTGTCATACTAAGTATCGACCTCTTTCAAAGTTCACGTGTATCCTTGGAAGAAATCTCCATTTTAGCGAGATCAGGAGACGACGACTTTTACTGCGAACTAACGGCAGAGCACAGCAATTGAATCCAAATTGAATTTGGAGCGAAGCCAAGTAGATGCCTACAAACGCCTACGAACACTTTATTTTCAACAATCCAGTTCACAGTCTCGCGCCCACGACTGCTGGATACGCCTTAGTCACTATTTCCCTCTCCGAGAACCCTTTTCTGAAAAGATCACTTCCCCATTTGCAACTTTGTTAACTTCTTCTAGCAATTACACAACTCATCCATCTCTCTTCGAACGAGCTCAATTTGTATTCCCTTTCACCGATATCTTTAATTTATCTTCTTGAACATCCAATATGCATTAAAACACATGCAGAAAAACTAATAAAAGTCGTAACTAATTCTACATGCCTTAGCAATAAATAAATGTTAATTTTGATATTATGTTAGTGTCTCGAAAGAATCAAACGCTTCTGGGCGAATTACTAATGTAGCTCAACGAAAGTGCTTACTACTCGAACATTTATGCTCCACAATTCAAGCTTTTGGTATCAATAGCATTAAATTGTATTGTTACAAAAATAATTTCAAAGAATAAGTAAACCTGCTACAAAAATGAATCAACTCCGTTGTAAATTGACATTTAAAGGTGGAGGACACTACACCATGATCCAGATATGTTAGTTAAGGAGTTCCCAAATGGAAAATAGGGTGCAAAGATGTTAAAGCTGTCGGTACGTCTATATTTTAAAAGGATAATACTCAAGGATCAAAAATTGGAATGAGATTACAAATAAAATATAAATATCTATACAATGGATGATATTATAAATTTCTTTATGTAAATGATATTCATACTTCCGTGCGTGCTAAATAAGTGGATGACTATTGAATACTTTTTTAATTAACGACCAGTTGTTTCATATAAATGATGCCAAAGATAATACTATCAAAACTTACTGTACTTGTTTTATATACTAGAAAATCTCTCTTCATTCAGAAGGGTGCATAACAGCTCAGTGTAATACACTGGTACCTTGGTTAACAACGGCTTTAGTTAACGACGGACTTGGTTAACGACGAGTAGCTGTAACCAAAATATATCTTGGGTAACGACGTAGGATGTGGCTTACGACGCCTCGTCGATTGGTCTTTCCGGAGTTTCACGTGTTTCAGCACGTCTATTTATAATCACTATATTATAAACTAATATTTGGTGCACGTTACGATGTTACATCATAAAAACATACTGAATAGCAGCTAGCGGAGAATATTAAAAATAGTTCAATGCTAAATTGTAGCTAATTCACATAGGCACATGTTGTCTCACCGGAGTTAAATCGGTAAATATTATAAGTTTTGCTTCCAATAACTGGGGTGCGTCCTTGACGCCGGGAAATACGGTAATCCATTACCATTATTATACCTGTGGAAAATCGCGCCTTGGATAACGACGGTTTTGGTTAACGACGATTATCCTGGAACGGATTAGCGTCGTTAACCAAGGTATCACTGTATTTAATTTTTAATCTAATATCGAAATATTGTCACAATTAAAAATTTATAATGCGCCATAATGCATCCTGCTGCACGAATCGAGATTCCTTTCGAAGGGTGAGTATATTTTGTAACCTGAAATAAAATGAATATAGGCTTCAAGATTTAAGCATTATCAACGGAATTTTACTGTATCTTTTAGTCAAAATCTCGCCCAAGCATCTGTAACTTTAAACACCTCCGTTGGGAACCATCACACAGAAGCTGTGCCAACTCACTAATGGGGCGCAAAAACATCTTAATAAAAGCCTTCTGAAGACAAGATGTATGAGAATGAAACAAGAGCGAGCTAGAACGTGACTTTCAATGAGAGCGTGCAAAATCAAAAGTATTGGCGCCGCGGTGCCGAATCAATCCGTAAATAAGCCGAAAAAATCTCCACGTTCAAAAACCAGCGCCACAATGCGGTTAATTGTATTAACTTTCATCGTTTCCCACGTGACCTAAAACTTTCTTAAATCACTCATTTTGCTATGAAAAATAAACGCGATGCATTTTTTCATGAATTAGTGACATAATTGTAGAGTAAAAGTTTACGGCAAAATCTTGCAAATTTGGTTTTATTCTCTCTCTTCGAAGTAAAAATTGGATTCTGGGATACAGCCTTGAGGAGTAGGAACATTTTTTGTACATGGTATGAAATTACAATGAAAATTTAACATGGAATTGCAGCCATGATATCGCCGTAGTATTACCATTATGGTGATCTGATGTGTACGAAAACATTCATCGGGAATAATGTTTTCAGAGCCTTTATTTGAAACTAACCATGAACTTTTTCTTCGATTTAAAGAGTGATGAAAATATACCTAAGTTTAACAATGATTAAACAAGATTCTCATCATCACATCCAGACCTCCGCGCAAAGACACGCTATATGTAATTTACATTGCGGATAAAATTTAAAAGTTCATGTTTTTCGTGATTTCACTCACCGTTTAGTCTCAATTCCCAGCGCACATTACCTTTAACACTCTCATACTTCTGTTCCACGTATCTCTGTTCTCAGGTATATATTTTTTAACTATGAAAATAAATGTTGTAGATACTTTTGAAAATTTTACGATATTTATAATGAAAACTCAGAATGATGTTAAGAAAAATAGCTAAGACTGATGTCGAAGGGAATATATATTATCTTAAAGAAACCTCTCCATTGACTCATATGACTTCAGTGATATAGCAATATAGCTAGAGTCATCAAATTTCACTACTTTCTACTTAGATGAGAATTTGATAGCAGAAAATTTGGCTCAAAATTACCATACTTTGCGCAAGAAACAGCCTAGAAAAAATATTCCAAATGTGGGAAGCAACGTGCCAATCTCACGTAGTTGAGCGTCAGTCTTCAACGAAATAAAGAGAAATTCCTGTGCCTTATTATAATATGAATGGAATGAGCAAAATCAATCTTTGGATTGGAAATAAATTCACCTTTCCTTGAAACAGTTAGCGATGAATCAAATATTGCCACCCTATTGATAAACTTTTCCAGAGAGACGTTTGCAAATTTTATTCTGAATTTAAGGTGATACATGGTTCTGTGTCATGGGGGAGACAGAAAATACGATGGAGCGAACCCTAGCCTACATTCTATACTATATATTGAAGTAATTAAAAGGAAATTATGAAGATACTGCCATAGTACTTAAATTACTAATGAGGATTAGTGCTACGAATACTGACAGACAAATGCATACTTCTCGGATAAAAAAACATCGTAGATTGCGATTCTGTTCTATTGGCATTATAAGGTACCTATTTAAGTAACACAAAATCAAATTAAACCGATAAACAAATTATTTAGGTATCTTTACCTTCGATGAGTGAGAAGTTTGTACCGTTACGCGGTATAATTATTAGGTTGTCAATTATTTCCCAAAGGTAGATTGCCTGTATCATACGAGGCTTGTCCAGAAAGTAAGTGTACTGAATTTTCGAAGGTTACAAACATTTTTATTTGAGCAAAAAACTTACCTGGTTACATTAGTACATATGTAAGCTATTATTCGACATAGTCACCGTTCCTCTCAATGCAGATGGCCAACCGGGGTATTAATTTTTTGATGCCTTCCTCGAAGTAGTTTCCCGCCAAACTCTTCGTCTACTTCTCCACCTCCACCTTCACCTCATCGTTGGTTGAAAATCTTTTTCCACCCATGTGCAGCTTCAGGGAGGTAAAAAGATAGTAATCTGAAGGTGCTAGGACAGGGGAATACGCGGGATTGTTCAGGACATCCCATTTACACGAGGCGAGCAGTTCCTTCGCCTGGCCCGGCCTCCACTCGCTTCAACTTGAGTTGGTCTGTCAGCTGTTTTGGGACTCACCTCGCAGACAGTTTCCGATATCCGAGGGTTTCTGTGATGGTTTTGTGTAGCAGAGATCTGGATATTTGTGGAAACATCGCAGAAAGTTCATCCACAGTCAATCTGTGATCGTCACGGAGCGCATTTTCGATTTTTTCCACAATTTCGTCAGTCACAATTGAAGATCATCCTCTGATCATCATGCACAGGCGTACGACCGTTTTTAAACTTGCGACACCACTTGAACACACTTGTACGATTCAGCTAGCTAGCTTTACCACCATATGCAGTTTTACCTCATTATAAACCTCAAACGGAGTTTTTCCCTTCCAAACAAGGTAACGTATGACTCCGCGTATTTCGCACTTGGCGGGAGAATGGGTTGATATTTTTCACGAAACTTATTGTCACGTCAACAGTTCTCAAAGTACTTACATTGAACCAGTCTTGTTGTGTAGGGGAGGAATCAGGCTACACGTCAGAGTAGCCAACATGTCAAATAAAAAATCCCTCCGGCCGTGAGAGCCTCAGTACACTTACTTTCTGGATATCCCTCGTAGAAGACGATTTAACCAGTACTCCTACAGCTAATTCTTTTTCCAGGAAATTCCTCGCAATAATGTACCATCAATACAAATAACATGAATTCTTTAAGTCAATACTTACCATGAAATCGTGCTCACACTTCCTCTGAGGTTTCTCCAGCCAGTCTGAACCTTCATTGTTTCTTCGAATGAATCAGAAAGTTGATCTTTAATTGACGTTTTTAAAAATAAGTAGTCATTATTATAGTATGATAATTAACAGAACGCGAAAGAAGGATAGTCTTTTTAGTTACACTAGAGGTAAAATAACCATTGATTCAGCTTTTTTGTGCTTTCGAAAGTTAAAACTCTTAGAAATAATGAATTTAATTTATAAAAAGTGTCCGCTTACAATCTCATCGTCTTCCATAGTCACTTACACATGTAATAAAAGGACGGCAGAACAATAGTTTATTAGGATAATAAGCGACCTCAGCTTTAATGAAGTGGTTGTGGTGATGAAGATGAAAGGCACTTACGTACTCTTTTGACATTCACCTAAAGAGGAAATCATTTCCCATTGATTACGGAGTCATTCAAGTTGAACTTTGAAGGCCATTCTTACGCATTTTAAGCTTTTTAATTAAACGGAAAAGAACAAGGCTTCTCAGCCGTAAATATTCCTAGTGACTATTTTCTTTCAAGGCATCGATATTCCCATGTTTCTAATGAATATTTATATATATAGATTAAAATATTGTCAATCTTCTTTATTCGATCACCACTTCTACTGCAGTCGACCTTTTCTTTGTCTCAATGACTTTTTACTTTTCTATGTCTCAATGACTTAATGATAACCAAAGAAAATAATTAGCAAAATCGTTCAAATATGTTGGTATTGGAACATCTTTCATCAAAAGTTATGAGTGTTCCAACTCATAATTAAGACACTTTTTTATTTAAAAAGAAATGATCCTGAAATACTTATTCAATGTTTTTAATAAGACGGATGAATCAGTCCCACAGTGATAGGACATAATGGACCGTTTACTTGTTCGATAAGTATTGCCATACAAATGAAACAGACATTCTGGGGTTCCATGAATATATTTTTATGATGTAAATTGGATGTTCGAATGCGTTGAAGGCCATTATGAATGAAGAAGAACACTGGTACACTTCCACAGATTTATTTCTTTAGCGACAAGTTTCACTGGCGAACATTTGTCCAGATGATGCTAGTTGGCTAGCAAAACATGTCGCCAAAGAAATAAATCTGTGGAAGTGTGCTAGTTTTCTTCTTCATTCATATTTTTATGTTATTTATATTCACTAATGCCATAGCTGGGACATATTATTACTTTGTTACATGAAAAACAGTTCATTTTTAAGGCAAGCATTCATACCATTCATAAGATAAAGCATACCGGTATATTATTTTTCAAATTGCAGACAATTGTTTGCAGTAATTTAATTACCATATAATCTATGAAGTGATTCTTATTATTATATACATTCCGATTCAGTAACATTTTGTTTCCCTTGATCGTTAATTACCGCTCATTTTTATATAATTATATGATTATATTGGAAAAGGAGTGAATAATAATCGACAATGGCTGTAGTCATGTCTTTAAAAGTAATAGTTGAAGTATTTAGCGATAAATGGTAATGCCATTTTCCAAAATATGGCCGTTAACATGATCTAAGGGATCAGAGAACATTAACGTTTGGAGTAAATGCGAACACCTTAAGGATGTGCGCTAAGCTAAAATTAAAAATAATCAAGACTCCTTTGTTTTTACTATTTAAAAGCACTTAGTTGCTTTCGGAAATTTTCGTGAAAACTAAGCGTTCTTCGTGAAACAAAGAGTGTAGAGGTGAACTTTTCAGAGAGTATATAAAACTACAGCTCCTTATAAAAAGGTACCGCATGATTGAGCATCTCCTGTGCTATATCTTTATCTCATAAACTTAAAAGTTTATTCATTTCATTTGTTCTGGCTTTACTACCAATTTTCATAAAAATAGCTATTCCTCTAGGCAGCTATTTATCAAATGCATATCAGTAGATCTATGAAAAAGTTCATTTTAAAAAGAAATTACGCTATTAATATAATATTTTTAAGTATAACATGGTGAGAAAACCGATATAATAATTAAGTTCAAAAGAAGAAGCTTCTCAGGAAGATATTTTGAGTATATAGCTGCAACTATAAATATGAAAAATACTATACTCATTAAATGCATTTTAAAACCCTAATAGAAGGAAAAAATTTGCTCATTCTTTACTCTTTTAAACGGGAAGACAATTCCTTCTGAAGTATAACCAATTAAACGTTAGTACGAATAGGAATAATTAAAGGAAAACCGGAAGAATAATGAACATTTTCTCAATTTTTCCTTGTTTCTTAACAATTATACATTCGAATATGATCTTGTCAAATGAAAGCCGTATTTTGCGATAACAAATTTTCACAATAATGAAGCTTTTTGGATAAAATGTTAATTTTTTACTTGAATTAGTATTTTTTTATTATTGTATTTCAGGGCATTCATTTTATTGTGAGGCAAAGTTGAGAAATTTGGTCTGTCTCAATATATCTTTACATGATTATTCTTTTTTCTATTGATCCAGGTGTTTTTATTATAATTCGTCTGATGGAAGATAGATTCATTAATCAATTGGAGAACTAAGAACTCTTAAGAGCGAACTACGTCAAAATATTTTCAAGGATAACTGGAAAGCTTCTACTAGTAATTCAAGGCTGTCTCTTAAGCAAAATGCACTTCCGATGTAGTATAAACTAGGACTCCGTAAAAAGGCACGCCACCTCAAAATCATAAACTGTTGCCTAGAATTTGCAAAAGCTTTTAGGCCCGCTAATTGAGAGTGTTTGTTGGCATTCGGCAGTAAAGGCGCTGGTGAAGAATGTACATCGTTTTATATATTTTTAAGAGGAAATAATTCTTCACTCTCCCAAAAATTTTACTATTCGTTGAATCTTTTTAAGATAATAAAAACCCGAGTGCAAATATTTCTCATTCTTTTTCATCATTGCGATTTAAACTCCTTACTCTCGTATTATTTTATTTAAGAAGAAGTTAATTCACGTTCCTACTGTATCTGATTTGCCATTCTTTCAAAAATAGGAATGAATTAATTAAAATCCTTTTTCTAAAACTGCTCTTCTCTTTTTTTCTACATTTTTCTATAAATAAAGAGTACTCGCTGAAGTAATAGTAATTATTTCACTTACAATGCAATGCGACTACCATGCTGTGAATAAATCACGATTTAACTGAAACAGGGAGAAATTATACTTTTAGAAATTTATTAAAATGACGATATGTAAATGAGTAATTATTTGAGAGATGATCTTCGTTCTAACATTGATTAATAAACATTTTGTTGTTCAAACCAAAGTGAAACAAGTATTCAATCGATATTTTTATTATTACGAAGAATAGGAAGAACATTCATATTCATCTACCAAGCAAATGCGTTATTTATAAGCTAGTTATGGGTTTTGGTAATGAATTATATGTTTCAATTAGCGCTATTATGTTATATCTATGTAGCAAATATCCCTTAAATTATACACGAGTTTATTGGGTTTTGATTACCATAATTTTCTATTCTAGACAGTGGTGAATTTTTAGGTATGGATATTAACCATCTTCATCACAATCTACAGGGACTTCTAAGGTATAAAATAAGAACTTCATTTCTCAAATACGAGAATAATTATGGAAAATTATGAAACACTTAATGAAATATAATTATTGTGAGTATCACGTAATAAAAACTCTGCATGGATATTTTTTTTCATTTGGCAATGAGTACCGAATTTTTAAGCAAATTTTCTGTATTAATTTCTCTTCTAATTCGCCCCATTCCAAATAGTATTGGCAAACATAAGTTCCTCTTCATTTGCATGCATACACATTGCCTCTCCATTTCTAGGAAAAGTCGGAAATTTCATTACATGACCGTACATTCAGTGAAAGAAAATCTCATGAATTAGGAAATCAGATCTGAGAAAATGTGATGTGGCACTGTTTAAAATTTAATTTTATCTCTATTTGACTTTCAAACGTGAAGCCTTCAGAAGGAAAGTTTCCAACGTATGATTCAGTAAACTCAATTTATAAATGAAAAATATTGAACAACTGAAACGCATAGAAATTCTTAGCGAACGTGTTTTCTCGCAGCGCGAAATATTGAACATAAATGTCGTAAAACAAACAAGTCCTCAGAACTCGTGTGCTGGAGTTGTAACAGCGTGGAAATATCTTTTAAACTCTGAGGTAAACAACCCAAAGAGAGACAAATAAAAAATAGATTGACGTGGGATTTTCAGTCTCCCTGAAATTCACGATCCGCAGAGAAATCACGATTTAAAATCTCGCATTCTCTTCTAGAGAGATATACTCGGGCGGTCAAACGACTTTTTGATTACTCGTTCTTCTTATGAAAGTTTGGTATGAAGTAGTACAACCCGAGTATTACTTGGAAAGTAACGGAATATCGCAGTTGCCAACTTTCCACTAAAATAGGATTTAAACGTGGAGAAATATTTTCTCCTTTTTTAACATTCTCGATAACGTGCGCACAATCATTCACTGTACGAACGAGTCTTTCCTCACACACTTTAAGAGTCAACACACACTATCGTAATTATTTTCCACTTAATCATCTTCCTCAGTAATTTAAACGGCATTTATGGCACCTTTCCTTAGTTCCACAAATAATCATACCCAAATCACGAAATGATATCGGCAAAACACAAAATGTTTAGCCAGGAATCAATTAAAAAATTTCCGATGGAAATGTTTTAACCAATCAATTCATGATGTCGATATTTTAAAAATTAAAATCCACCCCATGTCACCGGAGTGAAATATGTAATTTGTTAATACACATCTATACATGCTGCAATTTATTCCAATCTCATTTCAGAGCATTCCTGTTTGAATTGTAGAAGTTATCTATGAATCTGTGATGACCGAGGAAACTTTTTTACCTGACCCTGTTCAGATATCATTGAATACGCATTCATACTAACTTGAATAGCCCCTAAGCGCTTTACGCTGAGTAGCAAAAGTGTTTATTCGTCCAATCAGCGTAATCATTTCTATAGCATAGGTCCTGAAAAGATTACGCCTTCCTCGAAATTCTGCCGCTTTATTTCTTCGAGAATATCTCTGTTCAGAGAGTAGCAAAAGCCTTGAAATGTGTCGAGTGCATACATTCTCATCATGGTTCACTTGCCATTATCGAATCAGTTTGTTGCATTTCCTACAGGATATGCCGTCCAAGAGCTAAAACAGAAGTGACCATCCAGCACCAAATTAACCCTCGAGTACTCGCGTCCCAAATCGTCACGTCAGTACTCGCGTTGGGTGGAATCGACCAGACGTCTTCCAAAGGGATAAATTGTCACAATATGTAGTGAATAAATTTTTAATTCATTAGTGATGATGTCATATTAATTAATGGTGAACCTGGTTATTAAAATAAAATCAAATAAATATTTTCAAATAATTTTAATATTCAGTAAAAATTCGATATCCCTGACGCCGATTATATGGCTGATACTTTGGATTAATGCGTATAAAAAGTAAACTGTTTAAAAATAAAATAACATTTAATATACTAATGATAATTATAATTTATATGAAATTTATACAATATCTCTAAAAATTAAGGCAGAAACAAGGTCAAAAATGCAATATTTTACGTAAAGGTCATCTACCTGGCACTACCGCTAAAAAAATTTGTTTAAATAATTAAACTTCCATTTCCGGTTGACTGGTTCGAAACATTCTAAAACTCAGCTACTATGAGAAAGAAGAGGTAAAAAAGCACTAATAAAAAGTTATGGAATTTTAAAATTCACATGGGTCGATTCGACCCAGTACTTGAGGGTTAAAATGACTCCTCGTAATTCTGCCGTTTTATTTCTTGGATAATATCTCTATTCGGAGAATAGCAAATGCCTTACAGTGAGTCATGTACGTACATTGTTTCTCACCTAATTTTGAAATAACATCTTTTATAATTCTCATGGCGAAGACATAAAAAAGGGTGTTTGAACGGACGGGCGACGGTAACTTATTCATGTTCCTGAGAAGTGCACAACTCATAAGGATAGAAATTCCCGACGTGTGTTTAAAAACTCAATCGTAACACAAAAATATTTTTTGAAATATGGATTCTCCAGAAAAGCACACTAGAACTACAAAACCATTCTGTCATATTCCATTTGTTTTTTCTTCATTTCTAAATTTTTCATTAGTGTATACTTCAAAAAATGTAATTTGGCAATTTAAAAAAAACGCGTTCCGCTTGGTAAATTCTATAAGGCCATATGTTGTCCTTTTTGTGTATATCTGCTGCGAACGGACTCAAATACATTCATCTGTCGGATTTTGAGATGAAAAGTTGACGTGAACTTTTCCCAGAAAGTAAATGAGAATGCAAAATCGGATTTTGGTGAACTACAGTATGTGTAGATGTATCTCACCGGAATAGGCTGCATCTATTGTTATGCTGTAATTTGTATATTTGTATTCAGAAAGACGGGTCCTCATCGTATACATGTTCTTTGTATGAGATGTGACTTCGTAGGATTCTGCCATCGCCTATTCGACTATTTCTATTCCTCTATCTCAGGTTTCTTTCTTCTCATCTCACTGCTGTCCCCCGTGGTCACACTTTTCATTCATTTGATTATTTTATGACCGTATCACTAGCTGACTCCACAAATCAACGTAATTTTATCAAACGCTATATCAGGTTCTCAAGTTCAAATATTTAGCATATTACATTATCTCATAAAAACAGAACAAACACGGGAAATATTCGACGACATCCGATTCCAAATATGCTCGATTTTAGAAGTTGACTTCGTAATCTGACTCGTATGTTAGAAATAGGAAATCAGAATAAATCAATATATACCACCTATGAGTTTAAATGCAAAAATGTTAGATTATGATTTCTTTGGAGCGAGGAAGATTTGAAATGAACAAAATGCAAGCTGTCGTGTTAATGAAATTGGTGTTTTCAGTTTCATACAGAAAGTATATCCATCTTATCTGACTGCGAAGAAGAGCATTAGGATTTTTTGTTACATGTTATTTCATGCATTATTGTTCAGTGGATTAATTAAACATATATGGAGAGAAAACAATTGAAGTGTTGACAAAAGCCAATAAATTCATGATAATTCAATGGAGATGCTTAAATAAGTTTGGAACATTCATTTTGAAGGTTAGTATCGGGACAACGGGACAATATAATAAAACTTAGGGCCAATTCCGAAGTCGTGATCACAGATCGATTGAATTGGATATTGGCACGAAGACCTCAATCTTCAGACCGAGATTTCTCTTAAAATTTTTAAATAATCCTGGAAATAAAGAAAATATTATAGTTTAGCTGCTAAAATATTTTTGTTAAGTAAAATGATCGCTGTGCGTTAATCAATAAATTGAAGTCGAGTGGGATTAGTCTCACGCCTTTCCTCACCGCCGTATATCTTAAAATAATCATATTTTCTTTAATTATTAACATTTTAATTTATCCCATTTTTTTCAAATTTGAGAAGCACGTCAGCGTTTGACCTCCTTTGAAGGAAATCGAAAGATGTATTTCCGCTTAAATATTTACGTAATCCTTACGTCCTATCTTTGGCGTAAAGGATTTAATATGAAAGCCACGGCTGGCAGTGAAGCGGCGAGACCCTCTCGACGTCAATTTTTCCTTGGAGATTGTTAATTAGCCGCAGAGTGAAGGTCGTTAAGGCTACGCTGCTACGAAATTGAATTGTCATCCGAAGAAACGAAGTCTCTTGAGTTGCCCTCGCATTTTAGGTCACGTCGAATGCAAGACTTCGCACGAGAGCTCCCACGGATTCACGCGTAAACGCCGCTCCGTTTGGGAATTGTTTACCCACAGGTGGTTTCTATGGCAACTCCTCCCTCGAACGACCCACGTTACAGGCAGTAAAGATTAAATTGCGCCACAGCCACCCGCTAATTGCAAGCCTAGTGCCGGAGGATGCATTTGGAAAACTAAAAGTTGCTAATCCACGAAAGAGTGAACTTACATTCACGACTAGTTTTATCACGTAGATGATGTCCTATCGCATTATTCATACGCTGCTTGATTCTGATAAGTAAATATGTATGAATATATTCGTCTAAAACTACTCTAGTCGTTCATTAACATGCAATCGAACATCGGTCTACAAATTATCTATGTCCCCTAACAAAAACAGGATGCCATTACAGGAAATAAAGCCTGAATTTTATTGACTTACTAAGAATATATGCATTCTAAGTGATTATTAATCAACTGGCAAGGAGCTAGATATATATTAACGAAATACAACTTATTCTCTCAATTAAAGGGTTATCAATAAGACATTTTATTTGGGCGATTAACGATGCAGATTATATAAAATATACTTAATTTATGTCTAAGTTTGATAGAAATTAAAAATAACAAATTTGTACTTTTTCATCATGACGTATTTCCACTAGACATCACCAGAGACTGTGAATTTTATTGATAGAAATTATTGTGTAGATCATTTCACAATTGTTTTTGTTATGTTCGCGTTCTCTCACTCCATATATACAAAAATCAATGTAGGTATATTATGCAGGGTTTATGGGCTAACATCTTTTTAAATATGCTAGCCATACGTCAAGAGAAAATAAATAATATTATGCCAAAATCTTGATTCATCTTGATCTATTGAATCACAAAAACTTGAAAGTGGAAACTTGAAAATCACCAGAACTCAATAGACAAAAATGTCATCAGATCTTGCATGAATGATTCCAATATGACATAACTTGATTTATCTTGTGATTGCTCATCATTATTCAGTATGCGAAAGGCATGACGTAAGTATTATCCTGTATGTATTTCTATATTTTCTCATTTGCTCATCTTGGCTCACTTGCCGTTTTACGAATAGTTCTTCAGGAGATTCCATCCAAGAGCTAAAGCGACCAACAACTAATTACAACGACCCCTTCTTCGCCTTCCCTAATTCGGAAACGAAATTCGTCTCGCAGCAAACTGCTCCGGAGAATTCGACAGCAAATAAGCACTAGGGGGAAGTATGCAGCTCACTGAGCATATGTGCTCTTGAAACTACGAGTGGATAACTTCAGTTCATCCAAATGAGACGGAAAGGGACGGATTTTCGGTCATCTTCCTGTCCGGACACGTGGCTGTGATATTTTGTATCTATCATCCTTCAAGTTTCGTAACTACCCGTAGAATGTTAAAAATAACCTCTTATACATACATTCAAATGACTTTATTTGGCGAAATTGGGACTTTTTAGTCCCACCTTCCATTTAACCAAAAACATTTACAAAACTTATGACATAGTATATATAAAAGATTCAAATCATACAACAAAATAAAATACAAGTTTATAAAAAAATTAAAAAATACAACTATATAAATCTATATAACAAAATGGAAAAGAATACTAACATAATACATCCTTATACAAAGTGCAAATCTATTAAATAGGATATCAAAAACAATTAAAAATTAACACTAATATAATACAGACATACAAAATTGAAATACTATCACATACAAGTGTTGAAATACAAACATAAACATAAAAAAGAAAAAGAGCAAATACAATAAATACAACTACAAATTAAAGGGTGTTTCTGTTGATGCAATTCGGTTCAAAGAGTAATAGTTTAGTAATATGCTTCTTTATTGATGTTGTAAATGGTGAATTTCTAAGGTTAATTAAAATATATTAAAGTAAAAAAAGGTGGTATAGTAAAAATTTCGTAATAAGTAATTTCAGTGAATATAATTCCAGATGTTTATTCATACTTTGCTGTGCACCGCAAAAAAATTTAGAATCTCAAAATCTACTAAAATTATTAACTTACGATCTCCGAGTAAGAAGCATTGCTATTTCAAGTTAAGCCTGCTATTGATCTTTATTTATGCGCATTTTCATGCGTTAAAAAATTATTTTCCTTTTACAGTAACAAAACAAGGAGACGTTTAGGTAGACATACTTCAGCGAAGGTTTGAATAATCAATGTAAATTTCGAATCCTCGACCCTAATTTAGTCAAGTCCCCCTCGTTTCCGGGAAGGTACTCCAAGAGGACTTTCGCTGTATTCACTCGAAGCATAGTAGTTCCTCCTAAAGTGGTACCAACAACGAGTCACCGCAAGTGAAATGTCGTTGCGGAGTTGATGAATCTCCATTCCACGAAGTTTTGTGGTTGAACCATTCCCCCCGTCGCTCAAACCGTGGAATGAGAGTTACCATGGTAGCGAGCTTTACTGCTCCTCTTTAGTGATATTAGGCTGTTATACTGAGCTATTCTTCTGATGACCTCGCTCGGGGGGGTCGTATTAAAACAGGGAAGTCTGTTCCCAGGAGATTCGTGCAACACCTGGAAAAAAGACTACCCATTTAGAGCAGAATAGTAGTGCAATTGACCTGCATTATCGCAGTTTGCTCAAAGTTTTAAACCAATTCACCAATCCTTCTGAAGTATTCTGAGTAAACTTGTATCCAAAATACTTTTCACCGCACATAAACTGCGTATATTATTGCACAAATTACGAATTCGCGATATAAAAAACAAAATTAAAAACACAAACACACTTGTACTAATTCCACAAAATTTTGTTGAATTAGTACGTGTGTTTGTAAGTAAGTAATTAGTAAGTGTGTTTGTGTTTTTATTTTTGTTTTTTTTTTAAATGAAGTTCCACCAAGTAACATTCGAATAGATTTCTTTAATTCGCTATTTAATGTTAATCTTGTTTCGATTAACACTAACCTGTTTTATGTACGGTTTTTACCAAACATAAATTAACTAAATAACATAGGAAGGCCGCTGATGGTTTTATCATACAAAGAAATAACTTTAAAACATTTGATTTCTGGCGGTAACAATCTATTTTAAGCTGACTGCCCTTGCTGTGCTGCGTGATTAATAGCATTTTTAGTATGAGCCGAAAAAGTTGGATCCTCTAACAATCCGTGGGCATGACCAACGGTAATTAACGGATGCATTTGATCCATCTCGCAACGAGAAACAAAATTTCATTTAATTGGGGTTTGGCAGAGCAACGTAACGTAATATTGTGCCTAACTGGGAACAAATGCTACGGCGAGAAAGGAGTAGATTTCGATAATGATGATGAAAGGAAAGCCTTCAAAAACCATCGATTAATGGAGCATTCAGTAACATAAGGGATTAATTAACTAATTATTCAGCTTCCGTAGCTAAACATCTGATAACCCTGTTTAATTAGGGTGGGTGTGAGATCCTCTTTCAAGCTGTGTGAAAGGGTATGATATCCTCAGAAGCCAAAGAAACAACATTGAAAGTGTGCTAATATCACATAAATTGCGATTATTCCCTCGTATTTCATCATTTCCCTACAGTTTTCGGCGTTTAATCAAAAGTACTGATAAAGACTGTAATTGCAGCTATCTTTGTGTATAATTCCACTATAATAAACGCTATAAATAACAATTTCAGGGAGTGTTTTAACAGAAATGACCAGCTTCAACTATAACGTAGTCTACATCTTGACCAATCTTGCTGATATCCTACGCAATTGTTGAAAAAGGTTTTATTTCTGAATGAACCCGTAGAATTTTTGCATGGTATTTTACTAACTTTATATTTAAAGATATTGCTGAAAATAGGAAATTTAAATTTATAAAAGAGTTTGAAGAATATAAAATAAACTTAACAATTATGTAACATAATTACGTAACAAAGAAGAATACAACTATGCGTTTATGCATGCATGCTGAAGTATTAAGGATGGGAATTGTTGAAAGATCTTCATTGGGTTGACTCGTTATACAGAGAAGATGTGATTTCCGAAGATAGTAATTATGACAGCTTCAGAGGTGAACCAGTTACACCGAGAACAATTAGAGACTGAATGGGAAAATTGCACCCTCAGTCACATGATAATAAACAGCTTAAAGTAGTACATTAATTGATGAAGATGCTATAGAGTTACTAATTTCTACGATTCTTTTCCTGTTTTAATAAGGAATGAATTTTTCGCTTTACAAAAGATGTCTTTTTGAAGCAACGTATGGAACAAGTTGATGAATAACGCCTAACATTGATAACCTATTAGATTTTTCATATTGTTTTATACTAATGAAGGATTCCTTAGATAGTAATGAATAGCATTTTTCCGGGAAATCGCCGTTGAAATAGTGTTCCTCAAGGGGAT
Organism: Sympetrum striolatum; assembly: GCA_947579665.1. Classification (NCBI taxonomy): domain Eukaryota; kingdom Metazoa; phylum Arthropoda; class Insecta; order Odonata; family Libellulidae; genus Sympetrum; species Sympetrum striolatum. The sequence continues at coordinate 71,215,148 of OX388346.1, read as the reverse complement.
AGCTGTGTATAACCTAAGATTTTCAGTATTTATACACGTAAGGAGATATTGCTGTCACACGATGACAAACTTCCGGCTCCTTAGCTATCTAACTCGCAATTTAATATCCTGACCTCGTCTATTGACCTTTTCTGGCTTTCCCGACAAAATGAGGCTTCCCTCCATTCTTATATTATTCCATTCATTTTTCCGTTCTCGCCTTTTCACACAAAATCAAGAGATTCTCAAAATTTGCCTTTCGGTAGCGAAAGTTTTCCTCCCTATATTCCAACTTCATTCTTTTCCCTTTTTTTCGCGATGAAATTGACCCTTTCAATTCGACTCAACACCTCTATTTCATCTTCCTTAGCCACCTAATTGTTTTTTTCCATCTTTACTCGGAATGTAACATTTGATATCCAAGCTACTCTTCTCCACGGATTAATATGTCCTCCTTTCCATCGATCTATCTTTTATCTATCTTCCGCTAATCCTATAATAATTGCTTAAAATCGATACTCGCGCATATACGTACCTACATTGCCATCGTCTCAATCATCTCCCCATATTTATGTTTCAGTCAGAAATGTTTATAGATATTCTTATTTATCACGTCTATATTTTTACGCGTGTTCGAGGTATACTATTAAATTAATCTTAAAGAGAGGTCTGTTCCCTTGTTTCTTTTAACTAGCCATGTCATATAACTGATTCAAATTAAAACATTAAATACTTTAAATAATTTCATATACTCAGCACGTTTGACGCATTGTTACGTTGCATATGTCACTAACAATCAATACATTTGGATTGTAATGAAGATAAACCTATCTCTCTTTTAGTAGTTGTAGTATTGTTTAAAGTGCTTCGACAGCTTAGGTCACTTCGCACATTGGCTTCCACCGGGATTCGAACTCGGGACCGCTTTCAGCAAAGACAAACGCGCTGTCCATATGACTATCTGGGAGCCTCTATCTCTCTTTTAAATTAAAGTTTAATATAATGTAATCCACGTATATGAAGTAATTTCATCGTTCTAATTAAATATTCCTACATTAATTCTTCCTAATTCTGTAAATTCTGCATGTAATAGTTTTTTGTTCAAATATAAACTTCACTGGTAATTTTAATAACTAAGATCTGTACATTATTAATATTTATAGCGAACCTTTGGGTGACGATGATAATACTTATAAACATGCGCACGAAGAAGCTAGAATAGTGGAGAAGATTTCTCAATTCAATGCAACAGGCTCGACAAACAGGTTGAGAACTGCAGCTTTAATCCTCAAGGGTTAACCACACCGATAACAAAGAATAGGCTTCCAATTAAAATGTTACAAAGAGAAGTCTACGCTTTGTTCATTTAACTCCATGAATGCGGGTCTTCGTTTGTGAGAAGTTAAAATGAAATAAGAGGCAACTTGAGTAGGTCATATGGGCTCCAGAGAAAATTGCGTCGAGCAAAATCCACCAAAGGCATGGGTCAAAGTGCATCATTAACTCTTCTTTAAATAATCGTCAACATTATATCGATACAATAATTGGAATCCGGTTCCCTCTTACATGGCTGTTTCTCACTATCGCATTTGACCATTTGAGCGTCGTACCTTTGCTTTCAAATACACATTTTGTCTTTAAGGTCTGTTCTTGTACGGACTCGACTAATTGTGAGGTTACGACAGGATTTAATTTCATTCATCACCCGTCGTGACTCTAATACACTTATGTATGCATGTACAACAGGAAAGCTAACATTTATTAATGTTGCCTCCATGTGTTAGCGCTAGCGAAACATAATTTTACTCTATTTCACGCTTAAGAGAAGTTTGTTTCAAAGCCTGAAAAAAGTTTTCCCTGACAACCAGTTATCCTGTCCTCCATCTTAGGCGAGAGAATATTCCTCCTCGTAGAAATATCTCCTTCAGCACTATATTTAAGAAACCTATGTTCTATGATAATGTTCTACGCCACTTTTTATTGCGTAATATCATATGTATTACTTGTTACTTTCTCCATATGCGTAGTATAGTGAAAGTATTCTTTTCATGAAAAAAATCGACTTCGAGATTTCAACGGAAATACATGTTTTGGGGTCCCTAGAACACGTTTTGACCATTTTCGGAATAATGTCTGTGTGTGTGTGTGTGTGCTTGTGGGCGCTCTAACGTAAAAATTATCAGCTGTATCAATACCAAACTTCATATTTACCGCTACGGTAGGTGTTGTCAGAGTTGATTAGTTTTTGGAGTAAATCGGTTTACCGGAAGTCGAGCTTTATTCTTCAAAGCAAATTTCCGTTTTTGCAAAATATCTCCATAAATATGATATTTAGGTATATACTATTATTTATAAAAGTTTTAGAAAATGTAATTTACTATAACTTTTGTATGACACATTTTTTTATCACTGATTGTTTTGGAGTAATTTGTGAAACACTGATAAACCTGAAGTAGCTGATTGTGTACTTCTAACGGGCGCTCTAACATGAAAACTATTTGTTGTATCAACACCAAATTTCATACTTAGCACTTTGTTTGGTGTCGTTAGAGTTGATTAGTTTTTGGAATAAATCGGTTTTCCGGAAGACGAGCTTTATTTTTCGAAGCTCGTTTCCGTTTTTGCAAAATTCCTCCATTATTCTGATATTTAGGTGTATACAGTTATCAACAAAAGTTACAAAAAATTTATTTTTTATCTATTACCGGCATAGGCTTCTGTCTTCAATAAATATGGAGAAATTCATGTGTTGGCCACATCAGATTTTGTAATAAGGCGGCTAGAGTCCTGATAACTCTACGAGCGAGGCTATAACATTTAGATCGTGGCATTTGTAAATAAAGTTTGGCTTTACCAATGTTGCGAAAGACTGTAGTATTCCGAACACGACACCAAATCTATTAAAGCATCTTCATATATTTATTGAATATGTAATTGGCTACTATTTTTGAGAAGAGCTGTGAAAAGGAATTACGTTATTTAAATTTTCTTTGTAATGCGATTAGAATCTAAAAAGGGAAAGATCTACCTCGTTATAAAAAACTTTAGCATCGACGTGCATTTTAAGATTTCAATGCCTATGATTCAAAATTCTATGATATATCTTAAGTTTTAATTGTAATAATACACTACCAATGCAATAATATTGTAATAATATTGTAACAATATTGTAATAATATTATAATAATATTATAATAATATAATATATTTACTTTATAATTCCTATGATAACTATACCTCGACAATCACTGAGAATTCGTAACGACGAATGACTAAGGAACGTCCTGGCGTTTGAGACCCGTTTTGGATCGTCAGCTTTAATCCTCCCTTACATTCTGAAAACACGGACAATTCATCCTTCAAATTGAACGTATTGCAGATATTATCTGAAAAGCATTCGATGGAATGACAAATTACATGATTGCTCATCAGAATTCTCCTTAGGTATATGTGATGCGTGATATTTATGATTCCATGAGATATGAGATATGATATGATATGAGAGATATGATCTATATGGATGCATCTATGGATGGATGGATCAATCTAGATGGGAACGCAAAGCTCTGTTAAACAAACTAAACCGACGTATAATCTTCTAAGGCTGAAAACTTATTTTTAAAATACCTAATAAGCTCAGATATTCGAGATCAAGAGATGCTAAACTTCTTTTCGGTTTGTTAAACATCTCTTCGGCGAAAAAGATATTCTGCAGCAATAATTCTCAAATGAAGTGAGTTGTCATGAAGCCATAAGGAGCGAAACGGAAATCACGCCACAAAGAAATAAAAGTCAGGCAAGAGATGGTTCTTAACAAATATGCATAAAACTAATCTCTGTTTAGTGTCACGACCAAGGTTTCCATTCATAGACATGTGTATTCATTAACTTCCTATATTTTATAAATATTCTGAATTTTTGTATTACAGTTTGGTGGAAATGCTTCTTATTTCCCGGGTTTATACAAATATACCGGAATCGAATTTTGAGTTAAATTGGCGGTAAATTATACAGATTCCTACCATTTTCAGACGTTTTAATTACAGCTAACCAGAAAAATGTAGTTCTTTGTTAGTATCTCACAAATAAAAACAAGTTAAGGATAGTATTTTGGCAAAGAATGAAAATCCTGAGTATTTTTATATATATTTACAGAATCCTGTAAAATGTTACGTAGAAATTTCGGAAATTAATTAAATAGCAAAAATATAACAGCGTCATTCATGTCTCTCAAAGTTACAAACCCTTAGAAAAATCCATCCTTAAATTCTCCATTTCTAATTAACTTTCTTTTGTTAAACTTCCAAGAGAGTGGAAGGAGATTTTTTCTGCGTCTGGTAAAAACTTCTTCGCGTGCACTTCTTGAAAACATCTTTAGAGAAGAATGGGGCTGGACCAACAGTTTGATGAACATTGAAATATACGTTAAAGCCAAGTCCGTGGGAATATAAGGAGAGATCTTCAGATGTGTGGCCGGAGGTTCTGCCACCTTCTAAATATGTCCACGTAAATCATATTTTCGAGACAATTTCCTCCGGAACAATAAACAAAATTTATTAATGAGGGTCAAGTTAACAAGAGGAGGATTGATATACTCTGTCCTAGAATACTGCAGTAAAGACTGTGGCAACAAAAAATCAGTTTTAATCATTTCAATCCATCGTCATTCTAAGTTTAAAATTTATGTACATTTACTTTTAAAAAATGTATCTTTTTCGTTACTCTGCGCGGGAGTCTCCAGCAATCTTTCGAGTTTGGAAAACCGAAACTGCACGGGAAAAGATGGCCCAATAAAATAACTCAAGTGATAAATTGCCTCAGAGCGACCAATAATTCGCTAAAAAGCCCTAAATAGTCGATTCTCACAACTTTCCGCTCGCAGTAACTTATTACTTTAATATACATAAAGTTGTCTTGAATTCTTTCCTAATATTGGGAATGAAAGTCAAACAATGAATACTTTGATTTTTAAACACCTATCCGTCCCTCAAAAACTAAATAAAATTCTTCCTGAGAGTTTACGTTTGCATGTTTAAGGATTTATGCTTCCCTTATCGCTGACAAAATTAATTCAGACTAGCGCAGCCATGTTTAATTATAGATTAAAAAATTAGTGTAATCGTTAAAAATGAGACTTCACTGTCATTATTTGTCAAAATCAATTCATTGATCAATTCATAGACCTCCCGGTCACCAATTGACGTTTGGTCAGGCGTCAAGAGATATAAAGAAGTATAGCTTCGATGGGATGTCATCCAAAATTTCTTCATCCCTCAAATCCCTTCGTATCTGGGTCAAAATAGCAAGGTCGAGGGCATCACGAGTAAAAAGAGGTGTGATACACACACAAATGAAGTGACACGCGTTGTTAGTGTTTGACGGATCAGAAGCACGAGGAGAATGAAAAATGGCTTCAAGGAAGAAACATCACGTTCGAGAGGACTCTGATTCCTAATATCCTTCATGAGGCCCATTTAGGACGCATCGCGGAATCGATTCTCCGCCCCTAACTCTCTTTTTTTCCCTTAAATTAAATTCCCACGTCATCGCCCCATTCTAATGATAACATCATCCTGTGTTCCGCATCCCTTCTCCCTCAAAAACATCCCATAAGTTAGCTTATCCTATTTCGGAATATTGCGTAAAAATTTACTTTCGTCAAAAGATGTCTAATTTTGTCATAACTTTTCATAGACAATGGCAACAGAGAGCACTTCCAATATAAACTAAATAATATGTAAGAAAAATCACGTTAACTTACGTTTCGAGGCGTAAATATATCATCTCGTTCTTTCTCTTTCTTAGAATTCTATTGTTTGGTATATATAAATAAATGCTATGCATTATAGGTAAATTAATAAATACTGTGTATTAACTATTTATTAATTGTTAAGACGCAGCTTCATCAAGTGAATACTATTTAGTCAATTTATTTAGTAAATTCATTGTTTAATTATTTTGACTGCTTGAGAAAAAGCAAATAAATATAGAATTATTTTACGATTATTCCGCTGAAAGTATTTCTTTATGTTTTATACAGGAGAAGGTTGCCTAATTTGCTCCATTATTTATTTAATTGTATATTTCCATAACTAATCATTCAACATCAAACTTTAACGCTGCATAATATACTTCATAGTTTCCCCTATCATCCGGTAGTTTTATGTTTGCACTATATTACTTTTGAGATAAATGAAGTGGAAAAAACGGAACTAATGCTAATGGTCCAAATTGGGAAACCGGTTGCCTAATTTGGACTCACAGTTTCCTAGGTTGGACCGTTTTGCCCCTAAACCGTCCTGCCCCTTATTATTAGGGAAGCGTTTGCAGTGAGGTGAGTTACATTGAGTTAGTCCTAAGTTTCGAAAAACAATGTGATTGACCACCACCTCTTGCCTAGCCAGTAAGGATTAAGATGTTTCAATCCCCGCTGTGTGCCTTTTCACTAACCCATGACTCACGTACCACTCTTCCCAGAATGCACGTAACTCCTCCCTCGACATACCACCACCATTCCTATCATATTTCCTACACCCAGCCTCCCCTATTCCCCCCTTATTTCGAGTATAAATAACACTGAAAATGAATTCCAATTTTTATATCTGCTAATGACGCCCATACCTCGAAACTAGTCGTGCTATTTAAACTTCTGTGGACTAAAACAGAGTTAATTTATTCTTTCATTACTTAACATATTTAATATCTATTATATATAGACGCTTCTCCGGATATACTTATATATATATATATACACTGGGGATCAAAAGTCTAAGCATGTTCCACAAGTGCCAACGACTTGAAATTTTTACGACATATTGGCCATAACGTGTAACCTCCAGGAAAAAGCCGACATTGAACCTCGGTGTCATGGGTTCGATTCCAGAAGGCCCCAAAGTCCCGATTTTCTCCATAAGGATACATGGTGGCGATTTTCAAAATTTTTAAAATAATACTTCCCGGACAGGTAGAGAATCGAAATTCAAGGAGCTTACAGATATGGTCAAGAACTATTAAAAACATTAATGACTACTAATGAGAACCTCCTGGGTTCGATGCTAGGACGATGCAAAAATCCCGCATTTAAAATGCATGGGGATAGTTTTTCATTAATTTTTTTGATGCACTTACCGGAATGTAAGGAACTTTTCGCTCAGCTAGAAGATATATATTAAGAATTGGTTTAAGAAAAAAATTTTTTTAAGCCCGTACTATTCCTGGGTTCGATGCCAGAGCACATTAACATTTCTCTCATAAGGAATATAAGGGAAAAGTAAGTCGTCGTTTGAGGCAGTTGCAGCCAGTATTTCTGCTCGAATTTTCACACATAGTTAGAGATAGTGATCTTCTATTATGTTGCATAGGAAGTATTACCAGAAAGATCCGGGTTCGATGCCGGGAGGCAAATATGTCTCCCGTTTAAAATACATTGGATTAGTATGTCATTATTTTTTTGATGCACTTATCGAAATGATAGGAAGTTCGTACCTGGCTGGAAGATGTATGAAAAGAATTGGATTTAGAAAAAAATTTAGATAACATCGTACTATTCCTGGGTTCGATGCCAGAGCACATTAGCATTTCTCTCATAAGGAATATAAGGGAAACGTAGGACGTCGTTTGAGGCAGTTGCAGTTAATATTTCTACTTGAATTTTCACACATAGTTACAGATGGTGATCTTCTATGCTGCTGCATAGTATGTATGACCGGGAAGACCTGGGTTTGATGCCAGACGAATAAATTGCAGCGGAAATTAAGAATATTTTCCATTCATTTTTTTTTCTTTTGAGGACTCACTCTATGTGATGCCGACAAAAAACTTTTGTTATCGATGTGCTTGCAGTATGCAAGCAACATTTTACTCGTAATATAATACTGCTGCCACAGCCATCTGAAAGTGCTTTTTGTCCTATTTCCGGAACGTACCTGTAAGATGTAAATATTTATCTACGACAGTATTTTCGAACTCTATATTCAATCTAAACTTGGAAGATAAGTGATTAATTTCTTTCATATTATCTTTTACGTCACAAACATTATAAATAATGTTTTTCGGGACATGCTCGATGAAAAACGATGAAGTGGCCTTTCGCCCCAGCGCCCAGAGCGCCCACAACGTACATAATCAGCAACTTCCGGTTTATCAGTATTTCACAAATAACTCCTACACAATCAGTGATACAAAAATATGTTTCGTACAAAAGTTACAGTAAATTTTATTTTCTAAAACTTTTATAAATAATAGTATATACCTAAATATCATATTTATGGAGATATTTTGAAAACCGGAAATTAGCTTTGAAGAATGAAGCTCGACTTTCGGTTAACCGATTTACTCCAAAAACTAAACAACTCTAACGACACCAACCAAAGTACTATATATGAAATTTGGTGTTGAAGCAATGAATGGTTTTCATGTTAGAGCGCCCACAAAGTACATAACAGCTACTTCCGTTTTATCGGTATTTCACGTATAACTCCTAATCAACCGGTGATACAAAAATATGTTAAATGCAAAAGTTATAGTGAATTACATTATCTAAAACTTTTATAAGTAATACAATACACGTATATATCATATTTATGGAGATATTTTGAAAACCGAAAATGAGCTTTGATGAATGAAGCTCGACTTCCGGTAAACCGATTTATTCCAAAAACTAATCAACTCTGACAGCACACACCACAGTACTATATATGAAGTTTGGTATTGATACGACCAATAGTTTTCACGTTAAAGCGCCCACTATCACACACACATACACACACTCTCTCTCTCTCTCTCACACACACACACACACATACACACAGACATCATTCCGAAAATGGTCAAAATGTGTTCTAGGGACCCCAAAACATTTATTTCCGTTGAAATCTCGAAGTCGATTTTTTCATGAAAACAATACTTTCTCTGTACTACGTACATGGAGAAAGTAAAAAGGACTCTCTGACCGTGTAGTCACGTGCCCTTGATGGCATCACCATGTAGTACTGCCAACTCAAATACTTGATATACTCGTATTGGGGGAATACAAGTACGGTCCAATATCGGCAACCTTCCCCTGTTACAAGTTGCGAATTGCTTCTACCATTCAAGATATCAAATTAGGTTAATGTGAATGAGGTTTAAAACATTTCGATTACTTACATTTTTTGTTATCGTCTGCTTTTCCCAAAGTCATAATCAGTGAATGGCTATCTCTTTTTGCCAATAAATTCGACATAAGCAGTCTTAGATAATCTAATTTTAATGCTAAGAAGTTGAACAACAATGTTCTTACTAATGAACTCGAAATAGTACTACTGAATCTTAAGATTGCATTCCTTCAATGGCGGAGAAGATCCCCCCCACAAGATAAATGAGCTAACTTTAATTAGGTTTGTACTATTTATTGCACTTTTTTCTGTCAACTTCTGAAATGGGAAGAAAGAAATAAGAATTCTTCGTTCATTGATCTCGACCGTCTGGCTCGGTTTCATTCCCGATCGTTTATTTCTTCCTCGTTGTTTCAGACAATTGGCGCTCAATTAAAGAGAGTCCTTCCGATACATTCTGCAGTTCTCCTGGCGAAAATGCTCGGTAACCTACTCCCATACCCTGTTCACGTCAATTCAGCCAGAGAGTATATTTAATGTTAGATCTAAATTGTGCTATATATAATTCGCGAAATACTTGAGACAAACAATCCGATATATTTAAAACCATCATTAATAAAGACTGATTTGATGATATAAACGAAACTGACTCAGGTTTCACTTCGTGGTATTCATAAATAAAAAACGGCTTCATGATAAAATACTTTTACTACACCACAATAAAATTATAAACACGACATGGTTTTATAGCCAAGCTACATCTTCAGGTGACATGAGAAAAATTTTGTTGATTTTTTCTCATGTCTTCCGACATCTTCTTCCAATGTCTTCCAACATCTTTAGGTGACATGAGAAAAATGTTGTTGATTTTTTCTCATGTCACCTGAAGATTTAGCTTGGCTATAAAACCATGTCGTGTTTGTAATTTTATTTTGGTGTAGTAAAAGTATTTTATCATGAAGCCGTTTTGATGATATACATTTACCCGTCAACTAAAGTCTAAATAAAGGAAATCCACACGATAAATCAGCCATCTCTTATCCGAAGGATGCAATTTGATAACTAACAAGGGATGAAGCGAAAAGTACGAAGATAAAAGTAAAATTCCCTTTTTAATTCAAGATGATAATAATAAATCTATATCTATAAAACATTTTTAAGATTAGATTTAGTTCTACCTTAGAGCGTCCCTGAAATTCGTATTATGCCATTAAGAGAAATAAAGGCCAAAAATAAGGGGCCGTACAACCAATTAATTTTCTTGTACTATGTACAGCTCCCCACAAAAAGATAGCCGTATTTTTGGGAAACCAGTCGTTAATGAATATTTGGTGTAATTTACGAAGGACTGTTTAGTTTATTTAGAACTTGTCATGGCTTTCCACGATATACGGCCAACGCATATTGATTAAGGGATAGGCTTGGAAATAGTCATTTTTAAACGTTTACATATTTAAGATAAAATACTATTTTACTATCTATCTCAATAATAAATTTATATTGAAACACTAATTGTATCTCTATTAGAGAATACAATCAAAAATGTGTATTTAATAGGAAGCAGTAAATAATTAAATAGCATCAAATGAATTGAATTTTTTTTATGTTAAAAACAAAACGTGTACATGTACTTATTGAGTCAATATGGTGGTCTGTATTATGAAGGTATATAAAGAAGAAGAACTGAGACTTAAAACTTGTTTCTTTTCGCAGAATCAACAAGTTGTAATTACATTACAGCTAAGCTTCTTGTATGAAAATATTTACCGTGCTGGAGCATACAAAAATCATTCAATATCAGAAAAGTCGTAATTTATATTCGTTCCTGCTGCCATATTTTGAGGAATGATATTTATTCGTTTTTCATTTGGTACAGGATAGAGTTACATGTATCTTTCATTTACTTTTGTAACAGTCTTGATCATGGATATGATGAAATGAAAGCTACTGAGGTATGAGTGGATAACTACACAGATCAAGTTCTCTCCTTATGGACTGATAAGAAAAATGTTACTAATAGAGTCATTGTTGGAAATGCTCCGCATATAGCATTCAGGTTTGGTAAAGAAGGCGAACTGCCTCACTCCTCATCCTGCCCAGTAAACCTCATTCCACATTCCTAGTTGCTTATGTCAGAGGGGGTGAGGCATCAAACGGACTTCATCCTGAATACTTTACAGAAAATTTCTATTACCTTTAACAACTATTGTCTCCTCCGCAGTATAATTACTATACAATTGCTTAGTATTGCCAGTAGTAACATTGACGAAAGTGCTTCGATCACCTCGCACACTGTCTCCCACCGGGAACCGCTTTTAGTAGATATTCTTATCACAGATAAAAGTTTTTAATTTTCGACAGGACGGTTTTTATTTACTTATATTATGAACTTTGTTACATTTCACTCATTGATAAATTTTGGGTTCCCACCGAGCCGACGCATATTGATTTCCTTCGACGAAAAGATAATTTCTCACTTTAGCTAATGAATAATATTCATGAAAAGATAAAAAATGTTAATAATACTTTTACTGAGTTATCCGTTTGTCTTCAATATTTAAAGAAGAAAAAAGATGAATATAGTCTTTCTAACATAAAAACCTAACCAATTCGGTCGGCTAAACCGGTGTTAAAATACACTGATTTCTTTTGCAATAAATTATCGGCTCACAAATTTCCAACTGAATAATTTATAGAAAGACTATCTGATTTTATGAATACAATTCGTTGGTTACTCACAAAATGACTTTTAAATAATATAAGTATTTTGCTTCTTGGCTACACTCAAGCACATGGTAACCTTAGATTAAAAAATCTAACTTATTTAGATAGTGTATTTTAGCATTCATTCCATAATAAGCTAAATAAATATTATATATTCTATATTATACGTACTATAAATATTAAATATACTATATATACCATATTATACTCAACATTCAAAATTAATTGAAAGAGTATCACATAAATTTCTTAGACTTATTAACTATAAGAAGGGTAATGATGTACAAAATATATCATATGAAGTTATACAACAAGAGCTAAGACTTTTTCCTCTTCGTCATCGCCGCATATTATCTGACTTAAAATTTTGCACAACCTACTCCACAATATAATAGACTGTCCATCAATTTTAGAACATATTAAACTCCTTGTGCCATCCCATGTTACTAGAGGTCAAGATTTATTCGCCATACCTGTTTCGAAAACTAATTACTCTTATAATGCACCTCTCAATTGGCTACATCGATTAGCAAATACTCACTTAAAAACATAGACATATTCCACACTAGTTTACATACAATTAAAAATTTAAGCCCCATAGAATACTAAACATAACTTGAAAAAGAATAATTGATCACTTACTGTAAATAATACATAAAATATGTTATTGTAACATTCATATGTATTTTTTTATATTTTATATCATTTATGTTAAAATTTGTTTGGCATTCTGTTTCTATTATTTTTCATAAAAGCTTTTAATAATTATTCTCTTCACAAATTCTGTTTATGTTTTCATTTGTAACATCTTATACGTAAATTTTATTATTTATAATGATGATAGTGATATTTATGCTTAAAATCGAATAATTTGTGACATTAATTTCCATATTTGTGATATTTTATACTTATAAAACCCTATTGTTTATTATATTTTATACTTTTAAATTCATGCCTTGTGATATTGGTGCTGTGGCATTTTTTGTAACAAAAGAGTACATCCCGTTGAATAAATAAATAAAGATATGAAAAATCACGCGAGACAAAACACACTACGGAGGCACATTGGAAGAATTTATCTCAGAGAAGGGAAAACATAATGCTGTAAGAGTCCACCAAGACGATCAATTAAACAAGCATTCCATTGTAAGGAAATCCGTCAATGAAGTCTGGCTTTCCGTAAGCGATGAATGGAAGGGGGAGCGGATGAACAAACAAATGATAAGTTGAAATAGCAGGAATAGAAACAAAGCACTTCGGAATGACAAAAGAAGGAACAACACGAATTAAAAGAAAGAGCGAAGCAAATAAAGAAATCCCTACTGAACAGAACTAGAAGACAAACAGTTGGGGCGGCCACGTGATGAGAATGGGAATTGAAGCGATAACGGAACAAAAGGCACATTCACTCGGCCAAAGATATCGTTCGGCGATATAGGTCCTCTCCTCTTAGTCCGAGTTCAACGAGCTGAGTATTATATTCCCGAAAATTGCTATTTATCCCTATTCATTAAGTGTTGCCTTCGTGAGTGACACCCCGTGTATTGGAAAACTTCTTCAAAGAGAATTTAGAATTCTCGTTCCTTGATTCTTCGTGACGTAATAGCGTTAATTTAATGTTGTGAATATTAAAAAAACTCGTAACTTAATTAAGTAAATTTGCTAGTTCGTCGATGGTGATTGTTGATGTTTACATGGTTGCCATTTGCTTGTTTAGGTTAATCATTTCGATTAACCTAAACAAGCAAATGATTAACATAAACAATGATCAACAAAGCAAACAACCTACAAGATTAGATGAATAAAATGAACTAAAATAACATTTTCCTTCTAAAAAAATCAATTCCGGAGCGATTTCAGGTATTTCCAAGAAATGATGAAAATAACAAAATTTGTACTTTTTCCACAGTATTTATTATAAACAATAAATGGAAACAAGACACGACTAGTTTCAGAGATTGATCTCCATCATCAATCATCTCCATCATCTCCATCATCATATTTTCATCATGACGTATTTCCACAAGACGTCGCCTGAGACTGTTGATTTTATTTCCAAGAAATTTTTTTTCCGATAGTTTAAATTTCTCGTTTATCCGCGATGAGATCCTAGAAATTATTAGTGAAAATGTGAACTAAAACTACATTTTTCTTCTAAAAAAATCAATTCCGGAGCGATTTGAGGCATTTTCAAGAAAAATTTCCAAAAAAAAGAGGAAAGGACGTCAATAAACATTAACGTCCTGCCAGGAAAACATTCGGTCCACAGGACGGATTGGATCAATGACAGTAAAGAAATAACAATAAATAAACAACAAATTTATGATCTCTTGCCTCTTATCAGAAAAACATAACTGACATTCTGTAAATAAACCCACAATCGAAGACTACGGCCAAAATAAAAAACAAATATTGCGATGTTAACTAAATTCGGCAAGAAAAACAAGATATACAGGGTGTGGCAACATAACTTCCTTTTTTTAAAAGCTTTTTAATGCGAAAAAAGGAAGTTATGTTGCCGCACCCTGTACTACTTGCAGAAAATAATGTTTACATTAAAATGAAATGAAAATCTGTAATACATCAACTCATCTTCTTTGTAATAGTTCTTCGTATGAGAACCTTATAATCAAAAAGAATCCCGAATTGCTGATGGCATCATGTACACTTTTATATTCCCACAAATACGTGACGACATGTAATATTAAATGCGACTCAATTTGAGAGAAAGTGAGGATATAAGCGTAAGAATTATTTCTGTGCTATTATCAATCCCATGGAGTGAGAAGGAATGCTCGCTTCGAACATCAAGAGGTTGTCAAGGTTTTCAACATTAATAAAAACAATCCAAATGTATTGATTAAAACAAAGATTTTCTTAAATTAACCGTCATATCGAACTTTAAATACTTTATCTTATTCCTCCGAGAATTTTAATGCATCATATTGGCCCGAAAATGTCTAGATGTTACTTATTTAACAATCTTTTCTTTCTTTAATCGATAATAAATATTTAATAATTTAATTTATTTCGATAAAAAGCGCGCTATTTATAGATTAATGATGAGATAATACGAATTACAAATAAAATACTTCAATTCGGTAAGGAGAAATAGATAATACTGTCGGTCAACTATTGAACATGGAAAGTTATTACTTGAAGGGGAAAAATAATTTAAAAAATGAGACTGAATTCTCATTAAACTCGAAGGAAGTGTGAACAAGTCTGAACCGCAATTTCCAACTCTCTCGAAATGCACCTCATTTTTTGTCTTTTTCATTTCACTCCCTTAGGCACACCTTCCAATCTTCTGTGAATTGAACCCTCCTCATCAACTTCCTCTATTCTTTATGTTGATTTCTCTCTTCCTTTAACATTGAGGAAGTCATGACAAAGTTTCCCAGAAATATACTTTTTCTGCATGCGTACTTTTACGACAAACCATTTCCGATTGCGGGTCGTTATTTATTAAATGGATCAAATATTCGTCACAAGTTACATTGCGCGTTTTATGTAAGGAGGTATTAATTTTTTCATATGGACAACCAATATTGATTCTCAAATTTTATTATTTTATCTCAGAATGAACATGTTATCTATTTCTTTTACTTGATAGAATATTATTTATCAGTTTTGATGTATTTAATGCGCAACTAGATGTATAAAGAATTTTAAAATACTTCGATTAGCATCATTTCCAAACATTTTTTTTGCTTTGAGGGGAGAGATTTGAACTCAGCTATTAATGAATTTGATGACGTATACTTTGACCAATTTTCCTTCTTGATATTCTTAGACCAAGAAAGTATACATAAATTTTAGGATTGTTCATCATCTCCATATATATATATTGGAGTATATACTGCACCTATACTATATCCACATTTTTACATACCCAAAGGGTTATTTTTCAAATTTTTACTGAATCATCTATTAGGAAAATATAAAAATGTTATTAATCTCAAAGCCTAAGTTATTAATGCATATTTAAAAAGCACAGGTCCGATTATGTTTCGAATATATGAGCTCCCTTTATCAGCATTTTCGCCATAGACTATTTTTATTCGCCCTATTTTTCTGTGGCAATCCTTGAGCGCATACCTTCATAATTTCTTCATAATTAAAAATTTCTATTTAAATTCTTAAAGATGTTTTAATCGAATGCATGTCCTTTTTAATGGCTCGCACGATTAGCGTAGTTTCTCAAAAGAGTGCTTACTTAAAAGCACGAAGGCATTTCAAGTATGCTTTATCGTAGCATTGTGCCACTTCATTAAGAGATTCAACGTAAATTACATTCGAATAATTGTGAGCTCAGGAGCTCGTACACTTTAAGAAGATTTTTCCTACTTCATAATTCCGCTGACTGCAAATGAAGCAAATGCTGAGGAACGCTAATAAAATATTATTATTAATAGCGCATTCTCACATTTTTTATTAATTTTTCAAAATAGGAGACACAAATATGAGCAAGGGTTATAGTTTTCTGGCGCCTAGCGAAGACTAATGCTAAAGGAATAAGTGCGAGTCAACGCCTTTTGTATCCACTGAAACGTCGCGTCTTCCATTGTCATCTTAAATGGATTCCTTTCATCAGATTCAATCCTCTTTCTCTCGCAACACTCTACGAAATAACAAGAACAACCAAATTCCAACATTACAAACATCTTAATAGGTAATTGGAATGAAACAAAACATACAACAACTCTAATTCTTGTTAATTACGGTAATATTATCCCATTTCCAAAGCAATTAGGTGAAAAGGTGATTATTATTCCAACGCAACCAACCTGAGATAATCTTTAAACAAATTAATTTCACGTTATTTTGATTATTCATTATTAACTAATAACAATATACCAATATAAAGTCCAGCTTAAGTACCAACAGGTAAAAGGAATCGTAAAATTAATCTAATCAAGCATCATTCAACTCATATTCAATCAACACATTCCGTATATTCATCTGAAATCATTAAGATGATACTTATTAGCAAATTCGTTAACGCACCACGAAAACGAGGAGGGGAAAAAGGCCAGTTTTGAAAAATTTCCTTCGCGCATTCTTTGAATTTGGAATAAAAAGAGCCTTTTCCCTTTGATTCCTTCTCCCACTTACGATTTCATTCAAACGTCTAAGTGCCGCATTATGTCTCATCCAACAAGTGCTTCGCTGAAAACGTACTCAATTCTTCCTCGAAACGCATCTCTCGCTACAACCATTCCCCAAAATTATCACGGATCCTAGCAAATAATATCTATCTGTATTTCTCCAAATTTCTTACCAATTTGGAAGAATTTCGCTTAAAATAATTAGGCTCTCAATGTCTGAGCGATTATGCTCCTTGAGAAAGAGCATAATCTCATATCATTTTAGGTGATTCGCATCCAACACCGGTGCAATGAGTTAGTCAGTTAGTTTGTCCCTTTATTGGCGAGGTTAGGCCTCTCTTCCACCTAACCTCATATGTCGTCAGAATATGAATATGAACAAGTACCATTTAAATTAAAACAAAAAGACAGAGTAGAATGTGGGGGAAAATCTTTTCGACTGAAGGTTGCCAAAGAAAAACCCACGTTGCGGGAAAACACCCACGAAAACACAGTAAAAAATCTGATGTGGCCAGCGCATGACTTTCTCCATATATAAAATGTAAATATTTATCTACGACAGTAATTTCGAACTCTATATTCCATCTAAACTTGGAAGATGAGTGATTAATGTATATATTATTATCTTTGACGTCACAAACATTATAAATAATCTTTTTCGGACACACACACAGACATTCTGAAAATGGTCAAAACGTGTTCTAGGGACCCCAAAACATGTATTTCCGTTGAAATCTCGAAGTCGAATTTTTTCATGAAAACAATACTTTCTCTATACTTCGTATATGGAGAAAGTAAAATTAACAGTGTGGTGTTGAAAATTATAAATTAATCAATACATTTACAGAAAAATAATAAGTATTATTAATTAAAAGAGAATAATATAGCATTTGCTAAACCTAAGCGGGAAAGAAAACATTGAGTACTAAAAATCACAGATAGAATGAAATTTCCTACTACTTAATATTCGTCAAAGAAAAAATTAATAAATAAATAAAGGTCAGCCAGTGGCGTCCGTCAACTTTTTCAAATTTATCTCAGCAGAAAGAGGGTGAGATGAGCTGGGAGTGTAGTTTACATCATGTTTCAAAGACATCCCATCCTAGAAATCACTTAACTTCTTACATGTATTGGAATCTATACAACCCCTTTTATGAGTCTGTGAACTGTTGTCGTGAAAACAATATTTGAATCATCAGATGGCCACTTAACAAATGTACCGCATTATTAAAAAACAATCGGACATAGCAGAGCTATAAACTGATAAACTACAACATTAATACCCGATTTATTCTGTTTAATGTTGGAAAGATATATATATAGCTAGGAATTATATAGATGACTTTCAGTAATTAAGAGGAGATGCCAAGGGAAAACAGGGGCGATTTCAAACAAGCAAAGGAGCTTACAAAATATTTTTTACAGCCACTCTCTTCCGAACTTTTTGCGAGAGATTCCCATGACGTGTAATCCGACTATCAGTCTTCAAAAATCATATGCAAACAAAAACTAGCCTCTATTCTTGAAGGGGTACAAGAATAAGCGATTTTGAGTAAAAAGCCTACTTACAAAAAATTGCTTCATCTTCTTTGCCAATATAAATTCATTTTAAAATAGCTTTTGAAAAGTTACTTTTATAATTGACTTGCAGTTAACTTGGAGTTTACTTGGAGGAAATGGATTAATACCAATTACCCCAAAATCGTAATTACGTAGAGGACAAACGTTACTGTGCATAAATGTTTTATATTTGCCAGTAATCTTTTTAATCAATTCCAAAATTGATATTAATATGCATTTAATATAAATGTAGCATGGTTTTCAGAAGGGTAAATTATTTCATCGGGAGCAAATGACCCGTTTAAATCTTTA
The DNA here is from genome assembly GCA_947579665.1 of Sympetrum striolatum. Classification (NCBI taxonomy): domain Eukaryota; kingdom Metazoa; phylum Arthropoda; class Insecta; order Odonata; family Libellulidae; genus Sympetrum; species Sympetrum striolatum. The sequence goes on along the minus strand of OX388346.1, from coordinate 71,196,367 downwards.
GTTTTATACATATGATCACTTAACCCATGGATTTTTGTAACTCATGAGAATTTTACGTTCCGTATCTATAAATATAGTTTCCGATGAGGTTTCCCCGAGAGAAATATAGAACTCTGTGGTTGAGAGGCGTCCTTTGGGAGCAGCGGAAAAGGAAACTCTCTTATAAAAAGAGTCGGCTGATTAAAAAAGAGAGTCATTAAATAGATCGAAGACTTCGAAGCCATTGCGATTTGAAAGAACACTCTCGATCTGGGTTTACCTCAAAATTATTATAAATTAAAAATAAAAAATATTCAAAAACAATGACGTATAAAAATTCGCGGAGGATTTTATAAAATTGAAGAAATCATCAATTCTCGTAGGAAATTAAACGGACGAAGCAGTGATGGAAATGTTTGCCATTTACGATATGACCTGGCTCGACTTTGTGAAACGCCATCTATTTTATCAGCCAAGACTTTTCATATTTTTTTGTTTTTTTTTTAATATTTTATTTATAAATACGCGAATTATTTTTAATGGCAATTTTCTTCAAACTTTTCTCATTTTTAAACACCCTAACGCATTAGGCTTCTAAATCAATCAGGGTAACGGTAAAATATGCATATCCACGTCATTACGTCCCACTTAACTGGCGGAGTGGTTAACATGCTAGCGCGTTTACGCTCCAACCTCACGGTCCCGGGTTCGAATCCCGGCTAATCGGATGTTTTCGGTTAGGGAATGGTTGTCTGTGTGTGTGTGTGTGTGATATTAATAATATAAAATGCAAAAAAAGGAATAAAATCAAGAAAAGGGGTTAATTGGAGGAATATCCTTCCAAGCTAAAATTCGCCCAAAAAATAAGACGGCATTATTAATATTAATCCAAACTCTAGTCACAAGGTGTGTTTTTAATTTGTCATCATGACGGCCTTCCACAAAGTTAAAACTTCAACTTTTGTTTTACTCTAGCGATAATTAAGATACACACACATAGAAAGCCACACCACTATTTTACACTTAATTTTCTCAACAACAGTTACGTTCCATCTGAATACATTTACTATACACCAGCTTCAATGTCTTTTACCTTAAGAAAATACCACCAAAAAAGTATGGAACGGATTTTAATTCAGTGAACTTTTTTAAAATCCATTTCAGAAGGAGTAAAATAAGTATAGCATGTTTCACAAGAAATTTTCATTGCGGCCATTAAACCGCCATCGACGGCTCGTCGGGTGAGCTTTACATCAAAGCAGAGCCATTTAAATTTTAGGAACGGATTTTGGCGGGAAGGACAAGTTGAGGGAAGGTATTATGAAGGGCCATTTGAGACTTTGGAGATTTCAGAAAATATCTCTATCATTAGTAAACTTGCTTTTCTTTCATTTCCCAATCAGTGGAGCAATGTTTGAAGAGCCATGGGCAAAATCTAGGCTGGTGAGGTTCTGAATATACGTGAGATATTATGTGCTTCCTATTTGAAACTGTTGTACAGTTAATAAACCTTGAAGGTGAATATTTTTCTATTAATGGAAGTCTTCATGACTTTCTACATGTAAAACGCATAATGTTCCGTTCGATTAAAAATTGATTTATAAGTTAATGGTAGTTATGTGGGGCTTTTACAGTTACTTTTTTCCAGGTAGAAATTTCGAGGGTCGCCATCCTAATCCGGACCCTTACCTCGCCTTCGTTGCTCGAGAGCGCCCGACCTTCCCATCAGGGGGGACCATAAATAAACTGACCCCGTGGAATACGATTTAAAAAGTTATAAATGATTCAAATGAGAAACAATTTATTATCTTCGTCGTCTCACTCGTCCTAAGAGACATACAAGCGTCTTTTGATCGACGTTCTACGATGAAAATTAAGATTTTTTGTGATTTTGCTAGAAATGACCTGTTGTCACACGGCAACGCAGCTCAGTCAGATAGGCAGGTGTTTTAAATATCTCAACGAGGGTTGGGTTGGGTTGGGGGGAAGGATTTCTAGATTTCTAGATTTTTGCTAGAAATCCCTTCCCCCAACCCAACCCAACACATCCAAGGGGCAACTTTGCCGTGTGTAAACGGGTCATTTCTTGCAAAATCACGAAAAATCTTAATTTTCATCGTAGAACGTCGATCAAAAGACGCTTGTATATCTCTTAGGACGAGTTAGACGACAAATATAATAAATTGTTGCTAATTTGAATTATTTATAACTTTTTAAATCGTATTCCACGCGGTCTGTTTTTTTTTATGGTCCCCCCTGACGGGAAGGTCGGGCGCTCCCGAGCTACTAAGGCGATGTAAGGGTCCGGATTAGGATGGCGACCCCCAAAATTTCTACCTGAAAAAAGTAACTGTAAAATCCCCGCATAACTACCATTAACCGATTTACATAATTCGCGAGAATTCGAAATTCCCGAAATATAAAATGATTTTTCGTAAAAGTAAGTAAATAGACGCCGTCGATTTCAATAAAAAGCAATCCAAACTTCAACAATATTTAGGAGTAAGAGGAAATAAAATAAATAATAAGTAAAAGTTGATGAGGAGAGTTAAATTCACAATAGAAAGGAAGGTATGCCAAAGGAAGAGATAACGATTACACATTATTCCACCATTATTACCTATTCCACCACACTATTCCATTCCACCATTTCTTATTTATTAATTACACTCCACCTTTTGGGAAAGAAAAGATGATACACAGTTTAGAAATAATGGAATTTCTTTTTGAGAAATATGGAACCACAAATAAGATTCCAAATCCCTCTTCTCTATCTGTCCCGCCCGAAAAAATCCTTCTCTAAAGTCTAAACAGCTGTGCATCGCTCACCTACCGATAACCGGTCGCAATAAAAGCTTCTTCTGAAACGTAAAATGTTTCATGCACTTGATAGATGATACCTGGATTTGATCCCGCAACGAACTCTGTGGAATAAATTTTAATCTAAAAACTATAGGAACTTGTTCTGTACCTATATACGGTCTTTATCAACGATTTATCGCTCATTGCGAGTAAAGTGCTAGTTCTTTAAGGAATAGAGAGTGGAATTGGATTAATAAAGTATTGCGAAATCCTTTGAAAAAAACACTCTCCGCAACCGCGACTCTCAACGGTTCCTGATCACAAAAAAGCAGTTGCATGCATTCGAAATATTTCTCGTCTCTGAAGCGAGATGTCGCCGCAATCGTTTCGCATTCGTCATGCGGGTCTTCCCACCGAAACGTAGCCGCAGACAACCACTCTTTTGTTTCTGCCTCCTGCTGCTGAGGTTCACACGGAACCTTTTCCTCGTCTCGCCTTTGCTTTCATTTCTCGCAAATGCGGCTTTCCCTAATCCCCTTATAACTAACCCTCCCGCATCCCCTTATTCTCGCGATACATCTCTCTTTATGTTCTCCAATACCTTTCAGGTTTTTTAGAATGAAACGCGGCCGCTTCTCCGATTTGAAAAGAGCTTCCTCCTCGTGACGTGTCCTTTTTACGTCCTCTGTCATCTCCATGTCCTCAGACATTCTCTTTCGTGCACAATTATTGCATTTATACTCTGACCATGCTTTCCGTATTGAGTTTTCCTGCATTAAAGCAACGCGCCCCAGGTAGATTTATCAACGTTCTTATTCTTTTCTTTGGTTTAGAATTTCCCGTGCAACTAACACCCACAGCTTTAGATTCAAGTGTGTAATTGGTTAAACATCCGTTAATATAAATATAAAACGGTATAAAATACGTATCAATTCTCCTCAAGATTGAATATTAAAGTAGAATGCTTGGAAACTTAAACAGATTTGTAAGCTATTCTTAGAAATTCGCCACAAAGTTTGTAACAAAAATTCCCTCAATAGAAAATTCTTGATAAGAACCAGTCCTACAGCTTTCAGAATGTAGTAGTGACTTATTTAATGGAAACAAAACCCCAATTACATTCTTTTCAGAATGTACTACCACAACTGACAATCAAATTCAACCATTTTCTAACAGGAAATATTCGATTAATTGGGACTCGATCCCAGGACATTGAGGATGGAGTGCTATCACGTTAACTCAGAAGGAAACCTTATTCCAGGCTTATATTTCGATGGAAGCATACATCCTAGAAGTAACTTAAATTATTTAAGGATGTTTCAACTGCGCATTCTAAAAAGGAATTGTTTTTTGAAACGAGCTCGAGGATTCTCGGTGCTTGAATGTTTTAGTTGAAAAATCAAAGCAGAAAATAACATTCTTGGAATTTCAGAACAAGTTATAATTATATCAGCATTTGATAAATGCACGTCTTGTCTATGCCTTGTCATGCTTCTGTATCTAACTAAGTCGGAACTACTAAGAAGCTGCTTTTACTGCAGAACTTCGAAGGATAGGTAAACGAAGGGTGTAAATTAGTTTCCTTCTCAAAATTAAATTTCGGTCACAGTTTTTGAAGACAATATTTTACGAAAAATTATAACGTCTAAGTTTTAATTAACCATCCTACTCATACTGGATTTAAATTCCTCGTTTACTGCCCATTTTTCATGAAAAACGTTTTACGCTTTAAACGTTTCCTGCGGTACTAAAATATCGTCATTATTTTTATGCCCGATCACGAGGATGGTAAAGGAAGAGAAGATTTAGATAACAAAAGAAAGATTCGAGTGGTTCGGGCTCCTGAATAATCATGTGGACAGCGCGTTTGCCTTTGGTGAAAGCGGTCCCGGGTTCGATTCCCGGTGGTAGTCAATGTGCGAAATGACCTGAGCTGTCAAAGTAGTTTTAATAATACTATTACTACTCGAGTGGTTCATTAAATTGTAAGTTTGGTGTGAAGACGTAAAGCAATTATTTACCCTTCAAAAAACAAAAGTATAGCATAAGTAGAAGCCTATTCAAAATTACTGAGAATTTATTTGTTTAAAGAAGCTTTCAAACGACTCATGGATATTTATGTTGAGTAATTACGAGAAACCAAATTAATAATGAAGGAAAGATTATGTCTACTTTTCCACAAAGAGGTCTGAAGATGGTGTGAACACCGAAACCGGTAATATCCGAAATAAACCGTCTGAGGAAAAGTGGACAACTTCTTTCCTTCGTTATAAAGTGCAACTCCACAATATCTCGGCTGCCTCCGTGGATTTGAACCAAATTAATTTAATAGAATGTAAATTTATAGTAAAAAGGATTTTTCTCAAATGATAAACTCCGTAAGTAACTATTTCCTTCAGATTCAAATTTCTTTCAGTAAGAACACTGTTCCATCGGCATCATCTGATGAAGCACATAATTAACCAGATATGAACAAATTAATAGTTCAGTATTCAATATAAAATAAGATCCAAACCCAAAAATAAATTGAGAATCCAAACAGTCAACATATAAGATAATTGACCGATGAAATCTGGAGAACGACTTCATTATGGTTAACTGATAACGTTTACAGCAAATAATTATTAGTTACGGTGCAATAAGTTTGTCTCAAGTCTCTCTCGAATAAAAATTTATTCTTTGACACCTTAAATGTTTGCTACCTTATTCTATATAGTTTTGGAGGATTGGCCATAGGTTCTTGGTTAAATTAACTTAATGCGCACCAATATCGCAAATCTGCAGAGTGAGAAAGGAAGAAAACGATTCCCCCAGAGAAAATCGCTGGTCTTGTTCGCCCACGCGTTTCACGAAAGATGGATGATGACGTAAACGACCGCTTCCTTCAAAATCACGCATTATGTTCCCAAAAATCACGTCCTCCTCTCGTTTGGTAGGAATTTATAAAATACCCGAGGAAATAGGAATTTATAACGGGAGATGCTATCGGAGTGCGAGATAAATATATCCTGTAAGTCCCCGAGAATGGTCCTAATGCGACATTCGCGGCCTAATCAAAAGTTATTGGGAGACATATCTCTCATTTACTCCACTAGAGACGGATGAAAGATCAGCCGACAAATAGACAGCTAAATAGAGCGAATCTGGCGGAATAGCGTGGGTCTTAATAGACCTAGTTTTGCCGCTAATTTCACCATAGAATTACAGAGCGGCTACTGCTCCCATACCATTTCTCATTCTGAATCATTGAAGAGTTTGGATATAGACACGAATGCACCATGGCCAAATTTAATGCCAAAAACTTAATGCCAAAAACGTTTGGCTACCGAAATTACAATCCCGAGAGAAAGAGTAAAGCTATTATAAACCTGTAGAAAACCAGGAAAGGAAATGAGATCAATTAGTAAATAAGAAATGCGGTATATAAAGATTATGTTAGTACTATTTTAAAATCTGAAAGGTCTTTGGAGTGCAAAATCGCGAATGATTTATGCTTCCTTTACATTGCTAACAGAAACTTGAGCTTTGGGGCCTAAAATAAAACGTTCCGGCACTCAAGGAAAATAGAATTTTTAATGTATAAATTGAAAATACAACACCTAATTGATATGGATTCAGATCAAGAGGTTTTCTGATATGTTATTTAAAGTGGAAAAACGTCTCTGCTGAATATCTGACCTAAATTAAACCGAGTGAGAATATATAATCAATATATAATGTTTTTCTAATGTTTTGTTTTACTATCTACTTGAAAGCTAGCTCGAAAATTTAAATACAAAAATATGTATATCAATATCTACTTTTCATCCATATTGGTTTTCCATATATGTATTACCAAAAATGATAATAATTGGTAAACTCGAGTTTTACCTTTGTTGGAGTTTTGGGGTATTAGTTAGATGCATAAAATTTTCCATTTCCTTCCGAATGCAACTATTATATTAAAATAAATTCCTATCAGGATCTTCAACAGAATGCTATTAAATTCTATCAAAGATAAGTTACAAAAGTCAAAATTAAATTGTTTTATTAGAAGTCTAATCGTAGTAGTACTCCATAACTTAATTTCTTATGATTTTTCAAGCATCCTCATTCCACTAGGTCATTTTCGCTAATACATCTAGCTTTTACTCTTGAGAGAAAAACATTGCATTTAATTGTATTCTTTCGCATTGAGTGCATAAACTCCTTCAGCCATACCATCCCTTCAATGAATCACTTCATATTTAAAAACATTTTCAAATTTTAAATCCTTTCAAAAGAGAGTAACCATTCCTGACGTTGTTTCCGATGCAAATCACTTTATCGTTGTCATTTCCAATTGGAACCCCATCACTTTAGGAGAAAAAACGGCAGATAAGAAGTGAGTCGTCCCTCCCTTCGCCTCTTTCGGGCCGTAAAAGCCAATAAGCGCTAATGCTGCGGTCGGCGTTCGCTTAAAATCGACTAACGCGCCTTTTAAAAGCGCGGCCTTTTGAAGTTCCCAACGCACTCAGGAATTTACTGTTCATTTTTATCGATCGACGCTGTTATTTTTCGATTTCAAGTGTTTGGAGCTGAAAACGTTAAGGATGCGTGTAAACGGAAGGAGCGCATTTCTTAACACAATTTCGGGAAAAACTCCAATCTTGCGTCCCTTTCTCATCACATTTTTCAATCTAAGTCCCTCTCATTCTCGCGGGCTTTGTGTATGAAATCCTCATTTGCATTTTCTATAACAGCTGATGTTAAATATCCCAATCCCGTTGTTAACCTGAATCGCTTTGATATCGATGCTCTAAAGCAGGGCTTTCCAAATCTTTTCTGCAATGGAACACTTCGCAAACCTGGGAAGTTTAACGTAACACTTTACAAACCTGGGAGGTTTAACGGAACACTTAGCTTATTTTTAGGTTTGGTAATTTTACTTGTAAAATTTTAAAATTTTAAACATCATTTTTATTGAAACAAATTATTTATTTAGTAATTATTTTCAAATATAAATTACAATATTATAATATTTGCTGAAGCGCCCGTTGATTCTCAACGGGGAATATAGAAGTAAATTAAATTCAAGTTGCCAGTCGTGCAATGCATAAATTCCCTTTAGAATAAGGTCTAAAATCCCAAGCTATTCTTACTATACAGGAAAATTCATGAGCTCGGCTCAACAATAGCAATGATCGTCAGGAGGCTGTTTACAGCCTCAACAATTTTGGATAATTCACGCGTATTTTATCAAAATTCTCCAAATTTCGATTCGGAAACAATATTCCACGATCAAAATTAGAACATTCATTTAATTTCCGTTCTTTTGCTTCAAACAAACAAACCCACAAACACATAAACACACAAACCCACAAACCCACAGAATTTCTCCTTTATATATATAGATTAGCATAAAAATATGAATAGATAAATTATTTACAAGACACCGTTTTCGCTTAACACGCCCACTTACACGCACACATACACAAAGGTAGGAAATTTAAATTATTACTTGAAGCAGATAGTAGAAGATCTTTAAATGTATTGCAGTGTATAACGCCTTTCCAAATTGTCGCGGAACACCTATTTAGGCTCAGCGGAACGTAGTTTGGGAAACCCTGCTCTAAAGCATGTCCTTGTGGAAAGAAATGGAAATACATTGCAATATCCACAGTATTTTTAATATACGACCGGTTTCGCTAGCGCACTTACATATTCAGGTGATACAAATGAAGTCAGGGTGCAGCTGATACGTCCTGAATATGAAAGTATGCTATCGAAACAGGAAAAAACCACAAAATGTTTTCTATTTGATGAATCCTCTCCATAAAAGAACAACGGTTGCTTTGCCTAAATTCACACTTGAAGAATTTATTTCGAATATTTAACATAAACATTAAGTTGTTTCCTTCTTGCAAACCAGTCGTAATGCTCGAGTCTTTTACCTTCAAATTACAATGCGTAATTAATATCCAGGTGTACTACTAAAACTGCTGAGCGATATAGGAATATGAGCAAATTGAAATACTTAGAAATCAGCATTCAACATTAAATGAATCATGAGAATGAAACTTAAATGCAAACATTTGACTTTCAAGCTTTAGCTTAATAAGTGATAATAATTTTCTTGTGAGCGTAGTCGGATTTTGTTTTCTTTTAGCTAATGACGTAATAATGCTTTTACGATTTTATCCATTCAATCGCTACATTATTTTATGCCATTATTTGTAAGAAAAAGGGAGAGAAAGCAAGTGGTCGAATATTTTATTGGAATTCGGAATCACTTGAATATGGAAACATGATACGACTTAAATATTGTAAATAGAAATTCGTAAGATGATCGATCTATAAGTAGAGAATCGAAAACATGAGAGGATTGATTTCTGCAGCATACTCCTCAATATGTCAAAAACATAAATACAGAAAATGAAAATTCACTTTAAAAATGTATAGAAGCCTAGCAATAACCTAAACAATAGACAATTAAGACAGACATATTATATTATTACACATAATACAGGCATCTTAATACATACATATATATACATCATAATACATACATCATATACATATATATATATATATATATATATACACATATATATACATCATAATACATATATATATATATATATATATATATATATATATATATATATATATATATATATATATATACGAGTAAAATGTTGCTTGCATACTGCAAGCAGATCGACAACACTAATTTCATATCGGCATTATATCGGGACGGTCCTAAAAAGAAAAAAAAGGATAGGAAATAATCTTAAAATTCGCTGCAATTTAATCGTCTGGCATCGAACCCGGGTCTTCCTGGTTAACTTACTATTCAGCGAAACAGAAGATCACCATCTCTAACTATGTGTGGAAATTCAATTAGAAATATTGGCTGCAACTGCCTAAAACGACGACTTACTTTTCCCTTATATTCCTTATGAGAGAAATTTTAACGTGCTCTGGCATCGAACCCAGGAACAGCATTGTCGTATCTAATTTTTTTTCTTAAGCCGAGTCTTAATATACTTCTTCTAGCAAAGCAAGACATTCCTATTATTTCGATAAGTGCAACAAAATAAATAATGAAAACTAACTCCATATATTATAAATGGGGGATATATATACCGTCTGGCTTTGAACCCGGGTCTTTCTGGTAATACTTTCTATGCAGCATTAAAGAAGATCAACACCTTTAACCATGTGTGAAAATTCAAGCAGAAATATTGGTTCCAACTGCCTCAAACGACGTCCTACTTTTCCCTTATATTCCTTATGAGAGAAAATTTAATGTGCCCCGGCATCGAACCCAGGAACAGTTCCGTCTTATCAATATTTTTTTTCTTAAACAAATTCTTACCATACATCTTCCAGCAAAGAACAAACTTCCTATCATTTCGATAAGTGCATCAAAAATAATGAAAAACTACTCCCATGTATTTTAAAGGGCAGATATTTGCATCGTCCTAGCATCGAACCCAGGATATTAATTGTGAAAGTCATTTGTGTTTTCGGTAGATCATGAGCATATATATATAGGCTCATAGAGTTTTGATTCTCTAGCTATCCGGAAAGTATTTTTTAAAAATTCCCGAAAATCGAATCAATGCTTTTAAATGCCAAAATTCGGGACTTTGGGGCCCTCTGGAATCGAACCTATGACACTGAGGATCAAAATCGCATTTTTTCTGGCAGTTACACATTATGGCCAATACGTCATAAAAATTTTAAGTCAATGACGCTTTTGGTTTAGGCTGTGAATTAGTATCCTATCTATCTATCTATCTATATGAATGAATCCGGAGAAGCATCTATATATAATAGATATATTACACTTAATACATACATTACAACAATACATACCATGTATGAAATTCCTTGTATCATGAATACGTTTCAATTTCGTTTTCTTTGGACTCCCTTAAGCTGTCGCCTCCAACAGCTTCGTTTCAATACAGAGTCCATCGACTGAGAATTCAGGCCTGAAACGCTGCCTGAATACACAATTTGTTGAAATAAACGAGATAGGAGCAGTTAGAGAGGGACATCTGGCCTAAGGAAAACGTCACTCCAAGAGACCCTCACAAACACTCCCTTTCAGCAAATCCGTTCGACCTTAAAACTATTTACGTTGGCTGAAAAAGTCAATGCTTCTATATAAACGCGGAGAGTGACCTCTCGGGACACTCTTTCTCTGCTATAATCGGATTCGACGGAGGAATTTGGCGGATTCAGATTCCGCAAACGGGAGGTGCCAAACTCAGGATTTTTAAGGGGTAACGACCCTCATTCATATATGCTATGGCAGGAGAAATATTACTTATCTTTTACTATGAAAAGTTTCAATGATATGAGATTTGCAGATGCTCTATTACTCTAGACTTAATTTTGCAATTTCGATTCCTAGAATTGTAATTCAGTTGGAACTAACTGAAAAACAAAGTCGTAAATTCAATATCCTCTTCGGCGTGGGAGGAAACGACGGAAGACTGTGTGAATGATGTGACGTATTTGGCACCAAAGACCTTTTGCAGCATCTTACCAAGTGACGTCATAGGGATGAAATATTCCAATGAGAAGGGAGAAATATAAGGAAGAGAGATATTCTAATAAAACCCATAGGGGAAAATTGCGTTACAAGTAGACTACATAATGATTTTCCTCCAATTTTACCAAGCATTTTGATTGTCCCGAAATATAAATATTTAATAAAGCCTTTGCGTATTTACAGAGTTATTTTATGAATTAATTTGTGAATTCAGATGTCTGCGATTGATTTCTTCTGATCACATGTCACTGAGAATTAAACACCTTTATATTTTTTTTAAATTTTGAGCAATATTCTTATATAAAAATTCCCATTTTTAATATTCTTAGTAATTAAATGGTAAAGACGTTTCCGATCCTTGTACTCAGCTGGGTATTTGTGAGGATATCGTTAACGAAGATTGTCTCTACGAGAGGAGCCTGGTCGAATGTTTCAAAGCTGAAATGATCCAAGGATAATTATTGTATCAATTTACGCCAAAACTGTGAAATAGAAATAATAGCAACGTGAGGATATTTGCTTGTTACAAAAAGAAATCATAATTTCTGTATCGAAAGAGTTTTACGTTGCAGGTATTAATATAAGCGGTGTTACATCGCGGCAACTTGTATTCAATGTACACATGTGAATGCTTCAAGGCTAAATTTATCGAGGGGAAGACATTGCATTATCTGTATAAAATCAATGGCGTAAATATAAATCGATCCAGTTTAATATTTCTGGGTCACGCTCAAAAATAGCTTAAATTGCAGCACTCATATCCGTAAAATATGATTACAGAAACTAAAACAAAACTCAGATTTTAATGCGAATAGTCGGTATGTGCGATGAAAAGTTAGGCAATGATGCAACTTCACTTTGATAAGGCCTCATCTAGAATATGTGGCTATTATACGGTTTCCAACGAATGAAAACTTTATCGGTGAACTCGAAAGTATGCATGGAGATTCGATTAGTTCAAAATGGCTGTGATAATACAGCGAGCGATCCGAAAATGCTCTCTGCAGCTGGTTGGAAAAAAGGATTAGGAGCTACGATGCGATCTCTAAATAAATTCAAAGGGAGTCCATTTACGATGGAAGTAATTGGAATCATGCGAACTCCCAGCTATTCCGCCAGATCCGATTATCTGCGGAAAGTAAGAGAGATAAATGCGACGAAAAAATCGTTTATAATCAGAACCATTCTTTCCCTGGACGAAACTATTGCCTGTTTTGCCCAGTCTGACCCATTGCCTTGTTTTTCATTACTCCGAGAGATGGCGATATCAAAGTGGATGTATTTTTAAAATTCAATTTAGTTATTATTTTGCATTGAATATGATTCCCACCAACATGAGCTAGTTTCTTTAACTATTTTATATTTATAAATATTTATTTAACACAGTAGCAATAACCAGGTATTGTAGTATTCCATATATTAGTAAGAATAGACAATTAATAACTGTGTTTTAAATATCGCATTTTAGTCGAAAATAACAATTCAAATCTCTTGGTGAAAAGGATTTATTGAGATATTAGGATAATAGATCAAACTTTTTTAAAATATGATCTGCTTCAATTTTACTTGAATACCTAAATTGCATCGGTAGTTAACAATATAAATATTACAAAACCTATAATAAATTTAAATCGTAAAGCTAATTTGAAAAATCTAACATCAGATCTTAAAATTTATTATGAATCATTGATATGAGTAAGAAATTATAATTTAGAGTCTATCGATGCCGAGCACATTTCTAATGGGTAATTATTGTTACACTACTAAAGGCGAATCGTTCTCATCAGATCGATAAATATAAAGAAGAAGAATTTATATTTTCGTTTTTTTATGCCTTGGACCATTCATTTTATATTTATATAAGGGACTTTAAACGAGCAGTGTAGATTTCTACTAAATATGATCTCGTATTTGGGATATACGGCTTCCTAGATCTCTCTTGTACAACACAATTAGGCGCTTTAATCACGGTTTACGAAAAAGGAAAAAAGGAATGTCTTCGTCCCTCAGTCTTCCTTCGTGCTAATTAAAAATCTTCTTAATGAGTAATAGCGGGCGACATTTTTTTACTTGATTTTTAATGTTGAAGTACAGGCATGTCGATCCCACACGCTAATTATGAAATAGTTCAACTTAAGTTAGAATTCCCGGATCATTTTCAAAGTAAAATAATCAAACATGGAATTCGAAATAATATTTTATTATCAAATATCAGTCATCACAAATTAAAGAATATTCGAATATTCCCGTTTGAATCTATTCCTACAGTTCGTTGTGTGTTCTACGGAGCGTTGGATCGTTTGCGATAGTACTGTCAGAGAGGGCGCCCGGTGAATTGGTCCGCGGGGAATTGATCTCCCGACAGACTGGTACGCGGGGAATTGATCCCCCACGTTGATGTTGTACTACCAACCCAACCCAACCCCCCGGTTAATTTATTCATATCATTAACCAATAACCAGGGCGTGTAGATTAACATATGACTGAATAACAATAGTACAACATCAGCGCAGGCTCATTCATTCTGTCAGACTTGAAATTTGAACAATAGTTTTGCCTTTGTTTATCGCATTTTTATATAAAAAGGATCATAATTACCACTAAAAATGTTGCATTCCATTCATTTATAACATTAACCAATAATCAGGGCGTGTAGATTAACATAAGATTAAATAACAGTAGTACAACATCAGCGCGGGGGATCAATTCCCGTCGTACCAATCTGTCGGGATATCAATTCCCCGCGCACGAATACACCGCGTACGAAATCTCCGTGTACGAATTCCCCCCGGATCAATTCACCGGCCACGGTCAAAGAGTACCCAATGAATAAATAACAAAATAATTTACTGCGTAAAAAATAAACTAAAAATATAACGTGTAATAACAAATACTTATAATGAGATTATAGATTAAAGTTGGAAATTTCCGCCTCCAGAATTAACGTGCAAACGATATTTTTAATTAACGACATGTTTACGCTTATGTGGACATGGGTAGATTCGCGACGATCCAATGGCGATAACTCGACCCCGGATAGTCCGGAGTGTACTGTGCATGACATCTAATCATAGTGCTCTCATTAATTTTTTAATGAAAATCAGGTTGCTTGCCATCTTCTCTGCTGCCCGAACCTAATCAGTTCTCTACGTCCCCCTCTTTGCCCTCTAATCGTAGACCTTAAGTTAGGATAACTTTCTCAAACAGAACTGTTGCAGAAATATTCGAGAAGATTCTGCTTTTCAGATGCAGTCTCTCTCCTCTGAAACGCTAATTTGCTTCGATTCGCCGCCTTAATTCGCGAAATGGAGTGCGATGAGAAAATTTGCAAGTTGATTATTAATTAAGCCACCGGGGGAAAGGTGTTGGAGTTCGGAAAATAGAAATTGGAATCAAAGGAGGGCTGGGAAGAGGAGATTAGAGAGCACCTTGTAACCATAGATCCATGATTGCGATCATTTCAGAGCGTGGACTTAGATTTATATGATATATTTCCAGTCTGTATGCCATAAAAAGTTTCAATTTAAGAATTGCTGTAGGTTTATCTTAGCTTAAAAAAGGGAAATAGCGGAAATGATATATTTTACGAGTTTGGAAGATTATTAATTTAAACATCACCATTAAAGGCAGCAAACGGCAACACTGAAAACAAATAGCGCTTCTTTAATAGCTCCTACGTCTATATGGAAAATTCAGAGGTATATATTAAACATTTACTCTCGTTTTTTTAAATTATGCGAGTATTAAGTTAGTATGATAATTATTATGTTTTAAGAAAGAATAAATACTTATGAGTAATGAATGTTTGTTATAAAATTTATTGATTCCGAAACTGATTTTGATCCGTCGTTAGTTCCGTACCGGTTATTGGATAAGAAGCAAATTGAGAAGTATTTTACATTTGTTTCAGTCAGCGATAATATGGATGTTTTAATGTAGTAAAAGTTCCCTCCAAATGGGAACATCTTATCAATCACTCTGTATTAATGAATCTTCATGTAAATGTGTATCATTGTAGGGGGCGTAAGAGGAAGTATAAGCCTTTTGAATACGGTTTAAGAAATAGTTCACGCCCTATCGTCCCCCTCATCATCATCACGCTCCATACTTATTTCAGGGACGTTTGGAGATATTAGTCGCATAGACTTATATCCATTTCATCCTGCTTTCAGGCTTAATGGAATGGAAGGAATTAAATGCTATCTATTCTGTCCCGCTCTATATTTGAAAGGAGTAATTACAGTCAGCCATTTATAAAGCATTACATATCTCTCGCATGTTTCGATTCGAAAAATGCCAGCCACACTGCGATGAGCTAGTACTTAGCGCATCCTGGTTGCATTACTCTGTTTCCTAAAGCGATTTCTCAGCTCAATTAGGTATATCGAGCGCATGGCATCGCCTCACTAAAGCATACACAAGTCTGAAAAATGCACTAAATAGCCTCGTCAGTGTAATTACCTTAAAAGTATAGAACCATTTCAGAACTGCGAGAGATATTCAAGTCAATCACACATCAAGGAAATGTTTCACTGACTATAGCGTTGGCTGCTCGTGTTGCTTTTTATCTCCTGACACTCGATGCAGTCTTGTGCATTTTGAAGAGTTATGGAATAGTCGTAATTTGAAATAGTAAAAAATAAAAGTGTACTTCAAAGAAGAGGTTAAAAAAATAAGAAATGATACGCTTCGTAATTAGAATAGAAGTAGTTCGTGGATATACTAGTAAGCATCCGTTTTTTCAGTGTTTAATGTTTGTTTTTAATCCAAAATTTGTATTTAACTAACAATCATAACTAACAAGTGATAACAAATGCTTTGATTGGTTACCATTTAATTAATTAAAAATTAGATAATTGATTCCAAGTTTTATTACTCGTTCTTCCCCTGCCCTTATCTGTAATTGAATACATAAATGAATTAAGTTACATCCATAGAATTATCGGTAGAGCATAATACAAACAACCTTACTAAGACCATTCTTAGCAATAAAAACCAATGAAAAAGTAACAGAAGAAAAATAACCTAAGAATTCTTTAAATATAAACCGAAAACTCATGTTTAAAGTATTAAAAGTAATAAAAATGTCTTCGGATTAAGATCACCGTAGCTACAGCGAAGAAATTCAAGCTGAGACTGCTATTTTGAAAGCTTCGAAATTCTGCTTAAAGTAATACTCATTCTGAGGGAGGAGAGTCCATGCTACGAAACAGAGCTCATGCGATTCGAACTGTGAAGAGACAAATTCCTGCTAATTTAAATTATCGCAGCATTTAAAAAGAGCTTTCTCTTCCGGAACGCGAAGGCAATAAATTAACCAAAGTCAAGTTCTTAAGCGTAGCGACGCAGGGCCGCTAACATTCTTCCGCACTGCCGTTCGTCTTTTTCATTCTTTTTCCCGAATTCCTCTTCTGAGAATTCAATCTGGCAATGCGTGGGTAGTGGTGAGTTATGCTTTTTAGTAATGCTGCACTTTCGGCGCAATTTATTTTAAAATTAATCGAACAAAAAGTCATTTATTTCGCTTCTGACAAAAGAATCTGCATAAAAAATACATATATTAATTTATATAGATTCCAGTGATACTTAATTTCGCGATAAGCATTTTGAAGGATCCTTTTACTCCGCTCCCATCCCAGTGTGCTTCACTAATTCAACTCAATCGCTACGCGTCTTTGATTCAAAAGTATAAATGTTTCCGTGCATTATTTTCAGCCCTCCTCCCAGAGTACCTACGGCAATTGACTATTCCAAGAGAGAAATATCTTCAAAGTAAAGAATAAAACCAAATCTATAATCTCGGGCTCTTAAATTCATCCATAAAAAATCTAAATACACTGGTGCAAGCTAATTATTCTCTGCCACTATTTTCCATTCAACATAAATTTAAGACATTGAAATAAAGATTATAACCCGTAACATCTTCTCTGACGCCGGAGCTAAGACTACCTCTTCATCAGGATTGAAGCCGCATCACAAAGGATGAGAACTAACCTAATCTAACCGTAAATGGATAAGTGACTTTAAAAACTGTGAGATGCGAGTAGAGTCTTTGATCGGGGATATGGGAAACTGAGAAGTTAATTACAAAAGGGTTATCTTTACTAAGAATTTCCAATTTCATAATGGCGCAGGGAAGAAAGAATGTCGAAAGTTTGAACCTTCTTTCTTCGGTGGAATCACTTTAGCAAAAGTTCTTTAGTAAAAGTTCTTTAGTAAAAGTTCTGCGGGCAAAACTATTTGAACTGAAATTTGAAGACGAACTTCCTTTTTCCGATTACAAACACGCACTACAATGCTATAATTCGACATTATATAAAAATTAAGACTGGCTATCTTTTTACAAAACGTGTGGTTTACCATAATAATATTAGATTCAATTAAATAGTTTTTATTTTTCTTCTCGATTTCCATCATTCGTATTTATTGCATAGCACAAGGTTTCCCAAACTATGCTCCGCGGAACACCGGTGTTCCGCTGAACCTGAATAGGTGTTCCGCGAAAATTTGGAGTCTTAATGCAGAATTGGAGAAGAAAAGTCATAAAATGCTTTATTTATTCATGTTTGATGTTTATATTATAGTTATATGGAGATAAAAATAGGGTAGATTTAGAATAGAAGGTGAAGAAGATAACAGTTTTGGGTTGGGTGATCTTTTACTACGTAAGAAGTCTTGCAATCTACGAGAAAAAGTTTCATTAATCGTATTCGAATCCATTTAAAAGACGAGTTCTGATTATGTTAGATTGTGAGTTACAATTGTGAAATGAAGAAACAAAGCAATAGATACAGTGGACGACGTCTTAGCGATTGAAATCCAAGAGGATTAAAGAGAGCTCAGAAGTTGGATTCGAGAGGTACCTTGGGATCGAAAAAGACAAAAGAAGGGGTTTTGGGAAATGCCATCGATTCCGACCGCTCAATTGGTATTTCAATAAAACTGCAGGATTTCCTCTTCGAATCGCAAAAAATCTCAATCCATGGGAAAAAGAGAAAGACATGTACGCAATGTTTACTTTTTAACTGGATTTCTGATGCTGAACTCGTTTCAGAACGTTTGCGTATCCGAAGAAAAACTACGCGTCCTCTTTTAATTGCAAAAAATACAGCAAAAATTTGGCAAAGTTTCATCGAAGAAAGATCCGAGTATTTTAGATTTTAACATTGGATTTGCATGTGGGGCAAATTGTATTTTATTTTTACGCATCGGAATTTTGCGTTGATTTTAAAGCGTAAAATCCTCCTTTTCGCTTAAATTATGTTTCTAAATGTTAAGGTAGTAGCGATATGCTATGCCAGGGTTTCCCAAACTTTTTCTGCAATGGAACACTTTGCAAACCTGGGAAGTTTACCGGAACGCTTAGCTTAATTTTAGGTAATTCTGATTGTAAAATTTTAAAAATCATTGAATTACTACAAATTATTTATTTAGCATTCACTTTAAAATATGAAACTATATAAACATAAACTAGAATATAAACAAAATAACATCGAAAAATATTTCAAAAACTACATACTTTCATCATGGCAAGGAGTTTGTGTCAATGAGTCAGGAGTGTAGCTTTATATATAATAATGTAGAATTATGCTTCGGCCGTTAGGCCATCCTCAGACACAATGAAATGAATAAAGATTATTGAATTAATGAATTTTGTTCGGATTCAAGGAAAGAAGTTATAAGGTATGATGCTGTATTGAATAACACGATCCCCCAATATATTAAGTGCACACAAGAAAATAAATGCTTATATCCAGTCGCCGCGCTGAAGGAGCTAGTGTACAGTAAGTCCAAATCGGACATGGCTAAACAAACGTTTTAATGTTTAATAGTTTAATGAAATGAAAGCAAAATATCCCAGTTTTCATATTGCTTAATAAACCACTCTTTCTACAGTGTTTTCGATCGTTGATTATGGAGAGGTTAATTTGAGGTTAAAGTCGCCGTTTTGAGGTGAATTCCTTACCCAAAGAAACCTTTCTCTTTCCCTATCAAATATATTCCCACGCATTCCCTTCCATAATCTATATTTTTCGAAATATTGCGTGTTCCCTTTTCCGTAATTTAAAACAATGTAAACATATCAGCCGTTTGAAATTGAGTGTCTTAAGGAAGTGTCTTCAGATACCGCTCAATCCATTTCTCGTTTCTGAGGATGGCACATACTTTTGCATCTTTTTACGCTTCCTTATAGATCCCCTCTTCTGAGAATGGCTTCCATCTCAGCTCCTCTACGAGCATTACGTTAGATTACGTAATCGCGTTCCGCAGTATCGCTGACCACAACGGCTTTGAGACGATCTGCGTCAAATTAAGCAATATTGTATTGCATTTAGAATCCTCATCAAATATTTATGCCTCGTTCCGTGATCCCCTTACCTAGGGTTGATAATAATCTCCCTCGATCCTCAATATTGCCTCATCTCCATTGGGAGTCTTTACGGGACTGCTTCATACATTTTTCCTTCCACGGCTAACTTACGCATTAAACTCCAATTTCGCGGAACATTAAACGAGACGTTTCGGTCTAAATTCAAATTCAGAGAGGAAATTACCACGGAATTCGGATTAAAATATTTCAGGGCAACCCTCGAGTAATTCGATTAAAAGATAAAAAGCAGGCAATATTTGAAGCAAATGTTACCCTAGGGAATAACGCGGCACATCGGAGGAAAAGCATTTACGCAAGAGGAATTTGAGACATTTCCGCAGTGCCTTGATATGTGCCCTTGCTTTTCTCGTGTTATTCAAGGAATAAGTAAATCTCATATTAAACTGACACCCGTATGGAGCAAATAAAAAGATTACCTTTTACTGGCCACACTTTTCCTGTATTCATTAAATGTTAATCTTTTCATTTATTCCTGTTTGAGACTTACCACGAAGTCACGGCACAAGCAGTGCATTATATGAAACCCGTATATTCAACTAAACCACTATGTCTCTTTACTTAAAAAAATATATGTGTTTCCGTACAACATTTTCTGTCCTCAGAATACCTACGTAAATCAAATATTCATAATAAAATTCACAGAATCGGGCGAGATATGGTGGAAACCCATCATGCAAAATGAAGAAGATAATTGGTACGTTTTCCACAAAAAATGTTTTATTTGTACTACCGGTTTCGACGGAGGACCGTCATCTTCACGTACAAGTTATACAATTCATTTTGAATTGTAGAACAAAGTACAAATAAAACATTTTTTGTGGAAAAAGTACCAATTATCTTCTTCATTTTGCAAATATTCATAGGCAAAAATTTCTTCGAAGTAAAGAGAAAAATCGCATCTATAATCCGGGATTTTTAATTCAAAAATAAAGAAAAGTGCACGCATGGCGCAGGTTAAATTGACTCTTCCGCTGAGTTTCATATAAGAGAAATTTTTGCTTTTCTCGTGTTATTCAAGGAATGAGTAAATCGTATATATTGACACCCTAATATTTCCTCCAAAACGCTTAATTACGATATGTCTCGTAGATAAAAACTTCAGCCTTAATTTTCCACGTTTTAGTTGCTAAAACGCTTTTCTCTTTCGCCCAAGAGATTTTTCGTGTCAGCCAAGCGCTCATAGTATCTGCTCAAACAGCTTATAAAAATATTCACAAATCGTTAGAATTGTATTTAGACAGATAATAAAGTTCAACCACCACCAACTTTTAATGGAAACTTAAATATAAACTACCTATTAATATTCAGCTTTAAAAATAGTGCATTTATGAAGGCTAACAAAGCTTAATATCCTGCAAATATTGTGTATCTAATGTTTTTTTACTCTAAATTTAGTGTCATCTGTGCAGCGTAAACGAAATTTCCAATTTAATCTTATCGAAGCAAAAATCTGTCGTTTTAATCAACTGCAATCTAACTTTAACTCTCCAATCAGATCTAAATAATAATTGATGAGATACGAGATTTATGGATACCGTAATTTATGACAACTATCACCTTCTTCGAGTATTTCTAATATCCACATTTCACTAAATTAAAATCCTTCTAGTTTATACCTTGACCAGATTAAATTAATTCATGGAAGTATCATTCCGGAAGGGAATTGTCGAATAGTATACTCCCTCAGTTACACCTGTAAGAGCATGCTTTGTCGATGCGCTATGCATTATCTGTTAAAGGAGATCCAATCTCACCGCATAAAGGCACGACATAAAAGGAACTATTTCGTTATTTTTTCAATCGCGATACGCTGAGGCACACACCTAGTGGTGAAGATGGACTTCTGTGTTAGTATATGCTGATTCCGTGTGAAAATGGACGGATTCAACGTCAATTATTCCGCAAGGAACGAATATTTTTTGCGTACCTTTCAGGAATGACATGGAGCCCTCATATACGAAGACAGAAACTCGATTGTATGAGCTTCGGTCTGCTCTTCGATTATTTAACTGCCGCGGAGTGGGGCATATGCGATTGCACCAACAGTCGGTTCTAATTGGATGCCCAAAGAGATATTTCAGCCAATGTCAAACCGTAGTCAAATATAAAGTGTCGCTGAAGCTAAGTCAACTAACATGACTTGAAGATATTGCGAAATAATTTAGAAGACGTCCCACCCTTTAACTCTCAAATAAAAGCCTTTGAATGCAAAATAATGTTACCATATTGATAAATGGACGTAGAAAAATCTACCGCGGAACACTGGTGTTCCGCTGAACCTGAATAGGTGTTCCGCGACAATTTGGAGTGTCAATGGAGAATAAAAGACATTAAATGCTTTATTGATTTATATTTTAAGTTTTTATTACAATATTATAGTTTTATATTTAAAAATAATTACCAAATAAATAATTTGTTGTAATTAAATGATTTTTTTAATTTTACAAGTAGAATTACCTAACCTAAATAAAAGCTAAGTGTTCCGTTAAACTTCCCAGGTTTGCGAAGTGTTCCATTGCAGAAAAAGTTTGGAAAACCCTGTCCTAGAGAATCACGTCAAAGGTAGAGTAGAGCGGGGCAAGTTTGGTACCGGGGCAGCTTTACACGATACTCATATATCGTTTTTCAGAACAGCTGATATGTCAAAAGAGGTACCGTGGCCATCATTTGCACTCATAACAATTTGGAGTTGCTCGTGTTATAAGAGAAGTAGACAATTTTTTATATATTTTCCTCTGAGGAGTAAATCTATACACCAATGTAATGGCGTTAATATAAGACCATCATAAATCATTATGCTTCATCCAACTAGATCCCTCTTTTTATTGGTATCTTAAGCTATTCATTTGATTCCTTACCTCATGAATAAAACGTATAGGTTGAGCTGTAACGAAAACATGGAGGAGTGGCAAGTTTAAAAGCTGTGTAAATCCGCCCTGAGCTTGTGTATATCAACACACACAACCCACGTCAATTGACAGCTTTCAATTGCTATATATCTATGGGTGCTTGTGTTTAGATGGAAATACTGTTTGGAATTAGATGAGAAAAACCAGTAGAAGTAAATAGATTGACCTAAACGTTATAAACGCGGAAGAAAGGGTGCTACTGACTTTGGTTAAAATTTGAAGACTATTAGTAATTGCTATGAAATTTTAAATAACCTTATTAAAGTAGACTTTTATTTTATGTTTTGTTAAGGGAATGTAAACATTCCCCTGTTCCCTGCGTTAACGTGCCCCGGTTACGGGGTAGGTTTACACGGGTCACATCACTGAAAAACATTCAATTGAATAAAAAACTATGATAATTTAAGACTTATAAAAGACACCGCAATAAATCTAAAAGTTCAACGAATGAATGATTACGAAAAACTGGAAATAAGTGCAACAATTAAAAAGAGAAAAATAATATTTGAAAAACTGTGTAAACCTGCCCCGGTATCCCCTACAGAAAACCAAGTTCAATTATTTGGAAAGACTTCGTTTTCGCTCAATTATTTAGGCTTCGTTTAAGCTCAATTATTTTCTCCAGGGCAATTTAAACTTCTAAAATTGCAAAAAGATAATGTGAAATATCTAGGCAGCATCTATAAACCGCATGACTTTCACAGCTGAATTGGTGCCGATATTTAGCTCTCAATAGAAGTGGATTAAACGCCCTGATTTTTTAAATAGATCAAAATTCAAAGTTATCTTGACCTTTAAATGCAAAAAATCAA
This sequence comes from Sympetrum striolatum, assembly GCA_947579665.1. Lineage (NCBI taxonomy): Eukaryota > Metazoa > Arthropoda > Insecta > Odonata > Libellulidae > Sympetrum > Sympetrum striolatum. The sequence goes on along the minus strand of OX388346.1, from coordinate 71,172,946 downwards.
TATCTGACGTCTTAATGAACCTTAACCACTGCCATAATTGATACCCGCACGAGGTCCCAAAAAGTTTCAAAATTCCCGCACAAAAAATAGGTTATTAATTTGACTGACGTAGCAACGGCATTAGCGCGCCCTGGAAGGAATCGTTTTTTGGGCCCACGTGATAAATAATCCCGTCGCATTCAGCGGGTTTAAATGTTTGTTCGGATATATCCATACAGCTCAGAGCTATTGTGCACGAATGAGCCGTCGGTATGGAAGACAATAATGAAGTTCTGTATAGGATTATGGCCAAATGTATTAAAAAATTCACTTTGTAAGGCAAATCATACACAAAGCTCCCAGTGACTTTGACGTAAAATACTCTTTGTCAGCGGCGAAATTCTTATAATGTAATATAAAAAGGATTGCGTTCTCACCAAAAGCAGAAGAGGAAATCAGTTTTGCTTCTATCTGATTTCCGTAGTTCATCAACGGTACCAAAGGATATCCCAGTTTCATATACGTATGAAAAAGATACTATAAGCGGGAAGGAAATATCACCAGTTTTTTAAAAATGCATCGTGATAGGAAATGGCAGATAATTAGATATCAGATAAAACCTACTTGATTAAGTCCATTCTCTTTATAAAAAAATTGAGACCTTGCCTCGGAATTGCGAAAGAATTTATAATCGATAAAAGCTAAAATATTCATGAAACTTTAAAATTTAGGGTGTGATTTTGATATGAAATAGTTTTGAGATAGGAAAAAAATATTTATTATCCAGGAGAGATTCTCCGAACGAATTATCTAACCGTAAGTTACAAGTTCACTGACAATAATAAGAGACAAAAAGTGAGAAAGTTAATTTTCCGAGCGGTTTCGATGGTTATTATCACTACGCATCTACCTAGGAATGATTTTTAATCATTCAAAGTAATCCAAGTTCCATGCAAAACCTCAAGGATGTATGGTGCAATAAAGGAGCGTGCTATGAAAGTTTGCCTAGATGAGATTAATGGCGATAAATTAAGCTGATAAGGATGCCCACGCCTTATTAATTGTTGCTATTCCAAACATTGCAGACTCACTCCATGAAGGATAATAGAGTTGCGGCAGTTCAGTGGCTCATTTTCGCTATCTCATTAAGCTGCCACTATCGCATTATGGAACTTCCCCAGCGGCGGGCGGATTTCAGAGCTCTCTGTCTGATTGGCGCGTGCTAAATATATGTCGAGATGGTTAATATTGATAAAGTAGTTAACGAAGAAATTATCGTGCGACTTACGTGTAACACTAATGATTTTAATTGATCGTTGAGTTATTGATCTCATTCGCAATCCTCGAATATCCTTTGTTACGAAACAATAGTCAAGTAAGACGTCACAGAATCCATTTTCTCTCATGATTCTCGAGTTTAAATCTGAGACGTTCTTACAGAAACGTTTTACTCCGGATTTGTGCTGAAAAAGTGTCATGTAGTAATTTTTAGAGTCAAGCAATATATACGCTTTTTCTATTGTCTTAATAAAAAATCCGTAATATTAATAAAGATGGACGAAAAGCGCAATTCCAAGAAAAGTGTGAAATGGTTCCAAAAAGTAATTTTTCAAGCTCCATAAGGTTATTAGATGCATTCATGTCAGTGAAATAAATTTAACAAAATTTTAGCGAAGAAATTCAATTATACAAGCTGATGATGACAAGTTATACGTGTATGTAATACGAGTAAAGTGTAGCTTGCATACTGCAAGCAGATCGACAACACTAATTTCATATCGGCATCATTTCGGGACGGTCCTCAAAAGAAAAAAAAAAGGATTGAAATTTTTCTTAAAATTTGCTGAAATTCCATCGTCTGGCATCGAAGCCGGGTCTTTACTGTGAAATTACTTTACAACACAATAGAACATCACCATCTCTAACTATGTGTGAAAATTCAAGCAGAAATATTGGCTACAACTGCCTCAAAAGACGCTCTAATGTTCACGAATGTAAATGGCTCTCGGGACTCGAACCAAGGACGATTTTGGAAATTTAAAAATTGTTTCAGAAAGTTCTTAATCATCTCAATCTATATGCCAAATTTCAAGTTTCTATATTATTGGGAAAGGTTTCAAAATAATTCCTGAAAATCGGATCAACTTCTGATTGCAGAGACACCTGGTGTCGAACCCAGGACACATTGATAGCTTTGAATGCATATTTTGATTTGTTAAGTTTTGTTCTTCTATCATGCAAAGTTTGAAGTTGATAGCATGCCGGGAAGTACCTAAAATTTGTTTCCGTTATCTCCGTAAGAAATGCATTGAGGAATTTAAATGGCCCTCTGGGATCGAACCAAGGACCATCAGCGAATATCTAAAATTTGATCCTGAAATTTATTATTGATCTCCAACTCCATGCCAAATTTCAAGTTTCCATGCCATCGGGAAAGGGACCAAAAAAAATCTTAAAAATCGCCACAATGCAATTTAAACGGCCGATTTTTGCCCCGACCTAGCATCGAACCCAGGATATTTTCTGTAAAACTCATTTATGTTTTCGATAGATCATGACCATATATATAGGCTCCATGAGTTTTGATTCGCTACTCATCCGGAAAGTATTTTTTTTTAATTCCCAAAAATCAAAGCAATGCATTTAAACGGGAAAAATCGGGAATTTGGGGCCCTCTGGAATCGAACCCATGACACTGAGGTTCAAAATCGCAATTTTTCTGGAGGTTATACGTTATGGCCAATATGTCGTAAAAATTTCAAGCCATTGACGCTAGTGGTTTAGCCTGTGACTTTGTATCCTCTCTCTATATATATATATATGAATATATATATGAATACGAGTAAAATGTAGCTTGCATACTGCAAGCAGATCGACAACACAAATTTCTTGTCGGCATTCTATCAGGACGGTCTTCAAAAGAAAAAAAAATTGAAAATATCTTAATAATTCTCTACAATTTTATCGTCTGGCATCAAACCCGGGTCTTCCAGGTGAACTTACTATGCAGCAAAACAGAAGATCACCTTCTAATACTATGTGTGAAAATTCAAACAGAAATATTTGCTAAAACTGCCTCAAAAGACGTTTTACTTTTCACGAATGTAAATGGCTCTCTGAATTCGAACCAAGGACTATCTAGGAAATCTAAAACATATTTTTGATATGTATCTAAGATCTCTATCCATATACCGAATTCCAAGTTTCTATATCATTGGCAAAGGGTTCAAAATAATTATTGAAAATAGGATAAGTTACTGATTGTAGAGACGCCTGGTGTCGAACCCAGGACAAATTGGTAGCTGTGCATGCACAGTTTCATTTGCAAGGACTTGATCTTATATTATGCAAAGTTTGAAGTCGATATCATGCCGGGAAGTACCTAAAACCTTTTTCTGTTATCTCCATAAGAAATGCATTGAGGAATTTAAATGGCTCTCTGGGATCGAACCAAGGACCATCAGCGAATATGTAAAATTTGATTACGAAATATATTTATTATCTCCAACTCCATGCCGAATATCAAGTTTCCATGCCATCGGGAAAGGGTCCAAAAAAAATCTTCAAAATCGCCACAATGCATTTTAAACGGCCGATTTTTGCCTTGACCTAGCATCGAACCCAGGTCATTTTCTGTAAAACTCATTTATGTTTTCGATAGATCATAACTATATATAAAGGCTCCTAGAGTGTCGATTCTCTACCTATCCGGGAAGTATTTTTTAAAAATTCCCGAAAATCTAAGCAATGCATTTAAACGGGAAAAATCGGGACTTTGGGGCCCTCTGGAATCGAACCCATGACACTGAGGATCAAAATCCCAATTTTTCTGGCGGTTAATTGTTATGGTCAATACGCAGTAAAAATTTGAACTCAATCACGCTTGTGGTTTAGGCTGTGAATTTGTATCCTATCTATCTATATACCTATCTATATACCTATCTATATATATGAATGAATCCGGAGAAGCATCTATATATAATAGATAGATATGATATATGAATGAATCCGGAGAAGCATCTATATATAATAGATACTGAATTGTGCATCCTTAGCGGGGTGATTCTTGGTAAATGGTGACTCTTAGTAAATTAAAAAAATCCATTTGAAAGCAAGAGCGCATGTCTAGATATAATAAAAAGTTGAAATTTTCACTTTGTGGAAGGAATATATAATGAAAATTAAAATAGGTTACAAAGTTTGTTGTAATTTTCAACATGTCTAGATCACTTGAAATATCTGCATCACGGAGAACATCGGGCTTATCAATGATGTTGAATTAATGATTAAATTTTGTGTTATTGACGATATTGTGACGAAAAATTAATTAAAATTATTTAGGCTCCCGGATAGTCATGTGGACAGCGCCTTTGCCATTGGTGAAAGTGGTCCCGGGTTCGAATCCCGGTGGGAGTCGATGTGCGAAATGCCCTAAGCAGTCGAAGCACTTTTAGCAATACTACTACCAAATTAATGATTAAATTTAGTGTTATTGACGATGATGTGACGAAAAATTAACTAAGGAGAGACTCTTAGAATAGGCATATTAAATTTTTTTGAATGAAGCACATAAATATTTCCCAAATATTTAAGAAATCTATCATTTTTGTGGCATCCACACTTTAAAAATCAAACGTATCCTTTGTTAGCTTCACGGAATGACGACAGCCTCGACAAAGACGGCCTTCAGCTGTTCCTTGTGTTCAATCCTTTCTCCATTGAGTCCCCTTTAAGACCCATTTTTAAGGATAAGAAAAATCGAGCCAAGATGCCAGGCGTGGGATGAACGACAAATTTTCTCTCACCCGAGCAGTTGTGCGGAACACTCATCTTTACTGTCCTAAAGTTCTCTATTCAACTCCATTTCCTTTACCAACTGATAAGAGGCTCCCTCCTTAACATCAGCCAAGATACGTTGACTGATATTTAGGGAGCTTAAGAGGAAGTCCAAATGGAATAAGCTCCAGCTTAAGTAGATTTGCCTAATCGGTCACTTTGTACTAGATCCTATCCCCAATCCATGTTTTGTCTCTTTTCCTTAATTTAACTATTAGTGTAACTACTTTTGTTTATTTTTTCTTCAGTTATTCCTTTTAATAGTTATTTCTTTCTTGTATAAAACCGAAGTCGCAAGACTACGATAATAATAATAAATCGTCTTTATATGGGCGAGATTGAGACTTAAAAGTCTCTTCTTCCATTTAACGCATAGTCATTAATTATGAAATAAGAAGTAGAAATAATTAGAAGAATTGTGGATGTAAAAATCCTAAGAGATTCTCTGGAGAAAAGAGCTAGCATCAAAAACAATAATCTAACTTCAAAACAGCTTCTAGGGATCCAAAAACTCGTTAACGGTTTGCAGATTCCCCTTAACGGATCAGGGCAATAAAGATTCTATTCTTAATAAAAAATACACAAAATTACGAAACTTCCGCAATTATCGTTGGGAATTCTGCAAATAAGGCTTGATCTCTTAGTTTTCATTTAATATACGATGATTATGTTGCCTACTGTACTTCCGTACTCTTGAAGGACTCACGATGTTTATAGTTAATGTTTATTTTTATTCGATGATAATAGTTAAAGACACTAAGTTAAAAATGGAACTTTCAGTTTTTCGAAGTTGCTAAGTTTTTTTAGAAAGGAAAACGAAAATGCAGTTCTTCTCTCTGTTCTCAAATTATGATGCTATTATGAAGTAGATAACACCTCAATGTTTAGCAATCCTTAAACATTGGATAGTTCTAATGAAAACAATTGTCTGTCGAGATATTTAAGCATCTATAGGACAAATTTCTGTTTCAAATAGGTAATATTTGAAGAGTATAAACGACTCCGATGTGCCATATAGTGACAAAACTATATGAAACTGTAACAAAAGAAGACTGACTGGGCTGCTTCAATGCTGTTTTAAAGTTACGAGTCCTCGAAGGGACCTTGTTAATTAATCTAAAGTCACTGACGTTCATCGTATCTTGATTCATGCCTCTCGAAGCGATCTTAAACCCGTAAGAATATTCTAATAAAGAGAAAATGTTGCTTGCATTCTGCAAGTATGTTGATAGCACAAATTTCAAGTCGACATCATATCGAGAGGGTCCTCAAAAGTAGAAAAAGTATTAAAAATATTCTTAAATTCGCTGCAATTTCTCCGTCCGACATCGAACCCAGGTCTTCCTGGTGATAATTACTATGCAGAACAACAGAAGATCACAATCTCTAACTATGTTTGAAAACTCAAGCAGAAATATTGGATGCAACTGCTTCAAACGACGTACTACTTTTCCCTTATATTCCTTATGAGAGAAATATTAATTTGCTCTGGCATCGAACCCAGGAATAGTACGGTCTTATCAAAATTTTTTTCTTAAACCAATTTTTACCATACATCTTCTAGCCAAGCACGAACTTCCTATCATTTCGATAAGTGTATCAAAAAAAAATAATGAAAAACTACCTCAATGTATTTTAAATGGCAGATTTTTGCATCGTCCTAGCATCGAACCAAGGATATTTTCATTAAAAGTCATTACTATTTTCGATAGATCCTGACCATATATATAGGCTCCTTGAGTTTTGATTCTCTACCTATCCGGTAAGTATTTTTAAAAATTCCGGAAAATCAAAGCAATGCATTCAAATAGAAAAAATCGGGACTTTGGGGCCTTCTGGAATCGAAACCATGACACTGAAGTTCAAAATCACAATTTTTCTGGCGGTTACACGTTATGGCCAATACGTCGTAAAAATTTCAAGTCAGTGACGCTTGTGGTTTAGCCTGTGAATTAGTATCCTATCTATCTATACATATGAATGATTCCGGAGAAGCATCTATATATAACAGATAGAGGGAGTATGGAAAACTTACTTACCTTAATTACGAATTATATGTGAACTTGCCTTAAATTTAACCTCGATTCAAACTTTTTAACATGGATTTTATTCACAAAATCTTAGATGTCAACGAGGAAGTATTGAACTTCATTTCATAAGAGAGGTTCATTTAGGGAAATGAAAAAAAACGTTCTCTCAGTGTGAAATTTCAAAGTTAAATATTTATATGGATCAATATTAGAAATAACTGTCACCGTACAACAATTGAATTTTGCACAGACATCCTTGTATTTTTCATATTGGTAGTCTTTGAAAGAAATAAATGTTAGATACTCTCACTGTGTTGAACGAGATTTGCTTAAGAAGCTTATAATCTTTCATTAATTTCTTGTGTTAGCATTTTGTTGCTCAGCCTAAGCATAGAGAAGCTATATTTACCTGGATCAGGATTCCAGGTGGACATTGTGAGTGAGTGGGCATGATGCCACGTGCAAATCAATCTAATTAACGCATTAAAGTGCATCGCAAACTGCTTAGTCTATTAAAGCGATTCGTCATCTACGGCGAGAACGCTGATGACGGGTGATCTAGTGCTTGCGTAAGAAACTAGCTTAACGTGGGGATAACATCCATGTAGCACGTTGAATGTAATTGCATCTATGCTTACCCGTCGAATAGGACAACGAATAGAGATTCGAATTAACCATTGTGTTAAATTATATTTGAGGAAATTGTCCTTAAGAAATTTAGTGACTTATCTATATTAATGGAATTAAAATATCAAATTTCCCATTCTCGCCAGCTTTTAAAATTCTGAAGTTGCGATAAAGGGAATTCTTTCGGGAAAACAACTTCTACCGTTTATTTTTTACGGAGTTTCAAATGGAAAAGACCTTTTGATCAACTTCCAAAGAAGATTTTATCCTCTGAGATGTGACATACTAAAACTTTTACTTTACCACAGATTATTACATAAAATACGACCAGGTTTCGCAGCAGTGCTGCATCATTCACCTGATGATGCAGCACTGCTGCGAAACCTGGTCGTATTTTATGTAATAATCTGTGGTAAAGTAAAAGTTTTAGTATGTCACATCTCAGTGTATGTCATTACCACCAAGTGAAGCCTGAACTTGTTTCCTAAGATTTTATCCTATTTCTTCATATTCATCGATCTTTCAAAATCCGAAATAGAGTACGTCATTGAGGTGCATCGGAAAGTGGATCGGTGTTGAGACTCCTGTGGGAGCCTCCAGCAGGTTAATATAGTTTTATTTTATTCGTTTTTATATTTATTTGTCAAATACAGTAGAACTTCGACTATCCGAACTCCGACTATCCGAATCGCTGATAATCCGAATCGCTTTAGGACACCATCTCATAGAGCAGTTCTAAATTCGCTGACGTGTAAGCATAACGGTAGGAACCGAATCAACCTACACGAAAAAAAACACACGCGCCTGCCGTTGGGCTGAGTATACTGATTAAAAATGTTTTATAAAAAATATTTAATAATGTAAATACTACATTAGTTTGATTTAGTTAAGGTATTTTCATTAGTATTTAGAGGTGATGTACGCTTAACATGCTAAAGTGTTACCATTTTTAAATTAATTAATACATAGCTCTTTTTTATACAATGTATGTAATTTTTTTCTCCTGTTTTCAAGAAGTTAATTAATTATCCGAATTTTCGATTATCCGAATTTTTGATTATCCGAATGGGGTCCGGTCCCAATTGATTCGGATAATTGGAGTTCTACTGTATACTATTTCGTTAAAGGTAAATTCTACGATAATTGTAATGCAATTAGTCAAAAATTGTATTCGTAAGATATTAATTACGTCAATAAGGAAAAACATTGTTTGGAACTTGGTGGGACCGATATGAGGAAATGGAAATTCTCTCGTGCGAGAATTTCTGCATAGCAATTTTTATGCTAAAACGAAGCTTTAGCTTTTTTAATTTTAGAGTTTTAGTTAAAAAGAGCATATTAACGATAGATGCGCAAGGTTTTCGTTACGCTGCACTTTTTATCTAAAGATGGAGGGTCGATTCCAAAACTTTCGCGGGCTGTATGTTGGAAAAACCTTTTCTATATTAATACTCAATGTTTTCTAGATAAAGAATTTATAATATTTAAATAAATAATTTATCACATTTAAATAAATAAAACAAGCACAACAATTTCCCTGTTTTAATATATTTACATAATATATTTAATTTTTTCATTACTGCAGCTGCTCACTGAAACTAAAGGAACGGTCGCATGCGTAAATGTCGAGGCGATCGTAGAATCCGCAAAATGAAAAAAAAGAATTAAAGTGACAGTCCGAGATACACAGAAAATGCATTTTATAGAAGAATAAAGTTACGGTAATAGCTAAGGGAGTTCATACATACGTAATATATGTTAACAACATCATTCACGTTTATTGAAAAGATAGCGCGAATGAACACGGAATGGTGGTGTGAAATATAATAATCGCTTGATAGGGAAATGAAGGGAATGATGGCGTAGAAGGAAGAATCGGAGAAAGTTGAGGAGAAGTTGGGGAAAAGGTGTGGAGAGATAGGAGCGAAGCAGGGATCCTGTATACTAATGATAAGACGGAACACCTGCGGAAATTATGTTTACCCACTCAGGAAATGAAATGCACAGCACAGGCTCTTGAACGTACTAAATCGATAAAAACATCGTGGAGAGTAATGTGGTCTCTTTCACATCGCAAGTAGCTCAGAATCGCATTAAGTTTGCGCCCACTTATGTCTAGGCATCTATATATATTAATTTAGTAACGTGTCCGTCCGTCTGTCCTCAAAAAAGGGATGTAACACTTTTAGCAAAATCTCAAAAACTAGACGTCGCACAATGTTCAAACTTTTAACATCATTAAATGTCTTCCCCCGGATGATCAAGTGGTACTTAAAATTTGCCTAAAGTCCACGGTTCGAACCCAAACGAGTAAAACAGTTTGCATAAGAAATACACGCAAAGTTCATTTTTTCCGTTGCATGACTCGTTTCTTTTGCAAAAATAAATTAGAAAGAACAGTCGTAGGAAGTCGAAACTAGCATCAAAAGAAGGGAAATAGAATAAAGATTCTTATTATGGTCGTGGAATATCGTTTGCGACTCGAAATTGCGAGAATTTTGATAAAATATACGAAAATTTTGTCTAAATTTCCATGTAGTAAACAACTCATTCCCTTGACGATCAAGGCGATTGTTGATTCCGAGCTCAAGCGTAATTTCATAAGAAGACGGGGAAAATTTTTAAAATTTCGAATTTTGTTGACGAGTCTGTAGCAACCAAGTTTTGTTTATAGCAACGTAATTGTTTACCGTCTTTTTCGTAAAATAAATGAGTTTTATATTTGTGGTTAACCAAAAATTGATTTTTCTCGAACAATTCAACGAGCTGCGTAAAAATATCCTGGTAAGTTGAGGACGTATTGAATATATATTCTTCTGAATTAAGTATTAAATCTAATCTATTTGCAATAATGTATATTTAGCGATTTACGGAAATGGAGTTAGCGAAGAACGTAAAGATTTCCCAGATTCGGTGTCTCTATTCTTTGAAGAGTTGAACGGCGGTTTGTAAAGTTGTAGCAAACCTCCAGCATCGTATGATAGACCAAAAAGGTAAAGAAATTTTATTTTATTTCAAGCAGAATATAAACATTGATTTAATCGTTGTTTTTAAGTGCTTCCAATCCATATATATTTACCATCCTTCTGTTAATGGTGTTTAATTTTTGTTCCTATTTTGACTTCATGATAATTTCTGTGTTATTTGTGTTCCGTGTTTATGTTACACATTTTAAGATTGAGATACGAGTCAGCTCCGTAATACACTTACTTTCCCGTAGAAAATTTCATCGGTGGTTATTAGGTAATATATAATTTATTTCAGTACCTAATTTATGTGTAATATTTTATTACTTTGCCCCCCCTGTACCTGTATGAAAATTTCTCCTTAAATGTGGTACTTATTGTCTTAATGTGATCTTAGAATATATTTTAGACGACTAAAACAGTTTGCATAAGAAATACACGCAAAGTTCATTCTCTTCGTTGCACGTTTCACTTCTTTTGCAAAACAAAATTAGAAAAAACAGTCGTAGGAAGTCGAAACTAGCATCAAAAGAAGGAAAATAAAACAAAGATTTTTATTTTGGTCAAGAAATGTCGTATGTGGTTCGAAATTGCGAGAAGTTCGATAAAATATACGAATATTTTGTCTGAATTGTCATGTGTAAACAAACCCATTCCATTGACGATCAAGGCGATTGTAAATTCCAAATTCATGTATAATTCCATAAGAAAACATGGCGGATCAATGAACAGTTAAAATTAATTTTGAAAATAAGAGATGAAGATTTACGAAGAATAAAAAATTGAATGTCATTTTAAAATTTTTGTGACAAACAATATCCTGTGAAGAAACGCACGTTGAAAGGTACGAACATTTTTCCATTGATTTTTTCAATTTTCTTTAAGCGTCTGTGACATCCGAGTTTTGTTTGTGATAACGTGATTGTTAACTGAATATTCAGTGAATTAAAACGATTTTGAAATTCGTACGTTGAAAGAATTTGCATTCTCGCTGTCAATTCCACTGATTTAAAATAATAACGTGGTAAGTTGTGGACCTATCTCATATTACATTTGACGGAAATTACGCACGTCCGAATTTTCCATCATAATAAAACTCTGATATTGAAAGTAACTCACCCAATTGTCAATACTTAGCATACTGTACGCTGAAATTTATTAATTTGACCTCAGCCGAAGAATAGGTCTTAATTCTTACACATGTTGAACATTAGTTTGTTTTCGGGATAGGAAACTATACAGATAACCATAAAAAGTAGATTTATTTAAGACGCTATTCACCTTCTCAACGGAGGTAGGTGAATAAAAGAATTGAAAATATTAAACATCGTTAGCATCACGATCTCTTCAGGTTTTTAATCAAATACTTTACATATCACTTAACCCAATGCACTTATCATATAATGAATTTCGACTTAAGAGCATAGCTCCACAGACTTATTTCGGTATGGTTGTTGCTCCATTTTCATGACTTTTATCGTTCCATCTAATATGGCGTTGTATCTTGCGCTTAATCATTCCCAAGATCTATGACTACGTTCCTAAACATTAATTAACATACCACTTCATTTTATACGAGTCACGAATTCTCACTAACAACCTCTCGTTATAAGAATAACCGAGAAAAAACAAATAGTCTAATTGCAGTGTAATTTGAAATAAATGAATTTGAAATAAATAAAACATACCTTCTGGTTTCATGATACACCATTTCTTATTTAATGTCTGTAGTTTTTTTCTTCTCGCAAGAAATATAACAATGACTTATTTGTCTATTCTCGGAATCACACTTATTCAGTTACTGGAGGTATCCTCTCAGTGATGACCAGTCTAAAGTTTGCGGCTTCAGTCGGCGTAGAAAGAAGAAAACTGCTCCTTTAGTAGTTTTGGGGGGGAATGTCAGAGGGGAAGAAGCTATTATGTATTCCTCACTTTCATACGTACATACGTTTTGATACATTGTCACCGAAAAGCTCATTCGCTACATCGACCTGCCTTTAGAAGATATAAGCCAGAAAGGAAGAAGATATATGTATGCCTCACTTTCGTACGTAGATACATTTTGATACATTGCCACGGAAAAGCTCATTCGGCGAAAACAACCTGCCCGCATCTCATTCAAACTATATCAGATTAAATATTAAGTTGATACAGCTTTTTAGACTTAATTGTAACTTACGTTTATATTACACTTACATTACTTCGTGGTATATATGTTTGGAAAGTCTGGTATTTGCTATCTATCAACAATTATGATATATTTCTAACGATCAAGGTGGTTACACTGGTATTTATGAAATTTAATATCCCCGTTGAGAATCAACGGGCCATTCTGCTAGTACTCAGTGATTAATTTAACGGCAAAATATGAGCCTTCCTGCTCTTAATGTATGGAAAGGAATCACCTACAGCGACGATAAATTTCATACCAAAAATTAAAGGATATTTCCTGCTTAGATTATTTAACAGTACTTAACGTCATCATCTCGTAAACATTCTCCATAGCCTGCACAACACCTCGGGCCACACGCGGTTCGCTATAGATTTGTATTATTATGCTTATCTACAATAATTGGTTACTTCATAAAAGTTGAGCGGAAAGATTTCACCAAAAGTATATCGCTGAAGAGTCATTTTAACAATAACTAATGATTTTACTACCTATCATTCAATTTTAAAGTTTAAATATATTTTTCGTAAAGTATAAAAATAATCTTCGGACTCCAAATTAATTAGAAAAATTACCATCTTTGAGCAATGTGCGTTCTATGCCTTAATATATAAATATAAAATCTTCACCTGAACATTTTCTATTTTATTTGACATTGTACTTGTAGCCGACGATTAATGTAGTCGACGACTTGTTTTCTTTTTAGCTAGTTTTAAGGTTTTACAAATTCGCTCCTGACCATTCGTCGTTTAAAACACGTTATTATCTAAATAAGTGATGCGGATAGCGAGAATGTAAATTCAATCAACTTACGAGTTTTAAGATCGTTTTTATTCTCCGAGTTCCAAGTCAACAATACTTGTTATTTGTAACCAAAATAACAACAAACAATACAAAGATAACGCGGCGGGCTCGGTGGCGATACGCGGAGTATCGCCACATACTGAATTAAAAACGTAAAGCGTCCCAAAGGTAGTTACTACCTTACAACATTACATACAATGCGTACATTCTTTCTTAGTAAAACGCTCTGTATGTGACAAATTTCTTCGGTTGTTATTTCCGTATATTAACAAGTAAGAAAAATGTTCACACCATTTGAGTTGATTGCTCACTTCTCATTTCTTCAGCTCATAACAAACCACAGTCTGAATGTAATATATCCTCTAGTAAATATATTACTGCGATATTGTATTCCAATTACTTCGTGCTCTCATTTTAATTCCCTGGAATTTGACGTTGTTTACATGAGTTTAAATTTCAATCAGCAACATCATTACCACAATCCATGAATAAAAAAATAAAAAATAATTCTTTTCTTGAAAAAGAGATTTTTTCTTAAAGTAAGCAATTAATTATTATCTATTTAATATTTTTAGTGAAGCGTTATACTTTCGTTATGTTACGTTTTAAAATTTGGAGGTAAGACAGAAAAATAATTAGAAAAATAATTTACATCTCATATATAATATGAAAAAATGCAAACATACGGTTGTTTTTGTAGTCATCATTCTTCTCTATTGCTAGAATGTTTTTTTAGGATTAATTAAACTGAACTCATTGTTTGATAAAATAGTAAAATAAACTAATAAACTAAAAACTCAATTACAAAGGGAGTTTTTGTGTACCTAATAAATTAGTAAAAATGTTACACAAGTCTAATTTCTTATTTTTGAAAGCTACTAAAAATGTCCAAGTATTACCTCCTTTGAACTCGTATACTCTCAATTAGAGAATATCCAGATTTTTGTTCCTTTAAAAATGTTTATAAAGATCAACACACAAATTAAGATAAGTTTCATTATGACTACTAAACTGAATTAGTATAATTGATTAAAAATAATAGTTGAATTCTTGAAACGAAAAAGCCGAAAAAATTAAATAACCTCGAAATTCCGTTTACAGGGTATACCATATTTAACATTTGCTTCCACTATCAATTTTTCTCCAATTCTTCCTGGATTAGATTACATTCTTAACAATAATAATTGTTCCTAGATAACATTCAGACATGTTCATACTGTTAATGTATAAAAATCAGGTAGGTACTTACATAACTGTATATATCAAGTAGTCAAGTATAAATATGAAAGTCCTCTTTCGATAAATTATTAGTAATTTCCTAAATAATGTGGTATATATTTGCCAGAAATATTTGCTTTTAAATAAAATAAATAAGTCTTCAAATTCATCACTGTGTATTTTTTTCAAAATCAAAATTTTTTCCAATTTCAAAATTCCGTAAATTTCATTGAAACATTTAAATTCTATTACGTTCTTTATTCTGGTAATATTAGACAGTATTATCTCCTAATTCATCAAAAATAGTGATTATAATGTTGTATATGAGAAATAACATTAATTATCTTGTATTACAGTCATTAAAATTATGTTATATTGCATTAATAAGAAGTTGTTAATGCAGGATAAGTAGTGAAACATTATGTTGTCAATTATTAAAACAACTAATGCATATTAAATTTCAATCCATTGCAATTAATATTGACACATTCTTTCTCAATTTTATATAAATCCTTTGATTTCCAAATGCGTATTGATGCAGCAAAAGAAACCAGGAAACTAAATACTTTTCGTATGCTTATACTAAATTTCTATCTAAAACAAAATATTTCTAAAGGATCTTGTTACAATAAATATTCCATTACCTAGAAACTGCCTTAAGCTGTCCGAATGATTCATAGCATGTTTGAGTTTGATGTATATTTTTTTAAATAATAAAATTATTATATATTCAATACAATTTAGAATATACAACAGTACAATAACCAACAATGAAAGATAAAAACAAATATATATGTGTAAAATACAAAGAATAGGTTATCATACACAGCTCAAACTTACATAGAAATAGAACAGTCAGGTCCTGCTAAGCAAAATGCTTGTCAGCAGGTTCCATTTAGGTAATCTACAGTAAAATTATAGGAATGTAAAAAGAAGATTTAGATTTAATAGATGTAGAGTACCAAAAAAATATTAAAATTACAGTTAAATACAACTACATATCAATATTTATTTAATATATATAATACATATCAATATTTATTTAATAATATTTATAATAATAATAATAATAATGCTGTCTTATTTTTATGGGCGAATTTTAGCCTAGGAAGGCTATTCCTCCAATTAACCCCTATAATTAGTAATCAGGGTGTAATCACCATCATCGAGACATGAATACTTTCGTTTATTAATATCCAAGTATCCGAAGATGACTATTTAATTCAAACGCTGAGTCAGAACCGTGCTCAAATTTTATTCCTTAAACATTAAAAATTTATTGAAATAACTAAATTGATGCTTCTGTAAGGTGAAACGTGTAAGTTCTTAAGGAGGGAAAGTAGTATATTAGAAAACAGAATGAACGGGACACGTCTTGGTTTCTAAACTTCTATTCAAGCGCACGGGTCTGAATCTACGAATTATCTGTTTTAAAAGTAATCCACATTCTGTATAATTGAAGTTGCATGCCATCATACAATACTGTGATTGGAATCAAAATTCGAAATGTGTTTTATTATTCCGCAATAAACTCCAAGAAATTTTTAAGGTTAATAATATTTCCAGAGTTCTGACATCTTTGGAAGAAGTAGCACTTTCGAGTGAAATGAAAAGAAACGAAATCCAAGGGTGTTGAAATTTATTTTAGTGAAAACATTCATGAACGATAGGGTAAATTGATAAAGGGAAGTTCTTGTGGGATATTTAGGCTGCAAATAACGAAGATTTAACTACGAAGTCGTGTTCTTCCAGTTTAAGATCTCATCGTCTTGTTGTGGAAAAGAACACATTCTTGAGGAAAGGAATGTATATCGTGCCAGCTTTTCTGCAGTATTAGAACCTAAAGTAAAACTTCCTCTTTGGTTATATTTAAGGTGTGAATAATGAAATAGGTATGTGAGCCCCTTAATTGGCCTATCCCTATCATAGATTATTTCAGGAATATCTTCTCAGCGGAACAGAGCTGATGAGGGCAATTGTTTGAAGCACTTGAATTGTGGACCAAGCGTATATACTGTGGCTCGGATTCAATTAGTGTATGAACGTCGTCAATTGCTTAAGGGAGCTAATAATTATGAGGAATATATTTTGGCCAATTGATGATACCCAAAGAGCTTTATGTTGAAACTATATTCAATGTTGGTCAATAAGTCGAAAACACAGCAAAGGAAAAGCGCAATTCAATTCCAGTTCACATTCATAATAATCAATTTTTACATTCATTTTTCATTTGTAAATGCATCAGGAGTTTTTATGTGTACTAGCCCAACGCGGATAAATTTCTAGTGATAAATTTTCCAATAACAGATATAGATAGAAGTTATTTTTCTATAGATAAATAAAAAGAAGGGAGAAATATGGACATGATTGGGTATAGAATAGAGTTTGAATTTTTTTGGTATATATTCTGTCTTCTAGACTACTATGCCGAGTCAATTTCACTCTGATAACAGAACTCCTTGCGGCAAGTGGCACTCGTCATAGTGGTACCAACCATCGCCAAAAGCCCTCACAGCAAACTCACGAAGAAAAAGTAAAACTCCGCAAAGAAAATAAGGGATAATGATAATAAAGATATGATACTTCGTATACCTCATCCCCATAATTAAATGAATATTTCATTGAAATAATTTCTTAATCGATGTTTGTAATATTTGTTGGATATCAGAACCTTATGTTTTTGTCTATCCAGAAGGAGCTTAAAGTAGTTCATGATGCGAAGTTCAGATAAATTAGCCTTTCGAGCAATATAAGTTCGTAGATACCTTAGGTTTGCGTCAAATGATCAACGCTGAATGATATTTTGAATTTTTCTATTCAAAACACGTGTGTGATTTTCGTTATGTTTCTTGCCGATTCAGAATGGCGCTGCTTTGAAATCCATTGAGTTTCCGAATGCACTTCTCTGATGTTGGTGATTAGTTGATCTTGTTGACACGGGCGGCGCTCTGGTGATTGAAGTGGCCCTAGCGTGACTCTTCGCGACACGCCATACACCTTATTTTTTAAATTCCATTTGCCTTCCATTCAGTGATTACTTATTGTCCATTTTCTCTAATTCCAATTTTTCCGTCCAAAGGGCTAATCGTCGCTTCGTGTGAATTAGGGTCGAAAGTGCTGCCCAATTGTGTGTGTGCCAACGGAGATAACAACTCAAAGACATCACTTCTCTCGATGACTGTATGCAAATGTGAATCATTGAGCTCGTCTATCTATCCACGTACATGTTTCCACAAGATTGCCTCCGAGAATTTAATCGTTAAAATGCTTGATAATGCAACATTCAACTAATTTAATTTCAAGGAACCGAGAACTATCACCAGCAACAAACCTAATTAATTAATCTAAGATATTAATTAATTATAACTCGTAACTTAGAATTTACCTAACGTATAAATCATTACTTGGTATTGGTAATTGATCTCGTAAGGAGCTATTTGATGGGAAATTCAACCTTAGAAACCTCAGTCATGTTATCAAAATATATTTTAATAATCTTTTACCTTTGTTAGGCCATAATTTATTTGAAAACAGCGCAAACTATGTAAATGAGTAACTATAATAACGACCTCCAATCTCTTGTTGAATGAGCTATGGCTAAATTATAAGTAAAAGCTAATTAAATAATGTAATTTGTCAACATTTGTACAGGTAAACTGATAAGATAAGCCATAAGAGACATTTATTTCTTTAATAACCATATTTGCATGCCATACTTTCAAAACTTTTGAATTTACTGATTCGCTTTATAGAATTATATCTACGATTACAAAATATTCTCCATATTTTGCGATTTTGTTAATATACTATCCTCAAGGTATGTAAGGGTATCCAAGAAATGGCGCCCGGTGAATTGATCCGGGGGGTATTCGTACGCGGGGAATTCATACGCGGGGAATTCGTCTGCGGGGAATTGATCTCCCGACAGATTGGCACGCGGGGAATTGATCCCCCGCGCTGATGTAGTACTACCAATCCAACCCAACTCCCCCGGTTAATTTATTTATAACATTAACCATTAACCAGGACTTGTAGAATAACACAAGACTCAATAACAATAGTTCTTAAAATAAGAGTGAATAACATCAGCGCAGGGGATCAATTCCCCGCGTACCAATCTGTCGGGAGATCAATTCCCAGCGGACGAATTCTCCGCGTACAAATTCCCCCTGGACCAATTCACCGGCCACGCCAAGAAATATCATTTTAGCATACAGTTTAAAACGTTTATCATTTGTATTTCTTAAATATCAATGAATAATATTAAGTCGATGGAGAGTGGAAATAAAATGTTTCTGACAATAAAGAACATTAATAAGCTCATTCCTGAGAAATTCTTTAAATTCACATTAATAGAGGTATTTCAATAAGAGAGATCGTTTACCTATACTTTCAGAGGTAAATAAGGGAAACATACCGCGCATCAAAGAAAATGAATGGAGAAGCAAAGCTACAAATATTCAAGCGAGTAGAATTATTAACCAGAAATTAAGCGGGAAAGTTTACCTGACGAAACAAAGGGGCAGGTAAATAAAAAAAGCTGCTGATAAATAGCAATTCCAATCATGAAGTCGACATTTGAGTTTTGTCATCTTTCTTCCGAAAATATCTTCATTCGCTAAATATCAGTATATTTTGGAGATGTGTATTCATTGAGATCTCCTCCTTAATGAATACGATAAAATATTTTTACGGTTTTAAAAATTAAATTTCAACTGCTGTCAAAATAAATTCGAAATGATGAAGCAGTCAATAGAAAATATACTGTGGAAGTTGGACGCAAAACAGTTATTACAATGTTACATAACGATCCTTTTTCCGATAAAAATTTCGAATCGAAAGTAACTTATGTCTTATGAAATTTTCACTTCCCTAAATGTGCTATATCAGCCTTTAAGCTAACATTACATGGATTTTCAAAGAATACTATTTGAAACATGCACATGCAATTTCTAATAAAAAGATTCTCATGATATTGTATCAAACCTTTTCAATTACTGTTCATATGTTATCGATATAGATGAAAGAATGGCTTTGGCTAGTATTTTGAGATAGGCTGATGATTGCTTTAATTTTGTTGTAGAGTCGTAGGGATTTCCTTCTCTAGTGAACAAACATATTGACTTCAAATACTATATAGGAGTAGAGAATTCTCTATGAGTTGTAAATTTTACAGGAGGAAGATTGGTCCAAAACAAAGGAGTATCGTCGACTTTGCTTCATTACATAAACGTGGGCCTTTAAGCTAAATGTATCCGACGAATGTGAATCACGAAAATAACAGATAAATGGAATTGCTGTGACCCATTTGTTTGGATTTATTTTTTTATGCACGCTTACGTTTAGAAAAGATATAATTTGTAATTTTCTTAAAATTTCATGAAGCTCAAGTTTAGCGTTTTCTAATGTAACTTTTTGAGTTGAAAGTTTTACATATAAATTAATGGAATGGTATAATAATACGCTTTCATAGAGAATGAAAAACGTAGAAAATTCGTTCAAAATAGCTTGAAAAACTTATGAGAAAAGTCAGTTTAGTGTTTCGTAATTAAGAATGGACATTCGAAACTTTTCCCTCTCTTTTATATAATATTTCGTTGATTTTTAATGGATATAGTTCCAGAAATATATAAGAATTTATGCGATACCATAGATAAACTTTATAAAAGTGTAAATTTATTTCTATAATACAAGAATAATTTAAAGTAAAATTTTTAAGGTAACTATAGCTTTATTTTCCCTCATAAATCAGAGAAAAATGTATAGAAAAACGTAAAACTGAGCCAGAATTTGTCGTCGCCTCTCCCTTAACTATCTTCTTTAATTGCTAATTTCAGCCCAGAGTTCTTTCTATTCTCATTGCCATCTTTAACTTCAGCTGAATTTTTCATTTACTAAGTAATAAATTGTAAAAGAAAGGGGTTTTTCTTTCTCAGGAACATTTATTGATTTCATAACATCTCAGTTTCTTAAGTTTTCTTTATCGAAACGACAATAGTGAGAAACTAACTCTGTTGAATGTTCAATGCTTACTTTAGGGTAGCGTTGTTGATTCACATAGAAGTTTCTTTCTTTATATTAAAATGACAAAAAATTCTGAACAAAAGTCGGATTTCTTCGTATCTACAGAATCTACCCAGACAACAATGGCAATTTATTCAGGGATAATTATTTAAATACATTTTTACCTCATTCTCATGACTCGATGATGGTGGATGAATGGCTGATTAATTCCTCAAGTAAAAGCTTAGGAAACCTTGAGCATGAGTTCATTTTAAGTTAGTCGAATCGCTTAAAGGATATTTTTTTGGAAAATTAAATTTATTTTTTTAATATTAACAATTTAGACTCGAGTTAAAGGGCGACCCTAGAACTACTCATTTTTTGTTCGAGTTCACACGTAATTTTTATGTTTACAAAAATTAATATGTATAAATGGTTTACCTGTAGTCTGTTCATGTTTTAAGTATATTCTCTTCGTTGGGTATTCAATTATAGAAATATAACTTGAAGAAAGAAATATGAAACTTTAGTAGTTTTTAAAAATTATTCCTAATTAGTTACCATCCTTGAAAATAAGACACATATAAAGAAATGCTTCTAGTTCTAATTGAAGATGAGAGATAGAAGAAGAGGTGACAATGGGGGGTCCCGACTAGTTATCTCAATTAGTTAAAGCAACCACCCGGGCTAACGTAGAAGCTATTGTTTCTATAGAAAAATATATGTATGTACTTTGTGAGGAAGACATCTAGGTAACCTTTACTAAAAATCAGTACTTTGATCTTTTCAGTACTTTTTACTAAAATGTGGGTCACTCATCTAAGATTTTATACAATGTTTTCGCTCGAATGACTTTGTGAATTTCATACAGCATGTTCTATTACCTAATTTCAAACTCACTGACTTTTATATCTCGCGTATATTAAACGGAGTGATGCGTTAACAGGTGACCTAGTTTAGTCATCATTTTAGTCATGCTGTTCGTTATTATCTTTTACAGCAAACGACTTTTGCTTTCACTTTAACTGGGACTTCTATCGAGAAGTGATGTATCTACATGCATTGAGGAAATTTTCTAGTAATCTGCATTGGTTTTAAGTCCATTTCAATAGAAAAGAGATTTGTTAATATGGAAGTTTCAACTCAACGCGCGATTTCTAACTTCCTGCTCTTATATTTTCAGGATAGCTAATATTACTTTTTACGTATCTTAATTGCAACGAGTAAGTAATTGTATGACTCTTCAAGAAAAAGTGAGAGAGACTATTTCCTCAAATTTTCTCCAGTTGCAAGTATCGCATCAGAAAAGAGTTTTTAACTCATGCACAGTTGATCAGTTTCCGCAGATAATTGTGCTGAATACTACATAGTGGTTTTCTGATCAATCCTTTCTTTGTCCTGCACTCTTCAGAGGACAGACTTTTGATTGGTTGGCTCTCGAGCCACAAAAATAGCTCAAGTCAATATAAAAATAATTGTTTACATCGCAAGATGGACGGATAGTGAAACTCGGTGTGGTTTATGAATTTTTAGTAAGGATCAGCCGCATTACTCAACACTATCTGTATATGATTCATATTTGTGCTTGTTGATCGTTAATCCTATTGAAGTTGTGAATATATTTCTAACTGGGTTTAGAACACCTCCGCTGCAGCCATGATCTGGTCCCTGGCAACATCTTATTCATCGCTTAAACGCGCATTATTTATCAATTTGACGGCTCAAAGGCAGTACTAAAGAAGAGTCCAGGGGATTTTGATATAAATGACGAATCATTCCTGAGAACGTTTCCTTTATTATTAATAGAAGCTCTGTCATAGATGAACGTAATTAAGTGGTGAATAATTCGTAATAGAACAAGTGTTGATTAAACAGTAGTGGTCGGAGAAAAATATGTCTCAATCTCCTTTCAATAGTCTTATACATATATTTGTAATATTTATTTTTAATCGAGAATTATTTTCTAACTGGCCTTAATTCAATAGTAAGAAATTCCCCTTTGAATATTCTTAGACAAATATTAATAATACTTATTTTTAATCGAGAATTATTTTCTAAGCTGGCCTTCATTCAATAGTAAGAAATTCCCCTTTGAATATTCTTAGACAAATATTAATAATATTTATTTTTAATCGAGAATTATTTTCTAAGCTGGCCTTAATTCAATAGTAAGAAATTCCCTCTCTCTTACTTCCTAAAAAGTTCCATTTTTCATTTCTCGATAACCTTTTCGTCTGCAACTTCCCCCAAGTTCATTCTTCTCTGGTTTACACTCCACACAAGATACTCTAAGTGCATTTTATTCGTATTCGGAATGTTTACCCAAGAATAATTTCAGGAAATGGTATTTTGAAAAGAGAATTGTTTATAATCAAGAATGCCGCCAGATAAACGGATATCTTCCTTTCAAAATGAAAAAAAAACAAGCTAAGATTATAGATGTTAGATTCTCTTTCCTATAAACAAGACTATTCTCTGTGTCTCTCTACATTCCCGATGTGAATCAACGGAAACCTCAGTTGGCTTTTTTATGCATATATAATTCAGAGAACTCCAATTAAAAAGAACTAGTCATGAGAACGGATTCGGAAGTAATGTCACAAAGGCACAGTTTCATTTGGGAAATTCATTAGATAAAGACATAGTGTACGTATTGAAAACGATAGCAAACTATTGTTTCAGAGGATAAGAAGGAAATCGGCGATGGGAGGGGAAGTAATAAGGGAAATTTGAATTAATAATTCGTATGTAAAAGTGCTAAGAAGAAGTGCGGGGTTGGGTTGGGTTGGGTTGGGGGGAGGGATTTCTAGCAAACATTTAGAAATCTAGAAATCCTTCCACCCAACCCAACCCAACCCCCGTTGAAATTCAACAGGTACCTCAGCTAGTTGATAACAAGACAGCAAACCAAACCAAGTTGGCCAGTGAGCTATTTAAAACACCCGCCTGTCTGACTGAGCAACGTTGCCGTGTGTCAACGGGTCATTTCTAGCAAAATCACGAAAAATCTTGATTTTCATCGTAGAACGTCGATCAAAAGACGCTTGTGTATCTCATTGGACGAGCGAGACGACGAAGATAATAAATTATTGCTCATTTGAATTGTTTATAACTTTTTAAATTGTATTCCACGCGGTCAGTGTTTTTATGCCTCCCTTGCTGTGGGCGAATATGAGCTCCGAAGGCGAGCTAAGGGTCCGGATTAGGACGGAGACCCTCCGAATTTCTACCTGAGATAAGTAACAGTAAAACTCCCAGATACCTTCCATTAACCGAATCGTTTATGTTTAAGGGCAGCGTTAGAGGAAACGGACGTTGAGACACTAATATTTGCTATTGGTTGCGCAGTGATTTCTATATTTGGTATTCCATGGCACATCCATTCATCTACACCAATTTCTTACTCGCTAAACCAAGCGTATTTATGTTTCAGAATAAATTAAAATTCAAAAATAATAAAATCGATAAGATTATTATAATTTATCCATCCCTAATAACAAGAAAATATATATCGCAAAGAAAGTGCATACGTAATGCTAAGTTAGAAATGCTTTATAATACAAATATGCGGTGTACCAAGGGTCCGGCACACTAATTTTCCGCGATAAATCTGTTGAGAAGCACTGGTTTTCGGAATTTGAATCAAAGAATAAATTTTAAAAACTCTATGAAAGAATATCATTACATTCTTAGGGTTTAATGCGCAAATATTAAGAAATGGTGAAATAATCAGAAAGGTGAGAAAAGGGAACGTATAAAGAAATTATGTTTAAGTAGCTGATTACGGAATTGAAGAGTTAAAAAAAATATCTAGTCTTTCCAATTAAAGCAATGATCACAAAAGTCAGCCTTGAAATTGCAATAATTATTGCACTATGAGATAGTAACATACATGTCAAAAACTTTCATGTTTGAAACACTCAGTGGCAATAAGTACAAACTCGGTCTTCTAAATTAATCGTTTTTATTGAAACACACAGAAAAATCCTCTCTAAATTGATAAAATGATTCAGATTTGTTCAGCGATAGATAATTACTTTAGGTTAGATACAAGAATGATAAGATCAAATTCTATTAAGTTGCCATAAAGGAGTCTTCATTAAGAGGAATTACAGATAATCTACCACATCCGCGCGACCATAATTAAGGAACCCGAGAAAATGAACTCGATTAGCCTTTAAAGGTATCTCCGATGTAGTTCCCAAATCGACCGCTCTCCACAAAGCAGCGCTGCGATCGTGGTCTCAAAAGAGACGAAACCATACTATGCTTTTCGAATGTTTCCAAATATCCTTGGCAACTTGGTTACCACATTTTCAAGAATAAATTACATACAAAAACGTCTAAAATCTTTCGTATATAAATTGAAATAGAGATGAACAGGAGGATTTCACAGTGAAATTAATAGTTTTTAATGGATAGAATGAGAACTTTATTCCAATTGAATTAATTGTCTTGAGATAAATTTACAATATACGGGTTGAAGGGCATTGAAGGAAAATACTTAGGAAATTTATGCTAAAATACAGTTAATTTTCCTTCTCTTTCATCTGTAGTTAGCCATTTACAGCAGCTAGGTGGGAAGTGGAAAGATTGGAATGGTCAATCCTGTTAATTAAGAAAAGATAAAAAGTGAAGAGCATTTTTTATCACGCATTTTCATCATTAGAGACTATTTAAAAGCACATTAATATTTTCTTTCCCATAGTTGTTACTTGGAGAGAATATATAAGTTACCAGAAAAAAACTCTTAGTGTACAAAAACTTACTACGTTAAAGATGAGTCATTATGAATCATGTGATACAAGTAGAGGAAAATCAGGTAAAATTTGATCTGAATCAGTGATAAATTATGGCAGTTTTGTACCTAATTAGGAAAATTTTAACTCATAATAATTTAAACTTCTCCACAGATTTTTCTCTATTTATGTTGAATCAAATGACAACTGATGAATCGAGTCATCAACTTTGCGAGTATCGAATGTTCGCAAAAAAAATTGCGAACCGAGAGTCGCAAAACTTTGAAATCTTCTACATTGTTAAAAGTCAACCCCGCGCAGAGTATAGGTTATTTTTTATTTCCCGAAAGTCCACGGTTCGAACCCAGACAGGTCAAAACCTTTTCATAAGAAATACACGTGAAGGTCATTTTTTTCGTTGCAGGGTTCATTTCTTTTTAAAAATTAAATTAGAAATGATAGTCGTAGGAAGTTGAATCAAGCACTTAAAGAAGAGAAATAGAATAAAAATTCATATTTTAGTTGCAGAATATCGTTTACTATTCGAAATTACGAACATTTTGATAAAATACGTGAATAGTTAATCGAAATTTTGAGGTTGTAAACAACTCATCCCCCTGACGATCAAGGCGAGTGTTGAGTCCCCAGCTAATGTACCCGTAAGAACACATTGAGGAAATATGCGTACTTCACATTAATGTTAAGAATAAGTAATAGATTATATGAAGAGGGAGAAATTTAAGGAGATATTAGTAACTACAGCTATGAACGATGTACTGTGAATAATCGAGCGTACAAACAATACCAGTATTTAAGAAAGATTTTAAATTTTATTGAAGCGTCTGTAGCAACCAAGTTTTATTTATATCAACATAATTGTTTAGACTATTCCGATCAACACAACTAAATGTGTATAAAATCCTGGTAAGTTTCGGATGTTTTTAATATAATCTTCTGAATCAAATATTACAACTTATCAATTTACATCGATAAATATTTAGCGATTGACGAAAATTGACTTAGTGAATATCGTAAATATTTCCCAGACTCAGTGTTGGAGTTAAACGGTGATTTGTAAAGCTATAGCAAATCTCCATATCGTATCTCTTGATCGAAAAGGTAAAGTAAGTTTATGTTTTGTTATACGCAGAATAAAAAAGTTGTTCAGTGTGGTTTTTTTTAGTGCTTCCAATTCTTATAAATTTACTATCTTTCGTTTATTGTTTAATCTTTGTTTCTGTTTTGGCATTGTGATTGCATTTGTGTTATTTAATGAGCTCCATGTTTATGTGACGCATTTTAGTGTTTGGGTATAGCTCCATAATACACTTACTTTCTTCAAAGAATATTCATCGGTGGTATTAGAGTGATACATAATATATTTCTGTTGTGTTTAATTATAGTTTCCGAGAACCATTTTTGCCTTTCTGAAAATGTCTCCTAAAAGGTGGCGCTGTTTATCCTAATGTGATCCTCGAATATATTTTTTATAATCTTTAAGTGATTTTTGACTTCATCGAAGGAAGTGTTAATTCAAAGGATATGAGATTAAATCTCTAGGTGACTTAGTAGACTTAATTATAACTTTATTTAGTTTGTTTACTGGTTTGGAAGTAATAACAGCCTGGCTATTAGCTATCTACCAAAACTTATGAGGCATGTGTTACGATCAAGACTGTAACAGAAGTATTTATCAATTTAAATTTCCCCGTTGAGAATCAACGGGCACTTCCGCTAGTAGAATATAAATAAATGTATACAGAATATAAATATATGTATATCTTTATAAAGCATCCATTTTTCGCCACCAGTGCCATACTCATGTCAGGGGAATAAGCATGAACTAACATTATACTGGATCCTTTACACTCTTTCCATTTTCATTTTACATTTCAATACTTAAAAAATGTTCGGCGACTGGGGTCCAATCTGTATCCGCCGCGTCCTCCGTTGGACACTTCCGTCCATCTTATCGCTGTTGTCCCTCAAGAGCAACGCTAATTACGGTCCTTGAATCATTCGCTTCTTTATCTTTTCAGCCGTGAATAGTAAAGCTATTTGCGAGCACCAGCTGTTCAAACATTGTGTGAATGTGTTTGATTATGTGTGAACAGTTATCCGTTCAATGAAAATGCACCATCTTTCATCCTCTGGAGGATTACCGCCTCGCTAAAGGAGATAACAAAGAAATCCCACCGGTGCCGTCGATAGAGATGTCAACGAAACCAGTCGGGAGTTGTAATTTATCAATGGAATTTTTTTAAACTTCTACTCTTTTTAGACTCTGATTAATTTTACGAATCGGAAAAAAGCTGGCAGAAATATTTATTATGGATAATTGCAGCTAATATAAAGTCCAATTGTGAGAGCGATTTTCTAAGTCCTTCAAAAGCAAGAGCATCTCTCCCATGATTAAAGAAATAATATGATGGTACTAAATACAACATGTGGACATCAGCTAGATATCAAAGGGATTCGTGTAAGAATGGACTCACGTTTCTCTCTTCAGTTTGCACTAGCACTTATTGATCTCTTATTTCATTGTGGTTAGGTACGGCCTTCAGCGAATATTCTCTGATTTGTCCCCTAAATTTAAAGCGAAGCTCGCAGTTCGAAAAATGCGAAATCTCATAAAAAGAATTTGAAGCAAATGAGTAAATGAACATCAACCTAAATGAACCTGATAGAAAATGAACTTTCTAAAAGTAAATCACGCAATAGTGAATGATTGCAGTAAACTCCTTTCATTAAGTGACGAATAATTAATGTGATGCCAACTTGTTTACTCATTTGGTTTATTACTACTAGCAGAACTTAATATGAACACAGGTATGAAATTTTGTTTTCGATAGTTATGATTAAGTACACTCCTGGCCAAAATTAACGCAGCACCTCCCTAGCGATCCTTACGGCCGGTGATGCGTTAATTTTGGCCAGGACTGTACATAATGCTTGCATTTACTTCAAAAACCTTCCTTTGAGGAATTGTTCCGGTAGTCATTCTGAATTTATTCTCTAATATCGAATGAAAACACAAAAAGCTGTTAATTTTCCCTTTTTGTGGTTAATCTCTGGAATTCTACTAAAACTATTGTAAAAACAAACGAAAGTGCATTTTAAATACTCACAGCTAATTTTATCACTCAGTATTTTCAAATACGCATCACTTTATTCCAAATTTTTCAGAATAACATTGGAAAATTAGTGGCAGCCTTGTTCCAAAATTTCCTTCCTTACATTAAAAATATACTCTATTTTCCGCTTTTTAGGATAAATTTAGTGCTGCTGCCTTGCGCCAAAACACTCGAGCCTTCTCGCAAAGGTCTCGTCTCGAGCTTTCTAAGAAAAAAAGAGCATCGAGCCTTCGCAAGATTTGCACATTCCAGCTCGTGGATGCGTCTTCCTTCAGCGCTGGTGCAACTGATTAATTTGAGAAGGTTGAACACGAGGTTCAAGTTCACCGCTGCGTGTGTTCATCTAGGAAGGTCATGAGAATTGCCACGTACTTACTGCATTCACTCAAGGGTTCGGAATCGCTCCTTTAGCGCACCTCAAGGATGCTGAGCTCCTTATCCTTTCATAGATCTGGGGAAGCATCTACAGAAGCATCTTAGTGGAAATGTTAAGTCTAGGAATTTAATCAGGGACGTTAACGCTCAGATTGGAGCAAGAACTTCTGTAGCTATCGATGTTTATTCTGAGTGGAGTTGGAAGGTGAATTTCACCGATCTTTCCAATGAACTGACCGGTTCTCTCAGAAATTAGCGGTCTAAAGATATCTTTCTGATGGATGATAAACCATTTAAATATTATCAAAAACTCATTTTTTGGCTTTATCTATCTTCTTTAAATAGTTTCCGTGGTGTGCTAAAGGAAAACGGGTGGGGTTTCTGCTATTAAATACAATATCTTGAAATATTGTTGTCACAACTAATGTCTTCTTAAATTTTTATTCTTTTAACTGTACCTTAAGTATTAAGATTTTGCATCATCACAATATAAAAAAAGTAGAATATTCAATTATATACAAATATTCTTTTGTCTTAATTAAGATATTTTGATAACCCGATTGCATAAACAATTTTAACATGTTCACTCAAACGGCTCAGAAAACAGGGTTTCGGAATGATTTATAAAAAAATGGCATTGCGTTTAAACTTACGTATTAACTCGAGACGAAGTTATTTTTAAGAGAATAAGAAGCAAGTGTTTGAGCATCATAAAAGAAATCCAATTACAATGAGATATAAAGGAATCTTGAAAGGATAATTCGGTATGTCTTAACTGGAGCGTGTGATTCAGTAGTCCTTCCCTACTCTTCCAGGGAAAACACTCCTTTCAACGGGAATCTTTTATTCGGAGCATCTTTTCTTCAAACAGATATTTGAGACTGACAGCTTTCTGATTAAGACCACATTAGACGATCTCTTGGCGTTTCTCCTTTACAACAAGTCATGTCGAATTAATTCTTTTCTTTCGTTATTTTCATCCTCTATCTACGTATACGGAAATGCCGGAAGAATTTTATATCCAATTTTATAAAATATCAGATGTTAGTAACATTCGAGTATCATTAATTTGTAAAATATTTGCACATTGCTTTCTCCAAGATCTTTTTCTCTGAGACGTTTTTTAAAGTCAAATTCCAGCTTTTATACTTTGCTTGACATAATTCTATGAGTATCTAACGCTTTTTACGTTTACTACGAAAGATATGTAAACGAATTCATTCCGTAATCCATGTTCAATACTGTATCGATTGAGCAATACAGAAATATTTTGGGTATTTGATTTCCCATAAAAATGCATTTACGAATTCTAATTTCGATAAAGTATTCCCTTGACAAATAGCGTTAAAGATCGGTATGATATGGATATTGTCGTTCTCTACTTTTACGCAAATTATTAGCACAATTATTGTACTTTATGTTATCAAAGATGTTCCAGTTGGTAATCTGTGGATCGTAACAACGTTTTCGCCATGCAGTTCTCATTTTAACACTTTTTGTTATTTTATATTTTGAAGAAACGTTTGATAGCATGTTGAAGATTCCAATTTATAATAATAATCTCCATAATTATTGCAGATAAAACACAAAACTGCGATACGTTAGTCTAAAGGCTATTATTTTCAAATAGAGATGATGATTATACTTGGATTTGTATTAAGAAATTATGAACTTATGCGTGTATATATATATATCGTATTGGTAGATTTTTTCTTCTTATATAGAGATTTATTTCCTACTTCCTCCTTTCGTTTTTTTCTGGTTATTTTTTTAATCATCTGGTTAATAAAATACATCTAATATAGATCTTATATTAATATATTATTAGTTATGTTTTATTAGTTAAAAACTACAATATTTTTATTTATACGGGAAAGATAATTAATGACAGAGATACTAATGCATATAAATATACAAATGATCAAAAATAGATTGACAAGAGCTGTTATATTAGTATGGTTCGAAAATAGAAAAAAAATAATTCAACAACTGCAGAGAATGAAAATCGTCATTGCAGGTTCTGAACAGTTGGTCAAAATGGATTTCGTAAGAACTCTGTGCCCTCATTTGGAGTTGTAAAGGGCGAACTTGGCGCCTCTACAGGAGAAGACGCGTCATTCTTGACGTTCTCCTCCGTACGTTTGCGCAGTTGAGCTTATCGATTTTGCCGCGCACCACCGCTACACACGAAATACAAACACTTTAAGGTTTTCGGAAATTTTCACCAATCAAGTAAAAAGTTATTCGGAAATGATGGAGTTCATCGAGGATTAAAATAATTGACTATTTTTCTGGGCAAAGCATCGAAACTATATGCTTTAGAAAGGACTTAATTAAAAGTTGATTTTCGAAATGTCATTTATTTATATACTTTATACTTTGGTAATGATTTCGAACATTATAGTTGATTCTGATCTCGAAATTGTGAATGTCCTGTTGATTTTAATGAATCAACAATTTACATGATTATAACTATGGAGCTTAAGAAACTTGGCAAAAATTTAAGATAGGTATATTTCCATCAAACTTCGTTAATTTTAGATAATCTCACTGGTATCCGTGCTCAATTATTTACGAGAGATGTATCTGCATTTACAACAAAATGAGTTGTAATATTCTCCAAAAGTTACTTTTGATTATAAACCATTCCAGTGGCGAACTAGGAAAGTGCCACTCTCGGTCCAGAGGAAGCGACGCAAAGCGTGGGCGAAGCAATCTTGGATCATCCGTTGCGCGGGAAGATGGCGCCCCCACGCGAATAAATCATTCTTAACAAAAAATCTATTGGTCTCTCCATTTCACAAAGATACTAGGAAAATATGCCTTCAAAAACTCGGATTCATATTTTTCTCAAAAATCGCGTAGAAGTGGCATTTTTCAATCCAGAAGAAAAAACGGCAACGTTGATCAAAAAGGGAACTGTGGTAATCAGGTGAAGGTTTTTAAGTATTTAGACTCACTAGTTAATGGAAATAGCTCGGAAAGGATAAATATTAAACGTAGGATCAAAGAGAGCAAAACATACAGGAGAAGGTTGCCTAATTTGGACCTTTTTTTAATTTTCTTGTATATTTCCATTACTAATTATTCAACCTAAAACTTTAATGCTGTATAATAATCTTCATAGTTTCCCCTTTCATCTGGCAGTTTTATATTTGTAATATATTACTCTTAAGATAAATTAAGAGGAAAAACCGAACTAATGCTAATGGTCCAAATTGGGAAACCGGTTGCCTAATTTGGACTCACAGTTTCCTAGGTTGGACCGTTTTGCCCCTAAACCATCCTGCCCTTAATTATTAGGGGAGCGTTTGCAGTGGGGTAAGTTGTAACTCACCTCACTGAAAACTACGTGATTCCAAACTTACAAACAACAATGTGACTAACCACGCTGCATACTCTTCCCTAGCCAGTAAGGAGAAGATGTTTTAATCCCCGCTGTGTGCCTTTCCATTGACCCATCACTCTCAAACCACTCTTCCCAGAATGCACCTAACTCCACCCTCATCACACCAACACCATTCCTTAATCCATTCCCATCATCTTTCCTAAACCCAGCCTCCCCTATTCTCCCTTATATCGAGTATAAATAACACTGAAAATGAATTCCAAATTTTTTACCTGCTGATGACGCCTACGTCTCAAAACTAGTCGTACCATTAAAAATTCTGTGGACTAAAACAAATTTAATTTATTCTTATACTCCATATACTCGGGCACAGCCATCTGCAAATTTTTTTCGTCCCATTTACGGTACGTACCCATTTATTCCATCATGAAAACCTATACAAATATTCACCCAAATATATTAGATATTTATTGTGGAAGTAAAATTATTATTCTTAAAAAGTGTTCAATTTCCTAATTACATCATTCAATAGTGTCCTAAAATGGACTGGCCAGACACGCGGTGGTCCAACTAAGGACATGTTCCTACACACATTCAGTACGTCGTTAGTAGCTTACATAATTCGGGTTTAAAGTGTTCTGAGGGTAAATAATTATCGCACAAGCAATCAAATCATTTTAACGACCGTCCACACCAGAAAAATGACTTTAACTCTCTGACCGTCTAGTTAAGTGATGGCATCACCACGTAGTACTGCCAACTCAAATGATTTATATACTGAATAGTGGTAGAAAAACAATCAGTTGGTGCCTTTTCTGCAATGCATGAACCCGTTACCGTACATGCGAGCAGACTAACTGTCTCAAAAGTTGAAGAATATTTCTAACTTGCGGCAAGAATCCGTACAGTGTCCAAACCAAAGCGTATTTACCCGAGTACCGCATCCATTGACTCATTCGCACGATCAAATATCCTCTTCATATCTACGATATGGAATTTCTGAACAGTGGTGGTGATAGTGACTGCATACTTAGCTTAAAAACAGCGATTTTAAAGAGTTAAGGCCCAAGAAACTAAAACAATCCAACGAAGCCGCCGTACTTCCAGGCCCAGCAGCTCGGACCCGGATCGTGCAGCGCGATCGAAAAATCGCGTTTATTTTCGTGGTCGGTAACTTTCATAAAAGATCTCTGCTGGATATTCTTAAACTGTCTTCACCCAATACTCTGGTGTAATTTCCCGCTGCACATATTTTTTAAACAAAAGATATCGACTACTTTATGTCAAAATTTGTCTGAAAAAAGCGTCCGCCATTTTGTGATGGAAAACCACACAAATATAGACCAATATCCTTGAAACTGATAGATAGTATAGATAAAGTACCATTATGATCGAATATAATGTTTTTTATTCCACTTAATTCCTTCCACAAGTCCACTATTAGCTTAACTTCTAAGATTTTCGAATAAAAATAAAACCGGGCGTGTTTTTGGAAATTTAGTCATGTTTGACCCTCCGTATCTAAGTAACGCACACGATTTATGAAAAATGACTTACCGTTCCATAATCAGCAATCATTTGGCTTTATATGTGCAGAGTTTCAAGTCCGTATCTCAAAAAAGCAATTTTGGACTTTTGTCCGGCTTTTTTCGATTTCGGACCACTGTGCGACGGTCCAATATCGGCAACAACTCAAAAATGAGGGTCGTTGGATTGGATTGTTAAAGTTAAATATCACCCGAATAGTAAAGGAGGAGATCCGCTACCGATTGTGAAAACTATAACGAAAGAATTCAGTAGAAAAATTACGTAGGTCTGAGTTTCTAAATTGTAAAGAATGCTTTAATAAACTTCTTCCAGAAAACGGACTTAGTTACTTAAATTCCTCCTTTAAAGTTACTAAGAATTGCTAACTTTCGTCATCCATATCGGCTTCCTTCCAACAGTTTGTTTTCTGACAATTTAAAAGTACGTCCTGCAAATAGCTATCCATTTCTGCTCATCTTACGCTCTTTTTTGTGGTTCTCATAATTCTCCCTATTCACTCTAATTATGTCTATTAACTGGAGAATAGTACTACTTCCGGAAGGACTAGACAAAAACTTCCTTTCATTCAGTTTTAAAATTATTCATTTAATCTCAGATGATGACCACATCACTTGGTTCCTCTTATCATAGAGCCTGTTGAACACAGTTAAGTTCATCACCCTACAATTTCATCCCTCAATTCTCCATAATGTTTAAGACGAGTACACTATTTATAATTTTCTGCTCTTGTTTTTATAGAAGCATTTCCTGAAATAATTAACAATTACATTGTCATTTGCTGAGAGTATGACACTGATGTATGACAGTTATAGACGCTGTTAGGTTGCATACATGATACCATTGGTTACTTCCCTGCTAGCCACGACATTGCTAATGGTCTAGATTTTGTAGGAACACTTTACTTTCCGCATTATTTCCCACGTTCAGGTCTTGAAAATTTCTCAGTAATCTTAAGTTTACATTTAGCACTATTTAGAATATTAATTACAATAACGCCGTGGCTGACCCGTGAAGTCACAGAAAGCAATTCGGAAAAAACATATCAACTCTCCTTGTCAAAATTACGATAATGATATTTATATTAAATAAACGGACCTATACAAAATGAGATAAAAAACGAAATAGAAACAGATTTAAAGAAACAAAAAGAAACAATTTAATAAGTAAAAAAAACTGAAAAATTAAAACAGTTAATTGGATAAGACCATCAAAGATGATTATATAACTAATGTTTAAATTGTTTAAAAAATGGGCAGGATTTCAATTTGCAGACAATGAAATAAAATAAAGAAAATAAACCAGTATCGCAGTAAAAAGGTCTCCGCTCAAAGAAATGAATGCTTTAAAAGCATCTTTACGTACAGGTACAAATATTTTGGCCAAAGAGTCATCTTCTGCCCCAACCTCACAGTAGGTCCACGAGTCCTAAAATTTCCAGCTAAACGCCATTCCCTTCACTTCCTGCTTCCTCGCCCTTAACTACGTTCAACTTTTGTCCCCCACCTTCTCCCTCAAGTCTTACTTTTGATTATAGCGTTCCATCCCTTCGTAGTATCTGTTCTACTCGCTTCCTTTGTCTCAACAAATAGATTTGACGTCTTTACTACTATACCAAACGCTTCATATTTTTTCTATCGAACCAATTCATAGGAAAATTTTCCGAAACAAACCTAATTGTTAATAAACCACCAATACCATAACATTTCAGCCATCTTCTAAATATTCGTTTAGGTTACAGTAAATTTCTTCCCACTTTCACCTCTTCAGCTAGGGAACTTGCAATTTAAGTATGAACATTCGAAGACATTTTTATTTTTTTTATTCAAAATTAACGTTTAATGATCACAAATAACCCTGCGAAACGTAAGGAGACTATTCATCCATAATGAATTCCGGTGTGTGATTTTTTTAAACATTTAGATCTTCTCTAAATTTGGCCAAACTTCTAGTACTGAACTGTGAGATAAAATCAACGAGAAGTCAAAGATAAAAGAGTTAAGAGAGTAGTATTCGTCGATAAATAAAGTATATTTCCAACGATGGCAGCGATTTTCTTGCACTTGTTTCTAGATCTCTTATTTTCACAATCTTATGGAAATTTTCTCAAGTTTCACATATTTACGAACTCTATTTTTTAATTTCAAAAGGGCTTTTTTACATAAATCTCTGGATTGTTACGAGTTAATTGTATTTCATACCTTTTTATTCACAGAATCCATTCTCTCTACCATTGTGTGCTCCATATTTCGTTCCCTACGTCTCCATACATTTTTTTCATTCTCTGCAGAATCATATTCACCATATGCGACCGACATTTTCTTGGTCTCCCACTCACATCCTCTTCATACACCGTTTTAATCATTTTATTCCCATCATCCTTTCTTTAAGTCAACGTAAAACGTAAAACTCCCTTACGGGTCACTTAACCTTTCCTTTAGTTAACGTCCATTCTTTACTTTGTTCATCATTCCTCTCCTACAGTTCACTCTAACCACACTCATTTTACTTGTACACCAACACCCATTTTCTCAATCATACAACTTGGTGGACGTACTTAGTCTAGATTACCATTTCTTCGAAATGTATTGAAGCTGTTCGCTACCTGCATCATCGCTCACATTGGCACTTATTTCTTCCAGAATCGCGACATGGCAAAGCGGAATCTAGAAGAGAGTTCTCTGCGAAACTCTGGATGCATCCTCCTGTTGCTGGTGCTGGTGTGTCCTCCGTCATCAGTGGCATCTCCCCCCGCCCTCCTGTCCCTGCTCATCCCATGGAGCCAGGGCGGCCCGTGGAAGCAAGCAGCGCTGCAGCCTATTGGAGACGCTCCGCCGATTTTATCGCGGGAGGACACCAACAGGCAGATGATTAACAGTGATTATTTCTTTACAAGTCATAACGATGTTAATTCCTACTCAACTAATGCATTCTTACACATGCTGTGTGGATCACTACCGGTTGTAAAACTTACTTAGGGGAGAGTATTGTACCTTGACCATGGTGTACCTTACACAATAACTATATAGTGTTTATTCATAGCACGCAGTTATTCAAATACTTCTGCCATTACATTACAATATCTTCCATCCCTGTGGGGTCTTTAAGCGGTATAGGTGGACTTGTGTGACAGTGAGAATCCTCTCGGATGCTACGCAGGACAGGCCTGCATTGTAGCAAAAACTGCTTAAGGTGGCTCACATATACCAATAGGCTTCGCACTCCACCCCAGCGGTAACAGCTGGATCACGCCGAATCACGTCGGCGCACGCTTCGAGGGGTTTTTCGACCCCCCCAATGCTCAGTTACTGCCACTACAGCCACCCAACTGGCAAGGGCACGCACCTAGCAAACGTGATTGGTTATTGGAGTGGGGTTAAGGATTGGGAAACGGAAGGTAAGGAGACCTCAGCCAGCGCGAATCCATCGCCACCGAATGGGAACTAGGACACTCTCTCTCGAGCACCCAGTTGGGCTCCCCCATTCACCCGCGCTACCGGTATCGACTGCTCAAACATCTGTCGGTATACGAGTGTCGATACGCACACGTGAGCGAGCTTCGCCCCCGAACTCGCCCATCCGACCTCCTTGTGGAAGTCTCTATGCACGCTTTAGGCTCCTCCCATTTTAGTCCACTACACGGTCGAGTGTCGCCGGTCCACTGGCACCGTCTACCCAGACTCTCTCTGGGATTTCGCTATTGCTGTAAATTAGAATCCGCTAGATCCAGATAGCCCCCGATCCGCGGGAACTTGTGTGACAATAGGAATTGCTTTTTATTTTAGCTAGTCAAAGTATTTTTTGTGTGTCAATTAGTGTGAAATATTAGGTTTTTATTTTGCAAAACGCGGTTGAACACTGCGCCAGTTTATATAGCATATTTTGATGAGTAAATTCATATATTTTTCACAGATTTAACTAAAGGTTATGATCTGATAGCCATGTTTGTTTAAATTTGCTACATCGTGTACCTTGAAGCCACATTGTATCTTGTACCTTGGACCAGTGCTTCAAGGTAGAATATGTTGCAATAATTTTGTTTTTCTTTGTTTTAGACCTAATACAGCATGCCATGATGCAAGAGAAATAAAACGTAAACCAGTGAATTTCCAGGCGTTGAAAAATGCAATAGAAGTATTAAAATCCTCCGACCCTAACCAGAAAATGTTATTTAGATAAGCAGAAAAAATCTTCAAAGTTTACAGAGCTACTATCACGCGGCTATTGTCAAAATTCAAAAGAGTGGAATACTTAGACCAAATAATGAATAAATAATGCTGCAAAGCAAGCTGCCTAGTTGCTTATATTCAAAACGTAACTAAACTCCGGTATGGGTTAACGAAAAAAGGGAGTTAGGCTCTTGACATTTAAATTCGCCAATGCCAATAACAAAACAAATTCCCGAATGGGAGGGTCAAAATATTGCAGGGGAAGAATGGATGAAGGGTTTTTTACTAAGACATCCAGATGTAATTTATATTACACAGTATTTGTGAGACACATGTGACTTTTGCAATAGATTTCGAGATGACTTGGAATAATGAGAAAATTTTACCTTAATACTCAATTTTTTAAAGGTGTCTCAATGTACAGGATGGTTGTCTAAAAGTACTCGAGTCTAATGTACCAAGACCCACTTTTTATCACGTGAAAAGTTGTTTTACATAGTTCCTCAGCCAGTTTTATTTCGACTACGCATATAAATATGTGGAGAACAAGTCAGCCATTTAAGTAGTGTGTGTTTCATTAAAATAATCCTTAACAAATTGGACTTAGAGTAAAAAATGGTCCAGGGTACAATACCTTCCCCTACCGTATATTCTTGTGTTTTTATGCCGAGTTTTCAGCATATTTTTTATGCTGAAATTGCTTCCCTAGGCTCATACTCGAATGAGGGTTCCGCTTACTCCGGTGGGAAAGGTGTGCCGTAGCCGGAAATCGGCTGAGAAATTGTTAATTGGAGACAAACTGTAGCTTATAAAACATCCGAGAGTAAAATTCATATTATTACTCAAACACAATTATTCCTTTTTTCCTGTAACGCCTAAACATTGAGCGTTTTAATAATTGATAACCATACTTAAACTCTCCTCTCGTATAATGTAGTACCTTTTGTGTCTTTAAAACTTACCGATTTGAATTTTCTAACCCTTCTCATCCGTTTTTCTCACTCTTTATTCTCTCCGAGGGATCTCAAAAATTATTTTTACCGACTTGAGGGACTTCGTTTAAACAATCAATCAGAACAGTTTTTGTTACTTATCATTGCTTGAAAATAATTGCTGTGCATTAAGTCTATGGAACTAAAAGATAAATTGCAAGGCTAAGTAACAGAAGGTAGGAATTTATAACATATTCAGGAAATGAGACGGAGTGGGTGTGAGCGGGTGTAGTTGATGTGATCATGATGTTAAAAGACCTGCTCACGAAATATGGTAAATACAGCATATAAGCTAAATATTTTTGTTTATTTTTTATTCATTATCAAATAATTTATTTAATGTTCCTTTCTTCCTAATCTGGTGAAGAATTTGCTGTTATTAGCCCAGAAAGTCCATTTCACCCACAAAAGGCTATTCGAAGACTAATACGGTTACCATCATTAAAATCCTGTCCACCGATAAGTAATTGCCTCTAATAAAGACTAGCAAGCTCTTCTGGGAGTTTCTTTGAAAAGTCTATTTGGATTTACATCCTGAGCGATTTTGCTGATTGACATTTGATCAAAACTTAACTAGGTAAACGGTCTGAAATTAAAAGTTGGAAATCCATAAAAAATATTCACTAAATTTGCTTTGAATGATTTTAACGATACGCATGAACAGAAAATAGCAATTCGTGCAAAATAGTGGAACACTATTTACAACAATATCTCGTCAGTCAAATGAGTAAAAACTTCGTTTGGTATTAAATAAGAAGGATTCCGCCTTTTCCGACCTCTTTGGTGAAATATCCTCTTCCAGAACCAGAAAATAGAAATTCTCGAACTTTTAGCCCAATTCTTTTGAGCTTTAGTCAAGCAGTATGGCATAAATACATCAACGGCAAATATGAACCCATATGAGATTCGGATCGATGTAAAGCTCAAAGCATAAAGCTCAAAGCTTTCATCTCTATCTTTGTGCGCAGGTTTCCTAGAGAACGGCGGAAGGAAGGTGTTTTCGGAGCAGATGGGAGAGGACTGGGAATCTCCACGGGACCCCGATCTCTTCCTTTTGACGGAAGTGAACGATGGCGACAGCGGAGAGAGGTCGTACGCAGAAGAGGTGAGTGACAACCAGAAGAGGAAAAACGTACGAATGTGACGTTTTTGATGTATCACACATTGCTTAGTACATATCTAATACAGGAAAGGGACGAGGACTTTGAAAACGAATTTTGGTGATCACGTCAAAAACATTGCTCATGCACATCTTTAAGATTTTCAGGAATATATTTTATTAAAGAAGTCAGTTACCTATTCCAACACTTGTTGGTAGCAAAAATATGCTGGTAAAGTCAAAGGTTTAGGACGTACAGGGCGAACGGGTGTGCTATTTAAAAGCAACGCTTTTAAAACTATGCCAAGAGCACTTGTAAAGCTAACTGAGTGATTTCTAGCTTACGTCAATTGATTTTTTTACCTTGAATCGATTCAAATTCTTTGAAGAAAATTTTTCTCATGTTACTGATGATCAAAAAAATTATTATTTATATTATAATGAATGCATAAATAAGTATCCTATGTGCAAACTGAACTTGGAGAATATATTTTGAGAACCAACTTATTATGATAAACCTTCATATCATTTGGCTGGAATGCATAATCTCAAAGAACACGAACTGCGATTCATGGACGACTATTTGCAAAACTTCTTGAAAGGCAGGTGGTGGTGTCTTTATTGCGGTTAAATCACCTCTCCAGAGA
Organism: Sympetrum striolatum; assembly: GCA_947579665.1. Lineage (NCBI taxonomy): Eukaryota > Metazoa > Arthropoda > Insecta > Odonata > Libellulidae > Sympetrum > Sympetrum striolatum. The sequence continues at coordinate 71,132,264 of OX388346.1, read as the reverse complement.
AAGCGCAATGAGCGTAAGTTAAGAGAAATAGATGCTAGGGCGAATCGTTTTAAAAAATCATTCTTTCCGCGAACGATAGCCGAGTAAAGAAGTAGTCTAGATTCAACTGGTGTTTACACCTCTGCCACTCGCAGAAAGGCGGCTTGCAGGGTATTAATGTAGATGTAGATGAAGGACTATCCGGCTTAATCCAGAACGGTTGGTTGCCTTATACTTTAACACCTCCTAATTTCTACGAATTTCATTCACCATCAAGGCGAAAAGGATAGTTGGTAAACTCATCATTGGCTGCTTAAAACGAATAATTCTTTCTTAACCTACCCTATTCTTGAGGTAACGAAAGAGAGTATATGTATACCTGTTTTTTATAAATAATATCCTATAAATTTTATATTAAGCATCCTTAACGATATTTAGTTTTAAATGCGTCCTTTCTCTTCGCTACCCGGCGTCGTTTGCAATTCTATTGGCGATTATGCAATCAAGACTGCATCGTTACCTCCCCGCATTTACCTCTACAAACATCAAACCTCTGAAATTCTCACAGGTTTCCCTCGCACGTGTATCGACACACACGTTAAATAGACAGGAATATATCCACAGCCGCTCACAAGTTGCTTGGCGCTGTTTGTGCGGCGCCTGAAGTTTCGCTCTGCGAGGGAAGAAATACTTGGAAAAGTGATGCTCCCTATGTAAAGGCGTGATAATTGAGACATGTTTTCGTACGCGACGTTAGTATAGCACTAAGTTTAGTCCATCAATTATAATGACCATTATTAAAGCAAATAATGGAATTATCTTATTCAACAAATTATAATTTTTATTTTGCTGAGGGATTGTTGCCTCCATCGGTGAAGTCCCTCTAAACTCTGATGAAAAAATTCAGGAGGTGCTTCACCAAGGCAACAACAATAACGGACACACGCAACTATTCCCAATATCCGATCAGCCGGGATTTGAACCCGGGATATTAGGGTAGGAGCAATGGCGTAGCTGGAATGCTATCCACTCGGTCACCAAGCCAGTAAAATTAAACAATTTTAAAGTTAATTATGCACCATAATACCAGAAATATTATTTCTGAAAAATGGGATTATATACATAAATTAATGAACATATTTTTAGAATCTGAATAGTGCCAAAATGTCTACCAATGTTACAAAGCTATTTTTTAATTATTATTATTATGACTTTCCATAAAGTTACGCTTTCTCATATCGATTATGTTCATCTCATTGACTAAATCAAAATATAAACCCATCTTTCACTCGCTTCCTATAATTTATTCTTCTTAAAATCGTGTATTCAAACTTCATGTTTCATTTCCAATCAAATCTCTCATTTTGATATATAGTATTTCTAAATCAAGTACATTACAAAAACTATCAATCTGTCACCAGATGGAAGCACGGCGTGTAAAGAGGACCGGAAACATGCAAGTTGGTGGCTCAAGGATGCGTACTTCTGTTGGTGGAGGACTTCTTGGTGCAGGTGGTGGCAGAGGATCAATGCACGGAGGCCGCATGGGAGGCCCTGTAGGTGGAGGAGTCTCCGGAGGCCCATCGCTATCCATAGTGAATCCTTTGGATGTTCTTAGGCAGCGCCTTCTATTGGAAATAGCACGGCGACGCATGCGGCAATCAGAGGACCAGATATTGGCTAACAGAGAGCTGCTGAAGAGCATCGGTAAGAGGGAGGCTACCAACAAGGTGAGAGATCATTGGGAAAGGCATTTATATTATGTTTAAATACCTTGTTCTACTTAGTGGCCTCAGTAAGAATTACTATAGCTGATAGCAAAAGGAAAAATACAGACAGGCAGGCATGATTAAGGCTGAGATATAGTTACTGCTAACCACAAATAATATTATAAATATGCAAACCATTGGCAATGCACAGAAATAAAAGGTGTCATAAAAAGGGGAAAACAGATGAGGCAATAAATATAAATGAGGCAAAAGCAATGATGGTAAGTGGGATTACTAGTTTCTGTATTAGGATAACTTTAAAATGATTGAGTGGAGCTAAATTTCCAAGGTAAAACTAAAGTTTAGATACCTGTTTTTTTAGTTTTCGAAATTCGCCGCTGGTTGGCAGCACCTATATCACTTATATTTTACGAAAGGAATCCTTCCTACCATACTCAACCCATCGGCACCGCGCATATTTCGCGATTAGAAGCAAAGATTCGAAAGGAACGAAAAGAACCCTACCACAACCCATCGGCGCCGCGCATATTTCGCGATTAGTAGCGGAGATTCGAAAGGAACGAAAAGAACCCTACCTGCACTACTCAACCCATCGACACCGCGCATATTTCGCGATTAGCAGCGGAGATTGAGTGCGCGAGTTCTGTAGAAATACATTGTAGGTTGTTGACAAATGTGCTGCCACCTAGCGGCGAATTTCGAAAACAAAAACAGGTATCTAAACTTCAGTTTAACCAATTTCCAATATTTAGTAGTATATTCATGAAAGGAAGGAACTGCAAAATGGAGCCACTATCAGGAATACATATATATACAGGTATATTTTGTATATATTTATTATTTTTCAACATAATTGCCATTCCATTGAATGCACTTTTCATGCTGTACTGTAAGTTTTTTATTCCCTTCGCATAAAAACTCACCACCAGCTCCTTTTCCAGGTACTCAGTGACTGATTTTTTTAACTCCCTCATCTGTATCTTTGGAAGACAAGGGTTGCCTTGTCTTCCAAAATGTTTCCTCAGACTCGAGAAAAAGTCAAAGTTGTATGGTACAAGGCCTGGGCTATGTGGGGGAAAGATTGAGACAACTCAACCAAAATGGCTTTGGTTTCACAGGCAACACGTGGCCGAGTGTTGTCATGCAGAATACAAATTCTTTTAATTAGCATGCCTAGTCTTCGATTCCAGATTGCTCTGCATACTTTTTTTAAGTGTCTCACAGTAAGAGCCTGTGTAGATTCCGGTAGACATAAACTCAATGGGAAGAACCCCTATATGGCCCCAAAAAATGTCTGCCATGATTTTCCGAGCGCATTGCATCATGTTTAGGATAGCAGCATGTCTGAGATAATCTTGGCTGGGAATCTCTTAAAAAAAGAAGAACTGAATATAGGCAAAAATTATTCGAAAATATTTTAAACAGTGATTTGCATGACAAAATACACAAAGTCGTAATTCCAGCTCTCAGCTTGATTGTTGCTACCAGACAACAAAAAGATTTCACAAGATTACAGCGACAACAGATGGCCTTCATTGTCTCTTTTTTGAGATAGTATAAGGCGCACTAATATGAAAATTATTTAGGTAGTTTGGTGTTTTACACCCCCTGCCATACGCCTTAGTGCAGCTCAAGAGGTACAAATGTAAATTATTTATCATGAACTTCCGTCCAACCTTCAGAAAATTCTTCACATTTTTTGCAGAAATATGTCTCCTTCAATTTTTGATGGATGGAAATCAGCATTTCATCCCTTAATTTGAAGCAACGAATAATCGAGCGATGTTCACACTGATTGTATATGAGAAGGGAGCTGGCAGCAGCTGAAGTAGCCAATGCAAATGAGTGTCATAAACAAACTAAACATCTCATCTGGTCAGCTCTGGTAGCCAGGGAAGAGGGGAGATCCCAGCTACATAGCAGTATATTCAAATTTGGAAAAAAAAAATCTGTTGAGCGCTAGGCTCTTGGAGATCTTACTTTTGGGGCTAGTCTCATACAATAAGGTTGCAGCAAGAGGATTCTTCTGGTGAATGTAGAGGACAAATAATTGAGGAGTTCATAAAAAAGGGCATTCCTCAGTTACTGTTATGAAAACAGGTTAGGAATATTATTTATACATGATTCAAAAATGAATTTCCAATGTGAGATCATTGTAAGTCATATAAATCTACTATTAATGCTCCTTAAATGTCAATAAAGTGAGAAGAAATATTATGCTGCTAGGTAAAATTCACCATGTACATGCTAATGCATTACATGGCTGTCAATTCCCAATTCTCAAATGCCAATTTTCATAAACATAGTTCTATTGAGTTCAATGGTCAGACATATGTCTATTATTATAGAGTTAGGAATATACCCTGGTAGTCTCCAGCAAATCCATGTCAACCAAAGTGTATGGTTCTCTCATAGGATATGGAGGTTTTATAAAACATTAAATGCAGTAATATACTATAAAACATTCAAACAGGCAAATACCGAGCAAAACACATTTATTTTGGATATATCTAATTTCATACGCAATTATCAATGAGGCTGAGTGAAGAGTTGATCACTACTTAGTCCAATGCTCACTATTAATTCAAAACATATGAAAGCCCAACAAAATTGGAATATCATTTCTAGCAGTGTCTATAGAATATTTACAAAACTTTTTTTAATCATATTTTTTGTTTAATGAAAATTCACTAGTTATATATTTTGAGATAAAAATGAATAAGGAAGGAGACTTTTGCAAGAATTAATAAATTAAACCAATGTGTATTTGAATGAATAATAATAATACCTTTATTTGTGTGATAAAACCTTGCATGATAGGGTAGAAGACATCATCACAATATCAAAACAATATTCAAAATCAAATTACAAAATTACAGTTTTAAAAATCATCAATAGAATATAAAGAATTACTAGTTAAAAAGTTGGAAAAAATGATCCTGAACCTTTTCACGCCCAAATCACGTACATTCAGAGGTAGTTTATTAAAGAGTTGAAGGCCTTTAACCTGGAAATGGTTACCAGATTTAGCTAACCTGTAGTAGGGTATATCAAGGTTATTCTTGGTTCTGGTGTCAAAACTATGCACATGAGATCTTAAATTAAAACTACCGATATTCTCCTTGACATTTAACAGACAGTAATAAGCACACTGGCTAAAGATATTCATGATTTTAAGACTTCTAAATCTGGGTCTGCATGATTCCTAAGAATTAATACCAGATATTATTCTTATTTCTTTTTTTTTAATATAAATATATGCTTCACATTGGCTGCATTGCCCCACAAAAGAAGGCCATAGCAAAGATGGCTATGGAATAATGCAAAGTAGGCACTTCTTAGGTGTTCAGGGGGTATTAGAAACTTCAGTTTCCTTAAAACATAAAGACTACTGGAAAGCTTGCCACTGAGCTGCTCAATATGCTTATCCCATTGGAGTTTATGATCTATATGAATGCCCAAAAGTTTAACTGACTCAATATCACAATTGAAATTACATAAACTGCATACCAATTGTTTGGTTTTATCAGGGTTCAGATGAAGACCATTTAAACTAAACATTTGAATGAAACTGAAAATCAATAATAATACTAGTGTTTTATTTGTCTGAGAACCATACATTCAAGGTACAAGACCTTGTCATAGGTAACAGAAAACACTAAATTACACTGGATTGCAAATCAAAATACAAATGCAAATACAATTTTATTGTTATTAAAAGGAGAAAGAACAGATTTAAACTAATTCAAATTAAGATTGCAATTATTTATAGGTAGTTTATTGAAAACCTGAAGGCTCTTCACATGGAAGTGATTTAAAGATTTGGAAGGCCTGCAATATTGTATCTCCATATTATTTTCGTACCTTGAATTAAAACAGTGCATATTTTATCTTAAATTAAATTACAGATATGTTCCATTGCATTTATTATATTTATATAAACACACAAGCTATTGATAGTCATAATATTAAGACTAGAAAATGTGTATTCACATCATCATCCCGGATATTATCCTGATAGCTTTTTTATGATTTAAGAAAATCTACCTCACATTGGCTGTGTTTCCCCAAAAAAATAAGCCATAGCTGAGATGGTAGTGAAAGAGAGCATGGCATGCAGTTATAAGATGCTTTTAAGCTTAAGTTTCGTCAACATGTGCAAGTATTTATGGATGTACATACATTATGATAGGATTTATGGATGAATGTTTTTAAAAAAATATAATATTAGCTACTAAGAGAATTTGTACAGATAGCAATAAAAGGCTCAATTAGTTGAGTAGATCCTATAAACAACAAACACTACGTATACAAAGTGGACATTGTTTATAGATTTTGAAAAATAACTTTTAATTGGCTCATGACAAAAAGACTTTGAAACCATCATGAGTTACTTTTAGCAATGGTCTCATACTTCAGAACTCAATTTTGGATTGGCTTGGGTAATAAGTTTTTACCATAAGGAAGAAAAAATATACCGTATATGCCGGCGTATAAGTCGACCTTTGAAGCCTAAAGAAATCTCTCAAAAACCAGGGGTCAATTTTGACACCAAACATAAAATTTAACCATTTACCACAGGGTGGTAAATGCCCGCCCGACACTTGTTATACACAAACTCTCGCAACTCACCAAAATTATTTCTTACTGAAACTAATTTTTGGCAAGTCTAATTAATGTAGATATCATGTAAGGAAATTTCATCATGAAATACATTTGTAGTCGAAAGTATGTTATGTTATGGCATGTTTTCTTAATAAAAGTGTTGAATTAATAAACCATTTCATATCTTTAAAATAAATTGGACGTATATTTATTCTTCGCAAATTATATTCATTTTTTCACATGAATTTTTATTTTTACATAACTTTAATATATATTTTGATGTTTTCTTTTTACAAATGAACATCAATAAGCACATCATGGGTTGTTTTTGTTTATATAATCATTATGATTCGACTTAGCGTTAGGAGGTAATGGAAGTTGTTATAGTAGTGTCGTCATTTGATATTGCCACTTTATATTACCATTATTTCTGTAATTAATTTTTATACCATCAAGTTTCTGTTTTGTAACTCATTTTTATTTGTAAAGCCTAAGTGATGCCAACGAAAGAAACTTGTGTAATAGTTAAGCAGAGGCAAGAAGTTGACATGGCAGCTGAAAGAAACAATTCTAGCATCTTAATTTTATGCAGAAAATATTCCTTAAGCTTTCGTATATTTATGGATACCTTAGTTTTTCTTCCCATAAAATAGAGCTGAGGAAGTGGTGTTGCCTTAATTTTTTTGGGTCGACTTATATGCTAAACATAAGCTAAAATTACAATTTCCCCTCTAAATTTTGGGGATGACTTAAACGCCGGCATATACAGTACTCTCTTTCTAATGTAATTATAAGAAGATAAGTAGAAGAAGTATACTTTTATCATATATGATAGTAAAAATTAAATGTGTCAGACTTTTTAATTCATTCTCATTTTTTTAATCTATTAATTTGATTATTTTCTATGAAAAAGTAACTCCAATTCAATCTCTATCAAAAATATCCCAAAGCAATCCCAAAGGCAATGAAGTAAATTTTGCCAATTTAACTTTCCTGCCATATAATAACAAATATTAAAATGTTGGTTATCCCCAGATTTGGCAGTCATTTTTTTCTCCTTAAAGAATAATTTTGAAAAGTTTTGAAGACATTTGTAAAGTTCAGATCACCAGATACCAGTTGATATTTTGATTTGAATTATAGCTGGAAACACTTTCTAACACTCCAGCAGTGGTCTGCCTCCAGTAATACATTTTGGCCAAATGTAATGCCTTGCAATGCATATTGTTTTTAATTTTAAATGGATTTTCAATATATTTGATAATTTATCCGCATATATTACTTGTATGATATAACCCTATTCCTGCTACCATAGTCAGATGAATGGAATATTTTCATTTGTCATGTGGTTGAAGATAGAGAAATATGCATCTTTCATTTTCTTTTGTCCCAGTCTTGATCATGACACTAATGAAATGTAAGCTACTGAGGTATGAGTGAATAATTGCACTGATTTTGGTCTCTCCTTATGGAATGCCAAGAAAAGTGTTACTCATAGAGTCATTGTTCTCCACTTGCATGGACATGTTCTGCTTATAGAATTCTGGCTCAGTGAGGAAAGCAAGGGCAAACTACCTCATTCCTCATTCTGCCTAATGAAACTCATTCCTCTCTGCAAGCTCTTAGTAGCTTATGCCGGAGGGGGTGAGGTACCAACCGGCCTTCGAGCTGAATACTTTACAGATATAACACTAAGCTGTAAGTTCCTTAACCAAAATGGTAATATACAATTTTCAATGCAAGTGAATTTAGGTTTAATAACTTTTAGTGCATCAAATCTGTTTTTACTTTCTCCATATACGAAGTATAGAGAAAGTATTGGTTTTAGAAAAAATTGGACTTCGAGATTTCAACGGAAATACATGTTTTGGGGTCCCTAGAACACGTTTTGACCATTTTCGGAATGATGTCTGTGTGTATGTGTGTGTGTGTGTGTGTGTGTGTGTGTGTGTGTGTGTGTGTGTGTGTTAGTGGGCGCTCTATCGTGAAAACTATTGGTCGTATTAATACCAAACTTCGTATATAGTACTGTGGTGTGTGCTGTCAGAGTTGATTAGTTTTTGGAGTAAATCGGTTGACCGGAAGTCGAGCTTCATTCATTATAGCTCATTTCCGGTTTTCAAAATATCTCCATAAATATGATATATACGTGCATTGTATTACTTATAAAAGTTTTAGATAATGTAATTTACTATAACTTTTGTATTTAACATATTTTTGTATCACCGGTTGATTAGGAGTTATTCGTGAAATACCGATGAACCGGAAGTAGCCGTTATGTACTTTGTGGGCGCTCTAACTTAAAAACGATGCATTATATCAACACCAAATTTCATATATAGTACTTTATTTAGTTTCTTAAGAGTTGATTAGTTTTTGGAGTAAATCCGTTAACCGGAAGTCGAGCTGTATTCTTCAAAGCTCATTTCCGGTTTTCAAAATATCTCCATAAATATGATATTTAGGTATATACTATTATTAATAAAAGTTTTAGAAAATAAAATTTACTATAACTTTTGGTTGAAACATATTTTTGTATCACTGATTGTGTAGGAGTTATTCATGAAATACTGATAAACCGGAAGTTGCTGATTATGTACTTAGTGGGCGCTCTGGGCTCTATGGGCGAAATGCCAATTTCATCGTTTTTCATCGATCATGTCCCGTAAAACATTATTATTTATGTTTTTGGCGTCAAAGATAATAATATACATATATTAATCACTCATATTCCAAGTTTAGATGGAATATAGAGTTCGAAATTACTGCGGTAGATAAATATTTACATCTTATATATATGGAGAAAGTCATGTGCTGGCCACATCAGATTTTTTATTATACATATAATCAATTTTGTGCATTCAAAAAATAACTCACACAATGAATGTTTTATAGTAAAGGTAGATTTGAGAACAATTCAATGATTCATGAATAAATAATAGCTTTTATGATAATCACGTTAAATTCATATTAACCTTACAAAAAATAATATTACATGTAAAGGATTGATTAGGTATCTAACTCAGTATCATTAATCAATTCAACAAATGAATTATTACTTATATTTAATAAATTACAATAAGGAATTTTCAAATTCTTTAAAATTTAGGAGCCTAAACAAAACATGCTTAAAGGAATACTCCAGCTCCATTAGAGACAACTAGTCAAAAGAGACATTTGTAAGAGCGTAAAATAACAAAAAAACCTATTTTTCCATGAAGAGTAACTCCAATGCAATAGCAGAGCAATAATTCTAGAGTTAAACACTTATTACTGCAGTTGGAGTGATTCACAGTGTTAAATATCAATTTCAGTCAATCATTCAGTTAATTTTATGATGAAACTTATGCAAAGAATGAGTTTCATTAAAGGATAAAAAAGAAAGGAAAATATTGTTGAATAAAACTTTCGTTAAAACAAAAGGGTTAGATAAAAATTTTCTAAACATTCTCCAATAGGGAATATATTAAATAATAAATCATATACATAATTAATGTATTTTATTTCTTTAATAAATACACAGCAAGTCACCCTTTTACAAAGAATATGATACATTACAAGTTTACACTATATAGAATAAAATACATAATAGCTGTTTTTAATTTCTTGATTACATTACATTACAATATACACAATAGATTTAACATATTAATTTTCTTTTATAGCATACATATTAAAAAAGCATAAATATAAAATAAATACAATTTATTGATAAGGAATCTGCTGAAACATATCTTGATTACTGTTAGCTAAGCATATCATTAGGTAAATGGGATTATTAAACTAGCAGTTATTTCTAGCATATGGTAAATCAAAGAGTATTGAATAATTCGTGTTCGGATCAGTACTGATCAAAATCTGGATTATGGAAAGAAATCAAACTGAAAAAGTCTATAGTTAATTACCTTTTTGAGAATTTTAAGGTGAAGAAACTGTCTCCTTTGTTCTACATGATGCATGTTGAATAAGAACCTAATATGATCATATGGTATATATACCTCACTCATATCCTCTCATTCTGATAGCTGTTTCTTGCAATTTCTCAAGCTTATTCGTGTATCTATAATATAAAATAGTGTGTGTGTGTGTGTGTGTGTATGTTCGCTAAAAACTCGAGAATCAAGAGTCCCAAAACTTTGAAATTTTCTACATTATTAAAAGTCAACCCCGGGCAGAGTGTAGGGTACATTTTATTTCCCTAAGGTCCACGGTTTGAACCCAGATGGGTCAAAACGTTTCCATAAGAAATACACGTAGAGGTCAGTTTTTTCGTAGCAGGGTTCAATTCTTTTTCAAAATTAAATTAGAAATAATAGTCCTAGAAAGTCAAATCAAACACCAAATGAAGGAGAATAGAATAAAAATTCTTATTATGGTTGTGGAATATCCCTTTCAATTCGAAATAGCACACAATTAGATATAGTATGTGAACATTTTATCAAAATTTTGAGGTCGTAAACAACCCATCCCCCTGACGATCAGGGAGATTGTTGATTTCGAGCTCATTCGTAATTCCAGAAGAAGACATGGAAAATGAATGCCCAGATACAATTAATGCTGTAAGATATCTATTATATATAATTCCTTCTTCAGATTCAATCATATATACATACCGTATTTTACGGCATATAAGACGCACCTTTTTTCCTAAATTATGTCTCGAAAAATTTCCCTGTGTCTTATATGTGAAGGTTCATCCTCCACAGGTTAACTTTCAATACTGAATGCTATTTTTAGCCCAGATGATCTATACTACCTATTTCAATATTGCATTCAATGATTGTGTTAATATTTGGCTTTTACGAAACATTACAACTAAAAGAAACTACATTATAAGTTATTGTGGTACCGCACTTTCGCACGGACTATTAAAACTTTTTTTCCTTGTGAGTGGCCAACTTAATGAGGGTGCGTCTTATACGCTGGTGCGTCTTATATGCCGTCAAATACGGTAGATACCCAGATAGGATACTAATTCACAGGGTAAACCACAAGCATCATTGATTTGAAATTTTTACAGCGTATAGGCCCTAATGAGAAACCCCCCAGATAAAAGGCGACTTTGAACCTCAGTGTCATGGATTCAATGCCAGAAGGCTTCAAAATCCCTATTTTTCCCATTTAAATGTATTGCTTTGATTTTCAGAAATTTCTAAAAAAATTATTTTCGGTTAGGTAGAGAATTAAAATTCAAGGAGCTTACAAATATAGACATTATCTATTGAAATCATAAATGGCTTTTACAGAAAATTTTCTGGGGTCGATGCAATGACTATGCAAACATCTCTCATTTAAAATACATGGGGGTAGTTTTTCAATATTTTTTGATGCATTTATAGAAGCAATAGGAAGTTATCTCTTAGCTGTATGATGTATATTAATACTTGGTTTAAGAAAAAAATTTTAATAGGACCATAATCTTCCTGGGTTCGATGCCAGAGCACATTACAATTTCTCACATAAGGAATATATGTGAAAAGTAAGACGTCGTTTGAGGCAGTTGCAGCAAATATTTCTGCTTGAATTTTCACACATAGTTAGAGATGGTGATCTCCTATTGTGTTGCATAGTAAGTATGACCAGGAAGACCTGGGTTCGATACCGGGCAAAAAATATGTCTCCCATATAAAACACATTGGGGTTGTTTTTCATTATTTTTTTGATGTACTTATCGAAATGATAGGAAGTTCTTGATTAGATAGAATTTGTATATTTAGACTCGGTTTAAGAAAGCAATTAGATAAGACCATGCTGTGCCTGGGTTCGATGCCAGAGCACATTAATGTTTCTCACATAAAGAATACTAGGGAAAAGTAGGACGTTGTATGAGGCAGTTGTAGCAAATATTTTTGCTTGAGTTTTCATACATAGTTAGAGATGGTGATCTTCTGTTATGCTGCCATATTTTAGTATTGGGTTACAAGTCAGGTCTGTAATACACTTACTTTCTGCAAAGAATGTTCTTCGTTGGTTTTTAGTTATATATTGTGGCGGAAGCCCTGACCATGCAGTACTTCCGGGGTCCACTAGGTCCTCAGCAAGGTAAAGTTCATAGAGTAAGCTCTATGGTACAGTTACAGTGAGAGACTAGACGGAGAGTTAGAAAGTGAGCGTGGGGGAGCGAAAGAGAGAGGACTGACAATTGTGAGTGCGAAAGTTCGGAAGGAGAAGATTGTTTGTTCTTATGTTAAGTGCAAACGTGACAATATATATATATATATATAGAATATATTTCTGTTATTTGTGTTTAATCATCATTTCCGAGAACCATTTTTCCCTTTCAGAAAATGTCTCCTAAAACATGGTGCTGCTTATCCTAATGTGATCATTGAATATATTTTATAATCTTTAAATCATTTTTGTCTTCATCGAAGAAAGTGTTAATTCAAATGATATGAGATTAAAACTTAAGGTGACTTTGTGGACTTAATTATAATTTTATTTACTTTGTTCATTGGTTTGGAAAAAATTATAGCCTGGAATCAGCTATCTACCAAAAATGATGAGGCAAGTGTTACGATCAAGACTGTACCAAGAGTAATTATCAATTTGGATTTCCCCGTTGGGAATCAACGGGCACTTCTGCTAGTACTTCATAATAAGGCAAGCAGACAATTACACAGTACTCCAATATGGAAGAAAGCAAAGTTTTATATAAGAGCAATGATTTTTGTGTAAGTGAAGTCTCTAGATACTCTACTAATAAAATCAATAAGCCTTATTACAAATATTGTCAACATGAACACAGAAGGTAAAAGTGTTGGTTTGGCTGCTGTTTGAAAAGATGGCTACCATTGAATTTGTTCCATCTCCGTAATTCTTCAACCTCTGTTGAAACATAAATAGTGCATGGATGCTAGTTTCGTTGATTGTTGCATTATGAAAATGTTGCATCCCCCATTTAAATTGCCATATATTGGCTTATTATATTATTGGTTTATAGCAATGAACATTTGAATGACCCACTACTGTCATCACAACCATAGGCACTTCATTGGGTATTAATCACGATGGAAGTGATGGATATCGGTGGAAAGCATCGTAGACCCATTGATGAATAAAAATACGATTTGATGGAATTAAAATTGGATTGATGGATGTGCAATTCCATCGTTGGATATATATATGAATTTAAAAAAGTGCCCTTTAGGGTGTTCCAAAAAAATCAATGTCATTCTTTTCAAACTCATACCCTCTATTTTTTTTCTATTTGGCCTTATTAACTTGTCTAATAAATATTACTACAATTGGATTATAGTAACCCAACTTGATTCCAAACAATTTTGAGAAATTAAAATTTGTACTGACAAGGGGAACACCAGGTTAGTGGGAAATTATCAATGATTCGCACAAATCTTTCGGGGTACATTCTTTGCTTAAAAATAGTGGACGTGTGTCCAATTGTTTAAATCAAAGGGCTGTTGTTTACAAAACTTAGCAACTGAATATCGGAGTTAGGCAACCACATCATACACGTGCATTCCTATATAGATCTCTAGTTGATAGGAAATTATTTTCTTCCATTTCTTTTGTGATAACTTATCTTTTTGCAATTAAATTTCAAATTGTTACCTTCCAAGCATTCTATTATTATTTAATAAAGTACTTTGATTCCTGCAAATTTTAATTATACAGGGGGTTGAAGTTGACTTAATTTTACGGAAAATGCCAGTCAGATGTTTTGCAAAATTCTTTAAATTAAAACTGATGCTGAACCCATTAGAGAAAATTCATTAAATAAGCACAACACCATGTTATAAACCTGTACCTTGTCCTTCATAACTCTTGATCTTAATGATGATCACAGTTGAGTATTTGCATGCTTTATGTAACAAAGTAAATTGGAATTTTAGCATCTAATCAAGACATTGGAATTTTAGCATCTATCAAATTTTGAAGGTTATCAGCAGTAGATTGGCTTCAAATTCTTAGTCAAATCCAAAAGCATCATTTACAATTAGGCAGCTTTTTTTGTGTGGGCGCCAACTATAAATCCTAAATATTGAGCCTAAGTATTACTGGTTTGATCTCCCATAAGAATCTGCTCACAGATATTACCATAGCTTTCTTTTAAATTTTAAAAGTTCAACTGTGTTCTTCCCAAACACACGAACATATATGTATTTGAGTGCTTTACTTATCGGTAGAAAGGATGGAAAGGCCAAAAACTGTCTTCACCGAAGGAAATTTTATTGCTCTATTCCTGACCTCTGCTCCAATAACTACATGTTACAGTGACATTTTTTATGTAGAACGTGTATGGAAAAACACACTTGGTTAACGTTTAAAAATTCTCTTTCCTCTTTATTAGCCAGTTTTTGCCCCCTCCAGCTAACAGTCAGAACTTGTCCATTAGATGGCAGTTTTTAACCTTCAATTTGATTATCTTCGCTCACTATTAAAAAATATACCCTTTTAGTCTTAAGTAATGCCACTGTAAACTTCAACCCCCTGCATAATTTATATTTACAGGAATCAAAGTAATTTACTTAGTAATTATAGTAATGACTGTATACAGAATTTATTCAGCAGTAACTATGTGAAGCGTCAAAGTTTGCACAAACAAAATCCACTTTTGTAATTTTGGCCAAGTTTTTTTATTCTAGCGCACTGTATGAAGTTATGTATTTTAGAATGAATGCTAACTACAATTAAAGGATGCTTGGAAGGTAACGATATGAAATTTTATTGCAAAAAGATAAGTTATCGGAACAAGAAATGAAAGAAAATAATTTCCTATTAACTCGAGATCTACATAGGATCTAGATAGATCTACATATGTATGATGTGGTTGCCTAACTCCGATATTCAGTTGCTGATATTTTACAAACAAAAGCCCATTGAGTTAAATGGTCAGACACATGCCCACTATTTTTCAGCAAAGAATGTGCCCTGAAAGATTCGTGCGAAACCATTTGTTAATTTCCCACTTACCTGGTGTTTCCATTGTCGGTACAAATTTTCATTTTTTGAAATTATTTAGCATCAAGTCGGCACAAGTTACTATAACACAATCACAATAATATTTGTTAGGTATGTTAATAAGGCCAAATAGAAAAAATAGAGGGTATACGTATTTGATTTTGCAAAAAAAATTTCCCTTGTGTCTTGGGACACCCTAGTGCTCATGCATGCTAATAAGTGAAGCAAAACAAGTAATACTTCTTTTACAAAATTTATGCTTAGTAGAGGTACTCAGGTACAACTTTTATAGATTATTTTTATAAGAATGGTTCTTTATACATAAAATATTAGTGTTATTTATTTCAAATTTTTAATGATTTCTTATTATTTTCTTTCCAGAAGGCAACATCTATGTAATAGAAATTGGGGCAGATTTACACATACAAATGGGAAGGCCAACTAAAGATCATTCACAAAAGTTTCTTAAAATCAAGAAGCACCTTCTGAATCCAACAACACTACCTAATGTCAGTCTTATATTATCACCTAATTCTTGAGGTATACCTTTTAAAAAATCCTGCCTATTCAATACCCTTATTTTTGACAAAAACTGTATAATATCAAAGAAAGTGATGAGTGATTCTGGTCATACAAAAATTAATATTATAATAACTAGAATGAGGTAAACATATTAAATTCAAATTCATCCCAAACATAGAAGCATTTAGTATATAAATTCAAACATATACCAACAGCTGGCTTCGAAATATATTGATTTTTACTAGCAGGAAATAACCTTTAAATTTATCATATACCAATCATTACGAAATTGTGAAATAATAACTTAACTCCTGGCAAGTGTTAATGAAAACAAAAAGAAGATACATTTACTTAATTTAGTAATTATGTGACTTCTAATCTCTAATTGCTAATATATGTTCTACTATGTTGACTTATCATTATATGGAATAAAAAAGTAACAGGTGCATATTTTTATTTCCCTTTGAAGTAATCATTGACTAATTAATAACATCAGCTTTTGATAGCTATTATTAAATTTGTACCAAAAATTGAAACAAATTCCATGATTTGAAAGAGAGAATAACCAATACACAACAAATAAAGAAGAAAAACGTTCCATCTCTATAATCGTTCATTTCAAGGATATCTATTGCTATAACATTTCAAAATAAATTTATTTTCCATTATAATTTATCCCTTCTGAAGTAAACTACTTCTTGCTCTTGAGTATGTACCAATAAAATCAAACATATAATCAAAACTTACACAAAAAATACAAACAAAGAAATATAGTATTAGTATTTTATTTATCAGGGTATTTAAATGCTGCAAAGCAGCAATAAAAATGCAAAGAATATTTTGCATTGAAATGCTTCAGACTATCTGCTAAAGGTAATTATCTAAATGTCACACATTATAATAATTTATGGACTCATCACTTTCTGATTTAAAAATTATAATACCTTAGGAAAAAGTATATGAAGATTTCCATCCAAATTTGGAAAAAGAGCTGTAATACATATAAGTGCACATAATTGGAAAACTGTTTTCAGTATATTCTATGAGTTGTTATTTTTATGAATATCATAATTATTGCATTAAATCTGATCCTTAATATGCAGTAGAAGAAAACCTTATTATTTATTGAAGAAAACAAATAGTTATGTACCAAACCCATTGTAGTTGAGCAATCACAGATGTATTTCATAGAATGAAAATAAATAAATTTAAAATGTAAATAATCACTTAAAATAATCTGAATTCTGATGGTTACCCATATCAAAAATATAATAATTTTATCAAAATGTAAATTTCTAAATGTACAAATTTTGTGTGAAATAAATTATAGTTGATGTGAGTGAAATATATTCCATAAGCTTATTTTATTGCTACTCTAATCACAAAGTTAGAGTTACAGAAAGATGAAGCTAGAATAATCATTAATACATGGATAAAATAGAAGAGAGTATGAAAGATGAATAAAGAAGTATCCTATATCAAATCAATGTAGAAATCACAGAATATTAAATCATAAATACTAAGCTTTGTATAGACAAATCAAAATATAATTAATCAATTTCAGGGAAATTCAGAGAAAATAAAACTTGAATTGAACTGACCCATGCATTTTAGCCACCTTGACAGGGTAACCAAGATAATATTATTTCAACAATTCTTTTAACTGGTGTTTTATGTTTAAATAAATAAATATTATATTATTCATTTGGCTTCTTACTCATCCCTTTACCATCAATATTTTGGATTTTTTAATCTTTTTGTACACTCCTGGCCAAAATTAATGCAGCACCTCCCTAGTGATCCTTATGGCCAGTGCTGCGTTAATTTTGGCCAGGACTGTACAATCCATTTTGATAAGTAGTCTGGTAGTAAACGTTAAAATAGATAATTGGTTTGAACATTAAAATATAAGAATTGTTAGCTATTCTTATTCAGATGATTTCTTGTATGACATAGATCAGAAATAGAATTAAAATAATATCAGTACTGAATCACCCTTCAATGGAAAGTAAGTTTCCCATTAGGATGTATATCAGGAAAAAGTAACTGAAACAATGGATTTTTAACTCCTTTGCCCATTATAAATGACTGTTATCGTAAAAAATTAAAAACTAATATTTTATAGAATTTAAGTCTTTTACTTGAAACTTGGGTATTTAAAAAAATCATGTGGTATCTTCTTTAAAACAATGCTGTTCCCAAGCAATCACAATGAAATTAATGATCATGATCTTATAGAGATCTTACTTATATAAGACTAAAATTTATCAACCTTACTACAAATAGTATACAGCAAATTTATTTTTTCACTAGAGAATGCATATACTTGCTACAGCAGATTAGTAGAAGCATGAGTTAGATTTCAGATTGATTTTTGGTTTATAAACTGCATGAACAGATTTACTACATGACAACTTTGGTAATTATTCTTTTAGTCTGTCAACACTATCGTCTTTGGGATGGTTATAATATAATAGTTAAAGATAGTGTGGTGCATTAAAGAAACATGAGGATTTGGTGCACTTACAGGAATGAAGTGTTGAGCATGCTAATCAAAACAATGAAAATATGTACTTTCAAAAATACTAGCAGGTAAGTAATTTTTGCAAATATTTTCTTTCAATATTTCCTGCTATGGGTGAAGACAGACAAATCAGCTTTGTCAAAATTAGGACAGATTGCTAGTAGCTATTTCTAGTATAATTTTCTTTGTTCATCTCTGAGTTAATTAAAGCTGACATATAAAATTCCATATCTTAGAGTAGTTTATATTAAAAATTATATTAAGTCTCTTTTGTATTACAATTTACTGAAAAAAGAGAAAAAATGTCAATAAAAGAATTGTTTTTATCTGAGCATATTGAGCTTGAAATTTTAAGTCAACCTATTAGAGCCCTATCCAAGACTGCTCATCAGTACAGTTTTACATTGTATAATAATGACTACTGTATATAAACTAATATAAGATGCATTTTTATGAAGAAAGGTGATCACAAAGCATGGTGTGTGTTATCGGAGGATTTTCTATGTAATTTATTATGAAGAAAACATTAAAAACTTTATAACATGGTCCTAAAAACCTAGCCATTCCTTATATTTGGGTATGTTCTACATGTGGTAATCAATTCAAATGATAATTTACCCATGGACTCCACAGGAACCACAGAACTGAAATAGATTTATTGTAGAAGTCATGCAATTATAATGAAATATGAGGGTAAACAAATATGTGAGAATCTATTTAAGCAGATTCTTTACCAAACTAAAACAATCTTATCTACTTATGTATGTAACTTTGTTTAAATATTGGATACAGTATATAAATATTTAAAATGTCTTATTAAAACACACCAATGTAATAAAAAATTCCAAGTCATGTATTGATGTGTTCCTTCCAGACAGATTTTTATTTTTTAAGATTTTCTTTAATCATAGCTCATTTCTTCATTCAAGTGTTTCTTAATGTTACTTTGTGATTTCTTTCATGTTTCCCCAGTCTCAAGAATAACTAAAACAGACAATGTCTTATAAGTTTCTATTACCGACTTACATTAGTACAACTAAAATGGTATTAAATTCATCCACAATCTTTATTCTCACTTCACAGAAATGATTCCCTGAGTTTTCTCTATTTGATGAATTCTTTGACCTCTCACCACAAAACTTTATTCGTTTTCAATTTAAATTCGTTTCTTAAATTATTTTTCCTGACTCTTTTAAATTAGAATGCATTCTCCTGAACCTGGTTGAAATTTAGCAGGGAGATAGTTCTCAATGCGGCAATTCACGAATCACCTCCCTTTTGGGCAGCAAAGCTATTACGGTTTACTACTTATCCTGCTTCTATGTTTAAGCAATACTCCTATATTTAGTTATGCATAAACTTAAAAAAATCAATACCCAAGCTTAAAAGAACAATCTTCATTTATTGGTGATCCATTCCTTTCCATCTTCCTCACAGTAAAAGGGAGAGAAGACTTTTTCTACAAACATTTTCATTGCACCCGACGGGGTTCGAGATTATATTCACAAGGGGGTTACATTTGCTCTTTCATTTATTGTCAGCTCCCCTGATGGGGGGGCTGACAAAAAATGTAAGAGCTAATGCAGAACAGAACGAAAGAGTGGAGGGAGGGCGTAGGAGGGGAGGTGCTAGAGGTGTGAAAATCGCAAAGGAAACGGAGTCGTTTGAGAGGTGGGGAAAGGGATTTGGAAGGGAATGTGCGAACCAAAGGGACTCTAGGTAAATTCGTTATTACGGGAGTGGAAGTGATGCAGATTGTGGATGATCTGTAATATTTTCAAGTGAATCAATTTAAGCCGTTTTGTGCGACGGCACCCCCTGCCGGCAACGGAGGGGACGTCTGCCTTCCCGTGCTCTCGCCGACGTGACCTTCATTTCAAAGCTCAATTCCTCGTAAAAGAAGCTCGGAAGTTTGTGCATCGTCTCGTACCCCCGAAATTTAAGGTACAGGAGTCTACGTGATAGTCGCTGCAAATGGATCATCCATCCACAACGGCGGCCCTGTGGACCTTCATCTAGACGACGGATTACGACGCGATATCCGCTGGCTCTGGAGTGCGGCTCGATGTATTTGTATGTATCAATTACCCCCGAATGTTTAAATTTGCCCTGCACTAACTTATGAGCAAGTGATTTCTTTCCGAATATCACACTTTACACCACCGGTGGCGAAGCCCACGCAAAGCGCGAGATATTCTGTAAGCCTGCGATATATTCCGATAGCATCTGTTATTAGGCAGATTAAGTTGATATTTATTTCTCTTTTTGGTTTAAATGGCATTAACTTGAGTTTATATTTGTCTCATTTGAGGACTTTTATCCTTCTTTTTGTTTCTCCAAGTTCTAGAGGTGTAAGACCACAAAGATCTTAACAGGAGGTTATCAATGTTTGATATATTGTTCAATTTTTCGATCATTTTCGCTACCAGGTTGGAGACAGAGGTTAAGTTGTGGTAGGATTTGATTTCTTTTAAGGATTTAGGCGGTCGGTAGGAGTCACTGATGTAATTGTATTATTGTAAAACTTTTTGACTTAATTTAGATTTTCCTTGGCTGTTTTTAAATTAACTATTGCGGCGTAGGTTTAAAATAGGAGAGAATAAGCATTGCTAAGATTGAGTTTTGATTTGGTGGAGAGTTTTCTTGGTACTCTTTCCTGGAGTAGAGGAGTTACATTAAATATACGGGGCTGTGACTTTTTCAGTGTGTAATTCATAGGTTTGTCCCAGTGGTGTAGTGGATCGGAAACGCATGGGAACGGCGTTCCCACACTGGTTTTCCACAGTAAAAAATAGCCAATTTATTGCTAAATATTGATTTGTTAAAAGCCTCTAATTCATTGACAGCCGTGTTCAATATTTTTCTTTACAAGATCTGTAGTGATAAAGTATTCGATTAACTTATTATTCTTATCATGTTATCCATGCAGATACGATGTGAACCAATCAAGCTGAGCCCATTAATTAACTTGAAAATCATTGTATATTTACATCGAACGAGTCAAACGTTTTGCTGAGTTTTAGTATCGCTATTGTCTTATTATCCATTTTTGAAAATTAACTATTTCCGCGTAAACGGATGAACTTCTGTCAGACTTCCAGAATCACAATTGTTAAGGATCAAAATTTTGGAAAAGAATGAGTTATTGTTAAACGTGACACCGCACTTTTTGAGAGCACTTCTCAAAAAGTGCGTTGATATCCCTTGCTGCTTTCCCATCCCCATGGGGAAGGGATTGGGGATGGGAATGGGGATGGGAATTGGGATGGGAATTGGGATGGGAATGGGAATGGGGATGGGAAAGCAGCAAGGGATATCACCGCACTTTTTGAGAAGTGCTCTTCAGAGAAAGCAGCAAGGGATGCATCCCTTGCTGCTTTCCTGCTTCTTTTGACCTTTTAAAACCACCAGTATCAATTATTTTTTCATCGGTAACTGTTGAATGTAAACATACATCACTTATCATTCACCGATAAGTGGCTGGTCTCTGACCAGCCCGGTTCTTGTATGTGAAAGCATCCCTAGCCCGGTTTTATGACCGACCGGACGAGCGAAACCGGCGTGTGTGTAACTAGCCTTAGTGTGGGAAGGAAACTAATAAGAGGATAATTGGTTTCATTGGATATATAAATTTCCAGTATGCGTTGGATTTTAGCTGTGTTTCCACAAACAATGATTACTGGCGCCAATCGACAGGCACCAGTTAACTGACGTATGGAAACACGCAAAATCAACTGGCGCAACGTAATCATTGTGTTAGTAAAAGTAGGAGAGAGTTCAGGCGCTAGTTGACTTCCCCCACTCTGTTTTCTCCCGCATCTTTCAACTTTCCCTTATTAATCAATCGATTATTGTTCATATAATAAAGCGCTGAAGCCGTCACTCGGTGAAACCCCATCTCAAGAATGGCAGCAGAAAAATTAAGCGTAAATTGTCTCAGTAAACGCTTTATTGGAACAACTAGTTTCGACTCATTTGGTAATAAAATCGGATAGAATACAAAAAAGTAATTTGCGCTCATATTGGCCCTTATCGATATACGCGCAAAGAGTCGCAGTTGACGCCATGCGGCGAAATAGCAGCGGCGGAAGACGACGCGCGAGAGGGAGGAGAACTTTCGAGGGGTGAGGCTCTGAGCAATTACCGATCTTGGTTCGAAGCATATTTGCGCATGGCTTCCCTCATTGCCTCTCCTGCGCTGTTGGCTACGGAGGGTCTGCCACTATTTCACGTATTGAGTAAACCTTATCTCTCGACTTCCCTTTGCGAATTTGGACGCATCCTTGAAGAGCGACCTCTTGTCGTTGAGGCATATGTCTGAGGGGGAGAACAATCAGCAAATCGAGGGGGGCGGCTTTTTAGAGGCGATTTCTTCATTTTTCGATAAAAAACGTTTAATAAAATTCAATTAAACGGATAAGGGATCGCTTCGATGAAGAACATGGAATTTGAAACTAAGTAACGTATCGTTCAATCGCTCAAGAAAAATTTATTGGTGTTTCGAATATAAAGGAATATATAATAACCGTTTAGAATTATCATACGGAGTAAAATAAGGGTGGAGGTTTTAATTAGAGGAAATCCAAGGTTCCGAAAAGGAGTATCGTCGAGAGAGAGTTTGTTTACTAAGTCTTTGCTTAGTTCCATTAGAACTGAGTTAGCCATTAAAGCTGACCTTTCATTCGAACGAAGGCAAAAGGAGAGGGCCACAGCCGTGGCTATGAATATTCCTTCCTTCGGAAACGAGCCTTCGAGGTGGTCATTTTTCAACTTCTTTCCAAACGAACCAACTTCCGATTCAAATTCGTGCATACTCATATTAGGATTCCAATGCTTCTCTAATGTTTTATCTTTTAAAACCTCGAGAAATTCGCATGTCTTGTTGGCATTCCCATGCGAAAATAGGCTCAAAAGTCGAATACAGAGGGGAGAATTCGCGTTATTTCACTTTCTTTCGAGCGTGCCATTAAGTCCGGGTATTGTCTCTCCGGATGAACGTCATAACGTCAGGATTAATTTATCAGCAGGAAGATTAACTGAATTTAATCATTTGCAGAAGTCAAAACATAGTTTTTGCGTAGAAAGGACAATTTTTGGAGTTGAATATAATTATTCCTGTCTGGCGAAGAAAAGGACTTTAATTTGCCATTTTATTACTATTCGATAGATTCCTTTGAGTGAACATTCTTCACGAAGAATAATAAGCTAGGGAGGGGGATAGAGGAGGAAGTACTACACTATTCAAATCCATTTCTTTAAACTGTCTTATTCACCCGTTAAGGTCTCTATTATGTAACTAAGTAAAATTCCGTCAAAATGGCATTTCCGAAGATTGAATTGCACGCTTGCGGAAGAACAGAGTAAAAATACCCAACCGTAAACTGGTCTAGGTGACCAAATCCAAACAGTATGTGTTTTCTAATACTTTATGAATAAATAAACACTTTATAAAACATTTAATTAGGATCACTCGTTCATTTTTTCTCTAAAACACTTAGTAAATCATACATGGCAATGTCGATAAAATGTCTACGAATTTTTGTTGGATTTCGACTTTCTTAATGTTATCGAAGAACTGCAGTAATTACGATGAAAGAAGGAACGTAATTCGTTTAGAAATTAAGTTCAATGATTATTTCTCGTAATGTATACATTGCAAGGAATTACAATTTTAATTAAGCCATCTAATTGTAGCTACCGCTTTCCCCAGTGAGAATTTCGAAAACCACCGAAAAGTACTAACAACATATACGCATATGTACCAAAAATTGGCTCCAACAATTTAATTGCTTTGAACATTTTCTTGCTCGACTTTGGATAAATTTATCTAAAAATGAGAAAATGCGTATAAGAGAACAAAGAAATGAAATGGCGATACGATCCCCATTCCAACGAATACGTCAGAGCGACGGGCGAGCCCCTCTTCCCCTCCCCGACCTTCCAGCGTACCCTTCTCCCTCACGTTTCCCTAAATAAATCCTGAGCTATTAGCGCTCATTCCATTCTGCGACTCAACGTGAGAACGACGAGAGGTCGAACGGAGACCTCTCGAGAGCGAACACCTGAAGCCGAATTACTTGAGGCTCCTCAGTGACTACCTTCCATTGCCTCAGTACTTCAGAAGATGTTTCTTACGCAGTTTCACCTTCTGGCGTTGACGCGGAAGATTGCCCTCCTGCTTTCGACTGTTTTTCGGGAGAATGAGTTTGAGACAGTTCCAACGAAAGAAATATCCAGCACTTCGCTGAGGAAACCAGTCACCGGAGGAATCTGGTCATCTCAGTCCGGTCAAAATCCACGCCAGTTTTCCTGCAGTTCGAAATATCTGGACCATTCGACCCATGAGGGAGAGTTAAGTTGCGCGATGACCGATCGAACTCTTTTCTGAAAGTCCACGTTTTGACCACCGAAGATCGCCAGCCAAATTCCCTGGGTTCCAAGAACATTTTCGAAAAAATCGACGACGAAAAAACAATTCCGCTACGGACCGAAGCTTCTCCTGCGCATCAGAATCTCCAGTTAAGAAGATCGAGAGGAAAGTGAGTGGTTTTAGTGTTGTGAGCTATGGTCATTTTAGTGCATAATAGTGAAAATGGTGAAGTGACTTCAAGAGGAGGCTCAGTTCGCCGATGGAACGCAGAGCACGGCCACCGCTGGAGGATTCCCGCAGCACAAGGTAAGGATCTACGTCTTTCAGGTGAAAGGGTGGTAGGTTCTTTAGAAAAGGGCCCGACAAAGGGCATTAGTGAACAGGTCTGCACTAGAGTTTGGGGGGACTGGGAAACTTGGTTAAGTAGGGCCCACTTGATGGGCGATAGTGAAATTGAATTGCATTGTTTGGGGGGAGAGGGAAATTGAAGTGGCAGGTATTACACACACAATGACAGACAGGCTTTTTAGCCATTAGCGAATAAATTTACTTAAGTCTTCTAAAAGTCTCTCTCTCTCTCTAGCTTTTCCGTGGCAGTGGTTTTCATGCCATTGTCACACCATGGTTTTATAGGGCTGGTTAATTGCAACTGTCGCGTGCGTCCCCCGAAATGTTTAACAGTTGCAGTTTTCTGGCGAACCTCTCCATTAAAAAAAAGAGGAAACGAGCTGGGCACGATACGTCTTGGCGTGGCTTGGAAACTCGTGCAAAATCTCTATCTTAAATCTATTAAGAATTATTAAAATTGATCAGATTATTTTAAAACAAAATATATCATAATTTTTCTTATTTCTAGAAGCCGAGAACATTGTCAACGAGCAACAAGAAATTCAATTGCCTGGAGAACTTATTACCGGAGAAACGTCTGGGTAAGTAAATTCTAATTAAAAAATCCATGGTAAAGAAACTTTTACTAAACCTAAATTCTACGTTTTTGAAATTTTTTTTAAATCTATCCTAAGCTTAGACGTTGAAGATATTTTATAATCGGATTAGACTAGAGTAATACTATTTGAATGAATTTTCAATATTCCTAAGGTTCATTTCGTTAAAGCCGCCTTTACTTAATGTTGTTTTCGTAACTTTTAATAGAAAAATTATCTTTAAAAAGGTGATTGCAATGAAGAACTTAATATATTTTGTAATCCGCTTATCAAGAAAAATATGCATATTCAAAATACTTTGAAACTTAAATTTTCCGTTCGAAAACTTTACCTTTTTTATTTTATTAAACCTCTCTTGATGGGATAAAACAGCATGTTGTGTCGAACTATTTCGATTCCAAATTATCTTGGTTGATGTTCTCAGAATTTGGATAGGTTTTATGTCGAGCCAATTACTTGTAAAAAGTAAGCTAATTTATGGCTGCCAGAAAAGATTTTTCTTTCTTTTAAGATGTCTGAGAATTTCAAGCTAACCAATAGAATTGACTTTCGAAATTACATGGTGGCAATATGTAATACAGGCTTTCTTTTCTTCCAGAAATTATTTCAGCTTGGTGAGCTTCTTGCCCTTTAGAATTCCAATTGCCCTAAGTAGAATTCCAAGATTTTATGATACCTATGATATATTTTCATTGTATTTTTTGTTGTTAATAATAAAAGTTTGTATTAATTATCTGCTTCAAATTATTCATTACGGAAATGAGGCTCCCAATATTTCTGTAACTAAACTTTGGCTATACTTGGTGTTTCCTTGAAAATCACTGTTATCGAGGATTGATCCAATATACTGCTAACGTTTTTTCGCGGAAGAACGCGGAACTTAGAGGGTTAATAGTGGATCGCGTGGGGCACGAGAGTGAGGGTAGTGGCTCGAGGTTCCGTCCAAGCGATGGAGGTTCTCGTCGGCAGGGGTATTGGAGGCCGAGGAGTCTGATGAGAGGAAGGCAGAAGCCGTTCGAGGGGATGGCGGGGTGTTGCCGCGGAAGTTGGGGGCCGATGTTCATGTAAGTTTCAGGGTTGTCGCAGGATGACAGCGCTTGACTCTAGGCTACACCAATATCTACATTTAGTTATTTGAGTGCTCCGATTATTAAATGATCGATGACACAAACTATCGAAACAGTGGAAAGACTGAGTATATTTAAGATATATAGATGTAATAGATATTTAACAGCTAGAACGATACGTTGCCGTCGCTGCGTTATGAGTTAACCCCGCAAGAAAAATCGTTTTTCATAAGTTATTTGTGAACAAAGGGTTCAGATTTGAACAGAAAATAAAATCGATATTTTCTCATAAACTTTCCCACTGGATGATTTTTCCTGCGCAAATTGGATGAAAAATAGCAGGCGACTAATTTATACAAGGGCTATTGCAAAAAGTTCTCCAATTTTCCATTCGTTCCTGATGACAATTTTCCTCGAATTTTCACCTACCCTTGAAATAGAACAAACGGAAATAGAAAGGGTTAAATCAGAGTTTGATGTTAAAAATTCCACGTTTATTTTTTCAGCTACAAATTGTCAAAGTATTTTAACGATTACGAATATGAGCAATTAATAGAATACAGGTGTAATTATCGTATTTTTATTAAGGTTTGGTTTCTCTTAATTACACAAGATGTGGTTTTTATGCATGTTATTGATACAAAGAGCAACTGAGGAAAAAACAATTTTATATACGATTGGTAGAGAGTATTAGCAGTTTTAAAAATGACGAGTGGAAAATTGGGGATAAACATACCTAAATTTTAAGTTCATACAATAAATAAAGTACATAACAAAAAAAACAACACGCTTTTATGCAAAAAAAATTCTTTGATGAGAATGTTGGTAATTTATATTAATATAATACAAAAATAATGGTTATTTAAGCTAAAGAAGCGAATAATAAATCTGACGTATCCTACGGATAGCCATCCGGTGGATGAGCCTACTCAAGACGGGTCAGACTTGGTTCATTTTGCGTCACAAGGATTAATTTTCACCCGTCGGAAGAACCCAAAAGAGTTCGCATTATCTTAGAGTAAATACGGTCTCTTTTAACTCGAACGTACTTTTTTAAGCATTATGAAGCATCAGCGTAAGGTGTGAAAACCCTGCAGTTCCATTCTGTCGCACTCGCTGCTCTTGGATTCAAGAGGTCGGACATTTAGTACATAAATATGTATTAGAAATCGGCTATAACGAGAACGCTTTATAACGAGTACTTTTCCGATTTCTGTCAGCTCTCATTATAACGGACTTCTACTGTATCTTAGAATATTCTAATGCATGCATTCTTTGCAGAACACTCAAACTACCAAGAACAATGGCCAGCTAATGTATTTAAATAAAGCAGTTTTCATTGAGATACAGAATCTTATACAACCATTTTACTTATATATTAGTCCCATGTAAGCAGCTTTCTGTTAAAATGTACAATGTACATTGCATATGTATATTGTACATATGCAATGCTTATTTTGTGCACTTGCCAATGAGGCAGAAATTAAGGGATTCATTTGAAGGCCAATGTATAGACAGGGAATTAAGTTTTATAAATGAGTTAATAACCTTACAAATTACATTCCATGTAGTTGAAATTTTAACTATATACCCTTTAAATAATTTCCTCTTTCAATTTTTAAAATAATTTTTCTAAAATCACAAAGAGGGGAGATACGAAGAGCTCAATTATGACGCCATTACTCCTTCACCTTTACCATGGAATTACTATAAACTTCTTTAGCTTAAATTATATTCTAATAGTATACATGTGCATAATTCGGTGGATTTTTGTATTTTGCTTCTTCTTACCAACTATTATGTTTGGCAATAGTTTAACTCCCCATTTTAAAAGCGTCCTATTATTAGGAGAAATAAGGAATAGTTTTTTTCAAAATAAGTAGAACATATTTTCTTTCATGACTTTCATGGATTGTATATTCCATGTCTTTGGATTGTTTAATTATTACTATAACTACTCTGTACAAAAACTCACTAGCATCATCTTCAACATTTACATGATGATCCTGAGAACCTCTATATGGCATATGGTTGGTCTTCTTGAGAGTAGATATAGCTCTTATTTTAGTTCAAAATAAGAAAGAATACAAATAAACCAAAGGATTACCTGAAGGTAAAAGGGTAGTATTTGTGGAAAACTATTAAACAGGACAAAATGAAATGGAGGAGGGTAAATGGCCTAAACACCTCTTCATTGCTACTATTGGCTCCAGTGGCGTCCTTCCCTCGGTGCGGGAAAAGGCTGCGGAGGACAGAACTGTGACAAATGAACGCTTGTCATGGCCCTGCTAGACACAAAACCAAACAATTGCGCACCTCAGCGCCGGCGGCGGTGTTTTGAGCCTTTTTTGTGTAATGGAAGCGGTAAAAGTATAAGTAATTATAATTACTGTAATGTAAATAAATTATGTTACACTTTGGAAGTAAAGATTACGTTTAAGATGTAATTTCTTATCTTCAATATCATATTAATTACTGTATTGGGAATCGTTTTGAAGAAATCAAGACGAATGCTATGTTTATATTGTTTCAATTAATGCTCTTGGAGTATTATCAAATTCAAAACTTTGATAAAAAGCAAAGTATACACACTCTAAAAGTGTGTGGCTAGGATCAACTGAATTTTCTGCACTAAAAAGTTATAGACTTGTTATGAGCCATTAGTTCGCTAGATTACTAATTCGTATTAAAAGTGACTATAGGTTGAGATGTAAAATAGTAATAGCATTACATATTTTATTAAGTGATTCCCGAAGCATGAAGCGACAATTGAAAGCTTTTTTTTATTTATGCATACATGTTTAAGCAAGATTTCCATTTGCATATCGAATAATATTATTTTGTTTAAGAAAAAATGAATATCTAAACGAGTTTTCTACAAATAATTTCAGAAAGAAAGCTAATCGAGGAGGGAGGGCTAATGAAAGACAGCTCGGTAAAATTTAGGAAGAGCACCGGAACTTTCATTTTAGGAGATATTTTATTCCGAAAATGAACTTTTTAAGACGATTTTCGTCTGCTTTTCCGCCATTGATGTTTCCTCGGGATTCCGCTAGGGCGATACTTACTTATTTCAACTCTTACAATCGCCCATATCTTATCTCCTACTCACATTCGGGCTTCCTCGAGTGAGAAGGGGTGCTAGGTGGGATGATAATATTGACTGATTAACCTGTTTTTTCCCAATTTCCTACTCGGTTACGGTCTTCATTGAGTAAAAAGGGGTGCTGGGTGGGTGATAATATTGACTTACTTACCTGTTTTTTCCCAATTAAAGGTGTGTTAATTTACCGAATTAAGGGGTCAACAATCAATTATTTACCCCATTATTATCCGAATTAATACATCATTATCATTACCTTTTCATTATTCAACATCATTTAATAAAGGGAACGTCGATCACCCAACTCAACCCATCCGCGTTTAACCAACAATTTTATATTGAATATTTATTAATAAATTAATAGATTCAGTGATTTTCACATTAAATACAGTAATTAACATTAAAGTTATTAATTATCTTAAAAGACCTTGGAAACCGAATTAGCTTGCAAACCAACTGTATCTTGCATACCGGACCCGAGGGTTACAATCTTTTTTGTAACACAATGCGAATTTAGCATTAAAAACAGTAATTTACATAAAAGTTATTAATTATCTGGTAAATTTCTAGTTATCTTCCCATAAAGTAATACACTCACATTATTTACGATCTCGATCACGCTTGCTCTGAAATGTACGACGTCTTCCTTTTACGCCACGGTACCGTTACATACTTTAAAGGAAAATTTTCAAGGGTCAACTAATTCTCTTGTCTCCAGAGGTACGACCTACCGCTAGGGAATTTTCTAACATAATAAGGAAGCGTCGAAACCCAACCAACAAAATTGTGGCTAAACGCCGATTGGTTGAGTTGGGCGATCGACGTTCCCTTTATTAAATAATGTTGAATGATGAAAAGTTAATGATAATGAAGTATTAATTAACGTATTCAAGGGGTAACAAATTGATTGTTGACCCCTTAATTAGGTCAATTACTTGCAAAACGGACATTTATCATTACTGAAAGAGCTCTTGCTCGACATGGTTGAGAATTCGTGCGGTAGTTATTAGGCACTTTCCGCAGTTTCCGAGATGTGAAACTGAGCGAGTGCTGCTCCACCTAGCGTCGGAACGTCATAACTAACGGTTCGAAATGGCTCCACGGAAGCCATTCCTGTACCTCCTTCACTTCAACGTACTTATCTCGCTAAATATAGCACCTACACATTACTTAAATGTATGTAATAAATGCGCAATGTTCAAAAATTGTTCCATTAAAATTTCATCGAAAAAGGGCCATTTCTAGGAGGAAAAAAATTAAGGGAAAGTTCCGGTGCTCTTCCGAAATTTTACCAATGAATCTTTAATCCCAACTCTCGAGCCCCCCCACAGCTCGATTCTAGATCCGCCACTGTAATCAACCAATCCTAATTAAGTTAAAGTTTCATCACGCAATCTAGAATTTTACCGTGGATTTAAGCTACAAATTTATTTTTCCGAAGTCATCCCGAGTCCAAATTGCTGATTCATCGTGAAATTTTTCAAATATATGCAATATTTACACGCAATGCTGAAACAGCAAAAATTTATCATGATTCATCTTTCGTATACACTATCTTGGAGTAAAAATGATTATGTCGTTATCATCGACTCATTTCAGCTGATGATAAGAATTACGGCTAGATAAGAGCTTCGCAAGGTTGATAGTTTTTCATACGTTTGATACGAGGCATCTAATTGAATGTTTAGCAATCCAACCACATAACATAACCACTGATCACCACGCAACAGAACACCATTCCCCAGGTTCCCCAGTAACTCGAATCGACGAACGCTGCGCGTAGGATCAATCCTACAAATTAGTCAGAAAGAGAGAGCCTGTCTTTTACGCTTATGATATCTGTTTTTTGCCATTAAATCTTGCAGTATTCAGTGAAAAACTTTTATAAGAACCATCCCTTTTACAAACGTAATATAATCGTAAGATATTACTGTTATGTAACGTTGTTCATACTATTTTGCGTTGTGACTTCATAAAATTTAGCAGCGTAGAAACTATTTAATTGATTGTATTGTTCACGCACTATCACTTGCATCATTATTAACGTATGTGCACCTGCTAATCGTAAGGTGGAATGGGTTTACTTAGCGATGGAAGCCCATTGTCATGGGAAGAAACAAAGGCACTCAGTGATCATGTCAGAAAGCATGGTATAACACAGTTTCTTAATTTATACGCTAAAGTTAGAAATCGTCAAGGGGACGTATTGAAATGGGGTGATGAGGTGATTAAAAATTCCCAATTCCACTACTGTGCTGCATGTTTTCTTTCGTAATAATTTATTTAACTTCTCTCAACCCTTTCAGGTGGAATATATGATGGTGAAATTTGATGATACAAATAAGACTGCTCGATTGAGCTTGCGAGCTGCGGAAGTTTTGGAGAGGCTTAGCAGTGAATATGAAGGCCTATCAGTGTAAGTATTGTAATGTCACCGTGCAGCTAAAGTTAATTCTGGGAAATAAATAATTAAACAGGTGCTCCCTGCTATCTTAAATTCCCCACATTTTTGAAAATGTTTTTTAGCAAACATTTGCCATTTATCATTATTTTTCTTGAGAATCTGTATTTAGCGGAGCTTTTCAACGGCAAGACTTGTGTGTGCAAACATTTCTTTGATTTCCTCCTGATCCTGCTGGGTGGCTTTAGAAATTGAACTAGCAAATCAATGCTCAATCTGAAATTCTGCATATCAACATGATCTAGCCTATGTAAAAATTATACGCGAAGTATGTTTTGTAGCTTACAAATTCATGATGCTCGTGGATATCATTGCAACTTTATTTATTAGAAATTTCAAAATTAATGTTATTGTATAATGGAGTTGATTTATGTCTAACCACTATTCTAATAATGAGCTTAAACTGATAGAATATTTAACCAGACTATCAGTATAACTACAACCTTGCGGAAGTTGCCTCTTTTAACTCTTATGAATTGAGGTTAGTACTTGAAGAAAATTGTGGTATGAACTTATAAATATGGATAAAATTTAAATTAAATATCAAAGAGAAGTTGAAATGATTTATTGTGTTTCTATGACAGAGCGTTGATGTGGCCAAAATCATATATTCTGTAGCCTTTTCTAACTTTCCTTCACAATCTTTATTGTACCCAGACAAAGAGAAATACTCTTCAGTGAATCATGCTTTAGTAATTTGATTTTAATTTCCCCTTAACCCATTCCTGAGTTTGTTTTCTTTTGCGATTTGAAAATAAGATTTAAATATTTTATCCATAGAAATTATAGCTTTTGGTGATGGAAGAGAAAAATTCAGTATATAGTTTGAGGGTACTCACCAGTGTAGGAGTCTTTGAATTATAATTTGAACTGAATTATATATCTTTTAAATTTTATTATATTTGCCGTGATAATACTTCTCACTAAGCTTAAATTAGTACATTTAAAATTTTAATTATAAATTTTTCCCATTCATGTGTATCCAAATCATATAGAAAAATGATTTGTCCATAGGTGTCTCACATGTGATACAAAGGTGATTTTCTATTAAGAAGTTAGCCTTTTAGTCAAGTTGGTCCTTAAATTTCTTCTCTCTTCTGTAGGAATTCATAATTGATGGGCATTGTTAATTTTACTCTTTAAAAATATACCATTTTACTGTGATTAAACTTGAACAGAAAAAGGATATTTTATTTTGCTGTCTTACATTAATTCTATGTCCTTTTTACTAAAAAAAATAATAAAATTATACTCGTATGTTTATAGTAACATCCTCTTTTGATTCAGTAAAGATGAGGCACGGTGTTTATGGCACCCCGAGTATGCTGCTTACATGCTGGAGGCCACTCCTGCCCTTCCGTATGGAGGTTTGTTGGCGCATTTCAATGTGGTTGAAGCAAACATGAGGTATCGCAGAGAGCAAGCGATGAAAGTGATGGTGCCTGGAGAGAAATTGATGACACTGACAAGTTTCCCAAGGTAAAAGCATCATCAATTATGAACATGTGTATGAGGAGCATTCAAAATTTTCAAGCCATGCAGCTTCTCATTCTAAAAAAATGATTGTTTTTTAGAACTTTTATCAGTTACGTTCTCAGATTGCATGATAGAATTCTTTCAGAATTGAAAGCACCAAAACACCTTCCTGATTCCAGGGAATACATATGAATATCTATTATATATAGATGCTTCTCTGGATTCATTCAAGTATATATATAGATAGATGGGATACTAATTCACAGGCTAAACCACAAGCATCAATGATTTGAAATTTTTACGACCTATTGGCCATAACGTGTAACCACCGGAAAAAAAGCGATTTTTGAACCTCAGTGTCATGGGTTCGATTCCAGAGGGTCCCAAAGTCCCTATTTTTCCCATTTAAAAGCATTGCTTTGATTTTCGGGAATTTTAAAAAATACTTTCCGGATAGGTAAAGAATTAAAACTCAAGTAGACTATAGATATGGTCATGATCTATCGAAAACAAAAATGACTTTCACAGAAAATATCCTGGGACAATGCATAAATCTTCCATTTAAAATAAATTGAGATAGTTTTTAATTTTTTTTTTAATGCACTTATCGAAATGATAGGAAGTTCTTGCTTTGCTGGAAGATGTATATTAAGAATCGGTTAAAGAAAACAATTTAAATAAGAACATAATGTTCCTGGGTTCGATGCCACAGCACCTTAACATTTCTCACATTAAGAATATAAGGGAAATGAAGGATGTCGTTTGAGGCAGTTGAAGCCAATATTTCTGCTTGAATTTTCACACACAGTTAAAGATGGTGATCTTCTGTTGTGCTTCATAGTAAGGTTCATCAGGAAGACCCGGGTCAATGCCGGATAAATAAATTACAGCAAATTTTAAGAATATTATCAATACTTTTTCTACTTTTGAGGACCCTCTCAATATGATGTCAACTTGAAATTTGTGTTATCAACATGCTTGCAGAATGCAAGCAACATTTTACTCGTCTATTATTTATAGATGTATGTATATAAGAATGAAATTCTGCTTGCATACTGAAGGCAAATGGTTTATAGCATAACATAAATATACATACACATGCAAAGTTTTATCTATCTGTCTTCAATGTAAAGACTCTGAAAGCATTATGAAAATTCAACCAATATGTTTTAAATGGAAGATATGTTTACTGTCTGGCATCGAACCCGGGTCTTCCTGGTTATACTTACTATGCAGCACAACAGAAGATCATCTCTAACTATGTGTGATAACTGAAGCGGAAATATTGGCTGCAACTGTTTCAAACGACATCCTACTTCCTACTTTTCCCTTATATTCCTTATTTGAGAAATTTTAATGTGCTCTGGCATCGAAACCAGGAACATTATGGTCTTATGTAATTTTTTTTCTTAAGCCGAGTCTTAATATACATCTTCTAGCAAAGCAATAACTTCCTATCATTTCGATAAGTGCATCAAAAGAAATAATGAAAACTACCCCAATGTATTATAAATGGGAGATATATTTACTGCCCGGCATCAAACCTGGATCTTCCTGGTGATACTTACTATGCAGCACGATAGAAGATCACCATCTCTAACTATGTGGGAAAATTCAAGCAGAAATATTTGCTGCAACTACCTCAAACGACGTCCTACTTTTCACATATATTCCTTATGTGAGAAATTGTAATGTCCTCTGGCATCGAACCCAGGAACAGGTTTTCGTGGTACTTGTGTGCATATCCAGTGTATGTATGAATACTTTGTCATTTTCAACTGATGGAGGCAATTTTTGTTTTGTTTCATTATCAAGATTAGGGTGTCCAGAATTCTCAGATCCTGTGTACAAACCTGATCCAGTGAATGGAGAATCTGCAAAGTCATTATTCTTTCCTGATGAGGCAATATTTCCTGGACACCCTCGTTTCAAAACGTTAACACGCAACATTCGACAGCGTCGTGGGGAAAAGGTGGTGATAAATCTTCCGAGTGAGTTACTTTGCTTTTCAAATTAATTTGATAGGAGTTGTTTATAACAATCTCGAAAAGTATGCCTTGTAAGGTATAAAATTGCTAAACATCAATGCCTATCTCTGATGAAGATCATTATAAATTTTCAAGAACGTCTTATTTATGCTCAATGCAGTGTATTTCAAATATTACAAGAGCTGAATAGATAACCATAGCAACATTTCAACCTGTAACGATGCATTTCTTGTATCACTTGAATATTTTTTACTTTTGTAATCATCAGCCATCTGCTCTTGATTCAATTAGTTTACAAGGATGTGGAGACTTTATCTCCATTTGTGGAAGACTATTCCGTGTTGAACGATGATGGAGAGGGAAAGAGAGCTGCCAAACCAGACCATGTTTACTTGGATGCTATGGGTTTCGGCATGGGTTGCTGCTGCCTACAGCTTACATTCCAGGTTATTTCTTTTTTATAGAACAATAATAACGTTTGTAATGGGTTTTGCCCCATTTTCAGTTTAAAAATAATCAAGCATACTAAATAATAATGTAAGGAAGACTAAGAAAGAATTATAATAGATGCATAACAATTTTATAACTTACTTTATACAATTGCAAGTAACAGAAATATACATGTATAATCATAGAATTCAAAAAGCAAAATAAAGATCAAACTCAAAATAAAGAAAATACTTCAGTTTTCAAACAAAGAATTTTACAGGTGATAATATAAAATACTGTTGAAAAGATATAATTAAAACAGGTATAATTTTATGGGTATAAGCATTCATAAAAATATGAAGCTGAAGATATAAGACAGGAAAATTGTACTGTAAATACAAAAACAGTTCAAAGATAATGTAAAGAATGAAATATTGTTGATTTTTCTGTTCTGCCATTGAAGCTAAAAATTATCTTTCCAGGCTTGTAATATCAACGAGGCCAGGACTCTGTATGACCAATTAGCTCCCTTTTGCCCTATTATGGTGAGTATCTATTTCAATCCTACCACTTTGTATCAATATCTATGCAAAATTTGTATGAACGAAGTGAGTTATAAATCATCCTCATGAATTTTAAAATTTATTTTAGAGGTTAAATAAACCAGTTAAGTAATACAAGGAGGAAGTAATCTTCTATATGTATATCTCATTGTTTCTAATTGTAATCGAGAATCAGTTTTAGTCATCTATATCCAATTCATTGAGGATCACTATTTTCATATTTCAGTGCCTTAAAATGCCTATTATTCAGCTCTACAAGATAACTGAGAAAATTTTAAGATATAATATATTCTCAGAAAACAAGATTCCTATTTTGCTTACTAAATACGTTCTTTGAACAATTAAATTCAGAAAACATATTATGATATATTATATGTTTCCTTTTTCATAACATTGATGTTTTTGGAATATAAAACCTTATACCATATTAGCTCGAATTTAACGCGACTCCGAAATTTTCATAAAGATATTTAGAAAAAAAATAATACTCATGAAAGAATTCAAAGATAGTAAAATTTAATCAGATAAGCATTTATTTAGGTAATTATAGCTAATAACACAGGTTACATTCATGTCTATAAAATTAAGTAATGTAAAACAAAATTAATATTTCGTAAGTAGCACCAAAAAAAGGAAATGTTTACTCAGAATCGGAACTGTTTTCATAATAAAAACTCATTGATGTCACATTGGTATCATCAGTATTTTCATTCACACTTTCAGTTTCCCACAAAATGTCATCTTCCGTCCCATTTAAGTCATTGAAAACGTTCTGTCGTGTTTAAACCTCTGTAGGAAAATGTCCTTGTTTATATTACATTCCATTACTTAAACCCCGAATTTAGCACTAGTCGATCTTTTAAAGGAAAATAAATGGCCGAAAAATATTGCGTTATATTTGGGCTAATATGGTATATTCTGGTAGCTGCATATGGTCTGTTCAATTAGTCACCAAACTTTAAAAATATTCTAGCTGTGATTTTATCCTAGCTTAGGCTTTGGCATTGCATTCCTCTGTATTAATTTGCTGTAATTTGCTTATTAGTGGATTAATTTTTAGAATATTTCAGTTAATTCCTGTTGACTAATCAATTTATATTGATCAAGGTGTTTATGAAAACAGAAATTGAAAAGGTTGTGGAGAAATATGAAAGAGCTACATAGCTGTTGGTAACTATGAGTAGGTGTAGCTGGTCAAAGCTGTAAGAACATGTATTGATAAAGATGCAAAACTTGTGAGGGGTGCACTATCAGATTGATAACATTCATGTTATAAAAGAGCATCAAGTGGCATAGGAAACTCTTCAATTGACTTTTCATGAAATTGAGGTTAAACAATCAACAAAGAATTTTGTTTAAAAGTAATGAGGCATTTGAGTAAATATGGTAGAAAGAAAAATTTTGAAGCATAGAGTACTGAAATTCACCTTATTATAATATCACAACTCTGAATAATCCTTCTGTATGCAGCCTTAGCTAGAGGTTTGGCAAGTGTTGAGTTGTGGGGTGATTTTTTCAAAGGTTCAGTTTCTTTTTGGACAGACCACATATTTTTTGTTTTGAATTCTATTAAAATGGGAGTATTGGGCAGATCAGATGTCATTCGTGCCTGGATTGTCTGAAGGGTTAAGATATCTTTCCAACCTGATTCTTGTCCATAAAGATGCCAATTGAAGCAGGTGGAAGTGGGGGAGGGGGGCAGTTTGCCCCCATCCTCGCTTCCACGTGGATGATCCATTCATAGTTGGCGCTCACTGCAGCTTCACCCTTCCACCGAGGTCTTATCACAGACGTGGACTGCAGATGGAACATAATCTCTGGTGCAGTGGACTGTAGGACACCACAAGAGCGTGGACTGAAACCCTTGGGTCCTGGAGAGAGGTTCATTCCAAAATCTCGTTACGACTCCATCTCATCTTATATCTCTCCACAAGGAGAAAAGTGAGTCTATTTCATTCTTATTTTCTTGATAGAATTGCTATACCTCACTCTTCCTTGAGGTCTCATGTTAGAGCCCTTACGAGATAAAAAAGCCAAGTCAGTGACACTTGCATTGACAAGGCTGACAACTTGTCATTATTTTTGTGGTAATGCATGTGTATGACGTGATTGCTTGACTCTGATTTACAGATACAAATTTTATATAAACAAAGGCCTAGTAACATCAGGTTTTGAAATCATGTTCATTATTTTAGACCCAGAAACATTCTCAAGCAAATCTGTGTTAGACACTTTTGGTGTCCCCTTAGTTAGGGAGATATTAAAAGACAGGAAAAGAATATGAGAAATCAAGAAATAATATCTTATTATGTATTTTATGTTATTATGTGATTAATAAAATACTGTATTTAGTCAAAAATAATGTACCATTGAATGTAATGCTGCACAATCCAAAATAAGTGTCGAAAAATCAATTGCCTGCAGAACTTGCAGTTACCTTGAGACATGCGGCCACGCCATTTGTACAACTGTTTAGTCTTTGGTCTTGGGGGTCTCTTACAGTGAAATTAACCCGTATAAGAAGAGGACAACATCTCTAAAAACAAATGATCAAAAAGAAAAAACTCACAAAGCCGTTATTCACTGAGATAAATAAACTGAAACAGAAAATTTACCTCGGGGAGGTTCAGCTGCTGCGTAAGGTGAGTCCAGCGTCGCAGGGGAAGCACCTGTATCCAACCACTAAATACGTATTTTGGAACCTTTGGTTCCATCCTCAGTAGCTGTGTTGGACATGCATGAATTAAAACTATCTTCAAATAAATAACAATTATTAAAAACAAAGGAATGTTACCACAATGGGTAATAGTTTGTCCCCTTTCTTGGCATCTCTTTTTATGACCTCTTTTGAAAACAAGTGTAAGATTAATTTAAAGTACTTCCCCAGAATCTGGTTAAGATATGTAGATGATATTTTTACAATTTTTGATACTTCTAAAGAAAATATCCTCAATTTTCTAGAATGCTTGAATTCCCAATTTGATACCATAAAATTCACTGTTGAAAAAGAAAAAGATCGTAGTTTACCATTTTTAGACGTTAAAATCACTAGAAATAATAACAAATTTAGTTTCGGAAACTTACACACACAGATATATACATTCCCAATGATTCAAACCACCACATTTCACAAAAACTCGTCCCCTTTCACATGATGTTACACAGACTTCTAAACATTCCCATGTGCAAGAAAGACTTCAAAACTGAATTACGACACACAGAAAACATTGCTTGCAAAAATTGCTTTGAATAAAAAACGACACACAATATCCTAAGAAAACATCCAAATAACTCAGTTTAAAACAAAACACTACATTGGAATATAACAAGGAAAAACCCAAGAAATTTTTATAACTACCTTTTGCTCCAGGTCTTATCTACAAATTGCAACATACATTTTGAAAACATGAACTACAAACAGTTTTTGTAAATACGAATAGCCCAAAAAGAATTTATTAAAAAATCCCAAAGACACCATTCCCCCTTTGCAGAAATCGGGCATTTCCAAAATCACGTGTAATGGTTTCAATGATGTTTACGTTGGGGAAAGTAGGAGAAAAATTGATAACATTCAAGGAACACATTGCACATTTCAAAAATAATAGACTCAATAAATCAAGCGTTGCCTTACACATTCAAGAATGCAATCACCCCATACATTTAGAAGACTTACCACTGTTAAAGTCAGTTAGCAACGACTTAAAACTAGATGCTTAAAAGGGTATTTTCATTCGTAAACAACCACAATGAATAGTGACTGCAGCCCAATCCCCTCCTCCCCATTGTTCTCACTTATAACTGACCTCACAGAACCCTACCCCCCCTCCCCCTCCATAATTTTTGGTATAAATACTGCTACACTAACATGACACAATGAAGGCTCCCGGATAGTCATGTGGACAGCGCGTTCGCCTATGGTGAAAGCGGTCCCGGGTTCGATTCCCGGTGAGAGCCAATATGCAAAAGTACTTTTTCTTCTTATGTAAGATACAGAAAAATTGAAAAAGTTGAATTTGAAGCCAATGGGCTGGTAATTCAATAAGCAATGACACAATCAGTCCAACACAGCTACTGAGGATGGAACCATAGCTTCTGAAATACGTATTTAGCGGTTGGATACAGGTGCTTCCCCTGCGATGATGGACTCACGTTAGGCAGCAGTGGAACCACCCTGTGGTAAGTTTTCTGTTTCAGTTTATTTATCTCAGTAAACAGGGTGGACACAAGACCTTGAAATTTTGAGAACCTTGAAAAAACCTTGAATTTATGCTGACCTTGGAAAACCGTGAAAACGCCTTGATTTTTTTGCAAAACCTTGAAAAATCCTGATCCAACTCGTTATTCTGGTTCAATCCAAAATAAACCACTCATTCAAATTCTGGCACCAGTGCTGCCTATGCAAAAACTCCGAAACCTCATACATAAACAACCCTCACCATTCGTGCCACTGATAATAATAATAATAATAATAATAATAATAATAATTTATTTGCATCACAAAAGCATTCATTACAAAGACAGAAAATAATTCTGCCCTGAAAAGGTGACATGTCAATATACAGTAGTCAACTTAAACTAGTACAATTACACCTAAGAAGATGTAAAATATTATTTTTTTTTCAATTTAACAAA
The DNA here is from genome assembly GCA_947579665.1 of Sympetrum striolatum. Taxonomy (NCBI): domain Eukaryota; kingdom Metazoa; phylum Arthropoda; class Insecta; order Odonata; family Libellulidae; genus Sympetrum; species Sympetrum striolatum. The sequence goes on along the minus strand of OX388346.1, from coordinate 71,090,949 downwards.
GATTCAACATATCTAAACATACAACATCTTTGAAGATTTTACAATTTTTTCATTGAAATTCACAAATATACACATAAAAAATATATATGAAAACTCGATTACACAAATATATATAACAGCAAAAATATTTTATCAATTTACATACACCTTTGAAGCATATTCACTCACAAGCTATTGTCATTTAAAAATTCCTCCACTGTGTAGTAACACTTTTTAGATAATAATTTATGTTGGTTTTCTTTAAAAGTTTTCCCATACTTTTCTTTGAATTCTTTTGGAATTTTATTATACAGTTTTATTCCCATGTAATATGGGGTCTTTTCATACATTGACAGTCTATGTTTAGGATAATTCATATTGTTTCTCCCTCTGGTATCATAATTATGGTTGTGTTCGAGTGAATATTAATTTCTGGGTAAAGTTTGAAAGTTGTACCTTGTTTTTGCTGGAATAAATTCAAAATTTCAATTGAAGAATTGAATAAAAACCAAAAACTGTACTTTGACCTTGAAAAATCCTCGACCTGCCATGGAAAAACCTTGAAATGACCTTGATTTTTTAACATACCGTTCTGTGGCCACCCTGAGTAAATAACGGCTTTGTGAGTTTTTCTTTTTGATAATTGAAATTGACTGATTTATGGAGGTTTAACAGGCTGAATATTATGGGATCTAGCAATCAGTCCCACAGAGTATTTTTGCTTATCCAGTTCACTCATCAAGATTTTACTGTGTTAGCTGTCCAAGGATATTCTTTGTTATTACTCTTTGTTTCCCTTTCCAGATTCAATGATGTTCCTTTGGTCATGGATGAATGGACCTTTGAAACGCTTTCCAAGGGTGGAATCGATCCTCTGTTAGCTAGACACGTGGCTCACCTGTTTATCAGGGACTCCGTCTCCCTATTTAGTGAACGTGTGCATCAGAATGATGTTGTAGACACCGACCACTTTGAGGTAAACCTTGATCTTGTTCATTGAAAATACATTTATTACCCTCTGTCTACGTTAGTTGACATTTGAAGTTTCAGTCTTTGCTAATCACATTACAATGATTGCTGTATGATGTTTTACTGAACAGTTTCTTAAGTACATTCTGTCTTAAGTCGAAAATGATTTATACAATCTAGTTATCAAACAATTCATTCTAATAAATTATACAGCATAGAAGGTGTCTACACACTTCCAGTTTTTTGTCCATTGTATCTTTTAAATCAATTTAGACCTCATAATATAAATTTGATTTAGGATTTTTTGGCAAAGTTAAGGGTATTTGAGATTATGAAAAAGTAAAATTCATTATTTTCTCTTAAACTTTCCTGTTAGAAGTTTATTCATACGTTTTTACAATGGAAATTACTAACCATCTACTGATAATGGACAGAGGGCTTTGTTCAGAATAGAACGTAGAGAATTAAAATAGGAAGTAAACAGTCAGACCCAATTAAAGTAACTTCTGGGATAGCACACTAGTGCTATCCCAGAAGTCACTAGGGTAGTGCACTAGGACTTCTTTTTAATATTCATTAACGATATGCGGAATGTAATAAAATCTTGTGTACGTTTATTTTCTGATGACTGTATAATTAATAGGAACTGGCGATTGCATTAAGTTAAAGAGTGATATTGATGGATTGAATAATTGGGTAATTTTAAAGTAAAATAAATCTTTAATTTTGAAACTGCTGCAAGAGTTATAAAGAACAAGACTGGCATAATTATGAAATCAATCATTTCTGACTGTACTTCATGGAAAAAAACAGTGAAATAAATGATATTTCTCTGCCATAATTACCTCTGAATGGATTTGGCAAAACATTAAAAAATTATATATTTAAGCATTAATAAGGTGTTACACCAAATGGTGTAGGCAGAATGTTGAACAATAAATTGGAACAGTCTGGGTTATGTGTCTCAACTTATCATTCCAATTCTCACAAATTGAATCCCTTCTGCTTCAACCATACAGTCTGTTGCCTAACCTCGTCATGTTCCGTCTCCACACTATCATTTGGATTATCCAAACTTTCCGATAAGACAGCATTGGGAAACCTGCTCTGTAATGAATGAATTAAATAAATTACTCTGGTGTATTTTAGTTTTTTAAAATTTTAATGATATTATTACTATTTAATCCATAATTATCAGAACAAAATTATTTATAGTATGATCATAATGATGCAAGAATTTTAGTGTAATTTCTTCATTTGTTTTTTAAAACGACTAAATATCCTTTAATAACCAGAAAGCTTTAAAAAAATATGTAAAATTCCGCATATAGATAATTTTTGGAATTTTACATATTTTTTAAAACTTTTCTGGTTATTAATCACGAAGTTACACCAAATATCGCTTACAAAAATTGAATTTAAATATCCTTTCTTTTTCAGAATATTCAGTCAACAAATTGGCAGACAATGCGCTTCAAGCCTCCTCCACCCAATTCACCGATAGGTTGGCGTGTTGAGTTCAGGCCTTGTGAAGTGCAGATAACCGACTTTGAAAATGCAGCCATAGTCTGCTTTGTTGTTTTGCTTACTCGAGTCATTCTATCGTATCAACTCAATCTGATAATTCCCATCAGTAAGGTGAGGGAATGTTTATTTCTCTTCAGTTTTAACTTGAAGTAAGGTGAGGGAATGTTTATTTCTCTTCAGTTTTAACTTAAGAAATTTATAGTTACTTATTTTTTAATTTGGTCTATAATTCACATTACCTCAGCTGTAATGATACATGAAATGTCAGATAAATTTAATGTGCCATGTATGTCATTTGTGGTTCAGTACTGTGTAAGCTTGATTATTTCAATTGTAAGTCTTTATGTAACAATAGCAAGTTGTTCTTTTACAAATATCTTTTCTCTATAATTATTACTTTTGTTGTTAAACACCAAAGCTGACAAAAAAATGTGAGATAATGATTTTTTTGTTTGCCAGCTGTGATGCTTACTAATCTAGGTGTAAACTGGCCTCTATTCATAAGTGATTGTTTGTATGAATGTTCAAACAGCATTTTGAATGTCGAAGTACTTAACCAGCAGTTCTCACTAAAAAAATTGTTTGACCATAAATGCACTGCTTGGTACATCATTCCTTGAAGATGCTTTATCCCTAAGGGAACCCTTTTTGGTTGAATTATGTCATATTTCAGAAAATACTTCTAATGAGAGTATTATATGCATTATGATGGGGTGTATTAATTTATTTTCGTGACTTCTGAACTATGTTTGTATTGATTTCAGGTGGATGAGAACATGGAAAAGGCTCAGAAGAGAAGTGCCATAAGAACTGAAAAGTTCTGGTTCAGAAAAGACATAACCACTAAAATATCTCCACCAGAAGCAACATGCCAGTGTCCTAAGTTTCAGTCGGATGACTCGGCTCCTTGTGATGTTTATGAAGCAATGACTATCAATGAAATCATTAATGGGAAGGTAAATATACTTCTGTAAGGACGGGAACACCTGATTTTGCAAGTAGCATAGAACTGTGCTGAAGCAGCATAGGATGTGGGGGAAGGGCCAGGTATGTTGCTATATTCCAGAATATGCATTATACCGGCCGCGTGTATACCGGAAATCACGTGGGATATATGCGTGATTTAACATATATAAGAGGAGGAGACGATGGATAAAGGGGGTGATGGCGGTAAACAGGTGACGAGAAGCAAGGGAGGAATAAAGGAGTGAAAACCTGTAACTGTGTATCGGTACTTTTGTTCCCCTTCCACAACCTTGGCGATCGGCCCGGAATCGAGAGGGAGGACTTACACTTCTTTATATAATACTTCCTTTTATTCTACTGTGTTGAGCGCATTCCCCGAGGATTTTTCAAATCCATTTGCCATGTCATCAATTTTGACAGCAACTGATGTTTATAAGACATTCCTAGTTCTTACTCAGTTGTAGGTAGCACTTAATAACATTTTAAAAACTTGGAAGTATGTAATTAAAAAATATTAAGTTACCTGGAATGATATAATGATGTTACTATGGAATAGGCTTACAAATTGAACTAATGAAATAATTACAGTAATCCATACATTAATTTCCTTTTACATTAAATGTGGTAGTTAAAGATATAAAACTCTCTTTATCTAGCCCAAAATGTGCTGTATTTAGTAGAAAATAACATGCCACTGAATGTGATGCACAACCTAAAGTTCGAGCTCTCTAAATAGAAAATCATTTTCCCGCAAATGTAATGTGCACCTTAAGGAATGCAACCTTGCCATTCACAGTATCGTATACATATATATGAAATAGCTGTAATTGTCCATTCCAAAAGGGTTTGCATTATTTTTGAACAAATACGGTAATTTGACTATAAACTACCAATTTTTCATTATCAACTCTAGGGGATAATAACAGGAAACCATGCTCCAATTTTACGAGCAATTAGAGGTAAATTAGCTGTAAATTATATAAGCATCAGGTGGTGGCATAGTATTAATTCAGTTTTATTTTAATATCCTTGTTAATGTGACAGGAAGGAGAATTTCCCGGCCTCATTCCACTCATCAACAGCTACCTCAGTGGTATGGATGTCGATGCTGACACCCACTGCACCGTGCAGCAATACCTGAAGCTGATCCAGCGCCGTGCAACAGGAGAACTTATGACCACTGCAGAGTGGCTGAGGAAATTTGTTACCTCACACCCAGATTACAAGTATACCTATTTATTTTTCATCTCCTATGTATTTTAAACGTACAGATGCTCCCCGACGTACAAAGATCTGACTTACAACCATCCGAAGTTGCAACCAAAATCTTTTGAAAACTGTAATTTCAAACTAAAATAGAAACGTAACGAAATTTTTATTTGGAACAGCTCTCATTAAAAGCTTTGAGCAACTATGTATTACTTTGTAACAGGATGCAGTAATTTCATATTTGTACGTCTCATGTTTCATTTCTTATCCTTTTGTCGGAGCTATTTTATTCAGTTTTTATCTGGTTGTCATTTCATTTGTTTGTTTTCAAGTCAATTTTTCAAGATTTGTTTTCAAAATTTCAAGATTTTTGAACATCTAATGCTTTTCCTCCAATGCAACATAGTAGTAAGCAATTCTCAAATTTTCTAACTTCCTCACCTCGGAGATGGTCGAGAGAGTATTTGGTCAATTGCATTATAATATTAACCAGAATTTTCATTTACTTTAATGTTGCAACTATTTTTGATTGGGGCTCCCGGATAGCTATGAGGACAGCACAATTGCCTTTGATGAAAGCAGTCCTGGGTTTGATTCCCAGTGGGAGACTGACTTGTGTGTGCGAAATGACTTAAGCTGTCAAAGCACTTTTAACAACACTATACTATACTATTTTTGATTGCTTATGCTGTCTAATATTCATTATTTCAATTATTTATATATTCAAGTTATTAGTCACTGTCTCTTCTTCACCATACAATGTATAACATTATCACGAGATACTTCTTTACAACGTAAAACGTAACTTATATCTAGTATATATCTATTTTATATTTATAGACTTCGCTACTATTTACTTAATTATTCATTCACTATTACACGTTTTAGTTTGTTTATAATAGTCAATTTTTGTTATATGAATAACGATGACATATTGATATGCAAACCTAGACTTAAACAACATTCAATGATGTCACACTCTTCCTGATTTTGGTATGTTACCATTGATAGAATATGTAATATGAATATGATATGGTAGTATTATGAACAAATCACTGTTTGTTTCCACATTCATAATCTACCTATCATTTCCTAACTTTTCAAAAAATGTATTATTTATGGTATTTGAAGGCATTGGGCTTCATAGTAAATTTTTAAAGGAAGACGTTGAGAAATAATGATAAAATCATTAAAAAATACTGATATGAAGCATTGTAACTTAAACTTGAAATATATTAGCAAAGAAAGTCTGTTCTTCTGAATAATGAAGATCGACCCACATGGTGGGCGAGATATACCTGATATCATAAACCCAACTTATGACCAATTCCACTTACGACCAGATGTGTTGATCGGAATTTGTTCGTAACTTGGGGAATGTCTGTATCTGGTTGCCTCTAATATTTTTACTGCTATTAAATAAATGAATGGAAGTTGAGCATCATATTATTCTTAAAAAAGTTCAATATTCATAAAAAAATTCAATATTCATTAATTTTCCATTTTGTTACTTGCATGCACGAGTTTCATCTTTTTCAAGAGAAACTTATTGTCGAATATTTTAGAATTATGAAAAATTGGCTCCATGCAGTGTTTCTGCTCATAATGTTTGTTGAAGTTCTGTTGAGAGTAAGATTTCCATGAATATTTTCAATGACTGCTGCTTTACGGAATGCAGTGATGCACATGCAGCGAAAACCTTCATACCATATTTCCCCGTAGTCAAAACAACCTTTGGGTAACTAGTAAAGTGATAATATTGCCAAGAGATGGCCTGAATATCACCCTGGATAGAAATGTTATGTAGTGCCTGCTTCGCTTTCTAAAAAACACTTGGGTGCCCCAGCTCCAAAAAAGGCTGAGCACCCCTGGCCTAAAGAATAAATAAATAATTAAAAGATTCACTTTTACAATTTCCACCATTTATTAGAAACACAACCGGTTTCGGCTGGAACAGCCATCTTCAGGTTTCAGTTCCAGCCAGTTTCTGTTCCAGCCAAAACCGGTTGTGTTTCTAATGAATGGTGGAAATTTTAAAGGTGAATCTTTTAATTATTTATTTGTTATGGATTTTCACAAAGTGAAGCCTTCAACCATAGATTTTATTAACTAAAGGATAACATGAAAGTAGCTAAATATAAAATAACTAAAATTTTACTGAGCTTAATGTAAGATCGTGAATTCTCACTAAAACAATCTTTGTGCATCTAAGTAGCTTATTTTGCTAAAATTCCCCCAAACTTCATCCCTCATCTTATATATATCTTGTTGTTGGAAAGAAATAGAAGTGCAGCAGTTAATAAATTAGAGGTTTCAGATTTCTCCAAAAATGATATTAGTAATTGTATTGCTACTGATTCCAGAAGCAGAATTCAGTACTTTCTTCTACCTCTGAACATAAAAGCATGGCTATTGAAATGTATATATTCTTAGAGGGTCAGTAATCCTGGCCTTTCCATTGTTTCTGAAATCAATAGCAATGCGGCTGGGAGTAATGTCAAATATGGCTTTCAGAAAGTTCTTAAACCTCTGATATAATGTTTTCTTTCCTCATTGATCGTAACTAAGAAAAATAAAACTGTACTTTGGAAAATCTTTATTTTTATAAGTCTTACCTTTACTTTTGTTTATCATAATTGTAAATACTGGATCTCCTTAATATTAATTCAATTTAGTTATAAATTCCCTGTGAATTCTAATTGAAAAATGCAGGAGCTTGTATTAGACCTTGTTTTCAAAATAGGAATTGCAAATTTCTGCCCTTATATCGTTTTTACTAATATATGTGTGTTCCTAAAAATTCAGTGATAATTTCAATTTACATACCTTTTATTGATTATAAATTATTATTTGAAAATCATGTGCTGATCCATAGTATTTAATTTGTATTTTCCACAAAACTGTTGATACAGTTGACTTGTTTACTTAGCTATCCTAAACCTTAAAATTGTTAAAAAAAGATTGGTTTGTTTCACAGCATTTTACATTATAATAAAATTTTTTTATGAATTAAAACATTAAAATATAAGTCAACCAAAAATGTTTATTTTGATAAAGAAAACATACATTATTTGTAAAATATATTGCTGACATTTGAATTCCAAAGTTTACTAATGTTTTCCCTACCATGAAATCCTAGGCTCACATTCCTCATAAATGACTTATTGGCCTATTTTTAGAGTTGAGTTCAACAATCACCTTAGTCGTCAAAGGAATTAGTTTGTTTTAACCACAAAATTATGCCACCTTTTTGTCTTTTACCCCCTAATTCCAATAATAATGAATCCAAAATTATATTACATGACAAAAGATATAAGAATATTTTAATAATAATTAATATTAATTTTTACAAATTAATAGTAATCCTATATATATTAAGACGGAATCGTGTCCATCCGTCTGTCCTCAAAAAAGGGATGTAACACTTTTAGCAAAATCTGAGTCTAAATTCAATCTCCCACAACGATTTTTAGTGTGCTGGAGGCAGACGGCCTGCACGCACAGGCGTGCAAAAATTTAAATTTTTTGGTTGAGTTTAGAGGTGCAAAACGGGCGAAAAACTGAAAAAAATCGGGAAAATGAGAGCAGTGGGAGACGTTTTCTTTTGGGATGACGAACGCCGCTTACCTATCGCTTGCGCGTCATTTAACATAGTTAAGTCTTTATCAGTTGATCTCACTGCTGAGGGTGAGGTCCCGACTTTGCGGTCTCTGACATTATCCACTTTTTTGGAATCTTTGACGAAGGCCTTGAATACCTTTCGATGCTGCCCCATCAAACGTAAGGGAACTAACCTGCCTGCGGAGCAGGCAGTAGGCATCTGCTAGTAAGAGTCTTTAATCAATTTCCTAATTTGGTACTCAGCTCGATTTTGTACAACCATTATTTCTTATTTAATTTTTTAAAGTTAATGAAGCTTACAGACAATAAAAACTGACTTAATGTGTTTCTTATAGAAATGCTTTTGAGTTATTCAGACCCATTATACATCTAGCAAATGTATATTGATGTGATTGTCCCTCTTATGAATCCATTAATTTCAAATTACTATCTCATCGGGAAATGATTAGATTAATTTTCCAAAATGCTAAATGCATCAATGCTGTTTTATTGAGAGTTACTGACATCAGATAAATAAACATATACAAATTGATGATTATTTATAGAATACGAATCTCTTGTGTACCATCGATTGGCTAATGTGTAGTGGACACTAACTCATATGCCTGATTTTGCTTGGGCATACATTAAACAAGGAATCTAAAGCAAGAAAATACCTATCTTTTAGTTCCTGTTTGAGCTCATATCTCCATTCGGTGGTAATTGCGTCTTATGGATGGCCATGATGAAAATTTATAACACTGCACCTGGTATAGTTGTAAATTGCTATTTATCATTATCTTGACATATATGCAGAATATAATTTCTATGAAGGGTCTTGTGATTTGATAAATGCAATAATAGTTTAATATCACTGTTGGAAGTAGTAATATATTATTGTTTTTTATCAGGAAAAACTCTGTCATATCTGAGAGGATCAATTATGATTTGCTGAAGCAGATTGATAAAATCCAAAATAAGATCATTCCATGCCCAGAGCTTGTTGGAGCGCCATTGATTTCGAAGACCCAAGATTCTGTTCCACCGACAATATCAAAGGCAGAATGTTTAACAGCTCAATGTTAATGAGCATTTGTTGGTTAGTAATTCTGCTACATTTATGGCAAAAATCAAATATGTGATCATGTTATGAAATGGATATAAAACAAAGTATATTTTATTTTATTTTTGGAAAAGCATTTATATTTTATGTTTTCTTGCAAAATAAATATTGAAGACTCGAGAATTAAGGGGATTGAAGAACCATACCTTAACAAATGTGCAAGTAGTTAATCAACAAGAGTGTGTAGCAAATGTAAATTTTGCTGAATTTTCTATTTTTAGAAGAATGATACTTATCTGTGTGTAGTTGTTACCTTAGAATTTGTTTATACTAATTGTTGGTGCTTGTATAAAAATTTGGAATTTGAGATTCAACTTTGTAGCAATGTTGTTTTAAAGAATATTATATTGGTGAGGTTTTTACATCAGAGCCATAAAGAATAAAATTTGTTCACAAGAATGCATTTTTTATTGTGGACTGAAATTATTAACATGAAAGGCAGATTCAGTCTCCATCATCATTTATTTATATTTGAAATTGATTGCTAATTTTGTCCTAATTACATATATCTCTGATACATTTTATTAATTACTGATATATTGTTCTGTAAGGCAATGTCCTGTTTCAGTGACATATCTTAGTTTTGACTACAAAATTTAGTTATTTGAATTTTTACTTCATTCTGAAGACAGAGTAAATAACAAACTGGCCTTTCCATCTATTCTTATCAATTTAATTAATCGGTTGTAATGGTAGTTAAAATATTTTGAATCATTTGAAATCTGCATCTCAGATTATTAAAAGAAGCCAATAAATCATGAACCAATAGTCCATTTACTTCAATCTTTTTAACTCTATGGACCTCTAATTGTAGCAATATGAGGACCTTTGAACCTCTTTATAGTAAAGTGTGGTAATGCAGGTCTAAAGGTATCAGGATAAAAGGATATAATTTTAATTTTTCTTGTATGAAACATAATAGCTACAGAGAGCTCTTAAAAGATTATTTCTTAACACATGAAATTAAAACTATCATGAAAAATAGTGTATATGGCCATTATTCTATCACTTGATTTTTAAAACTCTTCCACATACTGTCGTGTTTTCTGGAGTAAAAGTGTGGCTAGTCAAATTTATGAGAACTACCAAGTACACCAAGAAGTAGGTGTACTAAGAAGTAAAATCGGCTATATCCATTACTGCTGTCCCTCAAAAACTCCTCTTGAAAGATTGAAATATCGATACTAATAGACTAAGTTCATTATCATCAGATTTTTATGTTTCCATTAACGGGCAAAAGAATATGAAATTAATGATTCCAGGAAAAGAGACCTCAATTTGAGTATAAAGTTTTTGTTAATTACTTGCGAAGGGTAAAGACCGCACGATGCGATCTGTATCGCATCGTGCGGTCTTTCCATCGCAATAAATCAGGTAAATGTCAAAATTGTAGCAAATGTTTTTAAAACCTCAAAGCCATAAAAAAGATTGCGCCTTTCAATCGATGAAAACTTTTAATTGCACCTGACATCAAAGGGTTAACGCGTACGTATTCAGTAGTTGATTGTTGAGGTAAGAATAAAATTAGTTGGGAAGCTCACTTTCCCTTATCTTTTCCTTTTTGATCTGGCGCGACTGCGCATTATTTTAAAGCGTTCCTTGATAATTCTGGTAGTTAAGACGTAAACTAGGAAACCATGAAGGCAGCGAACGTTTGAGTGTGGAACTTTCGTCTTCTCAGCATTTTCGTGTAATTGTGATTCTCTACCGTCATTTGTGTTGGTACAGAATTGTGAAGATTAAGAAATTATAAATAAGTTCGCTCAGCTTTCCTTAATGGCATAAATTAGGTATGGTTTGGCTCATTCCTTCGAAAAAACTGAATACACAATGGATTGTTGTTTAATCCCATAGAGGAGTCAGCCAATTCTCAAGTAGCACTGCCAGTTGTTTCTGTATAAATCTGCAGAAATTCGGCAGCATGTCTTAAATAGATATTGAGCATATTATTAAATAGGTATTGAGTTGAGCTCTTGCACGAAGTATATCGGTAACTCTTCATTGCAGCCCAAAGTTTTGGAAACAATTACAGTGTAGGAGGAGTAATTGTAATTGCGAACAAGGATTCTTAAGTTACCATCATGTTAAAAGTAGCCGAGGATAGAGAGATCTATATACAGCCAAAGTGAACTAGCTTATCTATTATTAATTGGATAGTGCGAGCATCCTTTGATCGAAATATACCTGTTCATTGAGCTGTAGTTGAGTCCACATCTTTCTCAATGGTTATAATCTTATGAAATGAGTTCCATTCTTAAAGTGTACCAGCGTTTGCTGTTGAAACATCCCACTAAACTTCAAGCATTGCAAACAGGTAAGCTCGTTGTACTTACGTGCTGTTTTTATTTTACCATTCCTAATTATCAAATGTTATCTTTACTTATAGGCCTGCTTATGGGAATAGGCGACCTTATTGCGCAAACAGCATTTGAGGAAAAGACTTTTAAAAATGTTGATTATATCCGCACTACCCGGTTTTTCGGTATCGGTTTTTTCATTGCAGTACGTGATTTCTTTACATTATCTTAATGAGAATATTTTATAATCATTTTATTATAATAATGCAATTCATTCAGTAACATTCTAACTAAATATTATTAAACTTTTAATACAAATGAATTAAAGGTATAGATATATGAAAAGATCTTTTTGTGCAGGGTCCAGGACTCAAATTCTGGTATGGATTTCTTGATAAACGCATAGGAAAAGGAAGAACGGGAGTAGCGGTAACTTTGAAGAAAGTTTTTTTAGATCAAGCAGTATTTGCGCCAAACTTTTTGGCGTCTTTTATCGTTCTTTTAGGTTTTCTTGGAAATGAACCATGGTTTAAAATAAAGGAGAAACTTAAAAGGGATTATTGTGACATTTTGATCACAAATTACAAGGTAGGTTGCTCAAAATATTATAGCATACTCAGCTGGGTTAAAAAAATAGTATGAACTATATGGTTATTCAGATGCATACCTTAACTTTAAATAAAATACAAAATTGATTTAAGTTCAATTTTGTACACTTTTAGAAAACAAATAATTAAATTTCATTGAAACCTAGACATTTGATGATAGAATTTCTTGGATGGAATACCTAAAATTGATGTAATGCCTTCCATGAAAAAACTAACTTTATAAGCGTGCTTTGTGGAGTAATAATTTAAGTTTGTGGTTTTGGTAAGATCTTAAATCTCTCTTTAAATATATACAGAATAAGCGTATTATGTAAAATATAAATAGAAAAACAATCAGAATAATGAACAAGTATCTTCAATCAATTTATTAACCTTGGTTAGAATTTCAGACTCCATTTGTTAAGAGTTATTTAAAACTGTAAGGAAATCCACAAATTATTTAATTGGTCCATCTTTGATATTGGTAGAGGAGATAATAAAATATCCCTCAATAAACCTCTTCCCAAAGTAAAACAGGTGTTGATAGAAGCTATATGGCTTCAAGCTTGTAGGAGAAATGATTAAGGTGATATGTCTAAAAATCTGTTCAGGGATTGAGAAAAAAATTTAAAATTATAGAATTTTGTATCATGAGTTGATGGATTTGTGATCATTATAATTACCAGGATGGCTATGAAGAGTGAGATTAGTTACTAGGTACGAAAAGAAGTGAACATTTTAGTTTTCTTCAAGGGCTAAGAGCCAAAGGTAACAGAGTTCGAGTTAAATATAGAATTTTTAAATTTACTTTCTCTTGGGAACAAAGATGTAGCTTTAATAAAAATGATAGTCTTTGATAAAATAAAAAATCGATTAATATAATTTAAAATTTAAATGATAACATATTTTTCTAGGAGTTATTTAATTTAATCCAATATAATTTGATGTGACTGATTTGATGCTAAAAATTTACTTTCCTCATGGAAGAAGTATTTCTTAATTTCTGAGAAGCAGTCAAGATTCTGAATGAAGGATAGCTCACTATCAAAGTTATAAAAATATTGCTTTACCTTTTCTGAAAGAATATATATGCTAACAATGAGAAGATGTAATAGAAATCTACTAACAAGGATCAAACTTAAATTACACATTTTATTGTCTGTTTTATCATTTTGAATGAAAATTAAATGTTTAAGACTTTTTATCACTCTTCTCCGTCCTTGTTCCCTTGCTATATATTATATTTTCTATTGACTTTCTCAACAACTTAACCAATCAAACCAACTAAGGTTGATAGTACAAATTGCCTGTTTACTACTTCAATTAACTTGACCGAAGACCAAAAAATGGATCAGCCATTCTAATTTCTGAATGCTGTAACCAGATAATATTTAATATGACTACTTACCTTTTATTACTCAGTAAGGATACCAAAAGTATCTTCCTCCTTCAAGTGTTCTTCTTAAAATGAATAAATCAAGCTTGTAGAGCTGCCATTCCACCACCTTTCTAGTCACTCAAAATTTATCTCAATTTAATTTGGGCAAGATGGATGCAGGCAAAATGTTTTCCCTGGACTTTTCATCTTATGCAGGTGATCCATAATTGGTTTTGTTGATAAACTGAATTACGTTTACTTTGCAAAATACTCTTGTACTCACCTTATGGTATTATTCTCTGGAGCAATGCCAGTAAAGCTTGTCCTCAATAAAAGCAAGCCATCAAATGTATTTCTGGTGTATCTCATTGGTGTCATGGGAAGTCCTGTTTTCTTTCCTTAAAAATTTTGAACTGCAATCCATATCCTAAACTTGTGGACTCTTTGTTGAAAAAATACCCTTTATCTTCTAATTCTTCTTGCTATCATAACAACACTTGCTGAAAAGATGGTCTACCTTGTAAATCATCAACTAATTATGGTTACTTTTATCACTCAGCCAATAGAATTTTCAGCAAACTACTGAGATATGTTAAAGCTGATAAATTCTTTACTTGTCCAAACTTGCTTGACAAATTTTTCCCTGAATAGAGATTCTATAGCATTCATGATTTCCTGGTGGAAAATTTTCTTTATGATAGTTTACAGTTTTCTAAATTTGTCTAAAATATTTACGTTTTATGATACCTCTTTAAATCACATGTTATAATATATATCTCACACCATGCCCACTCATATTGCTGCATGAGGCAAGATCTAATACAATTTATTGTCTTAGATATTATATTGTTTTACTGAGTGAATTTACTTGAAATTAGCCCAGTAATGATTGAGAAAATTAAGTACCATATTTATCAGTTTATAATACTAAGTTTTTCCTAAATTTTAGGGTTGAGGTTCATGCTGTGTTTTTTATGCATGTATTACATTTATGGTTTTACATTAATTATCTAAAAAAGAATTGGATTCATTATAAGTTGTAAATGTCTTTTTTAGATATTGTATAGTATTTAATTTTGTAAATGTCTCAAACACTTAAAGTGACTTTACAAATTTAAAAATTTATTTAAGTACAAAAGTGGTTCAAATATGCTTACAATTAAAAAAAATAATTTTGTAATAAACCATTATAATTTTCCTTGCAATTTGCCTTAATGGATGTTTTGGTGTGATTCCCTAAAAAACTCTTAAAGCTCTTAGCTTCGAGAAGGTTTCAATTTTGTATTCAATTGAATGGATTACTTATATGGCTTTTCCACTTTTGAATATGAATTATCCTAATTTCATAAGTATGGATTAACAGAAAAGTTGTTGAATGGATAAAGTCATTTCTCAGAAACAGATTGCAGCAAGTTGCGTTGGACGGAATTTTATTTGATGAGGTTTGCATCACATCCGGTGATCCACAGCAAAGTGTAGTAGGACCAATTTTGTTACTGATTTATATTAACGATGTTGTGGATAATGTTAAATGTAAGGCTAGGTTATTCGCTGATTTTACTGTTGTCTATAGAGAGATCATAACTCAAGATGACACTGGTTGTCTTCAGAACAATCTGAATATTATTTTGGGTTGGTGTTGTGATTGGCAGCTTGAGCTGATTTTAAAGAAGTGCATTGCTATGACTTTCATATGGTCCACCAACATTACCTGCGTACCATATAGAATTTCAGGAAATCCCTTGGAGCTCCTGATCCATCATAAATATCTAGGAATTACGCTCAGTAGTAATTTTTCATCGGTTAATTTTTTTCAAAGAGCATATTCGAAGCGTAAAAGGAAAGGAAAATGGGATGCCAAGGTTAGCCAGTAGAATTCTGAGGGGATGTTCTTCGAGAGTAAAATAAATAGCATACTTTCCTCTGATTCAACCTCTACTTGAGTATTACTGAGCGATTTGGGATCCCCAAGAAGTAGGATTAATTTTCAATCTTGAGATGGTTCAACGTAGAGCAGCAAGGTTTGTCAAGGGAGATTTCAGATTTGACTTCAGTGTTTTGGCTACGATAGAATCCCTTGGATGGAACTCTCTTAGTGATAGAAGAATTGAGTATCGATGGGGGCTTTTTTATAAATTTATCACTACCAATTTTGGGTAGGAGATTGCTGCTATTGTTATCCCAGTTACAAAATTTTTCGATCTTTGGGAGAAAAAAAAGCGATACAGGGAAGTAGTTGCCAGTACAGATAGTTACTTTTGCTAATTTTTCCCACGAATTATTAGAGAAGCTAATAGCTCTCCAGGTTAGATAGGGATTTCAGTGTTTTACACCTCCTACTATGCCCCACTAGCGGATTGCAGGGTGTAAATGTAAATTTAATGCAATTGGATATGAAGCAAAATTATTTTAGATTAATTTTGTTAGGAATTTGTTATTTTAGTAGTATGTCCATACGGTTTGTCTGGCAATAATTGCCATAGACAGTGTTTTAATTTTAGTACAACATTTACCATTTCACTACTGGCAAAGTTTGCAGAGCTGTCTTTAAAAAGCATGCATTTATGAGTCACATGCCACATGTCAGCAGCTGACTTTCAAAAGGCTAATTTTGATTTATTATATTTGCCATGAAATTGCCTGTCTTATTGATCTTAAAAACTGCTCCATAGATAAAGATAGTGTGAAATAGCTATGCTGCATTGATTTTTATGTATATAAAAGAGAAATCTATGGGAAACTTAGGTGAAGAGATGATGGGAAAATCTGGTCAACTTAGAGGCAGGATAGTCAGCTAAAGGCAAAATGGGAACTGATGATGGAAGGGAGAATTACAAACGAAGACCCTAGTTAGTTTGTGAAGGCAAATAATGGTTTATGTTAATGTTAGGAATTGTGAAGTTACTAAGGACAGTACTGCTCAGAGAGCTGAACCAAACCGATCCTAGAATAATTGAATCATGATGTTGAGAACATGTTGGATTGTGTGATGTAGAAAGAGTATCTCATAGTTTTGTAAAACTTTGACAATATTTCATGTCAAAGAAATCAACTCCAGTGTTACTTGGTGGAATTTCATTGTAAACTTAATGAAGTAAAAAAAACACACACACTTGTACGAATTTCACAAATTTAATTTTTTAAATTTGTGGAATTTGTAGAAGTGTGTTTTTTTAAACTTTTGTAAGTTTTAAATATTTCATGTCATTTCAATTGAACCTTTCATTTTGCAATATGTTCTATTAATTATTAAAAAGTAAGCTCTTTCCTGACTACACAATTTGTATGTTTGTATATTTGTATTTACATATTTTGCAAAATTACTGGTTTACAAAATTGCTTCTGATGAAGGCTAGTGCATAAGATTGGTCATGGTTTCTTTCTCGAAATTTCCATTTCGTGTATGTTAATTGGTGAAAATATTTCATGCATTTTAATTTGTTTTTCAAATATCAGTGATGTAATTTTTGTCTTTTTGGTGTTTTCACATCTCTTGTAGGTCTGGCCAACTGTGCAGCTAGTCAATTTTTACGTGATGCCTTTGCAATACCAAGTGCTCTTTGTACAAATAGTTGCATTATTTTGGAACACATATCTTTCATGGAAGACGAATAAATCGACACAAAATCATTAAAAAACTATGCTTCAGACTTCTTTTTGTAGGTATAATGAGTATGGAGATATATATATAGGAAATTTTTCATGTTGATAGTAATATCCATTTCCTCATTTTAGATTAGGTCAGTATTTAATAAATATTTTCTTATTATTGAGAAATTTTTATTTGTAATACTTTTACTCTCTTTATCATAACAAATGTGCACATTTCAATGGGGTTTGTTCATTATTTCTAGAGGATATGTTTGAATGTTAAATGAGAAACACTGAAAAAAATGTCCTTGGAATTAATTTGGAAATGGGGCTGTTTTCCTTATCTCAAGAGAATACATAGCTTGACCTAATTTGTTTTAATTCTATCAAAAATGTGTCCATGGAATGAGTCACCTTTAGTATATCTTAATAGCAGAATGTTCATCTTTAGTTTAAGTGGGCTGGTCCTGCCATAAATGAGAACTGAACATTTCTTTATTTCATTCATATATTTCATATTTAAGTTAAGCTTATCCTTAAGTATTCTATCAAAAGAATTATATTTACAATCTAAAACTACCTTAAGTGTAGCAATGAATTATTCCATTATTGTTTGACCAAATAGCATAATATTTGTCCGGAGTATTCCGTGTTATGTATACCATTTTATTATTCTCTCTGCCTATTCCAAGATTGAGTGTTCAAATTTTAGCTTGTGTTACACTGTCAGATCTTATTGATTTGATAAGTACATGTATTCATTTACTTGCATTTCTTAGCAGGTTTTATAAAATATATACGTTTAATTCAATCGGAAACCTTTGCTTACCCACTCATTTATAAATACGACTAGTTGAAAACCTGAATTTATCATGGAGTGGAAGTTTAACCTATTGGCTACCAATGCAAAGGTTTACTGGGTATCACTTGTGAGTGCTATGACAATAATTATTTTGAGGGATAACTTTTTTCACCTTCTAAACAATTACATATATTGTTAGTTCTTGGTATTAACAATTGTGAGTTCAGAAGTGTGGGGGACCACTGGTTTTGGATAATTCAAGCATTCTTCATTTATGAATGTTATATGTTGTGTAGATCGTGAAAGTCATTAAAATTTTCCATTCCTGAAAAACCTTGGTGGAAATCCTGCTACAGATAGGCACCACCTTCTGTGCATGGGTGTATTTACTCAAGAGATGTGCTTAAGAGACCTTAACTAATATTAATATATATTTATATATATACACACACTAGAAGTTGGTTATGACGAGTACGGCATATAACAAGAGCTGCGTTATAGCAAGTGATATTTTAGTCGTTGTCCATCTCACAGCAAAAAGGATACAGAGTTATGCTAATTGTAATGAGTGGTGATTTCTGAAGTGTTGGTGTAACAAGTGTCATGTTTCTATATTTGTCTTGCAGGATGCATATCTTGGAATCATCAATTGACATGAGAGACAAAGTGTGACAAGCAAATGGTAATTTGAGGTGCCTTATCTCTTCAAAGAGCAGAAAAAAATTTAATGCAAAAATTATCATCACCTATTTTATGCATTTGTTTCCCATAACTTGTCTCACCCTTCCTCGGCAAAAATGCTTCAGATAGCTTTGATAAGAGGCTTCTCACGGGTTTCACTCTCCCCTTTGTCCCTCCGTAGATCCTATCCCCTTGTTTCTTTTTGGCAACGAACCCTCTAGTCAGTGCCAGAATTTTTAATTGAGTTCTTATCATATTTGCATCCACTAGTAGGGTGTTTTCATATGAAACTTAAGCCCCAAATTGTCTGATCTCACATGGATGAGAATGTAGAAGGTAAAATCAATGCTAATTCGGATTCCCTGGGTAACCTGCCTGCAGCATTTAGCTAACATACTTTATAAGCATTCTGAAGCATTTGCTAAAGAACAGAAATCCCTACAGTTCCATTCTGCTGCACTTGCTGCCTTTGGATTCAAGAGGATGGACATTTAGTATTAGAAACTGGCTATAACGAGTATGCTTTATAACAAGTACTTTTCCAATTTTTGTCAGCTTTCATTACAATGGACTTCTTCTGTGTGTGTATATATAAAGCTAAGACTTGGCTTTATGTCTAAAAAAAAGTCTATGTTATTGACTTAGTGAACTAGGTGCTCCAAACAAGGGGATTTTAAATTTTCGTTTAAATTTCCCTGTTTGGTTTCATATCCTTTCTTCCAATGGTTGAAATTCAATTAGATTTCATTCTTGCTAGTATACCATTAAAATTTTCACCTTCTGTAAAAATAAATTCAATTGAAGTAGCCTTGAATTGGTAGAATTCTGTAATTGGGATCATGTTGAAATAACTACGCAAATTTGCCAAAAACATTTTTATTGTATGACCAGTTTCAAGCTGAACCACTCATCTTTAGGTAGATAGGCTGTACAATAAAAAAGTTTTTGTGGAATTTTGCATAGTTATTTAAACGTGATCCCAGTTATGTAAAAATTGCCTTTTATATTGTTGTGAAATATTAGACTATTCGTAGGGATTAACGAGAAGTGAAGAAGATTGAGCCTCAAACCCTGATCTTCTTTTCGGATGTTCTAATGTAGATCCCCAACCTTTTTACTGAAAATTTATCTTTTCTAAACTTTTCGTAGGTCTTTTCTATTTAAGTTTGGTTACTGGGATTCAAGAAAGTTGTTATTGAAATGTATGCCTGAAAATTCTGCTCTTATACCAAGTATTAATCTTAATCAGATGCACAAACAGTATGCAAAATAATTCTAACTTTTGAATAAACTGAATTTGTTTGACAGCTACACCTCAAATCTCTTTGTATGCTAATGCAACTAGTATGAGTGGTAATCTATTGGAGTTAGTTTTAATCAACTGATTATCTACTTTGGGAACACCTACCAATGATTCTCATGAGGTTATGTAAGTTTAATAGCGGTATTTTGAGTCAAATATTTTCAAACCTGTAAACGATACAAATAACATACCATTTCTTATGAATGTTTGGTATTTGACAATAATAGTGTCTTACAGCCATATTTTTAAGTTAGTATTTGCATGTTTGAGGCGATCATCTTTGATTTACTATAACATTTTTCACATGATTGTCATGTTTTCAGCAATGTTGTCTGCATTAGTAAATGTTGCCCATCTGTAGAGGTTAGCTTGTGCTTAGCTCACCTAAAGTATCAAGTTTTGTTCATGATATTTCTGACCAGCATACATGTATAAAGATGTACCTACAGTTGAGTTGTATTGTTTTATTTATCTTGCAAAATTTAAAATGCTACCATGGTGGTTTGAATTCTTGTGTCTTAAGAAAGAGCATTGTATAAAATTTCTTATTTTTGTTATGGAACTTCGTTTCTGAACTGAAATTGCAGGAACCTGTACATAAGATGTACGAGATGAGTAAAAAAAAACGGGAATTTTATGTGTTCTATTAGTCCGATTCCAGCAATTTTTCATTGTTGTGTTGGTAATGTGCCTGAAAAGTTGTCAGTATGTGTTAGCCGTATTGGATTTTTAGTATATTTTCAGTTGTGAAAAAGGTTACATGTGTTTTTGAAGGATCGGCAAATTTGTAAAGGCGTCAGAGAATTTGTATTGAATATTGCTATAAAAATGAAAGAAAGTGCATCAAAATTTTAGAAATATTGCTTTAAATATTTCTTTTGGTAAGTCTGCTTAGAATGAAATAAGGGTCTACTGGTGATATTAACATTTCCAGGAAGGATAAGTTGATGAGTGCCGTAGACATTCCAGCACATCAGAATCCGATGAAAACATAGAAAAATTATGGAAAAAATTATTATAAACGATCAATAAGGAATACTATTTACAAATTATGGCTGATTGTGTGAAGCGATGTGAAAAAATGCCCTGATTTGTGGCAAAACAATTCATCATGTCTTCTGCACCTCGACAATGCATCACTTCACCAATTATTTGTCATTTTTTGGCCAAAAATAACATTGTAATAATGCCCCAGCCTCCATATTTGCTATCTAGGCTCAGTTAGAATTTTTTCTCTTCCAGAAAATAAATAGAACCTTAAAGGGTCATTGCTTTGGAAGTATAGATGAGATTAAAAGTAAATTGCTGAGAGAGCTCAAAGTTACCCCTAAGAACCAGTTTCAGAAGTGTTAGAAGTGTTTTGGAGATTGGAAAAATGGCTGGAATTTTATATAATAATCTCTGATGTGTATGTATTTATTTATCTGATGTCAGTAACTCCCATAAGAAATGCATGGCGGAAATTTTCAAATGTTAATTTCATGCACTTGCTGACATGATAGGATTATAAATTTTTGGTAGTCGTAAAAGGCCCATAGGAGTATTACATGTTGATATTTGTTTTGTCCTAAGTATCCTTGGATTATTCTGGATTACTTCAATCGTCTCTCATATATTAACCATAGAAATGTCACCAAATGTGCGTGAGTTCGATGCCAAATTCTCCCCAAATGGTAGAATTGTTATACTTCTTTTCTTTTTGAATAAAATTTTAAATGATTGTTAAAAATATTAATGTTTTCGTTCCCAAAACATGGAAGATATTTCAGACAAAATCAATCGAATGGCAACAATTTATACAAATGTGATATTGTTCTAGCAACCAAATAAAATAATACTATATTACACCAGTTGACAAGCACTATTTGTGTCAATGGAAAATACATGTTAACATTAGAAAGGTTCAATAGATACCTACAACGTTTTTAAACAAAGTATTTGTGAATTGAAAAAATTAAGTAATGCTTGATAATCAGATTACATGAATATATCTGCTTAAAAATCAAAAATGAAGCAAACTTTTCATGATAAATTAAGCACATATTTGATTTCATTTATACTAAACAGCACTATCTTTTTTGGTTTGCTAATATGCAATGGCTTGAATGATGCATTATAATCTTTTATTACGCATTGTAGCTGACAATTTTTCCATTATTTTAAGGTTTAATACAATTTTATTTGCGGTTACTACTTTTTTGTGTGAAGGGAGCTTAGTTTTGAAGATCTGATAACAGTTGAAAGATTAACATATAAAATATATAAAGAAGCAGGTGATCATAGAAAATTGCATGATGATTAGTTAGGATTCTTTATAACTATTTTTGTTACATTATGCAACTATTATTTATTATATACTCATGCAACGTAATACTGTGTTAATGCTTGATTTCTTCTGAACGAAAGCGATGAGAAGGCATGAGTTTGGCAACCACCTCAGAGAGGAGCAGATGATTTTATATCCCGGATATATATAGTTAGGCCAAATGCATTACTTGTGGATACTACTTTTGTATGTGAATGGAGCGCTTAGTTTTGAAGATCCGAAAACTTATATTTTTGATAAATAAATTTAATTTAAATTTCATCATTTTTGATGGGGGAATTCACTAGTTAGTATATAATATTTAATGAGAATAATATTTTTGTTAACATTTGTCAAAAAAATATGATTCTTTTCAAAATAATGAAAATTCCTGTTATTTTTTTTAACACCTCATATAGAAACCAAAACTGTGTATTTCATCTCTCTATATCTCTAAATGTTTCTATTTATAAATTATTCAATCCTAATGCTGGTGTGGTCATCATCAACTCCACCATTTGCTAACAAAGCCATAGAGAGGAAATGAGTCTCAATGGGCAAGATGACTGGTGTGGTTCCTTACTTTCCTCATTCAGCCAAAATACATCTAAACATCAATACAGTACAATCCCTATGAACACGCTCCGTGTGGAGAGCGGCATATGCCACTCACGTTGGTCTTATCCTGTGGCTAAGAACAGCATATCAAGTCATAAATATAAAAATCTGATGTGGCCAGCACATAACTTTCTCCATATATAACCCTTTAAGCCCTGACCCTCACGATAGTGTGGGTTCAACATATCTCGACATATAATTTTTGTATCGGAAGAACATTTTTCTCACATAACGCCTAACCCTCACAAGTGTGTGGATATCATATTATGACTCTATTACTGATGAAATAATTTAAAGCTACTATTAAGAAGTCTAATGGTAGTCAGTAATATCAAAGAAATATACGAATAATCAGCTACTTCCGGTTGATCAGTATTTCACAAATAACTCCTACACAATCAGTGATACAAAAATATGTTTTGTACAAAAGTTATAAAAAATTACATTTTCTAAAATGTTTATAAATAATAGTTTATACCTAAATATCTTATTTATGGGGATATTTTGAAAACTGGAAATGAGCTTTGATGAATGAAGCTCGACTTCCGGTAAACCAATTTACTCCAAAAACTAATCAACTCTAACGACATCAACCAAAATACAATATATAAAATTTGGTGTTGATCCAACAAATTGTTTTCATGTTAGAGCGCCCACAAAGTACATAATCAGCTACTTCCGGTTGATCAGTATTTCACAAATAACTCCTAATCAACCGGTGATACAAAAATATGTTAAATACAAAAGTTATAGTAAAACATATTATCTAAAACTTTTATAAGGAATACAATATACCTATATATCATATTTATGGAGATATTTTGAAAACCGGATATGAGCTTTGATGAATGAAGCTCGACTTCCGGTAAACCGATTTACTCCAAAAACTAATCAACTCCGACAGCACACACCACAGTACTATATATGAATTTTGGTATTGATACGACTAATAGTTTTCACGTTAGAGCGCCCACTATCACACTCACACATACACACACACACACACACAGACATCATTCCGAAAATGGTCAAAACGTGTTCTAGGGACCCCAAAACATGTATGTCCGTTGAAATCTCAAAGTCGATTTTTTTCATGAAAACAATACTTTCTTTATACTACGTATATGGAGAAAGTAAAAAAATGATAAATGTTAGCACAAATTTTTAAAAAAACTTATTGCAGCATATAGAGCTAACATTCTATGTATATTTGATATATTATTTATATATTTTTATTATTAAATAATATTATTGCTTATTATATATATATATATATATATATATATATATATATATATATATATATATATATATATATATATATATATATGTATATGTATAAATATATTTTACTAAAAGTATTCAGCCATAGGATAGCATCCAATGAAATTGACACTGCACGGAATGTGTTAATAGGATTTAATTAACATTTGATATTTAAACATTTAGGTTGAATGCCATTTTCAGCAGGTCTTGAAACTCAGTAGCTTTCTTAAGGCTGCCATACACGGGGAAATATTTCCAGAATAGAACATGTTCTAATTTCGACCAATCAGGAAAGAGTGTCGGCCATAACTGGAAATTATTTCCAGGAAATATTTCCCCGTGTATGACGGCCTTTATGGTTATGAGGAAGATGCAAAATTTGACAAGGAAGACATTTTCTTTAATCTTGCACCAAAATTAACTAAAAATATTCAGCTAGTTGTAGAAGCTAGAGTTTTACCTCTCTTATTACAAGAGAGTAGTGAAAGAATGAGCAAAGATATCTCAGTCTGAGATTTTGACTTACTATGCTACTAATAAATTAAAACCTCCCAATTCCAGGAGATAAATTTATATTTGTTTTTTTTCCTTAATCTGATTGAACACCTTCCATTGCTCCATTATAGTCTGCCAAGGTTTTTTGGTCCCTTTTTATTATTATAACTCTGGCTGTATGCATGATGGCAGTCTTATACCTACTTACATACATGTCCCTTATTGCCATCCCTGTATTACTTTACAGTGAAACTTTTCATAAATTTTTTTATTTTTATCCAAGGACTTAAACAGAAATCAAGGTAACTTATCCCATAACGGATTATCTGCATTGAGATAATAATACTTTTTATTTCTCTACGCACATGGGTATTCTACCTTTTGGTAGGTTCATCTGCATTCAAAAATCTTAACTTAATCCCATCTCCTTCACTTAACTGTAGCTCACCCCATCCTTAATGTCATCTAACTCTTCAATTAAAGCCCTTACTTCCCCAACCATCTCCATGTTCATGTTCCTAACAACCCAACTTACTTTCTCCATTTTATGCCAAACACACATCTCAAAGGCCTCCAAACATTTGACTTCCTATTTTCTTAATGTCCGCATTTCACACCCGTAAAGCAAGACCCTCCAAACCAAGGATTTCACCAATCTTTTCCTGATTCCTTTATTAAGACCTTTGGTCATTAATCTGTTCTTTACATAGACTTAATTCTAAACTCATCACTTTCTTTTCCAAGGAATTTTAGTTTCCCGGTTGAAGTTTTAAAACCTTCCCATATATCATTATCTGTAATAATATTGTACAAGTATTTGTAGAAGCAGCCTAATTGATGTATTTTTCTTCTATTTCTCATTTTTCTTTTCAAGATTCTTTAAAATTTCTGAAAAACTCCATTTTTTCCAAATCTTCATTCTTCTTCAAATTCAGATTCGTCTTTGTTCCAGAGGAATGGACATGAAAAAAGGCTTCCGACAACTTGCGTCACCCTTCCTTGGCAAAAATGCTTCCACATAAACAACATAAAATTGACGTATAATTAATGATACGAGGGGGGCTAAGGAAGAGTTAGTGTGTCAGTTCAATTGATAAGAATTGGATCTAATCTGATGTACATTCTTGGCAAGGGATTACGAGGGCTTTCAAAATTTAGTCATTCAGATAGGTGTTGAGGGAGATTTATGTTTAGTATTGTTTTCCAGTCAAATAATGACCAAATCCATTTTACAAGCTTAAAATATCTTGAATCTCAAAATGAACTTGAAAAAAATCTGATGTGGCCAACACATGACTTTCTCTGTATTTATTGAAAACAGAAGCCTATGCTGGTAATATATAAATAACTCCAAAACAATGAGTGTTACAGGAAAATGTTTCATACAACATTTGTAGTAAAATGCATTATCTATAACTTTGGTACGAATTGTATATACGTACATTGCATTCTGACAGAGATATGTATGAAAAACTTCAATTTCTGGATAAACAACAACTTCCGGTTAACCATTATTGGATAATAACTCCTAAACAATCAGTGTTACGAAAAAATGTTTCATATAAAGGTTGTAGTAAAATACATTATCTATAATTTTGGTGTGCAAATGTATATACCTACTTTGCATTTTGACAGAGATATTTATGAAAAACTTCCATTTCTTCCGTTTCATGAAACTGTACTTGAGGAGTGATGCTTGCATTAACAACAAGAAAGCCATCTTCAACTAAAGGCTCTCAAGCGCAAGAAGGTTCTCAGAAAATTGCTTGGCACTGCTGAGTTAAGTTTTTGCAATTTTTATAAACTTATAGCAGTTGATCCAGAGGTTACTGTCTACTTAACTATGACTTCCAGTTGCCTTCATAATATGCTTAGAAATGCATTTCCTGAAGAAAATAATATGTATATGCTTTTTTGGACTTTCGAAAATAGTGCAACCAGTGCAAAATACGGAATTAGTTTAGAATATTCTTTCTGTTATATTAAGCATTTAACTGGTTGTATAATTCATTTTATTTAAATATTACCTTCCTTTTAATCCCATTTAACGTTATGGAGTGTGCTACTGAAACAGGATTGGGATTGTTGAGATTTTGACGGCTTGAAGGATAGCCTTCAATTAACAAACCCTCTGATTTACAAAGATCAAATTTTTGGGTCCCTTCAACTTCGTAAAATAGTGGTTCTACTATAGTTTTATTTTGAAAATATTTGGAAAAATTTTTAAAATATCAACCAAAACTTAAGTGATGGAAATGATTTTTTTTCAGTTGGTATGCATGATTTGGTTTATATTCTTCATCTGGTGCCTAATAATGAATTACTTAGTATAAAAGCTGTTAAAAATAATTAAAATGTTTATTTGATAATTATTTAAATTTATTTTTGTAAATTTGGTAACCCTGCAAAAATACGTACATTTTAGTAATTAAAATTAAAGAAATTCTCAGATTATTATTATAAAGCAAAACTCTATAAAAATGGAAATTGGTTGAAAAATCTTTAATAGTTTCTGTTTTATCGAGGGAAATACATTGCCTGGGGGCATATTGACCCAACGCGACTAACTTAGGGTTAATAGTTCCACTAGGGTTTACTGTGACATAGTCCTTAGATGTCCTTCTGCATTTATATTTAAGTTTGAACCAAATTCAAAGTAATTCTATGACACAGTGGAGAGTCGTGGGAAATATTTTATCTTCTCCACTTGTGCATAATAAACCTTTTGTGAATCAAAATATTTTCACCCTTTTAGTGCGGTGGGTTGATATATTAGCTTTTGCTGCTCGGCTGAAAAGTGCAGCAGGCCAATATATCAGCCCACCAATTATCATTATTATATTTATCATAAATTATGTTATTATTTATCATATATTATATTATCATATTATATTTATCATTATTAACCTGTTTAATTTCATTAATAAAAAAGCGCATATAGATATGTAAAAAAATAGCTTTATATTGTTTTTTATTCCTAGTTGCCACATTTTAATAAAATACCCTATGCATTTCTCGCCAGTACCCCAGGAAGAAGGTTAGCACTAAGAGAGTTAAGTTATATTCACTGTGATGGATGGAAATAGATTTTTAACAACAAACAAAAAAGTTATAAAAGGGCAAATATTGTGAGAATTCTACAAAATCCTTATTCTAAATTTCAGATTTGATCGCATTTATTGCAAATGACGCTATTAACTTCCGATACAAGTTAATACATTGGAGAGGAGATAGCAGCCATTACTGTTCTGATTGGAGACTTCATTTTGTAGTTTAAGTAGTCCATAAGGTTTTGGTGCTCAAAGGTCCACTGGGAGCTGATGGAACTTCTCCGAATTAGTGGGAGTTTCAATGCTAAGATGGCTTATTTCACTGCCACATATTATGACCCTTGAGGGTCTTATACAAAATTTACTATGTAATCACCCCAAAGAACATACAAATATTGAAGTATAACTTTTATTTAAGATTAATTTGCACTTCCTTTCATCCATCTTATTTTGTCTTCAAGCCAATCAAAAACTTCTTCACTGCAATTTGCTTAAAATACTTAGTCACGTTGCAGCATTGAAATTTAAAGATGTAAAAAACTATGTAATTTTATTGAAATGAATCAATTTTAATGGGTAATTGTCATTTTCTGGTGTAGAACAAAATACAACCAGCGAATATATACTGACAACTATAGTGTGGGGCGAGGGGGAAGGGATAGTGCAAAGGGAGGAGAGGGTGGAGAAGGACACAGGGTAAATTACACAGGTGATTGGGAGATCAGGAATGTGAGGGTCCCTTTTGGGTCAGAAAATTGAAGCTGCAATAGATTCAGGAACAAAACTTCTCGTTCACATGTCCTGCTGTACAGGGGGACACATCCTCAGCTCACCCTGGTTCCGAGTAACTCGTCAAACATTCCACAAATGTGCTATTGATGTTTTGACGTTTAGACATCCTGCATACTAAACTGTAAGCCAAGAGTTTTTAATTGAAAGGGAATTGGCAATCAAACATTATAAATGACTGATTTTGTATCACTTACGTATAAATTTTGGCTTAGACAACTACCGGCATTTTGTACACAGTGTTAAGCATACAAATCAGCAGATACATGTATATAACAAATGTATATGGTGCAACAAATAGCTTAAGGTGCACATTACATTTGCAAGAAAATGATTTTTCAATTTCCGATGCTCAAATTTGGGCTCATTATATTTGATGGTGCGTTATTTTTGAGTAAATACAGTATTTATGCTGTGGCTTGTTATTGAAGTATATGGGTGATAATATTCTACAAACATTTCTGTATCTATTTTTTAAGCATTATGCTAATCAAATATGTTTCTTTCCTCATCTGTATCGTATTCATTGTTATTTTCTTTGTAATTTGGTATCACTTAATTTCTTGGTTTCTAGTAATTTTCCTAGAACAAAACACAAAACGTTAATGAGAATGCAAGAACAAGTTTGGTTGCGTACTGTTACAATATCTTGTGCATTGGAATCTATTTCTTCTCAGGTCTAATGGCAGGTTAGCATTTGAGAGATATTCTTGGGTAGCAATTGCAGTGAAAGCAATTCATTGTTGAAATGAAAACACTTAATTCCATTCACCACATCATTGATGCCTCTCTTTTTGCCAAATACTCACCTCTGCAAATGGTGCTATAGCCATTACTATTAGATATTACTACTACTTCATTCTACACCTTGTAATACTATATCTTAAACCATAGGTACATATTGTATAATCAATATCTATGCATATTTATGAAATTATTTTTAATATTTTCAATTCAATAAATCAGGTTAGCAATTAGTGCTCTACTGTCTACCTTTCCAATAACCATTGCTGATAATTTTCCTGTTTTTTTTCCTTGATACATCATTCATCATCCAAGATCTTTGTGATTTGTTTGTAATCTGAGACAATTGTCAACCAATGCATACTCTTGGTACCTCTGTTTTGCCTTTCTTTACTTCTCTTGCTGCTCAGAGAAAGCCCTTACCTAATTTAAGTGGTTGTTATTAACTTCAAGGAGAAATGTTCTGAATGGATAAAAGAATAAGCTCAAAAATATTTCATGTTTTGAATTCTTTATCTTTCTTGGCTAACTTAGTATATCTTTATATCTTGCAGGTATGTGGTATCTTGTGGATGTAAATTAATAGGGGAGAGCTGAATAGTATTCATTATAAAATTAAGCGAAAAAGTAACTAATTCCATGACACATTAGTAGTCTAACTTTGGCCTGAGGTTCGCTAAATTAATTTCACTGTTAATGATGCATGGGCTGTACACTAACGTTGCTAATTACTTTCCATTAGCGATAACTAAGGATCTGCTTGCTATATCTATCCAAATACCTCTTGACTGGGATAACCTTATCCTTGCTATGATAATATTATAAACTTTTTCAATGCTTCTTAATTTGTAAAAATTTCATTCCAAGTTCACAGTTTTTTCCACTGTCTTAATGTGCTATTATTGATATAGTTGATTCTTAGGTCCAATTATTTTTGTTTGAAATATTACTTGCATAGTTAAAAAGCTTGTTATGGGAGAAATTTTTATCTCCTTTCATATTATTTATACATACATTGATCCACTATAGTAATTTATTTTGGATTTACTATAACCTACTTTATAACCTACTTTATAATTTCCTTTTATATTCATTCCAGTTAATTATGCTTGTTTATGTTTTGCTGAAAAGTTTGAAGATAATTTGCAGCAGTAATACCATCTTGCCATTAATCAAAGATTTAAACAAAGATGAAGGGAGGATGCTTAACTTTGGACAGGGAGTCATGCACCTAGAAAACAAAGGATAAACTGAAGTGATAAATAGTGACATAACTGGGAATTGTATCCAGAATAAATGATTAAATTGTTTTTTACTGAAAAAATTCTAGTTTCCAATGATGAATTGTTAACTCTAGATGAAGTGATCACATATCACCATAAACATTTTACAGAAAAGTTAAATAATGGTTTAAATAACATATGGAACTGATAAATATTTTAATATCAGTGTGTTCCAATTTTATCAATAAATAAAAGAATCTCTCATTTAAAGGTATGACCTTTCAAAATGCTCAATGCTCGCCTATTTTTGTGAAAATTGATGCATTTTAAAAATTAACTACTTTGCAGAAAACTTTTCATTGAGCTTACACTATCCACTTTAGGATGTAGATACTACATACTAACATTCTATTTAGAAATATACCATATATGCCGGCATATAAGTTGACCTTCGAAACCAAAAAAAAAATCTCTCAAGAACCAGGGGTCGACTTATACGCCAAACATAAAATTATACCCTTTACCACATAGGGTCTGCTTTACACTAACTCTCGCAACTCACCACAATTATTTCTTACTGAAACTAATTTTTGGCAAGTCTAATTAACGTAGATATTATATGAGACAAATTTCATCACGAAATACAATCGAGGCCATAAGTATGTTTTGTTATGACATGTTTTCATAATAAAAGAGTTAAATTGATTAACCGTTTTCATACCTTAAAAAACAATGTGACGCATATTTATTCTTCGCAAATTATATGCATTTCTTCACATGTATTTTTATTTATAAATATTTAATAAATGTATATTTCGATGTTTTCTTTTTACAAATGAAGATCAATCAGCACATCATGGTTTGTTTTTGTTTATGATTTGACCGATTTGACTTATCATTAGGAGTTAATGGAAGCTGTTTTAGCAGTGTCGTGATTTTATATTACCACGCTATATTACCTTTATTTCTGTAATATATTTTCAATGCCATTTTGTTTCTCATTAGTTACTCATTTTAATTTGTGAAGCCTGAGTGACACCAACGAAAGAAACTTGTGTTTAGTTTAGTTTATTAATTGACATGTAACATTCACAATAATTTCAGATGTTGCACTGAATTGAATACATGTCTCGTCAGATATAAAAACAGCACAGTAGTAAAATACATTGCTGATTACATATGCTGATGTCACATTATTAATGTTGCAATTATGTACTCCATTTAAAAAAATAAACATAAATATGCATACTTACATATAAAAATGCATAAATTTTCACAAAAGAAGAAAAAAGAACACCAACTTAATTACAGTATGATGACAGTAAATTAATTATATGTTAGGTTAGAAGGTTAGTTTAAAAATACATTAATTGAATATAAACATTTGTTATCGGCGGCGTTATCTTTCATTTCTACATTTCAGATTCTAATTTTAAAGTTCTCTGTGTTCCTTTCTTAGGGTGCGGCATCATATCACCTCGTCTCTTGTTTCTTTTCGACAACGACCCCTCTAGTCAGAACCGAAATTTTGAATTGAGTTCCCATCATATTGGCATCCACCCTTGGGATTTGTTTTCATACGAAACTTGGCAACATATTGTCTGATCCAGGATTGGAGGAAATATAGGATATAAAAGCAATGCTGATTAGGATTCCCAGGGTAACCTCTTCTCCTCCCTCGCGACTCAGTCATTGCTTATGAAGGGTGTGAATGAAAAATATCTCGAGAAAACAATTTGAAATGAATTAAGATTATCTAAAGACACACTATCATTTTTCGACGATTATTGAGCTATAATTTTCCACATTTTATAGTAGAGGACGCAGTTTCGTTATGATGCATGAATCAATAAAATAATGTGTTTACTCGAAAATAATGCGCCATTGTTTAGTAATAGGCATCCCGTAATTCGAACGTCGTACATTGAAAACTCATTCGCCCGCGAATGTAATGCGCCCCTTAAGATATGTGGTCACGCCTTTCGCTGCACCTTAAACGTCTGTACTATATAGACATACCTAAAGACATGAGTATATCTATATGCGTATTAACTGTATACAAAATGTCGGTTATCGTCTATGCTAAAAGTCCTACGAAAGTGGCAATTCAAAATCGTTCATTTTAAAAATTTGATGGGCTAGCCAATTCCCTTTCAATTAATAACTATCGGTTTACGGTTTCGTATATAGTGCAAACATCAATACAGTATAGACATCAATACAGTATAAACACACGTGTGCCGTCCAAACGTCGATAGCGGAATGACAAGTTATATGGAACCAGGGTGAGCCGAGGATGCGGCCGGCTCCGCTACGGAACATGCCAACGAGTAGTATAGTACCTGATAGTACCCGAATTTATTGTGCAATCGATACTTATATCGATATCGATCGTGCAATCCTATTTTCTGCCGAAATAAGGACCCAAAAGGGTGCGCGCTATTTTCGAGTAAATTCGGTATTTTTGACGCGAACGTACTTTTTACGCATTATTTAGCATTAGCGTAAGGATTATAAACCCTGCAGTTCCATTCTGCCGCACTCACTGCTGTTAGATTCAAGAGGACTGATGTTTAGTGTTAGAAATCGGTTATAACGAGTACTTTTCCGATTTTTGTCAGCTCTCGTTGTAACGGACTTCCACTGTATATGGGACACAGTTCATATGATTTTGATCTATGTATAGGATAATTTAATTGATTATTGCTCCTAGAGTTGTGGTGGTGATTTGGTATGTATTTTGTAAAGTTCTTGTGTAAATAAATCATCATTTCATATTCATATAAAGATGGCGTTGTAAGAATGCCATACTTTCTATAAAGTGGTTCACAAGATTCGTTTTTCTTGAATTTGTCATAAAACGTAGGCATCTTTTTATAATTTTGGAAATTTCAAACCAACCCGGAGTTGCTCCCCATAGAATAATGCTGTATTTTAAAACTGAGTGGAAGTATCCTTAATATACTGACTGCCGGGTTTTCATGCTAGTAATTTTTGAAATGGATGATTTGTTAAAACACGCTCTATTTAAAGTTATAGAAATGTGATTAATTTGTTCCCTCCATTTTAGGTTTTCGTCTACATATACACCTAACAGTTTTGTGAAATTCACGGGGTTAATATTTGCATTATTTACTGTTATGTTAAATTCCTCTCCTTTTCCAGTTCCCTACTTGAAATTTATGAAGCTTGTTTTTGCAAGATTTAGCTTCATGCTATTTACACTGAACCAATCATCCATGTTGATAATAGTGTCTGTCAAACTTGCTACCATATTTGCAACTGTTTTTTCTTTTGGAACTATGGTTGTGTCATCTGCATATTTTATTACATCTTTATTAACATTGCAACTGAGGTTGTTTATGTGTATTAAAAATAATAATAGATCCTTGCGGAAACATCATTTCTATATCTTTCAATTCTGAGAAATTGCAAGTGTTATTTTTATAGATTAATGTCTTACACTTCCTGTAGGACTTAAGCCATTGTAAGCTTTCATCTTTAATGCCATAGAAATGTAATTTTTCAAGAAGGATGTCATGTTGCACACCTTCGAATGCTTTAGAAAGATCACATGTCAGTCCAATGGTTTCCATTGAACTATCTACTGCAGCTGAAATGTTGTTAACAAGATCAGTTAGAGCTGTGATTGTTGAATGGTTTCTTCTGAATCTATGCTGCCTATCATTAATTATGTTTTGATTTTCTAAATAGCTTGATAATCTGCTACAAGCAGCTATTTCGAAAATTTTAGAGAAACTAGATTGAAGTGAGATTGGCCTGTAATTATTTAGTTCATTCTTACAACCACTTTTATGTAGTGGTTCAATAATTGAATAATTGACTCTGCTTGGAATAAATCCAGTGAAAAATGACTGGTTAATTAATATAGTGAGTGGCTCACTTATATATTCTTTAACTTCCTTCAAAATATTTGTTGGAACTTCATCCCACCCACTAGATTTATCTTTTTCAATAATATTATTTTTAATTGCGTAATTGTTAAGCAGAGGCGAGGAGTTGACATGGCAGCTGAAAGAAACAATTCTAGGGTCTTAATTTTATGCGGTAAATATTCCTTAAGCTATCGTACATTTATGGATACCGTTGTTTTTCTTCCCATAAAATAGAGCTGATGAAGTGGTGTTGCCCTTTTTTTGGGTCCGCTTATACGCTGAATATAAGCTAAAACTTGAAGGTCACTTCAAAATTTTAGGGGTTTTCTTATGCGCCGGCATATACGGTAATCTTCAATTGTTCCTAATAAAGCGGGCTAAAGAAATGTTTTTGAAATTCAGTGCCCTTAAAAATGAACGAGCCAGAAATCTATTCCAAAGCATGAATCTATTTTAAGTCCTTCGCAACGTTTTTTCAGAATACTTATGCACAATCTTAAATATGGGGAAATGAAAATTTATTATCTCCCAGTTAAAATGCTATCCTGCTTATAATGCAGTTTTCAGTCAATCCCCGGAAGAGATGATTATTCATAATTTATCATCATATCATTTAATGATGGTTGGTTGAAAAACCAACTTTCATGTAAAGCTGTTTTCCTTGGTATTTTATACTCCAAGTAAAATTTCTCATATCACTCAATCTCTCTTATTTAGGCCTCGAGGATTTCCCCCTTCAAAATCTATGCACAAATCTGAAAACGTAGGAAACTAGGCAAAAATATTAAGATAATAATTTTGGTGTAGTGATTTATATATTTTACTCATTCTAAATATTTACTATTATAGGTGAATGGCATGTGCTTTGTTGAAGTAATTTATATACGTCCTGCCAGTAGTGGTATGACTTTAGTACGTTGGATCTAGTTGATGGATGTTCATTTTTAACACGGATGTGGCAGTTGGACTTGAAATGAGACATTTTAAGCAAGATACTATCCAATGCTCGTCCCTTGCATAACATCTCTCCAAAGTGTGCATTGTTGCTCGGCAATCCCGCCAATTAACATCTCGAAACAGCTTTACTGAGTATGCAAGTTCCGTAATCTAATAATAAAGCATTTTGTAAAAGAAACTCCTTTTTATCAAAGCCCAATTCTAATCAAGGTTATAAATACACATTCTCTTCATGGTGGAAAGAAAACTCAGTCAGAGTGTTAATACAATCAATTCACTGTGAAAATCTCTTTATCAGGGTGATTTATTGGAGTGCAACTTAAAAGCAAGTTCTCGTATCTTTTTCAGGTACGATTG
This sequence comes from Sympetrum striolatum, assembly GCA_947579665.1. Taxonomy (NCBI): domain Eukaryota; kingdom Metazoa; phylum Arthropoda; class Insecta; order Odonata; family Libellulidae; genus Sympetrum; species Sympetrum striolatum. The sequence goes on along the minus strand of OX388346.1, from coordinate 71,055,237 downwards.
GTCCACATTCGATTCTGTTTGGTTTAGAACTTGGTCGATGATTTCATCTACTCTGCCGTCGTAGTGTTCTCTCTTCAGCATGTCGCACATCTGCGGAAGGTTCGCGTAGAGACTATCCAGAGGCAGCTCTGGCTCCTCGTACATCTCCATGATGGCCTTTGCCAGTTGTATCAAAGGGAACCTCATTGTTTTGTTCAACTTGGACGGCTCTTCAGATCTCGCTTCCGTGACGTATGGCAGTATGAACTTGAGGATGAGTCTCAGCTCCTGCATGGACGAGTTGATCTGATTTGTCTCGACGAAGCCGTTTTTATCGTCCCACCAAGTGAACTGATCCACCAAAGCGGAAGCGATTCCACGGACCTGTTTGTTATCCTCCACGCCGTCCAACGATTTGGAAGAATCCTCATTTGGGCGAGACGCTCCACTTTCGTTCACTGCAGATCTTTTATGCTCTGATGCGGTTTCACTCGCCTTGGGTACGACCGACTGCAGCTCTTCGTCAAACAGTTGCTCGCTTCCTGTCTCCACGGCCGTCTCGTCCGTCTCCACGAAAGAGTTGTTCGGAAACGCTTTGACGTCTTCCTCGAATTCGTTCGTCTTCTCAGGGAACTCGTCCGTTCCCAACGCGTTTTGATGCTGAGGTCCAGTTTCGTTTAGGTCGAACTCGTTCTCGTGGTGGAACAAAGCCACCAAGGAAGCGTTGCTGGAGGGCCCGCCGCTCTTGATGACTGCGGCTACTGGCGGGAACGAATCCATCCAGGACTTGTCCCCGCGGAATCTGCCGTCATTGGTGTGATTGGTGCCTCCATGGGCAGGGGGACACCGCTCTAAGAGAGCAGCCTCCGCGGTCATCCGCCCTTCGCTCACTTCTAAATGGAGTCGCGCATCGCCATCTCGTATTTCGGAGACAGTGATGTTCAGGAGGCGCTCCAGCATCCTGGCCATTTGGCTCGTCTGCACATGAATTACGTCTTTCACCTCCTCCAAGTCATAACCGTGGCTTCTGTAGAAAAAAAGAGGATAACATTTTGTAGTAAATGGATTACTATTATAATACTTTCCATTGGAAAAATAAAACACATGTATTCAATTCCACAACTTTAATACCACCACACACATGACCGGTTTCGACTAGTCATAGTCAATATCAGGTAAGGAAGGCAGAAGGACAAGAGTATATATACAAATACCTTACTTATGGAGGGGATAATGGTACCAAAGAGGGGTTAGGAAAAAGGGGAGGTGGGGTGGATAGGAGGTAAAAGGCTGACTAATCCTAGAAGAGAGAAGAAGTGGAAAATTGGTGTATGTTTGTAAGTTGAAAATTGTTTTGCTTATGTTGTAACACTTCAAGCTGTTCCAAAATATTTCATTTGGGGCCTTTGTGTTGAATATGCAAGATCTGTGGAGAGATTTCAGAGAAATGTTTTTCCTCTGAGAGATGTTGTGAAATATGTGAGTTTTGCATGTTGTTGTTTATAAAACATTGTTTGTGTTACAACACAAGCAAAATAATTTTCAACTCACAAATATACACCAATTTTCCACTTCTTCTCCTCTTCTGGGATTAGTCAGCCTTTTACCTCCACCCCCACCTCCCCTTTCTCCTAACCCTTCTTTGGTACCATTTCCCCCCCTCATAAGTAAGGTATTTGTACATATACTCTTGTCCTTCTGCCTTCCTCGCCTGATGATGACTATGAGTAGTCGAAAACTGTTGTGTGCGTGGTGGCATTAAAGTTGTGGAATCGAATACGTTGTGTTTTATTTTTCCAGTAATGGAATTCCACAAAGTTACGGCTGTTACTATTGACTTTAATACTTTTCATATTTCCAAATTAGGGTGAAAAAACATACCAACATGCTGGCTTAGATTACGTTATTATTTATATAATCGCCGCCAAAATGGTAGATATATTACTTCGTTTAGATTACCGTTCTAGAAAGAGAATAGGTAACTATTACATTTCAAAGTAGTAGACAACGGTTCATTTATTATCACATTCGTCCTGTACCCCCTTGAGTATATTTTTCGTGAAGAAAGAAAAACAGGTATAAACTTTTGAAATTTACGTGTATTTGAGATTTATTAGGTTTTCTATAAAATGTAAAATCACCTATTAAATACCGATGCTAGATCACGATGTCATGGTGTTATTTGATTGAACCGAAAAATTAGCTCTTTAGCATCAAAATGGATACAATATAGAGATATTTGTAAATTCCTCATCTCTTTGGGAACAATTTGCTTATTTTGTAAAATATTATGGATAGGAGAGAGTGGGGCCATACTGACCTGCTAAGCAATTAAGAACGATCTATTTGTGTATGTTTCTCTTTAAAAATCATTTATACTGCATCTTTATACATTAAAGAAGAAATGTACTCAGCGTAAAATACGTACTACATATGGTTACATTTTCCCTAAGTCTGCATAATGAATCTTTTGCCCCATGGTTGGGGTAAAACTGACAGCCATAATACCGCTCAAGAAATTTAATTCTGACAATTATTTTAAACTAAGAAATGACACTATTTCAATGGATCATGATCATTTACTTATGAAATTATCTCTTAGGTAATTCCATAGTATCTATATTTGATGAAAGAGAATTAATAAATTTAACAAATAGGCGATGAGTGATTTTATCATTCATTTCTCTTGGGGTACAACGTTTTGAGGGGAAATATGAAATACCCGTCCATAGGCTGGAGACGGTGAGTGGTATGAGGCGGGAAACATACTAAAATATCTTAACGATTTTCCGGAAAATATTACGTGACTACGCGACTAACAGGAAATGGAACCAGCTCCGCATGCATGTAACGACTTTTTCTTAATCCCGGCAATGTTTTATACTAAATGTATTTATAGAATAACAATTCGCTTCCAATAGCTGTCTTAAATTTTATATTGATCGAAAAGTTCTCTTTCATTGTAAAATCTTCTTCGAGAGACCAGAATTATTGATTACAAAACACTTCAGGTTTGAATGCTTCTGTTACAGGTAAAATACGTAGAGCCCGTATCAACTCAAAATGATCGATCTCATCATAAGAAAAGAATTAATAAAATGTCGAGTGGATACGCTATTGACTAGTATAAAACTATTATTTAAACAGTTTTGTTTGTCATAAAATCAGATTCACCGCGTTATCACCTTCATGTGTACTATGACATATGAAGATTATTTAGCGTCATTTTATTCAGGCGAACTTTATAATCCTTTGATCGACTTTCCCTTATTCAATTCTCGGATATATATGTCTTGTGTCTTCAATTTGGGAGATCTTTGAAGAGTTAGTTTAACGGTTTTTCTTACTTTAGATGTTTCCTTTATTGAGACGAGTATGATTTTTACCTATGACTCTCTCTCTCTCGATCTCATTTTCCCTTATTTGACCCTCCCTCCTCGTTAAACATCAAATTACCTTCTAGTAATCAGTGATTGCATACTTTTTGTACACACCATTCCCTGCAGAGTATGATTATGACTTAATTTACGTAATCTCTTTAGTTATCTAGCTCTATGATGTTCACCTGTTGGAAACGGTTTCCAAAAGTCTCTCCAAGACAATTGACAGTCGCTCCTCCAACGTAGGCTCTCCGAGTTGAATTCTGTGGCACGACTCGAGGAAGAGATTCTGCGCTAGCAAAAGCATGCGAAACGAGGAGTCTAGGCGACGACCCAGGTCACCGAGGCGTCTCGACACCGTGCCAGACAGCGTGTCCAATGATAGCTCGAGGCTTCCAAGACCATGCTCCAGGGCATCTCCCGCAGCCCAGTCTCCTCTGCCTCCGTTACCATCTGTCGAACGAAAGATTAATAGCGATTTAGTCAGCGTTAGTTGTCCAAATTTAAGGTCAATTTTCGTCTAAATCGATGATTCCCAACCTTATATGTAGAGGTGTTTGTTTTTCGCAATTAGCGATAAAACCAACAAATAACGTGAATTTTGGCCGATTTAGCGAAACATCGCTAATTTCGACGGTTTTAATAAGCAGCACGGATTTTGTTGATTTTCGCTTCATTCATCATTTGAAAGAGAAGGAAATATGATTTAAATAAATGTACAATATATAGTTGTATTATTTACGTATTTTTTGTCAAATATTTGATCACTCATGATCTTTGCTTACGCGAATTCAGCTTTCATCTTTTGCAATAAATTCACAAAACTTTCTTTCCATTATGGATTATCACAAAATCTCGCCTTATTCCACGATGAAATATGTTTTTTTCCTAACATCTATCGCGCCAATATGTTTAAATGAAAATATCATGTTTTGTTGATCTTCAGCTATGAAAGTATTTTCCTTAGGTGTAAACAGCACAGTTTTAAATAAATTTAATTTAATATTTTGTACAATTTACAGTTAATAATATTTTCAATGCTTTTAATGTTTATGCTAAAGTGTGCCTAATATTATTCCTTTGCTTAAATGAGACTGCGAAAATTAGTAACACCAAATTTAGGAAACATAATAAAAACACAAAACACCACAATTTGGTTTTCAAACCAACAAATTTCAGAAAAAATAAAAACATTTTCAAACACCTCTACTTATAAGTGTACAACGTCCCACAATACCTTCCAGAGGAAAAGTCCTTCTAAAGCATGTGGGAATGCCTGATTTTTAAGACATCAAGTCTAACTAACATCAGCGTCAAGCATACAAATAATAACTCTGAAAATAGTTTTTGAGAAGGTGTAAGGTAACATTTTCGGAGTGAAGTATATATAATGATGGCAACCAAAAATATTCAAACCCGGTAAAAAGCTATTTTCCACAGTGAATCATCTATACATGGGACTAATGTTTCTCAACGAATTCTATTTATCTCTTCGTATTGTGTCAAACAGTGGAAAATCCATGTTTTAATGAATAAGGAAAGATTAATTTGAATTCAGATATTTATCTTTTTCTTAAGATATATATTTCCAGTATTATGATAATTTTCTTCGCGTTCTTATTTAATTGATATAAAAATAAGAATTGACGCAATAAAATTATTATTATTATTAATCAAATTCGTATTGTCATTTGTATCCTGTGGTAGAGGAAAATGAGATGGAGATGATGAGAGGAGAGAAAAAAGTTTGAACTCATTATTTTAGTGCATTTCTCTCACAAGTCCTCTCTTATTCATTTTAACGAAAAGCCTACGGGAAGGTTAGATCAGGAGCCGATTTAAAGGGATAATTATATCAAAATATTTGCACTGTATAACTTCCATACCAAACGTAAACGAATTAGCCAAATCAGTGCTTCAAACGTAGCCATTAAAGTAATTGCAGCGGTTATAATTAACATATATTAATGTATTTGGGGCATATTTAGTCACAGGGGGAATACAACGTCTTACTTAGAAATGTATTTATTATAAATATCTTACACTAAAAGCATTTGCTCGGTAGCCGATTGCAGTTAAAATTATATACATTTTCAAAGGCACAGTTTTTAGTTTTACTTTGTCTTAGAATTTTTCTACCGGCAAGAACAAAAGGAGTAATTAATTGATGCCAGACCATCATGTAAAGGATGTCACTCTGCAGGATTGTTTAAGGACGCTTGGCAAAGCCCTCGTAAACAGAAATCGGAAAGGCAACAAAATGGAGTGCGAATCAAGATCTAACCGGGTAGGTACTCTATTTTTGAGAAATCAAGTCAGATTCAACCGAAGAGGAGTGCTCGTTCCTCCAGTTAACTGTCACCAGGGATTCGCTCGCGTGTGGACAGCTATGCTACGATATTAAAACATCGCATAACTCTGAAATTATCGTGACATAACCTTTTTCCAACAAGCATGCTTTGCCATGCTGTTAACTTCTTGTTTTCATCGTAATGCAGTCGAAGAGAATATCAATGTTAAGAGTGCTTCCGTGGTGACTTACGGTTAGGGGCACTGGATTGAGGCGTCGACCCTCTCCTTCCAGTTCGATGGACCATGAAAAGGTGTTGCTCCAGTTTCTCGTAATGCTCTTTCTGTTGTAGAAGTAGGGCTCGGAAGCCTTCGTGCATTTCCCGCTGAGTGGTATTGCTCAGATTCAGCGACCCTTTCAGCAGCGTCTCTATCGCTTGAGTCCTTTGCCACAGATCGCTGTACATATTTCCAACCTGAAATTTCAAATCAAATAATTCATTGTGGTTCAAAGAAAGTTCTACTAATTGTCGAATTCTTCATCACACATCCGCCTGCCTAACCTTTAACGGAATGATCCAAATCAACTTGTCCAATAAATTACGGCAGAAAATAAATTTCTGTGTAAAAATATCAGACGAACGAATGAATCCGTGATTACTGCGTAGTATTTTTGTCTGACAACAAGATCCTCGCGATGGCTGGACATTCAACAACTCCACGTGATCTCCCGAAAATTCATTAAAAGGGGAATGTAATGATACAGCGTAACCAGCGCTAGAACAGATGATTTCAGTGAAATCTAGATGATCAGGCGTTACTCCGGCTACTCCGTCCGGTAGCGAAACCGGTCGTCAGCTAAATAAAAGTGTGGAAAATTACACTGTTTTTATTCATTATCTAGATGATTTCAGGCTTAGAGCACAACTTCGTTTTAAAGAGAAAATTTCGGTAGGAACTTTCTCTTCAATTGAAAATAGATTTTTACTTTTCCACAAAGGTTTTTATTTAGGAACTACCGGTTTCGGCACATTACCATCGTCAGGTTCACCCACAAGTGAATCATCAAACTGCCGAGGCATATATTGTAATTTGAGTGAGGACAGATAAATACAATGTAGAAGTTGGAAATAGACATACATACGAGTACAATGACAACCAATCAGGAGGTAGGAAGAGGAGTGGGAGGGGAAATTTACAGATGACTAAAGGATGGGGGAGAGGGCGGAATCCAAGATGGGGGAAGGAGAATGAAAAAGATACTCGTTAATAAGGGAACAATGGTGGTAGGAGAGGTGACGTTAAATTTCAAGCTGTTCTAGGGCATTGAGTCGAGGACTTTCACTTTGAAAGTGAAGGATTTCTGGGGAAAAATCACTTGAATGACTGTTTTCGAAAAGGTGTTTAGCAAAGTGGGAGGAGGGAGATGTATGGAGGAAAGCTCTATGGCGTTCTGATATTAAAATTGCGGGTTGTCATCCCAATGTAAATTCCATCACAATCCTGACAGTTTAATTTATATACTCCCGGTCTGTCTAAAGCTTTGAATTTATCTTTCGAATTGGCTAGTAATTTCATTAGCGTGTTATTATTTTTATATCCTGGAATCACGTTATATTTTTTAAAAAGGTTTTGCAGATTATAAGATATGGAGCCTTTAAATGAGAGGGTACTTTCTCTTCAAAATGAATTCAATAAATTCCATTCAAAATTAATGTCTCAATTTACATCTTTGGATGCAATTCAAAATATTGATATTAGAGACTCTCTTCAACGAATTTAGAAGAAATCTATAAATAATGCATAGTTAAAAAAACTTGTTTATTTGAAGATACCGTGAAAAAAGTAATGTGAAAACTCATACTAAGTAATAGCCCTCTTAAGAGAATGCATTCTTTAGTTCCCATCAGGAATCTATTTTATTTATACTGAGATTGTTAGCCTTAAAACCATCTAAAAGCGTTTGTCTCTTTTTATTTAAAAATCGCTTATTTAATCACTTTACCCTGAACATCTAGATGTATATTTAAAGGTTAAATGGAAGAAGAGACTTTTCAGTCTCAATCTCGCCTTTAATAAAGACCTTAATAATAATAATAATAATTTATCTGTCTTCTTTGATTACAAGTACTTTTCATTTTATCTTTACGAGACGCTTTGAATTGTAAAGACGAACAGTATAGCGAAAACGCATTCTTTTTAAGCAGAAATTTAAAGGGTTTCGAAGCTTACAATTAAAGGCCACAGAATTTACACCCTTGACCTTAAGGAAAAAATTTCCAGTTAAATTCTTTCCTTCATAGGACTATTTTAATTGGGTGCTGTCATGCATTATTGTAGCATGTGGAGTATTATCTTTCGATAATAATTCATAAACTTAAGGGGCTGAATCCACCTAGTGGTCAGAGGTGTATGATAAAGTTCCGAATTTTTTTCTCAAAAAGGAATGGTGAAAATGAGACAAATAGTATAGTATTTGTAGATCCATACTTGTCATACTTGTCTGATTTATTCGAAAAAGTTTCTAAAGCAAATGTGTTATGCATGCCTATAGATGAATATGCTTTTATGAACCGTTCGGCAGTTGAGATTTCGCTCCTTAAACTATATATCCGAAATTAAAAATTGATTAAGACAACATGTAAGAGTCGCTGTTGATCGCAATATTTCAATGTTGCTCTTTTTTAAAGAATGTGACAGTTTAATTTTGTGCATGGAAAATGTCATAGTTAAACGATACAGATTCAGGATTAATTTTGTGGCACTTATTAACCTGTAGAAATCCATGGTAAACAAACTTTTAGTAGTGGTCTAGTAAACATTTGTTTACCATGGATTTTTAACAATATCATAGATGTTGCGTCTTTTCCGAAACATGTATGTACTTCTAAAATATGAGATCCTCAGCCACCTATCATTATTTTTTACTTATTTTATGAACATTTGAAGAATATTCTTCGATCGGTTTTCGAGAAATGAGGACTGCAGTTACAGAAAACAGTATTTCGAGAAAAACACGTTTAAAGCTTCATGCACTATTCTATCATAGTTAGGTAAACTATTTTTAACTATAGCATTAGTCGTCAATGCTACGTTTCATACGATTAAGATGTAAAGAACCGCAAAAAACTGAAACACCCTTACATAGCTCACCTTTGAATTACTAGGGGGACCTTTCCTCAGAATTCAATATCTACGTCACTTTTACAGATATCCCTGTTAAATATTCAGGGTGTATTATTAAAATATAAAAAAATTATAAAACGCGAGCAAAACAATTAGCCAAAAAATTAAATTTCTTGGTGGGTAAATAATTAAATTTCTTGGAGCATAATGACTCCTCGTTAGGGTGGATCGAAAAAACGTTTTTTTTTAGAAATCCGTCAACTGCTTCTGCTTTTGTGTTTGTTTGTGGTTGGTGGTCCTTATAAAATATAAAAAATTTCAACTCGATCGGATTATATCCTGAGGCTGCGAATTTAAGTCAATGTTTTAAATTTTTGTGAAAAATGTCTAATGTTTGCATTTTTTCCTGATAGTTTCTCAATGTTTCCGAAGTGATTTAATGGCAAAGAAATACATATATTGCTTGGTTGTTGCTGAATATTAAAGATTTAGTTCGTTTGAAACAAGGAAAATGGATTCTCAGTTCGCCAAAATTCGTCAAAACACGCAAATATACAGAAATAATGTACGGATGTTGGTTAGACAGTAGGGTGGGTCGTTTTGTCTTATTTTATGATAAAAATGTAGTACCCGGCAATAGTGGCACACCCACATTACTGATATAATTTTCTTTCCAAATCAAATGCTATCTTTTGTGAGAATTTTTACCTTGAAGTTTAGAAGTTTCGGCAAGAAACGTTAAAATTGCTAAATATTCTAGTTCGGGTAAAACGAATATTTTTTGGATAAAGATATGTCCTTCGCGACGCAAACTATCACTCATGCCTCTATATGTCACATATATGCTTGTCCATAGAATACTCTCTGAGTGACGAGGAGTCCTCGTCACTCTAAGAGTATTCTATGGACACGCTATGAAATCGAGCCACTTTCCAGACGCCTGAGCATAGTTCTCTGAGTAATTAATATTAATTACTTGAGTGGTCTCACTTTGGTAACGAAGTTGTCTGCCTGTAGTCCGAATTCCGCGGTGAGTTTCTCCTTTAGAATGGCGAAGGAGGAGGCGGCTTCTTTTGTGACATTTGCGACGTGGGCCTCCGCCCACTGGCAAATGGGCTCAGATTCTCTGTAAGGTGGGGACTGCAGAGTTGTCTGGGTCTTCCACTTGTCACCTATCGCCATGGCAACAGCAGATGGCAGCAGATCTAGCAAGGCCCTCCGAAGTCCCTCGACGCTCTCCTCCAGTTTCTGCTGCTGACACCGCATTTGTTCCTGCAACAAGTGTTTGTCTCAATAAATATTAGTAGCACTGATTGCGGGAGAGAAACTTGTAAATTGGGGAAAGCGATTTACACTTGCATGCTCATAAGAACTCACTCGAGAACTTTCTGAACGTATTTGAAAATGCACAATTCAACAATCTGTAATGTTCATAATTTTAAAGTTCGTTTCTTTATCAATGAAATGTCGTAGTTATCAAATATCGAAGATATGACTGATACCTCGTAAGAAACAGAATACAAATAAGGAAAGGGTAAAGGTGACTTTGCACATAAGGGCGTGCACCCAGGAAAATTCCCAAGGAAGAACGGACTTGAAAAAAGTCTGACAGTCGATTCCCGGCCCTGTCAGACTTTTTTCAAGTCCGTTCTTCCTTGGGAAACAGAATACAATTTGAATTATGTTCCAATATGTTATATACAGTGGTACCTTGGTTAACGACGGCCTTAGTTAACGACGGACTTGGTTAACGACGAGTTGCTGTAACCAAAATATATCTTGGGTAACGACGTAGGATGTGGCTTACGACGCCTCGTCGATTGGTCTTTCAGGAGTTTCACGTGTTTCAGCACGTCTATTTATAATCACTATATTATAGACTAATATTTGGTGTACGTTACGATGTTACATCATAAAAACATGCTGAATAGCAGCTAGCGGAGAATATTAGAAATAGTTCAATGCTAAATTGTAGCTAATTCACATAGGCACATGTTGTCTCACCGGAGTTAAATCGGTAAATATTATAAGTTTTGCTTCCAATAACTGGGGTGCGTCCTCGACGCCGGGAAATACGGTAATCCATTACCATTATTATACCTGTGGAAAATCGCGCCTTGGATAACGACGGTTTTGGTTAACGACGATTATCCTGGAACGGATTAGCGTCGTTAACCAAGGTACCACTGTACTCGTAAGGCGTGATGATTACTCACAGGGGATTACCCTTCCTTATTTTACACCTATATCTTTGCCTAAATCTTTCCTATAAATGCTCTGACATAAGCAATGAAAAGAAATCTCCTCTATCCTATAAATAATTAACTGATTTTCCTTGTTTTCCTTGTTTTTCTTTTTTGTTATTTTGAATATTGCAATCTCCTTTTTAAATGTGAACTGATTCTTATTTACGCATCGCATGTAAGTTATTGGTAGTGTATTTATTTATTTTTGAGTGTTTTTCTGTTTCCTTATCTTTTAGCTATTACTATCGGTAGGTTTGCGCAGATCTTTCACACGCCCCTTGTGGGTGTTTTCCTGTAGTGGATTTTTTTCCTAAGAATCTCTTAAGTTTTTTACATCCAAAATTCTTCTAATTGTTTCTACTTCTTATTTTATAATTATTGACTATAGGTTAGGTGGAAGAAGAGACTTTTTAGTCTTAATCTCGCCCAAATAAAGACGATTTAATATTACTATTACAGCTTCTCCTTTCAATGGGGAACGACAGAATAATTCGTATACTTTTGTCTCCTGCACTAATCATTAGCGTAAACACTTCTGATGAGCAATGATAAACTTATTCCTTACTTCTGATGAGATTTTCAAATGCATAGAAAGTCGAGAAAAACGCTTGGATCTGTATTTTATCGCTGTACGACTAATTTCGAGAAACGTAGTACGGTCACTCTTGAATAAATTCTGCATACAGAATTGTCAACTTAGTCATTTACGTTGAAAACAGCACATTAAAAGTACACATGAGATCAAAGTAGACTAATTTTGGGGAAAATGCCGTCCATCGATTTTTCGTGAAATGTTTCAACTTCGAGCCGATTCGGAATCTATATAAGCAAAGTGATCTGGTAAATACAATCCCATCTTATAGAACAGTTCCTCATCCTCTATAATACATGATTTTAATGATAAAAGTTGAATACTATTGACATACTTTATGTAACAAAATAGCGACCTCTTATTTTAGAGCAAAGTTTTACTAAAGCGGGGGAATTAGGAAACGGACATCGAAGTTCTCTGGAACTCATACCACGATATTCTTCGAAGCTTTCTAAAGGGGAAGCTGACATAAATTGTTTCAACAATTTGCGGCTTCGATTACACTGCAGTAAATCTCCCTTGACGAACCTTGCTGCTCTTCGTTGAACCATCTCGAGATCAGAAATTAATCCTACTTCGTGAGGATCCCAAACCGCATAGCAATACTCAAGTAGAGGTCGAATTAGGGAAAAGTACGCTATTTCTTTTATTCTCGATGAACATCCCCTAAGAATTCTGCTGGCTAACCTTTGCATTTTATTCGCCTTTCCTACTACGCCTCGAATATGCTCTTTGAAGGAAAAATTACTGCTGAGCGTAATTCCTAGATATTTATGATGCATCACAAGCTCCAAGGGATTTCCTAAAATTCTGTACGGTACGCAGGTAACGTTAGTGGACCGCGTGAAAGTCATGGCAACGCATTTCTTTACATTCAGCTCGAGCTGCCAATCACTACACCAACCCGAAATCATATTCAGATCGTTCTGCAAACAACCAATGTCATCTTCAGTTACGATCTCCCTATACACAACAGTCTCATCAGCGAATAACCTAACCTTGCATTTAACATTATCTACAACATCGTTAATATATATCAGGAACAAAATTGGTCCTAATACACTTCCCTGTGGAACACCGGATGTGACGCGAACCTCATCAGATAAAATTCCGTCTAACGCAACTCGCTGCGATCTTTCCCCGAGAAATGACCCCACTCAACAACTTTTCCGTTAATCCCGCAAGCTGTCAACTTATGAATTAATTTTACATGCGATGCTCGATCGAAAGCTCTTCTGAAATCTAGAAATATGGCGTCTGTTCTTATACCCTTATCAGCTGCTCTAACTACATCGTAGAGAAAACGGGTTAACTGGGTATCACATGACCTACCTTTACGGAAACCGTGTTGACATTGACTGATTGCTCCCTTGTCACTTAGGAAATGCATTATTGAAATCGCTATAATGTGCTCGATAGTCTTACAAAATATTGACGTTAAAGATATCGGACGGTAATCTTCAGGTTTCGAGGAACGCCCTTTCTTAGGAATCGGAGTGATATGCGCTCTTCTCCACGACATTGATACAACGCCTTCGTCGTTTTTTCGAAGGTGTTCCTATAGAATACGAAAAGAAGGGGAGCAAGCTCATTCGCCAGTGTTTGAATAACGAACGATGGTATACCTTCTGGTCCTGACGCTTTTTTCTTGTCTACCTGTCGCAACAATTTTCCTATTCCATCCACCGATAACTCGATTGGTTCCATTTCTGAATCAACACGCATGGAAAATTCGTTCGCACGTCCATCATCTAAAGTAAAGCTTTCCTGGTAGTGTCGATTAATTAGATTTGCTTTTTCTAACGATTCAGTAACCATTAAACCCACGTCATTAACAAGGCTGGGTACTGAAGACTGACCTCGAGATTCTCGGACGTATGACCAAAATTCCTTCAGGTCACCTCCTAAAGACTCTAAAAGGGTTGTAGATCTATATTCCTGAAACTCATTTTGCGATTCATCCTTAACCAATCTTCGCACCTCCAAATATTTTTGTCGTCCTTCCCATGCTACCTATCATTCATAAAGTATGTACTCACACACGGAGCTAAGATCGTTAAAGAAGCGATAGGTACTTCTTTTAGGGTAACTTTTTGAAGAGGTGTTACCACCCCGATATAAATAGGGTAACAATTGGCAATTTCGTGACATTGGTAAGTTCGTGATAAATTTTCAAACATCCGTCACTTAATTCACTGTGAAATAAAATAAATGGCGTTGTACGTGTAGATACGTGCCTTCTCTATGCCAAAATTCGATTCAATATAACTACTGTAAATTACGTAACGGATGTTCGAAAATATATAACGAACTATGTCACGAAATTACCGATGTTCACCCTACCAGAGGATATCGAGGACGTTTCGCAATTTCTCGCGTGTTTACCAACGTAGAATTACTGCAAAAATTGCTTCTTTAAACACATCTGCTGATATCCATGTCGACGTTGACAGAAAGTCGATTTATTTATCGATGTCGCAACTTTTGTCAGATTTCTCTTCAGAAACTTTTAAAGAGCACTGTGTTATAAGTTAGTTCGTGTATGTCGATTTCCATCTCCATTATTTTCCTCACTTTGTTATTAAATTGCTCTAAAATAAGCTGCTGCTATTTTGTTACTTTAACTATGCAAATATTCAACTGTGATAATCGATATTGGAAGGCGTGACTTCGTGGAAAGCCATTAAAAGCAGAATGACAATACTCTGTATTTTTTCACAATATATTTTAATAGGCGACCGGTTTCGTAAGCTCGGGGAACTCTTAGTTTCTACTTCTTCCAGGAAGTCCAAACGGCGGGAACTTTCTGTTAGGTGCTCTGCCACCCTGTCTGCCAGGCTTCCCAGTAATCTCCATGTATTTTGTGGGGCAATCAGCGCATGAGCGTTGGTACACCCCACTGCTAGATACGAGTACGGGCCTTAGGTCTTTCGAGTTCCCTATCATGCTGGCGAACGAACAATTGTTCTTGAAACCTTCACCCCTCCTTTCCTTACCAAGCAACCTTTTTACCTGATGCACCTACTCCTTCTCCCACCCTTTTCTTCTCTCACGCTTTTCTTCCCCCACGCCTATATTCCTATATTTATTTTGAAGAAATCTTTACTCTGTGCCTGAAGATGTAAGTTCGCTTACGAAACCGGTCGCATATTAAAATATATGGCGGAAAAATACTAAGTATTACCATTCTTCTTCAACTGTGATGGTTAAAATCATGTATTATGGGGAATAACGAACTGTTTTGTAACACGACATTATATTCTACAAGATTGTTTTGCTCATACGGGTTATCATAGCTAACATATCTCTTAGCTACATGCCTTGAAGATGAAAAGTTTACTTTGATCCCACGTATAATTTTAATGCTCTATCAACGTAAATGACTTCTTTTACATAGTTGTATGAAGTATATACTCTAGAGTGGCCATACGTTTCTTAGTCCCTCGAAAAACCTTATTCGTATATTTGATTAGCTTTTTTCGGTCTTAGCCCGCTGTATGTCGTCTTTTTAAGTCCTCGTTTTCAAATGAAAGCATCTAAATAAATATTTTGAAATAGAACTTTGAATAATGCAGAGATTAATTGCTCTTTTCTGCCTCGAACGCAGTAAATTATTTACAAATATACACCCTCCTATTTCGGGATAACCTATCGGGCGTGTAGGACGACATATGATGTCATACGAGCACAGTACAGTCCTGGCCAAAATTAACGCAGCACCAGCCGTAAGAATCGCTAGGGAGGTGATGCGTTAATTTTGGCCAGGAGTGTACATCCAGCATTAGCTCTAAATTATTTCCCACGCATTGTGAAAGATGTTAAGATTATAAAAAAGTTTTTGAAATGTTACTATTGATGATCGTGCTATAATTAAATAAATGTACACAAACTACTTTTCAGATTAATTTGAATTCCTATAGAAGCCATTTTTAAATCATTGGGTTTAAAGTAATATTTTCATCTAAGTATTCTCACGACGACAAATGGCCGGTGTAATCATAAAAATAAAGGTGTAACGACCGTCTGAAGAAATCATCGTGCCCAAATTCAATCATCATGTTTAGATATGAGGCTCCGTCAGCTCCTTCCAACAAAACTGCAGCTGGAGGTTCCTCTTATTTTTGAGTAATTATAGTATTCGAAAAATCCAGACACGAAGCAATGGATGTATGGAAGCAGCACAGATGAGAACTTCCATTTGGAGTGTTGAATAGGAGTTTTACTTTAATCTTGTGGTCTTTTCCTATTGCTTATTTGGGTAAGAATCATGGAGATCATTAGAAGATGATTTTTGATTTAATACCCTACTGCCAACCAGTGATACAAAATCCATATTGAGGAAACTTTTACTAGACCACAGAAAAGGTACAGAAACGACCATGGTTTCGCAGCATGGCTGCATCATCAGGTAAAAGGATAGGAAACAACACAATATATTGTATCCTTTTACTGATGATGCAGCCATGCTGCGAAACCATGGTCGTTTCTGTACCTTTTCTGTGGTTTAGTAAAAGTTTCCTCAATATGGATATTGATATAATTAATAACTACCACAAAGTTACGCCTGATTTCGAGTCGTTCAGTGATACAAAATTGGTGTTTTACCGGAATGAATTTCTTGACTGTTTCCAGCAGAGACAAACTTGCTTTCAAAACAAAATCCCGATGTAAGATGTAAAAAGGGATGGGGTTATGGGATTAGGCGCTCGTACTTGGATCCCTCGGGACTCAGTACAGAAATTCGCAGAAAATCAACACGGAAGCACAACTTCCAACCCCACCCAATCACAGGCGCCATCATTACCTAATCATTGCGGATGTATTTACTCGCACGGTACTAAAAACCTGAGAAACAAACAATTGTTTGTACTTAACCCTTTAGCTCGCCGGACAATACAAATGTGAAATTACCTGTATCCGAGGAGCGGCCCTTTCTGCAGACGCCGCACCCGCGAGACGCGTCTCCATGAACGCCATCCGACGCTCGAGACGGTCGAATGCAGACTCCACCCTTCGGCTCTCCTGCTCCCTCCACAACTCTTCCTTCGCGGTGCGGCTTTTCTCCCCCTGCACATAATACATCGAATTATCTTCACCAAGACAATAGCTGCAATGGTCAACAAACACAACCATTCCCTGATCAGGGAAATCCGATCAGCCGGGTTTCGGACCCTGGGTCAGAGCGATAGTGCAGCTGGAATGCTAACCGCTCGGCCACCAAAGCCCTCGTGATTATTTGATAAGTTATCCACAAATCGGCATTTAATTTTAATATGACTACTGCAATAAAATCTAAATATCAAGGTAATACCATAAATATCCCAACCAGAATTAAAAAACGAAATTCTTATGTGGCGATACTCTGCGTATCGCCACTGCGCCCGCCGCGTTGCGTTGTTGTTATTGTGGTTACGAAAAACAAGTATTGTTGACTTGAGAGAGAGTGAAATAAAAACGATTTTGAAATTCGTACGTTGATAGAATTTTGCATTCTCGCTGTTAATTCCACTGATTTGAAATAATAACGTGTGTTGAGCGACGAGTGGTCAGGAGCGAATCTGTAACATCTCAAAGCTAGCTAAAAAGAAAACAAGTCGTCGACTACACTTACAGCCGACTTGTATTTTAAAATTTTATTAATTCAAACAACTAAAGGACTGAAATCCACCTAGACATTTATTTTTTTCTGCTTTTTGTAATTCTCTAAATTTTTAAAATCTTAAGAATATAACCTAAAAATTTCACAGGGACGATAATTTTATAATTGACGATGTTATAGAATTCTGAGTAAATGTGGTCCTAATATCTTTGCTCCGTGTACTGGTGTGACGCTGTATCCGATGACGAATTACTTTATTGATGTATATTTGCTTTCCTTTCTTAATATTGAATGTATGTGATTTCGCATAGTATAATAGTGCAGTTAAAATTAGTTAACTGTGATAAAATCATACGCGATCCTTAAAAAGCGTTTTTCTCGGAATACTGTTCACTGTAACGGTGGACATAAATATTCTTCAAATGTACGAATATAAAATAATAGAACGTCGCCAACGATCTCATATTTTTAAAAATAGTTATTAATTTTTGAAAAAAAAACGCAATAACTATGGCACGCTCATGCTCGGAATTAATGTCGGCATTTTCCTAATTAGAGATCGATGTTAAATATTTTCAATAATTAACAACTATATGTTTTTGAAATTAATAATACATTTGTATTTTTAATTTCGGGTAGATCGTTTAAGTTGGTGGATGTCCACCGCCGAACACTTAAAAAAAAAATCTGATGTGGCCAGCACATGACTTTCTCCATATATAAGATGTAAATACTTATCTACGACAGAAATTTCGAACTCTAAACATTATAAATAATGTTGTTCGGGACATGCTGGATGAAAAACGATGAAACTGGCCTTTCGCCCATAGAGCCCAGAGCGCCCACAAAGTATATAATCAGCAACTTCCGGTTTATCAGTATTTCAGGAATAACTCCTAAACAATCAGTGATACGAAAATATGTTTCATACAAAAGTTATAGTAAATTTTATTTTCTAAAACATTTTTAAATAATAGTATATACCTAAATATCATATTTATGGAGATATTTTGAAAACCGGAAATGAGCTTTGAAGAATGAAGCTCAACTTCCGGTCAACCGATTTACTCCAAAAACTAATCAACTCTAAAGACTGTAATAGAAGTACTACGAATGAAATTTGGTGTTCATCCGCCAAATAGTTTTCATGTTAGAGCGCCCACAAAGTACATAATCATCTTCTTCCGGTTTATCAGTGTTTCACGAATAACTCCTAATCAACCGGTGATACAAAAATATGTTAAATACAAAAGTTATAGTAAATTACATTATCTAAAACTTTTATAAGTAATACAATATACGTATATATCATATTTATGGAGATATTTTGAAAACCGGAAATGAGCTTTATTGAATAAAGCTCGACTTCCGGTTGACCGATTTACTCCAAAAACTAATCAACTCTGACAGCACACATCACAGTACGATATATGAAGTTTGGTGTTGATACGACCTATAGTTTTTACGTTAGAGCGTCCACTATCACACACACACATACACATACACACACACACACACACACACACACACACACACACACACACATACACACAGATATCATTCCGAAAATGGTCAAAACGTGTTCTAGGGACCCCAAAACATGTATTTCCGTTGAAATCTCGAAGTCGAATTTTTTCATGAAAACAATACTTTCTCTATACTTCGTATATGGAGAAAGTAAAAATTATGATCATCTATAGGCGTCCATTTTGCATTTGCTTTAAAATATTTTTTTCTAGGCATTTTACAAAGACATAAAAAACAGAAAATTATTCATTTAGAAAGACAATTTGCCTCGCACTAATTTTCCTTGAGAAATAAATTCTGGACCTTTACCACATGTTTCGGGCGGTGGATATGGCCCCTAGATTCACCAGTGCCCACTATATTTTATTCTATATTATAACTTATATATTCTAAATTGAGAAGCATTTTATATTACATCACAAAAGAATTTAAAAAAAATACTCAGTTAACATAAAAGAAACGTTAACTAAAATTTCAAAACAAACAAAAGAATAGCACCTTTGACCGGTATATTATTTTGTTATTTCGTTAACTAATGGTATACCGAATGATTTCGTGCTTTTTTAGTGTATACCTTGGATAAATTCTTCTTACATAATCAGAGTAAGCTCATGTGTGCCCATGATCCTAAATAACTAATTTTGTTTCGAATCCTTTGGAAACACAACCTGCTACGTTTAGAAAATGTTACTCAATATATTTTAAACGATGACACATTAGATATACATATATATAACGCGTTTTGTAAAAAGTAACGAAATACTAAATTACTTATTAAGTGACAAATGTAATGAACCGATTTTATTCGTTTATTTGCGCTTCTTAAAACAGCTTTGAAACCTGTGTCATTATTCCAGCAAATTTAAAAGAAAGTCAAACAGAATATTTCAGTGTAATTTCCGTGACTTCCATAAACTTCTTCTCCATTGCAAATCTTTCTCACCTCCACCATCTGCTCCAGACGGACTTCGAGGAGCGTCTCCAATCGAGAGAGACGAGCGTCGATGGCGTCGAGGCGCCTCGGGACAGAGTCCAGTTGTCGCCACAGCCAAAACGGAGGCGCGGCAGCGGTCGGCCACGGAGGGTCAGCCGCCCTGGGCCGTCGTTGCAATTCTTCTATCGACTTCATGAAAATATTAGCCCGCATTAGAAGCTGTAAGTTGACTGAAATATTTGCATTCCCCCATTTTTGCTCAGCTCGAATACTTCGTAGAAAATTGATGATTGAAGAGCATCATAAAATTAAAAAAGTCCGATTATAATATTTAACGGAATCGAATTTCTTTTAGGGACGATGAATTTATTTCATCGCATTATTAAAGAGATATGAAATTTCTTTCTGATTATTTCAGGCATGTTTCTAATTAAAATATTTCATAAAACTTTCTTACGTAGCGAAGTGAAAAAGAAAAAGTGGAGCTTAAGCGTGAAATAGTGAATTATGGCACAGTAATAAAAAAATAGACAAATAATAAAGTAATGATTAAAAATATATATAAAAATTAGATTATCTGATTAAAGGAGAAGATGGCACATCATTCATTCATGAAATCGATGCTGCTTGAATCTAATGTTGAACATTTCGCTTTAATACGTATGTTCTTCATGCCCTCATGTTAGACATACCACTATTTTCTTAACATATAATTTTCAAGCTGGGTGCCCATGTTAGATATGTACCACTTTGCTACCAGTATAACAGTAATTTTCTCACCTCTTCTTCATTAGACAATTCTTGAGTCATGTTTTGTGGCTGGGCCATCGAAGCTGCGACGGCGAGGAAGCATATTATGGCTGCGATTGATGCTGCCCAAAGCAGGTTATATCTGTCAGCTCCTGCAATCAGAACGATGATATTACTAATATAACTAGACCTCTCGGATTATTCTGGGCTTTTCCTCTTTTTAAGGACGTTCTATAACACCCGTTTGGGATCTCGATTTGCTTGTAATTCTCCTCCATTCCTATCATTGCTTCAATACATACAATTTATGTCCTCGCAATAGATATGCTTAATCAGTTAGTAAAATCACAGAAGGATATGCAATGTGGAGCGAATGATAAGTCCAGAAACGACCTTTAATGTAGCTAGCCGTGAAGAGAAAATAATAAAATAACCTCGCATATTGGGAATTAGCTTATTGAGAATTAAAGTTTGAATAATACTTTTATTATTATTGTAACTTGTTTACTTATGGCAAATTAACTTTGCCGTGACTTTTAGAAGCTAAATACTCGAGGAATTACTCAGCTCTACAGGCCGTCAGTTCAGCTGGACCGCTAGAGTCCCCTCATATCTAAGTAGGACAATGGAAGAGAATTTGTGAAGGAAACAATGAAGATTTTAACAGATGCCACTGACGATGAAATATCAGTCTCTCGTCTTCGTGAATCTCACTCCTATACGGTCGCCGCTGCCAGAAACTCAAGGGTAATAGGTGTCATTATGGCTGCACTGGTAAAAGCACTGTATCTACCTACAAATCTAGAAAAATCACCTTCCCATCTAATTTCTGCAACATCGTGAATTCAAAAGAAGAATTAGTAGACAAGGTTTACCAAAGCATCGAAACAAATTATCGAAATCACGCATGGTTGAGCTAAAGAGCCTTTCTAGCCACTAAAATGATAACGGTGAATCTATGTTCGCTAGAATACCTTTACCTATTTACTTTCTCATTCATTTCATATCTGACTGAGACACAGCGAAACGTGGCTGGGCTAAGATAGTGCTCTTTATAAATTATACATTTAGATAACCATTCTACTATTTCAGTAAAATATAAAAGGGTCATGGTGTCTAATCAACTGTATTTTCCCTCTGTATTCGATGGTCACTAGGTTTCCCAGCAAAAGCGTACGACTTTGGGTGTTGCGTAAATGTTGACACTTCAATTATAATTTTAAACAAGTCATCAAAACTTATGGAAGAGGCGCATGGATGTGGAAATATAATTACGAGCCGCATTAGATTTTTTTAAAAAGGTTGTTTTCATAACAAACGTACAATATTAATATGTAGAAAAGGGTAACCAAAAGGAAATGGGACGAGTATTTTTATTTTCAGAAGAAACTGTTTGTAATTCTTGAATTAAACGAGAGGTTGATATTCTTTACATTTCCCTTTATATGTATTTCCACCTACGTATCCAATTTCTAAATGATTACCAATTTTCGTAAACAATTTTAACATCCAAAACGAATTGCGGGTCGTGGGTGGAACCTTATCGAGCCGCGACTCGCAATTTGTTCAGACCTAATTTAAAAGCTCCGTTGTTCATACGCATGATATCCAAGATAATGTAAAACTATGTTTTTACCTCGACCTTATATTGAATTTCTTTGGCACTAATACTTAAATTCTTCAGAAATTTAAGCAACTTTGTTCTTTTTTATTTACAAATTCCGATTTCTAAGTACCTGAATGTTTGTCATCATATTTCATTCTCGCTGATTCCCTTTTATTATCCTTTTAAAGGTGGCCTTTTAGTAAGGAATAAAGGAAACTTGACACTATGTTTCGTGGATATATTACTGAATCGTTTACAAAATAACTCTTAACTTATTTACTCTCTATCCATTTACGTGCAAGATATTGTGGCCGGCGAAAGGAAGGAGTATTGTTAACTCTTTCAAATTTGAAAAGGGAGGAATATTTTCTGAAAATAAAGCAACAATCATATAGTTAGAGGTGTTTGAAAGTGTTTTTATTTTTTCTGAAATTTGTTGATTTGAAAACGGAATTGTGGTGTTTTGTGTTTTTATTATGTTTCCTAAATTTCGTGTTACTAATTTTCACAGAGTCTCATTTAAGCAAAGGAATAATATTAGGCACACTTTAGCATAAACACAAAAAGGATTGAAAATATCATTAACTGAAAATTATACAAAATATTAAATTAAATTTATTTAAAACTGTGCTGTTTACACCTAAGGAAAATGCTGTCACAGCTGCAGATCAACAAAACATGCTATTTTCATTAAAACATATTGACACGATGGATGTTAGGAAAACAAAACATATTCCTCCATGGAATTAGCCAAGATTTTGTGATAATCCATAATGGAAAGAAAGTTTTGTAAATTGATTGCAAAAGATCAAAGCTGAATTCGCGTAAGCAAAGATGCCATAAGTGATCAGAAATATGACAAAAAATACGTAAATAATACAATTATATATTGCACATTTATTTAAATCATACCAAAATTACATTTCCCTCCCTTACAAATGATGAATGAAGCAAAAATCACCAAAATCCGTTCTGCTTATTAAAACTGTCGAAATTAGCGTTACTTCGCTAAATAGGCTAAAATACGCGTTATTTGTTGTTTTTATCGCTTATTGCGAAAAAAACACCTCTACATGTAGCTTTTACATGTACTTAAATAAATAATGTTGTAAATAATGTTTGTTAAGCTATTGTAATCTTCACCAGATGTCTCTAGTAAATCATTCCTGACCAGAATATTCGTCTTTATGAGAAGAGTTTGTTCGCCTATGGCCCCGAATGCAGAGTCACCGCGTTATTTATAAGTAATTGTGGACGAAAATAGAAAAGGGGGCAGGGGAAGGTACACGCGGTGGTTAAATATGTATCTGAGTACATGTCGATTATAAATATAAAAAAAGAGAAGTGAGAAAGCGGACTGGAGCAAGGTCCTCGAGTCTCCTCAAAGATCACCTGATCTCGCTTACGAATCCAGAAATAAATATTTCGATATTTGTCTGCCATTAATATCCCATAGAGGAACGACTTCTCGCAGACCTTTAACATTCGCCACTGAATTTTAGGCAGCTTGCCATTTGCAATTCCAGTTTCCGATTGTTTGCTTTCCTTTATCTCTGCTTCTATTTGTTTACATGTCCTTTAGAAGACATACCCACGTGTTTGAATGCCCTTCAATGCGAATCTCCCTCCATGTATCGTACGTACACAACCTATAAATAGCAGATGAAAAATTTCAATGCCGTCTTTTGAGTATTATCTCAGTTACCTTGTAGTTTCACTATAATCGAGGAGCTAAACATTAGCAGTATGAAATCTTACTCATCGGTTAATTATTTACTTTATTTCAACAATTCTCTTTTTATGTATCATAAAACTTTAACGTTAATCTGTGTGAAGGTATTCGTTTCAAAAATTGGAGGCAATTATTTGCTGTAAAATTTTACAATGAGCACGATGGGTTGTAAAGGACTAGAGAAAGAAAATATTAGACCAAAGAAAGAGTGAGGAAGAACGTGAAAGTATTCTTTTTACGAATCATAAGAGGATAATAAAAGCGAGTCGAGGAAGAATATCGAGGACTTTTATTCATTTGTATTAAGTTCGGAATTTTAGCTATGTCGTACGTTATCAATTCAATTCAATTCAAATTTATTCAGCCAAAGACTATAGAGTACCGTATAGACAACTTCAAACAATGATAATTCATAATGCAATACAAACATTCATTCATTTGTTGTCAAAACATTCAATAAGTATATAATTAATATTAAATTTAAATAAAGAAATATTCATTGAAAAGAAAAGCATTCTAGACATCGTCAGTTTAAAAGGAAAAAAAAGACAAAGTAAACATAAGAATTAGGATGAGAGATATTCGTCGATGCTATAATACATTTTTTCCAACAGGAAGGATATATACTTCTTTTTAAAAGATGCATTAGATGTCACATTCTTGAGACACTCTGGTAGCTTTTTATATAGAACAAGTCCCATATGCAGAAGTTTTAGCATAGTGGATTTTGTGCGTACGTAAGGCACATGCAAGTTACTAGCATTGCGAGTATTTCGGCATTGGACCTGTATTGCTGAAGATTTGCTCTGGTTTAGGTGACGGTGGAGAGAATATAAATGCGGGGAAGGGGTAGAATTCTGAGGTAATTGAAAAGAGGAAGACTAGGGGCATCAAGCCTAGTATTAGTATTCATATTATATATTAGTATTCATTAGTATCCTAATGAACTTCTTTTGAAGTTTTAAGATTGAGCAATCATGATCTATTCAGAAAAAAAAACGTTACGTACTTCATTAAACACTTTAAAATTAGGTGTACTCCAAAGCTGATAATAACACTTATTCAGCATGATTCTAAGCAATAAATTAAGAAGAGAGTTCCTACTGTTATGAAAACATATTGAATATTGCAATTTCATTAGGGAAAAATCCCCTGAATGCGAATGGAAGAATAGGGAAAAAAGAGGAGCGAAAGATGTAAGAGAATAAAAATTAGGAGATGAGTGAGCTGGATTTAGAATAAATGAATATTTAATAAGGTGGTTTGTTGTGTGGCGAGAGTCAAAAATAGGAAACATTCAAATTATTTCTGAGATCAAAGAGAGGGGAGCATTGAAGAGAGATTTTGGAAGAAAATCAAGGATGGAGGTTTGATTACACTCGAGTGAAAATAAACGAAAGAAATAGTGGTTCTCGGCAAGGACGCGTAGCAAGGAGAATTCACAATAAAATTTTATAAAGGAATAAAGTTTTACGAACTATAAATTTTTATAAAACGTAAACATTCTCATGAAATTGAATGAGGTTGTGGCTGACAGAAGTAATAGCTATGATATATCGATTTGAGTAGGGTAAATGGAAAATGAACTGTGGTTTTATTAGACCATGAATTTAATACCGTATGATACTGAAATTATTTTTAGGGTTCGGCTACTTATAGTGTCTGAAGCTGTAATTGTATGCAATGAAATGAAGTGTGATGTTTTCTAAATTTAACTGATTTTGAATTGATTTTGAATTTATCTCGATGGTCGAAAATCTGCGAGGATACTGAAGAATAAATAGAGAATGGGATCGTGATTTCTGCATCGAGATATTTGTAAGAGGCAATATTAAATCAAAGGAAGAAGAAGAAGTTAGAAATAGATGTCACGAATAACGTAAATGGTGAAGAAATGATTGTAAATAAAGTCAAACTCAGAATCCACCGAATTCATTTGACAGTTATGACTCAAGATGCAAGATAACAAAGATATGGCACTGCGAAACAAACAGAAATAATAACACGAGTGTTACCTTAAAAAAAACTACCGAGGATATGTATAGAACTATGACATAGAGAAGGAAATTGGGTGTAGGTTATTTTGCACGAAATGGCATGCTGCCAGGATAAATAACAAGGAAAAATAGACTTGAAAAAAGTCCGGCGGAACCGGGAACCGAACCCGGTCCCGTAGGACTTTTTTCAAATCTATTCTTCCTTGCGATATGACATAAAGTTTTAGAGCAGTCTCTTCACTTTGTTGGCGTTATTGTCAGTCTGCGAAAACAAACGGTGGAGTAGTGAAACTCCGTAAAAATAGATGACTGTCCACTATTTCATGTCAGAAATGATAAACAAAGTTTGTTTATCATTTATCGGCGTTCATCGCCCTATCAACTTATCACTTTTATTTTATGAACCAAAATCTAATAATTTGTTCCAAATCCGGGGATTTTATTTTGAACTACGGTATATGTGAAATTCCTTTAGAATATCATCCATAATCTTATACAGAGATATAATTCATAAATAAAACTAGCTTTAGAGAAATCAAGAATTGCACAACCCGTGGACGACTCACTTTGAATCTGCTTTTTCTTTCAAACGGCGATTCCTTTATGATGAATTCGAATCCGAGTCCCTGATTTAAATGAACCGATTGATAAATGATCGATTATGATTGATCGCACGCAGTCAATGTTTTCTAATCGCAGCCGTTCTTTTCACGTGTTGGCGAAGAGATTCTTCGAGTGAACGGCCTAAAAGGTTTGTGAATATCGGAATCAGGAGAGTGAATGACAAACGAAATGAATATCCGAATTTCGCTACATAATCTACATCTACATCTACATTAATACCCTGCAAGCCGCCTTTCGGCGTGTGAA
The DNA here is from genome assembly GCA_947579665.1 of Sympetrum striolatum. Classification (NCBI taxonomy): domain Eukaryota; kingdom Metazoa; phylum Arthropoda; class Insecta; order Odonata; family Libellulidae; genus Sympetrum; species Sympetrum striolatum. The sequence goes on along the minus strand of OX388346.1, from coordinate 71,028,610 downwards.
AGGGGGTGTAAACACCAGTTGAATCTAAACTACTTCCTTATTCGGTTATTGTCACGTATCGTTCGCGGAAAGAATGAATTTTTAAAACGATTCGTCCCAGCATCTATTTCTCTTAACTTACGGTCATTATCGGATCGAGCGAGGTAACAGGGGGGTTGCATGATACCGATTGTATCTTCCGAAAATGTAGTTTCCCTGAATTTATTAAGCAATAGCTTCCGATTCAATTGAGCTTAACGACCTGAAATTATAGACTCTGAAAATAATAACACGAGGAAAGGGAAGCAGCTTCCATGTTCACTTAATCTGAGTAATGCGGAAAAACTAATGGAAATCTTTAGAAGAAAGAAGATATAAATATTCTTTTGATCAATAGAGTCGGTGAAATGCGTTCTTGGAAGATGTTATTGCGTGTCCTCGTCTTCACCTGGGCCGTTGTGTTTCCGCTGGAGAATTTACGCAATTCGACGCTTGTAGTCTTCAATAACAATATTTTTCTGAGAGCATTGGTGACAGCAAACGATTATGAGAAAAGGCTCATGATTCCTACAACATGCTGAAATATGATTCGTCGGGCACGCGTGTAGATTAAGGAAAATTGACAGCATATGAAAAAATTTGCGACTCTTTAGAATCATTAATTGTCCCTCGGATATAACGTATTCAAAATCTTTTCGTACAACTTCTTAACATTAACATATAGAGGAACAATCTGACTAATGAGGGCTCCAAGTTGAAAACACCTCTTACAATTCCTTGCATAAAGCTTTCCACAATTTGGCTTTAAAGTTATCACTATATTTTGGAAGTCAATCCTTGCTTAGTATGTATGCACAATCCAGTAGATAAGGGTCCCCCACTACATTTCTTAAATCAGCTCTACTTGCTAATATTTGCTGTTGTTTTGTTATCAACAATGCTGAGTTTCTGCAAGCGCGGAAGCTGAGTGAGAGCAAAGTGGGCCGCAATGAATGATGCTGATACTAATTATAATGAAATATTTAGGAAGCCAATATCAAACGCATTTTCTGGGTCAATTCATGGCCGAGACTACCGGTTATTTTCCGTATTTGATACATAATTGTAAATTAATTTTATACTATACTATATGTTTTATAATTGAATACTATTCAACAAGCGTGTAGCTATTCAATTATCAAGAAAAATAACTCATCCCAAGTAAGCTTTATTCCACCTCAGCCACCCTACTTTATACTGCAATACTCATTAACGTTTTATGTGCAGTTAAAACTCAATTATTCCTAATTATCACTCGAATAAATTAAATGAAATAGTCGATTTTACTTTATTTTCGTTTAACTTATATCACCGTAGGTGTATGTAGAATGAGTATGTTTTAATGAGAGCAGCTATTTTAAGTTCGGAGGCCAACTTCCTACGAGAGAATTCAACGATTTGTGCCGTCAGTGGAAAACAAGATTCCAAAATCTTATTTGTGCTGGGATATGGGCGGAAGCATAACGGCACCTGCTCTCAGATAAAGATGATGGAGGAAAGGTCACGGATAGCACGAGACACGCAAGCTTATGGATTGGCGCGTGTAAATCCGAAAAAGGGTTTCACTTACCGTGGCAATGGTGACCCCGACGCCTCCGAGTGGACATGTTTGGTCCGTCCGTTCCCTTCGTGTGCGACACCAGAGGTCGGGTCGGTCGCTTTTTATCTGCACCAATGCGTCACTGCGACGGAACAGACACTGCCCATTGAAAGGAATGAATGGGCCAGATGAGCATATGCAGATCAGAAGAAGAATAGGAAAAAATGCTTCTGATAGGGGAGGAATCCTTTCATCTCGAGGAATCACACTTTCGGTATCTAAGGGTGTTGTGTTTATGACTGGAGGCTGCATGGACCACTCACGCAGGAGGGCCTTACTCGGATAAAATCCGATTGGAATATCGCTTCTCTTTCTCGAGATATTTAGAGTGGATTCAGCGGAATGTAAATCGTTGTTCGTAAGTAGGGACAGTGATAAATTAATTATAATATTACTGAATATTGGACTAGGATTTTAAAGAAGTTAATAGTACTAAATTTTTTTAAAAATATAAATCGTCGAACATGCTGCGTGTCCGGTATTAGGTTATTAGTTACAAAGATCAAAAAATAATATTTACCCGACAAACTGATTCGAAGATTCAGAGGAGCTCTATGGCGGGCCTTTTCTATTTCTAGTTTATTCTTCAAAAGGAATTCAGACATTTAAATTACAGTTGGTCAGTCTCTAGTGAAAATTACCTCCTCCCATACCCAATCTACTGCTATGATCTTATCTACTACTAGCCGACAGTGATCTACTACTACCATGGTTATTTTGGGTTGACTTTTCTGGGTTAATCAAGTGTCATTACTTATTTAAGTGAGCAAGTAAACAAGGCAGAGTGGAGTAAATAGCAATACAATAAAACAGTACTCTAGTTCTTTGCTTGAAGGTTGCAGAAGGTAGGTCACACGTTGGAAGAGTACCAACTTTTCTCTTTTAGAGTGCTCAGCTATGGAATTCGTATTACTTCGTGTATAGTCAAATGATTTGTATAATTTAGTATAAAAATATAATAAAACTTTTAACAATGAGACATTAACTATCGTCAGCACCATATTTATGAATACGCAACTTGCTCTAATGTAACATACCTTTCAACGCCAGATTATAAAGATAACAATGTAAACAATGTTTCGAGTATGGTAACATTTCAAATCATGTAACCACTCAAAGGAGTGCCACAATAAAAGATTAACCCTTTATATGGAAATATTCTCCTCTGCATTTTGGATGTGAGATTTATTTTTAAATTCGATCATCGAGCTTTTAAATGAGGGTTGAACATGGCTATATTTATCCTGAACTTACGGAAATATCGGTATACATTTGTTTTGTAATGTATACCTTTTTACCACAAATATTTGATTTGATCAGCTGTTAGACAAAATATTAGAAAACGACGCAGATATGTATAGGGGAGGTGTCCTCCAAAACCGGTCATATCATTAATGCGTAAATTATGGAAGAAGCATGAGGAATATAACGTGCAACTCAGTCTTTCTTATCGTCCTTAAATATTCTTTATTAATTTCGTTCAGTAATATCAGTAGCGTTGTCGACAACTCCAAAAGACTTCATTAACGAATATCAATACGAAATATTCCAATATCAATATCTTCCTTAGACTTAATATTTCCAACTTCTAAATACTTGATATTTCCAATCACACGATATTTCCTCGTATCCCATTAATTTTAACCTAGGTGATAACCATTGAACTCGAGGTTCTTGACATTTTTATTTAATAAGAACGTGGATTATACTTAGCAGAGTGAGAAAATAAAGAACAGGATCCCAAATGTAGCCAAGTATGGCTATCATATGAAAGGAATTCCACCTTATTTGATGAAATATGTAAAAAAAATGAGAGACAAGATGTGATTATTTGAAGGAGGGAACTCAACATAAATTTCAGTGAGTAGAAACGAAGTTGCAAAGAAGGGGATGGATAGGCGACGGATAAAATTTGATGATTCAAAAATGATTCCAATTTCGAGGAAAATATATTTCGATATTTCCTTTCAAATTTGCTCCTTAACATCAGTTTCATAAATTTCCCATTGATATTTTTCCTAGTGTCAGTGAGGATGATCTCTGGGAAAACTTAATAGGTATTTTATTATTTAATAAAGCATTGTAACGAAATTTATTTTCAGAAAAATATAGGAATGAGGGTAATTTACGAGAAAAGGGAACCGCAAACAGCCATTGCATTTCCAAATCATCTCGCTGAGCACATATTTTCATTTCTTTATTTCAATAATCGCCGAATTAATTGGCACCGCGTTGTATTCTATTTGTGATTTTTCATAACAAGTGCTAGGTAATTTATTCTCAATGATTATGCTTTCCTCACTTTACAAATGCGTTCCACCAAGATGAGATGAAAATGCAACCTCATATGATTTAATTCATAAGTAGGAACTCATTTGATGTAATTAACTCTTATCCAAAGCATTCATTATGTATCATGAAATACGACTCAGATTCAAAATAGTTTACCATTATGGTAAATTTCATTTACGGTTATACTCGAAGGAATGGTAAGATATTTTGTGTTAAATGCGATAATTATATTTTGACATGTATTTTAAAAGACAGATAGACTTCTGAAGATATACGTGCTTAAACTCATGTGTAAGTGGACTATTTATATATTTATTTCGTATTACTTCACAATTACTTCTTAAAAAATGTTTTCATTCGTTTAGTTTCGATATTAAACATCGTCTTGATACGCCTCTCGAGAAAGGCCCAATGGTTTTTATATGCAACCTAATGGTTTCTTATACTCCCATTCGGTATATACAGCCTGGTGGAAGACCGGCCTAATGCGTAATCCGCTTTGCACCTTTACCTTTTTGGAAAATAAATTCTCACTCTTCAACGGTTTCGGAGAATTGCTGGTGAGAATAATTCTTCAATTATGGCGATCTATTTCAAGGTAAAAGGTCATAACATTTGGAAGTTCGCCTCACTATGAGGATCTTACATACTATTAATACTTTCGGATACGTTCGTTAATTTAAAAAATTTTCTCTGCTTCACTTTTGACCAACGGAGATGGATTTCCTGGTAGGTATGATATTCGAGATGGAGATGGAGATTCTTAAATTCTTTCGTATATTTTTTTAAATCTTTAAATGTCACATAAATTCCCATAAGTAGCCTTTTTAAGATAAAAAGTTCAGTCCGTTTTAGATTTCCACTTGCTAAGGGACGTTTGTATTGATATATCAACACATCAGGCAAAACAAGTATAAAATAGATCCCCTAAGTGGGGGACCCCCAGAGGTCCATACACTTTTTCAAGGCTTCCATGTCAGGGAGAAAACAAATGGTATCTATGATTTTTTTTCAATTTTTGAGGGTGTTTTAGGGGTTTTTGAAGCTAGTGATCCCATTTAAAAGATAATACAATCAAATGCAAAACAGATATGGCCTTATAACCGGGAAATTCAGTATAAGGCAGGCTAAGGGATTCGTGGAACATTAAAAGGGGTCCTCGAAGAAAAATAGTTTGGGAACCTTTGGTGTACGTATACAGTCAACTTCCACTGCTGCTATAATTTGTGACGTTGTGTTTTCGCTAGATCGTCTCTTTTTTGTATGCACGTTTCTCTTCGCTATGTCACTTATCCTCGTATACTCGTAACTGAGAATTTTTTTTTCTCAACTGAACCTTTTTGTATAAATTTTTACGTTTTGATGTTCCTTGATTAAATGTATCGTGTCTGAATTCAATATCTGTTAATCCAACTTAAATATTTATGTAACGAATAAAGGGGTTAGGCCTAAGAGAAGCAATTTGGTCATAACCTCAACGAAAAATTAAAATAGTAATAATATAAATGTTTTCCTCTCTTCTCTTTCTCTCTTATTTGTAATCAGGATTTAGCCTTATAAAACATATATTTAGTCCAACCGATCTTTTTAAAATTACGAGGACCAAGGAAAACCCCTCTTTCTTTGTCATCGTACATATTATAGATATTGAAAATAAGTGTTTGTTGCGATGATCAACAGATATCTTTCAAAGTTGTTTTAAAGAGAGCGAAAAATATTTTCTTACAACTAATGATGAATAAATCATAATTGAAACACATTCTTGTAGAGCCTCATACACGTGATGCAACGGAGTGGAATTTTTCATTTCTCTGTAAGTAAACATGATGTCGTCGAAGACGAGATTATCTACTTTAAATGATGCTAATTTATTTCTCAATCATGAGAAACAATTGAATATTTACAGAATTTAGTATCAGGAGCAGAATAAATACAGTAAACATCGCTGGTTCATTGAATTTTACTTCTTAAATTCAACCAGTTACAATGTGAAATAAATAGCAAATTTAACCACACTAATCATTAGGTAACGAATTCTAGGAACTGAAATATTGACACACAGACGGCAATCAGCTTTCTTCACAATTGTTCGCCTATTGAATGCTTCTTGGAAATAGCTCTTTCCGGAAAATGTCTGTTATATTTCCCACTCTCGAAGGATTCAACGTGTTCTTGTCCTATACGCATTTTTTTAGAAATGAAGTAAATGTTAAGGCTTCACAAACCGACATTTTGCGGTAAATCCACTTCTCTCCTTTAACGTACTACTTTCAGACACTGCATTTTTTCACACGAAATGGTGGCCATGAACATCCACATCAAACAACTTCAGAACAAGCAGAATCCTCAGTGGTCGCAGTCAAAACACGAATGTTTATTCCGAGAATGGCTCCGTTTTACGAGCAAAATATACTTCACGACACACAAAAGTTTGTATTGTAACAAGTAATTCGACAACGTAGTGACTAGAGCATGGTGATGATCCATTGGTCCCTAAATAGCTCAGTCGTCATAGTTTTTGAAATGGAAGGTTCCTCAACAGTTTTAATTTTTCCTAGGGGCGAAAAAAACGTTCTCGACCTGCGTTGCACCTTCCAAAGGAAACCTGTCGACGACCTCCTCCCAAACACCTCCAAAATGCGGAATCTCTCAGCTTCGTCTGCCGAGGGTGATCTGCCTGCCGTAGCGTTGCTCGAAGAGCAAAGTACGGCGGTACTCCGGTTCGTAGACGTCGGGAATGAGGAAGGCGTCTTCTCCGATGGACACCATGTCCACGGAGGAACGGCCGAATAAGCGGCGCTCGTAGGCGATGAGCTGTTGGAAGAATCCGGTGTTTGGACGGACGGAGGGCCTCTTGGAGCGGAGGTGCACGAAGGCCTTGCGCAGACTCATTCGCTCGTACTTCATGAGGTAGGCGAGGCAGAGGGCAGCAGAGCGGGACACTCCAGCCACGCAGTGCACCTATAGGGTGAAATAGAGACATTGGAGGATTTGCAGAATCTTCGGATTTCAACATGGAAGTCCGTTTCGAAGGCACTTCGATGACCAAACAGGCGAATACGAGCAGTCTCACTCATATTTAGTAGCTATGAATTTAATAGCCTCCCGATCTGCCATATGTGATTACCACCTTTCCTAATACAATTGATATTATTTATTTTATGCCGTGACAAGCTTAATGATGCGTAAGTATTGTAAACGTGTATGAAGAATATTATTGCTGTACCAAAATAATCGTGTTGAAACATTTATATATTCACACTATTTTTAAGCCATGTAGTTCAACCCCGTCATAGTCCGACAATTAATGGAAACCAATAGATTTTCAATTACGCACTTAGTGCTAAAACCGTTAAACATCTATGAAGATACTTGCGATTGCGGGAAGGAGACATATGGTAGATAATTTTCTATAACTGGAAAGGATTCTGAACATATAAGAATTAATTCAATGACGTTCCATCCAAAACATGTTCAGAATTCAATATATTACGGGAATGTATAAGTACCTCTTTCCATCACCTCTTTTTCGCTTTTCCATATAACTTTTTGTTTCACTCACGTTGTATTTCATCACTCACGGCAGCAATTGATTGATTCAATCTTTAAACCGTATTCATTTTTATCTCTTAAAATCCTTAACTTAATCGGTATTTGGAGGAGTCCGTAACTTTGTGGAATTACAACATGACGATGAAGCTACTGAATATAATTTGATAATTTTTACTTAAACTACATTTAATAATTTTTACTATCTTCTTTAGATTAGTAAAATTCATTAAATCGCGTTGTATAAAATCTCGGTTATATACAATACTTTAATTGGAGTTTTTATGCAAATGGATTCGGATTAAATGAGATGTAGGGTACTAATTATCAAGATATATTTACTCACTACTATAATCGTCATGTTTTACCACAATAAAATAAGCAAAATTTTGCTAATCCTATCTACATCCTATGTATATATATGTATACGAGTAAAATGTAGCTTGCATACTGCAAGCAGATCGACAACATTAATTTCATATCGGCATTATATCGGGTCTCGGTCTCAAAAGAAAAATAACAGGATTGAAAATAATCTTAAAATTCGCTGCAATTTAATCGTCTGGCATCGAACCCGGGTCTTTTTGGTGAACTTACTATGCAGCACTACAGAAGATCACCATCTCTAAGTATGTGTGAAAATTCAAGCAGAAATATTGGCTTCAACTGCCTCAAACGACGTCCTACTTTTCACATATATTCCTTATGTAAGAAATTGTAATGTGCTCTGGCATCGAACCCAGGAACAGCATGGTCTTATATATTTTTTTTCTTAAACCAAGTCTTAATATACATCTTTTGTCTTAGCAAGAACTTCCTATTATTTCGATAAGTGCATCTTAGTAAATAATGAAAACTACCTCAATGCATTTTAAATGGGGGATATATTTACCGTCTGGCTTCGAACCCGGGTCTTTCTGGTAATACTTTCTATGCAGCATTAAAGAAGATCACATCCTTTAACCATATGTGAAAATTCAAGCAGAAATATTAGGTGCAACTGCCTCAAATGACGTCCTACTTTTCCCTTATATTCCTTAAGAGAGAAATTGTTATGTGCCCCTATATGATACATGAATGAATCCGGAGAAGCATCTATATATAATAGATATTATATATATATATACCGAAAAATCGCTGTAGAATGTAGAACAAGGTAGTGGAACTTGGATTCCTCCACTCCAGCTGCGGCGTTGTATTAATATAAGCTTTGGATTTGGGTGCAGGGTTATTTGGAAGTTGCACAAGGAAGAGAGGGGTTTGCATTCCTAGAAGTGCATTCCTCGAAGCGTAGTTATTTGGATCTGGAACTCCTCCAAAGCCTGCGATTCTCATAAAAACGGTCGTGTACCGCGGTGCACGCGTGCTTGCTTACACATGCTTCTCACTCTGCCAAATTGTCATTTTAGCGCCAAATGCTGATTGGCAACCGGTTGCGCCTTACGGCATTCTGCTAAGCGCTCCAGATTTTCTGGAATTACGGTCCAAAGACTGAGTTCGTTAGTACTGCGCGGATCCCATTTAATGAAATATCTTGCCAAAGGAATTTTTGGAGACGTGACAAAGGAATTCGAGTCTAATATTCTCACCGATAGAAATAATAAATGAAATATTAACTTGTTCCATTCGAGACTTAAAGCCAAATACTGTTCTTATCTTTACCGACGTAATTAGCATCAATATTGCTTTCATACATTTCTCATATTTTTTAACCTCGGCATTGAAATAAGTTTATATTTTCTTTACCTAACACTGTCAGAAGACATTACCTTAAAACAGGGTATCCCAAACAATGTTCCGCGGAACACCGGTGTTGCGCGAAAATTTGGAGTCTTAATGGAGAATTGGAGAATAAATGTCATAAAATGCTTTATTTATTCATATTTGATGTTTATATTAAAATATTATAGTTTTATATTTTAAAATTATTACCAAATAAATAATTTGTAGTAATTCGATGATTTTTAAAAATTTACATGTAGAATTACCTAACCTAAAAATAAGCTAAGTGTTCCGTTAAACTTCCCAGGTTTGCGAAGAGTTCCACTGCAGAAAAAGTTTGGGAAACCGTGCCGTAAAATATCATTTTCTCTTTCTTGGATAAAACCCTTTTCTGTTCCGATTTCATCGAATTCACAATTTACAAACTCAGAAATTACGTAACCAAGAGTCTTTAAGAATTCTTTTATGTAGGAAAGTGCTGAACAACAACAGCGAAAACATTTTTTCCTTTATAGTTAACTGTTTACATTAATATTTAAATGCTATTCATTTTGTATTTTGAATCCTCGTCTCTCATCTTCTGTCTTGAGCCACTTTAATTACCTTTCTTCATCGTTTTTCCGAGATCATAAGGAAACAGTACCAAATGCCTTTTACAATCAAATGTTTTAAAACTGAAATATTCGTGTTTGGAGATCTCAGCAGCAGCAACACTCCTTCTAAAGACAGCGGCGCATTAAAATGCGTGGTAGATCGAGGTCATCGATTCTTAAACGCTGGAAAAAACGGAAATGGAACCGAATCGTATCCATCGACAACCATATGGACATGGTAAGGATCCTCCTCCAATGTGAACACGTTTTTTCTTTCGAAGACAAGAGTCGGCATTTCCATCGCTGTTAGCGTCTCAGATCAATAAATCGGTCGAATTCTCCCATCGATATTCCCGAGGAATTAAGAGCCACTCAACATTCCCCCAATACCCGTTACGAGAACACATGGCCCAGGATGAAAAAGCGGCGACTTCCCCATTCATTCTTCGGTACACCCTCCATCCATTACACCATTTACTGCCGCAGATACTTGATCTGCTAGCGTGAGATTGCAGCACCAGAATGACATGGGAAGGTCAAAGATTCGGGCAAATGTTCCTTCGTGAGAACATCGAAGAATGCATATTTGCCGGCCTTGGCGGTGGAGGGGATAGCATCCCATCTTTGTTATAACTCCAAAGCCCAAGGTCCCGGGTTCGAATCCCGGATGATCGGATATTTTCGATCAGGGAATGGTTGTGTGTGTTCGTTGTTGCTGTTGCCTCGGTGAAGCACCCCCTGACAAGTTCGTGAAAGCTTAGGTGCCCTTCACCGATAAAGGGCAACAACATATATATATATATATATATATATATATATATATATATATATATATATATATATATATATATATATATATATATATATATATATATATATATATATATATATATATATATATCAAGAGCTGAGAATGCGTTCCTAGAAATTGCGCGATGCTTTGTTACATGGTAAAATGAGCCGATGGAATAATCCAGGAAAATAAGCATCCGATATTAATCTAAAAGGTGAACAAATGTTTTCTTTGAGAGTGATTCAAGAGTAAGATTATGGTTATAATTACCTCTCTCATATAGGCTAGTAGTGCTCGTAAAATAAAGCAGACAAATTCTTAATCAGCATATCTTTGATTCATTAACTCATAACAGTCGGTTATTTTTGTATGAGTTGTTTTGAGGGGAACAAATGAAAAGACTAACTTTTACTAACCACAGGAAATGTTAATTTGGAAACGACCATGGTTTCGACTTATAGATTAATCATACATTTAACTTATTTTGGTAATCTATGTTCACTAGTATTAATTTCATTTCATAGTATATCGATTAAGGATATTCAAACTCCTTTTGTTACTCTCCTCAGATACTAATTGATAATTAAATTATTTCTATATTTTTGCGTCTGAATTTTGGGATTCTATCTATTAATTATTCGTTTGTGAATTAAAAAATCTGAAAACGTACTCCTTTGAGGATAAATCTAATAACTTCCTTCCAGCGAATTTTGATGGCCTTTTTTGTATTTGATTGTATACCTTCTTTATCTATACGTCAATTTTTGGATTTTTTTATTTTGTTTTTGTGAAGAATAATTTTTATATTATTCTACTCCTTTATACTGTGGTCAGATGCCCCAAGATGAATATTTTCTCTCATATTGTTGGCCTTTGCTTTTAGTATTTATAAATCACAGTATGTAGTGGCTCCCGGAAAGAGCGCTCGGCTTTGACGACTCTTGGTTCGATTTCCTGTGGAAACGTATGACCGAAATGACTCAAGCTGTCGGCGATTTTTTTAAATGCAAATATATTTATAGTCTATGTACAAAGTAGAAATTGTAACCAGCATCCAGATATGTTTGAGAATTGAAATCTGTATGCAGTTAGGGATCGCGTTCAAAAGAGTGGGAAAATCGAAAAGTTCGAATTGAAGAATCAAGCTCGATGAGCTGGAGACTTTCCTCGCAGAAAACGCACAATCTCCCGCGTGCAACGTCGTTTAAAAACTTAGATTAATCACCTAAGACATGGATCAAAGATAATTACTCGAAGAATCTTATTCGCGTCATGAGATGCAAGTTTTGACTCGAAATCGCAAATTAAACTGTATGGAAATTTGATCTAAACCCTGTCAAATGCTGTCTTCTGTACCATTAATGCGATTTTCAAAGTCGAGTTTATTCTCTCACTTTATTCCATAAAGACCTCGTTTATAATTAATGAATGACAATCGTCAGCTTACGAGTGACTATTTGGAATGATTAATTAATGAATGACAATCATAAGCTTACGAGTGACTATTTGGAATGCTCAATTAATGAATGACAATCATTAGCTTACGAGTGACTATTTGGAATGCTTAATTAATGAATGGCAATCATCAGCTTACGAGTGCCTATTTGGAATATAAAAGGGTGCTTACCAGAGTCCTTCCTCCTTTGGCCCTCACGGCCTCCACTTTGTCCGCAACGGCATCAAACAGCGTCTCGATGCTGTCTCCGGGAGAATCTCTGAGCGCCAGTCGGAGGCTGTCCTCGACTGGGGGTCCCAGGGGAAAGGGGGGCAACTCGGCAGCGGCGGTGACCACGCAAGTGACCCCGAGGGCAGCGAGGAGACCCGCCTGGACGCCCCTCGCCTCTCCCAGCAGAAGACACGAACTCACTTCGGCGATCCCACGCAACTCTGCATAGCTTCTGCAAACAGAAAAGTGCCATCGTTACGATAATACACACATCTTTGCATTCCTGAGATTCCATTCGTCCAATGGAGAAAATTGGTCTGGCGCGACCATTTCAAAATATTGCCAAAGTATAGCTGTGCCAATGACCGCGTTTTACGTCAGACGATCCTTATGATTCGAGTGAAAGATACCCGCGAAGGAATGACAACTAGAGATCGGGTCTGACTAAATTATCCAGTTATTCATTTACCATTATTTTGAACTTTTAATAATTATCTTTATGTATACATATACGTGATGTATTTCTTCTGGTATCACATATACATGCTCTATAGCCTGCCCGGCCTTTAAATAATCGCCGTAGATAAACATTTTAAGTAGTTAGTAAAAAATATCCAAAATAGTTTAAAAGTATAAAAGGTAGATTTATCAAGGTTTAAGATATGCGATCAACTTTAAATATAAATTTCTTTATCGGTGATTATAGAAAGGAAGAACCTATGGCCTCGTAGTCAAACAGCTATTTTTCATTCTCTTCACGGAGAAATTATGCTGATCTTTCTTTCTTAATTTATTCGACAGTTTCACCTTCGTTAGACATTGTTACAACCGCGGCTGCCAGTTCATATTTAATAATTCGATTTATATTTTGAGAGTTTATGATATCACAGTTCTACAAGTCTTCACATGTGAAAAAATCTTATACTGCGACAATAGTTAAATATTTTCGGTTAAGAGCTTTTTTCTTGAATTGAACTACAACTAATTTTTAAAATGAAATTTGTAGCATATAAATTGCACACTATGAACACTTTATAATTATATAAATTCTAACTTTAAATTCTAGATTCAAACATAAATTCAGTTTTTTCTAAAAGGTGCTTTGATTTTCAAGAACAACAAATTTCTTTATTAATTTTCTATGTAAAAAATCAAACATTCTCGACAACTTATGGTCATATAGAGCTCAATAATTGATTAAGCTCAAATAATTTGAAATGAGGTATACACTTATGGGGCACACCATTATTGCTGGAGCCAAGATGAGGATTGGGATGAAGGTTCAACTTAAAATCTTAAATTAGTTGACAGTTGAAATATTACAGCATCGCATCGATTCTTACTTTAAAAAAACATATGACATAGGGTGGCTCGAATTGACATCATAAAGTGAACACATCAGTGAGAGCAAAATGTGAAAACATGGATATCTGTCATCTCTTTCGTCAAGTATTCCATTGGTGTCTAGAATACTCAGCCATCTACAAGACTGCGAATCACAGAATAAGATGTCAATAGCCAAGAAAAATAGCTTTTAAGAAAAATGAACGAAATTAAAACAAAGCCCAAGTGATTAACAATTTAAATATGATTCATTCGACACCTCTTCAGATGTAGGGTATTCACTGACAAATCTCCCGTTGAGGGTTTGAAGAGACAAGGTAATTTTCCATGTTTCAACTATGATAACACTCTATATTATATCAAAGGATTCCCTAATTGGAGGGAAATCGCCTGTACAGTAGTGAGAATCAAATCTTTAATCCTGTTCGGAGTTCTTTATATAACATATTGTTTAACGGATGAGCAAATAATTACGAACATGCATTTAGAGTATTCTGCCACTTCGGAGGTTCAAGCACCTTCAAACATCTCCCCCGAGAAACTTTACTTTCCTGTGCCTCTTGATAACTAACATCACCTTTTACATGGTCTGATAGGAAAATATTTATGTAAATACGAGCAGGAGCTATCAGCGATTGACAATTGAATGGTGGAGGATGCCTATTTTTGCGATAGGCTTTCGTATGAAAACAAAAAGAAGAGTACGCGGGATTCAGTTGGAAATGAAGATGAAGTTAGATAAAACAGAAGAAGTTGCGAATTATGTCTTTTTGCGGAAAACATTTTCGAATTAAAGGAAAATAACATTCGTTGTTGGATGTGGACAAAGAAAAGCTTCGTGATAGTAAATACTCCAGAGAAACTACTCCTATCATCATTATACTCTTCTTCATTTAAAATAAATTCCCTACCTGTTCGGAAATGCGAAGAAAAATAAAATCAAAAACAATGATATATATATACCCTAAGGCAGGGTTCCCCAAACTTTTTCTGCAATGGAACACTTCGCAAACCTGGGAAGTTTAACGGAACACTAAGCAAACCTGGGAAGTTTTACGGAAATCTAAGCTTATATTTAGGTTAGGTAATTCTACTTGTAAAATTAAAAAAAATCATTTAATTACAACAAATTATTTATTTGGTAATTATTTTTAAATATAAAACTATAATATTGTAATAAAAATTTAAAATATGAATCAATACAGCATTTAATGTCTCTTATTCTCCAATTCTCCATTGACACTCAAAATTGTCGCGGAACACCTATTCAGGTTCAGCAGAACACCGGTGTTCCGCGGAACATAGTTTGAGAAACTCTGCCCTAAGGAATTGACATTGCGAAAAAATCCAGCGGCACTCAAATTCGAGCGGAAAATTCGGAAATCGTCTCATCGAAGGAGAAGAATGACAGAGCCATTTTTTTTCTTTCGGGTGAAACACTCGCCTGAGATCGGAATCCTTTTCTTCGGCCTCCGAGGACGGACAGTCGGCAGGTACGGCCGAGTTAAGGACGTGCGGCGTCTTCATCTCTCTGAGCAGAAATGAACGGAATGCGATGCTGAGTTGGCGCTCTGCTTGCAGCGGCGGGACACCGAAATAGAAGCCCGGAATTCCGAAGGGAGTGAGTCAAAGGTGTCCCGGGGAAGCCCTTAGAAATCCACTCCATTCATCGCAGCTTCGCGCACGCGCGGGGCAACCGGCATTCCACGCGCCCACTCCTCCCGTGCCGCTATTTCCGGATCCCGGAATGTTTTTGTTTATCGGTTGCCCTCGGAGCGACCACGCAATTCGCGGGAGATGCCAGTGATTCCGACGGTGTCGAAATACTTTCCTTGCGTAAGGCACCCGTTATTTTTACTATATATTCCGGGTCAACGAGAGGATTTTTCGCAACTTTTGGCCGTCCCGCCGCTGTTTAGTTCTCGTAAACGAGTCGGAACGTCTCTTTTTGACACCTCGATTTATGCGCCCTCTTGTTTGCCACGTTTTAATTTCGCTTTCGTTCCCGCATCACCTAATTACCGCGCTCATATTCGATTAATTCGTGCCGCTGAATCCCAAAGCGTGTAACGTGAGATTGCGATTCGGAAAACTGAATTTACTGACGGGAGAGAGAAACTTTTCCGTTTGCATTATTTCTGTCCCCTATTTGCTATATTTTTACCCTTCTTCCAAAAGAGGATTTCCACTAAAGAAAAATAATAACGAACGACTTTTCGCCAGTGATCCTGTACTGATAACTTTGCTAATATTCCCAGAAAATAAATTTGCGACTGGTTCCGATGAAAGAGCGACAATTTCAGTCCCAAGGAAGTGCAAATTCATTTAATGTAGCATAAGTTACTGTCGCAAAAACCTAGCGGAAAGTTGACGCTTCTGTTTTAATTTTTTTGGTTGAGGCATTCCTCTTTGTTACAGCTTCTTCCATTGAGTCTTTACTGACAAATGGATGAATAGTAAAAATTGCGAAAATTGTGCGCAATGACCTAAGCTGTCGAAGCACATTAAAGAAACAACAAACATTAAAATTAGTAGTAAATACAACTGTTATAATAACCTTATTTATACATTATAATATCAATCCCAAGGAAAAACGGACTTGAAAAAAGTCTGGGCCGGGAATCGAAGCCGTGATCTTCCTCTAGCAGGGAGGCTGCCTTAACCAGTAGGTTACCGAGACAGAACATTTTAGCAAGCCGTTTTGGGAACTTTGTGTGCAAGGGCTAGTGGTCCGGTTCTTCAAGTCCGTTTTTCCTGGGTGCACGCCCTTATGTGCAATTTACCCTTTACCCTTCCTTTATAATGCCAAATTCATTATTTCATGGATTAATTATTATATAGTGTATAAATAATTATATTCCTTCCATGAGATCAAAATAACATTTTATTAATTTCTCTCCGGGAGAGCTTCTCAAAATGTATTTAATCTGAGTTTTAAAAAAATTAGTAACTGAAAGTTAAAACAATTTAAGTGTGAGAAAATTACATAACCATCGCTAAATTCGGAAATAGACTACCGAGTGCCGTTGCTGAAGACAGATGACCTAAGATTAAAAAAAGCTCTTTTATAAAAAATACAGAAATATGCGGACGAAAAATACGAACGGAATGCAAATAAAGGAGTTTTAAGATATAAATAAAGTTGCGCGCGTCAATTCTAGCTGTCACCGTTTTGTTCTCTTTCTTCACAAAAGTGGAAGCGGAGTCGGTGTAATCCTAGAACATCGACCCGTGCGCCAAAATTATATATTTTCTGCTAATTATGTACTTAATCTGCGTTCACTGTCGTCGGCTAACATCGCTAACATTGGGGTCCAGATGTTTTCGCATTTGCTGAAGTAGCCAACGAAAAAATTGCTATTTCCTCAGGTTCTCTTCGCAAACGACCGGTTGCTCTAAAGAGCTGGCAGCTTCAGAGCAAATCGCAGGCACTTGAAACTTAAGCGAAACAAAAGAGTTGGGCAATACCCGATGAAAGACATTGTTTCATTTTTAGCGTGCAATGCGCTCTCCCGAGCTGGCTCTGATCTTACCAACCTTGGCCTTCATGGCACTGTGCAGGAGGGTTTGGGAAGGCGGATGGCGTCTGCAATGGTTGAAGAACTTGATTGGGAAAGTTAGAATCGAGGCGCCAAACAAAAAGTTAAGAGGACATATGTATAAAATTGTTGCTGGAAAGCCTTCGCTGAAAGAATTAAACGATAGACCCATGGTACCGGATTACCTCGGGAGAAACGACCACAATCATAAAGTCGCTACCCTTAAACAGAGAACAGATGTTTGTAAATATTCATTTCTTGATCGGGGAGTAGTAGAATGGAAAAAATTACCTGGAGAAGTTTTCTAACCTTTTCCCCCTTCCTGCAATTTGTTTATAAATGGAATTAAAAGGGTTTTGTGATTCTAAATGCAGTACATCAATTATTAGCTTGGAAAGGAAAGGGTAAAGTGTAAATTGCACATAAGGGCGTGCACCCAGGAAAAATCCCAAGGAAAAACTGACTTGAAAGAAGTCTGACTGGGCCGGGAATCGAACCCAGGACCTTCCTCTATCCGGTTATTATGGTTAAGGCAGCCTCCCGGATAGAGGAAGATCCCGGGTTCGATTCCCGGCCCAGTCAGACTTTTTTAAGTCCGTTTTTCCTTTGGATTAGCTTGGAAGTTGCTTTATTGTGTAAAATATTCTAAAGCGTATGAGCAATTAAAAAATATTTATGCTATAATATAGTAGCTTGTAAATGTTTTGATATTGTTGTAAATTGTGTATATTTTTTTGTAAGACGTACTGCTTTCGTGGGATTTTGGGGTAATTTCCTCCCAACTAGGACAAATACCAAGCAGGGTATTTTATTTTTCCCTTCCTCCACAGGAATGACTGCTACCACGTAGCCTAGTGCCTATTTGTAGTATTTAATTGTGTGTGAGTGCGTGTGTGTGTAAATATACTTAAACACGCTCCATCTTCACTTCGGTCTAAACTAGTGACTCTTGCAATGAAGATAATTGTCTAAGGTGTAATTTGATTCGACTACATAGATTTCACTTAGGCAAAGTGGTCACACATTTCATAGCATACGTATTTTAAACATATCGTTTTGGGATCCTCTTGATATAAAAATGCATTTAGTTACGGCCGACCTGGACCACTTTAGCCAGACAGCATCAACATTTAGACACGCGATTGACGAATTGATTCCAACCCCGCTCACTTATGACCGAATATTCGATTATCGAGAAAAGTTAGAAAATTGTGGACTAAAAACTCAAACAAACAAATGGAACATAAGTAACCAAGGCCAGAATTTCATTGTTGATTTATTTACTTAGCTGTTAGGATGTACTGAATTTAATTTTATTTGACAATTCAGAGATTATCTGTAGGACTTTAGTACTTTGGGGCTCAGATTAGAAAAACAAAACTAGTTAAGAGAAAAGCGTTGTGAAATAATAATCGATGACACAATTGTTGAATAAATAGTCGGAAAATAATAAAAATTGGGTTCCATTAAGGAAAACGATATCGCCAAAGATTGGCCTCGGATCAGAAGCCGTCATTTCATCACCACTGTGAAACTGCCTCTAAAAATTACTCCTGTTTGTTCTTTGTCCGTTTATCCTTTCTCTTCCAAATTTCAGGGAACAGATTTTTCCTTATAGCTGTCCGCAGAGGCCTTTGCGTCTAGAAACGTTATTCTGCGGGCATTTGCATAAACACAAAAGCCGAGGATGTTACAAAGCTTTCCTCATCTCTTTTCACGCCTCTATTCACCAATTTTATTTTTAGCCTGAAAACTCCTCAGCAGCAGAATTCCTGAGATGAGTTAGCACGAGAGATGCGCTCCTTGAGAAGTGATTAAAGTTACTCGATAATATTCTAGGTAGTCTAATTTATAATCTAGATAAATTGACGAGTGGATTATCTAGATTATATTCTCTATCTGTTGTAATTTTCATATTATTTGTTTCGAAAGAAGATCAAAAATAGGTTGTATAACCTTCCATCCCTGACCCATCTCCTTTTCAAGAAAAGAGCGCCTAAAAAAGTCCTCAAATTTTAAGGTTTAATTTAATTTATAAAATAATGATTATATTAAAAATGTGAGGATGGTAAAGATATACTCATTACCCTGAATAATAGAGTCCAATTGAGAACATATTAATTACCTCATTCATTCAAACCAAGAGCGCTGCTTTTGTGAATCAAGTGCACATCCAACGCAGGAGGAAAGTATGCAGTCTTATTTAATTTGATATTCGAATCAATCCATTACGGTTAAAGGTCCATTGAAGATACACACACAAAGCGAAAAACTAAGACTTCTACATATTTCCTCTTTATTTTTTGAATGCCGTTTCTATATAAATACAGCGTTGTAATTTGAGGAGAAAGAGAAAACATCCATACTTGAGCAAATTTCTCATTGATATGTTCAAACAAAATCGAAAATTCTTTGTGATATTATCCGAACAGTAGTAGTCCTTTTTCAATTCGAATCTTTTCATCCCCTTTCAAACGGAAATAATTTTATGTAGTACTACAAAGGTAATTAACTACTATCAAATTGATATTTTATTCACTAAGCGAAACTGTCGACAAAGATATATGCTCGAAGGAACATGAAAAGGAATGTGCCGCGAATAATAAAAACATATCGAAGAGTATTTTCCGAGCTGTCCACAGTGTCTAGGTTTTGTCCGGAGGTTGATGAACTTAGGTCCTTGTTTACTGAGCGTCAAAGACATCCTCAATATGAAAATAGAGACTGACACAGACGATGTATTGTTTTATCTGGCTTGGTGCCAATATTGCAGGTCTCCATACATTATTTATGTCAATGTTTTGTTGTAGAATCATATTTTTACGTAATTCAAAAGTACATCTAATATCGCAGAGATGCTGGAAGTAAGAATTCACCACATTTATGCTATATTTGCTTCTTGGAAGGAAGGAATATTATAGAATAAATATGTCATCCACGAAACTGATTAAACCTCCAGCTCTAAGATCTTCGACATACTGTTGATCTTATTCCAAAGGAAAACATCACAAAAACTCTAAAAATAATTTTGCATTAAATATATGCTACGGGAAGTCTTATTAATTTGTTGGTTTAAACAATTCCACTGAGGTTTCCAGACTTCCTTTTAGAAACTAGATATTTCGTGGAACACGGGAAAGGTGGGGTGGGTGGTGGTGGGGTGCTCCCCCTGGTTCATCAAACTAAAAATTCTAGGTCAATAGGTTATAATAGTATTGTGCGGCAAGAAAGCACGTTTCAATCGTGGCGGGAAGACGTTGTCGAAAGATCCTTCCGTACCTTAGTCAGAGTGAAAACTTGAATTTGGTCAACGTTGACAGAAAATCGACTTCTTGGCCTTTGTATGACGAATGTGCATAAAAAAGGATTCTCGTAGCTAAAAATAAATTTGAGAAAGAAATGTTGTCAAGATTTAGCCAGAACTCCCGTAGGCTAGAGCTAAAATAAGAATTAGATAGGTTCGCAAAGCACTGCAACTTTTAGCCTTTTCAAATGTTCAAATAAATCCATTTTTTACTTTACTTACTTTCTCCCAATACGTAGTGTAGAGAAAGTATTGTATTCGCAAAAAATTCGACCTCCAGATTTCAACGGAAATTGATATTTTGGGGCCCATAAAGTTCGTTTTCGTTATTTTACCGAACATGTCTGTCTGTGTGTCTTAGTGTGTGTGTGTCTGTCTGTCTGTGGTAAAAAAGTTTGTGGGCGCTCTATCTTAAAAAGTAATTATCCGATCATTTCCAAAATTCATATTTAGCAGGTATTTTTCTAACAATGCTAACAGTTGATTAGTTTTTTATGAATATCGCTCAACCGGAAGTTGCGGTTTATCCGGAACAAAAGTTTGCTTTTTAAATATCTCTGTCAGAATGCAATGTAGGTATATGTAATTATATACAAAAGTTATAGATAATGTACTTTACTACAAATCTTGTTCGAAAAATTTTTTCGTAACACTGATTTTTTAGGAGTTATTCTTGAATAATGGTTAACCGGAAGTTGTTGTATATCCAGAAATGGATTTTTTTTCATACATATCTCTGTCAGAATGCAAAGTAGGTATATACAATTATATACAAAAGTTATAGATAATGTATTTTTCTACAACTTTTGTTTGAAACATTTTCCTGTAACACTCATTGTTTTGGAGTTCTTTATATATTACCGGCATCTGTTTTCAATAAATATGGAGAAAGTCATGTGTTGGCCAGATCAGATTTTTAATAAAGTCGTTGCACCAGAATGGGAAATGGAGATTTGCTAAATCATTTACATCTAATACTGTAGGAAAGAGGAATGTGATGGTGGTAGGAAAGGAAAATTTGGTCAACGGGATGTCGAGAAAAATCCTCTATATGGAATGATAGTAAATGAATAGTAGGTAATGTTGGTTATGTTTCGCATTGTTTGAGGAACTCGTTGCATGTGCGCCTTATCCGATTTTTGTGCTATTCGCAATTGATAAAGTACTCAAAAATATGTGTGAGTATTTGAAAAGTAGAGATCCTGGTATCAAAGCAACTGCAGTCTGGAAATCTATACACGAACTTAAGAACAACAGTATTTTACTTTAAATAGTGAAATTAAAGATAAAACTAATTTGTAAACACTAAGAAAGGAACTTCCACTTTCTCGGCTCTATTTGGTCTGTTCATCTAACATCAGTGACTTTTTATTGCAGTGAAACAATTGCTCGTTCACATTTTAACTAACAATCCATATAAGTGACGGCTATTATGCTTTTGAGCATTGGCTTAAATATATTAAAATTAGACCTACACTTTTAGTGGTGTAGTTTCGCTTCAAAACTTTTTAAAATAAATTTTTTAATTCTCCTAAATTTATCATTTTCAAACTCAATTTCTGTCATTTAATCTGATTCTGATGTCCCTGTAACATGCAAGATTGCAATTGAGAAATGATTGGGTATAAGAAATGTATGTATTACTCAAATTTCCCTCTCCTTGCGTGCACTAATGATAATTTTCGTTATGCTTGAATTCGAAAAATACACATAGGTCATTCCATGCCAATTCGACAAGGTGATGTCCCTTGAGGTGACCGATTTTAACCAAATTTGGCAAATCGCTTTTATTTGATAAAAAATTAAAACCCCCGAACCGTTTTGTAAAATTCGCAATTGTTTACGAAATATTGCAATGTTTAAAAATTAAAATTTTACGAAAGTGCCTTCGCATTCGAGGCCATATCTCCGGTAATATAGAAGATAAAAATACCCAATATAGCTTAATTTAAATAATGAATAAAAACAGTGTAATTTTCCACAATTTTATTTAGAGGACGACCGTTAATTTAAAGGTCTTGTGTTAGATAATATAAATATAGAAAATGTATATTATATATATACTAGATTCATATAGACCGCTTATAATTAATGAGAAAAAAATTAATGAAGAATGATATTTTCAGTGCTAGAGTTGAATATTGTATTAACTTGAGAGAAGAGGTTGGATAACTTAGTGATTTTATGATGTAAGGTTCTGTTTTACAAACCACACGGCTCAATGCTGCTAATATTCTGATATCAAACATTTTAGAAGGATCCTTTTTTTCTCAAGTTAGAAAAATACAATACATTGAAATAAATAGAAATATATGGAATTTATAATTTGAAAATATATACATTTAGCCTCAATGCACACGCAGTATTCTTTTCATAAAAAAGAACATAACCTTTTCTAGCCTGGAGGAGGAAAGAATAATTATGGAGGAAAAGTGGGTGCAAATAACACAATAAAATTAACGAACTATCCAAAAAATGGATCCTTCAGATTTTTCCATTCTTTATATAGAAGATTGATCATTTTTGCTGCTCTCGTTGAGATTAAACTTAAGCATTGTATGTGAGAAAAACAATTTTTATGGAGACGAATATCATAAAGATATTACGTTTGTATCGTTAAGCCATTGCCCCAATATTGTTATCGCACAAAGAATTATTTTTAGTAAGTGCAGTTTATATAATTAATATTTTACTACACATCTTAAGCGATCACTGAACAGCAGTCACTCGGTGACCGGTCAATATTTGTTCATATGGTTCATATATATTTCGTTTTCATTAAGATAATAACAATAAATCGTCTTTATTCGGGCGAGATTAAGACTTAAAAGTCTCTTCTTCCATCCAACCCATCGTAATTAATTATAAAATAAGAATTAAAAATAATTAGAAGAATTGTGGATGTAAAAAACCTAAGAGATTCTTAGGAAGAAAAATCCACTGCAGGAAAACACCCGCAAGGAAGGCGGGTGTGAAAAACCTGCGCAAACCTACCGATAGTAATAGCTAAAAGATAAGAGATAAAAACATTCAAAAATAATTAAATACACTACCAATAAGTACAGTACTTGTACTTACATGCGATGCATAAATAAGAATCAGTTCACATGTAAAAAAGAGATAGCAGTACACAAAGTAACATAAAAAACAATGTGCATTGAGATAGCAAAAATCAAACAAGTCAATGTAATTGAGAGTGAATGGCATTTTTAAAACATAAGCCTTTTCGAGAAGTATAACAAATGATTCGGTAGGTAGCAATTGCTACGTACAGAGTGAAGATATTTTTAAGAGACTATGTATCATTAAATCAATGATTCGGTGCAGCGGCAGCTTTCATGTATTTCCAGACTATTTTCCAAAAATGCACGCAAATTGAAAATTCAAGTTCTTAAGCTCACTCGTGCAATTTCTTCTTTGGAAATTCGTTGTAGCTTCATAAAGTTGACTCTAAAACCAAAGTAGTAGTTAAATTTATATATTCCGTTCTTACCTTTGAGAGAATTCACCTAGTCATCGCTGTTTTCCTTCCCTTCATGTTCATCGCCGTGTAATCGCCATTTTACGCTGAGAAGACACACCTTTCGTTCCATCAGAAGTGACGCCTTCAGATAAATGAGCACCTCTTGGCTCAGACGACTATTTCAAAGTCACCTTTGGATTTTTCCATTTACTTTATTTTTGCTCCGTCCGTAAATCTTCCTCCCTAAAATGTATCTGAAACCTTGGAGTAAAACTAGAGATTGTTTCAAGGATACAGTCACAAATTCCATTCCCATTTCAGGGATAAGAAGTCGCACCCTGTCTGGTGATTTTGATGGGAAACAAAGAGTTACTCAAATGTATCGTGGAAGATTTTATGCCCCTAACCATTTTGAAATGCCGGAAAATTATGTGTTTGCGAAAATAGTAATGAAATGTGTTTCTTACGCGTTTTTTTAATGTAACATTGAGACTCCCAAAGCGTTCTGCCGTTTCATTCTATCGAAACGTTGACATTTAATGTTAGAATCATATTTTCATAATCATATATATCATAATCCCGAACTAATATTCAGCATTAAACCCGCGATAGCTCATTGTCACGGCGAAACCCTTCGTTTAACACCTGTTTGTTAAAACCCGTTGCGAATTTACTTTTAAGGAAAAAGAAAAGTTGAATCATTCTCGGAACTCACAATTTAGCCGAATTATTTCGCTCACGATAATGAATGATAAGACAAAATACTGATAGGCGTTCAATTTAGTTCTCCTTACTCCTCTTCGCGGTTACTCATGCAGGACCTGCATTTTGAACAAATCAGTGAATAAAGAAAGCGTTGGCGCTTCAACACCTCATTCCTCAATCTCCGGTTAACCGTCGTCACTTACCCCAACTTTTACGATACGAGATCGTCAATCGGTCCTCCCCCGCAGCATCCGAGCCAAGCAAAATACGCATTCCACGGCCGCATTCCGGAGGCGCGAGCCAAGTGAAGTGGCAGCTGGGCGTCTCTCTGTCGCCGTGGCGGCCCTCCAAACAGATGACTCACGCTCACGAAAAGCACCAGCCAATGTGTGTTCGTGCGTTTGTCTGTTCCACCTGTATGCTTTAAAAACCAATTCCAACTAAACCTGGCGAGGCGCCCGTGCGTGAAAAAGTTTTTCCGCAAGCTTCGTGGTCTTCGGTTCAATCCCAGACTCGTGTCCTGGCCGTTTCTTGCTCGTTAGAATGGGTAGTAGTAGATAGGTCAGTACACTGTCAGTACACGGGCATAGGTCAGTAAAGCCTTACGTCAGAAACTCATTGTAATCGTATCATGAATGTAGGAGCGCGTACTCTGATTCGTATCGTGTGAGTAGATAAGGTTCGAATAAAACGATGTGCCTTATCAAATGCACGAGTAACCCTGCTCTCTCTTGGATTGCCTGTGACCTCGTCTATTCACCACTATCCACCATACATTTTTTCACACATGTTTCGATTTATATACATCTACAATTGTACTGTCCTTTCGAGTTGTAAGCCGTGTAAAATAATAAATGTTAAATAAAATTCATATTCATAAAAAGAGAATTGTTTACATATTATACAATAGAGAAAAGTTGTCTTTTAATATCCATATACGATATCTTTTCATGTGTTGTTTTGTGTTGTTCTCTTTGGTTAATTTTAGTTAGTGTCTCTATTTCTTAAATCTGCAAAAGTTAGAGATTTTGGACATTTAACGAAGTTAGAATCTATGCAGAATTGATATTCTTATTGGAGGAAAGGCTTGGAAGAAAAATGGCATGTGAGAGTGAGGAAATTAGATATCGATACCCGTCAAGAATTGTTGAAGTATTTTTCAGTGAAATTTTCGAGTATTCCATCATTGAACAAACGCAACTAACATAAAATATCCTGCCTTGACTGCATTATGATTTCAGCGCAACAAAGAAATCGTAATAAATGTAGATATTTTTGTATTTATTCGATCAGCTGCTAATTCATGCTAGGCTATTTTGCTGTAATTGCTATCTTGAATGTAGACCGCCTTTTGAATGCTAACATCTGACTAAGGTCACTGAAAAAAGTCGACGAACATCGTTTCTTAACTCAAAAAAATACACTTGAATAAAAACCGTCCCATGATTAAATTTTTTAGTCTCAAAATTCTAAAGGCTAATTGCTCACTATAACTATGAACTTCCTTTCATGGAAACTCAATAAGATAGTGACTCGAGTTCTTCCGTTCACTCATTTGTTGTGTTGAATGAAAAGAATCCAGAAGAAGAAGACAATGCAACATCTGATGCAAGGTCGAAATTAATTGGATCGGAACAGCATCATCAATCCTCATCTTTGAGGTAGGCTAAACCTTTCAGCATTCCTTCGAATCGTTTAACAGGGCTTATAAATCTTAGCGATCCCTCCAGAAACCCCTTATAAACATCAGAGGCTCATAGAAATTTAAACGTGGCCGGTGAATTGGTCCGGGGGGAATTCGTACGCCGGGAATTCGTACGCGGGGAATTCGTCCGCGGGGAATTGATCCCCCGCGCTGATGTTTTAGCACTGTTTTTCAGTCTTATGTTAATCTACACGCCCTGATTATTGGTTAATGTTATAAATAAATTAACCGGGGGGGTTGGGTTGGGTGTGGTTGGTAGTACAACATCCACCTGGGGGATCAATTCCCCGCGTACCAATCTGTCGGGAGATCAATTCCCCGCGTACGAATTCCCCAGGATCAATTCACCGGGCGCCCAATTTAAAGGCACCTTTTTTCGGGACATCCGTTTCCTGAGACAATCCACTCCGTCGTGAATGTCAAAATGTAGTGATGATGTTATTCACCCCTTGGAAAAGGAAAAATAAATGTTGAAGAGATTCCTTTCCTAGAATTACATCTTTAGTCATACTTTTCTACTTATACTTTTATCAAGGTGTTTGAGCAAGTCAAGGCGTTAAGATTCCTGGAACTTTTCCCCGATTAAGAGAATAATATCACCTACTATATGGTCCATAATTAAAAAAGTAATATTTGAATTGTAGTTATTAAATATCCGTTTTAAATGGTTTGAAAATTTAGTACATAATGTTTTTCTGAAAGAAAAATTCTATCGATTTTCGAGTTTTGGGATCTGGTGCGCCCAATATGAAGTCTTAACTATTAATTTATTTTCGTAATATAAAGAATAAACACCGGATTATACTGCAAATTCGGCCCCCGGATAGCAAAGAGCATCTCGGAAGAAGCGGTTCCTGGTTCAATTCCCGGTGAGGGCCTTAATGTTGACCCAACATCGCATAAACATAGTGAAGCTCTCTGCATTAATGAGGAAAAGACATCCATGACCACGTGTTGTGAATGTCCCGCATTATGGAATTTTTCTTATTTACTTAATACTGCAAAATTGTAACCAAATTGTAATAAGGAAGCAAAAAAACGTGAAATGTGGCAGGAACAAACGAATTCCATATTAATACTTCTCTTTGATCGTATGCAACCCAATAGAGTTATAACCGGAGAGAGGTGTTAACAAGTTTTTGTTCCAAATTTTATTTATATTTGTAAGTTATTCATATCGATCATTATCTTTGTGGATTATTTTTCCAACGTGCGTAGATAATCGAGTTTAATGTTAGTCACCTCTGAATAATTTTACGTGTGTACAATTTTAGTACTGTCTGCTTCAAGTTTCAAAACAGAAAGAACAAGCTTTCTGTCGGAAATATATAATCTATTTAGTTGTTCGTTGCATGTGGTGATTCAAATTGCCTCGACAATTGTTTTAGCACCCTTCACGTACAATGTAGTTACGATTAAGATAGTAATTTGAATAAATTCCTCTCAGGTTCCCAGCCGGGTTAAGTTGGTGTATTCCACCGACGTTTCGGCCACAGACTCGGCAGCCATCTTCAGGGTGTCGAAGTTAACGTTACTATCTTGGCACCTCATTAAGAAGGTCAGCGAACACAACATCTGTGCCTTCTTCTTGCGTAGACACTCGAAGGTTCGGATGCTACGATGACACCATGAATATGGCTGCTGAGCCTGTGGCCGAAACGTCGGTGGAATACACCAACTTAACCCGGCTGGGAACCCGAGAGGAATTTATTCATCATATTCGCCGGGAAAGAACCAAGTCTTTCTAAGGTAGTAATTTATTTATAAATCTGTTGATAAAAATAAATCAATAATTTTACTCTTTGAAATGAATCCTGCTTCAAAACGTTTCCACATTTACCAGTTCCCGTAACCACAAATGATTGCACCACTCGTCGCTGAGACTCAACTATATCTTTCTTGTTTCCTTTGAGGGGATTCCTCTAAATATCGCTTTGTGGGTCGGTTGCCTCAGTGAGGACCCCTGGTGGTGGTCGGTGCCACTATTTGCTCATAAAGGATCCCTTTAACAGGAGAGGAATTGTGGTGGCATGGTATTTTAGTGGTTAGAACAACTGCCCGGAAAGTGGGAAACCTGGGTTCGAGTCCCAGTCATGACACAATTTTTCACTCCTTGTTCAACCTCAACTGTATCCTTGCGTCACCAGTTTTATCTTCCTTTCTAAAGGATTTGAGGTGAAGAATTAAATGTATGAAAGATATCTGCAGAGCTTATGTCGACACCGTGAAACCGTTTTCTAAAGTTTTTGTGGAAACAAGTATTTTTATTTTTCAATGTAGATTGCGTTTACAAGCTCCACGAAGAGGTGACCAATCATGTGTATTGCATTCAAAGTAGACTAGAATATTTGGAACAGATTTTCCTTGCTCATTCAAAGAAGGGCCGATTCGATCCGAAACAGGAGGTGATAAATATAAGGATTTGTTTATGATTTACTAATCCTCTGTGGTATAAGAATTAAAAAAGTGTTCTTTTGTTTTAATGAAGTAACTTTTTCAAAAGAGAAGCATTCTTCTAACTATTTTGGTGTTATATGTTACAACTATGGTGTTTCGCTGAAATATTTAGGATTTCAGTGTAAACTAGCAGTAGCTTAAAACTCCTTTGATAATGCGTTTGTTGAATTTAAAGTAAAGTATTTAAATTTATTATTATACTATTTTTGTGCAGTGATTGGCAACTCGAACTGAATGTATAGAAGTGCGTTGCCATGACTTTCACGCGGTCTAACGTTACCTGCATGCCTTATAGAATTTCAGGAAATTCCTTGTAGCTCGTGATGCATCATAAATACCTAGGAATTACGCTCAGCAGTCATTTTTTTCATCAATGAACATATTCGAGGCGTTAGAGCAAAGGCCTCTACTCGAGTATTGCTGTGCGATTTAGGATCCTCACGAAGCAGGATTAAGTTTCGATGGATCTTGAGATGGTTCAACGTAGAGCAGCAAGGTTTGTCAAAGGAGATTTCAGATTTGACAGCAGTGTTTCGGCTATGATAGAATCCCTCGGATGGAACTAACTTAGAGATAGAAGACTTGAATATCGATTTCGGGGAGGAGATAACTGATATATTGTTATCCCAGTTATAAACTTCAGCGATCTTCGGGAGAAAACAAAAAAGCGATACAGGGAAGGAGACAGGACAGATAGTTACTTATGGTCGTTTTCCCCGCGAAGCATTAGAGAAGCTAACAGCCACTAATACCACTCCAACGCGCCGCTGGCTGATTGCAGGGTTTAAATATAAATATAAAGAGTTGTATGAAGTAAGTTTCCGGATAAAATGATTGCAATCAATGATTACCATAAATGAAATATTTGCCATATTATTATTGCTCATTAAGTATTAAATAAATATATTTTTTTATCGAGAAAATGGACACCAGATATCTCAATATACGCAAAATTACCTTCGATATGACGTACATTTTAAAAGAATGGTTTAGTATACCATATTTTAGTGATTTCAGTTCAGAGAAGGTTTTGGTAAAGTAAAATTTTAAATTTGACATCTACTTGTAAGCTTTCTGACACTAATTTGCCAACAGGAACAGGTGAAATTTCTTATTCATCCTATCTCACAAAATTTCTTTAAAGTTGCAGTATTTTAGTCCAATCTTCCATAACATAAATTCCCTGAAGAGTAAAGTTGCATTAAAAGAGAGAAGATATAGTCTGCACTTTTAATTTGTTCAAGGATTGTTGATTATGGATTATATGGTATGTCTACACTTGTGCGCTTTCCTCTTCCCTTTCCCTCTCAACTTGCGCTTCCTCTTTCCCTTTCAACATGCGTTGCGCATGCCTTTCGGGCATGCCTCATGAGGCATTCAATATCCAAACTGCATTATCTACTGTGCGTCATGATGGATACAGAATCGGCAAGTCTGATAGCCATTTGTGCAGGTGTGTTTTTAAAAAATGCACGTAAAAGAAAAAAGCAACGAGTACTGTGGACAAAGCAGTTTAACAAAAATCGAAATATTGGGCTACTCAGAGAACTTCAGCATGATGTAAACGTATTCCGAAATTTTACACGCATCTCAAAGGAAAATTTTTACAAGTTGTTACGAATAATAGAACCAGTTATTTCAAAGATAAATATTAGTTTCCGAGAAGCTATTCCAGCTGAAATGAAGCTATTGACAATGTTGAGGTTGAGGAGAGGGGTTTGAAAAAGATATTAATTACTGAGAGAGCAATTAGGTTTAAACAAAGTATCGAATAATCTCTGTGAGAGAGCAATTAGGTGATACAAAGTATTGAACAATCTCTAATTCTTCGAATGCGTTTATCATTATCTTCAAAATGGAAAATGTCGGGCGAAAAACTGCTGGAATATTTGTTTACGTTAAGGGATTTCGCAGAGTGGGAATAAGATGAGCATTGATGAATGCATTGAACTGTTCTTTAATGCGAACTTTAAAATTTAGGGAAGTACGACGAATGTAGATAGATTTGCAAGTGTCGCAAATTAATTTACAGACGCTGGATTTATAAAAAGGTTCTACATTGTCTTTTTGAAGACATAAAAATTTCCTTAAGTTGTTTTTATTTGTAAAAACTGGCACAGTATTGAATATTGTGAAGAGATTGGCAATTTTGT
Organism: Sympetrum striolatum; assembly: GCA_947579665.1. Classification (NCBI taxonomy): domain Eukaryota; kingdom Metazoa; phylum Arthropoda; class Insecta; order Odonata; family Libellulidae; genus Sympetrum; species Sympetrum striolatum. Next base: position 70,997,707 of record OX388346.1, on the reverse strand, counting down.
GCGAAATATTACCTTTAAACGGATCGACAACACGTCGTGGGGAATCCATCTGAGATTGGGATGCAAGAGGAAAAAGTCGATTGTCGATGATGCGTCTTTCTTTCCGTTGAACCATTATAATAACCATGTGCAACAGATGATAGTTTTATAGTTTTAAGCTCGCGAAGAAATTTCGTAGTAGATAAAGAAAATATTAAATAATCTGTGGATAAGGCAGTGAAAAGCGGTTAGCTTATGTGAGTAGTGGTGATTGGAAGTAAAGGGGATGGCACTGTTAATATAAGTTGATTGTCTGTATAATAATATAATTATAAACATTGAATTCGAATTGTTGATTAACTAGACGTAGGGTGAGGTCAAGGAAGTTCAAAGTATTATTAGTTTCAATTTCATGGGAAAATGAAATACTAGGATGGATAGAGATGAAGGAAGAGAGTTGTCGGTTTTTCCCACCCCAAAACAAAAGATATCATCAATGTACCGAAACCAGCATAAAATAAATTTTATCAAATGGGAATTTGAATAAAACAATTTCTTTTTTAGGGAGTCCATGAAAATTTTAGCTAAAACAGGGCAAGACCATATTTTTGTTCATAAAAACCACCTTGGAACTGAAAAAAAGATTTCTTTAAACATTCATTCGCCAACGACAACAGGTTACTAGTTACTACTTCATCCGCATTGTTCCTTTTTAGTAACCCTTCCAACACAGCAACAGACTCTACACAAGGAACTTTGGTAAATGTGTTATAAACATCGAAAGAGTTTTGCATTGTTAGGAAATTTCAAGTCTTTCACTTTTACGTGCAAATTCCACTGAGTTTTTCACACAATGGCATATAGTCTGATAAATTAGCAATTAAATGATTAAATTCAGTGGCCAGCTTATGACAGGGGTAAGAAATGTTTGAAACCACTGGGAGGATAAGGATGTCTTCCTTATGTATTTTTTGGAAGTCCATAAAGACGCAGGGGTAAAGTTGGGGGGGGGGAGTTGGATTCAGAGAGGTGAAGTTTCTCAGTCTTCAATAATAATCGATTTGAACAGAGCTTCTTTAATGTTGAAGTAGATATTTTTGATACTATTGCACAAGAAAAAATTGGAAATATCTTAATGTACGAAAATGGAACCAATTTTTAAATCTAAATCATAAAATTTTATTAGTAGAAAAAGTGATGGAAGAATGATTTGTTAGACGTTGCAGGGAGTGACGCAATTTCAAGCAAAATCTCAGCCAAGAAAAAGCTGTGAAAGATGAGGAATAATGGATAATATTCAGATATAGACATAAGAAGCTGCAAAGGGCCAAACTGTGACTCGGATCATTAACTATTTAAAGCAAGAGTAAGGGAGAGAATAATTAAAACAGAAAAAGGTCAAGTAATAGTTAAGAGAATATGGGACACAGATTAGTTAAATGAAGACTAGGAAGTCACGAAGCAAAACCGAAAAGGATTAGCAAGTAAAATGACAACCCAACAGCCGATGAAAAAACTCATAAAATAACCATAGAAAAAGAATGGGAAAAATAGGAAAAGCAATCAAAGAAGCTGTGGAAGAAACTATTGGAAGAAACAAGAGAATAATACATGCTGATTGGTTTAACAATGAGTGTGCCCAAATTATACAGGAGAAGAATAAAGCTAAAGAAAGCATGATAAGGAAAGAAACCAGAATGAACACTGAAAGATACCAAGAAATTAGGAAGGAAGCAAATAGGATATGCAAGAAAAAAGAGGAAAATGGAGAACAGCTGGAGAATATACAAGAATACAGCAAACAGAATAAACAGAGATAGTTCTACTAAGTTTTAGAAAAGGTGAAAAGAGGATACCAACCAAGAATGGAAGGATTTAAAAATACGGAGGGAAATGTAGTCCAAGAAGAGAATAAAGTTCTGGAAAGATTGGTAGAACATTTCAAAGAACTTCTCTGTACAGAAGATAAGGAGAGAGTAACAACCGAGGAAAATGACAGGCTAAGGAAAGAATCAAATATAGAATCAATCAAATCAAATATATCAAACTTGCTCAGAATTAAACCCACTAGGCTGGAAATTGCACAATGCATACAAAAGTTAAAAAATAATAGAGACCCAGGGAAGAAAATATTGCAGCAGAGCTAGTAAAATATGGAGGAGATATAATGAGTGATGCTATACATAAACTTAGGCTTATAATATAGGAAGCAGAAAAATGCCAGAAGGATAGAGCATGGGAATCCTAAGCCCAATATATAGAAAGGGAAATAAACTGGTTCTCGAGAAATATAGATGGAAAATTCTGTTAAATATAGTATATGAAATCATCATAAAAGAAAGGCTGAAAGTACTAACTGGGAGGATAATTGGAGATTCTCTGTGTGGGAGTAGATCCAATAGAAGTACAATAGACCAACTGTGTGTAATCAGACAAATTTTAGATAAATGCTATGATCATAATGTTTAACTGCATATGCTATTGTATATTTTATACAAGCATTTGATTGTATAAACAGGATCAAACTCTGAGAAGCAATGGAGGACATGGAAATTCCATCCAAAATAATTCTATTGATTCAAAAGGCATTGAAGAAGAGCATGGCTAAAGTAAACATACATAATAAACTGAATTTGAATTCAGCACTGGAATAAAGCAAGGATATTCTAGGATTACACAAATCTGAAGAAAAAATAGATCAAAGAGGAACAATATTTAACAAATAAATAGAAAGAAGCAAGCAAAATGGGAATGATAGTTAATACCAGTAAACCTAAATATATGCTTCTGGCAAACCTAGAGTCATCCAGGATTTGGAGATAGAACAGATAAAATTTGATAGTGTGGAAGAGTTTAAATATCTAGAATATATAACTTACAAAAAAGCATAATATGAATAAATGAAAGAATACAAGCAAGGAATAAAACTTACTTTGCAAATATGAAGATATTCAAGAAGAAGTTAATAAACAGAAACACTTAAATACAATTATATAAACCAACTACCAGACCAGTGGTAACCTATGGAGCATAAAAATGGACACTAACAATCACACAAGAGTATGGCCCTGGTAAGATTTGAAAGCAATTGCAGAGAATATACCGACCTGTTATTGAGAATGGATTATGGCAAAGGAGAACCAAAGAGGAGTTAAAGAATATAATGAATTGGGAAAGATGTAGTTAAGTTCACAAAATCTTTGAGAATATAATGTTTGGACCATGTGGAATGGGTGCTTGAAACAGCAATGCTGAATAAGGTGATAGAAGGGAGACTGTATGCCACTAGAAGGAGAGGAAGGTCCAGATTGAGATGGCTAATTCATAAAGGACATGAAGAAGATGAAAGTGGAGGCAGATCGGGGTGGAAGCTCACATAGGGTTGCAGCTCCAAAGAGAGAGTTTGTCTGTAAATTGAGACTTAAGGACAATTTTTAAGTGACTTCTAAAAAGTTTGGAACAAAAAATATTAAATGCTATCACACTTTCTATGCCTTGTGTAATATTTTGTATCCGTATATAGTTTAAATCAGTCTATATAATATTAAGATAAGTATACCATACAATAATTGAAAACCAGGAACTAACAGATGAGCCAAGAATGGCTCACGTGGACCTTATCCTGTTTTCTCTGACTTTTCTCGTAAATATGAATTTATTCTTTATTTTTCATATTACTTTAGTTGCCAATAACTCTTTTTTACCAATTCACGTTTTATTTAAGATTCTTTGTACAATAACTATACCTTGTATTAAGAGTAAGATAGTTAAATAATATATTGTACCAAAAATAGCACTTTGAATTTAGTGTTTCATGTCAAAATAAAATCTACTTACATTATAGTCCACTTTCATATCAATGAAAATTAAATGTATTTTAAAATCGTTAATTAAATAATACTGCTTACCGGAAATAATAGTTTACATCAAAATTTTCTTAAATCAAAAGTTTATTTCAAATTTTTTTACAATCAATAAAATAGCAAGAAAACGATTTAAGTAGTCGTGATAGTAATCAAAATAAAACCTATTTTATTAAAATTATATTTGAATTAAAAGAACAAAAAGATATATTTGAAAAATCTTGTTTTAACTTATGTCGCTCACCAGAGTTAATGGTTTAAATCAAAGCTTCCTAATTAAATATCAAGAAAATAGCCGAAAAACGACTTTCGTAGTGCTGTCAAATTAAAGTCTACTTTCATTATAATCAACTTTAATTAAAAAAACAAACGGATGTATTTAAAAATCTTATTTTTAATAATAATGCTTTCTGGACGCAATTTTTTAGTTACCTAGTGTGGATATATATAATCAAAAGAATAGCAGTTTGACTCCATCGAAGCCACATTTATTTAAACAACTACTATGCTGAAATTAAAATTAATAGCTAACAGACGTTTCTCTAAATAAAACTATACAACAGGTATGAGTAATTTAAGTTCGGATGTTTCAGCAGAATAGCGATTCGTTTAAAAAATACGGCATGAAGTACATACCTCGCATAGAAGCAATTGATGGTATTTTCTTACCTCTTTAGATTTCCTCAAATAACGCTTTTAAATAACAAACCACAGCACTCCTTACAAAGCTTTATTTTGAGCGAAAACATTACAACATATCTGATGACCACTGGTGACGAAAAAAACAAGTTGCCGAGTAATTGCTCAACCTCACTGTATCCATTTTCGCTCACAAAAGCAACACCTCTTAACACGTATATTCTTTCGCTTAACATTCCCCGTTAACTAAGTAGATTAATTGTACTTTGAAAATTAATGATATTTTATAAATAAGCACTGCAGTCACAATTCCACAATATTTCAATTGCGCGATACTCGAATTATTTTCCTCAGCACTTCGTAAACCGATTAAAATCCTTGTATGTTCAGCAAGAAAAACTGGAAGTACAATTTCTTGGTGATAGAGCACGAAACACACTTGCACTTTGCTAATATAGGTAAGTCCTCTGAAAGATACGTTTTCGATGTGAACAACTCGATTGCACGTGAAGAACTTAAAATGAAGGCCAAAAACATGACTACACGCAAAGCATTTCTATATTTCTTGTTTGCGAAATCCACCTTCCAAGTCACCCTTTATCTACTACCCATAGGGATAGAATAGCCACCAGAAAAGCTGGCTGAAACATTCGGTCTAATTGCGCAATGGAATATTCTTATCTGTGGTCAGGTCCCTAACTAATGAAGGGAAATGAGAGCCCAAACGACTCATCCCTTTTCGAGACAAAACTATTTAATAATGTATAGTTAAGATGTTAAAATCTTTATATCGATTGCGCTTCAAATTCTTAGAGATATTAATCGTTGCAGAAGTCTTTCGGTTTCACTAATTAAATTACACTGATGCGTGATTCGGTTTACAGCGTATTTAGAGTGAAATTATGCCTTTGCGTTTTATGTAGCAATGGGAAGTTACGCATTTAATTTTCTGTTTCAGCAGAGAGTGGATTATCCTGAGTTATGATGGAATAAATATAATATTTGAGCCACAGAAGTTGCACTATAGTTCACTTGCACGAAAATTAAATTATACTTTTGCTCTATGAGTTTAGAAAGATCATAACCAAAATGTTTATTTTCTGGGGGAAGAAAAACGGACATACACTCTCACTTAAAAATATTGAAAATTAAGATTGATGCTTCCTTTTGCAATAAAAAATGTTCAAGTGAAAATACATTTCTTTCAATAAATTCTACACAGAGATGAATATTAAGATATAATATTGAGGTTGTACAAGAAGCGAAAAATAGTGTCTTGGCTGGGGCTCGAACGGATATCCTCACTGAGGCAACCGAGGCACAAATCGATATGTAGAGTTTTCCCCTCCAGATATAATATTTCCACTTAAATATGGAACAGAATAGCCGATATTTCAAAAGTCTTACTAGCAGTATTTGTGAAAGAGTATAATTTTTATACTCGAATATAAGCCGAACTCATTATAAGCCGAGGTACCTAATTTTATTCCAAAAAACTGGGAAAAGTAACCGAGTCGAATAAAAGCCTAGGGTGGGAAATGCAGCAGTTACTGGTACACAATGAAAAGAAGTAGCTATGAAATTACAGTAATTGAGGCATCGGTAGTTGAGTAAGAGAGAATTGACAAGGAATTGTTAAATAAGCAAGTGAGGAATTTTGGTGAGGTCTTGTACTCAGCATAAAAAGTGTGCAGAAAAACTCGCCTTTGCATGAGTATATAATTGTATCCACTGTTAAATTTATTTACATGTATATATAATCATAGGGCACTAAATACGTTTTTACGCGATGTAAGTTTATCGCTCTTAAGGTATTCGATTTAAAATGAATTTAATACAGCAATGATCTGCTTTGGTGGGGTCACACTTTATGGCGGAATTGTCATTTATTGATATTTAATATTATGTATTTATAAACAAAATTGCGTATTTGTTTTATTTATTTTATAACATATGTGTTTGTTTTGTGGATCTGAAAATTATCGTAGTTTTATTCCAATGAAACTTGTGGAGAAGAGAATACCATTTTATTTCATTCGTAATGAATTTACTCAATATCAATACGGCCTCAGTCGATTTTATTTAAAAACTAAATAAACTGTTATCGAAATCTCTGGAAAGACGCACTGAATGTTGAAAGAAAATCAAACTGGTTGGATTTACGTGCGCTGAGGCATACGTCATGAAAAAGAGGTCGGGTCAACTTGCAAGAGGCATGCGCTATTGCATGCCTCTCCTTCATCATACCGTGCGCTATGACGCATGCCTGTGTTGAATAGAAAGTTGCACAAGTGTGGACATAGCTATAGGAAATACGAGTAAAATGTAGCTTGCATACTGCAAGCAGATCGGCAATACTAATTTCATATCGGCATCAAATCGGGACGGTCCTCAAAAGAAAAAAAAAGGATTGAGAATTTTCTTAAAATTCGCTGACATTTAATCGTCCGGCATCGAACCCGGGTCTTACTGGTGAACTTACTATGCAGCACAATAGAAGATCACCATCTCTAACTATGTGTGAAAATTCAAGCAGAAATATTGGCTACAACTGGCTCAAAAGACGTTCTAATTTTCGCGAATGTAAATGGCTCTCTGGATTCGAACCAAGGACGATCTTGGAAATCTAAAAGATGTTTCTGAAAGTTATTTATGATCTCTATCTATATGCCGAATTTCAAATTTCTATATTATTGGGAAAGGTTTAAAAATAATTCCTAAAAATCGGATCAACTTCTGATTACAAAGACACCTGGTGTCGAACCCAGGACATATTGTAAGCTGTGAATGCAAAGTTTGATTTGTAAAGACTTGTTCTTGTATCATGCAAAGTTTTAAGTCGATAGCATGCCGGGAAGTATCTAAATTTTGTTTCCGTTATCTCCGTAAGAAATGCATTGAGAAGTTCAAATGGTCCTCTGGGATCGAACCAAGGACCATCAGCGAACATGTAAAATTTGATTATGAAATATATTCATGATATTTATCCACGTGCCGAATTTCAAGTTTCCGTTCATTCGGGAAGGGGTAAAAAAAAATCTTAAAAATCGCTACAATGCATTTTAAACGGCCGATATTTGCCCCAACCTAGCATCGAACCATGGATAATATTCGAAGATGTCTTTTTGATTTTTGTTGAATATCCATGGCATCTAGCGATCCCTCGAATTTCAACTCTCTACTTTTCCGGGAAGTGCACCAAAAAAATTTTCGAAAATCCCCACCATGTATCCTTATGGAGAAAATCGCGACTTTGGGGCCTTCTGGAATCGAACCCATGACACCGAGGTTCAATGTCAGCTTTTTTCTGGAGGTTACACGTTATGGCCAATACGCCGTAAAAATTTCAAGTCAGTGGCACTTGTAGAACATGGTTAGAATTTTGATCCCCTATGAATGTATCTATTATATATAGATGCTTCTCCGGATTCATTCATATATATACCTATATAGATAGATAGGATACAAATTCACAGCCTAAACTACAAGCGTCATTGATCTGAAATTTTTATGACATATTGGCCATAACGTGAAACCCCCAGGAAAAAAGAGACTTTGATCCTCAGTGTCATAGGTTCGATTCCAGAGGGCCCCAAAGTCCCGATTTTTCCCGTTTGAATGCATTGCCGTGATTTTCGGGAATTAAAAAAAAATACTTTCCGGATAGGTGGAGAAGTAAAACTCAAGGTGCCTACATTTATGGTCTTGGACTTTCGAAAACATCAATGACTTTTACAAAAGTTATCCTGGGTTCAATGCTAGGACGATGCAAAGATCTGCCCTTTAAAATACATGGGAGCCGTTTTTCATTATTTTTTTAGATGCACTTATCGAAATGATAGGATGTTCGTGCTTGGCTGGAAGATGTATGGTACGAATAAGTTTTAGAAAAAAATTTTCATAAGACCGTACTGTTCCTGGGTTCGAAGCCAGAGCACAATAACGTTTCTCTCATAAGGAATATAAAGGAAAAGTAGGACGTCATTTGAGGCAGTTGTAACCAATATTTCTGCTTGAATTTGCATACGCGGTTAGAGATGGTGTTTTTCTTTTGTGCTGCATAGAAAGTATTGCCTGAAAGACCCGGGTTCGATGCCGGGCGGTAAAAATATCACCCATATATAATACTATGGGGTATCTTTTCATAATTTTTTTATGCATTTATCGATATGTAAGGGAGCTCTTGCTTAGATGGAAGATGTATATTAACACTTTGTTTAAGAAAAAAAATAGATAAGACCATGCTGTTCCTGGGTTCGATGCCAGAGCACATTATAATTTCTCAAATAAGGAGTGTATGTGAATAGTAGGACGTCGTTTGAGGTAGTTGCACCTAATAGTTTTGCTTGAATTTTCACACATAGTTTGATATGGTAATTTTCTATTCTGCTGCATAGTAAGTACACCAGGAAGACCGGGGTTCGCTGCCAGGTGATTAAATTGCAGCGAATTCTACGAATATTTTGAATTTTTTTTTTCTTTTGATGTCCGTCCCGATATGATGCCGATAAGAAATTAGTGTTGTCGATCTGCTTGCAGTATGCAAGCTACATTTTACTCGTATATATATAGGTATATCCGGAGAAACGTCTATATATAATAGATGTACAGGTAGAATTGACTCCCTATGGCTTTAACAGTTGAGTTACTCTCAAATAATATTGGACCAAATTATTCAAAAATCTTACATGGGGTTTAGTTTAATATCTCTCAGTCCGTATAACAACGTTACATATTCATTGTTTAGGATTGTAACGCAACTTTTTTATAAAATAAGGAAAAGAGAAAATAAAAGGCCCCACGTTGGGTGCCAAGTTGTAACGATATTAAATTCATAAAAATAATGAAAAGGCCGCTCGGGGCGTAGAAGTTATAATGATAAAAAAATTCAAAAAGATAAAAAGTTGGGCGTCAATATCGAAAAGAACAAATTAATCAAGACTATTACAAAATTCACACACTCGGTTCCCGAAGGAAATAAAAACCATAATTTCTCTTAAGATCTGAACATGAATATATTCACACAATTTCAATTAGACAAATAATCAAACCTCAAAATTTAGCAAAAACCATACCCCCAAAAGACACACATATTACTCGAGGAAACCAACACCAATCGAACACTGATGAAGAAATGAAACACACACGACCACCAATAAACCTTACACTACATTATATTATCCTGGCTTACACACACACAAAACAAGATAATTGGGGGATGAATTCACGAAAAGGGAGGGAACACTAAAATACAAAAGGAGTGGGTCAGGGTTTTGGAGGACTGTTCTGGTCAAGCGGTATTTCTTAACTGTTTTTTACCCTAAATTTTCTAACACTTCACGCCCAAAAGCCCGCGTCTTCCTTAGCGTGGGTTTTCCTCTCCTTATCACCATGTTTTTTCAAATTATAAGAACAAACGCTTTCGGCATTTCCTTTCTACAGATGGTCAACACATGGCAGAACCACCCGCATACCGGAAAAGCTCTGATTGAAAAAACATGTCCAAGGGTGTGGCTCACCCCTGTCTCTGCGTGGTCCTTAGAAATCGCTAAATATAAAATAATAATTACAGGATATTACCTAATATTGTTTAAAATTCCTTGCTTAACTTAACTTTAGCTGAGGGAAACAAGATATTCTCATTTCGCCAAGTACGACAGTAATCACCAACTTTCAGTTGTTTCCTCAAATCATAATTTCATCTTCTCTTAGCTATTTATCAGTAAGTCATAAATGCTAGATACTCTTGAGAATTTAATAAACGGAACACAGTAAGTCAATTAGTAAATCCTCCATAAAAGGGAATGAATGGTCGCCAAGTTGAATAAAATATGAAACCTAAAACATAACACATTTAGCAAATGTTCTTTGAGACGTGAATCCTTACATTTCTGAGATGGTAGTGACTGAATACTGTGTCAAGTGTTTCTTCTGTGGTGCATCTATTGGACACAGGGCTTGATTCTGTGTGTTCCTTTGATTTAACAGTGATAACTTATGGGAATTATCCTTATCCTTGACAAGCAAAAATACTTCAACAAAGTTAGACATATGTTAAGTGGAGGCTTTTATCAATCCATCCCCAAAAAATCTCCTTAACAGAATGATCACTTCCACCAAAGAAAGTCTTAAACAATGCAAGCATCTTATCAATTTTCCTTTGAACTTCGAACTTAATTTTTCCAACCCAACAGTTCCAAAGATGTATGTTCTCCCAAAATACTCAAGGAAGATATTCCACTTAGACCCATCATATCTTCCATCAAATAATTAATTATTTGATGGAAGATATGATGGGTCTAAGTTTAATTATAACAATATACCCCATTAATAATTTATAACAATGGCTACATCAACAATTCAAACACTGGCCACTCAACCAACAATCCAATATTAAAAACAAAAATCATCTTGTTGACTTGCTTAGAAATGTTTGTTTCCCTGAAAATGAAATCTCTTTTAATGTTAAGTATCTATTCCCTTACACATCACCTATCAGTTCCTCAAACAATGGTTCTCAGAACAACAGGTTTCCTCGGATATCATCAAAGGATATATCAGTTCTTTTTGGGATATATTCTTCTAATTAAAACTTGCATCAACCAAATTTTTCCAAATCAAAGGAAACTTCTAGAAACAAATCAATGGCACTGCAATGGGAGATTGTCTTTCACCTTTCATCTCAAACTTATTCATGACTTACTTCAAAGCACTGCAAAGACACCTTTGATTATTTTTCAAGTATTTGGCTACGATATGTGGACAATGTACTTGACATTTTAACACTTCAAAAAGAAACACAGTTGATTTCTAGCGGAAAATAATTTCCAATATGAGACTATAGAATTGAGAGGAAGAAATAACAGCACATTCCCATTTTTAGATTAAAAAATAACTAGAACAAAAAACAAATGCAAATTCAATATATAACAAAAACCTGCAAACCCAGATTCGTAGGTATGTTCCCCAAGACTTTAATCATCATATTTCTTAAAATCTAGCCTCTTTCCATTCCATGATAAATAGGCTTCTAAAGATTCCTCTATCAAAAAAAGAACTATTGCATATTAAGAAGTCACAAAACAGAATGGATATGACACCTAAATCATTAACAATATACTAAAGAAACATAAACTCAACATATAACAACTCACAGCCTTAACATCCACCCAAGACAAAAAACACTACTTCATAAAATTACTCTTTGCCCTAGTAACTAGCAACAAATTGAAACCAATTTTTTCCAAGTTCAACTTAACTCTGGTCTTTGCTAATAATAATTAACTATCTAATCTCCTCCACAGCCCCAAAGACAAAATCCATGGATAAAAAATCAGGAATGTATGAAATTTCATGTCAAGATTGCAAATTGATGTATATATAAAGGACAAACAAAAATAAAATTACAGAACAGATTTAGAGAACACATTTTTTCTTTCAAACATAATCATTTGAAAAAATCCAGTGTGGCACAACATATACAACAACACAATCACATTTTCCAAATTAGATGCATGTAAAAGCATCAATATACACAAGAACCAAGAGAAACTTATGAATGGGGACAAAAGCATCATTCCAAGCTCATCCCTCTACACCCAATAGTGTTGGTACTCTTTCTTATTCTCTGTGTCCTCCTGCATCATTATGGAAATCCATTAATACCTAACTCCTCTCACCAAAACTCTTTAACCTACTATTTTCGCTTTGTACATACCTAATTCTTTCCTGAAGATGAAAACATTACTATTGAAATATATATTGAGTGTTCTTTAAAAGTGTAGTGTCCTTTTTTGGTTTTCTCATAATACTGGTGAATGAGATGAAGAATGCAAACAAGATGGCTATTGGAGATTTTAAACCTTTAATCAATTTGCATGGATACATTTCATTCCATCTATGTGTCTAAAGGAATGTTATTTGTCAAATGAAATCTTATGTTTATTTTTAGAATCTTTGATGTATGACATAGTGTATAATTATGATATGCTGTGCATTTTAAAGATCTTTTTTAAAAATAAAAGTCATATCTTACATTCAGTATACTTTGAAATCATGTCCTTGGCTCAGAGTTTACACTTTCCTCGGAATTTAATCCGAATTGTTTTCACCCTTTGTATTTTCTCATGAGACATGAAACAAACACTATACGGATAATGAAAACATGCTAACCTACGATCTTATTCCAACAGATATCAAGGTTTTGCTTAAAAATATCCAACTAGACCAGAGGGTCATTGTTGAAAATGTCAACTAATCTATTACCTTAATAGATTAGTTGACATTTTCAACGACCTCTAAATTCTGGATTCGGCCTTCAAAAAACGCATGGGAATCTCGCAAGGTTATGAGGGCGCTGCATGTACCAGAGGGATAGTTAAACTAGACTCCAAAAAATATCTCATAGATAGTGAGAAATATTAGCTCTGCTACTATAGTGCCGAATTTGTAATAGGAGATCTTGGGTTCCATCCCAGCAGACGTTTAATATTCTCTCTCTTAGGCCCAAGTGCACCAATCTCGGTTAAGGCTTAACCGCGGTTAAATTGTTAACTAACCGCGGTTAAGGCCATTTTCAAGTGCACCAACCTCGGTTAGCGTTAACCGGGCAGCTGACCGCGGTTAAGAATTAACCGGCCGAAATCGACCGGTTAACTTACTTAATCGGTGTAGCAACAAGAGTAGTAAACAATTATGGCGTTTCGATTTGATAGTTTTGAAGATGAACTCCTGTATTTAGAAAGCCACAATAATTTACAGCGTAGAAACCATGACGCTAGGGTGAATCCTTTCGATAATTTAAGTGAAACTAAATTGTACGAAAGATATAGGCTGAGGAAAGTAACTTTCCCTCTTAAAAAATATTCGCCATCACCTTGAATATCCAAGCCAGAGAAACAATCCTCTTTCGCCGATGGATAAACTTAAGCTTAAGTTAAATTTTGACTACGTTGAGATTTTACGCCACAGGTGCGTTTCACATGCTGATAGGAGATTCTTTCGGAATACACCGAACTACTACTTTACATGCAATATACATATACTACTTCCACTTCGTGAATTTCTACTATAGGAGTCTCAGTAAATGATACTTATTCATTTTGTGCTGTATCTGAATTCTCCAACGCATCCTATAGACATGTTTGAATGCTATAAATGCATTTAATATTAGTAGTTTACTATACACATGATTTAAACAAGGTGTAAACTTATGTTACCTGTAACCCTACCTCTGATGAATTTGATATATGTTGTGGTAGAATGATTATATGCTACTGATCTAAATAAGTAACCAGATTTGATTAATTTTTTCATTTTATTTAGGTAACTGGTATAAAATATTATTATGCTAACCATTACTACGATAAAAAGCATCCGAATCAAAGGGTCTTACATTAGGACCCAAAATAAATGCTACCTTTTCGTTCATTCTAATTCTTTTTCATTTGATGGCACTCCTCTTATCCAGTCATATACATTTCCATCTTCTCACCTGCTATATCTTTCCTTGTCTTTCTTTTCATGTTCTCATAGCATGTTTTCAATTGGCCATATAATCTTTTAACAACACCATATAAATTCACTCATGTTATTTTAAAATTTAAGCAAGCTAAAGAAGTTATTTGGATAAGATTAAAATTAGTGAGAAAATTAAGTTATAAGAGTGTTTCAACTGCACACTATAATTGCTGTTACGAATTTAATTCTCTTTATAATACTTGCGAATATAGAAGATTGCTAAAATAACATTGTACTAATGACTAATACTATAAATAAACATTGATAAAATTCAAAAGCATGCGAAATGAAGAGCGACAGGTAATAAGTATTTCATTGTGTACGATAAAATTACAAGAAATATCGCTTAAACAAATTTAATTGTTATTTAATTTAATATCCCCTAAATCAACAGGAAGGGAATTGAATTCTAAGACAATATTTTGCCATGCCAACTCTTTCTCCTTCAATTATTTCCCATCTGTCTTCTTGTTCTCAATGATGTCTTTTCGTCTTATAGCCAAATCGATCAGAAGTTCAGCTTCATATTCATTAAAATTAGGGGTTCTCTGCCTTATTTATCGTTTACGTCCATCTCTTATAGCCATTCTTTACTATTTGTTCCACTGACAAAGTGTACACACTTTTAAGTCCACTTATATAATTATTTAATACTCGTCCAATTTATCAACAACAAAGACAAATGAATTGCGATATACGTTTAGGCGAGCACTAAGCGGTACTCAACGTATTCACAGGGACGTTAATCGGCCGTCAGCTAACCGCGGTTACGAAAACCTCGGTTACTGTTGGTGCACTCCAAACTTAAGTTGACCGCCGTTAATATTTAATCGCGGTCAGCTAACGGTGGATTTAACCGAGATTGGTGCACTCGGGCCTTAGAGTTTTATTTTACTTCGATTCCTTTGCAATATTTGATATTCTTTCCTCGTACTTTTTGATGATATTTTGTGTGGCTAAAATTTGTTTTTAATGTAAAAATGCGTACCAAAACTCTCCGAAAAAAGCAGAAAAAATGCAAGCTCTAATTTTATATGGTAAAATTTAAAAGTGTGAAAGTGAAATTTTACCTTTTATATTTGCACTGAAACTGTAACACAGAAGAGTGAATTTATTTATTTTCTTAATTGAGACAAAAATACTGATCATTTGCATATGTTTGGAAAAAGTCTACTTCTCACGTTAGCTAAGGTATGTTAAATTGCGGACGGAAGTTATACCTTTGTCATCGATGAATTATTTCGGTAATTTCTTCTCGAAAGGGAATGAAGAGGAAAGAAAGAAGAACAAAGATGATGCACGACCTGAAAGGAAAAGATCGATATTCCAATAGATCCCTGCCTTTGGTTGATCAAAATGATGATGATTGTCCAAAGTGGGTTGGAAAGTATTCAGAGATCAGCTAAAATAGGCCAAAAAGCAGTTAGCAGACTGTCATTACCAGTTTTCTTATACCACGTTTCGTTTGATAGTGACCAGCAGATAAAAAGTATGTCACATACATGGGGTAACAGTAGCTATTTACTGGGTTTGTCTTTGGAAAACATATATCAGTAACAATTTAGAGTGAGATTTGGGGTAAAATTTTAAAAATTCAATATTTTCCCAATATTCCATGCAGGGGTGGCACGATGTTACGAAAAAAAACATTTTTCTAAGAAGAGAATGACGATCCTGATTATAATAATAGTTATTTATGATTATGCAGGGGTAGTATATACCTTGATAAATTAGCTACTTTTCATATTCGGGATTTGATTATTTTCCGTTTAAATTTCTTGTGCAAACGTTTCCGTAATAATAGACTAACGATTTTTCATTTTGTAAACCCTTTGTTATATGAAATATAAGATATGCAAAAGAAACAACCAGATACGTAATGCTTTCCTGATTAAGCCAGTACAAAAAGCGAATTACGTATTAGTACGATACGTACAATTTACGCGTAGTTTTTATACAAAAAGACAATTTTTCGTTTCACACCAATCTCGACTTCTATCTCATAGAATAGAATAATATATTTTCCTGTACTACTTTCACTGTCCTTATCAGTAACCGTATCAAATAAATACGTTATAAGATTTTCAATTGTTCGCAATATATTTTTAAATTAATACATACCAGAATAACACATGTAAAATGTCAATCTACTATAATAGTGCAGCGTAGTAAAGAGCTTTTCGGGGTACCAGTGGGTACAAAGTGCTGCTTACAGAATTTGGAATAAAGTTTAAAGGGCTCAATTAAAGAAGAATGGTAAGGATTGCTTAAGCTGTTTCCGAGATATGGAGTCACAAAAAGCCTTTCTGTCACTTGTTCTACATGGCTCCTCGCACCAATTAAAAGCAATAAATATACTACGAAAATTATTGCATTCCACTAAACAATAATGATTAATTATGACGTAAATATAATCTTTACCCTAATAATCAAGTAAACACAGGACTGAATCGCTAAAGACAAGCCACTCTGGACAATATCACCGGACATGGAATTGGTCATGCATAAAGTGGAGCCTGCTTGCAAAGATGTATAATTCAATAGAAATCGAAGGCTTGAACCATGTCTGACATTTAAGAACAATTGATGCATATGGAAAAATTAACCATTGGAGGTTCCATTCATGTCAATCTCTGATTTAATGAAGAGAATACATAATTATATACTGTGGCAATTTAAAATGTTTTTGCAGATAAATTGTAGAGATTATTTCTAGCAGGCGAATCTTCTAACAAATGAGGATTTGAGACATCTAACAAAAAGTGGTGAGATAAAAAGTAATATAAATCTTTCACCAAAATAAATTTTTTTAATCGATGACCTTAAGGTCATCAGAAGCTTATTTAGCCTGATATGAATATTAAGTTGGAATTATAATAGTTTCAGAGAAATAATAAGAGCTATGACCTGCCTCATTATCACTAAATTCTTCATTCAAAGCATAAAAAACATACTGAATTAATGAGTAGAATTCAATTCTATAGATATATTACAGTAATCCTATAAATGAACAAATTATACAAAGTTTTAAATAGGCTCTTCAGAAATACAACACACGCAACATTAGTCACAGAAATAAAATAAGAGTTTAATTTAAGTTAAACTGCTGAATTAAATACATATATTCATCCTCTATTAAATGTCCCAAAAAAATGATAAAAAACATGACTGAAATTAAAAAAAAACAAAAGTACTATAAATCATTCCTATATGGCACATTATTTGAATATCCATTCTGCTATTTTCAAAATCTTTTCAGTTACAACAAAATATCTCTCTTAAAATAAAGTAAAATGATACATATAATAATTATAAATACATAAATTTATTAATATTATTTAAATACATTGATAAAGGAGTGGTCATTTGTATTAAAAATGTTCTTTAAAGACATGACTCAGAAGGTATTAATTAATGGGAGCTATTCTAATGATATTAATGTAACATCTGAATCTGTCAAGTTTTACATCCTTGAATCCAACATAATCAATTAAAAAATATAAAAACTATGTAAAGCTTAATCATATAAAACAGGTTGAGAAAATATTTTTACAACTCTATGGGAAGCAACAAGTACCATTTTCTATGTCAAGCAAAAGTACCACAGCAGTAACTTCATAATTTAGATTATTGAAAATTCATATTTAATTTAGCACTCAAAATTTCTCCATCTGAATGGATCTTCCTCTTTTCTCATATCTATGCTTAATGTAATTACTCTCAGGCCATTGATCTCATATTTTTTTATGAAAATATATCCTCTATACCAGTTCCACCCAACCTTTTGTCTTCCATATCACACCAATAAATCAATTCATAGATAAGGGCACAGTAAACTAAGTGTTTATAGGTTCCGATGTGAATTAAAATAGAAAAGGAAAGAAATGCACTGTGACAGGAAAACAATCTATCATCATGATAATGAACTCCTATTAAATTAAAACATACATATCAAAATACATCAAGCATGAAATGTTACTCACATACATTACAAATTAACTAAAAGAGCTAAGACACATCACTTACCACTAGTATATATCACAGCATACCAATTGAGAAGCATGATCCTATACAATCAACATATTTGTTGCTAGATAAGCATATGTATTTTCTTATAAGAATAACTGGGTTCAATTGTACCCAGTTTAAAGTCAGCATACAAAGTGATTTAGGGGCTGTCGGGATGAAATATATCACTATATATTTGAAATAAAGATATCAAATATAGTCGACTTTCTGCTACCTAAGCTTTCTAATAATGCTCAACGTGTGATTTCTTAAATTTAAAGACTTATAAATATACAAAATTGTACATAAAAATGTATTAAAATATTTCTTCAGCCCTTTCTACGGTAGAAGTCTGTCATAACAAGTACAGCATGTAAAGAGAGTTGTGTTATGGCGAGTGATACTTTGACCATTGACAGTCTCACAGCAAAAAGGATAGGGAGTTCCGTCCGTTATAGTGAGTGGTTATTTCTGAAGTATCAATATCACAAAAGCCACATTTTTTTATTTGTCTTGCAAGAGGCATATATCTGAATCGTCAGTGGAAGTGAAAGACTAAGTCAGACAAGCAAACAGTAATCTGAGGCACATCTCTTCAAAGAGCAGAAAAAAATTAAATGAAAAAATTTAGTAAATTCATGTATTGGTTTCCAACAACTCGTCTCGCCTTTCCTTGGCAAATATGCCACAGGGAGCTTAGATTACAAAACTTGGCACCAAATCCTCTGATCCAGGATCGGTGGGAATATAGGAGATAAAAGCAGTGCTGATTTGGATTCCCTCAGTAAGGTCTCCCCCTCCCTTCCAACACAGTCATTCCTTATGAAGCGTATTGCTGCACCCAACGTTATTTGCTGGAAATGCGGCGAACTAATATAAATATGCAACGCGGCAGTTACTAAGTACAATAATGGTCGCGAGAGAAAAATAAATAAACAGTTTGAGTTGTGTTTGGTATTGAGCGTGTTGATTGTTGAAGTAAAGTTTCTGTATTGATTACGATCGGGAATAAAGTGTATTTTTTCGGATTACGAGAGTTGAGTAAATAATCCCGAACCCCACGGCTCGTAACAGTATGAATAAAAAATTTCTCGGGAAAGCAATTAGGTATGAATTAGGATTATCTAATGATATACCATTACTTTTCAACAATTGTTGTAAAAAGGTTTCCACATTTTATATTAGAGGATGCTTTGGTTATGGTTTATGAATCAATGAAATAATATTTTTGATACGAATATTCTTTATTATGTATTCTGAAACCTTTACGTAAGGATTAAAAACCCTACAGTTCCATTCTGCCATACTCGCTGTCCTTGAACAGTTATTCAGTATTATGAATCAGCTATAATGAGTATGCTTTATAATGAGTTATTTTCCATTTTTCGTCAGCTCTCATTATAACAGACTTCTACCATACTTGAGAATTACATTTTTTAATAAATAATTAAAATTAATCATCTGGAATGAAATTGCTGGCATATAATAACAACAGAAATCCCAATGAATCACAAACTTCACATAGGTATGTAAAAAGCAGATATTTTAATAAAAATATAGAGGTCTGATCTATACATGATTAAACACTGTGTGTAAATCAACTTTTCCTCAGAATATGTGACTGTAATTCATACCTGTGACATGGAATCCAGTTGAGGTTTCCAGGAAAATATCATCTCTATGTTCATTCCTGACTGGAGGTATAGGAGAACATTGTGGAGTTGCTTTGAATTTGATTGTAGAACGTTGCAAAGTAGGTGAGTTCATGGGGATATTTTTGGTATCTTCTGCCACCGTATCCTTCATTAAAATGATATAACAGAAATTAGTATTGAGAGCTGACTATAGTGAATAGTGAAGAATTCAAGGTTTGAAAACCTCCCAAGAGCAGTCTTTGTCAGCAAGTCATACCTCATTGCCACCACTTTTCAGAACAACAGAGGCTCATATTACTGACATTCTATGTAACACCTATGCACATTTCAATAGCTATCTACATCAGGGGTAGAAGAGTACTTCTGTTGTTTCAAAACCAGTGCCAATGAGGTAAGGATTGCTCATAAAGAATATTAATTGGAGATTTTTAACCTCAGCTAAGTGCCAATATTCTTTCCTTATATAGTAAAAAAAGTTTATAGAGAGACATTTATGAATGAATACACTTTAGAAAAGTAAGAACTGAAGTGTAATACAAATTTTGGAGATTCAAGGGCATAAAATCATTTTGAAATTGTAATAAGTATTAGAATGGAAAAAGTCCTGCATGAATATGATTCATATTTTTAGAAATATTAAGATGTTATGCTCAAATATCCACTTTTGTAAATAGCAAAGAGGGCAATAAATAATTATGTTAGACATAACTATACATATTATGAAAGACTTTGTAAATTACCTGTATCATAAGGAGAAAGGGTTTCATCCAATGTTGCAATTTCTTTCATTTAAATGATAAAATAAACCATTTAATCTCAATATACAATTCATAATATGCTAAATCATTAATACATTTGAGAAAAATAATTGCTGAAAGATTTCAATAAATACTGACAACAAAGAAAGTACTTTGGAAGCAAAGAACAGTAGCATGGGCAGCCCATAGATGCAGCTTACAAGGAGACGTCAGATATATGATATGACATATGATATGATGCATGAAAAATACAACGAAAATATCATAGACAAGGCATTGCCATATGAAGAAGATGATGATAGAAAAAATGTAAATCTGATTCATTAAATTGATTCAGAAAAGAATATAAGTCTTTTATACCAAATCATTATTTAGCAATAAATTGGCAATATTTTTTTACTGTGGAAAACCAGGGTCACCACTGCACAAGACAATTGGAAATGCTCAATGTTTCATCTTCATTTTCTTTAATTTATATTTTTGCCATCAGTATGCAATATTTACACTCTGAACATCATGAAGAAATTGACCACTAAGATACTTCATATTATCATTTTAATGTAACCGATAATTGTGTAGTGCTCTCTAATGTGTAACATTGTGAAAGAATATTGCACATTTATAATAATTAAAAGTTAGCTTGTAAAATCATTTTGGTGATGTATTTCACAGCCTCTGACAGTGCACACCTTTGGTTCTTAAAAGATTTCTTGCATCAAATGTTGATGAGGATATAAAAAATTGTGCCCAAGAGAATTAAATAAAAAAAAAGAATTAGGTACATGTTGAAAGTATGTAATGGTTATGAATGTTACAGAAAATGATGGAATACTTAGCTTAAAATCCATGTAAATACCCAAAATCATCCATCATTTTAATTACTTTGACTCTGCCACAATTTTAGTTTTATATACAGTAGAACCCCGTTTTTACGAACCTCGATTTTACGAAGTGACACAGTTTTACGAACCATTCCGCCGGTCCCGATCTTTGTACATGTTAAATGACCTCGGTTTTACGTAAAACCTCGATTTCATGTTTTACGAAGTGAGAAGCCGGTCCCTAGGAGTGACTGAACCCCGGTTTTACGAAGTATTTGAAATGGTTTTGTCGCATTGAGCTCAATACAACGGGATGACGATCGCCGTAAACAGGAGCAGCTGAAACCAGATCGTCTATATTGGGAAGACCCTCATCCCATGTATTTTAACTCTGTGTAAACTCTCAGTTAAGTTTCTATTTGGACGAGAGATTGAGAAAATAAAGCATGATAAAAATTTGTTTTCGACTTGGGGAGTTTTGGGCTCAGGTCTTGGCTGCTAAATTGGAGTGCGACTATTTAAAATCTCAAGGCTGCTGCAGGGATTTCGGATTTTTAATTAGTTAGTAAAAGATTGAAAAATAATGGTTGGATGGTGGACACCCTGAAAAATGTTTTTCTCCAAGCGAGGAAAAGTCGCGCGCGTTCAGTCAGAATCACTCTCTGCGCGAGGTGGCCTGTGTTGTTATATCCTGTGAGCCTATTAGTAAAATAATGGATAAAACATCGCTGACCAAGAAAAAGAGGAAGTCCCTGATTTTGGTCAACAAAATGTCAATTATCAAGGAAATACGTGATCGCGGGCAGATAAAAACAGAAATTGCTCGGAAGTATGGCTTTTCTTTACCTACATTGGCAGCAATCGTCAATTCAAGTGAAACAATTTTGAGTCACACAACAACATCATTAAAAACAAAGTACGTCTCATCGTCACAATTTGATCAACTGATAGGCAGCTGCAAAATGTTTTTTTAAGTGTCGTGCGTGCAAAATGCCTATAAGAGGACCAATTCTGAAGGAGAAGGCTCAGGTTTTGGCTCTTAAACTGAAGTGCGACAACTTTAAAGCCTCAAATGGGTGGCTTAATAGATTCAACAAAAGATACGGAATCTCTTCAATGAAAATCTGTGGAGAAGAAGGTAACGTCAACACAAAAGACGTTGAGCAGTGGCGTGAAATAAACGATGACATTGTGTCTAAATATTTCTCTCGAGATATATACAACCTGGATGAAACAGGTCTGTTTTTCAAGGCATTACCTGACTCCACCCTCGGGACCCGTGGTGAGAAATGTCGCGGAGGTAAAAAATCTAAGGATAGGGTTACAGTAATGCTGATATGTAACCAAGATTCAAGAAAGTTGAAACCAGTTGTGATTGCAAAATCAAGAGCTCCGCGTTGCTTCAAGAACGTGAAAAAATTTGCCTGTGTTGTATGAAAGTAATAAAAAAGCATGGATGACGACGGACATTTTTCAGAAGCAAATTATCTTCTTGCAGAGGAAGAGTGCATGCGAGAATCGCAATGTACTACTTCTTGTAGATAATGCCCCAGTTCATAAAATAGGCGGACTAGTGCTACCAAACGTCAAAGTACTTTTTCCGAGTCCAAATAGCACCAGTAAGATTCAACCGCTGGATATGGGAATAATTTACACCTTTAAAGTCCACTACCGAAGATTTCTCGTCCAGCACTATCTTCGGACGCTTGGTAAGTTCTATTTCTTTTCTATCATTTTGTATAAAAAATACCTACTCGTCGTCGCAAAGGATATATATTATATTTATATCCTTTGCGACCTCCATATTTTCTCTGGAATTATTTAATATTAGTAATATGATAGCCGCCGCAACCCCATCGCAGAACTTTGGTAAACCTTTTACTTGAAAGTAGCATTCCTGTGGAAGTACTTCGTTGCAGCTGTCATGGAAATTAGTTTAATTAAAGAATACTAAATTTGTTGTAATACGTTACTATTACTTAAATTTTGATGCATTTTCAATACGTAATTAATCAATTAAAAGCGTTTTACGTCGTTAGGTAAGAATTTGCGATCGCGACTTGTGATTTGTCACGCGACAAGATCGTTTAAAGTAGCCGCGAGTAAGTAATTCTTAATTGATTGCAAAATCAAGAGCTCCGCGTTGCTTCAAGAACGTTGAAACAAGATCGTTTAAAGTAGCCGCGAGTAAGTAATTCTTGAAAATCGCCGCTAAACGTCAGCGTATTAGAACGCACGTAAAAAAGAGGGAGTTTCAAATTAACTTAAGTAAAGTTCTTAAATGACTTAAAATATTTACGAGCTAGTTTCCTGGAATTCATGGCTGTGAGTTTCATTCACTTTGACATAAGTGAGTCTCCTAGGCTTTGAAATAAGGCCTATGCTATAAAGAGAATCAGTATAATCGTAGTCTAATTTTAAAATCCTTTCAATTTGAAGCAAATATACTGCAGATTGGCTCCTGGAAAGCCATGTGGGTACGCTCGTGACTCATGAGGAATCAGCTCTGATTTCAAATCCTGGTGGGAGCACATGGGCAAAATGACCTAAGCTGTCAAAGCGCTTACTACTACTACTGCTTCTACTATAGTGCACACAGAGAATTGCATGTGATATCTATTGTTTTCTTCCTGAGAATGAGCTTGTGACTCTTATTTGTGACAGAAATTAGTTTGACTTCATCCTCATAATTATTTGACAAGTTTAGACCTGCACAGTTTTGCTTTCTATAAGCAGAGCTTTAGTACGCATACATTAGTTGCATATAAAGCTTCTGATGTGCAAGATGTGCCTCCATGGACATTGCTCCATGCTGTGCGAGGAATTACCAGAGCATGGGACAGTGTCACTGCAAACACTGTTTCCAACTGTTGGAGATCAGCTGGTTTTGGTGACTCATCAATTATAGAGACAGAGGAGTTAGTGGAGGTTCCCACACTATAGGACCTCCTTAGTAAAGAAATGGCACAACTAAATCATTACATCCCAGATGCATCCTCTCATGCTGAGTCATATGTCAAGTGTGACTCTCATGTGGTGATGTATAACTGCAGTGAATTTAGTGAAGACGAAGAAGATTAGGATGAATTGAACTTGGATATCTCTTCTACAAGCTATGAAGATGACCCAGAAGCACCTTCCCCCCCTACAAGGGATGAATTAAGACACTCCATAAAAGTGCTTCACAATTCTCAAATGTTTACTGATGGTGTACCTGATTCATTCAATTATTACTTTTCAGGTACTATCTGATTAACTGAAAAAATCACCTCATCTCTCATTGAAACTTCCAAAAAACAAAAAAATAATTTATAATTATTTTAAAAAGTAATAAGTATAGAATTTTTTTCTGTTGTATTAAACATTAAACTGGATGTATAATTCATTTTATTGAAATATTACCTCCCTTTCAATCCCATTTAACTTTATGCTCTGCGTTACTGAACCTGGATTGGTATTGTAGAGATTTCAATTGCTTGAAAGAAAACCTCAAATTTACAAAGCCCGAATTTTACAAAGCGCAAATTTTTGGGTCCCTTCAACTTCGTAAAATTGAGGTTCTACTGTACATCATTTGTCCATTTAATCTGAGAAGGACCTCTCAATTCTTTAAACTATCTTTTAAATACAACCCAAATCAATGATAAATTATTTACTTAAAGAATGAGATCTCATTATCAGTACTCATTATCAAGCAAAAGACTTTCTTAATAATTAATTAGACAAATCATGTTGGATGTGTTATGAAATTCCAAGATGGGTATTTGATAAATCAAAGACCTAATATTCTAAACTATTTAGAAACTCTTGAATAATGTTACAATTGCTAAAAATAGGGGCTTCTTTTATTACATGGTGTACCTAAAATGATTGCTGGTAAAGAAAGATTACTACAGCAAGCATAAAGGGTGCAATTTGCATAGTTCTTATTTGTTTAGAAAAACAGGTGATGTTTAAATTCACGGAACTTATTGACAAATTACGTAGAACATAGTTTTTTTGAAAAGATTTAATAAATGCTTGAATAAATAGGGCAGTACATGAACTGAAAAATAAAATGTTGCTAACACACATCCAATCTTATCCCTTTTCAGAGAGACGAACAACAATAAGACCATCCAGTATGAACTTGGTGAATTCAACTCTAACCAGGGCCTTTGACAAACTTTGGAATAGCTTAGTGGTTAGAGCAACCGACTGGTAATCGGGAGACCTGGGTTCGATCCCCGGCTATGGCAGACTTTTTCTCCTTCTCTTCCACCTCGCAATTATAATAACATGTGTATCATGTAAGAAACTTCCCTCGTTCTCATCACCTTTGCCATTTCTGGGGCTTTCCGGAGTTGCTGTGTTGGCAGGTACATCTGCGATGTCCTTTCGTGGTGGAGGGCAATGCCATTCCTAATGGACCCTCCTCTACTTCTCCTCCATCATAGCTCTTGGAAGTGAAGGGGAGGTTGTGCTGCCGTGGTAGCTTAGTGGTTAGAGCAACCGACCGGCAATTGGTAGACCTGGGTTCGATCCCCGGCTACGGCAGACTTTTTCTCCTTCACTTCCACCTCGCAATTATAATAACATGTGTATCATGTAAGAAACTTCCCTCGTTCTCATCACCTTTGGAATAGATGACTGACTATTGGAAAACTCTCAGTATCCTGTGCTCTTTGCATGCAGACCATAATGTTACAAGGAGAGAACAATGTTACAATGGAGAGGACTGGACACTGATTGATCCTCTTAAATGAATGGGAAAACCTGATGAAATTAGTAGGGTGAAATTAAAATCGACATGCACTTTTGAGAGATAGTTCACACTCAATAGCTGAAACTTATATTGCTTATTGCTGTTTTAGTGGTGGTTTTTATCCAATGCTTCCTTACCGCCCATGGAAGAATATAGGTCTTTTATAAATCAATGTTTTGTTTAATAATAGGGTGGAATGTTTTCCTTTTACATATGTAAGTGTAACTTTAACATGGCATGGTTTTACTATTTTCTCTATGAAAATTTTAGGCTTGACTTTTCATGCATAACTCAACGTAATACATTTCTTTTTATTCATAATATAAATTGTCCTTACAAATTCCATTTCTAAGAATGAATTAATGAATGTGTCAGAGATGTATATTTTTTTACATCTTTTTGGTCATTAATTGTTAGTGAAATGGTAGCCAAAGAAGCAATCCTATTTAGAATTGGCCTTTGTAACTGTGTTGAATTGTCAATTGAAAAGTTACTAAGGATTATTTTATTTGTATGCAGTGGTGTCAAATTTTTTCTCGGGGGTCTTGGTGTAGAGAAGTCAAGGGAGATAAGGCTATTTTTGGCAAAATAGTAGCTTTTGAGAAAAATCAGTGGGTTTTATTAGACAGATACATTTTAAAAAGATTATTTCCCTTTGTTGTTGATTGAGTTTAGTTGTGACTAGATGGCTAATCTCCTTTTAGTAGAAAGATGCATTATTGTATAGATTTTTCAATTTTAGTTAATTTATAAAGTAATGTCATTTGTTTGCTTATCCTACAGAATGTATACTAGGAATGAAACCCCCCCAAACCAATGCTAGATTGAAAATTTAATTAATGATTCTTTATATTTATAGTGAAGTTTGTTAGGTTTAACTTGGAAGCTTTATAATAAAAAGACTTTAAATGGCATTAGTGAAAACTTAACTTAAATCGTTGAATGTCATTGCAAGTATTGGTTATAAGTGAAGGTTTAAGTAACTTTCTTTTTATGACTAGACCTTCAAAATAACTTGAGATGGAATGATAAATATGAATGTAATAAAATGTAAATTAACAAATAGTTTTTAAACTTTACTATTTTTCTGCTGTTCAGTTTCATGCAAATAGTGAAATGAATTCATTATAAAACTATTTTCTTGAGAGTTTTGATATTTTAATAAAAAGTGCAATGGAATTTGGATAATATCTAATATTTGAAATGTATACATCATAATTTGTCGGCTAAGCATTGCAATGAATCTTAAAGAGTTTCTAGAAATTGTGAAGATCAGCTTGCTTTTGTTGATTCAAAGTGAAAATCAATGAAGTTGAAATTTTCTACATAATAATGGCTGATTGAAACTTCTGATTCCTTTTCGTGCATATTTTTTGCCTTTCTGTCACAATACTATTATATTATAAATGTCTACTGTGGAGTAATTGTATATTTTCAAATTATGCCAAGTTTTTGATTACTTTTTATGTACAGGACTGCTGAAAAATTACTTCCAAGTAGCCAAAAATCAATCTGCAATGACAATCAATTGCTCCAACAGTCTTTGCGTGTATTTAGCAGATCTTATAAAAATATTCATATGAAAATTACTTAAGTTAACTTCATTTACTTTGAATTTAGTTTGTATGAAATTGTGTGAAAATTTAAAAGCTAACTTATGAAATTCATTTCATTAAATTTTATTAATTTCAGTTGAGATAATTTTAAGTTACCTAAAAATTTAACTTTATTTTTCCATGAAAGTTATACTTAGCATTCTAAATTTTAGTCTTAAAATATTTATTTTCTGTGAAATCAGATGTCAAGTTTCATTGATTAATGAAAATTGTTTAAACTGATTTGTTTAATGTAATCGATTGACAAACTGTTTTAAACAATTCTTTTATGTAATTATATAAAATCTCAATAAACTTTTGAAATTTGATTGTGTAATTTTTGACTTTATTAAAGGTTCAATTATTCAATATCCAGCACTGAAATATTTCCAAGTCCAGATCATAAACATGGGAAAATGTCAAGTCTAGAAACATTTGATAATTCAAACTAGTCAACTTATTTTTTTGTTGACTTGTCTGCATTTGCAAATATTTTGTGTACTTTGATTTAAGTCCACAAAATATATGTAAATCTCAGTGAGTCTAGAGAGACTGGCCTAGTATCCTCTTTTCGTCTATGTGAGCAATGTTTGAATGTGTGCAAAAAGCACACATTCAACTGTACCTTCGGTAATTCAATAAACAGTATTAATTTCATTTGACCATTTTTTATTGAACATTTATTTTACAGTATACACTATACATTCATTTAACAACTTAAAAATAAATTGCATATTAAACTTTAATAAACATGGGTAAATTACATCTTCACTTCAGTTCCTTGCTTTGCAAAAATCAAACTACACGATAGTATCATTTTAAAATCCATGCCTACAATAGAAATATTTTACAACAGTCATATGTTCACTTAATAAGAGTGTTGACAATCTCCTACAAATGAAAGATTCAATTTTAGAAATTTGTAAAGAAAAAATAAGTTTTCTATAATAGAAATTTTTCACAGAAGAAATTGTCAATTCCTAAGAGAAATCAATAATACAAGATATATTTTGACAGATGATAGATCACTTCAATCACTTTGATTATGCTTTCACCATCACAGAAAACTCACTCACTCACTGAACAATGTAAATGAATAGCTCTCACATGAGTAAATAACATCACTTTCATCATAATCTTCAGCATCAACTGAAAAATTGAAATTAGCACTCTATACTATTTTGGTGAAAGAATACATTTAAAATGTAGCATGTTTCACAGAAAATAGATGTTCACATTGCAATTTCTTAGTTCAAGCTTTCACTTTTACTGAAAATTTGATCAATTATAATGGACTTATAACCATTATAACTAATTCTTCTTCTTCTACAACTATTTCACCATTTCAGAGATATTGTATCATAAACACTTTACTCGAACCTTATTTACTAAATGTTAAACTGTTTTCCTTGATTAAACTAGTATAAACATTTCATATGCTAAATTAATCAATTGCAAAAGTAAAAAAATAAGCCTGTGCATAAGGAAAAATAAAAATGGAACTTATTGTAGTAGTTCTTAAAAGTTTTTAGAAAGTAAATCTTCCCCTGAAAGAGTTTGCTGTCATAAATAAAAAATCACAAGGCACTTGTTAATTTATGTATAATGATTAACTTACAAGAGAAATATTTTCACATGAGTTTAGTATTAAGAAGTTTTTGCACAAGTTTATGAACATTTTTGCATTTTCACTAAAGTCTGAACACTTTCTGTTTATGCTTCACATTTGTTCGCATGAGTTTCACACTTCACAAAAGATCACATTAGAATATGTAAATACATATACACTTTCACTTTTAGTCTCTAAAATGCACTGAACAATTGCTGACAATTATACAACCAAAACGAAATTTCTCACAAAATAATTTCTGTTGCACAAAGGTAAGTCTTCACACTAATATATTATTTCACTTTTGCTGAAAATTTTACCAATTATAATGCACCAAGAATTTCTTGTCCACAATATTCCCAATTAAACTAATTTAAGAAAAACAAGTTCGCATACTATAAACCATGAAATCTGAATTTCCTGAATAAGATAAACCAATAAAAAATACTGTCTAATAAGTCTGCTAATCACAAAAAGTGAACTATAATTGTTGAAATATAATCAGGTTTGTTTCTCTGTGTTTATTTGTATGTTGTGTCTAACGCCAATGCCATCTATGGTATGCAAGGTATGGTGGTTGCAAGGGGATTTGATCAGAAAAGGGGTATTGATTATGAAGAGACTTTTTCCCCTGTTGTAAGGAATTCTACTGTTAGGTTATTATTTGCATTATCTGTTGAGATGTCTGCTCCAATTGAACACTTAGATGTAAAGACTGCATTTTTGTATGGAGATTTAAGGGAAATTGTTTATATGAATCAACCTGAAGGATTTTCTGTCAAGGGACAAGAGAATAAAGTTTGTCTTTTAAAAAGGGCTATTTATGGGTTGAAGCAATCCTCTAGGGCTTGGTATGAGAAACTTCATTGTACTTTATTAGAATTAGGCTTTGAAAGGTGTGATCATGACCCTTGTGTATATATTAGATCTAAAAATGATTGCCTAGCTGTACTTGCTATTTATGTGGATGATCTATTAATATTGTGTGATAATGTTGATGAGAAAGGTAAACTAAAAAGGCAGCTAAAGCAAAAATTTGAAATTAAAGATCTGGGTGAGGTGAATTATTTGTTAGGTATGAGAATACAGAGGAAAGGTGAGAATTTGTTTGTAGATCAAAGACAATATGTTGAGCATGTCTTAAAGAAATTTGGGATGTGGGACTGCAAGCCTATTACAACCCCAATGGAACCTGGGGTGAAATTACTGAAGGGAGAGGTATGTGATCCTAATATTCCCTATCAGACATTAATTGGATGTCTTATGTATTTGGCTGTAAAAACAAGGCCTGGTATTGCCTTTGCTGTAACCGATTTGAGCCAATTTAATTTATGTCATAATAATGAACATTGTGTAGCTGCGGAAAGAGTCTTGAGGTATCTAAAAGGAACAATTGACTATTCCTTGGTTTATTCAAAAATAGATTCAAAAATTTCTGGTTTTGCAGACTCTGATTGGGGAAGTGATATGAATGATAGAAGATCATATTCAGGATATGTTTTCATGTTTGCAAATGGTCCAATTAGTTGGGAATGTAGAAAACAACAGACTGTGGCATTAAGCAGCACTGAGGCTGAATATATTGCACTCTCCACAGCTGCAAAGGAAGCAGTATTTTTGCAAAATATTTTGAATAGTATAATTGGCAGAAGGGAGTGTATAACCATGTACAATGATAATCAATCTTCTCAGAGAATTGTAGAGAATATTGTATGTAATGGCAGAACAAAGCATATAGATGTGCAGCATCATTTCATTAGGAGTAAGGTAGAAGATAAAACTGTTTCTTTGGAGTATATTCCTTCAGAAGAGATGTTGGCTGATGTACTAACTAAGAGCCTTCTGAAAGTAAAGCATAATAGGTTTGTTGAAGGTATGAGACTCGACAGAAAACAACCAGATTAAGGGAGAGTGTTGAAATATAATCAGGTTTGTTTCTCTGTGTTTATTTGTATGTTGTGTCTAACGCCAATGCCATCTATGATATTGTATGTGATTTAGTGATTTTGTATTTCAACTGTTTTTACTTGTTGTAGCCATGTTGCTTATTAAAGTTTAGTCGCCATGTGCTCGTTGAATGGATACGGTCTCCTTTATTTCATTCTATCCCTTGCGTTATCCGTTGCTGTGCAAATGGCGTGTTCGTAAGTCATGTAACAACAATAATAATAATAATATAAGTTTTATTTGGCACCAAGCTATTCGTTAATACAAACATTGTAGTCATGAAAAAGAGTTTAGCACCATAAAGGAAAAGTGCTTACAGTAACAGCACATAAACAAAGAAGAGAAAAAAATAGAATATCACAAAAGAAACCACTAAAAATACCATAGGAACTCACAATAGGATAAAACCATAAATAAAAATTAAGAAATATATAAAAATACACAATATAGTACTAATACAAACATAAGGAAATTTTCATATACAGTGAGTAAATTAAATTTCATTTTCAAAAAGACAGTTTTTCAATTTTCTTTGAAATTTCATCAGATCTTGTGAATTTTTTACCTCTGTTGGGAGCGAATTATAGAGTATTATTCCTTGAAAATAAGGACTTCTGTGTTTCAGTCTTAGAAACAAAAGGAATATGGAAATCCCTTCCTCCTCTTGTGTTATGCCCATCACTATTTGTCTTTAATATATTATTTAAGTATTCTGGCATAAACCCCATTTTTATTTTATGTATAAAAGTAAGCACCTGATATTTAAGACCATGTTCCACATTTAACCATCTTAGTTTTTGAAGCATATGGTTAATTCTTGTATATCTATCACATTTTAATATTAATCGCATTGCTTTATTTTGTAGTATTTGTAATCTATTTTTTTCCCTTTGACTAGTAAGATACAAAAAAATTGCACAATAATAAAAATGTGACATTATAATACAGTTATATATCACTTTTGTTGTGTTGATGGAAATGACTTTACTAACTCAAGCTGGGAAGTTTAATTTTTTTGCAACCTTATTACAGACATAATCTACGTGCTTATCAAATTTTAATTTTCTATCCACTATCACACCTAAATATTTATATAACTATGCATTATTTACAACCAATAAAAGCTAACTTAATACTAGCAGCCATTACACAAAACTCTAACAAGGATTCAGTCAGGAAATGAAATGCTCTGAATATTTTCTGAGACCTCTTTTATTACTTTAAGTAGCCATACATGTAAAATTGAATTCAACACATCCATGCTAACACTGATCTATTAAAGCCTTATTACCTGAAGGAAAAAAACCATACCATGATAACCATAATAAAGTGCTTTGACTGCTTCATAATAATTGCATGACCAGCGAGGTTTGCTCAAGCCAAAAAAATCGGCAGCAGTAGGGCATGCACTAACAGCTGTTTTTCCAACCAAATTCAAAGAATGTGCACAGTATGGTACAAAAATAGCGTAAGGATCCGGGTCTAGTATTCGAGCTTGGATACCTTGATATTTTTCAGACATATTGGGGGTATTATCATAAGATTGATTTCGGCAGTTTGCAATGTCTATCCCCAAGTCTTCTAAAAACTTCACAAGCGCAGCTGCTATCTTCTTACCAGTATGTCCACAATTAGGTATCAGAGTAAAAAAGCTCAACAGGACGGATTCCATCCAAGTATCTAACAACTATACTGTCAACTGATCTATATGACCTTCGTCGGGAGTAGAGTCGACTGACACTGAATAATACTTCGTTTTTTGCATGAGAATGAACATTTCTTTTAACACTTCTTAGGCCATAATTTCAATGATTTCCTCACTAATCGTAGGAGACAGATAACTAATATTTCCAGTACCCTTATTGCCGTGTTTCTTCAGATGCTCGTCAAGGAACGGATCATATTCAGAAATCAATTCGAGTATTCCAAGATAATTTCCATTACTTTTTATTTGAACTTCATGAAAATATGGCCCGTATATTGTATTAGAAATTAGAATTATGATCTTAGGAAATATGATATTATAATTACAAATATTATTATATCATTATATTGGTTCCTGAAATGTAAATGTAAGAATGCTTGTATGCATTAATATTAAAAATGGTTGGAATAAGATAAATTAAACTATCCCCATTTCTATAAAACATTAGCCACTCAAAAAAAATATTTTGCATGTTTTTTAACTATCCTATCTAGTTTAGAAAGATAAAAATTTCATGAAAAACCTCTATCTCATCAACAGTAAACGATTCTTTCCAAAAACCAACATCATTCAGGTAGTTCTGATTCTGATTTTCTAGTGTTACCTTGGAGTCAGTTAATGTTGTTGAAGTACTTCCCTGTTATTGGAAATAAGTATCAATTGCCGGTCCAATCAAATACTTTTTGATGTCACAAATAACCTCAAAAGTTATGAATTTCGTACATAAACTTATAGAATTCTTAAAAGTCATGTAGGTTTTAGAGAAAACTGATAACATTTTTGTAAATTTATATGATATCCAAATGAAACTTATGGACCTTAAATTTTTCATTAGATGACTCTACCAATTTTCACCCCTTTACAATGTGCTCCTTTTAGAATTCCTCTCAGAAATTTTCAAGATTAGAAAGATTTTTATGAGTTCTGCAAAAGATTCTTGTACGGAGGGTCTTATAAAGGTAAATAAAGCTTGCAGGGTTACCTTATAAAGGGTTTGAAGATTTGTTTTTGTTGCTTTTCTCGATAAAATCTCGAAAAAACGAGGAAAATTAAGAAAAAAAAAGAGAAATGAAATTCAAATTTCGCTAAAATTATTCGTTTTTGTTGCTATTTACGATCATATCTCGATAAAATTAGGAAAATTAAGGGAAAAAAGGTGAAAAAAATTAAAATTTCGCTAAAATTATTCGTTTTTGTTGCTTTTTTCGATAATAACTCAATAAAACGAAGAAAATAAAGGAAAAATAATAGGAAAAAAATTGATATTTCGCTAAAATTATTCGTTTTTGTTGCTTTTTCCGATAATATTTCGATAAAACGTGGAAAATTAAAGTAAAAGAATAGGAAAAAATTGATATTTCGCTAAAATTATTCGTTTTTATTGCTATTTACGGTCATATCTCGATAAGATGAGGAAAATTAAGGGAAAAAATGAGGAACAAAATGGAAATTTTTCTAAAATTATTCGTTATTGTTTCTTTTTTCGATAATATCTCGATAAAATGAGGAAAATTAAGATTAAAAAGAGGAATAAATTTGAAAATTCGCAAAAATTACTCGTTTATGTTTCTTTTCACGGTCATATCTCGATAAAATTAGGAAAATTAAGGGAAAAAGAGAAAAAAAGTTGAAATTTCGCTAAAATTATTCGTTTTGTTGCTTTTTCGATAATATCTCGATAAAATTAGGAAATTTAAAGAATAAAATGGAAATATTTTAAATTTCGCTTAAAATATTCGTGTATTTGCTTTATTCGATAATATTTCGATAAAATGAGGAAAATTAAGGAAATACAATAGCAAAAAAATTGATATTTCACAAAAATTATTCGTTTTTGTTACTTTCTTCGATTATATCTCGAATAAATGAGGAAAATTAAGGAAAAAAAAGGGGAAAATAATTAATATTTTGCTAAAATTATTCGTTTTTGTTGCTTTTTTTGATAATAACTCAATAAAACGTAGAAAATAAAGGAAAAATAATACGAAAAAAATTGATATTTCGCTAAAATTATTCGTTCTTGTTGCTTTTTCCGATAATATCTCGATAAAATGAGGAAAATTAACGGAAAAAATGAGGAAAAAAATGGAAATTTTTCTAAAAGTATTCGTTTTTGTTTCTTTTTTCGCTAAATATCTCGATAAAATGAGGAAAATTAAGAAAAAAAAGAGTAATGAAATTGAAAATTCGCAGAAATTACTCGTTTTTGTTGCTTTTCACGGTCATATCTCGATGAAATTAGGTAAATTAAGGGAAAAAGAGAAAAAAAAGTTGAAATTTTGCTAAAATTATTCGCTTTTGTATCTTTATTCGATAATGTCTCGATAAAATAAGAAAACAAAATAGGAAAAAATTGATGTTTCGCTAAGATTATTCGTTTTTGTTGCTTTTTTTGATGATATCTCTATAAAATGAGGAAAAATAAGGATGAAAAAGGGGGAAAAATTGAAATATAGCTAAAATTATTCGTTCTTGTAGTTTTTTTTTTATAATATCTCGATTAAACGAGGAAAATTAACGGAAAAGAATAGGAAAAAAATTGATGTATCGCTAAAAATATTCGTTTTTGTTGCTTTTTTGATGATATCTCGATAAAATTAGGACAATTACGGAATAAAGCGGAAACTATTTAAATTTCGCTAAAATGTTTCGTTTTTGTTGCTTTATTCGATGATATCTCGACAAAATGAGAAAAATTAAGGAAAAAGAATAGGAATAAAATTAATATTTCGCTAAAATTCTTCGTTTTTGTTGCTTTTCTCGATAATATCTCGATATAAAAAGGAAAATTTAGAGGAAAAAAAGGGGGAAAAAATTAAAATTTTGCTAAAATTATTCGTTTTTGTTGCTTTTTTCGATAATAACTCAATAAAACGAAGAAAATAAAGGAAAAATAATAGGAAAAAAATTGATATTTCGCTAAAATTATTCGTTTTTGTTGCTTTTTCCGATAATATTTCGATAAAACGTGGAAAATTAAAGTAAAAGAATAGGAAAAAATTGATATTTCGCTAATATTATTCGTTTTTATTGCTATTTACGGTCTTATCTCGATAAGATGAGGAAAATTAAGGGAAAAAATGAGGAACAAAATGGAAATTTTTCTAAAATTATTCGTTATTGTTTCTTTTATCGATAATATCTCGATAAAATGAGGAAAATTAAGATTAAAAAGAGGAATAAATTTGAAAATTCGCAAGAATTACTCGTTTATGTTTCTTTTCACGGTCATATCTCGATAAAATTAGGAAAATTAAGGGAAAAAGAGAAAAAAAGTTGAAATTTCGCTAAAATTATTCGTTTTGTTGCTTTTTCGATAATATCTCGATAAAATTAGGAAATTTAAAGAATAAAATGGAAATATTTTAAATTTCGCTTAAAATATTCGTGTGTTTGCTTTATTCGATAATATTTCGATAAAATGAGGAAAATTAAGGAAATACAATAGCAAAAAAATTGATATTTCACAAAAATTATTCGTTTTTGTTACTTTCTTCGATTATATCTCCAATAAATGAGGAAAATTAAGGAAAAAAAAGTGGAAAATAATTAATATTTTGCTAAAATTATTCGTTTTTGTTGCTTTTTTTGATAATAACTCAATAAAACGTAGAAAATAAAGGAAAAATAATACGAAAAAAATTGATATTTCGCTAAAATTATTCGTTTTTGTTGCTTTTTCCGATAATATCTCGATAAAATGAGGAAAATTAACGGAAAAAATGAGGAAAAAAATGGAAATTTTTCTAAAAGTATTCGTTTTTGTTTCTTTTTTCGCTAAATATCTCGATAAAATGAGGAAAATTAAAAAAAAAAGTGTAATGAAATTGAAAATTCGCAGAAATTACTCGTTTTTGTTGCTTTTCACGGTCATATCTCGATGAAATTAGGTAAATTAAGGGAAAAAGAGAAACAAAAGTTGAAATTTTGCTAAAATTATTCGCTTTTGTATCTTTATTCGATAATGTCTCGATAAAATAAGAAAACAAAATAGGAAAAAATTGATGTTTCGCTAAGATTATTCGTTTTTGTTGCTTTTTTTGATGATATCTCTATAAAATGAGGAAAAATAAGGATGAAAAAGGGGGAAAAATTGAAATATAGCTAAAATTATTCGTTCTTGTAGTTTTTTTTTTATAATATCTCGATTAAACGAGGAAAATTAACGGAAAAGAATAGGAAAAAAATTGATGTATCGCTAAAAATATTCGTTTTTGTTGCTTTTTTGATGATATCTCGATAAAATTAGGACAATTACGGAATAAAGCGGAAACTATTTAAATTTCGCTAAAATGTTTCGTTTTTGTTGCTTTATTCGATGATATCTCGACAAAATGAGAAAAATTAAGGAAAAAGAATAGGAATAAAATTAATATTTCGCTAAAATTCTTCGTTTTTGTTGCTTTTCTCGATAATATCTCGATATAAAAAGGAAAATTTAGAGGAAAAAAAGGGGGAAAAAATTAAAATTTTGCTAAAATTATTCGTTTTTGTTGCTTTTTTCGATAATAACTCAATAAAACGAAGAAAATAAAGGAAAAATAATAGGAAAAAAATTGATATTTCGCTAAAATTATTCGTTTTTGTTGCTTTTTCCGATAATATTTCGATAAAACGTGGAAAATTAAAGTAAAAGAATAGGAAAAAATTGATATTTCGCTAATATTATTCGTTTTTATTGCTATTTACGGTCTTATCTCGATAAGATGAGGAAAATTAAGGGAAAAAATGAGGAACAAAATGGAAATTTTTCTAAAATTATTCGTTATTGTTTCTTTTATCGATAATATCTCGATAAAATGAGGAAAATTAAGATTAAAAAGAGGAATAAATTTGAAAATTCGCAAGAATTACTCGTTTATGTTTCTTTTCACGGTCATATCTCGATAAAATTAGGAAAATTAAGGGAAAAAGAGAAAAAAAGTTGAAATTTCGCTAAAATTATTCGTTTTGTTGCTTTTTCGATAATATCTCGATAAAATTAGGAAATTTAAAGAATAAAATGGAAATATTTTAAATTTCGCTTAAAATATTCGTGTGTTTGCTTTATTCGATAATATTTCGATAAAATGAGGAAAATTAAGGAAATACAATAGCAAAAAAATTGATATTTCACAAAAATTATTCGTTTTTGTTACTTTCTTCGATTATATCTCCAATAAATGAGGAAAATTAAGGAAAAAAAAGTGGAAAATAATTAATATTTTGCTAAAATTATTCGTTTTTGTTGCTTTTTTTGATAATAACTCAATAAAACGTAGAAAATAAAGGAAAAATAATACGAAAAAAATTGATATTTCGCTAAAATTATTCGTTTTTGTTGCTTTTTCCGATAATATCTCGATAAAATGAGGAAAATTAACGGAAAAAATGAGGAAAAAAATGGAAATTTTTCTAAAAGTATTCGTTTTTGTTTCTTTTTTCGCTAAATATCTCGATAAAATGAGGAAAATTAAAAAAAAAAGTGTAATGAAATTGAAAATTCGCAGAAATTACTCGTTTTTGTTGCTTTTCACGGTCATATCTCGATGAAATTAGGTAAATTAAGGGAAAAAGAGAAACAAAAGTTGAAATTTTGCTAAAATTATTCGCTTTTGTTTCTTTATTCGATAATGTCTCGATAAAATAAAAAAAATAAGAAAACAAAATAGGAAAAAATTGATGTTTCGCTAAGATTATTCGTTTTTGTTGCTTTTTTTGATGATATCTCTATAAAATGAGGAAAAATAAGGATGAAAAAGGGGGAAAAATTGAAATATAGTTAAAATTATTCGTTCTTGTAGTTTTTGTTTATAATATCTCGATTAAACGAGGAAAATTAACGGAAAAGAATAGGAAAAAAATTGATGTATCGCTAAAATTATTCGTTTTTGTTGCTTTTTTTGATGATATCTCGATAAAATTACGACAATTACGGAATAAAGCGGAAACTATTTAAATTTCGCTAAAATGTTTCGTTTTTCTTGCTTTATTCGATAATATATTTCGACAAAATGTGGAAAATTAAGGAAAAAGAATAGGAATGAAATTAATATTTCGCTAAAATTATTCGTTATTGTAGCTTTTTTCGATAATATCGCGATAAAACGAGGAAAATTAAGGAAAAATAATAGGAAAAAAATTGATGTTTCGTCAAAATTATTCGATTTTGTTGCTTTTCTCGATAATATCTCGATAAAACGAGGAAAATTAAGAAAAAAAAAGGGAAATTAAATTTAGCTTTTTGCTAAAATTATTCGTTTTTGTTACTTTTTCCGATAATATCTCGATAAAACGTGGAAAATTAAAGAAAAAGAATAGAAAAAAATTGATATTTCGCTAAAATTATTCGTTTTTGTTGCTTTTTTCGATAATATCTCGATAAAATTAGGAAAATTACGGAATAAAGCGGAAACTATTTAAATTTCGCTAAAATGTTTCGTCTTTCTTGCTTTATTCGATAATATATTTTGACAAAATGTGAAAAATTAAGGAAAATAATAGGAATGAAATTAATATTTCGCTAACATTCTTCGTTTTTGTTTCTTTTTACGATAATATCTCGATATAAATAGGAAAATTAACGGAAAAAAAGGGGAATAAAATTGATATTTCGTCAAAATTATTCGATTTTGTTGCCTTTCTCGATAATATCTCGATAAAACAAGGAAAATTAAGAAAAAAAAGGGAAATTAAATTTAACTTTTTGCTAAAATTATTCGTTTTTGTTGCTTTTTTTGATGATATCTAGATAAAATTAGGACAATTAAGGAATAAAGCGGAAACTATTTAAATTTCGCTAAAATGTTTCGTTTTTTTTGCTTTATTCGATAATATATTTCGACAAAATGTGGAAAATTAAGGAAAAAGAATAGGAATGAAATTAATATTTCGCTAAAATTATTCGTTATTGTAGCTTTTTTCGATAATATCG
This sequence comes from Sympetrum striolatum, assembly GCA_947579665.1. Lineage (NCBI taxonomy): Eukaryota > Metazoa > Arthropoda > Insecta > Odonata > Libellulidae > Sympetrum > Sympetrum striolatum. The sequence goes on along the minus strand of OX388346.1, from coordinate 70,957,952 downwards.
CGATATAACGAGGAAAATTAAGGAAAAATAATAGGAAAAAAATTGATGTTTCGTCAAAATTATTCGATTTTGTTGCTTTTCTCGATAATATCTCGATAAAACGAGGAAAATTAAGAAAAAAAAGGGAAATTAAATTTAGCTTTTTGCTAAAATTATTCGTTTTTGTTGCTTTTCTCGATAATATCTCGATAAAACAAGGAAAATTAAAGAAAAAGAATGAGGAAAAAAAACGAAATTTTTCAAAAATTATTCGTTATTGTTTCTTTTTTCGATAATATCTCGATATAAATAGGAAAATTTAGAGGAAATAAAGGTAAAAAAAATAAAAATTTTGCTAAAATTATTTGGTTTTGTTGCTTTTTACTATAATAACTCAATAAAACGAAGAAAATGAAGGAAAAATAATAGGAAAAATTGATATTTCGCTAAAATTATTCGTTTTTGTTGCTTTTAACCGATAATATCTCGATATAACGTGGAAAATTAAAGAAAAAAAATAGGAAAAAAATTGATATTTCGCTAAAATTATTCGTTTTTGTTGCTTTTTCCGATAATATCTCGATATAACGTGGAAAATTAAAGTAAAAGAATATGAAAAAATGAATATTGTGCAAAATTCTTCATTTTTGTTGCTTTTTTCGATAATATCTCGATATAAATAGGAAAATTAAGGGAAAAAAAGGGGAAAAATTTAAAATTTCGCTAAAGTTATTCGTTTTTGTTGCTTCTTTCGATAATATTTTTTTATGGGAAAAAGATAAAAAAAGTTGAAATTTTGCTAAAATTATTCGTTTTTGTTGCTTTTTTCGGGAATATCTCAATAAAATTAAGAAAATTAAGGAAAAAACGGGGAAAAATAAAAAATTTCGAAAAATTATTCGTTTTTGTTCCTTTTTTCGATAATAACATAATAAAACGAAGAAAATAAAGGAAAAATAATAGTAAAAAAATTGATATTTCGCTAAAATTATTCGTTTTTGTTGCTTTTTCCGTTAATATATCGATAAAACGTGGAAATTTAAAGTAAAAGAAAAGGAAAAAATTGATATTTCGCTAAAATTATTCGTTTTTGTAGCTATTTACGATCATATCTCGATACAATGAGGAAAATTAAGGGAAAAAATGAGGAAAAAAATGGAAATTTTTCTAAAATTATTCGTTATTGTTTCTTTTTTCGATAATATCTCGATAAAATGAGGAAAACTAAGGAAACGGAATAGGAAAAAAATTGATATTTCGCTAAAATTATTCTTTTTTGTTGCTTTTTTCGATAATATCTCGATGAAACGAGGAAAATTAAGGAAAAATAATAGGAAAAAATTGATATTTCGTCAAAAGTATTCGACCATGTTGCTTTTCTCGATTATATCTCGATAAAACGAGTAAAATTAAAGTAAAAGAATAGGAAAAAAATTGAAATTTCGCTAAAATTATTCGTTTTTGTTATTATTTACGGTCATATCTCGATTAAATGAGGAAAATTAAGGGAAAAAATGAGGAACAAAATGGAAATTTTTCTAAAATTATTCGTTATTGTTTCTTTTTTCGATAATATCTCGATAAAATGAGGAAAATTAAGATTAAAAAGAGGAATTAATTTGAAAATTCGCAAAAATTACTCGTTTATGTTTCTTTTCACGGTCATATCTCGATAAAATTAGGAAAATTAAGGGAAAAAGAGAAAAAAAGTTGAAATTTCGCTAAAATTATTCGTTTTGTTGCTTTTTCGATAATATCTCGATAAAATTAGGAAATTTAAAGAATAAAATGGAAATATTTTAAATTTCGCTTAAAATATTCGTGTGTTTGCTTTATTCGATAATATTTCGATAAAATGAGGAAAATTAAGGAAATACAATAGCAAAAAAATTGATATTTCACAAAAATTATTCGTTTTTGTTACTTTCTTCGATTATATCTCGAATAAATGAGGAAAATTAAGGAAAAAAAAGGGGAAAATAATTAATATTTTGCTAAAATTATTCGTTTTTGTTGCTTTTTTTGATAATAACTCAATAAAACGTAGAAAATAAAGGAAAAATAATACGAAAAAAATTGATATTTTGCTAAAATTATTCGTTTTTGTTGCTTTTTCCGATAATATCTCGATAAAACGTGGAAAATTAAAGAAAAAGAATAGGAAAAAAATTGATATTTCGATAAAATTATTCGTTTTTGTAGCTATTTTCGATAATATCTCGATGTAATTAGGAAAATTAAGAAAAAATAATAGGAAAAAATTGATATTTCGTCAAAAGTATTTGTTTTATTTGCTTTTCTCGATAAAATTCCGAAAAAACGAGGAAAATTAAGAAAAAAAAAATAAATGAAATTCATATTTCGCTAAAATTATTCGTTTTTGTTGCTATTTACGATCATATCTCGATAAAATGAGGAAAATTTACGGAAAAAATGAGGAAAAAAATGGAAATTTTTATAAAAGTATTCGTTTTTGTTTCTTTTTTCGCTAAATATCTCGATAAAATGAGGAAAATTAAGGAAAAAAAGTAATGAAATTGAAAATTCGAAAAAATTACTCGTTTATGTTTCTTTTCACGGTCATATCTCGATAAAATTAGATAGATTAAGGGAAAAAGAGAAAAAAAGTTCAAATTATGCTAAAATTATTCGTTTTGTTGCTTTTTCGATAATATCTCGATAAAATTCGGAAAATTAAGGAATAATGAGGAAACAATTTAAATTTCGCTAAAGTTATTTGTTTTTTTGCTTTATTCGATAATATTTCATTAAAATGAGGAAAATTAAGGAAAAATTATAACAAAAAAATTGATATGTCGCAAAAATTATTCGTTTTAGTTACTTTCTTCGATAATATCTCGATTAAATGAGGAAAATTAAGGAAAACAAAGGGGAAAAAAATTAAAATTTTGCTAAAAGTATTCGTTTTTATTGCTTTTCACGGTCATATCTCGATAAAATGAGAAAAATTAAGGAAAATAGAGGGAAAAAATTAAAATTTCGCTAAAATTATTCGTTTTTGTTACTTTATTCGATAATATCTCGATAAAATGAGGAAAACTAAGGAAAAAGAATAGGAAAAAAAATTGATATTTCGCTGAAATTATTCTTTTTTGTTGCTTTTTTCGATAATATCTCTATAAAACGAGGAAAATTAAGGAAAAATAATAGCAAAAAAATTGATATTTCGTCAAAAGTATTCGACCTTGTTGCTTTTCTCGATTAGATCTCGATAAAACGAGTAAAATTAAAGTAAAAGAATAGGAAAAAATTGAAATTTCGCTAAAATTATTCGTTTTTGTTGCTATTTACGGTCATATCTCGATTAAATGAGGAAAATTGAGGAAAAATAATAGGAAAAAAATTGATATTTCGTCAAAATTATTCTTTTTTGTTGCTTTTCTCGATAATATGTCGATAAAACGAGGAAAATTAAGAAAAAAAAAGAGAAATGAAATTGAAATTTTGCTAAAATTATTCGTTTTTGTTGCTTTTTACGGTCATATCTCGATTAAATGTGGAAAATTAACGGAAAAAATGAGGAAAGAAATGGAATTTTTCTAATAGTATTCGTTTTTGTTTCTTTTTTCGCAATATATCTCGATAAAATGAGGAAAATTAAGAAAAAAAAGAGTAACGAAAATGAAAATTCGCTAAAATTACTCGTTTTTGTTACTTTTCACGGTCATATCTCGATAAAATTAGGAAAATTAATGAGAAAAAAAAATTGAAATTTCGCTAAAATTATTCGTTTTGTTGCTTTTCCGATAATATCTCGATAAAATTAGGAAAATTAAAGAATAAAGAGGAAACAATTTAAATTTCTCTAAAATTATTCGTTTTTTTGTTTTATTCGATAATATTTCGATAAAATGAGAAAAATTAAGGAAAAACAATTCCAAAAAATTGATATTTCGCAAAAATTATTCGTTTTTGTTACTTTCTTCGATAATATCTCGATTAAATAAGGAAAATTAAGGAAAAAAAGGGGAAAATAATTAAAATTTGGCTAAAATTATTCGTTTTTGTTGCTTTATTCGATAATATCTCGATAAAATGAGGAAAAATAAGGAAAAAGAATAGGGAAAAAATTGATATTTCGCTAAAGTTATTCGTTTTTGTTGCTTTTTTCGATGACATCTCGATTAAATTAGGAAAATTAAGGGAAAAAAAGGGAAAAAATTAAAATTTCGCTAAAATTATTCGTTTTTGTTTCTTTTTCCGATAATAACTCAATAAAACGAAGAAAATAAAGGAAAAATGATAGGGAAAAAATTGATGTTTCGCTAATATTATTCGTTTTTGTTACTTTTTCCGATAATATCTTGATAAAATGAGGAAAATTAAGAATAAAAAGAGGAATGAATTTGAAAATTCGCAAAAATTACTCGTTTCTGTTTCATTTCACGGTCATATCTCGATAAAATTAGTAAATTAAGGGAAAAAGAGAAAAAAGTTGAAAATTCGCTAAAATTATTCGTTTTGTTGATTTTTCAATAATATCTCGATAAAATTAGGAAATTTAAAGAATAAAGAGGAAACAATTTAAAATTCGCTAAAAATATTCGTTTTCTTGCTTTAATCGATAATTTATCGATAAAATGAGAAAAATTAAGGATAAACAATAGCAAAATAATTGATATTTCCCAAAAAATATTCGTTTTTGTTACTTTCTTCGATAATATCTCGATTAAATGAGGAAAATTAAGGAAAAAAAAGGGAAATTAAGTAAGATTTTGCTAAAATTATTCGTTTTTATTGCATTATTCGATAATATCTCGATAAAACGAGGAAAAATAAGGAAAAAGAAAAGGGAAAAAATTGATATTTCGCAAAAATTATTCGTTTTTGTTGCTTTTTTCGATGACATCTCGATAAAATTAGGAAAATTAAGGGGAAAAAAGGGAAAAAATTAAAATTTCGCTAAAATTATTCGTTTTTGTTGCCTTTTTCGATGACATCTCGATAAAATTAGGAAAATTAATGGAAAAAAAGGTGAAAAAAATTAAAATTTCGCTTAAATTATTCGTTTTTGTTGCTTTTTTCGATAATAACTCAATAAAATGAAGAAAATAAAGGAAAAATATTAGGAATAAAATTGATATTTCGCTAAAATTAATCGTTTTTGTTGCTTTTTTCGATAATATCTCGATAAAACGAGGAAAATTAAGGAAGAAGAATAGGAAAAAAATTGATATTTTGCTAAAATTATTCGTTTTTGTTCCTTTTTTCGATAATATCTCGATAAAACGAGGAAAATTAAGGAAAAATAATAGGAAAAAATTGATATTTCGTCAAAATTATTCGTTTTTGTTGCTTTTCTCGATAATATCTCGATAAAACAAGTAAAATTGAAGAAAAAGAATAGTAAAAAAATTGAAATTCGCTAAAATTATTTGTTAATTTTGCTATTTACGGTCATATCTCGATAGAATGAGGAAAATTAAGGGTAAAAATGAGGAAAAAAATGGAAATTTTTCTAAAATTATTCGTTTGTGTTTCTTTTTTCGATAATATCTCGATAAAATGCGGATAATTAAGAAGAAAAAGAGGAATGAATTTGAAAATTTGCAAAAATTACACGTTTTTGTTGCTTTTAACGGTCATATCTCGATAAAATTAGGAAAATTAAGGGAAAAAGAGAAAAAAAGTTGAATTTTCGCTAAAATAATTAGTTTTGTTGCTTTTTTGATAATATCTCGATAAAATAAGGAAATTTAAAGAATAATGAGGAGACAATTTAAATTTCGCTAAAATTATTCGTTTTTTTGCTTTATTCGATCATATTTCGATAAAATGAGGAAAATTAAGGAAAGACAATAGCAAAAATATTGATATTTCGCAAAAATTATTCGTTTTTGTTACTTTCTACGATAATATCTCGATTAAATGAGGAAAATTAAGGAAAAAAAAAAGAAATTAAGTAAGATTTTGCTAAAATTATTCGTTTTTATTGCTTTATTCGATAATATCTCGATAAAACGAGGAAAAATAAGGAAAAAGAAAAGGGAAAAAATTGATATTTCGCTAAAATTATTCGTTTTTGTTGCTTTTTTCGATGACATCTCGATAAAATTAGGAAAATTAAGGGGAAAAAAGGGAAAAATTAAAATTTCGCTAAAATTATTCGTTTTTGTTGCTTTTTTCGATGACATCTCGATAAAATTAGGAAAATTAAGGGAAAAAAAGGTGAAAAAAATTAAAATTTCGCTTAAATTATTCGTTTTTGTTGCTTTTTTCGATAATAACTCAATAAAATGAAGAAAATAAAGGAAAAATATTAGGAATAAAATTGATATTTCGCTAAAATTAATCGTTTTTGTTGCTTTTTTCGATAATATCTCGATAAAACGAGGAAAATTAAGGAAAAAGAATAGGAAAAAAATTGATATTTTGCTAAAATTATTCGTTTTTGTTCCTTTTTTCGATAATATCTCGATAAAACGAGGAAAATTAAGATTAAAAAGAGGAATAAATTTGAAAATTCGCAAAAATTACTCGTTTATGTTTCTTTTCACGGTCATATCTCGATAAAATTAGGAAAATTAAGGGAAAAAGGGAAAAAAAGTTGAAATTTCGCTAAATTTATTCGTTTTGTTGCTTTTTCGATAATATCTCGATAAAATTAGGAAAATTAAGGAATAATGAGGAAACAATTTAAATTTCGCTAAAGTTATTTGTTTTTTTGCTTTATTCGATAATATTTCGATAAAATGAGGAAAATTAAGGAAATACAATAGCAAAAAAATTGATATTTCACAAAAAGTATTCGTTTTTGTTACTTTCTTCGATTATATCTCGAATAAATGAGGAAAATTAAGGAAAAAAAAGGGCAAAATAATTAATATTTTGCTAAAATTATTCGTTTTTGTTGCTTTTTTTGATAATAACTCAATAAAACGTAGAAAATAAAGGAAAAATAATGCGAAAAAAACTGATATTTCGCTAAAATTATTCGTTTTTGTTGCTTTTTCCGATAATATCTCGATAAAACGTGGAAAATTAAAGAAAAAGAATAGGAAAAAATTGATATTTCGCTAAAATTATTCGTTTTTTTAGCTATTTTCGATAATATCTCGATAAAACAAGGAAAATTAAGGATAAAATGAGGAAAAAAATGGAAATTTTTCTAAAAGTATTCGTTTTTGTTTCTTTTTTCGGTCATATCTCGATTAAATGTGGAAAATTAACGGAAAAAATGAGGAAAGAAATGGAATTTTTCTAATAGTATTCGTTTTTGTTTCTTTTTTCGCAAAATATCTCGATAAAATGAGGAAAATTAAGAAAAAAAAGTGTAATGAAATTGAAAATTCGCAGAAATTACTCGTTTTTGTTGCTTTTCACGGTCATATCTCGATGAAATTAGGTAAATTAAGGGAAAAAGAGAAAAAAAAGTTGAAATTTTGCTAAAATTATTCGCTTTTGTTTCTTTATTCGATAATATCTCGATAAAATAAGAAAAAATAAGAAAACAAAATAGGAAAAAATTGATGTTTCGCTAAGATTATTCGTTTTTGTTGCTTTTTTTGATGATATCTCTATAAAATGAGGAAAAATAAGGATGAAAAAGGGGGAAAAATTGAAATATAGCTAAAATTATTCGTTCTTGTAGTTTTTTTTATAATATCTCGATTAAACGAGGAAAATTAACGGAAAAGAATAGGAAAAAAATTGATGTATCGCTAAAATTATTCGTTTTTGTTGCTTTTTTTGATGATATCTCGATAAAATTAGGACAATTACGGAATAAAGCGGAAACTATTTAAATTTCGCTAAAATTATTCGTTTTTGTTTCTTTTTCCGATAATAACTCAATAAAACGAAGAAAATAAAGGAAAAATGATAGGGAAAAAATTGATGTTTCGCTAATATTATTCGTTTTTGTTACTTTATCCGATAATATCTTGATAAAATGAGGAAAATTAAGAATAAAAAGAGGAATGAATTTGAAAATTCGCAAAAATTACTCGTTTAAGTTTCATTTCACGGTCATATCTCGATAAAATTAGTAAATTAAGGGAAAAAGAGAAAAAAGTTGAAAATTCGCTAAAATTATTCGTTTTGTTGCTTTTTCAATAATATCTCGATAAAATTAGGAAATTTAAAGAATAAAGAGGAAAAATTTAAAATTCGCTAAAAATATTCGTTTTCTTGCTTTAATCGATAATTTATCGATAAAATGAGGAAAATTAAGGATAAACAATAGCAAAATAATTGATATTTCACAAAAAATATTCGTTTTTGTTACTTTCTTCGATAATATCTCGATTAAATGAGGAAAATTAAGGAAAAAAAAGGGAAATTAAGTAAGATTTTGCTAAAATTATTCGTTTTTATTGCTTTATTCGATAATATCTCGATAAAACGAGGAAAAATAAGGAAAAAGAAAAGGGAAAAAATTGATATTTCGCTAAAATTATTCTTTTTTGTTGCTTTTTTCGATGACATCTCGATAAAATTAGGAAAATTAAGGGGAAAAAAGGGAAAAATTTAAAATTTCGCTAAAAATTATTCGTTTTTGTTGCCTTTTTCGATGACATCTCGATAAAATTAGGAAAATTAAGGGAAAAAAAGGTGAAAAAAATTAAAATTTCGCTTAAATTATTCGTTTTTGTTGCTTTTTTCGATAATAACTCAATAAAATGAAGAAAATAAAGGAAAAATATTAGGAATAAAATTGATATTTCGCTAAAATTAATCGTTTTTGTTGCTTTTTTCGATAATATCTCGATAAAACGAGGAAAATTAAGAAAAAAAATCTGATGTGGCCAGCACATGACTTTCTCCATATATAAGATGTAAATATTTATCTACAATAGTAATTTCGAACTCTATATTCAGTCTAAACAAGGAAGATGAGTGTTTAATTTATATATTATTATCTTTTACGTCACAAACATTATAAATAATGTTTTTCGGGACATGCTCGATGAAAAAAGATGAATTTCGCCTTTCGCCCATAGAGCCCAGAGCGCCCACAAAGTACATAATCAGCAACTTCCGGTTTATCAGTATTTCATTAATAACTCCTAAACAATCAGTGATAAAAAAATATGTTTCATACAAAAGTTATAGTAAATTACATTTTCTACAACATTTTATAAATAATAGTATATACCTAAATATCATATTTATGGAGATATTTTGAAAACCGGAAATAAGCTTTGAAAAATGAAGCTCAACTTCCGGTTAACCGAATCCCTCCAAAAACTAATCAACTCTAACGACTGTAATAAAAGTACAATATATGAAATTTGGTGTTGATCCGACAATTAGTTTTTATGTTAGACGGCCCACAAAGTACATAATCATCTTCTTCCGGTTTATCAGTATTTCACGAATAACTCCTAATCAACCGGTGATACAAAAATATATTAAATGCAAAAGTTATAGTAAAATAAATTACCTAAAAATTTTATTAGTAATACAGTATACGTATATATCATATTTATGGAGATATTTTGAATACCGGAAATAAGCTTTGAAGAATGAAGCTCAACTTCCGGTTAACCGAATCCCTCCAAAAACTAATCAACTCTAACGACTGTAATAAAAGAACAATAAAGAAATTTGGTGTTGATCCGACAATTAGTTTTTATGTTAGACGGCCCACAAAGTACATAATCATCTTCTTCCGGTTTATCAGTATTTCACGAATAACTCCTAATCAACCGGTAATACAAAAATATATTAAATGCAAAAGTTATAGTAAATTACATTACCTAAAACTTTTATTAGTAATACAGTATACGTATATATATATTTATGGAGATATTTTGAAAACCGGTAATGAGCTTTAATGAATAAAGCTCGACTTCCGGTATACCGATTTACTCCAAAAACTAATCAACTCTGACAGCACACACACCACTACTATATATGAAGTTTGGTATTGATACGACTAATATTTTTCACGTTAGAGCGCCCACTATCACACACACACACACACACACACACACACACACATACACACAGACATCATTCCGAAAATGGTCAAAACGTGTTCTAGGGACCCCAAAACATGTATTTCCGTTGAAATCTCGAAGTCGAAATTTTTCATGAAAACAATACTTTCTCTATACTTCGTATATGGAGAAAGTAAAAAGGGAAATTAAATTTAACTTTTTGCTAAAATTATTCGTTTTTGTTGCTTTTTTTATGATATCTAGATAAAATTAGGACAATTAAGGAATAAAGCGGAAACTATTTAAATTTCGCTAAAATGTTTCGTTTTTCTTGCTTTATTCGATAATATATTTCGACAAAATGTGGAAAATTAAGGAAAAAGAATAGGAATGAAATTAATATTTCGCTAAAATTATTCGTTATTGTAGCTTTTTTCGATAATATCGCGATAAAACGAGGAAAATTAAGGAAAAATAATAGGAAAAAAATTGATGTTTCGTCAAAATTATTCGATTTTGTTGCTTTTCTCGATAATATCTCGATAAAACGAGGAAAATTAAGAAAAAAAAGGGAAATTAAATTTAGCTTTTTGCTAAAATTATTCGTTTTTGTTGCTTTTTTCGATAATAAATCAATAAAACAAAGAAAATAAAGGAAAAATAATAGGAAAAAAATGATACTTCGCTAAAATTATTCGTTTTTGTTGCTTTTTCCGATAATATCTAAATAAAACGTGGAAAATTAAAGAAAAAGAATTGGAAAAAAATTAAAATTTCGCTAAAATTATTCGTTTTTGTAGCTTTTTCGGATAATATCTCGATAAAACAAGGAAATTTAAGTAAAAATAATAGGAAAAAAATTGATATTTCGTCAAAATTATTCGTTTTTGTTGCTTTTCTCGATAATATCTTGATAAAACGAGAATAATTAAGAAAAAAATAGAGAAATGCAATTGAAATTTCGCTAAAATTATTCGTTTTTTTTGCTATTTACGGTCATATCTGGATAAAATGAGGAAAAAGAAGGATGAAAAAGGGGGAAAATTGAAATATAGCTAAATATATTCGTTTTTGTTGCTTTTCTCGATAATATCTCGATTAAATGAGGAAAATGAAGGAAAAAAAAGGGGAAAATAATTAAAAGTCTGCTAAAATTATTCGTTTTTATTGCTTTTCACGGTCACATCTCGTTAAAATGAGGAAAAATAAGGAAAAAGAATAGGAAAAAATTGATATTTCGCTAAAATTATACGTTTTTGTTGTTTTTTCGATGATATCTCCATAAAATTAGGAAAATTAAGGGAAAAAAAGGTGAAAAAAATTAAAATTTCGCTAAAATTATTCGTTTTCGTTGCTTTTTTCGATAATAGCTCAATAAAATGAAGAAAATAAAGGTAAATTATTAGAAATAAAATTGATTTTTCGCTAAAATTAATCATTTTTGTTGCTTTTTTCGATAATATCTCGATAAAACGAGGAAAATTAAGGAAAAAGAATAGGAAAAAAATTGAGAAATTGCCAAAATTACTCATTTTTGTTCCTTTTATCGATAATATCTCGATAAAAAGAAGAAAATTAAGGAAAAATAATAGGAAAAAAATTGATATTTCGTCAAAATTATTCGTTTTTGTTGCTTTTCTCGATAATATCTCGATAAAAAAAGGAAAATTGAAGAAAAAGAATAGTAAAAAAATTGAAATTTCGCTAAAATTATTTGTTTTTGTTGCTATTTACGGTCATATCTCGATAGAATGAGGAAAATTAAGGGTAAAAAGAGGAAAGAAATGGAAAAATTTCTAAAATTATTCGTTTGTGTTTCTTTTTTCGATAATATCTCGATAAAATGCGGATAATTAAGAAGAAAAAGAGGAATGAATTTGAAAATTCGCAAAAATTACACGTTTTTGTTGCTTATAACGGTCATATCTCGATAAAATTAGGAAAATTAAGGGAAAAAGAGAAAAAAAGTTGAATTTTCGCTAATATTATTCGTTTTGTTGCTTTTTTGATAATATCTCGATAAAATGAGGAAAATTAAGGAAAAAAGAGGAAAAAAATTGGAATTACGCTAAAGTTATTCGTTTTTGTGGCTTTATTCGATAATATCTCAAAAAAATGAGGAAAAATAAGGAAAAAGAATAAGAAAACAATTGATATTTCGCAAAAATTATTCGTTTTTGTTGCTTTTTTCGATGATATCTCGATAAAATTTGGAAAATTAAGGATAAAAAAGGGGGAAAAATTGAAATATCGCTAAAATTACTCGTTCTTGTAGCTTTTTTTGATAATATCTCAATAAAACGAGGAAAATTAAGGACAAAGAATAGGAAAGAAATTGATATTTCGCTAAAATTATTCGTTTTTGTTGCTTTTTCCGATAATATCTCGATATAACGTGGAAAATTAAAGAAAAAGAATATGAAAAAATGAATATTTTGCAAAATTCTTCATTTTTGTTGCTTTTTTTCGATAATATCTCGATATAAATAGGAAAATTAAGGGAAAAAAAGGGGAAAATTTAAAATTTCGCTAAAATTATTCGTTTTTGTCGCTTTTATCGATAATATTTTGCTAAGGGAAAAAGAGAAAAAAAGTTGAAATTTCGCTAAAATTATTAGTTTTTGTTGCTTTTTCTGGGAATATCTCGATAAAATTAAGAAAATTAAGGAAAAAATGGGGGAAAAATTTTAAATTTGAAAAATTATTCGTTTTTGTTGCTTTTTTCGATAATGACTCTATAAAACGAAGAAAATAAAGGAAAAATAATAGGAAAAAATTGATATTTCGCTAAAATTATTCGTTTTTGTTGCTTTTTCCGATAATATCTCGATAAAACGTGGAAAATTAAAGTAAAAGAATAGGAAAAAATTGATATTTCGCTAAAATTATTCGTTTTTGTAGCTTTTTTCGATAATTTCTCGATAAAACGATGAATATTAAGGAAAAATAATAGGAAAAAAATTGATATTTCGTAAAAATTATTCGTTTTTGTTGCTTTTCTCGATAATATCTCGATAAAACAAGGAAAATTAAAGAAAAAGAATAGGAAAAAAATTGAAATTTCGCTATAATTATTCGTTTTTGTTGCAATTTACGGTCATATCTCGATAAAATGAGGAAAATTAAGAGAAAAAATGAGGAAAAAAAAACGAAATTTTTCTAAAACTATTCGTTATTGTTTCTTTTATGATAATATCTCGATAAAATTAAGAAAATTAAGGAAAAAAAAGGGGGAAATATTTAAAATTTCGAAAAATTATTCGTTTTTGTTGCTTTTTTTGATAATGACTCAATAAAACGAAGAAAATAAAGAAAAAATAATAGGAAAAAAATTGATAATTCACTAAAATTATTCGTTTTTTTGCTTTTTCCGATAATATCTCGGTAAAACGTGGAAAATTAAAGTAAAAGAATATGAAAAAAATGAATATTTTGCAAAATGCTTCATCTTTGTTGCTTTTTTTCGATAATATCTCGATATAAATAGGAAAACTAAGGGAAAAAAAGGGGAAAAATTTAAAATTTCGCTAAAGTTATTCGATTTTTGTTGCTTTTTTCGATAAAATTTTGCTAATCGAAAAAGAGAGAAGAAGTTGAAATTTCGCTAAAATTATTCGTTTTTGTTGCTTTTTTCGGGAATATCTCGATAAAATTAAGAAAATTAAGGAAAAAAAAATGGGGGAAAATTTAAAATTTCGAAAAATTATTTGTTTTTGTTGCTTTTTTCGATAATGACTCAATAAAACGAAGAAAATAAAGGAAAAATAATAGGAAAAAAATTGATATTTCGCTAAAATTATTTGTTTTTGTTGCTTTTTCCGATAATATTTCGATAAAACATGGAAAATTAAAGTAAACGAATAGGAAAAAATTGATATTTCGCTAAAATTATTCATTTTTGTAGCTTTTTTCGATAATTTCTCGATAAAACGATGAATATTAAGGAAAAATAATAGGAAAAAAATTGATATTCGTAAACATTATTCGTTTTTGTAGCTTTTCTCGATAATATTTCGATAAATCAAGGAAAATTAAAGAAAAAGAATAGGAAAAAAATTGAAATTTTGCTATAATTATTCGTTTTTGTTGCTATTTACTGTCATATCTCGATAAAATGAGGAAAATTAAAAAAAGAATGAGGAAAAAAAAACGAACTTTTTCAAAAATTATTCGTTATTGTTTCTTTTTTCGATAATATCTCGATATAAATAGGAAAATTTAGAGGAAATAAAGGTAAAAAAAATTAAAATTTTGTTAAAATTATTTGGTTTTGTTGCTTTTTACTATAATAACTCAATAAAACGAAGAAAATGAAGGAAAAATAATAGGAAAAATTGATATTTCGCTAAAAATATTCGTTTTTGTTGCTTTTAACCGATAATATCTCGATATAACGTGGAAAATTAAAGAAAAAAAATAGGAAAAAAATTGATATTTCGCTAAAATTATTCGTTTTTGTTGCTTTTTCCGATAATATCTCGATATAACGTGGAAAATTAAAGTAAAAGAATATGAAAAAAATGAATATTTTGCAAAATTCTTCATTTTTGTTGCTTTTTTCGATAATATCTCGATATAAATAGGAAAATTAAGGGAAAAAAAGGGGAAAAATTTAAAATTTCGCTAAAGTTATTCGTTTTTGTTGCTTTTTTCGATAATATTTTTTTATGGGAAAAAGATAAAAAAAGTTGAAATTTTGCTAAAATTATTCGTTTTTGTTGCTTTTTTCGGGAATATCTCAATAAAATTAAGAAAATTAAGGAAAAAACGGGGAAAAATAAAAAATTTCGAAAAATTATTCGTTTTTGTTCCTTTTTTCGATAATAACATAATAAAACGAAGAAAATAAAGGAAAAATAATAGTAAAAAAATTGATATTTCGCTAAAATTATTCGTTTTTGTTGCTTTTTCCGTTAATATATCGATAAAACGTGGAAATTTAAAGTAAAAGAATAGGAAAAAATTGATATTTCGCTAAAATTATTCGTTTTTGTAGCTATTTACGATCATATCTCGATACAATGAGGAAAATTAAGGGAAAAAATGAGGAAAAAAATGGAAATTTTTCTAAAATTATTCGTTATTGTTTCTTTTTTCGATAATATCTCGATAAAATGAGGAAAACTAAGGAAACGGAATAGGAAAAAAATTGATATTTCGCTAAAATTATTCTTTTTTGTTGCTTTTTTCGATAATATCTCGATGAAACGAGGAAAATTAAGGAAAAATAATAGGAAAAAATTGATATTTCGTCAAAAGTATTCGACCATGTTGCTTTTCTCGATTATATCTCGATAAAACGTGGAAAATTAAAGTATAAGAATAGGAAAAAATTGATATTTCGCTAAAATTATTCGTTTTAGTAGCTTTTTTCGATAATTTCTGGATAAAACGATGAATATTAAGGAAAAATAATTGGAAAAAAATTGATATTTCGTTAAAATTATTCGTTTTTGTTGCTTTTCTCGATAATATCTCGATAAAACAAGGAAAATTAAAGAAAAAGAATAGGAAAAAAATTGAAATTTCGCTATAATTATTCGTTTTTGTTGCTATTTACGGTCATATCTCGATAAAATGAGGAAAATTAAGAGAAAAAATGAGGAAAAAAAAAAAATTTTCTAAAACTATTCGTTATTGTTTCTTTTATAATAATATCTCGATAAAATTAAGAAAATTAAGGAAAAAAGGAGGAAATATTTAATATTTCGAAAAATTATTCGTTTTTGTTGCTTTTTTTGATAATGACTCAATAAAACGAAGAAAATAAAGAAAAAATAATAGGAAAAAAATTGATAATTCACTAAAATTATTCGTTTTTTTGCTTTTTCCGATAATATCTCGGTAAAACGTGGAAAATTAAAGTAAAAGAATATGAAAAAAATGAATATTTTGCAAAATGCTTCATCTTTGTTGCTTTTTTTCGATAATATCTCGATATAAATAGGAAAATTAAGGGAAAAAAAAGGGGAAAAATTTAAAATTTCGCTAAAGTTATTCGATTTTTGTTGCTTTTTTCGATAATATTTTGCTAATCGAAAAAGAGAGAATAAGTTGAAATTTCGCTAAAATTATTCGTTTTTGTTGCTTTTTTCGGGAATATCTCGATAAAATTAAGAAAATTAAGGAAAAAAAAGGGGGAAAAATTTAAAATTTCGGAAAATTATTCGTTTTTGTTGCTTTTTTCGATAATGACTCAATAAAACGAAGAAAATAAAGGAAAAATAATAGGAAAAAAATTGATATTTTGCTAAAATTATTTGTTTTTGTTGCTTTTTCCGATAACGTTTCGATAAAACGTGGAAAATTAAAGTAAAAGAATAGGAAAAAATTGATATTTCGCTAAAATTAATCGTTTTTGTAGCTTTTTTCGATAATTTCTCGATAAAACGATGAATATTAAGAAAAAATAATAGGAAAAAAATTGATATTTCGTCAAAATTATTCTTTTTTGTTGCTTTTCTCGATAATATGTCGATAAAACGAGGAAAATTAAGAAAAAAAAAGAGAAATGAAATTGAAATTTTGCTAAAATTATTCGTTTTTGTTGCTTTTTACGGTCATATCTCGATTAAATGTGGAAAATTAACGGAAAAAATGAGGAAAGAAATGGTATTTTTCTAATAGTATTCGTTTTTGTTTCTTTTTTCACAAAATATCTCGATAAAATGAGGAAAATTAAGAAAAAAAAGAGTAACGAAAATGAAAATTCGCTAAAATTACTCGTTTTTGTTACTTTTCACGGTCATATCTCGATAAAATTAGGAAAATTAATGAGAAAAAAAAATTGAAATTTCGCTAAAATTATTCGTTTTGTTGCTTTTCCGATAATATCTCGATAAAATTAGGAAAATTAAAGAATAAAGAGGAAACAATTTAAATTTCGCAAAAATTATTCGTTTTTGTTACTTTCTTCGATAATATCTCGATTAAATGAGGAAAATTAAGGAAAAAAAAGGGAAATTAAGTAAGATTTTGCTAAAATTATTCGTTTTTATTGCTTTATTTGATAATATCTCGATAAAACGAGGAAAAATAAGGAAAAAGAATAGGGAAAAAATTGATATTTCGCAAAAATTATTCGTTTTTGTTGCTTTCTACGATAATATCTCGATTAAATGAGGAAAATTAAGGAAAAAAAAGGGAAATTAAGTAAGATTTTGCTAAAATTATTCGTTTTTATTGCTTTATTTGATAATATCTCGATAAAACGAGGAAAAATAAGGAAAAAGAATAGGGAAAAAATTGATATTTCGCAAAAATTATTCGTTTTTGTTGCTTTTTTCGATGACATCTCGATAAAATTAGGAAAATTAAGGGGAAAAAAGGGAAAAAATTAAAATTTCGCTAAAATTATTCGTTTTTGTTGCTTTTTTCGATGACATCTCGATAAAATTAGGAAAATTAAGGGAAAAAAAGGTGAAAAAAATTAAAATTTTGCTTAAATTATTCGTTTTTGTCGCTTTTTTCGATAATAACTCAATAAAATGAAGAAAATAAAGGAAAAATATTAGGAATAAAATTGATATTTCGCTAAAATTAATCGTTTTTGTTGCATTTTTCGATAATATCTCGATAAAACGAGGAAAATTAAGGAAAAAGAATAGGAAAAAAATTGATATTTCACTAAAATTATTCGTTTTTGTTGCTTTTTCCGATAATATCTCGATATAACGTGGAAAAGTAAAGAAAAAGAATAGGAAAAAAATTGATATTTCACTAAAAAAATTCGTTTTTGTTGCTTTTTCCGATAATATCTCGGTATAACGTGGAAAATTAAAGAAAAAGAACGGGAAAAAAATTGATATTTCGCTAAAATTATTCGTTTTTGTAGCTTTTTTCGATAATTTCTCGATAAAACGATGAATATTAAGAAAAAATAATAGGAAAAAAATTGATATTTCGTCAAAATTATTCTTTTTTGTTGCTTTTCTCGATAATATGTCGATAAAACGAGGAAAATTAAGAAAAAAAAAGAGAAATGAAATTGAAATTTTGCTAAAATTATTCGTTTTTGTTGCTTTTTACGGTCATATCTCGATTAAATGTGGAAAATTAACGGAAAAAATGAGGAAAGAAATGGTATTTTTCTAATAGTATTCGTTTTTGTTTCTTTTTTCACAAAATATCTCGATAAAATGAGGAAAATTAAGAAAAAAAAGAGTAACGAAAATGAAAATTCGCTAAAATTACTCGTTTTTGTTACTTTTCACGGTCATATCTCGATAAAATTAGGAAAATTAATGAGAAAAAAAAATTGAAATTTCGCTAAAATTATTCGTTTTGTTGCTTTTCCGATAATATCTCGATAAAATTAGGAAAATTAAAGAATAAAGAGGAAACAATTTAAATTTCGCAAAAAGTATTCGTTTTTGTTACTTTCTTCGATAATATCTCGATTAAATAAGGAAAATTAAGGAAAAAAAGGGGAAAATAATTAAAATTTGGCTAAAATTATTCGTTTTTGTTGCTTTATTCGATAATATCTCGATAAAATGAGGAAAAATAAGGAAAAAGAATAGGGAAAAAATTGATATTTCGCTAAAGTTATTCGTTTTTGTTGCTTTTTTCGATGACATCTCGATTAAATTAGGAAAATTAAGGGAAAAAAAGGGAAAAAATTAAAATTTCGCTAAAATTATTCGTTTTTGTTGCCTTTTTCGATGACATCTCGGTAAAATTAGGAAAATTAAGGGAAAAAAAGGTGAAAAAAATTAAAATTTCGCTTAAATTATTCGTTTTTGTTGCTTTTTTCGATAATAACTCAATAAAATGAAGAAAATAAAGGAAAAATATTAGGAATAAAATTGATATTTCGCTAAAATTAATCGTTTTTGTTGCTTTTTTCGATAATATCTCGATAAAACGAGGAAGATTAAGGAAAAAGAATAGGAAAAAAATTGATATTTTGCTAAAATTATTCGTTTTTGTTCCTTTTTTCGATAATATCTCGATAAAACGAGGAAAATTAAGGAAAAATAATAGGAAAAAATTGATATTTCGTCAAAATTATTCGTTTGTGTTGCTTTTCTCGATAATATCTCGATAAAACAAGGAAAATTGAAGAAAATGAATAGTAAAAAAATTGAAATTCGCTAAAATTATTTGTTAATGTTGCTATTTACGGTCATATCTCGATAGAATGAGGAAAATTAAGGGTAAAAATGAGGAAAAAAATGGAAATTTTTCTAAAATTATTCGTTTGTGTTTCTTTTTTCGATAATATCTCGATAAAATGCGGATAATTAAGAAGAAAAAGAGGAATGAATTTGAAAATTTGCAAAAATTACACGTTTTTGTTGCTTTTAACGGTCATATCTCGATAAAATTAGGAAAATTAAGGGAAAAAGAGAAAAAAAGTTGAATTTTCGCTAAAATAATTAGTTTTGTTGCTTTTTTGATAATATCTCGATAAAATAAGGAAATTTAAAGAATAATGAGGAGACAATTTAAATTTCGCTAAAATTATTCGTTTTCTTGCTTTATTCGATCATATTTCGATAAAATGAGGAAAATTAAGGAAAGACAATAGCAAAAATATTGATATTTCGCAAAAATTATTCGTTTTTGTTACTTTCTACGATAATATCTCGATTAAATGAGGAAAATTAAGGAAAAAAAAGGGAAATTAAGTAAGATTTTGCTAAAATTATTCGTTTTTATTGCTTTATTTGATAATATCTCGATAAAACGAGGAAAAATAAGGAAAAAGAATAGGGAAAAAATTGATATTTCGCAAAAATTATTCGTTTTTGTTGCTTTTTTCGATGACATCTCGATAAAATTAGGAAAATTAAGGGGAAAAAAGGGAAAAAATTAAAATTTCGCTAAAATTATTCGTTTTTGTTGCTTTTTTCGATGACATCTCGATAAAATTAGGAAAATTAAGGGAAAAAAAGGTGAAAAAAATTAAAATTTTGCTTAAATTATTCGTTTTTGTTGCTTTTTTCGATAATAACTCAAGAAAATAAAGGAAAAATATTAGGAATAAAATTGATATTTCGCTAAAATTAATCGTTTTTGTTGCATTTTTCGATAATATCTCGATAAAACGAGGAAAATTAAGGAAAAAGAATAGGAAAAAAATTGATATTTTGCTAAAATTATTCGTTTTTGTAGCTATTTTCGATAATATCTCGATAAAACAAGGAAAATTAAGGAAAAAATGAAGAAAAAAATGGAAATTTTTCTAAAAGTATTCGTTTTTGTTTCTTTTTTCGCTAAATATCTCGATAAAATGAGGAAAATTAAGAAAAAAAAAGTGTAATGAAATTGAAAATTCGCAGAAATTACTCGTTTTTGTTGCTTTTCACGGTCATATCTCGATGAAATTAGGTAAATTAAGGGAAAAAGAGAAAAAAAAGTTGAAATTTTGCTAAAATTATTCGCTTTTGTTTCTTTATTCGATAATGTCTCGATAAAATAAGAAAAAATAAGAAAACAAAATAGGAAAAAATTGATGTTTCGCTAAGATTATTCGTTTTTGTTGCTTTTTTTGATGATATCTCTATGAAATGAGGAAAAATAAGGATGAAAAAGGGGGAAAAATTGAAATATAGCTAAAATTATTCGTTCTTGTAGTTTTTTTTATAATATCTCGATTAAACGAGGAAAACTAACGGAAAAGAATAGGAAAAAAATTTATGTATCGCTAAAATTATTCGTTTTTGTTGCTTTTTTTGATGATCTCTCGATAAAATTAGGACAATTACGGAGTAAAGCGGAAACTATTTAAATTTCGCTAATATGTTTCGTTTTTGTTGCTTTATTCGATAATATCTCGACAAAATGAGAAAAATTAAGGAAAAAGAATAGGAATAAAATTAATATTTCGCTAAAATTCTTCGTTTTTCTTGCTTTTTTCGATAATATCTTGGTATAAAAAGGAAAATTTAGAGGAAAAAAAGGGGGAAAAAATTAAAATTTTGCTAAAATTATTCGTTTTTGTTGCTTTTTTCGATAATAGCTCAATAAAACGTTGAAAATAAAGGAAAAATAATAGGAAAAAAATTGATATTTCGCTAAAATTATTCGTTTTTGTTACTTTTTCCGATAATATCTCGATAAAACGTGGAAAATTAAAGAAAAAGAATAGAAAAAAATTGATATTTCGCTAAAATTATTCGTTTTTGTTGCTTTTTTCGATAATATCTCGATAAAATTAGGAAAATTAAGGATTAAAGCGGAAACTATTTAAATTTCGCTAAAATGTTTCGTTTTTCTTGCTTTATTCGATAATATATTTTGACAAAATGTGAAAAATTAAGGAAAAAGAATAGGAATGAAATTAATATTTCGCTAACATTCTTCGTTTTGTTTCTTTTTACGATAATATCTCGATATAAATAGGAAAATTAACGGAAAAAAAGGGGGAAAAAATTGATATTTCGTCAAAATTATACGATTTTGTTGCCTTTCTCGATAATATCTCGATAAAACAAGGAAAATTAAGAAAAAAAATCTGATGTGGCCAGCACATGACTTTCTCCATATATAAGATGTAAATATTTATCTACAATAGTAATTTCGAACTCTATATTCAGTCTAAACAAGGAGGATGAGTGTTTAATTTATATATTATTATCTTTTACGTCACAAACATTATAAATAATTTTTTTCGGGACATGCTCGATGAAAAAAGATGAATTTGGCCTTTCGCCCATAGAGCCCAGAGCGCCCACAAAGTACATAATCAGCAACTTCCGGTTTATCAGTATTTCATTAATAACTCCTAAACAATCAGTGATAAAAAAATATGTTTCATACAAAAGTTATAGTAAATTACATTTTCTACAACATTTTATAAATAATAGTATATACCTAAATATCATATTTATGGAGATATTTTGAAAACCGGAAATAAGCTTTGAAGAATGAAGCTCAACTTCCGGTTAACCGAATCCCTCCAAAAACTAATCAACTCTAACGACTGTAATAAAAGTACAATATATGAAATTTGGTGTTGATCCGACAATTAGTTTTTATGTTAGACGGCCCACAAAGTACATAATCATCTTCTTCCGGTTTATCAGTATTTCACGAATAACTCCTAATCAACCGGTGATACAAAAATATATTAAATGCAAAAGTTATAGTAAATTAAATTACCTAAAAATGTTATTAGTAATACAGTATACGTATATATCATATTTATGGAGATATTTTGAATACCGGAAATAAGCTTTGAAGAATGAAGCTCAACTTCCGGTTAACCGAATCCCTCCAAAAACTAATCAACTCTAACGACTGTAATAAAAGTACAATAAAGAAATTTGGTGTTGATCCGACAATTAGTTTTTATGTTAGACGGCCCACAAAGTACATAATCATCTTCTTCCGGTTTATCAGTATTTCACGAATAACTCCTAATCAACCGGTAATACAAAAATATATTAAATGCAAAAGTTATAGTAAATTACATTACCTAAAACTTTTATTAGTAATACAGTATACGTATATATATATTTATGGAGATATTTTGAAAACCGGTAATGAGCTTTAATGAATAAAGCTCGACTTCCGGTATACCGATTTACTCCAAAAACTAATCAACTCTGACAGCACACACACCACTACTATATATGAAGTTTGGTATTGATACGACTAATAGTTTTCACGTTAGAGCGCCCACTATCACACACACACACACACACACACACACACACACACACACATACACACAGACATCATTCCGAAAATGGTCAAAACGTGTTCTAGGGACCCCAAAACATGTATTTCCGTTGAAATCTCGAAGTCGAAATTTTTCATGAAAACAATACTTTCTCTATACTTCGTATATGGAGAAAGTAAAAAGGGAAATTAAATTTAACTTTTTGCTAAAATTATTCGTTTTTGTTGCTTTTTTTATGATATCTAGATAAAATTAGGACAATTAAGGAATAAAGCGGAAACTATTTAAATTTCGCTAAAATGTTTCGTTTTTCTTGCTTTATTCGATAATATATTTCGACAAAATGTGGAAAATTAAGGAAAAAGAATAGGAATGAAATTAATATTTCGCTAAAATTATTCGTTATTGTAGCTTTTTTCGATAATATCGCGATAAAACGAGGAAAATTAAGGAAAAATAATAGGAAAAAAATTGATGTTTCGTCAAAATTATTCGATTTTGTTGCTTTTCTCGATAATATCTCGATAAAACGAGGAAAATTAAGAAAAAAAAGGGAAATTAAATTTAGCTTTTTGCTAAAATTATTCGTTTTGTTGCTTTTTTGATAATATCTCGATAAAATGAGGAAAATTAAGGAAAAAAGAGGAAAAAAATTGGAATTACGCTAAAGTTATTCGTTTTTGTGGCTTTATTCGATAATATCTCAATAAAATGAGGAAAAATAAGGAAAAAGAATAAGAAAACAATTGATATTTCGCAAAAATTATTCGTTTTTGTTGCTTTTTTCGATGATATCTCGATAAAATTTGGAAAATTAAGGATAAAAAAGGGGGAAAAATTGAAATATCGCTAAAATTACTCGTTCTTGTAGCTTTTTTTGATAATATCTCAATAAAACGAGGAAAATTAAGGAAAAATAATAGGAAAGAAATTGATATTTCACTAAAATTATTCGTTTTTTTGCTTTTTCCGATAATATCTCGGTAAAACGTGGAAAATTAAAGTAAAAGAATATGATAAAAATGAATATTTTGCAAAATTCTTCATCTTTGTTGCTTTTTTCCGATAATATTTCGATAAAACGTGGAAAATTAAAGTAAAAGAATAGGAAAAAATTGATATTTCGCTAAAATTATTCGTTTTTGTAGCTTTCTTTGATAATTTCTCGATAAAACGATGAATATTAAGGAAAAATAATAGGAAAAAAATTGATATTCGTAAAAATTATTCGTTTTTGTTGCTTTTCTCGATAATATTTCGATAAATCAAGGAAAATTAAAGAAAAAGAATAAAAAAAAAATTGATATTTCGCTAAAATTATTCGTTTTTGTTGCTTTTAACCGATAATATCTCGATATAACGTGGAAAATTAAAGAAAAAAAATAGGAAAAAAATTGATATTTCGCTAAAATTATTCGTTTTTGTTGCTTTTTCCGATAATATCTCGATATAACGTGGAAAATTAAAGTAAAAGAATATGAAAAAAATGAATATTTTG
Source organism: Sympetrum striolatum (assembly GCA_947579665.1). Classification (NCBI taxonomy): domain Eukaryota; kingdom Metazoa; phylum Arthropoda; class Insecta; order Odonata; family Libellulidae; genus Sympetrum; species Sympetrum striolatum. Next base: position 70,933,939 of record OX388346.1, on the reverse strand, counting down.
CAAAATTCTTCATTTTTGTTGCTTTTTTCGATAATATCTCGATATAAATAGGAAAATTAAGGGAAAAAAAGGGGAAAAATTTAAAATTTCGCTAAAGTTATTCGTTTTTGTTGCTTTTTTCGATAATATTTTTTATGGGAAAAAGATAAAAAAAGTTGAAATTTTGCTAAAATTATTCGTTTTTGTTGCTTTTTTCGGGAATATCTCAATAAAATTAAGAAAATTAAGGAAAAATAAAAAATTTCGAAAAATTATTCGTTTTTGTTCCTTTTTTCGATAATAACATAATAAAACGAAGAAAATAAAGGAAAAATAATAGTAAAAAAATTGATATTTCGCTAAAATTATTCGTTTTTGTTGCTTTTTCCGTTAATATATCGATAAAACGTGGAAATTTAAAGTAAAAGAATAGGAAAAAATTGATATTTCGCTAAAATTATTCGTTTTTGTTGCTATTTACGATCATATCTCGATACAATGAGGAAAATTAAGGGAAAAAATGAGGAAAAAATGGAAATTTTTCTAAAATAATTCGTTATTGTTTCTTTTTTCGATAATATCTCGATAAAATGAGGAAAACTAAGGAAACGAAATAGGAAAAAAATTGATATTTCGCTAAAATTATTCTTTTTTTTGCTTTTTTCGATAATATCTCGATGAAACGAGGAAAATTAAGGAAAAATAATAGGAAAAAATTGATATTTCGTCAAAAGTATTCGACCATGTTGCTTTTCTCGATTATATCTCGATAAAACGAGTAAAATTAAAGTAAAAGAATAGGAAAAAAATTGAAATTTCGCTAAAATTATTCGTTTTTGTTATTATTTACGGTCATATCTCGATTAAATGAGGAAAATTAAGGGAAAAAATGAGGAACAAAATGGAAATTTTTCTAAAATTATTCGTAATTGTTTCTTTTTTCGATAATATCTCGATAAAATGAGGAAAATTAAGATTAAAAAGAGGAATAAATTTGAAAATTCGCAAAAATTACTCGTTTATGTTTCTTTTCACGGTCATATCTCGATAAAATTAGGAAAATTAAGGGAAAAAGAGAAAAAAAGTTGAAATTTCGCTAAAATTATTCGTTTTATTGCTTTTTCGATAATATCTCGATAAAATTAGGAAATTTAAAGAATAAAATGGAAATATTTTAAATTTCGCTTAAAATATTCGTGTGTTTGCTTTATTCGATAATATTTCGATAAAATGAGGAAAATTAAGGAAATACAATAGCAAAAAAATTGATATTTCACAAAAATTATTCGTTTTTGTTACTTACTTCGATTATATCTCGAATAAATGAGGAAAATTAAGGAAAAAAAAGGGGAAAATAATTAATATTTTGCAAAAATTATTCGTTTTTGTTGCTTTTTTTGATAATAACTCAATAAAACGTAGAAAATAAAGGAAAAATAATACGAAAAAAATTGATATTTTGCTAAAATTATTCGTTTTTGTTGCTATTTACTGTCATATCTCGATAAAATGAGGAAAATTAAAAAAAGAATGAGGAAAAAAAAACGAAATTTTTCAAAAATTATTCGTTATTGTTTCTTTTTTCGATAATATCTCGATATAAATAGGAAAATTTAGAGGAAATAAAGGTAAAAAAAATAAAAATTTTGCTAAAATTATTTGGTTTTGTTGCTTTTTACTATAATAACTCAATAAAACGAAGAAAATGAAGGATAAATAATAGGAAAAAATTGATATTTCGCTAAAATTATTCGTTTTTGTTGCTTTTAACCGATAATATCTCGATATAACGTGGAAAATTAAAGAAAAAAAATAGGAAAAAAATTGATATTTCGCTAAAATTATTCGTTTTTGTTGCTTTTTCCGATAATATCTCGATATAACGTGGAAAATTAAAGTAAAAGAATATGAAAAAAATGAATATTTTGCAAAATTCTTCATTTTTGTTGCTTTTTTCGATAATATCTCGATATAAATAGGAAAATTAAGGGAAAAAAAGGGGAAAAATTTAAAATTTCGCTAAAGTTATTCGTTTTTGTTGCTTTTTTCGATAATATTTTTTTATGGGAAAAAGATAAAAAAAGTTGAAATTTTGCTAAAATTATTCGTTTTTGTTGCTTTTTTCGGGAATATCTCAATAAAATTAAGAAAATTAAGGAAAAATAAAAAATTTCGAAAAATTATTCGTTTTTGTTCCTTTTTTCGATAATAACATAATAAAACGAAGAAAATAAAGGAAAAATAATAGTAAAAAAATTGATATTTCGCTAAAATTATTCGTTTTTGTTGCTTTTTCCGTTAATATATCGATAAAACGTGGAAATTTAAAGTAAAAGAATAGGAAAAAATTGATATTTCGCTAAAATTATTCGTTTTTGTTGCTATTTACGATCATATCTCGATACAATGAGGAAAATTAAGGGAAAAAATGAGGAAAAAATGGAAATGTTTCTAAAATAATTCGTTATTGTTTCTTTTTTCGATAATATCTCGATAAAATGAGGAAAACTAAGGAAACGAAATAGGAAAAAAATTGATATTTCCCTAAAATTATTCTTTTTTGTTGCTTTTTTCGATAATATCTCGATGAAACGAGGAAAATTAAGGAAAAATAATAGGAAAAAATTGATATTTCGTCAAAAGTATTCGACCATGTTGCTTTTCTCGATTATATCTCGATAAAACGAGTAAAATTAAAGTAAAAGAATAGGAAAAAAATTGAAATTTCGCTAAAATTATTCGTTTTTGTTATTATTTACGGTCATATCTCGATTAAATGAGGAAAATTAAGGGAAAAAATGAGGAACAAAATGGAAATTTTTCTAAAATTATTCGTTATTGTTTCTTTTTTCGATAATATCTCGATAAAATGAGGAAAATTAAGATTAAAAAGAGGAATAAATTTGAAAATTCGCAAAAATTACTCGTTTATGTTTCTTTTCACGGTCATATCTCGATAAAATTAGGAAAATTAAGGGAAAAAGAGAAAAAAAGTTGAAATTTCGCTAAAATTATTCGTTTTGTTGCTTTTTCGATAATATCTCGATAAAATTAGGAAATTTAAAGAATAAAATGGAAATATTTTAAATTTCGCTTAAAATATTCGTGTGTTTGCTTTATTCGATAATATTTCGATAAAATGAGGAAAATTAAGGAAATACAATAGCAAAAAAATTGATATTTCACAAAAATTATTCGTTTTTGTTACTTTCTTCGATTATATCTCGAATAAATGAGGAAAATTAAGGAAAAAAAAGGGGAAAATAATTAATATTTTGCTAAAATTATTCGTTTTTGTTGCTTTTTTTGATAATAACTCAATAAAACGTAGAAAATAAAGGAAAAATAATACGAAAAAAATTGATATTTTGCTAAAATTATTCGTTTTTGTTGCTTTTTCCGATAATATCTCGATAAAACGTGGAAAATTAAAGAAAAAGAATAGGAAAAAAATTGATATTTCGATAAAATTATTCGTTTTTGTAGCTATTTTCGATAATATCTCGATGTAACAAGGAAAATTAAGAAAAAATAATAGGAAAAAATTGATATTTCGTCAAAAGTATTTGTTTTTTTTGCTTTTCTCGATAAAATTCCGAAAAAACGAGGAAAATTAAGAAAAAAAAAGATAAATGAAATTCATATTTCGCTAAAATTATTCGTTTTTGTTGCTATTTACGATCATATCTCGATAAAATGAGGAAAATTTACGGAAAAAATGAGGAAAAAAATGGAAATTTTTATAAAAGTATTCGTTTTTGTTTCTTTTTTCGCTAAATATCTCGATAAAATGAGGAAAATTAAGAAAAAAAAGTAATGAAATTGAAAATTCGCAAAAATTACTCGTTTTTGTTTCTTTTCATTGTCATATCTCGATAAAATTAGATAAATTAAGGGAAAAAGAGAAAAAAAGTTCAAATTACGCTAAAATTATTCGTTTTGTTGCTTTTTCGATAATATCTCGATAAAATTCGGAAAATTAAGGAATAATGAGGAAACAATTTAAATTTCGCTAAAGTTATTTGTTTTTTTGCTTTATTCGATAATATTTCATTAAAATGAGGAAAATTAAGGAAAAATTATAACAAAAAAATTGATATGTCGCAAAAATTATTCGTTTTAGTTACTTTCTTCGATAATATCTCGATTAAATGAGGAAAATTAAGGAAAACAAAGGGGAAAATAATTAAAATTTTGCTAAAAGTATTCGTTTTTATTGCTTTTCACGGTCATATCTCGATAAAATGAGGAAAATTAAGGAAAATAGAGGGAAAAAATTAAAATTTCGCTAAAATTATTCGTTTTTGTTACTTTATTCGATAATATCTCGATAAAATGAGGAAAACTAAGGAAAAAGAATAGGAAAAAAATTGATATTTTGCTAAAATTATTCGTTTTTGTTGCTTTTTACGGTCATATCTCGATTAAATGTGGAAAATTAACGGAAAAAATGAGGAAAGAAATGGAATTTTACTAATAGTATTCGTTTTTGTTTCTTTTTTCACAAAATATCTCGATAAAATGAGGAAAATTAAGAAAAAAAAGAGTAACGAAAATGAAAATTCGCTAAAATTACTCGTTTTTGTTACTTTCCACGGTCATATCTCGATAAATTTAGGATAATTAATGAGAAAAAAAAATTGAAATTTCGCTAAAATTATTCGTTTTGTTGCTTTTCCGATAATATCTCGATAAAATTAGGAAAATTAAAGAATAAAGAGGAAACAATTTAAATTTCGCTAAAATTATTCGTTTTTTTGTTTTATTCGATAATATTTCGATAAAATGAGAAAAATTAAGGAAAAACAATTCCAAAAAATTGATATTTCGCAAAAATTATTCGTTTTTGTTGCTATTTACGATCATATCTCGATACAATGAGGAAAATTAAGGGAAAAAATGAGGAAAAAATGGAAATTTTTCTAAAATAATTCGTTATTGTTTCTTTTTTCGATAATATCTCGATAAAATGAGGAAAACTAAGGAAACGAAATAGGAAAAAAATTGATATTTCGCTAAAATTATTCTTTTTTTTGCTTTTTTCGATAATATCTCGATGAAACGAGGAAAATTAAGGAAAAATAATAGGAAAAAATTGATATTTCGTCAAAAGTATTCGACCATGTTGCTTTTCTCGATTATATCTCGATAAAACGAGTAAAATTAAAGTAAAAGAATTGGAAAAAAATTGAAATTTCGCTAAAATTATTCGTTTTTGTTATTATTTACGGTCATATCTCGATTAAATGAGGAAAATTAAGGGAAAAAATGAGGAACAAAATGGAAATTTTTCTAAAATTATTCGTAATTGTTTCTTTTTTCGATAATATCTCGATAAAATGAGGAAAATTAAGATTAAAAAGAGGAATAAATTTGAAAATTCGCAAAAATTACTCGTTTATGTTTCTTTTCACGGTCATATCTCGATAAAATTAGGAAAATTAAGGGAAAAAGAGAAAAAAAGTTGAAATTTCGCTAAAATTATTCGTTTTGTTGCTTTTTCGATAATATCTCGATAAAATTAGGAAATTTAAAGAATAAAATGGAAATATTTTAAATTTCGCTTAAAATATTCGTGTGTTTGCTTTATTCGATAATATTTCGATAAAATGAGGAAAATTAAGGAAATACAATAGCAAAAAAATTGATATTTCACAAAAATTATTCGTTTTTGTTACTTACTTCGATTATATCTCGAATAAATGAGGAAAATTAAGGAAAAAAAAGGGGAAAATAATTAATATTTTGCAAAAATTATTCGATTTTGTTGCTTTTTTTGATAATAACTCAATAAAACGTAGAAAATAAAGGAAAAATAATACGAAAAAAATTGATATTTTGCTAAAATTATTCGTTTTTGTTGCTATTTACTGTCATATCTCGATAAAATGAGGAAAATTAAAAAAAGAATGAGGAAAAAAAAACGAAATTTTTCAAAAATTATTCGTTATTGTTTCTTTTTTCGATAATATCTCGATATAAATAGGAAAATTTAGAGGAAATAAAGGTAAAAAAAATAAAAATTTTGCTAAAATTATTTGGTTTTGTTGCTTTTTACTATAATAACTCAATAAAACGAAGAAAATGAAGGATAAATAATAGGAAAAAATTGATATTTCGCTAAAATTATTCGTTTTTGTTGCTTTTAACCGATAATATCTCGATATAACGTGGAAAATTAAAGAAAAAAAATAGGAAAAAAATTGATATTTCGCTAAAATTATTCGTTTTTGTTGCTTTTTCCGATAATATCTCGATATAACGTGGAAAATTAAAGTAAAAGAATATGAAAAAAATGAATATTTTGCAAAATTCTTCATTTTTGTTGCTTTTTTCGATAATATCTCGATATAAATAGGAAAATTAAGGGAAAAAAAGGGGAAAAATTTAAAATTTCGCTAAAGTTATTCGTTTTTGTTGCTTTTTTCGATAATATTTTTTTATGGGAAAAAGATAAAAAAAGTTGAAATTTTGCTAAAATTATTCGTTTTTGTTGCTTTTTTCGGGAATATCTCAATAAAATTAAGAAAATTAAGGAAAAAACGGGGAAAAATAAAAAATTTCGAAAAATTATTCGTTTTTGTTCCTTTTTTCGATAATAACATAATAAAACGAAGAAAATAAAGGAAAAATAATAGTAAAAAAATTGATATTTCGCTAAAATTATTCGTTTTTGTTGCTTTTTCCGTTAATATATCGATAAAACGTGGAAATTTAAAGTAAAAGAATAGGAAAAAATTGATATTTCACTAAAATTATTCGTTTTTGTTGCTATTTACGATCATATCTCGATACAATGAGGAAAATTAATGGAAAAAATGAGGAAAAAAATGGAAATTTTTCTAAAATTATTCGTTATTGTTTCTTTTTTCGATAATATCTCGATAAAATGAGGAAAACTAAGGAAACGGAATAGGAAAAAAATTGATATTTCGCTAAAATTATTCTTTTTTGTTGCTTTTTTCGATAATATCTCGATGAAACGAGGAAAATTAAGGAAAAATAATAGGAAAAAATTGATATTTCGTCAAAAGTATTCGACCATGTTGCTTTTCTCGATTATATCTCGATAAAACGTGGAAAATTAAAGTATAAGAATAGGAAAAAATTGATATTTCGCTAAAATTATTCGTTTTAGTAGCTTTTTTCGATAATTTCTGGATAAAACGATGAATATTAAGGAAAAATAATTGGAAAAAAATTGATATTTCGTTAAAATTATTCGTTTTTGTTGCTTTTCTCGATAATATCTCGATAAAACAAGGAAAATTAAAGAAAAAGAATAGGAAAAAAATTGAAATTTCGCTATAATTATTCGTTTTTGTTGCTATTTACGGTCATATCTCGATAAAATGAGGAAAATTAAGAGAAAAAATGAGGAAAAAAAAAAAATTTTCTAAAACTATTCGTTATTGTTTCTTTTATAATAATATCTCGATAAAATTAAGAAAATTAAGGAAAAAAGGAGGAAATATTTAAAATTTCGAAAAATTATTCGTTTTTGTTGCTTTTTTTGATAATGACTCAATAAAACGAAGAAAATAAAGAAAAAATAATAGGAAAAAAATTGATAATTCACTAAAATTATTCGTTTTTTTGCTTTTTCCGATAATATCTCGGTAAAACGTGGAAAATTAAAGTAAAAGAATATGAAAAAAATGAATATTTTGCAAAATGCTTCATCTTTGTTGCTTTTTTTCGATAATATCTCCATATAAATAGGAAAATTAAGGGAAAAAAAGGGGAAAAATTTAAAATTTCGCTAAAGTTATTCGATTTTTGTTGCTTTTTTCGATAATATTTTGCTAATCGAAAAAGAGAGAATAAGTTGAAATTTCGCTAAAATTATTCGTTTTTGTTGCTTTTTTCGGGAATATCTCGATAAAATTAAGAAAATTAAGGAAAAAAAAGGGGGAAAAATTTAAAATTTCGGAAAATTATTCGTTTTTGTTGCTTTTTTCGATAATGACGCAATAAAACGAAGAAAATAAAGGAAAAATAATAGGAAAAAAATTGATATTTTGCTAAAATTATTTGTTTTTGTTGCTTTTTCCGATAACGTTTCGATAAAACGTGGAAAATTAAAGTAAAAGAATAGGAAAAAATTGATATTTCGCTAAAATTAATCGTTTTTGTAGCTTTTTTCGATAATTTCTCGATAAAACGATGAATATTAAGAAAAAATAATAGGAAAAAAATTGATATTTCGTCAAAATTATTCTTTTTTGTTGCTTTTCTCGATAATATGTCGATAAAACGAGGAAAATTAAGAAAAAAAAAGAGAAATGAAATTGAAATTTTGCTAAAATTATTCGTTTTTGTTGCTTTTTACGGTCATATCTCGATTAAATGTGGAAAATTAACGGAAAAAATGAGGAAAGAAATGGTATTTTTCTAATAGTATTCGTTTTTGTTTCTTTTTTCACAAAATATCTCGATAAAATGAGGAAAATTAAGAAAAAAAAGAGTAACGAAAATGAAAATTCGCTAAAATTACTCGTTTTTGTTACTTTTCACGGTCATATCTCGATAAAATTAGGAAAATTAATGAGAAAAAAAAATTGAAATTTCGCTAAAATTATTCGTTTTGTTGCTTTTCCGATAATATCTCGATAAAATTAGGAAAATTAAAGAATAAAGAGGAAACAATTTAAATTTCGCAAAAATTATTCGTTTTTGTTACTTTCTTCGATAATATCTCGATTAAATGAGGAAAATTAAGGAAAAAAAAGGGAAATTAAGTAAGATTTTGCTAAAATTATTCGTTTTTATTGCTTTATTTGATAATATCTCGATAAAACGAGGAAAAATAAGGAAAAAGAATAGGGAAAAAATTGATATTTCGCAAAAATTATTCGTTTTTGTTGCTTTCTACGATAATATCTCGATTAAATGAGGAAAATTAAGGAAAAAAAAGGGAAATTAAGTAAGATTTTGCTAAAATTATTCGTTTTTATTGCTTTATTTGATAATATCTCGATAAAACGAGGAAAAATAAGGAAAAAGAATAGGGAAAAAATTGATATTTCGCAAAAATTATTCGTTTTTGTTGCTTTTTTCGATGACATCTCGATAAAATTAGGAAAATTAAGGGGAAAAAAGGGAAAAAATTAAAATTTCGCTAAAATTATTCGTTTTTGTTGCTTTTTTCGATGACATCTCGATAAAATTAGGAAAATTAAGGGAAAAAAAGGTGAAAAAAATTAAAATTTTGCTTAAATTATTCGTTTTTGTTGCTTTTTTCGATAATAACTCAATAAAATGAAGAAAATAAAGGAAAAATATTAGGAATAAAATTGATATTTCGCTAAAATTAATCGTTTTTGTTGCATTTTTCGATAATATCTCGATAAAACGAGGAAAATTAAGGAAAAAGAATAGGAAAAAAATTGATATTTCACTAAAATTATTCGTTTTTGTTGCTTTTTCCGATAATATCTCGATATAACGTGGAAAAGTAAAGAAAAAGAATAGGAAAAAAATTGATATTTCACTAAAAAAATTCGTTTTTGTTGCTTTTTCCGATAATATCTCGGTATAACGTGGAAAATTAAAGAAAAAGAACGGGAAAAAAATTGATATTTCGCTAAAATTATTCGTTTTTGTAGCTTTTTTCGATAATTTCTCGATAAAACGATGAATATTAAGAAAAAATAATAGGAAAAAAATTGATATTTCGTCAAAATTATTCTTTTTTGTTGCTTTTCTCGATAATATGTCGATAAAACGAGGAAAATTAAAAAAAAAAAAGAGAAATGAAATTGAAATTTTGCTAAAATTATTCGTTTTTGTTGCTTTTTACGGTCATATCTCGATTAAATGTGGAAAATTAACGGAAAAAATGAGGAAAGAAATGGTATTTTTCTAATAGTATTCGTTTTTGTTTCTTTTTTCACAAAATATCTCGATAAAATGAGGAAAATTAAGAAAAAAAAGAGTAACGAAAATGAAAATTCGCTAAAATTACTCGTTTTTGTTACTTTTCACGGTCATATCTCGATAAAATTAGGAAAATTAATGAGAAAAAAAAATTGAAATTTCGCTAAAATTATTCGTTTTGTTGCTTTTCCGATAATATCTCGATAAAATTAGGAAAATTAAAGAATAAAGAGGAAACAATTTAAATTTCGCAAAAAGTATTCGTTTTTGTTACTTTCTTCGATAATATCTCGATTAAATAAGGAAAATTAAGGAAAAAAAGGGGAAAATAATTAAAATTTGGCTAAAATTATTCGTTTTTGTTGCTTTATTCGATAATATCTCGATAAAATGAGGAAAAATAAGGAAAAAGAATAGGGAAAAAATTGATATTTCGCTAAAGTTATTCGTTTTTGTTGCTTTTTTCGATGACATCTCGATTAAATTAGGAAAATTAAGGGAAAAAAAGGGAAAAAATTAAAATTTCGCTAACATTATTCGTTTTTGTTGCCTTTTTCGATGACATCTCGGTAAAATTAGGAAAATTAAGGGAAAAAAAGGTGAAAAAAATTAAAATTTCGCTTAAATTATTCGTTTTTGTTGCTTTTTTCGATAATAACTCAATAACATGAAGAAAATAAAGGAAAAATATTAGGAATAAAATTGATATTTCGCTAAAATTAATCGTTTTTGTTGCTTTTTTCGATAATATCTCGATAAAACGAGGAAGATTAAGGAAAAAGAATAGGAAAAAAATTGATATTTTGCTAAAATTATTCGTTTTTGTTCCTTTTTTCGATAATATCTCGATAAAACGAGGAAAATTAAGGAAAAATAATAGGAAAAAATTGATATTTCGTCAAAATTATTCGTTTGTGTTGCTTTTCTCGATAATATCTCGATAAAACAAGGAAAATTGAAGAAAATGAATAGTAAAAAAATTGAAATTCGCTAAAATTATTTGTTAATGTTGCTATTTACGGTCATATCTCGATAGAATGAGGAAAATTAAGGGTAAAAATGAGGAAAAAAATGGAAATTTTTCTAAAATTATTTGTTTGTGTTTCTTTTTTCGATAATATCTCGATAAAATGCGGATAATTAAGAAGAAAAAGAGGAATGAATTTGAAAATTTGCAAAAATTACACGTTTTTGTTGCTTTTAACGGTCATATCTCGATAAAATTAGGAAAATTAAGGGAAAAAGAGAAAAAAAGTTGAATTTTCGCTAAAATAATTAGTTTTGTTGCTTTTTTGATAATATCTCGATAAAATAAGGAAATTTAAAGAATAATGAGGAGACAATTTAAATTTCGCTAAAATTATTCGTTTTCTTGCTTTATTCGATCATATTTCGATAAAATGAGGAAAATTAAGGAAAGACAATAGCAAAAATATTGATATTTCGCAAAAATTATTCGTTTTTGTAATTTCTACGATAATATCTCGATTAAATGAGGAAAATTAAGGAAAAAAAAGGGAAATTAAGTAAGATTTTGCTAAAATTATTCGTTTTTATTGCTTTATTTGATAATATCTCGATAAAACGAGGAAAAATAAGGAAAAAGAATAGGGAAAAAATTGATATTTCGCAAAAATTATTCGTTTTTGTTGCTTTTTTCGATGACATCTCGATAAAATTAGGAAAATTAAGGGGAAAAAAGGGAAAAAATTAAAATTTCGCTAAAATTATTCGTTTTTGTTGCTTTTTTCGATGACATCTCGATAAAATTAGGAAAATTAAGGGAAAAAAAGGTGAAAAAAATTAAAATTTTGCTTAAATTATTCGTTTTTGTTGCTTTTTTCGATAATAACTCAATAAAATGAAGAAAATAAAGGAAAAATATTAGGAATAAAATTGATATTTCGCTAAAATTAATCGTTTTTGTTGCATTTTTCGATAATATCTCGATAAAACGAGGAAAATTAAGGAAAAAGAATAGGAAAAAAATTGATATTTTGCTAAAATTATTCGTTTTTGTAGCTATTTTCGATAATATCTCGATAAAACAAGGAAAATTAAGGAAAAAATGAAGAAAAAAATGGAAATTTTTCTAAAAGTATTCGTTTTTGTTTCTTTTTTCGCTAAATATCTCGATAAAATGAGGAAAATTAAGAAAAAAAAGTGTAATGAAATTGAAAATTCGCAGAAATTACTCGTTTTTGTTGCTTTTCACGGTCATATCTCGATGAAATTAGGTAAATTAAGGGAAAAAGAGAAAAAAAAGTTGAAATTTTGCTAAAATTATTCGCTTTTGTTTCTTTATTCGATAATGTCTCGATAAAATAAGAAAAAATAAGAAAACAAAATAGGAAAAAATTGATGTTTCGCTAAGATTATTCGTTTTTGTTGCTTTTTTTGATGATATCTCTATGAAATGAGGAAAAATAAGGATGAAAAAGGGGGAAAAATTGAAATATAGCTAAAATTATTCGTTCTTGTAGTTTTTTTTATAATATCTCGATTAAACGAGGAAAACTAACGGAAAAGAATAGGAAAAAAATTTATGTATCGCTAAAATTATTCGTTTTTGTTGCTTTTTTTGATGATCTCTCGATAAAATTAGGACAATTACGGAGTAAAGCGGAAACTATTTAAATTTCGCTAATATGTTTCGTTTTTGTTGCTTTATTCGATAATATCTCGACAAAATGAGAAAAATTAAGGAAAAAGAATAGGAATAAAATTAATATTTCGCTAAAATTCTTCGTTTTTGTTGCTTTTTTCGATAATATCTCGGTATAAAAAGGAAAATTTAGAGGAAAAAAAGGGGGAAAAAATTAAAATTTTGCTAAAATTATTCGTTTTTGTTGCTTTTTTCGATAATAGCTCAATAAAACGTTGAAAATAAAGGAAAAATAATAGGAAAAAAATTGATATTTCGCTAAAATTATTCGTTTTTGTTACTTTTTCCGATAATATCTCGATAAAACGTGGAAAATTAAAGAAAAAGAATAGAAAAAAATTGATATTTCGCTAAAATTATTCGTTTTTGTTGCTTTTTTCGATAATATCTCGATAAAATTAGGAAAATTAAGGATTAAAGCGGAAACTATTTAAATTTCGCTAAAATGTTTCGTTTTTCTTGCTTTATTCGATAATATATTTTGACAAAATGTGAAAAATTAAGGAAAAAGAATAGGAATGAAATTAATATTTCGCTAACATTCTTCGTTTTGTTTCTTTTTACGATAATATCTCGATATAAATAGGAAAATTAACGGAAAAAAAGGGGGAAAAAATTGATATTTCGTCAAAATTATACGATTTTGTTGCCTTTCTCGATAATATCTCGATAAAACAAGGAAAATTAAGAAAAAAAATCTGATGTGGCCAGCACATGACTTTCTCCATATATAAGATGTAAATATTTATCTACAATAGTAATTTCGAACTCTATATTCAGTCTAAACAAGGAGGATGAGTGTTTAATTTATATATTATTATCTTTTACGTCACAAACATTATAAATAATTTTTTTCGGGACATGCTCGATGAAAAAAGATGAATTTGGCCTTTCGCCCATAGAGCCCAGAGCGCCCACAAAGTACATAATCAGCAACTTCCGGTTTATCAGTATTTCATTAATAACTCCTAAACAATCAGTGATAAAAAAATATGTTTCATACAAAAGTTATAGTAAATTACATTTTCTACAACATTTTATAAATAATAGTATATACCTAAATATCATATTTATGGAGATATTTTGAAAACCGGAAATAAGCTTTGAAGAATGAAGCTCAACTTCCGGTTAACCGAATCCCTCCAAAAACTAATCAACTCTAACGACTGTAATAAAAGTACAATATATGAAATTTGGTGTTGATCCGACAATTAGTTTTTATGTTAGACGGCCCACAAAGTACATAATCATCTTCTTCCGGTTTATCAGTATTTCACGAATAACTCCTAATCAACCGGTGATACAAAAATATATTAAATGCAAAAGTTATAGTAAATTAAATTACCTAAAAATGTTATTAGTAATACAGTATACGTATATATCATATTTATGGAGATATTTTGAATACCGGAAATAAGCTTTGAAGAATGAAGCTCAACTTCCGGTTAACCGAATCCCTCCAAAAACTAATCAACTCTAACGACTGTAATAAAAGTACAATAAAGAAATTTGGTGTTGATCCGACAATTAGTTTTTATGTTAGACGGCCCACAAAGTACATAATCATCTTCTTCCGGTTTATCAGTATTTCACGAATAACTCCTAATCAACCGGTAATACAAAAATATATTAAATGCAAAAGTTATAGTAAATTACATTACCTAAAACTTTTATTAGTAATACATTATACGTATATATATATTTATGGAGATATTTTGAAAACCGGTAATGAGCTTTAATGAATAAAGCTCGACTTCCGGTATACCGATTTACTCCAAAAACTAATCAACTCTGACAGCACACACACCACTACTATATATGAAGTTTGGTATTGATACGACTAATAGTTTTCACGTTAGAGCGCCCACTATCACACACACACACACACACACACACACACACACACACACACACATACACACAGACATCATTCCGAAAATGGTCAAAACGTGTTCTAGGGACCCCAAAACATGTATTTCCGTTGAAATCTCGAAGTCGAAATTTTTCATGAAAACAATACTTTCTCTATACTTCGTATATGGAGAAAGTAAAAAGGGAAATTAAATTTAACTTTTTGCTAAAATTATTCGTTTTTGTTGCTTTTTTTATGATATCTAGATAAAATTAGGACAATTAAGGAATAAAGCGGAAACTATTTAAATTTCGCTAAAATGTTTCGTTTTTCTTGCTTTATTCGATAATATATTTCGACAAAATGTGGAAAATTAAGGAAAAAGAATAGGAATGAAATTAATATTTCGCTAAAATTATTCGTTATTGTAGCTTTTTTCGATAATATCGCGATAAAACGAGGAAAATTAAGGAAAAATAATAGGGAAAAAATTGATGTTTCGTCAAAATTATTCGATTTTGTTGCTTTTCTCGATAATATCTCGATAAAACGAGGAAAATTAAGAAAAAAAAGGGAAATTAAATTTAGCTTTTTGCTAAAATTATTCGTTTTGTTGCTTTTTTGATAATATCTCGATAAAATGAGGAAAATTAAGGAAAAAAGAGGAAAAAAATTGGAATTACGCTAAAGTTATTCGTTTTTGTGGCTTTATTCGATAATATCTCAATAAAATGAGGAAAAATAAGGAAAAAGAATAAGAAAACAATTGATATTTCGCAAAAATTATTCGTTTTTGTTGCTTTTTTCGATGATATCTCGATAAAATTTGGAAAATTAAGGATAAAAAAGGGGGAAAATTTGAAATATCGCTAAAATTACTCGTTCTTGTAGCTTTTTTTGATAATATCTCAATAAAACGAGGAAAATTAAGGAAAAATAATAGGAAAGAAATTGATATTTCACTAAAATTATTCGTTTTTTTGCTTTTTCCGATAATATCTCGGTAAAACGTGGAAAATTAAAGTAAAAGAATATGATAAAAATGAATATTTTGCAAAATTCTTCATCTTTGTTGCTTTTTTCCGATAATATTTCGATAAAACGTGGAAAATTAAAGTAAAAGAATAGGAAAAAATTGATATTTCGCTAAAATTATTCGTTTTTGTAGCTTTCTTCGATAATTTCTCGATAAAACGATGAATATAAAGGAAAAATAATAGGAAAAAAATTGATATTCGTAAAAATTATTCGTTTTTGTTGCTTTTCTCGATAATATTTCGATAAATCAAGGAAAATTAAAGAAAAAGAATAGGAAAAAAATTGATATTTCGCTAAAATTATTCGTTTTTGTTGCTTTTAACCGATAATATCTCGATATAACGTGGAAAATTAAAGAAAAAAAATAGGAAAAAAATTGATATTTCGCTAAAATTATTCGTTTTTGTTGCTTTTTCCGATAATATCTCGATATAACGTGGAAAATTAAAGTAAAAGAATATGAAAAAAATGAATATTTTGCAAAATTCTTCATTTTTGTTGCTTTTTTCGATAATATCTCGATATAAATAGGAAAATTAAGGGAAAAAAAGGGGAAAAATTTAAAATTTCGCTAAAGTTATTCGTTTTTGTTGCTTTTTTCGATAATATTTTTTATGGGAAAAAGATAAAAAAAGTTGAAATTTTGCTAAAATTATTCGTTTTTGTTGCTTTTTTCGGGAATATCTCAATAAAATTAAGAAAATTAAGGAAAAATAAAAAATTTCGAAAAATTATTCGTTTTTGTTCCTTTTTTCGATAATAACATAATAAAACGAAGAAAATAAAGGAAAAATAATAGTAAAAAAATTGATATTTCGCTAAAATTATTCGTTTTTGTTGCTTTTTCCGTTAATATATCGATAAAACGTGGAAATTTAAAGTAAAAGAATAGGAAAAAATTGATATTTCGCTAAAATTATTCGTTTTTGTTGCTATTTACGATCATATCTCGATACAATGAGGAAAATTAAGGGAAAAAATGAGGAAAAAATGGAAATTTTTCTAAAATAATTCGTTATTGTTTCTTTTTTCGATAATATCTCGATAAAATGAGGAAAACTAAGGAAACGAAATAGGAAAAAAATTGATATTTCGCTAAAATTATTCTTTTTTTTGCTTTTTTCGATAATATCTCGATGAAACGAGGAAAATTAAGGAAAAATAATAGGAAAAAATTGATATTTCGTCAAAAGTATTCGACCATGTTGCTTTTCTCGATTATATCTCGATAAAACGAGTAAAATTAAAGTAAAAGAATAGGAAAAAAATTGAAATTTCGCTAAAATTATTCGTTTTTGTTATTATTTACGGTCATATCTCGATTAAATGAGGAAAATTAAGGGAAAAAATGAGGAACAAAATGGAAATTTTTCTAAAATTATTCGTAATTGTTTCTTTTTTCGATAATATCTCGATAAAATGAGGAAAATTAAGATTAAAAAGAGGAATAAATTTGAAAATTCGCAAAAATTACTCGTTTATGTTTCTTTTCACGGTCATATCTCGATAAAATTAGGAAAATTAAGGGAAAAAGAGAAAAAAAGTTGAAATTTCGCTAAAATTATTCGTTTTGTTGCTTTTTCGATAATATCTCGATAAAATTAGGAAATTTAAAGAATAAAATGGAAATATTTTAAATTTCGCTTAAAATATTCGTGTGTTTGCTTTATTCGATAATATTTCGATAAAATGAGGAAAATTAAGGAAATACAATAGCAAAAAAATTGATATTTCACAAAAATTATTCGTTTTTGTTACTTACTTCGATTATATCTCGAATAAATGAGGAAAATTAAGGAAAAAAAAGGGGAAAATAATTAATATTTTGCAAAAATTATTCGTTTTTGTTGCTTTTTTTGATAATAACTCAATAAAACGTAGAAAATAAAGGAAAAATAATACGAAAAAAATTGATATTTTGCTAAAATTATTCGTTTTTGTTGCTATTTACTGTCATATCTCGATAAAATGAGGAAAATTAAAAAAAGAATGAGGAAAAAAAAACGAAATTTTTCAAAAATTATTCGTTATTGTTTCTTTTTTCGATAATATCTCGATATAAATAGGAAAATTTAGAGGAAATAAAGGTAAAAAAAATAAAAATTTTGCTAAAATTATTTGGTTTTGTTGCTTTTTACTATAATAACTCAATAAAACGAAGAAAATGAAGGATAAATAATAGGAAAAAATTGATATTTCGCTAAAATTATTCGTTTTTGTTGCTTTTAACCGATAATATCTCGATATAACGTGGAAAATTAAAGAAAAAAAATAGGAAAAAAATTGATATTTCGCTAAAATTATTCGTTTTTGTTGCTTTTTCCGATAATATCTCGATATAACGTGGAAAATTAAAGTAAAAGAATATGAAAAAAATGAATATTTTGCAAAATTCTTCATTTTTGTTGCTTTTTTCGATAATATCTCGATATAAATAGGAAAATTAAGGGAAAAAAAGGGGAAAAATATAAAATTTCGCTAAAGTTATTCGTTTTTGTTGCTTTTTTCGATAATATTTTTTTATGGGAAAAAGATAAAAAAAGTTGAAATTTTGCTAAAATTATTCGTTTTTGTTGCTTTTTTCGGGAATATCTCAATAAAATTAAGAAAATTAAGGAAAAATAAAAAATTTCGAAAAATTATTCGTTTTTGTTCCTTTTTTCGATAATAACATAATAAAACGAAGAAAATAAAGGAAAAATAATAGTAAAAAAATTGATATTTCGCTAAAATTATTCGTTTTTGTTGCTTTTTCCGTTAATATATCGATAAAACGTGGAAATTTAAAGTAAAAGAATAGGAAAAAATTGATATTTCGCTAAAATTATTCGTTTTTGTTGCTATTTACGATCATATCTCGATACAATGAGGAAAATTAAGGGAAAAAATGAGGAAAAAATGGAAATGTTTCTAAAATAATTCGTTATTGTTTCTTTTTTCGATAATATCTCGATAAAATGAGGAAAACTAAGGAAACGAAATAGGAAAAAAATTGATATTTCGCTAAAATTATTCTTTTTTTTGCTTTTTTCGATAATATCTCGATTAAACGAGGAAAATTAAGGAAAAATAATAGGAAAAAATTGATATTTCGTCAAAAGTATTCGACCATGTTGCTTTTCTCGATTATATCTCGATAAAACGAGTAAAATTAAAGTAAAAGAATAGGAAAAAAATTGAAATTTCGCTAAAATTATTCGTTTTTGTTATTATTTACGGTCATATCTCGATTAAATGAGGAAAATTAAGGGAAAAAATGAGGAACAAAATGGAAATTTTTCTAAAATTATTCGTTATTGTTTCTTTTTTCGATAATATCTCGATAAAATGAGGAAAATTAAGATTAAAAAGAGGAATAAATTTGAAAATTCGCAAAAATTACTCGTTTATGTTTCTTTTCACGGTCATATCTCGATAAAATTAGGAAAATTAAGGGAAAAAGAGAAAAAAAGTTGAAATTTCGCTAAAATTATTCGTTTTGTTGCTTTTTCGATAATATCTCGATAAAATTAGGAAATTTAAAGAATAAAATGGAAATATTTTAAATTTCGCTTAAAATATTCGTGTGTTTGCTTTATTCGATAATATTTCGATAAAATGAGGAAAATTAAGGAAATACAATAGCAAAAAAATTGATATTTCACAAAAATTATTCGTTTTTGTTACTTTCTTCGATTATATCTCGAATAAATGAGGAAAATTAAGGAAAAAAAAGGGGAAAATAATTAATATTTTGCTAAAATTATTCGTTTTTGTTGCTTTTTTTGATAATAACTCAATAAAACGTAGAAAATAAAGGAAAAATAATACGAAAAAAATTGATATTTTGCTAAAATTATTCGTTTTTGTTGCTTTTTCCGATAATATCTCGATAAAACGTGGAAAATTAAAGAAAAAGAATAGGAAAAAAATTGATATTTCGATAAAATTATTCGTTTTTGTAGCTATTTTCGATAATATCTCGATGTAACAAGGAAAATTAAGAAAAAATAATAGGAAAAAATTGATATTTCGTCAAAAGTATTTGTTTTTTTTGCTTTTCTCGATAAAATTCCGAAAAAACGAGGAAAATTAAGAAAAAAAAAGATAAATGAAATTCATATTTCGCTAAAATTATTCGTTTTTGTTGCTATTTACGATCATATCTCGATAAAATGAGGAAAATTTACGGAAAAAATGAGGAAAAAAATGGAAATTTTTATAAAAGTATTCGTTTTTGTTTCTTTTTTCGCTAAATATCTCGATAAAATTCGGAAAATTAAGGAATAATGAGGAAACAATTTAAATTTCGCTAAAGTTATTTGTTTTTTTGCTTTATTCGATAATATTTCATTAAAATGAGGAAAATTAAGGAAAAATTATAACAAAAAAATTGATATGTCGCAAAAATTATTCGTTTTAGTTACTTTCTTCGATAATATCTCGATTAAATGAGGAAAATTAAGGAAAACAAAGGGGAAAATAATTAAAATTTTGCTAAAAGTATTCGTTTTTATTGCTTTTCACGGTCATATCTCGATAAAATGAGGAAAATTAAGGAAAATAGAGGGAAAAAATTAAAATTTCGCTAAAATTATTCGTTTTTGTTACTTTATTCGATAATATCTCGATAAAATGAGGAAAACTAAGGAAAAAGAATAGGAAAAAAATTGATATTTTGCTAAAATTATTCGTTTTTGTTGCTTTTTACGGTCATATCTCGATTAAATGTGGAAAATTAACGGAAAAAATGAGGAAAGAAATGGAATTTTACTAATAGTATTCGTTTTTGTTTCTTTTTTCACAAAATATCTCGATAAAATGAGGAAAATTAAGAAAAAAAAGAGTAACGAAAATGAAAACTCGCTAAAATTACTCGTTTTTGTTACTTTTCACGGTCATATCTCGATAAATTTAGGAAAATTAATGAGAAAAAAAAATTGAAATTTCGCTAAAATTATTCGTTTTGTTGCTTTTCCGATAATATCTCGATAAAATTAGGAAAATTAAAGAATAAAGAGGAAACAATTTAAATTTCGCTAAAATTATTCGTTTTTTTGTTTTATTCGATAATATTTCGATAAAATGAGAAAAATTAAGGAAAAACAATTCCAAAAAATTGATATTTCGCAAAAATTATTCGTTTTTGTTACTTTCTTCGATAATATCTCGATTAAATAAGGAAAATTAAGGAAAAAAAGGGGAAAATAATTAAAATTTGGCTAAAATTATTTGTTTTTGTTGCTTTATTCGATAATATCTCGATAAAATGAGGAAAAATAAGGAAAAAGAATAGGGAAAAAATTGATATTTCGCTAAAGTTATTCGTTTTTGTTGCTTTTTTCGATGACATCTCGATTAAATTAGGAAAATTAAGGGAAAAAAAGGGAAAAAATTAAAATTTCGCTAATATTTTTCGTTTTTGTTGCTTTTTCCGATAATAACTCAATAAAACGAAGAAAATAAAGGAAAAATGATAGGGAAAAAATTGATTATTCGCTAATATTATTCGTTTTTGTTACTTTTTCCGATAATATCTTGATAAAATGAGGAAAATTAAGAATAAAAAGAGGAATGAATTAGAAAATTCGCAAAAATTTCTCGTTTATGTTTCATTTCACGGTCATATCTCGATAAAATTAGTAAATTAAGGGAAAAAGAGAAAAAAATTGATAAATTGCCAAAATTACTCGTTTTTGTTCCTTTTATCGATAATATCTCGATAAAACGAAGAAAATTAAGGAAAAATAATAGGAAAAAAATTGATATTTCGTCAAAATTATTCGTTTTTGTTGCTTTTCTCGATAATATCTCGATAAAAAAAGGAAAATTGAAGAAAAAGAATAGTAAAAATATTGAAATTTCGCTAAAATTATTTGTTTTTGTTGCTATTTACGGTCATATCTCGATAGAATGAGGAAAATTAAGGGTAAAAAGAGGAAAGAAATGGAAAAATTTCTAAAATTATTCGTATGTGTTTCTTTTTTCGATAATATCTCGATAAAATGCGGATAATTAAGAAGAAAAA
The DNA here is from genome assembly GCA_947579665.1 of Sympetrum striolatum. Classification (NCBI taxonomy): domain Eukaryota; kingdom Metazoa; phylum Arthropoda; class Insecta; order Odonata; family Libellulidae; genus Sympetrum; species Sympetrum striolatum. The sequence goes on along the minus strand of OX388346.1, from coordinate 70,912,519 downwards.
GAGGAATGAATTTGAAAATTCGCAAAAATTACACGTTTTTGTTGCTTATAACGGTCATATCTCGATAAAATTAGGAAAATTAAGGGAAAAAGAGAAAAAAAGTTGAATTTTCGCTAAAATTATTAGTTTTTGTTGCTTTTTTAGGGAATATCTCGATAAAATTAAGAAAATTAAGGAAAAAAATGGGGGAAAAATTTATAATTTGAAAAATTATTCGTTTTTGTTGCTTTTTTCGATAATGACTCAATAAAACGAAGAAAATAAAGGAAAAAAATTGATATTTCGCTAAAATTATTCGTTTTTGTTGCTTTTTCCGATAATATCTCGATATAACGTGGAAAATTAAAGAAAAAGAATATGAAAAAATGAATATTTTGCAAAATTCTTCATTTTTGTTGCTTTTTTTCGATAATATCTCGATATAAATAGGAAAATTAAGGGAAAAAAAGGGGAAAATTTAAAATTTCGCTAAAATTATTCGTTTTTGTTGCTTTTTTCGATAATATTTTGCTAAGGGAAAAAGAGAAAAAAAGTTGAAATTTCGCTAAAATTATTAGTTTTTGTTGATTTTTTAGGGAATATCTCGATAAAATTAGGAAAATTAAGGAAAAAAATGGGGGAAAAATTTAAAATTTGAAAAATTATTCGTTTTTGTTGCTTTTTTCGATAATGACTCAATAAAACGAAGAAAATAAAGGAAAAAAATTGATATTTCGCTAAAATTATTCGTTTTTGTTGCTTTTTCCGATAATATCTCGATAAAACGTGGAAAATTAAAGTAAAAGAATAGGAAAAAACTGATATTTCGCTAAAATTATTCGTTTTTGTAGCTTTTTTCGATAATTTCTCGATAAAACGATGAATATTAAGAAAAAATAATAGGAAAGAAATTGATATTTCGTAAAAATTATTCGTTTTTGTTGCTTTTCTCGATAATATCTCGATAAAACAAGGAAAATTAAAGAAAAAGAATAGGAAAAAAATTGAAATTTCGCTATAATTATTCGTTTTTGTTGCTATTTACGGTCATATCTCGATAAAATGAGGAAAATTAAGAGAAAAAATTAGGAAAAAAAAACGAAATTTTTCTAAAACCATTCGTTATTGTTTCTTTTTTGATAATATCTCGATAAAATTAAGAAAATTAAGGGAAAAAAAGGGGGAAAAATTTAAAATTTCGAAAAATTATTCGTTCTTGTTGCTATTTTTGATAATGACTCAATAAAACGAAGAAAATAAGAAAAAATAATAGGAAAAAAATTGATATTTCACTAAAATTATTCGTTTTTTTTGCTTTTTCCGATAATATCTCGATATAACGTGGAAAATTAAAGAAAAAGAATATGAAAAAAATGAATATTTTGCAAAATTCTTCATTTTTGTTGCTATTTTTCGATAATATCTCGATATAAATAGGAAAATTAAGGGAAAAAAGGGGAAAAATTTCGCTAAAGTTATTCGATTTTTGTTGCTTTTTTCGATAATATTTTGCTAATCGAAAAAGAGAGAAAAAGTTGAAATTTCGCTAAAATTATACGTTTTTGTTGCTTTTTTCGGGAATATCTCGATAAAATTAAGAAAATTAAGGAAAAAAAGGGGGAAAAATTTAAAATTTCGAAAAATTATTCGTTTTTGTTGCTGTTTTCGATAATGACTCAATAAAACGAAGAAAATAAAGGAAAAATAATAGGAAAAAAATTGATATTTCGCTAAAATTATTTGTTTTTGTTGCTTTTTCCGATAATATTTCGATAAAACGTGGAAAATTAAAGTAAAAGAATAGGAAAATATTGATATTTCGCTAAAATTATTCGTTTTTGTAGCTTTTTTCGATAATTTCTCGATAAAACGATGAATATTAAGGAAAAATAATAGGAAAAAAATTGATATTCGTAAAAATTATTCGTTGTTGTTGCTTTTCTCGATAATATCTCGATAAAACAAGGAAAATTAAAGAAAAAGTATAGGAAAATAATTGAAATTTCGCTAAAATTATTTGTTTTGGTTGCCTTTTCCGATAATATTTCGATAAAACGTGGAAAATTAAAGTAAAAGAATAGAAAAATATTGATATTTCGCTAAAATTATTCGTTTTTGTAGCTTTTTTCGATAATTTCTCGATAAAACGATGAATATTAAGGAAAAATAATAGGAAAAAAATTGATATTCGTAAAAATTATTCGTTTTTGTTGCTTTTCTCGATAATATCTCGATAAAACAAGGAAAATTAAAGAAAAAGAATAGGAAAAAAATTGAAATTTTGCTATAATTATTCATTTTTGTTGCTATTTACTGTCATATCTCGATAAAATGAGGAAAATTAAAAAAAGAATGAGGAAAAAAAAACGAAATTTTTCAAAAATTATTCGTTATTGTTTCTTTTTTCGATAATATCTCGATAAAAATAGGAAAATTTAGAGGAAATAAAGGTAAAAAAAATTAAAATTTTGCTAAAATTATTTGGTTTTGTTGCTTTTTAGTATAATAACTCAATAAAACGAAGAAAATAGAGGAAAAATAATAGGAAAAAAATTGATATTTCGATAAAATTATTCGTTTTTGTTGCTATTTACGGTCATATCTCGATAAAATGAGGAAAATTAAGAGAAAAAATGAGGAAAAAAAAACGAAATTTTTCTAAAACCATTCGTTATTGTTTCTTTTTTATAATATCTCGATAAAATTAAGAAAATTAAGGAAAAAAAAGGGGGAAAAATTATTCGTTTTTGTTGCTTTTTTTGATAATGACTCAATAAAACGAAGAAAATAAGAAAAAATAATAGGAAAAAAATTGATATTTCACTAAAATTATTCGTTTTTTTGCTTTTTCCGATAATATCTCGGTAAAACGTGGAAAATTAAAGTAAAAGAATATGAAAAAAATGAATATTTTGCAAAATTCTTCATTTTTGTTGCTTTTTTTCGATAATATCTCGATATAAATAGGAAAATTAAGGGAAAAAAAGGGGAAAAATTTAAAATTTCGCTAAAATTATTCGTTTTTGTAGCTTTTTTCGGGAATATCTCGATAAAATTAAGAAAATTAAGAAAAAAAAGGGGGAAAAATTTAAATTTCACTAAAATTATTCGTTTTTGTTGCTTTTTCCGATAATATCTCGATATAACGTGGAAAATTAAAGAAAAAGAATAGGAAAAAAATTGATATTTCTCAAAAATTATTCGTTTTTGTTGCTTTTTCCGATAAAATCTCGATATAACGTGGAAAATTAAAGAAAAAGAATATGAAAAAAATGAATATTTTGCAAAATTCTTCATTTTTGTTGCTATTTTTCGATAATATCTCGATATAAATAGGAAAATTAAGGGAAAAAAGGAGAAAAATTTAAAATTTCGCTAAAGTTATTCGATTTTTGTTGCTTTTTTCGATAATATTTTGCTAATCGAAAAAGAGAGAAAAAGTTGAAATTTCGCTAAAATTATACGTTTTTGTTGCTTTTTTCGGGAATATCTCGATAAAATTAAGAAAATAAAGGAAAAATAATAGGAAAAAAATTGATATTTCGCTAAAATTATTTGTTTTTGTTGCTTTTTCCGATAATATTTCGATAAAACGTGGAAAATTAAAGTAAAAGAATAGGAAAATATTGATATTTCGCTAAAATTATTCGTTTTTGTAGCTTTTTTCGATAATTTCTCGATAAAACGATGAATATTAAGGAAAAATAATAGGAAAAAAATTGATATTCGTAAAAATTATTCGTTTTTGTTGCTTTTCTCGATAATATCTCGATAAAACAAGGAAAATTAAAGAAAAAGAATAGGAAAAAAATTGAAATTTTGCTATAATTATTCGTTTTTGTTGCTATTTACTGTCATATCTCGATAAAATGAGGAAAATTAAAAAAAAAATGAGGAAAAAAAAACGAAATTTTTCAAAAATTATTCGTTATTGTTTCTATTTTCGATAATATCTCGATATAAATAGGAAAATTTAGAGGAAATAAAGGTAAAAAAAATTAAAATTTTGCTAAAATTATTTGGTTTTGTTGCTTTTTACTATAATAACTCAATAAAACGAAGAAAATAGAGGAAAAATAATAGGAAAAAAATTGATATTTCTCTAAAATTATTCGTTTTTGTTGCTTTCTCCGATAATATCTCGATATAACGTGGAAAATTAAAGAAAAAGAATATGAAAAAAATGAATATTTTGCAAAATTCTTCATTTTTGTTGCTTTTTTCGATAATATCTCGATATAAATAGGAAAATTAAGGGAATAAAAGGGAAAAAATTTAAAATTTCGCTAAAGTTATTCGATTTTTGTTGTTTTTTTCGATAATATTTTGCTAATCGAAAAAGAGAGAAAAAGTTGAAATTTCGCTAAAATTATTCGTTTTTGTTGCTTTTTTTCGGGAATATCTCGATAAAATTAAGAAAATTAAGGAAAAAAAAGGGGGAAAAATTTAAAATTTCGAAAAATTATTCGTTTTTGTTGCTTTCTTCGATAATGACTCAATAAAACGAAGAAAATAAAGGAAAAATAATAGGAAAAAAATTGATATTTCGTTAAAATTATTTGTTTTTGTTGCTTTTTCCGATAATATTTCGATAAAACGTGGAAAATTAAAGTAAAAGAATAGGAAAAAAATTGAAATTTTGCTATAATTATTAGTTTTTGTTGCTATTTACTGTCATATCTCGATAAAATGAGGAAAATTAAAAAAAGAATGAGGAAAAAAAAACGAAATTTTTCAAAAATTATTCGATATTGTTTCTTTTTTCGATAATATCTCGATATAAATAGGAAAATTTAGAGGAAATAAAGGTAAAAAAAATTAAAATTTTGCTAAAATTATTCGTTTTTGTTGCTTTTTACTATAATAACACAATAAAACGAAGAAAATAAAGGAAAAATAATAGGAAAAAAATTGATATTTCGCTAAAATTATTCGTTTTTGTTGCTTTTTCCGATAATATCTCGATATAACATGGAAAATTAAAGGAAAAGAATATGAAAAAAATGAATATTTTGCAAAATTCTTCATTTTTGTTGCTTTTTTCGATAATATCTCGATAAAAATAGGAAAATTAAGGGAAAAAAAGGGGAAAAATTTAAAATTTCGCTAATGTTTTTCGTTTTTGTTGCTTTTTTCGATGATATTTTTTTATGGGAAAAAGAGAAAAAAAGTTGAAATTTCGCTAAAATTATTCGTTTTGTTAAATAAAATAAAATCAGTAAAATTAAAATTAAGTAAATTAAGTAAAATAAAATCAGGAAATTTAAAGAATAAAATGGAAGTTATTTAAATTTTGCTTAAAATATTCGTGTTTTTGCTTTCTTCGATTATATCTCGATTAAATGAGGAAAATTAAGGAAAATAAGGGGAAAATAATTAATGTATTTTGCTAAAATTATTCGTTTTTGTTGCTTTTTTTGATAATAACTCAATAAAACGTAGAAAATAAAGGAAAAATAATACGAAAAAAATTGATATTTTGCTAAAATTATTCGTTTTTGTTGCTTTTTCCGATAATATCTCGATAAAACGTGGAAAATTAAAGAAAAAGAATAGGAAAAAAATTGATATTTCGATAAAATTATTCGTTTTTGTAGCTATTTTCGATAATATCTCGATGAAACAAGGAAAATTAAGAAAAAATAATAGGAAAAAATTGATATTTCGTCAAAATTATTTGTTTTTTTTTGCTTTTCTCGATAAAATTCCGAAAAAACGAGGAAAATTAAGAAAAAAAAAGATAAATGAAATTCATATTTCGCTAAAATTATTCGTTTTTGTTGCTATTTACGATCATATCTCGATAAAATGAGGAAAATTAAAGAAAAAAAATAGGAAAAAAATTGATATTTCGCTAAAATTATTCGTTTTTGTTGCTTTTTCCGATAATATCTCGATATAACATGGAAAATTAAAGGAAAAGAATATGAAAAAAATGAATATTTTGCAAAATTCTTCATTTTTGTTGCTTTTTTCGATAATATCTCGATAAAAATAGGAAAATTAAGGGAAAAAAAGGGGAAAAATTTAAAATTTCGCTAATGTTTTTCGTTTTTGTTGCTTTTTTCGATGATATTTTTTTATGGGAAAAAGAGAAAAAAAGTTGAAATTTCGCTAAAATTATTCGTTTTGTTAAATAAAATAAAATCAGTAAAATTAAAATTAAGTAAATTAAGTAAAATAAAATCAGGAAATTTAAAGAATAAAATGGAAGTTATTTAAATTTTGCTTAAAATATTCGTGTTTTTGCTTTCTTCGATTATATCTCGATTAAATGAGGAAAATTAAGGAAAATAAGGGGAAAATAATTAATGTATTTTGCTAAAATTATTCGTTTTTGTTGCTTTTTTTGATAATAACTCAATAAAACGTAGAAAATAAAGGAAAAATAATACGAAAAAAATTGATATTTTGCTAAAATTATTCGTTTTTGTTGCTTTTTCCGATAATATCTCGATAAAACGTGGAAAATTAAAGAAAAAGAATAGGAAAAAAATTGATATTTCGATAAAATTATTCGTTTTTGTAGCTATTTTCGATAATATCTCGATGAAACAAGGAAAATTAAGAAAAAATAATAGGAAAAAATTGATATTTCGTCAAAATTATTTGTTTTTTTTGCTTTTCTCGATAAAATTCCGAAAAAACGAGGAAAATTAAGAAAAAAAAAGATAAATGAAATTCATATTTCGCTAAAATTATTCGTTTTTGTTGCTATTTACGATCATATCTCGATAAAATGAGGAAAATTAAGAAAAAAAAGGGTAATGAAATTGAAAATTCGCAAAAATTACTCGTTTTTGTTTCTTTTCATTGTCATATCTCGATAAAATTAGATAAATTAAGGGAAAAAGAGAAAAAAAGTTCAAATTACGCTAAAATTATTCGTTTTGTTGCTTTTTCGATAATATCTCGATAAAATTCGGAAAATTAAGGAATAATGAGGAAACAATTTAAATTTCGCTAATTTCGATAATAACTCAATAAAATGAAGAAAATAAAGGAAAAATATTAGGAATAAAATTGATATTTCGCTAAAATTAATCGTTTTTGTTGCTTTTTTCGATAATATCTCGATAAAACGAGGAAGATTAAGGAAAAAGAATAGGAAAAAAATTGATATTTTGCTAAAATTATTCGTTTTTGTTCCTTTTTTCGATAATATCTCGATAAAACGAGGAAAATTAAGGAAAAATAATAGGAAAAAATTGATATTTCGTCAAAATTATTCGTTTGTGTTGCTTTTCTCGATAATATCTCGATAAAACAAGGAAAATTGAAGAAAATGAATAGTAAAAAAATTGAAATTCGCTAAAATTATTTGTTAATGTTGCTATTTACGGTCATATCTCGATAGAATGAGGAAAATTAAGGGTAAAAATGAGGAAAAAAATGGAAATTTTTCTAAAATTATTTGTTTGTGTTTCTTTTTTCGATAATATCTCGATAAAATGCGGATAATTAAGAAGAAAAAGAGGAATGAATTTGAAAATTTGCAAAAATTACACGTTTTTGTTGCTTTTAACGGTCATATCTCGATAAAATTAGGAAAATTAAGGGAAAAAGAGAAAAAAAGTTGAATTTTCGCTAAAATAATTAGTTTTGTTGCTTTTTTGATAATATCTCGATAAAATAAGGAAATTTAAAGAATAATGAGGAGACAATTTAAATTTCGCTAAAATTATTCGTTTTCTTGCTTTATTCGATCATATTTCGATAAAATGAGGAAAATTAAGGAAAGACAATAGCAAAAATATTGATATTTCGCAAAAATTATTCGTTTTTGTTACTTTCTACGATAATATCTCGATTAAATGAGGAAAATTAAGGAAAAAAAAGGGAAATTAAGTAAGATTTTGCTAAAATTATTCGTTTTTATTGCTTTATTTGATAATATCTCGATAAAACGAGGAAAAATAAGGAAAAAGAATAGGGAAAAAATTGATATTTCGCAAAAATTATTCGTTTTTGTTGCTTTTTTCGATGACATCTCGATAAAATTAGGAAAATTAAGGGGAAAAAAGGGAAAAAATTAAAATTTCGCTAAAATTATTCGTTTTTGTTGCTTTTTTCGATGACATCTCGATAAAATTAGGAAAATTAAGGGAAAAAAAGGTGAAAAAAATTAAAATTTTGCTTAAATTATTCGTTTTTGTTGCTTTTTTCGATAATAACTCAATAAAATGAAGAAAATAAAGGAAAAATATTAGGAATAAAATTGATATTTCGCTAAAATTAATCGTTTTTGTTGCATTTTTCGATAATATCTCGATAAAACGAGGAAAATTAAGGAAAAAGAATAGGAAAAAAATTGATATTTTGCTAAAATTATTCGTTTTTGTAGCTATTTTCGATAATATCTCGATAAAACAAGGAAAATTAAGGAAAAAATGAAGAAAAAAATGGAAATTTTTCTAAAAGTATTCGTTTTTGTTTCTTTTTTCGCTAAATATCTCGATAAAATGAGGAAAATTAAGAAAAAAAAGTGTAATGAAATTGAAAATTCGCAGAAATTACTCGTTTTTGTTGCTTTTCACGGTCATATCTCGATGAAATTAGGTAAATTAAGGGAAAAAGAGAAAAAAAAGTTGAAATTTTGCTAAAATTATTCGCTTTTGTTTCTTTATTCGATAATGTCTCGATAAAATAAGAAAAAATAAGAAAACAAAATAGGAAAAAATTGATGTTTCGCTAAGATTATTCGTTTTTGTTGCTTTTTTTGATGATATCTCTATGAAATGAGGAAAAATAAGGATGAAAAAGGGGGAAAAATTGAAATATAGCTAAAATTATTCGTTCTTGTAGTTTTTTTTATAATATTTCGATTAAACGAGGAAAACTAACGGAAAAGAATAGGAAAAAAATTTATGTATCGCTAAAATTATTCGTTTTTGTTGCTTTTTTTGATGATCTCTCGATAAAATTAGGACAATTACGGAGTAAAGCGGAAACTATTTAAATTTCGCTAATATGTTTCGTTTTTGTTGCTTTATTCGATAATATCTCGACAAAATGAGAAAAATTAAGGAAAAAGAATAGGAATAAAATTAATATTTCGCTAAAATTCTTCGTTTTTGTTGCTTTTTTCGATAATATCTCGGTATAAAAAGGAAAATTTAGAGGAAAAAAAGGGGGAAAAAATTAAAATTTTGCTAAAATTATTCGTTTTTGTTGCTTTTTTCGATAATAGCTCAATAAAACGTTGAAAATAAAGGAAAAATAATAGGAAAAAAATTGATATTTCGCTAAAATTATTCGTTTTTGTTACTTTTTCCGATAATATCTCGATAAAACGTGGAAAATTAAAGAAAAAGAATAGAAAAAAATTGATATTTCGCTAAAATTATTCGTTTTTGTTGCTTTTTTCGATAATATCTCGATAAAATTAGGAAAATTAAGGATTAAAGCGGAAACTATTTAAATTTCGCTAAAATGTTTCGTTTTTCTTGCTTTATTCGATAATATATTTTGACAAAATGTGAAAAATTAAGGAAAAAGAATAGGAATGAAATTAATATTTCGCTAACATTCTTCGTTTTGTTTCTTTTTACGATAATATCTCGATATAAATAGGAAAATTAACGGAAAAAAAGGGGGAAAAAATTGATATTTCGTCAAAATTATACGATTTTGTTGCCTTTCTCGATAATATCTCGATAAAACAAGGAAAATTAAGAAAAAAAATCTGATGTGGCCAGCACATGACTTTCTCCATATATAAGATGTAAATATTTATCTACAATAGTAATTTCGAACTCTATATTCAGTCTAAACAAGGAGGATGAGTGTTTAATTTATATATTATTATCTTTTACGTCACAAACATTATAAATAATTTTTTTCGGGACATGCTCGATGAAAAAAGATGAATTTGGCCTTTCGCCCATAGAGCCCAGAGCGCCCACAAAGTACATAATCAGCAACTTCCGGTTTATCAGTATTTCATTAATAACTCCTAAACAATCAGTGATAAAAAAATATGTTTCATACAAAAGTTATAGTAAATTACATTTTCTACAACATTTTATAAATAATAGTATATACCTAAATATCATATTTATGGAGATATTTTGAAAACCGGAAATAAGCTTTGAAGAATGAAGCTCAACTTCCGGTTAACCGAATCCCTCCAAAAACTAATCAACTCTAACGACTGTAATAAAAGTACAATATATGAAATTTGGTGTTGATCCGACAATTAGTTTTTATGTTAGACGGCCCACAAAGTACATAATCATCTTCTTCCGGTTTATCAGTATTTCACGAATAACTCCTAATCAACCGGTGATACAAAAATATATTAAATGCAAAAGTTATAGTAAATTAAATTACCTAAAAATGTTATTAGTAATACAGTATACGTATATATCATATTTATGGAGATATTTTGAATACCGGAAATAAGCTTTGAAGAATGAAGCTCAACTTCCGGTTAACCGAATCCCTCCAAAAACTAATCAACTCTAACGACTGTAATAAAAGTACAATAAAGAAATTTGGTGTTGATCCGACAATTAGTTTTTATGTTAGACGGCCCACAAAGTACATAATCATCTTCTTCCGGTTTATCAGTATTTCACGAATAACTCCTAATCAACCGGTAATACAAAAATATATTAAATGCAAAAGTTATAGTAAATTACATTACCTAAAACTTTTATTAGTAATACAGTATACGTATATATATATTTATGGAGATATTTTGAAAACCGGTAATGAGCTTTAATGAATAAAGCTCGACTTCCGGTATACCGATTTACTCCAAAAACTAATCAACTCTGACAGCACACACACCACTACTATATATGAAGTTTGGTATTGATACGACTAATAGTTTTCACGTTAGAGCGCCCACTATCACACACACACACACACACACACACACACACACACACACACACATACACACAGACATCATTCCGAAAATGGTCAAAACGTGTTCTAGGGACCCCAAAACATGTATTTCCGTTGAAATCTCGAAGTCGAAATTTTTCATGAAAACAATACTTTCTCTATACTTCGTATATGGAGAAAGTAAAAAGGGAAATTAAATTTAACTTTTTGCTAAAATTATTCGTTTTTGTTGCTTTTTTTATGATATCTAGATAAAATTAGGACAATTAAGGAATAAAGCGGAAACTATTTAAATTTCGCTAAAATGTTTCGTTTTTCTTGCTTTATTCGATAATATATTTCGACAAAATGTGGAAAATTAAGGAAAAAGAATAGGAATGAAATTAATATTTCGCTAAAATTATTCGTTATTGTAGCTTTTTTCGATAATATCGCGATAAAACGAGGAAAATTAAGGAAAAATAATAGGAAAAAAATTGATGTTTCGTCAAAATTATTCGATTTTGTTGCTTTTCTCGATAATATCTCGATAAAACGAGGAAAATTAAGAAAAAAAAGGGAAATTAAATTTAGCTTTTTGCTAAAATTATTCGTTTTGTTGCTTTTTTGATAATATCTCGATAAAATGAGGAAAATTAAGGAAAAAAGAGGAAAAAAATTGGAATTACGCTAAAGTTATTCGTTTTTGTGGCTTTATTCGATAATATCTCAATAAAATGAGGAAAAATAAGGAAAAAGAATAAGAAAACAATTGATATTTCGCAAAAATTATTCGTTTTTGTTGCTTTTTTCGATGATATCTCGATAAAATTTGGAAAATTAAGGATAAAAAAGGGGGAAAAATTGAAATATCGCTAAAATTACTCGTTCTTGTAGCTTTTTTTGATAATATCTCAATAAAACGAGGAAAATTAAGGAAAAATAATAGGAAAGAAATTGATATTTCACTAAAATTATTCGTTTTTTTGCTTTTTCCGATAATATCTCGGTAAAACGTGGAAAATTAAAGTAAAAGAATATGATAAAAATGAATATTTTGCAAAATTCTTCATCTTTGTTGCTTTTTTCCGATAATATTTCGATAAAACGTGGAAAATTAAAGTAAAAGAATAGGAAAAAATTGATATTTCGCTAAAATTATTCGTTTTTGTAGCTTTCTTCGATAATTTCTCGATAAAACGATGAATATTAAGGAAAAATAATAGGAAAAAAATTGATATTCGTAAAAATTATTCGTTTTTGTTGCTTTTCTCGATAATATTTCGATAAATCAAGGAAAATTAAAGAAAAAGAATAGGAAAAAAATTGATATTTCGCTAAAATTATTCGTTTTTGTTGCTTTTAACCGATAATATCTCGATATAACGTGGAAAATTAAAGAAAAAAAATAGGAAAAAAATTGATATTTCGCTAAAATTATTCGTTTTTGTTGCTTTTTCCGATAATATCTCGATATAACGTGGAAAATTAAAGTAAAAGAATATGAAAAAAATGAATATTTTGCAAAATTCTTCTTTTTTGTTGCTTTTTTCGATAATATCTCGATATAAATAGGAAAATTAAGGGAAAAAAAGGGGAAAAATTTAAAATTTCGCTAAAGTTATTCGTTTTTGTTGCTTTTTTCGATAATATTTTTTATGGGAAAAAGATAAAAAAAGTTGAAATTTTGCTAAAATTATTCGTTTTTGTTGCTTTTTTCGGGAATATCTCAATAAAAATAAGAAAATTAAGGAAAAATAAAAAATTTCGAAAAATTATTCGTTTTTGTTCCTTTTTTCGATAATAACATAATAAAACGAAGAAAATAAAGGAAAAATAATAGTAAAAAAATTGATATTTCGCTAAAATTATTCGTTTTTGTTGCTTTTTCCGTTAATATATCGATAAAACGTGGAAATTTAAAGTAAAAGAATAGGAAAAAATTGATATTTCGCTAAAATTATTCGTTTTTGTTGCTATTTACGATCATATCTCGATACAATGAGGAAAATTAAGGGAAAAAATGAGGAAAAAATGGAAATTTTTCTAAAATAATTCGTTATTGTTTCTTTTTTCGATAATATCTCGATAAAATGAGGAAAACTAAGGAAACGAAATAGGAAAAAAATTGATATTTCGCTAAAATTATTCTTTTTTTTGCTTTTTTCGATAATATCTCGATGAAACGAGGAAAATTAAGGAAAAATAATAGGAAAAAATTGATATTTCGTCAAAAGTATTCGACCATGTTGCTTTTCTCGATTATATCTCGATAAAACGAGTAAAATTAAAGTAAAAGAATAGGAAAAAAATTGAAATTTCGCTAAAATTATTCGTTTTTGTTATTATTTACGGTCATATCTCGATTAAATGAGGAAAATTAAGGGAAAAAATGAGGAACAAAATGGAAATTTTTCTAAAATTATTCGTAATTGTTTCTTTTTTCGATAATATCTCGATAAAATGAGGAAAATTAAGATTAAAAAGAGGAATAAATTTGAAAATTCGCAAAAATTACTCGTTTATGTTTCTTTTCACGGTCATATCTCGATAAAATTAGGAAAATTAAGGGAAAAAGAGAAAAAAAGTTGAAATTTCGCTAAAATTATTCGTTTTGTTGCTTTTTCGATAATATCTCGATAAAATTAGGAATTTTAAAGAATAAAATGGAAATATTTTAAATTTCGCTTAAAATATTCGTGTGTTTGCTTTATTCGATAATATTTCGATAAAATGAGGAAAATTAAGGAAATACAATAGCAAAAAAATTGATATTTCACAAAAATTATTCGTTTTTGTTACTTACTTCGATTATATCTCGAATAAATGAGGAAAATTAAGGAAAAAAAAGGGGAAAATAATTAATATTTTGCAAAAATTATTCGTTTTTGTTGCTTTTTTTGATAATAACTCAATAAAACGTAGAAAATAAAGGAAAAATAATACGAAAAAAATTGATATTTTGCTAAAATTATTCGTTTTTGTTGCTATTTACTGTCATATCTCGATAAAATGAGGAAAATTAAAAAAAGAATGAGGAAAAAAAAACGAAATTTTTCAAAAATTATTCGTTATTGTTTCTTTTTTCGATAATATCTCGATATAAATAGGAAAATTTAGAGGAAATAAAGGTAAAAAAAATAAAAATTTTGCTAAAATTATTTGGTTTTGTTGCTTTTTACTATAATAACTCAATAAAACGAAGAAAATGAAGGATAAATAATAGGAAAAAATTGATATTTCGCTAAAATTATTCGTTTTTGTTGCTTTTAACCGATAATATCTCGATATAACGTGGAAAATTAAAGAAAAAAAATAGGAAAAAAATTGATATTTCGCTAAAATTATTCGTTTTTGTTGCTTTTTCCGATAATATCTCGATATAACGTGGAAAATTAAAGTAAAAGAATATGAAAAAAATGAATATTTTGCAAAATTCTTCATTTTTGTTGCTTTTTTCGATAATATCTCGATATAAATAGGAAAATTAAGGGAAAAAAAGGGGAAAAATTTAAAATTTCGCTAAAGTTATTCGTTTTTGTTGCTTTTTTCGATAATATTTTTTTATGGGAAAAAGATAAAAAAAGTTGAAATTTTGCTAAAATTATTCGTTTTTGTTGCTTTTTTCGGGAATATCTCAATAAAATTAAGAAAATTAAGGAAAAATAAAAAATTTCGAAAAATTATTCGTTTTTGTTCCTTTTTTCGATAATAACATAATAAAACGAAGAAAATAAAGGAAAAATAATAGTAAAAAAATTGATATTTCGCTAAAATTATTCGTTTTTGTTGCTTTTTCCGTTAATATATCGATAAAACGTGGAAATTTAAAGTAAAAGAATAGGAAAAAATTGATATTTCGCTAAAATTATTCGTTTTTGTTGCTATTTACGATCATATCTCGATACAATGAGGAAAATTAAGGGAAAAAATGAGGAAAAAATGGAAATTTTTCTAAAATAATTCGTTATTGTTTCTTTTTTCGATAATATCTCGATAAAATGAGGAAAACTAAGGAAACGAAATAGGAAAAAAATTGATATTTCGCTAAAATTATTCTTTTTTTTGCTTTTTTCGATAATATCTCGATGAAACGAGGAAAATTAAGGAAAAATAATAGGAAAAAATTGATATTTCGTCAAAAGTATTCGACCATGTTGCTTTTCTCGATTATATCTCGATAAAACGAGTAAAATTAAAGTAAAAGAATAGGAAAAAAATTGAAATTTCGCTAAAATTATTCGTTTTTGTTATTATTTACGGTCATATCTCGATTAAATGAGGAAAATTAAGGGAAAAAATGAGGAACAAAATGGAAATTTTTCTAAAATTATTCGTTTTTGTTGCTTTTTTCGATAATGACTCAATAAAACGAAGAAAATAAAGGAAAAAAATTGATATTTTGCTAAAATTATTCGTTTTTGTTGCTTTTTCCGATAATATCTCGATAAAACGTGGAAAATTAAAGTAAAAGAATAGGAAAAAATTGATATTTTGCTAAAATTATTTGTTTTTGTAGCTATTTTCGATAATATCTCGATGTAACAAGGAAAATTAAGAAAAAATAATAGAAAAAATTGATATTTCGTCAAAAGTATTTGTTTTTTTTGCTTTTCTCGATAAAATTCCGAAAAAACGAGGAAAATTAAGAAAAAAAAAGATAAATGAAATTCATATTTCGCTAAAATTATTCGTTTTTGTTGCTATTTACGATCATATCTCGATAAAATGAGGAAAATTTACGGAAAAAATGAGGAAAAAAATGGAAATTTTTATAAAAGTATTCGTTTTTGTTTCTTTTTTCGCTAAATATCTCGATAAAATTAGGAAAATTAAGAAAAAAAAGTAATGAAATTGAAAATTCGCAAAAATTACTCGTTTTTGTTTCTTTTCATTGTCATATCTCGATAAAATTAGATAAATTAAGGGAAAAAGAGAAAAAAAGTTCAAATTACGCTAAAATTATTCGTTTTGTTGCTTTTTCGATAATATCTCGATAAAATTCGGAAAATTAAGGAATAATGAGGAAACAATTTAAATTTCGCTAAAGTTATTTGTTTTTTTGCTTTATTCGATAATATTTCATTAAAATGAGGAAAATTAAGGAAAAATTATAACAAAAAAATTGATATGTCGCAAAAATTATTCGTTTTAGTTACTTTCTTCGATAATATCTCGATTAAATGAGGAAAATTAAGGAAAACAAAGGGGAAAATAATTAAAATTTTGCTAAAAGTATTCGTTTTTATTGCTTTTCACGGTCATATCTCGATAAAATGAGGAAAATTAAGGAAAATAGAGGGAAAAAATTAAAATTTCGCTAAAATTATTCGTTTTTGTTACTTTATTCGATAATATCTCGATAAAATGAGGAAAACTAAGGAAAAAGAATAGGAAAAAAATTGATATTTTGCTAAAATTATTCGTTTTTGTTGCTTTTTACGGTCATATCTCGATTAAATGTGGAAAATTAACGGAAAAAATGAGGAAAGAAATGGAATTTTACTAATAGTATTCGTTTTTGTTTCTTTTTTCACAAAATATCTCGATAAAATGAGGAAAATTAAGAAAAAAAAGAGTAACGAAAATGAAAACTCGCTAAAATTACTCGTTTTTGTTACTTTTCACGGTCATATCTCGATAAATTTAGGAAAATTAATGAGAAAAAAAAATTGAAATTTCGCTAAAATTATTCGTTTTGTTGCTTTTCCGATAATATCTCGATAAAATTAGGAAAATTAAAGAATAAAGAGGAAACAATTTAAATTTCGCTAAAATTATTCGTTTTTTTGTTTTATTCGATAATATTTCGATAAAATGAGAAAAATTAAGGAAAAACAATTCCAAAAAATTGATATTTCGCAAAAATTATTCGTTTTTGTTACTTTCTTCGATAATATCTCGATTAAATAAGGAAAATTAAGGAAAAAAAGGGGAAAATAATTAAAATTTGGCTAAAATTATTCGTTTTTGTTGCTTTATTCGATAATATCTCGATAAAATGAGGAAAAATAAGGAAAAAGAATAGGGAAAAAATTGATATTTCGCTAAAGTTATTCGTTTTTGTTGCTTTTTTCGATGACATCTCGATTAAATTAGGAAAATTAAGGGAAAAAAAGGGAAAAAATTAAAATTTCGCTAATATTTTTCGTTTTTGTTGCTTTTTCCGATAATAACTCAATAAAACGAAGAAAATAAAGGAAAAATGATAGGGAAAAAATTGATTATTCGCTAATATTATTCGTTTTTGTTACTTTTTCCGATAATTTCTTGATAAAATGAGGAAAATTAAGAATGAAAAGAGGAATGAATTAGAAAATTCGCAAAAATTTCTCGTTTATGTTTCATTTCACGGTCATATCTCGATAAAATTAGTAAATTAAGGGAAAAAGAGAAAAAAATTGATAATTTGCCAAAATTACTCGTTTTTGTTCCTTTTATCGATAATATCTCGATAAAACGAAGAAAATTAAGGAAAAATAATAGGAAAAAAATTGATATTTCGTCAAAATTATTCGTTTTTGTTGCTTTTCTCGATAATATCTCGATAAAAAAAGGAAAATTGAAGAAAAAGAATAGTAAAAATATTGAAATTTCGCTAAAATTATTTGTTTTTGTTGCTATTTACGGTCATATCTCGATAGAATGAGGAAAATTAAGGGTAAAAAGAGGAAAGAAATGGAAAAATTTCTAAAATTATTCGTTTGTGTTTCTTTTTTCGATAATATCTCGATAAAATGCGGATAATTAAGAAGAAAAAGAGGAATGAATTTGAAAATTCGCAAAAATTACACGTTTTTGTTGCTTATAACGGTCATATCTCGATAAAATTAGGAAAATTAAGGGAAAAAGAGAAAAAAAGTTGAATTTTCGCTAAAATTATTAGTTTTTGTTGCTTTTTTAGGGAATATCTCGATAAAATTAAGAAAATTAAGGAAAAAAATGGGGGAAAAATTTATAATTTGAAAAATTATTCGTTTTTGTTGCTTTTTTCGATAATGACTCAATAAAACGAAGAAAATAAAGGAAAAAAATTGATATTTCGCTAAAATTATTCGTTTTTGTTGCTTTTTCCGATAATATCTCGATATAACGTGGAAAATTAAAGAAAAAGAATATGAAAAAATGAATATTTTGCAAAATTCTTCATTTTTGTTGCTTTTTTTCGATAATATCTCGATATAAATAGGAAAATTAAGGGAAAAAAAGGGGAAAATTTAAAATTTCGCTAAAATTATTCGTTTTTGTTGCTTTTTTCGATAATATTTTGCTAAGGGAAAAAGAGAAAAAAAGTTGAAATTTCGCTAAAATTATTAGTTTTTGTTGATTTTTTAGGGAATATCTCGATAAAATTAGGAAAATTAAGGAAAAAAATGGGGGAAAAATTTAAAATTTGAAAAATTATTCGTTTTTGTTGCTTTTTTCGATAATGACTCAATAAAACGAAGAAAATAAAGGAAAAAAATTGATATTTCGCTAAAATTATTCGTTTTTGTTGCTTTTTCCGATAATATCTCGATAAAACGTGGAAAATTAAAGTAAAAGAATAGGAAAAAACTGATATTTCGCTAAAATTATTCGTTTTTGTAGCTTTTTTCGATAATTTCTCGATAAAACGATGAATATTAAGAAAAAATAATAGGAAAGAAATTGATATTTCGTAAAAATTATTCGTTTTTGTTGCTTTTCTCGATAATATCTCGATAAAACAAGGAAAATTAAAGAAAAAGAATAGGAAAAAAATTGAAATTTCGCTATAATTATTCGTTTTTGTTGCTATTTACGGTCATATCTCGATAAAATGAGGAAAATTAAGAGAAAAAATTAGGAAAAAAAAACGAAATTTTTCTAAAACCATTCGTTATTGTTTCTTTTTTGATAATATCTCGATAAAATTAAGAAAATTAAGGAAAAAAAAGGGGGAAAAATTTAAAATTTCGAAAAATTATTCGTTCTTGTTGCTATTTTTGATAATGACTCAATAAAACGAAGAAAATAAGAAAAAATAATAGGAAAAAAATTGATATTTCACTAAAATTATTCGTTTTTTTTGCTTTTTCCGATAATATCTCGATATAACGTGGAAAATTAAAGAAAAAGAATATGAAAAAAATGAATATTTTGCAAAATTCTTCATTTTTGTTGCTATTTTTCGATAATATCTCGATATAAATAGGAAAATTAAGGGAAAAAAGGGGAAAAATTTCGCTAAAGTTATTCGATTTTTGTTGCTTTTTTCGATAATATTTTGCTAATCGAAAAAGAGAGAAAAAGTTGAAATTTCGCTAAAATTATACGTTTTTGTTGCTTTTTTCGGGAATATCTCGATAAAATTAAGAAAATTAAGGAAAAAAAGGGGGAAAAATTTAAAATTTCGAAAAATTATTCGTTTTTGTTGCTGTTTTCGATAATGACTCAATAAAACGAAGAAAATAAAGGAAAAATAATAGGAAAAAAATTGATATTTCGCTAAAATTATTTGTTTTTGTTGCTTTTTCCGATAATATTTCGATAAAACGTGGAAAATTAAAGTAAAAGAATAGGAAAATATTGATATTTCGCTAAAATTATTCGTTTTTGTAGCTTTTTTCGATAATTTCTCGATAAAACGATGAATATTAAGGAAAAATAATAGGAAAAAAATTGATATTCGTAAAAATTATTCGTTGTTGTTGCTTTTCTCGATAATATCTCGATAAAACAAGGAAAATTAAAGAAAAAGTATAGGAAAATAATTGAAATTTCGCTAAAATTATTTGTTTTGGTTGCCTTTTCCGATAATATTTCGATAAAACGTGGAAAATTAAAGTAAAAGAATAGAAAAATATTGATATTTCGCTAAAATTATTCGTTTTTGTAGCTTTTTTCGATAATTTCTCGATAAAACGATGAATATTAAGGAAAAATAATAGGAAAAAAATTGATATTCGTAAAAATTATTCGTTTTTGTTGCTTTTCTCGATAATATCTCGATAAAACAAGGAAAATTAAAGAAAAAGAATAGGAAAAAAATTGAAATTTTGCTATAATTATTCATTTTTGTTGCTATTTACTGTCATATCTCGATAAAATGAGGAAAATTAAAAAAAGAATGAGGAAAAAAAAACGAAATTTTTCAAAAATTATTCGTTATTGTTTCTTTTTTCGATAATATCTCGATAAAAATAGGAAAATTTAGAGGAAATAAAGGTAAAAAAAATTAAAATTTTGCTAAAATTATTTGGTTTTGTTGCTTTTTAGTATAATAACTCAATAAAACGAAGAAAATAGAGGAAAAATAATAGGAAAAAAATTGATATTTCGATAAAATTATTCGTTTTTGTTGCTATTTACGGTCATATCTCGATAAAATGAGGAAAATTAAGAGAAAAAATGAGGAAAAAAAAACGAAATTTTTCTAAAACCATTCGTTATTGTTTCTTTTTTATAATATCTCGATAAAATTAAGAAAATTAAGGAAAAAAAAGGGGGAAAAATTATTCGTTTTTGTTGCTTTTTTTGATAATGACTCAATAAAACGAAGAAAATAAGAAAAAATAATAGGAAAAAAATTGATATTTCACTAAAATTATTCGTTTTTTTGCTTTTTCCGATAATATCTCGGTAAAACGTGGAAAATTAAAGTAAAAGAATATGAAAAAAATGAATATTTTGCAAAATTCTTCATTTTTGTTGCTTTTTTTCGATAATATCTCGATATAAATAGGAAAATTAAGGGAAAAAAAGGGGAAAAATTTAAAATTTCGCTAAAATTATTCGTTTTTGTAGCTTTTTTCGGGAATATCTCGATAAAATTAAGAAAATTAAGAAAAAAAAGGGGGAAAAATTTAAATTTCACTAAAATTATTCGTTTTTGTTGCTTTTTCCGATAATATCTCGATATAACGTGGAAAATTAAAGAAAAAGAATAGGAAAAAAATTGATATTTCTCAAAAATTATTCGTTTTTGTTGCTTTTTCCGATAAAATCTCGATATAACGTGGAAAATTAAAGAAAAAGAATATGAAAAAAATGAATATTTTGCAAAATTCTTCATTTTTGTTGCTATTTTTCGATAATATCTCGATATAAATAGGAAAATTAAGGGAAAAAAGGAGAAAAATTTAAAATTTCGCTAAAGTTATTCGATTTTTGTTGCTTTTTTCGATAATATTTTGCTAATCGAAAAAGAGAGAAAAAGTTGAAATTTCGCTAAAATTATACGTTTTTGTTGCTTTTTTCGGGAATATCTCGATAAAATTAAGAAAATAAAGGAAAAATAATAGGAAAAAAATTGATATTTCGCTAAAATTATTTGTTTTTGTTGCTTTTTCCGATAATATTTCGATAAAACGTGGAAAATTAAAGTAAAAGAATAGGAAAATATTGATATTTCGCTAAAATTATTCGTTTTTGTAGCTTTTTTCGATAATTTCTCGATAAAACGATGAATATTAAGGAAAAATAATAGGAAAAAAATTGATATTCGTAAAAATTATTCGTTTTTGTTGCTTTTCTCGATAATATCTCGATAAAACAAGGAAAATTAAAGAAAAAGAATAGGAAAAAAATTGAAATTTTGCTATAATTATTCGTTTTTGTTGCTATTTACTGTCATATCTCGATAAAATGAGGAAAATTAAAAAAAAAATGAGGAAAAAAAAACGAAATTTTTCAAAAATTATTCGTTATTGTTTCTATTTTCGATAATATCTCGATATAAATAGGAAAATTTAGAGGAAATAAAGGTAAAAAAAATTAAAATTTTGCTAAAATTATTTGGTTTTGTTGCTTTTTACTATAATAACTCAATAAAACGAAGAAAATAGAGGAAAAATAATAGGAAAAAAATTGATATTTCTCTAAAATTATTCGTTTTTGTTGCTTTCTCCGATAATATCTCGATATAACGTGGAAAATTAAAGAAAAAGAATATGAAAAAAATGAATATTTTGCAAAATTCTTCATTTTTGTTGCTTTTTTCGATAATATCTCGATATAAATAGGAAAATTAAGGGAATAAAAGGGAAAAAATTTAAAATTTCGCTAAAGTTATTCGATTTTTGTTGCTTTTTTCGATAATATTTTGCTAATCGAAAAAGAGAGAAAAAGTTGAAATTTCGCTAAAATTATTCGTTTTTGTTGCTTTTTTTCGGGAATATCTCGATAAAATTAAGAAAATTAAGGAAAAAAAAGGGGGAAAAATTTAAAATTTCGAAAAATTATTCGTTTTTGTTGCTTTCTTCGATAATGACTCAATAAAACGAAGAAAATAAAGGAAAAATAATAGGAAAAAAATTGATATTTCGTTAAAATTATTTGTTTTTGTTGCTTTTTCCGATAATATTTCGATAAAACGTGGAAAATTAAAGTAAAAGAATAGGAAAAAAATTGAAATTTTGCTATAATTATTAGTTTTTGTTGCTATTTACTGTCATATCTCGATAAAATGAGGAAAATTAAAAAAAGAATGAGGAAAAAAAAACGAAATTTTTCAAAAATTATTCGATATTGTTTCTTTTTTCGATAATATCTCGATATAAATAGGAAAATTTAGAGGAAATAAAGGTAAAAAAAATTAAAATTTTGCTAAAATTATTTGGTTTTGTTGCTTTTTACTATAATAACACAATAAAACGAAGAAAATAAAGGAAAAATAATAGGAAAAAAATTGATATTTCGCTAAAATTATTCGTTTTTGTTGCTTTTTCCGATAATATCTCGATATAACATGGAAAATTAAAGGAAAAGAATATGAAAAAAATGAATATTTTGCAAAATTCTTCATTTTTGTTGCTTTTTTCGATAATATCTCGATAAAAATAGGAAAATTAAGGGAAAAAAAGGGGAAAAATTTAAAATTTCGCTAATGTTTTTCGTTTTTGTTGCTTTTTTCGATGATATTTTTTTATGGGAAAAAGAGAAAAAAAGTTGAAATTTCGCTAAAATTATTCGTTTTGTTAAATAAAATAAAATCAGTAAAATTAAAATTAAGTAAATTAAGTAAAATAAAATCAGGAAATTTAAAGAATAAAATGGAAGTTATTTAAATTTTGCTTAAAATATTCGTGTTTTTGCTTTCTTCGATTATATCTCGATTAAATGAGGAAAATTAAGGAAAATAAGGGGAAAATAATTAATGTATTTTGCTAAAATTATTCGTTTTTGTTGCTTTTTTTGATAATAACTCAATAAAACGTAGAAAATAAAGGAAAAATAATACGAAAAAAATTGATATTTTGCTAAAATTATTCGTTTTTGTTGCTTTTTCCGATAATATCTCGATAAAACGTGGAAAATTAAAGAAAAAGAATAGGAAAAAAATTGATATTTCGATAAAATTATTCGTTTTTGTAGCTATTTTCGATAATATCTCGATGAAACAAGGAAAATTAAGAAAAAATAATAGGAAAAAATTGATATTTCGTCAAAATTATTTGTTTTTTTTGCTTTTCTCGATAAAATTCCGAAAAAACGAGGAAAATTAAGAAAAAAAAAGATAAATGAAATTCATATTTCGCTAAAATTATTCGTTTTTGTTGCTATTTACGATCATATCTCGATAAAATGAGGAAAATTAAAGAAAAAAAATAGGAAAAAAATTGATATTTCGCTAAAATTATTCGTTTTTGTTGCTTTTTCCGATAATATCTCGATATAACATGGAAAATTAAAGGAAAAGAATATGAAAAAAATGAATATTTTGCAAAATTCTTCATTTTTGTTGCTTTTTTCGATAATATCTCGATAAAAATAGGAAAATTAAGGGAAAAAAAGGGGAAAAATTTAAAATTTCGCTAATGTTTTTCGTTTTTGTTGCTTTTTTCGATGATATTTTTTTATGGGAAAAAGAGAAAAAAAGTTGAAATTTCGCTAAAATTATTCGTTTTGTTAAATAAAATAAAATCAGTAAAATTAAAATTAAGTAAATTAAGTAAAATAAAATCAGGAAATTTAAAGAATAAAATGGAAGTTATTTAAATTTTGCTTAAAATATTCGTGTTTTTGCTTTCTTCGATTATATCTCGATTAAATGAGGAAAATTAAGGAAAATAAGGGGAAAATAATTAATGTATTTTGCTAAAATTATTCGTTTTTGTTGCTTTTTTTGATAATAACTCAATAAAACGTAGAAAATAAAGGAAAAATAATACGAAAAAAATTGATATTTTGCTAAAATTATTCGTTTTTGTTGCTTTTTCCGATAATATCTCGATAAAACGTGGAAAATTAAAGAAAAAGAATAGGAAAAAAATTGATATTTCGATAAAATTATTCGTTTTTGTAGCTATTTTCGATAATATCTCGATGAAACAAGGAAAATTAAGAAAAAATAATAGGAAAAAATTGATATTTCGTCAAAATTATTTGTTTTTTTTGCTTTTCTCGATAAAATTCCGAAAAAACGAGGAAAATTAAGAAAAAAAAAGATAAATGAAATTCATATTTCGCTAAAATTATTCGTTTTTGTTGCTATTTACGATCATATCTCGATAAAATGAGGAAAATTAAGAAAAAAAAGGGTAATGAAATTGAAAATTCGCAAAAATTACTCGTTTTTGTTTCTTTTCATTGTCATATCTCGATAAAATTAGATAAATTAAGAGAAAAAGAGAAAAAAAGTTCAAATTACGCTAAAATTATTCGTTTTGTTGCTTTTTCGATAATATCTCGATAAAATTCGGAAAATTAAGGAATAATGAGGAAACAATTTAAATTTCGCTAAAGTTATTTGTGTTTTTGCTTTATTCGATAATATTTCATTAAAATGAGGAAAATTAAGGAGACATTATAACAAAAAAATTGATATGTCGCAAAAATTATTCGTTTTAGTTACATTATTCGATAATATCTCGATTAAATGAGGAAAATTAAGGAAAACAAAGGGGAAAAAAATTAAAGTTTTGCTAAAAGTATTCGTTTTTATTGCTTTTCACGGTCATATCTCGATAAAACGAGGAAATTTTAGAAAAAAAAGAGAAATGAAATTGAAATTTTGCTAATATTATTCGTTTTTGTTGCTTTTTACGGTCATATCTCGATTAAATGAGGAAAATTAACGGAAAAAATGAGGAAAGAAATGGAATTTTTCTAATAGTATTCGTTTTTGTTTCTTTTTTCGCTAAATATCTCGATAAAATGAGGAAAATTAAGTAAAAAAAGAGTAAAAAAAATTGAAATTTCCCTAAAATTATTCGTTTTGTTGCTTTTCCGATAATATCTCGATAAAATTAGGAAAATTAAAGAATAAAGAGGAAACAATTTAAATTTCGCTAAAATTATTCGTTTTTTTGTTTTATTCGATAATATTTCGATAAAATGAGAAAAATTAAGGAAAAACAATTCCAAAAAATTGATATTTCGCAAAAATTATTCGTTTTTGTTACTTTCTTCGATAATATCTCGATTAAATAAGGAAAATTAAGGAAAAAAAAGGGAAAGTAAGTAAGATTTTGCTAAAATTATTCGTTTTTATTGCTTTATTCGATAATATCTCGATAAAATGAGGAAAAAGAATAGGGAAAAAATTGATATTTCGCTAAAGTTATTCGTTTTTGTTGCTTTTTTCGATGACATCTCGATTAAATTAGGAAAATTAAGGGAAAAAAAGGGAAAAAATTAAAATTTCGCTAAAATTATTCGTTTTTGTTTCTTTTTCCGATAATAACTCAATAAAACGAAGAAAATAAAGGAAAAATGATAGGGAAAAAATTGATGTTTCGCTAATATTATTCGTTTTTGTTACTTTTTCCGATAATATCTTGATAAAATGAGGATAATTAAGAAGAAAAAGAGGAATGAATTTGAAAATTTGCAAAAATACACGTTTTTGTTGCTTTTAACGGTCATATCTCGATAAAATTAGGAAAATTAAGGGAAAAAGAGAAAAAAAGTTGAATTTTCGCTAAAATAATTCGTTTTGTTGCTTTTTTGATAATATCTCGATAAAATAAGGAAATTTAAAGAATAATGAGGAGACAATTTAAATTTAGCTAAAATTATTCGTTTTTTTGCTTTATTCGATCATATTTCGATAAAACGAGGAAAATTAAGGAAAGACAATAGCAAAAATATTGATATTTCACAAAAATTATTCGTTTTTGTTACTTTCTACGATAATATTTCGATTAAATGAAGAAAATTAAGGAAAAAAAAGGGAAAGTAAGTAAGATTTTGCTAAAATTATTCGTTTTTATTGCTTTATTCGATAATATCTCGATAAAACGAGGAGAAATAAGGAAAAAGAAAAGGGAAAAAATTGATATTTCGCTAAAATTATTCGTTTTTGTTGCTTTTTTCGATGACATCTAATTAAAATTAGGAAAATTAAGGGGAAAAAAGGGAAAAAATTAAAATTTCGCTTAAATTATTCGTTTTTGTTGCTTTTTTCGATGACTTCTCGATAAAATTAGGAAAACTAAGGGAAAAAAAGGTGAAAAAAATTAAAATTTCGCTTAAATTATTCGTTTTTGTTGCTTTTTTCGATAATAACTCAATAAAACAAAGAAAATAAAGGAGAGATTTTAGGGAAAAAATTGATATTTCGCTAAAATTATTCGTTTTTGTTGCTTTTTCCGATAATATCTCGATATAACGTGGAAAATTAAAGAAAAAGAATTTGAAAAAAATGAATATTTTGCAAAATTCTTCATTTTTGTAGCTTTTTTTCGATAATATCTCGATATAAATAGGAAAATAAAGGGAAAAAAAGGGGAAAAATTTTAAATTTCGCTAAAATTGTTCGTTTTTGTTGCTTTTTTCGATAATATTTTGCTAAGGGAAAAAGAGAAAAAAAGTTGAAATTTCGCAAAAATTATTCGTTTTTGTAGCTTTTTTCCGGAATATCTCGATAAAATTAAGAAAGTTAAGGATAAAAAAGGGGGAAAAATTTAAAATTTCGAAAAATTATTCGTTTTTGTTGCTTTTTTCGATAATGACTCAATAAAACGAAGAAAATAAAGGAAAAATAATAGGAAAAAAATTGATATTTCGCTAAAATTATTTGTTTTTGTTGCTTTTTCCGATAATATTTCGATAAAACGTGGAAAATTAAAGTAAAAGAATAGGAAAAAATTGATATTTCGCTAAAATTATTTGTTTTTGTAGCTTTTTTCGATAATTTCTCCATAAAACGATGAATATTAAGGAAAAATAATAGGAAAAAAATTGATATTGGTAATAATTATTCGTTTTTGTTGCTTTTCTCGATAATATCTCGATAAAACAAGGAAAATTAAAGAAAAAGAATAGGAAAAAAATTGAAATTTTGCTATAATTATTCGTTTTTGTTGCTATTTACTGTCATATCTCGATAAAATGAGGAAAATTAAAAAAAGAATGAGGAAAAAAAAACAAAATTTTTCAAAAATTATTCGTTATTGTTTCTTATTTCGATAATATCTCGATATAAATAGGAAAATTTAGAGGAAATAAAGGTAAAAAAAATTAAAATTTTGCTAAAATTATTTGGTTTTGTTGCTTTTTACTACAATAACTCAATAAAACGAAGAAAATAAAGGAAAAATAATAGGAAAAAAATTGATATTTCGCTAAAATTATTCGTTTTTGTTGCTTTTTCCGATAATATCTCGATATAACGTGGAAAATTAAAGAAAAAAAATAGGAAAAAAATTGATATTTCGCTAAAATTATTCGTTTTTGTTGCTTTTTCCGATAATATCTCGATATAACGTGGAAAATTAAAGGAAAAGAATATGAAAAAAATGAATATTTTGCAAAATTCTTCATTTTTGTTGCTTTTTTCGATAATATCTCGATATAAATAGGAAAATTAAGGGAAAAAAAGGGGAAAAATTTAAAATTTCGATAAAGTTATTCGTTTTTGTTGCTTTTTTCGATAATATTTTTTTATGGGAAAAAGAGAAAAAAAGTTGAAATTTTGCTAAAATTATTCGTTTTTGTTGCTTTTTTCGGGAATATCTCAATAAAATTAAGAAAATTAAGGAAAAAACGGGGAAAAATAAAAAATTTCGAAAAATTATTCGTTTTTGTTCCTTTTTTCGATAATAACATAATAAAACGAAGAAAATAAAGGAAAAATAATAGTAAAAAAATTGATATTTCGCAAAAATTATTCGTTTTTGTTACTTTCTACGATAATATTTCGATTAAATGAGGAAAATTAAGGAAAAAAAAGGGAAAGTA
The DNA here is from genome assembly GCA_947579665.1 of Sympetrum striolatum. NCBI lineage: Eukaryota > Metazoa > Arthropoda > Insecta > Odonata > Libellulidae > Sympetrum > Sympetrum striolatum. The sequence continues at coordinate 70,884,562 of OX388346.1, read as the reverse complement.
AGTAAGATTTTGCTAAAATTATTCGTTTTTATTGCTTTATTCGATAATATCTCGATAAAACGAGGAGAAATAAGGAAAAAGAAAAGGGAAAAAATTGATATTTCGCTAAAATTATTCGTTTTTGTTGCTTTTTTCGATGACATCTAGATAAAATTAGGAAAATTAAGGGGAAAAAAGGGAAAAAATTAAAATTTCGCTTAAATTATTCGTTTTTGTTGCTTTTTTCGATGACTTCTCAATAAAATTAGGAAAACTAAGGGAAAAAAAGGTGAAAAAAATTAAAATTTCGCTTAAATTATTCGTTTTTGTTGCTTTTTTCGATAATAACTCAATAAAACAAAGAAAATAAAGGAGAGATTTTAGGTAAAAATTAATATTTCGTCAAAATTATTCTTTTTTGTTGCTTTTCTCGATAATATGTCGATAAAACGAGGAAATTTTAGAAAAAAAAGAGAAATGAAATTGAAATTTTGCTAATATTATTCGTTTTTGTTGCTTTTTACGGTCATATCTCGATTAAATGAGGAAAATTAACGGAAAAAATGAGGAAAGAAATGGAATTTTTCTAATAGTATTCGTTTTTGTTTCTTTTTTCGCTAAATATCTCGATAAAATGAGGAAAATTAAGTAAAAAAAGAGTAAAAAAAATTGAAATTTCGCTAAAATTATTCGTTTTGTTGCTTTTCCGATAATATCTCGATAAAATTAGGAAAATTAAAGAATAAAGAGGAAACAATTTAATTTTCGCTAAAATTATTCGTTTTTTTGTTTTATTCGATAATATTTCGATAAAATGAGAAAAATTAAGGAAAAACAATTCCAAAAAATTGATATTTCGCAAAAATTATTCGTTTTTGTTACTTTCTTCGATAATATCTCGATTAAATAAGGAAAATTAAGGAAAAAAAAGGGAAAGTAAGTAAGATTTTGCTAAAATTATTCGTTTTTATTGCTTTATTCGATAATATCTCGATAAAATGAGGAAAAAGAATTGGGAAAAAATTGATATTTCGCTAAAGTTATTCGTTTTTGTTGCTTTTTTCGATGACATCTCGATTAAATTAGGAAAATTAAGGGAAAAAAAGGGAAAAAATTAAAATTTCGCTAAAATTATTCGTTTTTGTTGCTTTTTTCGATGACATCTCGATAAAATTAGGAATATTAAGGGGAAAAAAGGGAAAAAATTAAAATTTCGCTTAAATTATTCGTTTTTGTTGCTTTTTTCGATGACTTCTCAATAAAATTAGGAAAACTAAGGGAAAAAAAGGTGAAAAAAATTAAAATTTCGCTTAAATTATTCGTTTTTGTTGCTTTTTTCGATAATAACTCAATAAAACAAAGAAAATAAAGGAGAGATTTTAGGTAAAAATTAATATTTCGTCAAAATTATTCTTTTTTGTTGCTTTTCTCGATAATATGTCGATAAAACGAGGAAATTTTAGAAAAAAAAGAGAAATGAAATTGAAATTTTGCTAATATTATTCGTTTTTGTTGCTTTTTACGGTCATATCTCGATTAAATGAGGAAAATTAACGGAAAAAATGAGGAAAGAAATGGAATTTTTCTAATAGTATTCGTTTTTGTTTCTTTTTTCGCTAAATATCTCGATAAAATGAGGAAAATTAAGTAAAAAAAGAGTAAAAAAAATTGAAATTTCGCTAAAATTATTCGTTTTGTTGCTTTTCCGATAATATCTCGATAAAATTAGGAAAATTAAAGAATAAAGAGGAAACAATTTAAATTTCGCTAAAATTATTCGTTTTTTTGTTTTATTCGATAATATTTCGATAAAATGAGAAAAATTAAGGAAAAACAATTCCAAAAAATTGATATTTCGCAAAAATTATTCGTTTTTGTTACTTTCTTCGATAATATCTCGATTAAATAAGGAAAATTAAGGAAAAAAAAGGGAAAGTAAGTAAGATTTTGCTAAAATTATTCGTTTTTATTGCTTTATTCGATAATATCTCGATAAAATGAGGAAAAAGAATAGGGAAAAAATTGATATTTCGCTAAAGTTATTCGTTTTTGTTGCTTTTTTCGATGACATCTCGATTAAATTAGGAAAATTAAGGGAAAAAAAGGGAAAAAATTAAAATTTCGCTAAAATTATTCGTTTTTGTTTCTTTTTCCGATAATAACTCAATAAAACGAAGAAAATAAAGGAAAAATGATAGGGAAAAAATTGATGTTTCGCTAATATTATTCGTTTTTGTTACTTTTTCCGATAATATCTTGATAAAATGAGGATAATTAAGAAGAAAAAGAGGAATGAATTTGAAAATTTGCAAAAATACACGTTTTTGTTGCTTTTAACGGTCATATCTCGATATAATTAGGAAAATTAAGGGAAAAAGAGAAAAAAAGTTGAATTTTCGCTAAAATAATTCGTTTTGTTGCTTTTTTGATAATATCTCGATAAAATAAGGAAATTTAAAGAATAATGAGGAGACAATTTAAATTTAGCTAAAATTATTCGTTTTTTTGCTTTATTCGATCATATTTCGATAAAACGAGGAAAATTAAGGAAAGACAATAGCAAAAATATTGATATTTCACAAAAATTATTCGTTTTTGTTACTTTCTACGATAATATTTCGATTAAATGAAGAAAATTAAGGAAAAAAAAGGGAAAGTAAGTAAGATTTTGCTAAAATTATTCGTTTTTATTGCTTTATTCGATAATATCTCGATAAAACGAGGAGAAATAAGGAAAAAGATAAGGGAAAAAATTGATATTTCGCTAAAATTATTCGTTTTTGTTGCTTTTTTCGATGACATCTCGATAAAATTAGGAAAATTAAGGGGAAAAAAGGGAAAAAATTAAAATTTCGCTTAAATTATTCGTTTTTGTTACTTTTTTCGATGACTTCTCGATAAAATTAGGAAAACTAAGGGAAAAAAAGGTGAAAAAAATTAAAATTTCGCTTAAATTATTCGTTTTTGTTGCTTTTTTCGATAATAACTCAATAAAACAAAGAAAATAAAGGAGAGATTTTAGGGAAAAAATTGATATTTCGCTAAAATTATTCGTTTTTGTTGCTTTTTCCGATAATATCTCGATATAACGTGGAAAATTAAAGAAAAAGAATTTGAAAAAAATGAATATTTTGCAAAATTCTTCATTTTTGTAGCTTTTTTCCGGAATATCTCGATAAAATTAAGAAAGTTAAGGATAAAAAAGGGGGAAAAATTTAAAATTTCGAAAAATTATTCGTTTTTGTTGCTTTTTTCGATAATGACTCAATAAAACGAAGAAAATAAAGGAAAAATAATAGGAAAAAAATTGATATTTCGCTAAAATTATTTGTTTTTGTTGCTTTTTCCGATAATATTTCGATAAAACGTGGAAAATTAAAGTAAAAGAATAGGAAAAAATTGATATTTCGCTAAAATTATTTGTTTTCGTAGCTTTTTTCGATAATTTCTCCATAAAACGATGAATATTAAGGAAAAATAATAGGAAAAAAATTGATATTGGTAATAATTATTCGTTTTTGTTGCTTTTCTCGATAATATCTCGATAAAACAAGGAAAATTAAAGAAAAAGAATAGGAAAAAAATTGAAATTTTGCTATAATTATTCGTTTTTGTTGCTATTTACTGTCATATCTCGATAAAATGAGGAAAATTAAAAAAAGAATGAGGAAAAAAAAACGAAATTTTTCAAAAATTATTCGTTATTGTTTCTTTTTTCGATAATATCTCGATATAAATAGGAAAATTTAGAGGAAATAAAGGTAAAAAAAATTAAAATTTTGCTAAAATTATTTGGTTTTGTTGCTTTTTACTATAATAACTCAATAAAACGAAGAAAATAAAGGAAAAATAATAGGAAAAAAATTGATATTTCGCTAAAATTATTCGTTTTTGTTGCTTTTTCCGATAATATCTCGATATAACGTGGAAAATTAAAGAAAAAAAATAGGAAAAAAATTGATATTTCGCTAAAATTATTCGTTTTTGTTGCTTTTTCCGATAATATCTCGATATAACGTGGAAAATTAAAGGAAAAGAATATGAAAAAAATGAATATTTTGCAAAATTCTTCATTTTTGTTGCTTTTTTCGATAATATCTCGATATAAATAGGAAAATTAAGGGAAAAAAAGGGGAAAAATTTAAAATTTCGATAAAGTTATTCGTTTTTGTTGCTTTTTTCGATAATATTTTTTTATGGGAAAAAGAGAAAAAAAGTTGAAATTTTGCTAAAATTATTCGTTTTTGTTGCTTTTTTCGGGAATATCTCAATAAAATTAAGAAAATTAAGGAAAAAACGGGGAAAAATAAAAAATTTCGAAAATTATTCGTTTTTGTTCCTTTTTTCGATAATAACATAATAAAACGAAGAAAATAAAGGAAAAATAATAGTAAAAAAATTGATATTTCGCAAAAATTATTCGTTTTTGTTACTTTCTACGATAATATTTCGATTAAATGAGGAAAATTAAGGAAAAAAAAGGGAAAGTAAGTAAGATTTTGCTAAAATTATTCGTTTTTATTGCTTTATTCGATAATATCTCGATAAAACGAGGAGAAATAAGGAAAAAGAAAAGGGAAAAAATTGATATTTCGCTAAAATTATTCGTTTTTGTTGCTTTTTTTCGATGACATCTCGATAAAATTAGGAAAATTAAGGGGAAAAAAGGGAAAAAATTAAAATTTCGCTTAAATTATTCGTTTTTGTTGCTTTTTTCGATGACTTCTCAATAAAATTAGGAAAACTAAGGGAAAAAAAGGTGAAAAAAATTAAAATTTCGCTTAAATTATTCGTTTTTGTTGCTTTTTTCGATAATAACTCAATAAAACAAAGAAAATAAAGGAGAGATTTTAGGTAAAAATTAATATTTCGTCAAAATTATTCTTTTTTGTTGCTTTTCTCGATAATATGTCGATAAAACGAGGAAATTTTAGAAAAAAAAGAGAAATGAAATTGAAATTTTGCTAATATTATTCGTTTTTGTTGCTTTTTACGGTCATATCTCGATTAAATGAGGAAAATTAACGGAAAAAATGAGGAAAGAAATGGAATTTTTCTAATAGTATTCGTTTTTGTTTCTTTTTTCGCTAAATATCTCGATAAAATGAGGAAAATTAAGTAAAAAAAGAGTAAAAAAATTGAAATTTCGCTAAAATTATTCGTTTTGTTGCTTTTCCGATAATATCTCGATAAAATTAGGAAAATTAAAGAATAAAGAGGAAACAATTTAAATTTCGCTAAAATTATTCGTTTTTTTGTTTTATTCGATAATATTTCGATAAAATGAGAAAAATTAAGGAAAAACAATTCCAAAAAATTGATATTTCGCAAAAATTATTCGTTTTTGTTACTTTCTTCGATAATATCTCGATTAAATAAGGAAAATTAAGGAAAAAAAAAGGGAAAGTAAGTAAGATTTTGCTAAAATTATTCGTTTTTATTGCTTTATTCGATAATATCTCGATAAAATGAGGAAAAAGAATAGGGAAAAAATTGATATTTCGCTAAAGTTATTCGTTTTTGTTGCTTTTTTCGATGACATCTCGATTAAATTAGGAAAATTAAGGGAAAAAAAGGGAAAAAATTAAAATTTCGCTAAAATTATTCGTTTTTGTTTCTTTTTCCGATAATAACTCAATAAAACGAAGAAAATAAAGGAAAAATGATAGGGAAAAAATTGATGTTTCGCTAATATTATTCGTTTTTGTTACTTTTTCCGATAATATCTTGATAAAATGAGGATAATTAAGAAGAAAAAGAGGAATGAATTTGAAAATTTGCAAAAATACACGTTTTTGTTGCTTTTAACGGTCATATCTCGATATAATTAGGAAAATTAAGGGAAAAAGAGAAAAAAAGTTGAATTTTCGCTAAAATAATTCGTTTTGTTGCTTTTTTGATAATATCTCGATAAAATAAGGAAATTTAAAGAATAATGAGGAGACAATTTAAATTTAGCTAAAATTATTCGTTTTTTTGCTTTATTCGATCATATTTCGATAAAACGAGGAAAATTAAGGAAAGACAATAGCAAAAATATTGATATTTCACAAAAATTATTCGTTTTTGTTACTTTCTACGATAATATTTCGATTAAATGAAGAAAATTAAGGAAAAAAAAGGGAAAGTAAGTAAGATTTTGCTAAAATTATTCGTTTTTATTGCTTTATTCGATAATATCTCGATAAAACGAGGAGAAATAAGGAAAAAGAAAAGGGAAAAAATTGATATTTCGCTAAAATTATTCGTTTTTGTTGCTTTTTTCGATGACATCTCGATAAAATTAGGAAAATTAAGGGGAAAAAAGGGAAAAAATTAAAATTTCGCTTAAATTATTCGTTTTTGTTGCTTTTCTCGATGACTTCTCGATAAAATCAGGAAAACTAAGGGAAAAAAAGGTGAAAAAAATTAAAATTTCGCTTAAATTATTCGTTTTTGTTGCTTTTTTCGATAATAACTCAATAAAACAAAGAAAATAAAGGAGAGATTTTAGGGAAAAAATTGATATTTCGCTAAAATTATTCGTTTTTGTTGCTTTTTCCGATAATATCTCGATATAACGTGGAAAATTAAAGAAAAAGAATTTGAAAAAAATGAATATTTTGCAAAATTCTTCATTTTTGTAGCTTTTTTTCGATAATATCTCGATATAAATAGGAAAATTAAGGGAAAAAAAGGGGAAAAATTTTAAATTTCGCTAAAATTGTTCGTTTTTGTTGCTTTTTTCGATAATATTTTGCTAAGGGAAAAAGAGAAAAAAAGTTGAAATTTCGCAAAAATTATTCGTTTTTGTTGCTTTTTTCGGGAATATCTCGATAAAATTAAGAAAGTTAAGGATAAAAAAGGGGGAAAAATTTAAAATCTCGAAAAATTATTCGTTTTTGTTGCTTTTTTCGATAATGACTCAATAAAACGAAGAAAATAAAGGAAAAATAATAGGAAAAAAAATTGATATTTCGCTAAAATTATTTGTTTTTGTTGCTTTTTCCGATAATATTTCGATAAAACGTGGAAAATTAAAGTAAAAGAATAGGAAAAAATTGATATTTTGCTAAAATTGTTTTTTTTTTATTTTTTTTCGATAATTTCTCCATAAAACGATGAATATTAAGGAAAAATAATAGGAAAAAAATTGATATTGGTAATAATTATTCGTTTTTGTTGCTTTTCTCGATAATATCTCGATAAAACAAGGAAAAATAAAGAAAAAGAATAGGAAAAAAATTGAAATTTTGCTATAATTATTCGTTTTTGTTGCTATTTACTGTCATATCTCGATAAAATGAGGAAAATTAAAAAAAGAATGAGGAAAAAAAACGAAATTTTTCAAAAATTATTCGTAATTGTTTCTTTTTTCGATAATATCTCGATATAAATAGGAAAATTTAGAGGAAATAAAGGTAAAAAAAATTAAAATTTTGCTAAAATTATTTGGTTTTGTTGCTTTTTACTATAATAACTCAATAAAACGAAGAAAATAAAGGAAAAATAATAGGAAAAAAATTGATATTTCGCTAAAATTATTCGTTTTTGTTGCTTTTTCCGATAATATCTCGATATAACGTGGAAAATTAAAGAAAAAAAATAGGAAAAAAATTGATATTTCGCTAAAATTATTCGTTTTTGTTGCTTTTTCCGATAATATCTCGATATAACGTGGAAAATTAAAGGAAAAGAATATGAAAAAAATGAATATTTTGCAAAATTCTTCATTTTTGTTGCTTTTTTCGATAATATCTCGATATTTATAGGAAAATTAAGGGAAAAAAAGGGGAAAAATTTAAAATTTCGATAAAGTTATTCGTTTTTGTTGCTTTTTTCGATAATATTTTTTTATGGGAAAAAGAGAAAAAAAGTTGAAATTTTGCTAAAATTATTCGTTTTTGTTGCTTTTTTCGGGAATATCTCAATAAAATTAAGAAAATTAAGGAAAAAAACGGGGAAAAATAAAAAATTTCGAAAAATTATTCGTTTTTGTTCCTTTTTTCGATAATAACATAATAAAACGAAGAAAATAAAGGAAAAATAATAGTAAAAAAATTGATATTTCGCTAAAATTATTCGTTTTTGTTGCTTTTTCCGTTAATATATCGATAAAACGTGGAAATTTAAAGTAAAAGAATAGGAAAAAATTGATATTTCGCTAAAATTATTCGTTTTTGTTGCTATTTACGATCATATCTCGATACAATGAGGAAAATTAAGGGAAAAAATGAGGAAAAAAATAGAAATTTTTCTAAAATTATTCGTTATTGTTTCTTTTTTCGATAATATCTCGATAAAATGAGGAAAACTAAGGAAACGGAATAGGAAAAAAATTGATATTTCGCTAAAATTATTCTTTTTTGTTGCTTTTTTCGATAATATCTCGATGAAACGAGGAAAATTAAGGAAAATAATAGGAAAAAAATTGATATTTCGTCAAAGGTATTCGACCATGTTGCTTTTCTCGATTATATCTCGATAAAACGAGTAAAATTAAAGTAAAAGAATAGGAAAAAAATTGAAATTTCGCTAAAATTATTCGTTTTTGTTATTATTTACGGTCATATCTCGATTAATTGAGGAAAATTAAGGGAAAAAATGAGGAACAAAATGGAAATTTTTCTAAAATTATTCGTTATTGTTTCTTTTTTCGATAATATCTCGATAAAATGAGGAAAATTAAGATTAAAAAGAGGAATAAATTTGAAAATTCGCAAAAATTACTCGTTTATGTTTCTTTTCACGGTCAAATCTCGATAAAATTAGGAAAATTAAGGGAAAAAGAGAAAAAATGTAGAAATTTCGCTAAAATTATTTGTTTTGTTGCTTTTTCGATAATATCTCGATAAAATCAGGAAATTTAAAGAATAAAATGGAAGTTATTTAAATTTTGCTTAAAATATTCGTGTTTTTGCTTTCTTCGATTATATCTCGATTAAATGAGGAAAATTAAGGAAAAAAAGGGGAAAATAATTAATGTATTTTGCTAAAATTATTCGTTTTTGTTGCTTTTTTTGATAATAACTCAATAAAACGCAGAAAATAAAGGAAAAATAATACGAAAAAAATTGATATTTTGCTAAAATTATTCGTTTTTGGTGCTTTTTCCGATAATATCTCGATAAAACGTGGAAAATTAAAGAAAAAGAATAGGAAAAAAATTGATATTTCGATAAAATTATTCGTTTTTGTAGCTATTTTCGATAATATCTCGATGAAACAAGGAAAATTAAGAAAAATTAATAGGAAAAAATTGATATTTCGTCAAAATTATTTGTTTTTTTTTTCTTTTCTCGATTAAATTCCGAAAAAACGGGAAAAATTAAGAAAAAAAAAGATAAATGAAATTCATATTTCGCTAAAATTATTCGTTTTTGTTGCTATTTACGATCATATCTCGATAAAATGAGGAAAATTAACGGAAAAAATGAGGAAAAAAATGGAAATTTTTATAAAAGTATTCGTTTTTGTTTCTTTTTTCGCTAAATATCTCGATAAAATTCGGAAAATTAAGGAATAATGAGGAAACAATTTAAGTTTCGCTATAGTTATTTGTTTTTTTGCTTTATTCGATAATATTTCATTAAAATGAGGAAAATTAAGGAAAAATTATAACAAAAAAATTGATATGTCGCAAAAATTATTCGTTTTAGTTACTTTATTCGATAATATCTCGATTAAATGAGGAAAAATAAGGAAAACAAAGGGGAAAATAATTAAAATTTTGCTAAAAGCATTCGTTTTTATTGCTTTTCACGGTCATATCTCGATAAAATGAGGAAAATTGAGGGAAAAAATTGAAATTTCGCTAAAATTATTCGTTTTTGTTACTTTATTCGATAATATCTCGATAAAACGAGTAAAATTAAAGTAAAAGAATAGGAAAAAATTGAAATTTCGCTAAAATTATTCGTTTTTGTTGCTATTTACGGTCATATCTCGATTAAATGAGGAAAATTGAGGAAAAATAATAGGAAAAAATTGATATTTCGTCAAAATTATTCTTTTTTGTTGCTTTTCTCGATAAAATGTCGATAAAACGAGGAAATTTTAGAAAAAAAAGAGAAATGAAATTGAAATTTTGCTAATATTATTCGTTTTTGTTGCTTTTTACGGTCATATCTCGATTAAATGAGGAAAATTAACGGAAAAAATGAGGAAAGAAATAGAATTTTTCTAATAGTATTCGTTTTTGTTTCTTTTTTCGCTAAATATCTCGATAAAATGAGGAAAATTAAGAAAAAAAAGAGTAAAAAAAATTGAAATTTCGCTAAAATTATTCGTTTTGTTGCTTTTCCGATAATATCTCGATAAAATTAGGAAAATTAAAGAATAAAGAGGAAACAATTTAAATTTCGCTAAAATTATTCGTTTTTTTTGTTTTATTCGATAATATTTCGATAAGATGAGAAAAATTAAGGAAAAACAATTCCAAAAAATTGATATTTCGCAAAAATTATTCGTTTTTGTTACTTTCTTCGATAATATCTCGATTAAATAAGGCAAATTAAGGAAAAAAAGGGGAAAATAATTAAAATTTGGCTAAAATTATTCGTTTTTGTTGCATTATTCGATAATATCTCGATAAAATGAGGAAAAAGAATAGGGAAAAAATTGATATTTCGCTAAAGTTATTCGTTTTTGTTGCTTTTTTCGATGACATCTCGATTAAATTAGGAAAATTAAGGGAAAAAAAGGGAAAAAATTAAAATTTCGCTAAAATTATTCGTTTTTGTTGCTTTTTCCGATAATAACTCAATAAAACGAAGAAAATAAAGGAAAAATGATAGGGAAAAAATTGATGTTTCGCTAATATTATTCGTTTTTGTTACTTTTTCCGATAATATCTTGATAAAATGAGGATAATTTAGAAGAAAAAGAGGAATGAATTTGAAAATTTGCAAAAATACACGTTTTTGTTGCTTTTAACGGTCATATCTCGATTAAATTAGGAAAATTAAGGGAAAAAGAGAAAAAAAGTTGAATTTTCGCTAAAATAATTCGTTTTGTTGCTTTTTTGATAATATCTCGATAAAATAAGGAAATTTAAAGAATAATGAGGAGACAATTTAAATTTTGCTAAAATTATTCGTTTTTTTGCTTTATTCGATCATATTTCGATAAAATGAGGAAAATTAAGGAAAGACAATAGCAAAAATATTGATATTTCACAAAAATTATTCGTTTTTGTTACTTTCTACGATAATATTTCGATTAAATGAGGAAAATTAAGGAAAAAAAAAGGGAAAGTAAGTAAGATTTTGCTAAAATTATTCGTTTTTATTGCTTTATTCGATAATATCTCGATAAAACGAGGAGAAATAAGGAAAAAGAAAAGGGAAAAAATTGATATTTCGCTAAAATTATTCGTTTTTGTTGCTTTTTTCGATGACATCTCGATAAAATTAGGAAAATTAAGGGGAAAAAAGGGAAAAAATTAAAATTTCGCTTAAATTATTCGTTTTTGTTGCTTTTTTCGATGACTTCTCGATAAAATTAGGAAAACTAAGGGAAAAAAAGGTGAAAAAAATTAAAATTTCGCTTAAATTATTCGTTTTTGTTGCTTTTTTCGATAATAACTCAATAAAACAAAGAAAATAAAGGAGAGATTTTAGGGAAAAATTGATATTTCGCTAAAATTATTCGTTTTTGTTGCTTTTTCCGATAATATCTCGATATAACGTGAAAAATTAAAGAAAAAGAATTTGAAAAAAATGAATATTTTGCAAAATTCTTCATTTTTGTAGCTTTTTTTCGATAATATCTCGATATAAATAGGAAAATTAAGGGAAAAAAAGGGGAAAAATTTTAAATTTCGCTAAAATTGTTCGTTTTTGTTGCTTTTTTCGATAATATTTGCTAAGGGAAAAAGAGAAAAAAAGTTGAAATTTCGCAAAAATTATTCGTTTTTGTTGCTTTTTTCGGGAATATCTCGATAAAATTAAGAAAGTTAAGGATAAAAAAGGGGGAAAAATTTAAAATTTCGAAAAATTATTCGTTTTTCTTGCTTTTTTCGATAATGACTCAATAAAACGAAGAAAATAAAGTAAAAATAATAGGAAAAAAATTGATATTTCGCTAAAATTATTCGTTTTTGTTGCTTTTACCGATAATATCTCGATAAAATGTATAAAATTAAAGTAAAAGAATAGGAAAAAATTGAATATTTTGCAAAATTCTTCATTTTGGTCGCTTTTTTTGGATAATATCTTGATATAAATAGGAAAATTAAGGGAAAAAAGGGGAAAAATTTAAAATTTCGCTAAAATTATTCGTTTTTGTTGCTTTTTTCGATAATATTTGCTAAGGGAAAAAGAGAAAGAAAGTTGAAATTTCGCTAAAATTATTCGTTTTTGTTGCTTTTTTCGGATATATCTCGATAAAATTAAGAAAGTTAAGGATAAAAAAGGAGGAAAAATTTAAAATTTCGAAAAATTATTCGTTTTTGTTGCTTTTTTCGTTAATGACTCAATAAAACGAAGAAAATAAAGGAAAAATAATAGGAAAAAAATTGATATTTCGCTACAATTATTCGTTTTTGTTGCTTTTACCGATAATATCTCGATATAACGTGGAAAATTAAAGAAAAAGAATTTGAAAAGAATGAATATTTTGCAAAATTCTTCATTTTTGTAGCTTTTTTTCTATAATATCTCGATATAAATAGGAAAATTAAGGGAAAAAAAGGGGAAAAATTTAAAATTTCGCTAAAATTGTTCGTTTTTGTTGCTTTTTTCGATAATATTTTGCTAAGGGAAAAAGAGAAAAAAAGTTGAAATTTCGCTAAAATTATTCGTTTTTGTTGCTTTTTTCGGGAATATCTAGATAAAATTAAGAAAATTAAGGATAAAAAAGGGGGAAAAATTTTAAATTTCGAAAAATTATTCGTTTTTGTTGCTTTTTTCGATAATGACTCAATAAAACGAAGAAAATAAAGGAAAAATAATAGGAGAAAAATTGATATTTCGCTAAAATTATTTTTTTTTGTTGCTTTTACCGATAATATCTCGATATAACGTGGAAAATTAAAGAAAAAGAATAGGAAAAAAATTGATATTTCACTAAAATTATTCGTTTTTGTTGCTTTTTCCGATAATATCTCGATATAACGTGGAAAAGTAAAGAAAAAGAATAGGAAAAAAATTGATATTTCACTAAAAAAATTCGTTTTTGTTGCTTTTTCCGATAATATATCGGTATAACGTGGAAAATTAAAGAAAAAGAACGGGAAAAAAATTCATATTTCACTAAAATTATTCGTTTTTGTTGCTTTTACCGATAATATCTCGATATAACGTGGAAAATTAAAGAAAAAGAATAGGAAAAAAATTGATATTTCACTAAAATTATTCGTTTTTGTTGCTTTTTCCGATAAGATCTCGATATAACGTGGAAAATTAAAGAAAAAGAATATGAAAAAAATTGATATTTCACTAAAATTATTCGTTTTTGTTGCTTTTTCCGATAAAATCTCGATATAACGTGGAAAATTAAAGAAAAAGAATTGGAAAAAAATTGATATTTCACTAAAATGATTCGTTTTTGTTGCTTTTTCCGATAATATCTCGATATAACGTGGAAAATTAAAGAAAAAGAATAGGAAAAAAATTGATATTTCACTAAAATTATTCGTTTTTGTTGATTTTTCCGATAATGTCTCGGTATAACGTGGAAAATTAAAGAAAAAGAATTCGAAAAAAATGAATATTTTGCAAAATTCTTCATTTTTGTAGCTTTTTTTCGATAATATCTCGATATAAATAGGAAAATTAAGGGAAAAAAAGGGGAAAAATTTAAAATTTCGCTAAAATTGTTCGTTTTTGTTGCTTTTTTCGATAATATTTTGCTAAGGGAAAAAGAGAAAAAAAGTTGAAATTTCGCTAAAATTATTCGTTTTTGTTGCTTTTTCGGGAATATCTCGATAAAATTAAGAAAGGTAAGGACAAAAAAGGGGGAAAAATTTAAAATTTCGAAAAATTATTCGTTTTTGTTGCTTCTTTCGATAATGACTCAATAAAACGAAGAAAACAAAGGAAAAATAATAGGAAAAAAATTGATATTTCGCTAAAATTATTTTTTTTTGTTGCTTTTACCGATAATATCTCGATAAAACGTGGAAAATTGAAGTAAAAGAATAGAAAAAAATTGAATATTTTGCAAAATTCTTCATTTTTGTTGCTTTTTTTGGATAATATCTTGATATAAAGAGGAAAATTAAGGAAAAAAAAGGGGAAAAATTTAAAATTTCGCTAAAATTTTTCGTTTTTGTTGCTTTTTTCGATAATATCTCGATATAACGTGGAAAATTAAAGAAAAAGAATAGGAAAAAAATTGATATTTCACTAAAATTATTCGTTTTTGTTGATTTTTCCGATAATATCTCCATATAACGTGGAAAACTAAAGAAAAAGAATAGGAAAAAAATTGATATTTCACTAAAATTATTCTTTTTTTGTTGCTTTTTCCGATAATATCTCGATATAACGTGGAAAATTAAAGAAAAAGAATAGGAAAAAAATTGATATTTCACTAAAATTATTCGTTTTTGTTGCTTTTTCCGATAATATCTCCATATAACGTGGAAAACTAAAGAAAAAGAATAGGAAAAAAATTGATATTTCACTAAAATTATTCTTTTTTTGTTGCTTTTTCCGATAATATCTCGATATAACGTGGAAAATTAAAGAAAAAGAATAGGAAAAAAATTGATATTTCACTAAAATTATTCGTTTTTGTTGCTTTTTCCGATAATATCTCGATATAACGTGGAAAATTAAAGAAAAAGAATAGGAAAAAAATTGATATTTCACTAAAATTAATCGTTTTTGTTGCTTTTTCCGATAATATCTCGAAATAACGTGGAAAATAAAGAAAAAGAATTTGAAAAAAATGAATATTTTGCAAAATTCTTCATTTTTGTAGCTTTTTTTCGATAATATTTCGATATAAATAGGAAAATTAAGGGAAAAAAAGGGGGAAAAACATAAAATTTCGCTATAATTGTTCGTTTTTGTTGCTTTTTTCGATAATATGTTGCAAAGGGAAAAAGAGAAAAAAAGTTGAAATTTCGCTAAAATTATTCGTTTTTGTTGCTTTTTTCGGGAATATCTCGATAAAATTAAGAAAATTAAGGATGAAAAAGGGGGGAAAAATTTAAAATTTCGAAAAATTATTCGTTTTTGTTGCTTTTTTCGATAATGACTCAATAAAACGAAGAAAATAAAGGAAAAATAATAGGAAAAAAATTGAAATTTCGCTATAATTATTCGTTTTTGTTGCTATTTACCATCATATCTCGATAAAATGAGGAAAATTAAGGGAAAAAATGAGGAAAAAAATGGAAATTTTTCTAAAATTATTCGTTATTGTTTCTTTTTTCGATAATATCTCGATAAAATGAGGAAAATTAAGAA